>CM020047.1:0-2400000 GCA_009769605.1 Bucorvus abyssinicus
CAA
Source organism: Bucorvus abyssinicus (assembly GCA_009769605.1). Lineage (NCBI taxonomy): Eukaryota > Metazoa > Chordata > Aves > Bucerotiformes > Bucorvidae > Bucorvus > Bucorvus abyssinicus. The sequence goes on from CM020047.1 coordinate 4, forward strand.
AGACCTACCAGTACACTTTGGGCTCTTTACAATACCCTTTCATGAGGAAGTCTGTGCCAAGGATGCACGAGGCACCTAAACCCGTCCGTATCGAGTGCTATTCTCGATTATTCCCAGTTACGCTTGCTTTGGCCTCTGAAACAGTCATTCTTGAGATCATCCTATCACTCCAGAAATACTAATGTAGCCAGTGTCTACCAGGTTGTTACTCTTGTGGTTCTAATGTGCCAGACCATGGAATTCGCAAGGTCTGATAAACTCTGTTGGCCTTCTCCTCTGCCCAGCTGGAGGCAGGGCCCCTCTAATTCCAAGGGTATCCCCTGCTATTGACAGCTAGGCTTGTGTAGTTTATTGGGTTCGTAGGGCTGGCATAGTTCATGGCATTTGTGTGGATGGCTTGCGTTACATTTTCATTCCCCCAGCTCATATTTGGATCTGAGGCCCATCTGCTCAGAGCGGAAAACTGCTCACGGTAGACATGAGTGGCCCTCCTCCTTCTGCGAGAACTCTCTCTCATATTTATTTTACCTTTTAACAGCTGTACTTGTGCCTGTAGGGTAGAGGTAGATTTTGCATTCTGTCTACTCACGTTCTTTCTGTAATCTTGTGGAAGAGACTGCTGGGTAGCTCATGATGTGTCCTGTTCCTTCTTAGCTAGTCTTGTAGAAAAGCATCTTCTCCCCATGGCTGCAATGTGGTTCTATTTGAAGGAAGAATATAATGTGTTCTTCTTCCAGTCTCGTTTTTTTAAACAGTTTTTCAAATGTTTTCTTAATTTCCTTAGGTATTTCTTCCAGGACTGATATACAGGCCTAGAGGGGCCAGGAGATAGTGTCTCATTACTGTTGTCCTCAGTGAGTCGTTCCAGTCACAATTGGTGTCTTGCCATCTCTGACCCAGACCGCTGTTGACAATGAGCAGGAATGTGTTGATGGGGCGCCCTATGCAAAGTTCTGTGACGCAGGTTGCTGGCAGGGCCTTGGGGCTGACGGTGGCTGTCTTGTTGCTATAAGTCACCTGTCGCACAGCTATCTTTCTCAGGTACTTAATACCTTGTTCCATTGTGCTTCGTTTCCTCAGGTGGCATTGGATATCATCCTTAAATGAATACCTTCTCTTTAAGGCAGACAGCAGTCACCTCCAGAAGCTGAGTTGTTACTCACAACCACTTGGTCTATGCCTCTGTTGCTGGCCAGGGATCCCAAGGGTGTGACTTCTCTATCCTCTGAGTCTTAGGGTATCAGCCCTGTTACCTCAGCATTGGAGCAAATGGGTGGGAAGCGGCTCACCTTTAAGGAGACTAAAGTCCTTACTCACATTTTGCAATGACTTTGGTTGGATGATGACCTGTTGCTCTGAAGCCCCCTCCTCCAAGGAGTTTGCTGTAGAAGGACCAGCTCCCAGATCATCAGACACAGGGAGATCTGGGTTTTTAGGTGTTTTTTTTACAGTTGTGGCAGTTCCACATCTAGTTCCAACTCCTCCTCTGATGGTTCCACTTCAGAAGGACCCTCTCCCTTATCGGTTGCTAGGCAAAATGGACTACATGGGCAATATAACTGTTTTGTTTGTTTCTTTCACCTCACAGAGTCAACTTGTACTGTTGTAGACTGTGTTGGAGGAGCCACACAGGCTGTCTGTGTAGCTGCACTGTTCTTTGCTAGAGTTGAAACAGTGGCAGTGCTCATCACTGGAGTTTGAATACCAGTGGTGCTCGTCGTGGGAACACTCTGAGTCTGGATAGCTGTAATAATTGTTGCCAAAGTGGTGACAGCTCTGCAACATAGGTGGCTGCCTGATACCTAAACCAGCACCGTTACCTAATCTGACACTGTACCTATACAAGAAAACCACTATTACATCCAATGATAAAAATGATATTTTACTTGCAATGATATTCAAAATCCTCAAAAATCTAGTGAAATCAATTTGGTATAAAAGAGAGAAAAATAATTTACCAAGGTAAACCCAAAACTGTACTTAGTAACAAAATCTACTATGTGACACCCGTAGCAGAGAGATGCACACATTGGTGATAAACACCACAACAAAGCAACAACTTTCCCATCGGGCAGAACAGATAACTCTCATATAACTGCTAAGAACAACTGACAATAACACCTATGGCAGATAAGACAATGCTATTGTGCTTAATGCTGAAGCAAATCCTAAAATGATAAAACATAATACTGCGCTCAGCAACGAGATGATACGAGCGGTCCATTTCAAGTTCTGACCCTGAAAGACTCTCAAAAGAAAAAACCTGATACTCTCCCAACTGAGTGAGCTGAAATACAAACTATCTAGAGGAGCTCTGATCGATCCATGTGTTGGGCACCGATAAATCTGTTGAGGGTTAGGGCTGAGCTGGCCACTAGACAAATGATGGATTCTCTTGATTAACACCTCTTAATCCCCAAAGGAAAAGAGAAAGGGAATAAGGGAGAAAGACTTATGGATTAGACAAGAAAACTAAAATTACTCTAATGAAAATAATAACAATAATAGAAAATATATAGAGAGCTAATATCAAACCTGTTGGAGAACGATAATGACGGACTGCACGCACTTTATGAAAGTGATAATGCAGACCTTTATTCAGTGACACAGCAAGCCTTATATACTCTCTGTCTCTCAAGCAGTGATTTTCCACTAAAGCAGTACCTTCCCATTATCTTATCAGTTCAGCCTCTACTCCCTGTATTTCCCAGTGCCTGTCTGTTATTTCCCAGCGCTTGCCCTGCTATTTTTTAACTGGCAGTTTTCTTTCTCCCGTGTCTTCTGCAGCTGCTCACGGATCCCACGGCTTCTTGCACGATGTTCTTTCTCCCGTGTCTTCTGCAGCTGCTCACGGATCCCACGGCTTCTTGCTTACCAAAGCGATTATGTCTTGAATTTCTGGTGATCCTTGAATTTCTGTCGATGATCGATCGCCAGCTGTTCCCACACAAACCCAACCCCCTGATGGCCGTTACGTCACCATCACGCCTGACTCAACAGCAGATGGGAGTCAGATTCGAGAGCTGGATTAGGGAACACACGGATTTTAGTAAGACTTAGCATTGACCATGGTCACTGTAAAAGCAAGAGCCTTGCTGCACACCAATCCTTAGTAGCAACTATAAACATCAAGCACTATCACTTCTAGAAGCGGTGTTGGTAAAAACATGCCGTTAACCTGAGAAAGTGCTGGCACTTAGAAGAGACAGAGCTGAAAATTGAAATCAGCGAACACAATTAATTCTGTTCTATCTCAAACCAGAAAAAAAAAACCCCTAAGTGTTCTAAGCGAGAATGAAAGCCTGGAGGAAAAGTTGATTCTTCCATGAAGAAAAGAGATGCAAAACCCGCTGAAGAGCTAAAGACTGGCTGTGGAACAAAAGTATGCTTGCACAAAGCATGATGACACGGAGAGGTGCTAAAGTGGCCAGAGAGAAGGAGGAAGGCTTGAAGACACAAAGAAACTCGGAAGGGGATTTGAACAGAACACAGATGTTGTGAGCAATATGCCAACCTATAGGAGATAAGCAAGATGGAGAAGAGGACTAAAAGACTGCTCTGAGGAAGATGGATGACCAAGGAGATGATGTGACAAGCCAGGAGGACTACAAATTATGCTACAGAGACAAAAGTAAGTCAAGAAGACACTCAAAACAAACCAAGAGCAAAAAAAAAAAACCACCCAAAAAAACCCCACACCACACAGAGGAAGTTTAAAAAGCAACATAGTACATGACAAATGAGAAACAACTGAAAAACAGGGATAGAGAGCTTGATAAAAGTAGACATAGGAAGAAAACTTAAATAGCAAAAGGGTAGAAAGGTAGAGGGGCAGAAAGTTTAAAAATACTAACAGAAAACTAGATCAAAGTAGACATAGCATAAAAATTGACAAGTAAGGATATTAAAGGAGGAAAAGCTGATTAAAAAAAAGTAGAAACCAACTAAATAAACGAATTTTGTGGTATAAGCAGAGCCAGCAACTGAGCCCTACACAGCTGCTCATTCAGTCCCCTCCATGGTTTATCCATTGCCACTGATGCTTCACGGTGTACTTGTTGCAGCATGGACTTATCCAGAGCCACAGACATTTAGAGTTGTACCTTCTCCAGCCTGGGCTTTGGAATTAAATGCGCAGCAGCACAGGGTAGAATACACAAAGGAAATAATTAAAAATAGGGACAGGGAGATGGGTGGAAGGAAACTCAAGGAAAATGTTAAAAGCAACAGGGTAGAGGACATAGACAATAATTAAAAGACAGGGACCGGGTGCAAAAGAGAAGGAAATACAGAATGAGAAATTAAAGAGCAATTAAATACAAGAAACATAGGAAAGAACTAAAAAATAGGGAGAGGTAGCCACACTGAGGGAAACAGAAGAAAATTAATAGGTGAAGAGGTACAGGTCAGAGTCAGAAGAAGAGTAACAAATCAATAGAACCAAAAATGTTGGTGGCCTGGCAGAGACGGACGGACGGGGACGGGCAGGCAGAGGCGGACGGACGGACGGACGGGGACGGGCAGGCAGAGACGGACGGACGGACGGGGACGGGCAGGCAGAGACGGACGGACGGGGACGGGCAGGCAGAGACGGACGGACGGACGGGGACGGGCAGGCAGAGACGGACGGACGGACGGGGACGGGCAGGCAGAGACGGACAGACGGACGGACGGGGACGGGCAGGCAGAGACGGACAGACGGACGGACGGGGACAGGCAGGCAGAGACGGACGGACGGACGGGGACGGGCAGGCAGAGACGGACGGACGGGGACGGGCAGGCAGAGACGGACGGACGGACGGACGGGGACGGGCAGGCAGAGACAAATCAAAACACAGGCAAAACAAAGCAGGAATCACTGCAGCTCCTGAAACTGGCAGGAGACAATCGCTGCCCCAACACTTTAATCTCTGCCATCATGAAAGGCTCTTTGATGATACTTCATGTTGGGGCTTCCCAGAAGCTCATACCTGCAGAATATAGAGGTACAAAGCATCCAGCACCACCCCCTTTATAGCTGCAGATCTTTCAACAGAGTGAGGAGCCGGGCAGGAACACAGTAGAGAAGAACACAGTCATGGGACAGGATGAAGGGGAAGCGATGAAAAAAAAAATCACAGGCAGGGAACAGAACAGACGAACGCGGAGAGACCAAAGGGGCAAGAAAAGTAAGGAAATAGTGGCTGCCAAAAAGAAGAGCAGGAGGGAAGCCGGGAGGGAAGCCAGGAGGGAAAGTAGAGGTCAAAATGGGGTAATGAAGCTAGGAAGAACGTTGAGAACAGGAAATAATCAAACCCATTAATGTTTTTAATTAAGAAAAGGGGAAAAAAATAATCCCATCCCCAGTGCAGCAATACATAAAACTACCGAAAAGGAGTGGCAGCTTTCCTACTGCTTTTAGGTGTACAGATGCATGCAAAGGAACACGGGTTTTTTTATGAGATCCCGAGTATTAATGCTGAGAACCTAAAGACCAGCAATGCCACCTACCGTTAGAAAACGTTCTCTGCCAGGGTCTTTGGCAGCAGAGTGACTTTTTTTCATTTTCCTTTTTATTTCAAGTATCTTGTTGCTGAGAACTTCTACTGGCAAGGCGATCCTCTCCGAAGAGTCGCTCAAATGGCAAGCTCCAAAAGTGCAGCTTTTCTGAAGTAGACAGATTTCCATTGGGGAAAGGATCTTGCCCGCTCACTCAAGTCAAAATTACACCCCATCGGGACTCAGGCCCTGCTCTCTCTACTTCTCTTTTAGAGGGCTGGGTGTCTGAATATGTCCTCGACAGAAAACACATGAGGTACACCAGGATCTTCCTGCAGTCACCAGCTTTGTCTTCACCAGCAGTAAACAGCATTTCGGTCACTGCAGATCTCTGCCACAATGCCCTCCTGCTCCAAGGGAAAAAGGCTTTCCACTCTCCTGCTTGGACTCCAGCTCCAGAGACTGCAGCCCTCATCATGGCCACCAAAGAGACTGAAAGACAGAAAACTACCATTATGCTTGCAAGAAATCACCACATCCAGCATCTTACAGACATACACAAGCTGAACCCTGGCGAGATCATCTCACCGTCAGTCTTGGTAAGAGAGAGAAGACCAGTCCATGATACAGAGGACAACACGACTAGGCAAAAAAACCCCAAGGCTCATTCTTCAAAGGAGTCAGGAACACCAGGAGAAGACAACGTCCCTAGAAGAAAAGAGAAAGATTGCACGCTAGGAAACCATGAGGTCAGCACCCCTGAACACTCACTACAAAATCAATGACCTGAGAACCACCCAAAAAAAGGCTGCTTCCACGTGTACCTACTACTCCATGGGCAGCTGAATCTCAACCGCTCCTGAAGCTCTTCTGTCACAAAAAAGGCCTATAAATTGGTAGAGGCTAGAGAGGAGGGCTACCTCAAGTCCTCTGCAATTTGACCAGCTTGCTAGTTTCCTGAGAAATATGAGATCCTCATACCCAGTGTGTCTACCGCACTCCGGTTAAAGAGAAGGGGGGGTCTCCTCTGACCCTTTGCAACTTCGCCAGCCTGCCAGGCTTACGCTGACGGCATCACTGAAACCAAAGTCCGTAGTGGTAGCACCCAGGATTGGAGGATATTTGCCTAACCTATTCAGGGACTCTCATGAGCAGCAACACTAAGACAAATCCCTTAAGTCCCCAAGGCTAAATATTAAAATTCCCAGAAGCTTTATATTGATTAAATCAACAACAACAATTTATTTTATAGATTCAGGACAAAATGCAGATTTGAATGATACCGCTGATAGTATATTGACTGTGAAAATAGATTTAAAATAGTAACCTAAACATATAAACAAACCTAAACACTAGTGATTATTAGTAACAAGCTTGATGTTAGGTTTTAAACACACGTAACACAGACCTCTTACCCAATAGGCATCCCTATGGGGGAGGGGGGCGAGGGCGGGGAGAAGAAGATAGGCTCAGTCCACTGACTGATCCCAAACTTTTGAGAGAGGTCTTCTTTTCCCCCAATTTCCCCTTTCACTCATCACATTTGATAACATTTCTAAAGTCACTCAAGCTCCACCTAAAAATATAGTCATACATTTCTTATGTTTTGATTAGATTAAAAAAATATCTCTCTTCAGATCTAAAGATACAGGTGATAAAAGATAGGGCACGTGCCCAGTGGGGAGTGGTCATACGCTGAAGGCAGGTATCCTTTGGGATAGAGGTGTGTTTTGGTATTATAATGACATTATTATGAGCAAAGTTCAGCTAAGGACATGATTACACCATCGTTGCTGAAACAGCAGTTGCAATGCATCTTTCTTGATAGCTGCTCTACAGTTAATCTTAGCAGCCCATTGATATCTCTGGTAACAGAGACTAGCTGTACTACCTTCGTGCGAACCTGTTCTCCAATTCGGATATACTGTACATTCTGCTTGGACGCAGCAGGCCTTACCCACGGTAACTGCACTCCATTCCTGGAATCAACTCAAGCGGAGCAACCCCGTCTCACTCCAAGGTGCTGCACTTCCCGTCACGATGGGAGTTAAATCGGGGAAATAGTGTTTCTCTCATCTCCCCATTATCCATTGTCTTCCCCCCATCTTCCATCTAACAGAGGAAACCAGCGGAACCAAGGGAGCAAGCCGGGAGGCAAATGCCCAGACGCCAGAGAAGAGGGCACACGCCGCATCTCCTGGGGCCGGGAGGAGACCTTCCTCGCCCAGGTTCTTCTCACTCTGCCTCTGCCCCTTCCTCGTCTGCAGTGCTGCCTGCCTGGCCCTCAGCAATGCACCACAGGACGCCTCCACGCTTCTCGCCTGCAAGGCTTCCAGGATATGGGGAGGCTCCCACACGGAGCCGACGGAGGGCCCGAGATCCCGGCACCACGTGCAGGTGGGGGAATCCTTCCTGGCCACGAGGACTGACCATGCCTTGCTGGGCGCAGCTGCCTGTGACACTCCCTCCTCAGAGAGAGGCCCTTTGTCAGCTGCCTCCAGCGGGCGTGCACAGGCACCCCACTTTAGAGCTGGAGCCCTGCCCACAGCAAGGTCAGCCTCAGCTGAAGCTCCCCCCTGCTGGAGCCCATCAGCAACAGGGGCCGAGGCCAAAGCCCCACAGCACAGCAGCCCTGTCCGCAGCCATCCGGGGGTTGCAAACACATGCAGGGGTACAGAGGAGGCTGAAACAGCTGAGTCATTCATGCCCAGAAGAAAGGCCAGCAGGGAGGCAAAGGCAAGACTCAGTGCCCAAACACAGCAGGACAGAAGGACAAAAGGGAATAAACAAGCAGGAGGAAGGACACAGGCATGTAAAGAAGAGGTTGGAGATAGGGGGCCAGAAAGCGGTATGCCATGAACAAGATAGGGTCGGCAAGCAGGACAACGGTGAGGAGAGCGAGAAAGGAGAACAGAGAAATTGAGAAAAGAGGAACAGAGATGGTGGAATAAAGAAGAGCAGTAGGGAGCAGGAGAGGGGGATAGGAGGAACCAGCAAGAACAAAGGACAGAGAAAAAAAAGTATCTAGCTATGAGAGAAAAGAAACATAGACAAAAGCTGACCAATAGGGACAAGGATATAGAAAAAGGCAGCTCAAGAAAGAAAAGGTAAAAAGCAACATGATACAGGACAAAGACGAAAGAAGACTTACAGACAAGGAAACATGTAGAGGAAGATGCTGCAAAGAAATTGGAAAATTGACAGGGGCTACAAGAAACAGAGTTGAGAATTGAAACAACAGGGATGGAGAGATCCGGAGAACATTTCCAAAGCAACAGAGTACAAGAAACTTAAGTAAGAGTGAAAAAAGACAAGAAAAGGGAACCAGAGAAAAGGAAACCTTAAGGGGTCGTCCTCAGTTGGATGCCAGGTCAAGCCACATTAATATATGTCCTCCAGGGTGGGGGCCCGGACACCCTCCCCCCAGCCCCCATCATAGGGACAACTCAGTGCTCATTCCTGGAACAGCAGGTACTGAGAAGTAAAAGAGAGTGAGAGGGAGCAACACAAAGAGAAAGAGAAAACTCAGGTGAAAGTGTGGAGAAAAAAAGAGAAAGAAAGGAACTGGGAGAAGTAGAGACTGGGCAAAATGGAGACCAAAAGGGGTTATGAAGCCAGGATGAAAAGGGAGGCTGCAGAAAAAGGCAGAGGCCTGATGGGGCTAGTCAAGCCCCCAGTAGTGTTACGTGTGAAAAAGAGAAAAAAAAAAATCATCTAATCTCCAAAGGTACAATACATAAAGCTACCAAAATGCATCTTAACGGAAGGACAAGGTGGTGGGTTGTCCTTGGCTGGCTGCTTGTCCTCCAGGGTGGGTGCCCAGACAGCCCCCTAACCCTGGGACAACTCAGCGCTTGTTCCTGGAACACAATAAACAAAAAAGCAAAAAAAGAACAATAGAGAGTGTCACGAAAAAACACCAAGAAAAAAAACTAAGGAAAGAGAAACGTACATGAACCAAAACAGCAAAAGGGTCACCTTGAGCATGTGGATAGGGGCAGATGAGATGATGAACCCTATAAATACACACCAAAAGAACAACAAGATCAGGAAGTACACCAGAGAAAAAGAAAACAAAAAAGAGTGCAAAGCAAAAGAAACATTATGCAGAGAGGCCAAAAAAGGGTGGGAAGCCAAGAAAATGAGTCTGCAAAATGAGGGGTGGGAGGCTGAGAAAAGTGGAGATTGAAAAGGGGATGAGAAACCAGGGATAGAGACTAGGAAAAGTGAAGGCCACGGTAGAGACAGGCCAGACTGAAAGGAGTGGGAGGCAAGGGAACAGATGCTGGGAAAAGTAGAGGCTAATAGACAAGTGAGAGGCCTGGGACAGAGACCAGGAAAAAGTGAAGACCAGGGGTGGAAGGCCCGGGATAGAGGCTGGAAGAAAGAGGATGCAGGGGTGGGAGGCCCAGGGTAGAGGCTGGGAAAAAGCAGAGGCTGGGAGGCCCAGGGTAGAGGCCAGGAGGGGGCGGGAGGCCCAGGATAGAGGCCGGGAAAAAGTGGAGGCTGGGAGTGGGAGAGGGAGACCTGGGGTGGAGGCTGGGGGTGGGAGGCCCAGAGTAGAGACAGGGAAAGAGTGGGAGGCTGGGATGGGGGGGAGGCCCAGGGTAGAGGCCGGAAAAAAGTGGAAGCCAGAGGCCAGGAGTAGGAGACCCAGAAAAAGTGGAGGCTGGGGACAGGGACTAGGAAAAAAGAAGAGATGAAAGACCAGGCATGGGAGACCCAACATAGAGACCAGGAAAAAGCGAAGGCTAGAGATTATGGGTGGGAGACCAAAAGAGGTGGGAGGCTTGAGGTAGTGGCTGGGAAAAAACAAGTGGAGAGCATAAATCAGAGGTGGAGACCCGGGCAGGGTGGAGGCCGGAGGTCACGAGTGGAGGCCGGAGGTGGACACCGGAAACTGGGGCAGAGTGGAGGCCAGAGGTGGAGACCAGGACAGAGTGCAAGGCAGAGGTCACGGATAGAGGCCAGAAGTTAAGGCCGGGGGGCATAGACAGGGTTGTAGACTGAAAGTATAGAAAGAAAAGGGAAAAAACAACACGTTACTCTACAAAGACAGAAGAACAAAGACGTAGCAACAGGGAGATGGAAGGGAAGTGGAAAAGTGACAGAATACGAGAACCACAGATGGGAACGGAAACTGTTGCAGGGTCCCGTAACGGGGTACAGCCCCGGAGTAACGACAGGATACCAATACGGTTAGAAATCGTTCTCGCTTTATTGATGTGAAACATTATGTTTATACTGTTCGGTGGTGTGTACGCGTCTTTCTACTATTGGATACAATGCTGCTTCAAGCGCCTTAAGCTAATACTGATTGGTTATCATATGGCAAGCTGTTGCCAATTCTCCACCTTACTCACCGTCCACATACCCTGTTCAACATCACTATATATGGTCTGCATACCCTGTTCGACATCCTGAAAAACTGCTTGCAACACTATTCTACTTTTAGTCCTTCAAGGACAGTTCAAGACATCTGGCATCGGCCTAATCACAACTAGTCACGTACTCTCTACATCTGCTAGTCACGTCCGGTCTAGTCACGTACACTCTCCATCTCATCGCCTGGGTTGTTCACGCTAAGGCCAACAAATCGTGGCCTCCTTCAGCTAAAAACACTTCCACACTTGCCCTGTTTTCTTTTTGAAGAAGCCAGGCACGACTAAGGGTTTTCTCAACCCCTCATCGAACACATCCCACAATGCAAGGTACAAATAAGAATACAAGTCCTATCAACACTAACGTTTGTAACAATCCTTTCAGCCATCCAGTAATACCCCAAGAGGAAAAGAGAGCATTCAATCCAAAAAATCCAACATCTTGCTGCAGGAGGCTAGTCCGCTCTTGCAGCGACTGAATTTTGCGATGGATAAATTCAGAATGATCATCCAGATTCATACAACACATACCATCAAAGTCTTCGCATCCATGACCATGTGCTATCAGCAAAAAATCAATAGCAGCTCGGTTCTGCAAAGAAGCATGTCTAACTTGCGCTATATCGGTAGCCAGCATTGATAATACGTCAGAAGTGGTGTTGGCTGCTTTTGCCACCCAACATGTGAGTGCCTCCAAATCATGCAACGCTTTAGCTGCTGCTAATCCTGGCATGAAGATAGCTGAGGAGATTTGTTCTGCCTTATTAAAGAGCTTTACTTCGTCCCGGCACTCGTCAGTTAAACTTAGAGATCGCCGGGCACGTCGTTGGGCGATATGTGTTTGATTTAACATTAGTGCTCGCATAGCTTCGGTGGTAGGCAATGCTATAGACAACCTTCCAAACGTACATGGCCCACCTACCGGCCGTGGGGGGATACCAGCCCATGCCATATCACCACAGATCAAAAAAATGCCTCTTGGCAATTGTCGTGGAATATTCGTCCCTGGGGCAGGTTTTGTTGCATCGCGTGTTACACTCCTGCACCAGTTAGAGCTATTGTGCCAATATGGATTCACTGGCGATACGCTGGTCGTTTGGGTTATGTTACACCACTGCCGGTTCCCCTCATTGCAAAACCTTGAGTTAAGATATAAACAAGCTTGGGCTTCAACCGTTCCCAAGATTTCTAGAGCCTCCGGGTCTGCCCCATACAGCAGGCGGTCATCCCAGACGTCATACCCGGAGGTACATTTGACCATAGAACCATTACACACTACTTGACTTAACTTGGGGAGCCTTGTCACCTCCCGAGTGAGTAAATATGACTCAGAATCGTTTAATGGCATTCCAATTAAACACTTATGAAAGGGTGATGAAGGTTGAGCCATAGACACACAAAAACTACTCTGGTTTAACCGTTGAGCTAATGTGACCCAAACGTTAGTATGCGGGTTAAATGTGTGTAGTCTGTTTCCCACAGTATGTACACCAGGTAAAATTCTTATCAAACACAATATTGCCGCCAAGGGCGTCTTCGACGCAGCCATTGTCGCTTCCGTTCTTCCCATTCTTCCTGCTTAACAAACCAGTGCCTGGGCACGTGATTGCCCAAACCGCACTCACTACCTAATATTCTATTCCTTCTTATGTTTTCTGTTCTGGCTATTTCTTTCAACACGTTAAAGACAAGCAAGGCAAAAATTCTGGTGCCTAAATCCTCAACCAACGACACCACATGCAACGGATTATGGTGCACTCGAACAACCCGAGGTCCTTCAGTTAATGCTCCTGGTAGGGTCTCTAGCGGTCGCCCTATAAAGGCTTACACCCACAAAAAATGAGAATAATTTCAAATGCTGGAAGCACACTCGGGACAGAGCCAATGAGTCTCGTTATCACCGCAACGCACTACTCTCCACCAAGTTTGATTACAAGCACAACACCAAATTTTTATCCACGGTCGACAATGTCCTTTGTGTGCAATACAAGCGTTCGTCAGTTGTTCCGTAAAACAGCTGCAATCACTTTTGTCTGCTCCCTGACAGCTCCCTTGACAGCTGCAGCAACTACGGCCGCATGAGCATTCTACTCTGCTCGCGCAGCTCTCCTTAACATTTCGTCAACTGGACAACCATGGGGTAATCCTGCCAACAAGGTTCTAGTATGGGGGTTAGCGTTTTCAAAGGCAAGCATTTTCAAAAAGGATTCTTTCATTTCCTTGGTCATCTCCGGGTGATCACCTATTGCCACCTATAACCGATCTATAAATTGATGATATGGTTCGGTTGCTCCCTGACAAATTGTTGCAAAAGGAGGACTTTTTCTGTCCGTGTCAGGAAGACTAAGCAAAGCTTGATGTGCAAGTTCGGCACCCATTTGATGCATCCACGTAGGAAATTGTAGCTGTACCGCCGTGGTAGCATACAGTCCAGTCCCTGTTAACATTTCAACTGTAATTCCATAGTGTGGATCATCTGGTTCTCGCGGTCGGTTGACTTCCATAGTAGCAAGTCATCGCCACTCTCTTTCCCACAACAAATAAAGGGAAGGCAACAACAATAACGAAGCTAGGTTTTGACAATCACTTGCACACAGTACATCAGCGGTGAAGATATACCTAATGATGGTCCGCGCCGCCTCAGACCTAATTCCATAGGTGTTCACAGTCTGTTTTGCTTGTTGAAATATCTTCCAGTCATGTGGTTCCCATGAGCCATGGCCGTTCTGTGCGACCACAGGACAGGCCAAAGCACCAACTGCCTGCCAATCGCCCTCCACAATAGCATCCTATATAACTCCAGTCCACCTGCGTTGGATGGCGTCGCCACTCGCCGGAGCAGCAAAGTTACCCCGAAAAGGTAGTGGCTCCACCTTATTTTTGACCTCAGTGTGTTCCGGGAGACGTGGTGGTGGCGAATCCTTTTCTTGGGTTCGGTCGCAATGTTTCTCTGGCTCCTTTTTCGACCCAACATCAGTACGTTGAATCGTAAGGTTCTGTAAGTTGTTTAGCACTTCTTGCATTAATTGTTCAATAGTGCCACCTCCTGGCGTACGCGTTAACGCTGATTTGGCTGAGAGTTCTAATTGTGACGATGATGATGACAACACCGGCGTAGGAGAAGACTCGGTCGATTGTGAGACACCCCCTTCAGTGACATCCCTTCGCGTCATTAGCAACGACCCCTCCTTCGAATCTCTCGGCACAGTCGCTTCTGCTTGCGCATCAGAGCATTTCAGCGACAGTGGAGGAGCTTCCTCCTTTTTCCCCTCCATACGCTCAACCAGTTCCTTAACTGAGGGAGCAATCGGGCTCTGCATTCCCTTCATGGCTCGTAAGTTCCCAGCCCCAAAAAGAGAGGCTAATCGGCTTGATTTTTCCGGCTTTTCTTCCGAGGGCCTCACCACCTGGGTGGGGTCTGGCTGCAAAGCTGTGACAGCAGCAGCAGCTTGTCTCTCCGCCTTCATCTCCTTTAGGGAGTTAATGATAGAAGGCCACAGGGATCCAAACTCCCGAGCCATCTTGCCATCCTTCCCCCCTTCAATAGTGGCAGTCCACAACAAGTCCCCTACTTCTCGCCACTCCTCCGGACTAAATAATAATGGAATGTGGAGACAATGATTCCGCTCTCGTGCCCACTTGATAAGGGCTCGTATATCTTTAGGATCTCCTGCCTCCCCTCTCTTAGAGAGGATCCCAGCAAGGAGTTTTATTGCCGCTTCTAGTTCCATAGCGGACTTACCTATGTGCAGAGGGTCTGCTCGGCCACGCAGCACTCCAGGCTCAAAGCTCTCCATCGACTTGTGCCCACCTCTGCTGGCTGTCCCCACGCTCCCACTATCACCTGCAATTTTTGGAGCTATCCTCATTTAAGAGATCCGCATTTAAGCGACCGGAGATCCGCATTTAAGCGATCCGGGTCCCTGTTCGGGCGCCATTTGTTGCAGGGTCCCATAACGGGGTACAGCCCCGGAGTAACGACAGGATACCAATACGGTTAGAAATCGTTCTCGCTTTATTGATGTGAAGCATTATGTTTATACTGTTCGGTGGTGTGTACGCGTCTTTCTACTATTGGATACAATGCTACTTCAAGCGCCTTAAGCTAATACTGATTGGTTATCATATGGCAAGCTGTTGCCAATTCTCCACCTTACTCACCGTCCACATACCCTGTTCAACATCACTATATATGGTCTGCATACCCTGTTCGACATCCTGAAAAACTGCTTGCAACACTATTCTACTTTTAGTCCTTCAAGGACAGTTCAAGACATCTGGCATCGGCCTAATCACAATTAGTCATGTACTCTCTACATCTGCTAGTCACATACACTCTCCATCTCATCGCCTGGGTTGTTCATGCTAAGGCCAACAAATCGTGGCCTCCTTCGGCTAAAAACACTTCCACAGGAAACAATAGGGATGGAGAGGTTCAGAGCAAGTTTCCAAAGCAGTGGGGGGTATAAGAAACTTAGGCAAGACTGAAGAGACAGGAACAGTGAGTGTGAGAGAATAAACCAGTGGTGAATTGTTCCTGGCTAGCTGCCTACTCCCATGGCTCTAGCCCCTGCCCCTCAAACCCTGGGACAACTTGGCATTCATTCTGGGACGAGCAGATAGCGAGAAGGAAGAAAGAGAGGCTCAGAGCATCACAAAGAAAGAGAAAAGTCAGATGAGGGAGAAGAACAGAGGGCCAGAAAGATGGGGAGAACAGGACATCAAAATAGGCAAGTAACTATTAGAAAAAAGGATAAGGAGCTCTGTCAGGACCGCACAACAGGATCAGGGAGCAGGACAAGAGGGAAAGAGAGAGAAAACAAGGACTGAGAAGCAGACCAAATCGACGAATAAGAGGCTAAAATAGAAGGTGGGAAGCTATTAAAGAAGGCACTGTGAATAAAGAGGACATTGGGGGGAGGCTAGAAGGCTGTAGAAAGTCAGGCAAGAAGTAGAAGATGAGAAAAGGTAGAGAACAGCACAGAAGGCTGCCGTTCAGAAAATTGAGGCTTGGACAAGTGGAGGCCAGAGTAGGAGACTGAAAGGGAATGGGAGACTGGATAACAACTAGAGCATGACCAAGTGGCAGGCCAGAGGAGGAAGGTGGGACATAATGGGAGTCCAGGCCAAAAGTAGAAGCTGGGAGGGCTTTGAAGACTGTGGAAATTAGAGGCTGGGAAAAATGGAAGTTGAAGGTGGTTGGAGGGTTAGAGGGTGAGGATCCGAGAGGCCAAAAGGCAGATGGAGGGCTGCAGAGGCAGAAAAAAAGCAAAGACCCGCAGGGAATGATCTAACACCATGTGGCTTTACTTACAAAAAGGGAAACCCAAACTTCAACAAGTCTTCAGAGTTGCAATGCTTGAAGCTCCCACAAAAAGGAGTGGCTGGTTTGCTCATCCTTCTGGCTGGACATTAGCATGCAGAGGAACAAGTTCCAAGGATGTCACAACTTGGAACACAAAGACAAGCAATGCCAACGGCGTCGGGAAGACATGCTCTGCTAGAGTCAGGGGAAGGAAAGGGAATTCTTGCTGCTTCTCCAAGAGAGCCAAGCATCCTGTTGTTGGTGATTCCCACAGCCACGGCCCTGATCTCTGAATATCAGGCCTCACCACCTGGTCCTGGCACCCCTGTGTCCACTGCACCAGCCTCACGACCCATGGATTCTTCGATTCACTGCCAGAGCAGTCTACCATGAGAACCCTCCTCACTGCACCAAGTTTTCTCTTGTAACCCGACTAAGAGTGAGAGATAGATACGTGAACACTTCACTGATGACACGGTCAGGTGGTTAGATAGTCATAATTTCATTAACAATCCACGCACATCTCCTTAAGCAAGTAGCTTTAATTAAGATCTCCAGTTCCACACAGAGCATCATAAAGAAATATAAGGGGACATACATTTGAGGTATAGAAGGACAGGTCATGTGACCTGTCCGGACATTCAAGCTGAAGCACAGGACAGAGGCCGGCGGCGGCGTGGGGCGGGTCTCAGGCCTGCTGAGAGCAAGCTCCAAAGAGGCGATGTGCCCATCCCCTTTTGTACTCTCCAGGATATTATCTTAGCACATCTTAGACCAAGATATTCTATATTTGCTTTCCCTGACCGAGTCCTTGTACTCCATCGATAAGAACAAAGCCCAAAACACCCGACACTTATCTCATGAAGTGACTAAGGAAAACAGCAGAACCTGTGTGGGGAAAAGGGGATGGAAAGTGGTACACTCCACATTCCACACTCTGGTGAGAGAGGGAGATAAGGCAGTCCTCTGACATGCATAACAGGGACTGAGGCCACTTCAGGTATTACAGTTTTCCCATCCCTGTCATACAGGTCCTCAGGCCTTGTGACAGCAGTTGGTAGGCTCTTGACCTTTGTTAGGCCTTAGCATGTAGAGGCAGATAAGCGCAGGTATGGTGACAGAGGCATCGTAGCAGTTCTGCACAGCTGGGGGTAGGAGGCCTCAAAGCCAAGAGCAGCTTCCAGGCCTCCACCCAGTCCTGTTTTTCACTTTTCACAGGCAGTTTCAGCATACCCCTCTTCAGCAGGCTTACAACATCTTCAGACCTCTCGGGCCTGTGCCTCACACCCTCTCCTGCTCCTTTACCTTGGCCGCTCGCCCTTTTGGGCTGCCTGGCCTCCCTCACTGTGGGCAGCAACACTGAGGCTCAGGTACCACCTTCAAAACAGAACCAACAAGGAATGCTTATAAACTTCACCATCAATGCAATCTCTGAAAACTAAATGCCGATTCAGCCCACTCATCACCACTCGTCTCGCCCAAGTCCCCTCCGCTGCCAATAGCCCGGCTTTGCTCGTCACTTCGCACCTTCATAACAGAAAAAAAGAAAAAAACGACAAACCATAATGCAGTCGTAGAGCCACCGCTCCCGCGTTCCCTCCGACACCACGCACCGACCCACCTTCTCATGGCGCTCCGCTCACCTCCTCTGTCTCTCCACAGTGCACACCTCATCCTTCTGCATCTGGAACACAAAGATTTCACAAGTCACCCAGAGGCTGAGCAACAGCTTCACAAATCCAGAGCTCTGGTTTCCATTCAGGAAAACCAGCTAGAGCCCAGCTGCAGCTCGACATGCAAAACAAGACGCCAAACTCTAAGCCCCACACATCCAAGCCTTAACACCTTGGAGGATCAACCTGCTTCACTCATGCTCAACAGCCCCTCCCACACGACTCCCACCATCTCCACAAAACACTAGTGAAAGGGCCACCCATACAGCATGTCGATGGCTACTCCATCCAAGGTGATGGGACAACCCCTTCCTCGATGGTTGAGGCATCTCAACGTGGAAGCAAAAGACTCTTACTGCTATTGCACCTACCACAACACCACCCGCCCTGGGCAGAGCAGCTCCAGGCCAAACGCATGCACACAGACCAACACTATACACACGCACAGTGCCCAACGCCACACACAGCGTGATGCAAACGAGAGAAAACTCTCAGCAAGAAGAAGGACTCCTAGACCGTGACACAGTCAGGCAAGAAGATGTATGGGGCCACAGCAGAGAGTCGAGGAGGCTCTATCGCAGCCCCAGAAAAGAATCAAATTAAAGGGCCCATCACAAGAAGTTGCTGTCAGAACGGAGATGATGGATGTGCAAGAAGCCGGGCATCAAGACCTAAGGACGAATGGATGAAAGGAAGAAGTCCCAGTCCGTGAAAGTGGACGGCAAGAGAACAGAGCTGCTGATGCAGCCAGAAAGGGTGACGCAAAACAAAACCAACTAGAAACTTCAGAGACGCAACACCTATCCGCACTTCGAGATCGTTATGCAGGAAGAGAAGCGCGCAGTTAGCACAATGCCGATGAGGACAGCCATTTGAGACCCAAGGGATGGCACCTGAGGCACCTGCTGTGCCCCCTGAGTGCAAAGAGCAAGGAGGACATGAAGACCCAGGGAAGCTCTAAGACACAGAAGAAAGACTGCACAAAGCACACAACAACAAAGCCCACGCTGGTGTTGTGCTGAGAGGCAACGCGCTCCCTTTGCCCACCCCAAGAGGACTGCTCCAGGGCAGCCCTCTCCCCTACACAAACCTGAAAACCCCTCCCAGCAACTCCCACCCCAGCCCTGGTCCCTCAACTTAGTTTTCAGACTCCCAGAGATCTGAACCTTTCCTAGACAACAACCACTTTGGCCAGTCAGGACATTCCCACAGTCCTCTTTCTCAGGGATGGCCACTCTGGAGGCTCTGGGACAGGATAAGGCTCAGCCACCAGCAGAAGGAAAGAAGGGAATAGGATGTTGAGTTTGTGGCCCCCACAGACAGCCACCAACAGCCTCGTGCACCCTAACCACCAGCCACCAACCAGCCCTTTCATCCTCCACCTGCCCCAAACCCAGCCAGCCTCAGGGCACCTGGGGCCCCCACTGGAGTCCCAACATCCCAAATGCCCCAACAGAGGAAAAAGAGGGGGATGCAGTGAGAACGAGCCAGAGAATACCAGGACCCCCAGGGGCAGAATTGAGTTTCTTCCAGCCACATTTTATTTGCTTGTTTTATGCAAATACAGCCAGAGAAAATGGGCTGGGGAACAAGGAGGAGGAGAATTTGGGGAAAAAAGCCCAAAACCAATGGGTGGGGGGGAGAGAAACAGAAATAAGGATAAGGGGGAAGGCAATGAAAACAAAAAGGCAGAGCAGAGAAAAGAAGAAACAAAGACAAGGAAGAGAATGAGAATGGGGAGAGAAAACTGAGAGCAAAGGGAGAAAAATGGTCAGGGAGAAGGATGAATTTGAGGGACAGGACAAAGCAGGGAAACACCAAGAGACAGAGAATGTGGAAGACAGCAGGGAGGCAAATGGGGGAGTAGAGGAAAGGTACTTGAGAGTGCCAAAAAAAAAAAAGGGGGGGGGGGAGGAGCAAAGGACCACCCACCACAGGAGCACTGAGCTCTCATCTCCTACCTTGGCACATTCAGGGCTGCTGTAGACACAGCCAAACCCAACCCTGGCACACACAGGGACCAGAGAACCACTAATGGAAACAAGAACTTGGGAACAAGCCAGGAAACCTAGACAAGACCCCCCGCACGCTCACCAGACACTAAGCAGCATCCCAGTACGAATGTGAGGGAGACTTTAGGTGAGCACAAGTCCACAGCTACAGCCACAGCCACCAGCGTCCAGCCAGGGCACTGCTCAGCACAGCAGGCACTGCTACATGGGGAGGAGCAGGGAAACGATAGCACCCTAAAAGAGCTTCCCCCATCACCCCCCCCTCACCCCCATCAGCATCCAATCCTAAGACCACCACCACCCTGTACCTGGGCTGCTGGAGCGTCCTGCTCTGCCAACAGTCCCCTGCCCTCCCCTCTACTCCTGGGAGACGGAGCAGAAAAGACAGAAAATCAGGACCACAGATGGAGACTGTGATGGGCAGGAAACAGACCTGAAATCCTGCTCTCATTGGTGCCGGCCAAGGCTGAGACACCTCAGGAACACAGCTCCCCTAGGTGAGCACCAACTACAGGGAAAAGCAAAGAACAAAGAAAACAATAGCACCAGAGATCTCTGCTAATTCCACATTCATCTTCACTATGTTTCCAGGAGATCATCTTCAAGCTCAGTTCCCAAACACCCAACACAACCCAGAGCTTCCCTTACCAGCAGCACAGGTGATGATCCTCAGCAGCTCCCAGCCAAGGCAGGCAGCTCACCAAAGAGCTGCTGCTCCCACACAGTCAGCAACTCACCAGCAAGAACCCAACTCCACTCCAGCTCTGACTGAGCTCACTCAGGGTCGGCCCCGGCCCTTTTGAGATCCCAGCTCTGCCCTCATGGGCTCCACTTGAGCCCCTGCCCGATTCCCCCCACCCCACCTGGGCATGGGCAGGGCCTGCCCCGCCGCCCGCTCCTCGCTCCCGGCCGCACCTGAGGCACCCAGGATGGAGCTCCGGCTTTGACAGGCAGAGTCTGCACAGCCCAGACCCCACCACCAGCCCGGACCCGCCCCGCTCAGCCCCAGCTCCCGGTTTCGAAGGTGAAGCGCAATGTGCCTCGGTGCTGCGCGGCTTTAAGGCGTCGTGGTGACGGGCCCCCGGCGGGCTTCGCTCTGCCAAGCCCCAGTGGGTCTTTTCGCGGCGCAGGAACCGCGCTCCATCCCGGCCGCGCCCTAGCCAATCGGAGCGCGCCCCTTCAATCCGCCGCCGTTCCCCTCTCGTCTCTGAATCCCGGCCCGGCCCGCCCCTTCAATCGGCCTATCCCTATCCTCTCCGCACCGTCCAATCCGAGCCCGATCCTTCCAATCCGAGCCCATTCCCTGCCCATCCCTGATTCGGCCAATCCAAGACTGATTTTTCAATCCTGTTCATCCTACTCATCTCTGACCCGACCAATCAGAGCCTGCCCCTTCAATCCAGCCTGCCGCGCTCTCTGTGCTCCAGCTAATCCCAGCTCATCGCTTCAATCCGGACCCGCCCGCTCCCGGCTCCCCAGCCCCGTCACCCCCGGTCTCTGCAGGCCCCAATCCCGCCACTGCGGCACAAGAACAACGCGGGATCCCGGCTCCGCTGCCGCAGCCCCGGTAGGCAGTGTTGTGTGCTGGGGAGGGGGGGGCGGCGGCTCCGCAGCGAGGCCGCTCCCGGACCCCATTCAAGACCCCAGAGCTGGGAATAGCCGGAGCTCGCCGGGACCCAGCGCTGTCAGCACCGCCTGGGCCGGGAGCTCTCCAGGACCGGAGAGAGCCACGCCGGAGCGGGGGGCCAGGGTGGAATGGGGCTTCCTGCACCTCCGGCCAGGTCGCGCCTCCCCAAGAGGCGGCGGTGGGATTGGGGTCTGCGTGGGAAAGCCGGGGCCAGGGAGACGGGCGGGGCGCGGGATTGAAGGTCTGGGCTGGCATTAGTCAGAGTGGAGACAGGAGTGGGGGGGGGGGCCTGTTTGTTTGGATTGGCCCAAGCAGGCGCAGCCTGTCTGGCCAGGATTGGCTGAGCCGAAAATATCCCACGAACCAGGAATCGCAGTAAAGCAGCAGGTGAGAGGAGTCTTAATAATGATCTCATGAACAGCAATAAAACTGTTATAGTATTATTTTACCTTGATATTATTTTATCTGCACCAGCAGCCCTCCTTCCCCAGGGGGGACAGAGAACTGGAGGCCATGGAGCGGGGTTGGGACAACACAGACCAAAAGAAGGGGACAAGGGGGGAACCCAAAGAAGGGAACACGGTGGGGACACACTGAAAGGAGGGGAGGGAGTGAAATGCAGAAGGGGACAAGGAGGGGAGAAGGGAAACAGGGAAAAGGAGTCAAGGGGACCAGGGGTGAGAAGGAAGAAACGGACAAGAAGGGGAGAGAGAAAAGTAAAAGGGGGAAGACAGGGTGGGAGAAGAAGAAGGGGACAAGTCGGGGTGGCTAGGGTGAGGAACAAGAAAGGGACAAGAAGACAAGGGTGTGGGGACAGCAAAAGGAAGATGGGGACAAGGTGGGGAGAATGGAGAGAAGTATGTGAACACAGGAAAGGAAGGGAAGAAGGGGCAGGAGGAACAAAAAAAGAAAGAGATCAAGAAACAAACTGTGAAGTGCAACTTGCCAGAGAGAAGACAGGAGGAAGGAGAGAGGGATACAGAAAACAGGTGAAGGACAGGGAGCAGCAGAGAGCAGGATACAGTGACCAGGAGAGGGACAAGGAGCAGGATACCCAAGTCAGAGAGAGACAACAAGAGCAGCAGAGAGAATGGAGAGGTGGAGCCTGAGAGAAACAACAGGGCCAGAGAGATGGAGCGATAAATAACAGGGACAGGGAGCAGCACAAAGGGTCAGAGAGACTAAGTAATGGACAGGGAGGAGAATGGGGGCAGTGAGATCCAGAGTGAGAAAAAACAGTGACAGCAAGAGAAAGGTGGAGAGAAAGAAAGGGAGAGAAGGGGAGGGAGGAGAGGGACAGGAAGGCAGGGACATGGAGCAGCACCTACAAGCGCAGAGAGGAAAAGAACAGCAGGGAGCAGACCAGAGACATTGTGGGGAAAGAGGCAGATGCAGATCAGGACAAAGAGATGGAAAAGGAAAAAACAGCGATGGGCTGCAGGACAGAGATGGAAGGTGAAAAAAGAGGAGGGAGAGGGAGCAAGGCAAAACCACAGAGAGAAAAAGCAAAGGGAGTGGCAGAACGACTGAAAAAGAGGGAGCAGGATAAAATAAGAAATTGCAGCAGCACGGAAAGAGCGAGGCCCAGGGGAGAGTCTCTCCTCCTCCTCCTCCCAATTCCTCTGTTCTTCTGTCCAAGGGAACAATTCCAATAGACATATGTTGTACATTTGTTTTAATCTTAACTGTACAAACAAAGCCAAGTAGATCAGGAAACAATGACCTCCCCTTTACAGAGACTTCCTCTCCCACTCCCCAGTCTCCCTTCCCACAGCTCCTGACAAAGGCACTCACACTGCTGGGCTGCTCCCAAAGAACACACTGGCTGCAGAGCCAAAGCACACTGTGCTGCTTATGAGAAATCCCCAGCCCCAGGCTCCTCTTCGGTGCTCCCCAGCTCACGTCAAACACTCCTCCGGTTCTAGAGGCAGCCCGCACAGTGCCTGAAGAACCAGCGAGAAACGCTTCACCGAACTGTCCTGGGAGTCTCTGCTCTGAGACGCCAATTCAGCCCTCAAGAGCCTCACCTTCTCAGATCCCTCCTCGGTGGGTGCCTTGGTCTCTCCAAGCCTATGGGTGGCACCTGCAAAAGCCAAAGCAAAAGGCACGTGTTGAGATGCTGCCCCAAACCCCAGCCTGCCCGCAGCCATCCCCACCTCCCGCTCCTTCACCTGGACCGCTCACCTGCCCAGCCTCTGCCCTTCACAGTTGCCACATGGAGGCTCGGGTCTCACCTGCACAACACAAACAACAAGGGACGCTTCAAACTTCACCGACAACGTGACACCTGGAAAAGAACTGCTCCTGCAGCCCACTCATCATCATTCACCTCGCCCGAGTCCCCTCCAGGGCTGATATCCCACTTTCCTCATTGCTTCACACCTTCAAAATAAAACAACCCAAACCCCAAAACTCGTAAGCCAGTCACCCACCTATCACTCACCTCTCCCCTCCAACACCACACACCAGCCCACCTTCTTCTGGCACTGCGCTCGCCTCCTCTATCACCCTTTGGCCCGGGGCTTGTCCCTCTGCATCTGCAATAACAGCACTGAATGAGTCACCCGGATGCTGATCGACAGCTCCACAAGCCCAGAGCTGTGGTTTCCGTTCAGGAACACCAGCCAGAGTCCAGCAGTGGCCTGACACGTGACGCACAATAACAAAACATCCAGCTCTACACGTACAGGCCTCAGCACCTTGGAGATCCCATCTGCTCAACCACCACTCCAGCAGCCTCTCCCACATGGTGCTGGCTGTCCCCCTGACAGCCTCTCCTGCTGCTGAGGGCTGCAGGCTCTGAGGGGGACTGTACAGGCTGTAACTGGACAATCTGGGCACAGCAACACTAACGATGGACAAGGACTGTCCTTCTTCCCCTGGCTGACACCGCTCTAGCACCGGGCAGAGCAGCTCCAAACCTAGCACAGGGAGACTGACACCACACACGCACAAATGACCTGACCTGGTCTCTGTTTCAGGGCCCCAAACCAGCTCAACCTGTCCACTATCGGACGGCCCCCTGCAGCCCCTCCCCACAGGAGATGTGGAGCTGAGGGGTGGCAGGAGCACAGCCACCCCGCTTCCGCTCCACCCTGCACTCCCAGGGCCCCACAAGCACCATCGGGAGCTCTGGGGAACCGCGGAGGGCCCGGCCCTGTGCCCCTGCGGGGCAACACCAGCACAGGCAGGACCGTGCTTGGTTTGCACCGTTTGTACGGCAGCACCACCAGGCCCGCACCCCACAACACCATTGCAGGGAGCCGAGCGAAGCAGCCCAGGAGCACAGCTGGGCCCGGCCCTTCCCCTCCTGGGTGGGTGCCAGCATCCCGCACCACCTTGACACTTTCCAATGCTCAGCGGGAGCGGCAAATGTAGCCCGGTCCCAGCGAGCAGCAGCCACGGTGGATACGGGTGTCCCTGCACCGCCCGGCGCCACTCCTGCCCCCACCAGTGCCTGCAGAACAGAATCTGGCCCCATTCGCGGATGCTTCTGCTGGGAGTTCCCCCAGCCCAGACCTGCTGTGCCACCGCCGCAGAACGCGACCGTCCCCACGGCCCCACACCACCCTGGCGCAGCTCCTGCAGGCATGAGGCCTGGAGCAGACCCACCAGCCCCACCCCCGGTCTGCCCTCGCGCAGCTGCCCCAGGCCCGGGCCCTCCCCAGCCCTGGCCCCTATCAGGCCCCGGGCCCTCAGATCATGGGCCCGGCAAGACAATAACAGGGCCGCACGACTGAAATTCGGTGAACTGGGGACAGCAGCCAGCACCAGAACAGCGCAGAGCCATGGGGCATACTCAGCTCTCCCAGCCTGCAGTACCAGAATGCGTTCAGCAGACGGCAACACTGAGCACAGACACCGCGCGTCCCTGAGACCGCTGGGACCACCAGTTCTGCCCAGTCCACCTCCAGTTTGTTCAGATCCTCCCAGTCACCCCCAGTGACTCCCAGTGCCCCCTGCTTCCTCCCAGTCACCTCCCACTGATTCCCAGGGCCCCTCAGGCCCTCTCAGTCACCTCCTAGTACCACCCAGTTCCTCCCACTCACCTCCCAGTTCCTCCCACTGTCCCCCAGTCCCACCAAATCACCACCCAGCTCTTCCCAGTCAACACCCACTCCCTCCCAGCATCCTCCAGTCACCTCCCAGTGCCTACCAGTTAAGTTTCAGTGACAGCCAGCTCCTCCCAGTCCAGCTCCAGTTTACTCAGATTGTCCCAATGCCCCCCAGTTCCTTCCAGTCCCTCTCAGTGCCCACCAGTTAATCTCCAGTGGAAGCCACTACTTCCCAGTCCTTCTCCAGGTTATTCAGTTCCTCCCAGTCCCTCCCAGTGCCCCCCAGTCCCTCAGTCACGGTCCCAGTGACTCCCAGTGCTCCCCATTCCCTCACAGTCACACGACAGGCCATCCCAAGTGACACACCCCAGTCACCTCCCGCTGCCTCCCACCACGTGGCTCTCCGTGCCTGCACTAACACAATTGCTTCATCAGGTGGCGACACTGAGCACAGACACCCCAGCAGCACCGCCCAGGCACCACCTCCTGAGCTCAGGGCAACCGCACTGCGCAGACGCTGCTCCGCGGCTTCAGCCGACTCACTGCGCATGCCTGCTGCCGACACTTCGGGCGCCTCGCCCAGTCCTTCGACTTCCAGTGACAACCAGTCAAAGCTCACTCCCTCCCAGTATCCCCCCGTCAACTCCCAGTGCCTACCAGTTAAATTCCAGTGACAGCCACTTCTTCACAGTCCAGCTCCCATTGATTCAGGTTCTCCCAGTCACCTTCAGTGACTTTCAGTACCCCCCACTTCCTCCCAGTCACTCCCAGTGCCCCTCCAGTTCCTCCCAGTCACCTCCCAGTGACTCCCACGGCCTCTCATGCCCTCTCAGTCACCTCCCAGTCACCTCCCAGTGACCACCAGTTCCTCCCTGTCACCAGCAGCCTCCGCACACGGGGCCGGCCCCTCACGGCCAGCACCGTCACGACCAGCAGCAAACCTGGGCCAGGGCCATCGACCGAGCAGCCCCAGACGCTGACAGCAGCGCCTCTGCCAAACAAACACCCCCTGCTGAACTTCAGCGCGGTACAAAAGGGACACGGCACAAAGCAGAGGAACACACTCAGAAGCACGGCCACGAGAGGACTTGAGCCAAACGACGGTCCCTGGCCAGCGGGTCACCTGCAAACACAACAGACCTGGCCACAGCGGGAGGGATTTGGATGCCCCGAAACAGCGTTAAGACCCGTCGATACAACTGCGAACAGCTTCTGAGGGCTCCCCGGAACGCTCCCGCTGCGGCTGGAAGGCGTCTCGTCCCTCCCTCACGGCGCTGCAGCAGGAAGAGAACCCTGGGAGGCCGCCGGACGAGCTTGCTCCAAAATCAGAACTTGTGCCGGCAGATCTGCCAGCACGGCAACAGCCCTCGCGCTGCTGCTGCTGCAGCTCATCTTGCTGGCTCGCTCAACAAACCTGAAAACAAAGCGTAAAACTTTAAACAAAGGGCAAAAAGAAAAACAAGGAACGAGCGTCAGCCAGTCACCAGTCGGCACTAAAAAGCCCTGCGTGTGTTCACGCACAGCCCATCGCAATGCCCAAGGACTGGATTTTCCACCTGTGTTCGTTTCCCTGGCACCGTCGTGAGCTGACGCCCGTTGACGGTCCGTCTCCAAAACGCATCGTTCTCTCTGGAACAGGGGGCTTTTCGCCGCCGTTCCCTGTGTCACACACTCGGGAGGGACACCTGGCCGGCTGCACTGCCCAAGAGAGGCGCTCCTGAGCCGCCAGGGAAATGCGCCACCAGCCAACAGCGGGACACACACCCAGCGCTTCGCAGCGTTCCTTCCAGATGCCGGGGACAAAAACCCCTGAACATTCCACAGCTTCTCTTGGTAAACGCCGAGCACAAACACCTGCCCGCCCCAACACTCCTGGCACACCAGGCGCTGCAGCGACGGCTCCAACAGTGCTGCTCATCACTGCACAGCTTGAACACTTTCCGTCAGTTTCATTTACGAGAGGAAAAAAAACCCAAATCGGTGAGATAAGAGACCCCCCGGATGGGTGCGCTGCTTTGGGCTCCGCCGCAGGGCGCAGAGGAACGCCTTTTTACGACACCTCAGTGCTTACAGCCGAGAACCCCGGACCGCCGACACCACCGATCTCTGCCAGACATGTTCTCTGGCTGCTGGGGCCTTTGCCAGGAGAGAGACTGTCTTCTGTTCAATGGGAGAGAAACGTCTCCTTGCCAAGGGCTCCTACTGCCACGGACCTCAGCGACGAGGATCCGCTCGGACGGCAAGTCCCTCAAATGCAGCTTCTTGGAACGAGAGAGGTTTCCACTTCAGGAAAGTCGCTTTTCCAACTGCAGTCAAAACTGCACCCTGCTCCTCGGGGCCTCAGCTTTGCTTTCAGAGGGCTGGCGCTCTGAACCCATCCTCCACGAGCACTCTGTCAGCTCACAGGGACAGTCCTGTAGCCTCCAGCTTCCCCAGCATCACCTGCACTTGCAGCCACGCCTTGTTCGAGACCCAGGCTCTGTCTTCTGTCTGCAGAGGCCTCCTCGCTCCAGCTGAAAAAGAAACCACAAAACTGACAGACCCAGCTCTGGAGCCCCACGCGGGTGACACACGTACGCTGCGCCTCGCCTCGCCTGCCGCTCTCTCGAGACACGCCTGTCACTGCAGCACGCAGACGCGCACGGGACGCCCGCCCCAACCCCTGCTAGAGCAGTCTCGACGCCACTCCCATGGAGAGACACCACGTCAGCAACTTACCCAGGAGACAGCGAAACCGCTACAGGAAAAGGACCGAGGCTCCGCCTTCGAGGAAGCCAGGGCTTCTGGCAGAATGGCACACCAGGCCGCCCTAGAAGGAAACAACAAACCCCACGCTATTAAACCATCTCGCCAGTCCTGAACGCTCCAGACAAAAGCCCCGTCCTGAAAAAGAAAAGAAACAAAACCACCAAAGCTGCAACCGAGCGTAACTTCTACTGCGGCCGCAGCCGAACCCCGACCGCTCCTGCCTCCAGCCCAGCCAACGCCAGCCTGCCCCGTACACCCAGGACGATAGCCCTCGGCTGCAGGGCCCAAGGGGATGGCACTGGACGTCAGGGAAAGGGAGCCACAGCCAGAGGGGGGGCGAGGAGGATGGGAGCGGCAACCAGGCCCAGAGAGCTGGAGCAAAACTAAGAACGGCCATGGGCCCCAGGGCACAGAGGGAGGAATGAAGAAAGGGGACAGAGGCGTGAGCAGAGAGAGACCGGCAGGGACACACCAAATCGGAAGGCAGGGACATGAAGCAGCACCTACAAGCGCACGAGAGGAAAAGAACTGCCAGGGAACAGGCCCGAGAAACCAGAGCAGGGGAAGAGAGTGACACAGAGCGGGACAAAGAGATGGGAAAGGGAAAAAAAGCGACGGGCTGCAGGACAGAGACAGGGGAGGACGAAAAGGTGAAACAGCAGAGGGAGCAGGACACGAGAAGAGACAGAGGAGAGGTACAGGGGAGGGGACAAACAGAAAAATCAAGGTTAAACACAGCCAAGACAGCACTCATTCATCTCATACTCACCTACACCATCACCTCATCAACAGCTCTGCAGTGCTCCCCAGGAACGTTGTTCCCAGGGGCCTCAAAAACCACCCTGCCTGACAAAACCCCAGCCCGAGCATGACCAGCACCCAAACATAGGTGATGAACATCACCTCGCAGAGCAGCCGGGACCCGGGGAAAAAAAAACCCAGCTGGGGGGGAAAAAAAAAAATCCCCCAGCTGGGGTTTTTTTATTCCAGTTTTACTTTTTTACCTGAAAAAAAAAATTCAATTGCACATACAACCAGAAGAAACAGCATTATACACGGACTCATCCACACTCACACTCAAAACACGCCACACATGCTACCACCACACCGTGCATCCCTTGTGCTCCGCTCAGCCAGTCTACTGCCTCCCTTCCACAACACACTATCACCCTGTCTCTGTGATATTCCTCAAACACTCCATTCGCTAGGGGCCAAAAAAAAAATCAACCTGCCTGACAAAACCCCAGCCTGAGCATGACCCATTCCCAAACACAGATGATTAACATCACCTGACAGAGCAGCCAGAACCAGTGGAAAAAACCCACTGGGGGGGTGTGTGGAGGAACCCAGGCTGAGGATTTTTTATTCTATTTTTATTTTTCCTACAAAGAAAGGAAATTCTCACCTCCACAGACAACCTGCAAGAACAAACATCACGCAATCACCCAAGGCTACACACACCCAAAACAAGCCATGCATTCACCTCCGACATAAACCACCCCTCCTTCTCATATCACCCATTCTACCACCTGCCTGCCACAATGGACTGACACCAGGCCTCTGCAGTGCTGGTCAGAATTGGCATGCCTAAAAGCCTCCAAAATCCCCCTGGTTGGCAAAACCCTGGCCCAAACAGAGCCTTCACCCAAACCTAAGCAAACGTTGCCTTGCAGAGCAGCCACAACCAGGAAAAAAGCAAACCGCAGCTGAGGAAATAACACTCTGCCCCAGCTGAAACTTTCTTTTTCCTATTGTTCATTAGCAAGTTAAACTCATTCAGAACTAACATGCATGCCACATCCACTCATTCCGCCCCACACTTAAGATAGAACTGTTCTACCACCCATCCTGGCAAAATGATAGATCGCCACAGTTCTAGACCTAGCCCTGGAACTTCCTCATCGTGTGCCTCAAACCAATAGCGCTGCTCCATCTTATGCCAAATGAATGAACATCCAGGACCCGGTCACCAGAAGCCTGCAAAAACATCAGGAAAAAGCACTGAGGAGTTACTGGCTTGCGGCTTATTACAAGCCATCTGTGACCCGCTCCGCTCCCGCTGACATCCAAGTCACCCAACCCCTCCGCACAGGCTGTACAACGGCAGGGAGCCAACACAGAGCCATACCCTGACATTCTAGTCTCACACAGAGCCTAAGGTCGCACATATCTACATAATAACCATGGACTCTCCTCGCCATTCCACCTCCCTCTGACTCCACACCGCTGGGCAGAGCAGCTCCAAGCCACACAACGCAACACACCACTGAGAAGAGGAAAAAACCAAGTGAAAAGAGAGATGCCAAGACTGTGACGCCGTAAGGAAAGACGACCTACAGGGCCGCAATACAGCCGCCACAAGGCTCTGTAGCAGCCCCAGAAAAGAGTCCAAGACAACGGTCCCTCACAAGAAGTTACCATCGAGACTGCGATGACGGACGCGCAAGAAGCCTGGCATCGAGACCTAGGAACACACGGATGCACGGAAGAAGTCCTGGTCCGTGAAAGAGGACGGCTAGAGAACAGAGCTGCTGACACAGCCTGGAACGATGGCACGAAACAGAATCGACCCGAAACTTCTGAGACGCGAGACCTAGCCGTGCCTCAGGTTTGATATGCAAGAAAAGAAGGGCCCGACTGGTGCAATGCCGATGCATACGAGTATTCAAGACCCGGGGGATGGAGACCAAGGCACATGCTGTGCCCCGAGAACGCAAAAAGGCACGAGAATATCAAGAATGTACCCGAGGAAGCTCCGACACGCAGGAAACAGATTGTGCAGACAACACAACGACACGTACCCGGCATGGAGCTGCCCTGCCCACACTGGTCGAATGCCAAGAAGTCACCCGCTCCCTCGGCCCACCCCAAGGGGACTGTTCCTCAACAGCTCTCCCCTCTCTGCTGACTACAAAGTCCTTCCCAGTACTGCCCAAACTTCCGCCCCGCTCCCACAGCCCACTGCTCCTCAGCATGCATCCTTCAACTTAACTTCTGACAGACGGAATCGGGATCCATCCTCCACACAGGAACCGTACCCCCTCATCGGGGTGGTCCTGCAGTCCCCAAGTTCCTCTTGGTCATCTGCAATTCAAAAATAAAAAAAACAAAACCAGCTGTAAGCAGCATGCCAGCCAGGAGCACAACATGTGCAACACCCCCCTCCTCAGAAGCACACTGGCAACCCTTCTCACCTGCTCAGTCCACAGTCACATGCTGCGGCCATCGTCACCGGTGGGACCCGAGATACCAAAAGACTCAAAATTAACATTGTGCTGGCCAGAAAACACCAACGCTGTGAACCTCCTCGCTACCACCCCAGCTCACCTCCAAGGCTCCTCCAGTTCCAAGGGGGGCCCAGCACAGCACCTGCAAAGCCACAGGGAAATAGTTAACCCAGTGACCGTGCCACATTTTACTCTGAGACACCGACCCAGCCCACAATTGCCTCACCTTCTTGGGACGCCTCCTCTGTGTGCAGCTTCATCCCTCCAGGCATGAACGAGGCACCTGCAAAAAAAAAAAAGCACACACAGAAATAGAGTCCGAAAGCACAGCCTGGCTGCAGGGATTCCCCTCTGCCCCTCCTCGACCTTGACCACTCACCTGTCTGACCTCTGTCATCGTGGGCAGCCGCTTTGAGGTGCAAGGACCACCTGCGAAACCAAACAACAAGGGACGCTTGTAACTTCACCGACATGACGACACCCGAACGGTAACTGCTGCTGCAGGCCGCCCGGCATCGCTCACCTCGCCCGAGGACCCTCCGGTGCCAAAATCCCGCTGCCCTCCTCGCCGCACACCTTCAAGAGAGAGAGAACCAAATCATAATGTGCTGACATGGACACCAGCCATATCCCCCTTCTAACAGCACACACGGACCCACCTTTTCAAGGCGCTGTGCTCTGCTCCTCCATCACTCCGTAGTGGAAGTCTCATCCCTCTGCATCTGGAACAGAGTCATTGGACAAATCACCCCGATGCTGATCAACAGCTTCACAAACCCAGAGGTGTTGATTCAGTTACAGAGTACCATGGAGACGCCAACTAGAACCTGTCGTTCACTTCCGGTCAAGCTGGCCGCATCCCAGGAGGACTTCTGGTCAAGCTGGCCAACTGCCGGGAGGACTTCCTCCCTGGAGTCACCAGATTCCTCTTGGTCATCTGCAATTAAACCAAACAGGAACAGCAGTAAGCATCATGTCAGCCAACAGCACCCTCTTCCACAACACCCCCATTCCTCTCAAGAACACTGGCACACTTCTCACCTGCTCGTTCCACAGTCAGATGCTGCGGCCCTCATCAGTGGTGGGACCTAAGATACCAAGAGACTCAAAATTAGCATTGTGCTTGCGAGAATACACCAGCCCAGTGATTCTCCTTGCTACAACCGCAGCTCACCTCTAAGGTGCATCCCGTTGCAAGGGTGGCCCTCAGAGCACCTGAAAAAACAACAAGAAATACATAACCCAGTTGCCATATTATACATTGCTTTTAAACACCACCCCAGCCTACGAAACCCCTCACCTTCTCAGATTCCTTATCAGAGTGCAGTTTCATCCATCCAAGCATGCACAAGGCACCTGCAAAACAAAGCAAAAGGTGCGTGCTGAGATACAGCCTGAAAGTGCAGCCTGCCCACAGTAGTTCCCATCTCCTCGTCCATTACCTTGGCCGATCGCCTGTCTGACCTCTGTCACTGTGGACTGCTACTGTGAGGCTTAGCTAACACCTGTAAAACACAAACATCAGTGGATGTTTATAACTTCACCAACACCACGGCACCCAAAAAAGAACTGCTACTGCAGCCCACTCAGCATCACTCACCTCACCCAGGGCCCCTCTGGTGCCAATGTCCTGCTTCCCTCATCATGTCGCACAGAAACAGAAAAAACAGGTCATAATGTACTCATATGGACACCAGACACATCTCCCTTCTAACAGCACACACAGACCTACCTTCTTATGGCTCTATACTCTGCTCCTCCACCACTCCATAATGGAAATCTCATCCCTCTGCATCTGAAACAAAGTTATTGAAAAAGTCACCCAGATGCCAATCAACAGCTTCACAAACCCATAGCTCTCATTTCCATTCCAGAATACCATGGAGACTCCAGCTAGAGCCTGCCATTAAAAACTAGACACCAAATGTTAAGTCCCACACATCCAAGTCCTGGCACATTTGAGATTCTACCCGCTGCGCTCTTGCTGAACAGACCCTCCCACATGACTCCCATTAGCAACACAAAACACTCATTAAACGACTGTCCTCAGAAGCTGAGGATGGCTACTCCATCTGAGATGACAGTACAACAATTGCCTGAACAGTGGAAATATATCAACCTGTTAACCATGGACTCCTCTTGCTCTTTTCACCTCCCTCTGACTCCACACCCCTGGGCAGAGCAGCTCCAAGCCACATGCACACACAGACCAACTCTATACACAATACCACAGAAAACACAACTCAAAAGAAGCGAGAAAACTCCCAGCAAGAAGAAGGACACCAAGAAAGTGACACTGTTGGGCAAGAACACCTATGGGGACGGAACATTAATGCACGGAGGCTCCATGCCAGCCACAGAAAAGAGTCCAAGACAAGGGTCCCTCACAAGAGGTTACCATCAAGACCGTGATGATGGATGTGCAAGGAGCCTGGCATCAAGACCTAAGAACATACAGATGCAGGGAATGAATCCCAGTCTGTGAAAGAGGATGGCTAGAGAACAGAGCTGCTGACACAGCCTGGAACAACGGCACAACAGAGAACCGACCCAAAACTTCTGAGACACAAGACCTAGCCACTCTTCAAGCTTGTTATGCAAGAAAAGAAGTGTCCAATAGGCACTATTCAGATGAGTACAGGCACTTGAGACCTGAGAGATGGTGACCGAGGCACACACTGTGCCGCTGGAATACAAAAAGAAATGAGGACATCAAGACCTGTGGAAGCTGCAGCATACAGGAGACAGACAGCACAGACAACACAGCAACATGTACTCAAGCTGGAGCTGCCCTGCCCACACCAGTCTGGTGCTGAGAAGTCACCTGTTCCCTTGGCCCACCCCAAGGGGTCCGTTCCTCAACAGTCCTTACCTCTATACCGACTTCAAAATCCCTCCCTGGACTGGCCAAATTTCTCCCCCTCTCTCAGAGCCCACTCCTCCTCAGCACCCCTCCTTCAGCTTTACTTCAGGCAGCCAGAATCTGGATCCATCTTCCACAAAAGTAGCACATATCCCAGCTGGGATGGTCCTGCAGTCACCAGGTTCTTCTCGGTCATCTGCAATTCAAAAAATGAAAAAACACCACCAGCTGTAAGCATCATGTGAGCCAAGAACACAACATCTGCAATACACCCCTCCTCACAAACACACTGGCACCCTTCTCACCTGCTCATTCCACAGTCAGATGCTGCAGCCATCCTCACTGGTGGGACCTAAGATACCAGGAGACATCAAATTAACATAGGCTGGCAAGAAAACACCAGCCCCATGATCCTCCTTGCTACCACCACAGCTCACCTCTAAGGCTCCTCCAGTTCCAAGGCTGGCCCTCAGAGCACCTGCAAAACCAAAGAGGAATGCTTAACCCAGTTGCCATATTATACTTAGCGCTTAAACCCCATCCCAGCCCACAAGCACCTCCTTTTCTCAGACTCCTCATTAGTGTGCAGTTTCATTCCTCCAAGCGTGTGTGAGGCAACTGCAAACAAAGCAAAAGGTGCGTGCTGAGATACAGCCTGAAAGTGCAGCCTGCCCACAGTACTTGCCATCGCCTCCTCCATTACCTTGGCTGATCTCTCCTCTGACCTCTGTCAGTGTGGGCTGCCACTTTGATGCTTGGCTACAACCCGTAAAACACAAACCACAAGGGAGGCTTATAACTTCACCGACATACAACACCTGAAAAAGATCTGCTGCTGCAGCTCACTCAGCATTGCTCACCTCACTCAAGGCCCCTCTGACGCCGATATCCCACTTGGCTCCTCAATGTACTCCTTCAAAAACAGAAAAACCAAACCATAATGTACTCGTGTAGACACCAGACACATCTCCCTTCTAACAGCACACAGAGACCTACCTTCTTATGGCGCTATCCTCTGCTCCTCCATCTCTCTATAGTGGAAACCTCATCCCTCTGCATCCAAAACAAAGTTATTGAACGAGTCACCCAGATGGTGACCAACAGATTCATAAATCCAGAGCTCTCATTTCTATTCCAAAAAAGCCATTGAGACTCCAACTAGAGCCTGCCATTCTAAACTAGACACCAAATGTTAAGTCCCACACATACAAGCCCTAGCACTTTTGAGATTCTACCTGCTGCAGCTCCCACAGAACAGCCCCGCCCACATGACTCCCATCAGCTCCACAAAACCCTCGTGAAATGACCAGCCGTACAGCCAGCTGAAGGCTACTCCATCCAAGATAGCGGAACAGCCATTCCTAAATGCTTGAGGCATAGCACCACGTTAACCATGGACTCTTCTTGCTATTCCACCTCCCCCTGACTCCACACTCCTGGGTAGAACAGCTCCAAGCCAACACACACACAGAGACCACCACTATAGACAATGTGACACACAACACAACTCGAAAGAGGAGAGAAAACTCTCCCCAAGATAAAGGACTCCAGGATCAGAGATGCTGTTGAGCAAGACGACCTATGGGGCCAGAACATAGAAGCAAGGAGGCTCCGTAGCAGCATCAGAAAAGAGTTAAATTCAACATCCCATCATAAGAAGTTACTCTCAAAACCAAGATGATGGATGCACAAGAAGCCTGGCATCAAGACCTGAGAACGGAGGGGTGCAGAACACAGGGAAGAAGTCCCAGTCCATGAAAACGGGTGGTGTGAGAACAGAACTGCCAACTCAGCCTGGAACAATGACGCAAGAGAGAACTGACCAGAAACTTCTGAGACATGAGACCTATCCACCCTTCAAGAAAAGAACCGCTCGATTGGCACAATGCCAATGACTACGGGCATTCAAGACCTGAGGGATGGCACCAGAGGCACTTCATGTGCCCCTAGAGCACAAAGAATAAAGAGCATATCAAGACCAGAGAAAGCTGCAAGACGCTGAAGACAGATGACACAACACAACACACTGGGGCTTGAACTGCCTGGCCCAGGTTAATCTAGCTCCCTTTGCCCGCCCAGAGGGGAAACAGTGTTTCTCTCACCTCCCCATTATCCATTGTCTTCCCACATCTTCCCTCTAACAGAGGAAACCACCTGAACCAAGAGAGCAAGCCAGGAGGCAAACACCCATATGCCAGAGAAGAGAGCACACACCGCATCTCCTGGGGCAACAGGAGACCTTCCTCACCCAGGTTCTTCTCACTCTACCTCTGCCCCTTCCTCCTCTGCAGCGCCACCTGCCTGACCCTCAGCAATGCACCACAGGACGCCTCCATGCCTCTCACCTGCAAGGCTTCCAGGATATGGGGAGACTCCCACACATAGTCAACAGAGGGCCCGAGCTCCTGGCACCACATGCAGGTGGAGGTCCTGGCCACGGCAACTGACCATGCCTTGCTGGGCGCAGCTGCCTGTGACATTCCCTCCTCAGAGAGAGGCCCTTTGTCAGCTGCCTCCAGCGGGCGTGCACAGGCACCCCACTTTAGAGCTCGAGCCCTGCCCACAGCAGGGTCAGCCTCAGCTGAAGCCCCCACTAGAGCCCATCAGCAACAGGGGCCAAGGCCAAAGCGCTGCAGCATAGCAGCCCCCTCCCCTGCTCCTGTCTGCAGCCACCCAGGGGTTGCAGACACATGCAGGGGTACAGAGGAGGCTGAAACAGCCGAGTCATTCACGCCCAGAAGAGAGGCCAGCAGGGAGGCGAAGGCAAGACTCGGTGCCCAAACGCAGCAGGACAGGACAAAAGGGAATAGACAAGCAGGAGAAAGGACACAGGCACATAAGAAGAGGTTGGAGATAGGGAGCCAGAAGATGGGACGCCATGAACAG
Source organism: Bucorvus abyssinicus (assembly GCA_009769605.1). Lineage (NCBI taxonomy): Eukaryota > Metazoa > Chordata > Aves > Bucerotiformes > Bucorvidae > Bucorvus > Bucorvus abyssinicus. The sequence continues at coordinate 37,259 of CM020047.1, forward strand.
GATAGGGTCGGCAAGCAGGACAACAGTGAGGAAAGAGAGAGAACAGAGAAATTAAGCAAAGAAAAGAGGAACAGAGATGGTAGCATAAAGAAGAGCAGTAGGGAGCAGGAGAGGGCGGTGAGAGGGACCAGCAAAAGGACAGCCAAAAAAAAAATCTAGCCATGAGAGAAAAGAAACATAGACAAGAGCTGACCAATAGGGACAAGGGCATAGAAAAAAGCAGCTCAAGAAAGAAAAGGGAAAAAGCAACAGGATACAGGACAAGGACAAAAGAAAGAAGGCTTAAAGACAAGCAAACATGGAGGAAGATGCTGGGAAGAAATTGGAAAATTGACAGGGGCTACAAGAAACAGAGTTGAGAATTGAAACAACAGGGATGGAGAGATCCAGAGAAAGTTTCCAAAGCAACAGAGTACAAGAAACTTAAGCAAGAAGGAAAAAGGACAAGAAAAGAGAACCCGAGAAAAGGAAACGTTAATGGGTTGTCCTTAGTTGGATGCCAGGTCAAGCCACATTAATGTGTGCCCAGACACACCAGCCCCCACCCCCATCCCTGGGACAACTCTGTGCTCATTCCTGGAAGAGCAGATACCAAGAAGTAAAAGAGAGTGAGAGGGAGCAACACAAAGAAAGAGAAAGAGACAACTCAGATGAGAGGAAAGGGTGGAGAAAAAAGAGAAAGAAAGGAACTGGGAGAAGTAGAGACTGGGCAAAATGGAGACCAAAAGGGGTTATGAAGCCAGGAAGAAAACGGAGGCTGCAGAAGAAAGCAGAGGCCTGATGGGGCTAGTCAAGCCCCTGGTGGTGTTACGTGTGAAAAAGAGAAAAAAACTCATCTCTAAAGCTGCAATACATAAAGCTACCAAAGTGCTTCTGAAGGGAAGGAAAAGGTGGTGGGTTGTCCTTGGCTGGCTGCTTGTCCTCCAGGGTGGGTGCCCAGACAGCCCCCTAACCCTGGGACAACTCAGCGCTTGATCCTGGAACACCATAAACAAAAACGCAAAAAAGAACAATAGAGAGGAACACAGAAAAACACCAAGAAAAAAAACTCAAAGGAAAGAGAAACATACATGAACCAAAACAGCAAAAGGGTCAACTCGAGTGTGAGGATAGGGGCAGATGAGATGAGGAACCCTACAGACACACACCAAAAGAACAACAAGGTCAGGAAGTACACCAGAGAAAAAGAAAACAAAAAAGAAGAGTGCAAAGCAAAAGAAAAATTATGCAGAGAGGCCAAAAAGGGGTGGGAAGCCAAGAAAACGAGTCTGCAAAATAATGGGTAGGAGGCTGAGAAAAGAGGAGGTTGAAAAGGGGATGGGAAACCAGGGATAGAGACTAGGAAAAGTGAAGGCCACGGTAGAGACAGGCCAGACTGAAAGGAGTGGGAGGCAAGGGAACAGATGCTGGGAAAAGGGGAGGCTAATAGACAAGTGAGAGGCCTGGGACAGAGACCAGGAAAAAGTGAAGACCAGAGGCTGGGGATGATGGGAGGCCTGGGGTAGAGGCCAGGAAAAAGGGGAGGCCAGAGACAGAGACAGAGACCAGGAAAAAGACGACATCAAACACTGGGCATGGGAGGCCCAGGATAGAGACCAGGGAAAAGTGAAGGCTACAGATTGCAGGTAAGAGGCTGAAGAAGGCTGGAGGCCTGAGGTAGTGGCTGGAAAAAAAGTGGAGACAGGAAATCAGGGGTGGAGACCAGGACAGAGTGGAGGCTGGAGACCACAGGTAGAGACCAGGGCAGGGTGGAAGTCAAAGGTCACGGGTGGAGGCCGGACATCAGGGGTGGATACTGGGGCAGAGTGGAGGCCAGAGGTGGGGGGTGGAGGGCACAGAGGGAGGCCAGAAGTTAAGGCTGGGGGGGCACAGGTAGGGGCTGGTAGATGGGGAGGCTGGAGGAGGGGGAGTGGAAGGCTGAAATTATAGGAAGAAAAGGGAAAAAGCAACACATTACACTACAAAGACCAAAAGACATAGCAACAGGGAGATAAGGAAGGGAAGTGGAAAAGTGACAGCATATAAGAAACAGACATAGGAATTGAAACAATAGGGATGGAGAAGGTCAGAGCAAGTTTCCAAAGAAGTGGGGGTATAAGAAACTTTAGGCAAGAATGAAGAGACAGCGAGTGTGAGAGAATAAACCAGTGCTGCGTTGTTCCTGGCTAGCTGCCTATGCCCGTGGCTCCAGCCCCTGCCCCCTGCCCCTCAAACCCTGGGACAACTGGGCGCTCATTCTGGGAGGAGCAGATAGCGAGAAGGAAGAGAGAGATATTCAGAGCATCAGAGAGGAACAGAAAGAGAAAAGTCAGATGAGGGAGAAGAAGAGAGGGGCAGAAAGATGTGGAGAATGGGACAGCAAAATGGGCAAGTAACTATTCAAAAAAAGGATAAGGAGCTCTGTCAGGACCTCACAAGAGAGCAACAGGGTCAGGGAGCAGGACAAGAGTGAAAGAGAGAGAAAATGAGGAATGAGAAGCAGACCGAATAGATGAATAAGAGGCTAAAATAGAAGGTGGGAAGCGAATAACGGGGACATTGGTAGGAGGCTGGAAGGCAGAGGAAGCCAGGCAAGAAGTAGAGGGTGAGAAGAGGTAGAGAACAGCATGGAAGGCTGCACAGAAAGGTGAAGCTTGGAAAAGTAGATGCCAGAGTGGGAGACTGAAAGGGAATGGGAGACTGGATAACAACTAGAGCATGACCAAGTGGCAGGCCAGAGGGGGAGGCTGGGACATAATGGGAGTCCAGGCTAAAAGCAGAAGCTGGGAGGGCTTTGGAGACTGTGGAAATTAGAGGCTGGGAAAAATGCAAGTTGAAGGTGGTTGGGGTGTTCAAGGGTGAGAATCCTGGAGGCCACAAGGCAGGTGGAGGGCTGCAGAGGCAGAGAAAAAAGTGAAGTCCCATAGGGAGTGGTCTAACAGCCTGATTTTACTTACAAAAAGGGAAACACAAACCTCATCAAGTCTCCAGAGCTGCAGTGCTTGAAGCTCTCACAAGGAGGTTTTGAGCAGGTTTGCTCATGCTTCCAGCTGGACAGCAGCATGCAGAGAAACAAGTTCCAAGGATGTCACGACTCAGAACACAAAGACAAAGTGATGTTGACAGCCTTGGGAAGACATGCTCTGCCAGAGTCAGGGGAAGGAAAGGAACTTCTTTCTCCTTCTCCAAGAGAGCCAAGCATCTTGCTGTTGGTGACTCCCACAGCCAAGGCCCTGATCTCTGAATATCAGCCGCAGCACCTGGGCCTGGCACCCCTGTCTCCACTGCACCAGCCTCACAACCCCTGGCATCTTAGATTCACGGCCAGAGCAGTCTACCATGAGAACCTTCCTTGCTGTGCCAAGTTTTCTGTTGTAACCTGACTGAGAGCAATAGACAGTTATGTGACACACTTCAGTGATGACACTGTCAGGTGGTTAGATAGTCATAATTTCATTAACAATCCACACACATCTCCTTAAGCACGTAGCATTAATTAAGATCTCCAGTTCCACACAGAGCAGCATAAAGAAATATAAAGGGAAATATATTTGAGGTATAGAAGGACAGGTTATGTGACCTGTCCAGACATTCAAGTTGAAGCACGGGACAGAGGCTGGCAGTGGCAGGGGTCTCAGGCCAGCTGAGAGGAAGCTCCAAAGAGGCAGTGTTTCCATCCTCCTTTGTACCCTCCAGGATATTATCTTAGCACGTGTTAGACCAAGACATTCTATGTTTTGCTCTCACCTATGGAGTGCTTGTACTCCATAGACAAGAATAAAGCCCAAAACACCCAACACTTATCTCATGAAGTGACTAAGGAAAATAGCAGAACCTGGGTGGGGAAGAGGGGAAGGAGAGTGGTTCATGGTTTAAACAGGACACATGTCACATTCCACACTCTGGTGAGAGAGGGAGATAAGGTAGTCCCCGGGCATGCATAACAGGGACTGAGGCCACTTCAGGTATTACAGTTTTCCCATCCCTGTCACACAGACCCTCAGGCCTTGACATGAGTCGGCAGGCTCTTGACGTTAGTTAGGCCTTAGCCTATGGCAGCAGATAAGTAGCGGGTATGGTGACGGAGACATTGTGTCAGTTCTGCGTGTTCTGCAAAAAGCAGCTACTGCGCCTCTGCCCGGTCCTCTTTCTCACTTCGATGGGAAGTTTCAGCATACCCCTCTTCAGCAGGCTTACAATGTCTTCATACCCCTAGAGTCTGTGCCTCATGACATTTCCTCCTCCTTGACCTTGGCTGCTTGCCCTTTTGGGCTGTCCAGCCTCCATCATTGTGAGCTGCAACACAGAGGCTCAGGGACCACCTGCAGAACAGAACCACCAAGGAATGCTTATAATATCACCATCAATGCAACCCCTGAAAACTAACTGCTGATTCAGCCCACTCATCACCACTCGCCTTTCCCAAGTCGCCTCCCGTGTCAATATCCCACTTTGTTCATTGCTTCGTGCCTTCAGAGTAGTGAACAGGAGAGGATCAGCAAGCAGGACAACCATGGGGAGAGAGGGAGAGGAGTGCAGAGAGATTGAGCAAAGAACAGGGATAGAGATGGCAGAATAAAGAAGAGGGGTGGGGAGCAGGAGAGGGAGGTGGGAGGGACCAGTGAGACAAGGGTCACAGAGAAACAAAATATCTAGCCATGAGGGGAAAAGAATCATAGGCCAGAGCTGACAAAGAGAGACAGGGAGATCAAAAGAGGCAGCTGGAAAGAGAAAAGTTAAAAAGCAATGGAGTAGAGGACAGAGATGGAAGAATGAAGACTTAGAGACAGGGAGATGCAGGAAGGAAAGTGGAGAAGCAACAGGGTACAAGAAACAGAGGTGAGAGTTGAAAAACAGGAATAGAGAAGTCTGGAGAAAGGTTCCAAAGTGATGGGGTACAAGAAACATCAGCAAGAATAAAAAGACAGGAACGGGGAGCCTGAGAAAAGGAAACGGTGGTGAATTGTCCTTGGCTGGCTGCCGGGTCAAGCTGAATTAATGCTTGCCCCACCACCCCGGGACAACTCGGCACTTGCTCCTGGAACAGCAGCTACAGAGAAGGAAAAGAGTGATGGAGAGCAGCACAGAGGACCAGAAAGAGAAAAATCAGATGAGAGAGGACAGAGAAAGGTACACAGACCAAGACAGTGAGAGGGAGAACTCAAGCATTGGGAGGGGGAGGGTCTGGAAATGATGAGAACCCCTGCAGGGATGCAGCAGAAGAACAGGAAGCAGGACAGCAGGCAAGAGAGAGAAAATGAAAAGTGGAAAGCAGAAGAGAATGATGTAGAGAGGCCAAAAAGGGGTGGAAAGGCAGGAAAAAGGGGCTGCCAAAGGGGGAGGCTGACAGGAATGGGAGGCCAGGGGAAGCTAGAGGCTGGGGAAAAGCAGAGGATGGAAGGGGTGGGTGGGAGGCTGAAAGGGAATGGGAGGCCAGGGGGAAAAAAGTAGAGGCTGGAAAGAGGATTATGCCACCAGGAAGACCCTGGAGGCCAAGAGGTGGTCAAACCTCTTATGGTTTTACTTTTGAGAAGGGGAAAAAATAATCCCATCCCCAGTACAGCAATCCATAAGGCTACCAAAAAAAGGAGGGGCAGCTTTCCTACTGCTTTTGGCTGTATGGAAGTCTGCAGAGGAATGAGCAGGGTTTTTAAATGAGATTGACTGTTACTCCTGACAACCTCAAGACCAGGAATGCTACCTGCCTTTGGAAGATGTGCTCTACTAGGGTCCTTGTCTTTAGCTGGCAGCTCTAGCCTGTTTCATGCTACCCACAGGTGGTCACTACCGACCAGGGGGACAGGGCTGGCCTTCCTCTACCCTGGTCCCTCTCACAGTCCAGGCAGTGACAGTTGTGGCCTCTGTCCCCCACAGGCTCCACATAGTTACAGCACCTCAGCCCTCTGAATCCAACTGCTTGAGAAAGCTGCTCGTTGTTTCTGCCCGTGCCCCCCAGCTCTTGACCTGGGGAGGAGACACAGCATAGGGAACCTCTGGAACAGGGTTTCCCCCTGCCCCCAGAGTCAGCCCCAACGATGGCTGTACCCACCCTTGCATGTGGTGTCAGGGCTGTGAGAGGGACAGTAGCAAGTCAGCAGAGCCTGGCAAGAGACAGAAAAACGAAATCAGGCAACATGGATGGCAGGCTGAGGAGAGGCTTTGTACAAGAGGGTCAGCCATGTCCACCAGGGCACAACCCTTGAGAGCAGACCAGGGCCAACTGACTGATTTGCACCTGAGCAACACACTAGTGATCCTGGGGCTTGGTTGTGTCATTGGCACCATTCCTCACCTTTGTGCTGTCATCTGCTCTCCTCACCCTGCACAAGCACAAGGCTTCCTGGGCAAGGAATTTACAAAAGAGACACTACACTGTGTGTCGCTGACCCCCTGCCCTCCAGTGTACAAAGCCATCAGATGTGACACAAGGAAGGCCAAGAAGCAGGTCAGAGGTGCATTAGATACCCTCAGCAGATACCTCAGAGCCTGGGAGGTTCCATATTCACCCAGTGCAGGAGTGCAGCTTGACACACCTTCGGCAGGCAGCAGTTTGCTGCCTGCAACATGCAGCACATAGTAGGCTAGATGGGCTGTTCTGCCAAGGTGTCAGAGGAGCAGGTCCCACCCTTTGGCTGCCTCATTCACCTCCATAAAACAGCCCCTTCAACACTCAGTTTCTTTACTTCAGACCTCTCTCAAGGTCTCCTGGCCTGCAGCCATTTGTATCCAGCAGCACTGCTGAAAGGCAGCACTGGTAGAAGTTGAGCTGTCACCTTGCTTTGACGGCAAAAGGCTTTTGTAACTTGAATCCCTGAGTGCGGGGGTATCGAGACTGCAAGAGAAGAAAAATGCCTCTGCTTCAAAAAGCTGACAAATTACTGTGCCCAGCAACACACAGCTGCCTGTGACCGACACCTTTTCCTGCTCAAACCAGGGCACAGTGCCCTTAGGAAGGGCCAGGGGCAGTGCAAAAAGAACCTCAACTGTCCCAGCACTGGGTCTCCAGACAACACCAGGTGACAGTTTCTGCAACCACCAGCCTGGCCGAACAGCTCGAGAGGTGAGAGAAAGGGGCCAGCTGGGTCCCTCGAGAGGCTAAACTGCTGTTTGTTATGCTGAGGCTGGTGCCCCCTTTGAAGTGAGAGGAGGGCAGGAGATGGGGGGGACATGTCACAGGAAAGCCTCACACAGGGGGATGTCTTGGCAGAAGGTGTTTGGGAGGGCAGAAACATGTAGAGGGGAACAGGGTGGAGGAGACAGACATGAGGTGGGGAGTAGAGGAGCAGATGGACACAGACAGACACAGGGGAGCGTGCAAGCAGAAAGATGCATGGCGGGAACACACAAGGGGATGAGCTATCCCAGGGGGAACACCTGGGATAACCCACAAGAGTTCATCCACTGCAGAGAACTGACCCACTCCAGAGGATCACAACCAAGAGGGTTTCTTTGCATTTCAAAAACATTATATAAACAGAGACATTAACACTTACATATCCATGTACACATCTATATATTTAGGAACTATAAGTTACCTTTTTATTCTTATAATGTAAATATGTCTAGTCAGATGTTATTTTATATATTTATTTACACTTACATATAGAATATCTATTTCTAGCAGCTGTCTGTTTACTTATAGATTTTGACACTAATACCTTTTTTGACTACTTGGAGATCTACTTACATCTGTTCAGACTTAGTTATCTATTTACACTCATATATCATCTCCATTTAGATGACCTATCACATCCGCTTAGGCTGACCAGGAAACACAGTTAAACTCGCTGCATCATCGCCCTTCCAGTGACACTGGGGTGCCCCTAGTGACATCATCACCATCACCTCCTTCTTTGATTCACCCCTGAAGAAGGGCACAAAATGAGAGGAACTGCCCCTACCAGCAGCTCATCACTTCAATAATGCCATTTATACATGTACAAGTTCCAGCCCCTGTCATTGTTGTCACATCTCCCCACAAAAAGAAGGGGAGCTCTGCTAGAAAAATAAGGGGCTGGAAGCCCCCCCAAGCCCCATGGGGTAGTGAGCGTGCCAGAGGACAGTGACGCGTCTCTCGCTCAGGCTTTGCTCCACCAGGTTCTCCCTCTATTCCAACGCTGGGTCAGGATCCCCAGGGCAACAAACATCCTCAGTCCCTGTTGGCCCCACACTCTCCCCCAGACAGCCCTCGCTGCCACTCCTGTGGGGCACCTGCTGCACACAGAGCCAGGAGCCTCTGGACATGGGGCTGGACCCTCATGCCCAGTACCATAACAACCAGCAGCAAACCTGGGCGAGGAACATCAACCTAGCAACACGAGATGCTGACAGCAGTGCCCCTGGAAAACAAACATCTCCAACTGTAGTTCAGCACTTTCAAAATGAGACACAGCAGAAAGCAGATGAATGGACTCATAAGAAGGGCCAGGAGAGGAGTTGAATGAAAGGAGGGTCCTGAGCCAACTGGAAACATAACAGACCCTTCAGCAGCAGAAGGGAATTGGACGCTCCAAATCAGCATTAAGACGAATTGGTACAACTGTGAACATCTTCTCAACACACACAGGAATGCTCCCCAGAGCAGCTGGAAGGCATCTCATCCCTTCCTCACAGCACTGCTGCAGGGAGAGAACCCTGGAATGCCACCAGATGAGCTCGCTCCAAAATCAGAACCTGTGCTGGCAGATCCGCCAGCACGGCAACAGCCCTTGCACTGCTGCTGCTGCACATCTTGCTGCCTTGTTCAACAAATCTGAAAGTGAAGTGTAAAACTTTAAACAAAGAGTAAAAAGAAGAACAAAGAATGAACATCAGTCATTCACTCCGCACTAAAAGTCTCTGATGGGATGTGTATGAACACACGCACAATACTGGTACCACCCAAGGACTGGATTTTCCATGTGCTTTCATTTAACTGGCACCACCCCGAGATGACACTGATCAACAGTCCATCTCCAAAACACATAGTTCTCTCTGGAACAGGGTTCCCCCCACCCCCACCCACCCCGCTGACACTGCCAGAGGGAGACACTCCTGAGCTGCCAGGGAAATGTGCCACCGACCAGCAGTGGGACAGATGTCAAGTGCTTCAGAGTGCTCCATCAAGTTGCCAGGGACAAAACCCCGTTAACATTCGACAGCTTCTCTTTGTAAACGTTGAGCAAAACCACCCACCTGCCTGAACACTCCTGGCAGACTGTGTGCTGCAGCCATTGGGCAGCAACTGCTCTAACAGCGCTGCTCTCCGCTGTAGCAGTTGAACTCTGCAGGAGCACGCAGAGCAGCATGTTTTTACAACACCTCACTCTTTCACGGGCACCCCCTTGCCATGGGGAAAGAGCTTGCATGCCCTTGCGAAGTTGAGAGCTATGCTGGTGGTGGCATATGCCTCCGGTAGGGTCTCCCAAGCCAGACAGGTCTCAACTGAAGGGTCAGACAAAGTGTGTCCACGGGCAGGATGGGCTCACTAGCCTTCGGGCAACCATCCTAGGAGAAGGACAACTCTAACTCCAAACGTGGGCAGATGGAGCTCGTTTAGCCCTGTAAGGCCATCCATCTAAGAGAAGGATACTCTAACCAAACCTACGACCTGAGGACTTCGCTGTCACCGTCCAAGCTCGCTAGGCCCTAGCAGATGAACCTCAGGTGTAAAGGGTGGAGCCAGTCTTGCGCACGCTGCGCCTCACCTAAAAAATCCACTGCGCAGGCTTGAAGGGTGTACTCACGTTTGCAAAGCCCTGTAGCGACAGGCAAGGGACAAAACGGCAATACCACCCAAGGAGACCCTCCGGTGTGCTCTTTGCAACCGGTCTTGCCTATTCCGCATTGGCCTTTTCAGCCATTAGCACGCTTGCAATAAGCGTGGGCAAAGCCCTTCCCAGATCTTCGTCCGCGAAGCCAAGCCATGATGATGATGATGATGACAACAACAACACCTCAGCGGTTACAGCAGAGAACCCACAGACCAGTGATACCATCAACCTCTGGAAGATGCGCTCTGCCAGGGGCTTTGCAAGGAGAGGGACGTTTCTGTTTAAAGAGAGAGAAACATCTTGTTGCTGAGGGCTCCTACAGCCACATACCTCAGTGCTGAGGATCCACTTGGACAGGAAGTCCCTCAAATGCAGCTTCTTGGAATGAGAAGTGTTTCCACTCAGGAAAGTCTTTCCAACTGCAGTCAACACTACACCCTGGTCCTTGGAGCCTCAGCTTTGCTTTCAGAGGGCTGAGGATTTGAATCCATCCTCCACAAGCACTCCATCAGCTCACCAGGACCTTTCTGCAGCCACCAGCTTCTTCTGCATCACTCACACTCGGAGCCACAGTTAGTTGAGACCCAGGCTCTGTCTTCTTCCTAACTCCAGCAGGAAAAAAAAAAAAAAAAAACACCACCACCACACACACCTGCAAAAAGAGAGACACTTCTCTGAAGTCCCACATGTACAAAATAAGGCACACTCAAGATTCCACCCACTCAACTCCCACAAGAACTGCCACTCCCAGAAGGCCACATCCCCACCTCTGGCACCTGCAGAACATCACAACAATAACTGTGGCAGCTGTCTACAGCCGTGTGCCCAGAGACGGACTGGACAGGCTTTGCCATAAGATGCTGGGCAGATTATTGTAAAGCTCAGCTGGGGCTGCAGCAGCCCTGGACTGGGCAGCTCCAGCCCTGACACGCAGACCCACATGACATGCAGACACCATGGGCAATGGAACTGTGAGACATAAGCAGACCACAAGCAAGAACCACTGCCATGAGGAAGATGCTGCCAGCAGAGAAACCCTGTGGTGCCAAAAAAGGTGCAGATGCTCTGTGGCAGCCCTGGGACAGAGGAGACTGCCACAGCCCATGACAGGAAGATCCCATCAAAACCACAATGAAGGGTGTGTGAGAAGCCCAGATTCAAGACCAAAGAGTGTTATGGATGTGGGGATGAAACCTCAGAAGACTGTGCAGACACAGCTCTCCAGAGCAGAGCCACAGGTACCACCTGGCTCACCACAAGAGAAAACTGCTCAGAAACACCTACAGCGCAACACATACCAGACTGATCCACGCTTTCAGTGATCACTGAAAGACAAGGGCTCAATAGGCACTATGCCAATGAGAGGATTCCTTAAAGACTCTCAGGAGAGCTACTGAGGTGCCTGCTGATCACCAAGAGCTATGGAGACATCGAGGCCTGTGGAAGGCGCAGTATGAAACACAGCAGATGGACTAGAAAAAGGACACACATCACAGGCAAAGGCTGGAACTGCCCTGACAAAATGTTAAGCCCTACACAACCAATCCTTAACACCTTTGACATTCCATCTGCTTCATGACCACTGAACAGTTCTTCCCAGATGGCTCCCAGCACTTCCACAAAACACTATTGACATGGCCGTCCACAGAGCCTGCTGCTGCCTTCTCCATCTGAAATGGCCATAAATCATTGCCTAAAAGGTCAGGGTATTCAACGTCACATCAACCAAAGACGCACACAGATACCAACACTACACACAACATGACTCAAATGTGAGAGAAAACTCTCAGCAAGAAGGAGGACCCAGAGGCCGGAGTAACTGTCAGGCAAGACGACCTATGGGGTCGCAAAGGTGAAGTGAGGAGGCTCTGTGGCAACCCCAGAAAAATCGAACTCAACGGCCCGTCACAAGAAGTTCCTGTCAACACCAAGATGATGGATGTACTACAGGAAGCCTGGCCTCAAGACCTGGGAACACGGGGATGAAGTGCCAGTCGTGAAAGTGGACAGCAAGAGAGCAGAGCTGCCAATACAGCCTGGAACAAGACCAAAAAAAGAGAACTGACCAGAAACCTCCGAGACACAAGACCTATCCATGCTTCAAGATTGTTATGCAAAAAAAAAAAAAAAAGCACCCAATGGGCACATTGACCATGAGTATGGGCATTTGAGACCCAAGGGATGGCACCCGATGCACATGCTGTGTTCCTGGAGGACAAAGAATGATAAGAACATCAAGACCCAAGGAAGCTCTAAGACACAGAAGACAGACTACACAAACAACACAACACCACACTCAGTCTGGAACTGCCCTGCCCACACCAGTCTTGTGCTGAAAAGTAACTCGTTCCCTTTTTCAACCCCAAGGGGGCTGTTCCAGGACAGCCCTCTCACCGACACTGACTTTAAAAGCTCTCTCAGCAATTCCCAACCTTGTCCCCTCCTCCCAGCCTCTCCCAAGACCTAGCCCCTCAACTTAGCTTTCAGACAGCTGGGAGCCTGAATCCAACCTCCACAAAAACCACATTGGCGAGCTGGGATGTTCCTGCAGTCATCAGGTTTTTCTTTGTCATCTGCAATTAAAAAAATAACCAAAACAGAGCCAGCAGTAAACATCACATCACCCAACACCAACCTCTCCCACAACATCCCTCCGCTCAAAAGCGCACTGGCACGCTTATCACCTGCTCCTTGGAGAGCTGGATGCTGCGGCCATCATCACTGGTGGTACCTGAAATACCAAGAGACACAAAATTAATTATGTGCTTGCAAGAAGTCCTTACCCTCATGATCCTCCTCCCTACAACCCCAGTTCACCTCTAAGGTTCGTCCAGTTCCAAAGGCAGCCTGCACAATACCTGCAAAACCAAAGAGAAATGCTTCACTGAGCTGCTGTAGAATACTTAGCTCTTAGACACCGACCTGGCCAACAACTGTTTCATGTTCCCAGACCACTCATCAATGTGCTGCCTCACCAATCCAAGGCTGAGTGCATCACCTGCAAAAAACAAAGCAAAAGGCACATGCTGAGATACTGCCCGAAAGCACAGCCTGCCCACATGCATTCCTACCTACCCCTCCGTTACCTTAGCCTGTCCACCCTCCACCATTTTGGGCTGCCACTTTGAGGTTCAGATCCCACCCGTAAAACACAGACAAGGAGGAATGCTTATAACATGACTAACAGTTTGACACCTGAAAAGTAACTGCTACTGCAGCCCACTCGGCATCGTTCACCTTGCCCAAATCACCTCCAGTGCCAATATCCTGCTTCGCTCATTGCTTCACACCTTCAGATTAGAAAGAAACGCAGACTATAATGCAGTCATGCAACCATCAGTCACATCTCCTCTCTACACGTGGCCACACCACATACAGACCCACCTTCTTACAGAGATCCGCTCACACTGTCCATGCCCTATGGTGTGAATCTCATCCCTTTGCATCAGAAAGAAAATATTAAACTAGTCACTGAGATGCTGGTCAACAGCTTCACAAATTCAGAGATCTTGTTTCCATTCAGGAATACCATCGAGAGTCCATCCGCAGCTTTCCATTCAGAACAAGAGACCAAACTCTAAGCACCACACACCCAAGCCTTAACACCTTGGAGATTCCATCTGCTTCACTCCCACTGAACAGCCTCTCCCACATGACTCCCATCAGCTCCACAAAACACTAGCAAAATGACTCTCCACACAGCCTGACAATGGCTACTCAATCCAAGATGACAGTACAACTATTGCCTAAATAGTTGACACATATCAACATGTTAACCATGGACTCCTCTTGCTATTCCACGTCCCCCTGACTCCACACACCTGGGCAGAGGAACTCCATGCAAAACACACACGAACACATAGACCAACACTACAGAAAACACAACTCGGAGATGACAGAAAACTCTCGCAAAGAAGGACTCTGGGACCAGAGACACTGTCAGGCAAGAAGACCTGTGGGACCACAATGGTGAGGCGAAGAGGCTCTGTGGCAGCCCCAGAAAGAGTTGAACCCAACGGCCAGTCACAAGAAGTTCCTCTCAAAACTGAGATAACAGATACACACAAAGGCTGGCATCAAGACCTAAGAACATACAGATGCAGAATGCAGGGAAGAAGTCCCAGTCTGTGAAAATGGACAGGAGAGCAATGCTGCTGACAGAGCCTGGAACACCACCACAAAAGCGAACCAACCGGAAACTTCTGAGACAAGACCTATCCACGTTTCAAGCTTGTTACACAAGAAAAGAAGTGACCAATTGGCACCATACCAATGCGCACTGGCGTTCGAGACTGGAGGGATGGCACCCAAGACATGTGATGTGCCCCTAGAATGCAAAGAGCAATGAGGACATTGAAAGTTGAGGAAACTTTGAGGCACAGAGTACACAAGCCACACTACCACACACTCAGGCCAGAACTGCCCTGCCCATGCTAGTCTCGTGCCAAGAAAGATCCAGCTCCCTTTTCCCACCCAAAGGGAATGGTTCCCTGGACATCCCTCTCTCCCTACACTGGCTTTAAAACCCCTCCCTGCAATTCCCAGCCCTGGTGCCATCCCATCAAACACCAATCCTGCAACTTAGCTTTCAGAGAGCCAAGGGGCTCCATCCTCAACAGAAAACTCATCAGCTTGCCAGGATCTTCCTGCAGTCACCACCTTCCTCTTCACCATCTGAACAAAGCCAGCACCAGCAGTAAACATCATTTCAACCACCACAGACCTCTTCCCCAACACCCTCCTATTCCAAGGGAACATGTCCTTCCACTCACCTGCTCCAATTCCAGCCTTGGATGCTGCAGCCATCATCACTCACGGCAGTCAAGAGACCAAATGACAGAAAACCACTGTAGCATGTGTTTGAAGTCAACACATGCAGCATCACACAGGTGCACTCAAGATGCTCACACTAACCCCTGATAGATCGTCTCACCATTGGTCCCAGTAAGAGGGATGATATCAGTAATTTACACAGCAGATGGCAAAATGGGAGAAAATTAAAAAACAAGGTTCAATCTTCACAGCAGTCAGGAATTCCAGGAAAACACAACAGACCTAGAATAAAAACATTTCACATTAGTACAGCATTTTGACACCCTGAACTCAAAACAAAATTACTGATCTGAAAAAAAAAAAAGAAAAAAAAAGCTGCCTAGAAGTGTGCCTTCTACTACAGACGCAGCTGAAACTCAGCTGGTGCTGAAAAACTCAGCTGGTGCTGAAAAACTCAAAACTGGTGCTGAAAAACTCAAAACTGGTGCTGAAAAACTCAAAACTGGTGCTGAAACTCTTCCCTCAAACAGACAGAGCAAGCAGAATGAGAAATTGAACAGAGAGTGCAAGTCTGACTGAAAAACAACGCACCTGCACGTTTACTCCAACTACATTCAGTGAAGCAGGAACAGCACTGGCTAGGCAATTCAGCTGCACTTTTCTGGGGTGGAGATACAAAAAGAAACATGTCTTACTAAACTATGCAAGAAAGAACTTCATTACATGGAATAACAATAGCATTAGCAAAAAAAGACATGCCAGAGTTTCCTACCCAATGCTACGGCATTACAAGTCTGCACATGCTACCTAACTTCTACCAGTGCTACAGTCAGGACAGGACCGAGTGACAATGCAGAATTAGATCCCATAAAAATCCCCCCTTCAAGTCATCTCCGCTTAGCAAACAAATTAGTTCAAATCTCTGACAATTCAGAGTCACCTTCATGCTCTCTCTGACCAACTCCCTTAACACAACTACATGAGCCCCAAAGAACAGAAAACACCAAAAACCATGGAAGCAGACCAGGACATACACAACAGAAAGCGTGACTCACTGCAGCTCTGGCACCGACAGGAGACCTTCACTACCCTGGTCCTTCTCTCTGCCTCTGCCCCTTCCTCCTCTGCAGCACTGCCTACCTGACCCTTGCTCACTCAGCAGCACACAGTGGAGGATGCCTCCACACTCCTCATCCACAAGGCTTCCATCACACAGAGAGGCTTCTGCATGTAGCCAACAGAGGCCCTGAGCTCCCTGCACTGCGTGCTGCTGGTCTCTGTCTGGAGTGGCTCAGAGGGATCCTACTTGGCCACAGAGACTGGCGAATCAGAGCTGGAAGCAGCTACCTCTGGCACCCCCCTTGGATTCACTCCTCTTCAGTCAGTTGCCCTTGGTCTGCTCCCTCAGGCAGGCAGGCCCAGGCAGCCCCCTTTAGAGTGGAAGCCCTGGCCACAGCAGGGCCAGCCCCGCCCTCAGCCTCACTGGTCACACCTGCGTCTGCCACAGCCCCAGCTGGAGCCCACTGGCAACAGGGGCCATAGCCAAAGCCCCACATCACATCAGCCCCCTCCCCTACACCTGTCCACAGCCACCCAGGGGGTGCCAACACATCCAGGGGCACAGAGGAGGCAGGAAAAGTTTAGTCATTAATACCCAGAAGAAATCTCTGCAGGGAGGTGGCAGCGGCGACAAGGTTCAGTGCCCAAACACAGCAGGACAGAGGGGGAGAAAAGGGAAGAGAAAAGCAGGAGGAAGGACAGGGAACTAATGCAGAGAGATTCAGGAGAAAAGAAAAAAAAAACAGGGGCAGAGGCAGTGGAATAAATAACAGAGGCAAGGAGCAGGAGAGAGAGGTGGAAGGGACCAGCAGGAGAACAAGACAAGGGAAGGGAAAAAATATTAAGTGATCAGGGAAAAGAAACATACGCAAGAACTGACAAAGAGAGACAGGGAGATAGAAAGAGTGAGATGGAAAAAGAAAAAGTGATGGGGTACAGGACAGAGACAGAAGAATGAAGAATTAGAGACAGGGAGATGGATAGAGGGAGATGTAGGAAGGAAATTTGAAAACGTGACAGGAGACAAGAATAGTAAGTGATATTTTAAACAGGGATAGAGAGGTCGAAAGAAAGTTTCACAAGTGATGGGGTACAAGAAACTTAGGCAAGAATAAGAAGACAGGAACCAGGAGCGTGAGAGAAGGAAATGGTGGTGGGTTGTCCTTGGCCGGCTGCCGGGTCAAGCCACTCTAGCACGCGCCCTCCTCGACAAGACAGGGGGAGAAAATACAGGGAAAACCTGTGGGTCAAGATAAGGACACAGAAATCACCCACCGATTTCTATCACAAGCAAAACAGACCTGGCTCGGGAAATTATGTCTCATCTATCAAAATCAAAGTAGGATAATGAGAAATAAGAGCAAATCTAAGAAACACCGTCACCCCATCCTCCTTTTTCCTTCACTCCCGGTTTCTCTTCCACCCCTCCCCTCCACCCCCGTTGTCCCTGCTGTCACTTGCTCCTCACTCTCTTCTTCTGCTCCAGTGTGGGCTCTCCACAGTGTCACAACTTCCTTCAGGCATGTCCACCTGTGCCGGTGTGGGGCCCTCCACGGGCTGCAGGGGGCAACCTCTGTTTGACACTGGGTGGCAGCAGCGCGCAAAGAAAAACCTCGTCACTCCTGCGCACGCGTCTACCGAGCTGTAATACCGATATTTGGACGCCCGGTGGCAGCAGCAAGCACAGAAAAAGGGATGGTGCTACTGCTCATGCGCAGTTCCCGGGCTGCAGTACCGGAATGCGCACATCGGGTGGTAGCTGCGAGCAGAGAAAAGGTATGTCGCTAATGCGCATGCGCGGCTTCCAAGCAGCAGTACTGAAATTTGCATGCCTGGTTACACCATCCTCTCAGTGCTCCTGTCCTAAGCCTGCCGCTGGGTGAGCTGTGACTGGCATCTCAGCCCGGTTCACACCATCCAAAGACGGTTGCTACTCACTGGGGGCACAGGGCTGACCTCTCTCCGCCCTGTTCCCGCTTGCAGCCCAGGCCGCAATAGTTGTTGCCTCTGTACCTAAAAGCACCCATAGTGGCTCGAGCATTTGACTGCTTTAAAAGTTTGGTTGTTGTTTCTGTGTGTCTGGTGATCCTTTAGCTTTGTTGTGTTGTTTGACCTTTCCTTATAAGTGCCTGTACAGTGATCCCTATGTGTTAATATTAGTGCCCCCTGTGCCACCGGGGTGGTACTCTGCTGCCTATCCATTTCCCTGAATTTAGGTACTCCGGGAGGGTCTGAGTAGACTGGATTGCAACCAGGCTATTGAGGGCAAAAGACTCCAGTATAGTCCAGATTGCTGCTAAACAGTCTCTCTCAGAGTGGGTGAAGTTTTGATCCAACCCCAAAGCAGCACAATTCCAGTGCTATTGGTACTCACTTTCACTCACCTCTGCTTTGTGCCAGTGCTGCTCCCATAGTATCAATGACTGTGAAAATCCTTATTGTAAAAGACTCTCCTTGTCTCAGGAATTTTAAGGCGGGAGTTTTTACAACTTCTTATTTAAATTCAGTGACAGCAGCAGCATGTTCTTTGTTCCAACTCCATTCCAATCCTTTCCAGTAATTTTCATTGCGATCTGCTCATACCAGCAAAGTTGCCTTGCACTGCTGTGAAAAATGAAATTCTCCTAAAGCTGCTTTAAATTGCAGTTGAGAAGAATAAGCTTTTATTCCACACAAACTTTAATCTTTCTTCTATCTATCTGCCCATTTCCCCAGTTACGATTCCTGAGGCAGCACTAATTGAGCGTTACTGAAATAGATCTCTCAACTTTATAATTTAGATAGTTCTCCCACTTCCTCTTCCATAGCCTCGGTCACTTGACAACCATCTACCTAGGATAATAGCTTTGTGCCTTGTAGTTTTTAAAGATAATACTTCATCACATACAAATATATGTGTATTTGCTAACCTGGTTTCTCTTCTTTGGAGATGGAGGATCTATTTGAATCTATTAGTTTGTATATATTTGTTTTGGTGTCTTCAACTCCAGCCATGACAATCAAAAAAACCTAAATATAGCATCTTTCTGTTTTAATGCATGCATGTAAGATTATAAACAAAACCATCCGAAGCAAAGCTAAGCAAGATACAGTTAGCAACAGCGACAGGGTGCAAGTGGGAGACTGAAATAATGACTAATTGTTATCAATAGTTATCTTAGTTAACCATGCTGGAACGCTTCCTTCTGTCAGAGCTTCTGGTGATATTAGGGGCCTGCTAAACCCATTCACGGATCATCTATCTGTTACCTGACAGCTGACTTTCTGTCAGTGGCTCCATCTCTGTAACAAACAAGTAAACATTACATTTAATTTAAACGGAGATGCTGTTAAATTTATGAACAGGTTTTTCTTCTTTAGCATGGTAATAGGGTTTTTACTGTTTTGTTTGGTTTCCCTCAGAGGAAAGGTTCTAATACATCACTCACCATCGGGCATTGCAAGGTTACAATTCTGGCAACATTAAAAACAGCAGGTAACCTTTGGTTATTAGACAGATTGGAGCATCATCTTATACTCACCTGCGACATCTTCCATAAAACACTGCTTTTATTGTGGTTCAATATTACTCTACTGTTCGGTATTCTCTCTCAAACCCTCATATTAACATGCTTAAGCTCTAGTCCTGTCAATCTTTAACTACCTACAAGGGGGATGAAATTTAATGAGCTTCAAGGAACTGTATGCCATTATTTCAACCCTAACCAGATCCATAGGTGAAAGAATAGGGTAGACCCCTTTCAGACAAAGCTACTGGTACCTAAATTCAGAAACTTCTCTTACAAAAGCCTGTATAGCGCTGTTGTTATTATTGGGTAATCCTCAATGGAGCAATAGAATATGAAAGAGCACTGATATATTTACAGTGATTCCAGAGGGTTCATTTCACTGTCCACCTTCCGAAAGTGTTCATAGCATTGAGTTTAGTGACTAAAAATTCACTAAAAAATCCCCAAGTTCCAAAAAAAACATTCTTTAGTGAGTGAGCTAGTTTACACTGATGGACTTCCGTTGATAATGAATGCTACTCTGTCAGAAGAACCAGTGCAAAAGTCCCTCCAAATGTAATTTCTGTGTGACAGGTACAGTATTTAGCCCAGGATCCTCTCTATAGCTTGTGGCCTGTTTGAGACAATACTGTACTTCCCTTGTCCAGCTCATTTGTGTGACCTAATGTACTTCTGCGATGCAGAGATTTGTAATAGAAACATTAAGATTGAAAGGAATAAATTACATGCAGAAACATATGTATGAAAGCACCAGAAGAAATGAAGAGAAAGCACCAGAAGACATGAAGAGACAGCAGAGTGGCATGACCTGATAGCATCAGCAAGCCATTGAGATCAGGTCAGAGCCTTGAAACACAGACTGAGAAAATAAAGGACAGTGTAATACTGAGGACAGACTACTCACAGAATGGGAGATAAAAGGACAGGCAGTCAATCAATAACATTGCTTAATGACTCATGGACCTGGGTCCCTGAAGGGTACAAAACGCACTTCCAAACTGAGCACATGGTTAACCAACAAAAAGAAATCAGGAAACATGATGATGACTCCAAACCCAGCATTCTTTGTCCTCTGATTCACCACAAATAATCCTGGTTGGACTAGCCAGACATATACATCTTGGTCCTTGTTAAAATGTGGGTATGGAAAGCAAGTAGGAAAGACCGAATGTATGACATCTCTAGGAGAATAACAGCAAGAAAGTGAAATATTTTGTTGGTTTTTTTTTTTTAAGTAAAACTGCCTTCCCCTTCTATACAGTCTCACATTTAGCTTTGCTATATTTTACATCAGTAGCTGCTCCCAGTTGATTACTAAAAAAATTGAATAAAACCTAATAGCATGATCTTACAGGAGAACATCAAAGAAGAGAGAGAGCTATATAAGGAAGCAAGGACACAGCAAGCTTGAAATAGTTTGCTTTTTTGAGGCAATAGTTTTCCCCCCTTTTGCCCAAAGGAAGAGATGTGGCACACTTAAAATTTCTGCTATTACATGAATAACTTCTTATTTCATGGTTCACAAAGAAGAAATAACTGTTAAACAGGATGATTTCTCAAAACTAGCCCCAATTATGAAATTACAGGAAATGTCCTAAACATTTCTGTACAGTCATACATGCATAACTGTGCTAATGTGAGAAACCTGAACAGAGAGAAGGCCAAGAAAATTAGTATTTATGTTTATCTGAATATAAGAGGCTGAGAAACCAGAATTCTGATGCAAAACTTATCATCATGGCTTGGCTACGTCTCCAGGATGGCGGATCACCGCCTCCCTAAGATCGTGTTCTATGGTGAACTTGCCACCGGCTGCCACAAGAGAAGAGCTCCAAAGAGGAGATATAAGGACTCCCTGAAACAACACCTCAGCCTAGGCCATATTGACCACCATCAGTGGTCCACCCTGGCCTCCAATCGGGAGATTTGGAGACACATCATACATAACGCTGCTGTCTCCTTTGAGAGCACACGTAGATGCAAAACATAATTTGCAGGTTAAAAAGCACTGCAGATTTCATGGCTTTTCAGAAAACTACTATTTTAAATGAATAGAAAGGAAAAAGTAAGAATCATTTACTGAATCATTTGCAATAGTCAATGTGGTTATCATTAATACCAATAGTAGTTTAAAAATTGCGGGATATTTAGTACTACTGACCTGTTTTTTCCCTATGTAGACACCAAGTTACGCCAACGGTTATTCTGCTAAACACAAGGAATAAATTAATGCAGTATCATTCATTATAAGGTTATTTGCTCAAAAAATTTCCAAAGGACAACATTATTCCAGTATTTCTATAATGAAAGATGTGATTAAATAGGACAAAAGGGCTGACAGTAATGTACTGGGATAGAACTTATGATGTCAGATTACTTACAGTGTCGGGTCATGGCAACTATCTTGCCGGTTTCTCCAGCTGTACAAAATAGGGACGCTATTCACTACACATACTAGAATTTAAAAAAAAAAGAGAGAGAGAAGAGTTCAAGGTAAGCTGATAGTGTTACAGATGTTCTTGCTATGAAATTATTATGCTTCCAGGGACACAAAATGGATAGCATGAAAGCCATAATATCTGCAATAAGAATGTGTTACTTACCCATGTCCCTTCCTCTCTTTTGCAGTTAAAAGTACCTTCAGGCTTTCAAAAGTATAGTCCCAAATAGTAAGGTTCCTCTGTTGAACCTATCTCATGATTACAAATGACAGCACCCTCCATTCTCTTACAATGGAAAGCACTTGTCTTCTTGCACAGATAGAAGAGCTTCATTTGCCTCATCCATAAAAAGACACAAACAAGGCAGCTTCTTTAATGTTTTAATGCTTCTTTAAATCTGCCACTCTCTAAAATGCGAATACGGACTATCTATTGCCTTGGAAATAATCTGCAGGAAGTCCCTCGGTTTGATGGTTGTGTTTCTTGCTTGACAATATCTCCCCGAATCCTCTTCACTCTCTTTACTCCAACCAGGCTCATAGCTCAAGTCTAGTTAGAGAACTAAATGGATTATACTCTATTTTAGCCATAGTCATGCATTCCAAACTGACTGGATGCTTTACTGGTGGAGGAACTCAAAACAAGCACAGGATGACCTCAGAGCTAAGTAAGATGCCGCAGTGGTGGCCCGAAATGCCTTCAGTCTGATTTGAAACTGAGAAAAGCTGTGTGGCTGTGAGTAAGGATGAGCTACAGAGACAGCACTTGTGTACAGTGCTCGAATCTGCAGAACAGATTTGGTTAGTTAAGGTTAATGCTACGCCAGACGGGGGAGAAAACCTCAAAACTGGGATACAGTGTTTGTAGCCCAGTATACTGTGGACATAACCTGTTCCTGGCACTCATAGATTCCAAAAAATTCTCTTTCAGAGACAGCGTCAGATACAATTATCCACTATGGAATATAAAAAGAACTCCTAACTATCTAGTTACAGCCCTTCTAAATCTCTAAGTGCTTGTCTGACTGCCTCTGCTACAAGAAAATTGAATAAGGAAAGGGACAGCAATGCACGGTGGAACTGTGGGAAGGGCCTAGGAGAAAAGGAACTGCTGGTGTGGCAGGAGATGTGGATGATAACCACCGCTTCTGGGAGAGGCATCCCCTACTCCAACAGCAGTTGCCACTCCTGATGGCAGGACGTATCCTGCTTGGCAACAGTAAAACTGTTGGGACTTCCCAGCACTGACACGCGAAAAAAAGGCAGCATCTTGCTGACTACCCAGCAGCTGCTGAGCAGTTTCCCGCTCTGCCAATTGCTAGAGCTGGTCCTGCAGTTCAGCTCTCGCCGGTCCACTGCCAAAAGAGCTGACAAATTGTGGAATGTTACCTAAAACACCCTAGTTATGGGCAGCCACAGTGCATAGTGCTACACTATTTCCTGCTAAAAGGAGAAAATGTCTAGCTGTGAGTCAAAGGATTTGTGGACAGAGATGCAAGAACTTGGTTCCTGGTAAAGTACTGCTTTAGTTTTTAGGATTAATTCAGCATTACCAAAATACCAATGCCATTCTAGTAGTACTGTTGCTGTAGCTGTAATGATCCCAGGTTGCACAATAAACAAGATTTGCAGGGTGAAACAGTTGCTTATTAGGCCAGCAGTTGTAACTGGAAAACACGGAAAAGCTACGGGCCTGTGAGAGTTCTTTCACTACGTCTTGCTAATTCTATTTTAGAGAGCGTGATGGATTTCAGTACAGGAACTGAAATACAGTATTTTTATATATGCTGATGATGTACTTTTTTACTCACCATCTTTTCACTTTTCTTGCTTGATTTGGACTGTGATTCTCTTACAGCTTCCATTTCCTTTGCTCCAGTCTTATCTCCCTCTCTCTCATATTCATATTTCTGCCAACCATCCCCAGGCTAGGGATTCCCCCAATACCTTCTTCTGATGATACTTCCTCAAACTTCATTCTCCTCTTCCTCAGTTCTACTCTTCTTGCACTTTAATGAACCGCAAACCATCATTCTGCTTCATTTTTCTCCATCTTTGACTCACCCCTAGTTTCCTTCATTTCTGTCATCTTGTTTCCTCTTGTAGGGGAATATTCCTTCCATGAAAAAAAATACCAGAATATGTGGGTTTCCTCTTCCCCTTAGCTAACTTTCTATCTGCCTAACTTTCCATCTTTAATTTCCCTGTTTCTCTTTTGTATCAAATGTATGAATTCTGTATCTTCCTCTCCACTTCCTGCTGTGCTCCAACCCAATTCATGATCTCCTTAATTCTGCTCCTTAGTCTTTCACACTTGTTCAGCTTCTCTCTACTAGCGATGTTCTCTTCCATCTCAGACAATTGATTCTCTTGCCTTTCCATCTATTGCAGCATTTTCCTTGTGGTTATCAGCTCACTGAACATGCTATTTACAAGGCCCTGGCAAGTTCATTTCATACACTCCCATTCTATCCTTTCTTATTATGGATTTCACCCATCAGATTGTTGTGCAGCCTCTCTTGGCAAGATTTCCAATATGTCCATTTTTGTCCGCCTACACTGCTAAACATCTTGTCCAGGGTCTTCCTGGTTTGTATCTCATTATGACACCATTCTTTTCTTTAGGATGAACAAATAGAGTCTTGTGGGCTGAGCTGAGCAAATGCTTAACTAACAAAAAACCAAAAATTGCATTAATAAAAAATAGATCAGGAGATACTAAAAAGCATTTTATTGACAGCATATTCTCCCTGCTGCATCATGTTCAACTCTTTTTCCTGTATATCAAAAAGTACACAGAAGAAATTGAACAAGTTTCAGAAATGCACGACATGTTCAAACTAAGATACCAGCACGAGAAGAGACTGAAAAGTCCAAAATTATGTAGTTTGGAGGATTATAATATCATATTCTAATTCATGGTATTATAGAGGAATACAAAGCACTGAACAATAAAGTGAAGCAAAGCCATGGTAGCTTTTAACTTCAACAATGTCAGAACTAGTGGATCTTTAAATGAAGGTAGGAAATGTTTAGAACATTATTTACACAACTCATAATTAGCCTGTGAAACTCTTTGCTCTAAGATAAAAAAACCCACTGAACTTTAGTGGATTCTAAAAAGGAGGCAGCTTTTCGCTGCACAAGAAAAAGGTATGGTTATTTTCAGGTCACTTTTGTAAATTCCTTCTTTCAAAGAACAAGTACCCAAGTGACTGAATGTAGGACGGTTTTTGCCGTCACAAGATAATCGAGAAAGACTGCTGTGGGGCTTCCTGGTGATTCTTGTGAACTGGCTTATACTGGCAGAAACAGGAATCTCAACTAACACAATACTGGGAAGATACAGTGCTAACGTTCCTCTGTTTCTATGTGAAACATCCTATTATTTGAAATGAGCAGTTCTTAAGATGAACATGACATGAAAGAAGTCTGCAGGCTTGTGTGTCATATCAGTCAGAAACTTGGTAACCCTCCACCACAGGCTGCAATGCAAAGTTTATCCGCTGTGGCTCAGTCACAGCAATAAAGCAATGGCAAGGCAAATGAGACTTAATCTTAGTTTCCCTACTAAGGCCCTCTCTGCATCATACAGTTCAGTGTCAAGTACCAAAAGTACACAGCAGGAGGGAGAAGTGTTACTGTCAGAGCTTTGGCATCAAAATAAATTCCCCAAGGACAGCTCAACTACACATATATATATTACCCTTGACAAATGTGCATGCAGTCCATTCTTAATCTCCATGGAAAAAAATTATTAACATTTTTTACAACCTACCTAGAGGGTCTGAGTACTTCACTGCCAACATTCTTATTTTATGCTTAATTTCAGTGTCTTTAGTCAAAGACTAATGTTTTCGAGACCATGTCTCCTCAACCAGCCTCCTCTTTCCAGAAACACTTTTCACCTTTTCAAAAACCACCATCCTATCTCTGCAGTTGCTTCTGGTTTAGACTGATCCAACTTGATCTTTCTAATTAAGCTCTCCATTCTCTGTATTCTTGACGTTATCCATCCGAGGTTAACGCAGGGCTAACATAGTACTTTAGCTGAAGCCTTACTAACAACAGAAAGAGCTTATTTAACAAACGTCAAAGCTCTAAGACAGCTTTTAGTGGCATTTCTGTCACTGTGCCCTCCAAGTTTGACAGTGAGCCACTGAAACTATGCAGCATTTACTTTTTTTTACAAGTTACGCAGTTAACCAATATAAATTTCATGTAAACAGTGTTTCCAAAGCGAGCTTATGAAAATACCATGTGGGATCTTGTTGCAAATCAGAGTCAGTATGTATGATAGCTGCCACTTCTTCTTCTCTGGCGTATTGATCTGTCAGGGAAAAAAAATTAGATGGGCTTGACTGACTTCTTGGCAACTCCATGCTAGCTGTTAATCATCTTCTAGAGACTAACAAGTTTATCTACTTCAGTATTTTCCAGTTGATGTCAACTATGATTTCTCATCTCTTTCTCATGTGTCTTGCCCCATATTACACACAGATACTGTGCTTTGCTATTTCTGATCTTACGAAATTTCTACCCTTTGAGTTCTTCAAGGTAAGCACCAACATTCCAGGGATTGCTTCAGTCTCTTCTCCTTATTGTAGATAAGTGAGATGAAGTAATAATAAAATGAGATGAAATAGCTTAATCCAAGCTGTGTAAGGAAATGGAAGACCCTGTATAAGGAGAGAGATCCATGATCAAATTCCTAGAGGGCTGATATGAAAAATGAAGAATTAGCCTGAAAAAAAGATATATTGTGAGAGTATGCTAACAAATTAATTCTCTTTGTATCTATAGAATGTCCTATATGTGCAGATCAAAGTATTTTAACATTTATTGTTGTGTCTTTATAGTCAGAAACTAGATGAGTAACCACCAGAGAAGCACGAATTATAGTCATAATTTGTACCTGCTACAAAATGAGTGTTTTATTTTATGAGGATTAAGTTTCTCTTTGTGCAGGGAGAGTTACGACTTGAGATGCACTCCTCAGAGCTATTCGGCATTCAGTGGTTTGTCAAGTTAATAGTAGCTTACATTACATTTACAGCATTAATACCATTAGTATAATTCACAGAGACTCTAAGGAGGGGCTGACATGAAAGCATTACTGTGATGATCCCCCCAAAAAGGACTGATGAGGTAAATGAAATGTTCAGGGGGGTTTTCCCAGACTTATGAGTACACTCATAGGGAGGGAACCCTATGAATTTTACTATGAATATACACTTTTATTGCATGAATACTCATCTGTGGATCATACTGGGAAAAGACACTAATTCATACCAACTCAAAAAACATCCCTTCCCGAGTGATGCATCATTGTATGTGAAATTCTGGATTCCAGGTATGCAATTAAATGCTCTACTTTTCCAAGCATCTCAGTCAGCCCTCTGGATAAATAGCCTGAATTGCATAAGTGCAATGTTTTAAAACCCATGAGCTAATACATGGTCACTAGGAAGTTTACATGCCCACTGGTATGACTTACCTGCCTCACCCACCTAATGTGAATTATAATTAGTTTGAATATAAGGAGAGGCCTAAAGTTTTCTCTATAAATGCTGCCACACAACGAAAGCTTAAAGTCTTATCATATAGGCCTACTGTTGCTCACAGAAATACAAAGTCCAAGGCAGAGAGAAGCAAGGAAGCATGGATGGTAAGTGGAAAAAAAAAAAAAGAAAAAAAAAAAGAAAAAGGTATCTTTTTGCATAAAGAAGGGGCAACAGAATAATATACCATATATTAGCTTTCTCTGTGGGGTTATGTTTTGTAAAGGGCTCTGAACTGGTGGAGTACACTACATTTTGAGATTATGAATAGGTTGTTTCACCATTTTTCTTTCCTGAATTTTTCAAAAGGCACAAACAAAGAAAAGAAGATAATCCATCCATTACCATACCGGAGTTAAATTTTATAAAACCACAAATGGAACACAGGAAGTTATGGCAAATGGCAAACTATCTTTTAGCATGAAACTTAACAAATCAGAGAGTAGTTCAGGTATGAATGAATCTTGTGTTAATGGGAATACTTGTGCCAAGAATAGACTACGGGCTAGATTCCTTCCTGTAGATTCCGATTCAGCAAACTGCAATGCCATTTTAACTGTTTGTTAAAATCAGTGTGAAAAGCAAAGGCACTTTAACATATGGACAAAGCAAGCAGTTGTCTGGCAGTCAGGTCTTAGGAGGAAAAATATTAATCAATACACTTTAGCAAGGTTGGCCATGTTCTTGCTTAGGCCTGACTTGCTGAGACTTTTTTAGGCATGGAGCTCATACCATGCCAGCTTGAAAAGCTCAGGAAATCAATTAAAAACAACTAACCACAGAGCAGAAGCTTGAGCGCTGAAATGACAGGCATTGTTTTCCCCTCATGAAGGTTGAAAGAAGTGTGGCTATCCCATTCTTACAGTTTTAGGAGAACTGATTGCACAAACTCTTAGGACCAAGCGTTCCTCCATGCACTATTATTTGAAACAATACTTGTGTATATACTTCTGTATAACACATCTACTTGTGTTAGCATCCCTCAACAGTGTCTGCTGTTTGTCTGGCGTGATGGTGCTTAGTTAATTACTGGCTCAATGCATCTGCTAAGGGTAATACTGTCTAAATGTTTACCCATTTAAAGCAGGGAGGAAATCAGGGGCATTAGAGGGGCATAAGACTAATGATTCCCCCGTAAACCTCCTCCACTATGCAGAGCTTAAATAAATGGCAAAACACAATTTGATAGGTGAAGCTGAAAGACTGGACTGAGTAGAAAAATCCTTCTCTTTAACAAAATAACTATACAGTAAAGTGGACAGTGAAAACCTTCATCTACAGCAATGGGGGGAAAAAAACCCACAAAACAACTGTTTCTGCATTGTAACACTTCCTCTTAAGCAATGATTTGCCAGTAACTTAGCCAGGACATTTCAGCAAGGTGATCCCTAAAAACTTCCTCTTTAAGTGTCATAAACCAGTCTATGCTTCTTAACCACAATTTTCTCATTGAGTGAAATGCAAGAAGCAATAGCAGCATTTAACGAACAAAACTGGCATTTGCTGATCATGGTCAGCACTTGCTCGTGAAATACACAGGGCCCAGGAAATAGCCAAGCTCAAGTTCAGTTAGAGATGTCAAAAGTGCCCAGGGATGCTCCTCACAGTGCCATGCACAATTTTAATGTAAAAAACAGTAAGGGTCTGTGTGCAAAGGTGTGTACACATACCTTTCACTCCTTCTCTCTCTTCCCCTCTTCCCACGCCTCCGATACACACATCCCACAAATAAACACACTTCTTTCCACAGAAGTTTTTATGTATCTGTGGGTCAATCTCTAATGGATCTACTTTAGCAGAATCCAGAAGATGGTGTAAAGACAAGGGAAAAGCACCTAAAAAGATCCTGTGAATTTGCTAACTTTTTTTTTTTTTAAAGGTTTTGATAGTCTGCAGCACACTACTGCTACTAAGGATTCAGCAAGTTGTTTCACAGTATCACATTCTAAATAATTATCTCAGCTTCTGTCTGTCACTTTTAAGCTTCAGTGTCATTACAACTAAGGCACAAGTCACATCTTCAAGAATCTTGTTTGTTTATTAGAATTAAGAGTGCTTGCCTGCAGAATAGGACAACTGGATTCTTGGAAGAAATGAGCAGAGCAATGTAGTGATGGGAGCCTGCAAAGAGGTATTCTTTGCTGATGAGTGTGCAGCAATAGCTGGAAGTTAAAACTTCCAAATAGTGTCTTTACTCCATTCCCATGAAAGAGATGTGAGTGTAAGTGGGAGAGGTACGGAAATACACTTGTATATAATCGGCTATAAATAACAGGTTGTGTGTGACTGTTTGGGAGCTGTCCAGAGAGCCTAGCATAGGTTCATCCCAGTCTGCGTGCTGTCAGCTTGGCTTATTCCTGTGTACTGGTCCCATGGTAGTTTTTAAGTTCACATATTAATTAGTACATGTCACTACTATGCCATCGTCAGTCTCCCTTCTGGAACGAGCCATCTCCTCCAGAATGAGCCAAGATCCCAAGAGAAGATCTGAGCCCGGCTAACTGGGTAGCCTACACGTACAATATGGGAGCTGATTGTGCCAAGTTTTAATACATTAGAACTATGGCTGTCAGAGAACTTCAGGAATGATCAGGAACTTCAGGAATGCTTCAGCCTGCAGCAGGCTTCAGGCTTCCACTAAAGATGCCCCTGCTATTTGGGGCACTGTGAATAGAAGACAGAAAATAAGTATGTCTTGGACAACATATAGGGCCCAGAAGAGGACTCAGCCAAATGCTTTTCCATATGGACTTGACCAGTCTACATCAGGAGGTTCTAGTCCTGAAGAGTGCTGATGCAAGTCAGTCCATACCACAGTTTCTGTGGGCCCAGGTCTCTCCCTAGTGCGGTTCACAAAACAGTATAGCTGCAGAAAACAACTTGACTTCCTGTATCTAGGATAGCGGTAGCAGGTTTTGCTGATGAAACTCCTTGCTTAATTATCCAAAGAGCAAATGCAAGGGGAGACAGATTAGCCCAAACTTCTCAGGGTACTGAGGCGGTCTCCAGTGAGTCATGGCCATATGGTTTCATCATGGTGCTTTAGGGACATGTAAGGAAGAGCTATGCACCGAAAGATTAAAGGAGCAAGTAGGCTATTCTAGGGACTGATTTCCCATCCTGAAACAAAGGCACAATTATTAATAGGTGACATTTAATAGAATCCAATTGTCACTGCGGACTCATATAGAGTTGGAGGAAAGGAAAGAAAGTGATACTGAGAGGAATTAATCTATTATAAAAGATGTCCTTCACGGTTCAATGCTGAACTCTTCCTCCTATAGATTCATTTCCTTAACACAGTTACTGGAATGAAGGAAGAAATCCCTGGGTATCACTGGAAAAGGATGTATTGAGTTATATGACTGAACTCATTTGCAAAAGATGATTCTGATATAGCTTATTCTGGGTACATGAAACAAAATACTAAGACAGCTTAGAGCTTTCTTTTCCTGAGATCCACAAGAATGTTCTCGTGCTATTCACCAGTTTCAAGCACCTACCTGTTCCATCCTTTCATTTAGAGCCACCATACAAGCTCTGCAATTATTACTTGGCTTACAGGAAGCTGCCTGGGTCAGATGCATTCTGCTTGACTAATATTCTGACTAGTGTTAATATTTCTCATTAATTCAACCATCATTCTCAACTGTCACCCATGATCTTTAATCCAAAGGTCCAGTATGTATCATTCAGCAGTTTTACAAAGAAAGCACAGGAGAGGCCTGCAAGGCAACTTAGCTAGAGCTGGGAAAAAAACACCAGAAGCTGATGCAACAGACACAACTTACTCTCCTTGCCATTCTGTCTTCCAGAATAAATTGACTGTACATGGTTTTTTTGAATGTGCTGCTTCTAACTATACTAACATACCATTAAATACCAAAACCAGTTATGCCATTGACCTATAGAACAATGATATCTAGCACACTATTGCTGCCACCAAAACAAAAAAAAAAAAAAAAGGTTAAACACATAACCAAATAAGCATTGGCAGCTCTTTGGTGAATAATCACTCACTCTTTATTATTATTATTATTATTATTTATTTCAACAGTAGCTCATCTTTCTGTCAAAGAGAAAGGGTTTGCTCTGTATCCAAGAACAGGCTGAAATCTTAGAGCAAATTTTTTCTGAAAACTGTTAGTGTGCCATTTAAGAGAATTTTAAAAGTATTGGTAGGAGCACATAGCTTAACATCTGAAAACAATGAAGTTTGGACCTAACACTTTAAACTTCTGAGAAATTTTAAATTTAAGATTTAAAGTCTTATAATTTAAAAATCAGAACTGGGCTTTGTATATGGTGAAACTATGGTTCCTCCTAAGATTAAATATTATTATTGAACAGAGATTCAAAGCAGCAGTCTGAATTATACCCAGTTAAAAACTGTTTCTTTTAATAACACCTTTTTAAATAGGAATTATGAATAAAACATGTCAGTATATGAAATGGGTTAGGCAAGTTCCAATTCTAGAATTTCCAAACATGATCCAAACTTGAAATTTGGGCTGCTGAATACTAAGCCTAGCCAGTTAAAACTCTGCATTTGGAAGGCGTATAGCTGTGGCCAGTCCAGTGTAACGGGTATCACTGAGAGGCATCCTTAGGACTGAGCACTGAGTACATGAAATTTTGCACATTGTTTCATAAAAGTATAAGAATTAGTCTCTCTCTGAGTGGAAAGGGGACCCACCTGCAAAGCATAAGCAAAATCACTCTCCTTTAAACTAAGTGAAATATTATTTATGCAGAAATTATCATTGCCAGTTGCATGTTCAGAGATAGCCTATATAAAAAAATAGTAGAATACCAGATTAAAACAATGATACCTATTTTATCACAAGTCACAAATGTACTTACCTATCATCTCTGTAGTGATATGATATGGAGTGCTTGTGTATTTAACATTGCTAAACAGTAGTTACATGATAAACGAAAAATCAATTCTTTAAATTTGGCCTGATGAAATTTGAGAGAGAGGCAATAGTTGGCTCAGTTTTACAACTACTGAAATGCAGCATAAGAAAAAAAAAAAAGCAGCGCCAGGAAAGCAATGGAATCAGTGAATTAGTTTTTTTAAAAAGTCACTGTAAATATT
Source organism: Bucorvus abyssinicus (assembly GCA_009769605.1). Classification (NCBI taxonomy): domain Eukaryota; kingdom Metazoa; phylum Chordata; class Aves; order Bucerotiformes; family Bucorvidae; genus Bucorvus; species Bucorvus abyssinicus. The sequence goes on from CM020047.1 coordinate 69,433, forward strand.
GCTTATGAAGTATTTAACATTAAAAACAATGTGGTCCAAGAAGGAGTTATGCTATTCCTGTAATTTTAACATTATTATAGAAAGAAAACCAACTAAATGATGAAATTTTTATAAATGTAAATACATTAAGAAACTTTTAACAAATGGACAGGCTGTTAGGGATAAACACTGTTCAAGCTTCAGATGTTATGTTGCAAAGAAATGTGATCAGGATGTGGGGACTGAGAGAGCAGAAAACGAATCCTCAAGCCCCGTTGGTCAGATAAAGGTGGGGGAGGAAAGGCGGCTGTCCGAGCTCCACCCCGCCGAGGAAATACTGCGAACAGGCAACTTTACACCCAGATTTTTGAAGTGAAATGCACCAGCTACTGCCTGAGTCAACAGAAGTAGAGGAGGCCATTCAGAGGAAAGCTCCAGAACCTACTTATACAGGACGTTGTTGATCAGATATGGGCCAAGGTGAGCAAGGGGAAAGCCTTGTTTGTGGTGCTGTGTTTGTTATTTTCTTACGCCCATACGTCACATTCAGTTCTATAATGGACACTGAAAGATTACTACTTCTCTAAGGAGTTTTGATCCAAGAAGAAAAAAGTTCGTCAAGAGTTAGGAGAAAGTTTTCCACGGGAATTGCATTTTTTCACTTATTGCACACATGGGAAAAGCAAGCTTATCAGAAAGAAATTTGGAAGAATAGGTATATCATCTGGTGAAAAATGTTGTATTTTGCAAATAGGATGGAAGGCAGTCTGTAGCTATTTGAAATTGTCAGACAAGTGCAAACAAGAGACTGACACATTTGACGTAAGAGAAAGCAGCAAAGCAGAACTTGAAGTAGGTATCGTTGCAAAGGCTGAGGGAGGCTACAATGAGCAGAGGTAGTTGAAATCTGAACTTAAGGCAGAGAGTTACAAAAATTTAGAGGATTGTTTTTCATTGTTTGTTTGTTGCAGTGGGGTTGTGGGGTTTTTCCTGCTTACATGCTAATATTTGTACATATGCAAATTGACCAGTTTAATAATTATTCTAAATGTTCCATGTTGCTTTTCCAACCTTGTCAAATAACTCCTGCCTTTCTAAAGATGTGTCTTCCCTACCATTCACCTTGTTCTACAATAGATGTGTTTCATTGCAAAGCTTCTGATGTCTTTTTTTTTAAAGGAAGTACATTCCTGAAAAATCAAAGTACATGCTGCTCACCTCGATACTGTAAAAAACCATGTTGCCCCCATTCGAACTGTGACTACATTGCTAAGAGTACTAATGTAGTTATTTCATGGCTTGCCAAAACTTGATAAACATCATGCTGTAAAAAAAATCTTTACAGTAATAAATCTATTTGAACATGGAATGATGATTTTTTTAACTCAATAATGGCACAGGGTACCTGTGTTCCATTATTAAGGACAATACTCTTACTCTTTCTTATTCTCCCTCTTTGGGGAGGGGGAGGTGGAGCTGTGGAGAAAAATAAAAATATTTTTTAAAAGCATGCAGTGGTCTTAGGAAAAAAAGAAATCCCTTCTGTACTTCTGCACTTCATTTAAGCCATCAAGCTATTTTCTATTAGAGAACCCTCCATAGGCAATGATGATGTCAGAACAAAACCAATCTCAGATGCTTATTCTTCAGCCTCTCGTTGAAGGCATAGTTCACATGCAAAAGCTTACTGTAACATATTATTTCACATACATTAGTTTAGTAGAGTTCTCTCTCCGATTCTGCCATCTCTCCCACTGCCAAATGACAGCCCAGTGTCCATCTCCATCTTCTTGTCAGGTGCTTCCAACAGTCAGCAGCCGACAGTTATATCAGAGGTACATGACATGTAAATAAGGCTAGAGATCACATGTCATGGTTTCAAATGTAGAAGTGTTTCTCAGCTCATTCAGGCTTCTTTATTTCTTATTCACAGGCAGCCAGAGTGTGCCTCTGTTAGTATAACACCATGTCTTGGAATGCATGGCAGCTTGAAAGAATTAGCAGAGTTCAGCCAGATTCTTTTTCCAAGTAACTCACAAGTATTCAATTCTCTCAGGATTCTCTCCTCTAAGATACTTTTATAATTTTTCTTTAGTAATAGATATGCTACTCCTTCTATATTTAATTATGCAGATAATCTTTAACAGTCTATGCAAGGTGGAGTCTCTCCCTCAAAGGAAAAAAGAGGAATAAAATGCTCACAAATAAATTATTTCAATTTTTGGTAGAAGCCTCACATGCATATTTGTTACCTGTTGAAAGTAACACACAATTCTTGAGAACGTGTCCGTGCTGCTTCCTCCTTATAAAGTATGTGGGTGCTCCTTTCTCCTCGGATGTACCCTCAGGTTTTCTTGCTCTTCTCACTTTTTCATAGCTGCAACGCAGCTGAGTACCAACTGGCACCTGAAAGAGAATGCAAGAGATCACCACACAAGTAAATTTTCTAGCAAAGAGTTGATTGTGAGGAGAGGACAGGCCTTCATTGTTACCTTCAATGGAACAGAACAGCCTGAGCAAAACTTAACATTCATCGCAGAAACAGGTATGGCTCCCAACTTCTTTAGCAGGTGTGATACCGCCTCATGACATTCTTTTGGCCTGATACGCACTATAAGGCAGCAAGGTAACCCCTTTCAGCCAACATGTTGGTTCACATAGCCAGGGAACTGTCTGAGGTGTTTGTGGTACTACTCCCATCTCAACTAGCAGTGATAGCTTCCTTCAGGTACCAACATACAGCACAAATTCATCGGAGGGGAGGGTTACATCCCTGCTGAGTTTGTTGGCAACTAGATCTCTATTTCAGCAAGCTGGGGGGAAAAAAATGTTGTTTATTTTCTTTAAAAGGTCCCAAACCGTCAAAGCTGGCTAAGACACAGGCCACATTCGGCATCTCCAGCACGGTGAGCAAGGACAGCTGGAGTGCAGTTCTACAGTCTACCAGTTCCAACTCTGTAAGCATCTCCATTTCCAGCCCATGTAATGCTGTTATTGGACGTTACAAGCTGAGTGTTCAAAGTACTTCAACTGGCAGCTCCTCTCCAGCAAGCCTTGGCACTTTTGTTTTGCTCTTTAACCCTTGGTCTTCAGGTATGAATATGACGAATTTCCCCTGAAAGAACTAAGTTGCTTGTAGCTTCATTAATATTTGCAGCTTCTCCATTTGATCTATACTTCTTTAATATGGGGGCAAAATATTTACCATATAATACATCAGTGAGAAAATAAAGGCATTTAACAGTTTCTTAGGACTTCCTGGTATATAAAACCAGCTCTGTATCATGTACTGACTGGAGAGCTCCTTGCCCTAAAAGATTGAGATCTGCTTAAGCAGATTAAGTTCTGCATTTGCCAGAGCTTGCCTACTTCTGCCCAAGTTTAGAAGAGTGTGTCTGGTCTCTGTAGAACCAAGAAAATAGTCATATCTACTAACTGCCATCTTCTCTCAGATTCGACAGTCTCTTACCTCCGCCTTCACTCAGACACCGCCCATCCCTTTCTCTAATTATAGGAAATCCTGAGTTTTGCGATCTGTTTATAACAGCAAAACTAGCAAAGAGTGGATATTTGCAAGCGTTCTTACTGATGGAGGCCAAGGCTCCTGGAGGTTTTTTTATTTTGCCTGCTGTGGTTGTACCCCTGTTTGTTTTGGCTTTTCAGGTGATGATGTATTCATGCCTAATGAGGCTGAGTGTGAGGAATATGTGCTAGAAGAGTTTGGTATCATCTTTGGGGGCAATAAAAATCATATCAACAGTTTTGGATGGAACTTTGGACAGGTAAATGCATCACTGAAACATCGGACAGTGTTTCATGCTCTGGTTTTTATACGAACTGGGTGACCAGGGCTTATTTACTTTTTCCGGTTCATTGCACACACCTCTGAAAAGCAGGAGTCTGGTATTGAAATTGGAACTCTTGCCAAGCCCTGTTATACTGATTAATATGATGATTTGTAATTGACTGGTCAGTGATATGACCTAGGACTCAGGAGTGCAGCCAGCAGAAATTTTAGTCTCTGCTGGGTAGTAATGTACTGCAGGAATGCTGAGAGGCAAAGTCCTGGCCTCAAGTCCACAGATTCCAAGTTCTGAATAGCACTTTGAGTTCTAATCTTCAGTTTGTTGAAGCTGCGTTTTTACATGGTAGTTCCTTTCTGAGCTGCAGTACTCCATTTAGTGATTAAAAAAAAATTAAACACTTATATTGCTCTACTCATCCTGATGTTTAGTAGAGTAATCTGTGTTGCCAAAATACTAACTTATTTCTGTAACACAGTTTCAAGGAGATATTCTCAATATTTGCCTTTCCATGCTGGATCGAAGTTTAAACTATCGTAAGGATCCTGCCACAGATGTATCTCACCGAAATGACCCCAAATACCTGGGCCGTGTTCTCAGTGCAATGGTAAGGAACGTGTTCAAAAAGTCCAAACTGCTAACGGTTCTTTTAAAGTAGTTAGTGAAAGTAAGTATGAAAACACTTCAAATAATTTTTAGGACACTGTTTATCTGCACCAGAAATGTGGGCCAGAGAAACACCAAGGTGGACATCTGATCAGAGCTTGCCAGATTTACCTCATCTGTGGTGTACTGATACTTACCGCTTTGATATGCAATCATCAAACCAAAAGTATAAGACACAGGGTTGTATGTTGAGTGACCAGTCCCTTCGATGTCTTTAGTCCAACCTCCCATTTGAAGTGGAACTACAGTGGTACTAGATCAGCTCAGCCATGAATTTGTCAGGCTGCCTTGAAAATCTCCAAGGATGGAGGTTTCATGGCCTCTTTGGGTGACTGGTCTAGAGCTGCACTACTTTCCTGGTGGGAAATTTTTCTCTTACGTCAAATAAGACTTTCCCAAGCGACAACTTTCTGCTGCCGCCTCTTGTTACATAACCTGCCAGAGCAGAGCAAAAGTTGGACTCTGACAACTTAGTGTGTTCCATTCAAATAGTTGTAAGCTACTATTACATTCCCCTTATTCTCTTCTTAACCAGACTGAATGAGCCCAGTGCTTTCAACTTCTCCTTGCAGATAGTGGTCCAGGGCCCCTGACCATCTTGATAGCCCTTCCTCCTGGGCCCTCTTCAGTGTCTCAACATCCCCTTGAACTGAGGGACCTGAAACTAGAGACAGGATTCCTGGCACAGCCTTGCTAGCGATAATTAAAGGGAGTTAACACCTTCCCTCAATCTCTTGGTCACACTTTTCCCAATGTAGCCTGGAATGGGCCTTCCCTTTATGACGAGAGTGCACTGTTGGCTCAAATTCAGTCTGGCACTTGCTGTAACTTCCAGGCCCCCTTCAGACAGGCTGTCTCTCAGCTAACACTTCCCAGCCTGTACCAATACACAGGGTTATTCTACCCCAAGTTCTGAAGTCTACACCATTTCTTCCTGAACTTCATGAGGCTTCTATTGACACAGCACTGAAGATTTTCTAGGTGATTGTGCCCTGCTAGTTGCATCAGACACTTCCTCTAATTTATTGTAAATTTGCTGAGGGTTCATTACATCATGATACAGGCACATGCTGAAAGCTTAGCTGCATGATATGCTTTGTTGATGCCATTCAGTCCATACAGTGGTAAAGTTGCCATCTCCTGTCAGAAACGTTCACGGAGAACTGGTGTTTGCCGCCTTGCCCGGTGCTTTTGTACGTGGGTGGAAGAAACAGTGATTAAATTCTCTCCATTTTTTTTGAGAAGACACGTATTTATTTTCCCTGAAAAGATAAAGCTTCTTCCTGAAGGCCAGCTGCATGAAGCTGTGAATTTTGTCCACTAAAATCTTATTCAATGCTTTTCTCTTGTCCACTCCTCTACCGCTGCTACACATGTTCTAAACTCTTAATTGATCTCATCATAAATGTAGTGACTATTTTTACAGGTCAACGCCAATGATGACGAAGGAGTGGTGCTAGGAAACTGGAGTGGAAGTTATGAGGGTGGGAAAAATCCAAGCAGCTGGACTGGAAGTGGTGAAATCCTGCAAAACTGGAAGAAATCAGGATTCAAACCTGTTAGATATGGACAATGTTGGGTTTTTGCAGCGGTGTTGACTACAGGTACATTTTATGTCATGCAAATAACTCACACTGCACAGATTCTGTTAAAAGAGGCACTAATAACACTTCCTGTATGAAAGTGCTTCAAGACATTAGTATGTTATATGAAACTTTATATTCCAGAAATACTGCTTTCTGACTATGGTTTTCTATTCGCTATTTAGTGCTTAGATGTCTGGGGATACCCACTCGTACAATTACAAACTTCAGCTCTGCGCACGATGCAGATGGAAATCTGCGTGTGGATGAGTTTTATGATGCTTCTGGAACTCATTTGGACATGGCAGCTGACAGCATATGGTAAGGCTCTAGGATGTTTAACAGTAGGACCTATCAATGTTGATGAGGTCTTCAGATGCAGAGTATAGTTTCTAAGGACAAATGCTTTGTTACCTTCTTTAAAATTGCCTTAAAACCAACTACACACACACAGAATTAATAAAAAGATACTACAAAAGAGTAGTCAAAACCTGGTGTTTTCACTCTTTCACAGTTAAACAGAGAATTGTGACATGAGATACAACAGTTAACTGAAGCCAAGGCAGGCAAAGTTACAGATATAATGCCACAGATGACTGAAAATTTGTGATATTACACTGGAAATATCAAACAGTAGGACGTGGCTTAATTTGGAACTATTCTTCAAAAACGGTTCATGTTAAACTGTAACAGTTCAACAGAACCAGCTTCCCTGCCTGCCTTTTTCTTTCTTTCTTTTTTTCAGTGAAAATGATTTAATTATTATTGCCACTCTTAAGCAACAAATGCAATTCAAACAAGCTTTCATCAGCAAAGAACAGGTGCAGTCTCTCACTTTTTGCCTTGTTTACTCCCCTGCATGTTCTGGACCCATTCTAAATATAAGTGATAAGTACAACTGTAGCATCGAGCTATAAGGAAAACAGCTAAAACTAAGGAAGTGCATATGCTCAGACTTTTTGGAGAAAAACAAGCTCAAGACATTCTGTGTAATTTTACAAATTTGCTTTCTGCCCTTGAACATTTATGTCTGTTCCACAACACAATTTTCAGCCCCTATCTAGTTAATATAGTCAGGATCAGAGTGGAAGTGGTCAGTCTCAGGTAAGAACCTATGCAAATTAAGGCATTTAATGTATTTAACTAAGATGACTGATCAATGGATATGAACAGGAATTTAGAAGCACATACTAGTAGCTTATTTTGTTCATTTTTGCACATAGGAATTTCCATGTCTGGAATGAAAGCTGGTTTTCCCGTAGTGACTTAGGCCCCTCATACAGTGGATGGCAAGTTCTGGATGCAACTCCTCAAGAAGAAAGTGGAGGTACACATTTTATTTCAGGAATAGTATTGAAAAATTATAAAGTCAGTCACTTTCGGAGAGAATAAGAAAAAGTAAAACTATTGTAAAGTCATTTCTCATCCTGCTCAGAAATAGTGTGGCAGACGAGAAAACTTTACCTATTGCATTATAAAAGCCTCAGGTCACCAGTGGATGACAAGAAACAAACTGTTCTTGTAGGATTAGTCTTCCACAGCAATTCCTATATTTCCAATGTAGGTATCCAGAGTTATTGGATATCAAGGGATAATATAAAATAAATCGAGTGTGCCTGCAGAATAAAAACAAGATACATTATGATTGGCCTAGTATGAGGGTCTATGGGGATGAAAGGACTGCGTGAATGGGACAACAGCACTGGGCAATTCAGAAGTCATTGATAAATATCTGTCTAGGAATCTGCTTATTCTCAAAGAGTTGATTAGGTCTAGATTATTTTTTCTTGATGCTGTAGGAATTTATCAGTGTGGTCCTGCCTCACGGAACGCCATCAAAGAAGGAGATGTAGATCTGGACTACGACTGCCCATTCGTATTTGCAGAAGTGAATGCAGACTGCATGTACTGGAATTATGACCCTGCAACTGGAAAGAAGACATTAATATTTTCTCAGTCTACCACTGTTGGCCAGTTCATCAGCACAAAGGCTGTTGGTAGAGATGATCGTGTAGATGTCACCAATGATTATAAATATGAAGAAGGTAAATAAAAACACTGATTCTTCTGATTACATAGCTGCTTCATTCGCAAACATATATACACTTTAGGCTAGGAATCTCTCAGTGGGCAATTATGGGCATCTATAAGGCAGGAGCAAAATTTATACTCGGTTTATTCAGATCTAACAGAAAAGGGAAGACAAGGTAAAGAGTAAAAAATACTGCCTTGCCCTTTCTGATATGGAGCTGCTTTGTGGGACCTAAATAAGGCAAGTATAAATATCTGAGTAAAGCATTCACTGTTCTATCTGCCTGTGGCTAATGTGTACTGACTGCCTCTGCTTTGTGAGAATTAGTCTACAGGCCAGCTATTTGACAGCAACCTAAGCTAAATCAGGCCCAGGAAAAGCAACTCTTTCAAAGGGTCAAACAGCATGTAAACTTGCCAGACCTTTGGGTTTGATAGTGCAGAAAAACAATTACAATCATGAATTGAATTTGAAAGTGCAAAGAATGAACGCTGCTATGTATCAGAAGGGTGAAAAGCAGGGCAAAGCAGAGCCTATATAACTAGCTTCCATTGCGTACTGGCTCTGGCTGGGATGGAGTTAACTTTCTTTGTAGCTGCCCTGCTAAAAGTGTTGATAACACATCAATGTTTTGGCTGTTACCGAACAGTACTTGCAGAGTGTCAAGGCTTTCTCTCCCCCTTCCTCCTCTGTCTCTGCCACAGTGAGTAGGCTGTGGGTGGGCGAGAGGCTGAGAGGGGACCCAGGCAAGACAGCTGACCAAAGGGGTATTCCACACCGTATGACTTGGTACTCAGCAATAGTAGCTCAGCAAAAGGCAGAGGAAACAGAGCGGGGTGGGGGGGCACTTGTGGTTATGGCATTTGCATTCCCAAGCAACTGTACGTGTGTTGAGGCACTGCTTCCCAGGAAGTGGCTGGACTTCTGCCTGCCCATGTGGGGTAGTGAATGTATTCCTCCTTTAGCTTAGCTCATGTGCAGTTTTTGCTTTCCCTGTTAAACTGTTGCCTTGATTTGGAAGTCCTCTCGCCTTCCTTCTGTTTTCTCCCCATCCTGCAGGAACAGGGAGTGAGTGAGAGGCTGGGTGGATGTTTTGACTGCTAGCCAGAGTCAACCCACCACACGGTGCCATCAACCTTTGTTTATATTAGGGGTCTTGTCTGTATTAGCGAATAAGAATTTACACTTCTAAATATTACAACCATAAAAATGGATAGACATGGAAAGAGTGAAAAACTTTGGACATAAGATTTCGCGTTACCAAAAAAAGCTGTTAGAGAGGCAGTGACATTATTGACTGCGGATTCAGAAAATTAGGTGTGGCTGTGGAAAAGAGAAGTTCAGTTCATCTCTAAGTACAGACACTACGATTTTCTGGCTTGTCTCTAGCAGTCATGTAAAATAACAGATGCATGATAAGTGTGGAGGATAATTTTCATGGCTCTCTCTGACAGGCTCTGCAAAAGAAAGAGATATTTTTAAAAAAGCCCGTAAGAAGCTGGGACTTGAGGATAAATTTGATCCTACAGCACCAACACAACAGGAAATTGATCAAAAGCCTGACATCTCAGGAAAGTTCAAGGTGGCTGACCCCTTACAAGTTGGCAAAGATCTCAACCTAGTTCTGTTTCTTGCAAACTTACAGTCCGATGTTAAGATTGTTCATGTAAATATGACTGCTTGGAGCACTGTGTACACTAGAAGACCAGTTCATGAGATCTGGAAGGACTCCATATCTGTCACTCTGTCTCCTAAGGAAGGTAGTTTTTCAAATAACTTCTAACCGTAATTGTATAATTGTGTTGTCATTAAACGGGCATTAGATGCTGTTCATGGGGGGAAAAGCTCTTAAAAAGCAATCTTAAATTTCTATGCAGAAAAGGCTGAAAAGCATTACATTGCACTTATAAACATATTAAAAAAGCATGTTTCATGCACCATCATTTCCTTAAGTACTATTCACATTTTGAAAAAACGTATCTCAAAAGTGAAAAGAAAATGGTGAGCAAACGTGAAGTTTCATTTAACAAAATTTGCTTAAAAAAAGATAAGGACATCATAAAAGCATAGACATAAACTCCAAGTAAATGTGTTCTAGTTAATTAGGGGTCTTACTGAAAGGTAACAAGACATGTCTAACAAGCAGAAACAGGAAAGATCAGGATACATGAGCTCATTAGAGTGGAATGAAAGTGTGAGGAGTAGAAGTATCTGAAATACCCTCTTAAGCTCCACAGAAAATAAAGTTTGTATCAAAGAACTGTTGAGGAGTAAATGATCTCAGACTTTTTAAAATTTTTGTTTCACATGGAGTTTGACAACTTTTTGGAATAAATTCTCTACCTAAATATGAGAGTTGTTGGAAAGCTGAAATTAAGTTACTATTAGGAGCTTGGTGTAATAGATGTATCAGCCTCTCTAAAGTGATCTAAAGATCATTGATTCACAACTGATACTATATTGTATTAACCTTAGGGTTCAAGTCACGATTTTATTTCTTTCATATGGAATTAGATTTCTGGAGTGGGGATCTACCAGCTTCCTCTAAAGCATTAGGAACTGGACTCTGAGTGAAGATGGAGTTTATATGCCCAATGGCATTGCAGTCATGGAGACACCTTGTGGTGTCTTGTGCTCACAGGGGCTGTGTTAAACCAGCGGCTGAATCTTCAGTCAGCAAGGAGGTTTTTCTCCAGATCTGGTGGCAGGGACAATTTAAAGAGGTTTTTTTATCTCATCTGGAGGTATGCTCTGTTTGCTAGGATTTTTAATTAACAAATCTGTTGCTACTGGAGGAATCTAGGAAATTTACATTGCCCCCATTTTCTTGCTTACTTTTGTGGGACTTTGCATTGGTGACTTGTCATCTTGTGTTTTTCATCTCCTGTATACTGCTGGAAAGTATTGCGTGGCTCAAAGTGCTTACATGTAGCATAGCCACTCTACAGTTCTTCTGAACTTGATTTTTATGGCCAAAAAAGTGGAATTGCCTGGATTCAGAGACAGAGGAGATCTCTTCCCATCCACTAATCCTTGATTTGAATTACAGCATGGTAACTACTGGAAAAGCACGTGCTAATAAGGAGCGGATAGGGCTAGGAAAGATAAAAGAAATGTAAAAACAGCATTCAGCTCACCTCAGTATCTTATGAGCAAACAGGACTGAGGAGACATGTCCTATAACAAATGGAGTGGCACTGGTAAACTCATTGAACTCCACCTGTCTTATCTTTCAGAGCAATTAGGAGGAAAACAAGCCAGACAGTAGGGTAATAGGGAAGAGGCATAACGTTGAAGAAATCACTCTCTATAGCAAACTGATAGATTTGCATGAATTGAGTTTGGCAGTGATGGCTGAAGGCCTTCCTGGTCCCAAACACAGCATAAAATGAAAATACTAATGTTAGGTATGAAACTCTGGGCTTATAAATGTGTGCATCAAGTCCTCTTTTTTTCTTTTCTTCCAGAGAAACAATTTCCCATTACGATACCATATTCTGATTATCAACAGCAGTTAACTACAGACAACACAATCCAGGTAACAGCTTTATGTCATGTAGAAGGTGGGATTCCAGTGCTAGTACAGAGAGCCGTCACCCTGGACAATCCTGCCATTGACATACAGGTAAATTGCTGTCCCTTGTCTTTAACTGCAGTAGCGGAGAAAGGGGAAAATGAGCTCTTATAAGCACTTTCTTTCCCAAAAGAGATGTTCTGCTCACATTCTGTCATGATCCATCACAGCATCTTATAATATCTCCTCTTCTGATGACTGAGAAGGCTCAGATAGAAAAGAATACTGAGAACTTGGCCTTTCAAGCATTTTCTTTGCACAGGTACTTGGTGAAGCAAAAGTGAATAAAGAAGTGGACGTGGAAGTGATATTTACCAATCCTATAGATACGGAAGTGATGGACTGTGTGCTTCAGGTAGAAGGCAATGACCTGCTCAGAGGAATCCTTGAGATAAAGTAAGTATAAGAAATGTCTCCTTCCAGCTATTAAAGATACATGAGCAAGAATGTAGGCATGGATGATTTAGAACCAAACAGTGGGATGAGACAGCATTTTATTCCTGCTGTAACTTGGGAGACTGATCAATGTAACATCTTGTAATAAACTGTGCAGCTTTGAACCAGCTCTTTGCCTAAGCTAGGCTTTGGCTCTGTAGTTTAAGAGGTCAAATAATTGCTGTCATAATTGGACAGAACTTGTTTTCCTGCCTATCTATCTAGTAAAACCCCACAGTTCCAGCAAAAAAATACATGCTTACCCACGCAGTAAATTTTGCTGAGGCTGTCCGTGTTGCTGAAGGTCAGACATGTTGAACCTTCTTGTTCTCATCATAGGGCCAACAACAGGATACATGACTGTTTCTGTCCATTCAATAATCAGATTATAGCATATATTAACCAGAATTTATTTTTTCACCTTATTAAATAGACTGCAGGTGCCAATCTCTGTGTTCAGCCTTCTAAACAATTTGCATTTACATAAAACGGAGAGACATACATGTAAAAAGAAGATGCACCAGTGTCCCAGCTTTGGGAACAATAATGAACACACGGAGTTTAGACACAGGTTGTGATATCAAAGGGTGCTGCCTCCAAAAAGTACCATCCCAAGCATGCTCCATTCATATCTATTTCAGAAACAATAAGTCATGACTGCGGAGGTTAGCTTTTAAAGAACAGAGTAACCTTGACCAGCACCTACTCCTTAGATGATTGAATTTACTTTCAATTTACTTTTATTTACAAGGCCTAGAACTTGAACACAGTTGAAATCCCTGAGGCAGGTGGGAAAAGAATAGGAAAAATGGTGAATGTTACAATAAGAGTCTGGTTTGGATTGGCTTTTTTAATTAAAAAAAGTTTCTCCACAACAAGAACTACAGGCACACTGATTTTTAAGCTCCGCTTTTGAAATTCTACAAAATAATTACATTAGAAGAATAATAAACAGAGGCAAGAAATTATTAGATGGTGTTGAGATGGTGAATGAGAGGCTGGAATAAAATAGGTTCCTTTTACAATAGACCCCAGGTTCCTATTTTTATGGTTTGATGATTTTGTATCTGGTCTTGCTCTTTTTTCTTCAGTATTTCACACCTGAAACAGAAAGGTTAAATTTTCAGACTGTCCCCTACTTTGTACATATACAGAACTGCACACGAATTTTGACATATGCTAGCAAATACAGTTATTTCTAAAAAATACCTGGGAAATCAGAGTGAGCTCTTTGAATAGACATATACACAGACAAACACAAAAAACCCAAACATTGCCATTTGTGCTTGAGCAACTAGGAGTGGTCTATCCCATAATTTATAAATCCTCCTGAGGGAATTTAGCAACCTCACATCATCTATCATATCAAACTTTATCCTCAGGCAAGACAAGGCAATGTGACATGGTAAGGCTGTTTGGGAAAACCACAAACATGAGGTTCTGGGATTACAAAATACACTAGTTTAAAACATTTTAACTTTCATTCAGAATTCCTGCTGTGTAAACACCAAGGTTTTCTTAGTGCTATTATCAATTGTAATTCAAGAGTCTGTATTAACATTCTTCATGGTCTCAGATTATTCTTTTTTCTGGTAATTCAATGAATTGTTTTACACTCTCTGTTCTGAATGAAGTTTTGTCTCTCATGATCCTAATATTTCCCCCTTGATGTGCTTCTCTGGATCACTGCGTAGTGTATTTGTGACAGACTTTAATTCATGAGTTTGAATATTTAAATACATATCAGATAGCCAAGTCCTATATGGTCTCTTCATGGCCAACATACACTGAACTGGTATGAGTTCTTGCTTCAGCAAGCATGATGCATAAGCCTTTTTTCAGCTTATATTTTCCCCTTTGTTTTCTATTTTTAGCATACCACCACTGAAAGCCAGTGAGAAATCCAGTACAAAGTTTAAACTCATCCCCTTTGAGACGGGTCCCAAACACCTACTTGTTAATTTCTCCTGCGATAAGTTTGCAGGTATCAAGACCTTTAAGATGGTAAATGTGATTGACTAACATCAAGTTATACAATGAATTGTCTGTATTAGTATAAATTGAACAAAATGGCATAAGAAATCTTGTATAAGAAAACAATGAGAAAATGAGCAAAACAAAATCCTCACTTCCTGTGGTAAGCTGTTACCAACATCATATCGTTAGAATTTTACATTGTAATTTTAACTAAACTGAGGAATAGTCGATTCTTCATTTACTCTTGTCAGTATCCATATTAATAAAAAGAGCATGTTGCCTTCTATTCAAAGACTGTTTGACTTTTGTATGATTTTCTTTGGAAATCATTCTTTCTGGCTCTAGATGACTCTGCACAAACATTCATAAACTCTTTTTGACACATTCAAAGCCTTATACAGTGGACTTTCAAAGCAGTGTTTCTCCTTACTGCAACTGTGGTACTAGAAAGTAGCCAGGTTGAGTTGCACAATTTATGTCATTTAGCTTTGTCTTTTTTGCTGCAAAGTCTATCCTGACATTCTTCCTTTTTTGGTAAATCAGTGACCAAATGAAGTGTAGAAAACGTTCAAAAGGAATTTGAGTAGTGTCCAGTTTGAGACTCATTTGACAAACACATTGAGATAATTGCCCAGCTCAACATACACGGTATTTTTGCATGTTGATATTTTGTACTTGCTGAAAATTTTCTTTGAAAAACAAAGAGAAGGTAATCTTTAGTCTAAGGGTATTTAACTTGAAAAGAGTTTGGAATTCTTCACTACAGACTGCATGTCAGGAAGTCATCTTTCAGAGTCCAAGTTTAGTAAAGTTTGCTTAAACCCTTTATGGGAGGATAGGTATGGGCCAAAAGCTGGGTTCTAGGATCGAGTAAACTAGGTGCAGTCCAGTGAGTGACTTGGTTTATGGCAAATAATTGTACAAGAGCACGTCAATCTCTGACTGAAAATTATCAGTGCAGATGAAGCGAATGGGAAGTCAGGCTTCTGCTTTACTGCACTTTGGACTGCTGGGCCAGGAAGCCTGTAAAATCTGCACAAGTTCCTGGAGCCAGCTCTATGCCCCCCACTACCATCACACAGCACAAAGTACCTGTTACTTGCCATAGGGACTCCTCACTGTTACACAAGCAGCCAAAGATCATATTGGCTGTAAAGTCTCTTTGCCCTTGTAGCCTGCAAAATTATTTTAGGAGGGCACTTGCAGTCACCTAATTTTCCACTGCCAGTTACATGATTTCGGTACAAGACCATACTGGATATGAGATGAGCAACAGAGAGGCTGTACAAGTAGCCCAGAGTGGTACCCTCTCTTTTTCCTCTCCTGATGTTCCTTGAGGCTTGCCAGAGTCAGGAGCTCTCATCACGTAGACCAAAGAGTGGAAGTTCAAGCTCAAGCACAGCCTTGGATTTAGAATGTGGATAAACGCTTAAGGACTTTTTACATCTCTTGTATGCGTGAAAACAACCAGACTATGCTAAAGCCAAGTGAACTGCACCATCAGAAACGAGAGAAGCTTGTAAGTTGGACCTCTAGGGAAAATAAAAGGAAGGCAACACCCTTCCTCTGCAACACTTCACTTGCAGGTGTATCCTACTTGGATACGGACTTACAGAAGGAATTCTGCAACATTTTTTGTGGGAGTTACATTGATCTCATCTTTCTAGTAAAGAGAAGCGACAATACAAATGTAAAGTGAAATATGGTTACCCTGAGAATATGATAGTGCAGTACTTGAATAAACTGAATTATTAAGGAGATTAATGAAAAAGTATGTTTTTCTCTGAAAGTTACCAAACTGTACTGCAATTCAAGAGCTCCGAAACAAGGGAAAAGGAGAAACAAAATATTTAGAACCAATTTGGAATGATGGGTGGGTGGAATTGAGCTAGGAAAAAGACCTGCAACAATGTTAAGTCATTAGTCACTGAAGAACCATGACCGCTGCATTCCAAAGGGGTTACAAATGCAGCTGCTGATGCTTGGCTGTGGTGAAGGTGTGGACTGGCAGGTGCCAGTTTGGGATGTAGGCCAGTCTGAGAGACAGGTTCTGGTGGCTTGGTGAACACCACCGTGGGCGTGCCATACAGAAGTAAAGGAGGTGGATGCACCAGAGACAGAAAAAGTGTTCTGAGATTTAATTACTTATGGTAACAAGGAAGAAAGGAAATAGTCATACTCCAGCGGGGCTATGTGTAACATCTGAAGCAATCACTGTAAGTACCAAACACCTGAACTTAAGAACTGGTCGATGCGGTTTGACACTAGGGCTGCGTGTGAAGATCAGGTAACATCAGAGGCTTGTGGCTCTTATGGTTTCCAAGGAATATGAATTAAGGAAAAGAGAAGAAGAGCAACTAAAGTAGCTCTGAACAGCAATCAAATCCATTTGAGGCGATTTCTGGAACAAGTTTTGACAGCTTGAACATCCTGGAAGCTTCCAAGAAGGGGAAGAACCTCTGAATTATAATGTAAGTGGAGATACGCCAATACCAGATGTAATGCTGCCAAGTGTGAAAATTTTTACTGTTTTTCTTTCAGGACAGGGTTAGTATGAATGTCATAAGTACTCTTCTGTCTTATCAAAACAAAGTTTCTCAAAAAGGGGCAAGATTATTTTTTGGTAAAAAAAAAATCAACCTTAAAAACAGCTGTTGGAGCTTAATTTCTGCTTATTTTTCAGGGTGGTTTTTTTTTTTTTTTTTAATTAGCAACTTAAAATTCAGACTAATTTATTCTCTAAGTCTTTACTGAGTGCTAAAACATGATCAGTGGAGCTGCAGAATCTTAAACAGATAAATATTGCACCCCACAACAGTGTCACTTTACTAACTGTACATTTTTAAGCAACGGTACAAAAATGAATATATTCACAGTTGTGAAGATAAACAGGCTTAGAGTCTGCACTGATAAAACTACTCATGGTTAATAGTTTGGGGGATGTTTTTGAAATAAAACTTTTGTTGAAATAGTAATACAGAACTGGCTAACACAACAGGTAAACAGACATTTGTTTCTGGAAGGAGTTTATCATTTCGCATATATCAGTGGGTGCTGGAGATAACTTGAGGCCCCCCCAAAAAAAATCCTCTAAAACCAACTCACAGCTGTTGAATAAAACCAGAATTGACATTAACCAATCTGGAAGTTAAGTAGTCAGGAAATGCTCCTTTTTCCTTCACATGGCTTTTACATCCCACCACACTCCCTGTTTCCCCATCCTTAAAGGTAACTTATTCATGGCACACCTATTATCCTTTGTAGGAAGTTCCTCTTGTCTTGCGATTCAAGAGAACGCATTTCCTCTGAGTAAATAATTTTGGTATCTCCTCCCATAATTACACCCACATTGAGTAGGAACATTGGCATTAGACATATATTATAGGAACTAGTTAATTTGTTTGGCAAGCCTACAGGTATTAATAACAACAGCTAAGTACCTCTCCCTCCTCTCAAATTTCAGCTGACAGCACGAAAGGATTGTTGTGATTTTTCATTTTATGATTAATGTGACTTGGACATCCTTGAAGAACAAAGTAGAAGTTGTATGCAATTCTCATAAGCTGAGGGAATGGCAGGTGAGTTCTGCATGTCATTTGTTTCCCTTCAGCAGGTACTTTATTCAGGACTGTTTCCTTAAGATACATGCCCTGTACGTATCTGCTCAGGTTTCTTGTCTGAAGGAAAACATATTGTAATTTGTTCTTGCACTTCATTTGCAAGGTTTTATTGTTGTTATTCTTAGGACCTAGTTGAGAATAATTTTTGAGCTAAGCAGAGGATATTTTGGGGCAGGAGGTGGGGTGATGGAACAGAAAAGAAATTCCTGTTACTCCAAAAGGCACCATGTAGAACTCCATCTAAACTTATTTTTTAAATGATGTTTCAGAGATGTGTGATGCTTTGTATTAACAAAATCAGTATAATCCATCCTAATGGAGCTGCGAGCATGGAGCCTATAGATGGGCATTTGAAGAAACCCTACCAAAGGAAAATAGTAATGACAACATCTCTGCTTTTTAAAGTTTAAAGTGAACTGAGCAATTGCAAATCTGGGTTGTCTCTTGTTTAATGATGAAACAAACATTTTTCACATCAGTTTTTAAAATGTTGCTTTGCAGGGAAAGCATCAGCCTACTGTAGTTTACTGTTGTCCCAGATAGTCATGCTAAAGATTCTTTTTCAGCCCATCAATGTTACTCACATTACTTCTTTGTGGTCTTAGACTACAAACAAAAATATTATTTTTGCTTGAATTTAATTATGGCACTTTTTTTGCATAAATTAGATTTTACTTTTACTTCTTCAAAGATTATATATAAATTGTATTTTAATATGCAGCTATACTGTTTCGGATCTTACTCAGTACTTCGTTGCTATGCCATATAGTATGAGATGGACTTGGAAGCTTGAAGATCCCTGCCATAATAGTGCATGGTGCCATAGGCCTTAACGCATCCTCTTCATCCCACTTTTTTTGTTATTGTTATTGTTTTCTTTGAATTCCCTTTAAAATGGTGTCAGTCATGTCCCCCGTCCTATCCCCCTGCCCCTTAACCCCATGGCATTTATGATACTAGCGTTAATAAAAGTTATTTGGAAGAATCTTCACCAAGGTACTCGCCATGAGCATTTCCCAAAACTTGCAACACAATGCTCCAGGTGGAGTATGTGGAGTCTCAGAGGGTAGATATAAACACAGAGGATTGTGCCTCTCAGAGCTCCCAAAGACAGCGTAACTGCTCGAGTTTGAGCATGGGAATAAAACATGAACTATAGAATGGAAAACAGTCCTGCGAGGAACAGGATATATATACTCCCTTGCCAAAAATGTAGTTTAGCATTTAAGATGTCAAGAGCCACTTTATGGGTTTTAAACCATTGACCATAATAACAATATGTGTGCAGGAGGGCATTTGATATTGGAGAACTCCAAGCACATTCATCAGAATTCCCTGAGGACACAAAGGTGTCCTACTAGAAGAGGAATCCCAGTGGGGTCCTGTTGTCACTTTGGACAGAGCTAAATTCAGTCAGATTGGTTTATTTGTCCAGTCCTCCAACTCACGTTCTCAAATACCTCTTGTTCATTCATATAAGACAGATGATCTCTCATTATGCATCTTTCCCTACTCTAGGCCAAATGGCATCAGGATGTAAGCAGGAAAAGTAAAGTGTCCAAATAGATATTTCTGGGATCCTGAAAATAAACATGTCGAAAATGTAGAGGGGCTACAGGCCACTTTATTTGGTGTAGACAGGGAAATGGCTGGTTGGTCCCTGTAATTTTTTTTTCTAAGTCCAGTGATAAAACAGCACCCAGCACTGCATAGGAAATATGCAAGTCCTCAGCATATGACAGCCCTGTAACAAAACACAAGCAATAATATCTGTTATTGGCCACTAGACTTAATCAATTTAATGGAGCATCTGCATTTTAGTTGTCCTTCCTCTGGTAAAAGATAACTGTTCTTAGCAACCTCATCATGCCACTTACCAGCAAATGAATTGCTGGCTGCTGTTTCATGTCTTTTCTTCTGTTTTACAGATCTGACACCAACACATATCAGCTGGCAGCCATCAGTAAATGCAGGCACACACCATACCGACAGATATGCCAACACTGAGTTGACTGTGAGGCGAGGACAACCCTTCACTATTACCCTGTACTTCAACAGACCAAAGCAGACAGGGGAGAGCCTAGCATTTGTCACTGAAATAGGTAACACTCCCCTACCTAAATCCATGTTCTCATAGAACTGCAATCTTTATCTCTTGTAGTTCCTCCCTTATTCTATTTAGAGATGGAATTTTTCTTAATGTATTTGTAATGCTTTTCCCACCCTAATGTGCTCATTTCAAGTGTGAGGTTAATATTGAAACCACTCTCTGGATTGGAAACCAACCACCCCTTCTTTCTGGCAGGACCATCCCCCTCAGAATCACATCGTACAAAGGCTGTATTTAACCTCTCTGAGGTGGGGGCAAGTGGCTGGAGTGCTGTCCAAGGACCCAGTGAGTCTGGCTATATGAACTTCACAATATCCAGCCCAGCCAATGCTGTCATTGGACGGTACAATCTCATCCTCCAGGTAACCTCAGGGAACAAGATTTCCTCGAGATTCCTGGGGCAGTTTGTGTTACTCTTCAACCCTTGGTGTCCAGGTAGGTACCAATGCCTTTGCTCCTAATGTAAATGACCTATTTGCTTTCATACCTCAACAGCAAGCTTGCTCCCCCAAGTTGCCTCTCTTTACGGCACCAGCAACAGCAATCTCAGTTATTTGCTCAGAGATCTGGTTTTACTACTTTAAAAAAGCTGTTGCCACACCGCCACCCCCACCCTTTTATCTGAAGGAAATGTGCTATAGAGGGTGATACCATACACTTGATTCAGGACTGAGCAGATAACTTCTTCTGTAGACAAGGGCTGACAAACTTTAATAAGTGGATGTATTTCTCAGAACTTGAAGCAAGCATGCAGTAATGTACTTGACTTGCACCTAAATCAAAGCAAGACTGCTCTTGGAGATGTTAACTTCAAAGGCAACAGCTCAACTAACTTTATAAAAACTGGTCGAGGGCTAGTGTGAAGAAGATTGGCATTTCCTATGTTTTTCATCATGGTTTGAAAAGGGACATCTCTTGCTGCTCCCATTTTTTATTTCTGCAGCCTCAGCATGTTGCAGAAGAAATGCAAATCCCTAAATTCAGATTTTTGCAAATATACGATAGTCTAGAAACCTAGATTAGCCTTAAAATATACCACTCGAGTTAATGGAGCTCTTAGCCAGCCAAGTGACTAAACAGCTTATAAAAGTAACCACAATCATCCATAATTTTCTTCTGTGACCATTTCTTAGTGAAGGGTCACTAACAAATATGTCAAGAGCCAAGATGAAAAAAGCTGCTAATTAGCTCAACATGTCTTGGAAGACAGAAATAATTACAGAAGTAGGTTCAGGAAACTCAGACTGTCTCTGCATAGACAGTCCTGAGGGAAAAACCTTCTCAAAACCCCCTGAAAGATCACTTGTGGTGTAGCTTCTAACTGATGGAAACCACAGCAGAGGGACTGAAGTATTTCACAGCTCCTGAACTGAAACACCAGAGAAGCAGTTGTATTCATGAGACCAGACAAACTATTCTCAGAGGAAAACTAAGAAAAATTAAGCTGTGCCATTCCGGTTTAAAACTAATGATTTTGTAGAAGAAACCTCCAAATTTGTCAGATGATGCAGTGACCACTGCCAAACAAAAGGGATTATCCCTAAAGTAGGATGCTGCTGAACAAGCTTCTGCAGAGTGGCATAGCTCCCCAATTCTGACAAACAGGAAGAGATTCAGTTTGAGGGTTACCATTACAGTAAGCATCATAGCAGAAGGGAAATAGAAAATTTATTTTCTCAGTGAAGGATAAATGACAGATTTGGTCTGTAGATACGGTTTCACATGATAAGTCATTCCTTAAGCTGGAAAAGACAGGAATTAATTAATAACCTATAATATCAGTAAAGAGCTACTTACAAGGACTAGAGATGAAAGGAAAAGCACTGGGTTGAAGAAAAACTACTAGTATCATCTGAAAAAACACTCATTATTGATCTTGATATGCTGACATTAAGCAGCATTGCCCATACACAGAGGAGCTGGGATACCACCTAGAGATAACTGGCTGACTTTAGCATCTCGAGTAGTTGAGAAGGGATAAGATGTCATATGAAATAAGAGCCCAGATGTTTAGGGAGAAATAACAATAATTTCAATGGCAGACTTACCATCTGGAACATGAAGAATGTGAAAGTACTTGTTAATCAAAGAGTGAAAAGCAAAGTGAACCAGCCCCGAAAAGAAAGGTGTGGACAGCCACCGCAAAAATAGACTTATATCATGTGATATAATTTTAAAAATAAATTACACATTCTTTTTATTTGCAGGAAGGGAAAGATGGGAAGTTCCTGTAGGAAGGTAAAGAAGTTAACTCGATAAAACAGAAAAGCCGATTTTTACATGTATTTCCTGACGTCCAGAAGTTTTCAAAAAACATTCTTAAACATTATGAAACTAAATACAGAGCTAAGTAGATATTGCTACCTAAAGAATGATCAAAAGAACCTAAACATCTGTGGGAAGCCAAGGCTTTCATGGCAGCTACATACTGTGCCATGGACTAGGGAAACCAATGAGTAACAATGAAATCAAAGTGAATGGTTGAACAGGGTATCATAATAACATTCCTGATAGCACTTTGAGTCAGGCAACTAGAGATCTTAATTTAGGAATCTTAAAATAAGACAAACACAACTGGAAAACAGAGGAAAATGTCATCTGCATGATTCTTTTCAAATCTAAACCTTCTTCACTTCTACCCTCCCTGAGAAGGCAGAAAAATCCAGTGAGCTAGGCTAGAGTTTTCTTCATCGTCCTCACAAAAATAACAACATACAGACAGGGGACACTTACATAATACATAAAGGCTATACTAAAATTAGGGGATAAGTAATATAACATGGATCCCACACACACAAACACACCCACCCACCCCAGCCATATAAAATTCAGGCATTTTCACTGAACTGTACATGTTCAGGGAGCTAAACCAAAGTGTTTTCCAAATAGTAGTTTTCTCCTTGCTAAATCAAGATATGAAAGATTTTGAAAGGTTGCTAGTATTCTCAGCTTTAAGTGTAAAAAAGCACGTCCAACTTGGTTTTCAGGTGATGATGTCTACATGGCTAATGAAAATGAGAGACAAGAGTATGTTCTAAACGAAAATGGAATAATATTTGTGGGCAATGCAAAGTACATTGAAGCAAGAGGATGGTATTATGGACAGGTAAGCCATAAGGAATTCATTTGGGCTCTTATTCCGTCACTGATAGCATTTTCTCTTATCGTTATTTGCCTCTCTGATACTGATAGGTATGCCTACTTATATGAAAACTGAACAAACCTGGCTAGCCTTACTCATAGTTTGCTCGCTGTGTGCCTAATAGGACTTGACGTGAGAGATGGCTTAGCACAGCACTGCAGCTAGGGCTGACATCTACATGTGCTTGAAGCTTATGGTACAAGTGTGGACCTCATCCGGAACAAAAGTATCCACAGTACAAGCGACGATATACTTGTGGGCTCCAACACAGCCACTATTTTTGTAATGCAGTTACAATGGGCCAGAACTGCCATTGACATAGAATCATAGAATGGTTTGGGTTGGAAGGGACCTTTAAAGATCACGTAGTCCAACCTCCCTGCAACAAGCAGGGTCATCAACAAGTTGCTCAAAGCCTCTTCCAACCCAGCCTGGAATGTTTCCAGGGATATAACTCAAGAGCATCTAGTAGCTGCAGTCAGAATAAGTTAGGCAATTTTAGTTTTACTGCAGTCACCTCTTCTGATGGCAGAAGGCATCTTGCCAGATATTTGCTTTATTTAGTCAGCCCTGTCTTTAGCCAATATTGCAGTGTGAACTGCACACTACCGTCTTTGTGCCTGACTGCCCCTATCACCTTTGGGCTGGAATCTCTTAGAAAGGAGAAACTGCCATATAATCTTCTCTAATTCCATTTGTGGAACTATCCATTTTCTTAAAAATTTATCTTATCTTTATCACAGTTTCAAGATCACCTCCTAAATATCTGTCTCACCATGCTTGATCTGAGCTTGTACTATCGTCAGGACCCAGCTATTGATGTATCCCGAAGAGGAGATCCTAAATATGTGGGCCGAGTAATCAGCTCTATGGTAAGAAATAAACAACCTGAATTCCACATGCTTAAGCGGAAAGCCTTAGTTATGCCACCGACACTCAGACAACCTGCACCTTAAGCAATACAATAAACCAGATATGGTGCTTTACACACAATTGATTTTGTGCATTCTGTCCATTGGTCTATTTTTAGATCAATGGAAATGATAATGATAATGGAGTTCTCCTGGGAAAGTGGCAAGGAAGTTTCCATTCACACGAGAATCCATCCAGGTGGGATGGCAGTGTGGTAATCCTCCAGAAATGGCGTCAGGACAACTACAAGCCTGTTCAGTATGGCCAGTGCTGGGTTTTTGCAGGGGTGATGTGTACAGGTAAGCTTTCAGAATAGAGGGCTGTGGTGAATGGAGGCACTTGTAACCTCTGGTTTTACCAAAATTACAAAGCAATTAATTCTGCAAGAGAAACAGTGCTCTGAAGATTGCAAATGCTGAGGAATCACAAAATATTTAGGCAAATTTGTTTCTCAGATATTTGTAATTATTGAACTCAAGCTGTGTGTGTTTCTTGTTCGTATTTGTTTTGGGTTTTGTTTTTTTTTTTCTTTTAAATTTATTTCAGTTCTGAGGTGCTTGGGGATTCCAACTCGTTTGGTTTCAAATTTTAACTCTGCCCATGATGTGGATAGAAACCTGAGTATTGATAAGTACTATGACAGCTCTGGAAAGAGTCTGAATATCGGCAAGGACTCCACATGGTAAATACAAATTTTTGCATCTCACCAATAATTAGAAAGAGGATTTATGAGACTTAAAAACATGAACACTAGTAGTACAAAAGCAGCTGAGTGGACAGAATTTAATACCTAAATCTCTAAATTAATACACCAGACATCCATTTGGAAAGAAAACATACTTCATGGTTTTGAGATAACAAATTACTTCAAACAATGAACCAGCCCAACTTTTTGCAGTCCCTGACCTCAAAAAAGTTGCAGCTTTCTTTAAAACATATGTTTCCATTGACAATGTACCAGTTCAAGGCTCTTTTAATTATGGACCCCTAACCAGTCTGTTCCTGATAACGCAGCTGCATACCTTCCATGCACTTAACTGGTTTACTGCTGCCTTAACTTTCTCTCATCACACCCACAAAGCCTGTGTTTCTCGGCATGGCCTGTCATTCTCCCTAAGTAGATGGGGGCCTCCCCAAGAAGTTTTCCAGCACTCCTTTAGCTAGACATTCCCCTTCTAGGAGCTGAAAAGAGATGACAACCCCAATATTCTTCAGACTTATTGGACATTGTAGCCCAGAACTGATCCATGATCATCAATCAAGCCCCAGAAACTGAGTAGCCAAAGAAACACGATACTCTTTCAATAATACCAATTTATACTTTAGTTGCCCTCCAGTTTTAAAATCTTTACTCTGCAGCCACTTCACTTTTCAGAAAGTAAACTAACTAGGCCCAGGGGTATATCATACAGCTCCAAGTCTCTGCACACACTAGACTTCACCAAAAGTATCATCTTTACTTAGTTTGCTTCCTTTCACTGAGTGTATGTGGTTGAAGGATATGGGAAGTCCTTCACCTCTTAACCATTAAACCCAGCGGTCTCAATGTAATGACCAATTCAGAAAGTCCCTAACTCTCTGACTGCGAGGAATTGTACAGCATATCAGGGGAAGGGGCATTCTATTCACATGCTGTTCTTATCTCTTTCCTAAACATCTGCTGCTGCACACTACTTATAGTTGGACTATTGGACTTTGACTATTTTATCTGATCCAGTATTGTTATTTTAAGTTTCTATTTAAATGAAACATTTCCCACATTTGAGGGTTACTGAACCCAATCACCAAGTGTTGCCTACATCCAAGGCTTAAATATTTCACTTATAGTTCATAATGCTCCCCAAACAAGCTGCTGACATCTATATTCTCCCTCTCCCCACCTTGAGGTCTACACCTCAGAAACAGGCAGTAGATCTATCCTTTGAAAGAGGTTGCTGTAACTAGGCAGCTTGTGTCACAACTTTGAAAACCTGAATTCCCTGCTCCTTTCAAATTGGAAGTTTGTATGACTTTATATTACTACACTTTTCTAGACATTGTTCTTTGTCACCAGGGATTATCACGTCTGGAATGAAAGCTGGTTCATTCGCCCAGACCTGGGAATGTCATACAATGGATGGCAGGTTTTAGATGCGACTCCACAAGAACAGAGCAAAGGTAACAGTATAACTTCTTAGCATGACTTAACATTCCTTCTCCAAACTGAGCAAAACTAATAAAGTTTGACTTTTTTTCATGTTTTAGGATTATTTCAATGTGGCCCTGCATCTGTCATAGCCATCAAAGAAGGTGATGTAGACTTAGATTATGACACCTTATTTGTATATACGGAGGTGAATGCCGATTGCAACAGATGGATCGTATACAAGGATGGAACTAAGAAAAGAGTTTACTGTGATACTGAAATAATTGGCAGGTTTATCAGCACCAAAGCTGTGGGCAGCAATTCCCGTGTGGATGTCACCTATAATTACAAATATCCAGAAGGTAAAGGAATTATCACAATTATCTCCTACTGCATTCTTGGCACTAGAAAACTAGGATGGGTAACCTATTTTGTTCGAGCATCTCCCACCTTCTTCCGCAAATAGTTCTGTCAGTGTTCTCAGACTACTTAATACAAGGGGTACTATATTTCTGGTTTTGTGTATTTAGTAGATTCCTTAAGACATAATACAAAATATATGTTAGTCCCTTCTGTGATATATACACAAAACAGGGCTGTGAAATACACTTTACTACCCAAGGCAGACAAAACCTCAAGCTGTCATACCAAAAAGTCTTAAAACTGAGTCAATCATGTATCAAACTGTTACCGAAAATTTGGAAGAAAAACTCCTTAACACCAATGTAGCACCAAGAAGCAGGCATTTTCTTTATCTTATCAGCACCAAGTGCAAGGAGGGTCTCATCCTCAATCATTGCACCTCGTATGCTGCCCCAACCAAAGCTCATATCACCTGATTACAGACATATTCATTATTTTCCCCCAAATAATCATACATATTCAAAAACTGATTAATAATTTTGCATATCTATTACGCATGGGGCTTGAGCTTAAGAAGGTCCGTTTTGTGGACTATGTCATGTCCTACCAGTCACTGAAGAAATAGCATTTGAAGATTTTCATGGGAACTCTCCCATATACGGGGTCCAATTGGCAGAGAAACTGTGTTATCAGAGTTTGTTATGATTTACACAGGTTTCAATCAGTCTTCAAACAGCTCAGCTCACCCTTTCTCTTCCGTTTTGTCTTCTTCTGTGTCTCTCTCAGACCGTGGACTTGTAGTTTAGATTTTTCTCATTCCTTTCCCAGACCGCCAAGGTTTTCGTATCTCTATTGTACAGACTAGTATTTACAAGGTAACAGAACAAAACTGTGCACAGGTCTGTAGTATGGGAAATTACAGATTAATAAGTACTAGTTTTCCAGCAAATCTGGCAAAGGGAGTGGAGCAACAATCAGACCACTAATCCAAAACCTTAAACTCCAGTCCTCTAACACTGGCCATACATCTCCCCTATGACCTTATTCTCAGTCTCTCGCAGAAATTCTTTCTTGCTGAATCCATTCCAACTCCTCATCTTCTCTTTTGAAGACCCTGATACATCCCACTCCCAAGGGGAGCGGCTCACTCAGTCTCCCTCTCTGACTGTATAAATTCACTGAGTAAGTCTCTGTTCTGCTCCTGCTTGGAGACCCAGCCATCAGCTACCCGGCCATTCAGTTTTTATGTGTTTGCACTCCCAGTGGACTCAGTCTCCACGTTATTGGATTCGGAAAACAAAACTACTAGGAAACAGTAAAGGGTCTAAATGCCATTCATCAGTACTTAGGAAAACAAAGCAGCAAAGGTTAAGAACTGAATAGCCACATGTTTACAGGAATATTTTATCTTCCCTCAAAAACTTAGAATCTTAGAATCATTTAAGCTGGAAGAGATCCTAAAGATAATCCAGTCCAAGCATAAACCATGCTTAAGTGCCAGCCAAATTACTTAAACCTTACAGTTTCCTCCAGGGAAGGAAAACGCATTGCTTTCAAAGTTACAGAACAAATTCTTACACAAAGCATGATATCCTGACAGCAAAACAAAAACAGAAATCCAGGAGTTCTGATCTGCCATATCCCAAGATAACAAAATACTAATACTTAGACTGTAGAGAGACTCACAGAAAGAAGATCCATGACAGAACAGAGGTACTTCTCAGAGGTGAACTTGGTACCTATGTCTTTCCATCTTTTTTAAATTTAGGGCTACAGAATTAATATAATAGTTTGCTTAACGATTTTTGCTCAAAGTCTTGAAAAAAAAATGAGAAAGACGTATTTAACTTTTTTTTAAGTTTGCCATTCAGAATCAGTGGCCACGTTTCAATACTTCACTCCTCAAGGGTTTAGTGCAACCATATTTAATGCAGAGGCTGGTTATCATCAGATTGGCAAAATAACACCACAGTACTGCATGTACTGACCAAAGGAAAAAAAAAATCTTGCAACCTAAACATATACAAATGCTTATTCATCTTATTACAGTACGTATATAACTTTCCTGAGCAAAACCTGAACAGAAGCCTGACAAAAATATGGGGAACTTTTAGGTATTGCATGTTTCTGGGTGATGCAGAGCTGATGCTCTGCATCATTCTAAAAGCCTTTACACAGAGAAGGTACACTGGCAACAAAAGTATGAATTTTACTTGTTTCTCTCCTTTGACCAGGTTCTTCTGAGGAAAGAAGAGTTTATAAAAAGGCCTTGGCCAAAATATTTGGATCAAACATCACAGAAGGACACACAGAATCTCCAGACGGAAGGTCTTCAGAGACAATTAGAAACCCTGGGATCTCTGGGAAATTCAAGCTGGCTGAACCTCCAGTGTTTGGCAAAGACATTGCCCTAATCTTAGTTCTCAATAACCTATCTTCTGACCACAAGATTGTGAAGGTGGACATGAGTGCATCAACCATCCTGTACACAAGGAGAGCAGTGGCAGAGATCCTGAAGGCAACAACATCTGTGGATCTTGGTTCTAAACAAGGTAATCTTTTAATGTCCCTAAGTACCCAATATAACCTCCTTCTTAGCCGTCTGAAGGCAACTGGAAGGAAGAAACATCAGTATCACATCTGTATCAGCCTTGTAGTGCATCTACTTGTTCCATCTCCTAAAAGCATTGCTTATGACTACATTGTACAAGATTTCTTTTTCCCTCTGAAAAGTTCCACTAGTTCACCCAGGAATTGAAAGTCTCATTAAATGTTTTAAGAAGGCTACGTTTACATTATACCTCCAGAAGCAACACTACATACGCGTGAGCGTGTCTGTCTGGTGATTATTACATGTATAGGAACACATTTTCCTCTTTTAGCAAACAACAAGTCTGGTGAATGCCTTCTAGCGCTCAAAGACAACGCTTTAATAGAAATTAACTCGGACAAAGGTTAAAAGTTACAGTGAAGGTCTGTCTCTGTTCTGAAGAGTCAAGGCTTATAGAGATCTTTTTCATCCCCAGAGGCCACAAAGATAAACATTTTTTCCCCATACACAGCAGAAAAGCTTAGGACTACAATAAGGAGCTGACCAGGTCACTTGAAAAGGATCTCTGTGAAACACGACCCAAAATTTCTTCTTGACTGAGGTAAAACAAATAGGATGTAAGGATGGAATGGATAAAAGCAGTTATACCTCTAAGCATAAGAAATGCCAAGGGACAGGAATCCAGTGAAATGCCGATGAGCAGATTCCCTCAGTTTCAGGTCAAAATTCTCCCTTCAAAACTCTAAAGGTCAAATGAGTTAAAGTAGAGAAGGATCACCAGAAGAGGGAAATACACAGCCAGTCTCACGAGGAAGAACTATAAACAGACTCCAGCTGCCTTATCTTCTGCTCTTTCCAACAATTCCAAAACCCCTCAAATAACTCTCTTTTCTTCAGCTTTCTTTGAGAAAGTAATGGTTCCTGAAACATGTCTGATTGCAGGGAAACATATCCGGTTAAAGATCCCTTATTCTTATTACGGAAAATACCTGACTACTGACAAAAGGATTCAAGTTACTGCTTTGTGTGAAGTCATGCACATGAATGGGGTAAAGTTGCTGGTGGAGAAGACAATCATTTTGGAGGACACAAACATTATCATTAAGGTAAACAAGTACCTCCCTGATGTCCTGAATGGGCAGAAAGAGCTAAAAAGTCTTTCTGGAGATCAGATCGTAAGATGAGAATTCGGGGGTCTATACATTAATTTAGGCTGCCATTTCAGACTTTGCTCTGCAATTCTTCCTGCTTAAACTGAGAAAGTAAACATGTGAAAGACCAATTTTGAACCTATGCCTGAACCTGCACCCTGTTCTTCAGAACAGCTCTGTCACCTTGTTTCAGTCACATGCCACTGATTTTTGCTCACAGAACTTGCTTTCATCTATATTCTAGTTATTGGCAAGTGCTTGCCTTGCCTTTCAACAGCTTTGCCTACTCCCCACATACAGACTTAAACCCCTAATCCTGATCTATGTTAGGGCCAATTTATATTGGTTTAACACTTTAATCCTAAGCAATGCTGTGCCAAAAAAGTAAAAAAGCCACTCAGCAACCCAAAGATCAGACAGGTTTAATGAAATACATCTGTATAGTCAAGGCTCTATTTCATCACTGAAATTGTGCACAAAATACTGTACACAGCTTGACAGCACTATTTCGATAATTCTAATACACCTTAAAGTATTAGGAAAGGCATACCAGCTGTCCAGTTAATTTCATTGCTCCTACCAACATCTCGTTCATTCTCAAATATGAGAATTTGACCGAAGTCTGACTTCAGAAAAGTGTAAAACAGTGCATGATCAGAAATATGTCTTTGTCATTTAGATTCCTCGGCGGGTTGTAGTGAACAAAGCCGTTACTCTAGAGATCTCATATGCCAATCCCCTCCCTGAACCTGTGAACCGCTGCGTACTACTAGTGACTTTGATGAATCAACAGGTCAAGATAAAGTAAGTAAAAGCTGTAGCATTTACTCAGTGCTTCTAACATGACCAATAGCATGTCTAGTTTCCTCAATAAGAAAAAATCATGGTTGAATTGTCTTTTTCATGTTTTCTATTTAAGAAAATAAAAATGCCACCAAAACATACATTGAAATATTATGATTTCTCAGTCATGTATTATTTTTCCGTGTAGGAACTTCTTAAACAACTTAGAACTGCTAACATTCTCTTTCCTGGGAAAGCAAATGGGCATGTCAAAGTCTTTTGTCTCTCTGATATTTCTTCTACAGCTTGGCCTTGTGGTTTTATTTTATGTACGTACCCTAATGCTACAAAAATAAGTCTACAATAAGGGCACTGTCATAGCTCCCCTTGTTTCAGCCTAAACAAGAAGCTGCTCTGCTCTTCTTTAAAGTAGGAGAAAATCATGCCTTTTCAAAACATAAGAGCAAAGTCTTCTATTACTTTTTTGGTTCCCTCTGGACTCTGCTTTATGGATTAACTCGGTGATGAGTAGCTCGTATTTCCTAGAGCTGGTTTTATTATAAAACAGCCTGACTTGCTGTGGCTCTGGAAATAGTTGGACATAATCCTAAAAATACAGAAAACATTATTAGAGTGAAAGACTAAGCCAGTGTAGGCCAAAAGGAGTCACAAAACACACCCCATCCGTCAGAAAAATCATGTTATTGCCAAAATAGACATGAACCAAGCAGACATTGGAAAAAGCACTGACCTTTGACAGAGTTTTCCTATTCTGCATTTGTGTTGACTATCCAAACTTATACCCAACCCTAACATGGAGGCATGACGTAGCCCTTCTCATTTCCATCAGGCTATTCACAAGTGAATTAAAATGGTACTATCTTTTTCTCATTTCTTAGTCTATACAAAACCTCAAACCTTATTCAATTCTCAAAGAACAAGGCTGGGTCTCAAGTGACTGTGGTGCCCTAGCTATCATGCACTGCTGCTTCTTGGGAATCTCAAGGGAAGACAATGCAAGCCTGAACTCACTGTGGTTTGTTGTTTTTTGTTTGTTTCCCACCCCTAGCCTGGCACGACTGGCACCAAGGGAGAGATCAAAAATTTATTTTGAATTCACACCTCGCAGGACTGGGCCCTTACAGCTGCAAGTAGACTTCTCTTGTGACAAATTTTCGCACGTTAAGGGATTTGTAACCATTGCAGTAGCACCTGCATGATGTGATGGAATCAATCTCCTGTTTCGGCATTAACATGGCAAGACATCCTCCTCTATACAGGAACGGTGACGACAGCAAGAAACTTTCCACAAAAATTGGTGACCTTTTACACTGCAATAGAATCGACTCTCCTGCTTTCACCATGCTTAACTATTTAGTCTCTAATTGTTGGTTTGGGGTTTTTTTTGCCTTCTTGTCTAGAAAAGTGAAGCCCCTTCCTTGTAGAAATAGGTTCACTGTTTTATCAACTCTCACTGTGTTAAGCTCCCAGTTTTGGCTTTTTCATCAGATAATTAATACAGTCACTTTTCAACCACATTCTGATTGACAGCAATAAATAAAAACTATTCATATAACTGTATTAATTTGCAATGAATTGTACATTCCATGGAAATAATATGAGAAATCACAAGATTGAGGAAAGTTCTTTTTCCTTCACTTCACAAGCTTCTTACCTAAAAAAGCAGAATATTTCCTCCATTGCTCATTTAATTTCTGTATTTTGCAACACCTATAACTCTGTGGATAGGGAGGAAAAAGCACCTACAAAGGCTGGGAAAAGTAATGTTTGGGGTCCATGACAACCACATTTCTGTAGCCTGTGGGCATAGGCCTGTCACAGAGCAGACAACATACGTACATATTCAAATCAGTAACTTAATTCCTGTGTAACGCGACAGAGTCCCACACACCACCAAAACTCACGGATAGTCTCATTAATATGGAACTCGAGGTAACTAGTATTTTTTGCCCATCAGTGCAAGGTCACTGGAGACAGGGAACACATTTATCTTCAAACCTTCCCAACGTAACTCATTCACCGGCAGCCCCTACTCCGCACCTCTGTCGCAGGGTCTGCATACAGATGTCTTTTGCAGATTCCCGATCCTAACATCGCCAGGCACCAGGTCTCACCTAAAAGACACTTTCAAGTAGCCTTAAGGATTCTCTTTCTGCAAGCAATGGAGCCTCTCCAGGGACTGCTATGAAAGCTAATGACTAACTGGGCACAGTAACCACCTGGCCACAATTCAGAAGCAGGGTGGGAGGGAATGATGGAGCACAAACAGCTCTGCCAAGCCTGAAGATTTAGATTTGTTGTCCGACTCATAAAATGTTTAAAGCAGAATTAATAAGGCTGGAATTCTGAACCATGGTGCTGTCAGGAGTTTGATATGGACATCTTTTGTCTGACAGGTGATAATATTTCAGAGAGTCTGACGCATCCAGACATGATCACAAACTCTTACTGATAAAAATACACAGGAAACCATAACAAGACTTTAGATTCTTTTTTTTAAATAAATGTAAGCTGCAAATAATTTGCCTTTTTGGTTCCCAGCAATCTTGATATGAATGTGGAATCAAAACAAACCAGCCACAGACCAAAAAAAAAAAAAAAAAAAGACACAATGTAGAAGTGACAAAAGAGGGATCGCCCCTTCTCCCCTTACTCCTCAGTCACAGTTCAGAAGAGCATGCAACTTGCTCTCAGGACAAATTGGCAAGACACGTTTCTAGATAAGTTGTGACACGGTGAGAGAGGAGAGAATGTCTGTGATTAGAGTCGGCAGGGCTCACACCAGAAGAACAAGCTCTGTATCTTCCTTCCGCACCCAACTCAAGATGGCATGCCAAATAACTACAGAGAAATGATGTGCATGTATTATGAAGCCAATTATAAATAAAATTATTAAAAGCAGACGCAGCCATTAAAAACTCCTCTGTACTTAACAGAATCCCTGATGCACAGGTGACTGCATAACAATGCCCTCTCAGTGGCACGTATTGCTACTTATACAAGAAATGCATGTTATAGGTAATCATCTCAGGAAGAGGTAATGAGAACATCACGACCCTATTGCTTCCAAGGAAGAATTAATCATATGCTGTTACGCGAAAGATCTTCAGACAGACCTGCCATAAAAAAAAAGTTTATGCTATGCAAAGTCAAGAAGCTACTGACTGACAGGAACACTAATATATTACAAATCTACTTAGATCACTTCATGTCCCATACACACTATACATACATTTGCCTATACCTGCCCTCTCTACATGCAGTATCCAAAAACTTAAACTGGACACAAACCAAACCATCCAAAATTAAGTTTCTACTGTACTTCCTTCATTAGATAAAATTTGGATGTTTTCCTCCTCTTAGTAGTTAAGACACCATGATACTGTTTATCCTCTTTCCTCAGCCATTCAGTAGTTTTAAAATACACATAATTAGATTCAAGATAGTGCAATTAAAGCAGTAATAAGTAGATGCTCACGTAGGACATTACTACAAAACCAGTAACTAGCAACCTCAGGTCACACCCAGCTGGTATAAACTCTACCTTAAGTAGTAACGTCAGGAGTCCAAAGCTCTTCACTACTCACACTGGTGGAAGGGGACTCAATCTTCTTGCACACTTTTGTATCCATAACCTGAACTATGCAGAAGCGTGGAAAAGAAGAAAGAAACCTTATGGCAGGTAAGTTAAAAACAGCCTGATTGCTCCAGACATCACTCTTCCAATACAGCAATTTAGCCCTTTTAGGTTAAATGTATTTATGGGTTATTCTACAAGAATTTTTTTTTTTTTTTTTTTTTACTATCATGGGTCTTGAACATATTCTTTTTCCTGTAACAGAAAAATAGAGTGAAAAAATATTTTTCCATCTATCCATTAACTACTCTATACAATGCTTTTGCAGCCACCTAGTAACACTATTCCTAGGATATGGGCTCAACTGCCACGCAGAATCTCAGGCTCTAATCTCTCTCTATATACCTAACTGATGTTTCTTGGGCTCAGCTTGGGCCCTTGATGGCCTCGGGACTCCCATGTTCACCTTCCCATAGAGGGCTGTTTAACCTTGTGTGCCACTTAGCCAAAGTGCAAGCCCAGTATCTATATATTAGATTGCACTTGCTCCCAGTCTCATGCTGACTGGAGAGATCTCTAGTTAGAAAAACGTGTCCATATAACACACAGACACAGCGTCTAATGCACACTGAGTCTAAGGATTTTTTTTCTGTTATAGCTTCAGCTTTCTGTCAGAGGCAAGAAGAACTCTGCGTGCAAAATGATCAGCATTTTCAGCAGTGATCACCAATTCTGCAGACTTTTGCCTACAAGCAGCTCCAGTGTCCATCCATTAGAGGATAAACATCCAAGCAAATTTTTAGAAGTTTGTCCAATTGTACATTACAGGATTATTGAAATGTTTTTCCAACAGAGAGATACTGAAAGCAAAAAAAGAATTATAAGACTTAAATTGAAACTGTGAAGATCAAAATAAGGAGAAATTTGATGTACGCATGGAAAAAAGACGGTATCAGGCTTTATTGTGCTCTTGCCCCATATATAACCCATTTTTTGCTGATCTCCTACACATATTTGCTAGAAATGCTGGTATAACTGTGGCCTTTGTAAAGCAAACAAAACTATTAATGCAGTAAATTCTTAGAGCTAACCAATGCTAGCCACTCCCTCCTTTATCTTTCCTAATTCTCCAGGTGTCTCCCCTTACTCTGTTGTATATCTTGAATTTACCTGTGATATTCCACTCTGAAAGTCTTAGCAGCACTGTTTAGGTCCTTAAACATCAGAGTCCCACTAGTATCAAACCCATGGTTCAGTTGCTATTAAATCCTATGTGTGTCACATTTTTATTTGCAGACATGCAAACTGCTCTTAGTTACCCACATTACTGCGCAACTAATGACGAGCACATGCCCCACTCTGAAGAGCCTGGACATTTAACTTGCCCAGTTCAGGATACAGAGTGGTGGGAAACACATGGGTCAAGCATTGTGAGGCTAACTGCTTTTCAAACTCTGAGCCCCAGTGCCCTTTGGACACATTTTGTAATTCACTCTTCAATTAGATAGCCTGGGTGTTAGGAATGCTGTTTCTGCAGG
This sequence comes from Bucorvus abyssinicus, assembly GCA_009769605.1. Classification (NCBI taxonomy): domain Eukaryota; kingdom Metazoa; phylum Chordata; class Aves; order Bucerotiformes; family Bucorvidae; genus Bucorvus; species Bucorvus abyssinicus. Next base: position 105,375 of record CM020047.1, read on the forward strand.
TCCTTTTCAATTAAACAAATTTAAATTGGGAAAAGAAAGCACAATGCAAGTGAGAAACTTCTGGAGATTTACATACTTGACTCAAACATCACACTCCTATCAAGGAATTTTTTTTTCCTCCAGGTGTTATATTTGAAACAAGACCAACATGCTTACACTCACAGACTACAGGAAAGCAATTTGCTCCAGGTCCTTACTGCAGCCTCAGAACTACATGTGCACATTCATGTTTCTTGCAAAAAGCTGAAAATTAGTGTAATTATAACTACATCAAGACTTCACAGAATATAATTCTGTGCTGCAAACACAGCGGAAATCTCAAATCCCACCCTCTTTATTTCTATAGTAGAATCTGATTGATTCCCTTTAGATATGAGCCTCATTCCAAGTGATCCAAGGCGGTGCTAAACCAAGTCCTGTATCTTAGTTCAGTGAAATGATGGAAGCGTTGCTGACAACACCATTAGTCCAGCAAGGGTTAACATTCTTTAGTCACGACAGGAAGTTTTCTTCAAGTGAATATCATGCTGGGGAAGGGCGCTTCTCAAACGTGTTCCAATAGGGATCTTTATTTTTTCTGCTTTGTTTTTATTTGTTTTAATTGAGGGAGGAACAAGAAAGTTTGAAAGCTTCTGTAATCTGTGCTTCAAGTGTCCCATTTTCAATAGTGGGCAACATATCATGATCCTATAGAGCAACCCACAGTACTGCCTCAGGATAGGCCACTCCTAATCCTCCCACCTGTACTCTGCTGGTTACCTTTTTCCAAAAGAGTGTGAAATATCACCCAGCTTCAAGCAACAAAACTGTACATTAACTGAGATACAAGATACATAAGAAGATAATGGGTGAGTTCAACAATGAAGATACTAGCCTTCTAGTCGTTATTTGCCATACAGCTTTTCCAAGATCAGGCATGCACTTGCTCATGAGAGCTTTAATACTGCTTTCTGTGCATCTGTAAAGCATTCTGGAAACTAGAGAAACCCATAGAAAAGAGAGGAACAAGGTGGAATAGTCTCCTGAAAACTTAACAGTCTTATCTAAGAACAATGGGGGCTTGATTTTTTTTAAAATCAAAGATAAATTCTCTAAATGTGTGTTTTTTCTGTCCCTGAAGGATGCCTGCAGAAAAGATATTTAAACTGTTCCTCTAAGTAGTTGTCTATTTTGCTATTTTTAATAAATGACACTGAATTTTTCTGTTGTCCTAGAGCATGTAACTCCAGCTATATATAAATACAATAAAATTACCACATTAGACAAGCTGAAAAGATGAACACATTTGAAGGAACAATGTTTTTAATTAACTTGACTTGTGTCTTTCTAGCCCTGAAAATAGAAAATGTCAATTGGCAATCCCAACTAAATAAAGCTGCACACCACACCTCCGATTACAACAGCACAGAAGCAATCTTGAGGAGAGGACAGTCCTTCAACATCACTCTGAACCTCCAAACAACAGTGGCATCTGAGAACAGCTTCACCTTTATTGCAAGCACAGGTAATTTCCCCATAGCACTCACCTCATGCCCAAGTCACTCCAGCTCCAAAACTCTAGCACCTTGCAGCTAGAGTGCTGCTCGGGTCCACTCCCGAGTCATTAAGCTTTGTCCTATATCATTCAGGATTCACTGTCCTGTTAGGCTTAGCAGTTCAATCCCTACCTTAAGGCAATAATTAATAGAAAGGTAGGGGCCATCCTCATTCTCAAAACAAGTACCTCTGCTTCTAAGGACCTACCTGGAATACCACAAGTTATCTTCATTCTGTGGTGTCTTACCATTTTTACAAATCTACCTCTCTCTCCCCCATTTATCTCCTCTCCTGACTCTACTCCACCTGTGTAAATTCCCCTTGATTAACCTCATGTGTTCCCTATTACTAGAACAGTCCATATGGCCCCATTCATAAGACTCCTGTATCGTCCCAAAAGGCTTCTCAAAAAAAATTCTCCAGGCAGCTGCTAACTCTTACTGAAGTGTGTATTAAAACGTGTGGTCTATCCTGCCTATGTAATTTGAACTGCCAGGTTTTCAGGACAGTAGGCTTGGCTCCTCAGTTGGCTAGAGTGATTATGGGCGTACTCACCTTTGCTGGGTCATGCACGTAACACAGTGGGCTGCGTAGTATGATTCTATGGATTGGCGTGAAGCTAGTTTACATTGAATAAGCATTTGGTCTGATAAGCCACAATCTTTCAATGCAATCATTAAAAAAAAAAAAAAGGAATTGAGATCATCACTGACCCCAAGTTTGTCACCCACATCTGTAATTCAGAAGAGCTCTCCCTGTTCCCTCTGGCAGGACCATGCCCAGCAGAATCACAGCAGACCAAAGCCATATTTAACCTTTCTGAGGAGGATGCCAGTGGCTGGAGTGCAACCCAAGAGCCCAGCGAGCCTGGCTGCATGAACTTCACAATATTCAGCCCAGCCAATGCTGTCATTGGACGATACAAACTCAAACTCCAGATTGCTTCAGGGAACAAGGTCTCTTCAACACTCCTGGGCCAGTTTGTTCTACTCTTCAATCCCTGGTGTCCAAGTATGCTTTGATGTATCATGTCCTTCAAATAACTTGTTATCTCAGTCAGGAAATCTGTGTGTCACTGTAAAGCAGGTACCCAATAGTCACAGGTACAGAAAGGTTTTGTCACAGCGACAGAAAGTTTGGGGTCTTTTTCCTCAACATCAATGATCAAGTTTTTGCCCCTCCTTCAGTGCTGCAATGCATCAAAGATCCAGCATCTTGCTTATAGAATAAGAAATCGGAGGCAGGAAATTCCAAAATTCCAAATATTTATTCTATATTTTTTTTTCCCCTCTGATACTTGTGTTCAGTTGTAAACCAAGCAATAGCTACCAGTGAGGCACATAATGAGATTAATGAAGGGAATGGATCATAGTCGGTTCCCCTCAAAGGAACCTCCTGTTTATTTTATTCACTCTCCGATTACAGAAGTATAGCAGGGACTCCTAAGCCTGAATGCACAGGCAGCCTGACCTGTTCCTGAGAAGTCCCCTTGCAGTGAGATTTTCAGTTACAGCAAAACAGACAGTGTGTCTCATTCTGCTTCTAGATGATGATGTCTATATGGCTAATGAAAAGGACCGATGGGAGTATGTCCTGAATGATAGCGGAATCATATTTCAGGGACTGGAAAAATATATTCAACAAGAAGCTTGGAACTATGGACAGGTAAACAGCATCACCCATTCCAGAACTTTGAAAATAAGAACAGTGGATAAATAGGCTCTTGAGGAGAGAGAATTATTATCTCATAGTATAAGGGCTCAGTATTCCTCTCTCACTTATGATTTTCCTGCAGATACGTGTCTCACACATCAATACATAACAGCAGCATCAGGATCATTTCACCTGTCTAGCATGTGCTGATACAGAAATAAAAGAAACAAAGCACAATTTTATTTTTGTTTGCTTATTATGCAAATTGGCAAAATTCTACTTGTTTCCTGACCTTTGTAAAGGGCAAAGGAAGCCATTCCAGTATTAACCTTTAGGTACTGCAAGGCTAGTACATCTAAGCATTTACACAGTTGATTCAGGAATGGGGTGGAAGACATTAAAAGGATATCCCAAATCTACTCAGCTGAAACAAATCAAGTTGCAATTTTTGAAAATTGGTTTGGCCCTCTAAGCATTGCTGCTACAAAAGCAGCCATAGCTGCAGCCCATCTGCAGTCACATAGCTATCCCACAACTTGCTGGGCCAGTCAAAACCATTCCCGACCACTTCACGCCTTGCAGCTGCGCCAGCAGTTGCGCAGACAGCATTTCTATGAACCCTCCTGACCACTGCGGCTGCTTTTACGTTGTAAACGGAACAGGGGCGGCTCTGCTTTCTGCTCGAGAGGTCGAGTGGCATTCTTGCTGACCACATCATACAGCACAGCACTTGGCATCCTCTGGGCCCAACACAGCGTACGTCTGTGACCCTAATTCACAACAATTTCTTCTGGTGGGTTTCTTTTCAGTTCTATCATCTGATATGAAGATGAAGCAACCCATCAGTGTGAAGCTTTCGTAACAGGAGGGCACCTTAGGGACGTGACCGGATGTGGGAGAGTGTAGAGCCTGCTGAGCCAGACCTGGAGGGGTCTTGTCCGTTCCAGCAGGCCACGTAATGTCTTTGGGAATGCTAGTAGCTATGGCCCCAAACCATGCTCATAAACACGCTGTCTTTAAAATACTATGGAGAGTCAGCAGCCTAGTGGTCATGCTTTCTTCTCGGCCCTATTTTCTTTAACAGTACAGAAAATGCCTCTATTACCAACATCATCCTATTGTGCCAGGAGAAGGAGAATAGCTGGGAAGTTTATCCTTGGGTTTATTTATTAAATTAGCCTTTAATATATTGCTTGTTTTGATTTTAGTTTGAAGAGGATATCCTTGATATCTCTCTGGCTATACTGGATCGAAGCCTGAACCACCGTCAAGATCCAGCTGTTGATGTATCCAACCGAAACAATCCTATCTATGTGAGCAGGGTTGTTAGTGCTATGGTAAAGTCATCACTTAGTTACAGCTGTACAATGCACCTATACAAAAACCACAGTACTTTATCGCGAATGCCTCAGTGTTTCACACAAGTAGCTAACTTTTCCACAAAAAAAGCTACGGAGGAGGTAAAATGGAGATCTGTTCTCAAGGAAAAACACCCCAAAAGTTTAATTTACTTTCTTCCCAAAAGTTTTGCAAATACCAAGAGAAGCATGAAATATTTTGGAAAACCAGTGTTGGTTCGGCTGCATTTAACCTGTGTGTTTCATATTCTTCACTTAGGGAGCATGCGTTCAGTGAGGCCTGTATGCATTTCCTTCAACAAATAGTTACATCCCCTCAACACCCCATCCCCCAATCCTGACGAACATAAACGCACAACTAGGCAACTGGGAAGTTTTCCACTTTATAAGTAATACATGAGTTACCACATTCTTTATCTGAGATTGCTCTTTTATAGCTGTGATCCTTTTCACTCTTTTAGCTGGCACTCACTACAGGCAATTTCAGCTTCAGCATGAAGTAAATACCTCTACTTAGATGAACAAGGTTACTAAAAGTTCAAATACTTACAAAAAAAGATTTAAAATGAACTTACTGGTTTCTGTACAACCACACATGACATTTAACAGGCCGCTAAAAGGGATATGTACAAATATACGCAAGCACATCTAACAAGTTTCAGCGAGACATATGTACTACAGGCACATTTGCACAAATGCACATTCACAGAAAATATATCCTTCTTGAGGCTTCCCCATAAATGACTTGAGAATGTGAACCAATACTGAATACACAGTGTAATAGTACAAAGACATACAAGGAGGTAAAATTAATCAACGAAACAGAGAAAATTTAAATAGGCTGGCACTCAGTGCATTTGGGGAACATCTGTACTGAAAAGCAAGGCAGTTCTGAATCTTCAGACGCTACAATCTGATCAGGGTTTGATCCAACAGTCGCACTTGAGCAGACAAAACTCTAAGAATCAAATACTATGTCCCACCACTCAGCCAATGAGAACAGAGGTACAACAGGTAATTTCTGCCTTTTTCCCCTCTCTCCCTTCTTCTGTAAGTATTTTAACTCTCTCATGAGAAGGACTCTTCCAGGTTAACAGCAACGATGAAAAAGGAGTAGTGGAAGGGAAGTGGGATGGAAAGTACTGCTCAGGAACCAACCCCTTGCAGTGGAATGGAAGTGTGACCATCCTTCGAAAGTGGTTCAAGGGGAGATACAAACCTGTCCGGTATGGCCAGTGCTGGGTCTTTGCAGGAGTAATGTGCACAGGTATGCATGAAGAGATGAAGAATGCTATCAGAAAGGAAGCTTACTAGAATTTGTAGTTTTAACTTTGTGACTTTATTGTTGAAGCTGTTTTAGCTCTGTCAGAGAGAGTGAGGAACATACGCTCTCCATGCATGAAGGGTTATTATCTTCTATTTCAAACAGCCATAGTATTACAACCTATGCTACTATTACAAACGCCAGTTTTGTGAGTCATCAAACAAATGCAAAGTGGTTTGCCAGGCTGGGCTGGTAAAAAGAGCAAGGTTTCCTGTTTCAAAGCTAGAATTCAAAGAAAACCAGTGCTCTTTAAAGTCTGCTTCTTCACAATGCCAGTTTTCTACTGTTGTGTGTCACCTCCTGGTGACTCAAAACCAAATCTCCATTTTGAGGACCTGTAAAGGGAGCTGCAAGTCAGGAAAAGAATTTCATCCTAGCAGTTTCCATACAGAGATGCTGTGAGAGATGAGAGTCACTTTGGGGAAAATACAAGGGAAAAAATAATGCAACCAAGAGGTATGTCTCAGAGAGGAAGAGGAAAAAGCAGCAGGTAACAGAGAAACAAACACGGGGAGAAAATGGGAGAGAGAACAGGATGAAAAATGAAAGATTAAAACAAATGGATGAATTGAACTCTTCTTACAAAGAACACGGCAGCTAAGAATGTCATGTAAGTGGAACTGTGTTCTAAGCAATTGTGCACAATGGTTGTGAGGGAAGTTTCTGAGGGTTTGTTTCCCCACTGAAAACATACACACTACACTGCTTTTCAAGAAAAACAGAAAAATACTTTCTAAATTTCTGTAAATCAGGTGTACAGCACTTTTGTGGTATTCTATATTGCAGTTCTGAGGTCTTTGGGAATACCTACTCGTGTTATTACAAACTTCAACTCTGCCCATGACAGGAATCTAAATCTGAGTATTGATAAGTACATTGACATTTCCGGAAAGGTCCTGCACTTGACTGAAGACAGTGTGTGGTAAATATTATTTTTTCTTAATAGTTCTTCCATTATATTCTCCCCTAATTAAAAGATCTGGAGTCACGTTCCTGAAAAGCCACCCCAATCTCATGCTCCCAGCGATACAAAATCCCACACCAAAGAATCAGCAGTGTTCCGAAATGCAGTATGTAGTCCGTTCTATCATTCTGAGGAATTAACAGAGGACATACTTTGTACCATTGTTGTTCAACATGTAATGTGAAAATATAGTAGCTAATTTTGACTCTACTGTATGAAAGTTTAATATTTTTTTTTTAAATCCAGGACTCCCTCGTCTATCTCCCTTACAGGAATTTCCATGTCTGGAATGAAAGCTGGTTCATTAGAAGAGATCTTGGCTCTTTTTATGACGGATGGCAGGTTCTGGATGCAACACCCCAGGAAAGAAGCAAAGGTAACACTGTTGTAAATATAAAATGATATAGATATTGTTACTCCTAAAGATTGCTACTGAAATTTCAGGACAACTCTCTTCTACCTGCTCCTTGTGGTTGTAGCATTAACTCAAGTGCACAAGAAAAGCAATGCCCACATCAGCCTCCAAAAGGCTGCTTTTCTGTCAGCCTCTGGATTTCCTCCACAAAAGCCAGCACATCTCAAGTACACTTATGTGGCCCTTGCTTTTCTTAGCTCCTAACATTACACAGATCCATAAAATGACATAGAATAGCGAAGGTCAGAAGGGACCTTTAGAGCCTGTTTACTCCAAACCCCTGCTCAGCACAGGGTGCATTAGAACAGGTTTCTCAGGACCATTTCTAATTGGGTTTTGAATATTTCATAGGATGGATACTCTAGAACCTCTCGGGGCAAACTGTTGCAGAGTTTGACCACCCTCACAGAAGAAGGTTTCTTCTTGTTTAAATGAATGTTCTGTGTTTCAATTTGTGCTCACTGCCACTTGTCCTTTCACTGGATATCACTGAGGAGAGTCTGATTCTGTCCTCTGTACACCCTCCCGTCAGGTATTTATACACATTAATAAGACTCCCTCAAGCCTTCCCTTCTCCAGGTTGAACAGTTCCAGGCCATTTTTGCAACCCTTTGCAGGACTTCCTCCCGTATGTTCATATCTTTCTTGTACAAGGAGCCCAGAACTGGACACAGCAGTCCAGATGTGGTCTCACCAGTGCTGAGTAGAAGGAAAGGATCAAATGCCTTGACCTACTGCCAGTGGTCTTCCTGATGCAGCCCTGGCTGTTGTTGGCCTTCCTTGTTACAAGAGCATGTGGCTAGCATGAGACACATTTGCTGCCTTGCATTGAGCAGATTTAGCAGCAGAACAAATTAAAACCTATTTTAGTAAGATGCTAAGTAAAGATTTTAGAGCTTGTAGTCTTAAGGTTGAACCAAAGAGATTACAATAGAAAATAAAACATGACTCATGACTCTACCCTCTACTTTACCGGACACACTGGAATGGATAGGAAGATATTTCATATGAAGTCCCCATTACATGCGACAACGTCATATATATACAAAGCTATGTGAAAGAAGCCCCAAACTGTTCTCTGGTTCTGAAACCAAGTGACACAGAATAGCTTTGGTTCACAGCACTGAACTCCTCCTCCCAGACCAAAATAATAGCACAGGCTGCTGGGAACAAACCCTGGTCCATCCCATTTCCTGATTTCTTCACAGCCAGTATCTGAAAGATCACTCATTGACAAGAGGAAAAAATAAACCAAACCACACTAAGAAGCTTGCTAGCAAGGAAACAGCATGGATGCCCAATGGCCAGCACTTGGACTCACACCTTGTCTCTAGTTTTATTTACCAGTACAGACAAAACTTCATTGATCAAGTTTGATGACCTCCATCAAAAGATTCATCTATTTAGCTATTTAAAACCCATCAAACTCCAGATAAGCTGCTTCTCATTTCCCACTACTAAGTTCACCAAATATAGATTCCTGGTTCCTCTCAATGCATATACAGCATTGATGACTCGCATCTCACAAATCTGACTCTGCTCCCATCCTCTCCTCTCCTTTCACTACACGGCCTAGCATGCAGCCTTGCAGGCTTTGAGGGTTAGACCATTTCACATAGCACACATACACATCATAAGAAGTGTTAGCTCTCCCTACACCTTTTGATAGAAAATGCATGTGGAATCTCTGGATATGCTGTTACCATAACGCACAGACAGAGGAACGATGCACTTTATCCAAACATGTCTTTGGAGTGATTACCTTTCCCTCTCACTATCAGCTTGAGGATTTGTTTCTTTCACTGTAGGCAGTCATTTAACTTCTCCCTCTCTCTAAAATAGGCATGTATCAGTGTGGTCCTGCCTCCACCAGAGCCATTAAGGAAGGGGATGTGAACCTGGATTATGACAGCTCATTTGTGTTTGCAGCAGTGAATGCTGACTGTGTTACCTGGATTCACTATAGCAACAAAAGAAAAGAGAAAATTTATTCTGATACTAGGAAGATTGGAAAATCTATCAGCACCAAAGCAGTGGGCACCAACTTCCGTGTGGATGTCACTGCTAATTACAAATATCCAGAAGGTAAATTCTTTATTACAGTTACCTTGCCACTAATGGTCAGAAGTGAAAAGAATTTAGGCCTTTCTTGGATTGAGCACTGACTTAATTTCTTTACTTCTTATGGAACAAAGTAACTGTGAATTTTCAAATTTCAAATTTCAATGATCTTAGCGATCATTGTCAGCTGATAGTGATTCAATATGGGCTTTGTGGCCCTTGATGAAGTGCTTACGCATTCAATACAAAGTCAAAGATACTTCCGTGAAACATATTGTCCCAGCTGTTCTGATCAGCTGGTGAGAATACTTCTGTTTTGACACGCAGCAATAGCCATCCTGGAGAGTTGTTTGGGAAGAGTTCCTTAATTTCAGAGGAGATGGCAACTGCTCCAGCTTATGCAGCACTGAGCTCCCCCAGGAGCTGTCTTTCTACTGTTCACAGCTTCTAAGAGGTGCCCATGAACACCCACCTAAAGCTGACAAGCAGGTTTTATTTTCCAGCCTTCATGGCCACGTATATTCGTTTGCTTTTGTGTCGAAATTAGCATTTAGGTTAGATCTCACTTCTCCTCCTGTGTATCTTTGCCTTCCTCAGCTTTCCCAAACTGTATTTACTGAGAGCGATTACGGCTCCATCACACTATATCCAGCATGCATGAGATCTTTATCCGTGTTATCTTTCAAAGCAGGATCCCTGAAAGAAAGACGGGTGTATAAAAAAGCACTGAAGCTGCTTGGTGTGAGAAGCACTGGAAAAAGAACCAAATTTACAAGACATAGACGACGACCTTCAGTAGCATGGAGACCAAGTATGACACAGCCTGCACAAAAACCCAGTATCTCAGGGAGACTGATCCTCAATGAGTCTCCTGTAATCGGCCAGGATATTCTCCTTACCTTGGCACTCAGAAACTTGATCTCAGATTTCAAGACCATAAGGGTTAAACTGAGGGCTTCAGCAATTCTCTACACAGGAAAACCAAAGGCAGAAATTTTACAGCTGTCTAGGTCTGTTAAGCTCGGATCTGCAGAAGGTAATTCTAATTTTTTTTACAGCTTAGGACAAGACATAGCTTTGGTTTGTGGTCAAATCACATAGAAACAATGAACAGCCCAAGAACTACGTGACTTGCAACGGGCCGGAGGGTAAGGCTATTCAGGGGAAGGAAAAACATATATACTTGCCCTGCCTTAAGCATGCGCTTTTGGGCACTATCGGAAAGGATGCTGAGCTGGGTGACCTTTGTCTGCCCCAGCACAGCTAGTATTAATTCTACGTTATGACCTTTTTTGCTAAGACAGAACAACTAAGAGACATACACTGAAGTCTGCTCAGCTACCAGCTCCCCATAAGCAGAGACAGATTAAAGGGGGAAACATAAGCCTACATCTTCTGCAGCAGCAGGACAGTGTCTACAGACTGCAGTTAAGAGATACACTACCTCCAGATAGTGGCCTTTGCCCTGCTTTTATAGGGACAGTGCTGAAAAATGACATGTGTAGCACAGATGAATGGAACTACCCTCTCAAGCTAATACACAACACATTAAAACTCTTTTCACCATTCCAGCAGTAGATGAACTTTTTTCCTCAATGTACTGAGATCCATTGCCTTCCTCACTGGCACAGAAACTCTGACTATGCACCTTCTTTAAGGCAGAGGCTGAACAGCTGCATCAGCAAGGGCATTTAAATCAACCCACCTTCTCACTGCTGCCTTCTTCGTAAGGAAGGAGCATTACATGACCAGCTTCACATAAAGGAAAAAAACACCAGCAGGGGCTGCCACATATATCCACATTTGGAACTGTCCAGCTACCAAACTGTAACTGATCATTTAGTTTTGATGTGACTGTAGGCAGAACCTACCTATGAGCATTATTCCTACCTATTGGCCGTCAACATCCACAAATGGACAGTCCCAGGGTGATAGCATCCTTACTCCATAAAATACAGATATATTACAGATAGCTGGTACTTAGACACAGAAAAAAAGAAGAGGGGGATATTCTGTTTCTATTTCTATTCCAGTGAAAGAGATTTCATTCAAGATTGCCTATGCCCAGTATAAAAAGTCTCTGATGGATGACCGGAAGATCCTAGTGACTGCTGTGTGTGAAACCAAACAGGGAGCCTCGCTTCTAGTGGAGAAAGATATTGTACTTCAGGATCCTTTACTTACTATCGAGGTAAAAGCTGGTCCCCTTGGTGTCCCTAGAGAGACATGCTGAGAAGAAGAAACTAGAATCATTGCTCCATCTAGTCCTCAAGGGCAGGAGTGCAGAAGTGAAATCATGCCTGAGGGTGATTTGATCTTCTTGCTCTAGCAATAGGCCACATGACACAAGGGTAATGAAATACACCGAGGAAAAGCAAACCTTTCCAAGGCACAGCTACGCTACGGTACTCTTGCCAGTGCTTGCTGACATGGCACTGAATAAAGTTCTCCGTGTTAAGAAGGTTACAAGGTAAGATTATCTCCAGAGGAACAGACAGAGAGAAACTGAGAGACAGACAAATCTAGTCCACATCTAGGCCTCCACCTTTGTCAGGAAAGTCTGATCATTCTCCCCCGGTTTATTTAGGAAGCCTGATTTTTACCAACGACATCTTCACTGCCTAGCTGATAATGCCTGGGGCCGTGAGGCTCGTTATTACGAATACTCAAGGAAGGTCTTTCACCTTATCGGAAAAAGAGTCACTTTTCACCTTCTGTAACATTTTCCCAAACGATTAATATTTAGAACTGGCAGCTTTTTTTTCCACTTAAGACTGACTTCTGACAAACGTACAATGGGTAAAAAGTAATCCTTAGTCTACAGTAAAGACCATGCACTATGTCTGCCAGGGGACAGTTCTGGGTTTGCATGGCCCATCCCACCTACACAAAGTAGCTTAACTTGTTTTGGACAGTCCAACACATTCACACGCTGTATCAGACACGGGATCAAATGCTATCTGCCTACTGCGTTGTGAACAACATAGAGAGAGTATGATAATTCACAGAGTCTTTCAGAGTCTCCAGACTAGGTTAGCTATCCCAAACCACTCTGTCAGTACCATGGTTAGGTCCACACAGGAATAAAAAGTTTGGATTTTAGTAGGTCTGGCAGTTTCTGGACAACAAGTTGTAGCAAGACTTTGTAAAAAGCCTTCTGTGCTGTATCATGCAAATAACAGAGTCAGTTTATAGAGGGCAGGCCCCTGAATTAAATTACTTCAGTAACTACGTTTCAGGAAGGGGTTATGTTTCTGTTGACTGAAACTTCTGTATAAACATAGAGTCAAGAATAGAGAAATGCAATGGGAGTGTTGGACTTCTCCATTACGTTAATTAATGTTACCCGAACTACAGAGTTAACTGGGATAACTGGGTATGCCAATTCCACTTTATCTCAGTCAAAATAAGGTAAAGAATATGTTTATTTACTACTTTGCATTCTTTTTTTTTTTCTTCCTGAGATGCCAAAATTCACCTTTGTCTCACACCTACATTGTTTTCCAATCCTAAATCTTTCATTTAGCCTAGCTAAAGCTAATTTGGCTTAAGCTGCCTACAGCTGTTAGCATATATGTCAAGTTAATACTTGTACTCTCATTCTGTTTTCACTCTGGTAAGTATCATATACTGTGCTATACATAACACCATACACTGATCTAGTTAAAAATTTAAGACTAAATGGTAGATTCTACAGTAGCTTGTTCTTTCTCAGCTACACTGGATGGCTGAATCAAGCCTGAACTCTGATGCCCCGAAATTCATACAGGTATTAGTTCCTGGCTCCTCCCTGTTCAGGAGATCCTAAGAGGGTAAGCGGTTTGCAATGGGAATGAAAAGAGAAAACCATGAGAAAAAAGTGAGAATAATGCCATGGCTGATCAGGATGTTTTCTCTCTGTAGGTCCTTGGTCCAACAGTGGTACACAAGGCTGTCAATGTGCAGGTCACCTTTACCAACCCATTGTCTGACGTGGTGACAGACTGTGTGCTGAGAGCCGAAGGTAGTGGCCTGCTCAAAGAGCAACTCAGAATCAAGTACGTAAATACTATCTGGCTAATAACTTGTTCACTTTGGTGGGAAAACCTAAATAAGACTGAGTTTTAAAAAAATATTCTGTCAACCTCATGACTTTTGTTTGCACCAACCTTGGACAAAATACCATCATGTCAGTACTCTCCATACCCTAGCTGGACTTTTTCACACATCCTTTGCCAAGCTTTGAATTACAGAATGCTCAGGGAGTGGAGAGATGGCTTGCTTCTAATGACAGCATGTAACTAAAGAGCGCTGTAGTTAGAGTCTAAATTATATAAAGGGAAAAAAAATTAAAAACTTTCTTCTTCTTGTGGTTTGCAAAAGAAAAAACAAACAATCCTTGAAAGGTGAGAAAGTGACGATTTCTTTTTTCCTTTAGAAATTAAATTACTAAAGAGTCAGGACATATACTGTAATGAAATGTCTTCAAAATTAGTCTACTGATATCGTACCAGTAAGAAACTGTTCTCCCATCTCCTCTATGGTTATTACTTTTAAAACATTTTTTAAAATCTCTAGAATATTTATGCTGGGGGAGTTAGGACCAAAAAACTGTGACAAGAAAGCAAAAAAAAAAAAAAAGATAACAAAAGATGGATAATGATGTGAATCACTAAGGCTTCATTTACACTGAATACAAAATTCAGGTCTAGATCCTGACCTTGAACCTTAACTTGCCTTACCAGCATCGGTATTGCTCAGCTTCAGCACCTCCTTAGGGCACAGAAGCCCTTTTCTCTCACTCTCTTTTTCCTGGTGCTACTATAAGCCTCCTTGTGTTGGACAGTCAAGAGTCGTTTCTAACTATGGACAGGTGATTATATGCATCACACCAAAATACTGCATAAGCACATCTAGAGTGCTATAAATGTTCTGAGTCTTGAGGGTAACACATACAGTTAGATTTGAGCTCTTCAAAGACAACCTTTCTGATCACTCCTCAGGCGCTCAAAATGTTTTGCCCTTGTGATACAACCCCTGATTCTCTATTACAAGCTTGAGAACTGCAACTATTCCACCACATGCATTACAGCTTGATGAGTTCTTCAAGGACAGTGTTCTGGGGGCTGTGAGCACAGAAGGTTATGACCACCTGTTCCAGGGACATACAACATAGCAGTCACTTGCTCTGACTCTTCCTTTCCATGCTGCCTTAGATTTTGGAGACTCGGAAGAATACACAGCAAGACATTTTCAGCTGCTTCACTTACAAATGTATTCTCTCTTTTAGCGTGGCAAGAATGGCCCCCATGGAGAGCACAACAGTCCAGTTTGAAATCATTCCCTACAAGAGTGGCACCAGGCAGCTGCAGGTGGACTTGGTTTGCATCCATTTTTCAGACATTAAGGGATTTGTGATGCTTGATGTGGCTCCTGCCCAGTGATATAACCTGTACCTCAGTTCAGTTTTGTCTGTGATTATGAGACTGACTGGTACAGTGTTCATACAATATTATGACTGGGAGCACAGAAATGCAGGATACTCAGCCAAAGTTAAGTGATATGAATGGAAATTAATAAAAAGGTAGTATACATTATACTGTAAAGACAGTCTCATCTTTTTCATTCCCTAACCTGTTTTATGGACCTTCATGAATAGAATTACTACTGGAGATCATTATATAATTTATCTTGAAGGAGAGGATCCAGTGTGATCACTTTCAGCATTAGAGCCTGTAGCACAGATGGCAGCTAGGTTTCGAAGGAACACCATTTAAAATCACTGGTTTCATAAGCCTCATTTAATATATATAATATATAGCATATATATTATATATAAAATATATAATTTAATTATAGTCACTAAACGTAGGTTTTATTCAGTAATAGCCAAAGTACTATCCAAGTAGCAGACCTAATTCAATTCTAGAATAAAATTTATCATTATATCTAATTACTAGAAGGAAAATACAGCAACAAGATTTGGCAGCACTCTCTTCTTATGGCTGGAAAAATGAGAAGCTATTCAATAAACAGTTTCCCTATTCAGATCATGACTTAATCATGTGATAAATTATAAATAATGAAATATTTGGCAAAGAAATGACTGGGAGTTACAGAACAAAAGCAGATAAAAGAAACATGTCCTTGACTAAGGAATGGCAAACACTAGAGCATCTGAAATAGTAACAGGCTGGAATAACTGTTGTTGAAAATGGGAATGAAGCAGAAGACCATTAAACAGCAATTAGGTGTTCTGTCACCCGGACAAAGACATATTTATTTACACACCTAGCTCCTCACACAGGCACCGCTGTGTCAAAATGCCCAGAGTTCTTTCTGGATTATCTAAATGAATGAATGAAACTTCTCCAAAGATAAAAGCATAAATCACTACCACGGACAATCTGACTGAGACCAAAACAAATCACATTTCCATCACTGATATACTCTAGTTAAGCACTATGCAAATTTTCATGTACACACATCTTAGAAATTCACCTCCTCATACAGCCTCAATTACCAAGTGATTTAGTATGTTCTACCAGGAAAAAAAGAAAAGCATTGGGATCTTGAGAGTGGGGGGAAAGGTATTTAACGAGGAAAATATACTGCAAAAGATGCTCCTGTACTATGGGTTCAACCCAAAATCCTGTTCAGCTGGCTACATCTCTGAAATCACCCTCTCATAAAGAAGCTTCTGGATAATAAATACGGCATTTTAATGTAAAATTGTATTTGAACCAATTGACATTTTAACAGCAACTTCCATGGAATTTCTTGTTGGATAACACTGCATTCAGATACAACAAACCCATAGGGGCAGGAATACACAGAAACTCTCATGCAAGTCACAAAATATTTTGAGGAAATACAGAAGTCACAGCAAGTGTACTCAGAAGGAGTGTAAATGCACAAATAAAATCCCCTCTTTTCCAGAAGCATAATCTTTTATCCATGTCTTAAACCCCCATTTGCTAAAGTCTCCTTCTTCTATCAATACTATACACAAAAGTACCTAAGACAATGCAATCTTTAGAGATATATTATTTATGTAGTTGCACTTCTAAAGTTGCATTCTTTTAAAAGATGTGGTAAGAAAAAGTCTTTGCCCCAGTTTACTCTTTTTAATGACCACTAAAGGGAAAACATAAAGAACTTTTATTTTTACAGGTGGTTAGATTTTTAGGACGTGGGAAATGTTAAGATTTCATAGGAAAAGGGAACACGGAACTCAAGAAATCATTCTGTTTTCATCTAAACAAAAAGCATTTTGTTTACGTGAGTCTTAAAAGAACATGACTGCAACTGGCCCTACACAGTGGTGGAGCCACAAATGCCAGAATATCTACCAAAAACTCAGAAAAAAGAAAAAAAATAAGAAAAAGGCTAATTTTAACAACCGGTTCCTGTTTCCAGTAGGCAGAAAGAGAAAGAAAAAAATCCAGCCGATGTAACTAATAAGTAAATTTCTCAATACTCTGCCAACTTAGGTTCTCAGTAGCTCCAGAAACAGCTTCAGACAAAGCCAAAACTGGTATCTATACTGTTTTGATTACAGAAATTACTTCAGTACTTTCTATTATAACTTTCCTAACTTAAGCACAGCTAAAAGCTTTCAGGACTTATGTGTAACTCTGAGGCTGACTGCTGTGTTTCACTGCATTTTGACTACAATGACAGACAAGACAAAGGTGCCAGTTTGGAAGATTTATTGCAGAAACACTGTCTGAGCTAACATAACCAGTGCACAGCAAAGGACCCCAAACCACATCCTCTGTGTAAGGGAACTGCAGCCACTGCCTTGGAGTACTTACAAAGGCTTTGCTACGCACAAACACAAGCAATTTCCCAAAGAGAAAATTAATGTGGGGGGGGACCCACTTTATAACGCTGTCATCCCCTACCAGTCTGAATCTACCTACTATTGTAGGACTGATAGGCAGCAGTAGTGATCAGAAGCCACGACCAACGTGGGCAATCACTCAGCGCATTGGTCCTAATTATTTCGGCGTTACGCACTTTGATAAAATCAGAGTGGGGTAAAGGTTGGGTGGTTTTACTTTGCTCCAGGTCATAAACTTCTCACTGTACTCCTAGGAAAGTGGGCCAAAGTTGTCAATGAGACCACTTGAGAAAAAGCAGCCTAAGACATGTATTTTTATTTTGTACTGGCACTACCTTCAAGGTTGGTACTTGCCCACGCCTGCTGCCAAGCACTTCACCCAGCCCTTAATCCGTATCTCACAAAACCATCTCATCTACCCCCTCCTGTCAGAGGAAGTTCCACCTGTTTCCTTTCAGGTAGGTATCACAAAACAGATAGGAAAAAAAAGCCTGATTTTTCTGTTTGCAAAGGCAGACATTTTGCAAGGCTCCCAGAAACGCTCAGAATGCACAGCATGGGAAGAAAAGGCTCAGGACAATAAAATCAGGATGTATGAAAATTCACAATTAACACTCACACACCCTGATTCCACAAAGCTGCTTAAAGTAGATCATCCTCCTCCATAAGGAAGGCACGATGCCACATACCTAAATCTCAGCCCTGTGTCCATTTACTCCTTGTGGCGTTAACAAGTCAAAATAGCAAAGATCTGAGCGTTCCTAAGAGACAATTTGACCATTTTCTCACGACAACACGTGGTATTGCCCAGCAGCACAGTCCCAACTTCCCCAGAAAGAACGTTTCACAGACACGAGCTGACTGTGACACAGACCAAACTGAGGTCTCATTTCTTTGGTTTAAAGCCAGCAAAATCTTTGAAACGTGTGAACTCCTATTACATCAGTTACAGTATTTTGCCACACATATAAGGGATGTGGAAGCTGGTCAAAACGAGTCAGCCCAGCGAGACCGGAATGAAGGTTGAAACGGACACACACACACAGACACTCACACACACGGAGGAATTCAGATTTCTCCAGGCAAAGGTGAGGGGAACAAGTAGCTTTGCACCTATCAATTAAGTCTTGCAGGATCTTGCAAAGTCAGAGTATACCATTCTCCACCAGCCTCAGAAAAGGCCTTGAGGCAGTGACGGTATTTCATAAAATCTCATTGACTCTTGCAAGAATGCCGACTGTCATTACACTTAACCCACAGGTCAGCCAAGCCATTCAAATTCCTCCCGTGTTTCTTCTTAAATATAATCCAGGAAATTATTTCAGACAATGTTCGTTACACGAGCTTGGAATGACATCATCCTAATTAACTCTTTGTAAAGGAAGCCTGCTGTTCACAGGAAAATCAGCCCTAAAGCTTGCGCCAAGTCCCAAGCTTGCAACACTTGGGGTTGCTGGGTTTTCAGGGTGTCAGCATAATTACCTACCCTCAGCAACCACACCTAGTTCAGGGTTAAAATGCAGATCCGTCCAGTGCCACGTACAAGAAATACACATTCTTCCTGCATTAGACGTAAGACAATTGTTCAATTAAACTAATGATTATTACAAAGAAATATGTGCCCAAGGAAGGATTTAAATAGCTTTTGCCAAACCTACAATCTTTGCACAGCCCTTAGTAGGAAGTCAATGGGAGTTGGAGCAAAGTATGACTAATTATCAGTATTTTTCTTTATAAATATGGAGTTTAAATCTGAGCATGCCCAGGAGGCTGACCCAGCCCTTGTTCCATTCTGATCACTCAAAAAAACCCAAGTGAGCATGAGCTGATACGACATTCATACACATTCATACTATGAATTGGTCTTGAAAGATGTTAAAAACAGGATGGTGAGTATTTCTCCCCACCATTCTGCTCTCCCAATCTAAGTTTCTAGAGCCTTCATTCAGGCAGTCAATTAAATTACTACCCTCTCACAGATTAAAAAAAAACAAACCCCAAACAAACAGAAATAGCCAAAGTTGGTAGTTTCGAATCACTCGGTTCTGTCACCAAAGCTGCATTGCTTTACCCCTTGGCATCTATCACTCTTGCGTACTGAATGTGGAGGGTACTGCTCACCATAAAAGACAAAACAGAAGGAATGTTGTAAGCATTTCTTGTTACTCTAAAGAAACAAGAAATTCCTCCAAAAAGGAAAATTCACATCTAATTCATGGATGTGCCATGGATGACAAAGGTGGAAATGTAGACACAATAAAAGGGAAACTTAGATGTACGTATTTTTTGATAACTACCTTCAGAAAGAGACACAGTTATTAAAGATGCTCATGTAACATTTTAAACTTCTATTTTTATAGGTAATAACGGTGATGAAAATTTTTACAGATTTCTGTTTGGACCTGTAAAACAGCAAGAATCCCTAAGCACTATAAAGATAATAACAACACAGTCATATCCAGGCAGGATGGATTCTTTCAAGGATCACTTTTCCTTTAGATTTCTGTGAGCATGTCAGGGATGTAGTAGATACAGATCAGTGACAACACTTGTCGAGACCTAGATGAAGTTTTTCAGAAGAAGCAATGCAAGACGTGAGCGCAAAAAGGGCTCAAAATTCAATCATTGACATAAAGACATTTAAATTACCGAGGAGTAAAAAATTACGAGGAACTTCAGAGGGTCCTAAACAAGGCAAAACAGGTGACAATAGAATAATCAGCGAAATTCGGCTTGGTAAGTGCACAGTAGGAAAGCAACTTTTAGTAAGCCATCACGCAAAGGATTCCATCAGCCCTATCAAGTGCAGAAGGAAACCTCAGCATAAACAGATAGCTCAACTGAGATTACAGTTCCTTCTGTTTCTGTAGTTCTCTCTAATGACATGTTAGACTGCAAAGTAGACAGGAGGTGACTACTACAAAGAATATTTATCATTAACAGGAACTCTTAGAGCGATACTAATCTCGCATATCTGCACAGCATGACATACTGCGTCTTGAACATCATCAACTGCTCTTGAAAATCATCCCAGCCTCACTTGCTGGGAGGAAGCACATTCTTCTAGGCATCTGGTAGCGTGTACTGTCAGAGACAGATTAGACTGGATGAACCTCCATTCGGACCCAGCCTAGCAAGTTGTACATGCTTATGCTTTTGTTGGATTTTAGAGACAAGATAGGTTGGGACATGCTTAATTGTGAGTGAATGTTAATTCTTACTGATCCTTACAACAAAGAAGGGAATTCACTTGGTTGATTTCATGAATCTTTACACATTCAGAAGTCAATGATTAATGTGTGTAAAGGCACGAGCAAATTATGTCACAGCTAGCAACTGTACAGGACACTGGACTGGAATAATAATAGATAAGGACAGCTTGAGCTCACACGTTTGACTTCTTGAAATAAAAACAAATCTGCAAGATGAAGTAAGCCAAAGGGTTTCTGAATTTGCCCGTTACAGTTCGAGTAAAAGAAAATATTATTTTTCTGAAGTGTGCCCTGATCTTCTTTGCTGGAGAATCTTGGGCAATACCTTGGAAGACCCATATGTTAGAGCTACCTGTCATTGTAGCTGAAGGATTGTCCATTTGCCCACTTCCTGATACAGAACATATCACTCTCACCAGTGTTCTACTGAAGCTGGCAACCAATAAGAGAGGAGAACCCTTGTGCACAACTCCAAATACAGTTATGCCAAATGCATGGAAGAAATTCTACTCCGAAGCATTAGTGAAACAACCTTTTAACCACCAAAATATAAGGAACACAAATGGTTGTGTGTACACTTTAGAAATACCTATCAACACGTCTGAAAGTTTAGAGTGCCTGCACAGAGACGTGCAAATTGCTGGCTGAATACAGCAAAGCAGCTGAACCCATCCAAACTCAGCTTTTGGACAGTGCAGTTACAATTGCAATACACAGAAACGGCTGCACCATTGCAGTACTATCAGCTATGCAGACAGTATTTTGGATTTCCCTTTACCAAACACAAGTGCTGG
This sequence comes from Bucorvus abyssinicus, assembly GCA_009769605.1. Classification (NCBI taxonomy): domain Eukaryota; kingdom Metazoa; phylum Chordata; class Aves; order Bucerotiformes; family Bucorvidae; genus Bucorvus; species Bucorvus abyssinicus. The sequence continues at coordinate 126,517 of CM020047.1, forward strand.
ATCAGACTGAATGGCATTAAACTAACGGATGAAACAGCTGACAACTGAAAGAAAAAACAATATATGAGAACCTATGCTCCAGACAGAAAGAAAGGCGATTCACAAGAAGGAAATCCCAGCACTTCTGCTGAATGTTTTGACCTCTGTAGCGGCCAGTTCCTGTTTCTTTCTCTCAGATTTTGGGTGGAAAACATCAGGTGTCTCATTTAGGATCACAAATTCTCACTGGATGGAACGCCAGTACTTGAGCACTGCATCCGCAAGTCTCTGTGGTGTGTTAACCTTTTCAGTGGGCTGTTTCAGCCCATTTCGGTGTGATGAAAGATACAAAGGGATAATAAGTAGTTCTCTGTTCACAGTTTACAAAATGCATCGTAGGTAGCAACTACTACTTGCAGTTGCCAATTTGACCGAGAGAAGGTACTACGTGTACACACAGCGATCACAAGGGAGCAGTGCTGGGATAAATACCTGCTTGTATCTAAACCACTCTCTGATTTTGATGTTCATAAACACACACTAAAATCACACAAAACTGATATTGAAAAATGTATGTTGACAATAAACTCACAGACTTTTCTGGAAGATCTCCCCAGCATGCTTATATTTAACATTTCCCCATTTTCTGCAAATCTGCTGACCTTCACATTTCCTAATAGAAGTCAAAGCAGTCAAAGCTTACGTGAGTCAGCAACGTGCCCTTGCTGCCAAGAAGGGTAACGATATCCTGGGGTGCATTAGGTAAAGTATTGCCAGCAGGACGACAAAGGTGATCCTTCCCCTTTATTCAGCACTGGGGAGGCCGTGCCTGGAGTACTGTGCCCAGTGCTGGGCTCATCTGTACGAGAGAGACATGGACATCCTGGAGAGCCACGAAGATTATGAAGGGACTAGAGCTCCTCACACATGAGGAAAGGCTGACACAGTTGGGACTGTTCAGCCTCAAGAAGACTTGGGACGATCTTATCCGTGTATATAAATACCTGAAGGGAGAGTAAAACAGGACCAGAGGCACAGGAGTTGCCCTGTGAACACCAGGAAAAACCTTTTCACTCTGAGGATGACTGAGCACTGGCAGAGGTTGCCCAGAGAGGCTGCAGAGTCTCCATCCTTGGAGATATACTCAAAAGCTGTCTTGACATGCTCCTGGGCAACCTGCTCTAGGTGGCCTTGCTTGAGCAGCGGGTTGGACAAGGTGACCTCCAGATGTCCCTTCCAACCTCAACCATTCTGCAATTCTGTGAAAGAGAATCTATATAATTAAGACTATGGCATAAATGACTAAAACTAAGAGAGTTTGTATTTAGCAGTTGTGAAGTTTAATATGCATATAGTAAGAAAACCACCAAGCTCACTGGACCATATTGTGCAGCAGTTTTCTAGCATATATCCAAACCTCTGGAATGGCTACAACTATCTCTAAATGTTATCACTGCTTATGTAAGAGATGGGTCCCTTTTTCCTGTTATGTACGTGTCTACACTGATCTCTACTTGCTATTTTATGGTCTAGTCATTCAATATCTTCAGATTTTTCCAAAGCTGCTTCCCTCATCTTTACTACTCAGAATAACTGAGCAAGCTTTGCCACCTCATGCCTTTTTATTGGCTTCTCAGATTACTCATGAACTTGTGGAGGATCATAGATTTCTGCAAAACCACTGGTGACTCACACCACAGTGAAAATTGTTTATTTCTGCTGTCTTATTTCCTGTCTTTTGACCAATTATTTATCAATGTAGTGACATTCCTTTTACATTATGTCATCGTTAAGAATGCATTTAGTCTAAGTCTTCAGTGTGATATTTTTAAATAGTCTGCATTATGCTACAGAATTTTTTTTTTTTCTAGTTGTTGCTTTTAACAATTATCCTCATTTTGAAGTGGTTTCACTTCTTTTAATTAAACACAAGGGCAATGGATGTATTGATTTTTTTTTTTACTCCTTGAAGGGGTTAGGATCTAAGTAGCTTAGGGTCAGTGTTGGAGATCAGCTCTTTAACACTTAGATTTGAAGTGCATTCTGTGCATTGCTTAGAGCCTAGTTAAGATTTGCGTTTCCTATTTGGGGTCCCCAGTGCACAGCTCTTTGAAGAAATTGTCACTGGCTGTCTTTAAAGGCTTTGCATCCCACTGTGGAATTTAACCTGTGGAAAGTCACCCCTTTCTGTGGGTCTCTTTAGTGTGGTCTGAGAGATAAGAAGAGTCCTCAGCTTCTGCACAGCAGGCCAGCAAGATAAGCTGAAGGAGAGGTGGCAACATCACGTCCCACCCTGTATAAAGAAATCAAGCAAACAACTTTGCAAGGGGACAATTTTTAAAGAAAGCTGAAGGAAGGAGCCATTGCCCACCAGAGCAAGTTGGAGCTGAAGACTTTCACAGTACAGGGAACTAGACATGGGCCAAGGTAAGCAAAAATCGCTTTGGTTAGACCCAAGCATTTGACAGGTTTTTCTGTCAGGAAAAACAACTGCCTCTGCTCCAAGACAGCATTCATGAGGCTTGTAGAAGAGGTGAGCTTCTTACGGAGAAGGAGCCAAGAAAGTGCTCTGAATGCTAAGGGGGTTCAATTTGCACAGAGGACTACACAAAAAGGGACAGCAAACAAAAGCTGTTACCAGTGCCTAGGAGGAGTTTGAGAGCAGTAAGAGGCAGCTAAGGCAGACATGCAAGAGTTTGGAAGCAAAGGCAAGAGAGCTATCCTTAACTTAGGGGGTGGGGAGAGGCAAGCCAGACTACAAAACTGAAGCAGGGAGATGACTACGTGTCTTAGCCACTTGAGCAAGGAGAGGGAGCAGGTTCCAAGCAACCTTGAAGAAAGTGACAATAAGATCTGTGAAAAGTCATACAAAAGAGAGGGGGGCAGACGGCATATGACTCCCCAGTGTACAAGACAGCCAGAACAGACATCTTCATCACAGAGGAGAAAATAGATGAGGTCAGGGCTGGCTCTGTAAAGCTTAAACTGGTAAGGGGCTATGAACTGAGACAGCTGTAAATGGATTCGAAAGCCAGACCAGAATCATTCACTGAAAATAACGCATGTCAAAATTCACATGGGAAAAAAGAAATAAAGCACATAATCCAGTGGGATTCCCACAACAAACACAGAAAACAGCAATGGGATAAGGTATCAATGCAAAGGACAAGGCGAGTTAGACATAAGGAGAGAGCAGACCAATGAAAACTGCAAAGAGTAGTAGTTGCCACTTCAGCTCAGGAGCAATGGCTTTAGATAGCAGGGGAATGCTCTGGGGATTCTCTTACATCTTTTCTAAGCTAGAATGAAGGGAGGAGCCTGGGTCAGCAAGGGGAGCCAGGTGACAGAATGTGAATATAAGGGGCAGGAGTTACAACCCACAGGTTCAAGGATCTTAGTGATAAATTGGGAGCTGAAGAGATAAGCGTGGTTAGGATGATCCCAAGGCTAAGAAAACCCAGGGTGTTAGCTGCTTCTCAGCAAGACGTCTGGAAAGATTAAGATCACCACCAAAATCAGAAGAAAAGTGCAAGCATATGATCACACTACAGCCACTGAGCACCAAATTGGGTGCTTGAAATTGTGACGATTTTTTTCTCTTTTCTGGTGCTGGACAGAAGCTTGTATGATATGTGAGATGCATGTGTAGGAGACAGGAGGAAGAGGAACTCTTCTGCCTCCTGCAGATCTGGGCATGAGACTGGTAACTAATGTGGTGCAAAGAAGAAACAACCAGTGTTTTATTTGCTGTGATGCAGTATAATTCCAGGACTACACAGGGACATCGCATTTGACCCAGCAGTGGAGTTTGCACCAGGAGCTGGTCTTTAGTGTGTATCAGATGTACATAGCGCAGTAACTGCTCGAAGAGCTGGCACCCGCACTGCAAGTGGGGTGCAATAGCTCGTCTCCTGTGCACGATTGGAACCACGTATCCACATGGAGAGTTGCTGCTTTGGGTGTCATCAGTGCCCTTGAGTACACAAGACTCCGAATGTAGACACAGTGCATGCTCAGTACTAACCACAACATCCATACCATTTGAATGCTCAGGTCTGTTCCATGTCCTTTCCCAGGCAGGAAGGAGCTTTTGCAGAGTCACTTGGTTCACTTAATGAAGCTAAGGTATAGGCAAAGGCAGCTCATTAGCCACTTGACACAAGAGCAGCCAAGCTCAGAGTGAAGGCCCTTACCACTACCGGGCAGAAAGTCTCAAAGGCAGGGGGGCACTGTCAGTGGCGAAACACCTGATCAGTGTTTGCGTGTCCTGGATGCGACCCAGGGCCAGACTGCAGACAGCTCACAGTCCCAATCTCATTCTGTATCTTCTCACATTACAGGTCTGAGCATCAAAAAATGTGATTTCAATATCACAACGAACAACAATAACCACCACACAGAAGAAATCAGCACTGAAAGGCTTATGGTGAGGCGGGGGCAGCCATTCACTATCACTGTGAGCTTCTCAGCTCCAATACACAGCTACCTGCAGCAGCTGAAGAGGACCTTCCTCATAGTACAGACAGGTAGCATCACTACCATACCTATCAGAGCTCTTCTCCTCCACCCACCTGAATAGCAGAGCTCATGGCAAAAGCCATCTCCAGAGGTGGAAAGAAGTGCCCACATTTAGAATTGAGGCCAGTGAACTGTTTACCGAAGGCAGAATAGAGTCGCCTGCTGCTGGGACTGCAAGGTCAAAACCAGATCTCTTTCCAGAAGAGACACTGCACACGAAGACGAATGCAGGTTCACTACTCTAGCATTTGAAAGTACTCACGGGATCTCTCCTCTCTCCTAGCTTTTGGGTTAGGAATGTTCAAACTTAGCTAGCCTGTTACAGATGTTTTGTGTTAGAGTGTTTTCTAGTGAGACCCTTAAGAAGGGCAGCAGCATTGAGCCCCAGCTTGTTTTACCATTTTGAGCAATTGGCCGTGACTTTTGTTACAGGACACTGAATCCCAGGAGCAGCAGGTCTGCACCATTTTGGCTGTTCCTGCTCTCTACAAATCTATGAAACACACATCCCACTTTCAAACATAGAGGCCCAAGTACTAGCTTTAGGAAGATTCAGTAGACATTAAGCTCCTAAAGGGTTAAGACTCTCTCACAAGAAAGGAGAGCTATGGCTCAAGATATAGACAAGGTCCCCGCAGTCTGCATGGGGTAAGGATGCCTGTCTGGAACAGACATAAGCCGATCTCTTTGGCTGCAGGATCACATCCTTCCAAAGCAGATGGAACCCAGACTGAATTTCCCATCTCCAGCCTGGGAGACCAGAAGCAGTGGAGCACAGCACTGGAAGAACTGGACCCATGCTTCTGGACCATCTCTGTGAACACGCCTGCCAATGCTCCCATTGGCCAGTACACTTTGATTTTACATGCCTCCAAGACCTACTGTCACCTGGGCAACTTCACCCTTCTCTTTAACCCCTGGTGCCAAGGTACGTGGTCAGAAGCAGAAAGGCAGGCTGGGATCAGTCACTTCACAAAAGCAGCTTTTGAGCTCTGGCACTCTGTGTCTATGGAGGTTGAGGCTGACTCACCTACTCTGAGGCTCCACCTCACCCCTGCCCTGCTCCTCACAGCACCTTAGGAAGGAGGTAGGAGCTAATAAAAGCTCAAAGCTGCCTGCCTCAGCACTTCTGACCCATTCCTGGATTACTCCACTGCAAGAGCTCTGTCCTCTTGCTAAGGGAAAAATGTTTGATTAAGTGTTTCCTATAATAAAGGTTTTAAGATGAGTCAAGATTACAGTTGGTCTGATTAAGGCCACTGTATCTTTCTTAGGAATAGAGAACTCAACAGCCAGCAGAGTAAAAGATCTAGCTAGTGCAATAGCCTAGGTCTGGAGGCACTTTCTGAACAAGGAAACAGAGATGACAGCAAAAGTCCTCTTTCCTGTCTGATTCAGAATCTGTGGTATTTTTTCAGGGCAGAACACCAGGGACTGCCAAATTCCCTGGAGTGCAGTAGAGTCTGCTGCTGAGAGATGAAAGTACATCTGAGACCAGGAATGCTCTCTTCCTGATGCTTTTTTCCTCTAATCTAGATGATGAGGTGTTCCTGCCTAATGAGGCACAGCGGCAGGAGTACATTCTAAACCAAGATGGTGTCATCTACTGGGGCACTGAAAATGCAGTTCGAGAGCAACCCTGGGACTTCAGTCAGGTAAGCAAGAGATCCAATATGTCTGCAATCTCTTAAAACCACCAGCAGAGGAAGGGTGTACAAGATGCTATCCATTTCCATACTGCGGCTTTGATGAAAGAACTTGCTCTCTGCACTCACTGTCTTTGTCTAAGACTGTGCAAGAGAAGAGGGACCTGTGTATGAAGTCCCATATCCCAGCACGTGTTAACTTTAGCTAATCAGGCTGTCCTCGATGAAGAATTGCATTGATCTATATCCGGGCTTTGTGTGCCTTCCTTTCACCAACAGATACAAAAGCATTTCACAGAGCTTAGTAATACTGTCTCTAATTTACAGGTAAAGTGAGGACAAGTAGATCTTCCAATTTGCCCAAGGCCTTCTGACACAGCCAGCCACAAGAACATGATTTTATTGCACTTCAAGTGTCACCAGACCACAAAAGTAGCTCTGTGCCAACCTAGAGAGTGCTCCAGAAAAGCATGAATTTCCCTCAATCAGGGGATGCAGGATCATGCTGATGCACTTCCCACCTTGCTTCAATGAAGCTGTAGGTCTGCCTTTAGTATGTCATGATCCCCTTCAAATCTCTGTTGGGAGCTCTCCTCGACAGCCCACTTATATAAGACTATCAGCAGAAAGAGAGAAATAATCTGCACAGTTACAAACCCTTGCAGGGACTCCGGCTAAATTTCCTGAAATTATGTGTTCTTGTTTAGTTTGAGGAGGATATTGTTGACATCTGCTTCACACTGCTGGACATAGGCGAACGCCATCAACGAGACAAGGATCACATCCAGCGCAAGAACCCTATTTACATCTGCCGCACAGTTGCTGCCATGGTAAGCGGAGCAGACAGCAGCCCTGACCGTAGCAGAGAAGATCCGAATGCAGAGCAAAGGCTAGCATCTTCTCAATCCCAGTTTACAGCAACCCACTGACCACAGAGGAAGCCTGCCCAGCGCTGCTCCAAACACCTCCTACCCATCATCAGCCCTTCCTGATATTCCTGCAGCAGACAAGAAGTGCTGCAGGAGTTTCTTAGCAGTGACAGTACACATACTGAATAAATCTCAGGGGAGACTGTTGCACCTGTTCTGTTCAGCCATGACCTTCATGCTTTGCAGAAAAAGTCCTTTTGGTTTCATATCTGCCTTAGTAATAGCTTCAAACAGGATGAGGTGTACCTACCAAAGAGAGGCAATTCCTTACTCCACCTTTCTCTCCTCCTTCCCTGCAGCTGAACTGCGATGAGTTTAGAATCCTGACAGAAGGTGGGACTGGGCAATACTATAACGGGACACCCCCTTCCAAGTGGCTGGGAAGCAGCCCCATCCTCCGACAGTGGCTTGCATCGCAATGCAAGCCTGTCCGCTACGGGCAGTGCTGGGTGTTTGCTGCAGTCCTGTGTTCAGGTATAGTGGTGGTTCAAAGACTTTTGTGTGGAGCAAAGCCTTCTTCAGTATGCAGACCCCCTAGCATATGCCTAAACTCCTGGATTAACACAGATCCCGGTAACATAACCTTTAATCTTCAGGTGAGAGGCAGATCTTCAAGCTTCCTCATCAACATTCAGCATCGCTAGCTTTGAGATAAGAGTATCACTTCATTCACTGAACACAGCTATGAGAGCTTATTTCCTGAGGGGGCAGTGCCTCTTGCAAAGCCCCAACAGCCGACCTGGTGCCATTCCTAATAGGCCTAGCACCAAAAAAGTTTCTACATCTCTCAGCAGAGGCAGCCTTAGGGCAGGATGCACAACTGACTCACAGCTCTTTCTTTTGCACAGTTCTGAGATGCCTGGGAATTCCTACCAGGGTTGTCACAGGCTTTACATGGGCTCACAACACTAACAGCAGCCTGCGCGTGGATGAGTGTTATGGGGAAGATGGGACACTGCTTACACAAGACAAGAATGCCCGTGTCTGGTAATAATAACAATACCTGGATCTAGGAAGTGGGAGGGGTGGGGGGGTGGGGGGGTGGCTGAAGGGGGCAGAGGGGAGGTGGGCTAAGAGGTAAACAGCTGCAGGGAGGTGGGTAAGAGACACCTCAGCTGAGATCCTGTCCGCATGACCTGTTCTTGAAAAACTGCTACAACCCAAACTAAGAGTGCCCTATTACTAGGGCACACGAAAGAATAGCGATAGACAGTCCAGCTGGAGAAATTCCACTTATGTCAGAAACCATGGCCTCTGCTCTCCTCAACATGCAGTGAGCTCTTTCAAAGGAGTATTAATTGGCTGTGGTTTGGCTAAAACTTTACTGTACCTTAGGGCTGCCCCTTGGTATAACCATGTGATGTTGTCTCTTGCAGGACCTTCCATGTTTGGAACGAATGCTGGATGGCTCGAGCGGACTTGCTACCAGAGTACAGTGGGTGGCAGGCACTAGATGCCACCTGCCAGGAAAAAAGCAATGGTAAGATATCAAAGACCAGCTTGGTGGGGGTGGGTGGGGGAGTGGAGCAGGGAGCAAATAAAGTGGTTCAATTTTGTTCCTTTCAAACTTCCAGGGACTCTCCCTGTTGATTTTAAGCACTCATTCATCATTCATCTGTTTGGTTTGTGCAGCTTTTGTAGCTCTAAGAGCTTTATCACATCACTGCTCCCTAATGTTCTCCTAAACTAGAGACTTCGCCACTCCCAGTATGGGTCTAAACTAGGCATGGGTCTAGTTGGTAAAGCAAGCATCTGAATCTTAAATGGGTCACATTTTCTCTTCAGGTCCATCCTTCTGCGGGCCAGCCCCCGTTCAAGCCATCAAGGAAGGGGACACAGACGTTGATTATGATGTCTGCAACTTCTTTGCTGCCATCAATGCCAAGTGCCAGGTCTGGATACAAAAAAGAGATGACACCCTCAAGCCAGCTCTCGGTGGCACAAAGTACACTGGCAACTACATCAGCACCAAGAGTGTGGGCAGTGAACGCTGTGAGGACATCACACACAACTACAAGTATCCTGAAGGTACAGGGTAGGCAAGTGGCTGAGCACATTCCCTGCCAGTGTTAAAAGTCAAGAGTAAAGGACTAGAGAGCAGAGCCATACCAGAGCATTAGGGTCATCGACTTCTCACTAATTCCCTTTCCTGAGTGGCACAGGAACTATCTACTCCTGCTGTCTACAGAATCAAAGCACAGGTCATACCCCAAATTTCATCCAGCTTAAGTACATTAACCATCTCTCTAGAAGGCCAGGCCTTTCTTCATCAGCCACTTTCCTGTCTGGGAAATCTTTCCCAAATTCTGTTACCTGTACGCTCTCTATATTCACCTCCCATTATCCCTGTAATATATAAGGATATATTTCAGACTCCAGCTTTCAAAAAAAGACTGTTGTGCTCACAGATACTGTCCAAACCCTCAAAAAGTAGCTCTCTCCCTTCAGAATCGACTACCAAGTGCTGTTTCCCTGATACAACCCTACCATCTCATCTTAGCCTATGGCATGTTGTCTCCCTGACTGCAGTTCATCTCAAGAGAACATAGTACTGTGCCCTAGCTACAGCTATAGTTAAAGAGGCAACTGCCTCTTTTATGCTGACACGTTAGCATCTAGGTGCTTTAAAAACTATGCCAAATCTTTCCAAGCAGAATCTGTCAGGTACATCCAATGAATGTCCTGTGAGCTGAACTTCCTGAACTGCTCTTTCCTCTATCATGTTAGAAACGGTTATCTACAGCACTGCCAGGATAATTCAATACCATCCTTCTCCATTTACTGCTTCACGCTAGTAAACAGGAAATACTAAAATATGTGCTCCCTTTTTTGTGACAGGTTCTCTTCAGGAAAAAGAAGTATTTGACAAAGCCTACAGAAAGATAAGGAAACTTCAGACAACCACCAGCAGCAAAACACAGTTTAGCTCCATTCCTACTGCCCTAGAGGAGCCAGTCAATCTTTTCATCCACCTCCAGTCAAAGAGTTCTCTGCCACTGGGACAGGATGTTCCACTTTCCATTGAAGTGTTTAACCACAGTGGTAGAGAAAAGGTTACTCACCTGGTAGTTGGGGCTCAGTCTCTACGTTATAATGGCGTGCCAATTAGCCAACTTTGGAAGGAAGAGTTTCATTTTATCCTCAAAAGCAATGAAGGTAAGGACTCTGCTGGGTTCATGGCTAGAAAAGTATATCTAGTCTCCTCACTTCAGGAAAAACACATTTAGTCCTTAGTTTACAAAAGGTTGGCTGAATAGTTGATTGTAGGTGACTGCAATAAAACACTTTGGCAACATCACCTTAGAGATTTTGAATCTGCAAATCCAGTTGGATTTACTTAAGCCTTTAAATTCTGCAGCTTTTAGTACAATGTTGGGCACTGAACAGTCCTAGGGGCCATGCAGGCTAAGATCAGACTGTACTTACCATCTGCATAGTCATCTGTATTTCACCACTCTGTATTCCAGCTATCAACCTGCAGGTTTCTGTGCCTTACTCATGGTACAGAAAAGAGTTGGGAGAGACCCGTCTGCTTAGGCTGACTGCTGTGCTGAGAGATGAGGACTCCTTCTACGTATACTTCGCACAGGAAGAGATCAGCATTTGTGATCCCTCTCTCACTATTGAGGTTAGATTGGGCTATCATTCTGTTACTGCAGTAGTGAGGAAACAGCTTTCACAGTTATAAGTAGCAAATAAATTCTGCTGGGTTGAGTGCCTCTCCTCATGCTGTCTCAAAGCACTGAGACATCAGTTTGGGAAAGGTGAGTTGTACCACACTTGCCTACAGTACTCCCTCTTCTGTCTTATCTATGTGTGAGTTTAAGGAAACGCTGATGACTCCTAGCTCATGCACCAGCTGGAAATCAGAGGCTGCAGAAGGAAACTACAGCAGAAGACTAGTTGAAAAGGAATTAAGCTGGACTCTGCCTCTTCCGGCAACTGTCAGCTCAGTCTGAGACCTCTGGCACCAAAAAAAATATCACTTTTCTCCCTTTAATCATAGAAGCTGAAGAATCATTCCTTCTCTCAGTTTCCGCTTATTTTCTTCTTTCAACAGTTTCCAGAAAACATGGTACAGTATCAGCCAAGCACAGCAAAAATCAGCCTCTGGAACCCTCTCACCGAACCCCTGGAGAACTGTGCGATAGTGGTTGCAGGGCGAGGGCTCATTTACAGACAAAGGAAGTACAGGTAAAGTGCAAAGTGACTGACCTAAGAATGGTAAGTGGAAAAAGACACACAATACAAGCTAGAGAAACCCTTGCACAGGAAAGGCTGACCCCAAAAATAAGCTGGCAACAACGTGGCAGTAAGAAACTGCTAGAGCGTGAAAGCCCCAGATATGCCGTCTTTTATTTAGAGATAATACAAATTTTCACACTGAAAAGGAGAAAAAACAGACAACAGAACTTTCAACAGATGAGTAATACATAAGTTGAAGCCAGTATGACATTTGTGAAAGCTTCAACCCCAAAGGCCTACACAGCAGAAGAAAAGCCTCCGGCCAAAAAAAAAGGGCAATGAGAGAAGCACCGTAAGACCCACACAGAAACACACATTAAATAAGACATCAGTTATAGGTCGCTGAAATGAGCTATGAAATTTAAAAATTATTTGCTGTTGAGAAATCAATTGCTTTTTAGCTAGCCACTTGGACATCCCTAAGTGGGGTAGAACTTTACTATCCGTGACATCTTTCTACCCATTACCCACTGTTAGCAATAAAGACAGTCCCTGGGTACAATTTTAAGTGTCTTCCCCTTCTCTACTGAGGAACCAGGCAAACCTGATTTAGCCAAGAGTCATCCAAAAAAGGCAAGCCTTCCTTCACATGAAAATACCTACACATTTGTCTCAAGAAGCTGCATTAGGACAAAGTAACCTTGGATGCCTGCATGGGGAGTTCAACCCTTCTGTCCTATCTCCTTCCCAAACTACTGTCACATCCCAATTCCATTGTGGTAGTTTAGATAACTTCTAGATGCCTTCTATTTCTACTTTTTTTTCTTTCCTTTTTTTAATGGCACCACACTGCTGCCTAGCAAGTGCACCTCCTGGGCCCTGGGAACGAGAAATACAAAGAGGTGCACTTCCTGTATAATCCCTTCTCACCTTTCAGGTTGGGCTGTGTGCAACCTAAAAGCACTCAAGAGCTGCAAATCCCATTCACCCCCATCGAAGTAGGGTCCAGAAGACTCACTGCACATCTTACCTGCCTTCAACTCCAGAACCTGAAGAGCTACAGAACTATCAACATTGCCACTGCCTGATGCCCAATTTCAAACAGGTCCTGCTGTCCTGCTTACAAAAGAGTGGTTGTGATCTGTGCCCTGATCTTAGCCAAGCATAGATTTTAACAGTTTAATTAAAGTTATATTAAAAACCATGTCTGACTTTGATTATTTGTGCAAAATCAACTGTCTCCCATCTGCCACTAAGCTCACTCTCCAGTTTTGTAAGTTGAACCTTAACTGTGACAAAGGCTAAAGGCTCAAGAGATATTGTATTTCTTACCACATGTATGTGCCGAACCCACCACTTAGCCATTTTTCCCTGCTCATGGCAAAAAAAGGAGATCCTAGAACTTTTAAGTGAGAATAGATGTAGCATTTCTCTAGACACACTCTTATCCCCCTACAGATCCTTAATGTTGGTAAATTAGCAAATATTTTCTACTGCTTTCTGAGGAAATAGAGAAGAGAAAGTTCACTCTTCTCTAAGGTTAGACAGGAAATAGTAGCAGCGCTGCATATTTTTTAATGGTTCATGGGGCTGCCTGCAAAAGAAGCAAGACCCTTCCCTTCTGTACGTATCCTCTGCCACCTGAAAACAGATAAAGCCATTCATGCAAATCTAGCAATATTTTATTGTTCTTTGAACCCCATAGTAGTTGTAATGCCTGAAGAATGGGGCACATTCACATCATTAAGATGCAGCACTGCACCATCCCAGGAATCCAAGCAAAATGACACCTTCTGTAATGGCAAACGGCAACTTCCTGGGAAGGTTTTACCAAGTGGCAGTAAAGTTCTCTCCTATAAATGTTGCTCTCATCATTCTCCCAGTAGCTGGAGAGAACAGTGAGATTCACTGGAAAAGCATATGGCAGAGCCAGTGGCAGCCACACATGTAGGCACGCAAGAGCTAAAGTTGACCTTGTGTGAAGTTCTTGATTTTGTTCATGTTGTGATCTACTGCACCAGTTAGAAACTGCACCCAGCCTTCCTCTGATGGTGGACATACATGGCTTGTCCTGCAAAAGTTGAGGAAATTCATTAGGAAAGCCTCCTGGGTGTCTTATACCTATGCATCCAGACAACACATGGGTATTGCAAAGTTATCACAGCATTACACCAGGACTGCTATAGCCCCAGAGTGCTTTGAGCAAGGAAGAATCCACATCCATGACTCTAGTCCCAAACCTTAACATGTGTTTGTCTTCAGTGGGAACAACCTTCACCCATGCCCTCCTTTTCATACTTCCATCCCTTTTTGACTGCATAACATCACCACTATTCCAAAATGCCAGCATTTACTGTCTAGAAATGAGTCATCTTTGACAGGAGGCAGAAAGATATCAACCTCCATAGCAGGGAACACAGGCTTGTAAAACTGCAACTCATACTCACTTTGCAATCTCTAAGACTTTCTTTAATACTGAGGCCAGCTTAGCAGCCTAGAAAGAAACAAAAGAGAAATAAAGTGAGCCAAACATGGGAAAAAGGGGGCTCAGCAGTACTGGAAAAGAAAGGGGGGTGCAGGAATGCCCAACACAGACAAAAATGAGTGAAACTGCCACAGATCATAATGTAGAAGGAAGCTGTCTATCACTGTTGTGCTGGGAGTGTCTCGCAAGCTACTGCTGGCTGGGACAGATAAAAATAAAAACAAGCTGTTTTTTAAAGCATATGTTAAAATGCTTTTTCTTTAAAAAGATAAGCCTCTTAGAAATTGGTAACTGATATTAAGGCATGAAGTTACAAGTGACTGACTCTAATGCAATTTGATATTAAGCAATACTTTCTTTTTTACTCAAAAAATCAAGCCACTGGCCAAAGGCATGAAACCAGAATTAAGAATAAAAAAAAATCTCAGATGAAGAGATACATAATTTATGATGCAAGGGACCCATGAATGTCATCTAGTACAATCTCCTGCTCAAAGCAAGGCCTACCTCAAAGTTCAGTCAAGTTGCTCAGAGCCTTGCCCCATCAGGTTTTGAGTACTGCCAAAGATGGAGAATGCACTGCTTCTCTGAGCAGTTTGTTTCAGTGCTTAACCATGCTCACTGTGAGAATTTTTAATTTAGATAACTTTATTTGAGCAAGTCTACAACACCCAAGAAAATACACACGCTGTATGTAGGCAGCCTTAGAACTCACTTTCCTGAGGTACTGTCAATGGACATCTCTATGGATTATAGTTCAGAACAACGCTCAAGTGATCATGCTCTTCCCTGAAGAAATAAAGATGAGGAATGCAATTCCAACTGAAGGCAGCTAATTGTGCAAGGACCCAAGGGGACTCATCATCCCTAAGAACTTGTTACTGAGACAGTCACTAACACCCACCTTTCCCTGACAGTCGCATAATCCTTCCAATTTGATTTCTTCCCCTTCTCTACAGCCAAGTGAGACCAGTGCACGCAGGCTGCAGGTACTTACATTGAGTCGCACAGCCAGCTGGTTCATAGGTGGATACATGCTCAATGCCAGCTCATCAACACTAGAATAGAAGAGAGGGGAGCAATGGAAGACAGGTCCTGATAGCACAGCTCATGGATCCTGGTCAAAACCTACAGCCACCCTGAACATAAGTCAGGAACAGCAGTGCATGACAAGGAGACAACATCAGTCATACCCATGGGATGCTTTTCACTGTCTTCTCAGACACCGGTGTACCACTGTCACCTGGGAGTGAGACATGGCCACAACTCCACCCTAAGCTGCAACCTATGTTCCTCTCCTAACTTGCACAACTCTCAACAGCCTATGCCATAATAGTCTTACCACCACACATGCTTCTACCACCTGCTCACAGCTTCAATATCATGAAGGTTTTCCTAATCCATTCACTAGACCTCAAGAAAGACAGGCTCTGCTCTGGAGCAAAAAGCAGCAAAGGTAGAGACCTGCTTACCTCGGACTGATCTCATTAGCAATGTCTGCAAGATCATCCAGCTGAGCGATCTGGTCTGAAGAATCAGTTTTGCCGTAAGCCTTCACTGCACCCAGGACTTTCTTCAGGCAAGCTTTAGAAGCCTTCATTAATCCCACGCAGGAGCCAAGAAGCTTCCGATCAGCTTCTGACCAATACGTATCTCTGTTGCCCCGAAAGCCCAGCTCTTCGTCTTCCATAATGTCACTGTAGGGGTCTTGCCCTTCCACCAGAGCCTGAGAATACAGATGCACTGAAAACCCAGAACCTAACATCAATTCCAGAAATACCCAGGAGGAAAGAAAAAACATAATCTAGATATGATACAAATAACTTCTTGATGATCTTAAAGGTCTTTTCCAACCTAAACAATTCTATGATTCTGGGATTCTATTTATGGAGGAATCTCTCTCCAACCAGCATATCACTTTCCAGATTCTCTTAATCCTGGCAGGACTAGATTAAGAGAAACTAAGCCCCCATTCCAATTTAATAGAGCAAACAGCAAGAATATGGCAAATAGTGCCATTCTTACATCAACCTAAGATGTCCTGCTGCAGCCCCAACCCATGCCCCACAATTTGGAACAAAGCTTTATGCAAACCTTATATGAAGTAAACCAACCTTCAGTTTAAAAACTCATTAAGATCAAGCCATAATACAGCAATCTAGCTCATATCAGAACAAATTCAAATCAAAGCCTGCATATAAAACAATCCATCACTGCACCATTACTGCAATTCATCACTACAGGATCCTCAAAGGCTTAGAGGCTTCCTCACATGTTCCATCTCCTCCAGAGCATCCTTGACCACACCTAGACATCCTGCCAGAGCTGTCACAACTGCTGCCTGGTTATCTGCAAAAGCAAAAGGATGGAAATCATGGCACTGCACTGTTTTAAATTAGCTTGCAACAATGTTCATCTAGGTTGGTGACCATTACATCTTGAGACTGAAGGATCAAACTTTTGCAAAGCTCAGAGCTGCACTGTTGCAGGGCAAAGAATTTGGCCTAGCTTTCAAACTTACACTTTTCAAAACCAGTTTTGCAAAAAGTCCCTTGCAAGGTCTACTGATATTCCAAGACGACATGTCCTAGTTCTGTTGTTCTGCTTATACAATACTCACCTCGTGGCAGATTCGACGCTTGTTCACAAGCCTCCCACACACCACCAGTTGATATAAGCTGTTCCTGAGACAAGCTGGAACAAAACAAAGCCCCCCATAGTTAGACTCAATAACACCACTCTGCTAGACTGTTATTTTATTTTCTGCACCGAAGATGATGCACACTAGTAGAAGCTCTGATGGAAAGATGTCACCAACCAGCTTGTCACTAGTATCTCATGTCTGTGTAAAGCAAGAAGTGCTGGCTCCTCCTAAGTTTAATTATCCATTGGAACAAGAAGCAGAAGCCTCTTACAAGGCCTCTCAAGGTGCTTAGGCATACTATATCTCTTTCAAAATCTATACAATCAGAAGTCTGTATTAGAGATTGCTGACCTATGCCTAAGGGCAGTGGCATGCAATCCGTAAAGAGAGGAAGTGGTTCACAGTGGTCCCATGACTAGATTTATAAAGTTGCACAAACACTGCGTATGACAGTTCACTCCAAGGGCACCAACTGCCGAACAGTGCAAATGCTATCCATAACCTTCACGGGAGTCCTCCTCCTGGCATCTTTCCTTGCCACAGACAGGAAGAAAATCTACTCTCCATGTAGACAAATGCACCTGATCGAGTCGCTGGGTCAAGAGGGTACTGTCGGGGCCTTGAGTGTGTTCCACCCTCCCAGTAGTTTAGCTGGCTAAGTACAAGGTCAGCTCCTTCACTGATAGGAGGTATTGTGAAGAGAGCTAGAAGTGAGGGCCAGTCCTTCCTTACCCTAGGAGATGCTTTTACCCTGAGGTTTTTCACTAGGCCCTGTTTGTGTTACATCACGGCTGTGGAGCAGTTACATCTGCACCCAGTCTCGTACCCCCTTGATTCTGACCTAGATCCTGACCCCCTGATTTGACCTTCTTGCCTTGACCTCAGACCCAGTTCATTGTAAGGGAAGTGCTGGGCCGTCACTAGACGATGTCTGACACTGGTCACTCTCTCTGGACCTGACCCTGATCCTGACTCGCTGGCCCAGCTTTACAGCTTGACCTCATCCCTATGGGCTTGTCTCATGATCTGGACTCTCAACTGAACCTCACTACCCTCAAGAGCACTGCTCTGCACACTCAGATACTGGGGAACAGGGCCTTTGCTGATGAAGCCACTGTCTCCTCCTGCCTCATAACAATGTTCTGCTTCTGCGCTTCCCTTAGGAAGCAGTCTGCATTTGCTGCTTCCTAACAAGTATACTTGTAATTTTTTCTTCTTTTTCTGCTGGAAAATTACTACCTCTCCAATGGAGCACTGAGAATTGTTTCTGTGAGTTGGATCATTCCTTCCACTACTTCAGCAGTAGCATCTCGTACCATCTTCCGAAGAGTAGTTCCTGGTTGAGATTGAGAAAGAGCAAGAAAGTTGCCACAAAGTCAGCACCGACAGAAAGCAACTGCCAAAGAGGAACACACAGACTGCTCTGAGTGGATACACTGTATAAATGAAGCTACAGGTATTTTGAAGGAAGCAAGATGTTTCTCAGTTCCAAAAGGACTTTGAACAAGGATTTCAACCCTTTATAAATAAAAATGCTCAATTGACTACACAACTCCCTACATTATCGCTCTTTCACAGATGGAAATCTGCAGGAGTAGACAGACAAGTGGTTCACTCATCAACATGTTGCAAGTCTACAGAATGACTGGTAATGGGGCTCATGATAACTTGCTTTCCTGCAGATAATGGTCTCATGTCAGGCTCTGAAATACTGGGTTTCTTTATATAGTGGTGAAAGAACCACCACCCTATATAGTGGTGACTGCCGTGCTGTCACGATCTCACCTTTGCTCTTGGGGAGCCAGTAGTACACTGTGGCAGCTGCAAGAACGGCATTTTGGACATCCTCACTCAGCTCCCGGCAATCCTGAAAATGGATAGGCAAAAGGATTAATCGTGCCTTAATGTCTGCACCACATTTTGAAAGTCTCACAAGCAATCACTCACATTCAGATTGCTTTGAGAAAATGGAAGCACAGTAATGGCCATCTTGTTTGAGACACAAATACAGCACAAGTGGAAGATACAGTGACCAAGCTGTACACATCATAAGCCACCTCACAATTTAGTAACAAAACATGCCCTGGTCATGCATCAGAGAGGAAGAAGCAGCTTAGATCATCATTCTGAACCGAAGGTCTTTTTTTTTCTCCTCTGAACACAGGTGTGATGATAAACTTCTCTCAATTAACAGCAAAAATATTGCATATTTTTTGTTAGAAAGGTCTGTATTGTCCAATATCCTGTCTCCTTCAGCAACCAGCTGTAGATGTTAAAGAAAAGAATGCAAGAATACTTCTATTTGGTATGTCTCCCTAATTTAGAGACATTAGTTCTCTTGGCTGTTCTTGAATTGCATTAATACAGTCTAAAATGCACAGCCCATACCGACATCCCTTGTTTGCGCTGAATGAAGTGACTTTGTTTTAGTCAAGTGATCCAAGAGATACCTGAAACTTGTCACACACACTGCAATTTCAAAGTCTGTGGGGGCTTCCACTTGCCTCTGCAGAAGTCAGTGGTGACCTTGAGAAAGCCAGACTCAACTTTGTAGCTTCCTGTGACGTTACTTTGAATGTCTGACCTAGAAAGGATTCAATTGGAGCAAGATACCAGAAAGTAACTCAGGTGAAAAATAAAAGAGCAGAGCAGCTAGAGGAGCAACATGCCTGATGCTACTTTGCCCTACTGCTTGATCACCATTGCTCCCTGCCAAGCAATACAAAGCCGCAAACAAAAACCCACTATAGAAGAACAAAACTTCCATAGCGTATTTGTACCATATATGTCGCATGTGGCCTATGTCTGCTTTTTTTTTCTAGTTTTTTCTCTTAGTTAGTAGTGATACCCACAACCACATTTTGTATCCTGGCACACAACGTCTTCACCAGGATGCGTTATGAGGCTTTAACAGAATCCAAAGGCTTTAAAACTCTAGTTGTAGCAACTGTTCAATACTAGCCCTGCTTTGCCAATCGCCAACACCCCAGAGTGGAAGGCAAGTGCAAAAGCCCTGCCTGGAGACCTGCCGGGGATCTCGCTTGCAAGTGAGAGCCCTGCCGGGCACTGGCACCACGGACACCCACCTACGCCACGGCCCAACGCGCCCGCCCCGCGGCCCAGCCCAGCGTCACTCCTGACCTAGCCCAGCCCCTACACCGCGGCCCAGCGTCGGTCGACCCCGCCCGCCGCCCGCCCGCTCCACGCCGGTACCTAGCGCGTCCCAGAAACGCGGCAGCTCGAACGGCTCGCGGCCCTCGCCCGGTTCGCCCTCTGTAAACGCAGAGAGAGAGACCTCAGCCAGCGGAAAGTCGGCTCGACCCAGGCCCCGCCCGGCCCCGGCCCCCACCTCGGATCCGCGCCAGCACCGCACGCAGCGCGCCGCACAGCTCCCGCAGCGGCTCCCGCGTCTCCATGGCTGCGGGAGCAGCTACCGGCGCCGACGACCCCGCCACACCTGCCCACCGACCGACTGCACGTCACCTCCGCTTCCGGGTATCGGCGGGAGGGACACCGCCCCGCCTCTTCCGGCAAGCCCGCCGGTCGCGTGCCCCGCCCCGACAGACGAGAGCAGTCCCGGACCTAACAACACACTCTGTCAGCTACGGGATCAGCAGCGAGAGTCCGAGGAGCCGGTGCGGCGTCCCTGGGGCAGGGGAGGGGGATAAGAAACGGGGCAGAAAGCGCACTAGAGCAGCCGGTGGAGCGTCTCGAGGTTGAGCAGGTTGTTGGCTGTCTCGGACCAGGCTGCGTGGGTCGCACCGTCCGTCTCAGAGGCGAGGCTGTTGGTGCGGTCCAGAGCGTGGTTTGTAACCCCGCTGATTGCCTGGCATTCAGGCCACTTGCTCCTTTCCATTGCCCCCCCTCCCATTCCCCAATCACATCGATATGCCCATTCCTGCACTTGAACCAGTGGCCACGGGGACAGCCAATAGCACTGACAATCTGCACCCGCTCAGCTTCAGAGATACCCAGCCCTGACACAGGCAAGGCGACACAGAGGCTCTCCAGGCGAGCCTTCACAGCAGCCTCATCCTCCTCTGTGAATTTCTTTGTCCCTTCCAGGATCTCCCGTACACTGGCAATTTCTTGCGCAAGCACTGGGGTGATCGTCCCCCTTGCACCTTCACACCTTGTCAAGAGGCTCACCAAATAGGTCAGCCTCTGGATCTCAGACTGCAGGTCAGAGAGCTCCTGTCCTGTAAAACTGAGGTGTGGCTTATCCAACCACTCCTAGACTTCATCCAGCCGCTTTCTTTCTCAGCCCTTTCCTCTCAGTCGCATCAATTTTGATCATAGAATTGATTAAGTCCACTATACATAGGTAGAAGTTAAGCTGGTTCTCAATTAATCCAATATTCTTTGTGGAGAGAGCAGAAGCTTTTAGTTTATCTTCTAGCATGAGGTACTTAAGGGGTAGATTCCTCTGCAGAACAGCATTCCCTGTCAGAGCAGCCTGCAGTCTCTGTCTGCTAAACTCAATTTCCTGTGCTGGGCCTTGGATTTTCTCTTTCACCTTTTCTATCTCATCTAGCCGCCTTTTCACTATAGTGCCGTATCTCACATTTTCTCTGATAGGCATCTGACACATAGGGCACACCTTCAGCTTGATATCATCATCTTCATCCATATAATGGTCAAGGCCTTGGGACTCAAAGACATGGCCACAGTCTTCAAGCTGTACAAATTGAGCACCCGGGTCTTCCTCAAAGCCAAAAAAGATCTAAGTGAATTCCTCATGGTCACAAACAAGGCACTTCTTTGGGCAGGGCTCTCCACAGAATCCAACACAAGGATGACCACAGCACAGTAGCTTTCCACATGGTACATTGCAGCGAGGCCTATTGCATGGTTCAGAGCAAAGACCAGCACACTGGTAGTGCCAGCACTGCCACTCACATGGCTCAGCAGATGGCAAACAGCTCTCTCCACGTTTCTTTTTACACCTGCTGTGGATACAGTGGTTCCGACATTCCAGCTGACACGGAGGACCTTCTGTAGTACAAGGCTGCTGGCACTTGTGGGAGCAGGCCAAGAAGTGCTTGCATGGGCTGTTACATGGCTTATGAAATCTTCCTTCAAAGCAGGTATCACAGGAACCTGAGCATACATGACCACACTCCAGTGTGACAGAACACTTGGCCTTACATTCCACAGGCTTCTCATGTTTCACCTCCTCAGAGATCCAGCATTTAACTTGCTGATTACGGCCACACTTCAGCATGGCTGTAACCAGTTCAGGACAGCAATTAGTGCATTCCTGCCCACAGAATTCCTTGCATGTGTGCCCACAGTTCAACTTTTTCAGGTAAGGCTCTTGGCAAAGAAACACACTGTCCGGAGTAGAGCATGGTACCATCTGCAGATGGCCACACTTAGAAATAGTTTTCTCTACTATCACCACAGGTGGTGCACAAGGCTCATAACATGACTGTGGACAGCGACGCCCACCTGCACAGAGCACCTTTTGACAAGGTTTCAGACACCAATACCCTTTGTGCTGTATGTCATACGGGTTGACACGCCCTTGTGCAAACATGTCCACAACTCAACCTAAACTCACAGGGACGACTACAGCCTCCTTCTGGGACTTTGCTGAAATCTGCTGCTGTAGATACCAGTGTCTTGGTTTCAGCATGGTTTTGACAGCAGAGCACCAATGAGCGGCCAGTGTGACCTTTCTCCTGCAGGGTGTGAACAATCTTGCTCCAGAGAGGAACCGTGCCAAGCATTCTCTTATTTCCAATGCAATACACCCCTTTCTTAGCTCTGGATAACGCTATGCATATCCAATTAAGGATCTGTAAGAACCCAGCTCTCTCCTCTTTTTTGCTCCGCACAAGGGACAGCAGAATAATATCATTCTCCTCCCCCTGGTACTTATCTACTACATGAAGCTTCACACCTGCAAAGGTCTTGGCTGGCATGAGCTTACGCAGACAAAACAGTTGACCAGTATAAGTAGTGAGAATAGTGATCTGAGAAGGTAGATAATCCTGACACAAGAAGTATTTGCACAGTTCCACTACAAACTGGACCTCATGTAGGTTCTGGTGGCTTTCCCCTTCCTGGATCTCTTGCTCAAGAAAGTCATGCTCTCCAAAGAAGAGGTTAGATAAGGCCCCCTGAAACAAGAGAAAGGCATGTCAGAAACAGAAGCCTAGCTTCTGTCATTGCAGCCTGTTCCCATGTCCCCAGTAGCCAGGAGGACTCTTAAGGAAAGGACCACAGTATGCAGTTTCTGCACACTTATGCAATTTCCTCTTAAATTTCCATAGCATATTCGTCAGATATGAATTTAAGCTTATTCATCACATTTCAACTTATTAGTGATATTTCAGTATCCTGACACGAAATCAGTTCCAGTGGATGATTGTATTCCCTATCTTTTCCGGATTTCTACTGTACCTTTTCAGATTATAGAAAAGATTAAGTGCTAGTAACATTTCTCAAAGCATTGTAGTTCCATGTCACATTTGTTGCATGAAAAATTTTGGCCATGTGGGGAAAAAGATAGTAAGTTACCAGTGAACAGGGCTTAACGCTTGCCTAAAACTGCCTAGCAAAACCCATGACTTCTCCGTTACTGCAGAAAAAACAAAGAGGCAAGAAGGATTGCTTTTCCACCAGGAAAACTAGGAACACTGAGGACTCCAGCAGTCACCAGCTCCAGGGGAAGCAGAGTTGCCTGCTTATGCGTTCAAAAATTCCATTTGCCTTGAGTTAGTGGGGACCTTTAATTTTTGCCTAATTAAATGGAATTCTTTCACCTATAAGAAATTCTTGGGCTGTGTGCCAAAACCCAGACTGTTTTTATGAGGAAAGAACAGTTTTTGTAGATCAAACACAGATCTCTGCTTTTCCAAGGTGTCCACAGTGGCATAGTGTCCACTGCTGTACAATTTAATTCAGTGATCACCTATACTGGTTACTGTACTAGATGGGAAGATTCAATTTTGATGCCTTTTGGTATTTCGAGTTTGTTTCAAGGCCAGATGGAACCATAAGAATCTCCAGAATAGCTTTGCATAGGAGAAATGGGGTAAAATTGTGTGGTTTCCTAAGTTGTTGTGTGTTTTGGGTGGGGTTTTTGTTGATGGTTGTTTTTTTGTTTGGTTGGGGTTTTTTTGTTTAACTAAAGCATCTTCTACAAAATACTTGATCTGGATTTCAAGTGCATTTCTGCCACTTTCCCGGATAGTTTATTGTAGTAATTAAATCATCTTCAGTATTAATTTTCTCTTGTCTGGCTTCAGCATTCTACTATGGTTTTCAGTATGCTTTCCTCATCCAGTTAAAGAGCTTAACTATTAAGTACTGTCTTTTCACAATGAGAGATTTACATAGGCTAAGCTACCATAATCATACTCTTTCTGTAACTACCTCCAATTCTTTCTCCTAGAGTATTCAGTTGCTCGTGTTTCAGAGATCCAAGACCTAGCGCTCATACAGCATAGCAGCATAACCTTGGCTCAGACTTCTGGGGCAACAGTTAAGCTGTGACAGAGGGCTGCGAGCAAGAACACAGAACAAGGCTATGCAACATAAGAAAGGTTAAATTACAGACAGAGATATGATTGTTAATAGTTCAAAGACGCAAGAAAAGCACCTACGATATGAAACCCTAACCAGAGTATGGAAATACAAACCAGAAAACAGGAAGTTAGTGTTAAGATGGAAACTCAGTAACACTAAGGAAGAAGCAGAGGCTGGCACTTCTGACTGATACCTGCCTGACTATACCAAAGACTCTTCAAGTGTCTTATGGAGTGGCAAGTATACTAATGCTTATAACTTAAGTTCTAGCTGTTTATTGTGTGCATTAGCCAATAAATGATTGCGTTATGCTTTTAAACTGAATAGATCTTGTTTGCAGCCGTTGCGCATTGGTAAAATGCCCAGAGAACCCAAGAAAGGAGAGTTCCAGTCATCAAGTCACCTATCTTACACTGGAGTTTCACATATTAGGCCTTAAGTCTTTCATTTAAGAGTTCTTCCTAGCTTTCAATCTCCTACAACTCTTTTAGTCCCTCCTCTATTTTTCACTGTTCTTTTAAAGTTATCAGTACTGGATCAATTTCCAGTGTCCACCACCACTAATGTCAAAAGAATTACAAATTACTTGCAAATTCTGTATCACATGTTTCCTTGATTCAGGTATAAATTTCAATAACTGAACTTGATCTAAGAATTTTAAAACCTTGAACACTATATTTTATAGAAACTCATTTTAGCTAATAACAGGGGACAAAAGCAATTGCTTGGATTGCTGAAAACTCACTTTTATGTTCTCATACTTCAGGACAGAGGGATGGTTCTCCAGCTCCAGGTATATATGAGGACTGAGAAGCTGGGCAATTTCAGGACGCATGCAGTGCTGAAACACAAAGCAGCTTTGTCAGTCTTGAGGAAGGAGTACCAGACTTCCCTGTCCATACTCTGTTGTTCCACTGCACAGACTTGTGGCTGAATACAAGACAAGGATGACTTCCCAGTAAGAATCATGAAGGCAGCACCTCCCAATCCCCACCCTCCTCCACTCCATCGCTGCAACCACCAGCAGTTTCAGGGGGAGTAGCAGCATCTTCAAGAAAATAATTTGGCAAGGTTGTCGTAACAAGAATGCTGGTTTCCATGCAAATCTAAAACACTATTCTAGATAAAAAAAGCCAGCACCTCACCCTAACCACTACATGAGCTCTTCAAGGGAGTTTTAATACAGGACTGCTGGAGGTAGTAACTTCTCCAGGCACCAAGACAGGCGATTATAGCAATTTAGCAGGAAGCAGCCTGAGAAGACTTGCACTGTCAGTCTCCAGCATTCTCCAAGTCTCAGATGCCACAATGAACCGTGTTCATTGCACTAAAACACAGGAATCAGTGCTGCGGACAACATCTCTGAATAATTGGAAATACACTGGGACACTGTTTGTGGCAGTTTGACAGCTCTTACCATTCTTCTCAGGAATTAAATAGCACATTTTCTTTTAGGCTAAGCATACTACAAACTTAAAACAATATAAATGCAAATGCACTGGAGTTTTTTTATAGCTCTTCCTCACTTGGTATTTCAGATGGACAAAGGGGAAATTGACTTTCACCAGCTGTTCAAAGAGAGAGACTTCCAGATTGAAGTTCTTGGCCAGGTCATATATATTTGCACTAGGCCGCAGCTGAAAGAGAAAGGATAGGAGGTCCATGTTTTAGCACTTTTCCTATGTATTAGTAAGATTTTTCACTCATCTCTTTTTCTTGTCACTGGCCCCCCACAGAAAGGCCAGACACTGGATTCTTGAACAAGTGCTAAATAGCAAAGTTAGATACGGTCATGACTGAAGTGGATGTAAAGTACATGTAAAACTGTATCAGTTAAACCGAAAGACAAGTCACACAGGGGCTCTACTCCAAAACTACAGGAGACGGGACTGGTGGTATCTGTGGAGGCTGGGGAGCAGTAAGTCTCGGCAACGTTTCACATACGGGTGTTTGGTTAAAAGGTTCTAGTTCGTTTGCACAACAGTTAAAGGCATTGGTCATGGATGTTACCTGCTGGTGATCTCCAATGAGGATGAGATGCTGGCAAGCTTTTCTCAGAGTAGTAATGGTGTGAGACTCAAGCACCTCTGCTGCCTCTTCTACAGTGACAATTCAGGGCTCAACTTTTTGCAAGATCTGACAGTATTTGGCAGCACCTGAGCAAGGAGAGAAGATAAACCTTAGCAGAGTATAATCACAGGCAGGCAGTATTACGAGAGTTTTCAGGGAGAGCAAGTAGGCTGAGTACCAGAAAAATTGGGGTTCTTCCCAAGATTCCCCATTTCAAGACTCAGCTTTTTAAACTTTAAACCAGGACCATACCAAGGATGGCTCCTGTACAAAAAGCTATTAGGGAAGGCGGGTGGGGATTAGAGTCCTACATCTGCCTTGGCCCTTTTCCAATGCTCTCTTTAGATATAAAATACCTACTCAATACATTGACCAACACACATAAATAAACCTAAAATTGTCTCTCCAACAGGGCCACATTACAATGATCTTTATACTTTTATGACCAGAAGGGCATAGTGGGGATAGCAGTGCAGGTATTAGCGGTGCTTTACTCAGGAGTAGTTGTATTAGAAGACTGCTGCTTGAGATGGAGGGAGTGCAAGAGTGCACAGAAACTGCTCATGCAGTTAATTGTACAGCTTGCACAACAGCCACACTTGCAAAGGGAGTCAAAGATTAAAAAGGCTGCAAACTTAATGCAGAGCCTGACCCAGGCTGTCAAGCAGCATGTGATACTAATCTTTTGGCAACAAGGTCCTTTAACCATTACTGGATGCAGTGCAATACTGATTTGCTTCCCAACTGCTGTGCACCGGTAGTCGTCATCCCCACAACTTAGGCCTCTTTGGGAATGCAGAGATCTTCCTGCAGCCTTAGTTCTGTCAGCCTTTCTGCTGCTGCCTGATACTGCTGTTCATACTGCAGAATCATCTGTCGAATAAACACGATAGGTCCGCAGCCAAAGCCTGAAAAGAAAGTGCCATTATCACACACAGCAAGGGGAATAGCATAGTGATCCAGAGGTTCTGAGTGGACTCAGTTCAAAACTTCCTCTGTACCTTTTGAATAAGAGATTATTAGCATCTGTACTTAGTTCCAAACACACACACTGGAGATGACAGCACTGTCCATGCAATACAGGGAAGGTAAGAACAAGAATGTTCAAATAAGGATGGACAGAAACATTGTGGCTTGACAGAAATAATAGGCGAACTGGAATAGTCCTTGGAAATATTTGCTTGACAGACCCTGCAGAATAGCTTTGTCACCTGTAAAGCCTCCAGCGGGAGCTCAGGTCAAGTTGCCACAGATCCTGAATAGCCTTGGCCTCTAACTCTGTCATTGCACTTGGCTTACAGAGCTCAACCTTCATCTTCTGTTTCATTTTCTTCCTCTGGGCCGTGGTTATCTGCAGCAGAAAGAGCTCCCCAATAAGCAGTTACAGCACAAAGATTCTTCTGTATTAGCATTCCCATTATTCTTTACGCAGTCAAGCAGAGCCAGAGCATGTTACTGCATGCAGTTACCTCCCACTGCTTAGCCGCCTTTTGTAGCTGGGTTGCTCCTTCTTCCTGGTCCTCCAGCTTCATAGCCAACAGCACTCTGGCTAGTTAGAGGACAGCTCTGTGCTCTTCCTCCTTCCTTCCCTGAGGCTTTGCTGCCTCTTCATCCTCAATCACTCTGTCAGCTTGAATCAGGTCAGCCTCCTCTGGGATCTCCAAAAGCTCCTCTTCTGCTTCACCTTCCCACTCCTCCTCTCTCTCCTGCTGACCACCTGTAAGAGTCACCAGTCACATGCAGTAAGCCACAGCCACTCTAGCAGACTCACAATGCAGCAGTCAGATCGCTATGTGGAAATTAAGGTTAATCTTCTTTCCACTACCTTACAATATCATGCATCTTTCACTGTCTGGGAGATAGCAGTGTCTCTTTTCTAGCACACAAGCACTGCTTAGGCAACACACCTGTGAAGGATGAGGGGTAGTTTTTGTCTGTTTGTTGGGGTTTGGTTTTGGTTTTTTTTTTTTTTTACCTGAATTCCCAGCCCCTATATTCTCTGCAGCATTCTGGGTAAAGAGAGTTACACCAAGGCCCAGCCACTCCAGAATCTTTGAGTGTTATGAAGCACTGTAGTAAAACTCCTCATCATCTTAATACAAGGAAAATCAAATCAGCCAGGCCTATTGCACTTCACAGTCTTAAGATGCTGCCAAAGCAGCACCTTGCAGCAGCAGGCAACTAGGACAAGGCCCCTGAGAGACCTCCAGAGTTAGAAAGTCTGAGCAGACTCAGATCTTCAGAAAGAACATCCCTTCACCCCTTCAGTTTAAGAGGCTTTCATTCGGGCACTTGTATTTTTATGCTGATAAAGATCTCTTAGAATCTCTGCAGTTCAAAGGAGCACAATTTAAAATGCCTGCCTGACCTGCCAGGTCTAGACTACCGTCACTTGGCACAGCTTGCTATTCACTCCCTCACTTTCCTAGTAGCCAAGCGATGCTAGGAAATGTGCTTGGGGAACCTCAGACTCATTAGCAGAAAGGGTAGTAAGCATTCAGTGGGA
Source organism: Bucorvus abyssinicus (assembly GCA_009769605.1). Classification (NCBI taxonomy): domain Eukaryota; kingdom Metazoa; phylum Chordata; class Aves; order Bucerotiformes; family Bucorvidae; genus Bucorvus; species Bucorvus abyssinicus. The sequence goes on from CM020047.1 coordinate 155,015, forward strand.
CTGATTTACTCAGAAGAAAGGGACCTCTCTTACCAGGCCATTCATCAGACTGTTCCAGTGCTGGGGCACAATGCATGCTTCCAACTGGCGCTCATGCAGAACTCTGTATGTTGTGCACTCCAAGTGCTTTGCTCCTTCATGCAGCTCCTGCTCAGCCTGTTTCATCTCACTAGTTATCTACTCATAACAAAGAGAAAGGAGGCATCATCGTACTCAGAGAAATAAAGTTCAGAATCAGCAGAACAAGAAACTGATAAAGGGAACAAGGACAGAAGAATTAAGAGGCTGACTTCAGTGTAAGACAGGGTGAAGGAAGGTGTGGAAGAAGTTTAGTTAGCTCCTTCAATGCACCGACCACCCAGCCCCATCATCTCCAGTGAAGCCTGCACATACCTTCACGTAGGCTCCACGGAGATGCATTGGCAAGTTGTATCGGAATTCACACATCTTCCTCAGCTCTCTCAGGGTAAATTGCTTCAGGACCTCACTGCTACTTCTGCCCCCAACACGTACTATCCCATGTTTTTGGAATGTGTATATTCCTGAGAACGAAAAAGAAATGTTAGTACTAAAGAGGCAAACTCTGTTTTCTGCAATAGGACAAGGGGTAGAGGGAACACCCTTTGTCTGCAAATGCTACACTGGATTGGTCTGAGTTAAGTTTTCTTACTGTGTATCAATGGGTATAGAGTCACTAGAAAAAGCCGAAAGGGCAGATCATCATGCCAGAAGATGGGCAGAGTAAGACTTATACTATAATTTACACCTGAACCTCCATCATACTTATCAGGCACTCTTACCTTCTAAGAACTGGTCCAGTGCCTGGTTAGTGTAGCAGACTATAAGGATGGGAGACTTCTGGACAGTGCTTTGCCACACATGCTTATTAGTTAAGAGAGCCTGAACAATCTTCAAATTCATGTAAAATGGAATTTTATTTTGCAAATTTTGCAGGGAATTGCAAATTCCCTGCAAAACAAGCTCAGAATCAGGGAAGGGTAATCCACCCTCTACAGAGTATCTTGAAACACAGGGATCATCAAAACCAGGTAAAAGACTTCCTTCTAGGTTGCAAATCTGGCCTGTGCCAAGAGAGGTGACCCCAGAAGTAACTAGTTTACAAAATAAAAAGTACCGTGACACTGTTTTTATGGCCTGTAGTTGAGCAAGGCACTGCTTTGCAAGAATGTTGTCTTTTGGTTAATAGACTGGACCTGGACCCAAGGTTTCCTTCGCTACTGCCTCCCCCAGCCCACGCTGATAGTGGCTTCATACATGATATTTGGCTGCACATGAAACATCTACATACTAGTGGAATACAAGCAGTAGTGCTTGTTGAGTTCAGGTACCATTTAAAACAATTACAGTTAACCTTGTAATGCTTTATTCACATAGAGGATCATGGCTGAACACCCAAACGTTCTAACATGCTTTGAAGACAAACAGGACTGATGCACAGCAAGAAGTACCACGTTATCAAACACAGTTGAACTTTTTTTTCACCCCAATACACAAGCAGAGCCAACAGTGAAGTTGGTGCCTACTTGCACCTAGGCTGGCAATGCATAAGATCAGATATGGGTATTTGAGGACATTTTAACCTTCTCCACAGCTCTTGCTAACTGGGCTACTCAAGCAACAATTAGGCATGGGACTAAAGCTTTGGAGATAGTACAGCTGGCTTTCTCTGAAGTTTATCTCCCTAAATGGGGGAATCAAAAAGAACTCCTTAAATAATAGAGACTTAAAGCAAATGTTTCTCACCAGTCCCAGGAGGTCCTTGGATAATAGCCAACTCCTTGGTGAACGCAAGACTCAATGCCTGCATCTGAGACTCATCTAATCTCAAGATTTCCACTGCAGGCCACCGCTTAGGATCTAGAACACAGACGCCTTGCCTTCTCAAGCCATCAGGGTGTGTGTCATCACCTGACAGGGAATCTTCCATCAAGGGTGCAAAGTTATAGACAGTATCTGTTGTCAGGTATGCTGGCTTCTTCACCTGTGCATCGCATTCCACAATGTACTTCTGGAATGGGATATCTTCTTCCTGGATTTCCTGTAACCCTTCTAACACATGCCAATAGGCCTCGAAGTAGGCAGTTGTCTCTACCATGAGGAAGGAGTCTGAGGGATGAACCTCTGCCAGGAGCACCTGGCTCTGTGCATTAAAACATAGCTGCACAATCCCACAGGCAAGATCTGCATTATCATAATTAGAAACAGTGGCAAAAAGGCATGTTTCAAAGCAATCTTTCGACATGCAGACCAGGGATCCATATAGCAATCTCTTGGAATTCTGGCACCGTACAAACTTCAAGGGTTTTATGTCAAAATGGACCTCGTAAACAATACCAGTTGGGGAACAGAGAGGGGTAATAATCCATGTGTCAGAGTAGATCCTAATATCATCAAATTTTTTTCTTTCTCAAACCTTTGTCCTCAAAGCTCCGCAAAAGCTCCAAGATACCTTCCCTTAAAGGCCTCAAAAAGTTTTCTCTCAAATGCCAGAAATGGGTGTCAAGATAAATGCTGGTGCTCTCATATTGTCCAGAAACAATATTGGGGCATAGAAAGGGTTTTTCATCACGATGTACCTTATTATATGTTGGATAAATGGTCACTGTACGGTAAGTTTCTTCTTGACTGTCTGTCAGTCCGAGGCTGCATAAGCGTATAGTTATCAGCCCTCAGTGTGCCTTCATGTCTCTTCTCCTGCAAATGCTGCATGAGCATCTGGACTTTATTTAGATTCTTCTTTATTTCTTCTGTGATGTCCACACCAGAAGCTCTCAGGGCATTTATGGATACTGGCAAAACTGTCAAGAGAACGGAGATTTTCTGCACAGAGCTGGCTGGGAAAACACTGATCAGCTCCTGAAGAAGCAAAATTATGTTGCTAATATGCACAGGGTACTGATGACATATGGCGAGGACTGCTTCTGTTATCATGTCAGACACATACTGTGGCAGACAGATCTTGAGAAAGTTGGAGTCTTTCACCACTCCAAGAAGCTGTTGGACACTCTGTCTATCCATTCGGGAAGTGCATGCTTTTTGAAGCACCTGGCAAATGAGCTGAAGGAAATTGGGTTTCATATCCAGTTGGGAAGGAAGTTCCTTCAAACCTAAATTGGAAGCAAGTGTGATGACAGCTTCTAAAGGGTCTTTTTGGAGGAGTCTTTCTAGGAATTTATAGCCAATCCTTCTGGCTTGCTGAGACTGCTCACTGAGCTGGGCACCACCTGGGGTTGGGTTCTGGTAGAAATAAAGATTCTCCCGAGGCTGCCTTCTCCTTCCTCTACCTTCATTTTCCTACCTAATCCTCAGCCCTCTAGCTCCTTCCTGGGCTTGTCCACCTTGATTCTTCCTTCCCCTCCCTTCATTTTCTTGCTCATTTCAGGGTCCTCTGGCCCTCTCATGTGCTTGTCCACCTTGATGCCTCATTCTCCTTCCCTCATTCTCGTGTTCATTCCAGTATCCTGTGACTCCACTGTTAGCCTGTCCACCTTGATTTCTTGGTTTATTCTTACTTGATTGAGGAACCCTCCAAATCCATCCACCAAATCTCTCCTCTCTTTGCCCAGGTAGACGAGTATAATTACTGTCTTGGAGGTTTTCCCCTAACTGAGCTGCCTGGACTGACACATTATTTGTTCTGTTTCTGCCTCTTCATATAAAGCCGGTATCCCAATGATCTATATGTCCTTTAAAAAAAAAAAAAAAGGACACTCCTTAATTATAAGTCAACCATATTAACCTATCTCCCAACACAAATGCATGAGCATTTTGGCCTGCTAGTCAGCATATTTTTGGCATTTGGCATCAAGTTAGAAAACTACCACTATATTTGCACCAACTTTCAAACTGGTGTTTCCATTGTACCCTTTTTTATAACTGATAAAAAGAATGTTATGCCTAGAGTTCACTTCAGCTGTTAAGCCATGAAGATGCTACAAAAATAAACTCTCTTCCACAGAGCAGAAAGCAGAATTAATGAAGGCCAAAGATGAAGTTTCCTGCACAGGACAGGATTCCCTTAGGAGTTACTCATAACAATGGCAAAGGCAGGAGCTAACTGTATATAGCACAGTTAAAACACAGACCTTCTGGACAAAGACCAGCCCCTCAGAGTAGCAGGATATGTAGATCATATAGCCTCTGTCACACTCTCAACAGAACATTTAGAGAAGCACTGAATACTAGCAGAATCAGCAAGCAAAGAGATTGCTGCAGTGCATCATCCCCTCATGGCCCCGAATAGACTCCAGGGACAAATAAGGAAATACTGCAATTTAGGCTTGAGAGGAAATTTCCCTATACACAGGCAGAAGTGGAGTAGCTCCCCTGGGCCAGCGCCATCCCCAGAGCTTCTGCCCTGCATTCACCGGCCGGCCCTCATCTCTCCCTCCAGCTCGGGAGCGAGGTTCCTGCCCGGCACTTTCCATTCCTCGGCTCGGTGACTCCTCTGCGGGGCGTCGCAGCTCTCCGACGCGAGGGCACCGTTCAGCGCCGGGGGCTGCACAAGCTCCTGCACTCGAATACAGGCATCGTTGTGCTCGGTGCGGCTGCCCTCCCCGCACGGCCCAGGAGACATCAACGACAGCTTCACTTTCCCGTTCCCCGCAAGGCCCGCCCCGCCGCCCTCGCCCGGCGCACTCCCATTCCCGGCAGAGAGCGGCACCCGCCCTTCCCAAGCCGACTGTCGTCCCCCGTGGGGAGGGGCGCCAGCCTTCTCCCAGCCCCAGCGGGCAGCAGCCCCCACCCTACCACAGCGGAGAGCGGCCCCAGTACTCTACCGGCTCTGTCCCGGCAGAGAGTGGCCCTCACCGTCCCCCGACCCTGTCCCGCTCGCGGCTCCAGCGGGGAGCGGCCCCGCCCTCCCCCAGCCCCGGCCGTCACCGGAGGGTAGCACCCCTGATACGGACCCGCTCCTCCTTCCCCAAAGCATCCAAGCCCCTCTCACCGCCCAGCTGCCCCTTCCGCTTTCCGTTCCGCCCGGCGGGGCGGGGCAGCCGTCGCCCCACCCCGAGCGCGGGCTGGGGCTGGCCGCGCGTATGCGGGGGTCACGTGGCGGCGCGCGGCTACGGCCATGCTGCGGAGCCTGGGCCTGGTGGGCACCATCGCGGAGGGGGATGCGGGGCCTGAGGACCCTGAGTCTAGCGGCTCCGAGGATGAGGAGGAGGTGGGGCCGGGCACGGTCTATTGCCTGGGTCGTGCGTGGGCCGCACCGGACCGGTGTGGGGCCCGAGCCGAGTTGGGTCGCGGTGGGCCGGGGCTGATATCGGTGCGATCCAGTTCCATCATCCTGCGGCCTTTGCTCATTGCTGTTACCTCAGGAGGTGTGCCGGGTGCTGGGTCCCAGGCGGCGGGGCCCCATAGGCGGAGACTTCAGTGCCGCTTTCGTCTTCGGCGAGGTGGAGGCCGGCGGGGAAGGCGCCTGGGCGGCGGCACTGCGCCAGCTGCGCGGCAAGGTGAGGCCTGGGGTCGGGACTGGGGCTGCAGTGCCCAAGGCCACAGCGCTTCATGCTCTCCCAGGCACCTCTTACAGCTTCTCTTTTGTGATTTCCTGCCTAGAGAGCAGCTACGACACTGGATGAGAAGATTGAGAAAGTGAGACAGAAAAGGAGGTTTGAGGTCTGGGCATTTCTTTCTCATTATGAAAAGATTGGTATGGGCTTGGCCTTCTGCTGTGTTCCCTCCAGAGGCACAGACTCTGAAAGCTTCTTGAGGTGCAGTGCTCAAGGTGCCGCTCATCACCTCGACTGGGTTTGCAGCCACACGTGAGTGCTGCTGAGATTGCAGGATTGTTAATGCAAAATGGTTTTTGTCTGTGCAAAACCATGGACCTGTGAATGGGCTCATTGTAACAACAAACAAAAGCTCAAAAAGGATTGAAGGTTCTTTTCTATCTTTTCTTTTTTAAACTTTCTTTTTAAAATCTTTTTCTAGGAAAGAGAAGCTAAACAAGCAAAAGTGAAAGATGAAGATGCGGAAACTGAGCATAATCAACCCAAAAAGAGGGAATGTGACGATTCCAGTAGGGACGAAGAAGATGTGGAGTCTCAGTACTCATTGGATGATGAAACAATCTTCACAAAAGCAGGTATTAGCAGTACACAGAGAGATGGTCAGGAGCAAGAATCTGCCAGCCTGGTGGCTTACTGGAGAAAAAGTCTGTAGTGAAGCCTTGCTGAGAGCAGGCAAGAACCTCTTATTTTTTGTTATGTTTCTTCCACAACATTCCTTCTGATTTAGGTCAAGCTTATTTTGAATGGTAGCCATATTACTTTAATTGAACTAGTCCCTCAGGAGGGATACTTGCTTGGCACTTTACTCTGTTGCTTGCCTGTACTTGCTTCAGAGACCTCTCCCTCAATAGCTCATTCACAGCAAAAAGTACAAGGTGAAGGTAGTCACCATATCTTGTTATGTGTTTAGTTGTGCTTGCTAATTTGTGTCGCGTTTCTCTGCAGATACAGTCAAAGTGAAGGAACGGAAGAGATCTAAAAAGGGAGACATGGTGAGTGTGGGACAGACTGACACTAGGTCATTCTCCAGACATTTCTTCTGGAGGAATTTGACTTTGATTAACAAACTGTAGCTCAAAAAAACAGCTCAGAGCCTTTTGGTAACATGTTGTGTGGCTGCCTGTGTTCCAGTTTTGTTGTTATTGCTGTTTCTAGGAAGCAGAAAGCTTTTTTGAAGATGCGTCTCAATATGATGAGAACTTGTCATTCCAGGACATGAATCTTTCACGACCTTTGCTAAAGGTATTTACCTAGTTTAGTTATTACATATGTTATTCTGAAGAACATTGTGCAGCCTCCCCTCCACCGATCAGAACCGTCAAGTTTCTCTTCTCTTTGAAGCCGCTCTGAGAAGGAAATTATGTGGGAGCCAGTGTGATAGTCTTTTAGGAGCTGTTATTCCCAAATAATGGAAACCATTCTTTGATTTGCAATGTGTCAACACTGTCTTGAATGAGACTTGTCACAGAATTGTTGGAATTGGCTAAGGTTGGAAGTGGCCTCTGGAGGTCACCTTGTCCAACCCCCTGCTCAAGCAGGGCCACCTAGAGCAGGTTGCCCAGGAGCATGTCAAGACAGCTTTTGAGTATATCTCCAAGGATGGAGACTCTGCAGCCTCTCTGGGCAACCTCTGCCAGTGCTCAGTCATCCTCAGAGTGAAAAGGTTTTTCCTGGTGTTCACAGGGCAACTCCTGTGCCTCTGGTCCTGTTTTACCCTCCCTTCAGTTATTTATATACATGGATAAGATCGTCCCAAGTCCTCTCGAGGCTGAACAGTCCCAGCTGTGTCAGCCTTTCCTCATGTGTAAGGAACACCAGTCCCTTCATAATCTTTGTGGCTCTTTGGACACTCTCCAGTATGTCCATGTCTCCCTTGTACTGATGAGCCCAGCACTGAGCACAGTACTCCAGGTGTGGCCTCACCAGAGGCAGAGTTTATTTGCTCTATCTCCTTTGTAGGCAATCACAGCTCTTGGTTTCAAGCAACCAACCCCAATTCAGAAAGCTTGTATCCCGGTGGGTCTTCTGGGGAAGGATATTTGTGCCTGTGCTGCCACTGGGACAGGTAGGGTGTTGAGCGGGGCATGGGAAACATGGAGATTTAGGTATTCACAGAAACAAGTAATTCTTGGTAATTCTTCCTAATTTTCTTTAGGTAAAACAGCTGCCTTTATCTTGCCTGTCCTTGAGCGCCTAATTTACAAACCTCGTCAGGCTCCAATAACACGGGTATTGGTACTAGTGCCAACACGAGAACTGGGTATTCAGGTGCACTCTGTCACAAAACAACTGGCGCAGTTCAGCAGTGTCACAACTTGCCTTGCTGTAGGTGAGTATTAACTTGCTTGTGTAAACTGTGCAGCTTGCTGTAAACGCAGCTGGGAATTCTGTGCCATAAAACTGGAGGCCATATGGTTGTTGCAGGCAGGCTTCTAGTAGGTGTCCCGTGGTTTAAAATCTCACTTTCCAGTACTGTGCTGTACTTTTTGTTTGGCTCTTTCTGAGAAAGAAGAGGTGGAGTCACTTCTAATTGTGAGTGTGGTGTTAATCTGAGTTGTTTCCCATTCCTGAGGCTATTTGGATCCGTGTACTTTGCTGCAGCCTGCTCAGGGAGTCAGCAAGTCCGTGTTTGCTCTCTTTCAGGTGGCCTAGATGTGAAGACTCAGGAAGCAGCTCTGCGCTCTGGGCCAGACATTCTTATCGCCACTCCTGGGCGACTGATTGATCATCTCCATAACTGCCCTTCTTTCCACCTGAGCAGTGTTGAGGTGCTGATTTTGGATGAAGCGGACAGGTAGGCTAAGCAGGCCAGCCATGAAAAATTATCTCTGCTTTCCTTTTCCCAGGCTATAGGGCAGTCTTTGCTGCCCTGCCTTAAGTAACATTTCTTAGCTAGAACCAGATGAAGCTGCCTTACGTTGCTGGTTTTCTGCCATGTAGGATGCTGGATGAATACTTTGAGGAACAGATGAAGGAAATAATCAGGTTGTGCTCCAACCACCGCCAGACAATGCTCTTCTCTGCCACAATGACAGAGGAGGTAAGACAGACTGCTGAGAAACATACTGAGGTAGAAAGTTGAGTATAAGTTTATGTGGTCTTTTATTTTACTATGGATTCCATGGACTTTTTTTTCCTAACCTGTTTTGATAGGTGAAAGATTTGGCTTCTGTTTCCCTGAAAAATCCCATGAGAATTTTTGTGAACAGCAACACAGATGTCGCCCCTTTCCTGCGGCAGGAATTTATTCGTATCAGACCCAACCGAGAGGGGGACCGTGAGGCCATTGTATCAGGTTAGTGATGAGCAAAGAAAAGCTGGAATCAGTGGGTGACTATGAACCGGGCTCCTGAGAGGACTTTCTTTCAGCTCTACTGACACGAACCTTCCCAGATCATGTGATGCTTTTCACCCAGACCAAGAAGCAAGCTCACCGCATGCATATCCTGCTTGGGCTGATGGGTCTACGGGTTGGGGAGCTTCATGGGAACCTCTCTCAGGCACAGCGACTGGAAGCACTCAGGTATTAGCAGGCTTAGTTGACAATCATAGGCAAAAAAGAAATTAGGAGTTGGAAGTTTTAAGAAGGAATTGGATTGCTGTATTCATTGCTAATGCATTTGCTATCTCTGCTCAGGCGCTTTAAGGATGAGCAGATTGATATTCTGGTAGCTACAGATGTGGCTGCACGTGGACTTGATATTGAAGGTGTTAAAACAGTGAGTATTTGCAGCGCTGAAGCTTTTTAATGAGTCCTTTAATGTTTTTTCCTGACTAACACTGTTTCTGTTATAGGTAATCAATTTTACCATGCCCAACACCACCAAACATTATGTTCATCGAGTGGGTCGGACAGCAAGAGCAGGGAGGGCTGGCCGTTCGGTTTCACTTGTGGGTGAGGAAGAGCGCAAGATGCTGAAGGATATTGTGAAGACTGCCAAAACAGCAGTGAAAGCCAGAATTCTCCCTCAAGGTATGCACTTCACTGAGGTAAAAAGCAGGAGAGCAGTATCCAGGCAGTATCGTGGTACAGAGGGACTCTAAAAGAGATGCTGGAAACCAGGATGGTCTTCACATGAGCTGCTTCTGGTGTTCACGCATCATTTTCAGATGTCATACTAAAATTTCGAGAGAAGATTGAGAATCTAGAGAAAGATGTGTATGCGGTTCTGTGCTTGGAGCGTGAGGAGCGTGAGATGCAGCAGTCAGAGGCGCAGGTAAGTGTTTTTTGTCGGATTTTTTTTTTAACCTTAGTTTTTTTAAGATCTGGAGTAGTTATAGTGCATAAGGAGGTTATCCTAATGTACTTAACCTGCCTACTTTAGGAAGGGAGGAGGCATTTTTTAGCCACCATGAGCTTACTTCTTGCCTGAATTATTTCAGATTAATAGGGCAAAGAAGCAGCTGGAGACAGGAAAACAGGAGACTGTGGGTGAGGGTTTGGAGCGGGGCTGGTTCCAGACCCGTGAGGAGAGGAAGAAAGAGAAATGTGAGTCATGACACTGGTGCCATGTTAAATTCCATAGCTGCAGCTGAACTCTGTGGTTTAGAGGTGCTTTACTCTGTTTCTCTTTTTCTCTCCAGTGGCTAAAGCCCTGCAGGAGTTTGACCTAGCATTACGAGGCAAAAAGAAAAGGAAGAAATTTATGCAGGACAGACAGAAAAAAGTCCAAATGACAGTGAGTACATTTATGGACAAGTGGGAACCTGGGTGGACTGCCGTAGTTTTGCCTTAGCAAAACCTCACATCACTGTAAACTTGCATTTTCACACCTTTCAGCCAGAGGAGAGGTCACAGTTTGAAATCCTGAAATCTCAAATGTATGCTGAGCGGCTGGCAAAAAGGAATCGCCGAGCAAAGCGAGCCAGAGCCTTGCCGGAAGAGGAACTAGCTGCAGTACCAGCAGGTGGAGACTTTTGTTTTACAGCTGACTGACCTTATGTTGCTTCCTTTATTACAAATGGGAAAACTAACCTCATTGTTATAGCGGGAGGCATCGACTGGTGTTGGCCAGGGTGTGTGTTTGCAGAGAGGAGTCATTGCTTTTCCTGATGGTTAGGCTAATTGTTGTGGTCAAGGCTACTGGGCTCTACTAAGATGATGCTGTGGCCTTCTCTTCACAGCCAATATTCTGACTATTGTCTCTGTGTTAGGCCCCAGGCGGAAGAAAAAATTGTCTGTGTTTGATGAAGAGCTTACCAACACAAGCAGGAAGGCTCTGAAGCAGTACCGTGCTGGGTAATGTCTTAGTAGTAGTACATTAGTCCGAACTTCAGTAGGTGGGATTCTTTTTTTTTTTTTTTTTTGCATCTCTGGACTTTCTCAGAGATACTTTGACTGATATTGGTGGGGGAGCGGGGGGGAAGGTGGGTGGAGCAGAGAAGGGATTCTTGCAAGAAGTACATGTGCTGTTGACATTTCAGTGGATTTTGTCTTGCATCCCCCTGCCTCTTTCTCTTAAAGCCCATCATTTGAAGATCGAAAACGCTTGGGTGTGGCCCAGCATAGGAAAGGAGGAAACTTCAAATCCAAGTCCAGGTATAGCTCCCTTTACTTTCTTATTCAAGATTTTTTTTCATCTGCTTTTTCTCCTCTTGTGATTGTTCAAAGGCCCTTGCTGAAAGGTTTGTTGGTTCCGTAGTAGCTTATCCTCCTACTCCAGGTCTGGTGCTGGGGGCAATCAAGGATACTGCTTTTAATAGGACATTCCTTGGCTTCTACTTGGAAGACCATTACCTAGAAAATGCTTGGTGCGGTTGGTTATCAATCACTGAGAGTTGCGCTGGTGAAATGTCACTTCAAGTATCTTCTCTTTCAGGTACAAGAGAAAGTAAGAAGTGTTGGTAATTACCAGATGAGTAATTTCAGACATGCTCTATCCAGGGCCTCTACTGTGAGGAGAGAACGTCAGTAAAATTGAAGTTTTTCTTCAAGTTCTGGAATAGCTTTGGGATGCTAATTAATACCTGATTCTAGACCCTCTGTGAATACCTCTTCAGCAGCCCATGCAATAAAGGATTGACTTGTTTTACTTTTTTTCTAAGTTTGTTCTGTTTTATAGGATAACTAGAGCAGCTGGGATATGTTACATCTTTCTATCAGACTTAGTTTATATGAGTTAAATTGTCTTTAGGGCAAAAACTGGAGGATGCTTATTGCTTTGTTCATGTACTTCTGTGATCTTGATTAATCAATAGGGCTGAAAAGAACTTCTGTTTCTAAAATGGGGGGGGGGGGGGGAAGGATGAAAGACTACCTGTCACAAAGATGGCTTCTGAGGTAACTGTCACCGGAATTAAATCTCCAGGAGGCTACTCTGAAGAAAGGATTATCTCCGAAGGGGGAGGGGGGTAGGGCAGGCAGTTTCCTGCTAACAGAACAGCAGCTGTAAGCTGAGACAAGAATGCAAGGCTCCATCCAGAATGCGGACCATTTTACATTAATTGCAATGTAGTTAATGATAGATTTGGCCTTTTTTTTTAACTAGAAGGAATGCAGCTCCATCTATAAATATAAAGCAGGTTGACTGCAGGCTTAATGCAGAGCATTGGAGATGGCTGTTGTAATGCAGACACCATTGTACATCGTTCAACCGTCAACTAGAGCAGGGAGAATTCTGGCCAGTAACCCAGGCTTGAATTTCATCAAAATGTTAAACACTTTCTTTGAATTTTTACCATCTCCACCATCCCAACAGTTTTAATCAGCATTACTGAATTTCATTGATATGCTTTAGTTCCTATAAAGAAACATAGACCATATCGACCTAAGTGGCCCAGACCCACTGTTAACTTCTGAGCTGCAATACAATTGAACATGTTGCTTCAAAAACTGTTCTTCTGGGGTCACTAAAGTGCAGTAGTGAAAGTTAATGGCTGCAATCCGATAAATATGACCAGTACAACAATTATTCAAAGTACCAGGTTTTCCAACTTTATTAAAAAGAGCAAACTTTACAAGCAGTAAATATAGAATGTACATAGCAAAATTTTGACAGGTGGTACTGCTTGGTGTACTCCCTTAATCAGGCTTCTCACAGTTCAGTAGAACATGATAGAATGTCTTATGGCCGTGGTGGACGCATGCCAGGTGGAGGGGGTCCTGAGAATAAAGGAAAGAGTAAGCAAGGCTAAAACAGAAAGATGTTTGCCTATGCTCAGAGAGGCCTTGCGACCCCTTTTTTGTCACTGAGGCATCTACTGACAACCAACATAGCTAGGGAGGCACTGAAATGTATCAGCCTTCAAACACTTTATTTATGTTATGGCTGCTTATAGCTTCTAGGCCTTTAAGATAATCTCTGCTTACCTCTCATTCCTGGGGGGGGTGGTCTCATGCCTGGTGGGGGCATTCCCATAGGAGCACCTCGGCCAGGTGGCATTCCCATTGGTGGGCCCATAGGTGGTCTCATGCCTGGAGGAGGTCCCATCATTCCTTAAGCCAGAGAACGACAAGCAAAAAAAATCCAGCTGACTATTCAAGGGCACTAGTGGGATATTGGAATAATCTTCCATAATATCAGATCTCATCAGACTCAGATAAATACTCCTTTATCACCAATTCTGCCACATAACAAGAGCTCCTTGCTGCTCCACTACAGAGGTAGTTCCTACCTGGAGGAGGGCTCCTCTGCTCATGGGTGGAGGCGGACCCCCACGCCCTGGTGTGTACTGAGTCGTGGCTCCTGCTATGGCTAGCAGTGGCTGCTGCAGCAGGCGGCCCGCAACTGTTCCACGACCCTGAGGAGTCATGGACCTGCAAAGACAGTAACAGGTTCAGAGAGAAACAGCACAACATCTGCTTTACATTAATAACTAAAAATAAGCAAGATTTACGTTGTTATCCCTTCAGAAATGCCAGTCTCCTGTTAACGTGTTAATGCTACAAACCTGTAATACAATTCAGTGGATTGTATTAAATGAATTCACTTGAATTCTGTGCAAGAAGCTGCACTTTTCAAGCCCTTCATCCTCGTATATAAGACAGAGTTCCTCGGGCATCTAGTACCAAAAAAGCCTTGCCTAGGCTCAAACTCCCAGTAACAGAAGCTAAGATTACAGTTCTTCCACTCTACCAATTTCTTGCATCACATTGGTACCAAGGATTAAAAGCCTCTCCAGAATATACCAAACAACTCTTTCTTAACGGTCACAGCATCTCACCTGTTGGATGGTCCTCACCACTTCCTCTGACAGGGCCAGCTAATCCTGCTGGAGCCTGTGGCATGGGTGCACCTGCTGGTACTCCCCTCCCTGCTGCTCTCCCCAACTCCAGGTCCTCCCGCAGCTCCAGCAAGAGGCACCCGGGCAATTCCAGTCTGAAAACAGACCCCCCCCAAACAGTGAGTTATCAAAACAAAAGTTTGCAGATCCTAGGGATGCCTACAGCTCTCCTTTGTCTGATTAACATCCAACCCACAAAGGGATCAGAACTTCCTACAGTGAAATTCATTGGACCTAGGTCACAACGGTATCTGGAAGTCTAGGACGATCCTGTAGTAGCATTCTCCTACAAGGAAGCAAATTTATCAGCCATCCCTCCCTTTTCTCCTTAGCTCTGTGCTCATTCTCCTTACATCCTTTGGAGGTGGTCCTTCAACTGTCATGGACACCAGGTTTTCTCCTCGCAGCAACACAAGACCAAGGACTCGTTTCTCTTCCCGCTCTGGCTGTTTTGAATTTTTAGGTCTAGTGAGAAGAGAAACAAAACATTGCAAGACAGAGAGAAACAAAAAAAAAAAGGAACATGCTGATCTTTGAATTTGCAATAGAATATCTGACTGGCCTACTCCAGAGAGGAGAACTACCATAAAAACCACGTTTTTATACACCTCAAACTAAGTACATAAGGAAGTCTAAACACAAGACATGCATTATCTCCATGATATTTTTCCCCATGATGTTTAACTGTTACAATGGCTATCCTGGCATCACGTAAAGGGATATTTTAGTGATTAGTAGAGATTGAAACAAAGCGCCCCTGGCACCTTGGTAGTTCGGGGGTTTGACAAGGGAGACAAACCACGACTCCCCGCAGGAGCTGGCAGACGTTGACCGGCTACTGTGCCGGCTCTACGCTCTGACTCGGCAGACAGCCCCGGGGCCTCCCGCCGCCGCAGAGCGCCGGGGCCCGGCAGCGCCGCCGGAGGCGGGGCCGGGCTGGGGGACCCCACTCGTCACTCCCGCCGCGGGCCGCGCCGCTCACTTGATCTTGCGGAACTCGTCGCAGTCGCAGAGAATGAGGTTCATGTGCTTGTCGAAGGCCTTGAAGGTGCCGATGAAAACGCGACCGTCCTGCAGGATGCACCGCATGCGGTAGTCGATGTGCTGCAGCATCTTGCTGCTCTTCCCCACCGTCTGCAAGAGACCGCCGTTACACCGAGCGCCGGGGCTGAGCGGGGCTCCCTGCCCCCCGGCCGCGGGGGACCCCGGCTCACCATGGCTGCAGCTCTCTGCGCTCTCTCCCGCCGCCGCCGCTGCCGTTAGCCGTCACTCGCTCCCGAAACGCCGCCTGCTCCGCCGGAAGCTGCTACGCGCGGTAGCCGCGGCTTCCGCCCACCCGCACGCGGCTGCCCCCGCGAGCGCCGCGCAACGCCCCTTCCGGCGCGCGGTCAACGTATTTCCGGGGCCGGGGACAGGCCTTCTAGGGCGTGGGCGGTCCGGGCGGTTCCTCTCTCGCTCTCGGAGGGCCAGGTGTTGCGTGCGGCCGCGGCGCTGCCGGAGCGTTCCCTGCCAAGCCTGTGCGCAGTGGTCGACGGATTTGTGGGGAAGGCTGCCCTGCATGAGCCGGTGGAGACCCGGTGCCGGGCGGCCACAGCCGGTCCCCGAGGCGGGGCAGTCTTGGCACGGGGAACTGATGTGAGCCGTCCCGTGGTGGCCCCGAAGGCGTGCAGGGGCAAGGGATACTCGGTTAACGTAATTCCTTTAGGCTGCCGAGGGGGGACCGGTAGCGGGCTGCGACGCGGGCTGTCACGCGCGAGGGGTGACGGAACCGTCCGACGGAGCGGGCGGCGTGTTCGCGCCGGGGCCGGGGTCAGTCCCCCGCGGTCTCCATGGCAGCGCTGCGGGCGCGTGACGCGCATGTCGCGGCCAATCGGCGGCGAGGCGGCTGAGTGACAGCTAGCGGCGCCAGTGGCTAGCAGCGCCTCGGCGGGGCCGCCGGAGCTGCCGGGCGGCCGGAGCGCGGAGCGGCCGCAACGGGGCTGGGTGAGCGCAGGGCGGCGGGAGGGGGTGGGAGCCCCCGACGTCTGCGGGGAGCCGAGAGGCATGCCGCTGGCCGCGGGTCTGGCGGGCCCCGTCGCTGCCGCTGCCTTCCTGGGCCTACTGCGGCGCTGCGCCCGCGGCCCTTCCCTTCGGCGGCCCGCCCCGCCGCCAGGCTCTGGCCTAGGATCTGCCTGTCGCGCGGTCCCCGCCGCCGGAGCTCTCGTTGTGCTGCACTCGCTGAAGCTGCAGCTCCTGGTGCGCACGGCGCCCGCCGTGCTGCCGCGCTCCGGCTCCCGGCCGTGAGACCGGGAAGGGGCCGCGATCGGGCCGAGAAGCTGTCCGAGAAAACCGCAGTTCGCCGCTCCCCCGGGAGCCGAGCGGACCCGAGGTGTAAAACGGACCGCGCCTCGTCAGCAAAAAAAAAAAAAATTAGCGCCTTAAATTGAGTTTTGGCCCAAGTGTCGGGAGTTGTTGGTTGGCTGACTGCTTTCAGCTTATTTGGCTGATGAAAAAGAATAAAAAAGCAGTACTGTCTTTTTGCCTGTTGCTACCAGTTTCTGTCTTCGCTAAGAGATAGTCTCTGCTCAGCCGTGTTGGGCTGTGCAAGGTGAGGGTCCAGTGTCATAGGCTTAGTGTTTTACAGCCAAAGTGCAGCCGTGGAAGGCCTTTGCAGGAACTTAGGGATTCCAGGGATGGAGAATCTGAGCCACCTGGCTCCTTGGTTTCTCTAGTGAAGTATGCTTCTCTTTGCTTGTTGTATGAGACAACGTAGGAAACTGTACATAGCCCTCAGGTTGGACTCTGCTGTCTGCTCCCTCTCATGCTGCTTGGTCAAGGAAGCTGCCTTCTCTGCACACACGTCCAGCTAGTCACTCTGCTAACAGCACTTCCACCTTTCATTTGGCCTGTTGGTACCACCATCTGGGGACTCGCTGACTAGGATGTTTTGTCACATCTACAGGTTTCAGAAGCTGCAGCTATTCACTTGTTAACTGGGGAATTCTACCAGGCAGTTATTCTTTTTCATGGAATGTTCTTTCATTCTCCTCATTTTCATTCTGTGTGCAGCGCCCTTTGTTCTCTATCTGTAATGAAAAGAAGATTGTGAATAGGGAAATTCTGTTTAAAATACTCTAGTTGTTTTAGCTTGCAGCTTCTCAGAAGTCTCTTGAATAGTGTATTAGTGGCTCTGCCGATTTCTCCTTGCCTTGCAGTTACCCCTGCACTGCTGCTTTGTATGAAGGAACTCACTCTGCAGAAGCAGAGTGAGTTCATCTTTGATGGATTTCAGCTTGGCTGCTGTCTCCTTGTATAAAACTGAGAATTGCTTACATGCTGTTGTTGAGAAGAATGACATCTGTAAGTGACTGATCATCATGGTTATGCAAAATTGCAGTCTGTGCTTCTTCCCAGGGCTTCTGAACAGTCATTTTATCAGATATATCACTAGTGCAGTGCAAAATATCCATTGTAAAATTTAACATTTGTCATCATTGTTGTCTGCAGACATTAAGTGAGATCTTTTCAACACACGCTTTTGACGGACAACCTCATGTTAAGAGGCTGACCTAAAGTACCCTCTGTTTTTGTAGTCCAGTTGTCATTGTCTTCTGGAAA
Organism: Bucorvus abyssinicus; assembly: GCA_009769605.1. Classification (NCBI taxonomy): domain Eukaryota; kingdom Metazoa; phylum Chordata; class Aves; order Bucerotiformes; family Bucorvidae; genus Bucorvus; species Bucorvus abyssinicus. The sequence continues at coordinate 172,366 of CM020047.1, forward strand.
GATGCTTCTGCTGGGCCACGGATTTGTGTAGGTCCTTCAAAGGGTTGTTTGACCCAGACTGACTGAAGAGTTCCCTACCTTTTTAAATTTTCGATTCCTGCTTCTCTGGGCTCTGCTCAGCCAACTCATTTTGATGTTTGAATCTCCTCCTTGGTAGGCTGATGCAGTATCTGTTCCGTGGTGCTGCTGTGTGAAAAAATGGTCCTTAAGCTCTATTTCTCTCACTGCATGTTTGCTGTGCCTTGAATACTGATCGGAATAGTGAACATGGTTTCCAGTCATGAGTGGGTGCTCATTTATGGAAGAACTTTGGGGCAGAAATAGTCTGACTTACCATGATGAGTAACTTGAGTTTGTGTGCAGCTGAAAGCTTTTTTTTTTTTTTTTCTGTTTGAGATACAAAGGTAGCGTAATACGACTTGGTTGGTTACTTTTTTAGCGGTGAGGATATCGAGGGAGCTGCAGAGAGAGTGCAGGAGCTGTGGGCCAGCCTCTGCAGTACTTTTTTTTTGATGAAGCAGGAGGCTTTATTTGTATGTATATGGTGCTTAGGGACCTGATTTAATGGTGGACTTGGCAGTGTTAGATTTACAGTTGGACTCGATGATCTCAAGGGTCTTTTCCAACCTAAATGATTCTATGATTTCTGCAGAATTTCCCATAATTTTTTTTTTTTTTTTAATGTGCAGTTCTCCCTGAATGATGCATATTGATTGCAAGGGAGAAGACAGGTTAGAGCTTTGTAAAGGCTTCTACCTATAGTAGTCTGGGCATCTTTGTTTTGGCATATAAAGTATTTCCTTGTACTCTTCAACAGCAATTTGCAATGTAAGTTGTGGTACAAATAAAAGAATATGACTGTACTGCAAGAAGCTGAAGAGAGAAGTAGTAATTAGATGCTGAATACCCAACGGTGTATTAGTTAAAAGAGTTGCAGATTCCGTTCTAAATACTCAAGGAAGTAATCTTTGAGCCTTGCCTCTTTGCTGTGTTATTTGCTATGCCTTGAACACAGAGTGGATTTAGATGGCTTCTAGTCATGAGTTGGTTTGTTCTTGGGAGAAGTAACTATCTGTTCAGTTATTGCAAGCCAGTCTGATAACTGGAGGTATGATGTGTGCTTATGCCACACAACGAAGATTTCCCAGGCTTTCAGGTTAGGGCCATCATAGCTTTAGTTGCTGAATGGAGAACAGTGAATGGAAACCATTTGGGAGCTGCCTGTCTGTTTCTAGACTTAATGAATGAAAACCTGTATGTCCTGCCTGTCTGGGGCTGTCCTGCAAATTGGGCACTTTGGGGAGTATGTACAGAGCTGTGCTACTGCTTGTATACTAGTAACTGACATAGTGGGCTTAAAGGTTGAACTGATGAGTTATCCCTGTTTTGAGCTGTTGCTGCAAAAGACATTTGAAAGCCCTATTTGTTTATTTTAGTGTATGTAATCCAGGAAAGATAAGTCAAGAAAACTGATTCATACTTTTATTAGGTTCTATGTCTTTGCGAGGCAGAAGGATTGGGTAAGTTTGGAATTCTTATGGCCGATGCTATAGACTACAGCAGGCTTTCTTGGTTCTGCCTCTTCTCTTTGTTGCACTGTACTTGGGTGTTAGAGAAAGTCAGGTGCTTAGGATCAGGAGGGACTCTTCTGACTTGCAGTATGGCATGCTTGGCAGACTTCTGTCCTCACAAGTCAATGCCCAATACCTGATATTTCTGAACAGGCTGAGGATAACTGGTATAGGTTGGCTTGCTATGGATACTAAGCCCAATAATAAGTGCAGTACAGCGAGCTGCAGTCTTGTAAATATATTTGGGTTCAAAGCACTCCTGCCTTTATGCAGATGCCTAAGTGCTTTGCTCTGTTTATGCAGTGAGGCAAGGTGCTGTTCTGATCCTGGGTTCCTTATGCTTTACTGCCTGAATTCCTAGTTTACTTTGGACAAAAGAAGACCAGCTGCTTCAGGATAGGTGTTGAAGAAAGGAGTTGAGTCCAATTTACTGATAGTAATGGATATGAAAATAGCACCAGCAGCTGTGTATGCATTTAGGGTTAGAGGCCTCTTGAGAACCTATTTACTGCAAGTTAACTTATCTCTCTTAGGAAAGAGTCTTGGGGTGAGACAGTAGAACACTGATACTCAAAATCTGTGAAGAAGAGGGGGGTATGTTAACACGTGCTCATGGGATTTGGAGACAGTGTTTCCATAGGACAGCGTACGCTCAGTGCTTTCTGTTTGTGATTTAGCCTACTCTATGGGCTGCAAGGACTTCTTTGAAACACTAATTTTACTGAGCTCTCAAATGAGCAGTCGTCCTTTGTGTGACCCCACCTTGTCCAAGCTGGAGTTTTTTACCTGAGGCACCTTTTCTGAAGGACAGGCTTTCCTGTTTGTTGTCAAGATGAGAGTGGTAAAATTTTTATCTAGAGCAAATCTTGGAGCTGAAGATGGCTTGGTTATCTTCCCTTCCTGGATTAGGGTAAAATAATCAAGTGGAGTTTGTGTAACTGCTTGGCTCTAATTTGCAATTTTCTGTAATAGGAATCACATAAATGCTTTTCTATTGTTACTCCCAAAACCTTCTCAACCTGATTGGTCCATTGAGTCTGTTGCTTTTCGAGGCCAGCTCTTTTTTGTTATGTTAGTCTGAGCTAATGCTGTGCTGCTCATCTGAAAGGTTGGAGATGTTATTTTAAGAAACTGGCAAAGCTGAACCTAACTTGTCTGTCGCTTTTCTGTATGAGATATGTTTAATCTTACAGTCATTGTATGGGTTTTAAAAAAACATAAGCCACTCTTGGGATTGATGCTGAAAAGGAAAGTTGAAGGCCAGAAGGAATACTGACTGTAACCATCTCTGTGAGTTGGGGTAAGCTGCACATTTTCAGAATATCATGAAATTCCAAATCTGGCTTGCCAGATACTTTCCAAGGAGTGGGATGGTAGAGTGGACAAAGTCTGGCTGTTGTAGGAGTGAAGGAGGATGGTGTTCCTGTGCACGTGCAATACCAGTCTCCCTTTTGGGTTGGCTGAAGCCCCAGATAGCTTTGGAGTTCAGGCTTCCTGGATTCCTGCAGGAGCTGCAGAGACCATACAAATGCTGAGAACAGAGCAAACTGAGCAAGGCAGCTTCAGAAGGGCTTCTCATGCTTCTCAAACAATGTTTGTTTTAATAGAGGAACAGCTGATTTCTCTCTCCAGCAAGTGCCTTCTTCATTGTAAAGCAAGTATCTCTGATCTGGTAGAGACTTGAGGGCAAGGCTGGCTGCAATGATAACACTGAGCGTTTTCTGGAGGTGCTGTGAAAGAAATGTTAAATTTGCGCCCCTCATCCTCAATTCCAGCAGGCAGGAGTGATGATAATGTTGTGGGTATCTCAGAAGCATGCTTCAGGAGATCGTAGCATTCTGTTTTCCTAGATGAGGAAGCTGCCTCAACTGGAGTGAGAAGACAGTCATGGGGGGTGGGGCTGATAAAGGAGTTTGTTTGTGTACAAATGGAAAGAAACATTAGTGCACCTGAGTTTTCACACCTCTCTATGCAATGATACCTCCAAGGGAAGGAAGAGGCATCTGAGCCTTGTTAATTGAGATCATCAGTGAATCTCTACGTCAACATCCTATACAGGCCAGGAATACATGCCTTTTGTGGTAGACTCGCATAATTTCATAGAAGTTCTCTTTTCCAGGACAGTCATGTAATCCAATTTCCTGGCCAGGTATCTCTGCAGCTGCTTGGTCTTTGCTGATCCGTGGAAAGTTCTCTCTTCTTTACTTGCCTTGCATCAGGAAAATTCCAAAGGCTGCTGGTTTCCCTTCAAGTCTTACTTAGCTTGTCATAGCATCTTTTCCAGTTGATCAAGGAAGTCAGCAAAGTATGTTAATCATGAACCAATGTTTCTGCTCAGCACTGTCTCATTTCCATTATGGGAAAGGGGATTGAGTTGCCCCAGTAGAAGAAATAGGAGCTTCCGCAGGAGCTGGGAAATTGTTCTTCGGTTGCTTACCATCTCATTCAGAATGTGCTGGAAATGCAGTCTCGGGAGGAGCCCTTAAGGACAGGACCACTTCTGTGTCCAGTCAGATCTCATTTTTTGGCAGCTCAAAGCCTTTATTTCTGAGAACTGATGATGAGGAGAGTTGTCTTTCTCCCATGTGACTTTCTCCCTATGGCTGTGGGAGAAAGAAGGGCTACTCCCTCCACACAGGAGAGGATTAAAAAGGAACAGAACAAGTACATTTCTTTACAGCCTCTTACTACCAGGTGAAGCACAAACCAGCATTTCTGACAACTGTCTGGGACCAAACCCTGAACACAAGCTTGTGCTCTAAAGCAGATAAAGGAGTGAAAGGTAGACCTCCAGAGCAAATGCTGAGTTAACTTCTCTTCTGTGATGGATATTCATGTTTTGGATTTATGATGTTATAGGAAGGGAATGGGATAAAGCTAGCTGCTGCTATGCTGCCTAGGAGCCTGTTTGGGTATCCTGAGAGGATCAGGATATCTTAGAAATATGAATGGGGCATCAGTAAACACCAGCCCATGGGAGGGAGGCTACCTGGGCAGTGTGTTTCGTGTCTCATGTACAGACAGTAGCTGAGCCTAGGGAGCTATTGCCTTCCTAGTCCTGTAAACTGACCTGGCAGTATGGACAGGGCGTGGCAGATGGGGCTTTGCTGATCAGAGTGGCTCTTCTTCTTGTGTGAGTACCCCAACAAGCTCTCAGAAGTATTCCTTAGGTGATAAGGTTGGGTGTACAATTTGACAATGTGCTGTTTTAGTAGGAGGCCTTGTTCTCTGGTACACTGGATGTTTTGTCCCTAGCAGGCCCAGAAAACCATAAGGCTGGTCTTAGCTAGTGTTTTGAAGCTTGGTGTTAGATGCAATGTAACAAATGAAAAATTTTTCAGAGAGCTGCTCACTATCCTTTCTCTTAACAGGTGTGGGGGTGTATGCTGTTGTAAAGGCACCTGGAGGAGTCTGGAGCAATGCCACCACCTTCGGACATTGTGAAAGTAGCTGTTGAGTGGCCAGGTGCCAATGCCCAGTTGCTGGAAATAGATCAGGTGAGACCTGGTAACCAGATGGGGGAGGAAATGCACCACAGCCTTGATACTGGAATGTGGGAAGCATAGAAATGGGTAGTAGTCCTTTCTGGTTGAGAGGAACATGGCTACTGAGGACTCTCTTTTTGTTCTAGAAAAGGCCTCTTGCATCCATCATCAAGGAGGTCTGTGATGGGTGAGTAGTTCTCCGGGAACCCTTGTGGACAAAGTCTGTCCCCCTGACAAATCTTGTTGGGGTACTGCAGAAAGCCTCTACTGCTTGTCAATGGGCAGCTAGCACCATCCGTGCTGCCTGCTGCCAGTTTTGGCCATGGAATGGGCCAGGGTTTAAATTGGGAAGAAAAGGATCTCCTGGAAAACAGAGGCTTTGCATCTTTATTCCAGTTCTGAGTGAATGCATATGTGTGCCTCTGGGGTCAGTGTTTCTGAGGATTGGCCCATCTTGCTGTTCTTGAAGTGCAGGCCTTTTCAGACATTCCACAGAATTTGATTTAAAGTAGAGTGAAGTCCCATCCCGCTCCTCAAGAGGAAGGTGTTTTCTCCCCTCTTTGGGAGACCTAATTTCACATGCTAAAGCTTTGCTTGAAAAAGTTCTTTTCCACCTTGTTGGGATCAAGCTCCTGCTCCTAACTGAGAGCCAGAAAAAAGAGGAGGAAGAACCTTATGTATCCTTCTTCTTCCTCTGCCAGGTGGTCATTGCCAAACCCTGAATACTACACCTTGCGGTATGCTGATGGTCCTCAGCTGTACATCACAGAGCAGGTCAGTGTGAGAGAGAGTAATTTGCTGATGTCCTGGGCAAGAGCGCAGAATGCCTTTGACTAGTGTTGTGGAGCAGTACTGTCACTAATCCTTGAGGGGCAGCATCTCTGCTATCAAAAATACTCAGACTTGAATGGTGTCATTCGACTGAGGAGCATTGTCCGTTTTCTTTTGTATGCCTGTAGGTGCAAGGACCTGGTGACTCATTTCAATACTGTCAGTAGGGTTGTGTGGTGTAGAAACCTCTTTACTTGTGCATGGAAATGTGAATTGTAGCTCCAGTTACATTCTTTTCCCCCCACTTTTCTATCGTTAAAAGTTTGTTTTCTTTCAGACTCGCTGTGACATCAAGAATGGTACTATCCTACAGCTGGCAGTCTCACCGGTAAATGCTTCCTCGCATCCCTTTTTCTTAGTAGTTATCCTTGTATGACAGGCTGTTTCTTGCCTCTCAGCTTTGCTTTTTTCCTTCTCTCCAAATTGTAGGGCACTTACCTTTGTTGCAGGCCATTCTGTGCAATGAGGCTCACACTCTTTGTTCTCCTTCCTAGTTGTGGCGTGTATCTTTGCTTTGGATGCTCTGCCCTTTTATAGGACTTCCTGTAAATAAATCCAGTCTACATTTTTATTGCATCTCCTAGATTAGCACGTTGTAGAGCACCTGACAGATGCGTTCTCAGTAGGACTGCAGTTAGTATTATCAGTCAGAAAGCAAGAGTTCTGGTGACTTAATGCAGAAATTAAGAGACAAATTTGATGCAGAGGGAGTTGTTCCTAGTGAATTCTTGCTATTGTGACCTCAACAGTTGTCTTTTGCCGGCATGCTGCAGCTTACTTTTTATTGAAATTCTTAAACCTCTTTTGTGCAGTTATCATGACATATAGCTGAGAGTGGAACAAGAAGTTATTTGGGCAAGACGTGGTTGAGAGGATACACAAAATGAGCTTGTGCTTCTCTTTGAATCTATGAGAGATTTTTTTGTTAACATCGTATTTCTTTAATGGTCTCACTCCATAATTCTATATCCACCACCACTCACCTCACCAAGAAGGAAAACAAGCATTTACTCTAACATGTCAAATAGCATTTTACTCTCCTTCTGCTTGGCTGTAACTGTTACTGAACACAGCCTTGTTTTAGTCTATCTTAGGCTTGTTGACTGTCATTGCTGGTATTTCTCTGCCCTTGCTGTGCTCTACTCTGCCCATCCATGAACTTCTGACAGAATGCTGATGCTGGCAGAACTCCGTCTGCAGGTGACTAGTCTGTAACTGGCATCATACGTCTTTCCTCCCAGTCTAGGGCAGCTCGCCAGCTGATGGAGAGGATCCAGTCGCACAGTATGGAAGCCCGACTGGATGCCATGAAGGAACTGGCTAAACTTTCAGCAGATGTAACCTTTGCCACAGAGTTCATCAACATGGAAGGGATTACAGTGCTGACTCGGCTTGTAGAGAGTGGGACCAAGCTTCTATCCCAGTAAGTTTCCTTTATTTCAGGACTCTGGAACAGCTCCTCAAATAAGAGGCTGATTTTGCTTGCTGAAATGGCATTAAGCAACTAATCTCGTAGCAAATGCCCATCTATTAATTGATACAGTCTTTCTAGTTGTTAGCTAAACCTCATGAGTTGAAAGAGGAGACATTTATGATGTGTGAAACTTGCATTGAAAGATCACTTTGATAACTTAAACAACTTCTATTACCTTTCTTGGGGTCAAAATCTCCTCAAGCAGTTATTCCTCTGCGGTCTAAGGGAGAAGGTATCCTATGAAAAACCCACATGCGGTTGCACACAAGAACGTTCCTGTTGAACTGGTGGCATGTGTGTGCCAGTCAGCAGCAACTATCTTGCTGGCTCTTGTATCTGTGGTCAGTACTTTTTGACTTGGGTGGCAAGAAGAGTTGCTCTGAAGGCCAAAGGTCTCTTTTGTCTTAGGGAAAGGAAACAGCTAAAGAATGTATAGTGGAGGAAGTACCAGTCTTCAGTCTCCAACAGTTTTCAACTTTTGGGCTTCCTGAGCAGAAATCATATCTCTTTAAGAACCTGTGGTCGTTTCTTCCTTAGGTTTTTCTTCTTAATTTTCTAATCAATTTATCCTTTTGACATCTACAGTACTGTGTGGAAATGAAGTTCCAGTTACTTGTCCCATAAGAAAGAAATACCTCCTTTATTTTAAACATGTTACCTAATATTCATTTGGTTCCCTTTACATATTTTGTTACGAGAAATTGTAAATTCCTCTCTCTTCTCCATACTATTCATAACCATATAGATCTCTTTCTTGTATCAACCCTTAGTCACGCCTTTTCTAAGCTGCAGTCTTAGTCCATTAACACTGTAAGTATGGCAACCATTCCAGAGTGCTAATCATTCCTTCTGTGCTCTTAGCTCTTTCCGGTACTACTGTGCTGTTGTGGGGAAATTTGTTTTTAACTTTTCATCAGTTTGAAACCTGACCATTTAATTTCTAACCTTTTGTTTCTTGTCTTTCAGTCAGTTATTAATTCTTTTGTTTTTACTCTTTAACAGCTGAGTGTTTTGAGGGTTTTTTTTAAGATGCTTTAGTGAAGCACCTAATAAAAATCTTCTCCCAGGAATCCAGGAATTGTGCTTAAGTGTCCTCGTTCCGACTCATTGATTTGTTCAGAGACCTTCAGTATTGTGGTGGGTTAATCTCAACTGGCTGCTAGCTGCCCACCAAGCCACTATCACCCCTGCTCTTCAACAGGACGGAGGAAGCAAACAAGATGAAAAAGCTCATGGGTTGGGCAAAACCAACTCAACTTAGGGAAAAGTAATTTATTCTTTTGTCAATTAAAAATAGAGTAGGATAGTGAGGAACAAAGGAAAATGTAAAACCACCTTCCCTCTATCACCCCCTTCTTTCTGGGCTCAACTTTACCCCTTCACTCCCCATTCTTCTGCCGCCTTCCTGCACTGAGCTGTGCAGGGGGATGGGGAATGGGAATTGTCGTCACTCCATAATAGTTTTTCTCTGCTGCTCCTTCCTCATCACAGTTTTCCCCTGCTCCAGAGTGGGGTCCCTCCCATGTGATACGGTCCTTCAGAAACTACTTCAGTATGGGTCCCCCACAAGACACAGTCAGGAACAGCCTGCTCCAGCATGGGTCCCCTGTGGGCCATGGTTCCTGCCGGAAAACCTGCATCGACTGCTCTTGACGGGCTGCAGAAGCATGGACTGCATGGACTCCTGCCAGAAGCCTGCTCTAGCATGGGCCCACAGGCCCCCTGCAGGCTGCAGATTCCTTTGGAGCATCTCTACCTGGTTTGGTGTGGTGTCTTCCATGGGCTGCAGTGTGAATATCTGCTCCACCGTGGTGGTCCATAGGTAGCAGGGGACAACTTGCTTCACTGTGGTCTCTCCACAAGCTGCAGGGGAATCTTTGCTCCAGCACCTGGAGCACCTCCTCCCTGTCCCATGTCTGCAGGGTTGTTTCTTTCACATTTTTTTTTCCACTCCTCTCTCACTGCTGCTGTGCATCATTTTTTACCCTTTCTTAGATGTGCTTCCACAGAAGTGCCACCAGCTTGACTGACAGGCTGAGGTTTGGCCAGTGGTGGGTTCATCACAGAGCTGTCTGGGACTCCCTGTGTCTGGCACAGGGCAGCCCCCATCCTCTTGTCACAGAGGCCGCTCTGCAGCCCCTGCTACCAAAACCTTGCCACATAAACCAAATACACTTACAGATGTGAAACGTAACTTCCCTCTACAAAAGCCATGGCAATTCTTCCTTGTTAAGTGTTTCTTTATCTTTTAGTGATTATATTCTTTTATTAGAGATTCCCCCTATCTTTCTGGTTACAAAAACTTAAATGCCTGGTATGTCCTTCACATTCCTGCCTGAGTCCTCTCTAAAAATTGACGTTATATTTGCCACTTTCTGCAAAGCACAATAAGTAGTTTGGCAATGTTTTGTTTTACCATGGTTCCTTTTGAATTCTTCAGTGAATGTCTTCTCGTCCTGGAGATCTGTTTTTCATATTAATGGCTTGTTCCAGAATGTCTTCTAGTGATGTTCACATGACAGACTTGAAGACTTCTCTTTTCTTTTGAACACAAATAAAAAACCTGGGAAAAAACCTAACTCTGATTTGGAAGTTTCCCCAAACACATTCACAGTGAATCCTGATTGTCTAACATTTATGGGTCTTCTATTTTCTTATATATTAGTAACTAATGTGTTTTCAGCATGTTTTGCAATCTTTCAGTCTTTTTTTTACCTTTCTGTCTTGTGGTTATGTATTAAATTTTCCACAACTCATGCTGTGCTTTCATTTTGTTTCAAGCCAGGTCCCAGTATTTACAGAATGACAATTGATTTTCCTTTGTTTTTCTCTGATGTTAAAACATGTTTGTTCATTTTGTATGTGTCTGTGTGTGGAGCAGTTATAATTTCCAAAGATTTTTACATGTATTGTGATATAAATTTACTCTGGAACTCAAATCTAACAACAGTTGAAAAACTTAGCATTTGCAGATCATTTAAATTTTGAGTTGATCAGCTTAAAAAGCTTTTATCTTTTCAAGTTGGTCTTTCTTTAACTGATGGTCGTTGTACTGAAAATTCTGGGTTTTGCTGGTTTTTCATTGGGTTTGGGTTTTTTTTGTCCCTCACATGAAAGTGTTGAATTTAGTAGTGATACTTCGCACTGCTCAGGAATAAATTCTGCATTGCTGCTTCTCGTGTTATTCCTTTGACTAGCCAGGTACTGATCCAGGTGATTGTGAGTCTCTGGTGGCGGGACTAGGAACTTACTGTTGCTAGTTTTGATTTGTGCTTGTAATCAGGAAAGATAAATATAAGTCTACAAAACCATAATACTATCTTCATAGATGCAAATACTTTATTGCTCTCGCAGCTGCCAAACTGTAGCCTGTTTTATTAGAAGAGGGTGGTGACACTTTTCTCTTACTCAACTTGCACAGGCTTTTTCCTTGCTACCAGATCTCTTGTAACTGCATTATTCGGTTTCTCAGTTACAGTGAGATGTTAGCTTTCACCCTGACTGCCTTCTTGGAGCTTATGGACCATGGTATTGTCTCCTGGGACATGGTTTCAATAACATTCATCAAACAGGTGAGTCTGGGTAAGGGAGGTGAGTGAATGCTGTATCTTTTCATGCTTTAATGCAGCTTCCAGGAAGAGCAAGATGACTGAGAAGCTCAGTACTCAGTGAACAGTTCACCCAGCTTTCTCAGCCCTGTCTCCTTTAGCTTGTCTCACTCACCACAAGGTTTCCTGGATGGGCATCTGTTGATCTGCTGGTTCATCTGGTTTTAGATTGCAGGGTATGTGAGTCAGCCTATGGTAGATGTCTCCATCCTCCAGCGATCCCTAGCCATTCTAGAAAGCATGGTCCTAAACAGCCAGACTCTGTATCAGAAGATAGCAGAAGAGATCACCGTGGGGCAGCTCATTTCTCATCTGCAAGTGTGAGTATCCACCCAACAGCAGTGTGATTTAAATCAATTTTATGAATATCCGTTAATCTGAAAATACATCCTTTTGCATTTAAAACACTTAAAGATGCTAATTTTAAAGTATTACTGATATGACATCTTACTTGAACTTTAGGATGTCTAACATTTTAAAAAAAAGCTAAGATCCTGGAAAAATATGTTCTGTGTTCTGGAAGCACATAAGCACGTGAGCATATGTCTTGAACAAAGGTATTTTTTGCTTTAACAATTGCACAAGTGTGTTCAGAGTTAGCAACAAACCTGTGTTTTACTGAAACAATTTCCCAAAGCTTCTGCATCCAGTCGTCTGTTATCTTCACCCCTCTTTAAACTGCCTCCACTAAAATCTAAAAGCTCATCATCTTCTGTTTTTTGTCCTGCATATTAATGAAGAAAACAATGGCTTTTCTTGCCTTTTTTCCCCATCTCCTCTTCCTTTTTTCAAACAAACTGACAAATTAATATCTGGCTTTTAAGGCTGTTTGTCTAGGTCAGTTCTACCCTTCCGTTAAAAAAGAAGCATTCATTTACTAGAGCTTTACATAGTTTTGTGGGGTTTTTTTCTACGTGGAAAAGCCCATGTGTGAATGTAATTAATATTCCTTAATCAATGAACAGTAGTTTAACAAAAGTATAGTGCAAACTATGTATTGCATGAATGTCACTGTGTGCTTAGAGTGTTCATACATTTGAGCTTGATTAACAGAAAAGCTAAACAAGTTCTCATGAACACTGCAGCAACTTTGTTCTGCAAAGAGTTTATGTTCTTTCAGCTTTATAGTTTCTATTGTAGTAAAACACAGGTTTCGTTCTGACACTGAACACACTTGTGCAGTTGGTAAAGCAAGATATCTTTGTTCAAGACACATACTCGTGCGCTATGTGCTTCCAGAACACAGAATGTTGCTGAAGAAAGTGTCTGTGCAAGGAATATTGTAGAAAGGGAGTCTGGAGAGTGAGTCAGAATTTGCTGGTGTTTGTTTGCCAAGGCTATCAGGAGAGAACAATCTTTAACAGAGGATAGGTTCTGAAAAAACAGGTACATGAAAACAGGCCTGAAAGAGACTAGTTAGAAGAGAAGAAAATAATTTAAAAATTGTTTTACTGTGTCAAAAAGCAAGCAGTGTTTTGGGCCAAACTTCTGAGGTTGGAAGGCAGTGCCATAAAGGGAGGCTTGCTTCTCTCTTAGTTCCATTTGCATTTGGTGGCTTCCATTGACGGGGAGAAAAATTACTAACTGTAAAGTTTCTAACTATATCCATACAACAAACTGCAGTACAACTAGGCTTTATAGACATAGTTTCAGCATTGGAAACAAACTGTGGTGGTGCTGAACTCTGAGCTCTTCTGAGCTTCAATCTGCACTATCTTCTGAATAATGGAGCCATCAGTCAGCAATTTCTGTCAGGTTTTTGCAGGCCTTATGAAGAGTTGGATGGCATGAAAGTAGATTACCTGAATCTTGCTGGTCCATTGAAATGCAAGATTGCTGTAGTAAATGTTCTTACGGAGTAGGCGAAGCAGCAAGCTGTCATATTCTATACTCTCTGTTCTCCTATGATACTCCCATTTTTCTTTCTGCAGCTCAAACCAAGAGATTCAGACATATGCCATCGCCCTCATCAATGCCCTCTTCCTGAAGGCACCTGAGGACAAGAGACAGGTTTGTTCTTGCTTTTTGACTTCAAACCTGAATAATAGTTACTGACTGGTTGTTTACTTTATGCCTCAGAAATCGTATTGTCTGTGCAGGATAGTCAGTCCTTGGACCTTGCCAAGTACTTACGTAGCTGTTTCAGTGTGGCAACATAGGAGGAGAAGTACCATCCCATTAATAATGTGTTCTGGAGCAGCACATTTATCTTTAGGAGATGCTCAGAGAGGAATCTGACAGGCTTGAGAAACAGAAAGTAATCCTCTACACAGCATGGAATTTTTTTTTTTTTTTTTAGTGGAAAGTTAACTCCACGTGGGGAGAGGTAGGCTAGGTAGAGTCGTTGGAGTTGTATGTACTTACTAAACAAACACCACATCTGCCCCTCCCTCCAAAAAAGGGACCTTTCTTGAGTCATAGGGGGATATTCCCACTGGCAAATATGAGAAATGAAACACCTGTCCTGCTTGGAGGAAACCCCCAAGATCTCAGCTACATGCAAGATGTGCATATGTCTGTATTGTGTAGCTTTGCTGTGTTAAACCTTTCTTCTCTAGTGCCCCATTTGTGCCTTATTTCTGGACTCTGAGCTAAATCCTGTCTGCTTCTCTTTGTGCCTTTTTTTGCTTTCTGCCAGCAGGACAAGCTGCTTAACCCGCTAGACCTGCCCATCACTGTAAGTAACTCAAGCCTGGGGGCTGGTCATGCAGAACTGTAGGCATGTTAGCTTTTCTCCAGTTATGTATCTCACAGATGATGATTACAGGCTTCAGCTAGGGAGAAGGGTGGGAGGACTCCAGGGAATGTACTCAGATCACAAAGAGGAGAATAATCAGGAGCAGGAGAAATCTTGAATGACTTGTTGTGCATACAAGATAATAAAGATGACAGTAAAAGGAAACTGATACTACAAGACTGACCAGCTAAACTAATTTTAAAACTGCAACCAGTTCTTTAGAAGTCTGGGTCTCCTTGAACTTAACTACAGCATGAGTTTATACCCCAAATCTCACTTGCATTGACAGTTTCATATCCAGCTGCACCCTTCTAAAGGTAGAGCTGTTTATTTGTGAAGAGCAGTCACAAAACTTAGTGCTGATTGGGGACAAGAGCATACATTCTGCCTAATCTGTGACTTCTCCCCTGTGGGAATTGTACTCTAAGAATGTTTTTTACCCCATGCTATCTCCAAAGGAATCAGCACTCTTGTTAACAGGTTGATTTGGACCCGTCTGTATCTTGAGATTCTGGTATGTTTTTTAGATTTTCTGGGTGGTGCAGAGAATGCTCCATTTTTGCCAAGGATGCATTGCCTTTGGAGGGGAAACTATAGTCTCAATAAATGTTACATAATGTTAGAAATTAATGGATATGCTTACACATGAAAATAAGAAAGAACATACTCCTCTGTCAGTAATTTGGCCAAGATACTAAACTACATAACAAACAAAATTCCAAGGGATCTTTCACGTGGGTTTTTTTTTTTTTTTTCCTTCCCTCCCCTTGAACACAATCCACATGACCACAAAGGACCATAAGATGACTAAGGGAGTGGAATATCTTTCATATGAATAGAGGCTGAGAGATTTGGGATTGCTCAACCTCAAGAAGAGAAGGCTCAGGAGGGTCTTATCAATGTGTATAAATAAAGGCATAAAGAAGAGGGAGCCTGACTCTTCTCAACAGTACCTGCTGACAGGACAAAAGGCAGTGGGCACAACTTAAAACCTAGGAAATTCCACCTGAACACACACGAGCAAAAAAACTGTATTTATGAGTGTGGACAAACACTGGAACAGGTTAAGCAGATAGATCGTGGTGCCTCCATCAGTGGAGATATTGAAAACCTGACTGGACATAGTCCTGCACAACCTGTCTTTTGTCTGATTGAACCAGGGGAGTTGGACTGGATGATCTCAGGACATCTTTTCCAACAAAAATGATTCTATGAGTTTGTGACCCCATCAAGCAGCAAAATGGTTATTATTGGACTCTCAGCAGAACATAGATCCCTTAGCAGTGGTTAGGTTCTGTGCATGCTCATGCTTCTTACTATGCTATTTAGAATTGTTTAATTGTCTCTGTCCTTCCCACTGTTGTATCTGCTTCAGTCACAATGTACTTCATCCCGTGTACAAGCTAATTTTCAGAGAAAGGATTCTTTGTGTTGCATGTGTGAACAGATCCTAACAGCAGGCCTTGTTCTGTTCTCAGTACTGCATCTCATGAATCATAGTAAAAAATAATGATTTGGAGGGCAGTGTGTTATCTCTGAAACCACCTCCTACTTCATCTAGATGCTTCTTCGATATCTTCCACTCAAACACTGACTCATTCTGGTTCTAACGTGAGTGCTGCTGAACTTGCAGCCATTAGGGCTAGGCTATCAGCTAGCATATCACTTTCTTGTTTTAGGAGGTTTCTGTCTGGAGCAAAAGTGATAGTAGAGACTTGGAATGAGGTTAATATACACATTTTACCAAACTCCTTATAAAGCCTGTCAAGAGTGGGATTGATATGAGCAGTTGGAACAGTATTGGATTAGTCAGAATGTACAGCTGATGGAGTGCAATTGTCTAAGACTGCATATCTGCTTCCAATTCTCAGTCTGCACTGCATAGGAATGTGAAGGGATCTCGACTGGCAGTTCTTTTGGACTTCTTCCAGATGTTGTATTTTTCAACAGATTTTTCTTACCCGAAGATCTTGCTTATAACAGCAAACTTCTGATAATATCCCATCTTGACATTAGTACTTGTGCTAGTCTCCTAGCAGGTGTAATGAGGTCACTGGTATCTTTAAAAAGTGCATCTTCAAAATTTACAAGGAAAGCACAGGTTAGATTTTTGCCAGTGCATATGCAATTGGTCCCGGAAGGCTCGCAGCAGATACTTGCATCTGCTGTGACTGTTTGTCATCGTGCCCTAATGGTTGGGAAACTCTCCTCATCTGGGGAAGGAAGCCATGCAGTAAAGAGGGAAGCTGGAAGCTTTACTTTAAGCATGAAAAATATGACTCTTTATTTTTGTAGGCTGAAATTCTTCTGCAAATTGTCCTTGAACTGACTTGTAAACACCTCTTTAGGAACAGAGACAAAGGAAATGGAAATTTCAGAGTGAGAGCTTTTGAGAGGGATGAGACCTGAAAACTAGGTCCTCTAGCCCTTGTTAACTTGGGAGTTCCTAGGTACAGAAAATTGTGAAATCCTTAATGAAGGAACATTTTGTAGATGACAGATTTTTCTCAGCAACCCACAGTGTGGTCCCTGCTGCCATATCTCATGATACTGAACTATCATTAGATGTCCACTGTTAAGCTAAATTTTCTTCTGTTCTTTGACTATGCTAGTGCCTTTCTCCACATTAATGATGTTTTGTAGGAGAGCCATCCATGAGATGTGCCATGGTAAAGATGATCCTTGCATCCCAGCCTGATGCTTGCTTTCTGGTGAGAAGCCATGCTAAATTGACAGCCTGTAGTAAAAGCACTTTGTAATGTGCCAGTGCTATCTCCAATTCATAGGCTTCCTTCTTTCCTTTCTGCACTATGTGGGCTTTTTGTTTATATTTCACTAATGTTATTTCATCTCTAAATTCCACAACAGGAAATGGCTAATGCATTTGCCCAGAAGCACCTGAGGTCTATAATCCTGAATGTAAGTACGTCTGGAATGATAGAGTGCTTCCTTGTGTTCTCTCAGTAGAGGTTTCACTTGGCAGAGTGTAAATTGTGCTGCTCTCAGGGCACTTAAAAGTGACTCTTTTGAAGGTGAAATTGGAGCCACTTGTTCAAAAGGCAGTTATCAGGATTCTTCTTTCTACTGTTACAGAGCATGATCATTATGCTTCTGATAGAATATGCAGGTTAAACAGCTGAATCTTCATATACAGAGATGTACATGTAGCCTGGCACATGCCTATAGCTAATACCTCAGTTTTTATACACATACAAGTTCTTTTCATTTCTACGCTATCCTTTTTTTTGCAGCATGTGATCAGAGGAAACCGCCCGATTAAAACCGAAATGGCACATCAGCTGTATGTGCTACAGGTCCTGACCTTTAATCTCCTGGAAGAGAGAATGATGACCAAGATGGATCCTAATGATCAGGTCACTACTAGAGCTAAGTGAGATCTGATAGAATAGGATGTACAAGGGGCCTTATTCCTGAGCTCCTTACCTCCACAGAGTTTGCAATAGATGGTGCATAAAGTTTCAAAACCACCCCTCACATTGTCCTTGAGATTAGGGTATGCTCATGACTATCCTGCTGTATGCTATGGGACTTTTAGAGATGTAAGTGGTCAATGAAAGCCATATATTCCTTTTTTGACCAGTATTATTCCAGCTGTCAAACTGATTACTCCACCTGTATGGAGGGCACATCATTTTATCCATTTCCTTGCAGTATACAAGGAAGCTGGGCATTTTTAAGGTCTCAGTTCTTAGAGGCATTGTAGTCTTGAGTGAGAAATGCCTTAGCATTATCTGAATGCCTAAAAATTGCCTTTAACTAAACTTGGGGCAGTTAAAAATGCAAACAAATATTTTCCATTACCCAATATACTGAAACTTGCCGTTTTGAAATGGATTGCTTCTTCTTACATAGTGTTAATGACCGTTGGCATCTCTGTATTCACGTGTCACCTCTGGAGAGAGAGGTGAAACTGTGCATTGTGTGAAAACAGTGCCTTAGTGATTGATTGCGTTACCATTTCTTTGCCTTCTGTCCTTCAGGCACAGAGAGACATCATATTTGAGTTGAGAAGAATTGCATTTGATGCGGAGTCTGACACCAATACCATCCCTGGCAGTGGAACAGAAAAACGCAAAGCCATGTACACCAAGGACTACAAGATGCTGGGATTCACTGTACGCATCTTGAGAGAGTACTGACTGTAAAGCATGTAAAGGCAATCTAAGTGATCTCCAGCAGAGTCGTGGGGAAATAAGGAAGAGAAGTTGTTGTTTGCTTTACCATACTTCTGTATCTGAGCTTTAGAAATTCAGCAACATTCAGACTCCCAGAGAAGACCATTATGAACTTGTTGATTAGTTAAATTCCAGGGCTCTTTAGGCACATTCTCTGGAGATACTTATTTACCATATGCACCTAATCTATGAAGAACTTGGAATCAGCCTCTCTTCTAGAAAGTTCGGATTGCGTTGTCAGCAGGTGTCTCTTGGTTAGATGTGAGGGAGGGCTTGATGGACAGGCGGTTGTAAAAATTCATTCAGGAAAGGTTCTCACGCAGTATCTTGGAGCTAATTTGTTTAGGTTCTTTCTACACACTCTTTTGACAGAATCACATCAATCCAGCCATGGATTTTACTCAGACTCCTCCAGGGATGCTGGCATTGGACAACATGCTCTACTTGGCCAAATTTCATCAGGACACCTACATCAGGGTAAGTGAAGCTGCTGTGTTTTGCAGATACCAACACCTCAGCAGCTTTTCTTGGTGTGTCTTGCATCCTCTTCTTGTAGATTGTTCTGGAGAACAGCAGTCGAGAAGATAAGCATGAGTGTCCCTTCGGGCGCAGTGCCATTGAGCTTACCAGGATGCTTTGTGAGATCCTGCAAGTTGGGGAACTCCGTAAGTACCACTTACTACCCCAGCTTTCCAAGTTGCTGAGCTGATGCTTCTGGAAGTAGCTTACAGGCTGACCAATACTCAGAAGCATTTCTATTTCATCTCACTTCTGCCATGTAAGGACGAGGGGAGCTTGGAGTTGCAGTGTGAGTGTCGCAGTGATAATACCAGTGTCGAAGTGAAGTAAGAAATTTTGGTGTGTGTGCTCTAGTTCTCCCTTAAAACTGACACGAGCGGAAGGCTTTAACTTCCTGAAGCTTCAGCAGGCTGCTCTATAAAAAAAACACTCTAGAAGTTGAGAAGTTATGAACTTGAGAAAAGTTTAGTAGCTCTGAAAGTCTCAAAACAGCATTCTGGGATAATTAACCACTATGAGAAATTCTGACAGAGAAAAGTGGGAAACAACGCTAAGCAGTCATTTGGGGGACTCATATGAAAAGGGCACATGGGTCACAGAGGCTTGCATGGCAAAGTGTTGGGGTAGTTGCCCTTCCCAATATAGACTGTCTATGGGGAGACGAAGCACTGAACTATCTTAATCTCTTTGAGTCAGTACTGCTGTACACCATGAGGTTTCTGTCACTGTAGTGGATTTTAGGTACTCTTAGTAGCTGTTGCGCAATATGCTCACATGGTTGTGGTTTCTGTTTCTTCCTGAAGCCAACGAAGGCCGTAATGACTATCACCCCATGTTCTTCACCCATGACCGTGCATTTGAGGAGCTATTTGCCATTTGCATCCAGCTGTTGAACAAGACCTGGAAAGAAATGAGGGCAACAGCAGAAGATTTTAATAAGGTCAGAGTGTATAAGAGGTATTTTTGTAGAATCTTTTGCAGAACAGCACACGTTCACTCAGCCTGTACATGTAGTTAGAGTAGGGCGCAGAAGGTATGACAGGGCATTGACGTGGACTGTAAGGGAGGATGGTCCAACTTTTATTTGGTATGAGCTGAGGTCATTCTTTGTTCTTCTGGATCTTCAAAGTCACTAGTACGTTGACACTCCTGGCCCTGCTTATTCCATGTTGATGCTGCCACTGAGCCGTGCCCTGGTTCTCTGCTGCCATTAAGCAGCAAGAACGTGACCTGCTTTTCTCCCTGCCCCAACTCCTGTAGGTTATGCAGGTTGTGAGAGAACAGATCACAAGGGCTCTCCCCTCTAAACCAAACTCCTTGGACCAGTTCAAGAACAAACTGCGCAGCCTGAGCTATTCTGAGATTCTGCGACTGCGCCAGTCTGAGAGAATGAGCCAAGATGACTTCCAGTCACCACCTATTGTGTAAGAGCCTAACAAAAACACTTGCTTTTTGTGCTTGCTGTTACCTCCATTTTCTGCATACTCTTTCGTATTTGATTGCCAGGGAGCTGAGAGAAAAAATCCAACCTGAGATCTTGGAGCTGATAAAGCAACAGCGCCTGAACAGGCTTTGTGAAGGAAGTAGCTTTCGAAAAATTGGAAATCGCAGAAGACAAGGTAAGGTGACAGCATCTACTGCATCTTTTCATGTGAAGAACTGTAGGCAAATAAGAGCTAATGGATTAATCTGTCAGCAGGCGCGTTGCAGGAAGGAAAGCTGGTTACCCAGGCTGTCTATACCAGCCAGTAGTTTGGGATGGAGCAGATGTGCATTTCTAAGAATACAGCCATCCCCTCATGAACAGGAAGCAGTGCTGAAGAACTGGGGGAGTAGAGGGTTTGGCTGGGGAGACTATAATGTAGTGGCTGTAAGACCTTATGTGAATGACCTTGCTCAGCTTAAGTCTACTTGATGGGTGTTCCAGAAAGATTCTGGTATTGTCGCCTGGCTCTGAATCACAAGGTGCTACACTATGGAGATCTGGAAGATAATGCCCAGGGGGAAGTGACCTTTGAATCTCTACAGGAAAAAAGTAAGTCCTGATTACTGCTCTGGGTACCCCGTGCATCGTTCTGCGCTCTGCTGTCTAGAGGCTGTTAGAGTACCATCCTTTTCAGAGGTGGCTGAAGCCCTGACTGAGATGAGAGCAACTTTTGGTCCTTGCCTAAATCCTTTGAGTCTTGACATTGCTTAGTATTTCTTATAACAGCCAACTGTAGGGGTGTGGTACTGGCAATGTGTTTTGGAAAACTGCAGTAATGAGCTACAAAAACAGGAACAATGCTCAGCTGCAAAGACAAGACAAAGTTCTGGTTTTTTCTGGGTTAGGGTTTCTTGTTTGTGAATTTTACTTTTTCATTATTAGTTCCAGTTGCAGACATCAAAGCCATTGTCACAGGGAAGGACTGTCCACACATGAAAGAGAAAAGCGCACTGAAACAGAACAAGGTAAGTGCTCCCTTTTTGCCTGTAATTATTATCCAATGCTGTAGAGTTGAAGACTGTGAAATCAAGCAACAGGAGCAAATGGTCTTCCACACTGCAGGTGTATCGTTTACAAAACCCATCTCATGTCTGGGCCTCTTCCTAGTGCTCCGTTGAGATTGCTAGGTGCTGTGAGCGTAGTCTGGTTGTGCAATAGGCTATTGTGAGTTGCTCAGGATACTGATGTGGGGAGGTGAACTGAGCTGCATCAAGGCAGCTTCACTTGCTGGGTTAGCAGGAAGAAGGTGCTGTGATGTTTTGTTCAGTCAATGAGTCAAAGATTCTTTTCCATTCAGGAAGTGTTAGAATTGGCCTTCTCGATATTATACGATCCTGATGAGACCTTGAACTTCATTGCACCTAATAAATATGAGGTAAGAAACATAGAGGATAAGCTGTAGAATATAAAGCAATTAACTTCAGAGATTAAGAAGGATCAGTTGCTTCTCATTAAAGGCTTGAGCAGGATCTATTCTGTCAGGTTAATTCTTAGAAAACATTGCTGATGCTTAGTGTGAATCTTCCCCCTTTTTTTTTCCCTTCATTTTTTTTTTCTCTTTAAAAAAAAAAAATTCATACACTAATTTCCCTTGATCTGGAGTGCTACATTCTTCCCTCCTGTGCAGGCAGTTGTTCCCTTTTCCGCACACCAATGCCTAAAATAGCTTTGCTTTTTCTGTTTTCATGCCACAGTAGAAACTCTTGGCCCTCTCCTAGAACTGTGGGGTCATGCTTGCTTACCTCTAGGGTTCTGACATCCGTGGGAAATCTCTGCTGGCGCTGTTTTGGAGTTGGTTAGGTTTTTTTCCCTATAGGTTAACTCCCTCCTATGTTTCCTATTTTGTAGCTGTATAAGAGTATCTAATTGTTGCATGGATGGAAAGATTGACCGTAACCTATCGTTTGTGCCTGGAGTTGTGAATTATCCTCTTTTTCCACAGTACTGTATCTGGATTGATGGGCTTAATGCTCTCTTGGGGAAGGACATGTCCAGTGAGCTGACTAAAAGTGACCTGGACACGTTGCTGAGCATGGAAATGAAGCTGAGACTCCTGGACTTGGAGAACATCCAGATCCCCGAAGCGCCGCCACCCATCCCCAAGGAGCCGAGCAGCTACGACTTCGTGTACCACTACGGCTGACGGGGACTGAGCCGCAAGGGCCGCTCCAGGCAGCCTCGGGCCCCTGCCGGGAGGCCGGCACGGCCGTTTCCTGCACGGAGCCCGCGGTGGGCTGAGCCCGCTCTGCCGCCGGGCCGGGCGGGCCCCGGGCGGGGCGCGACTTTTGTACGAGTCACAATAATAACCAGTAGCGCTGCTCCTGCCGCCGCCTCCGCCTCGTTGCGCTCAGGGCCCGCCCTGCGCGGCGTCGTCACGCGCGCGGGTCCCGCCCCGCTCAGGCACTGTCTGTCTTCTCCCGCCGGCGTCACCGGCGCACCCGCTTCCCCTTCTGGAGGGGCCCGGCCAGTGGCGCGGCCCATCCGGCCCCCCACCAGCAGCCCTTCCCCTCCCTCCCTACCCCGCCTCCCTCCGCCGGCGCGGCCGCCTCCGAGGCTCTCCGCTCGCCGCGTCGCGGCGCCGGGCAGCCGGGGCGCATGGCGGGGGGGGCGGGCGGCGCGGCGTTGGGGCGGGCGGCGCTAGCGGCGCCGCTGGTGCTGCTCTACTACGGCTTCTCCATCGGCATCACCTTCTACAACAAGTGGCTCATGAAGGTGCGGGGCGGCGGGGCGGCGCGGGGCGGCGGCGGGCGGGCGGCGGCAGTGACGGCGGCTGTCGGTCCCGCAGAGCTTCCCCTTCCCGCTGCTCGTGACCCTGCTGCATCTTCTCCTCATCTTCGGCCTCTCGGCGCTCGCCCGCGCTCTGGCGCGCTGCCGCTCCGGGCGGCCGCGGGCGGCTCTCTCCTGGGCCGACTGCCTGCGCCGGGCGGCCCCCGCAGGTACGGAGCGCGGGGCAGGGCCCTGCCCGCCGCGGGGGAGGCGAGGGGGTCCGCTGGCGGGGCCGAGGAGCGAGAGAGGGGCGCCGAGCGGTTGTTCGAGGTTGCCCGCGCCGCCTCTCTCTTTCGGGCCTCGTCCGGAGCCGCGGACGGCGTCCTGGGGTGGACTGCGGGTCCGGGCTGGCGTCTGCCGCCTCCCCTGGAGGAGGCGTGAACCGCGGGGAGCGGCTAGCACTGCTGCGGGCGTCCCGTACATCTCCTGACAGGGTAGGTGTAGGGCTTACTTAAAGTTTTGGCTCTGTAACGAAAACTAGTTAGCATGTGGAGAGGCCACACAGAACGTATTTTTCTGAAGGAGCCGCTGGCACGTGGGAACATACCACGAGAGTCTTCTGCAGTACCTCCATCGGTTGTCTCTGCAGGTTATTTTTTCTCTTAATGTTGGTATCAAGCCATGTGTTTTATGTTATTTCAGGAGCTTTCTCTGACTGGAACTTAGTCTTTATGATGCAGAAGTTCATTGTACGTGATATGCAGAACTGCCGTAGCTGAGGCTAAGGAGCGCAGCTCCTACTTGGACCACAGAGCAATAGCTGCCTCAGTAGTTCTTTGGCAGTGTATTATGTTGGTTCAGTTGTACCGTCTCCCACAGAACAGTATCTGTTCTGAGATCTTTGGCAAGGTTTACAATACCTTAGGTAACATGCCCCATGGTTTCCTGAAAAATGCTTTCTTCGCATTTGTAGCAATACAGCCTTCCAGTATAGCATGCCACTGGATCAGTAAAACTTTCTTGTGGTATGAAGTTTATATACAAGAGAAAATAGACTGTAACAAGAGCTGCACCAGGGTTAAGGGTGTGTGCTGAGAATTGCTGCCAGGCTTGTTTCTTCAGGCTTCTTGGAGTGGCCTTCATACTTGCCAGTTATCATGCTCCGATACATTCAAAAACGACTTAGGGCAAATCTGTGATGGCTTTCACCCACAGAGAGGGCAAGGGTTATTTCTGCACTTTTGCATAGTGTGCGTTCAGTGGGTGCCAACTGAAATCGCAGGGAATGGGACAAACATAAAGAGCTGAAGATATCTGAGGTATGTTGGTACTGAAGAGTTAACCTGAGGATAACGTGGTTTGTGGGGGATTGTATTTTTTTTTCTGGGTCTTCTCTACTCTCTGTTAATGGTCGAGTAGCAGGGGGGTTTGTGTTTTGGTTTTTTTTTTTTACATAGTGGAAGACAGTTAACTTCAGGATTTTTTCTTTGATTCTTTAGCGCTGTCAACTTCCTTGGATATTGGGCTGAGTAACTGGAGCTTCCTATACGTCACTGTCTCCCTGTGAGTACAAACACCATCTTCCCTGGGAGCCTTCTGGTGGGGTTCAGAAAGTGCTTTGTCAGGGTCAGTTTCTTGAATGGGTCTACAGCTCAGTGGGGTGGGAATGCGGGGTCTGTGATAGCCTGCTGGTACCAGTGTGGAAGTGGGTGATCTAGTTCCTAATAGCGCATTGCTGGGAAGGACTACATTGGAAGAGACTGACTGTATTTTGGTCCTTGCAGCTACACGATGACCAAATCCTCTGCCATTCTCTTCATCCTGCTTTTTTCACTGCTCTTCAAGCTGGAGGAAGTGGTAAGGGTCCCACACAATGCTTTAGGGAGGGAGAAGGTCAGACCCAGGGAAATAGGCAGTACACGAAATGTATAAGTAGGGAAAGAATGCGATTCTGTGGATGAATCTGAAAGAAAGGAGTGTCTGTCTCTCTTCAGCTCCATGAGTCAGTAGTGACTTTGTGTTTGCTCTCATCCAGAGGGTGGCATTGCTGCTGGTGGTTCTGCTCATCGCTGGGGGGCTCTTCATGTTCACCTACAAGTCCACTCAGTTCAACGCGCAGGGGTTCGTGCTGGTGCTATGTGCCTCTTTCCTCGGGGGTATTCGCTGGACTCTTACACAGCTGCTTATGCAGAAGGCTGAACTGGGTATGTAGGATGTCAGGAAATGAGGGGTGGTGCTGGTAATGGGGAGGGTAATAAGGAGGTGGTAGCCCTTGCTGCAGAAACGAAACAGCTTGTGTAAGGGACAGTGTTTGGAACCTGGGGCAGGGGTTTTCTGTCGATGGGTAATGAAGGTGGCTTGGTGTCTGCAGCAGCACAGGTGTGGGCAATATAAATGAGGTGTATGTCTAGAAATGGTACTAACAAAGGCTCTAGGAGCTATGTTATTCCCTGGCTTGTTGCTATCTCGTCTCTTATTGATTCTCCTCTTTCAGGGCTCCAGAACCCCATTGATATCATGTTTCACCTGCAGCCGCTCATGTTCCTGGGGCTCTTCCCACTCTTTGCGGTGTTTGAGGGTGCGTGAGTTAATTAGAGAAAGCAGGGATAGCTTTATAGAGTGGTTGGGGAGATTGCTGAGCAGTTTGTTGTTTGAGATGATTTATTTAGATAAGTGAATGGCTATGAACTTTACAATGTTGTTAGAGACATAGAATTACAAAGACCCGGATATACCTTATGCTGGCAGAAATTTGAAGAGTGCATAGGAATATTAGCCTACCACATTTATGGAGATATGGGCTATGAAGAACAGGCTCCACATCCTCCTGATACTGGAATGTGAGCAGCCCAACCCCATCTTGTTGTGAGGTGTTCTGGGTGTTGGGAAAGGTACTCTGCTACTCACTGTCTTCTTCCTAGGCCTGCCTTTGTCCATATCAGAGAAGCTCTTCCATTTCCATGAAGCAGGAATGCTGTTCTGTCTGGTAGGGAAGCTGTTCTTGGGTGGAATTCTTGCCTTTGGTCTAGGCTTTTCTGAGTTCCTCTTGGTTTCCAGAACATCTAGCCTCACCCTTTCCATTGCTGGCATTTTTAAGGTAAGGCATGGTTCCTGTGCTAATACTAGAAGGCAAGTACCAAGACATCCCTAATGGGCCGTGTGGTGGGAACTTCCTTAGAGCCTTAGAAATTGTCTCCTGTTGTTTTTTGTTCTCCTTGCACAGGACTTTGATGCTTTGCCTTGCAGTCTCTGCAGTGAAGTCACTTGGTCCATGACAGCAAGGGGCAGAGACTAGTGGCTGTTGTATAAAAAAATACCATTAAGGTCCAAAGTTTGGTGGGATCTGAGATAGTCTAAAAACATGTGGGTCTCATGAGCAATGGATAGTGTGGGAGGGAGGAGTGGTAAGAAGGGCATGCTCTTGCATCTGACTTAGATGTGAAGTAACCACTGGTTTGAGCTATCTCTTTAATTGAGTTTGACACATTGTCCCCTCCTTTGAGGAATCTGACACATGTACTTTTGAGCTAAATGGTGATGTGTGATCAGGAAGTCACAGGATTCCCATGTAGCCAAGCTATGCAGTCAGAGGACTTAAAATCCCACACCCCAGTTTAACAGGTTGTTCTGTTTCTAGAAAGAGTGTTTAAAACTCTCTGCACGTGGAATAATGTGCTGATGGAAGTTAGCAGCTTGGCATCTGTATCTAGGCCTGCAACTGTAAAACGTCTCATGCGTATCTCCTTAGGTCCTGCCCTGCCACATGTCATATTTTTTGTTTCCACAGGAAATCTGCATTTTATTTCTCGCCACACACTTGCTGGGAGACCGCCTCAGTCTCTTGAACTGGCTGGGCTTTGCTGTCTGTCTGTCAGGAATCTCCCTTCATGTTATTCTCAAAGCCATGAATTCCAAAGGTGATTCTGTTTTAAAACCTTTTCTGTTTCTCTGTAGGCATTCTCATAGTTTCACTAGGAGCTCTGTCTAGTTCCAGCTCCTTGGCAACGCCAGGTTTGATTGGCGTGCTAGCAAGTTTGTCACTCAATGGGCTCTCTGCATGCAGGTGAAAAAGCACCGAAGCTCCACGAAGAGGCCAGCTCCAACCCTGACCTGGAGCTGCTGCTGTACCACACTGAACATGGTGAGGAGGAGGAAGAGGATGTTGAAACCACACAGCAAGACTGACTCAACATGAAGCACAAAGCCCCCTGCTCTGTTCTTGCCAAACCGGCCTGACAGCTATCTAGAAGGAAGGTCCGAGAGTTTCTGTCTGTGACCACCCAAAGCAGAGCTAGGGCCTGGTGAGAGAGTCCTGCTGTTCTATCACAGTATGGATCTGTTGATGCTGCACGAGAAATAGGCAATATCCTGTTCACAGAGAGCAAACTTGGAAGACAAGCCCTGGTTCAGTGGAAGGAAGTAGAACAGCATGGTGAGACTGGGAAATGCTATAGAATGCTTATTAGGGAATCCTGAAGGCTGTACACTAAGAGTGTAGACCATGAGCTGAAGAATGAGTATGGACATGTCTAGATGGCAGCTGAGTGGTTCAGGGAAGATTTTAGTGTTGTTTAGGCTTTGGCTTCAGAAGAGAAGGTAGATACACCTTTCCATACTTTCTTTATGGTTCTGCTAAGTAGAAACTCCAGTTTTGGTGGGAGCAGATGACTATATATAAATCTGTAGACTTGTCCCAGCAAGAAGGCACCTTCATGCCTGGTGACCTCCATGTTCTGTGTGCATAGTAAGGGGAGAATTGAATGCTGTTATTTGGGACCAATTGAACATAGCCAAATGATGTTGGTTGGAGGAAGAACAGGAATTCATCAGTACCTCTGTCTCTACAGGCCAAGGGAGAGAGAGCAGTATCACAGGACATTTGACCTTATTTGAACATAAGCTTAATGGAAAGTATGTGGGTATCTGAAGGGGGTATTTTTTTGTTTTTTAAATAAACTGTTTTTTAGATTCCCTTTTGTCTGCACATTATGCACCTATGCTTCATCAAGCAGAGGTCATTTGTCTTTTGAACTCCTTTCCTTTTAGATCCACACTGACCTTGCTACTTTATGTCCAATTATTTTTGAGGTCTGACACAAAAAATACTTTCCAATGAACAGGATCCTTCATATCTAACACTATGGGGATGTTCCTGCAACTCGTCATATTTGTGCCAGCCAAGAGAGCATACTGACTTGTCTGCCTTCGTGCATGAACAAGATGATGCCGTATCCTAAGATGACTTTTAGTATTGTGGCTTTTTGCAGGAATCTTATCTTTTTGCTCCATTGGATCAGTTAGTGCTGCAGCCTTGTCCAGGAAAGGGGAATGGTGCAGGTTTTAAGATGTGTCTTTTTTACTTTCTTCTAAGCCACAAGTGGTGTTGGGCAGGTGGCTGGTTTTTTGCGTGGCAGAATTTTCAGCTCTGTGAAAGTTTTGTTCAATGCTAGCTTTTGGAGTTTTCGGAGTGGATATAACTTGAGAAAGCTTCCCAGAGGGATAACAGTGCGATCTTTCTCCTGAGAGGAGCCAGATGTTAAAGTGAACTTCTCATATTCTGTTTGAGAACCTGAACCATTTTGACTAGACTGTCCCTCTGTTGATCTTGCTTCATAGCTTTCAGATAGGAAGTCTGTCTTCATGACTTTAGTCAAGAGCATGTTGTGCAAAAAACTGGTTCTGAAGAAGAAAACATTGTTTTGATAATAGTTACGTTCTTTGACAATGTTCTAATAGGCCCTGGTGACTTGCTTCAGAGCAGACAGCAGGTGGTGCCACTACCTCCTGTAAAGCTGCTGAACCAGCAGTTCCAGGCCAGGCTGGCCCACCAAGGGATCTTGTGCATCAAATGGAATGCCTGGAGCTGAAAATGGTTTGGCCTGGATTTTCCAATAGGGGGGACTTGTGATGCTTCCAGCAGTACTCACCCTGCTTACCCTACTGATAGGTGTAAGCCCCAAGCACTAAATACTCTGTACTTGACGTGGGGCAGTGATGCTTTCTGCACATGATCTGTGTTTGACAATACCACAGCTGCTCTTTGCATTTACGCTTTCCACTCTCCTAGAACTGAACTTCAGGCATCCTTAGACTGTGTGAGTCTCAGACTGGAATTTCATGTCCTTGTAAATCCAAGGTAAAGGTGACTTTGTTCACAGGCCAGGATTCGCACCACATATGGTGCTTGAGGATCAGATTTGATTGTGTCAGCGCAAGCACTTGTGAACTGCAGAGCCCTGTATGTTGCTTCCAGTCACATTTTAATATAGAGGGGATGCCCCAGAACCTAGTATCCACACTTAGCATTTCTGATCTAGACACAACTTTTTGGCAACAGATATCACACTGATGGGGAACCTGAAGAACTTACACTTTCCTGCATACCTGTGGGAGATGTATAGGGCTCTTCTACTGCTTTGAAAGTCGTTTTTTGTCTGTTCTATGCTAGAACTACTCCTACCATTCAGATGGAATAACATCATTTGGGATAGCGTGTCCCCTGCTGGCCAAAGCTCCAGAATGTTAAAATCTCAAGGTCTAGATGCAGTCAGGCTTGCTAGAATAAGGTGGGAAGGGGCAGTTGTTTCACAGCATCTTCAGGACTCATTTGAGGCATGTAAAAATTTGCACGATAACTCATCAGAGAGAGAAGGCACAAGCCCCTGGGTGAGCATAATTGGAAAATGCAGTTTCTTGAGCCCTGTTAGCTTTGGGAATCTTGTAGTGCTAGGAATCTTCAAGTCACCTTGCATACGATTTAGCTGCTGAATCTCTGTTCCTTCAGTTTCTATTGAACAGCCTGATGAAGAATTGTATGACAAGCAGAGGTCCATCTGTGTATTAGCCTTGAGTCTGGCCCCAGCATGCTACAAAGAGGTGAGAATAGACACTGCTCACCTTTCAGCATCTCATTCCACAAGTGACCAAAGCAGGAATGCTAAACATACGTGTTCAGCTATGCATTAAAGACGTGGTCCTGCCCTTTTGGTTGAAGACAGGATCTTCTTGGTGTCCTATAGGGAACCATGCAGCTTGACCAATTTTGAGGGTCTGTTGGGGCCTCTCTGCTGCAGCTGGGGGTTCTTTTAGCATCTGTACATTAGTGTGTTGGTTTGAGCAACAGTCCTGGATCTAAATTACTTTCTCTAGCCTGGAGCATTCCTGCTGAGAATCTTCATGGTGCTATCATGCACTCCCAGCCATGTATGCAGGGTTAGCTGTAGATCTGTAACAATGGAAATGCATCTCCCTCACAGGAGTCTCAGAGCTCCAGCATAGAAGTTTTCATTTAAAAACAGGGTAGTATTGGGTATGCTTGTCATTGCTGCATGTGCTTGACTGGGGTTACCAGACAATAATCAGTGAGCAGCTCTGCTTAGGTCTCTTTATCTTCCTGCCATTAACTGACCAAACAGAGGGGGTTTTTGCAGTCTGGACTGTCAAGTGCTTGGTTTTGACTGGGAAATGTAAAATGAAAATGAAAGGATCCTACTGTTTGTGGGTTTATCTTGCTTTTGTAACAGCTTCTGGTGAGAGCCTAAACTTTGCAGGGGAGGGAGCACAACATCTATGTTCCCCACTCCCTACAGCCCCTGTGCAGGTGTTGCTGTTCTTGTTCTGCTGTTGTTCACCCACATCTACTGTGTCTGTCTGCTCTGTGTCACTCCTTCAGTCCTGGCAGGAGCACCGTGACAAAGGATGGGCAAATCCCACAGGCACAGGGCTGTGAGGTCTCCTGCCGTTAAGAGGTCCCTATGTTTGTGCCACAGCATGGTCTCCATGGTCTTCTGAGGGGAGTGATGAAGCTCATTGGTCATACATACTAATTTCTGATGAGCTCTGAGTCAGGGGCCACTTTAGGGTATGGGAGAAGTAGTTTTCTGTGCATTAAATCATTGTGTGGCACAGTTTGGTTCTGCTCCTCAAAGGAAGAGTGTGAAGGCTGAACGTGCTGGAACCGCTCTTGAGTGCTCTGGTGCTGGGGAAGACCTGCACATCCATGCAGCAGCACACACTCGAGCCCCTTGGCTGGGGAGAGCACACACACGTGTGTTCATACTGGGCAGGCCTTTGCCCGCCTGAGGGCCTTCATGCATGCACTGACAGAGCCATACACAGGAAAGAGAGGGCTGTGACTGAATATTGGTGGTGTTTGAACTAATTAAGCAGTAGAAGCAAAGCTGAACAAGTCTCAGAGGTGCTGCACTCCTTCTGCAAACTACTTTTGCCTGTAAGACCAGATGTTTACATGTGTGCTGATTTTTGCCCCCCTACCTATTCCCCTGGGAGACCTCTTTATTTGAAGAACAGATGCTTGGCTTCCTGCTGAAATTTGAATACAGCAAACATCCTGAGAGCAAGGAGGAAGTGTTCCTGGAAACCCTTCTGCCCGGCAAACAAGGCATCATCAGCAAGCTTACTGTGGGAAGGGCAGCCTGGCTCCAAAACACACAGGAGTAGCAAGGCAGAGCCACAACACAGGGCATGGTGTACAGCAGTGCCCTAGTGCCCTGGCTTCATTTCTTGTTTCAGCGGTAGTTTTGATTCTGTGGCTTGTGGTTGGTCCCTAGTGAGGTGGGGAAAGGGGCAGACAGCTGCTTACCACCCAGGCGGTGGCTGTAAGGGGCTCATATTGAACTGCGATCTTTGCAGTGGCAAGTAATTGCCCCAAACTCTTTACGCCTGCTTCTGCACTGAGTCTCTGGGGTTTTTTTGTCATTGGGGCATGCAGGTTTTAATGTTCACAGTCTTGGCTTTCTGCAGTCCAAGGAAGGTGAAAGAATCCTTGCTTCTAATCTGCACCCGACACTTGGAAATGGCTTGCTCCTCTGGAGTCATGCGAACCTGAGAGGCTGGTTCTGTGTCCTGCCGTTGCTTGAGGAGTCGTTTTGTGGGGTTAGCTGTTTATCTTGCTTTGTATTAGGAAAGGTGATGCAGCCAAAAGTGAGCTTTGTCTGGGACTTAAGTGGGTGGTGGTGTTTGTGATGGTATTTCCTGCTGAGTGCAGTTAAGCCTTCTGTGAGGCGTGTGCTCTTCCAATAGGACAATTTGTTTGTGCCTCCTCCCTTCTCCCAGTCGTCTTGTTGCTAGGACCTCCAAATGCCTGGCTGGGCCTTTGTTGCTAGGCTGGCCTCCCTGTGGACCTTGCTGGGAGCAGAGGCCACTGCCAGCTGCTGGCTGCTTGCCTGGTGAAAAGTATCAGAATTGACAATGCAATTGGTAATGAAAATCACAAGCAGGAAGATGCAGCCAAGCCCTGTAATTGCACTAATTGGAGACATCATCATGAATGCGCTAAGAGCCATTCTCCTGGTCTCAGCCTAGTAATTCTATCCTCATGTTTCAGCACCTTCACCACCACCCTATGCAAGGCAGGCCCACCTGCCATGTGGACATAATTCACTGTATAAAGGGAGCTGGAAGGTGTTACGTTCCTTGTCTGATGGAGCTGCTGCTTGCTTTCTAGATGTTGAAGGTCTTCAGTGGAACTCCCCAGGGAGAATGGAGCAGAGCTGGTGCCAGGTGTTGGAGTCTGTGCTGCACAGCGCTTTGCTTGCAGCCTTGAATTCTCCCTCTATGTCAGAAGAGGAGATGGATCAGCCTCAACCTGCCCTGTGAGGTTGGAGCTGAGAAACTCTTTCTCCTCTTATGCTGAGTTAGCGATTACAGGATAATTCAGTCACGAAGGGACCTCAGCAGTTCTCTGCACAGGCAGCGTCAACTGTGAGTTCAGACTAGGTTGCTCAGGGCTTCATCCAGGCGGGTTTTACCAAGGTGGGAGACGGTGTAGCCTCTCTGGACCCCTGCTTCAATGCTTGACTGTCCTCATGAGGAAGAGGGGTTTTTTCCTTATCTAGTCTGAACATGTCCTTATGCCCACTGTCTCATCCTCCCACTGAGCACCACTGATAAGAGCTGCCTCTATCATCTCAAATAACTTCCTTGTAGGTACTGACAGATTGCTATGAGGTCCTCCTGAAACCATCTCTTCTCCAAGCTGATCAAGCCTCCTTTCCTCTGCATTTCCTTACAGGAAAAGTGCTTCAAGCCCTAAGTACCTTGGTGGTCCTTTGCTGAACTTCCACTCATTTGTCCATATCTTTCCTGTGTTGGGGCAGAAACTGCGTGCAGTGTTACTTCATGGGGACTAACAAGTCCTGGTATAAAGGAATAGTCAGTTGCCTTGATCTAATGGCTGTCTTCCTCTAGTACAGTGTGGGATGCTGCTAGCTGCCTTTACTGCCAGTGTGCACAATGTTCAGTGTGCTGTCTACCAAGTGCCCACATTCTTTTCAGCTGAAGAGTGGGAGAGCCAAGGATGATCCTGGAGGCACTTGGGCAGAGCCCTAGGGTGCCTCTATATATGTTTCAGTCTATAGCCTTGGCATGGACACTGCAGGGGTATTTCCCCAGAGGGAGGAACTGCAGCCTGCTCATGAATCTTGAGGGATACCATCCAAGCCCCAGCTGCTGGAGTTTGGTATCCACAGATACCAAAGGAATTTCCCAGGAATGGGAAAATTAAGACTGGAGAGCCCATTGATCTTGAAGGCTCTAAGCCCCCTAGGGAGGAAAGAAAATGGGCATGGTTTTGGAAACTTAATGCGGTTTTGGAGGATTTGACTTGCAATTTTTGCTAAGTTAGCGCTGGCAACATTAAAGCTGGGACTGAAACAGGAGGGCTTGGCTGCAAGTCCATACAGTGCACTGCTCTGTCACTCTGCTAGCAGGGCTGATGGCTGGTTGTCCAGACTGTGACACAGGTACAGGCTGGTCTTGCTAGTAAGCAATGCAGGCAGGGACTACTCCCAAGTTTTCGGTTATGTACAGCAGGTCCTGAACCTCTTCGTGGTCTCTGAGTATCCTGGGGAGATAGATACTGCTCCTGTCCAGCACTCTCTGTGGGAGAATGGATCCTGCAAACCTAGCATAGCTTCTGTCCTGGGATGCAGGTCTTTGGCTTCCTTCTGACACTGCTAAAGTTCTCCCCATGTGCCCTGTCTCTCCCTGGGCACTTGTCTTTAACCTGCCAGTGCCTCTCTCAGTGGTCACATGCTCTGATACTCCTGTACATTTGTACTCTTTGATTCGTTCAGCAGCCTCAGTCTTCCAGTCATTCTTGGATCGGAGGCTGCAGCTGCAGTCCCCTACAGGGGAGGCAATTCCTGCTGGCAGTCCAATGGACTTGGGTGTGAGCAGCAGGGACAGTGCAATGAGAAAAGAGCACATGTGGGAGAGGGGCTCCTTGCACCAGCCTCACAGAGAAGGGAGGCATTGCTATGGCCAGGGGTGACCCTGGTCAAGCCAGCAGCCATCCCATATAGCAGTGCTGCCTGTTGTGGGTTTGGGCAGAGGCAGGCCCAAACGGGGAAGCACTGATGTTCCTGGGTCTGTCCCCAGCTGCCAGGTGAGACCAGTGGCTGCTTGTAGAGTTGGGATGCCTGGAGTTGTTCCTGCTGCAGTCCAGTCACGTGGAGAGATCATGCAGAGAAACTTTCTGTTCCATGAAGGTGTCAAGGATATGTCTTTACGCAGTGCTGTCTGTAGCTTGTGCCTGCAGTTTCATAGATTTTTCAGGCCTGAAGCAACCATTCATTTACCTAGGGCCCCTGTGTAACTCCAAGTAAGAAATACCATTATTCTGTTTTGCCTGTAACGAAGCCAGTGTCTCTCAGATGATGTATATTCTGTGACAGGGCAGAGGATGCGAAAGGCAGAACAGATGGCACTTCTCAGGTAGCATGGCCCAGTGCCGTGTTTCCTGTTTACACTTTGCTTGACTACAGGCTCCAGCCTCCTTTATTAACAAAGTTAAAGAGCTCTTTCACACCAAGTATTAAGTGCTTATAATCAAATCACCTCTGAGGCTCCCTTTTTTGGTGAGATAACAGACTGAATGCTTTCATTCTGTCCCTGGCAAGTGTTTTCTCCAGCCTTCAAATCACATTTGTAATTATTCTGTGCATCCTCCAGTTTTTCAAAATCCTTTTAGAGAGGTGGGCACTGTATCTGACCTAGAGCGGCATACAGGGGGGAACCTTGTCAGTCTGCTCTCACGCGCTGCTCCCCATCCACGTCTCTTGACTTTGCTACCAGCACATTGCCTACTGAGGATGTACAGGAGGCAAAGAGTGCTCTGTGTAGAGCAGCAAGGACTCCAGTGTGCTCCTGTGAAAGGCTAATTTCCCCTCTACTTGATACTGGCCTAGGTAGGTCAACCCTCTTGTCATCACCCACTGAGGTTCTCCCAAGGCACTGTCAGTCCAGGTCTGTGGTTACTGGAGGATAAAAGACCAAGGAGCAGCAGGTTTTTGCTGGAAGTGCACCTGCTATTATCTTCTCTCCATTGTCATGACACTACCCCTGGATCAACCACCTTCCTCACTGCTGCGTCATCCCCAGAAGGCAAATAAAGGGGGCTTTGAGCAGAGAAGAGGGGAAAATGGCAGCTGGCCAAGAGGAGTGGAGAAACTGGACACAGAAAACAACGGAGTGTGGGTGGTTAAAGATCACAATCACAGAATGGTTGAGGTTAGAAGGGACATCTGGAGGTCACCTTGTCCAACCCTCTGCTCAAGCAAGGCCACCTAGAGCAGGTTGCCCAGGAGCATGTCAAGACAGCTTTTGAGTATATCTCCAAGGATGGAGACTCTGCAGCCTCTCTGGGCAACCTCTGCCAGTGCTCAGTCATCCTCAGAGTGAAAAGGTTTTTCCTGGTGTTCACAGGGCAACTCCTGTGCCTCTGGTCCTGTTTTACTCTCCCTTCAGGTATTTATATACACGGATAAGATCGTCCCAAGTCTTCTTGAGGCTGAACAGTCCCAACTGTGTCAGCCTTTCCTCATGTGTGAGGAGCTCTAGTCTCTTCATAGTCTTTGTGGCTCTCCAGCATGTCCATGTCTCTCTCGTACAGATGAGCCCAGCACTGGGCACAGTACTCCAGGCACGGCCTCCCCAGTGCTGAATAAAGGGGAAGGGTCACCTTTGTCGTCCTGCTGGCAATACTTTACCTAATGCACCCCAGGATATCGTTACCCTTCTTGGCAGCAAGGGTACAGAAGACGTGGGGGAGTATCTAGGTAGGGGACCTGAGTGCGAGAACCTCCCCTGTCTAGCACTGCAAGAGGTCTTGCTGGGGTGCAGGGCTGTTAGCGTAAGTAGCCCCACCATCTCATCTTGTGCTTTCCAGCCTAGCGGAGCTCGGTAATTGCTTTCTCTATCAGAGCTCCTTACATTAACAGGCAGTAACTGGCACCTGTGTTAAAGAGCCTGGTTTCAATTACTGCTGAATGCAGCTCAAACTCCAGAGCTGGGAGATTACATGGCGGAGGAGAGGTAATGCTCATGTTTACTCTGTCTTTCCACCAGGTGCTCCTCTTCCCCCAGGGATGAAACATTTCTTGCATTTCTTCCTTGTGCCTTGAATCTACAAAACCACCAGCAAGGGCTGCATGGGAAGCCTCCCAGTGTGTCTCTCGGGAGTGCAGAGAACAGGCATAGCTGACACAGTGCTCAACTGTGTTATTCCTCACGTGGATGTTTCTTACAGAAGCCTCTACTACAAATTCTGCCCTGAATGGTAGAGTAGCAAGGTGTGGGAAGGAATTGGTTTTTGTTGATGGTGGTGTTCCCCCAGCCCCAAGCAACAACAATCCTGGGAGCTTTCCCGGACTCTCCCCTCAGCTATACATGTCTGTCTGGCTTCCACTGCTTCAGCACTGCCCTGTCCCCTGGGCCCAGCCCCCTTCTGCTGCGGTTCATCATTTCTGATCCAATAGATTACAGCACCATTAAAATGCACAGGGAATTGTTTTCTGTGTTTTAGAGCTATGAGCCCTTAAATTTCCATTTGTTTAGTAGGTGATGAATGGATAGTTGTGGAGCGGTGGGACAGTTCCTGACTACAGAGCAACTAGTGCTCCCTCCTGCAAGCTTTGCACAAGGAGTCTTGTCAGTTTGTGAGGCAGCAGCTGTCTGGAGCTCCACTTTCCAACAAAACTCCCTGGTTCAGTTCGTAATGGGGTTGAGGGAGCTATGTCAGAACATTCAGACTTTATTCCTGTGCTGTGTTTTGTGTCTGATGTCTAGGAGGGAGAAGAGAGCTGCTGTGTAGGCAATTTGTGCTACAGAAGCCCAGCTGGGAGTCTTGGGCCCTGCAGCTACTTGAAGGACTTATTCAGATAGTGGGTAGGAGCCCCAGCATCAGAAAACAGGGATAAATGGAGATCCTCAGCACAGAGTAAGGGCAGTGAAACAAGGAAGAGAGTGGCTGAAGCACAGAGGGCTGGCTACAGGCATCTGGGGAAAGACCGTGCTGGCATCCAAGGAATGCTGTAGTTCAGTGGCTTCCCGGTGACTGAAGGAGTCCTGCTTGATGCTGGAAGTTAGGTGGCTCTTGTAAGATAGCCATTGCTAATAGCAAGGTCCAGGTCTGCTGGGAACAGGCACCAACCATCCTTGGGGAGGCTGGCCCTGAGCAACCCCAGCATACAGCCATGGAGGAAGACATGACTTGTTTGAGAGGGCAGCTGTTACCCAGTGCTGAGAATGGCCCTCCTGAAGACAGTGAGGTTATTTATCACTGATCTGTATGTGCTTCCTTGCCAGTCAGTCCCTCTTCAGCCAATGCACTCTTTGCTGCACCTGTGCTGCTTTTGCCTTTCTTATCCCCGGTAACCTGGAGGCAAAGGTGCACCTGCACCGCAGTGCTTCAGCTGTGAAGATGTGGGGCACATGGTGGGCATGACCATCACTGCGTGATTTGCTTCTTCCTTTCTCTATGTGTCTGTGTAGTTGCAAATGTAGTTTTAAGTCGGTCTGCAGCACTTGGGGCCTCTCTAATGGTTTTAACACTGGATGTACACTTTGCTGCATGACTCTTGTCCCACAGTTGATTTTTGGAGTCCTACCTTGAGCAATAGTAAATTCCTGATCTAAGCTGCTCTGCCTGCACTGCCAATGCATTTCAGTTTTTCCCCTCTTCCCTGTCTCTTCAGGCTGCAGGACACTGGGAAAAGCCTGTGAGAGGCCCCCAGGTCTGTTCTCTGGCTTTGGGGCACGGTACAGCAACCATTCCACTAGCCCATACATCCAGCACTTGCATAAGCGTCAGGAGTGGGCACAAAAGGATTTAAACAGTGCTGGAAAAATCGGCCTTTAATTCATTTCTGTCCCTTCTAGCAACCTAGATGGAAAGTGCCTCCCTATTGGAAACAGCACCTCTTGGAAATGGAAACGTAGGATGGCTGGGGATTAGGGTGCCTATAGCTGGAAATGGGTTTCTTATCATCTCTCTGAACTGAATTGGTGGGTCAGCCTCTGAAAATTGAATTGCCTTCCCTGTTTCTGTCTCTGCCATTGCATTCCTCTTGTGCTCTAGCTTTGCACCAGCCTCTGGCTTCCCTCGTCCCTATCCTCAGCAGAGCAGGGACTGCCTCTGGGAGGGTGCGTGTTAGTGGAGAGGGACTGGAAGGTGGGCAGGACTGGCTACACCTGGGAAAATTCATCCTTTGGATTCTCAGGGCCAGGAGGATGTAGTTCCTCTTTCCAAGCTTCCCTCTGACCTTGCGAGGACAGTGGTAGCCTGGCAGAGCCCAGCTGTAGAACATGAGGGAAGGTATGAAATGATGAGAAGGCATCAGGCACAACTGGAAATGAGAGCTGGTGATGAGGAGCTGGGGTCAAGGCACAAGAAAGAAGCGGGGAAGATGAGAGTAGCTGGAACAGATAAGGGAGAGACCAGGTTGAACATGTCAGAGCAGGAGAGAGAGTGACTCCTGAGACGAGGAGCAGCCTGAACCCTGGGTCTTTGCTGGGCCGGGTGGAGGCATCTCCCGTCAGCACTCAGGCTCTGCCCCGGGATTGGCCAAAGGTGGCTCTTTCAGTTCCTCCTCACAGTCTCTGTTTGTGGTTTGAAAATCCCACTGCACAAGCACCAGCCACCATTGTACCCAGCTCTGCGTTGGCCTGCAGTGTCCCCGCAGAACCTGGGCGGTTCACTGCTCCCCAGGCCCAGAGCAGGTTAGGCCCATGGTGCGGATCTGCGGACCAGACAGGCAGGGCTGTGGGTGTGATGGCTGTGGGTGTCCAGGCATGGTGCCAGGGAT
Source organism: Bucorvus abyssinicus (assembly GCA_009769605.1). Taxonomy (NCBI): domain Eukaryota; kingdom Metazoa; phylum Chordata; class Aves; order Bucerotiformes; family Bucorvidae; genus Bucorvus; species Bucorvus abyssinicus. The sequence goes on from CM020047.1 coordinate 211,085, forward strand.
TTCTTCTAAGGTTTTTGTTTCCAGAGTTTGGTGATAGTTCTATTTTGCTGATCTTCATTTTACCATAGGCTGTCAGTGCCTGATTTCATCGTGTCACAGTATGGTTTTTGGAGGAATTTTCCATCCCTATTAAAGTGTGTGCCATAAGCACAAGAGGTGCTCAGTGTACACCTGTCAGTGGCTTTTCAGTGCACCAGCCTGCAGTCACGGTGCTGCTCCAGCGCATGGTTACTGGCCTTGGTACCTTCCTGGCATGGGTATGCCAGAAACACATTGAGTTTGAAAATAAAAATATTTAGGACTAATTGGGGAGGTTTTTTGCTATGCCTACAGAGCTACCAATCCATGGTCAATGGTATCTGAAGCAGAACTCTCTTTCAGAATAGCCCTTCCGCACTGAGCCCAGAAACACTAAAGTAATTGCTGGCTACCAGGGCAAAGCCCTAGCCAAGGGCCTGGTTCCTCTTGTAAGGGTAGGTTGTGCTCAGGTCGCAGAGGCTTGCTGTCTGCCCTGTGAAAGAGTAGAAGTCCTCCCTTCTTGCTAGGGCACTGTTCTTACCCTCTGCTGAAAGACTGACTCAAATTGCTGACAAATAATGGGAGAAAGGTTACCTTTAATCGTACAAGTGCTTCCTTACATGCTGAAGGGCGAGCTGCGGCCAGGTTTAGCCACATCAGAAGGGGTGGGCAGCCTTTATCTCCGCAGCAAAGGAAATGGGGAATAAAGACATTATTATTTGAGGAGTGGGATGCAGATTTGCTCATTTGTCACTAGCAGCATCCACACTTGCATGGGAGGGACACACTGGTTTGTTATGTGTGACTGTTTGTATGTGCTCATCATGTGGTGGCCTGGAAAGCAGGGACAGGGATGGGGGCAGAACCAGTGGCAGCCACAGAGCAATCCTTATGTAATTTGGGAAGTTTCCTTTCCCACGTGCTTCTGCAGGGCCTCAGACCTGCCCCATGGTCTATGCCTGGGATTGTGAGCCATGGAGTTATTCCCAGGAGTATTTTGCATGGGGTTGTTTCCCCAGCTCTTGGTCCAGGGCCCAGGTCCTTAGTGTCCAGGTCAACTTGCACTCTGGTGCAGGAGCAGTCTAGGTGATGGACAACACAGAGCTGCCGCTGTGATATGAAGGGTGGGATATGAAGGGTCACGCAGCTGGGCACCAGCTGGATGTGCCTGTCCTGGATTTGTATTTTGCCCTATGGGGCCATCACAGCCCCCTGGTTGTGGTGTGTGTTTAACAGTTTATCCAGAGCAACTTCTATTTCATTTTGGGCTAAAATTGATAAATCAAGGTGACTTTGATGAGAGAAATAATTCCTTTCACAGGATTTGCATAATCCTGGCTGGTGATATGTAATGCTGTTTGTTAAAGACCAGAACACAATGAATTAATACTGTTAAGTTGCTGCTGCAAAATGCAAACCAGGTAATTTACTGTGGGTGCAAGGAAGGGTGTGAGTACAGCAGGCTTGGCTGTGGTACACAGGAGACTTGTTGCCATAGGCACAGGCAGGATGTAGCAAAGTCAGGAATGGTTACCCCTCATACTCTGCTTGTCCATGGCTAGAGGCTGTGCAGAGCTTGACCAGGGGAGGATTTGCCTCTTTCAGTCCCTTTCTCCACTGTCACTGTGGAGCTGGGACCTAATTTGTCTTGCAGATCATGCTGGAAAGCCAGCTGCACAGGGCCAGTCCCTGCTGAAGGGGGGACAAGGATACTGAGGGTGACATGCATCGTGCTGGTGCTGAAGGGACCTCCGGGCACAGAAGTGCCCTCGGGGCTTGCAGCGGTGAGGAGATGGGCCCTGGCACTGCACTTAGGCCACCTTGCCCACCGCTAGCAGCCAAGAGACTTTGGTCTAAATGGTGCCATTCAGCCCGTAAGAGGTTTTCCTCACCCTGTAAAGAGTGAAGGCCCTGTGGTAGGTAAGCCAGCCTGGAGACCTGCTGGCTCTAGCCCCAGTCCTCAGCTTTCTCCTTGCACAGCCAGGCTCAGCTGAGGGAATGGTGCTGCAGGACGAGCAAGGAGGAGGTAGAGGCAGGTAGGGGGCAGAGGTGGAGAAAGAGGCTTGGGAAAGGCACACTGGTACCTCACTCATTCCCTGGGCTGGTGCTGCAGTTCCAAAGCCATCCTTGCCTGCCAGACTCTGCTGGAATCCTAATGCACTGTTTATCTTTGCAGCTCCACAGCTCTATCAGAGGGGGATGCTGTGCAGGAGCCAGAGCAGGATTTCAGCCTCATTGGATTCTGTGTCTCCGTGGTTTCCCATAAAGGCAGGTGACAGGGATTAGTGTAGTGTTTCTGAGGAACAGAGGAGAGCGAGAATGACCTGCCACAGGGATTTCCTCCTGCACAGGGATTTCCTCTACCTAGCCCAGGCTGCTAGCTCCAAAGGACTTTTTTCGACAGGCTGTCAGGTGGAAGGGCCCAAAGCAGCGTGTCCCCACTCTGTAGCAGCATCGCTGTCCAAATCGCTTGTTGCTCTCCCTGAATCTTTGAGCAGGTGCAGTCCCTTTCCCAGGGAAGGAAACAGCTCAGTCACCTGAGTCTGAGCAAGACTGGCGTGGGTCTGGACTCTCCTGCTAGCTCCATGTCGGGGGGAGCCAGAGAGGGAAATCACAGAACTGGTTGCTCCTGCACACAACTAGCCAGCTGACTGAGTTTGCTCCCTGTCCTCTCCACTTCCCTCCTGCCTGGGAGCAGCACACATTTGAACCTTCTCCTTCCCCCAAGTTCCTAGCCTTGTTTAGAGCCTGTCAGGCAGGAGCAGGATTCACCTCATTACACAGATTTATTCCTGTATAAACATTTCATTCCTTTAATTGCAAAGCAGTCATACTGCAGACAGCAGTGGTAATGACTCCATTGGCACGGGTGTTCAGCCCGTGTGCCAGGTTGTGAGCCCACAGTGCAGTAACGCGTTGCACACGCCGAGTGCACACCCAGTTATGACATGCTGTGGTGTCTATATGTGGAAGCGTGTGCTGTGGCAATGCAGCGTCAGCCAGTCCTCGGTAAGCGTGTGGCCTTGAGCACACGTGCTCTCCCAAGCAGGTCTGTGGTGGTCCCTAGTTCTGTGGTAGGGCTGAGACGTATTGTCCTCACTGTGCAGAGGAGGGGAAGGCAGAGGCCCAGAGGTGCCAAGACCTTGACTCTGTACAAGCAGAACCTTGAAGGGGCCGCGTGTGGCAGCAGTCCCTTTCCCCTGTGCCCGCACTGTTGAACGTGCACGCAGATGTAATCATCTTGCTGTGCACCTTGACAGCTGCCCAGGGGTGCTTGGTGTCCGGTGTCTCTGCTGTGCTTAGGGACAGCGCTCAGGTAGCAGGGTGGAGTCCTTGGGCAGCAAGGGAGAGGCAAGTCTTCTCAGGGCCTTTTAGCCTCTCTGGGACAGTGAGGTGTGCCTGGGTCACCATTTCATGGCTTTTGGCACAGCAGTACATATCCTGGCTCCCTGATCTGTGGAAAAGCATGTTCCCCAGGTCCCATTACCTTACCATATTTGGCACTTGCTCAGGCAGCACAGACTGAGCCATGCAGAAAAGCTGAGGGCGGAGAGAGGATCTTAATCTTCCTGCCTGCTCTAAGCTGAACTGAGGGGAGATGCTTCCACCCCTAGGGCCAGGGAGTGATCCCCCAAGGAGATGTGGGATGTGGCCTGTTCCTGCCCTTGTGAATTACTCCCCACGGCATTACCCAAATGCCACCATCTCCCGAAAGCCTCCCTGGCAAGCCCCTTCCTGGCAACAGAGGAGCTCAGGGGCCCTGCTCAGCCTAAGCATCAGTGCAGGAGGATGCACCCAGTCAACAGTGTCTGCTAGGCTCTAAATGCAGGGCAGGCAGGTACTTGCCAACCTGCTGCTGCAGTTCGTGGTCTCTGTTCTCCCACATGCTCATGCCAAATGTCAATTTTATGGACACCTTTAGAAATCTTGCAGCTTTCCCCTGTCCATGGGCTATCTAGATTTCATCTTGTTGAGAGGTGACACTTCTGGCCTTTGGTACCAGGCTATCAATTTAATACTCTGAGAGTAATAAAAAAACACGGGGCCGTATTAACTCGTGATTACTCTCGTGCTCCTTCTTGTAACTCTTTGTGTGCCATCTGAAATCCCAGGATGCTGAATAATGCCTCAGCTGCTGGCAGAGCCTCAGGCTTGTGACAGCAACAGCCAGAGCCAGCCTCCTAGCTGGAACAACTGCATGGATTCCAAATTGTGTACTGTTCTCCTGCTTGCCAAGATGGAGGTTCCGTGCCCACCTCTTTGTTAGACCTGGAAATCTGGAGAAATGCTTGTATCCCACCTCTGAGACCCTTCCATGTGTTCTGAACAGGGGACACCTGCAATTCTGCCAGCCACACAGCACACTGGTTTTGCCAGGCTGAAAGGAAAGGCATTTTCTCTGCTTGCTATGAGACAGCCTCGCTGCCGACGAGCCTGGAAGAACGTGTTTAGGTCATTCTATCAATGTAAAGGTTAAATGTTTAGCTGCAGCTGTTGAAAACAAAGCAGCAGCAGCAGCAATGACAACAGCAAAGAATGGATGCCCTATCAGTCTGGATTTAAGATCTGCATCTAAGCACCTACCACGTATAGTGCACTGAGGTCCTCGCTGGACAGTGCCCAGTGTCGAGAGTGCTGCCTCTCAGCACTTTTTCATCTGTGGGCAGCTATGCAACAGCTTAGCCCCACTTCACCCCGGTTGATGGCTTTGCAAAATGGATTTTTGGACTCAAATTTTTGCTTGGGTATTTTGAAGAAGGGCCTGATGTTTTAAAGCATGTCCATACAATTTCTGCTCTCTCTGCTGATTAAGAGAGCCTCTTTATGTTGTAGCCGTACTTCCAGCCACTCAATCTCTGAGAATTCCAGTGACCTGTACTCTAAGAGTTATTTGAATATAGATCTTTTATTGAGTAAATATGGCCCTGGAAGAGTTTTGGTTTTTTTTTTTCTGCCCTGCACATCTGTTTCAGTACATCAGTAGATTTCTCATGCATTTAATGTATTGTTTTGCACCCTTTGCAGTCCAGTGCCTAGAAGACCTGCAGTGTCCAAGGCAAGCACCAGGAGATACTTCCTTCAAGACACAGGCAGAGGTCCTGCTCCATGTGTACTCTGCCCTGCGATCTCTCTCTGTGCCTTTTCTTGTCACCCTGCCTCCCCAGCGCTGGAGCTCTTGCAGGATCTTGCTGCCATGGTCTGCCTGTGATAGGGCCCTTTGTGCTTCAGCTGTGCTGCAGTCACACCCTGCCAGGTGAGGGGGCTGCAGAGGCCTTTGCCTGCTTAGGAAGGATTGTTCAGTTTATAGTCCTGTCTGTAGAATCCAGAGAAGCTCCAGGTGCTCAGAACCCCCTCCTCCAGGCCCAAGGAGGCAATGGCTCCTGGCAGCACCTGCGTGAGAGCTGGCAAGAGGCTATGCTGAACAGGTCTCGGTGCTATGGCTGCGCTGCAGTGGCAGCTGGCACCTCCTTGGAGATGGTGCCAGGTGCTGTCACTCTGGTGCAGGGTGTTGGCATTAGGTGCTGGTCTATGCAAACTGCCCTCTGCACCCTGTCACCCTTTTTCTGTTGGTCTCTGGCAGTCACTCCCCTGTTAGATGAGCATATGATCCAATACAATCCACAACCAGCTGCCCCCAGTGATGAGAAGCACAGCAGAGTGACCCACTGCAGGGACTCCATCAAAAGGCTCAGCGGGGAGCAGCTGCGTGACTGCTGGCTCATGAGCTGATCTCCAGTGTGATGCCTTGGCCCCCCATGCTGCTGTGCGTCAGCCAGTCACAGGGTGCAGCCAAATGAGGTGCCTCTAGGGTGCAGGCCCAGTGAGCACCCAGGTCCCAGCCGAGCTGTCACCTGACTAGCAGCAGCAGATGGATGTGGAAAGCCTTTAAATTCAGCACATGATCAATACTAAACTGATGTTCTGGAGTCTCTTATAAGATACTCCAGCCTCATGCAGACCAATTGTGAAAAAATCACTCAGCACACGAGGGAGATGTGAGAAACGCTGCAGACCCCATTTAGGATGCCCAGAGCCAGAGTAAGTGACTTCACAATTGTTTCTAGCAGTAAATAATTCATCCCCTTTACATTGATTTTATTGCTACCCCTATGCCCCTGCCTCAGTTCCTTTCTACTAGTTTCCCTCTCTTGTCCTGAAATTCCCATGCTGGGTAGTTTTCTGTCATCATGATTCCCTTCCACACAAGTGTGCGTGCTTGTACACACACAGAGACACAAAAAGTCCAACTTATTACTAATTGCTGTACCAGGGAGAGCAGTGCTGGGGTAGAGACGATGCTGTTTCACTGCTCAGCATCAACAGAACTGAGCTGGGCTCGGTCTCAACCCTGGCCTGGCTTTGCCACCTGGGTCTCTGCTTTCACATGGTGCTAAACATGCAGAACTGTTTGGAATGCATTAACGATGCTAATAGTATTTTTATACTAATTAGTAATGCCACTTGACAAGCTCTCTCTTTATGACACAGATTATCACCCAGGCAGGTGCAATCCACAGCATGGATTCACACAGTGGTGGGCTTGCTGAACCAGACTTGTGTGTCAGTGCAGGTTGCTACAGCTGCTTAAAAACAAGCTGGCAGGAGCCCCCTGCCACGGGATGAAGCTTATCTGGACCTGTCAGCTTAGGGAAGGCTGTTACATGCATCTCTGAAGCCCATGGCAGCACGCTAGCTCCTGGGGCATCCTGCTTCTGGATAATTTTGTGGAAAAGACTCTGTACAAACTGACATTGTCTCTTAGAGCTGAAAACTTGTTGGGAGTCTGCAAGATTGTCAGGAAGAGCAATCACACTTGCTTGCCCTGTCCCTGTTCTGCTCCACAGAATTGCTCCTGGCCACTCTGGAGACACAACGTGGGATAGGACTGTTGGCGTCCCTGTGAAAATCATTTGACTGGAGCCTTGCAGACACCTTCCAAGGAGTGCTCTCATTTGCACAGGTGGGTGCTGGGAGGCCCCAGTCCCACCGCTGGTTCTGCCACCTCTGATCACTGTGAAGGGCAGGAGAGTTGAGATCATAGTGGCTGTGATCTGACCCAAACTGCATCTTCAGGAATAGATTGTCTTCTTCAGCTGTTGCCCAGCCATCTCCACTGCTTCTAGCAAGGCAGCAGGCAACCTTTTGGAGAGATGACCCCAGCATCAATACAGTGTTTTGCATGCTGTCCCCTTGGGATCTCTAAGTACAGGTCAAGTCAGAGTTACTCTAATCCTCCGCCCTGAGAGGTGCTGGAAAGATCCCCACCATTTGGGAGGCAGTGGCAGCTCTGGGGGTTTTGCCTCCAGGCCAGAATCCCTGAAATGTCTCAGGGCATTTCTTGAAGTGCCCCCCAGGGCCAGCTACTGGGCCCCTGGGCTGTTGAGGACTAGAGTGCCTCAGGCACAAGGGTGCGGGAGGTATGGACGTGCATGCACAGCCCTGCTGGGCCCCCACCACTCTGCTGGCTGCCATCGAGTGTGGAGCATGGAGGAGCACAGGGCAGGCACTCGGCATCTCCGCTGCCTGTGGGGCCAGTCCCTAGTGCAGAGCACTCTGGTACCCCTGCAGGTGACAGCTGGTGGCACTCAGCAGCTCTGGAGCCATCCTCAAGGCTCTGAGTTCTGCTCCCCCATTCAAGGCATGTGCCTTGGCTGGACCCCACATACTTCCCATGGGTTTAGGCGTGCAGCGCCCATGGGGCTGGCTGCTGGCAGTCCCCCCAGTGCCACCAGACATCAGCCTGTTGGTCTGCACTTGGCCCCATCAGGCTGTGCTGACAGGCCTGGTGTGAAATAAGATGGATGAGCTGAAGTTGGTGAAAATGATTCTAATTTATAATCTGCTGCTTTGTGGAGCTCCCCAATTAATTGTCTCTAGATACATAAGTAGGCCACATGTTCGCCTTGCTTCAAATGTAATAAACATTACACTCTTGTCCCTGCTGATGGTGCTGGTTCCTGTCAGAGCATTACTCCCTGTAGCTAATTCCTCACACCCGTCTCCCAGGCTCCTTGGACCTGGGCTGAGCACGGGGCGGAAACACCAGGCTGCAGGAAGCCTGCGGCATGGAGAGAGAAATTGGCTGATCAAAGGGCTAGTGCACGGTGCCTCTGAACGGTTAGTCACAGGCACGGCAGCCCAGCCCACTCGGGAAGGGCTTGCTTTGTTCCTGACTGCCCTGCTCCGCTCTGCGGCAGTGGGTGGCTGGGATGGGATGGGGTGCTGGCATCTCTGCACCCTCAGGCCACAGAGAACTGGCAAAGGGTGGTGTCAGTGGGGTGTTATGCCAGTGGGGAGGCTGTTCTTTGCAGCTCTGCTGGGGTCTGAGTGTCAGCATAGTGCTACTGTAGGACCGAGTCACTGGCCTTGTGCAGGAAGAAGTCTCTCTGGTGCAGAAGTGGCACCTGCAGCCATCGTCAGGGTCAGGATGCTGCCTGCCTCAGCGTCATGTGCTCCTTGCTGCTGCTTCTGCCCTTCTCTGGTGCGGTGGGGCAAAAGTTGAGGCATAGCCTCTGCCATGGAGCCAGGCCAGGAGCAGCAGCCCTGTTGCCCAGTTCTCCTGGGAAAGCTAGGAAGACGGTGGGGAGGGTCCCAGCAGGTGGGGGTTAGCCTGCCAGGGACATTTGTGGCCCTAAAGTGTCAAGCTGCCCAAAGAAAGGTCTGTAATTTCTCTACAGCCGAGGACAGTACTTCCAAGAGTTTGGACACTGCTGGCCCAAAAAGTGCTGGAACCTTGGTCAGGTGGAAACAGAGGTGATGGGCAGTCCCTTGTTCCTTGAAAGGCCTCCTATGCATGTAAAAATACAACAAATTTTGCAGTGCCTTGGTGATCCCTCTCACCTCCTTCCTTACCTGCAGGGAATGGCAGTTGACTCCATATTTGCTGATAACAAGGGTGCAGAGAGGTTTGCATGAGAAAAAGCCAAGTGCTCGACCTTGGGCTTTAGGGGTTTTTTGATTATTTTGTGACTGATCACAGTCTTCACTCTCTGCCTTGTTTGCTCCCTCCTTCCGTGCTACAGTCATTGTAGTCTGTTTGCCTACCTAACAACTCAAGCACATCTCACAGGCAGAGAAAATGGGTTGAAAAGCCCAGATTTTGCCTTTGCCATCACATCTATCCCCCATCTAAATTCCAAGACTGCCAGAACTGAGGCAGCAAGATCTGATGCAGAAGTATGCACAAAATTTGCTGAACTAATGACCCTCCTGTTCGTCCTGTTGCCTGTGGCTTCCATGGTCCCCAGGCATCAGGAGAACTTTCCCAGGCCTTCCTCACCTTTCCACACCCAGGAAATATTCTCCATCCTTGCTTACTTGCTCCAGCCTGCTCAGCACCCTGGCCTTGCTCTGGTGCTGTGTTGGTTCAGCAGGTGAAGAGCCATAGAGGTGCTTTGCTTGTTGAGATGCCTTTGGTGGGGGGTGAATGAATTGGAATTGATGAGTGCGGGGCGAAGGTGCCCATTTCTGAATTGATGCAATGATGGGTTATTGGCTGCTGTGCAGAAAAGTGGGAGCAGCTTACCTTGGCACTGTGTTTTCACCATCTCCACAGGACAGAGAAATTTAAGAATCAGTTTAAAGTGTGGTTTAATAGGGAATTTCAGCACCCCTGCAACTAGCAGCCAGGCCTTGCTCTTTTCTCACCTGGCTTTACCCCTTGCATCCACAGCTTCCCTGCTGGCATCGAGTGCAAGTGAAGCACTTACATGGCCTTGGGCTCCTGTCCTGCTCTGGGTGGTCCAGAGCCAGCCATGCCATATCCTTCAGTCCACCTTAGGGCAGGGACACATTCCTTGAGCCCTGGTAGGGAAGAGGTGCTGGCTTCTCACTCGGTGCCACAGCACCCAGTGCTGTGCTTGCCGTAGGCACGAGGAGCCTGGCTCAGCATCCACAAGGTGTCTGACCCGGCGAGGGCACGCACTTCCCACCTACCCTTATGCGGGGGAGTGTGCATTGACGCTGCACTCCCTGGGGAGGTTCTAGTAGGAGGGGCTGTGCTGGACACTCTCAAGGACAAAGATGCCAGCCTGGCATCAGGGCACCTGTCGTCCATGTCCCCCCCACCCCGCCCACCCCGTGCTCTTTTCCTGGAGCCCCAGGCACTGGCACTCGTGTGCCCCAGGCACTGGCACTTGTGTGCCCAGGCACTGGCACTCGTGTGCCCCATGCAGGCCTGCCAGGGAGAGGAGCCAAGCGGCAGCTATTATCAGGCTCACGCAGACCTGCCCATCTGGCTGCTCGTCTGAGGAGGGATCGTGTCCCTGCAGGTGCCGGGCAGCCCTCACGTGCGAGGGGCAGCCAAGGCAGGAGGTGCAGCTGCTCTGCCTGCAGAGTCTTGGTGAGCAACAGTCTCAGCCTGCCCCTCCAAGAGAGGTTGGTGCAACCCCAGCAGTGCCTGCAGTGCCTTTTCTCATCTCTGCTACACAGACGGGAGCTGATACAGAGCCAGGGGATTTGAGTTGACTCAGGCAGCTGAGCTGTGTTGCAAGAGGCTGGAAACACAAAGCTCAGTTTGGGTCCAGAGCATTTGGGATGGAGAGCCGGTGGGATGCAACAAGAGGATGCACAAGGCCCTTGAGACTCTAAAGCCACCACTTCTCCAACTGCTATGAGGCGCAGTCCTCTCTGAATCCTCCCGTCTGCCCTGCGGAGGTCTGCCAGAGCACAAAACACCTGGGATCAGGGATCTGCTGCAGACATGGTCAGTGTCTGCACTGCTGCTCGCTCTCTGTCCTCCCCACAGCCATTTGCAAGTGCCACTGGCAGCAGGTGAAGGTGAGGGGAGAGCTGCCCACCTGCCTGGACAGAGCTCAGACTGAAGATCTTCCCTGTAGTGTGGCAAGCTCTGTGACTGCAGAGCCACTGAGACTGAGCTAGGACATTGTCATCTCTCCTGTGTCTCCTGAAGCTATCCCCAGAGCTTCTGGGAAGGGCTGAGCTCATGGGTGCCCACCACCCTGTTGTCAGAGACCCTCTTGCTTTTGCGTGGCCTGGCCTGAGGCAGAGGTGCGGGGCTTGGGCTCACTGTGCTGTGGAGATTGAGCTGAGCTGCATCTATGCCACTGGCTGCAGACGCTTCTGGTAGCACAGGACAAAGTAGTGGTACCCTCAGGTGCCTGCTGCTTGCTCTGTCCCTGGCAGATGAGGAGGGGTGCTGGCTCCTGGGGAGCTGTGCCAGGACATGTTTCCAGGTGTAAGATGGGAATGTTTCTCCCTGATCATGCAGTTAGTTTCAGAGCTGATGGAGCACTCACTGCAGGAGCAGCCCGAAGCTGGTGGGCACAGAGACAGCCAGATGGGTAAAGCAAGGCATTTTAAATGCTTTTCGTTCCAGCTCTCTGCAGCCCATGCCTTGCCAGGAGCTGCTCTCTGTTTTCAGTTCACTTTGTAACTGCGTTCTGCCCCAGTAAACAAAAGCTTTCCAAGTGTGTTGCAGGAGCCAAGGCAGCTCTGGGCATCTTGATCATGACCCTGGGGATGGGGCTGCTGGGTGCTGCTGGCGCCCTGACACAGCTGCTCCACATGTTGGCTGTGGGGATCCCTGACACTTTCTTTTGGAGGTGGAGCCAGAGTCTGGCTGCGGAGAGGGAGCGGGCAGTCCCCTGACTGCCAACTTGGAAAGCAGGACGCTGCTCTCAGCCTGGGCTGGGCACTCCTAGCCACAGCTCTACTCCCTCTGCATGTGTTTTCCTGCTCTTTTCTCACTCCATCTAAAGCACAGAGAGGACGGAGTTAGAGGACCGTGAGGAGTTAGAAGAGGTGACAGAGCTGAGCACCCAGGACCACCAAGCCCCACCAGCCTCCTCAGCCTCAGGTGTCCTCATCTTCATGGTACCCCTGTCATGCTCAGAGAGCTGCCAGTGTCAGGATCCTGCTTGCACCAGCTTCACCATTCTGGCCTGGCTCCTGGCCTGAATACATTTTTACATTTTATGACTCTCAGAGGTTTTTAAATTTAATGGGTTCTTTTTTTTCTTACTTCCTTCTTATCACCTGAGCTGTATCCTCTCTGAGCTGCTGCCAGCTCCAAGGATTATAAAGTGAATAATTTAGGTCTGATGGTGCGTTTGAAGTTAAGAGAAGGAGGTGGCATGTGTAGCCTGCTCCTCATCCCGCCCAGGGCCGTGGTGCAGGCTGCTGCTGTTTCTCCAAAGGCAACGTCAAGGATTCTCTAGGAGCCACACTCTGAACATTGCATGGCCCTACTCGAGCATGGCCTTCCAGATCCTGGCAGCCTGGGGGCCAAGGCTCCCAGGGCACCGCAGGAGCAATGGGCTCGTTTTCACCCAGCCATCCTCACAGGCTGCTGCTCTGCAATGAGGCAGCTCCCCAGCACTGGCACTGGAGGATCGCTGTCTGTGCCAGGGTCTGAAACCACAGCACCATGCCTGTGTGAGGAACTCAGAGCCTTGCTTGCCAGCCCATGGCCTGGAAGGGTTAAATACCAAACCAGTGTGTGTGTTCTGGCAGCTCTGAAGGATAGTGAAGGTAACAGGCAATCATGACCTGCTGGAAAGCTGACTTTTGGGCTAGCTGCAGAGGTGCCTCTAGGATAACCAGCCTGTTTTTCTCCGATACTGGTGGAGGAAGGAGGGACTTGCAGCGTGCTGGGCAATGGCAACGCAGGGCTTTTGGCTGGCTTTGCTCAGCTTTGTTGAGTACCGAGCACACCACTGCTTGACTCCTCCAGGGTGCATTGAACTACACAGGGTCTGGAAGCAGGTAAATCTTCCCTCCCCATGTCCCAGGGGGTGTGTGCTGCCATCAGTGGTCTCTGTGGTCTGTGCTTGCACAGTGTCATGTGTCGCTAGTCTCAGGATGGGGGGCACAGAAAGTTACTCTGGGAAATTACTTCTAATGCCCTGTGACTCACTGTTCAGAAAGCTAAGTCTCTTTTGTCAGCGGCTGGCTCAGTAGCAGCCCCAACGGAGACAATCTTTTCCTCATACACAGACTTCTCTTTGCAAGGTGGCTCTGACAAAATTTAAGTATGAAGTTTAGTGGTTTCAGGAGCTTCGGAAGAACTAACAAGCATATCACACGGTCCAGCATTAAATTCTTTCCTGCTGGGATGCAGTAAAGAAGGGACAACTGTCAGGCAGTTTGAGATCCACTTAACAACAATTAGTGCAGATGAAAGCAGCACTAATGCAAAAGCCCCAGACTCTGCTTCGGGTGGGAGGAGGAAAGGAATGTGTAAGAGAAAATGTAAACATGGCAAGATGTGGCTGCGTATCCCATAAAACAATGAATCATTTTAACATTTCCAATCTTTTTCATGTAAGCAGAAACAGTTGATCAATATACGACAGAATTAAAGAACTGCAGTAAAACCTTGGAGTGAGGATCTGTGAGAACTGTGAACACAGACTGATCTGCGGAATCCTGCATACATCATAAACGAAAGGCAAGTGTATGTACATGAGCCAGAAGCTGCAACAGCAGAAGTCTGCTGGGCAAGAGGACCCCTTTGCCCACCCAGAGGAGCGCCCATTGGAGAGGAGAACCCATCACTGGCAATGGATATGGAGCACCTACAGAAAGTGGAGTATGTCCCAGAAAACTCCAAGTTACAACAAATGTGGCCCTGAACCATATCCTTGTAAAAGCCTGCAAAATGTGATTCAGAATGTGTGTTCATAAAAGCTGCAGCCGTAGACAGGGTTCTGGAGGGCTTCCAGCCAGTAAGAGCATCTCGTAGGCTTTACCTGAGAAGCGGTGAAAACAGTCAAGAGATGCCATTCTGCGATTCTGTGCCACAGCTAACTTCAAGACAAGGCAATTTCAAGGTAGGTTAGTGGGACGGTATCCCTGGAAAAAGGAAGAGCAGGAGTGCAACAGCTACGCAGGTGAATACTTATGTGCACAAAGGGTGTAATGGACTGTGTTTGAATCTATTTTCCCAAATCTTCGTCCGCGAAGCCAAGCCATGAATCTATTTTAAAAACACCTATACTGGGCCATTTGAAAAGTAGTAGGGAAAACGCAATGGCACTGTTTGGAAATACTAACAGTTTTGGAAAGTTAGGATCATTTTCTGGATTCTAGTAATTGAGAGAGCAGAGGAACTCAACGCCATACTCTTACAACATGGCTTTTGGGAGGTTCAGACTCCTGCAGCTGCACTTTGGAAGAGCTGTAGAAGCTTAATCACATACGCAGAGAAGCCTGCTACTGGCAACAGCAGAGCAATAAATGGCACAAGGAAAGCATAACTTCTAAAGAGAACTCAGAAAAAAAGGCTGCCGGGGGAATGAAGGAAGCTGGGGGATTGACTGGATATGCACAGATATTGTCTGTTAAAAGCAGTGGATCTAATCCTGGCGGTGGCTGAGCAGGATTTGGGTCAGAGGGACTGGGCATGATGAAAGATAAGCGGAGCTGGGTCTGATGATTCGAGAGGTAGGCACTGCATAGGGCTTCCTTTCCCTTCCGTGCAGGAGGGTTTAGCTGTCCCTCCCAATCACATTCTGGTGGTCTTCCCAATCCAGAGCGTATTATCCTCCAGAGTGATGGACTCAGCACTAGTGTACAGAAGTGGTCAGATCACTCTGCCTGTCTGGGATGTGAGGCCCAAGACCATCCTATTACCAGAAATAAACAACTGTTTTCCAGCTTACATCCTCTCCACAGCTTCTAGCAGATTGTGGCTTTCACTGCACCACAGTCCCGTGGTTATGGGAAGATTACAATGGCTTTCAGCCCTGTTTCGCTCTGCTCTTGGCTGGTGTCAGGGCCACAGAAGATTTTGAGAGAGAGTGGGTGTGTGTGCATGTGAGTTTACCATGGACAGAATGACAAAAGGAGGCTGTATCATGCCTCTCCTGCCAGTTATCCCTGTCCTAAGCTTTCCACCTCTAGCTGGGACCCTTGGATGCAGCCCAGACCTGATAGCCTGAACCTCTGCCTTTCCCCCATTTTCTTTGCTCTGGTTTGTTGTATCACGTATCTAGGAAACAGCTTCAGCTATCCACTCTTTTGCAACACCTAGGTGGTGAGCTGTGCCTCTAGCTGTAGGTCTTGGGAGCAAACACCTTGGAATGAGTGCCTGTGCCATCGGCAGAAGGGCATCATGCAAACACATCCCACAGCAGAGGGCAGTTCCCGGCTCACCTCTGAGCCACGCTGTCTGCCTGCCCACGAGCAGAGCCAAGCACTTGCCTGCGGGCTTTCTTTAGGCCACAAATAGTCGGGACTGGACCAGCAAGGGAAATGCTGAGTGACTGCTACCAATAACTGTCCCGACCACTGAGTGGCAGCATGTCATGCTGGGCACAACCAGCAGTGGAGATGAAAGCTTGAAGCCAAATAGACATCACAGAGCCAGCACAAATGCTATTTATAAAGAAATGCCTGGACTGCAGAGGAAGCAGAAAGGTGCATCTTGAAAGGAACCTTTAATGCAATAGGAGTTGGTAAGTGAGGGGAGCTGCCAGAGGCAACAGCTAATGGACCTGGTCCTGGGGTGAGCTGGCAGCAGGGAGCGTGTGGCTGGGAGCCAAAGGGTAAGTCACTCTGCTTCATCTGTAGCCGTAAAAGCAAGAGCTGAGCAAAGGGGCTGCCCACGCTGAGTTGACAGGCAAGGAAGTGCTGCTGGGGAAGGTGATGTCCCAGGCTCCCATGAGGAGCTGCTGTTCTTTACTGTGGTCCTTGTGGAGAAACTAATCACCATGCACTCCTGTCAGCAGGGTCTGTTGCATTTCTGCACCCTTCAGCACTGGAGGAGGGGCTCCAGCTCCCACTTCATGGTCCAGATCCAGTGCCTCAGCTGCTGAGCTCATCTGAGCAGACTCCTCATCCATCCCGTCCCATCCCCTTCCAGTCAGCACAGCCACTCCAGCCTAGGCTCCACACCTTCCTTCCCCCATCACTGCAAATAGGTCTGCCCCATGCAAGGATGGGTCTCCAGCTTCCAACAGCTGACCAGGCCCTTTCTTCGAGATGTACCTGCTCTGGCTAGGCTTAGGATACTTGCCGGGGTGAGCACCCACACGGGCCACTGCTACCTTCTCCCTGGCCTCAGGCCTTGCATTTTCCCCTGCTGTTGCCCCCAACTGCACAGCAGCCTGTCCTGTCATGCCAGCCTCTCAGCGAGGGTGCTGCGTGCGCATGCCTGTCCCCAGCCCTGGCGTCACTCTGAGCAGCAAAATCTGCTGCATTAGGTCGATTTCAAGAGCCCCTCCAGGTCAGTTAGCAATTACCTGCATGAGAGACGTGCTTGGAAAGGAGCTTCTGATCTCTTCAATGCACTCGTTTTCCTCTTTCAATTTCAAATTCGCCCTCACTGGAAATAGGCACTTGAGCCTCTTTTACAGACTATGGTAAATTAGGATTTCGTCCGGTTCTGTTGGTTTTGCTGATATAGGTGCTTTCCCTTACAGGGGGGATGCCATGGCCAATCCGAGGTGTGTCCAGACCCCCTCCGTTCAGACTCCTCCAGCTGAGCCCGCAGCTGATGTCATGGTACACAGAGTGTTTCTGCACAGACCGCTGGCCCTAGCGTGTGCTGAGCAGCCTCTTCCAGGATGGGCGCCCTGCTGCCAAGGCTCCTGTTCTCAACTCAGACCGGTGCCCGGTGTTGTTGAGACATGGCCAGCGAACAAAGGCATCGCCTCCTGTAAAGAGTCAGCTGCAGTGCAAGGTTCCTGTAGGCATACTCCAGGCTTGTCCTGAAGGAAAAGGACTGGAAAGAAGGAAAGCCAGTGTCTTTGCATCTGTCCTTATCCTTGTGCTGAAACCTGACTGCCAACAACTTGTCAGAAAGATGTTTTCTACAGTGACGTACTTCATGCTGGGCTCTTCCAGCGCAGCACTGGTCACACCATGAGAGTGCTCCAGCTGGTTCGTTCAGCTGAGGAAAACCCGTTGTCCTGGCAGTGGCTGAGGACAGGCTGCCAAGGGAAGGGAGCTGCACTCGGATCTTGCAGCTGGTGTGTCGGCGGCAGTGTCTGGGGCCAGTGCAGAGCCAGCCCGCAGCGCTCCCTGCAGAGGCTCAGCTGGGAGCGCCCGGGGCAGCTGCCTGCAGGCAGGCGACAGCCCGCTGGGGAAGGGGTCTGGCAGCCTCCTCACGGGGCTCCTGGGGCCTGGTGTGGTCACACCACACCCGATCCCAAACCAGAGCAGTTCCGTGCTCAGAGGCAGAAGCAATTTTACATAAAGTTCAATTAAATATTTGCTTTATAATTGCACAACAAATTATTCATAAAGGCATTGGAATCTAATCACCAGGCTGACAGCGTCGAGTCTGCAAATGACACAGGACTTGGGGAGAATAAAGATGGGGGGAGTTGCCAGGCTCTGGTGACAGGTGGCGCCTGAATGTGTGGGAGAGTGGGAATGCTCCCAGGAAAAGACTCGAAGCAGCACCGAAGAGCCTCAGCAAGGCAGGGCTGTTTGGCTGGCAGGAGTAAGTGGGGTGGCATGTGACAAATATCTCTGGGCAATAGATGCAGGGTTTGGGCCCATGTGTACCCAGCAAACTTAGGACAGCGCTGGGCTGTGCCACTCCCAACCATGTAGTGTCAGCTCCAGCTTCGTGCGGGCGTGCTCTGCGGTGTGTTAAAGGAGTGTCCCCAACTCTGCAGGACCTATGTGAGTGCAGAATTGCTGCCTTCATCGCCCTGCCCCTCTCTCCAGCAGGAATCACAGTGCCAGCCCTTTTAGCGGGTGCGGAGGCCTCTCCCGAGCCATGGGGTATGAAGAAAGTCGTGTGGCGCAACCAGCCTGTGGGGTCCCTCTTTCTAGAGCTGTGCCAGAGCAGCATCCAGGAAAAAGCAGGAGGCAATCGAGGCATGTAATGTGGCATCCCACACTGTAGCCCCAGGAGACAGGCAGCGTGAGGCAAGGACAGGCAGCTTGCAAGAGCTGGCTGCTAAGTACAGCCAGAGCAAACGTGAACACCCAGGGACCCTCTGCAGGGAGTTTGGCAGGGGTGCTTGCTTCCATGCAGCCTTCATGGCATCCTGAGCTGAAGCTCTGGGAACAAAGCCCTCTCTGCCAGTCCTAACACCCAGTGTTCAGCTCCTTTCAGGGTGAACTTGGAGAAAGCAGACTGAATCCTGCACCCCATGAAAAGCGAGACTGGTGGGACTGAGCTATGTGAATGTCTGTTCTGCTGCGAGGGGTGAGGTCAGAGAACGAGAACAGATCTGCTGGGCAGATGTTCGGCCCAGCTGCCACTGCAGCCAGATATTGCTCTGCCTAGCAAGTACCCATCCATCCCAGATCCTGTCCCCTGCTGTCATCCTGGGCAGTGGGCTGTGGGCTGCTCGTGTCCTGCCAGGGAGAAGCCCTGCAGAGCACCCAGCGTTAGGAAGGCTCTGACTGACAGGGGAGCTGGATCCTGGACAGAGGGCTGGACTGGAGATGGATTGCCTGCCAGCCAAAGGTGGACATCAGACAGGGAGTTAGATTAATGGGAGCTGGCTCTGCCAACAGAGAGGTGAGTCACAGAGCTTGTCCGCTGCTGAATGTGTTTCTCCAATAGGGAAGAAGTAGGAGGATTTAGCGAGATTAATCTCTCGTAGAGTTGTGAGAATAGCCAGGATTCATGGGCTTCTCAGCAACAAACTTCCAAGGAAGCAGACAGCACTTTCACTTGCTCCATGTGACACAGCACAGATCAGTACTGGTAACTCTGGAATTCCCTGCCACTGGTCGTAGGTAAGATCAACCAGACATCCATGCTCACATATGAACCCTGCAAAGCACAGGCTGCATAGAAGCACCAAGAAAGCAGTGGCAGGAAAGCACTTCTTCCCTGAATTTTCCTGAAGTCTCTGTCTGCAGCTGCTCTGGATGCTGCGCAGAACAGAGAAAGTGGTAAGAAAGAACTCCTCTTGGCAGCTGAGCGGGGTTGGTGGTGCTGGGAGAATTTGCCAGGTCTCTGCCATCTTTGCACAAAGGAGGAGCAGGGAGCAGGACTGGACAAGAGCCAGAGCATCTTTCCTGGTGTGGTCAGCTCTTCCCTCTGGCTAGCAGTTTGTGATACAGCAGGAATGACAAACCTGGTGGGACCTGCTAGTGAGAGGGGAGGGAGAGCTGGTCAGTCATGACTACTTTTTGGTGGGAGGTGATGGGGAGCTTTTGGGCACTCCTGTGTCTACCCCGCCCAGCACTGCACTCACCAGGGAGGAAGATGAGGCCAGGAAGAGATGATCTGGTAAACAGTTGTTATGTTTCGTTTACAGGAACTGTGGAGAGAGAACTGCAGTGCTGGTGGACCACAGAGATTTTCTTGCAGGAGGCAAATTTCCATCCCATGTTGGGAGTCCTGTTTCTTTCTGATATTCCTTTAGTTGTCATGGCTCTTCAGTCAGAGCAGTTTTACAAATGTGTTGAGGAGATGAAAGCACCAGGGAAAGCTGCTCAGGATCAAGCTGGAAAAGCTTTTAACTTTCAACTCCTTACAGACAAAGGGATGCGGGGGTGGGGAGGAAGGGAGTGCAGAGACTGGGAAAAGGAAGAGGAAGGAGCAAAAAGAGGTGAGAATAGATGAGTGAAAGGGACAGAGCAGAGAAGACAAATCTCAACAAGAAAAGGAACAAGTCACTAGCAGAAAGAAAGGGAGAGATAGGGAGAGAACAAAGTAAAGGCGTCTGGAGCTCAATGAGGTGGGGAGAGTGTATCAGGATAAGGGAAGAGTGCTGCAGGTAGAGGAGAGCTATGAGATACAAACGAGCTGTTTGAATGCTGGGATAAAGCAATGATGGGAGTAAGAGGAAAGGAAAAGCCAGATGAAGACTAAATTCCCATGGAGATAAAGAGGATGGCAACAAAGGCAAAGGATAACCCATCCATCCTTTTGTCACCGAGAATACAAAACATGACATTTAAGTGACACGTCAACTTTGAGAGAAGTGGTGGGACAGAGCTGTGGAGGCTGCGTTCGGTGTTTGTACATGTGGGGAGCCACCTCACAAAGGGAGCAACCATGTGACAGGTTGTCCTTGTTCTCCATCATCCCTTCCCCACACTGCATGGGGCAGCTCCTGGGCTGTGCTGCTCTGTGACCTGGGCATACTCTGGAACATTGCTGGGTTCCGGTCTCACAGAAGGACTGTCGTCATGTGCCTTGTTACGGTGCTCCCGGGGGCCCGTTTGGAAGCTGGGCTGGGGCAGGCCTGGGTGGCCTGCGCACCCTGCAGGGTGGCAGTAAGAGGGCAGAGAATCAGAGAATCAGGGAATAGCTTGGGTTGGAGGGGACCTGTAAGGTCATCTAGTTCAACCCTCCCCCCTGGAATGATCGGGGACATCTTCAACTAGATCAGGCATGGAGCAGCTGTGACACGGGGCTGGGGGGGTGACGGCAGGAGAGACGAACCTTCCCTGGCCCCAGGGTAAGGGGGCCTTAGCAAGAACAGGTTGGAAAAGGACGCCACAACTACAGACAAGTGCTGGAACCATCTCCACCCAGTATCACAGCAGCTTATTGGATGCTTCCTGCAAGGTGGGCTCAGCTCCATCTGTGCTGCCTCTGTCCCGGTGAAAGGATCTGGGTGTTCCCAGTGCCTGTGTCAGTGTTGGCACAACAGCCTAGCAGCTGTCCTAGGGCTGGATCGGCATTGAGCAATGTCTCTGTGAGCAGACGGCGTTAGCGGTGGAGCAGCTGCGCTCCAGGCTTTGCTCCGTTCCCTGCAAGAGCATCAGGCACAAGTGGGATCTACTTTGGCAGCAGTGCTTGCAGCTGGGAGGTTTCTCACTTTCACTCTGGGATTGAGGACATTTCTAGAAGCTTCCATGTCTGAAGGGGCTCGTATGGAGCATTTTCTAGGTGGTCTTCAGGGTGAGGGTGGGAGTCATGCAGTAGTATGGGGATGGGAAGCCTGGTGCCAGCCAGTGCAAAAGTGGGGAGAACAGCTTCCTCAGTGTGCTGCTGGATCTGTGCCCTGCTCGTCTCTTGGTCCTGGAAAGGAGTCACTCCTGGATTCATGCTGTGGTTATAAACTACTCTCTTTTGCTTTCCATCCACCTCCCCTGACCTGCAGGCCACCTGCCTGTGCAGGAAGCACCAGACCCAGGTGGTTTGTGGATAACCTGGTGCTGGGTTACCGCTGTTCCTTGGCCCATATGGCCAAGCAGAGGATTTGTTTGCCTTGTGCAATGCGCTGCCCACACGGAGCGACAGGGCATTCCCTTCTCTGGTGTTCCCTTGTGTTCCTTCCAGGGCCAAACTCAAGGCCCAGTACCAGAGATTGCTGTGGAAGCAGGAGAGCATTTTCTTCAGTAATGATGTGAGACCGTGGACAGTGGAGACTGGAAAATGTCCCACTGGAGGCTGTTTGCCTGGGTTGTGGCTAAAGTCTGAATTTCATGATCGGATTTGATCTGATCCTGAAATGATATTTCAGCCTCACCAGCCTTGAGCTTATTCCCTGCTTCCACCTTCCACCTGTCCTGATTGTGCCCAGAGTGGTCTCTAAACTTGGCACTCTGCTGGCAGCAAGCTGTGCAGCCGTTCCTGCCTCTGCGACCCTCGAGTGCTGCTGCACCTGGATGGTTGCCGCTATAATTCAAGCAGGGCTCTGGATGAGGCACCTGAGACCTGAGGCAGGTGCTGAGGAAGCCAGCTGCCATGGGCACCCAGGTGCACATCAGGAGGGGGGTCTGCCAGCCCCAGCCCCGGCCCCGGCCCCGGCCCCAGCCCCAGCCGTGCCCAGAGCCCTTATCTGAGCACCTGCCAAGCTGCCACAGGGCCATCGAGATCTGGCCCCATTCGAGAGCTGGGGAAGGGTGGGCTGGGGTCTCCCTGACCTGATGGATGCCCTGGCACCCCGGCCCAGTGCTCCACTCCCATGCACAGAGTTTGCACGTTCTCAGCCCCGTGGTGCTCGGAGGGGCCGGGCCTCAGCCTGGGGGAGCAAGGTCTGCCCTTGCCCCCAGCAACGCGGCTCGCTCCTTGCCGCCAGCGCGGCGCCGGCCGCTCCCGACGGTCCCCAGGCAGGCGCGGTACCGGGGTCAGCGCAGGCGACGCGGGTGCCGGGGCGGGGGCACCGCAGGGCGGGGAGGGGCTGGCCGCAGCGCGGACCCCCTCCCCGCCCTCCCGGGGGGCCGCGGCAGCCCACGGAGGTGGGGAGCCGCTGGCCCCGGGGCCGGGGCCGGGCGGGTTCCGACGGCGGGGATGGGGCAGGCCCTGAAGCCGAGTCCCGAGGCACGGAGTGGGCTGGTCCCCGCGGCCGGTCTCTAGGGGAGGCGCCCAGGGCCGGCTGCCCGGGGCCAGTCCCGGGCGGGGACCCGGCGCTGCATTCTCAGAGTCTCCAGCAGAGGCTGGGCTGGGCTGGCGGAGGAGGGGAGGAAGGGAGCGAAGGAAGCGAGGCGGAGGCAGGCGGCTCTCGCCGCACATGCATCCCAGCCACACACCCCGCCGCCCGCGCCCCGCCTCGCGCCGTGCCCGCCCGGTGCCAGCACCCGGCTCCGCTCGTCGCCGCCGCCGCCGCCGGCCGGTGCGCTCCGCTCCGTGCCGGGCTGCCGGGGCTGCGATCTGCTCTGCTCCGCGCGCGCTGCGGGGCAGCGCTCCGGGCTCGGCTGCCGGGGCTGCGATCCGCTCCGCGCCGCGCTCCGGGACACGGCTCCGTGCTCGGCTGCCGGGGCTGCGATCCGCTCCGTGCCGGGCTGCCGGGACACGGCTCCGTGCCGGTGCGCCGCGCCGCCGGGGTGCCGCGCAGGATGCCGCGGGAGGCCGAGCGCCCCGCGCGGGGCGGCCTCCGCGGCCGCCGCCCAAGGTAAGAGCCGGCCGCGGGCGGCGGGCGGGCACCGCGGGGGAGCCCAACTTCTCCGTCCTTCGCCGCGCCGCAAACTTTGCTGCTGCTCGGCGGGGCTGCGGCTGGCGCTGCTCCCGCAGGTGAGTGCGGGCGCGGCCCTGTCCCCGGCCGCCGCCAGCACCGCGGGCTGCGTCCAGGGTCGCCGCTACCTCGGGTCGCACGGCCCCGGTACCGCGGGGCGCCCCGGAATTCGCGTCGGGGCCGGGAGCGTTCGGTCGCTTCAGTATTGGAGGGCAGGTGAAGCGGAGGTTTTATGCCCTTTGGTCAGCGCTGCCGGGCGCGCCAGCGTGTAGTGCCCACGGCTCCGGCACCGGCTCTGCCAGTGGCAGGGTCTCAGCATAGCCCGCAGAGCTTTCGGTGGGATTCTTAAAAATCCTCGTGGGCTCCTTCCTACTCAAGAGCTATATGCCCATTTGTCTTACCGAGACCAGAGCCCCTTCATGGCATTTACCACGGGAGCTTGGTGGGGGATGTGCGTGAACGTGCAGCTGTGAGATGCCTGAGGAGTCATGCCCCGAGTCCTTTTAGCAGGCAGGTAACATGTCTCTTTACAGAGCCACATTTTTCTAACAACAAACTAAAAATAACTGTGCTAAAACTAGCACTTTCCTCATTTAAAATGTGGTTCCCAAATGGCTGTGCACAGGCCTTCTGGGAGCGAGTGCTGCAGCCGCGTCTGCTGCTCCTGCATGCCCAGCCACAGCAGCTCGTCCGGGCCTAGAGCTGCCACGCCAAGGGCATCTTGCTGAGCATCCTGTGGCAGCCAGGCCCAGGCAGTGGCTGCGGTGCTGTCAGGGGAAGGAGAGATGCAGTAGTTGCCTCTTTTCTCTTTTTTTGTTTGATTTCTGGTAGTTGTAACATCCCTTACAATCTGGGAGATCTGTATTGTCTTGTCTTCTAAACTCATCTTATGCATGAACAAGACCAGTTACAGGCATGATGGTGTAGACAGCAGCAGGATAGGCAGACTCAAGAGTTCAAACATAACTTCCTAGGACAGTGCATTGCATCTCAGGGAAGCCTTGGGACCTGAGAGGGCTGAGAAGGATGGCTCCACCAGAACTCTGTTTCTCCAGAGCTTGCTTTCATGGCCCTGAGGAAATAAACGGGGAGATGTGCCTCTCTGTCCCTGCTACTAGGCTGGTACTATGCTATTAAAATACCGTGCGTTGCAACGACAGCCAATACTAGAGTCTGGCACGTCATCAAGGAGATCTCAGATGGTGACTGTTTCTTTGGGACCTGTTTCTGTCTCTTCAGAGTACCTAATGTTCAGAGAATGGCTGAAGGCTGCAGTCTCTGTACTTGTAGATCTTGTGCCCAGCTCAGACAGAGCCCAGGCTTTGCGAGGTTTTCCCTTATGAGACTGGGGGGATGCTCTCCACCTCTTTCATGAGCACTGGGTAAGGAGTATTTGCAGCAAACGGTTACCGGGGTAGGAGATGAGATCTGGTACATCAGTTTTCAAAGGCTGAAGGTAAATTGCTTCTCTGGCTTTGGGTGTCACACAGCAGGGGGAAAATGGAACCCGAGAATCTGAAGTGGTTTTCCTGTATGATACTGTGGTGTTTGTCTTCAAGGCCAAAGGGTGTTTTCTGCTGCTCATTGATGAAATCTCTGAAAATGTTGACAGTACCTTGAGTGTAGCGCAGCGCAGAGCCCCCTGAAATCTGAATGAGCTGTCCCAGCTTCTGTATCACGTACATCTCTGCTCCAGTGAGGTGGGGGTCAGGGCAAGCGAGGCTTGGTCTCTGTATGAAATGCTGGTTGTTGAATATACAATGTTGAAATTGGTGGGCTTGTGAAAGAAGAAGTATGTGCTGTTTCACAGGTAAAAGAGCCAGCTTTGTTCCTGCCTAAAAAAAAAAAAAAAAAGAAAAGAAAAAGCCCTTTGCTTTTTGGTGCATTGACACTTATAATATGATATGGTGATTTCATACCTAGGACAGAGGAATGGCTACTGAAACAAGGTCAATTTTAAAACTCCTTTTCAGAAGAAGCTAGCAGGTCTCCAGGAAAAAAAAAAAATAAAAGGCATCGGTGGGTTAAAAATAACAGTTAAAATCCTGTTTTTCCTAGCTCTGTATCAAATAATATGATATTTTCATGATTTAAAATGCAATATCATATTTGAAAATTACATAGTTCCTTGCGGTGTGTAAGGATTCTCAGAATAGGAGCATAATTTTCGTTTGTTGTGTATATTGTCTGATCAGCTTCTTGGTTTTTGCACTTTGAAAATGATCTTGAGCTAGCAGGCTTTTTTCCTGACAAGTTTTACTTTTGTACTCCTAATCACTAGCCCATAGTAGTAAATTTGGTTGCAAATATTGTGGGGGGCATGTTTGTTTGTTTGAAACCCTTTTTGCTACCCGTGGACTTTATTTCGTTAGAAGGATTGGTTGTTCACAGAAGCTTTGAAACAAACTGGACTTTAGGTGGGATTTGATCTGTTGTTATTCCTTTAAAGTATAATTACATATTTTCAAACAATTATTTTTATATCTGAAAAGTAGAAGAAAAACAGACTGAAGAAGAAATAGTGTGGTGATACTTGTGTTCTTTCGAGATCACATCACTGGACGGTATTTGTACATACGAATACAACTGTGTGGAATCTGTGCCGTTACTTTTAACCATGTGGTTATGCAACTGTGTTCGGGTTTACAACGATAACACTTCTCTGCAGATTTGTCTGTACGTATCCTGAGGCACAGGCCATTTTGCGTGATCTTGCTTTTTTTAAAAATTGCATGTAAGGGTCGCTGGTGTGAGTCCCCACAAGATTCCATGCCGGAGGTGGTAGGTGGACGTGGTTGTACCGCGCCTTTGCTGTTCGCTGGATCTCTTTTGTCTCTGCCACCAGTTTGTTCCACGGCATTTCTTTGCAGGCAAGGGTGGCCGATGGGGAGTGGTGTAACCAGCTTTGCCTCGGACCGTTTGTAGTCCTGAGATCGCCCTGCCCTGCACCCTTGGCACCTGCCGGCTGTTTGCAGGGCTCCCCTGTTTTGCCTTGTCCTTGTGGTGTCTGGGCTGTGCCCCTGGCTGCGGGTGAGGGTGTGGAGCTCTGTCCTGTGATTTGGCTGCTCTGGCTGCAGGGCTGATGCTTGCTTGTCCCTTGTGAAGCCCAGTGCCTGCTTCACCCAGACGAAAAGCTGGGTCTCTGTGGCTGGGTTTGGGCAACAAATTGCTGCCTATCAGCCCTCCCTGCTCCTGTGCAGGCTGGTATATGGGGAGCTCATTTCAGGGGTTTGGACTGGGTCTCACCCAGCGTGAGTTGGGTGCCCACTACCTGCTCAGTCCTGTGGAGCATCCATATCTGCAGCTCCGTCTAGTTTGCAGGTCAGTTCCTGTTTCAGAGAGCTGTGGAGGGGTCAGTGGAGGGGCTCTCTGTCCCTGCTGTTAGCCACTGCAGAGAACCACCCTCCCAGTTGTATTTAATCAACACTTTTTATTATTTGCAAACTCTGTAAAAGGAATACAGCACATTTAGTAATTTTCAGTCTTACCCTTTGCAACAACCCTGGTTTTGGAGACTTTACTGAAGTCTGGCTCTGTCTCCTTTATCGTTCTTTCTTTTCATTGTTTTTTGCACTGCAGCTGAGAGGAGATAGTTCTGTGTTACGCCGCTGGGGAAGGGTTGTTGGATAGCAATCTAGGGCTGGTTCTGCAGTGCAATGTCTGGGTAGCAAGAATGGACATCTTCCTCAGCAATCTCTGCCTTCTCTAAACCCTTCTCTAAACAAGTCTGGCTGGACGCCTGCAGAGGGTGTAGGTTCTTTCTTCTACGGAAGCTGTGGGATTCTTGGTAATGATGTTCCTCTAATCTTCTTGCAGTGTGGCTTGAGTTCTCCTTGCAAATGGATGTCTCTGGCCCCTTGACACCAGCTCTTTTTTCCTTTCAGGGCCTGTGGGACACTGGGCACTGGCATGTGGTAGCTGGCAGCGGCTGTGGAGCCCGCTGCATCTGCAGAGCCGCCTTCGCTGTTAAATTCCCTGGGGCACATCAGGCAAAGCGGGACACACCGCACGGCTAGGAGGTGGGAGAGGCTGTTCGCAGTGCATGGGCTGGTCTGGGGCTGCCTCTGCCTCAGTGGGCTGGGCATGGCTTTTATCTGCAAACTCTGGGTTTCGGAGTGCCTGCTTGGACCGCCGCCTCGCTGACTGGCCCCGCGGTGGTGGTGGTGCGCACTGGTGCCAGCTGGGGACAGAGGCGGCCCGTTGCTCTCAGGCAGTTCTCTCCCAGGGTACTATAAGGCCTCTGAACAAAAGGTGGAAGACAGACCCTGCTGAGCTGCGGCCCCTGCACTGTTCTTGAGAGTGGCTGTAGTTGTGCCCTGGGCATAGGGAAGGCAGCCAGTGTCCGTCTGCGCTCCAGCCAAAGGGCCGAGTCTGGGCTGGGTCATTCATTGCTGCTAAATCTACAAGCAGTGCTTTGAAAATCAAGGCGCTCTTTAGGAAGTGTCTCCTTTCTGCTGGATGCCCCACCTCAGCACAGCCCACTAAATGCGAGTGAAGGTTATAATACTCTCTGCAACCTAATGACATTTTTTCAGCAAGTGGCAGCACTTTTCTGGATGCCCAGTCCTGCCCTGCTTCTGTCTGTGGGAAGTCTGCGCTCGCCTTGCTCTGTGTGCTGTGTCCCATTCTGCTGCCCCGCTTTTACTCACTTCCTTGCCCCTCACTCTGGCTCTGGCGGCACTATCAATGAGCGTGGAAAGATAAGCCCAAGGGGGCTCATTCCGTTTTTTGACTCCACAGTTCCTAATTTTGGGTCTCTTGTGGGAGAGCCAGCCTTAGCTCACGCACTGCAGGACTGGGGCTCTGGGCAAGGCGCCTGTTAACACGACTGTCAAACTGGGGTGTGCAGGGTCTGCTCCGCAAACAGCAACCTTGCCTGTCTCACACGCTCTGTCACTGCTGTCGCCTGTGCTGAATTTGGCCCTGACTAGCTGGTGATGGACACTGTGGGTGCGATGGAGGTCGTGCTGGGCCTGGTGTTTGTCAGCAGCACCCACGGGTCCACAGCTGTCCTGCAGAAGCATTTAGCCGGGTGCTTACCAAGCAGAGCTGGGAGGACCCTGCCCCTGGTGTGATAAGCGGGGTGCCAGGGCCAGCCACTGCACAGGGTGGAGTAGTCCTGTCTCTGGCTACAGCAGTTGTGTGAGCCTTGCTGATTGGGAAGTTCTTCCAGGGAATCAGGAAAGCGGAACTGTTTAGCCAACACCCTTTTGCAGATACCCCCACCCCTCGTTGTTGCTTCTACCCTGCTACAGTCCTCCAGAGAACACCAAAGGAAAGGAGATACGGGGTCACTCCTCTTTACTTGCTGTCATTGCCGCACTTACCATTGCCACTTCAGGCAGGTTTTTGTTAATCTCTTCCTGATTGACTGTAGCTGGTGGCATTAACAACTGCAGGTGACTTAAAGCTTGAGGCCCTCAACTCACCTGAAGCTGTTGATGGCCATAAGCTTTCTGCAGCCAGTGATGGGATGTGAAGGGAGTCGCCATAGAAACATCTTGGGCAATAAATGGAGCCTCAAAAGCTTTGAACTTTTAGCAGAAGCCTATGCGGTGAATGGGGGTGCAGGCAGGTAGTGGTGTGCACTTGGACGAGGAAAGGCGTCTATAGCCAGCAGAGCAAGGATGCGAGGCCTTTAGGAAACAGCAGCTGCAGGAGCAAGCACAGGATTTAAACACTGCTTGGGTAAGCTAGTGTTGCCCTGAGGTTTGGTTGCAAAATCGAGTCAGAGCAGGAGTGTATGATGTGGTCTCAATCCTGGTCTGGCAGGAGGAGTGCTCATTCTTGCAAATGAGCAGTATCCAGTACCTTAGAGCACGCAGCCCTTCCTGTGCGCTGCAGGCACTGCAGGCTTGTGGGGGAGCTGGGGAAGCCTTGACCCCAGTGCTGTTCACAGCAGCACCTGAGAACTCAGCACAGCCTCTCTGGGTGGAACCCATCTGTCTGTCATCACACTGCCCTTCCCTATGGTTTGGCACATGGGAGCTGTGTGCAGGCGAACCCCAGCTTATGGAGGGTCTGAGGCCCCATGCCCACCCGAAAGGCACTGGAGTTGGGTACCAGGTGCGTGCATCCATCACCCCTGCGCCTTGTTCTGGGTCTGCTCCCCTCAGTGCCCCCCTGCTGCCTTCACTGGCAGAGCCTGGGTTCCCCTCACCAGCTGATTGCGCACAGGTCGCTTGGGGGCTGCAAGCCAGATGAGGAGCCTGGGCTTCCTCATCACTGGCTGTGGGGCTGATTGCTCCTCTGGATCTGAGTCCCCACACGGGCCAGAGTCAGGAAGGTCAGATAAAGGTTTGGTTGCTGCCAAGGCTTAGAGACTCACGGTCTGGCCATCCCAGGACAGGAGGGTGCTGGGAACCCTGGGACAGGCCCTTGTTCTGGCAGCCGCTTTCTGCTGTGGGGGGCTGTTCCCCCTGTGCTGGATGCCCTGTGCAAGACAGTAGCTTCTGTGTGTGCCCGGGGATGCTGCACTCCCTTCTCCAGTCCTGCTTCCTTGCATCTCTGTCACGCTGGGATTATCTCTCTCTGCTCCTACTGCAGCTGCTTCCTGGAATCCCAAATCCCTAAAATGCTGTTTCTCCAGTAATCCTTGTCATTAAAAGTGGCTCCTAAGCTCAGGGCACCTCCTCCTGTCCACAGCCCGCACCCTGCCACCCTCCCTAGAGGGAGCAGTTTGAGATGGGCGCATACTTAAAGTGAGCAAGTGAGTTTGTTAACCTGGGACAGGACACCGTCCCCCCCATCTGCTACCAAACTTCAGAGTTACCCTTGACCTTGGATACTTCTGGATTTTCACTATTCCATTTTTTAAGTGTGAAAACAGATTTTCTCCCCTGTTGTTTTGGCTCTGGCAAGGCATGTGGCTATAGGTGACAGTGTTCCATGTGTGGGAGAGGGAATTGTTTCCCCTGTCTCTGGAGTCTAGAAGGTTGAGGGCGCACAGGTGAGGGGTTCCTTCAGGAGCTGGACTTTGCCAGCTTTCTGAGCTTGGCTGCCTTCCCACTTATGAAATACAGCTGAACCTTTTGATAGCAGGCAGGTAGGAATAGCTGAGCATCAGCAGAGTCCTTAAGAAATTACATCCTTGCTTAAACTTTTAAAAGTCAGCTGAACATCCGTTTGCTACAGCCCTCTGGGCCGTTCCCCAGCAGCACGGTGTTTTTTGCAATAAAGCTCCTGTTCCGGTAATACTGTCCAAAGGCAGGATGCACCTTCCCTGGGCATCCTCCCCTGCACTGCAATACAGGAGACGGGCAATCTTTCCATGCCAGGTCTCGGACCCACTGTGGCGGTGCCCGTCACTGAGGTGCGAGGTCAGCTCTGCCTGCCGGCACCTGAAGCAGCTGCAGGCTGGCAGCAAGCGGGCAGGAATCTGGCTTTTTCCTGACTTTTGGGAGAGAGGGCGTGAGGCTCCTCCTGGGGCCATGTGCCGGCAGAGGGAGCCATCCATCCTCGTTTCATGTGCACAGCCAATTAACGAATTAATGTGGAAGATGTTGTGAGAGATGAGATTAGAACCAGGATCTTCCACTGGGTAATGGCTCAGCTGGTCTCACTGAGGCTGAGAAGTGACCATGTCCTTCCCAAATCCCTCCTCTCTGTGATGCCACCCAAGTTCATCTCTCAGATGAACCCTTGGTTGGGTTTGATCTGGCCCAGCTTCTGGTGGCTGTGCAAGATATGAACAGCCTTCATGGCAGGTATGGCAGAGGCTGATGCCAGCACCTTGGTCAGCCGGGTGGTGAGCAGTGGGCAAGGCACAGGCACGCAGTGGACCAGGCCTGCAGCTGTGAACCTCCACGAACTGTGGGATGAGTGACCAGGGACTATGGGTGACTCTGCAGATGTAGACATGGACTTGCTTTGCCATAGGCTTGGCAATGGATTAGCTAAGGCAGAAGAGAGCTTGTGAGCTGGAGCTGGCGTTGTGAAGTCTGGCATCGTTAGTCCTGCCTAGAAGACTGACGTGCTGTGTGCTGGCGGATGCTGCTGCTCCCTTCCTTGGTACCACAAAGCAATTGAAGCATGCAGTGAAATGCAAGCACTGAACTTCCCCCGGCTGGAGTTCCAACCACAGGTGAGCATTTATGGATTTTGTCTGAAAAGCTGTTTACCTTTTTGTGCAATGGGAGACTCATACCTAGCTGGGAAAGATGCTGGAACCATCAGTTCAGGCTTGAATTGGCTTTGCACCTGGAGTGCTGACACGTCGTGGTGAATTAGAGATGGGGGCGGGGTGGGGGGGTGCGCTTCACTGGCCAGTGATGGCAGCCGGCTGAGCTGGTGGTACTGGGCTGCTCCAGGACAGGAGATGTGAGCTCACTTCTTGGGGCCGAAAGGGTCAAAATGTTGTGCAAGGAGAGTGGCAGCTTCTCACTGTGCTGTGGCTGCCGCTTTTCTGGTTAATGCACTCAGAACAGGGTTTCTGCTGTGGCAGTGACAGTGGCCAGCAGTGGTGCTGTGCGTGCTTGGGACTGCTGTGGGTTAACCCCCATAAGCAGCTAAGCACCACAGTGCTTGCATTCCCTCGCTCCCAAGCGGGCAGAGGAAGAGGAAAGGAAGAGTGAAAACAAGAAAACTTGTGGGTTGAGATAAAAATGGTTTAATAAGTGAGGAAGAAGTGGAAGAGAGAGAAAGCAAGCAAAACAAGGGATGCAAAGGCAAACATTCACCGCCTTCCGTAGGCAGATGGATGCCCAGGCAGTTCCTGATGCAAAGGTGGCCAGTCCCCACCCTGAGCTCCCTCCTCTCCCTTTGTATTGCTGAACATGACTTTAAATGGCAGTCGCCATATCTCTGGTTAGTTTGGGTCATCTGCTTGGTTGTGTCCCCCCCAACCTCTTGTGCACCCCAATCTCTTTACAGAGAGGGCCTTAGTGAGAAGCAGGGAAGGCTTTGATCCTGTGCAAACAGTGTTCAGCAACAGAGCTACAACACCAGCGTGTTACCAGCTGTGAAGCAAACTAACTCCATCCCAGCCAGAGCCAGTCCAGGAACGGTTAAACAACCGTTTCACATGGCCCTTTGGGGTGCTGGTGCTGAAGGAAGTGCCTGGTGCCCTTCGCAAAAGAGCCCTTGTTGGACCTGGGCCACAAGTGGGGAGTGCGCCTCTGTCCTGTGGATCGGATGGCAAAGGAACTCTCAGACTGTCTGGGCAGAGGCATGCCATGCCCGCATGCTGCTAGGCATGGTTTTTGTTGTGAAAAGCGAGAGAGACACCTGAGTGCTGGAAAGCAAGCTACGTGGAGCAGGGCTGCATGCGTGCAGTGAGCTCCTAGTCAGCTGGTGTTAATAGCCCAGTCCCACAGTGGTGCAGCTGGCAGGACAGGGTCTGACCTGAGCTCACTCTGGAGCTGAGGCTGCTGCTCAAGATCTCCTTTCGGTTCCTGGCACAGGGTCCAGTCAGGTTCGGTACTTCTAGGGAGGCCTTTTAACCTTTCCAATACCGCTAGGTGCCAGAACCAGAAAATCCTGCAGCTGAGTCTATGTTGCACATACCAAGCATGTGGTTGTGAAAAGCTACTGTGAAACAGAAATGAGAGGGAGGGACCATGAAGCACCAGGCTGGAAGGCCTTTTCTTTAAACCACAGCTGAGCTGGGTTTAGGCAGAGGTAGGACACAATGTCTGATCCTGGCTTCCACAAGGCGGCACGTGCATTTCCCTTGTCAGCGATCAAGAGCTGGTACTGAGACTCTATCTTTTTTATATCTAGTCCATCACTGTGCTATCTGGTGCCCAAGTATATTTGGAAATAGCAATGGCAGTTTTCTTCTCTCTTCTAGCCAGTGCGTGAAGTGTTTGATAAGTTTATGGTTTTTTGTGCGTGAGGTTTATCTGTGCCCCTGTGCACCAAGATGAGGAAAGCTGTCTGTGAGCTAATGCTTTGGGTGCACCTCACCATGGGGGGCTGAGGACTGCACAGACGCAGTGCTTGCGTCTGGGCAATCCTGAACCTCTCAGTAGTTTGGTATCAGCCCTGCTTAGGGCAGCTATGTCTTGTTGCTCAGTTTTTGAATCACAGTGACTGCATGTTCAGGTGTGAGGTTTGGTGTCAATTCACTGTAAGGTCTGATGGGAGAGTGAGTGGCAAGAGGTGTGTACAGCTCAGAGTCCAGCATGGAGGAGAATGGCTTTTTGGCGGACACTGTTTGGCTTTTGGATGCTCAAACTGTGCTTGAGGCTGCTGCCAGCCCAGCAGCGCAAGAAGGGTGTTTTTTGGAGGAGAGCACATGAAGGAGCGCATTTGTCTGCGTTGCAGTGCTCCCAGTTGACTTCAGCCTAGTTGGCTTCATCCAATCCAATGTTTCCTCCCATGGTGTTAAGAATGATGGGGGCCTGGAGACTGGTGTGCACAGCATGGCTGGAGTCAGGGTGCGTGTGCAATTGAGGATTTCAGCACTTCTGCATCTGGCTTCTTGGGTTGGGGATGGTGGGCTCTGGATGGACCTGCTCCTGCTCAGGCGCACAGTGGGGACTTTGGGGCTATGTGCATGAGCGCTAACATGATTGTCCAAAGTAGCTGAGAGAAGTGTGGAGAGGGAGGAGGAAGTGAAACAGCCCAGGGAATAAGGGAGAGACAGCAATGGTCTGCGATGTAGTGATAGAGCAGAATGCAGGTGGACAAGATGTGTGAAGATGACAAAGCTGGAGAGAGCCATGTCTGCATGTGGGCAAGTGGGAGCATGTCTGTGTACATGTGTGCTGTCTGTTCTCCCCCTCTCAAGCATGGAACTGCTTTGGAGAATGGGTGGGCACTCTGGTGAGGGTACTCAGACCCAGCTGCTTTCCTTTTTTGGTTGTGAAGATCTTTCACTGTCACTAGTACCAAGTGGCTGTTGGGCTGTGTGCTAGATGGAGAGAATTAGGTCGCAGGAGTCCTGCATGTGCACTGGGGCATTCTAGGGGAGGCCCCTTGCTGAAGCAGTACAGAGGTGCAGTGGGTCTGAGGGGCTCAGAGCTGCAAATGACTGCCCCTGCCCGTGTGGGTTTCCATGCCCCCTCCTGTGTGCATCCGTACTCACGTGTTCCAGCACAATCTGCTTGCTCACGTGTATGCAGATCTCTCCTTGGCTCTATTCTTTCACATGCACTTTGTCCATTTGCTTTTCGGTCCTCCTGTTGCTACTGTAATCTCTCTCTTTCTCCCTTTGTTCCCTGGGCTGCTTGCTGCCTCTTACTTCACATGTCCTGCTTTATTCCTTTTGATATAATAACATTAGAACCTACACAGAAGGCCCCAAGGTCCCTGCTTTGTGCAGATAGATCAGGAAAGACCCTTCAAAGCCCGTGTGCTGGAGAGAGAAGATTCTCCTAGTCTCACTATTGCCAGGACTGGCAGAGACAAAGGGCTTGATTGTGAAATATGACCTGTACAAAGCCCCATGCTGTCCTGTGTCCATCCTGGAATGTCAGAACTGAAGATGCTGGTCTTGTTTCAAGCAGTTTTACACCAAAGCCCTGAATCCCTATTGAGAAATTAGCCAGTTAATCTCCCTTTATCAGTTGTGCTGAGCAGAGTGGTTTTTCCCAGAGCTCCCAGTCTGTCCCTTTCTCATTGTGCCATTGGTTTGGTAGTGACATTAAAGAAGCTACTTGCAGATTCTGTTCTAGTCTGCTGTGTTTGCGTGCTTCAAGCATTCAGAAATGTTCTCCTTTTCAACTGCAGTTTGCACATTTTCCCTCTGCTGAGAGCTGATGCTTCGATGGGATGCTGAAGTCTGATGGCTGGAAAGCACATTTTGTTTTGTGTATATGGTGCCCACATTTCCTTTGCTTAAGGGTCCTATATGGCTGCTGGTTCACAGTCCAAATACAACGCCAGAGGTGGTGGAGGAGGAATCAATTTTCTGATTGTCATAAGGACATGGCTCTGCTGCTAGTCCGTCATGAGATCAATGATTCAGACTCTAGCTAGGGAAGGACTCTGAAATCAGGAAACAGATGAACACTTTAATTTTTTTTCCCCTTAAAAGTCCTCCAAGAAATGTGCATTCTGTCCGTGGTCTCTTTCAGCTCTTTTCAGCCACGCTCCACAGTTTTCTGATGCTTGCTTCAACTTTGGCTCTCTCATAGGTGAGCCTTTTGTTATGCCTGTTTTGCTTCTTGTGTCCTGAATCTCCTTGCTGAGAACCAGATTTGGGAAAGAGCAAGCAGCAGGCAGTAAACCCGAAAGCCATCACCAGTTGCTGGAGTTTACTGCTGTCTGCAGCCCTTTTGATTTACACACAGCAAAGGTCACTGGAGCAACAGGCCATTTTTGGCACATTTGCTTACCGCCTGTATTGTCTTTGAGCAGCATGACCTGTGTGGTGTCATTACTCAAGAGCAGTAGAACAAAACGGGGGGTGGGTGTAGCAAGGACCCTCAGTTCTTGTCTCTGCAGTAAAGGCAGAAAGAGCAGGGCGGCTGTGAAGGCCATGCCAGCCTCTTCCCAGGCACTCTTGGCCACTGTGGAGCCTTTTTGCTTGCCCTTACACTGGTAGCTGAATTGTTACCAACCGCCAGCAGGACCATCTCCTCGTTTTGGGCAAAGTGGCTCGGAGAGCCTGAGCACTCTTTCCAGGGAGAAATGTGGTTTCTCCTCTGAGCCACAGACCTGGGGAATGATGTCATTTGCCTAGACAGCAGCAGCTTTGGCAGCTCTGCTGGGGTCCTAGGCATGAAGATTTTGGGAGTCCAGACTGGGAGCACCTGTTTGTCAGCGCTGTCAGCCGTCAGCAACGCAGGGGGCTCCCAGAGCGGGTGGCCAAGGTCCCTCTTGATCAGGTGTCCAGTCCCTTCCCGGGCTTACCTCCCTGGGAGAGGGGAATGGGTGGTTCACCGTTCTCGGAGCGAGCTGTTGCTGCCCTTGATCTGCCCATGGCATTTAGAGCTCTCATCTGCTCTGGGCTGCTGTGGACCTGCCGGCAGCTCTCAGGAGAGGGCCCAGTAGCTAAAGGTGGAGGAGGAGGAGCAGATTCCTCCCTGGACGAGGCATGCTAGTGAAAAATAAACTGGATGTGGCCAGGCAAAGCCTTTGACCAGCGCCGGTAAGTACCACAAGGGGCTGCTCGGTGATGGCTGCCTCGCTCTCCACGGGTCTGTGTCCCCTGGGACTCAGCCAGGAGTCATTTGCCATGCGGAGAGTGGCAGGCGTCGTTCTGCTTGCGGGGGGTACGTGAGAAGCGTGACGGAGCTGGCAGAGCAGAGAAAGGCTGTGTCTGTCTGGCCAGTGCAGGACACGCTCCCCGGGCAGATAGGACAGAAGTGGAGCCGGGCCTCGTCACCTGTTGTGGCGTTTACTGGTGCGTGTTGGAAGAGCCGGGACCTGCCCTTCGCTGAGGCGAGGCGAGAGGACCGGCACTCCTCACCTCTGTGCACAGCGGAAGGCAGTGGGGCTGGCGTGCCTCTCTTCAGAGCGTCCCGTCGCTCCTGCTCTGCAGACTCTCCTCCTTGCTAGTTACTATTAGCATTCAGTTTGTGGAACGGGCTGTGCAATTAGCACAAAGGTACAGTCCTTCATCCTGACTGGAGGACTCGTGGGATCAGATGTGCTGGGGATAGGAAGCGGAGGCTTTCTGCTGGGAAAGAATGTCACAGCACAGCGGACACAGAAATGAAAAGCTATTAATAATGATCCCGGAACTTCACTTCCATCAGCTGTTTATTTAAAGGTGCTCCGTATTCAAAGCCTCCTGATTTATGTGGGCAATAACACTCACAGTCCGGATCACTTTTTTAAGCAAGGCTAATGGGGTGAAACCATCATACTGCGACAGTAGAGATCAAGCTGGGAAAATGATACTGGAGAGGAAAATAAACTATTGCCTAGATTATCCAGGAGCTACGCTGGGCTGGGAATTGGTGTGAGCTCCCCGCTCTTCCAGCATTTATTAAGGCTTTTACTTCCTTTTTTTCTTGTTCTTTGTGAAGAGAATTTACCAGGTATAGAAGGATATAAAATTTGATTCTACTAGACAGGAGCTAAAAGCTTCTGGTTTTGCATTCAAGTGAAGTTTTGTCTGTAGTGCAGCCATGTGTAGCTGTTCTGCCACCCAAGGCCCCGGGGGAGACAGCCTCCCCATCCTTGTCTCCGGGGGTTCCCATCCTGAGTCAGCCCCGCTCCTGAAGGACTGGTCCCTCTGCGGAAAGGGTTTCTGCCTCTTCTGTCTGTTGTTGTTTTTTACTTCCGGCTGTGGAATCGGGGCACCTCTGCCTTCAGCTGTGTGCCTGGAGCGGTAGAGGAGAAATGCCCAGGGCTGTGGCACGGAGCGGGAGAAGGAGCCCCCTGCTTGGAGGAAGGCCGGTTTCCGCGCAGATTCTCTTCACCGGGCTGTTCGTCCTGGCAGTGTCAGCGCAGACTGCTTGGGGGGCCGTGCGTGCTGGGCCAGTGCTGACCGGCTGATGGATTTGGCACAAACTCGTGATGTTTACCCCTTCCTGGTGCGGGGAGGGGGTTGTGAGAGCAAGAAGGGCTTGGGGGCGGGAGGAACGTGAGAGCTGTGTGTTTCTTGTGCATCTGCCAAGTGAGCCATTGGGGGACAAATGGTGTCACCAGCTCCCTCTGGGCATCTGGCAGCGTGCAGGAGCTCCAAATGTTGGCCATCCAGAGCATACGTGACTATGTGGTATCTGCAAGCAGTGAGCAGCTTTTGGCAAAACCTTCTTCCTGGAGGAGTGAAGTAGCGCTTGCACTGCCGAGTGGCGGTGCTGGCAGCTGTGGTTTGTGTTGCTTGGACAGGGACTGACTCCTGGGACACGGACTCCAAGTGCTGTGCATCGTAAGAAGCTAGTAGTGGTGATGTAATTGGTGGAACGGGGTAAATGATTCCAAATAAATACACTATCATTAATGATTGAATGCAAAATTTAGCCTGTTGTTGTTGTCTGCAAGTTGCCTACAAGGAGGTTGTAATCTTTTAGTCTGTTGTGGGCTGGAGAAAGCCTTTATCTACAGCTCATTGGTGAATGGTGAATGTGAGGATTGCTATCTCCAGCGTGTAGGTCCCTCGCTCAGCAGGGTCAAATTCCTCTTGGTTGCGCCCTGTCAGAGGGAGTGGGCTTTGCTTTGAGTGAGTGTCTACTTGGGTGATCACCCAGCAGCCCTTTTGGGTCTGTGAAGCTCCTGTGCCCTATCTCAAGAACACCTGTGTGTTACTGGCCAGTTTCTGCTCAAAGTGCAGCCTTAGAGAGCCTAGGAGGGACCAAGCAGGGCTCTGGTTGCCCAGGGCAGACCCGAAGGGTGTGAGGTGGCTTAGTTCTTGCTGTGTTCCTCTTGGAGACTTGGCCAAAATGTGCTACCTGTGTAGGAGACTTGGCTACCAGGGATTTCTGCCAACCGTGGTGGATTTTTCTGAGCCATGCCGCATCTTAACAAAGCATATTGCTTCCTGTTTGGAGGATGAGGCTGTGCAACATTCAGCTTCAGGAACCTGAATTTCTGTGATACCCAATGCTCAGGAATTTCTGGAAAGCAGGAAGGTTTGAGTCTCTTCCGCATGCCGAAAAAGCCTGTGCTTAGGCAGGACAGTATTGCTCAGATGGTGGTGGTTGATGGTGATGACCATGCGTTCAGGAGTGATGTGGAATGGCTCCCGCGCGGTCGCTACAGGGGCACGCCTGGTAGCCTGGCTGGCTGAGGAGCGCAGATGCAGAGCGTGGATTTTCGCAGGATATTGTTGCAGACATAATTTTCTTACCCATTGTACTGTCTTGTAGAAAATGATTCTAACAGTTTTCTTAAGTGTGGAAGATCAGGCTGAAATTGGCATTAAAGAGACTAATTACTCTCATTCCTCCACCTTTCTGACAGCTGTTTACTGCTGCAGACCTTGTCCTGAGAGCTGAGGAAGCCACTTGCCTTTTCAGGCTGCGTTTGGCCTGAGGTACCTGCAACAGGAAGTCGGTGCCTGCTTCTAATCTGGGCTGTGCACGACTTGATTGTTCCGTTACCCAGGAAAAGTGCTGCTAAAGCTGCAGGTGGAGACCTGTGGCACACCTTCCCCCGTCTTGCCTTGCTGTTCACTGCCCTGTTGTCCTTCTTGTGACCTCCCCGCTTCAGTGTGGGTGATCCTATGCGGACTTGGTGTCACTCGCAAAACAAGTGCGCTGCTGCAGGAAGGGATGTCCTTGGTTCTCATGTCTGATGTGAGGAGGGTCGCATGTCTCCTATCGTGAGGACAGAGATGTTCCAGGGACAAAATTGCCAAGAGGAGATGTGTGGGGGAGAAAAGTGAGCAGCAGCGGGACTTTCCTGAAGGTGATGTGGCCTGCCATAGTATTTATTGACCCAGAGGATTGCGTTTGAGCCTGCCCTTGAACCCTGAGCAGCAAATTGAAGAAAGTTTCTTTAAACCCTTCTGGATCAGCCTAATACTCATTTGTTATTCTCTGAAGGAATTTGGGGAGACCTTCACAGAGGTGAAAAGTTGAAGATGAGAAAGCTGTGAACACCTTCAATTTTTCATTTAATCACACAAATTGAATGACAGATAATTCATGCATCTGCCAAACCTTTGCTTAAAAGAGCCCATTCCTCCACATCTGTCAAGTGTAAGAATTCCATTTGTGGGGTTTCTTAATTTTAGTTTGCCCTCTAAGTCCCAACCAGATGCCCACTTGTCTAGGCTCGCCCTGTTTTGGGCTCTCTAGTGCTTGTGCCTTTCCTTTCTGGTCACTTCTGCTGGCCCTGGGGCCCAAAAAATGGCAGCAGGAGGCAAGGAGGGGAATGATGGTGATGCCTGTATATCCTTGGGCTGTGCCATGGGGATCAGCAGAGGTGGTGGAGGTGGGTTCTCTGCCCTGCTGTATGGGAGCGTTTCTGGCTCCTCATGAGGTCATGGGGCACAAAAGTTGCAAGGCTGTTGGCAATGCAACTTCAGATTGTACAGGGCACTTGTAAGGGGATGGCTTTCAGATGTGGCTATTTATCAGATCCTAAAATTAAAACCTGCTCTGAGCTCTCGAGCTTCTCTCCGCAGCAGGAGGAAC
The DNA here is from genome assembly GCA_009769605.1 of Bucorvus abyssinicus. Lineage (NCBI taxonomy): Eukaryota > Metazoa > Chordata > Aves > Bucerotiformes > Bucorvidae > Bucorvus > Bucorvus abyssinicus. The sequence goes on from CM020047.1 coordinate 250,863, forward strand.
TCTGCCCACCCAGCAGTTGTGACAGATGCTGTGATAGCTGCAACGTCTTCCCCATAACCAGCACCACTCACTGCTGCTGGTGCCAAGCCTACAGCAAGGATGTGCAGGAAGCGGGTGGCTGGGTCAGTGTCATGCTGCAGTAAGGCATCGGAGGAACAGCAATATCAGCTTGTCCTCCTGCCAGATAGAGAGAGGGTCTCCTTAATTTGCTATTTCAGCTTCACTGGGTGTTAGTGCCAATTTGGCAGTGACTTTCAGTTCCTGTTTGGCCAGTCTCCTGGCTCAGTCTAGAATCATCAAGTTTCTTGCAATAGCCTTCACTAAGATAATCTCCTGTATTTATGGATTTCGCTTCTACGTGGGTCCCTGGTAGTTTTCTGCCGGTCATTTGAACTGAACTCACCCTTTCAATTTATATCAGATTTGTGGTCATGCAATGGGACTATCCTTTAGTGGGTTGGTTTTGTGTGTCTCCCACGCTGCTAAGAATCTGATCTTCTAACCTCTGTTCAGGTTCTGTTCCAAGCCTTTGGGAAGCGGGACAGATATGTCACGTTATCTTTCTCTGTGAAGCAATTGGTTGGGTCCCAGCACACCCGTGCTTAGCAGCGTACAGCTTTCGATGCAAAGGAAAGCCTAGCCATGCCCTGTCAGATCAGAGTGCTCCAATGCTTTGTTTTGCTTTTTTGCCAGCACTTCGGGCAGTCTGTCGACTCACGGGGGAGAGTGACTGCCTGTGATCCCTCGAATAATCCCGTGGATCAGCCTTCTCTCTCCCACTGGGTCAAAGATGCCAGCACTCCTGATGCGTGGGCTTGGGGGGTGGCAGCAGGAGTTTGTGCTGCAGTGGTTTGCTCTGTACCAATGTCCGGGTGTCCAGCTGTGCCAGTGTGCTGGGTGTGCCTGAGCTGCTGGATACCCAGGCATTGCACTGCATTGCACCAGCAGAGAGGGAGGAAGAGGCCAGTGCCTTCTGGTGCTGGGCTGTGCTCAGGTGTCAGAGGCTTCTGCCTCTGGAGCTGACAGGGGGTTGTGAGGGTTGGGAGACATCTGCTCTGGGAAGCAGCAGGGAAATGCCTTCTGCTACTGCTCTTTCGAAGCTGTGCTAAGTGATGCGTTCATAACTGCAGCAAGCAGGACCCTGAGGGGAGCAGCAGGAGTGCCCAAAGAGCGGAGGGACTTGCGTGGGGCTGGCAGAGATGAGTGATGGAGGGCCGTGCAAGCACTTGCAGTTCCTGCGCTGAAAGCTCCTGGTGCTCGGAGGGTGACGTTAGGAAAGGGGAAAGCACAACGGCATGGCATAGAGGAGCGGCTCCTGTCTCTGGGGTCAAGCAGCTCCTAGGCCCTGGACGTGGACAGCCATCCTCTCGGGGGCTGTGCTTTCTCCCACCTTCTGAGATGGGAGCACGCGCAAACAGAGCTTTTGCACGCTCAGCTGGGACAGCAGTTTGTCTGGGAGGCCGATGGCTCTGCCTGGTTAGTCAGAGCCTCCTGCAGACTGTGGTCAGCTGGCTCCTTGTCGGGGCATTGTGCAGATGTGCTGGCTTTGGTGCTGCTGGCCGCGCGCGGCTCACTACCTTCCAGCCTGCGTATGTTTAGGCACAGAGCGGCTCCATGCTTTCTGTTTCTTGGCTGGAAGGTGGTTTCTGCCAGGCCTGGGCAGAGGGAATCATGTATGTATTCAGGAAAATGCCTTTGCTTCTACCTCCTCTCAGAGATTGTTTTTAAAGTCGAATTAAAAGTATTGTATTCACATAGACAAGGCATGAAAATTCTATATTTGGAAAAGAATTGCTGCAGAGCGAGACCGTTATGGCTGTAAAACCCTCTTCCCTAAGGCAGACTTTGAGTTTTCTTTGCAATTAAAATTTCTTTGAAACTTGGACCAAAGAAGATTTGGAGGAAAAAAAAAATCTCCTGAACTTTGAAAATACTTTTTTTTCCAAACAATGCTTGTGTGAGAGCTTTAACTAATACTGTTCCTCCCAGCATGTCTGATAACAGAAAGTAACTGGACGTGGGAAGTCAAAAGGTTGTGAATAGCCTGCTCTGACAGCTGCTGCACTCTTCTCTTAGAATTTCTCAAGGCAGCATCAAAAGGGGACAATAATTAAACTTAAAGCAACTTAAAAAGAAGGGTGAAAACAGATGTTTAGTCATACAGTCCTGAGCATCATGTAGGTAGCAATTCCTCTGGAAAAAACAACTTTACCTGGACTGTGTGCAAGTTTATCTGAGAAGAGAAGCAGAGGAAGAAGTTCGCTGCTGGGAGAATAATTCCAAGGAAACATAAAGAGCAAAACCAGAGATTCACTTGAACAAAAAGCAAGACTAAACTTTTACAAAGTATAATGGTCTTTCTGCCCTGTTGTCAAAGCTGAGGCTGGGGTGACTTTACTGAGAAAACTTGATTTTATTATTATTTACCTGCCTTCTGTGTTCTGTATCAGGGCTGAAGACTTGCTGAAAGGCAGATTCCTATCACACATGGCTTTGCACAGTCTGGACCTGCACTTGGGAAATGCTCATCCAGTAACTGTGGTTACACAAGCTTTTCACTGCATAAGTAAAATAAAAGTAATTTAGATATCCCTTTTCAAAAGCCTCTGCAGTTTCAAATCCCATGGCCACTGCTCTCCAGCGTTTGTACACGCTGTGATGCTATGTGCCATCTGGATCAGTATCTCCAGCCATCTCTCAGCTGGTAAAATGCGTTGAGATTCTGGAAAGGACATTGAATCAGACTGTGCCTTCTGCAGAATGTATTTGAGCAGAGGGATGCTGGGAGAGTTCCCAAGCTTGCAGTGGCTCTCTGTGGCTCCACGGTGTTTTGACATGTTGTCCAGCATTGTGTTATCCAAACATTGGGCCTGAAATGCCACATCACCGATGGGATCTGCTATGGATGGGAACTTGCTGTGCAGCAGCTATGATCATAATTCCTCTGGATGTGAGTGGGCGTCCCACACCTTTGCTCTCCCCAGCGCTGATGTCCCTTGTAGAATCAGCAATGCATGTAAATGTATTCCAGCCAAAGGCACTTGTTTGTCGTGGCTATGGGCGCTGCGAGGGAACTGGAGCAGCAGCCAGGTTGTGGTGCTGGTCCCTGGTGTTTTAAATCTGCAGAGCACTCCCTGTAGGGCTGAGGGCTGGATGTCCCGACTATTCCATTGTCCAGCCCAAGGGGGTAATTGTAAAATGCCTTTTGGATCCTAGGAGGGAGCTGTGGGAAGTGATGGGCATTTAGATGGTGCTTGGCCATGGTGCAGTGTCTGGGTTGGCGTGGTACTGAGGTGTGTTGTCAGAGGCAGCATGTGGGGTGTTGGATGCCTGTACATGGTACATTGCCATGTGGCTGATAGTACATTGTGTGTGGCGAGATTGCCTCCTCCCTCGTCTCTAGATTTTGAGAAGTTCGCAAAAGAAAAAAAATTATCTTTGCCTCATCTGTCTTACATTATCCAGCAGAGAAAGTGAGCTCCAGAGAGCCTGAGTTCGTGACTTAGCCCTAGGCCTGGAGATTATGAACCGTCTTAAAGCTTTGCAGCAGCCTTGCCATGCTTGTACTACCTCCACACAACAGATACTGGGAGCAGGCTCTAGCCAGCTTGTTCCTTTTCCCAGGAAGGGAAGTGTTAAGTGAATTTGAATTCCGTTTAACAGGAGGAGACGTGGTTACACACTGCATGGCACTGTAGGCAGTCCTAGAGAAGAATTGCTGTTGAAGTAATTGCAGGCTTTTTGCTGCCCCATCTCCCAGCAAGGTCTGTCTGAGGCTGGGCTGGGCTGTCACGCTGCCCGCGCTCTCAGGTGTGAGGCAGGTGGGCTTGGGCTCCTTGCGGATGCAGGCTCTGAGCTGGCACTAGAGTGGTCCCCAGAGCTGTGTGTTTGCACATGGCCTCAGCTGTTCCTGTACAGCTGACACAGCTGGCACGTGTGGATGGCGCTGGACCCGGCTGCTCACCCTCTGAGCTCTCGGGTAAAGGCACATTGGGCTCAGGAGGTGCTGGGCAGAGAATGGAGGGGCCTGGTTGGTGCTGGAGGTCTGCCCGGCTGCTTGGAGAAGGTCTTCAGATAGACCTGCATGGTTGGGGAGGGAGCTTGTGTGAACCTGTGCTTTTATTGCCACTCCAACGGCAAGGCATGTCTGGCTGCTTGCTAGGGTGGGCTCCCCAGCAGGAGCTTGTGCCGTCTGGCTCCTGTCCTGGGTCGTCTCCAAAGAGGCTGTAGTCCTGTCTCTTGGAAGCAGCACCACAAACTGCTGCTGCCAAGGCTGTGTCTGTGCTCTACCTAGATCTCCAACCTGCCTCTTACATCTCTGTGCTCTTCTGTCCACGTTCCCTGTGTAGTAGCTATGCTTGGTACCAGAGCTGACAGAACAGTGCCGGACCGATGTGGCTTCCTTGTGACTGTAGCCAGAGAAACCAGCTCCAATGTGGCAGACCTTGGGAAGCAAGCATGCCACAGCTCTTCCCCACCCCTTTGTCGTTGCGTGGTCTGCCCTTGGGAAGCCAGTGGAGAGGACAGTGTGAGGAGCAACTGTGCAGCAGCACGAGAGTCCCCAAGCTCCCAGTTTTCAGCTGTGATGTTGGGCTTCTGCATGCAAGTGCTGGAAGCAACTGCTATCCCCTCCCTGGACACAGTCCAGCTGTGCTGCTGTCTGCTCCTTCCGTGCCTTTGTTGGCTGACGGGGCTGGAGCCGGGTAACCGATGCTCCCAGTCTGCATCTTTCTGACAGCTGACTGAACAATGAGGACCGTGCCCAGGACCATGGGGGTCCGGACTGAGCTGTGGTCGCTGACCAGCGACCTTCCTGCTGAGCATCCATTTCCCTGTGTCCTTTGGATGTGGGTGTGCCATAGAAAAGCAAGAGAAGGGCCAGGCTTTAGGGAGCTCCTGTCTTGTGCTTGGTATTCATTTGTGGCTCTGCCTTCCCAAGGGTGGCACAAGCAGTGCCTTACTCTTGCCTTACTCTTGCTCCTCAGCAGCTTTCATAACATGCTTGTGGGCATTCTGAGCAGACAGACCAGTCTGATGCTCGTGCAGGCGGTTCACGCAGCTCTGCGGGAGGTGCTACAGATCCAGGGCAGTGCCTCAGGCTTGCCTCAGCTCAGGCAGCACGCCGGGCTTGAGGCGGGACGGCTCCTTCTGCTCGGCTGACCTTCATAGCTGATGGGGAGCTCTGCCTTTTCTGCTGATAAGGGCTTGTTCCAGAGGAGTGGTACTGGGTGTGGCAGTCCTCCCAGCAGAGCTGCAGGCACAGGGAGCACTGCGTGAGCTCCAGGGCTTTCACCCGGCTTCTGCTTGGGATCGCCCCTCCCTGGGCTCCTGCGGCACTACTGCCCCGGCTCTGGGACTGCAGCCACGGTAGTGCAGCGTGGAGGTGTGGGTCTGCCGTGTCTTGGGCAGTGCTACCTCGTGTGCTGTTGCTTGCCTGTGGCTTCCCGCCCCCTTCCCGCTTTCCCCTGCATCAGCCTGCATTTGTAAAATGAAATAAATATTGACACGGACGGGATGCTATTCAATTTGTCCTGATCACTGGGCTGCGGTGAGTTCTGACAGAGCACAGTGTAAAACATAAGCTCAGGATGTAATTTCTACTGTCAACATGATGTACAGTATGGCTGTGCCAAACACACGCGACAAACTGCACAGGCTCTTGTGGGGAGGGCAGGCGGGGAGTCGCGCTGATAATGGGAAGCGGGATGACAGAGCAGCAGGAGAGAAGGCGTCGCCCTGGGCACGGGGCAGAGGGAGGGTCTGGTGCTCCACTGCACGCGCGAAAGCCTGCCCGGCACGGCGCAGCAAGCGTCGGGGCATGCTGCCAGCGGGTGCGCGAGGGGCGCTCCTGGGCCGCGTGCTGCTGCCGCCGGCGTGGGATGCTGTGCTGCGGTTCTGGCTGCAACAGCAGCAGCTCCCGCAAGTTAGTCATGGCTCCGCTGCTCAGTGTGTGCCAGAGGTGGCACTTTCAGCTGTTGGTGAAAGGTCTTCAGTAACACAGGGACATAAACGTTCTGCTGGTCTTGGTTCCTGTGCACGGGACGCTCCGGGTGTTTTGCAGCCCTCGGGTACTTTGAATCCTGCTGCAGTACCTGCGGGCTGGTGCGAGGGCACAGGCAGGACTTGGGGCTCTTGGGTCCGCTGCTGCTAGAAGAGGCCTGAGACATGACAGCCAGAAAGGCGTGCACGCCGAGAAGAGGCACGACACTGACCCTAGCTGTGGCCTGAAGCTGTGACAGAAGAGAAACGGGCTGAGAATTTATGGGTGGAGCAGAGGAATGCAGTTTGTGGCTATGAGCCTTGCCACAGGCGTGGCTCTGGGGCAGCGTCTCCAGGGAGCTCTGGGTACCAAGGGCTAGAGCTTGCAGTAGGGTCTGTAGATGGGCTTTGCCTTGAGGAGAATTGGCTTGCACCACCTCCACTGCTGCCTTAGGACGAGCACACGCACAGCTGCTGAGAGTAGCTGAACTTTGGACTCGTGAGACAGCCACCAGCAAACCTTAGTTCAGACGCGCAGTAAGATGGGAAATCTGTTAAATGTGAAAAGCAGCATAATGGCTGAACCTCCAAACACAACGTTGTGGTTCCCACAGCAACCCAACCCAGCCTGCTGCTCAGCGGGACTATCCTCCCTGGCTGTAGCTGCTCTGTAGAGTGCTCAGATGCAACAGGGCTGAGTAAGTTGCCTTGGGAACGTCGGGACAGCTTGTCCGCCAGCCCAAGCAGCTCTGCTGGAGCTCTGCTTGCCCACTGCGGCATCTTTTGCCCTCTCTGCCTCTTCTCTGCCTTGCTTTAGTGCGTGCACTTCAATTGTTGCTTGTACTGGTTTATTGGTACTGTTTAGGATTTAGCTACTTCCGTTTATATGCTGTAGCTTTGGCAAGGCTGGATGAAGAGGCACAGTGCCTGTGTCCCAGTGCATGGCAGTGCTGTCCCTGTGTGCATACCGGGCTGGCTCCAGTGTAGTCAGGTCACGGAGGAAGTCGGCAGCTTGCAGCTGCCGCTCAGCTGTGAAACGGTGCAGTGAGAGGAATGAGGGTGGTTCCTGCCACCCTCACGGAGTCGGTGAGGATGCTGCCTGCCAGCTGTGTGCTCTGAGCCCTGCGTGCTGGAGACAGCCAGGGCAATGTGCTGCCTTCCTGCCAGCTCGGTCGGGCCCTTGGATGCTGACGTTACTCGTAGTGCCTGGATTTGGACCACTGGGCTGGTTTTCTTTCAGTCTCCTGCGCGTTCAGGTTTTCAGTGGCTGCAGAATGCTCTCTGGCAGTGGCATTGCTGTCAGGGCTTTGCAAACCAGCGTGAAGTAGCCTGGATGGCAAGGAGGGTGTCAGGGTGGGCAGAGTGGGAGCCTTCAGCTGGTGACTGCCTCTCCCCAAGGCTCTGCTTTCGTAGTAGTAGTCCTTGAGAACAGTGCAGTGGACTGTTTGCTAAGTTCTTTTCTGGCAGTTGCGTTTACCAGGTACAACCCGTTGTACTCGGACTTGGAACACAACTGGAGGTGTTGCCTGCAAAGTGCTGCAGAGTGGCGAGGACAGAGATGCTCTAGGGGGTTCTTTCCACCCTTACTGTTTGCCCCAGATGCTGGCCTGAAGCTCTTGCTCCAGCACAGCGGTGCTGTTCAGTTTATTGATGTCTCTCACTGCCTGGGAACTTGCTCTAAACTAGGCACAAATTTCCCAGATGTGAGAAATGGAGAGATGCTGTTTATGGCAGTGGTGCGCTATGTCCTGTGGTATATATCTTCTGTATGTCTGTGTAAGCATGATAAAACAGGGGTGTTCGTGTCCCGTTATAGCCATTGCTCTCGAGCGTGCTGCAGGTGGGGCAGCCTCAGCTCCGGTGTTCCAGAGCGGGGACCTTTACATCTGTGTGTGATCGATGAAGGCTGCAGTTACTTTACCCTGTGAGACTTCTAACAGTGGGAAGGAATGTCTCAGTCTGTCACCATCTACAGGTCATCTTGCTCCTCGGTATAGCCTCCAGTGTTAATATTTTGATGTTTGGTGGGGGTTTTCACCAGACTGGCCCTTCGGGAGCAGCGGCAGGAATGGCTTCTGCGTGGGGAGGCCTGACTGCGAGAGGAAGTCGTGCCATTGCCAACAGCCTTACGTGGCTCGTCTTAATAACAAATGGTCTTGGCAGGGAAGAGGGGGGGGAGGAACGTTAGTGCTTCTAATTGCTAGCGTGAGAATATGCTGGAGTCCCTGTGCTCCTTGAAGCATGAAGTGCACGGGGCTTGCACATGTGGCAGCTGCATGTGTGCATGGAGGGGAAAACACGTGTATTCATGCAAATGAGGCACAAATACGGACAAGAGAGTGTCAGTGTCTATGGGTGCTCTTAGCTTTGCATGGGATGGAACATGCGTGGGAACCCTCGTGTGGGAATGGATGGTGCGCATCGCATGATGTGCTACATGTGACCATGAATAAGCAGTGCGGGATAATGCCTGGCACTAATGACCCGTGTTTCTCAGTTTGTCCAGACAGGCAAATGCAGAAATGACAGTGCAGCTCACTGGATGCTTTGGGAAAGTGCCCTGTCGGTACAGTCACACCAGGGGAACGGCAAGTGCAAGGAAGAGCTAGGGGAATACCTGTGAGCTGCCCCTGCTCTGAACAGCTGGGGCTGTTCAGAGTCACGCAGGGGGCTGTGCGGAGCACAGTCCAGTTCCCCTTCTACGGGGAGAAGATAGATATCCAGTCCAGGATTGTCCTTTCCATTCATCCTCTTTGCCCCTCCTGTTTAGAGTAACAGATGACAGGAGATTAATTCAGCAACGGGTGAAGATGTGCATGTTTCCTGAGTAGTTCTGGCTGTGGCTGCTCTCTCAGAGCTCCAGTGGAAGCTCAGGATGTTGGTGCAGGGAGAGATGGATACTGCATTCCCGTCTCTGATCAGGCCTGCTCTCCCTGGGTGCTCACGGAACGCAATCTACCCTTGGCCACAGGTCTCACGTCTTTATCCTCAGTGCCTTGTGGGTGGCTTGAAGCTTACTCCAGACCCCTTTTCTTAAACTCTAGCTTTAAAGTCAGCTGGGTGGCGAGTCCTTGAACAGATGTTTCTCCTAGCCCAGGGCTGCAGAAGTGAGGTGCTGGGAAGACTTGCTGGAAGACTTCTGCTGGGAAGACTCTGCTGGGAAGACTAGCAGTAGTGGCTGGACAGCCAGCACCTCCCACTATCAGGCGCTGGCATCCCCAGCGTGACTCTTGTCTGCGCATGCAGGACTGGTGTGGCTGGCCCTGTGCAGGCAGCAGCAGCTGTGCAGTGCCAGGGTGCTGCCTGCACGTCTTCCCACCCATGAGCAGTGATGACCCCCTGCCAGCAGCAGATCTTTCTCTTCTTGGCAACCAGGGCAGCATGGTGAGCAGGTGCCCTTGGGAGTTGGGGGTCCTTGGTCTCAAGTCCCTGCGGCACAAACGTCCATAGCAAGGAGAGCTGCAGCTTGCTGACCTCCCTTCCAGGGTGTCTGCTCTAGCAGGACCTGTGGGGCTGGGCTTTGCTGGGAGGCACCGGTCAGGACAGGGAGGGGGATGCAAGGCTGCACGGGGAGGGCACAGAGCCCGGCTCTCACACCAGCACTGCCTTGGCCTTTTCCAGGCTCCTGGAGATGCTGCCACCTGCCCTGCACCTGCCTGCGTGAGCCAGCAGCGGATGGGAGTGACCGGCATCAGCTGGGCAAAGGACCCTTCGCCAAGCGCTGGATGCATCCCTGTGAAGATGGGAGTTACAAATGGGCTTGTGAACTGCACATGTGGCACAGGCTCCTGTGCTGCCAGACCCCTCGCACAGTAGTCCAGTGCCACCGTGGGAAGGGTTGCTCATCCTGCTGCTCCTCTGTGAAACTGTACACGGAAAAGCTTCTCTTCGCTTCCTGTGAATGACGGTTCTGGGTGTCTGTGCCCCGCACACCGCTGTGGAGCTCCCTGCCTGCGGTGGGGTGGGCAGCAGGCTGTGTGCGACCCTGCTCCCCAGCAAGACCGGCGGCAGCTGAGCACGGAGCCGTGCAGCTCTGTCCCCAGGGACAAATGCCAGCTGCCAACTCTTCTCGGAGACCCAGGAGTAGTCTGTGAGGCACCGGCATGACTGCTCCTGCGCCAGCAGGGCGTCCGGGGCGCCCGTTGTCCCAGATGTGACTCCAGCTGCTGGGACAGGAGGGCTTCAGCTGCAGGACACGGCATGCGCAGGGATGGGGTTGCTCTGCATTGACCGGTGAGCCCTACTTTGCTAGTGTGGACTTTCCTCCTCCCTTCCCTAAAGGATGCTAGTGTGCCCAAAGCTGCTGTCATGCAGCCTCCTAGAGTGCAATGGCGAAGGGTCTGCAGGCCTTCTCGTGGGACCATGCTGCTGCTTTCTGCCATCCAGGAGCTGGGGGCCTGGGCCATGCACACTCCAGGTGGAGGGCCCTGGCCTGGGGCAGCCAGGGGACCCCGCACTGCTGGCCGGGTCGGGGCGAGTGAAGCGGGCGGTCTGGAATCAATTCTTTGTGGTGGAGGAGTACACGGGCACGGACCGCTCTATGTGGGGAAGGTAAGGTAACCCTGTGTCTGTGGGGCTGACTAAGCCAGTGACAGAGCAGGGGCGTTGGCTGCACAGTCAAGCCTGGCCGGGCAGAGAGCGCCTGCATGAAGGCTTGTCCATGGGGACTGGTTAGAGGAGTCCCTGCGAGGGGCGGGGAGGTTAATGTGTTCCCAGAGACTCTAGGACAGGGCGCACCAAAATCACTATGTTCCTCCAATGTCTGCTGGGCTCCTTGGTGTTTGGGGGGATGCAAGAGGAGGTGCAGATCTGGCTGTTTGGGGGCCAGTGGGAAAGGCATTCATCTGTGTGGGAGGACCTGCTGGGACTGGAGCAGATGTGCAGACCAGGCTGGGCTGATGTTGCAATGGGCCCTGCCATGCCTGGGGAGTGGACTAGTGCTGCTGTAGCAACAGGCCTTCCTGCCCCGCAATAACTGCCATAGGTGCAGCCTGACTTATGAAGGTGGTCTGCCCCTGGTCCTGAGCCCTTTTCAGCAGGGATAAGCGCTGGCTTCTGGCCCTATCTGTGGCTCCTCCTGGCATGGAAGGACTGTGCTCTTGTGGGACCTGCAGGCTACAGGGTGTTCCTGATAATTATCTCTGCAGTTTGGGGCTGGCAGAGGAGGTGTCAGCAGCTGTGGGCGGGAACCTGCTATGTTTGTGAGACTTAATATTCAGGCTGGTCGCACAGGCATGAGTGGAAGGTGCTTGGTGTGGGTTGTGAAGGTCTTGGAGGGACCTGAGGGCCAGCACTGGTGACAGAGGTGTCCTGGGCTTGCCAGGAGCTATGTGCATCAGGCTGTATGCGGGCGGCTCGCTGCACGTGTTACTGTGCTGCTCCCCAGGCCAAATCCTGATGGGCTTTGCACTGGCAGTGGCACCAAGAATGCAGGGAGAAGCACAGAGGAGGCTTGTTGCAACAGCGCAGGATAAGCCATCACTGGAGCACGCAGGGTTACACGTGCAGGAAGAGCCCTGATCTCTCTCTGTCAGGCTCCTTCTGCAAGGGGATGGCTCTTGTGCTGTCCTGGTTCTTTGCCCACACTTGCTGCCCGGTGGAGAGGAGTGTTGGCAAACCTGCAGTGATGGGCAGGATAACAGTGTTGCTGGGCGAACTGGGGGTCCTTGGGAACGGCTATGTTCCCTGGTGTGTGACCGGGGCATGGGGAGGTGGACATGGACTCTGCCTCATGCTGGTCCTGAGGCTGAAGGAGCATTTCACCTGGAGCTGCTGGCCTTTCCTTTTCTGGGAGCGTGGGGAAGCTGTCTGTGGCTCCCATGTGCCAGAGGATGTTATTTGTGTACTGATGAATGGCAGGTAGCTGTGAGTGACCAGTCAGAGGGCTGCAAGCCAGCTGGAGGCTGCCCCTGTGGGGGCATGGGCTTAAAGGAGAGTGCCCCAGAGCTCATGCAGTAGGGCTGTGTGCTGCCTCGCTTTCTGGTCATGAGTCTGGAGGAGGCTTGAAATGGGTTCTGGCGAGAGGCCAGAGGGATTTCAGTGGTGATGTGTCATTTCAGCAGACACGCGAAAGCCGCCACTCTCCGCCACGACGCTCAATGCAGTTACAGTCTAATTAACAGCACCTGGGAAGCGACGGAAGCATCAGGCCCTGTCAAACTCCAGAGGTAGCTAGCAACCACCTCATCTCCAAAACGAACCAGGACCTACCCTAGCCCATTTTACAGCCCCTTTCACATCACTCACGCATCACCCACCCTGCTCAGAATAAACAGCCAGCCTGCGCTGGAGACCTTTCCCTCGGAATATTGCTCGAGGGCTGAAAGCAGCCTGGGGCGGGAGAAGCTGGGGTGCCCGCCTGGATGGACGCCGGCCGGGCGCGGTGGCCCCAGCTTCCCCGGGTGGTGTGCAGCCCCCTGGCACAGCCTTGTGGTTGGGGGCCTTTTGCAGGGCCTGAATCGCCTGTGATGGAGCTGGGTATTGCCTCATGGATGCCTCTTGCACACCTACGTGTGCTTTTTGAAGGGCCGATAACATTTCCAAAAATCTGGGTCTCTAGTTAATCCTCTTGAACTGTAATTTCCCCTGAGGCTGCTGTCAGTTTGATGTGGATTTCTTGGGTTTTTTTAATAGAATTTGGGGTCGCAATAGACAAACTTCTGCATGTGGAAGATCTATTTGTAGAGGAGAGGATTAAAGGGAAAAAAAAGCAGATTTAATTAAGTTGCTAAATTTAAAGAAAATTGATGAACTCAGGCTTTATGAGTTGGAGCAACAGAGTGAGCCTTATTACAGGCTAGTTTTTATTTGATTTTCTTTCTTTTCCAGCCCCAGAGTAATTTTATTTGTGTATCTGTGTTTCTGTTAATCGCTTTAATAAGGAAAGTGCACCTCTGTTCACATTTAATTTTATTAATTAATTAGTAAAGTAATTAAGGGCTTGTAAAATTCTGGTTGGCCCTTTAGGATGAGGAAACTATTTTCCTGTTTAACAAACTGAGCAGATCAGCCTTTTGTCCCACCTCCCGGACGGCTCTGGGTGTGCAGACACCCTGCCTTGGCTGGAGAAGCTGAGCTGCAGTCCGGGCTTCCCTCTGCTCCGGGGCGCAGCTCTGCCACAGCACCAGGCGCGGGAGGGGGGAGGCGCCGGACCCTGGGGAAGGCACGGGTCTGCGCCGTGACAGGGCTGCCCAGCTCGCTCACCTGCGTGCCGGCGGTGAGCGGGGTCCCAAGCCTGCATGGGACGTGGTGCTCCCTGAGCTGCCCGCTGCGATGGCGAGGCGGGCAGGACAGGAGCATCCTTGGATGTGGTACGAGCTGCGGCACCTCCCCATCTCTGTACCCGACCCTCCCCCTAGTTTGCTGTTTAGCAAAGCAGCACAGATTTAGCTCTCGTAATCTTCCCTTGTAATCAGTCTCTACAGCCCCTTGAGCTCAGGACACACTTTTCTTCTAGTGTTCCAGTTGCAGGGATGCTGGTGTCTGCCCCAAGCAGTCAGTGATGAGCAAAATGTACAGAGAGGTTTGAGAGCTCAGTGTGGTTCTGGGAAGAGGCGCGGTGGTTTGCCTCTGGCCTGATATTAACATGAGCCTGGTGTTCAGCAGAGAAGTGCGGGTCTCTGTTACCTGCGCTGTACAGACAGGACACCTTTTTTTTTGCTTCTGACGAGCCTGACTCTAGCAGAGTAGTAGTAACATTAGGGGGAGCGTTATGAAGTGGAGGGGGGCAGCAAGCTCTTCAGCAGGCAGCGGGGAGGGCTGGGGCACGATGGCAGGGTCAGGATGCTCCTGCAGACCAGGGCAGACACCCTGAGGGCAATTTGAGAGGGTGCTGCCCCGGCACTTCTGCAGCCGAGCCTCCACCGCAGCCCAGAGCCCTGCTGGGCTCACAGGTTTCTCGATGCGGAAGGTCTCCTTCCCAGGCAAGCCTTGGGAGTTTCCGAGGGGCAGTAATATGTGAATGTTGTGTAAAATCCATTGAATTGTCTAATGCGCGGGCCCCCACATTGAAATAAATATAAACTGCATCTAACAAGACAAATATAATGAAGGCATCATACAAAAAGACGGCAGCTCTGGTAAAATTTGCTGGTAGAGCTGTATGTCTAAGGTGGAGTATAGAACTGCAGTTGGACGATTGAATGGCCTAACATTTTCTATTCATAGCCGATGCATGGACAGCTTTTTCCTTTTTGGGGGGACACACAAGACTTTGCTGATTCTAAGCAGAAATCGTAGGAAGCAAATGAAGCAGCTGATGAAACCTTTCCGGGGGCCGTCCCATTATGGATTGTCCCAATTAATGCCATGCTGCTCTTGTCATCATGTCCTTCGCGCCAGTTCCTGTAATAGAGTTCTATAGTGGCTGGATGTAAAAACCACTAACTAGTTTAATGCACCCTAAATTATCTCTGGACAATTGGCCTGGATTCCAGTCAGCTCCGGTCTGGGAAGCTGCTGTGACCCTTCTTTCTAATTTGCAAACATGTCTTACATTAGAAATGAAGCAGAGATTGGCAACAGAAGCCTTCAACAGGGCTGTTTTATCCTGAACCAGGGCTTGATTGCCGCGTTCTTCGCAGGTCTCTGCTCAGGTGGGGCTCTGGGTAAACCCAATACAGATGTGCAGGAGTGTGTGAGAGCGCGGGAGGCGACTGGTCAGCACCAACTGCCCGGGAAAAGGGGGATGAGGCGGGCAGCAGGCAGGTGGGACTGGCTTTTGGGCCGGGGGATGGAGATGGGACAGGTGCTGGCGGTGACCTGCCTTTACACCCCAGTCAGTGCAGCATGGGAGAGGTGATCCCACATGCCAGGGCCTTGGTTTGCCCACAGGGAAGCTTTTTGGAGGTCTGTTGAGTTGTCCTTTCCTTTTCCTTATCTCTAACCTCAGGGGGGATTTGTCCCTGTGGTTTGTGATGTGGGGGGACTGGCAGGATTTGTGATGCCAAGCGTGGTGGAGCGTAGGTAGGACAGATGTTCCAGTTTATTGGCATTCCTCTGTGCACAGACGTGGTTCAGTGGTGCTCTGTGCCGCTCTCTGGTCCAGCAGTAGCGAGGAGCAGACCGGCATCATGCGGGGACCATGGGCACTTGGCAGGGAACTCCACATCATGCGCTCTTGGCTGGTGGGGGCACAAGCAGCCCAGCATGCTCCCACCCTCTGACTCTTTTCCTGGCAGATCCACTCGGACGGATGAGGGGGACGGCTCCACAGTACACTATCTCCGGGGAGGGCGCAGGGACTATCTCCTCATCGAGTGAGATCAAGGTGACGCCATGCCACGAGCGCCTGGACCGGGAGCGAAAACCTTCTACACACTGCGGGCATCAGGCCCGTGACCGGCAGACGGACAGCTGCTGGCGCCTGAGTCAGAGTTCATCATCAAGGTGCAGGACATCAACGACAGTGAGCCACGATTCTGGAGGGGCCATAATCGGCAGCGTGGTGAACTCTCCCCATCGGTAGGTCTCCTGGGTGGGAGAAGGGGGTGGAAAACGTCACCTACTCTCCTGTCAAACCTGAGCCTGCTGCCCTGCAAAACGCCTGCAAATCCCAGGGATTCCAGCTGAGACCAGAGCTACGGAGCCAAAAGGGGAAAAATAAGTAAGGTGGCTTAGGGAAACAAGTGAATAAATCCTCTGAGCTGATTGCCAGCCCATGGTGAGCGCTCAGTCTCAGCCCTAGCTGTGCCCTGGAGACAGGTCATGGCGTGGTGCCATGCTGCCTGCTGTGCATTTACCCATGGTTTTGACAGCCCCCTCTCTCCCAAATGCTGAGGGGGGTGGCGGAGGACGATTGAACCTAGCATGAGAGGGGTTTCACGGCTCAGACTAGCCTGAGAGATGTTTCTGCCTCTGGCTGTGCCCCAGCCCCTCCTCAGGCCGTCCCCTGTGCTGCTTTGTTGCTGTCCAGAGCCCGTTGGCTGTCAGCCGTCCCTCATGGGTCCCACAACAGCATGCCAAGCCTCTCTCTCTGGCTTCAGCCTCCTCCGAGGGGCCAGGCATTGCTGCTAAGATCGGGGGGATTTGTGTCCATGGTGATAGAGTGTGGCTTCCCTGTGTTACCGTCAGCCTGCTGTCTCCTTGTCACCAGTGTCTTTGAAGACCATTGGTGTCCAGCCTCGTGAAGCGCTGGGGCCAGGGTGGGACGTGTGCCGCAAGGAGTCCGTGCCTCAGGGATGGCAGAGCGGGGTGCTGAGCTTTGTGCTCACTGAGCATCAGGATGGGCAGGGGAGACAATGCATGAGCTGCAGATTGCTGCCCTTGCTCCTGTGCTGGGCCGATGGTAGGTTCCATGCTGCTGAGCACAGCTAGAGTCCAGGGAGAGTGGCTGGCTCGTGGCACTGTCCAGAGTGACACAGCGTTCATTCCCTGTCCAGTCGGGCCATCTGTTATCCCCATTGACTAGCCAGAGCGCGTAGCAGGCTGGCGAGTGCCGGCATGTGCTGTGGACGAGGAACTGTAAATCACTGCTCTTCGAAAGGCTGCACAAGGTAGAAGACAGCCTGCAGAAGACCAGCTGATGTCAAAGAGAGGCAGGTCCCCAACACTGTCAGCAAGGGGGCGAGTGACAGTGCCAGGAAGGCAGCGAGCTCAGGGGTGACCAGTGTGGGGGAGCGGGGGCGCCGCACGAGGGGCTCGGCAGGTCAGGCCAACCGAACCACCAGGTCCTGCTGCGCTTGTGCAGGAAGGTCTGGCTGAAGAGGCATCCAGGGAGCGGAGTGCAGGGGTTGGTGCTCAGGTCTGCGCTGCCTCAGGACAGAGCTCTGCCTCTCCATGTTTAATGTGCAGCATATTGTGGACCTGTGCAGGGCCTCCAGCAGGTACAGATGTGCAGGAATTGCCCACATCAGAGGAGCTGCTGCTGCCTGGATTTCTGCTGGCGAATGGAGAACAAGCTCTCCTGAGGCACCCCAAGATCTCCTCCCTCTAACACTTACCTGCACAATTCCATTCCCAAGTCAGAGAATGACCCTTGAACTACAGCCATGGAGAAATGAAAGACAGCATGTGGCAGCAAAGCAGGAGGCATCCTGTTCCCAAAGGGAAGAAAGGAATTAATTTTATCTATTTGGCTTGAGCAACATTTAGAAAGGAAGGAATTCTCTACTTTGAGTATTAGACAAGGTTCCCAGTCTTCTTGAAAATCACTAACAATTATGGAGCTGCCTGATCAGACTGATGTGAACAAGACATATCAAAGGAGACAGTTTCTATGCAAATTGGAGATCAGAGGGAGAAAGAAACATGGTTTCACAACATGAAAGGAGGCGATTCCTGCAAATTAAAATACTCAGAACTTAAAAGTAAAGAGAAGTGCTGTGAAGGGCCTGAGCTGTGGTTCCAGGCTGGGTGCTCAGAAAGGGGAGTTGGAGCCAAGAGCCTGTTGTGCTTACCAGGCTGAAGTCTGTCTGCCTGAGACAGCCTTAGAGCTTCCCGCAGCCTGGCCATCCCAGGGAGGGTAAGGGCTCCTCTGCAGCAGCTGAGCCCTGGAGACAGTCCAGCTAACAAGGCAGGGAGAGATCACACAGATCTTCAGGTGGTTGCTGCTGCATGGTCCCCTGCGGTGTGAATGCGGAGCTGGAGGGTACCCACAGCTCCCTCCCAGCTGTCCCTCAGCTTACCAGCGCTTTGCCAGGAACAGGTAGTGCAAAGGACAGGATGGACACACCCTGTGACAGCATAAACGAGCAAGCGTGAGGAGTCACTTTCTCCTCAACCCTCTGGGACTCAGCAGCTGCCCTCCACCTCCACGGGCCCTGGTGTGGATGCAGAGCGAGGTGGGGCTGGTCATGGACCTGGTGTGGTGAAGTTCAGCTCCAGCCACTGTAGGAGGGCTGAGGATGCAGGACATGGGATGCTGCCTGGGCCAGGGAGGTAAAGTTCAGGACTTTCTTATGGGAAATACCCTGCCAGGCCTGTTTGTGTGGGAATGCCCTTTTTTGCAGCATCCATCTCGGGTGCTGCAGCCGTGATCATGTTTTCTTTTGTGGTTGGGATGGTAGTGATGTTTGCTGGCTTGTTTGTAGGGAGCTGTTATTTCCGTGTTTCTGCCGCTCGACAGCCTTGCTGTGTGGCCCAGCCTAAAAGTGAGGGTGACCCCCTTCTTCCTTCTCTCTGCTCCTGCCTTCCCAGACCTTGCTGGGGTTTGTGCTTGGGGGCCCGAGTGGGGGTTTCCTCTCACTCATGGCACCTATAAGCTGCAGCTCTCCGTTCCCTGCCAAGGCAAAGTCCCAGCTCCCAGAGGTGGGTACGTTCCTGGGACATAAAGAGGAATAAAAACAAATACGGTCAGATCCGCTCTGTGACAGCAGGAGCAGATCAAAGGACATTATTTGCATAATGAAGGAGTACTAATTGGGAGGAAAGTCATTTGATTTCCTAGAGTCTAAAAGGGAATAACAACGAACTCTCACAGAGCCGCAGGGAGTGCTTTGCAACACACTGCCCCTTGCTCTGCGCTGGGGCTGGGGCAGCGGTGACATTTTGGTATGTGCTGCTTGAGACTATAAGACTCAGTTAGGATGGACTAAAGGCCTCTTTGTTCCAGGATCTTGTCTTGACAGTGGCCAAAGAGGATGCTTACGGAGGAGGAGGAACAGCACACACAGCATGTGATGCTCCTTTTAATACTCCCCCAGCCAGCAACCAGTTTCAGCTTGGGCATTTCTTCAGCTGTGGGTGGTTTCTCTGGGTTTAGTCAACTTCAGTGTCTGTCTTCCATGAACTCATCCAGACTCACTGGAAACCTCTGCAAAGGGAAATGAAAAGGGGTTGCTATTGCTTTTGATGGATCAAAAATGGCAGATGCAAGATGGTCAGGAAGGTAAGGCCAGAGTCTGGGATCTGTAAGGGGCAGAGGTGGTGCTTGGAGCTAACCCCAGCGCATGGAGCCAGGCTGAGCATGTGCTATGCCCCTGGAGAAGTCAGTGTTTCCCACACACGGAGCACAGACCTGAGGCTGGTACTGAGCTCCTGCACTTGGAGGAAGCACGTCCAAAGTGGAAGATGACCCAACCGTTTTACCTGGGCTCCCTTGTCACGGCAGGACCAGCTGCAAGAGCAGGCTTCACATGGCACATCTCTAGAAACCTCATCCTGGACTGGGTCTGCTGGGACATCAGGAGAAATGGTGCGGCTGCTGAGGACCTTTTTGCAGACAGCAGGGCACAGCCATCGAATGCCGGTGCAGGGGCGGCAGGTTTGGCCTGCTGCTGTGTGGTGCTGGCAGGGAAGGCAGCTGGAGCTGCAGTGGGGCAGAGCCTCTCCCTGCTCAGACCTCAGAGGGAGCAGGGCCCTATCCTGCCTCCAGCTGGCAGCAGCCACTGGAGGCAATGCCTGGGTCCACCTGCCCTGAGGAAGGCAGGGGCTGGTGGTGCTGCCTGCGAGCGCTTTCGCCCCTGTGCTCCCTGCCAGGTCAGGACAGCCAGCGGCTGTGCGTGCCTGCGGACTGACCAAGGAGCAGTCTGTCTGCAGGATGGGGCCTGAGCTGCAGACCCTGCTGCAGCCCCACTGCTGTCCTGTCACCTCGAGAAGAAACTGTGAGCTAAGGGCTTGCAGGCTGCTCTGTGCTGGCACCTGAGGCTCAGCCTCTGCATGGGTACCCCAGTGCAGATCACTCCAAAATGCCCGAGTTGAGCATGTCTAGACCCAAAGGAGAGACCTGCAGCTGCAGAAGGCAAGATGGGACCCAGACAACTGCCTGGGACCTGCAGGAGCTTCATCTTGTAACAGGAGATACTAAAATTAGCTGGATGTTGGGCTCCCTTCCTGAGCTCCCTGGGGTCTGCTTAACAGCTGTCTGCCGCACGCAGGCATGAGCCTACATCTAGCACACGGTGCCTCCCGCAAGACAACTCTGCTGGTTGGACAGAGTGGGTATTGCAGCCCAGCGCTCACTTCTGGGCTGCTTGGGGAGCATGCAGAGCCTGGAGTGAGGGACGTGCTAGGTAATGTGCATCCTCTCATCAGAACATCACTCCTGCCTTGGTGCAGTTTGCTCTCTTCCTTTCTCTGTGTAGCACCAAGTCCAGATTAGAGATGATTTGGCTGTACAGACAGAAACTTGGGGTCAAGCCCTGGCTCTAGCACAAAGCTGGCTGAATGCAGAAGTGATTATTGTGAAGAGAAATTGTTTAATCTCCCCTCTGGAAGCAGAGAAATAAGACTTTGTTTAACATGCAGCCAGAACACTTGCAGGCAGTCTGATGTTTTTCTTTTTTCTTTTTTTTTTTTGATTCCTTGATAGAAAGTGCTCAAAACACTTATGTGCCTCTGGAAGCCACTGGGGCAGCAAGCAGCTGGGGCTTGCCCTGCCTGCTGGTCCTCAGTGAGGCTTTCCCTTCCCCTTCTGCACTGCACTCTTGGTCATGGTGCAGGCTCTGAGCCCTCTGCCCTGCACATCTGAGTGCCAGCTACACCCTTTCGTCCAGTCTGCACGCGCTAAGCGTGGGAACCTGTCGCCCTTAATCTAATGCTTTGGTTTGCTCCACGAGACACTACATATACCTGCTTGGTGCCAGGGGCTGGGGTGCCTTGTGCAATGGGTTTCTCCATCCAGACACCCCAAAGGATGTTCCCACAGTTGTGTGTTTGAGCAATTCCACCACAGCCAGGTCAGCTCCCTCGGCTCGTTCTGCGGAGCGTGAGGGCTCTGCAGTGAACCTCCTCTGGTGGGATTTGGCTTTCTACCAAGTAGGGTGTTCCTGAGATTGCAAGAAACTCAATTCTGCTCCAGTAATTTCTAAGCTCCTCTGGTTTATTTTCTTCCCTGATGTCCTGACTGCTTGTTTCTGGGGTGCATCAGCCACAGCGTATGTTGGGGCAAGACGAAGGCTGTAAACTGCAGTGTTTATAAAATCTCAGCTGCCCCCGCCCCCACAGCAGCTAGGTCCCTGCCATGGGAGTGCTGCACTCTGGCATCAGTCTGGGGTGTGGGCTCTGCATGACAAAGCACTCCTCCCAGGGTCCTTTATATTCTGCAGAGCTGAAATGACCATGTGCTCTCCGGAGCCAGCCGGATCTGTGCAGAAAGGTGCTCTAAGCGTGGAGAGAGTTGTCCTTAGGGCTCAGGCTGAGCTGGAGGTGCAGGCTGCAGCCCCAGAGCTGCTCTGGAGAGCAGCTGGAGGCCCCGACCTGCACCAGGGAAGGGGTGAAGGCTGCCATGAGGAGGGGCTGTCAGACTTGGCAGGCGTTGGCTTTTCCTGCTCCCTGTTTGCCTCTTTGCAGGCCTGGAACCTGGCTGTACTCCTCTACCTGGGGAAGTGACAGCTCTCATCCGCTTGCTTGTGGATTCAGTGCAGGAAAGCCAGCTCTTTGCTCCCGGATGTGTTTGGAGTTCGCCTGTCCACCTTCCTTTTGGCTCAACGTGCTTGGAGGGAGTGGCACGCAATAAGTGGTCTGGAGCCATTAGCCTCCATTGCGCAGTCAGGTAGCACCTCCCAGGATTGCTGAAACTGGCCCCCGGAGGCTCTGGTTCCTGCGGGGACAGTGGTGATGGATGCCGGGTATGCTAGTATTTCAGAGGTGCTCTGCAGAGCCCTGTCCGTCCAAGCCAAGGCTCTGGGGCTGAGCTGCTCTTTCCAGGGCAGCCGTGAGGACCGCTCTGCCTGGCAGCGGACAGCTGAGTGGGGCTGATCTGCACCCATAGCCACAGCGGGAGAGGATCTGGGAGAAATGGCTCCTTGATCCCGCCAGCTCCCAGGGGCATTGCCAGGGGCTGTTCAGAGCTGGGTGCTGGCAGCCCCTCTCTGTGCTGCTGATCCTGGCCCCCAGCTGGGCACAGCAGATGGGGTTAATCTGCCTGGCCTGTGGAGGCTGGCTGACATCCGTGGCAGGTCTCCAGATGGCTCAGGGTGCGGAACGGGGACAGCCCAGGCAGGGCCTGTGGAGCCGGAGGATGGCTGTCAGCCAGGGGCTCTGTCCCCTTCCGTACCCAGCCGCACAGGCACTGGGTCAGCCAGGGGCTCTGGGCCCCAGCACGGGCTGTGCGGCAGGATTGAGCTGGAAGTGAGGGTCTTGGCCCCCCTTTCCTCCGAGGGGAAATGCAGTTTGTTTGATCTGCTGTGCCAGATCGCACCTTTGCAGCAGGACAGTAAGAGATGGACTCTGACTCATTAATTTTTGTGTAGAATTGTTGGTTTCCTATGGTTCTGTGGGGTGAGCTGGCCAGGGGAGGAACTGAGGTCTTTATGTCATTTTACATGTCTAATTATCTCTCTGGATATGCATTCAGGCTTCCTGGGTATGGGAGATGAGTTATACAGAACAGGGTGGATGTGGAGGTTTTTTATTGTATTTTTATGGGTAAGGCACATGCCAGAAAGCTAAATAAAAGTCGTACATGCTGTACTTGCGTGGGCAGTGCTGTGCTTGGAGAGCAGGGGATGATCCAGAGCCGGGATGGGAGCCAGTGTCCTAGGCTTGTCTCTGCAGGAAGGAGGGGGTCAGGCTAAACTGGAATCAGGACCTTTGTTCTTCATATTGGAAGAGAGGAGGAGAAAGGGCTGGGAAAGAGATAAGTGGGTGTTAAGAGAAGGTCCTAGTAAGTTGGACTCCTGACTCCTGATATCCTATAGGTGACCTTGAGCAGGCTGCGTGGCATCTTTGCAGACTAGAAGTCAAGGCAGAAAGTGGGGTTAATGTTCTCTACCCTGCCTGTTGTTACTCATCTGTAAGAAGATGCTACGAGAGCGGGTGGGGAAGGGCAGAGCCTTCATCGCCTTCAGGGCTTCAGCCTAAGGGCAGTGTGCCATGATCCTGCAGCCCCAGCGCAGAAGGTGCCTTGCTGTGGTGCCCCTCATGCGTTCGTTTGCCCTCGCACTGGAGTGGAAGGCACTGGTCCCAAACGTGGGGTTCCTGCCTGGGACCAGCAGCCTGATCTACTGCCCCACAGCCGTGTTGCTGCGGGCACCTGGGAGCACCCAGCAGCTGGAGGCAGCCCCGTGGGCCAGGAGCCCTCTGTGCTGGCATTGGAAAAGAGAGCAGCAGCTCACCTGGCTTGTGTCCAGGGCATGGCTTAAAATGGAGACACAAAGCCCAGCTCTGGGTGGTGCAGATCCTGCCCCCACATTGGACTCTGGCACTGACGTGGTGCTGAGATGTCCAGGTAACGCTGGTATGCAGGGAGTGTCGCTGTCTGGTAGGGATGGGTTAGTAGGGAGCGATGCGATTGAGTGAATGCATCTGGGGAGAAGCAGCACGAGGTGCAGAGCATGATGCAACTTCTAGTGGCCAGGCTTAGATAGAGGGTTGTGGCGTAGCCCTGCGGGCACTTGCTCTGTCTGCACACGTGCAGTCCTGACGCAGGTGATACTGCATACAGGGCACGTGCAGGCAAAGAACTCTTGATGGGCTCGTGTACGTGGGTGCTGCTGTGTGCACTGGGCGTGGGCTCTCAGCTGGTTGATGCCAGCCTGGGCACAGAAGGAGCCCTGCTTGTTGCCAAGGGTGGGTGCTGCTTTTTGTGATACTCAGATTTTGGCACCTGCAGCATCTCTAGCAGAGGTTCTCTGCTGCAGCTGGGAGAGGGGTGATTGGAGACCGTGGTGCATGTACTTTCCCTTCTCTGATCTTTCTCAGCTTTCTGATCAGAAACCTTCCCAAGGGAACATGCCAGAGTGCCTGAGGGGGTGTGAGGTGGAGGTGCTGGTGTGGGGGTGATCTGCCTTCCTCATAGCTAGTGAAAGAGCTGTGTGATGGCAGGCAGGGGGAGGAGGAGGCAGGACAGACCCTTTCAAGGAAATGCAGCAATAGTATTTCTTAAACAGCGGTTTGCAAGGCAGGGAGCTTGTGTTGCTGTGGTGTAATCTGGATCTGCCCGGCAGGGATGCACCATAACTTCACTGGAGACAGCAAAGCATAAATAAGTTGACTTGAACTAGCTTGTTGCCGAAGACCGATGAGGGGGATGCTCATGTTATCAGCAGAGCTGCAGCCAGGGAGAATGAAAAGCAACCATGGTAATGCTTATTTTCTTCAGTGAACACCCTTTCCCAGGAGATCAGAAACGAGCTGGCTGGGGGGAGTGTGTGTGCATCCCAGCTGCTCACAGCAGTATTGGTATCTCCACTGTCCCATCTCCTGCCCTAGCCCAGGCTGGGCTGGTGCAGAAGCACCCTGACCTTGGCCTGCAAGCTGTGGGCTTGTAGTTTCATGGTGGGGGAAGAGGAAGGCACCAGGGTCTGGAGCTCCTCATCGTCCATCTGGATGGTTCCAGCTCCTTTTCTGTTCACTGTGACGTGGGAACAGAGGCTGCTTCTGGTTTTGTGCATACCTCAGGTGTTTGGGAATGTAACGGGTCCTGGACTCAGATGCTGACAACTAGCAGTAAGACTGGCTCTGGGTTGTTCCGACATGGGTCTAGCCAAGACCAGCCTGTGAGATTGGCTTGCAGCATACAGGTGGATGCACTGCAGAGCAGAAGGGATTCTGGACCAGAGTGTTGTACCTTGGTCCTCAGCTGGTGGCACAGCAGTCCTCAGAGGTTCGCGGGGCAGAGCAGAGCTGCTGAATTGCAGCAGTGTGAGCTGGGAAATGCTCTATCCTGGCCCCTTCAGTTTGGGCTGCTCTTGTGCCCTGAAGCCATCTCTGAAGCCAAACGTGCCTTTTAAACTGCAATCATTGGTGGGGGATCTTATCTGTTATAAATTACCAGCTTCTCTACCAGCCTTCTCAGCTCTTGGCCTGGCAGTACCTTGCAGCAGGGAGTTCCCCTCTTGGTTTGATCTTTCCTATGAACCGCTCAGGGCTCTTCTACCATCCTGCACCTCGTCCCACCAGAGAGGTGACTGGTACTAGCGCTTGACCTCTGAGGCAGAGGTGCTCTGAATCTGGTGCTAGAGGTGGAACCGTCCCCACAGGTCTTGGGTCCACCATCGCCTTTCTCAGAGGGTCTGTAGGTAGGATTAGGCTTCCCCTCCTTCCTCCCTTCTGTTGTCTCTAGATCTTAGCCCCTTTGCTCCTGGCCTCATTCTCATGTCCTGTGTTCCTGCTTTTGTCAAATTGAACATGATGTCAAATTAAAGCCATTGCAGGGACAGTTGAAGTGAAGCACCCAGCTTAATGAGACAGTGTTGAAAATCAATAACTTAATTGCAGACGTTTGATGGACTTTCATCCAATTTGGTAGTCCTCCTGCCCTGCTACGTGTAGAGCATGAGGAGGTGGTGCTGTGCCTGGCTCACGGCAAGCAAAAGCCTTCCCTCTCCCATGGCTGTTGCCCCTTTGCAGGTCTCTGCTGCAGAGATGTGGTACTGCAGTGTGGCTGGGAGGTCCCTGTACAGTCTGGAGTTTACCGTGTTGCTCAATGTGGACAACAAAGGAGCAGTAGTGATAACATCTCATCCTGAGCTCCTTCCCAGATGGTCCAGCAGAAGTCTGCTGGGAGAAATGCTCCCAGCTGTTCAGACCAGTGATCTCCTGAAGAGTGGGTCCTGCCTAGACGGCACCCCCGAGGTGGCTGAAGGTCTGTTCCCTCCTGCAACCCTGCAGGACAGAAGGGCATTTGCAGCAGTGTCTGGAGTCCTGGCTCTCAGGCTTTTGTGGGGAGGCAATGCTGCATTTGCACCCAGCTGTTCTCATTTCCATCTGCTTGTGCGAGTGACCAGTGCTGGCCCCTGCTCTCCTATTCTGCCAGCCCCTGGCCCTCAGGTTTGCGTTGCTCTTCTCACCTCCTTCCTGACTTTTTGTTTTCCTCCCTGTTCCTGCTGCAGGCACCTCTGTGATGCAGGTGATGGCATCTGATGCTGATGACCCCACCTACGGGAGCAGTGCCCGGGTAGTCTACAGTGTGCTGGAGGGCGAGCAGCACTTCACTGTGGACAGTAAAACAGGTGAGCAGCACCCAGCTGGGCCAGGGCAGGCCGGGGTGGTGACGGGACACCAGACCATGGCCACGCGTCCTGTGTCTATTCGGCGCGCGGCTCTATGCCAGCAGGCCTGGGCCTCCATGCTGGGCATTGATGCTGGGGAACCCGTGCCATGGGTGTTACTGGGTGTTGGAGAGGAAGCTCGACAGCCTCGCAGGCTGCTGCCCAGCTCCATGCAGTGTCTGCAGCAGGCACCACCGTGGAGCAAGACCTGCGGCTGCCAGCCCAGCGTGCCCTGCCTGCACAGCACTGCCCAGAGCTCCTCTGTGCTCTGTGCCCAGAGCCGGCGTGCACCCGTGGGCTCGTAAATATGTGTGAAAGGTTTAAGTGCTACCAGAGGGGCCTTACCAAAGCTGCATTGTTATCACCAGGGCTTTGATTAAAGGTAACACTTTAAATTAAGGATCAGTTTATAAATGTTCTATTAATATTTAATGAAAGAACAGTAGAAGCTGCTCTATTCCTTAATAACTTATAATAGAGTCTGTTGTAAAATGCCCCTCTGATAAATCCCTAGCAGATGATGCTCTGACATACTGGCTAGAGTAGACCAT
This sequence comes from Bucorvus abyssinicus, assembly GCA_009769605.1. Lineage (NCBI taxonomy): Eukaryota > Metazoa > Chordata > Aves > Bucerotiformes > Bucorvidae > Bucorvus > Bucorvus abyssinicus. Next base: position 277,264 of record CM020047.1, read on the forward strand.
AACCAGGAGATGTTGGGGTATATATTCTCCTTGCCTCCCAGGAGTGTGACTCTCATTACCCTTAATGGAGCCTTGTAAGCTTTCTAAGGAGGGAAGACACTCAAATGCTAATACGACGTATTAAGGCACAAAGCATGCAGTAAAGTACCCACAATTTAATGAAAAACTGTCGGAGGACAAGCAGGCTGGGTAGCTGCAGCTCTTGTTGGAAAGCTGGACAGCAAAGTCCCCACCCTGTTGCTGAACCACGGAGACACAGGCTGAGATCGACCCCTGGGCTGAAGTGCCGAGTCTCTGTCAGGCTGACCTGTGCCTGTGCTAACCAGATGTTTTCTGCAGCTGTTTTTGTTTTAAGGCAGAGTGAAATTTGTTCGGAGGCTCTGGTGTAAGGGGAGTTTAAGGAGCCTCTTACATCTCTGAGCCTCTGCATCTGTGTGAAACCATGCATGTCCTGAAAACCAGTCTGGTGAGCATGGGCAAGCCAGCCACAGCCCTGGCTGTGCCATCAGCCCTGGCTGCCACTGGGGCAAAGCTCGAATCCAGTAGCTCCAAGCACACCTGACAGCAGAGCTGGGGTACGCGGTGGAAAACGCCATCGTCCAGACAGGGGCTGGGGTGGTGGGTAGAGTGCACAGGCAGCAGCTTGGGGCTGTACCCACTCCTGGCCCAGAAGCTGCTGCATCTGGTCCTGTTTCTTGCCCAGATTTGCTTTGTTCTATTGCGGGGGCTAAACACTGAAAATTCAGGTGCATGCAAGAACCTGTTAATCCGAGACAGCTTTGGGCGAGTGGAAGCTTGGCTGCTAGAGTGCAAAGGGACTACTGGGAGCAAAATGCATAAGCCAGGATGTGCAGAGGCTCAGCTTCCTGCAGCATTAATGCGCTGTATTAAGGCATAAACTAAAATGTGCCCTGTGGGACTGTGGTGAGAATTAATGTCACTCTGGGAATCCAAGCTTCTTGATTCCTTGACTTTTTGTGTCTTAATTCTCTAGCTGGCTGTTTTGTACACTGGGGGTGTTGATTTACTGTTCTTCTTACTTGTGATTCATAAAAGCCAAAGTGCTGACAGTCTGCAGAAGTGTCCTCAGCCCCCCTTCAGCACGTCTGTTTCCAGAGTGGCTGATGGCTGAAGCAGGTACCGGGGCTGACTCTGTTGATGTCTGAGCTGCGCACAGCCTTTCGTGGCTGCCTCGCCGGGGCTCCAGGAACGCGGTGTGCAGCTCCGCCCGTCAGCCGCTTGCGATGCTGCTGCAGTCTGTCCTGCTGTGGCCTCATGCCCGGTGTGGGCTGCGTGCCCCGCTGTCAGCGTGGATGCGCTGCTGGGGATGCAGGTATGGAGCTGGTGGAGCCGAGGGGGACAACGTTTCATCTTGTCTCTTTGGTATTGGCCAGGAGCCAGCGCATCCACCCAAGCAAATCCCATCCGGCTCCCGCTCTGCGCTTGAATAGTTTTTAGTGTTCGACATGGGAATCCTGGTATGACTGCCCTGGGCGGCCCAGCTTCTGCGCTGAGCTTAAGATTTAATTATCCGTAGCAGCAGCATAACTCTCGGAGCCACCATTGTTATTAATGGCCATAAAAAGAACCGTAAAACCTGGCATGTTACATTTCTTATAATATATGGTAATGAAGAACAATTTGTTTTCCCTTTCTGGCTTTGACCTCCTTCTCCACCTTTCCTTGCAGGTCCGTACATGCATGTGGCTCCCTTGCACACCATCTAAGCCCATGACACCTTCCAGCGCGGGCTCTCTCTTCCTTCCTTGCCTTTACCACTGGCTCTTTTCACGCTGTCCTTCATAGCACAGGTGTTGCACGTACAACTGTGGTTTGCCTGCTTGAGTATGAGATACGGACCATGTGTAGGTTGCTTAGTTTGTCTCCTGTTCTTGGATGGTACTAGCTGTAGTATTCAGGTGGGATTTCAGGTTTGATGGACCTTTCAAAGGTAGATCCGAACTGACTGGATGCCGTGATATGCCAAGTCCTACCACTCAATAAGCCCTGAATTCCCATAGCGTCTCAGACATCTTTTTTGGAGAGAGATGAGCAACGAAATGGCCCCATTGGAATAGTGGGAGCTGCAGCATGGCATTTGCTGGTGTCCACAAAGCTGCGGAGGATGATTCCAGTTTCTGCACTGTTCAATGCTGGTGAAGAAAAAGCACAGCTGATGCATAGGAGCTTTTCTTTCTTTCATATGCATCAGCCACTACCTCTTCTGCTTTGAGAACTAAGTTTCAGACACTGAAACTGTGTGGGTTTGTATCTTGTACCCCAAATCAGGTCCCAGAACTTACCCTGCATGTCTTAAAGGTCTAGGCTGGCTTTTGTGGTGTGTGAGTGCGGAGCTTTGTATACACAAACTTTGGAAGCATGGTTTTCAATGCCAGCTATGAGAATATCCCCATAGCTTCCTGCAACAGCCTGCAGGCATTAGTCATCTCTGGGGTTTGTGCCGCCCTCCTCGTTGATTCTTAGCTTGCAGTTAGGGTGCAGCTGATCTGCGCTCTCTGGAGGAGGTGAGAGGTGAGCCGCATCGCGCTGTGCCTGCTGGAGGAGGCTGTGCTTTTGCAGTAGTCAGCACAGATGGGTGCTTAGCTGCTGCTGGGGAACAGCCACTTCTGCTGCGGGTGGTGGATCTTGGTTCTGGGCGAGTGCGCTCCAGCGTGACTGCAGAGCCCCGCTCTGCAGCAGGGTGCTGGCTGGCCATGGGGCAGGCTCGCAATGCACGGGCCGTGAGCCCCAGCTTTGCCCCACAGAACATGGGTCGGGAGGTTTAGTGATAGTTCCTATTCTAGCTCCAGGAAGCCCATCCTTACCAAGATCCTTCTAACTTACACTTTTCAGATGTCAAGATGGGCACAGAGAGTATGTGACTCCCAATGTATTTACATGAGAGAAGAAGTCAGCATGCATTTAGATTTCCAGGCCAAATTTTCAAGTAGCTTTATATCACTTGTACATCTGCAGATTATTCACCTTTACAGGGGCAAAGCTCTCCTTCAGCAGGCAGCCGTGCCTGCCTGCTCATGTCTGCTCCCATGTTCTTTGCCATGCCTTTCTCATCTCTGGCCAGCATGGCTAGAGACTCTCTGCTCCCTGCAGTCCCACAGCCTCAGCAGGAAACCTGGAAATACTGGAAATACACCGGGGTGGGGGGCACTACCTGGTGCCCTTGGCTCCAGCGGTCTCGTCCATCCCTTGGTAGGGATATTGACTGGTAAAGGACAATCACAGCAGGTAACATCACAGGCTTCATGATATTTGGTGCTTCCCTTAAAAGCCCAGCTTGTCAGTTCAGGAGAGTGCATGGGAATCCTGTCATTCTGCTGTGTGCAGGGAAAAGGCAGAAGGACTCAGGAGGCTAATTGAAATGCAGTCTGGCTTTTATGAGGACTTAAACCAGCTCCTGAGTTCTAGAGCCTGTCTCCTGCTTTGGGGACTTAGCCACTGAGGGCTTAGAGGAACTTGTGCCAGGGACAGCAGGACAAGAAATACTGTCCTGCTGGGATGAAGTCGATGTTTATTTGTGTGCAGTCATTAGTTGTTTCATCCTCACCTGTCAGTCTTGGCCTGTTTGGAGACCAACCACAGCCCTAGTCCTGGGGCAGTAAGGGCAGGCTGGGACAGGAGTTGTTGCTGGGAACATGCTGTGTGCTGAACTGGGCCGATGAGCTGTTGGATCCATGTGATGCGGTGGTGGGAGGCAGAACGTGTTTCTCTGCTGCTCTTGCCAGTTTGTTAAAAATGCTCCTTGGTGCCTGGAAACACAGATATCGGTATGTGCATGTTTGTGTGCCTTCACGGGTTTATGCAGGTCTGTTTCCCATCCCAGAAGCTTATTCACCAGAGCTGTGCACAGGGACAAGGCCCTCTGAACATGGGCGATGAGTCCACAGAGAAGCTAAGCTTATTTAAGGTGATTGTTCTTGTTAGTAAGACTAAATGTTAACAGTCCTTTTCAAGAGACTGGTGCGGGAACTTCACTTGGTTTGGGACCAAATCGTATGCTTGGTTGTCTTGAGGAAATTAGGGTGTCTCTACTAATGTGGAGTAGGAATAAATATTGAATGATGAGGGATTTAGTTGCTAAGAGAAGGGACAAAGGAAAGGTAAATGTGCTGACCCATCTGTCAGAGGTCACTGCAGGTGCCTCTGTGCTGGCATGGGCAAGGCTGATTCCAGCCCCCAACAAGCCCCTGCTGGGCGCTCCTCTCTGAGCGGTGGCAGTAGTTCTGTCTCTGTGGGTGCTGCCCTAGCAGCTGTGGGGCACACTGGAGGACTTGGCCGCCCACTATGAAAGGTACTGCATTAGGAATCTGCAGGCTGCAGCATCCCCAAGCCACAACAGTTGTGTGGTTCCGCACCCTCCCAATTAACTTCACTGGTTAGCTTGGCTATGCTGATGCAACCACAATGTTTCCACCTCTGGATCTCAGCTCTGTACCTTATTCGCTGAAGAGCCATGAACCTCGTGCCTAGTACCTTGCTCAGACTGCCTACAGCTTCTGCCTTCCAAATTGTCCTGAGCTGAAGGACAGGAAGGGGGGGCTGCACATGTATGGCAGATGAAGTGCTGGTTCTTGGGGCTAAGAACCCATCTGCAAGGGGCTGACCCCCTCCAGGACATGCGCTTCATCAGCACTTGTCTCGTGGCAGATACCTCGGTATTTCTGTGTCCCTGCAGGCAGGTGTGGGCACAGATGAGGAATCTGCAGTCTCTTTGGCAGGTGCCTTGGCACCCCTGGGCTGAGGCAGAGATCTGTTTGCTTTAACCGACCAAGCTGCTGGGAGGGGTGAATCTATTTTATCCAGCTAAATGGGAGGGGGTAGAGAAGATAGATCCAGACTCTTCTAAGGCATTGTCGCCGGTTGGCTGAGGCAAGCCAATCACGGGGACGTGCCCTTTCCTATCCCTGAACCCCTCTCCTCCGGGAGAGAAACGGTTAAAAAGCGGAGATAGAAAAAAGGGAGAAAGAATTTGTGAGACCTCTGAACGTTTGGAAAACTGAAACAAACTTTAATAAAACTAGAACAAAATATATAATATGCAGGGAAAAACCAATGCAAAATCTGAGGGTTTATATGGGATGGAAAAGCGAGGGTTAAACGCGAGAGAGAGAGAAAGGGGGACGGTACCACGTGGAGTCCGAAATGGCGCTGGCCACGTGTGTGCCCTTGCGGAGTAAACAAAGGATCTGCGGCTATTACGAACGCCGGGCTCCAACGTGCAAACCCCGAGCTACGCTGTTCCTACCAGTTCTGGTCGTGCGAATTCAAGGAAGCAAAGCAGCAGAAGGCGACGGTGCTGGTGGCAGAGAGGGACAGCCCCGAGGCACGGGTCTCCAGCGGCCAGAGCAGTCTGTCCCAGGTGGCGCGGCGGGGGCTTCCCCGGCACAGAGCTCCGCTCCACGCTGGCAGCGCAGGGGAGCCGTAGCCGCAAGCAGGCAGGCAGGCGGGCACAGCCTGTAAGGTTCCCGGAGCCAAGCCGCGAGTCTGGAAAAGCCTCTTCCTGGAGCGAAGCTGCAAGGTCCGCGGCGCCCCTCGCAGTGCAAAGCCGGAAGTGTCCCAGAGAGCAAAAGGAGCGAAAACCCCCCAAAGCTGCAAAGAGCCCGCGGCTCTTAAAGCGACAGACGCAAGCGAGAAACTTTTACAACCAATGAGAGTGCTAAACGTAACATGGAAGGGAATAGTCCCATTGGTCAGTTCAAAACAAAACCTTTCAAGCAGTTTTTTCTCAAACTGCCACAGGCATGCACACTATAAAGACACAAATGGCAGGAAGAGAAAACCTGTCACCATGAAGGTGGCATTTCCATCCTTGGAGATACTCAAAACCTGACTGGATGTGGCCCTGAGTAATCTCATACGCCCTTGAAGACTGCCTGCTTTGAGCTGTACTTGGACCAGGGACCTCCTGAGGATACATCTATGTACACTGCTCCACAACTTTCCAGCTTTGCACTTTGTGGCAGGGAGCATGTCATTCCTGACTGCTCTCAGCTAGAAGGTGCTTTGCCCAGCGGGTCTCCAAAGATATGGACATCTGAGCTAAAAGTATCTGAGACCAGAGCAAAGCCCATAGTGATGGGATTCCTGGAAGGCAGTTACCTGCTGAGTGCTTTGTCCTGCTTTGTTCTTATGACCCGAAGAGTGTCTGCTGTTCAAGCAGATTTGATGATATTTATGTGATGCCACATGGTCCCCTTGCCTGGTAATTATACTGATTAATCTGGATTATGCTGGAAAGCCACATGGGCCTTGTACCAGAGGGTATGCCACCCTGTGTCTGTATTATTCAACTCTAACAGATGCTGACAAGAACTCGGGAGATGAGTCTGAGCTGGAGGTTGTTCTTGCTTTGTTAGCTGTGTTTGGAAAGGACAAAGTTTGGCAGTTGTTCTGGCTGGAAAGAAGGTGAATCTTAGGAGATGATAGCGAGGACTTTTCCGTGTTCTACATACAGCGTTGCAGGTCTGTGCCTCTTCTGTCTCTGCACAGGTCTCCCGCCATCACTTGTTGCTGCTTTTGCAGAGCTCTGGGGGGTCAGGTTTTGGGAGCACCTGGCTCTGGGAGGTGGGACCATGCATGTTTGCTGCTGGTCGGTGTTAAAGGCAGCACTCACAGTGCCAATTTCAAGGGAGCGGTGTGGAGTATGTTTGGAGATCCTGATTTGTCAAGGCCAGTAGCAAATGGTAAGAGGTACGTCAGTCTAAAAGGCAAAATCAGCCTGACACTTGGTAGCAGCCTGAAGCGGCCCGTGCGACTTCAGGAGGAACAGCTTTCTCAGTGACAGTCTGCTGGGGCTCTTTGAGGCATGAGGCAGTTCATCCACATCACACCCCAACTTTTCCAGGATAGGCTGGACAAACAGCACCTCAGCAGGAGGTGGTGTCTGCTCACAGTCTGCACCGTGCCAAAGGCAAGGATTTTGTCTGCCTTGTGCCGCTAGAAGAATTGGAGCCAGCTGGGGCTGTTTGTCTGCCCTGCTCTGTACATGCCAAATGGTCTGGACTTGCTCCCCGCTGGGACGGGTGACCTTGGAGGTGTTCTGGGAAGCGCCTGAGTACTTTCCTCCCATCTTGCATGGCGTATTATAAGCTATGTCATTACGAGCAGCTCAGTTAAGTCATTATAGCCTTGGTGAATGCATGTGCTTTTTCCTCTCATCCCAATTCATCACTATTGTGCTGACATGAATAATTTTCATTATAAAATGCTTCAGACCCTGTTAATTAACAGAATTGCTTAAATTTCAATGAGATAGTGCTTGCCCAGAAATAGCAGTTTTGTATTCATAGTGGAGTGGCAGGAGAGCCCTATAAGCACGACCAGCTGAGGCCAGTCCCGTGCAGCGCTGGCTGTTGTGCAAGGCCAGTCCTGCCTGTTCTCAGATGGGAGGTTCAGTTCTCACTGGGAAGTGTGCCCAGAGGTGCGTTCATTCCTCTCTTCTTGGTGCTTCCTCAGCCCTTTTGGGTGAGGTGAGGTGGGGTGGGACTCCTGGTCAAACAACATCCTGAGCAGATCCAGGATGAACAATGGAGCTGGTGCAGACCCTGCGCCCCATCACAGGGTGAACACCTGATGCTCCCTAGCAGAAGTTCTGCAGCGCTCTGTGCTGCGTCTCACCTGCGTGCTGGCCAGGAGCGTGGACCTCCATGATCGAGTGATAGAAGGGCTGAGAGATAACCTGAGTGTGTGCGCAGGCAGATGCTGGAGGTGCTCAGGAGAGGTGGTGATGAGACGGAGCCTCCTCTTGATTCATGGGGCTGAAGGCAGTGGGAGCCCAGGAAATTACAAAACAGAAATGACAGAGGGGCAAGGGAAGGTGGGTGAAATTGTGCCTATCCATGAGAGCTGGGGAACATCAGGGATCTGAAACGGTGGTTATATCTTTATAATAAATCTAAACAATTATAATAGTTGAATAATTGCTAGTTTCAGAAAGCAAAGAGAGACAGATGTCTCCAGAACAGTGTTGCCAGCTCCTGCTGCACCTATAATGTCATGCAAGGTGGGGGGATTTCATCTTCCCAGCTCAGGGGCATTTCTGACTGCCTTTGAGCCACAGCACCAATGGCTCCTTGGTGTGAGCCATCCACCCACAGCCTTTGTCAGGAGATGCACAAGGTCACGTCAGAGACAGGAACGGGGAAGCTGTGGCAATCTGCTGGCTGTGGAGGGCTGATGCCTGGAAGCCTTGGGGAATGTCCCTGAAGCCACATCTTGTCTCCTTGCAGCCCAGCTCTCCCCTCCACTCTGCTCAGGTTGTGCTGAAGGCTTTCTGGAAGCGTCTGTGATGAGGCAGGGGCCTTGGACAGCTGCGATGCTCTGCCATGGCTCCCCTTGTTGCATGTCAGCAAATGCCTTGCAAGTTACTGAAAGCAACTGGGTGGTTCTCTGTGGTTCGCTTGCCAAGGGAGGAGCTTCCCCCCAGGTCAGACCCCTCACTGGGCACCCGCACCACGGCCAGGCCACCCCCTCCAGCATCGTCCCCAACACCAGCCAGGATTGCTGGTGGAACAAAGCAAAGATGGATTTTACAGTTCACAGCAGGAGGAGGTAAAGCCAATAGTTAAAATTCTGGAAGAGAGAGCAATTACGAAAACATAAACCAACCTCTAAATCTGTGGGAACGTTAAGAAACTGAGCTGGAGGGGATTTATGCTGATTCTTAGCTGTTCTGGGGTGTAGATGGTGCAGCGGGACGGGGAATGTGCGGCCAATGACCTTGTATCCACGCGTGCGCCTGGGGCCACCTCAGGGCCGAGTCATTCCTTCCTTTCTTCTCTGCTTTGTTTCCACCGAAATGAAACGCTCCTGGGTAACGTCGAAGTTGTAATTTCTGCCATTCACAGTGTTTTCTGGCTTTTACTACTCTTTGTCTCTTGTTCTACATTCCTTTACGTTTTAGTCCTGGTCGTTTCCCCCAAGCCCAGATGACTACTGAAGACCGATAAACACTTGTTTTAAGAGACTTCGTTTCCTAGAAAGAACGTTAGTGCCATACGTTTTGTTAAGCGTTAGGTCTCCAGTGCATCCTCAGCCCCCGCCACAGAGCGTGTGTGTCACCTCTGGTCTCCTTAACTTAAAGGGACACCGGAAAATCAGGGTTTGTGCAGACAGGCTTTTGGAAATGCTCTGCCCTCCTCATTCTCCAAACCAAATGGGGGGACCCTCTAGGCACACCTGGGCCTTGAGGTGCCTGTGAAGCAGAGCTTGGACTGCGCACCCCTGTTCCGCAGGAAAGCTGCGGGCAGTCTGGCTGCTGCTCCAGCAGATGAGGGTAAGTGGCACGTCTGTGCCCAAGGGCTCTCATGGCTCAGCCTGGGCTCTTACACGGCCTTTTCTCTGCAAACCTGGAGGCTGGCCCCAGTGCAGCCCCCACATCTGGGCGAGTCCTCTTGCTCCTGTGCCTCTGGCCCCCACCAAGCCTTCACCGGGCTCCTGGCCTCCCTGGAGAGAAGAGCAAACCTCCTCTGAGCCGGAGTTTAACCCTGCCAGAGCTGCAGTAGAAGCAGCAGACAGGAACCTTCGTGGACACGCCTGCAAGTCGGCTGCAGAGACTTGCTGGGACCAGGTTGGGCCTGTGGCTATTCCTGGGCTTCAGGGGCATTTTCAGGATGTTTCCGCCTGGCTGACAGCCCCTGGGCTTGTGCTTCTCTCCAGAGCCTTTTTCTTCCCTCACTTGGCTTTTGCTTACGCAATCTCCGTGAAAGGTTTGCTCCCCTTTGCACCGGCGCCCAGCAGATGCTGTTTGTCGTTGCCAGCAACATGCTCTTGTGGCAGAGGCAGCCAACAGCACTAGGGCTGCATTAGGAGGAGCATCACCAGCAGTCAAGGGAGGTGACGCGTCCCTTCTACTCAGCAATGGTGAAGTGACGCAAGTGCTGTGTCTGATTCTGGGCTGCCAAATAGAGAGACATGGGCATGCTGGAGTGAGTCCAGGGAGGGGCCATGAAGATTGGTCAGGTATTGGAGCTTCCACTGTATGCACAGAGGCTGGGAGATCCAGTTGATCCTGGTTAGAGCTGGGGCTCCAATGAGGTAATCTCCAGTGTCCCAGCCTCACCCCCTCTGCAACTCTGCGAACTGCCTCTGCTCACACTGTCCTACTGGTTTCCAGGTGTGATCCGGACAGCCGTGGCTGACCTGGACCGTGAGACGCAGGACCGCTATGAGGTGGTGATCCGTGCAACAGACATGGCAGGACAGCTGGGTGGCCTGTCTGGATCCACCACAGTCACCATTGTAGTCACTGATGTCAATGACAACCCACCGCGCTTCCCTCAGAGTAAGTCCTGACAGCAGTGCGGGGTGAGCGCTGGCCCTTGTCCTGGTCCTGGCCATTTGTGCGTGGTGAGACCTCCTAGCACAGCCTGGCACCTGTCTACAGGGTGAGCTGACCCGGCTGCTCATGCTGCTTGCAGGGCGGCAGCACCAAGGTACCATAGCATGCACAGCTCCTTGCCTGGGTTTGAATGCATCCCTGCCTGGCAGTGGGACAGAGGGGCAGCTGCCTTGCCTGAGCCTGTCCAGGGCCCTGGACAAGACCCCTGCTCCCGGTTCTAGTCCTGGGAGCGAGCAGGGCTGTGGGGTGGCGAGAGCAGAGCTGGTGCTTCCCTGCCCTGTCTCTGAGCAGTGCTGCGGGAGAAGGCAGCCTGGTCTGTGGTGCTGCTGGCCTGGCCCCTCCTGGCTGCTGCGTCAGAGCTTGGCACGCTCTGCCCCAACCTGAGGCATGGTGACACTGCCCAGCTCACAGGCAGCAGCCTTGTCACAGGACAGCTCTGTTTTCCTGGTCACTGCTAGTGGCCTGTGGCTCATGCTTGTGCCTAGTTTGGGACGCCCCCAAACGAGCGGGGTGGTGATGCTGCTGCAGAGTGGGCTGTGCAGTCTCTGCGGTGCTGCAGAGGCACCTGGCTGGCAGAGCAGAAAAGGTGCTGCAGCTGCAGGAGGCTCAGCTCTTCAGCTGCATCTCCTAGAGACTAGAAATGGTAAAGTTTGCAAAGAATCGGAGAACACTGATTGCAGGGCAGGGTCCATATAGAGAAATCAGCCCTTGCTTCACCTGGCACCTTGAAACATCAGCGCTGCCCGTTTATCTTCTCTCAGCCCTTGTTTTAGGCCAGGGGAGGTGTTTGTCCGGATGGGTCATCTGGACTATAGACACTGGTAGAGTCTGGGCAGTCCTTGCAGTCCAAGGGTGCCCTGGGGAGGTATGTGAAGGCTGGAGGATGTTCCAAGGCAGAAGCAGTGACGCCAGAACCTTTTTCTCCTCCAGAGATGTATCAGTTCAGCATTGTTGAAACTGCCCCTGTGGGCACTGCCATCGGGAGAGTGAAGGCAGAGGACTCCGACGTCGGGGAGAACACGGACATGACCTATCAGGTGAAGGATGAGGAAGGGGTGGAGATGTTCAAAGTCACCACGGACAGCAATACCCAAGAAGCTGTCATCACGGTACAGAAGGTGAGAGATGAGGAAAGCTGGCTGGGTAGGGAGGGCCCCACCCTTTGGGGACTCCTGCTGGTGCTGCATTTGTGTTGAAATAAACGCTCCTGTGAGCCCTGCTCTAGCAGCAGCAGCAGCTGCGTTTTTGTGCCTGCAGCGGCAGGAAGAGACCTGCCTCTGTTCTGCCTGGGTGGCAAAATGAAGACCTGTGTCTGGGAGGAAAGGCTGAACAGCAGCAGCAGCCCAGTGCCTGCTGGAGCCTGCACAGGGCGGCTCCTGCCTGCAGCCGCGCAGCGAGCCGTACCCAGGGCCGCGGAGATGAGTGCTTACAGCTGTTATTGATAGCACCTCTTAGGGGAGAAATATGCCCACCTCATTCCTGAACCCGACCAACAGCATTTTGACTGTATCTGCTTTTGGTGGCAAGAACAATCAAGCAAACACTTGATGCAGGCAAGAAAGAATGATTGTTCACCAAGGCCACTGCATTCAGCTCGCCTTCCCTGTAGAAATAATAGCAGGGTGATTAACGATCAAAACCCGCTCGCTTGTAGCACACAGTGTGCTGTTGTCCCCGTGAATCCTGGCTACCCACGCCCTGCACAGCCTGGATGCTCTGCTGAGGGCTCTGGGGGGAGCGGGCTGGAGGCTCCTCTTCCTCCTGCCCCCTCAGTGTGTGTGTGCTGGCAGGAGGGCAGAGCACGATCTCCCAGCCCCCTGCAGAGACAGTGCCTGGGGTGGCTTTACTGTCCTGAATGTCTCCGGTGCAGGAGGGGCTCCTCGGGCTCGGTATGACTAACCCTCTTCTGTTGTCCCAGCCTCTTGACTACGAGTCGAAAAAAGTGCACACTGTTGTGGTGGAGGCCCTCAACAAGTTCGTGGACCCGCGGTTCGTGGACCTGGGCACCTTCCGGGACCAGACCATTGTGCGAGTCTCGGTGCTGGATGTCGACGAGCCCCCCGAGTTCCATCCCCCCTCCAACCTGATGGAGGTCCAGGAGGATGCACACGTTGGCTCTGTCGTGGGGGTGGTCACTGCCCTTGACCCAGACACAGCAAACCATCCTGTCCGGTAAAGCAGCTGTCTAAACTCATCATCATCTTCCTTCCAGCAGTGACCCTGGGGTCTCCAGCAAGGGACACACGTGGCATGGTGGGGCTTGTGGCCATGGCTGAGGCAGAGAGGAGGTGATGGAGGAGGAGGAGCAGTGCAGGTGAAGGTGACAAGTGCTGAACGTGTGGCCAAGCGTGTGAGTGTGTCCTATGGGACAGGCAGCTGACAGGCAAATGGCAGCCTGTGCACGAGCAACAGGCAAACAAGAGCAGCCCTCTCACACGTGACGTTCACGTCACTGTCAAGTGATGAGTCTGTGAGTGGCAAGGGAGTGTCGGGGAAGGTGGCTGGGTGATGCCGGCATGTCCTCGCTGCTGACAGCGAGGCGTCTGCGGTGGTGCCTGACACTGGCCAGGCAAGCAACCAGAAATGACAGGAGGGCAGCGATGAGGGATGGCAGATGAGGTGAGGCTTGGGAGGTGCAGAGCCACGGCTTGGCTGAGTGTGCGTGTGCGTGCATGTGTGCACAGGGATCGAAGATCAGAGGAGTTTATATTTGGGCAGGAGACATAATCCAGGCAGCAGCTTATCTGCACAGGACATCTCCCATTTCCATTTAATTTGTGGCTAAAGAGATTGTTACCTAGTTAAATTGTTATTACCTAAGGCACAAAGCAGCCTTCTGGCTCTGCCAACTGGCCTGAGTCACGAGCAGTTGGGTTTGAAAGCTGGTCTTCGGAAAACATCCTCAGTGTGTGGAAAATTTCCTTGAAATGTGTGTTCTCATGCCAGGTGACGGCAGGGCTGCAGGCACCTTGCGCACAGCCGCTTGCTTCAAGTGAGCAGCGGAAGCTTTGCATTTGAGAGCTCTGTGGGGAGCCCATCCCAGGCAGCAATAAACTGGGTCGCAGCAGGGACAGGGACATGGGATGGAGGAGGACATGACCAGGAGGGCTCAGTTACAGTACGGACCCCATCTGATGATGTCCCTGCGTGGCTGTTTGGGGTGCTGAGCTCCAGCGCTGTGCAGCCACGGGGAACACACTGGTTCAAGGTGGAGCAGCGTATCTCCTAATCTTCATGAAAATGAAGATTGAGATGTTTAGAAAGTTCAGAAAAGAATTCACACGTGGAAAGCTGCCATCTACAGATGCCTGGCAGCTGGCAGAGAGTATTGTGCCACAAAGCTGGATGCTGAAAGTTGTCTTTGGGGCAAATGTGAAAGAATCAGCCTTGGCATGCCAGTAACCCTGTATGTGAGCGTTGCACCACTTGCACTGGTCGCTGCTGTCTGTTGGACATGTTCTCGAAGTACCTTTGCTCACCTTGTCATTTGGCTACCCACTCCATTCAGGCCACATGTCCATGCCTTTGTGGCCTGCCCCGAGCACATGGCTGTTGGCTTGCACTCCTCAGATGTGTGCACTCTTTCACCACATCTGTGTATGTGCGTGTGTGCCTGTGCTTTCTCGCTTGGCTGTGTCTAGCAGTGCTGCCGAGCATAGATTTTATTTTCTGATCTGTGATTGTAGGAAAGGGGCCTTGGGGACAGAACTATTCTTATTCTCTTTTTTTCTTGTTCTTTGTGCTGCTTCCCTGTGGAGCTTGTTGCATTGTTTGCAGACAGAACAGAGGAAAGCAGTGGAGGGAGGCTTTCCACTGCCGTGCAGAAGGTGATGGGGACTTGGAGTAGAGAGAAGCAGATTCAAGTGCTCCACAGGAGCAAGAGGGTTAGAGCCCAAACTTTGCTGTGCGAGAGTCTCTCTTAAAGCAAGCTTATGCCAGATGAGGCAATGCCTTGTGCTCAGGCACGAGGGCCCAGCCAGCAGACTCCCAGGGCCTCGCAATGTGTTTTCCCTTGTCAGGCTTGATGCACTCAGATGTGTCCTCCCTCCGGCTATCCCCAGGCAGGTAGCTCATCCTGCATCCCCCATGCTCCCCTGTGGCATTTGCTCTCTATCTGTCCACCCCTTCGCTCCCCTCTGTTCTTGCAGTGCCTGCTGTCGTGAGCAGTGGCAGCTCCGTACTCATGTGATGCTCCCTTGGTGCCTGCCTGGGGAGTGCAGGTGGGTGAGTTGTCCTGGCCATTGGAGCATGCACCAAGTAGAGACGCAGGTTTATATTGGTCATGCCGATGTGGCATGCAGGGGGTATGCAGAAGGAAGGTGCTGTTGGATCTCTCCTGCTTTCCTGTCACTTGACTAGCCAGGTAATTTAATAAAATACTTTGCCAGCTGGTCACAGCTTCAGAGTGGTGCATAAACACGAATGCAAGCATCCTGCAGCACCCGCCAGGATGCGACACTCGCCCGTCAGCAGGAGATGGCAGGAAGTCACCTCTCATTTCAAGTGTGCTGCTCCAAAGCACAGTCATTGGAAGCCAGCACTTGTACTTCACCTTTGATACATTAGAGAGCAACTGGTCCTGACAGCATGACCAGTATTTGATCCTCAGCTCCTTGATGTTTTGGTGTGAGTGCTTTCAAGTCACAGCAGTTTAGTGCATCCCTTTAACTTCCTGATCCTGGTCTGCTAGAGATGGGAGCAAAGACACAGCTGTGTTTCTGCAGTGGCTGCTGTCTTCTGGACTCTGGTCTGTACCTTGGGTCTGCTCTGTAAATAGGGGAGAGCCATAACCTTCTGGCGTGATGAGATGCACTCTCCCCTTGAGACAGGGAAGAACAAGGATTGCCAGAGACAGCAGGGAAAAAATCAGCTCTGTCAGCGTTTCCAGGTCCTGCTGACACCAGGCTGCCAATAACGAGGTTTAGGAGGCATTTTTAGCCAAATGGGAAAGGAGGTGCCCTTGGCTCTTCGTCTCCATCCCCAGGGCTGTGTGGCTCCTGCTGCACCATCCAGCCTGAAGCTAGAGGCACGTTTCAGCAGGGTTCTCCCCTGCCCTCCTGTGATCTACTCATCCCACGAGGATGTGGCCATTTGGGGTGAGAACAAATCCCTTCCAAAGAGCCAGGCTGGGTTGCAAAGTGACCTGTTACTAAGACGTGATGGTTGAAGGGTAGTCGAACTCCTCTGTTGCTGGGGGTCATCCCTGAGGTGCTGCTCGCTGCCCCTCTCCCAGCCATATACTGATGTAGAGCTCCTGGCAGCTGCTCGCCCCAGTGGGAGGAAAGCTGGGGCTCGGGGTGCCTGAAGAGCACCCTGTCTCTGTGGCTGAGTGGCCCCAGCTTGTGGCTGCACAGAGGGACACGCTCCCTCCAGTGCCGATGCTGCGGGGCAGAGAGTTGTGCTGAAGTTCAGCTCGGCAGAGGGGCAACGCGAAAACCCACCGTGGTGGTACAGGCAGGAAATACTATTCTAAAGGACGGGTGCCTTTTAGTTTATTCCATCCTTGTTTATTGCCTACCAAAAGCTGGAACCACTCTTTTTCAGAAAGAATTTAGTTTCCAGTTGGCTTTTTGGCTTAACTGTACATTTCCTGGGTGTAGAGCAGTTGTTCTCAGCTGAGCCATTGTATGAGGTAAAACAGGGACAGACTGTGTACGCGAGGCTGTTTGTGTGTGAGCCTTTTGTTTTTCTCTCTGTAGCAGGAGCCCGTGCTCTGATTGTGTGCATTCTGGGCTTTATCAGCACTGGGAAGATGTTGCTTGGGATTTAAGGTTCTCAGAGATATTCTTGTTTGGCATTCACCAAATCCAGAGACACGTGTTGGACATGGGCATTTTATAGACTCCAACAGCACAGCAAGAACTACAACCTGCTTCAACACAAAAGGGAGAGGAGGAAAAAACAAACAAAACAAAAAGCTTTTCAGACAGTGTTTGAAAAGCTCCCTATTAACAAAACACATGGCATAAAATGTGCTCCTTGTTGCATTCAGGGGGCGAAGTGAAACAAACTGCTTGAGAAATGTGTTCACGAGAAAGATGAGCACCAAGAAAGCTGTCTAAATTAAATAGTCACTTGTAACATCCAAACCAACAGGCAGTGCCAGCAGGAAGAGAGGAAAATGGATTACAAGGTCTGCATGCCAATCAGAGCTGGCGACTGCGGTTCCAGACATGGAGCACCAGCCACCTTTATGAGGAATGAGCATGTGTCCGATCTCTGCATTGGAGAGGACTACTTGCTGCCTCTTCCCTGGTGAGAAGCACCGTCTGACTTCAGTGGGACGGATGAATATGAAGCTGGACTACTAGAGGCAACATATTAAAAATAGCATCCTGCAGTCCTCTGAAGAATTCTTAGGGTTCTCCACAAAGAAAAACAAAGACTGGTTTGATGAAAACAATCCAGAGATCCAGGAATTGCTGGCAAAGAAGAGATCTGCTCACCAAGCACACCTCGCTCAGCCATCTCGCCATGTAAGAAAAGCAGCCTTTCGTCTTGCATGCAGTAAACTCCAACAGAAACTTCGAGACATCCAGAACAAGTGGTGGCTCAACCTAGCAGAAAAGACTCAACTATGCGCAGATTTGGGTGACCACAGAGGATTCTATGAGGCTCTGAAAGCAGTGTACGGACCCACACACCAAGTTCAAAGCCCCCTACTCAGCGCAGATGGCCAAACGCTTCTCACAGATAAAACCTCCATCCTGAATCGATGGTCTGAACACTTTCAAACTCTCTTCAGTGCCAACCGTGTAGTCCAAGACTCAGGAATCCAGCTCATCCCAAAACAAACGGTGAAAAATGAATTGGATATAGCCCCTACTATGGGAGAGACCCTTAAGGCCATACAGCAGATGAAAACCGGCAAGGCAGCTGGGGTCGACGGAATCCCGCCTGAAATCTGGAAACATGGAGGCCAAACGCTCCATGCTAAATTTCACGAGCTAGTTGTGCGCTGTTGGGAACAAGGCGAACTACCACCAGATCTCCCTGATGCAATCATCATCACCCTGTACAAGAAAAAAGGAGTCAAGTCAGACTGCTCAAACTACCGAGGCATAACTCTGCTCTCCATTGCTGGAAAAATCCTCGCAAGAATACTATTGAACAGATTGGTACCCGCTATCGCAGAAGAACTTCTACCTGAAAGTCAGTGTGGTTTCAGAGCCAACAGAAGTACCACAGACATGGTATTCGTTCTTAGACAACTGCAAGAGAAGTGTAGGGAACAGAACAAGGGTCTCTATGTAACTTTCGTTGATCTCACCAAAGCCTTTGACACTGTGAGCAGAAAAGGTCTGTGGCAGATCTTGGAACGATTAGGATGTCCCCCCAAGTTCCTCAAAATGATTATCCTGTTACATGAGGGGCAGCGCGGCCAAGTCAGATATGGCGATGCACTCTCTGAGCCCTTCCCAATAGCCAATGGTGTGAAACAAGGTTGCGTTCTCGCACCCACTTTATTCACAATTTTCTTCAGCATGATGCTCCAAAGGGCCACGGCAGACCTCGACGAACAAGACGGCATTTATATCCGATATCGTACCGATGGGAGCCTTTTCAACCTAAGGCGACTGAAGGCCCACACCAAGACCCTGAATCACCTTGTCCGCGAGCTGCTTTTTGCTGACGATGCCGCCCTTGTTGCCCACACAGAAGCAGCTCTGCAGCGCTTAACATCCTGCTTTGCAGAGGCAGCTGAGCTTTTTGGGCTGGAAGTCAGCTTGAAGAAGACAGTAGTTCTCTACCAACCAGCACCACAAGATGATTACCATCATCCCCACATCACCATCGGCGAGTCAGAGATTCAGCCAGTCCAGCAGTTCAGCTATCTGGGTAGCATCATCTCCTCAGATGCCACGATCGACAAAGAGATAGACAACAGAATAGCAAAGGCAAACAGAGCTTTCGGAAAACTCCATAAAAGAGTCTGGTGCAATAAACACCTGAAGAAGAGTACAAAGATCAGTGTCTACAGAGCCGTGGTACTGCCTACTCTTCTGTACGGGTCTGAATCATGGGTCATCTACCGCCACCATCTGCGACTCCTCGAACGCTTCCATCAGCGCTGCCTCCGCACAATCCTAAACATCCACTGGACTGACTACGTGACTAATGTTGCTGTCCTTGAACAGGCAGACGTCACCAGTATTGAGGCCATGTTGCTGAAAACGCAGCTGCGTTGGGCAGGGCACGTCTCCAGGATGGCGGATCACCGCCTCCCTAAGATCGTCTTCTATGGTGAACTTGCCACCGGCTGCCGCAAGAGAAGAGCTCCAAAGAGGAGATATAAGGACTCCCTGAAACAACACCTCAGCCTAGGCCATATTGACCACCATCAGTGGTCCACCCTGGCCTCCAATCGGGAGATTTGGAGACACACCATACATAACGCTGCTGTCTCCTTTGAGAGCACGCGTAGAATCAAGCTCGAGGAGAAAAGACAGCGCAGAAAGAACCGTGCCTCGACTATACCACCCAAGGAGACCCTCCGGTGTGCTCTTTGCAACCGGTCTTGCCTATCCTGCATTGGCCTTTTCAGCCATCAACGCGCTTGCAATAAGCGTGGGCAAAGCCCTTCCCAAATCTTCGTCCGCGAAGCCAAGCCATGACTAGAGGTGGTCTAGAGAGGCTTGTGATGTCCAGCACAGGCTTGGGCTGGGAAAGATCTTGTTGCACAGAACGATGTAAACTGAGCACAGCAGGTAGATTCTTGTTCCAGCTGCTCTAGCACAGCATTAGCCCTTGCAGAGTGGAGCAGGCTGACCTGCAGCTCTGACGGGTTGTGGCTGTAGCCATGGGGAGCAGATGGACATCCCTGTGCCCCCTCGGTCCCCAGCTCTAGTGCCACCCGAGTGCTTCAGAGCCTCCGCAGCAGAGATGGAGATGGAGAGCTACAGACCCTCCTCGACAGGCCACCTCCAAGATCACGGTGCGCAGAAGCAGGCTCGGCCCTGCTTTCGTAGCAAACGCAGACAACACTCGGAGCTCTGTCTCATTTCCTTTGCTCAGTGTGGAGAAGGTGGCAGCTCTCTGTGGTGACAAAGGGACCGTGTTTCTGTTTTGGTTTGTGCCCTGCCATAGGGTATGGGCAGTCAGTCAGTCCTCAGCAGGCAATTTGGAAACCTAAGCAGCAAAACGATTAGAAGTAGAAGAGGTTACTAGGGGCGTGACACAGAGCACTCCCCTAGCAGCCTCCCATCCTCCAGCCATGCAGCAGCTGGTGTCAGATGTTTCTAGGTGCAGTGATGTCTCCCATCACTAACTGGGTTTTTCTGTGTAGCTATTTTTTGCGGACATGCAGTTTATGCAGCAATGACATGAGTGTGAACAAAACAGGCACATGCTTACCTGAGTAGCAGGGAAGGCATATGGAGAGTGAAGTACCATCTTGATCTCTAACAGTGCTACAAAGTGGAATGCAAGACAAGATGCATTCGAGCTCAGGGGATGTGGCAGAACGATGGAAGCTGTTTTGCAAATGCATCAATTATGCTATTGGAGAAGTATTAGGTGTTGTCATCCCAGTTTCTGTTCTTTCTTCCAGCAGTACATTGGACTGATGTGTACAAGTCAGCGTGGCCAGACCTCTCCTTTCCTTTTGCAGTGAGCAAGCACAGAGTGGATGGGAGGCTGCAGTACGTGCCAAGACGGTGTCACTGTCCCTTCTGGAGCTGGCTATGTGCCTGCAGAGGCTGCTTCCAGCTGGGAGCTGGGGCCCTGGCAGTTGGCTCAGAGATGCATGGGCTCATGGCTTTTTGTGGCAGAGCCCCATTGCCTCTAAATGCAAGGAGCGGGGGTGGGAAGCCAGCCTCATAGGTGCAGAACACATTAGATTGTGCATGTGCACAGATGCAGTTTAGATAGTGATTTTTGAATGTTTTTCCTTGACTACAAGCAAGTCATATTTTCTCTCTCATCCCCCTGTCTGAAAGGAAGAGAGCTGAGGAATGTAATCTGGCACAGCATAACACTTCAAACTGTGTAGAAATGCCTTTGTGCCTCCATCAGAGCTAGAGCTGCCCGGCCTTGTGCATAGGTGCCCCTCAGGAGCACTCTCGTCTGCAGCTGGTGCCCCCAGGGCATGGGACACAAAGGCAGGGAGACCATCGATGCCTTTGTGCAGAGTGGTTGTCCCTGCATGCAGAAGTCGTGTTGTTCAGCTGTGGGCCGTGCAGATGATGGACCCACAGACCATAGCTGGACTGTGCCAGGCAAGACACAAGCACTTGGGAACGCTGCCCTGCAGCGTGCAGAGCACCTCCACCGTCCCGAACGTGCTTCTAGCTGAGAGGCTGTCCTGCTCTGCTCCTCTTGGCTGATGCGGCCTCTCAGTACTGTCCTGTCCCGTCAGCTTTCCAGCTTGCTTTGTCCCTATGTTTATCTTCCTTCTGTTGTTGGACATGTGACTGAGGCTTTAATTTATTCACAGCCCTCCTTTCGGTAATTTATCCTTGGTACTCTTCGCTGTCTTGTATTATTTAATTCTGTAAAGCACTCTGGGATGCAGTGTGTATGAAAGATGCTGTACACAATAACATGATGCTGCATTGTTTGTGATTTGCAGACCTTCTGGATTTCTAGTTCTGATTGCAGTGGTGATGTTTGTTATTTGTGTTCTGGCTGGGCTCGAGGGCCTCTGCTGGATCGGACTTCCCTTCCAGTGCCTTCCCCAAGGAGCAAACACCTAACCGTGCCCTGATGTAACATGAGCTTGCTCTGTTTCATGTGTAATGTGTGTGACGGTTGGAAACACAGGACGTGCCACTGGGACTGACTGGGGGGGGGCTCATGGTGTCCTGGCTAAACCTGGGTGTCTGACCCTTCTCATGAGCTGTGGCGTTGCCCTTTGGGAAGAGATGGGGGTTGTGCTCTCCAGAGCTGGCAAAAGGAGCGGGGGGCTGTGGATGGGGTGCCCAGGGAGGGGGCTGTTTGGGGCAGCTGAAGGAGGAGAAAGAACTGCTGTGAAGGGTCTCTGCTGAGCAGCTCTGCTGGAGCCAGCTGGAGCTATAGGAACTTTTCAGCCTGCTCCTGTGACACTGGGAAGCCCAAACCAGGGCGAGTCTCAGGGCTGCAGCGGACAAAGTGCAGTGTGGATTGTGGGGACGCTGGCTGGGGATAGTGGGGACGCTGGCTGGGGATAGTGGGGATGCTGGCTGTGGATTGTGGGGACGCTGGCTGTGGATTGTGGGGACGCTGGCTGGGGATAGTGGGGACGCTGGCTGTGGATTGTGGGGACGCTGGCTGTGGATTGTGGGGACGCTGGCTGGGGATTGTGGGGACGCTGGCTGTGGATTGTGGGGACGCTGGCTGGGGATAGTGGGGACGCTGGCTGTGGATTGTGGGGACGCTGGCTGGGGATTGTGGGGACGCTGGCTGTGGATAGTGGGGACGCTGGCTGTGGATAGTGGGGATGCTGGCTGTGGATTGTGGGGACGCTGGCTGTGGATTGTGGGGACGCTGGCTGGGGATAGTGGGGACGCTGGCTGGGGATTGTGGGGACGCTGGCTGGGGATAGTGGGGACGCTGGCTGTGGATTGTGGGGACGCTGGCTGGGGATAGTGGGGACGCTGGCTGGGGATAGTGGGGACGCTGGCTGGGGATTGTGGGGACGCTGGCTGGGGATAGTGGGGACGCTGGCTGGGGATTGTGGGGACGCTGGCTGGGGATAGTGGGGACGCTGGCTGTGGATTGTGGGGACGCTGGCTGGGGATAGTGGGGACGCTGGCTGTGGATTGTGGGGACGCTGGCTGGGGATAGTGGGGACGCTGGCTGGGGATAGTGGGGACGCTGGCTGTGGATTGTGGGGACGCTGGCTGTGGATAGTGAGGACGCTGGCTGGGGATTGTGGGGACGCTGGCTGGGGATAGTGGGGACGCTGGCTGTGGATTGTGGGGACGCTGGCTGGGGATTGTGGGGACACTGGCTGGGGATAGTGGGGACGCTGGCTGGGGATAGTGAGGACGCTGGCTGGGGATAGTGGGGACGCTGGCTGTGGATTGTGGGGACGCTGGCTGTGGATAGTGGGGACGCTGGCTGTGGATTGTGGGGACGCTGGCTGTGGATTGTGGGGACGCTGGCTGGGGATAGTGGGGACGCTGGCTGGGGATAGTGGGGACGCTGGCTGGGGATTGTGGGGACGCTGGCTGTGGATTGTGGGGACGCTGGCTGGGGATAGTGGGGACGCTGGCTGGGGATAGTGGGGACGCTGGCTGGGGATTGTGGGGACGCTGGCTGGGGATAGTGGGGACGCTGGCTGGGGATTGTGGGGACGCTGGCTGGGGATAGTGGGGACGCTGGCTGGGGATTGTGGGGACGCTGGCTGGGGATAGTGGGGACGCTGGCTGTGGATTGTGGGGACGCTGGCTGGGGATAGTGGGGACGCTGGCTGGGGATAGTGGGGACGCTGGCTGGGGATTGTGGGGACGCTGGCTGTGGATAGTGAGGACGCTGGCTGGGGATTGTGGGGACGCTGGCTGGGGATAGTGGGGACGCTGGCTGTGGATTGTGGGGACGCTGGCTGGGGATTGTGGGGACGCTGGCTGGGGATAGTGGGGACGCTGGCTGGGGATAGTGAGGACGCTGGCTGGGGATAGTGGGGACGCTGGCTGGGGATAGTGGGGACGCTGGCTGGGGATTGTGGGGACGCTGGCTGTGGATTGTGGGGACGCTGGCTGGGGATAGTGGGGACGCTGGCTGTGGATTGTGGGGACGCTGGCTGTGGATTGTGGGGACGCTGGCTGGGGATAGTGGGGACGCTGGCTGGGGATTGTGGGGACGCTGGCTGGGGATAGTGGGGACGCTGGCTGTGGATTGTGGGGACGCTGGCTGGGGATAGTGGGGACGCTGGCTGGGGATAGTGGGGACGCTGGCTGTGGATAGTGGGGACGCTGGCTGGGGATAGTGGGGACGCTGGCTGTGGATTGTGGGGACGCTGGCTGTGGATAGTGGGGACGCTGGCTGTGGATTGTGGGGACGCTGGCTGTGGATTGTGGGGACGCTGGCCATTGTCCACCTCTCTGCATGAGGGTTCTTGCTCCTTGCACAGGTTCAGTCTGGGCTCAGAGGAGACCTTGATGTTTGTAACTGCTGTAGCTGCAGGTTACCTGCAGGTCTGGCTCACAGCCTGCCCATGAGCTGCTGTGCTGTCCCCCAGGTTTCTCACTTGGGTGGGTGCTGTGGCAGGGTCAGGAGAGAGGGTGGTGGGTGAGGTGGGCTCCTCGAGCAGGGGTGCCCTCTTTCGGTTTGGGTTGGTGGTTTTCCTGAACCTATAGGTCAGAAGCTTCTCAGAGTCATGAGTGGAGTTACAGCCCGTGATTTCTCTATCGCTGTATCCTGAGCGTAAGGTTCCCATCAGAGCAGGTTTTCCCCCTTGTCCACAGCCTGTGCTTAGTTCCAGTTTATGCACTGAAAGTCTCAATTTTACTTGAGGGCTCTGGGCTTGCGGCCTGGTACAATCATGGCCTTCGTGTACCATGCTGCAGGAAAAGGAGAGTGGTGATATAGGGCCTGTGGCGTTAGATCCCTGACCTCCTGGGGCTGATGGCGAGGCTGGGCTCGGCACATCCAGCTGTTCACAGTTTCCCCTTTTGCCTGGTCTCAGGTACGCCATCGACCGCAGCACAGACACAGAGAGGATCTTTGACATCGATGCCAACACAGGTGCCATTGTGACAGGAAAGGTCCTGGACCGGGAGACGGCAGGGTGGCACAACATCACTGTCCTGGCGATGGAAGCAGGTGAGATGGGGAAGGGCTGTGTGGGGCAGGCAGCCTGTGCTGGACCGCAGTGGGGCAGAGGGGGAAATACGGGTGCGTTCGCTGCAGACGTGACCAAGATGTAAGTGTTAATTAACACTGAAGTAAAAAAAAAAATGCAGCAGCACTGAGCCTGACATCTCCCTAGACAACCTAAAAATACTCTTCCTGACTCGAGCATTAACAAGGGAGCGTGGTCGAATAGTATGTTTGATGAACACTAATCAAATTTGTGTTAACTCTGCGCCAGCTCTGCCAGTCATCCCTGTGCAGCTCGCTCCCTGCGTTCACACCTGCTGAGCAGCTCTGGGGGCTCCCCGGGGACTCTGTGTTCATATCGCCTGCATCCCTGCCCTCTCCTCAGCCATGTGCTGTGGGTGGATGCACACCGCGTTTGTGGCTCTGGATGCCTCCCGTGCCCTTCCTCCTTGGTCTCGCTGCCGTTGGTGCGGCTGCAGGCTTGTCAAGGCACAGCAAGGAGCAGGCGGGAGGTCCCAGCACTGCAGCAGTGGGCAGAGGGTCCCAGAGTCCCCGTGCTGGGGACAGGGAGCAGCGGTGCTGCCAGGGTTGGTACCGCCAGGCTGCTTCGGCTCTGGCCACAGTGCTTGGCCTCACCCTGCGGCACACCGGGAAGAGTCTTAGGCAGAGGATTAGATGATGCCCTTTTGTCCTCTCCTGAAATTAGCTCCATTCTGACCCTCCCACAAGAGCCCTGGTGATGGTTGCTTCCTTCCCTGACGGCTGTGCTATCCTTTAGCCTGTGTTTACCGTAACTGCCAAATCTGCTCACGCCCAGCTGGGAGAGCTGGGAGGGAACAGCTTAGTGGCTCTGCGGGTTTTGTTAGCTTATCTTCCCTCTGCGAGACGGGGGTGGCGGAGCCTGGCGTGGATGCTTCC
Organism: Bucorvus abyssinicus; assembly: GCA_009769605.1. Taxonomy (NCBI): domain Eukaryota; kingdom Metazoa; phylum Chordata; class Aves; order Bucerotiformes; family Bucorvidae; genus Bucorvus; species Bucorvus abyssinicus. Next base: position 302,279 of record CM020047.1, read on the forward strand.
AGCAGAAGTTCTGTTTGTCTTTTCTTCTCCACTTAAGAAAGAAAAGAACAAACCTGTGGCCTGCTGCTCAGGAGCTCTGAATAAACTCTTGAGGAATGAAAAGAAAATAATAGCAGCAAAGAGGAGGCTTTGCTCCCCCACCAGTGTCCTGCTGCAGGTAGGAAGCTGCCCTGAGCACCCTGCTGCCCTCTGTCATGTTTGCACAGTTTCTTGGCTCATGGGCTCTGCAGGTCCCCATGCACAATGGTAGATCTGGCCCCGTGGGGAGGGTTCTATGTTCCTCCTTTTTCCAAGCCTGAAGATGGAGAAGGGCTTCACTCCCAGGCACTATGCTAGGAAACAGAAAGGCATTGCTGTTTTCTTTAAAGTTTTCTGCGTTTTGAATGCGCAAGTCACCGGGGCAGCCTGGGACCTGCTATGCTCTGCCATCTCACCTGGACCAGGGAGCTGCTTTGGCTGCAAAGCACCTTCTGGCATCTGCAGACGTGTGCCAAGACCTGTCTGTGGGCAGAAGCCTTCCCCAGGCTTCACCCCGAGACACCCCTCAGGAGTTCTGGTTCTCATTACTTTGCTCGTTCTTGAGCAGGAAGATGCTGTTCATATTCAAGGAGCTGGGTTGGGTCCTGACTTGGGGCCTAGAGATCAGTTCTCACTGCAGAGCCACCCCGCTGTGGTGGCAGCCAGCCACTCTGGCAAGGTCAGGGCACCAGGACACAGGCCCCGCTGTCCCACAAGAGCAGGGGGTGGTGGCCCTGGCCAGAGCCCCGCTGCCCCAGGAGTATGTCTCTGGCTCCCCGAAGTGTCCCAAGCCCCCCTCTGTGCTGATGCTTGTGCATGCTGGACGGCGTGGTCTCTGCACCGTCGGGCTGCGGTGCTGTTGTGAGCCCCACCTGGCATCGCGCGGTGATGAGCAGATGTGCCAGTGCTGCCTGGAACGCGGGAGGGAGGGTAGCCCACCCCAGAACCGTGGCATGGCTGGGGGCTTCATGGGGGGGGCTCTGCCAGCAGTGGTCAGGGAAGGGGGATCGCGATGTTGCAGCACAACTCAGCATCCAGAGGAAACTTGAGGTGACAAGAATCAGAAGGACGATATTTACACGCCGCGGTTAGAATTTCAGAACAAGTCAGTAAATGCTGCGGCTCCCCTCTGGCAGGGGAGCCTGTCAGGCCGGATCGCTTCAAAAGCCGAGGAGACTCTTCAGCACTCTGACTTCTCCCGTCAGTGAGCTCTGACTCATCCGTTTTAACTGCCCAGACGTTCCTCCCAGTGACATTATCCTTAACGTTTTGTAATCGTGAAATATTAATGACTGATATTGAATTTAAAGTACAATTTATGTCTGAATCCTCTGGTGGAAAGGGCAGTTGTAAAGGTACAGCCTTCCAAGTGATGGAGGGCTTTCGGAGCGGGGCCGTGCAGCCCCTGTCAGGCCGTGCCTGGTGCAGTGGGATCAGCTGCGGCAGCGTGGGCGGCTGGGAGCCTCTGCGCCGGCCTTGGCAAGGCTGGCGCGGCAGTTCCCAGCACGCAGGTGTCCAGGGCCGGGGGGAGCGGGCATGGCCCGCGGTGTTCACCACAGGCAGGGTGCAGGGTGCAGCTGGCTGCCGCGGGGTCTGCTGCACGGCCGGGCAGGACATTACCGACTCCGCTGGAGGCAAGTGGTGAAATACTCATCCTCTTTCCTCAGTGAGACGTAGCCTTTGCAGAAGGAACGGAGTGAGTCCTACTGCCTGGGCTCGTGCCCGGCACCCGAGCTCGTCGGGGCTGGTGGAAGCCATGCCCACTTGATTCCTGCAGCGTATGGACACGCAGCCTGCAGCATGTTGCACCAAGGTCTTGCCTCCCTGCTGCCCTCCCTGCCTGCTGGCAGGACTGTCCTGAGAGGGCTTTAGCGAAGGGCAGCTGATGGGCAGCTTGCCCGCTGGCAGCCCTTGTTCCCGCAGGCAGCCTGTCTGTCGGCTCGAGCAGCTCGATACAAGAGCTGCCCCTCAGCTTTGGGAGCCCCGCTGGACCCGGTGCTGCTGCAGCAGAGGCTGCACGCCCCACCTCGGGTGACCAGAGTGTGTTTGCATCTGAGGAGCGGTAAGAAGAGCTGCAGTAGGTGCCTGGCTGCCCCTGGGGCTGGCTGGGCTGTTGCCGGGGGGAGCGAGGGGCAGGTCTCCCCATGGAACAGGCACTTTCCAGCAGGAGCGGCCTCGGCCGGCTGGCGACCAGCAGAATGTTTGGCCTTCCGACGTGACAGCCAGCGGGAAGCATGGGGCTGTTCAGCAAATCTGGCCTGGGACCAGGCCAAGTGTTTCCAGAGATAAATCTTCATCTCGCTCGCAAGCTGTTTACCTTCCTTGGGCTAATATTAGTGATTCTCTTCGTGGTTTCCTCTTTGCTCATGTAAAATGATGAGGCCTTGGCTGCTGCGTCCACTGCTGGTAATTGAGATGATAAATCTTACTGCGGGAGACTGGCTTTAATCAGAGCATTGTGTTTGGATGCAATTTAATGACTCTCATGCTGCTGAGTTTGGGCAGGACTCAGGAGAGGTGAGAGCCATTTATATGTTTCTTGGCTTAACTGCCACTTCCACTCTGCTTCCCCTCAGCTGGGAGCCACGTTTTCAGCTCCAGCCTCTGATGTAGCCGCCCGTGTCCGAGGAGCCGTAGCCCTGGCATGCCCCTGCTTCGTCCTTGCCATCAGCGCTCTGCTTTGCCGTCAGGCAGCGGCGCTGACATCTTCAAAACCACCCCACGCTTCCCAGCCATGGCGCGAGGGCTGGAAAGCTGAGTGGCCCGTCCCAGGCTTTTATTCTGCATTTTGTTCTCCCAATTTGCTGAGATAGCGAGGAATAAACTCCACCCCTGCCTCTTCTGGCTTCCCTACTAATGTAAACCTTTCGAATTCAGTACGGTACCGATTTGGTCTTGTGGCAGAAGTGAGGGGGTTGTATGCTGCGCCCAGCAGCGTCCGTGAGCTGTTTCCCCAGGCGCTGCAGCCAAAAACATCAGCCCGCAGTCCCCTGGGCTTTCCTCAAACTGTGCTTCGCGCTCCAGGGACGCTGCAGAGCACCCTTCCGCGCGCACTCTGTGCACAGGCAGGGCTGCAAACGGTGCGTGTGCTTCAGCAGTGGTTGGATTTGGAGCCTCGCAGGACAGGTTTGGCCGTACCTGTGCAAAGTGCTTTATTGTGCATTTGTGGGAGATTCTGGCAGGGTAAGGACGAGATCCCGGTGCAGCAGTGACCCTGGATCCCCTTCTTTCCTGCCACAGCAGGGGTGGCTGAGCACCTCAGCAGTCCTTTCCTGTCACTGAGCTTCTGCTGCAAAGCTTCCAGTGTTTGAGAGCAGTTGCCCGGAGCGGCTCGCCATCAGCCCTGCAGGCCGTCACCTGTCCGGAACCCGGGCAGAGGGCAACTTGTTGGCATTTTGCATATAAACGTTTGACAAAAATATTGTCCTGTCAGATTATTTGCAGGGTTAATTAAATTAAGAAAAAATACTTGGGGGTGTGGCTGAAGATTCAGTTGGAGCATTTGAGGTTTGGCCTCAGCACCATTGTGCAGCAGGACCATGGCTTCATCCTGTTCCAAACCCAGGACGCTGTCCGTCCCATTGCTGTGCTGTCCATCCCACGGCTGTGCTGCCCACCGAGAGACACCTTGGCACAGGGTCTGGTCCACGAGCTGCCCTGTTTGTAGCATGAGGAAAGTGCCAACATGGCAGCATGGACGCGATGGGCAGAGCTCCGGCCCCCACCCCCGGCAGGCTCCAGCAGCTCTGAAATAATTCATCCCATGTTGGCAGAGGCAGCTGCCAGTCGTCAGCCTGGAGCTCCCGCAGTGCACCGCTGTGTTTCCAACATCTCCCCCCTGTCTGTGTATTTTCCATGTCTCTTTCCTCAGTCTTTTCAGATTAATAGTATTCCAACTCCTGAAGGAAATGCAGAAAAACGGCATGTTTAATTTTAATTTAGGGAAGCGTTTAGGTAGCAGCCTAGTTTCCTCGCTGCTGTCAATCAGGTTTTCTCAAGGCTGACATCAATTAGTTTAAAAATATTGAATGTAATTTTGCCTGACACAACATATTGCAGCCGCTGCAAAATATAATTTATTTTAGAAGAAGAAATAATTAAACTAATTTGCATGTCAGTCAGCTGAGCTGCAGAGACGCTGCAATGGAAGATGACTTTTCCTCTCCAGTCACACTCTGCCTCGTACGTGCAGCCCTCCACCCCGTCCACTGCCCAGGTGCTGTTTGGCGGAGCCCTTCAAGGACACCTTTCTGCACCTTCCCGCAGCCCTCATCCACCCAGTCTGCTGCTCTTCCTCCCGAGCGCCTACTTCTGAGTGCTGGAGCATGTGTAGGGGTGTGTGCATATACTTCTGTGCCTCTGGAGGAAGCAGAGGTCAGAGCTCCTGGTGTTGCATGTGTGAAGTCTGCCTTAGGCACATCGTGCCTTTCATTGCAGATGTACTCCAGCAATCTTAATCCCACTTCTGACCATCATAAATTCAGTTTATGCCACACAGTTACAGAAAACATATTTCAGAGATGTTTTGGAGATTACTTCTTTCAAATACGTCCAACCACTTTTCATATTTTCTACCCATAAATCCAGGTATTGGCTCAAAGGAAGAGGGAGGTTGATAAAGAAAGCATTTGAGGAACCTTCAAATGTATCGAGGTACAGCCAAAACAGAAAGAAGCCAATGTGTGCCTCACTGGAAGAGTAGACAATGGTGCAATGGTTGTACGTCTAACCTTGACGTTCCTGGAGACGTCGCAGTTTAACGCCGTCGCTGAGCCAGGAGTAAGCGTGATCCTCTGGCTTCAGCAGTTTTGGAAGGGGTGAAAGGAGAGCTGTCTTTATGAATTTAGAAGGGGCAACTCTGCTTTGAGCCGTGCTCAGGAGAGTGGGATGTTAGCTACGGCTCTGGCAGAGGGGTCGGGGCGGGTCCTCAGCACTGTGTCGTAGCTCCTGGATGACCTCACTCGTGTGCACAGCGTGACACTCCTGGCTGATGCTGTGGAAGAGGACAGACCTATGGGACAGCCCAGCTCAAAATATGCTGATCGTGTCCCTCCTGATGAGGCTGTGAGACGTCATCCCGAAGGCAAGCTGCCATGCTGGGGCTCACTCGGGTGTCCCGGCCCCACAGAGCCTCTGTGGCATGTGCCATGCTGAGAGGTCCTGGGGAGAGTTTGGCAGCACTGGGATCGGCTCCTGCTCACAGCTGGCTCCGGCACTGTGGAGTGTCGGGGGAGGAAGTGCTCCTCTGCACTGCAGTTAGGAAGGCAAAGAGACAGGGTCCCAGGCTCTTCCTTGTCCTGGGCTCTTCTTCCTCCCTTCTCTTTCTGCCTTTCCTCGTCTTTGTCTCAGCAGTGTCTCCAGAGCAAAGCCAGCTTGCTTCAGAGCTGAGCAGCAGCGATGGTTATCCACCTTCCTGCAGGCTGAGGAAGGGGTGATGAGATGCTGTTGTCTTCCTTCTTGCAGGATTCGAACCCTTTTTCCTCCTGTCCAGTTGTGGCCCCGGTGAGCACCAGGTGCACCCCTCTGCCTCCCCCGGGCTCCCTTCCCACCCTGCTGCCTTCCCCTTCCTCTCTCCCCAAAAGCCATTGCAGTTTATTTCACTGCACCAAAATGCCTTTTAAAATAACACATAGTTCCAAGCTTTTAGTCACGACTTCTGCCTCCCTCCCCCGAAAACAACCATCTAATCACCAGAGCAGCTGGTCTGGGTGAGAGGGAGTGATAAAGCGAGAACAGGGTGAAGGCAGCTCTGGGGAGGGGGCTTAGGTTCCCAGCTAATTATGGAGCAGCGCTAAATCTCCTCTGCCCTGGGTCCTCCCCCAGCTGATCTGCGGGGGCCAGCATTAATTTTATACACAAACAGGCAGCAGAGCTCCTGCCCGAGTGCAGAGAGAGGCATCGGGTCTGTCACAGTTGCAACCTCTGGGTGAAACAAAGGAGATGGAGTATGAGGGAGTTCTCATTTCTGGAAGCACATGAGGTGCTTCAGAAAACATTAGTGCCTCCAGAATGATTTATAATCATGTAGCAAGGGCTCAATGTACCTTTGCGATGCATGCATGGGGTAGAGCGGCACTGCAGCGAATGGAGCTGTAAATGTAATCCCCATCCCATGTGGAGCGAGCCCGGAGCAGCACCAGTGGGTGCAGCCCTGGCCCAGCCAGCGGCTCCCCTGGGGAGGGGAGCTGGCTGTGAGCCCCCCAGGACCACAGGCTGGTGAGTGCGGGGGTGAAGGGGCTGCCCTACATCTTCCTGCACGCTCCCCCTGTGCCAGCTGGCAGATGGTTCAAGTTCAAGGTGCTGATGGCAATGCAAAAACTGGTACCAGTGCACGAGGCCCCTCGCGCCTTGACAGGGATTGCTCAGTCCCAGATCGCTTGGGTGCGGTGGAGGTGCACGAGACAGATTCCGCCACTGCCCTGTGCTCTGAGCTGATCCCAGCTGTTTCACGTCACGACTCTGCTTGCTCGCCTCTCAGCCGTTGCTGCTACCCGCTGGGGTCAGAACCCACATCAGGGTGTGAGGTTCTTGTGTCTGAATTTGCTCGTCCCCTCTTGGTGCTGCTTGGCTGCAGCACAGATACTCATGAGCAGTGACTGACCTTTATTGTGGGGACTCGCTCAGCTTTTCCAGGGGTAGTTCAGGCCAACAGTAGCGGTTTCTAAGTCCTTGGTATGCAGCCCAGTGGACGGGTTTCTTTACTGGAACGTGGGTGAGGCAAGGCTGCCATGGCCTCTGGACGGACAGAGACAAGGAGGGTTTGCTCCCTGCTAGCAGCAGATGACACTTCCTGCTGAAGCTCTGCTGCTTTTTTTGTTTCAGATAATCACTCACAGGTGTCGAGAGCCTCTCTCCGTATCCGTATCCTGGACGTGAATGACAATCCACCCGAGCTCGCCACTCCCTATGAAGCTGCTGTGTGTGAGGATGCCAAGCCAGGCCAGGTAGCGGGTGTCCCCCAACCCTTTTCCTGGTTCTCTATCAGTGCCCACAGCGGTCTCATGCTGTGAGCAGTGCTCTGGACCAGCACCAGCCTGCCCATCCTTCCCCTTCTGCCTGAACATTTTCCCGTGCAGCTGCTGTCACACTGGGAACCACTTTGCTGGTATCCTACAGCTAAGCTCATCTACAGGCGCAAAGGCTCATTCCTCGCTGTGGCAGAAGCTAGTGATGCTCTGCTGGGCAGACCCTGCGAGCAGCACCCATGGAAGGGTCTGCAGAGGCAGCACTGATTCTCATCTCTGTTCTCCCCACAGCTGATCCAGACAATAAGTGTTGTGGACCGTGATGAGCCTCAGAGCGGCCATCGTTTCTACTTCACACTGGCACCTGAAGCCTCCAACAATCACCATTTTTCTCTGCTGGATATTAAGGGTAAGCCCTGCTGTGCCCTTCTCAGTCTGCAGCCTCCGGGCGGAGCGGCACCGCTGGCCCTGGGGAGGGGGACAGGGCGGCGGGCTTGTGGCCTGTCTGTGCCGGCTGAAGCTCAGGATGCTTTGGGCACTTCGCAGGGCTCCTTGCCAAGCTGAAAGCGTGGGACTGGTCAGCCAGCAGTCGAGTTTCCTCAAGGAGGCTCTGCCAGCTTTCTTCTCTGCTGCAGATGAGGCCAAAGCTCCTCTTGTCTCTTTGGTTAGCCTGCAGTGTTTTCAGGGCTCTCCATTCCTTTCTTGATGCAGAATCTGCCTGCAGGCAGGAGATGATGTGGATTTACAGATGAACACGCTTCTGGTTTGAGCATTAGGATTTATCCCTCTCTAAGGTAAATCCTGGAACGTGGGTCATCCTGGGGCCACTGTGCGGGTGGGCAGCCCCCGTGCCCCTAACAAACCTTTGTCCCTCTGGGCTGGGTGGCTGCTGGTGACTTGATCCCCACCCACTGCTGTAACTGATGGGGATTGAGGCAGGTGTTGCCAGCTGAGCCCTGGCTGCTATTTGGCTTTGTGGACTGCAAGGTCAGGCTGCATTTCTGTGGAAGATAACAATTCAGAAAGGCAGTTATCTGGCTGCTTCCGGGTTTTGACTGGCATTCTGGGTGAATTTAAGTGCTGATTGGAGCAGTAAGTACCACAGAGACCACTGCAGAATCTGGCATCTTCTCTAGCAAGATGTGCACTTACTTGTGGAAGGGGCAAGCCCAGATGGAAGCCAGCAGACCACCTTGACATACTTCTTTGGTTTTGGTTTTTAAACCATTTTTTTCTCTGTTTTTGCAGCTTCATCTGTCAAAAGTCTGATTTAGTTTGTTCTGGGCTTATCAGAGGAGCCTTCTGCTGATGTAAGATCTTGCTTGCTCACTTTGGCTCAGCTTTATTAGGGATAGTCAAAATGGAACTTGCAGCAAAAAGCTTCAAACATAATCATAGAAGGACTGATATTGCTCTGTGTCCTACAAAAAGTGCAGCTGTCCCTGACCCGAGTGCCTCCCCCTGCACTCACGGGGCAGCTGTTCACAAGACCTTTGCTTCTTAATCATGTAAGCAAGCTTTAATCCTCCACAAGATTTTGCCCCACGCCCAGTGATTAACTTCCTTCACTTTCTCTGAAGGATCTCATGAAAACGTGCTTGAGCACGACAAGTTACACCCAGGGATCCATCCCTGCCCAGGTCCCCCAAGAAGCTTCACAGGGCCACACTCCCTGCTCTGATCCAGTATGTCTCCAGAGCCATCCCTGCCCGTCTGCCAGCAGGGACCTGGCCAAGGGTGGCTGGGGCTCGGCGGGGGCTGCTTCGCTGCCCAGCGCTGGGTGGGGATCACCCCCATTTGTGCAGCTGGGGTTCACCAGCAGCAGCCTGAGAGCTGGCAATGCAGGAGGGTGCAGGGCAGGGTCTCGTGTGCCGCCACCTCCTCCCGCTGCTGCTCTCTTGAGTGGGACGAGGCTCTCGTTGCACAGAGTAATTCTTTGTGCTAAACGATCCCACAAACTTTGCGTGTGGTGCAACACTGCATAAAATGAGTAAAAGCTGGCATCACCTCCCGCCTTCTGCTCTTGGGAAAACAAATCTGTTGCTGCAGGGTTATTCCGGGGGCGTTTGGAGACCCTCCCAATTGCCGAGCATTGCTGTCTTCCACAGCAAGAGGAGATGGCATGCTGTGCAGATGGAGGCACCCCTCGTTTCTAACGTGTGTTTTAGTGCCATCTCCCTTCTTTTGGTTTTTCCCCCCGCTTTCTCCAGTCCATTGAGCGCCCTGGGTGTGCTCACCTTCGCCCCTGCTCTCGTGGGTTCCCTTGCTGCATCCTCCTTTGTCCCCCCACTTGCCTCCCTCTCGCGTGTTCCACCCCTCTTGCACTTGTCTCTACTCCTCCATATAAATATCAGTGGTGACAAACTGCTACCACCAGCCCATCTGTTTCTTTGTACAAATTTGTAGCCAGTTTTGAAACGTGATTTATAAATATTGCTTTTGCAGCCAAGGAGTGACACTGATGGATGTCAGCACAGATGGATTCGCTAAGCTCTTGCTTAAATCCTTCTCCCTCTTACTTTGCACCTACTTCCCTCAGCTCCTGCAAGGCAGCAGAAAGCCACCTCGGGAGGGTGACTTGTCCTCAGCACAGCAGGGACCAGCATCCCCTCAGGAATACTCCAGTTACAGCCCCTCAGGCAGGGCAGAAGCCCCCCGGGCGGGCTGCGGCAGGGCAGGCAGGTGGAGAGCCTGGGTGGCCACGACCATCAGCGAGGTACTGCGAGCTGCCGGAGAGGTGTCTGAGGTCTGAGCTGGCTGCAGCGAGGATGGGCTCCCTCGGGGGGCTGCTCAGGCAGGTGCCTCGCTGGAAAGCTGACCCCGCACGAGGCTGGGGAGGCAGGAAAAGCGAGAGCCGGTTAGATGTTGAACCCCATTGCACAGCGGAGAGCAGAGCCAGGTGGGGTAGCGCAGGAGGGCAGGAGAGGATGCTGACCGCTGCCTGGGATCTTCTGGGGCTCCTCATGGGCAGCGTGGAGGAAGCCTGCGAGGGTTTTGGGGAAAGTCCAGGGTGACAGATGGGGCAGCCTGTCCATCAGATGAAGAGCTTGTGGAGTACCTGTAGTAAGCTGGTGTATGGCAGTGGCAACAGGGCAGGTCTGCTGCGGCCTGACACTGCCACGATGCAGTCACGACACTGCTGCTTGCCCAAACCCTGCGGGGTCAGGCCCCACTGCAGCCAAAACTGCAGGGAGTGGGGATGGCCCTTGCACAGTGCCTGCAGTAACGCCTGCAGCCCCGCTTGTCAGCTCCCAGCCGTACGCAGAGCTGCCTTGGATCCGATGCCCCAGGTCAGAGATACAGGAGTGAAAGGTGACCCTGCAGGAGCTGAATTACAGCTGGTTTGCAGGAGTCGGGCTTTTAGAAACGGTGCCGTTTCATGCTGGTATCTGTCTTTCTTTGCTTTCGCTCTGTCCAAGGGAGTGCTCAAGCACTTCCTAATTCATCAAACAAGGAATAAACGTCATATGTGGTAACAACAGCCGTGATCCAGAATGAAGATGCCCAGCAAATGAAGTGCCTAAAGGAAGAGAGAATTGGAAAAGCTGACCTCACCAAGTCCAGTTGGTGCTGATCCAATTCACCATCCTCTGCCTCCTAACTCGCCTCACAAGAGATGCTGATTGTGTTGGAAGAGCTGGTAGAAAGCACCCAAGCCCAGCAACCTGGAAGGGGTGCTCGATAATAGGGAGTGACTCCAGAGCTCAAGAGCTAGGCAAGCCCGTGTCTGAACTCTCCACAGGTCTCATTAAGAGCATGTAATGGGTGATAGAAGATCTGAAAATCATAACAATCAAAAGCAAAATGTTAAGATTCGAGGATTCCCTCAGGACAGAGGAATCTTCCTCCAGCCCCACAGGGATGCCATTCTCAGCACAAGCAGTGCAGATGCTGATCTGATGTGGGAGTGAAAAAGAGCATCGGATCTCTGCGGGGACTGAGCAAAAGGATAACGAGCAGCAGCGGTGCTGTAGCCTGGCACCCAGAGGACTTGGGAGAAGGAAGAGGGAAAGGGAGAAATCGGATTCTTCTCCTACCAGCGGCACCTTCCTGGGCCTGGAGGGGCGTCTGCTCCTCTTAGGCAGCTCCGGCTGTGGGCCTGGCCGGAAGCCACGTGCAGCTCCCTGAAGCTGGCATGCCCAGGCACTGTTGCTGCAGAACAGCTGCTGGAGAAGGGGAAGGCAGATACACAGGGGGCCCCGGGAGTGTGGGAGAGGGAAAGGATGTCGAAATCCAGACTGGAGGTAGCTTGCTTCCTTCTGCTCTCGTGGTGCTGTCTGAGATTGAGTTATGAGAAGGATTTATTAGTTCTGTCTCTGAAGCTGCCAAGAGCCTCTTTGGAGAGGGAGTCTGAGAGACTTAATTATTTCATTATTCCTAGTGATGTTACACTACCACCAGAGAATATTGTCTTCCGAAGCTTTCCTCTTGCAGCAGTACTGATGGTCCCTGCACACTTGACTCACGTTGGTTTCTGCCTTACCTGCTGACTTGCTCCTCAAGCCAGCAGAGGTGCTGTCTCCTGTCCATCACACAGGGTGATATGATGCGACATGATGGGATAACATCACTGTGTGGTCAGGGAGAGGGTGGCACAGCAGACCTGGGGAGGAGATGTCAGTATGTGTAGCAAGACGGCAATGATAGTAAATGGTTTGGCCTGAGGCTTCAGAGAACACATGGCACAACCTTTAGAGTGGAGTGACCGTAGCACGAAGTGCCACCTCCTGAGGACCAGGCAGGAAAACATGAGCGTGGAGATCCAAACTCATCTGTGCTGGAAAGCTGTGGATTAACATCTGTTCAGATTTCAGTACCACCTCCTGGGAAATGCCGCTCCTCACCCTCGTGACCCCCGGAATGCAGCGGGCAGGAAGCTGCCGCAGAGGAAGGGGCACGCGAGGTTGCAGGGCCAGGCCTGCCTGGCTCTTCTTCACAATGACTCAGGCTGTGCCGCTGCAGATCTACCCTGACACACATACCGAAGCAACTGCCCTGGTCAGCTGCATGTAAACAAAAAACTCTACCAAGAGGAATTACACTGTTTTGTAGGAGGCTGCTTTGGATGCATTTTCCAGGATACATTTTCCCAGATCTGGGCAAAATTTTCTTCACTTCTGTGGTCAGATGTACCACATTGCATGGCAGCAGCACTGCTTTTTCTGGAGCATCTTGAAAGGTTAAAAGAGGAAGTTTGCAAGTAACAGGGGTGTAAACACCCAGCAGAGAAGACATTGTCACAGGTGCCTGGGGAGCCATGGGCTGGGGTCTGTCTGTCCAGCCTTGGTGAGCAGTGTCATGCATGTAGATGTGAAATTCCCGTGGCTCTCCCTCCTGTAGGAAGTGCTCGTGTCACCCTGTTCAGGAGAGAAAACGTAGTTTCATGATGTTTGAAATAGTGTTTTGTAGTTATGATTTCTGTCTCTCCCTAGCACTGAGTTTTGGGCTACAGCGCAAGACCTCAGCCCCTTCCCGAGCTGAGGTTTCTCGGAGCAGAGCTGTCTGTCATGCTGCTGATGTGTTTAAGTAGTGGCTGCTTTACTTTGACTCTGTGGGTTCAGCAATGAAAATATTTCTATCCCATGCTTGGAGGTGAGGGGGCTCATTGCTGCGATGCGCTGTCTGAGGTTAATGGTTGCCTCTCTGCGACTTGCACATGTATTTCCCCTTGATTTCAAGTGCCTATTTCTAAATATACAGAGCGACTTGTGGCAGGTCCCTAAGAGGAGCCGGCGCTGGCTGTAAACAGAAGGGGACTCACCAGCCTTCTGCTGCCTTTCAGAGCAGTGTGGAGCTGGTCCTATGCCTGCTTTCACGCAGCGCTAAGGGGGTGCTCACCCGGGCGGCTGGGAGAGCTCCCAAGCACCGCATTTCATCAGACCTGGGCCAGAGGACTGAGCAGCCCGTGGAGGTACTGGGGTACAGGGCTGTGTCACGGGGATCTGCCGAGCCAGGATCCAGCCACGAGCTCAGCCTGGTCACTGGCCTGGTGTGATGGTGCCAGTGAAGGCAATCTTCCTGGGCTGAGGGCCAGAGCCTTGCTCGCTCGCAGCAAGTACCATTTGTCCTGTGGCTTCATCTCCACTGGACCCAGTTGCTGAGGCTTATGGTTAGCTGGACTAGCTAGGAGTTAGTGCTGGCCTCTTGCTGAGATGGTGCCGTTAACATTATTTATATCTCCCTGCTATGCTGCAGCAAGCTGAGGAAGCAACACAAACAAAATAGATTTTGTGACCTTTGTGCAAACGATTAGCATAACAATAATGGTTTTTCCTAGCTCATCCTTGGTAGGCAATAGGCAGCTTCTCCGCACACTCTGCGGCCACACTTGCCTCAGCTTCAACGGTGCTCCCCTGCTCCTCCTGACAGCTCTGCAGAGCTGCCACTGTGCTGGTGCCACGTGCTGCTCCAGGAGTCTTGCCACAGTGGCAGATGTCCTGCAGGACCAGGTGGCTGCCCAGGCAGAGGGTCGGTGGTCCCAGCCTCGCATAGGGAGAAGCCGGGAAATGCACTTGGTGCAGAAGGGTCGTGCTGGCTGCTGTGGGAAATCCCCTCCACGGCTGGCTTTGCTGCGGCGCTCAGATCACTTCTGGCTGGGAGCACGGGTCGGTGCTGGGTGCTGCAGCCTTGCAGACGCGTGCTGATATTGCAGGCAGTATCTCCCTTCTGAGGCAAGCTGTACCCAGATCGACTCCTACAAGTGTTCCCCTTATTGCTGTCTGCTGCTCTGTGCTCCTGGGGACGTTGCCTGACTGCTGCTGCAAGCAGGGATGAATGAGGTTACCTGGAAAATTTCCTTTTCCCTTAAAAAGATGCTATATCCAGAGGAAGAGTATTTTCTCGTGACCGGCAGCACAGCTCTGTGTTCATGAGTAAGATCTGGGTTTGAATATTGCCCTTGTGGCCTTCAGTGCAGCCTCCAAATGTTGGCTGGTGTGGTCTTCTCTCCAGTACTCGTTCCTTTCCCGTGTTGAACTATTCAAGGCAGACCTGTGCTCGCAGGTGAACTGGAAGAGATGAGTTTCTCCCTGTCTCCTTTATGCTGAATCCCAGCTCGCCCCAGCAAGGGTTCCGCTCTGACCAGCAACCGCCCTGAAGCAGAGACCAGCCTTGCCCTCGCTTGGCCTTTGCTGGAGTTGGTTGCAGCATTGCTGTGGGCAGGTCATCTGTGCCTCTGCTGGTTGTACTGGCAGAGCTGAGTGAGGGCTCAGCACTGGGGTTCTGGCAGACTCTGCCCAAACCAATTGCCCCTAGCCCTGAGCAGCCGGGGGGTAGATGGGCTCTGTGCTCTGCTCTGCTCCAGCTGCTGTGCCGCCTCTCCAGGATCTGCCCTGCTTCCTGCTGGCTGCTGGATCTTCCCTGTCCTGCAGCTTGGCGCGTGCCTGCCCCTCTGTTCTGCTCTGGTCTTGCCTCCTGTCCCCGCCGTGCCCCATGTGCTCCTGTGCAGCACCCAATCCATACAGCAATTTCCGTAGTGGCAGGCAGCCCAAGAGCCAGAATTAGAATGGATGTCTTTTCTGATCGAAGAGCTGATTGATACAGAAAGGGCCCAGACCAGCATAAATCAGGAGCAATGAGGAGAGAGTCTGTAGACAGCAGCACCTTGCTGTGAGTGGGCCAATCTATGTTTTATTAGATAAAGACTGCAGACAGTCGGCAGTGACTTCTGACATCTGGCTGCAATTGTTCAGCTACTATTCAACCCCTTCCCGCCTGCTCTGCTGCTGGCTGGCAGACACGAGCAGGGAGCTGAGCTGAGTTTCAGTCCCTGTTCCTACCTTCCCTGCTCCAGGTTGTCTGGGCACAGCCGCTGCTTGGGTTCATCTCTGGCACTGGGGCCGCGGAGAGTCCCATGGAGTGTTGCTGGAAATGGGATTGTAATGGGTTGTGCTGTGCCAGCTGAGCCCCTGAAACAGAAGGGTTTGGTTTGAACTGATGGGGAGGAGGGCGGCTGGGAGGCTGGGCAGGAGCTCTGCCTGCTTCTCCGGAAGTTACAAGGATCCTTGAGGTGCTTGGCTTCACCCTCAACTCTCGGGTTTGGAAGCCATAACTGCTCTTGCACGTTCAGTGCCACCTACAAACTGTCGCCGGTCTGCTCTCCACGTCAGCAACTCATTTTTATCCTTATTCCTGCTCTGCACTACTCTCTGAGGGTCTTCTGGAAGGTTTTTCCCCTCTCTCTGCTCCAGCTGTGGAGTTGGTCAGCACGGCTCAGACACCTGCGTGCTGTTGCTCCTGTGCTGGGTTTGCTGTGCCCTGGGCGTGCTGGTGGGTGAGACACTGGGCTGGCCCCGAGGTGCCTGGCAAAGGGGCATGTGCTGGGTCAGAGCTGGCCCCCTCTGGGCACTTGGGCTGTTGAGGGACTGCAGTGCGAGGCAGCCGCGATCTGGCTTCCTGCTCCCCTGTGATGGAGGATGGAGGGTGGTTGCTGGAGTTGGCTCACAAACAACTGCTGTTCATCTTGAGCGTGGAGGAGCTTGCAGTGAGTCCTGCTGGCTCTGCTATGGGAGTGACTTTGCTGTGGATTCGCTTGTTCCCTGCAGACAACACGGCTGCTGTGCACACGCAGAGAATGGGCTTCAATCGCCAGGAGCAGGACGTGTACTTGCTCCCCATTTTGGTGGTGGACAGTGGACCCCCAGCCCTCAGCAGCACAGGGACTCTGACCATCCGCATCTGCGGCTGTGACAGCAATGGCGCCATCCAGTCCTGCAACAGCACAGCCTACGTGGTATCAGCCACGCTGAGCCCCGGTGCCCTCATCGCACTGCTGGTGTGCATCCTCATTCTAGTTGGTGAGTGTCTGCCTGTCCCCCAGCCTCCTCCTGTCCTGTCCCATCTCCTTTCCATCCAGCATCACCCAAATGAGCGTAGGCGGTCGCTGTGGGCACAGTGCAGGCTCCTCTGCCACTGTCTCCTTGCTGGTAGCTGCAGTGTGGGGGCAGGAAGCCTGGCCCCTGCCTATGGGAGACCATTGGGGAAGCCCCCATGCTTGCCCCAGCTCCCACACACTGGGCTCCACTGGGCAGCCAGTGCAGGGTCCCTGGGCACAGGCAGGTGTGCTGCTGCCTGCCGGGGGCTGGAGAGCCACTGGCTTGCTCCTCACCTCCGTGGGCAGGAGCCGAGACTGCTCGCCAGCTGCCGTGCTGTGCTCGCAGCAAATGGGGCCCGTGTGCATCCCCACGTGGTGGCCCGGGGCGGCAGGTGTGGGGTGTGCAGTGGTGCTGGGAGTGCCAGGAGAGCCGGCGTTAGAGCGTTCGCGAGCATGTGGGCAGGACATGGAGCTGGCATACACGCAAACCAGAGCGTTGTGCAGGTCTGGACCTGCGCCCTGGGAATGCTGCTGGCTGCCACTGACACACTGGCACAACCTTGTGCTGGGCCACCATGGCACGGCATGAAGGGGCAGGGGAAGGGGCTCTGAGAGAGGGGTGTTGCTGTGCCCTCAGGCAGGGCAGTTGATGGACGCTGCTGCTGAAATTCCTCCAGCACTGGTGCTGGCTCATAGCTGGCTCCTGCGCAGTGTTCAGTGAAGTCTCCTCTCCTTGGCACATCTCTGCTCCCCGTCGCCTGCCGTGTCTCCGTTTAGAAAGCCCTTTCCCACAGGGTGCACTTTACACTGGTTTCATTTTCCAACGCAGCGCAAACAAATTTCTGCCTAATTGCCCAAATGAGTAAAGTGCACATCGGTGCTCTAAAGGCGATGGGCTGAATGGATGATGATCCAGGACACAGCTGCAGCTCACTGCTCAGGCTCGGTGCCATCTGCTCACCGCTCGGTGCCATTCACCCTCCCAACATTTGGCTGCTGCTGTGATTCATGCACCCCCTTTTCCTACTCATCTTCTGCAGAATCCATCCGTTTGTCTGTCCAGCCGTGTGTTCATCCATCTGTCCCTCCTGTCTCAGCGGTTGTGCTGCATGGGAAAGGAAGCTCCTGGTCTGCACTGGAGCCCAGGCAAACCTCTCCAAGCCAGTGACACAGCACAGCTGCTACTGGAGGAGCCTGGGTGATAGGAACCGCTGGCATGCCGGCGGTCTCGGCTGCAGGGCTCCTGGTGCCGGAGCGTGCCGTGCCTCAGCACCCTGCCACCGAGCACGGGGCATCCTCACCCCCATGGGAGTGCAGCTAATGCAAGCCCCTGCGCCCATCTGACCGTCTCTTCCTTTCCCAGTGCTGGTCCTGCTGATCCTCACGCTGAAGCGGCACCATAAAAGCCACCTGACAGCCGAGGATGACGAGGACATGAGGGACAATGTCATCAAATACAATGATGAAGGTGGTGGCGAGCAGGACACAGAGGCCTATGACATGTCAGCCCTGCGCAGTCTCTACGACTTCAGTGAGATCAAAGGCGGCGATGGAAGTGGTGGCCCAGGAGAGGGGGTCCCGAGTGGAAACCCGGCCTCCGAGCTCCATGCCCTCCCGCAGTGGGTGCAGAGCCCAGACCTGGACTTCTCCCTGTTCAGAGACTATATCTGCAGGAAGGTGGAGCAGGCAGACGAGGACCTCTCTGTGCCGCCCTATGACTCGTTCCAGACCTACGCCTTCGAGGGCTCGGACTCCCCCGTGCCTTCCCTGAGCTCCATCAACACCTGGTCCAGCGGCTCAGAGCAGGACTTCTCCTACCTGGGGGGCTGGGGGCCACGTTTCCGGCAGCTGGCGGCACTGTATGCTGGGCGCAGGGGCGAGGAGGACAGCGAGGAGTCGTAGCCATCCCGCCACCACCCTGAGGCTCCCGGGGCCTCCTGGACCCGGGCTCGGTGACTTGACAGGACAGCATGGGCCTCTGGCCGGGCTCTGCAGGTGCCAGCGAGGGGCTGTGCCGCAGGGATGGGGAGCACTGGGTGATGTGGTCCTCGGCTGCTGCCTCCTGTCCAGGGCACCTCTGCACCCACACAGTGAAGCTGGAGCACCCGGGAAGCTGCTGCTGCCATCATCATCTCCTTAATACTAGTCTCCATTAAAGCACGACACATTAATTTAAGAAAGAGAAAATCTAATTCTAGAGAGATTGGAGCGGGTTTCTCCCCCACAAATTATCATTTAAATAGATCTGTTCAGTGAGCCCAGTTCAGGACAGGAAGAGCAAACCGGGAGCCTTTTGTTGTCTAAATTGTTTTTGTCACTTGAGTCAGAGCATCTGAAGTGCTTTGATTTCTTTAAGAGCTTTCCTTGCAGGGGGAAAGAAGCTTTTAACTTCTGTTCAGCTTTTTCCCCCTTAGGTCGCTGTTTTTTTGGAGTCCTTCTCCCTGCTCTTGGGCTCCTTGGCAGTGCCTGGCTGCTGGCACGGGGTCGGGGTCGGGGGAGCGTGCCGTGCTGGGGATGTGTGTGCTGGTTGCCCCAAGCACTAGAGTTCACTTCAAAACACACTTCTCCCCTAAGCTGCAGCTGCTTCGCTGCCTGGTTCTTAGACCTTCCCTGTGGTCATCAAAGATGCTTGTGATGTGCAGGAGCTCTGTCCCTCCCTGCACAGTGGACGTTTTCTGCGAGGTTCTGAAGTGCCCTGGGCCCCGGTGACAGATGAGGATGTCCTGCCCACTGCCGAGGCACGGTGCTGCGGCCTGAGGCAGGGTGCTGGACAGCAGCACTCCCTGGGTGGGCTCTGGCAGCCCCTCATCCCAGGCTGGGCCCGGGTCTGCAGGGCTCAGCCAAGCACTGGCTTTCTACCAAACGGCAAGGGCTGCGCAGAGCAGAGGCAGGATATCAGTGCACCCTGGTCCTCAGTGGTGGGGGAGAGCTGGGTCCCGGATAGAGGACCATGCTGTAGGATGCAAGAGAATCCCAGCCCCCTGGTTTGGAGAGATAATTCCTGCTTACACCCAGCTCACACTAAAGGATCACCATTGGCAATGGAAAAGCCATCCCCAGGAATTGTGCATAAGGCCAGATCCTGCTGTCCCCACCCCGGCACAGTGCCCTGTAAGAAGCCCGCATGAGCTCCCCGCAGTGGTGCTGCCTTTGCACAAAGCCTCTGGTTTTGGGAGGCAGGTCAGCAGGAGGCTGGTGGGATGTGCCATTGCTCCTCGGGCTGCAGGGGATGCTGGAGGAAGGTGCCCAGTGCCCAGCACCTTTCCAGCTGCTGACTTCCCCCGGGGTAGATGGAGCAGCTGAGCAGCACCCTCAGGCAGTTCTCAGGCTGTGCTGGCGAGTGCAGCTCCTTGTCTGTTCATGTTGGCAAAAAACCCAGTTCTGTCATTGATAGGTAACTGATAAGGTCTCCCAAGGCCTGACACATCCTGGGCTTGTCACTGGGTCTGTCCTTTTAGTTTAGCCACAGACAGTGTGTCCTCTCCTTGCAGAAGGTTTAACTAAATGCACACACATGTTCATCTTTTACTGTGTTTTGCTTCCCGGCTGCTGGTCTTGGCCCTTTGGCTGCAGCACAAGACCTGACAGTGGAGAGGGGCAGGACGTGTCTTTGCCGTGGCCCCTGCCCTTGGCTGCTCCTGCCCTGGGCTACTCCTGCCCACTGCCGCCACGTCCACCCACACAGGAGCTGCAGCTTGGCATTCACGCTGGGACCAGGAGCTGCTTGCTTCTCAGGGTCTCTCCAGTGCCCCCCAAGGAGGCGGCAGGTGCCTGCTGCTGGCACCCACACCTGGCGTGCTGCTGGTTCACTGTGATGATGCTGAGGAGACAGCGGGGCCAAGGGGCTGCTCAGCACTGGCCCTTGAGTGCTGGCTGTGGCCACACCGCATCCGGCAGGTGATGCCCCACAGCCCGGAGCAGGACAATGGAGAAAGCCCTCTCTTTCCTCAGGAACGTGTCTGTGTTTTCCCTCCGGGCTGAAGAGCTGTACCCGAGCCCCTCTGGAACTGGCCCTTCCTCTAGCAAAAGTGTTGTGCAATAGCAGGGCTCCATCCATAGGCGATGGGGCCTGACAGGGTATGTGTTTAGCAACCCTCCCTCCAGGTTATCCCCCATCCCCAACCAGCCAGTCCTCCCTAGCACGCATGCACGCATGCTTGCGTTTTAATTTCTATCCCACATGTAAATACGGGAGGAGCGCGGGGCCGAGTGAGCCAGCCACCCTGCGCGGCACTGCCCGCACTCCTGCTCCCCACTCCTGGCAGAGGAGCTGGCAGCTGCCACAGTGTCTGATGGAGTCACTTTTGTTTTCTTTCTCTGCTCAAATGAATTTAGGAGGTTGATTTCCTCACCCTTGTTATTTTTTTCAAGGTCTTTCTAGGACCTGGAAATAAATTATTTCCTTGTCGTCTAACCTGAGTCTTACTTGCTTATTTTGTCTTGTTTCATTCCGCATGTCGCACTGTCAACATGGTCCCGTCAGCACCTTCCCAGAGGTTCCGGACTGGCTGCCCTGCTGGCATGTTCCCCGCCATGAGACGGCAGCCGAACCGCCCGCTCCCTGCAACACGTTCCCATGGGCAAGACGCTGCCTCTCTGGCTTCTTCCCGTTTTTCATTGAAATGATCATCAGAAAAAGCTTCTGCAAGAGAAGGTTCAGCTTTTCTGTTTGAATTTGAAGGAAATGATGAAAAAGAATGCCATTGGTTTTCTCCATCTCTTTAAGAGGAGAAAGTCGGGTTGTGCTGGGTGCATGCTCCAGACTGGCTGTGGCACCTGCCTGCTGTGGCTGCTCCCAGCAGGAGCCACCCCGGCACCGGGGCCCAGGGTCACTGCAGCCGGGCACAGGCTCCTCGGTGTGGCCCTGGAAGCAGTGCCCCTGTGGGAGAGGGCATCATCCTTCCTCTGTCCTGCAAAACAACGACAGAAAGAACAAGAGGCAAACTGCACGCCAAGCGGCAAGAGGAAGTCTGATGATGCAACCCTATGATCTTCCTTTCTTAGCCAACAGAGTTCCTTAATGTTTTTCAAAAAGTGCATCTTCGGTGGTGTTCTCTCGAAGCCATGACAGCCTCATCGCTGACCAGCCGATCACTCACGAGCATGGGGGGCTGCTGCAGCCAGCTTTGCAGGAGCAGGGCACGGCAGCTCCGAGGTGCTGCACTGTCCAGTGTTTTTGCCAGCGTTCACTGCTCTCCAGGTGCCCTGGCTCCTGCGGTGCTCCCTGTCCTTCTCCAGGACTCCTGGCACCTGCACACAAGGCATCCCCTCACCCCCGCTCCGAGGCTGTGGCAGGACCCTCGCCACACGAGCTGCAGCCCACACCTGTCTGTGGTGGAGGACGGTGGCATTAGCCGCTATCACATTCTGAACAGTCCTGCAAGGTTGGTGCCCCTGTGCTACGATGGCAGCGGGATGCTGCAGCTCCCCTCGCGGTCCCAGCACAGCCACGCTGCAGCAGTCACCTCCAGTGCCTTCACGCTCCGCCACGGCGAGCTCCAGAAGGCGAGGTGTCCCAGCCTCCTCCAGAGAGTTATTTATGAAAGATGGATGTGATCCACCGGGATCATTAAGGGGAAACGAAAAAAGGGGCAGTGATGTCTGCACCCCGGGAGAAAAATACATCTCTGGTAACGGAGTGCAAGTAAGGCTGCGCAAGCCTCCGCCTCCTGCTCATGCTGGTAATACACCGCTCAGGAGGGTGATCACTTCTCCCCCAGTATCCTCCAAGGAAGAGGCTCTGTCACTAGAAAGCTGACTCCTTTAACCACCGCTGCCACAGCTAATATCACCACTCCCTGCATCTTTTTGTTTACTGAGCCCTTGAGCTTCCTTGAGGGTTGGCGTCAGACTCGCTGCTTGGCATAATCTTGATTTTGCATCTCTGCTTTTCGTGGCCGGTGCAGAGGCAGCAGCAGCTGTGTGTTGTTCGGGGTTTCTTGCTGCACAGCAGTGCTCCTGTTTGTACTCTCTCCTTGCTGTGGTCCTGGCCCATCCCAGGAGCGTTTCCAGCATCCCAGAGGTGACCTAAGCCTGTGGTCTGCAGCTGGAGGTGTTCCTCCCCGCTCACTGGTGGGGACGGGAGCTGAGTTTCCAGGCAGCTGTCACAGCTATGTGTTGCCACAGCCAGAGGAGTTGGGGAGAAACAAAATCATTGAATTTTACTTGGCCTTGGAATCATGCTCCTGGGCAGTCAGTCAGTGGGGCTGAAAACTCCCCCTCTTCTTGCTGAGCACGGCAGGGCAGCGCGGTGCAGAACGGGAATTCCAGCTGCCCGTCAGGACGCATCCTGCTCAGGACGCCGGTGCCGTGCGGGGCAGCCAGGCTGGCCATCAGCCGCTCGCACATCCCAGCTGGAGCTTTCTCCTGGCCTCATCATCCCTTTTGGATGAGTGTGGATTAATGACTGTTCTTCAAACTCTCGGGGCAAGACCTTGGGCTTTGCAAAGCTGGAGCCAGCACGGCTGGGCAGAGCCTGAAGCAGTCGAGGCAAAACCAGCAAAGCAAAACCAGGGGCCCCTGCACAGCGATCACACAGCCCCAGCTTTACAAAGGGCCTCAGCCCAGCCTGCCCGCGCCTTCGCCCTCACCGATGCTGGAGCCCAGTGCGGGGGGTCAGCAGCTGGCATTCGGTGTCATGACACTGGGCAGCAAGGAAGGGTGAACACTACGGTGGGAGCCGAGTGCCTCAGCATTTGCCTCTCTGGGTCATGCAGCGTGACACGCTGCCCACCCACCTCTGCTGCTGGGGCCTTTGCCAGGCTTTGGCGGTCAGGGTGCCCAGCGGTTCTTGGACATCCCTCATCTATTGCCAGCAACAGCGAGTGTCCGTGGCTCAGGGATGGTTAACTGCCCTGTCCAGCCACACTGCGGTTTTATGGACATGTGTTTTTCATCTGTTTCCATCACTGCTGTGAAGGAGCTGCTCAGGTGAGTGTGGATCGGTCCAGCTGTTGGCAGTGGGGAGCAGACACCAGCCGTTTCTGGGCAGAATGCATCCCCTTAGCTGGTGTTTAACCACAGTAATTGAAGAAGTTTTAATCCCTCTTCTGCTGGGGGAAGCACGCACTGCTCACAGAACCGATCCGCCCCGACGTAGCCCCAGCTGAGTCAGCCTGCAGCAGCTTCCTCTGTGGGCAGGAGTCACTCACCTTTAGCCAGAAACCAGGCAGCTGTTGAAATCCCTCCACGCTGCACAGAAATTAGCCATTGGAAATACTCATTACAGCCAACATGACACGCCTTCATTATTCCAGAATAATTGTCTGAAAGGCTCAGCTCGCAGCACAAGCTTGACTTGGTGCAGAAATGTGATAAAAAGAAAGCAGGAAGTGCAATCAATGCTTGTAATCCTTTTAAATAAAAAAGGTACTTGCTAGTAGCTGCCAACATCTTTAAAAAGCTGTGATTTCCCTGGAGAGAGCCCTTATCAGCTATGACTGCATGTCATCCTGGCTGTCTGTCAATCCATCAGGCTTCAGTGCCACTGACAGTAAGGAGCCAGGCATTAAGATTATCACGTTTAGCTGTAATGTAGCACAGATTGCGTTGACATTTGGAAAGTGTTCCACCACAGGAGCCATTTGACTTCAATACTTTCTTCCCAAAGAAAAAAACGCTTGGAACTGTTTCAGGGAGGGCCCTGCTCTGCCCGCAGGGTGCTGGGTGGCCTCACCACCCTCCCGTTGGGTGGGCAGGAGGAGGGTCAGGGCACACGGGTGCCATGGCCGTGCGCAGGAGGGACCCGGTGCACGCCGTCGGTGCAGAGGGCAGGCCCTGGCTCCGAGGGGGTTGTCAGGCGATGGAAAGCTGCACTCTGGTTGCAGCTTTCTCTAGAGCCCGTCAGTGCAGCTCTGCACAGCTCTGAGCCCACGGGCATGGCTGGCTTTGGAGGTTCAGCTCTTTGAGCTGCTGCCCAGCCCTGGCCTGCTCTCAGGAGCGCGGCTCTCCAGTCCCCGCGCTGCCCCTGAAACACACTCGTACTTTCGCTGGCTGAGGAGGTGTCCCCTGGGCAGCCGGGGTGCAGGACCCGCTTTGCGGGCAGGGACTGGGAGAGCCGCACCCTGCGCGCACCCCACGGGGATGGGGGCTCCCGTCCTCCTCCCAGGAAGGCCTCAGCTCTTCCAGCAACAGAGAGGGGGATATTCCAGCCCGCGTGCTGGGGGAGGCGAGGCCATAGGAACAATGGTAAACGACCTGAAATGAACTGATTAATCTCTTTAAATAACTGTGAAACCATTTTCCAGAAAAAGTTAATCTACTCTAAATGGCTCTGGTGCTTTTCCTGGGCTCCAATCAATACGTGGTCGCTTGCTTTTCATGTGTAATTCACAGTAATTGCAAAAGAGCATTTTCTGAAGAAAATGACATTCTGCAAGCAGAAATGCAAAGAGACACGAGTAAATTAGCTTTAAATCCCAGAACAAGGCATGCTGTCAGATGCACGGGTGAGCTGGGGATGCTGCAGCAGGACAGCTCAGAGTCCTGGGTTCCTCCCAGGAAGATGCTGGCGGTGCTGGAGCGTGTTATGTCCAGCCAGCTTGGTCAGGAGCCTCTGCTGCTTCCCGCTCTGGCTGCTGGGACCCTGGCCTGCGGAACCCCAGCCCACCAGCTGCAGAGAGAAGGTGGCTGCAGGATTACAAGGTTTGGCAGAAACACTTCCCTCTCCTGCCAGCCACAGACATTACTGGGACCAGAGGCAGCCGTGCTCCCCTGCCAGGCTGCCCTGTCCAGGGCTACAGACCCAGCACTGCCTCTGCACAGCAACCCTCTCCCATCGCCCCAGGGCTGCTGTGGTCCGGGATGGGCTCCTGTGTGCAGAGCCAAGGTGGCCCAGCCACAGGCCAGATCGCTGGGCCTCTCCCATCCCCGTCTCTCCTGCTTAGGTTTGCACTTGCCAGCACTGCCCGTCCTCGCCCAGCCTGCTGGCATGTGCTTGCACAACTGGCTCCCTGTCTGCCCCGCTCCAGGGCTGAGGGCTGGTGTAGGGCAGATGGGTGGCTGAGTGGGCGGGCAGATGTCCCCAGCAGGGCAGAGCTTCCCCACGGCTGCCCAGCTCAGGGTGCTGAGGTCCTGCCCAGCCTCCAGCTGTGGCTGCCTGACGGGAGGATAGGCACCCCCTCCCAAGAAGTCCATTGCTTTTCCATCGTCTGCTGTAAGACCAGAGCATAATTTTCCAGGATGTCATACTAATTCTAGGGGGAATGCTTATTACTTGTCATTTACCCATAAAAAAGCCTGGTGACTTACGGCTGTGTGTCTGGGTGTTTGCCCATCAATCCATCACGGGGGCTGCGGGTGGGCTCTCCACAGGACAGGGCGAGCGCGATATGGGGACTGAGCTGAGCACGCCACTGAGATTGACATGCTGCTTTTACCATCCATAAAGCCTCTGACATATTCCTTCTGACTCGGTGCAGGTCTGCACTGCTGAGCTCCAGCACAAATGTCATTAAAACACGCTCAGCCCGTGGTACCTATAAATAATGGAGGCGGCGGGTCTGCACTAAGCTCTGTGCTGCAGCTTTCTGCTCCTCCGGTGAGGGGGCCCTGGAAGATGACCTTTCCTCCTCCCATTTGCCATCTTTGAAATGAAGGGGTGCCTGGCACTTCAATCCCGCAATTCTTTGTCAGCTTTATACCCCAGCCTGCGCAGGATGCTTCCAGGGATTGGGCTCTGGTGTGCTCCCCGCAGCGAGGTGAGCGCAGGCCGATGGGGTTCCAGACGAATGGAGGGTGGTGCAGAAAGCCGTAAGTGGTGCCTGGCTCCTGCCCCGGCCACTGCCACGTATGGAGGGGTGGGCAGTGCTAGGCAGCAGGGTCTGGTGGTCTCGGCGAGCCAGTCCTCCTGGAGTCAGCAGCCCCAGCCTCTGCGCTGTGGTCTGCTCACCCAGCTGCTGACACCCACCGCTCCCAGAGCTCCCAGGGCAGCGCCCGCAGGGCTCACTGCCCCGACGCGTGGCCTGCACAGGTGCGGGTGTGTGGTAAATGCCGTCTGAAATAGCTTAATGCACTCGGATGCATTTCCAATACTGTTGTTAAAGGTGCGGGAAATTCACAAGCCTGGCAGGGAAATCCATTACCAAGGACGTCTGTTGCTGCTGTGGCCTTGGCGGTGCCTGATGCAAAGCAGTTGGTCGGTGAGCACAGCTTTCCTTCCTGGCCAAGTCTGGTGGGAGCATCCCAGCTCCCTGTGAGAACCAGCAGGCTGCTGGCGCTGTGGGACGGTGCAGTGCCTGCCACCCATCCCGTTCACAGGGCCGACTGCGCAGCAATCACTCCTGCGCAGCGATCACGCCTGCGCAGCGATCACGCCTGCGCAGCGATCACGCCTGCGCAGCGCTGGACACGTGCTGGGCTGCGTATGGGAGCATGCGGCTGTGCAGCCTGCGTGCCCAGGTGCTGCGCTGTGCAGCGTGCCTGTGCCCTGACAGGCCGGTACATTAAATAGCAGCTGTCGGGCTCTTTCTGAGCGCAGCAGTAACACGGTTGGGACCATTGTGATGGCTTCTTAATTTAAACTCATGTTGTCTCTCAGCCATGTGCTAATGAGGGCTAATGGGGAGCTCAGCTTGCAGTTTGCCAGTGTCGCTCTGTGCTTTGCCGAGGCCCGGGCACTCCTGCAGCCTGGCTGTCCTCACTAGCTGGTGCCTTTTCCTGCCTTGCTGCTCCAGTAGGGAGGTGGACTCAGGGTCTGCTCCCCAGGGAGCGAGCTCCAGCCTGGCAGGTTGAAAACTGCTCTGCTGAGCCATCTTCTCCAACCACGGAGCAGCAGGACTCACTTGGGGGGTTAAGCCTCTTCATGCTGTTCAGGGCAGCCCCACAGCCTCTTGGGCTTCCTTGTGTTGCAGCACCAACAGCCCCAAGAGCCCTGACCAGACCCTGAGGCTGGAACGGCCCCTCCTTCCCCCAGAGCCCCAGGACAGCCACACCCTTGGGACCCTCCTCACAGAGAAAGGGCAGCCAAATGCTTGTGCAGCCCGTGTCGGCCCCTCATACTGCCCCACCGTACCAGACAGTCTCTGGTAACTAGAGCAGTGATAGCCCTGTCCGGTTTGGCCGCGGCTCAGTAATGTTTTGTGCCCTGTGTGCCTGTCCAAGCTTGCGTGGCTGTGCTGCTGGTGCTCGGGATGGAGCAGCTCTTCATGGGACATCTCGGCTTTGCGGGGCTGCTGTAGGTGTCACAGGAGGGATGGAGCGGTGGTAGCAGCTCCAGGGTCCATCATCCCTCTCCATGCCCATCTGGCGCTCCAGGGCTGCCTGCTCTCCCCTCTCCACAGCCAC
Organism: Bucorvus abyssinicus; assembly: GCA_009769605.1. Lineage (NCBI taxonomy): Eukaryota > Metazoa > Chordata > Aves > Bucerotiformes > Bucorvidae > Bucorvus > Bucorvus abyssinicus. Next base: position 329,357 of record CM020047.1, read on the forward strand.
TGGTGCCGGGTGTGCAGCAAGACCTCATCCCAGGGGCTGCAGCAGGGACCCAGCGGCACTGGGTGGTGGACGGGCAGCCCGATGGGTGCCAGCGGGAGCAGGAGCAGGGCACTGGAAGCTCCGTGGCAGCAGCATCCCAGGAGCTGCTTCTCCCAGCCCTATCTCCCCAGCCCTGTGTAGCCACTAATCCACATATTTATCAGGATTAATGAAGCATGCAACAAATGTATAGGCGAGACAAAGCAAGCAGCAGAAAGACGAGACAATGGATGAGAGCCAGCAAGGAGGAAGATAAGGCAGCGCATTGTGTGCAGCAGGGGTGTGGTATGGAGCCACGTGTGCACTGGCTGGCCAGGGTGGCACACGAGCAGTGTCCACTCCCGGGGCACATGCTCCCAAATACCTGCACAGACACACGTGTGTTTGCTCACCATCACATCCCTGTGCACACAGGCATGAAGAAGAAGAGAGAGTCTTACCAGGGATCAGCCGCTGGTGTTTAGAAAAAGCTGTCGAACACTAACACGGCCACTTACACCATATTTGCATATTTGCTTAATAAAAAATTATGACTGTTCACAGCCCCATCATTAATTACCCAGCATATTTTCCTTTAACTCCCTCCTGTTTTTTATTACGGACTAAGCTGTTTTCCTGCTTACTCAGCAAAAACTCCTCACTATTCCACCAGGACGAGATGTGCAATAAATATGTACTTATTAAGTGTGCATTACAACTACACAGGCTGGGAGAAGTAATAACAGGCCCCACAAAAAGCTGAAGTATTTATGCATGTACCTGGGGCCACTTTAGCTATTTATTTTTGCGAAGAAATTAAATTAGATAGTTTGATAGCTCTCGGTGTGATTACGGTGGGAAGTTCCAGAGGGCCCGGCCCGTCAGCTGGAGATGCGTGTGAAGGAACAAGCTTCCGCCGAGGACGGGCTGCGGACGAGCCGCAGGTGCCGGCAGGACCCACTGCCAGGGCGGCCGTGCCCCTCGGCGCGGGCAGCCGCCCCGCAGCGCCCGGCCGGGCACCCCGCGGGGACGGCGGGCGGCGAGGACGCGGCCCGCGCGCACCCACCCACCGCCGGGACCGCGGCGACGCCTCGCGGGTTTCTTGGCGAGGCGGAGGCGGAGTTTGTCCTGGGAAATGGCCTTCCACAACCATTTACGCTTGGAACCGCGGCAGCTCCTCCGCGGGTTTTCACCGCTCGCTCCTCGTCGGAGCCTCAGGCGACAGCCGAGGCACCGGCCCGGGCGGGGAGCGCCGGGGGCGGGCGGAGACGGGCGGCGGACGCGGCCACCTCCGCCCCGCGGGAGGCCCGGCAATTAGCGAGCGACCTGATTAGTGCTGATTGCGCACCCGCCGCGGCGGGAGCTCTCCCGCCCCCGCCGCTCCCGCGCTGCTGCCGGCTCCGCCCGCCGCCACCCCGCACCGGCCGCGGGCTCACCCCAGGGCAGGGCGGGGGGTACCGACCCCGGGGACACCGACCCCGGTGGCCGCTTGCCTGCCCACTTACGCCCGGGGCCCCCTGCAGCCCGCCCCGCTCTCTGGTGACTAGCTTCCCCTTTCACTTGTCCCCTTGGTGCCCGCTGCCCCCTGCCCGCCCCGCGGGCTCCCGATGGCTCCGCGTTAGCGAAGACGGGATTTTTAAATAGCACGTAGGATGTACAAGGTTTGCGGCATCAGCACGGGGGAGTGACAGGGATCTGCTGGGAACCAGCCCAGCCCCTCCGGTGACAGTGTCCTTTAACTGAGATTGATAACCTGGCATCCCCCTCCCTCAGTGCGCACTAGCTCCTCACCTCGCAGTGGGACAGTGGGCACCCCAGGCCCTGTCCTGCCAGTCCCTCCGACTCACAGTTCGTTCCGCTCCTCCCTTGGCACAAGTTTTATCTAATCATAACAAAGCATTGGCAAGATCCCTGTGCCCTGCAGCAACTGCTGCCAGTGGGGGCTTGCAGAGGGAACAGCAGCTTCCAGGCATGGGAGATGGTGTGCGCTGGCAGAAGGAGTGACAGGAAAACTGCCTCTGCCCGGGGCACAGCTGGGGTGGGAACAAGCAGGCTGAGCGTTGAGGCTTGACCACGGGATGTGCCAGCTTGCCAAGAGGAGCATAAGAGCCGCCACTCTCTGGTGAAGCAGGAGGGAGCACAGCTCAGCAATTACAGCACAATTAGCTCAAACAGCAGGTTGATTGTAAATTGCAGCTCTGTGCCAGCTACAAGAACAGAGTGAATGGCAGGCGGGAGCTCTCCTGCAGCCCTGCTGCCCCTGCTCGGGGCTGAGCCAAACTGGAGGTGTAGAGGCACGGCCCCCAGCATCCCCCATGGGGTCTCTGGCACCTAACCCTGCTCCCCCACCCCATCGGGCCACTGTGGACAGAGGAGAGGCAGCAAGGAGCCCCATGGGCTTGCTGTGGCGCGGCTCCTCTGTGGGAAGGCTGCCAGGAGCAGCTCTGCAGGCACTCGACCCAGCCGCCATGGCAGACGTTGTCAGCCCTTCCCAGGGCCCTAGGGAGACAGGAGCCACGTCTGCCTGCCCAGAGCATCCTGGGCTCCCAGCAATGCTCCTGGGCAGCCCCCTCTTCCTCTCCTGTGCTGGCAGGGAGGGACAAGGCTGAGCATGGGCTCACCTTGGAGGAGCTGCCGGAGCCAAGCAGATGAGTGTGTGTTTTGCCGCCAAGGGGACAAGCGGCAATTAATGTTTTCCTGGAAATGACCGTGCCTCAAAGCAGCCTGTTCCGGGCTGCCCTCCCAGGGAGCTGTGGGTCTGCAGGGTGCCACTGCTGATCTGCAGCCCTTGTCCCCAAGGACAGTACTGCTCTGAGGGATGGCTAGGGTATTGCTCCCAGCCAGCTTTGGGGCCAGCCGTGCCCTCAGCAGGCTGTCCTGCAGGCTCTGTCCCACATTCTGCCAGTGGTGGGGCTGGCACACAGAGCCGCATGCTCAGCAGGAGTCGGTGGACAGTCACCAAGTCTGCTGGGGTGGCAGGAGGGACCCCTCTACCCCGACTGTCCCTCTGTGTGGCACGCGGAGGGGCCTGGAGCTGGTGGGTGGGCAGCGCCTGTCAGACTGCTGAGGCTGATGCCTTTCATCTCCGAGTTACTGGCTCGTGTCAGGGCAGAGCTGGAAATGTCAGGGACTGCTGCAGGGTGACCGTGCAGAGTGGCAGATGGTCAATGATGGATTTGTCACTTCGGATTCAGGCGGTTTTTAAATATTCAGCAGAATCGGAGGTGACAGCTCATGGCAGCAGGCAGAATTTCTGTACATCTCTGTAAGACCTCCTGGCCCCTGGGGAGGGGGATCAGGGCAGGACAAACCTGGCATCTCAAGGCGGTGGCTGGGGACAGCGCAGCCTGGGACCGCGCCACCCTTGGCCAGGGCTCTCTGTGCTCCCCATTGCTGGTGACCCAGTGGCTGTGTGGGCACAAGGCTGGTGCTGTACCTGGTCTGTCCCTGGCTGCTCCCTGCGAGCTGGAGCATCCATACAGCACCTGCAGTGCCCACAGCCGCTGTGCCTTGGGAACACCAGCGGGCTTGTGTGCGGGCAAGGGTGCTGGGGGCTTTCGCCGGCTCCGCACAGGGTGCTGGCACATCCCAGCCCTTTGGCGGTGGCTGTGGCAGCCATGTCCCGAGGAGAGATCCAGCAAGTAGCAGTGTGCGGGAGGCTCCTGAGCCCAGAGGAATGGGGGCCTGGGGAGGCCAGTGGTGCCAGTCATGGTGCCCGCAGTGCCAGGGAGGCCAGCAGTACCAGTCGTGGGTTCAGCTGTGTGTACAGAGTAGCCTGGTCAGTGAGCTGCCCTCCGGAGAGACGTGCCTCCAGACAGGGGACCTGGTGGCCTGTCAGGGCTCGCACAGATACTCCGCAAATTCACCGTGGCAGCAGCAATAAGGCAGGAGCCAGCGCTGCCGCGGTGCTGGGCAGCTGTGGGGCTGCTCGGGGCGCAGCGAGGAGCAGGCTGTCAAGAGAGATTCTCCTTCCAGAGCTGCTGGAAGCAGCCCTGATCCCACCGAAAGTTACGGGGAAGCAGTCACCAGCCGCTCCTCCCCCAAACTTAGGAGAGCCCAGAGGCAGACGTTGTCATGCCAAGACTGCACTGTTCCTGGCCAGGGTCCTTGTGGGGCGTGGGGCAGGACGTAACCCCACAGAGGGACACACAAACCAGCACGGGTAACATCTCTTGTTGCAGGAGAGCCGGGACAGAGCTTGGGCCCTGGGTGATCCGAGGGACTTGGGGCTTCCCCTCCCTGGGGAGACACATGGCTAGGGATGTGCTATAGATGCCGTCAGGGGAGGGAGGCAGCAAGGTCAGTGCTCTAACGAACACGCTGGCCTTTGAGGGCCAGAGATGCATTATTCACTCCGCATCCCACGTGCCTGCTGCCTAGCAGAGGGTTCTTGCTCATGCCAGCTTGATTGGCTCAGCTCTCCTCGTGCTGCAGCTCCTCAGGTGCAGACCCTGACTGCAGGGCACTGCCGACACTGCGCATTTTCATCAAACTTTGCTAACGGTGTGAGTCCTTCTCCGGTGCTCATACATATCTGCCGCATGAGCAGCTGTGCCTGCATGATGCAGCCTGGCCGGGGCAATGAGCGGGGCAGACACACACTCTACCTGGCCCTCCTGCTGCTGGCAGGTCCGTGGTGCGTGGGGCTCATCCTGGGCAGGGGAACACTGCCAGTGCGGCAGCCAAAGCCCGGTGCAACGAGTGACCTGACCAGGCAGGACTGCACTTGCTGGCAGGGCAGCTGCAGGGCACAGGAGTGTCTGCACCCCCATGGCAGTGCTGGCTGTGACACAGCGTAGCCAGCCCTGGCAGCCCATTCCCTGTGTGCCAGCTCAGCTGTCCTCATCCTTAGCGGGCTGGGTTCAAGCTTCCTCTGCTGCTTGGTGCTGAGCCGCCTTCCCATGAGACTGTCCACGTTCTTTAACTGTGGCAGCTGACCTCCACCAGCCCCTGCTCAGGGCTTGCTGAGAGGGGACCTCGCTGAGCAGGCAGCCTCCATGCTGGGGACTGATGAAGGAGGGCAGCCTCCTCTCCAGCACAGGCCATGCAGAGCTGCCGGCCGGGCTGCCCACGCGACCCCCAGGGTGGCTGCGTGGTGCAGGTACTGCCCCATCCCACGGTGCTGTCGTTCCATGTGCAGTGCAGCACCCTGCCCCGGCCAGGCAGCGCTGACAACCTGGGGGAGGGCCGGGCCCTGAGGGAGCACCTCGGACCAGGAGGTGGGATGGGCAGCACGCTGCCCAGCTTGCCAGACCCAGCTCTGCTGCCAGGGACAAAACTGCAGCCCCTTCCTAGCCCCACCGCTACCCTGCCAGGAGCATGATAGACAATCAATGGTGAATGCTGAAGGAAAGCCAAAGCCGGCTTTCCTCCACGCCTCTCACCAGCTCCAACCTTGAGAGCGCTCTGCAGCAGCACTGCAGCCTAAACCAGTGACTCCCCGGGAGCCAGCCTGTTCACAGGGCACCCCAAATGCACCCGGCTGTCTGCAGCCCCCCGTAGCTTTGCAGAGTTGACTCCTCTTCATTACTGGTGCCCGCTGTCAACAGCTTGCGCCTGCCTTCTGCACAGTCTGCGTGACCGCAGCAGCTTCCAGCACGGACAGCTCTCTGCAGCCCAGCCCAGTGCCAAACTCTTCTTCCTCCGTTAGGTGCTTCTCTGATCAGTAAGCAGAAGGGAACTTGCTGGCCAAACTGCCCTGGAAGAGCTGGGCTTGGCTCTGGCTCTAGCCTGGACTTAGAGCAATTTAATATCAGCAGCACAAGGGGATGGTGAATTAATTTTGGTTGCTGCCACCCCTTCGGGCCACACCTGCGGGTGTGCGCGTGCTGCGCACAGCGATGTGCTGGCTCCCCTTCCTCTGCTCTCACAGCTGCTTGAATTTCCTTGCCCTGCCTTCATCACTCCTTGGATTAACTGTTTCTCAGCCAGCAAACACTGAAAGGACTACAGTCCTCTCTGGCCAACCGGCTTTTCCCTTCTGGTGATGGAAAAAGCATGAAGCTCTCAAGGAAACCCCAGGCTACAAATCAAGGGCAGCGGCAGCATGGGGCAGCCCTTGGCTCTGACGAGGCCGTGCAGGACTCGCTGGCAGAGCTCAGGTGCTGGGTGGTAGCCACCCACACCAGGGCACCCACAGTCCCGTGGGATGCAGGAGGAAATCGCTGTGGGGCTCTCGCTCGGCTGCAAAGTCAAGGCTTTACCACAGGATGGCTGGCTAGCGGCATGCCCTGCCTGGCAGCCCTGCCCGGCAGCCCTGCCCGCATATGTGCCAGCTCCCTCAGGAGTGGGTCAAGCAGGCACAGCTGCCTCGAGAGCTTCAGGCTGGCTGAGCACACCAGCCAGGGCAGCTCTGCACAGCAGCAGTGTCAGGCCGGTCCCACCTCATGCCCTGTCCCCCTCCCCAGTGGCAGTGCAGGATGTGCCCCAGCTGGGGTCTGGGGATGGGGGCGCCATGGGGGACACTGCCCGAGGCAGTGGGGCTGAGCACTTGCCCTGCAGAGAGACAACGTGGCTCTGGCTGGCTCTGAACAGGTTAAATCTTTCTAATCGCTCAGTAAGACCTTCTCTAAGAATTTATCTACTTTCTGCCTTCCAAGAACATATGGATAAAATCCCCCTGAGCGGGACTTACATTTATAGCATCTATTACTGAGATCAAGGTTAATCCAGAGTAATCTAATGGGGTGAAAGGGACTTTATATAAATCTGTTTAAATCTACAGGACATGATAGCCTGACAAGGCCATCAGAAAATTCCTGTGCCATGGCTGGGGCAGGGAGAGGTGCCAGGGCGGCTGGGGGGCTGCGCAAGGGAGAGCTGGCTCATCAAGCGCCCACTTCTCTGGGGCACAGTGGGGCAGAGTCAGGTGGCCGGCGGGGCTGGGATGTGGCTCACTGGGCTGGAGCCGTGCTGGCGGTCCTGGTGTGCAGCAGCTGCTCTGGCTTCAGAGAGGTTAAGTGGCTCTGTCCATGTTGGTTTGCTGTGCCGTGGGACAAGGAGGCTGTAGATGCTCTTCCCCCTAAGTTATGAGGCATCCCTGGTAGGTGTAATTTATCCGCGCTTTGGGGGAAGGGAAGTTCAGCAGGGAGAGATGGCAGGTGAACTCCACGTGCTCCCAGCACTGCGGCTGCATCCTACATGTGTGCCCTGTGCTGGGGACCAGTGCTCCACCGGGACCAGTGCCCACAGCACCATGCACAGGGCGCTGCCAGAGCAAAAGGACTTCCCAGGCCAGGCTGTCCCTGTGGTCCTTGATGCACCCTGTGTCCCACGGCCAGGCCAGCATGACCGCTTTAAGTGTCTGGTGCTGAGCTCTGCTCCCGTTGCCCTCCATCCTGCCACCTCTGGGGTGGCTCCAGCTGCTCCCTGTACCAGTCCTGCAGCGCCTGGGGATGTGCTGAGCCCCAGCTGAGCCCGGCACTGTCAGGCAGCCCCGCTTGGCACTGCCTGCCCGGCTGGCAAGGCACAGGAGCAAGTCCCGTGGGCGTGGGAGGTTAAATAAGACAGTTCTCCAGAGCACGGCGTGTCGTTTTACATCTGCTCAGATGGAGACTGAGTTATCCAGGTCCCTGAGTCCCAGACCCGCCAGAAGACAGTATCTCAGCTAAACGATGCAAAAATGATTTAATGGAGGGAACTAATCAAGGAATCCAAGAGAGACTGCTCACCAAGGGCTGATGCGAGATTCAATTAAACTGCAGCCTTTGTGGGCTCACCATTTTAATTTTCCACAAATTAGCTTAAAAAAGGTATGGAAATGAAGATATTAGATTTTTTTTTTTTAAGTCAAAAGGAAAAATCCTTTGAGGATTATATTAGCTATTTCGCTTTAACAAACATAATTTCTACACTCATTTTCTTGTTTTAATCTCAGCTGTTGAGATGCTGTTTCCATTTCAGCTCCAGTGTCAGTGTTTTGAGGAGATGGGGAAGGCTGTTAACTCTTCCAGGGCCCGGCTGCTGCAGCGCCCAGGCTCCCAGGCGGTGCAGAGCGAGGGGGAAAGCGACAGCACAGGCACAGCTCTCATCCCCTCCTGGGGTGGCCGAGTGCTGGTGCGGGAGCACTTGCTGCAGCTCCAAAGGAAGCTTTGCCGCCCGCTCTGCTGATGGGCACAGCTCAGCTCGCAGTGCTTCAGCGGCAGCGACAGCGACAGTGGCATGGCTGTGTGGGACCAGCAAAGCATCTGGGTGCCCGACACTCTGCTTGGGACCTGCAAAGCAAGACCACCCTCACAAATGCTGTCCCCCATGTGCGTCTGCATCCCTGGGGACTCTGAGGGGCAGCCCCCTGGTTCACTAGTGGCAGCCAGTCCTGCCTCGTGGTAGCAATGGAGATGCCAAGAGCAGAACTCTGTTCTGTCCCTGCCTGTGCCCAGCTGGTTGGGCAGAGGCTGGTGGTGAGTGAGCCCAGGGCTGTGGATCCGCTCAGGGCTATGGCAGCTCTGGGCTCCAGCCGTCCCAGTCTCCTGTAACTTCACCTGCTCTTGCCCTCAGGCAGCTGGAGGTAAACATGGAGCAACCAGTGTTGTGTGTCGGCTGCGATTTGTCTTCTGCAAGTGTGTGTCTTGTGCTAAGGATCTCAGCTGCTGTGACGACCTTGCCTCGGCTGGCATCCGCTGGCATCCACTGGCATTGACCAGCCTGGCGCAGCTGTTCTCTCCCTGCCCGGTGCAGTGCAGCCCTCTGTGCTGGCTCTCGCAGGAGTGGTGCCTTGAGAGCAGCAGGGCTGGTGGACAGTTCACGGGGCTTCGCCTGCTTCCCGCTCCAAGGAACTGAGTTCCTGTCCCCTGGTTCACTGCTCACCGGTGGGAAATGGGTCCCCAGCAGCATCACTTTCCAGTGTGGGGGCTCAGGTCTGGCAGGGCTGCCCTGGGCAGTGTTGGCACAGCTGGGCCATTGCCCAGGCACTTACCATCATCCTCTGGAGCAGCATCCATAGGCCTCTGCTTCCAGCTCGTCCTACCCCGAAGTGGGCACAGCTCCTGCTCCCCCTCTCCTCCCACTGCTGCCTGCACCTCTAGCACTCCCTATCCAAATGCTGCACCCACTGCCCCAACCTGCTCACACCCTCCCATCCTGCACGTCCTGGGCCCCCACTCTCCCCGTGGCATCATCATCTGGCTCCTGGGTGACCTTCAGCTCACAGCTTCTGGAAGAGCCTCCCTGCCCCCTTCCTCCGTGCCTCGAGCTGGAAGGGAGCTTCATTTGTCACTGTCTCTTTTGAAAGGTCCATTCTCTTCCGTGGGGTCACCTGAATGCTCTGCCAGCAGCTCCTCGTGCTGGCACGGCTCTGCTGCAGCCACCGCAGCTGCCAGCCTGGGACGCATCATCTGTGTCCCCTCGTCCTTGGGGTCCTGCTGTGGTCCCCATGGGCAAAGGAGTGCTCAGAGCTGAGGTCCGGGATGTGTCCAGGGGGTGGCTGCAGCCTCCCCCAGGCCCTGGGTCCCAGGGCACCCCCTCCCCTCCACCTGCCATGGAAAGTGGCCAAAGAGCCCGGCTGCGGCTCCCAGCCAAGGGTGGCTGCTGGGGACACGGGGCCTCTCCTGCGCTGCGCTCCAGGAGACGCTCCTGGAGCAACAGGTTGTGATGTCCCAGCTCAGCCCTGCGATGCAGACCTGGCGGTGGAGACCGTGGCTGGGACTCTGCTGTTCCACTGGCCCCTTCCTGCCCTGCACATGAATGGAGCTCAATGCAGAATTAATTTGTCATATTGACACTGATCGTTTATTAGGGAGCAGAGCGGAGCCCATTCATTTGAACAGAAAACATTTCATCTTATCTCCTGCCTTTTCATGCCTCAGCTCTCACTCTTTAACCTTGGACAACGAGACATTCGTAATTTCCTCACTGGCTCTACAGCTCCTCTAGATAAGAAACTTATTTTTTTATCTTTCTTTCTATTGAATTTTAAACACGTTCCATTACAAAGCCTGATGCATGTAACAACATCTTTTGCCCAGCATTAATGTGACCACGTTGTGCTGCAGCCTCTGGTCCAAGCCAGGCTCCTGGCCCTGCTGTGCCCGTGGGGTCCGAGGGCTTGGCACCAGCGCTGCTTCCCCCCAGCATGTCCCGTGCACAGCACAGGCAGCACCCGCTCTGCGGGACCGTGTGTGTGCACGGGGGTGCTGCCCATGGCCCTGGGGAGGGAGCGCAGGGCTGCAGGGCTGACTCTGCCCATGCCGGGGATCACCACCCGTTCGGGCCACATGAGAGTGGGCAGCCAGAACCACCACGAGAGGAAGATGCTGTCACCAGCTGACCGGTTTCAGTGGTTCCTGTTTGCTCTAACGTGCTCTGAGCTTGAGACAGTATTTGTGGTTTGGGGACAGTCACTGGGGAGCCATCGCGTGACCGGGAGCCTCCGCAGCCCCACACACGAGCCCCACTGCAGCCTCGGGCACAGCAGCGCAGGGTCTGGTTCAGCCCAGAGCTGCATGCAGCTGCGGAGGGACCGATCGCATCTCCAGCCGGTATACCCCTGCTCCGATAGCGAACAGCCCCGGCGGGGCCCCTCAAGGAGAGGCCACAACTGCTTTCCGTGTGCTGGAGAGCCGCACAGATAAGGCTCTCACCTCCAAGGCTCTGATGAAAAATTAGGAATGGGAGGTGGGAGGGAGCAAATTGAGATAAATGAGTGTGCTGCATGGCATCCTGCCCACAGGATGCTGAAATAAAAAATCAGTAAATAAAAAATCACCAGTCTTTATCTGGTCAGAGCCTGAATGGGCTGTGTGATAACTATAACGGATGAGCCTGCCGTGAGGGCCTCGGAGAGGGACCTGCCATCCCTCACTGCCAGGCAAGAAGGCACCTACCGGTGCTGCTTTGCTAGGGAAATGGCTACAGTGTGGGCGAAGGGCTGGGGCACGCCAGGTGCTGTCCCTGTGGGCGCATGGCACTGGCTGCAGTGCCCATCCCAAGCAGCTCTGGGCAGGGCTTGGCTCCTTCCTCACCGTGAAATGCACTTTTCCAAGTCGTCCTTCACAGCTAGGGAAAAGGCAGATCAGATGCCGAATTAGACTGCAAGAGCCGTGTTCCCGACTCTCTTATCTAACTCCCTGTAACAAGCTCTTTGCATTTATTCTACCAAATGTGCTGCAGAATTGCGTTACGGCTCATGGCTGCGAGCCATCTGTGGAGAGAAATCCAGTTATACCTTGTATAATAAGTTCCTGACAATCTTACAGAGGACTCCGGGTCATAAAAGTCTCCCAGTTTTATCACCAGTAACAGACACGGAGAGAAATTAAGTTGTCTTATCAAATTTAGATAATATATATCCCTCTGGAGTGGAAGGTTCCTGATGGATCTTTTACAGCATTAGAACATTTACAGGGGTGAGCAGAAATGCGCAGCGAGGGTGGGAGAGCACTGGGGAGCAGGAGGCCCCATGGGCACCCGGAGAGCGGGACGGCGGTAGCCGCCGGGCAGAGATGGGGCTTAGGGAGCCCTTGAGATGCAAGAGGAGGCACGGGCTGTTGGTGGCAGGAGCCGTGCCGAGCTGTGGCTCTCCTCCTGCCTGGCTTGCCTCGCGCGCTCGCCTGCCATCTGCTTATGGAAGCAATAACCGACAGCAGTCCTGACGTGCAGACTCCTTCCCTGCTGCCTCCTGTGCTAGCTGCTGTGGGAAGAAGGAGCCTCGGGACGTTTGCTGAGTTTCTAGGTCCTGGGGCCTGCTGGAAGCACAGCTGAGCCCCTCGGGGAGCTGGGTGCGGGACCTCTCCATCGCCTGGGCTCCATCCCCGGGGTGCATCTGCTTCAGGCCAGTGCACCGAGCGCCCAGCAGCTTCCCTGCCACATCAGGCACGGCAAACCGGCTGGCGCAGGGGAGGAGGATGGCTGGTGCCAGGAGCATCCCAATCCTGCAGCTTTTACAGGGCTGGTCAGCACGTGGGGAGGTCCCGGCTGGGTTCTCCCCGCTGCCGCTGGAGGGGAAGGGAGCTCTGCTCCACACAGACGGTGGTTTTAAGCTCCCTGGAGAAGGATCTCCTGCTGACCCCATCACCCAGGGCTTGGGCTGGTCCCTGACCCCCTGGCTCGGTGAGAAGGCTCCTGTAGCCATGCACAGGACGGGGACGCTCCCTCCCTCCCCGGGGGACGTGGCTGCCTGCAAAGACGGCACTGATGCTTGGGAGGGCTGGGATCCTCCGCGCACCTGCTCTCTGTTCAATATTTAGTTTTCTGTAAAAGCAGAGAGCAGTAGTCATGGTAATGAATCGGGCAGGCCCAGTGTTACCGGCGTGCCATTCATTAAGAGCTGTGCAGGCTCAGGCGCTGGGGATGCAAACTCATCCCTCCCCTGAGATCCCCGTGCTAATACAAAAATGAACCCGCACTTACTGATCTCTGTATTTTTAAAGACCGGTTACTCCATCTTTTCCTTTTTTATTCACTTTTTAAAAATCCATCTTGCCCTTTAGTGCAGAATTACCTGTTTAGCGCCGTCGTTACTTTAATCACAATTAGCTTTCCCACTCCATCAGTAAGGCTCCAAACGGTGCTAGATCATGGCAATGGCCCTTCTTAGCCGTCCCGGCATTTTGTTGGGTCTGATGCCCAGAGTTTTTCTCCCGCAAGGGCCAGCGGTCGGTGCTCCCTGTGCTGTGCCATGCCGTGCCATGCCATGGACTGCTCCCCAGCCCCTCTGGTCTCCAAGAGGTGCCAAGCCCCACAGCTGGGTGGGCTGTGGGGACGGGCAGGCTTTGGCCTCACGTCCTTGGCAGGCTGTGCGGCTGGGCTGGAGCCATTCCTGCTCCTCGCGGCGGGAGCAGAGAGGCTGGGAATTAGGATTTAACCAGAAGAGTGGGTCAAGAGCCTGCCTCGCCTCCCCACATCTTTTCTTCAACGCATTTGGTGAGCAATGCACGCAGAAGGCTTTTATTTTTGTGTAGAAATGTGTGTCTAATGAATTAGCCATGGATTGGAGCCTAACATGGGTAATTTACACTGAACATTCGCTCGCTCAGAACCATCCATCAATTTCTTACCACATTAAAACTGACGTCCCACCCTGGGAGTGTGCGGCTGGTGCTGTGCTCCGTGACTCCCTCCCAGTGCACTCCTCTGCGGAGGAGGGGACTGGCATGCCACAGGCAGCTCCATGAGCAAGGGGCCGTGACATGCCCAGGACCCGTTGGCACAAGATGAGCAGATACGAGGACAGGCACAGGCTCCCCATCGTGTAGCTTCTGGCCATGGGGTGCCAGTGAGGAGTGGGAGAAAGGAGGATTTGCTGCTCCGTCAGGCTGGGACTCAGCTGGACACTGCAGAGGGGTCCTGGGCAGTGGCACAGCCTGTGGCACCCACTGGGAGAGGGCCACGGAGGGCTGGCCATAGGAAGTAATGCCCCTTCCCCAAGGCTGGGCATCAACCACAGGGGCCAGGGGGAAGCCCTGCCACGTGCCAAGCCTCCCCCAGCAGCACAGACAGCCCTTTGGATGGGAGTTGCGTCCTCTCTGTGCTCGGTGTGGCACCAGACCCAGGGCAGGATGCTGATGCCAGCAGCCACCGCAGCCAGAGCACGGATGATCGCAGCGGGGCAGGCGGCAGGTGGCGGGTGCAGGTCACGCCGGGACGTGGCCGGGCCCAGGACATGGTGGGAAGCTCTCTGCTCTCGGCAGCACCGGGTTCCCTCCTCCTGCTGGCCTGCCCACCGCTGCAGGGGCACCCACCGGGAAGGGATTACACGGGGGAATTGTCAGCACAGTCGTAATTGCTGAGAGAACTGTTGATTGTGGAGTTTGCAGATGAAAAACAGAATGGCCGGGGTCAGTCATAATTTGTAAATATTTGTCTATCTAATTAAAAGGCCTTTTAATTAACAATTTTATTCTTGCAACTGGTTTAATCTTTTTTAAGAACTTCTCCAGGAAGTCAATTACACCCAACAGATGGCGAAGAACATCCCGGCATCAGCACATCCTGCCATCTGCCACTGCTGGAGAGCGAGGCGGCCCCGCCAGACCCACGTGCCCCATGGCAGCCCCTCCCTGGGACAGGGCAGCCGTGGACCCGTGACAGGGCCGCGGGCAGGCGGGTTTCCCTGACAGGAGCCAAATGCAGCCGGTGCCCCTGCAGGTGCAGAGGGTGAGTGGAGGGACCAGGGCTGCCTGAGCCATGCATGCTAGGGCTTTTGGGGCTGCAGCTCTGCCCAGGGTGGCCTTGTCTCTCCCTGGGCATCTCTGTGCTCTGCTGTGCGTCAGGGCTGGCACCCTGGCAGCACCAGCAGCAGGCACAGCTCCAGGCAGGCATGGCTTTCCCTGCCGACAGGCTCTGCTCCCTCAGCTGGACGCCGTGGCCTGGTGCCCCTGCCCTCTCCTCCCCATGGGGCTGCTGGGCACGTGGACCCCAGGAGGTCTGTTCCTGTGAGGCTGGAGCAGGAGGGAAATGCCTGCAGGGACACAGGGCACCGCTGTGAGTGGACACAGGGCACTGCTGCAGAGGGACACAGGGCACACGCTGTGCAGGGACACAAGGCACACACCGTCCTGTGTGCCCCTGCTCTGGTGCTGCCTCCCCCGGAGCTGCCTCCCCCTCACCCCTGCGGCCCTGCGGCTACGGCTCCGCAGGTGAGCTGGCAGCGCCCGCGCCTGCTGCTCTCACAATCAGGAGATTGCTTTGCACAAGAGGCATCTGACATGCCTCTTCCTCAATCAGCCTCTCTTCACACCCAGCTCCGTGCCACTCGCCGCTGATTGCCCTTTGTCTCCTGCAAGGCTGCGCTCCGTGGCAGTGTTGCTCCCAGTGCCCTCCTCTCCCCACCCCAATATCTCCTGCAGCTCCCGGCAGGGGAATGTGCTGGGGCTCTCCCAGCTCCAGGGTTTTATCCCAGCGCAGGCTGGAAGAGAGCTCCTGGGATGGGCTTTCTGCCAGGTGCTTGCTTTGGCACCGCTGCTCCTGTCCCCATCCCTGCTTGCGGAGGAGAGCATGTGGCTGGCTGGGTCTCTGGGTCTGTCTGGCGATCAGGCGTGGGGTCAGTGGCCAGTCCTGTAGGGCAGGAGGAGACACGGGTGAGCAGAGGGCTTCGTGCCAGGCAGGGACTGAGCTGGGAGCAGGGCAGGAGAGGGCACAGCCACCCCGAGCATCGCTGCCCAGCCACACCGCTGGAACCTGTCCAAGGCACCAGGGAGCAAAGCACCTAAATCTCCCCTGCCAGGCCCTCCAGAGATGTCCCCCTTTATTCACAACTGGTTTTTAATCGCCTTTTGTCAATTACAGCGAGATGGATCGGGTTCCTGGGGGAGGCAGTAATTAGTGCAGGGATGAATGCCGAGCAGCCAAGCTCCCTCTTCATACAGCAATGGTGATTTGTAAACCTGTCACTCTGATGCTGAACTCTGGTCTCTCTGCTCACTGCATGGTCTCGCAGTGGCACGAGAAGCACCCATGCCTGCCCAGCACCCCTGGAGTGAGCAGAACCTGGGCACCGGCCCCAGCCATTCCCTGCAGAGCCTCGTAGTGCCATGCCTGCACTCCCTGTGCACCCTGACGATGGAGAGTGGCCGCGCATGTGGGGCAGAAGGGGTGAGGACTGAGGCAAAGTGCCAGGGCAGGCAGGGCCTCTGCGGGCAGCTGGGGCGAGGAGCTGCTCTGGGCAGGCTGGGCTGAGGAGCCCCTCTGGACAGGCCACTGCTCCTGCCAGAAAGAATTAACACCTACAGTTTCCAGCTGGCTGTGGCCGGCCTCCTAATTAGGTCTGGTGACAATGGCAATTAGTCATCCTGATTCCCAGTGCAGCGCCTGGGACTGCAGGGAGCTCTGGCCAGGTCGCTGCTCTTCACACAGCGACTCTGGGTGTCCTCCCCACGGCTTAGCCTGCATGGATGCTCCGCCTGCTGCTGCCTTGCCTCCACAACTGTCCTTGAGCTCAGGATGCTCTCACTCGTGTTGCCAAAATTCATCCTTCCAGGTAATCTGGTCAGTCACGGGACTACTGGGCAGCGGTCAGCTTGGCTGTGCCCAGAGGCACAACTGCCAGGGGCTTGCTCTCGCTCAGCCCCATCCCCTCCTGGCACTCACTGATGTCTCCCACAACCCTCATCCCAGGGCTTTGGGCACCAGGGGGATGTGGCCACCAGCCAGGGCCCTGGCCAGGCTGCAAGGACAAGCCAGCGCACCAGCCTGGCCCGGCTCGGATAAGACCAAAGTATGCTGCAGGTGTCAGCATCACCCAGCCAGTGCTGGCATGAGGCCAGTCCGTGGCCGTGCTCCTGGCAAGGGGGAGCTGCACGGCCCCGCCGCGCTCGGCAGCACCGCAACAGGAGGCACTTCACCCCCGCACATGCAAGTCACATCCCCAACCCCACCTTCCTAGAGCAAGGCCGGGGCAGCGTGGACAAACATCCCGCAGCCCTTGCAGGTGACAGGCCAGGGGACACAGCTGTGAACACTGTCTGCCCCACTGACTGTGGAGCTGGGCAGAGCCCCGGCAGCTCCTGGCACAGCAGAGGCTTCCTGCAGTGGCACGCAGGGCTGGGGCAGGCAGAGAGGAGCAGCCGAGGAGCCCCGGGTGCAGGAGCCCCGTGATGGCTCTGGGAGGGCAGAGACTGCTGGAGGGTCCGGCTAGAGAGACAATCAAACAAGCCCATCCCACCGTGGAGCTCTGCCCTGCCCCACTGCAGCATCAGCCGTGCCCATGCTGGGGCTGCTGTGGGCCACCGCCTGTTCCCCCCGACTCCTCTCCACCCTTCCTCTCTGCTTCGTGGCTTTTGTCTAATTCCCTAGGCCCCCTTCCTATTTTTCTTCTTGGCAGAAGTGGGCTCATGCATCTAGAGACTCCACAGCCCTTTCTTGTAGATGTAGTTTAAATTTCCCAGCTCAGTGTCTGCTGGCCTCTGGTGAGTCGGTGTGCACGGGTGTCCTCCCCGTCCCCAGCAGATGTGTGCTGTCCTGGCGGTGCTGGGTCCTTGGGAGAGGGTCTGTGCAGAGGCGTGGGGCGATCCCTGCCAGCTGAACTGAGCCCGGCTGAGCCCTGCCAGCCCTCCAGGCCACGGCTGTGGGTGAAGGGAAGGGGTAAACCTTGTGTGGGCCCAGCAGCCAAACCCTGCCGAGCATCCCCCACTCCTGCTTCCCTTGCTCTACTCTGTCCTTGACCCCAGGGAGGGTGCAGTGTGAGAAGGGAGCCCGGCTGCTCTAATTAAACCATGTTTGCAAACTCCCATGGTAAGCAGCACTAATTATAATTAGGGAGAGCAGATTTGCCTTCCCTGCCTCTTGGAGACGTGAACAAGCTCCCTGCATGCGGACCAGGCTTGGAGGGCACTGAGGGCCGGCACACGGCACTGCTCGCCATCCCCCGGGCTGGGCACGTGCCCTGGCACAGCCCCTGTGGGGTGATGGCCCCGTGGGTATCCCTGGGCCGGGATGCCAGGCCTTGGGCAGGGTGCCGCGGTGCAGCCGGCATCGACCCCTCCTCCATGCATGGCGTGAGTGCCGCCCTGCTCCCTCGGCAGCTCTCTTCATGCTTGAACCATTGGCCTAACGATTTCAGGCTTTTCCCCATTTTCCTCCATTATTATTTGTCGTTGTTCCTGTTACAGTTCAGTGACCATGAATTATTGAATGTCTGCTTGCTCAGTAACTCTTTACTTCCACCTCGGCACATCGCCGTCTCGCCGCCTGCGTGGGACGGCCGCCAGCTCCTGCCCCCGGCCTGGCCGCCTGCTGCTGCAGGAGCCCTCGTCGCGCTGCGGCACGTGCGGCACCACCCCGCGCACCGGCACGGCTGCGGGTGAGGGGCTGCGCAGGCTGCTGGGTGCAGCCACGGCCTTCCCTGGCTCCACTTCGTCAGCCACAGGGTCTGGGGAAGGCCAAGGTCCGCTCAGCTGTGGGAGCACCGGGCTAGGTGTGGGATGCACTGGGTCGCGCTGGGATGCACTGGGGAGCTGGGTGAGCAGTGGGGGCAGACGTCTGGAGCTCAGTTGTGCCCTGAGTGGGAGCGACCCAGGCCGCTGGGTGCACGTGGGGCTGATTTAGGGTGGTGCTCCCCACATCCCTGCCAGGTGATAAGAGAAGGGGAGGGGGGCACCACCCCCCTGCCCAGCCTGGGGCGGGGAGATGGGAGGGGGCCTGGGCAGGGAGGGCACAGACATGGCATGGCCTGGCCTGGCCCGGGGATGTGGTGGGTCTGCACCACTGCTGGGGGTTTCCACGGGTGCCCGGACCCTGCCACTGCCCACGCGCTCACCATGTTGATGCCGTGGGCCATACCTGTGCAGGTGAGTCTGCCCTTCCTGTGCTTCAGCTCCGCTCGCTCGGGGCAAGCAGGTCTGGATTCTACAGGCCCCTGCGGTGCTGGCCCTTGCCCCTCCGTCCTGTCTCTCCCGGGGCTGTGCTGAGGACGGACTCGCTGTTGTGGGTGCAGCAAACACAGCAGCTCTTGCTGAGCCGCAGAGACCCCAGGTGCCGGGACACCCCTTCCCACAGCCTCGCGGCTTGCCCTGGCAGGGCCAAGTGCTTTGCAGAGAGCACTTACTGGGCAAGTGGGCATGAGGGGGGCTTGCCTGGCATCCCCTCCCCGCTCTCGGGAGCTCTATGCCCGTCAGTGGGCAGGGATGGAGCTCACTGAGCTGCCCCAGTGCTGGTGGCAGGACAGGGTCCGGAGCTGGGGCTGTGCCGTAGTGTTTGCAGGAGCGAGGAGGCTCTTGGTGGGTGGCAGTGTCTAGCAAGGCCACCAAAGCCTGGGGGAGGCTCAGGCAGAGCCCACTGGTGCCTTGGGGCTGCCCAGGGTGGGGCACAAGCAGCTGGGGGTGAGTGAGGGAGGCCCTTGCCAGTGTCCTGCCCTGCCTGGGTGGACAGGGCTTTCCCTCCCCTGTGCCATGCTCGGAGTGCATTTGCTGGGGCCAGAGGGGAGCTCCTGGGTTTAACGGGCCTCATGAGTGGCCTTGGGTGGGGGTGAGGATGCAGGTACACCTGGTGCCGGGCTGAGCTGCACCGGTGGGAGCCGGTCCCAGCAGCACTGGGGCGGCCGGGATGCTCTGAGGCTGGACGCTGACTGGCATCTGAGCCCTGCAAAGCCGCCGCTTTCTCCACGCTGCTTTTGTGCTTGGGGCAGAGCTGAGAAATCTCTACTGGTATTGTGGGATTTCACAGAAGTAAAAAATAAAGCCTCTGAACTCCCTACAGCTGCATTTTCTGAGCACTGCAACACTCTGATACCTCTGAAACGCTATTAAGCACCTGGTGCTGGGCTGTCTTTGCAGCCATGTGTCCTAAATAAATCCCTTCCCCACGCTGAGCCGTGCTAATGGCCTATTGTTAAATGGCCAGACAACGCAGTGTAAGATGAAGTCATTATTTTTTCCAATCATCCCAGAAAAAGAGTAATTTCTCCATCATCTTTCTTGTAGGATGAGACTGAAACTGGGAAGGTGCAATTCCCAGAGCCGTGCGCTTGCTCGGCCATGCCTCCAGCCCCCTAAGCATCACTCAGGGCTCTCCTCGCAGGGTTCCTCACGGGAAGCGGCGAGTGTTTGCTGGCGTGGGGCTGGGCTGGGCACCGCTGTGGGCAGTGCCAAGGCTGGGGAGCAGCATCCGCTCCTCTGGCTGCCATGTGTGCAGCCTCAGCTCCGCTGTCAGGGTGGGCTGGTAGCACCCACAGGGATGCCCACGGCAGCTGCGGGGCCGCCCAGCCTCCTCGGGCCATCCTGGATCCACAGGCCCCGCTGTCCTCCCCTGTTGTGAGCCTGGGCAATCGCTGCCCACTCTGCCAGGGCTGTCCCACAGGGCCACCAAGCCCCCAGCCCTGCTTGCATCTGCCCGCTTGTGCCTGAGCCAGGGCTCACTCCCCGCTCCTGCCGGCCGGGCTCTCACCTGGCCCATCGCAAACGCATGTGCAAGGTGCTGCCACCCGCCCACGTCCCAGCCCGGCTGCTCTCTGGCACCCACGCTTGTCTCTGTTTGCCGCCGTCTTGCATGGCTCCCTGGGAGACTTGATCCATTTTTTTCCTTTAACCTTGAAATGCAATTTCCTTCCCCAAAATACCCTTTTTCCTGTAAACAACGTCTCTTTAGTGAGATTACAGCAAAAATCCCAGAGCTACTGGGTCCTGGGCGCTTTATCACCCGGTGAGCCCCATCCATCACGGCTGTGCGTGTGTTCCCAGCGCCCCACCCTTGCTGCTGGGTAATGGTCTTTTCATCATTTTTACAGATTTATTTTACAATAATTTAATTTCATCCTCAGCCCTGGGAAGACGAATTGGCCCCTGATGTGACTGGGGACTCAGAGCCAGTCTCATAAATTTGCTGCCTCTACACAAAGCTTTCTGGAGTCCTCACTGCAGCCATGAGCGAGAGTCTTTAAACAACGGGGAACAGGCTGTAAATCTCATGCTGTGGTGGAGGGATGCCGCTGGCACCACCGCTGGTCAGGCTCAGTGGCTCCGGGCGGCTGGCAGGGCCTGGGCAGGGGCAGGGGGAAGGGGCACAGGGCAGGCTCCAGCAGCTCCCCACAGTGACGGGCACTGCCAGCAGCTCCATGGGCACCGCAAGCAGCTGTGTACCAAGGCTCTCGCCGTGCTGCAGGATTCAGCCTGCCCTCACCGGCACCTGCTGCCGGGGCCCAGGAGCGGCCAGTGCCCAGGACCCACCTCTGCCGGCACAAACCTCATGTTCCTGACTCTGTGGAGCTGGTGTTGTGCCAGGCACGGGCTTCGGGGCGGTGCCGCCAGCCCTGCTGCGGAGCTGTGCCCGCTCCCGCGCATCTGTGCTCGCCGCATGTGGGACTCACCATGCTTCCATCGCAAGAGCCTTGCCAATGTAATTAAACTCGAGTGACTCCCCTGCCCCCAGGCACAGCCCCTCATTTCCCTTTGATTTATTATGTCTTCTTAATTCATTTAAATGAGTCTCAGTGTTTTCACAGGCTGGGAGGGAGCTGGCTGGGGCTCTAATTGCTGGAGTGAAGGGAAGGCAGTGGGAAGTGCCTTCGGAGCAAAGCTCCCCGTGCTGGCGGGGTGGTTGGGCTCCCTGTGCTGGGCTGCGCCAGTGCCTGGGGCTCTGCCTCCGCAGGCTGCAACGGGATAGATGGAGCAGCTCCTGGGGCTGGTTTAGGGGCATCTCCCCGGGGCACCACAGGGCAGTGGCTGCCCTGGCTCTGAGCCGGCAAAGGCAGAGGGCTCCCCTGCTCAGCCCCACTCCCAGTGTGTGCAGGGTCCAGGGTCCAGCTGGAGCTCACCTGGCTCCTGGCTGGCGAGGGAGAGGCGTGCGGGACTCCAGGAGAGCCCGTGGCACTGCCCAGAGGGGTCCGTCTGTGCTGAGGCCAGAGAAGGTTCCTTTCCTCCCCACAGAGCCTCTCACTCCCTCCACCCGTCCCTCCTGCCTCTCCAGGGGCCCCAATTCCCAGAGGATCACGGGTCTGAGCGGGCAGCAAGCCGCCTCCTGCCCTAGCCCTCCCGAGCGCCTGTGCGGTCTCACGCCCGGCTGGGCTTCGCGCCGCCGGCCTTGCCATCCCCAGCCTGTGTTTGCACAGCTGATTGTCCCCGGCTCAGCGTACCGCCTTGCACTTGTCCCTGCTGAATTTCATCCTATTTTTTCCAGTCCATTTCTCCAATTTGTCAAAATCATTTTGAATTCTAATCTTGTCCTCCAAGATACTTGTAGTCCCACCCAGCTTCGTGTCATCTGCAAATTTAATAAGCGCTTTCTCTATTCCATCATCCAGGTCCTTAATGAAAACATTGAGCAAACCAGAACCGGGACGAGCCCTTGGCCATCCAAGCAGCCTGACGCTCATGCCATGCTTGCCATGCTTGCTGCCCAAATGAGATGGGGATGGCACCAGAGCTTTGCCATCTTGGCTGTGCCCCACCGCATCCTTCAGTTCAAGTGTGACCTCTCTGCTTCGCTGCCCAAGGTGGTGCTTGGACCACAGTGTGCTGCTCCATCCTCCCCCTTGCAGTGCATGGCAGGGGGCAGCAGCCCATGGCCCTTTCTGGTGGTGCAGGCTCTCCCCAGCCCTGCGATCTCCCCGTGCTGAGGCTGCTCCTCTGGGTCCAGGGCTGCTTCTCTGGGATGCATGGCAGGCACCTGGAGCCAGCCCAAAGACGAGCCACCCCATGTGCCCCCCCAGCCACCAGCCATCTCTTTTCTCTAATTGATTGTAGAAAGCAATTTACAGAACACAACCTGCTGCCTGTGCCAAGCTCTGCATGTCCAGGCATGGCTTAATTTCACAGCACCATTTTAATGCAATGAACGGCTTTTCCCAGCACCGGTCTACATCCAAGGCAAGGGCTTTGCAGGCTGCAAAGAAATGGCTCTTGCACTGCCCTGCAGAGCCCACAGCTCCCGGGGGCCGGCTCTCACGATGGCCACAGCAGCCCTGCTAGCGCTCATGAGGCCAATGCTGCCCGGGATGGCTTGGCTATGCAGGACCCGCCGTGGCTGCAGCCAGTCTGCAGGGAGCCGTGGGCCCTGGCTTGGGATGCCGCAGGTGTCCCGTGCAATGCTGCCTCTCCATGCAGCCATCAGGGAGGTGTCCCGGCAGGGCTGGCTGGCGTAGCGGTGGTGGGGGCTCAGCTGAGAGCTGGTGCTCTTGCTCTGGCTCCTTTCATGTCAGAGTTACAATTTTGTAGTCAGAGTCTAGGAGGTTTGTACACACAGATGCATTAATTCTGCATTTAGTGATACTTGAGTAATTGGTGTCACATCAATTAGATCGGTTCTTGGATACTGCAGTGATAAGTGCTGTGCAAAAGCCTCTGGGCTGCAGGATATGAGGAATCCCAGTGGCAAGCAAGGCTGGTGGGGCTGGGGAGGTGTTGAGTGCTGAGGGAGCGGCATAGTGCGCAGCGCGTCTGTCGGCAGTGCTGGGGCGCAGGGGTGCGCTCAGGGAGGTGCTTGCTGTCAGCGTTGCAAACCTCTGAGCGTAAAGCCACAGTTGTCTTGCCACGGTGCTCCTCTGTGTTGGGCCTCTCCCTGTACACCCAGTGCAACATCACCTGCTGCTTCCCTCCTCCTCTGGGCTGCCATTGCAGCACGTGGCTTTGCATGTGCGGTGGGTTTGCCGGTGCGCTGCTGCCCTCCCTGCCAGCTGATGGGGAGGAGGCTCGGGTGGGTCTGAGGCAGTGGGGAGAACCCCCGGGCTCACAAGCCAGCAATACAGATCAGCACTGTCTGTCCTAAACCACCGTGGATTGTAGGCAGAGGTAATTTGCAGATGACAAATATCCCTGACAGTAAATATTTCTCCCACCCTCGTCCTTCTGCAAGCAGATAAGGTGGCAGCACTATGACAATACGGTTGCTGGAGGGAGACAAACTCTTTGGCAGTCTTCAAAGTCTGCTGTGTCCCTGCAATTACTTATAGATAAACAGAAGAAAGCAAATAAGCGCAGAATGCTGCCGCACAGCTGCATTTGTGATGATGACGACGATGATGATGATGATGATGTTAGCTCTCCCTCCTCACACCCACACAGGCACATCTCCAGTGCATGGGAACTCACTGCTGGCAGCAGCCACATCCCCAGCTGGTACAGGGCAGGACAGGCTGGAGGTTTTGCCCACTCCTCCTGACTTGCTGCCTGTTCTCCCCAACAGTGACCCAACCATACAACTCCTCCAGCAGCTGCTGCTCAGCCCCGGCTGAGCCAGGGAGCCACAGCACCCGCTGTGCTGCAGGGTGCCGAGGTGCCCATGCAGCAGTGCAGCCCCTGGGGCTGCTCCGTCTCTGCTCCTGGCTGCAGCAAGACGTGGAGACCAGGTGGTCTCAGTCCCGGTACACCAGCCCCCAGCGTGCTGGGTGCCTGGTGGGGAGGGGGGTCTCGGTGTTGCTTTCAGGGAGCATGGGACAGGCTGGGTCCTCGCCAGCTTGTGCAGCAGGACCCCAAGGTGCGGGTGTTCCCCACCACCAGGAAGGGCACGGGGCCTGTGGGCTTTCCCTGCTCCACAGGGCCAAGACCTCCTCTCCCATCCCACACCGGTGCCGAGGATAGAAACGGGTGCGTTCGCAGGAAGCATTGTGAGGGATTAAACCACGTGGCAGGGAGGAGCGATAGACGAGCAGAGGCGCCGGGCAGTGAGAAGCGCTGACTCCGGCGTGGGAAGGGGCCGGGAAGCACCCTGCTCTCCCCTCTTGGTGAGTGCTTGAAGAAGTCTCTGAGCACTGCAGGAGCCCCAGGGAGGGGCTGGGGCCCAGCAGGGCTGGACCCACCGAAGGCAAGGGCAGGGAAGTTGCAGGCACGACGCCTGGGTGCCTCTGTGCTGGGCACCAGCTCCCCAGGTGAGCCGTTTTCCGTGTGGCATTGGGTCCTTCGACCAGCCCGAGCCTCCCCGTGTCCTGGGGTGCTGCACAGCATCGCCCGGCTCCCGCTGGGGCTGTGGCGTGGACACATCCCTGACAAGAGCTTCAGCCTTGTCTGGGTGGGACCCCCACCCTGGGAGGGCACCGGGACAAGTGTCCGAGACTGTGACTGGGAGCCCTTGACTGGACTGGGGAGCGGGGTGATTTTTCATTGCTGCCTCGTAATAAGAGGACAGGAGTAAGTGACTAGTACAGTTTGTCACTCCGTAAAGATTTATACAATCACTTCATCCGGTAATTGGTATTCTGGGGAGAGAGGGAGCTGCAGCTCCAGCATCCGCCTCTATTTGTTTTCTCTCTGCCTTTCCCTCTTTTCCCTTTTCAGAATGAATAATTCTGTCCCTCACAATCCCATTTAAACAGAGCATTTGCAGAGTGAATAATTAGTTACATTCAATTAGGTCTCACGCATTCTCCCTTCTCACTTTGGGGGACAGACGTGCTAATGAGACTGCTCGTCTGACACGCGGCAGCAGGCATCAAACACGCTGCATGCCCAAAAGGAGAGGTCAGCACCGGGGACGGCAGGGAGCTGGGGGGCCCACACTGCTGCCATGGGGTGACAGTCCTTTGGGGCTTGTTTGGGGCCAAAGGCTCCGCCTGTGTCCGTGGCCCACGCGATGCCAGGTCTCTCTGCCTGCAGGACTGGCAGTGCCAGCAGGAATTGGGGGCACCTCTGTCCCCAGGGCAGGGTGTTTGCACGGCTGGTGCCAAGGGGATGATGCCGTCCCCTGGGACCATCCCACTGGCACAGCTGGGATCACCCAGTTCTCAGAGGGAGAGCTGCTGACATCCTTTTATCTCCCTCGTTAAAGCTAACATTAGGTTTTAAAAGGAGCCTTAAACAATGTGCCACTGCCTTTGCAGTAAAAGTCACTCCCTGTTCTGGCTGCTCCCGGCTCTGGGATTTATGGCCTTTCTGACGCCACGCTGCACGTGCTTGGGTGGTGGAGGGTCACAGGCTGCAGCTACTGCTGGTACCTGGAGCCTGTGCTGGGCTCAGTGCCACGGCAGCGCAGCCCCATGCCCATGGCAGCACCACTGCTGCCCCCACAGGCTGCAGCGCTGCCCTCGGTGTGACAGGCCCCACACAGTACATCTGGCAATGTAGCAAGGTGCACCGAGGCAGCCGGTGGGGCGTGTGTTGGACTGGAGCCCATGTGCTCTCTCCTCGCAGACCGGGTTCAGCGGGCTGGAGCTGCCACATCACCCAGCAGCCTCGGGGGCCGCTGCCTGCGGATGCAGGGGGGGCACAGCCAGGGTCAGGGTGTGCTGGAAGCTGGGGCCAGTTTAGGCAGGGATGGAGAGTAGCTGATGGTATCTCTACCCTTCCCTCCTCTGGTGGGAGCATCTGTCCTGGGAGCAACCATCCCCAGAGCACCACGCTGCGAGCATCAGAGCTGTAAGCATCCCTCCCAGGAGCACTGGTCCCAGGAGCACTGGTCCCAGGAGCACTGGTCCCAGGAGCACTGGTGGGCACCAGTGCAGTGGGGAAGCCCAAAGCTGGGCGGGCTGCCAGTCGCTCAGGCAAGCAGGGAGGATAATAAAGTTTAATCACAGCTTTTTGCCAGCAGTTGCGGGGAGAATGATCGAGCCCAGCCGTCGCGATCCCGCAGCCGCAGCACAGTGCTGCGGCGCAGCCCTGCACCGGTCCCGCAGCACCATCTCCCGGCCGAGAGAAGAGGGCGTCGGGCACAACCGGGACAGCAAATCCTGCCTTTATTTGTCCCCACCGAGCCTGCCAGCGCTGGGCCAACACGGGGTGCCCGGGGGTGCTGCCCTATCCCACTCTGCCACGGTGCCAGCACCCAGCTCTAGAACGGGGTGCCCAGCTGGGTGCTGCGGTGGGTGGCTGAGCATGGTCTGCCATAGTGGTCCCACTCCAGCAGCCTGTACGCTCAGCCCTGGCATCCCCGGCTGCCAGGCTGTCCGGGCTCTGCTCTGGCTCTGTCAGGGGGTCAGCACAGGAGCAGTCACGCCATGCTCTGCCACAGCACCGGGCTGTGCTCCACAACCCCGTGCAGGCAGCTGAGCCTCGCTCCGCCGTGGCAGACCCAGGCAGGTGGCCAGGCCAGGCGCTGTGGTGGTGTCCCCACCACAGTCGTGGTGATGCCATGGTCCGCTGCAGCGTTAGGTCATTTGCAGCCAGAGGCCAGATTTCCTCCCCGGCTGGAGAGGGGACAGAGGAGATGGTGCTGGTTCTGGTCAGTGTTCCTGCTGGAGGCAGTGCCCTGCACCCTCATAGCCTTTCCTGCTCCGAGATGCGGCTCTCCTTGCCATCCTCCTGGGCCACGGGCTGGCATCCAAGCAGGGTCTCCTGCACAGGTAAGCCATCCTCCCCCGCCTCCTGGGGATCCAGGTTTCCTGTCGGCCTCCTGGCCTCTATCTGCACAGGGGCAGTAGTCAGGGGCAGGGAGCTATGACCCCCACCTCTGCGGCCACATCCTTCCCCAGGCTCCTGCTACGCTCCCATGCAGGGCAGGGCCTCATCTTGAGCAGGTCCCTCTCTGCATTTGCCAGCACCATCCCAGGGTTGCCCCAGCCCTTGTCCCGTCCCAGCCCTAGGACAGCCCCCACCCCTCCTGCCTGCAGAGCCACAGCTCCTGCTGTCGTGCTCTCTGCTGCTGGCACGTCCCTGTCTGTGCCCAGGAAGGACCCAACCCACTGCTGGAGGAGGGCTCTGGGCAGACTCACCTCCTTCTCTGTCTGTCGCCTGGGATCTGGATGGGAAGAGGGACAAGAGAAGGCAGCTGTGAGCTCTCAGGGGTCAGAGCCGGGGCTGATGCTCCTGCACCACAGGTCCTGCAGCTCACATTGTGCCTGCTGCTGCTGCCAGACTGGGGTCCACGGCAGGGGAGCCAGGCAGGACCCACTGGGCACCAATGCTTTCATTCAAGAGCTGGCCCGTCTTGGGCTGCAGCAGAGCAGACATGCCTGCTCCCAAGGACAGAGCCTCCTGACCCAGCAGGGCAACCAGCTCGGGGAGCTGTGCCCTGCCAACGTCCCCAGAAGGGCTGCCCCACTGTCAACAGAGCTGCCTGCTCAGCTGTTCAGCCCACATGGCCCCTCGCACCCAGGCATCGCTTCCCATGTCCCAGCCCCTTCCTCACCTCTGTGGACCAGGCAGTAGATGCAGATGCCCACAAAGCACGTTACGACCGCAGCAGAGATGGGGATCAGCACCGACAGGGAGGAGCGCCTGCCTGACTCTGCCAAGGGAGATGGGGTCAGTGTCACCCGTGTGACAACCCCAAGATGCCAAGTGCCCCGAGCTGCCTCTGTTCCAGGCCCAGTCCCACAGGGATCCCTCACAGGGACAGAGAGAAGCGGGATGGCATCGTGCCAGCAGTGCAGCCAGACCCCCCACTCCCAGAAACACCCACGGGCCAGGCCAGCTCCTCGGAGAGCTGCAGGAGCCAAAGCACCAGGTCTCCGCTCTGCACCAGCCCAGCCCAGGGCACCAGGCTCTTACCGCAGATCACATCCGAGGTGTTCGTCCCTTTTGCCTTCACCACCAACCCTTTTTCCTCACAGCTGCAGGGAAGAATGAGACCATGTAACCACAGCAGCAGCCTGAGCACAGGGAAAACCCCTGAGGAGGAACGGCCAGAGCTGGGCAGCCACCAGAGCTGAGAGAAAGTGTCCTGTGCTGTGCCGGGCGGGCTCTGGAGGAGCGAGTGCCACAGGGCCCCGGCACTGGCCCCTGTGCTGCATGACAGGGACACCAGGTACACATCTGGGCTGGAGCTGCTGAAACTGCTGAAGATGGGGACAAGTTTGGGGACAAGGTGCAGGAGGCAGAAGATATGGCAGCTGAAGCAAGACTAATTCAGCCGGGAAATAAGGCTCATGTTTCTACCAGGGAGTGCAATTAACCCTTGAGCAGCTTTGTAACAACAGGGATGACCTGCCAGCCCCCGGCATCTCCAAAGCCAGAGTCTCCATGGAGAGAGCTGGTGCCTCGGCTGTTTACAGCCCAGCAGCACACCGGGAGAGGAAGCCTGGAGAGGGCACAGGGGTCCCCATAGCTCCTCATCCCTTGGTCCCCAATAGCATGGGCATCCCTGGAGGGGCTAGCACTCTGCACACGCTGAGGAATGGTCACAAGCTCCTGGATGTCTTCCTCGAGCTCAGCCACGCTGCCCTGGACCTCACGGGCCTGTTCCTCTCACTCCTGCCCTATGCCAGCCTGACACTGTGTCCCTCAGAGACAATCCCAGCTGCCTGGTCCCCAGGGCTTCTAAGGAGGCTAGTAGCAGAGGACATGCTCAGGGGGACTGGTGAAGGATGAGGTCAGCAGACAATATACCTTGTCCAGGGATGGCATGGCTCAGTTTTAGAAGAGACATTGGAGAAGGTGCCTTCTGCACAGGGCTCACAGGGGGAGGACATCCGGGCCATGGCCTTGGCTGGAGAGGAGCAGAAGTTGCAGGAAGACCAGTACAGGCCACCGTAGTCAGGCAAGCACCACTCCCTGCACTGCCAGGCGCAGCTCTCCTGAAGCCCTGCGAGGGTCCCCTTGCTGGGGGAGTGCTCCTGTTCCAAGAGGACCCGAGGACAACGCTGCCAGAGCAGCCAAGAGGGAGGAGCTGGTTGGACTCACCTGCCACGAAGCCGAAGCCGAGCTGGCAGGGCTGGTTCTCCACGCAGGTCTGGCAGCTGGCATCAGAGCAGTGCATGCCAGTACGGCACTGACACACCGTGTTGTGCGTCGCGTTTCCTTCTGTCTTCACGATGAGTCCAGTGTCTGGGCAGACGGAGCGTGGGCAAGGTGAGAAAGTGGGTGGGTGAGCCCGGGGGGACACCAGCCCCTGCAGCCCCCCAGTCCAGGGCTGCTGGGCACAGTGAGCACTTACTGTCATCACAGATGTCGTGGGGGGCACAGTGCCTCTCCCTGGTCCAGCTCTGCTGATAGTGTCCACTCTCACAGCGGGCACAGAGAGAGTCTTCTGTGCCATTGCATTCAGAGACCAGCTTTTCCCCTGCAAAAAAGGCTAGTGAGGAGGGGGCGAGGGGGCTTTCCCCCTCTCCAGGCAGCAGCTCAGCCACAGGACAGAGGAGCACTGGTGGCTGTGGATGCCAGGGCCGCTGTGGCACGCTGCTTTGTAGCTTGATGCTGCTCTGGTAGCCCAGGCTATGCATCCTACTTGGTGGGGAGGGCTGGGGCAGGGGAGCAGGGGGGCCATTCACTCCCTCCAGCACTCCGAGGACTGAAAAACAATCTGGCAGTGACAGCAGGAGCTGGAAAATACCGTCACTCTCCCCGCAAGCTGCCTGTGCCAAGGGGTCCTGCAGCCGCAGGAGCACAGACAGCCCCAAGAGAGCTGCAGTGGATTCAGCGAGGTCCAGGGGGTCTCCCAGGGCACCCATGAGGTCCCCAGTTGCTCTAGCACTGAGGTGGCACAGGGACATGAAGCTGCCAGCACTGCTCGAGCAGTCATACCAAGCTGGGCTTGCTCCACTGGAGCCAGGCAGTGGGTCCTGGCACGGCCAGGCAGTGGGGTCCCTGGGTAGGGGTCCATACCTGGCTGGCATCGGTTGCAGCACCTGCCCTTGTGTTCGTACTGCTTATCAAAGCATCTCACGGCATCACCAGGCCCCCAGCACTGGAAGAAACAAGACCTGTGAACTGATGCTGCTCCCCAGTGCTCCAGTACTGCCTCGCTTCTGCAAGCACACATGTGCTAACCTGTGCGTGAACCCTTGTCCCGAGGCGAGGACTTCCTCACGCCGCTCCTGCCCTGCCTGCACTAACCACAGACCACAGCAGAGCCGCCTGCGCTGCCTGATGCCACCAGCACTCGCTTTGAAGTGGGGCGGCAGCGATTTGGTAGGGTGGCCCCACATTACCCCACATTTCCTACCAGACGGTGACCGCGCACTGCCCTGTGCCCCTGCCAACAGTACTGCGGACCTGGGCAGGGGGAGCGCTGTTAACCGGCTGTTGACTGGGTGTTGACCGAGCCTTCCGTGCCCAGAGCACTGCCAGCCCCTTCCCAAGGCTGATGCATGCCCTGAGGAGCAGGAAAGCCCCGGCGGGTGTATAATCCATGCAAAGTCACCCAGAGCCCTTCCTTGCTCCCCCTAGCAGGGGGCTGTGCACGGGAAAGGGCGGAGAGGAGGCAGGAATCAGATCGTGGACCAGCCCGAGAGGACACCCACCGCACCCTGCCCTCGCAAGGAGCAAGCTCCGCGCTGCCCATCGCCAGCGGCCCAGCGGCTCCCGGCAGACCCGCCTGAGACCGGCCGCGCCAGGGAGCGGGCAGGGGGCTCGGTGGCTGCCAGGGGTGCCATGGCCCAGCACATGGGGCCCCTCGGGCAGCTTTGGCTCGATGGGGCAGGGACGGGGCAAGGACGGGAAAGGGACGGGGCAGGGACGGGGCAGGGACGGGGCAGCACCAGATCTAATGTGGGGATGCCCAAGCTCGAAGAGGGGAACCGGCCCCGGCGTCAGGGAGCCGGCCCCGGAGTCACATGCGCCCGACCCCGAGCAGAAAGGGAAGTGAGAGGGGCATGGGCAGGCCCGTCCCTGCGCCCCGGTTTGGGGGGACCTCGGTCGTTGGCCCAGGCCGTGCCCGGGGTGGCGGAGCCCCGGGGCTCGACGCTGCCTGGCCCTGCCCCTGCCCGCGGGAAACCGGCCCCGGCCCGGCCCCAG
Organism: Bucorvus abyssinicus; assembly: GCA_009769605.1. Taxonomy (NCBI): domain Eukaryota; kingdom Metazoa; phylum Chordata; class Aves; order Bucerotiformes; family Bucorvidae; genus Bucorvus; species Bucorvus abyssinicus. The sequence goes on from CM020047.1 coordinate 360,340, forward strand.
GTTGTAGACCCCGCCTGGCCCCGCTCACTCGGGGGGAAACCGAAAGCAGCGCCGGGCTGGGCCGAGACATGCCTAGCCTGCCCTGCCCTGCCCCGCCCGCCCCTCCCCTCCTCCCCGCCGGCGGGGCGTCCCGGGGGTCCGAGGCCGGATGGCTCGGCGCTGCCGGGGCTCCCTCCGCCCCCAGCACTGCCTGCGCCGCCGCCGCCCCGGGCACGGTCCCGGCCATGGGCCTCCCGCGGGGGCGGACCGCTCCGAGGGGACGGGCCAGAGCGGCCGGAGCGTGCCCCTTCCCGGAAAGACCGACGGCTGCGGGCCGGAGCTCTGCACGGAGGAAGGGAGAGAGTTTGCTGCCCGTTCCCGTTCCCGTTCCCCACTCACCCCCAGCAGCACCGCGCCGATCAGCCCCAGCAGCCCGAGCCAGTTCATGGCGCTGGCCCCGCTCTGCCGCCGCCCGCCCGCCTGCCCGCCCTATAATGCCTCGGCCCGTTCCCGCCCAGGAAAGGGGCGTTCGGCCGCCCGCCGCCCCCCCACCCCGGGGCTTCCCCGCCCGGGGAGCCCCGCCGGCGCCCGGCCGGGGGGCGAGAGCGGGCCGTGGGGGCCGCTCCCCGCCAGCCCGCCCGCAGGCCGGGACCAGCCAAGCTCCGCGGTGCCGGCCCGCTGGCAGCCGTGTCCGCAGCCCGGGCTCTAGCCCGGGACGCCCGCGGGGCAAGGCCGGGGGCTGCAGGAAAGTCGCCTGCCCCGGCCCCTCCTGCCTGCCGCCGTCTCGGCGGGGTGCGGTGGCCCCCGGTCCCCCTCCTGCCGCCGGGGTCTCGGCGGAGCTGCCGGGGGTCCCTGCATGGTGGCTTCACGCGAATGTGTCACTGGAGGTGGGAAGGTGGCTCCTGCCAGCCCCGCAGAGCCACGGCCCCGCCCTCTCCTTCCCGGGGCTAGCGAGGAGAGGGCAGGGGCAGGAATCAGCCGCGGGCCACGGCGAGCAAAGGGCCGGTTCTGGCGCCGCCAGCCCATCCCTGTGCTTCAGGTTCCAAGTTTCACTTCATTTTCCCAGCGGTAACTCAGAGCCACGGCCCTGGAGAGCCCCTCACCGCTGCTCGCGGGCCCCGGCCTTGCCACCACGGCCCCACAATGTGTCAGCTCAGAAACGGGAAGGGGGGAAGCGCTGGAGGCCCGGCTGTGCCGGCCACGCTCTGCCTCAGTTCTCTCGAAGAGTCCCCATGCGGTCCCCGGGGAAGTTCCAGGCTCCCCGGCCTGCCCCGAGACTTTTCCAGGACTCCCCTCTCCACCACGGCATGGAGCTGGGCCGGGAGCAGTGGCCTCTCAGCGTCCCTCGGGTGCCTGGGCACACCTTGCTCTGCCGTCCCGTCCCGCCACGGCCCCCATGGGTGGTGACATTGTGGCCGTCTTCAGGCTGGCGGGAGGGCAGGCAGCGTGTCCCCAAGCGCGGTGGCGGGAGCTGTGTGCTCTGGATTCCCCGTCCCACATCACTTCCCAAAACCGACTCGCTCGAGAGCGCGAAGGGTCCCCGGGGAGACTCGAGGGCAGAGACCAGGAGGCGAAGCTGGGGAGGGGATTTCTGGGCCCAGCTCCCGCGGGCCCAGCCTGGGAAGTCCCTGCAGCCTCGGGCAGCGTTTGCGGCTCTGGGCTCCGAGCGATCCCTGCTCCAAGCATGAGCGGCGCGGGTGCGGATCAGCCCGGCTCGGCGCTGCCCACTTGGCAGGAGCCCTGGCGGGAGACCCCGGCCCACACAGCCCACCCCGGTACCGGTGCCCGCATAACAGGGCAGGCCTGTGCTGGGGTGCCGGCCCGGGCTCTGCTCACCGTGGGCAGTCCCGGGCATCGCCGCAGGTGTCCCGGTCCCGGTCCCGGTCCCGGCCCCGCCCCAATCCCGATCCCGGTCCCGATCACGGCCCCGCCCCGCCGCCGTCTCTGCCACGATCCCGGCCCCGCCCCCAATCCCCGCCCGCCCCACCCCGTCTCGCGCGGGGTCTGGTGGCGCCACCCAGCGGCCTCGCCCGGCCGCCCTCCGCGGGACTCCAAGTCCCAGCGCGCCTTGCGGCGGAGGCTCGCGGGGCACGCCGGGAGCCAGGCAAGGCGTGCGGCCCCGCGCGCCTCGGCAGGCATGGCGGTGGCGGTTACGTCAGCGCGCTGCGCCGTAAAGTGCGTAGGCGTTGCCGTCCCGGCGGCGTTTTCTCTCGGCTTTGCGACGGCGCCGTGCGGCAGCGGTGGTTGGCGCCTTTGTCCTGGCGAGCGGCGGCCTGAGGCGCAGCGGGCCCGGCGCGGCGGTGAGTCTGCGGGCGGCCCCGCCGCGGCGGTACCGGAACGCTCGACGTGCCGCGGCAAACCCCGTGGGGAGATGAGTTCATCCTCCGCCCCGGCCGCCGCGCTGGGGCCGGGCCGGGCCGGGCTGGGCCGGGCCGGGCCGGGCCGGGCGTGCCTCGCGGCCTGCGGTGGGGCCTCGCCTCCGCCACATCGCCTGGCGTGGCCGGGAGGCGGGAGCGGGCAGCGCAGAGTGCGGGTTAGCTGGAGCTCCGCCGCTCCCCTTGCGGGACCGGCCGGTATATGTGGGGTTAACGGAGCTGCGAAATGCCCGATCCCCAGGCAGGGCGTGCAGCGGGTGATGTCGTTGTCGCGATAGCCCCCGGGAGGGCCTGTGGCTCGGGGTGAGAGCCACGGCCCCCGGTGAGGTGTCTGGCGGGTGGTTTTCCTCACCGCGGCTCGAGGACGCTGCCGAGGCTCCGCCGGAGCAGTTGAGCAAGCCCCGGGCAGCCGCTCTTTGGGAAGCCCGGCCGCGTTCTCCGGGCGGCCGTTGCGGCCTCGGGACGGAAGGCGCAGGCGTTCTCCGCGTTAACGTTTCCCTTGTGGGCAACGGTCCACACCCTAACCCTGCCCGCTCTCCTGGGTGCGGAAGAGCAGGCTGAGTGGGTGCTTCTGCTGCCCGAGAACGGGCCCCTGGCCTGGCTTTCGAGCGCGGCGGGTGGTGGCTGCCGAGCGGGGCTCAGCTCCGAGGCGTTGGGAGCCGGAGCTGGGCCGGAAGCTGCTGCTCCTCAGCACCGGACCTTTCAGTGATCGCTGTCTTTGTTGTCTGTTCTTGCTCAGGAACTCCTTGTGGGCTTGTGTGTCATGTTCCACTTGTGATAAGTTGGTTTGAACTTCCCACTTCAGCTGTGCTTTGCTTTCTGAAGTTGTACTGCTATTAATAAATAATTTTGGTTTTAAATATAAGATTTTTAGGGAAATGTAGCTTTAACTTCCAGTGGATTTACTGGTACATGAACTGATGTGGGCTGGCCTGTTGTGGGAACCTGCTGAGCCTGGTAGTCAGTGTCTGCATGGGGGATTGGCACCTTGAAGCTGCCCCAATGCATAGTTGCCCTCTATGAGCCACTCACCTGGTGCAGCGAGCCTAAAGCTGGGACAGCCATCATTTATTCTGGACTTGTGATTACGAAATGGCCCTTAATGCTGTGATCTACCCAGTGGAAGATGGTCAGAGGTGGTAAATGCTCCTGTGTGAAAGTTCCCTACTGACTCAACCCAAGTGTTTGGGATATACAGCTTTGTTTTGAAAGTGACCTGTGGGTGGAAAAATCACTCCCTGTTTTTCTTCACATGGAAAGCTCTTGCATCCTCATCCTGCCCTTAAGAAAAGGGAATTTGTCACTGCTGTTATACTGGCAGTGAACTGTCCTGGCTCTTGCTGGTGCCCGTTTGCTGTGTGTGTATGGGACACCCCAAGGCCATGTGCGCAGGTGCTCGCAGGGACTCCCAGCCCTGCTCCCTGATAGCTGGCTGTGACAGCTTGGGCATCACCCCACTCTCTGTGAGAACTTGAGCTGGATGGGCCTTCCATGTTTTACAGCTACTTAATCATTTTGGGAGAATTTCGGAAACTTCTTTCCCCTCAGCTGATGAGAACTTGAGCTGCAATAGTAGAAGAGAAATAAGTGCTTCTGTACAGAAATGGGATGAGATTTGGTACCTCTGATGGGGCAGATAAAATGGTGTGTGGACAAATTTGCAGGAGAACTGAGGAGAATATGGTAGAAGAAAGGACTTTGATTTCAGTTTGCCTCTTGGGTTTTTTATTTCCTCCCTTTTTGGGCAGTTCAGTCCATTTTAAAAGGTTTGTTCTCTGCCTCCCGACCCCGCAGGGCTTCCCAGCGGAAGGGGAAGAGTGATACAGCTGTAAAGTTGATTGATCTTAAGAAATAAAAAACTTATCTCAGATGCAGATGCATTTTTCATGCCAGTTAAGTGTTATAAAAGTATTCACATAAAAGCATTTGGTATTTTTGGACATTTGACGTGATCACGTGGAGACTCCTTTAGTGAATGGAGGTCACTGTCAGGGGTGTGCTGGTTGCCATCATCTCCTGGAGGACAGCAGCAGCTTCTGCTGATGCACTCAATTTCATCAGCTTTCTTTTTCCAGGCTTGTGGCATGTTTCGAACAGAAAACCCCCTCCCGCATTCCTGTAGGTCAATGTCCAGGAACTATGACAATGTTATTAAATAGTTTTTGAACTTTCAAGTTCCCCTTGAAAGTTTCAGTATGTTTTGGGTTTTTTTAAACTTTCTGGGGTGATGAATTTTAAACCGGCATCTACGAATCCTGGTGGGGTCTGGGGGTTTTTTCTGTCTTGGTGGTGTGTGTTACGTTGGTTTCTGCTGGTCGGGGTGTTCGCTGTGACTCTTTGGGTGAGTTTAGGCAGCTCCTCCTTTGCCTGTGCAGGGTGGGTCCAGCGCAGTGAGCCCTTGATGTGCTGGGGGAGATGTGGCAGCGCTGCAGTGTTTGTGAGGTGGGATGTGGTGGTAAATTCCCAGCCGTGGACCCGTCCTCTGTGGAGCTGACACCGCGATGGGGACAGGGACACGCTGCTCAGGGGGCTGTGAGTGAGAAACGCTGTTTTCTAGTATTGCAGAGCCATGGTTTCACGTTTAGTGAAGTGATCCAGAGGTGGTCGCTGAGAAGCCTTTAAACAGCCCTTCCTGGTGTCTGATCCAAAGCCTGTGGCAAGTGTTTGGGTCCAGTTATGCAATGTGGTGATGAGTGTTTCCTTTCCACTTATTAAAATATCGCATAGATTTCAACATGTCTCACCAGGGGACTGAAGAAGGAGACATGACAACAACGGGTGCATTGAAAGGCTTAAAGTTTTAGTGGAAAATGAGTTTTATTTGTATCTTACTTTGGAGTTAAACCATTAAAACTTACCTGCAAAACAACTCGGTTGCTGCCTTTCGGTATCACTGGAACACTGCCATGTGTGTTTGCCAGCCCTCCGTGTCCCTCCGATTCCTCTGGAGTGACATTTGCATCAAGCAGACCTGGTTGGTTTCTAGTCCGCAAGGCTGTTAAGTTTAATCTTGTTCCAGTTTAATGTCATGGATTGAAATTATATGCATGGCCGTTTCTCTTTTTTGCGAAGAGTTGGTTTTGGAGTGAAAGCAAAATGGCTCGAGGACGGAAGAGCAATAGCATCAAACAGAGCGACTTCACTAACAGCACCAATCCTCAGGACTTAGAGAGAAGACTTTTTGTCGGCAATTTGCCCACGGATCACATGACTCGTGAAGAAATGGAAGAGATATTTTCAAAATACGGCAAAATCAGGGGTTAGTATATTATCTTACGCCTTTTTGAGGCTGGGAATTCCATGAGAAATGTGACTTCCGTGCTTGTCAAGTGCTATTAGATGATGATGAAGAGTGACTAATGTTCTTCCCAAAAAGTGACCTTTTAATGACAAATTTTTCTGAAAAAGTGATTCCTTCAGCAGAGCTGAAATATCACGTGTATGTCAGCCATGTTTTAGCTTTCGGGGTTGTGGTGCAATGTTACAATGCCCCTTCAAGTGACTTCATAGTCTCTTAATCCACGCCTGGTCACTCCTGGGCCGTGTTTTGGTCACTTCTCAGAAGGAAACTGATCTACAGAACGCATTTCAGAGTCTTTGGGCTCTGTGTTGCGACCCTGGTGATGTGATTTTTCCCAGGAGACCTGTTTCTGGGCAGAGCCCCTCAGCTTGTTCGCCTGGTGGGGTTGGTTGGCGGCCGGGCGTGGGTTCGTGCTGTCCCAGGTTGTAACCGGTCTTGCCCTACTGTTGCCTTTTCCAGCCCTCAGCATGTACCATGGCTACGGGTTTGTGCAGTACGACCGTCTGGAAGATGTCCAGGCCGCTCTGGACGGTGAGAAGGGTCGCCTTTATAAAGGGTATAGATTAGGTAAGGAAACTGCTCTGCGCTCTCCTACTGACCCAGCATGCGTGCCGGTACGGAGAGTGCCTTTGTTTTAAAGCTCTCTGGGAAGGTCATGGCGTGAAACGTGCCCAGTCTTAGTCTGCAATCACTGCTCTGGGTATGTGTGTGCCTTCCAAGTTACCTGCTGTGGGTGCCACGTGGTTCTCCGGCTGCCCAGGTCTTGCTCTGAGCTCAGGTTGATGTGTCAGTACGTGAAAATGCCCTGTGTAAGAAACTGCTCAACACGCGAGGCCTGGCGGGCGGTCACTGGAACCACACACATGTGTTTTAAATCGTTTTTCAACCAATGCCGGGCTTCATCTTGACAAGTTCTCAGGGGCTGGTCACAGCACTGAGCAGCCCGTTAGGGAAGTTACCGTATTGGAGAGGTTTTGCACACCTCTCAGCTGTAAATACCAGCCGCTTTAAAATGCCATTTTCATAAAGATGAAAATAGTTCTGCTAAAAATGCTGGGAGCAAATGTAAACTGAAACAAATGGTTAGAAATCAAAGAGTCATCTATTAAATGCAAGCATGTAAATTACTTTTGAAGTAAGCTCATGCTAATTTGAAGAAAACCAGTTTGACTTAGAAAGGAATGAAAGAATCAGTAAGCAGTGACTTGTGGGAAGATGTGTGTGCGGTGACAGAGGTGAGCCAGATGATGGACATGGAAGAGAATAGGTGGGAGGGGACGGGGAGAAGTTATGGCCGGAAGCTTAGAGGAACAACCGCCAAGGTGTAACTGGCTGGAAATTATAACGGTTCTAACTGGAAAGGACCCCATAGTCTCCAGTTGATTCTTCTACTGTCTGTTTTTGAAGAGGCAGAAAGTGTTTTTTATATAACTTCCATTTCAGTAGCAAAATAAAATGGTAAAACAGCAGCTACCAAAACTAGACCTCGCAAAAAAAAATCGAATCTGTGATTTGAATCTGTAAATCATGTGATTCTATGACCTAACATCTGTGAGGCCCTGTGAAATGGAGACCTGCCTAAGCTGTTTGTGTTGTTTTTCCACAAGCCTTGGAAAACTGGGGCATTTCCAGGGATGTGCAGAGTGCTGCGGGTGTGCAGCAGGACAGGGATGAGCCTGGCTCAGCACCAGGTAACACAGGGAGTCTTTCACCTGATGCTCGGTTAATGCCAATCAAAATCAGTTCTCTCAAACTAACATGTGATACCTCAAGCTTTCTGGCTGAAAGTAGCAGTGTTGGTGTAAAAGATTTCTGTAAGGTCTTTGATTTGATTAAGAACAGAACAATTAAAACCAACTCTGGGTTAAACTGATGTCAAATGAATCTTGAGAACTGCTTTGAGTGGGCATCTGGAGTTGATTCTTGGCCGTACAGTGCTTTTATAGGTGACTTGAAGAAAACACACAGTGGTGCTTAAAAAGAGTCACTGGTGGTGAATGACCTGGAGTTCATCCTAAGCTGGGTGCAGCGGAGCCAAGGGGTGGGTCTGCACCCGGCGAGGGAGCATTCGTCACTCTCAGTGGCACCAGCCAGACCTGTAAGAGGGAGGTTTGGTACCTTGGGTTTGCTGCTGGAATACCACATTCAGTTCTGGTGTGCTCAGTTCAAAAAGAATAACACTAAATTGGAGAAGCCTCAGAAAAACCTGAGGAAGGCTCCAAGAGTTGGAGAGCAAGCACTGGGAGAGTCTCATGGTGCAGGAGTGGTGTTGATCTGGCTGTTAGACCTCGAGATAAGTGAAATTTCATCTAGCAGCTTAAGTACAGCAGGTCCTAAATGGAAGTAATAGTCTCTTTAACAGCAAAGTAGTTTACTGCTGGGATGAGTTATTGTGGCCTTGGTGGTTTCTGTGCTCTGAAGATTTTTGAATGGGAGCAGGATGTTCTGCTGAAAGCTGAGCTCTAGTTCAGTGCCACTGCTGCACTGGAGGTAGGAACTGTCACCTGTGTGTGTTCAGAAGGTTCCACTGGTGCTTACAGCGGCCCTGTCAGCTCCAAATCCTACAGGACAGAAGACTCATTCCTTTTTTTTTTTTTTGAAAGTTTTGTCAGTGTTCAAATCCTTAACCTGTAAATGCTGTTGGCATTAAATAAAATGTTATTAAATCTGTTCGTTTTGCACAAGAGAAGGATCCCTGTCAAAGGTGTGTTCTAGTAAAATATTTTTGTTCAGATTTAAATACATTTTTTTTATTTGAAAGAAATGTATGGTATTGAGTGTAAAAATCGTAATAGGTTTCTGAAATGGCATCTTAAAACAGAAAATAAAAATAATCTTAAACCAAAGAAAGCAGATAGTGTCTTGCTTAAAGATAACACTTGACTTTAAGGGCAAAAAAATTTTCAGCTGAAAAACAAATGTGAGAACAGTTGCTTCTGTTCTGCAGTCTGAGAGTTAAATCTGACTGCTAAAGCCACAGGAAGGTGAAGGGCTTCACGAGAGTTCAGCTCCAGTGCTGCATGGTGCTAACACTGCCGCATGTGCACCAACAAGTTTTCGTATCTTCACTGAGTAAAACTGTGCAGGGAATTAATGTCGCTCGAGCTGAGTTTGTGCCGGGGCACAGTGCAGCTGCACTTGACCTGGGAGGGGCTGCTCTGCTATCCTGTTGATGTGGTGCTGCGTTTGTGGGTAACGTTTGAACGCACTTGCTTCTCCCGCCCCTGCAAAAGAGAGCACGCTGCTGCTCGACTGACAGCAAGAGCCAAAATTAGAACTGACCCCTTAATTCTGATTTTAGTCTTGAAGTAATGAAAGATAGTTTGGGAAGTTAGAGAAGGTGTTAAGACTGAGTCTGCCTAAAGATGTTGGGGCGTTTGTTCTTTTGCAAGAGCTTTGAAAGTCATTAATGTAAATAACAGAAAATTTTAATTGGCGATAGAGTCTTGGGGAGAAGATAGGACTGAGGTTTATTTTGTTCTTTTCCTTAAAAAGCCTCTCGGAGTAAAAGGCCCAAAGTCATTTCTGTTTGTTCTTGCCCCCTCCAGGGCACTGTTTCCTCCTCCATCTGCTGTTGTGGAGGCTTTGTCTCCTCTCTGTAGAACAGTCTTGGCCCCTGCCAGTTTTGGGCAGCTTCACTTCTTCTGGTTGAGGACCAGACTCTGTTTCTTCTGCTCTCTTACTACTTTGTGTTTCACTTCACGGTGTTTTTCATGGAGATGCTCAGACGCCAACCAGTTTTCAAACTTCCAATCTGTTGCATCAGTTTGCATCATGTTACCAGTGGTGTTTTGGAAGCACCATGTTGACTTCATGAGGAGCTGGTGTTTGAGGCTCCTCAGTTCCGCTTCCTCCACTGGGCGGGGGGGACTCTACCACGTATGCTGCAGCGTCCCCAGAAGGCAGTTGCATGTGCCATTTGAGAGCCCTTGGGTATTTCTACGAGGGCAGCAGCATGCTCCATTGAACAGGACTGGCTGTGCTGGCCATCAGCTTTCTCTCTCAGAGGTTTTCAGACTCTGCTTTTTCTCCTAGAGTCCATGAGTTGCTTTCTTCTTGCTCATAGACTGCAGAAGAAAGAGGTTCTCTTATGGAATGAAGAGTCTGGATGTAGGCCTGAGTGTAAGGGGTTAAGACTTCACCCAGGCTGTTCACTCTAGTTCGAAGTCAGAGAAATCCATGAAAATTTCATTATGCTGTACTATCTAAACTTAATAAAAAATTGTCAAAGTGACAATGTCTCTCTGCTGAATGGATTTTCTTGCACCATCTGGATGTTGTTGAGCTTAAGTTGCTTTCGTTTGAATTGTGCTGATGATGTGTTTTTTGTTCCGTAGCATTGAACAGACGGGTTGATTATTCTTTACAGATATTAAGAAAGCAGTGGAAAGAAGAAATATGAGTAAAGCTTCATCAAGGTCCAGCCCGGCACGAAGGTAAAGTACCTGGAAGCAGTGAGTTCTAGTAGGAAGGTCAGGCCATGCGGGCACGAGCCCAGCAGCCTGTGCCAAATGTCTGTGTCTTCCCCACCGCCACCTCCCCAGACAAACGGAGACGCTCAAGCGAGACAGTCGGGATGCAGCCACTCGCCTCCGAGAGCCCTTCTGTCACTGACACCTCGGGAGGCATGAGGGAAGCCTCATCTCTGCGGCTGTTACTACAGCCAGGCGTTGTGTGTGGCAGCACAGGTTGTGAGAGACTTGTGAGGAAGAACACGCTCGATGTTTGCTTCTGACTCAAGAAGCCGAGGCTGATCTAGAGAGCACCGCGGGCTGTAGCCTTCCCTGTGCCATGCTGCAAGGACTGCGCGATCTTGCCTCTTCTGACACTGAAAGCTTTCTGTGCTGAAAGGACACTGGGAAAAGTGCGTGAGCGAAGCAGGAGGCAGAGGAAACCTCTCTGCTGTGTGCTCGCATGGCTGGTGCCTGGTTGGTGCATGTGCCACCACACCCTCCCTCCCCTCGTGGGCACAGCACCTGTGGCTCCCATGCCTGCACTGCCTGGGATGACTTCAAGCGGAGGAGACGTGGACTGTCCTGTTACAGGAAGATGAGAACAGTTTCCTCTCTGTGGCATCGCTGGGGAGCGCACGAGGACGTGCTGTGGCTGTAGTTCGGAATGAGGTGTGTGTCTCTTGCACCTACGCCGTAAAACTCTCCACACCAAGGAGAGCTGGACTTGAAGGTAATCACGCTCTCACGCATCTGCTGCGCTACACTAACTTGACCTGTTAAATTACAAAAATGAGGAATAAGTGCAACGAGGAAGACATCTACCACTAAAACCAGAGAATGAGCAGCTGCAACTCTTGGCATCATCTGCGTCTTGTGTATGTGCCGCACTTACCCCACAGGCCCTGTGCAGGGTATCAGGCCCCTGAAATGCTTTGGGCCCAGCTGAGGGTGCCCAGGCATTGTCAGGTCTGCTCAGTGCTGATGTGAGGACCCCAGGAATCCTGCACATACATGAGCATCAGGCGCTGGTGGCACAGCTTTGGCTGCCATGGCACCCCAGGTGCTGGGGAGCATTGGGTCACAGAGGCAGGCACCTCTGCCATGAGCACAGGTCCTCAGACCACACTGCCAAGGGACGAGCAGCAGGCACTGATGCTGTGGGCATTGGGACCTGTTGTCACGCTGTCACAGGCCCTGAGGAGCACTGGAGCACTGGGCTGTGGACTGGGCTGACAAAGGCTCTGGTGCCACTGTAACAGGTGCTGGGTTCCAGCCGGCACGGCAGACACCGTGGCTGTCCTGTGTCGCTGGCACCAGGTCCTGGGCACAGCTGTGGATGAGGGGCTCTGGACCACGCTGCAGGCATGTGCATCACAGCCACTGGTGCCGGGGTGCAGGTCCTGTGCTGTGCTGCGCTGCAGGCAGTGGTGCTGAGTCCCCAGCAGACGCAGGTGGTGTTGCTGGTGCTGCGGGAGCCAGACTGAAGGGACAGTATGGAGGCAGAAGTCCTCTCCATGAGCAGCAGCAGTGATGCAAGAGTGGAGGGGACCCATGCCACAACTGTGCTGCTGTTCGCTCCGGGTTGTTTTGTCCCTGCAGATACTGAACGTGGCCGGTTGCAGTCACCGCCACTCCAGCCAGAACAAATGTCACTCACCAAACAGCTTCGCTGCATCCAGGTGGTTTGCCCTGTGGTCCCTGCAGCTACAGCAAGATCAGTTACTCCATGTCCATTAGAGCAAACCAGAAGTTTCCTCAGAGCTTCTGCCACCGTTTGCTGTGCGCTGGGGGGAAGGGGGTGATGATGTGCTTCTCGTGGGATGTGGTTTCCATCAGATCACAGTCAAAAAGCAGATTTGTGTGTCCTGGAGGCTGAGAGAGTTCACACTTGTTGGTGTGGCAGTGCAGTTTCTTTTGCAGGAAGAGGCTGTGTGTGCTCTTGGTGGCAACTCTGTGGTTCGTCCCAAGATCAGTTTTGTACCTGCCATAAAACCAGCAAGTGCCAGCGCTTCTGTGGGTCCCCAGCACCACTGGGCCCCCAACACCAGTGTCCATCACAGGCTGCGCCTCCATCCCGTTACTGCCTGCACTGCCGGATGCTGAACACGGCTCCCATGTGCTCTCTGGTGATGACTGCGTGAGCACACTGCAGTAGTGGAAGCAGAATTCTGTTCTGTTCGTCCGACACACTCTAGATGAGTCTGGTAGAGGACTAAAAGTCTGTCAAGTTCTGGAAATAAAAAGATTCAAATGGTTGACAGTGTTGGGGGAAAGAACTTTCCAAACCTGTGAAGTTCAGTAGTTTCTCTGCAAGATTTTTTTATGTTTGGCTTAGACCACAGTGAAGTTATGTGGGTTTTTTTCTGGAAAATAAAATACGACCTGGAAAACAGGAACATTATTCTTCCTGCCTCTGAAGACACACGGTACAAAGCTGGAATGAGGTGGATAGTTCAGGTATGACAGAAGCCTGTTGTTGCAGAGGATGTGGTGCGGGCTGGGTTTAGTACCTGCTGAACAGGATGAATGCAAGACTGGCTTTCTGCAGAAACTGCCTTCAGACCTGAGATGCGGCGGTGGCTGTCGCTTCTCCTTGCCAGCAGCACAAACTCAACCACAGCAGGAACCTGCAGTGTCTTTGATCACAACCAGCTCCTTTTTTAATCCGATGCCAATAACAAATTATTTCAGGTGTTGGCTGTCATTGACTGGTGAATTTAGCGGAACCCTCGAATGCCCCTGACTGTTGCATATTTGGGGGTATTAAGCTACAGCACCTTGTATTCTCTCAAAGAATTTGCAAAAATGTGTTTGATGGATGATCTGTGGCTGACGATGGAGGCCAGAGGCCTTGAACTGGTGGTGCCTGAGGTACCTGTTCCCTTCTTCTGTGGGTGCTCTGCACTTGTAGTGATGCCCCACTAAGGAGCTTTCTGGGACTGGTTTGACTGTGATGAACATTAGAATTGAGAAGCTTCTCTAGGCTCCTTGCACAAATAAGTGTTCTGGGCAGTTCTTGCTGTTGTGGGATAGGAGGGAGGATTCACCTCAGGTGAGAGATCTGGGGTAACCGTGCTCCTGTCGTTAGTGTCTAATGGAGTTTCCCTGATGTTTTCCCCAGAGAGTCGTATGCCTACGGGGATGGCCGAGATGCCAGACGCGACCGCTCCCCTCTGCGGGGGAGCCCACGCAGAGACCCCAGAGATGGGAGGGATGGTAGGAACGGGCGAGATTCCAGAGATGCTCGAGACATGCGAGCTAGAGACATGCGCGACGCCAGAGACCACAGGGACCTGCGAGACCCACGAGATATCAGGGATCCACGAGACTTGCGGGACCCTCGTGATGTTCGAGACCTTCGCGACCCACGGGAGCCACTGTATGATCGCTACAGGGACCCACGGGATGTGAGAAATCCACGAGATGTGAGGGACCCACGGGATATGAGGGATCCATGGGATATGAGAGACCCTCGGGACCCCTTGTGCAGGTAATCTCTGCGGGTTTGTCTCTATGGCCCTCCTGCCTGGTTTGGGTGGTGTCCAGCATTCAAGACAAGGAAATTGCGCTGGCTGGGGACCATAGGGTGCCTGCTCTATGTCCAGTGGGGAGCAGGTGGGTGCTTCAGGAATTAAACTGGAGGAAGGTCTGTGTTGTGCATTGGCCAGTTACTGCCTGGGGCTGTGCTGGAGTGTGGACACTGTTCCTACCTCTGTAAACGTTGCAGACGAGATGAAGCTTATGACCGTTACCTTCGCCTTGAAGACTACTACCGGCGGAAGGACGACTCTTACTACGACCGCTACAAAGAGCATTTTGATAGAGCCCCAGTGAATTCGGAAGGTGAGCACCGGTAATGTGTTCACGGGTGGATTCGCGTCCTCCCTTGGGGGATGCGGGACCTGCCTGCAGTGCCGTGTGTGTTCGGAGGCTCCGAGCACATCCGAAGGGCGTGATGTGCTCTGTCCTTGTCACTTGCCTTCAGACCGTCTGAAGCGTGAGGAACGGCGCCGAGAGGAGCTGTACCGCCAGTACTACGAGGAAATCAAGAGACGTTTCGACGCTGAGAGACCTGTGGACTGTTCTGTCATAGTGGTGAATAAACAGACAAAGTAAGATAATAGTTATAACCAATTTTATTATTGCACTGTAGAAGAAAACAGAATTAAATTTAGTACTGCCTTAAGGCTGTTTGTCCTACAGGCTGCTCTTGAGCAAACGTGGCTTTAGAGCCCTCAGAAAGCTACAGCTCCTGTGCTGTTCTGGGAGTATATGTTGATGAGATGGAGAAATGTTGTATCTTATGCTTCTCTTTCATTTCCTTCTTGTCACCTATAACTACACCTTTTCCTGATAACTTTGTACCTACTTTTCATATTAGCTGACTGTCACAGCAGGTTATAGTGGCCTGTACTTCATGTTCATGGGTTGAACAATGTGGAACTTGTTAATAGGTGCAGAGCAGTGTCAGAGGGGAGCCCCATCAGGCTGGGTTACTAGGCCAGGTACTAGTAATTACCATTAATCCAAATGTGCCAGAAATACAAAATCACTGCTGAAAGTAGCCGTGAGCGATGCCGGAAGCATATGTGGTAGTGCCAGGGTGGTGTCCTGTGGCAGCCCCAACACTCACTGAGGTGACGGGGCTGGTGTGGTGTTGGAGCAGGGGTGCACCTGGACCTGGTTCAGCAGAGGGGCTCTCACGACGGCACCACTCCGATATCTGGATCTGCACAGATAAATACATTTCAGAATAGCAAATAGGTAAATAAACCACAGATCTGGCTTGGAGCCTGAGCAGAAATTGAAAGCTCTGTCTTCTTAGCCCTCAGAAAAAAGATCAAGAGTTGCTTTTACTGAGCTTTGCTGTATCTGCGAGGCAGGAGGAGTGAGCTGGTGCTTGCCTGGGCTGGTGGTGGAAGGTAGAGCAGGAAATCGGAACGTGGGAAGCAGCGAAACTAGAATAGACTCGTGTGGTTGGCTTTTATGGAGGTGATTACGTATTGGATAACGCTTTGATTACCTGTTGTTGATAATTGTCGGGCATCGAAGCATCGATGTCACCTACTATAGACCTGTGGCTCCCGAGTGGCTTAGATACACATTGGTGAAACTT
Organism: Bucorvus abyssinicus; assembly: GCA_009769605.1. Taxonomy (NCBI): domain Eukaryota; kingdom Metazoa; phylum Chordata; class Aves; order Bucerotiformes; family Bucorvidae; genus Bucorvus; species Bucorvus abyssinicus. The sequence continues at coordinate 375,565 of CM020047.1, forward strand.
GGAAATCCTTAAAAAGACAGTGAGCAGGGCGATTGGTTTTGGTCAACGATACAAGTTTGCATCCCTTGAACCCCTCTCAGAAGGAGGGGTGCCTGCAGCTCGCTGTCTCAGAGCACGTGTCGGTCAGTTCTGCAGCTCAGCACTGAGCGTCGCAGCTAAAGAAAGACTCGAGCGCTCCCAGCTCAGGTGTGGGAGTGTGCTTCGTGCTTGGAATGGGAAGACTGCAGGGCAGCGGATCCCAGAACAGCGGATCCACAGGTGTTGTGTTGGTACTGGGTTAGAGTAGAAAGCAGCTACTGGAACCAAAGAGCAAGACCAGGAGTCAGGCGCGTTTGAATGCTGAAGGTACTGAACATAGCCCATATGATGGCTCCTGTAGGTTGGCTGCTCTGCTGTGCACCCCGCAGGTCTCTGCAGGCATGAACTGCCTCGCTTTATGAGGTCGGTTTAAACCCATTATATGCCGGCAGATTTGTAAGAGTGTAAATCCCTTTGCAGACACTGTTTCTCAGCGGGGCTAAGGCTTGGCTGAAATTATTTCAGTTAAACTGGAACGACTGATCCAGATCAGCATAAGGGCTGTTACGTCACTGTCATGAGGTTGCTGTTACACTGTCCTGCTCAACAGTGTGAAGTTTGTCAGCCACCAGAAGAGCGACTCTGAGGTGATGGAGAGGGTGGATGTGCTGGGTTTCTGTATCTGAATGTGACTGACCTGTCAAACCTGCCGGCTCTGCTTTGTGGTAGGGAGTACGCGGAGTCGGTGGGGCGGAAGGTGCGGGATCTGGGCATGGTAGTGGACCTCATCTTCCTCAACACAGAGATGTCGCTGACGCAAGCCCTGGACGATGTGAGCAGAGGAGGGTCTCCTTTTGCCATTGTCATCACCCAGCAGCATCAAGTTCACCGCTCGTGCACTGTTAACATCATGTTTGGCACCCCGCAAGGTACTGAGGTCTCGGTGGGCTGCGTGGTCCCTCTGAACCGCTCAGAGTGATGCTTGAGAACACTTCCTTCCAAGCAGGATCACTCGGGACAAAGTTCATCCTTGCTGTGACACACGTAGTTATTAATGAGTTGACACCGTGTCATAAATGCAAACATCACTAATTACAAGCCTCTGTAGTACTTTAGTTGTCCCTTGTCAAAAGGACTGTCTAGTTTCTGCCAAGAGGGAATCCCAGCTGGGTTCCTGGCACCCAGTGACACCAGCCTTTGCATCTTGGGGCAGCTCTAGAAATGACTGCCCTGCCCTAGGAGATTCTGGGTGGTACCAGCCCAGCCTCCACTTATGACTTGCTGCTCTCAGAGAGGGCATGTTTGGAACGTGACAAATTACAGGACAGATCTTAAAAATAAATTAGATTTAAGGAAAACAGAGTAAGGGTAGTGCATTTGGTCAAGGCAAAGATCTGATCCTGAAACTGGGAGGAGTTGTTAAAGAGCTATAAAGTGATTGGTGTATGTGCTCCACCTCTTAATGCTATTTACACTTGTCACATCACTTTGCATCTCAGGGCATGACTTGGTTGTGATCGGGTGGGTGGGTGTAGGTACTGGAAAACGTCTTGTCTGACTGGTCCCAGGGAGCCTGTTGCTCTGACCCTGGGCTGCTGTTACACCGGTGTGTTTGATCACACTTGAGCTTTCCAAGGTTATTTCTCCTTTATGGTGTCCTCAGGGAAGGTGTTGTGGGGCTCCTCTGGCAGAGCAAGCTTCTGAGCGCAGAGCCACCGGTGTAGGTGTGTGTGCAAACTGGAGGAGCCGGGGTTCTCTTCACATTGGGTGTGGGTGTGATGGGGGGTTCCCTCATTTCCTGCAGAAATGCTCACACACAGCTTTCACTGAGGTTTCCACTGCCCTTGGTTTAACTCTTAACTTGGTTTAGCACCCGCCCTCCCGCCAAAGCTCCTCCTGTGCCCGATCCGAGGGTGAGTCGGATCTGATGAGAACCCCAGAGCTTTCTAGAGATTCTGTACGCTTACTTGAACCCCACGCAGCCACCTTTCTTTCCATGGGAGCTCCAGGGAACCCTTTCACAACTGTTGGAATGACCCTGGTTTCCTGTTAGGAGGAAAGGAGTGGCAGGGTTTGGTGTGTGCAGGGGTGAGCATGGGCACTTTTGGGAAAGTAAAGGCTCTTTTGATCTCCCTACTTAAATCTGTGTTCAGGGAATTGTTTGTGTTTGTGCTTTGTGTGGTGGAAATAACCTGAAAAACTTCAAAAGGCAGCTGCAAAAACACGAAGAGGTTGGAATTGACCATTATTCATTGTATTGTAGAACTTGACCACTGCGTATTGCCCCAGAGCAGTAAACACAAGCAGCAAAGTGAGGCTGAGCCAGCACTTCTCTCCTCCCGTGTACGCAGTACAGAAGCCAGTAGTAGTTCCATCACTGTCCTCCTCTGGGAACCCTGAACAGCCTTCAGAGGAAGGTTTTGGGTCTATCCAAGGGTTTAGCAGTGGAATGGCTGGAGCTGTTTCCTGTTGGAGCATGCAGAATGTATCTGAGAGGTAGAGGGAGCTGCTTTCCAGTCCAGTTGGCCGAGAGGCAAGACAGACCTTTCCTGAGCTGGTATTCAGAGCCCTCAGCCGTGGAGGAGGAGGGCGGCCTTGCTGGGTGATAGCCTTGAGCCTGCTGTTGGCTTAGGAGGTGGAGCTGTTCCTGCATGCCCTGGAAGCTTCACCAGTCTACGCTGGCAGTGCCTGTCGGCCAGGCGAGGTGTGTGGCTGTGCCTGAGGCACCTCCTGCCAGCGTCACTGGGGTGTGCTGAAAATGTCCCTTTTCCTTGTGCAGAGCACCGCAACATGCCCCAAGCTGACGCCATGGTGCTGGTGGCAAGGAATTACGAGCGCTACAAGTCAGAGTCGCGGGAGAAGGAGCGGGAGGAGATCGCCCGGCAGGCTGCCAAGATGGCAGATGAAGCTGTTCTGCAGGAGCGGGAGCGTCCGCCCCCTGTGGAGGAGGGGGTCCGGGGAGGGCATCCTCCAGGGATCCAGACACTCCTGAACCTGCTGGCAGACAATCGCTACCTGACTGCTGAGGAGACTGACAAAGTCATTAATTACCTGAGAGACCGGAAGGAACGGTTGCTGAGGGGAAGCACTGATTCTCTGCAGGGTGAGGCTCAGCCCAGACTGGGCTGTTAATCGTGTGGTTTGTGGGCTGGGATGGCAGAACGGTCCAGGAGTGCGGAGGAGTCCTGGTGTAATTCCTCACACAGCACCTCTCTTCACCAAGCAGGACGTGTCATTGGAGTCCTGAGACAATTTGGGTCTCTCATGTGAAAGAACTGTTACACAGGGTTGTCTCAGGGGAACCGCAGCGCTGCTGTAATGGTTTGGTGCTCCTCGAAGGGCAGCAGCTCTGCTGAGCGGTTTGGGTTCCCTGGAGCCATGCAGCTCTCCTCTTCGGGGGATGGGTATCCATCGATGCTCCTGTCCTTGGTAGCTGTTTCCCTGGTTTTCTTTAGGTGCCCCTTCAAGGGCCTTTGCAGAGCTTTAACCCTCTTTTCTCTCTTTCCCAGCATCCATGTCGAGACAGTCTTTGGGGGCACCATCAGGATCATCTCTGGGGAGTCAGTCCAGCCTTCCGAGCTCTCAGGCTCATCAGGGCTCACAGCCGCTGGTCTCGGCTCCTTCTGTTCCAGTGTCCTCTTCCAATCCTCAGCAGGAGCTTCAAGCAAAAATCCTCAGTCTCTTCAACAGTGGGGCGGCAGCGGTGGCTGCTGCTGCAGCCAACAGCAGCTCTACGGCCTCTGCAGGCGCGTCGGGTGGCACCGCGAACCAGAACTTTGCTAACATGGCCAGCAGTCAGCCCCGGCCCACACAGATGGGTGCTGGAAATTTAAACCAGGCTCCGCAGAGACTGCAGACTCCCAGCGCACAGCTTCCTGCTCTCCAAGGCCCCTCAAGAAATACAGGTCCAAGGCCTGGAGCTCCTCCACAAGCTCAGTCGCTCTTTGGTCAGCACCAAAATCGCCTGCCTGCGCCTGGCAATGTCCCTGCTCAGAGGCCAGTGTCTTCTGGTATCAACTTTGACAACCCCAGTGTACAGAAAGCCTTGGACACCCTCATCCAGAGTGGTCCCGCCCTCTCCCACCTTGTGAGCCAGACCGTGGCCCAGGGGCGAGCAGGATCCTCAGCCCAGCAGCCGATGGGTTCCTACCAGCGGCACTACTGAAGCTGAGCTGCTGGGCCTGTCCCCCTTCCCTCGGCCATTCCACACTCGCAGTTCTTTGAGGAGTCTCCAGTCCTTGGCATGGGCGGATGCCCCAGGACATGCATGTCCTCTCCACCTGGCGAGAGGGTACCCCAGCGGCATAGCTGCTGGCTGCTGCTCGTGCTGCCCTGCCTGCCCCGCTCCCGCTGGCGGTGTCCAGAGGAGCACGCTCCGCTCCCAGCGGCACCACGTGCTATGAGCCGCTTTGGCTCATCGGTTGTTTCCTCCAGCCCCAGAAGCTGCTGTGGCGAGTCCCACATTTCCTCGCTCCCAGCAGCTGGTGCGTCTCCTCTGGCCTCGCTGCACGGTCTTGGTCTAGTTTTGGGTCTGTGGTTCCAAGGAATCGGGGGCAGAGTGTTGCGCTGCCCAGGCCCTCTCGGGGACCCGCCCGTTTGGAATGGGCACTGTTCTCCTTTGGGTTTCGTTATTTCTTGTCTTGATGGCCTATAAGCCAGTTGGGAAGGACGGTGGCAGCACTAGCTGCTGGGCTCTTGAAGCACATGCCTGACCGCTGCTTGGTGACCCCGGACCCAAGGGCCCGCAGCTGGACCGTTGTGTCCTGGCAGGGTGAGGCAGCAATGCTCCTCACCTCGCCCAGCGCATAGGAACTGGCAGCGCTGGTCTGAGCGCTGTGGCCAACCTGAAACACAAGAGCTTCCAGCCAAGGCAGAGATTTCAAATGGTCTGTCAATTTTCCTACCCCAGGGTACTCAGTGTTAGATCAACCTGTTAAATTTGGTGTATAAATTTCCTTTTCCCATTACCTTGCTGCAGGACAGTCGGTTGTTGTCGCCCAGCAGCTCAGCCCAGCCCTCGGGAACCCGCAGCCGGGGACCAGTGGTGAGCATCGCGCCCTGACGCTTCCTCTCACTGTCGGTTGGGGCTCGTTGCTGTGGGGAGGAGGGGCAGTGCCAAGATGCAATACCAGGATTTTATACGTTTTTCAACACTTTGGTAGCTGCAGCGGACAGTTGAGCAGAAAATTGAGGGGTGATTCTGCACTGTTTTTAACCCGTAACGTACTTCGATACCAGCACACGAAGCATCTCTGACCTCTGCGGTCCTCCCTGCTGCGGCCTTCTCATAGCTTCCTGCAGAGAACTGACAGGCACTGAGGGAGCGGAGTGTTCGGAGCCGAGGGTTCTCTTTGTCCCAGGTGATTTGTGTTGTAGCATTTTTTTTCTCTCTGTGCTGTTAACAAGAGGGCGTTACTTTCTAATAAAAAGGCAGGAAAAACGTTTCATTGCATTTTTGCAGCTCGGGTTCTGCTGGAATACGCTGTCCTACAGCGTTTCCCATGATGTTCATTCCTGACGGGCTGGGTCAGTTGCTGCCTGGCACCGGTTGCTGAGTGGAAGCGTTTGGCCCTCACTGCGACCCGCTGTGAGCGAGTCATGGTCTCTTGGTGTCTTTAACGCTTCAGGTTTGAGGCTCCTCACAGGTACTTGATCTGGGCAGCGCAGCCCCAGTCCCCCGTTCGGGGCCACGCTGGGGAGCAGGGCCGGCGGGGAGAGGTGGGGATGGTGTTCACCTGGGCCAGCGGCCAGCAGCGCCAGTGGCCCTGCCGCGGGTGCTGGTCACAGTGCACCTGCTGCATGGATTCAGGGCTGCTTGTCCCCGCAGTGTGATTAGCACCAGCCTCAACCTCGTGCCACTGTTAGGACACAGCCTGACGTCAGGTGGAGGTTGGTCTGTCTGACATCTGTCCTCCAGCCTCCTCTCGTCAGAGCCCTTTCTCCACCTCTACAGCCCTGCAGACACGCAGCGCCTTTGCTGGGGTGACCAGCAATTCGCCTGAGCTTGACCATGGAGTTGCGGCACCTGGGAGAGCCTGTTTCCCTCCCCGTGTCCTCCTCCCTCTGTGACCTGCCGGGGCTCCCTCCTGGTCATGGAGGTGGAGCAGCCAAGTGCAAGAGAGCCACAGAGACCCTGGAAGTAAGTGAAAACTCCCCGGGCAAGTAGAGAAGGGTGTAATAAAATCGTTTATTGCATTTTGTGCAGACAGGAGTCTAGAAAAATGGATACAGGTAAAGCAGTAAAGCATTAACAGGGAGCATTCAACAGCTGAGGAGCCGCTCCTCCATCGATACCTGCACGGGGAACACGGGGCTGCACAGGGGCGGCCGAACGCACGGTACAGAAACACACACAGAAATTAAATGCAAGCCTAATATACTTTTTTTTTTTTTTTTTTGGTTTGCAACCTGTTTTATTTACAAGGTTTTCAACTTAATTGCATTGCTCTGCACACAGATTTTCTAGAACACAAAGCATTACTGGTCACTACGTGTCTACTGAAATATTGCACTCGAATAAAAGTCACTCGGATGGACGGAGAACATCTAGCTACGGTGTAAAAGAGTAGTGAATGAACCGACTGATAACATTCATAACAAATATATTGCACATGGAGCACAGAAAGTGTAACCAGCAGATCCCAGACCGCTGGGGTCCTTCTGCTGGTTTTTAGTCCTGCTACACCGAGAAGGGTCTTGACTCGTCTAGTGCAACTCTCACCCTTGTGCAGTACCTCGGACCTTCCTCCTGACCAGCCAAGGACCCGTGCTGGCCCCGGAGGACGCTGCCCGCCAGTGACAGTTGGTGGCTTGTGGCCTGAGCCACTGGTGGCCGCAGCTGCGCGGGGGCCTGTGCCTGCCCAGCAGCAGGACCCTGAGCAGATGCTGCCGCTCGCCCGGTGTCTGGCCATGGGTACATGTGCTCCCCGCGGGCCACGTGGCCACACTGTCAGCCCACCGTCCCAGGGGGTCACCTCTGCTGGGCGCTGCTCCTGGCAGCAGCCTGCTGTGAAACACCTTGGGGGTCAAGACCTTCCTGTCTGGAACAAAACCCAAAACGTGTCTGCGCATGTGCCAGGGAGGAACTTGCGTGTCTACCAGAGGAGGACACTGTCTTCACCACGGTGGAACAGCGGAAGGGTGCTCCAGGGGAAACCAAACACTCACAGAGGCCGAACGTGCAGGGCTGGGTTTGTAAACTAACATGCAGCGCTGTCTGCTAAAACTGGCCCTCTCTGGCCCGCGGCACAGGAGGACTTGCTGTGGGACCCGCACCTTTCTGCCACAGCCAGACTCTGCCTGGGGGGTGTGGCGGCAGCCCTGGCTCTGCCCAGAGCTGTGCCCTAGCTTCGCTGGGTGAGGAAGGGGAACGCTTGGTTTTGGCAGCAATGATGTGGGGAGCCAGGACCGCGGCTTTACCGGGGTGAGGGTTGAAGTGCTGAGGGGGAATGGGATCCGTGGGTGATGCTGGGGAGGAGATGAAGAAAACCCCCAGTGGAGGAGTGCCCTGTCCGGCTGTCGCGCTGCTGCCCTGGGGCAGTGGCTCTCCCTGCTCCCCTGTACCTGCGGCCGAAGGAAGAGCTTTGGTCCGGTCACTGCCTGGCACATAACCTGCCTCCGCTCTTGTGCCCTCGGTGCTGAGCAGGAGGGGACCAGCACCTGCAGCTGCAGGCCCCGTGTCACCACACAGCAATAGCCGAGCTGAAATGGGAGGGTTACTGCAGGGAGCGGGCGGCATCTCGTGTTGAGGAGAGCAGCGGGCAAGTGTTCCAGCCCCAACACAAGGGGAGTGGGCAGGTTGCTGCGCCTGCTGCCCCCGGTGCTGCAGAAGTGCCTCAAGTAACTTGGGGAGGCTGGAAACAGCACGTGAGCTGGTGTGTGGTGGTGTAGGACCAGCCGCAAGGGGCAGAGCAGCTCCACCCTGGCACACCCTGGTTCCCGTGGGGCTGCCCTTCCCAAAGCCAAAGGAACGCCTCACTGGCAGACACCTGCTCCCGCGAGGAGAGGCCGTGGCAGGGCCAGGGAGTGCTGCCCTGTGTGTCTGCACCCATCATCATCCTCTGCTGAAACCAGGTCTCGGCTCACCCTGACCATCACCCCCTGCAAACACCGAGCTCACCGTGCCCTCGGGACTGCCTGCGCCAGAGCCTGCGGCATGGAGTGGTGCAGCCACACAGGGAGCTGAGCTACTGTGGCAGAAAGCCTGGCTGGGGCTGGGGCTGCTGCTGGAGAGAAGGGAGGCACTTTGGGAGGGATGGAAATGCGGCAGCAAGGTACGAGCAGGCACAGATGTGCAGCTGGGGTCTGGTTTTGGTCTGGAGTGTGTCCAAGTAGTATCTTAAAGCAAAGGAAAAAAAAGAAAGTCAAAAAACCCACTGCTTTTTATGGGAGCATCCCCGAAGAGCCATGGCCCAGCCCCAGAGGAGTGGGGGAGCTCTGTAGGGCGGGGGCTGCCAGCGCGGATGCTGCAGCAGCACCCGCTCCCTCTGTGTCGGCCAGGTGGGGCCACAGGTTGTGCAGTGTGGGCGGGTTTGGGGAGCAGTTTGGGGGCTGAGATGGGGAGAGCTTCAGCGTGGGGGCTCAGCTCTGGCTGGGGGAAAAGCGCTGCCGCTCTGGGCCAGGCTGGCACCAAGCAGCCAGCGCTGCCGGGAGAGGGCAACTCTTAGCAGGCTGCACTTGGAGTGGAAGCTCAAATCTGCTGTGAAACAAGTTCAGAAAAGTCTGTGACTTCTTTTCCCTGAAAACTCTTATGAAGCTAAATTGAGAAGAGAATGAACCTGTGACCTGGCCCTTTCCCAGGGCCGCCGGTGGCCGGGGAAGGCTGCAGCCATTCAGTGTGGCAGGTGGGCACCCGTTTGTGCAGGAGCAGCCCGTCCCGGCTCTCTGTCCCCACGGCCTGCTGCTAGCAGAGCCCTGCATCTCTCAGAATAGATATAGATCTCTATATATAGACTTCATCTGGTTCTATTCACATAAATATGATCACTTTAAAAATACACGTACTGTATTATGTACACTATGTACATGGGGCCGGGGCGGGCACGGGCGGGCGCCCTGGCTGCCCTCGGCACCGCTTCCTGCGCGGTTCCTGGAACCGTTCACATTTGTTAAAAGCTCCTCAGTTTCTCTGGCATGAGAGATGCTGGGGGTGGGGGGGACGACACGACAGCGGGGGACAGCCCTGCAGCTGCTGCCGACACTAAGAGGTGTCCAAGCTGTCCCGAGCGGGGCTACCTGGGCAGGTATCGGGCCGCAGCGGCCACACAGCCAGTGCCTGGACCACCCTGGCCAGTTGGGTGCCGGAGTGCTGTGGGTGGTAGGACCTCTACAGCCACCCCTCGCTGCGGGGTCTGTCCCTGTCAGACCAGGCAAACAGACTTTGCATATGTTAGAACTCACATGGATCCGGACTTTCCCACAGCAGCATCTGCTCCTGCCTGGGGCTGGGGCAGCAGCGAAGCCCTTCGGAGCAGCAGGGAGCACAGCGGGGCACAGGGGGACCTGGATGCACGTGCAGGTGCTGGGACCAGACGGTGCCAGGGACCCGAGAGCCCCCAGTGCCCCCAGTGCAGGGCGGTGAGGAGCTGGGAGGGGGGCAGCATGGGCTGGGACTCCTCTGCGCCCAGGCCAAGGGCAGGTGCTGGTGCCTCGGGGGTTCAGTGGCACCCATGCAGCTCCAGTGGCCTCAGAGCAGCTCCGGCTCACGTTGCGTGTGGTGGGGCCTCCACTCGGCTCCAGACACCGCAGCTCCACGCTGTGACCATGGCACAAGCACCAGGGGAGCACCAGGGCAGAGTGAGCCTGGGGTCAGTGGGGAGTGGGACTAGAAGCACCCCCATCCACCCCAGGCCATGGCTCGTGCTCCAGCACTTGACCCCCTGCACCTGCCCCCCACCCTCTGCCCCTCCAAACCATCAGGCTGCATCTCCACAAGCTCGGCCACAGCCTCCAGCGACGGATGGCGCCGAGGCAGCAGCGTGGTGGGGATGTCCAGGCCCATCGTGGCGAGGGGCGGCCAGGGGTCAGCGCTGTGGGAGGCAGCCCCAGGCGCTGCCGGAGGTGGGTAGAGGAGCATCTGGTGAGGAAAGTCGTGCTGGTGGCCTCTCTTCTCCTAGCGCCTTGGCAGGGAGGCAGGGCACGGGCAGCGAGCGGCCACAGGGCATGGGCACGTCCAGCCAAGCTCTGCCCCCGGCGCCCGTCTTGGCACGGCCACGCTCCTGCCCGGCTGGGGTCTGCGAGCAGCAGCGCTGGGGCTGGCGGCGGGGCTGGCCCGGCCGGGGACAGGCGGTGGCAGCAGCGCTGGGCTCTGGTGCTCAGTCCGCGGAACACTGTATATATTTATATATAAACAAGGACAGCAGTGCCGTGATGTTGCGATGAGGAACAGCTGCTCTGGTGCTGGATGCTCCCGGAAGATCTGGTGCTGCAGTTCGAATGGAGAGATCAGGGGCATGGCCGAAGCCGGGTGAAGTGTCTGCGCACCGGCTGCCATCAGGCCTTCCCTCCTCCCTCGGGGCACGGTGCAGAGGGCGGTGGGCTCTCAGCGTGCAGACAAACCTCTCACGCACCAAGTTTCAGGAGTAGATGGTGATGACCTCCCGGCCCCCGCCGCGCACCAGGAGCACTCGGTCCAGGTGCTCCGTCAGCACCTCCAGGAACTCCATGTCTGCACGGCCGTCAAGGAGGACACCATAGCGGAGCATGGGGACGGCCCCACGCCATCCCTGCTCGGCGCCGTGCCCGGGGAGCTGAGCCCGCACCATCAACACCCCCCATACCAGAGCTGGGAGCTGTTGGGGCCAGGCTGGAGCCAAGAGGCCGGAAGAGCCCACCCACATGACGGGACTGTGGCCCCCACAGGCAGCCGAGCCCCACAGATCTCTTCCCGCCCCCTGGGGATGTGCCACCATGCTCACATGTGCAGGTGCGATGTGATGTGGCCCCACCACCCATCCCGCAAGTGTTGGCTCTGCCGGACAGGGAGGCTGGTGCCAGCGATGGCTCTCAGACCCAGCTGGGGGCAGAAGGTGTGGGGGGAGCCAGGCTCAGGCGCTACACCTGTGTCCCTTGGCAGTCACCTGCAAGATCCACCAGCCTTGGGGAGTCACAGCCCCCCAACCCACCCTGCGGAGAGCAGTCTTGGTGCCCAGCCCCAAGGCAGCAGCCCTGCGGGAAGGATACAGTTCTCATCCCCTTTCCGGTTGCGGGGAGGCCCCGGCATGTTCAGCAGGACCAGCTTGGCATCCTGGGACTTCTTCACAATCACCTCGTTGAGCTTCACGGCTGTGTGCATCCTCCGCACATTGGACTGGTTCCTGGGGGCGACAGCACGCGTGGGCACAGGGACAGGCACAGCCAGCCGCACTCCAGACCCGAGGGGCTGCCGCACACCCTTGGGGTGCAGGAAGCTTTGCCCAGCACGCCACTGGCGACCCTGAGCTCGCCCCAGGGGCCGTGATCTGCGGGGCCATCCCCTGTGCTCGCGGGCAGCGGCACACCATGGCTGCCAAGCCACAGGAGTGAGCAGGAGCAGCCAGCGCAAGCATCACCGCGGGTGCCTGAGCCCAGGCTTACAGGAAGCTGCTGGCAGCTTAACGGGGCAGATGGGGAGCGTGCGGCACTGGCCTCGCGCAGAGGTGGCAGCCATGGCCCCCGCACGCTGCCCGGTGAGCCGTCTCACACCGCGCCAGCAGCAGCTGTCATGGTGCACCGAGCCCCCTCCTGCTCGGGGACAACCCCGATGGCAGCGGGCACGTCGCGACCCAGCTTCCCCCGCCCTGGGACCCGGCACCCAGCCAAACCCAGACTTACAGGTTCTCCCACTCCCTGCCAGAAGCACGGTGAGGCCGGGGGGAGAGAAAGAGAGAGAGAAGAGGTGAGCGCTGTGTGTACTAGAAGCACCCGCAGCGCACAGTGCGCGGGCCCCCATCCCTCTCCATCGCAGGTCTGTGCAGGGACCCCACCCCACTCCCACCCAGCCCCTCCGCAGGGGCACGCTCAGGGCACCCGGGCTGCTGGGACCCTCCTCGGAGCAAAGATCAAGCTCTTGCTGCTGGCGCGGGGGAGTGGTGGCCGGGGACACGGGGCACAGGTGGGACAGGGTGGCAGCATGTCAGGCCATACGGCTTCATGTTGAAGAAGTCCTTGATGCCCTCAGGGCTGACAGGGCTCTTGCTCTTGTTCTTTTCAGCCACAGACTTCTCCTTGGTCCAGGTGAGGTGCACCTTCTCGGGGGCTGTCTCCACCTCGTCACCAGGGGTGGAGCTGCTGGAGAAGGTGGTGGCGTTTTTGTCGTGGATGAGCTGGACCTGCAGAGAGCAGAGGGTGACGGTGGGCAGGAGCCAGGGCCAGATGCCTGCCCGGGCCCCATCCTGGCAGAGTCCCTCACCTCCTCCTCCGGCTTCTCCTCGCCATCGCCCACCTGCTCCTCAGGGACGTTCAGGCGCAGGCGCGTGTTGGCTGGGTTCTTGCGCCGGATGGAGCCGCGGGACTCGTCTGTGATGCTCTGGATCTGTGTGGGACAGAGTCAGCCAAGGGAGTGGGGCAGAAGAGGGCTTGGCCGGGCCGAGCCCAGCCTGCAGCCCCGACTCCCCAGCAGGACGAGAGCGCAGAGCTGTGGGGCACAGCCATCACGGGACCAGGTCCAGCCCACGCTGTCCTGCAGCCTCACCTCCCGCTCCCGCTCATTCTTGGTGAGGTGCATTTGCTTGAGGATCTGGGAGCGCTGCTCCATCACCAGCGTCTTCTCGTAGGTGTAGGCGGAGATGTCGCTCTCATGCTGGGAGAAAAACCATGGGGCAGGGTGAGCTGCACCCACTGCTCCCGGACTGGCCCTGCCTGTCTCCATAGACTTACATGTCCTCCCGGTGCTGTGTGTCCCCCCGTGGTGTTGTGTCCCCCTGTGGCAGGGTCTGTCTGGCTCTCCCACCATCCCAGCCTGCAGCACACATCCCATCCCAGCACTCACCATCTCCACCACCTCCACCTCCGCAGTGATGCGCAGGTGGTACAGGAACGTGGTCAGGTCCTTCTTCATCTGGATGCTGTTGTCGTCCATCTGTGCCACCGTGAAGATACGCATCTTGCACTTGCGCCAGACCTGGGAGGGAGGGAGGCATGGGCATGGCTCGGCGGTCCCGTCCCCGACCCTGGCATCCTGCCCCACGCTGTGGGGCCTGACCTACCTTGTGGTGCCTCAGGAGGAAGGGCAGCAGCATGAGCATCCCCCCATCGTGGACGATCCACCAGACGTCAATGTGGCCCTCTGAGAACCGCTCCTGGTTGCCCGGGAACATGGCAACATTCTTGGCCACCAGCAAGGCCAGGTGCCCAGCCGTGGTCTCTCGCACCAGCTCTGGGAGGGGAAGGGCCATGTTAGCCAGGGTGGCTCGCGGCCCCACCCCCAGCCCAGTGGCACCCGCCCTCTGCGGTGCCTACCGATGAAGTTCCTCCAGGTCTGGTGGTCCTCCTTCTGGCGCCAGCTGCGGGGCCAGCCCACCAACACCGTGTTGTGCTGCAGCCCCCCCAGCCCGCTGGACTGGATGAGGTGGGACATGCCATCACGCAGGTTGGAGGAGATGACGACCTGGCAGAAGCCCTTCACCTTCTCCGCTTCCATCAGGCGGCGGATGGACTGAGGGCGGAAGAGGGGGCTCAGAGACCGTGGGGCCTGGGGATGCCCCGGCAGCAGCACCCTGGCCAGGTGGGGTCTGGGGTGCAGGGTGTGGGGGGCAGGTCCCTGTGGGGTGCCCAGGTCCCCATGCCCCATGGCAAGCTGTTGGCTCTGGGCTGGGAGGGGTGAGCGGAGCTGGCACGCGGCTCTGCACCGTGCGCGCAGAGGGTGTCCCCGTGCCAGGGCTCTGACGGGCGGCGGAGCAGCAATTAGAGTTATTTACTCAGAGAAATTATAACATGTCTGCATGGGAGAGAAGCTGTTTGCTTCCGAGGGCTTAATCTCATTAACGTGCCGCCCGACTGGTGCGGCGGTGTCGGAGGGCGGGGAGGGCTCTCGCTCTGGCAGGGAAAGGCTTCGACTCCCACCCTGCCTGGCACTGGGGCCACAGGGGCTGTGGGGGCTGTGGGGCAGCTGAGGGGCTGCTCAGCCCAGCATCACAACAGCCCCTGGCCAGGCACCGTGCCGTGCTGTGCCGTGCTGTGCCAAGCCCTGCAGCAGCTGGCCAAGACTGGGACTGACACCCAGCTGCTGCTGGTGTCTCTGGTGTCTGGGCAGAGGGACAGGGGCCCAGAGGTCCCCATGGTGCCCCAAGCACCGGTGAAGTGTGGAGTCTCCAGTGCTATCCCAGCCAGGGCGGACATGGGGCAGAAATGCGCCTGGGCTCTTGGGGACCGTGGGCACCCATGGGCAGAGCCTGGCCCGATGCGGGCAGCTCTCACCTCCTCTGCCCTCTGCGCCTGTGGGTGGTTGTCCAGGAAGGTCCCCTCCAGCACGGAGGCCACGATAGTGAGGCCTTTGCCCGCCTTGAGCTGCGACGTGAAGGACAGGAGCTGCGGGTGCACTACGTTCTGCTCCTGGTCCCCGCGGACCAGCACCAGCAGCTGCGGCCTGGAAGGACGGTCCTACAGTCAGCGCCTGCACCCGGCCGGCCCCTGCCACAGCGCTCCCTGCCTCAGCCCCTGCCGCCCAGCCTCACCTCCAGTTCTTGGTGTGGGGGGGCCCCTCCTCCAGCCGCAGCAGGGCATAGCGGGCTGCGCTTAGGGACAGCCCCCGGATGCCGTCGCCCCACTCCTTCTCCGCCCTGCGGGAACCGGCACCACGTAAGGGGTGTCCACGGTGCTGGCCATGGAGCACCATGCCGGCACCTGGAGCATCTCGGGATGAGCAGCCCATGCCAAGGGGCCAAGGGGTGGCTGTCGGCGCTGGCCGGGGTCTGTGGCACCGTGGCCACCCTTACCCGCGGTACTCGATGTATTTGTAGATGAGGCCGGCGATCAGCATGGCAACCAGCGCGTAGTACCAGGAGCAGATGAACATCAGCGCCAGGCAGAGGCTCATGCCCAGGAAGGACAAGGTCCTGCCGAGAGCACCACGCTGTCACAGTGGTGCCGGGGTACCCGGCCCAGGGTGGCCCAGGGGGGTGGCAGGACACCCCGTCCCTTCCATCCCATCCCATCCCGTCCCATCCCGTCCTGTCCCGTCCCGTCCCATCCCATCTCACCAGTGGTAGTAGCGGAAGCGGGGCCGCCAGTTGGGTGTCCGCAGCAGCGTCTGCACCGCACACGCCAGGTTGACGAACATGTAGCACATGAGGAAAAACCTGCAGGAGAGAGCGTGAGGCTGTGCTGGGATGGACAGGGGCCACAACCAGGCCCCACCACACCGCCCAGCCCTGGGGTGGCCAGCACTGAAGCTGTGCGTGCCGATGGACAGGGGAACGGGGGCTGTGGAATAACCAAGCCCCAACAGTGGCCAAGGAGGTGCCCTGGGCTCCCATGGGGCTCCCCACAGGGCTCCCCTCTTCCTGAGTTGGGGTGGCAGGGGTGTCTCCCTCCCCCAAGGCACAGAGACCCCCACAAGCTGACCGCCTGGCCGGGGCAAGGGGTGCGGGCCCATGGGCCGCTCGCGAAGGTGCAGGTGGACAGAGCATGCTGCCTACATGGAGAGGATGGGAGCCACCTCATCCAGGGAGGCGATCAGGATCCCGATCTCGCAGATGCAGGCCGTGAGCAGCAGGGCCCATGTCGGCTCCCCATTGGCTTTGCCGTGGCCAAAGACCTGGGAGGGTGAGAGGGGCGCATCAGAGGTCAGGGGGCTGCAATGCCGGTGCCGTGCAATCTTGGGTGAGGGTCCTTGGCACAGCCCAGTGTGACCAGACCCTCCCCAGCCCTGTCCAGGAGCCAGGAACGGGTGCCCTGGGGCTGCAGAAGCACTGCCACGAGCTGGGACACGTCCCGAGCTGGGAGAGCGGTCCCAGGGCCGGCGGGACTGGATCCCGCTGCCGCTACAGCCCCATTTCTGGCCGATCCCGCAGCCTTCCCTGCACCCAGAGCAGCCCCTGTCCCGCCCCGGGACCCCACCCGGGGCCACCACCGGCGTGGAGTCAAGGCACACCGTGCCGGGGAGTGAGCGAACACGGGGGGGTCCGGGTGAGCGTGCGGGGCCAGGGGCGCGTGTCCGGACGCGTTAGGGGGTACTGAGGCGTGAGCGAGAGCTGGGGCTGGGTCTGGCGGGGTGAAGGAGGAAGATAAAATTAGCCCGCGCTTCCCTGGAGCAAGCTGTCGGGTTGGATTTGGAGAGGCGCGGTGGTGAGAACGCGGGAGACAGAGCGTGGAGCAGGGCGGCAGCGGCAGAGGGGACCCCGGCCTTTCCCGGCTCGGCCCCTCCGACACCGCAGCCAAAGCCGCCGTGGCCGCCGGTGCCGGCGGGAGGCGGGCAGGCTGCTCCGGCCGGCAGCGGTGCCGGAGGAGCCGCGGGGCGGCGCGGGGGCCCACCGGCCTCCCGCGCCGGTGGAAGCCGTGGCCACGGCGGGGCTTGGGGCCGCCTACCCTGAGGAAGGGCACGATCCCGTCCCGGGAGATGGCCTGCAGGAGGCGGGGCGCTCCGGTGAGGCTCTGCAGCCCGGCCCCGCAGGTGGAGAAGAAGGAGCCGATGACGATGACCCACGGGGACGGCCATGCCAGGGTGCCGACCACCAGGTTCCCGTTGACGGCTTCACCAAACCTGCGGGGCACCGGCGTCACCCGCGGCTCCAGCCCGCGGCTGAGCCCCGAGGGCGCCAGCGCCGGGACGGCACAACCGGCCCCCGGCAGGTGGCGGGACACCGGCAGGGGGAGACGGGACCGGACCGGGGAGGGGCCCTGCCCCGGCTGCCGACGGCCCCCACCCGCCCCCGCAGGAGGCGAGCGCGGAGCAGGGTCTCGGGAGGGGGGGTCTGTCCCCGTCCCCCTGCCCGTGGCCATGGTGGGGGGCGAGGGGGAGGCGGGGGCTTCCCGTCCCCCGTGCCGGGGGCAGGCGGCGGAGGCTGCGCGCGGTCGGACCCTGTTTGTGCCGGTGCCGGTGACCCAGAAGTGTCACCTGCCGCGTGCGGGGACGGGGCTGCCCCAGATAGAGCGCAGGCAGCGCGGGCAGCGCAGGCAGCTCTGCCCGCTGACAAACAACGTGCCACCGGCAGCCCTGGAGCGGGGAGGCTGCGGATGTGCAGCGGAACATGGGCAGGGCACGCACGGGCCCCCAACGCCTGTTACAAGCTCGGCCCCCCCGAGAGCTCCCCACCAGCCTGGCGCTCTCACCCCAAGACCCCCACAGAGCCACTAGTGCCAGCCCATCCACCCAGCATGTCCCGGTTGCAGCTGCCCCCGCCCCGCCGCTTTCCCTGGGGATGCTCCTGCCTCAGCCCATTCCCGGGAGCTGCTCCCAGTGAATGCCGGGCTCCCCCATGCCTGCCCCACACAGCCCTGGGACACTCACTTGTCGCGCAGGACGACCCCCTCGATGCAGGCCCCGAAGAGGACAACGGAGCTGATATCTTCCGGGTGGTCAAGGAGAGCCAGGAGAGCACGTAGTCCTGCCCGCCTGCCCACTTGCCCACCCACCCCTGCCTGTGGGAGCCGGGACCCCCGTGCCAACCCAGCCAGGCACTGGAAAGGGTCAGCCCCGCACAGCGAGCCAGCCTGTCCCCAGCCCCACGGCCCAGGCTCAGGCGAGCCCTGAAGGATACAGACAGCAGAGGTGGTGGCAATGGCCAGGATGGTGCCCGTGGGGATGGACTTCTGGGCATCACGCAGGTCTCCGGAGCGGTTGGAGCCAGCCATGATGCCTGGGGAAAGAGGGGATGGTGCCATGGTGGGCAGAGCCGCAGGTCAGGCACTGCGTGAGCCCCAGGCACAGCAGGGCATGGGCTCAGTGTTGTGCCCAGGCAGGAAGTGGGCACACAGTGCAGCAGAGCAGATGCGGCCACGGCTCAAGCCTCCCAGCCCGCTGCCCTGAGCTGCAGTCTGAGGCCACGTAAGGATTAGGCTCAAAACGCTCTTAAGTGACTTGTCTCATTAGCCCTTAATTAGCTCAAGCAGGGACAGTGACTGTGGCAGTGACAGGGATGGCATCCAGCTCTGGGAAGGCAGGAGGTTGGCCTGGGGCATGGCTGACACCGGCAGCTCTGGCACGGCCCGAGGGATGACCCGTGCTCCTGCTGTGGCCAAGACCAGGGCAGCCATCCCACCCCACAGCTGGGACACGGCCATGCCACGGCAGGGACATGCACCACGCAAAAACCTGGACCTGCCGGTGAGTTGGCACTGGGCGGGAGGGCAGCAGGGTCCCTGTGCCAAGTGGCACTGCAGAGCCTGTCCACTGCTGGGGTTGCCAGCAATGGCCATGCCCAGGACAACCCTGGGGGTCCCGATGGCTCCGGCACCTGTGGAGCTGCAGGTGGGATCCAGCAGCTGCACCCACGGCAGCTCCGCAGCAGGACTGGGGCGGGGGGGCACTGCCGCCCCCGGGGAGCTATAAATACCGGAGCCGCAGGACGTCAGCACAGTGCCAGCGGCATCATCATCGTCAGATCTGGAGCGCGGATGACTGCGTGGGAGGCGCAGGCTGCCAGCCACCCCCACATCCCACACCCTGCACAGGGGCCAGGCGCATGCGGGGCTCGGTGGGAGCTTGCCCAGTGGCACGTGCCCACCCGGTGTCCCGTGGCGGACGGGCGAGGCCGGCAGCAGCTCCCACCTGTGACCGAGGGGAAGTAGATGCCAACGAGCAGGGTGAAGTAGGATGTCATGTCGCTGAAGACGTAGGGCTGGTCCATGTCCACTGGTGTGTCGGGGGGGCTCACAGAGGGCAGCCCCCGCTTCTCCACGATCACACCCTTGGTCAGGTAGGAGCTCCAGAGGTTCTCTGCAAGGAGGCAGGAGGACAGGCAGCGCGGCCAGCGTGAGGAGGTGCCAGAGAGCCATCCGCACCCAACACTGCTCCCTCCCACCCAGCAACCCAAGGGGATGGAGCACAGGGGTGCCCAGTGCTCCCTCACCTGGCCTCAGGTGAGGGACGGGCATCCCCAGCCTGTCACAGGTGTGCAGAAACACCCAGCCTGGGGACAGGCCCGGTAGCATGGGTGGGCAACCAGAGGAGGTCCACCCTGCTGCTGGCATCGTCCCTGCGAGATACTGGAGCAGCTGACATGGGATTGCAGTAGCAAATAATTAAGAGGGTAATATAATTAATGCTGATCAACACAGGTTTAGGGAAAGTGGATCGTGTCAAAGTAACTTGATAATGGTTTTGATGGGATTACAAGCGCAGGGCTGATGTAACAGGCTTAGTGTCCCTCCGCGTGCTGCTCTGGCCACAGATCGCAGAGAGAAACTGGAGCAGCAGCGAGCAGCCATCAGCCCTCGGCACGGCTCTGCAAAGAGGCTGTGAGCGGGTCCCAAGGGGCCCCATGGGGACCCATCCCAAGCACCCAGCTCTGAGCATCCCTCCCCAGCCACGTCACCTCCCCTGACCACTCTGGAGTGACAGATGGGTCTGGCAACCCCCACCGACATAGCCCTGCCCAGCTCGTCCCCCCAGAAAGTCTCATTTCTCTCCTCTGGGAGACCCAGCACCTGTGGCCCAGCCATCTTCAGCCACCAATGCTGGGGCCATGCAGTAACAACCCATCTTGAGACACTGCCAGCGCGGTCACCCTGGCCACCAGCGCCACTGCGAGCTCACCACGTGCACCCATTGTGCACCCTGCCCCGACACCCAGCCTGGCACCACAGGAGCGCCCAGCTCGACTGCGGCACTGGGGAAGGGCTGATCCTGCTCACGTCTCCTTGGGCAGGGCTGCCCACGGGAGTCCTGCCCTCCTGAGCCCCAACACCCACCCCAGTGTGGGATCAGCAGAGCAGGTCCTGCCAGCATGGCCCTGTGGAGCAGGGGTCTGCAAATGCCCTCCAAGCATCGCACTGAGCATCGGCCTCTGCCACCCGCTGTGGAGTGTGAGCACCTGGAACAAGCACCAGCAGCTCCGGAAAAACAGGTCAAAAGGGGCTCCTCCCAGCAAATTCACAAGTGTTTCTGCCGCCCCAGCCACTGTCCCAGCACGGCTGCTGCCACAGCAGCAAAATGCCCCTGAGGGGCAAACACTCCTCACAAAACCTCGGATCGATACCAGCCTTTCCAAAGGCCAAGAGGAAGCAGCAGCCTCTGGGCACCCTTCGGAGCCATCCCGCTGTGCTTTGGCTGGCACAGACCGTGCGCGGCTGACGGCAGCACCCAGCTCGGTCACACGGTGCAGGAATCCACCATGCTGCCCAGAACGGAGTGAGCAAGGCTCGTTGTGCCCGAGGGGCAGAGCAGCCCACAGCAGGGATTGCTCCTCCCCAGCGTGCCTCCGTCCCCATCGCTCCGTCCCCATCACTCCGTCCCCATGCTATGCCCACCTTGGATGAGGCCGCTGGCGGCGCCGGGGATGCCCTCAATCTCGGTCACGTTGTTCATGGTGAAGTACTCGTCACAGGTGGCGTTGAGGAAGCGGGAGGTGCAGAAGAGCTCCCAGAGCTTGGAGCCCACTGTCTCGTTCCCCTCCACCACCATTTTGGTGCAGAGGTCAAAGCCATGGCGTGAGAGGGTCCTGTTGCCCAGGAGGCAGATCCTGGGGCGGGGAGCAGGCACTCAGCCGTGTGCCTGTGTGCCCCGGCCCCACCGCAGCCCTGCAGAATGCCATACTCACGGGAAGCTTGGTGGGTCGAAGGCTGATTTGATGACACCGGCATAGATGGCGAGGATGGAGAGGATGACACAGCCCAGGAAGACCAGGGCAAACTTGTTGACGTACTTGACCCCCACAAACACCACGGTGGCCATGCAGGTCAGCACGCAGGTGCCGTATACACGCATGTTGTTGAGCATCGCGGCCGCCTCCCCGGTGGCATCCTCTGCCTTGAAGATGGCCATGGCTGGGAAGATGTAAGCCTGGGAGAGAGTCTTGGCATCACTGCCCAGCAAATGGCACTGTGGAGGGGACCCTGGGGAAGGGTCCCTCAGCCCCACTGCAACCTCGGCTCCCTGACAGGCACGAGGAGTGGGCAGCACAGGCAGGCAAGGGCAGAGCTGCCCTGCCAGGACCTGAGCCCTCAGCACCCCGCAGAGGGAAGGACCAGGCACGTACCAGCAGGATTTCGATGGTGCCCAGGATGTACATGGCACCGGCAAAGGTGGTGCCCAGGTAGAAGCAGAGCCCCACGGCCCCACCGAACTCGGGTCCCAGGGAGCGTGAGATCATGTAGTAGGAGCCACCCGCTGCCAGAGAAAGCAAAGATGGATCCTAGCCAGACCCCAGTGGCACCCCCAGCCCTGCCAAGCATCCTGAAGGGATGGAGCCCGGGCAGCACTGGACCCCACTCCAGCACAGAGCAGGATGCAGTCCCCGGGGCCCCGGAGCAGCAGGAGCAACAGCGCTGGCAGAGCCACTCCCTGTGAGCCCAGCAGCCAGGTGTGATTGCTGTGGGGACATGTGTCCCCTGGGGCAGCACGGGCCCAGGGCCATGGGCCATGCCCTGCTCCATCCTCCCAGAGGAGCCCTTAGAGCAGGGCTGCTGGGATCTATGGTCCCGCCACGGCAGCAGGATGATGAATAGCTTTAATTACACCCTGCACTGGGGCTGTCAGTGCTGCAGACCAGCTGGGCTGGCACAGCTCGCCCGCTCCCAGCTCCCCAGGGCTGCGGGGCTGGGCATGCTCTGGGGAAGGCAGCCCAGGGGCACCCCATGGCCAGACCGCACCGGTGCCTCCCCGAGGGTAGGGACCACACACTGCAGCATCCTCGCATCCGGCATGGCTCGAGGCAGCTGGTGGGAGAAGCTGTCCCACTGCCCAGCCCGCAGTGCCCAGCATGCCTGGCTTCCTGTCCTGCTGTCAACAGGTCTCCTTGGCTCCCCCGCGGCCTCGCCAGTCTGGCAGAGGGTGGAGCTGCGGCTGGCAGCTCTCGCTGCCATCTGCACCTCATGGCTCTGGGGATGGGTGGCAGCTCCGTGCTCCCCCTGGGCCGCGGGGAGCCCGTTGGGCTGGTGGCAGAGGGCTGGGGAGTGGCTGGTGGGGACATCAACGCCACAGGCCAGCCGCAGGGCTCTGCCTGCACGGCCCAGGGAGCAGCACAGCCTCAGGGGATGCTCTCTGGGAAAAGCCCTTTGGCACCTCCGCACCCGACCCGCAGGGAGCCAGCCCCCCTCGTCCCTGGCACACACACAGGCACAGGCTTAGCTCTACCTGGCACCACGCCATTGGTGGCGATCGCACTCATGGAAATGGCCGTCAGCATTGTCTGTAGGAAGAAACACCGTGTCGGCACCTGGCAGAGCTTCCTCCTCGCTGGGGCAGAGGGACAGGGAGAGGGAAGGGAGAGCTGGGGCTGTGCTGGGACATGGGGCTCCCCAGGGCCACGCTGAGATGTGCCGCAGGACCGGGATGGCCAGGCAGCGCTGGATGGGTGGGCAGCAGGTCTGCTGGCTGGTGCAGGGCTGAGCCCCTTGGAGGGATAGCAGTGCTGTGAGGAACAAGGGGTCCCTGGGCTGCCCAGCACTTGTTCAACCCCCCACAGACTCTGCCCTGGAGTCACTGCCCTGGCAGGCTGGGTCACTGCAGCATGGGCAGTGGGCAGGGGAGCCCCCACCACATCCCCACACACAGCAGCTACAGTCTGGGTCACCACTGGAGCATCGATCTGCTGCTAATTCCTTTGGGAAGCCAAAGGCTTCTCCTTGCTGTAAGCTGGGCAGGGACAGGGGCAGGGGCAGGGGCAGGGGCAGGGGCAGGGGCAGGGGCAGGGGCAGGGGCAGGGGCAGGCTGGAATCCAGTGCACCTCTCCACAGCCCAGCCAGCCTGGCTGTTGACCCCCAGACCCTAGGCAAGGTCCATGGGGGTCCGTCACTCACGCAGGAGCAGCAGAGGAAGACCATGCAGAAGGACTCCATGATGCCAGCGATCCCCACCACCCAGGTGAGGCGCAGGAAGAGGATGACCCCAAAGATGTTCTGGAGGCAGGGCAGGTAGACACCCATGAAGGTGCCCATCCGTGGGGCCTGCCAAGGGAGCGGGCAACCGTCAGGGCTCATGGGCCTTGGTGGCAGAGGAGCGAGGGGTCTCGCTCCTCCTGCCACATATCCAGGTACTGCGTCAGGGGCCGAGGGACCTGGCTGTCTCTGGGGCAGCCCATGGCTCGGCACTGCCCAGGCAGGGGCTGGGGGGAAGGAGCTGCCTCTCCCGGCATCCCTCACCTGCACCGGCTTCTTCTTGCCTCCATCATTGTTCTCAGCCTCCTCGTGCTCCCGGCTGCCCTGCGGCAGGTTGGTGTAGTTGGCCAGACCACTCAGCAGGGATGAGACCATGGGGCTGGTGTCCATCTCCTCCTGCGGACAGCAGAGCCCCGAGCCGTGAGTACAGTGCCCGGGTACACCAGCCAGCTCCGGGACCCGAGGACATTGCCAGATGCCATGCCACCACAGCAGTGGCAGCTGGGGGACACTGGTCTGGGGCTCTGGCATGTCCCAGTGCCCGGAACACAGGTCAGGTGCTTTGGGAAAGCTCTCCAGCTCAGCTCCCTGCCCAGGGGCCCTCCCTGCCCCGCCACCCGCACACCTACCTCAAAGAGGGCCATGTTCTTGCCATCATATTCCTTGCCCTTCTCCAGGTCCGTGCTGTTGATGAAGGGGCTGCTCTCCTTGGGATTGCCATCGCCTGCGGAGATGCCACTGAGTCAGCCAGGCAGCCCCTGCCCCGCTGCGAGGCACCGTGGCTGCAACCCAAATCCCATGGGAGGACTGCTGGGGCCCTGGGCACTGAGCTCGCGCCCAAACCCAGGACGGGCAATGGCAGCCTTTGCGTCTCAGCCACTGGCATCCCCTCCCACACCACACACAGGCAGAGGACACCCATGAGCCATGTGCCCAGGAGCCACGCGCTGCCCTGCCCGGCAGTGGCGGCCCGGACCTGCCGGAGCGCATCCACGCAGTGAGGCAAGCGGTGTGGATCCAGGGGGAACCCTCCTGGCGGGACGGCCGGCAGCAATAATTCATGGCATGGGACACCCGTGGGTGAGCGCGCTGGGGCTGCCTGCAGCGCTGTGTTGGCAGGGGCAGGATCCAGCCGGCTGCTTGGCACATCACCACGGAAGGGACGGTCCCGGCACGATGCCTGGGAGTGGGGCAAGCAGCCGGATTTCTGGTCCTGCTCCCTAACGTGCACCTCAGGAGCTGGGGCCGTGTCCTCGCCAGCTGCGCCACAGGCAGGGAGGCATCCAGCGGTGCCACCACCGAGGGCAGGGGCTGCCCGGAGCAGCAGAGCCGCCCACAGCAGTGCAGAGCTCACAGAGCAGAGCTGCTGGGACAGGGCTGCAGCTGCTCACTGCATTAACGACCTCGTGCAGAAGAAACCCAGAGTCGTCTCAACAGCAAGGAAAACAGCCGAGCTGCAGAGCAGTAGAAATAAATCAGGCTGGAAATGGAGCGGCAGGGAGGACTGTGCTGCTGGAGCAGAGCAGCCCTGAGCGGAGGCCCAGAGGGGAATGGGGCAGGGGCCACATGGGGCCAGGGAGCCAGAGGACTCGGTGCTGGGCAGAGCGGCTCGGGGGTGATGGCCCCCACAGCACAGGGAAACCTGGGCAGCTAGGTCCAGCCCCTGGCCCTGGGCAGGAGGAGAGGAGCTCCCGTCCACACACCCATCTCCACCACCATGGCCAGGACAACCGCACTGCTGGGCGGCGCAGCACCGCGGGGCAGGCTGCCTGCGCGGGCAGGGTCACAGACCTGCTCCACACCCCAGGCCAGGGCAAAAGCCATCCCCTCCACCAGCCTTGAGCCTGGGAGCACCCAAGAGCACAGGGACAGCACAGAGGCCACCCATGGGCCAGGGAGGTGCACCCACCCACCTTCCCAGTGGCAGCCCCAGGACAGAGCCTGAGACCACTGGGAGAGCATGGCCCTTTGAAGACCGCCTGCCTCCTGCCATTGACTCATGTTTGGGATCCTGGGAGCCGGTTTGCCTGCGTGTGTTGGTGATTCACCATCTGCAATTTCCCTGGCAAAAGCGGCACTCCTGGCTGACCGGGAGGTGAAGCCCCAAGTGCCTCAGGTGATGCCGACCTGTGGTCTGGTCCCTCACCTCCCGCCCATCCCCAGGCTCCTCCAGCATGGAGCAGCCGGGCAGCAGCATCCCTGACGGCGCAGCCCAACTCCTGTGCAGGAATGGCCATGGTGGCAGCACTAGGACACCCTGGGCCACAGGTCCGGCTGGCCTCGCTCCAGAGCCCCTCAGACGCACACCCAGCACCACGTGCTGCACTGCATGCCCCACCAAAGGGTGCACAGGGTATTCTCAGTGTGGACCCTATGTGCTCCCTGCTTCGGGTTTGGTCTAAAGAGCAGCACCCAGCACTCATTAGGTAACAGCAGCAGCATGGGCTGGCACCCACCCGCTTACCACGCCTCCACCCACTCGCACCGGCTCCGGGGACCACGCGGACACAGGATGCCCGCCATACCAATGGGGATGCCCTCCAAGCCGACGGCGGGGCCTGTCCCCAGTGCAGGGGATTAAGGGTGCAGGACCAGGGGTCCCACAGCCCATGTCCCGCCCCGGACCAAGCAGGGCCGGGAGGTGCCTGGCAGGGGGGTTGTGCTCGCAGCCTGGCAGGGCCCAGGGACCCCATCGGGAGCGCGGAGCCCGCGGGGGCCTCGCCTCACCGCCTGGTACCCGGCCGACGACATCACCGTGCTGGTTTCCATGGCAACGACGAGCCACGGCCGCCTCGCTCCCGCTCTTATGTAACGGCGCAGGCAGCCGGCCACCGGCCCTGCTCGGCACCCCCCGGGCCGGACCCTGCCCCCCCCCCGACCCCCGGGACCAGCACTTCCCGGCCCCGCGCAACAGATTCCAGCAGCACCCCGGGGTGCCCATGCTCCAGCCCACCGGCACCACTACAGCACCCAAACCTCGGAGCCCCTCACACCCCTGGCCCGGGCCACCATCCCTCCCCGGCACCGCAAGGACCACGGCCCCAGGCTGGCTTCTCCCGGGCTGGTGCAGGGCGCAGGAGCCCCTTGCCTGGTGGTGTCACCGGGAGAACCTGCACCGGGAGAGGCCCCAGGCTGGTGGGAGGTGGGGACACGGGGACATGCACGCGGCACAGCTCCAGCGTCCCCGGGGGACCCCCGGTCCCCGCCTCGCCCCTGGCCCCGCAGGCTGGAAGGAGTTAAGAGCCAGGGCCGCGGGGTCCCAGGTGACGATGCGCTCCCGCTCCCTGCTCCTGCCGGAGACCATTTTGCCGCAGAGGGGCTGGTACAGCCTCTCCCCGGCAGCTGCCACCCGGTTTGTGGGCTATGCAGGCAGGGGCAGGCAGGGGCAGGCAGGGACCCTGGGCAGGGCCACCCCTTCACCCACCCACCACCGCCACGGCCAGTCCCTGCCCAGTGGCACCAATGGGGTGACACTGCCCAGCTGTGGGGACAAGCAGGACACTGCCAGGTCCCTCCAGTGCACACCAGACCTGCCCATGCCCCACTCGCCAGCACAACTCAGTGGGGGAGAGGTGATGTGAGCGGAGCAGAGCCGAGCCGTGCCAGGCTTCGATCCCGGCGCGCAGCTGCCCCCCTCCCCAGGGATCACTCAACATGAATCGGCCTTTTAATTTGCTGCGGCGGCTGGCAGTGCTTGCGGCGGGATTGCTGGCAGGAGCCCGCGGCCCCGCTGTGGGCACGGCGCAGTCCCGCTCGCCGCAGGGGCTACCACCAGCTCCACCTGCCCAGGGCACCCCAACACTGACCCTGCTGCCCAGACCAAGGGACTGTCCCTGCACCCCCAGGAGCTCATCCACCCCACCGGGCAGCGCTCGGGCTGCAGCACCAGCCACAGTTTGATCTCCTAATGGCTTTTGACTCAGCCTTAAAGTGGGTTGGGAAGCGCCATGTCCCTTATCCCAAATCCTCCCTAATCGTGTTACATGGCACAGGGCACCAAGCACTGGCTGGGGGCAGCCCGGGCAGCCAAAACCTGTGGGCTCATTAGCCAGAGCAGCTGCTGCTCCTGCCTGGCCGTGGCCAGCCCATCACCACAAGGGCCAGTGCCTTGGCGAGCCCTGGCCACAGACATCGGGCTCTAGGGCTGCGGCACTGGCCGGGAGGAGCAGTGGGAGAGAAGGGACTCAGTGGGTGCAGCCCTTGGCCCGAGAACCCCCCTGCACCTCCATTTGTGCTCCTGGAGCACCCTGGGGCCCCTCCAGGTGCTGGCACAGGGGTGCTGACAGCCCAGGGACTCCCTGCACGGGTCCCGCCAGCCCCAGGGGCAGCAGCACTGCTGCAGCTGCTCATGCGCCCAGGGACGCCCTGGGGCTCCTCTGGAAGGCGCACAGGGCACCTTGACTTTTGCCAGAGCCTTCGATGGCACAGGCTGGTGAGCAGCCTCCTTCCACTCCCTGGGCTCTGCCCATGGCCAGCAGCAAGGGGCACCCCAGGGTGACCCCAGCAGCCCAGTGAGCACACGGGTGAGCACGTGGCCCTGGCTGATGTCCTCAGCTGCTGCCGTTTTGCAGGAGCTTGGCTGGGGAGGCCACGGTGCTGTTCTGTCACCCCTGGCCATCGAGGGGACTTGGCCGCATGTCCACTGGCCTGGCCGTGGGCTGCTGGCCTGGAGGTGTCTGAGGTGGATGGGGTGGCCAAGGGGCCCTTATGGCCCCTGGCATCTCTGCTCCCACAGAGGCTTCCTTCTCCCCTCAGCAAGGACAACTGCTTGCTGCCCCAAGTAGGGTAACCCTTGGAGAGGCCATGGAGCCCCAGACCACTGGTGAACACAGCAGCGCTGGCTTGTATCTGCGGCGTGCACAGCGGTGCTGGCTCCCGGCTGTGGTGTGGGATTGGGATGGGGTGGGGTGGAGGGTGTGGGCTTCTCCCCCCACCCCGGGGCTGCACTCTGCCTCTCCAGTGGGCAGGAACGGTGAGTGGCCTTTTGGGCTGGATTCTTTCACTGCCTGACCCAATTGGTCCAACTGCTACTTCAGACCTATCCTCTTCCTTCCTAAACCCGGGATTATCCTCCCTTTGATCAGCCGGCCCTGCAGGCGCAGGATTTCCAGCACAGGCGCTTTGGCTGGCTGCTTTTAAACAGCTTCCCAGATTCTCGGGCAGCCTGAGCCCTGCCTTGGAAATGGCCATAGACACAAGCTCCAGAACAGCTCCCGGCCCCGAATCTCCCCTCCCTGGGCAGCTGGGTGCCTCCAGGCTGGAGCGTTGGCACGGCAGCCTGCAGCTGCGTCTGACATTTCCCCACCCCAAACAGAGCAGTGCAAGCTGCCAGCCTGGACACTGCAGCCCTGCCTGCTCCCCCCGCTTCCCAGCAGCTCCCCAGAGGGGCTGCCACCGGCCCAGCCGTCACTGGAGTCCTTCCAGGCCTTGTCATGAGGCTCTCACCGGCTGCCCAGAGCAGGGACCTGCACAGGGACACTGCTTGGCCTTTCTGACAGCAATGGCCTAAGTGGCCCCAGCAGCTCCGCTGGGCTCCACAAGTCCCTGGAGCAGCGAGGACGCGAGGGGGGCCCTGCTTGCATGCAACAGCTCCGCCACCCACCCTGGGTCATCCACGGTGCCCACAGACAGACCCCATGCAGGGGGAGGCAATCCCACCTCCCTGCAGCAGCCGCCCTGGCACAGTTATGGGGGCCCTGCCATAGCCCTCCCCACTGATGCTGCCCTGCTCTCCTAGGTCCCCTAGGTCTCTGCCACCTCCAGCCCCGCTCCTGCCGGCCCACAGGGCACTGTCTCACCAGGCCCAGCTCCAGGGACAGTCTGCCTGGTCCATCTGTAGTGACACCATGTCTAGCCCTCCCGTCAGACCTCAGCAAGGCAGAAATGCCTGCTGCCATGCACTAGCACTGCTGTGATGGAAACGCAGTGAGCAGGATGGATCCTGGTGCTGCAGAGGGCAAGGAGAGGGCAAGAGCCCCGGGAAGAGCCCAGCTGGGGCCCAGCAGGGTCCTCCCCAGCCCAGCAAGGTGCTCCTAGAATACCCCTGCCAGCCCTGACCTTGAATGGAGCCATGAATAAATACGAAAATAAACAGGCTAAGGTCGGTGGAGCAGAGGCAACCCCAAAAGCCTCGTCGCGGCTGTGCCCAGAGCCTCTTTGCAGGCAGCCAGGGACTCCTGCAGCAGCTGCCAGGGCTGGCTCTCCCTTCCTGGCAGGGGGACCTGGCAGGGGGATGTGGTGAGGGGGCCTGGCAGGGGCTGGGGGCAGTCAGGGAGGCACTGCAGGTCCCCTTGGCCACGTCGCCGCAGCATGTCCCTGGCTCCAGCCCATCCCTGTGCCCAACAGAAGCACCTGCAGGAGAGGGTGCTGCGCTGGTCCAGCTGCTGGGGTGCCGGGGGCTGGATGAGGCCCCGCAGGGCCCGAGGACTCTTCGCAGCAGCAGCTCGGCTGTCGGTGCCCGGGGGGACTCGGTCACATACATGGCGGCTGACAGGGCCTGGCGGCCCCATGCCCGCGAAGCTGCGGTCCCGGCCCTGCTGGCAGCTGGCAGAGGCCCTGCCCGCCTGCACTGCAGCACGGCACGGCACGGGCTGGCAGGGGACGGCAGGGGACGGCACGGCTTGGACCGGGCTGGCACGGCACGGCACAGGCAGGACTGAGCGGGCCGGCTCAGCTTGGTTTGGCTTGGCGAGTCACGGTATGTCACGGCTCGGCATGGCACAAGGCTCGGCACGGCTGGGCTCGGCTCGGCTGGGCTCGGCTCGGCTGGGCTCGGCTCGGCTCTACGCTGCAGAGAGCGGCGGCCCCGGGGCCGAGCGGCTGCTCCCGACCGGGCGCGGGGCCCGATGGCCGGTTCAGCACCGCGGACAGTGGCAGCCCCGGGGGAGGCGGCGAGGCGGTGGCGGGGCGGGGGCGGGGATGGGGGGCGGCAGCGGGGATGAGAGAAGCGAGAGGGAGAGAAGAGGGGGCGGCAGCCGGAGATGGGGGGCGGCAGCAGGGAGGGTTGGGGGGCGGCAGCGGGGATGTGGGAGGCGGTGGGGAGTGGTAGGGAGGAGGTGGGGAGTGGTGGGGAGGAGGTAGCCGGAGGAGGGGGCGGCAGCAGGAGGGGGGAGGCGGTGGGGAGGGATGGGGAGATGGTAGCTGGGGGGGCGGTAGGCAGCAGCCGGGCGTGGGGTCCCCTGTGGAGGTCCCGGGCGGGCGAGAGCGGGACGCTGCAGCGGCCGCCGGGGGCTGCCCGGACATGTCAGGGATCGGTGCCCGGCGGGATCGCCCGGAGCGCAGCTCGTAGCCCGCAGCCCGCAGCCCCCGCCCGGAAGGAGGCTCTCGGCAGCCCCGGGCACGGCTCGGCCCCGCCGCGGCCGCGGCTCCAACCGCGCCGCCTTTTCCCGGGGCTGCCGCAGCGGCGGGAGAGGAGCCGGGGCTGCGCGGAGGCGCAGGCAGCGGGAGCAGCCCCGCACCGACCGCCGCAGCCTCGCGGGGGCCGCGCACCGATAGCCGCCGTCGCTGCCGATGCCGGTGCCCGGTGCTTGCCCCGCGGCGGGGTTCGGCGGCCGCGGTACCCGCAGCCTCCGCGCCGCCTCCGCCACCCGCGCGGCGCCGAGCCCCGGCACCCAGCCCGGCAGGGGCGGCCGCCCCTGGCTCCCCCGGTTTCCCCGGTCCCGGTCCTCGGTGTGCCGGTCCCTCACCTTGGCTGGCGCCGCCGTCGCCGTCCTCGCAGTCGGCCAGGTTGTTCAGCATGGCGCCGGCTGCCCGCGGCCGCACGCTGCTGCCCGGGAGCTCCGCGCTCCGCTCCGCTCCGCAGCCAGCCGCGTGCCGCGCCGCCCGCCGCCGCCCCCCGCCGCCGGTGGGAGGGGGCTGCAGTGCGGAGGCGCCCGGGCTCACGGCTCGCTGCTGCCGGCGGAGCGCAGCCCGGCCGCTCGCTTCATCACGTATGCGGGAGGCATTGCCCCCGCCGCGGCGGGGAGGGGAGCAGAGGCGGGGGAGGGCGCGGAGCGCGGCGGGGGGCGGGGGGGAACTAGGGCACGGCAGCGCTGCGGGCCCCGGCTGGGCGGGACGGCCCCGCACCCCGCACCGGCCCCCCCATCCTGTGCTGGGTCCCACACCAGCCCTCCCCCGACTCTGAACCGGGCCCCCACCGACCCCGGGCCCCGGCTCGGGGCGTGCCGCGGGGCACATCCTGCGCCTGCGGGACTGACGCATCCCCGGGGGACGCGGAGGCCTGGGGTCAGGACGACACCCCGCCCGTGCAGCTCCTCGGGGAGGGGGCAACTCCCGGGGGGTGACAGTGCCAGCCACGCTGAGGACCCCTCCGCCGGCAGCAGGGCCCCGGCCGGGACGAAGCCCGCTGCCCCAGCAGCAGGACCGGCCCGCAGCCACCATCCCTCAAGGGCACCCCGGGGGGGAAGGGGGTGGTCAGACCGCCCCAGCAGCGGGGCCAGGGGTCACACCGCGCCCCGGAACACTCCGCACAGCCCCCATCCCGCAACCCCCCCATCCCCCCAAACCGCAGCCCAGCGGGGCCGGGGCTGACCCTGGAGAAGGGCTGGGAAGGGGCCGACACCCCTCCCGGGCCGATTCCCCGGGCAGGATCGCATGGGTCCGGGGCCGGTTCGGGCGGGGGCTGCGGACAGGACACCGGACAGGACCCCGCAGAGCCGCCCGAAGCCCCCCTTCATTCCGGGAGGGTCCCGGCCGGGCTGGCTGCAGCTCCGGCGTCTCCTCGGAGCGAGCTGAGATCATGACAGCCCGCTGGCTCCCGGTGCTTCTTGACGGCTGTAATTAATTGTTTACTTTCTCCTGGTCCAGGGCCAGCAGCTCCGCAGCGCGGAGGCTCCCCGACCCTCGCCTCTCCAGGCAGGAGGGCTCAGACCCCCCGCACTGGCCCTGCCAGCAGCCCCAGCCCCAGCCCCTGCCCCAGCCCCTGCCCACCGCAGCCGGGACCTCCAGGCCCCACATCCCCCGGGAGCCCCAACGAGCACAGCCCTGGCTCTGTGACCGACAGGGCAGGGTGGGCAGCTCAGGGGGCAGAGTGCTGCTGGTCACTCGGACCCTAGGCTCCCCAGGACCCTGCCCAGCCTCATCCTTTGCCTCCACATCCCTCAGCCTCGAGCAGGAGCCAGGGCTGGAGCAAGGGCCTGGCCCCCTCCCAAGGGACGGCACTGGCCCCCCCTTGCACTGCCTGCACAGCCTGGGCAGCAGGCAGGACACAGCGGGCAGAGCCGCTCTCCCAGCAGGTCCTGGGGGTTCTGCAGAGCCCCACCACGCACAGAGGCCGTGGCCGGGTAGAGGGGCAGCGGTTGGGGGGGCCAGCTGGCCATGGTGAGGGCCAAGGGGGTGGCTTTGCACAGGAGACTGCAGCGCGTGGGTCGCACAAGAGGGATTGTCCTGCTAAAACAGATGGGGGGGAGGGAGCACGTGAAAAACCACTAATCCCCTAATCCCGGGATTATGGCTCCATTTCAGGGGCTGGGATTTGCCGGCAACGCACAGGGGCTACGCTGTCAACTGCATTTGCTCAGCCCATGCACGGGGGCTTGCCAGCATGGGGGGCACATCGAGGCCGTCCCTGGGGCTGAGTCAGACCAAGAGGGCTCGACCCCCCGGCACGGCACTGACCTGACCCTGGCCCGTACTCCTGGGGCTGGGGTTCGTGGCCCCAGCAGAGCGGGAGTGGAGAGGCTTGGCACAGCTCAGGTAGCACCTGCAGCGTGCCGGGTGCTGGGGTGGGGGTCTGGCACCAGGGCTGCAGGCAGTGCAAGGGCACGGGCAGAGGAGCTGGGGATGGAGGGAGGCAGACGATTTTCTTTGGGCATGGGAGGGGGGATCAGCTGCCCGCGTGCAGGCAGGATCCTGGCACAGGGCCAGGCGTGGCATCAGTGCCCCACTTAACTGCAAGAGGCTGCCCAGAAATGATAAGGGAGAGCTGCGCAGCTCCTCTGCCAGGCCAAGGGGTTGGCAGGGCACAGCTAGACCACCCCCCTCATGATGCCTCCGCAACTCCCCTGTGATGGAGCTGCTGAGCTGTGCAAGATCCCCAAGAGCCAGAGCCGCTCTGGGACATGGAGCATCCCTGCAAACCATCCTGTGCCACTGCAGACCCCACAGAGCCCCCTGAGCATGTCCCAAACCCCCTGCACCCCCACATCACACAGTGCCTGGGTGGGGGGAACCGTTCCCACAGCCCTTTGGAGGCAGACGCCTCTGCAGTCACCGCACAGCCCTGTCCTGTCCTGTCTCCGCAGTGGTCAAACCTCCCCGGAGCGAGGCACGTGCTGGAGGTGCTGGGAAACCTCCTGAGGGCACAGAGCAGGCAGCCGGACAGCGGCCACACGGCAGATGCTGGTCAGCACGTTGCACCCCTGCAGCGATCCCAGGCACCACCAGCAGCCTGCCCGACCCACACCCTGCCTGGACAGCAGAGCCCGTGGGGGCATGAGGCCAGGCCAGGGGCTGTGATGGAGGATTTACATCATGGTGTGCCCCGCACTCCTCTGTCCTGCCAGCCCCATGAGCCCATGTGCAGCACATCTCACAGCACCTCGGCAGGATGGAGGGGTCTTGCTCATCCCGGTTCAGACAGATCAGGTCCCTGCCACCAGCACCAGGGCAAAACCAGGGCCTGGAGGTGACATGGGTGCCAGCTGGAACCTGCCACCAGCTCCAGTGGTGGGTCAGGACATGGATGGAGAGACGGCATCCTGTGGGGCTGGGAGCAGAGCCATGGGGAGCCGGTGCAGCTGCCCAAGGCCAAGAGCAGAAGGGTGGCAGTGGGGCAGGGCAGGAGGACGTGAGCTTCTGCGTCATGACAGCCCCGCAGTGCACACAGCTGGTGTGGTGTCCCCGGCTGCCCTGCCCAGATGTCTTGCCATGAGCAGGGCTGCATCAGTGGGCAGCCAGGCAGCCGTGACCTCCTTGTGCCAGGCCCTGCTCTGGGGCAGAGCAGCTGAGGAGGCCCCAAGCAGCCCCATGCTGGCTGCCACACCTCAGGGCCACCAGGCTGAGTGAGAGCTGGAGGACACGGTGCCGGCCAAGGAGCAGCTGCACAACCACCGCTGGCTGCTCCCGAAAGGGTCAGTCTCAGAGCACGGCTGACTGAGGCACTGGAGTGTCCTGCGTCCCATATACCACCCCCTGTCCGGCCCCTCAGCCTGTGCGAGCACCCTCAACCCCGGCACCCCACTGGGGCACTCCGCAGAGGGTTTGGCAGCACAGAGAGGCCTTGGGAAGGTGCTGCAGGGAGCAGCTGGGGCTTGGGCTGCTGCAGCCCCCCCGGCAGCAGTCCCACACCTCCTACCCGCACAGCCCCCCTGCCCCTCGCATGTACCCCTGGCACGCCCAGCGCCTGGTGCCTTGAGTGGGGTCTGGGAGGGCCCTGCCTGGCATGCCGCGGGGGGCCCTGCCCCGTCCTCGCTCCCAGACCCCCCAGGGCAGCAGCCCTGCAGTGGGGTGTTTGCAGACAGGGCTGGTGGCATCCCCGTTGCTGCCCAAGCCCACCCCAGCCGTGCCACCCCCCACCCGGGGCCGGCCCCAGCACGGCTGCCCCACAGCGCCCTGCCCCACACCACCCTGCCCCGGCCCCCAGGCCCCGGCCCCCCCGGAGGGTCTGGGTGAGCGGCTGAACCGCCTCCCCCAATCATCAGGAGTCGCCGGCAGGGATGACACCGGGCCTGGTTTCCAGGGCAACGAGAGAGGCTCCTTAACCAGTTGGTTGCCATGGCGACTGCCGCCGAGCCCGGCTGCCCTGGGACACGGTGAGGGGGGGACTCCGCTCCAGGGATGCCCCGGTGCACCTCTGAGCCAGGGCAGCTGCCCCACGGCCAGCGCTCCAAGGAGTCGGGAGGTCCGGGCCCCAATGCCAGCACCCCGGGAGGTCGGGGGCTGGCCAGCGCCCCGGGGGTCGGGGCGGGCCGGTCCCCACGGCCAGCGCCCCTGGGGGGCCCAGGCCCGCACGGCCGGGTCCCGGGGGACGCCCACACACTCCCCTCCGGCGTCGCGGGTGCTGAGGGGACCCCCGGGGGGCGGCGGCAGCGGCCCGGTCCTGCAGACGGATGCGGGTCCGGCGGGGCGGGGCGGGGCCGGGCCGGGAAGGGAGGGGCCGGGTGGAGTGGGGCGGGGCAGGGCGGGGCGGGGCCCGCCCCCCGTCGGAGACCGTCCCGGCAGCGCCCCCTGGCGGCACCATGGCTCCGCGCCGCCCCCGCACGGACCCCGGCGGCCCCGTTCCGACCCGCCGGGCCCAGCCCCGACTCAGGCCGCGCTGCAGCTACGACCCTGCGCCTGGCCCCGGGGCCCTTGCGGCGGCGGCTCCTGCCCGGGACCGGCAGCCCATGCCCGGGGTCCGCACGGAAGGGGCGGCATCGGGGCGGCATCCGGGCGGCCCCGGGCCACCGGCACCCCACCGGCCCAGTGGTCCCGCAGCGCCGGGGGCAGAGGGTCCCCACGCCGCCCCGGCACCAAGCAGCACGGACGGCTGCAGCCCGCGCCCTGGAACCCGCTCCCAGGTCCCGGACCTCCATCACCCCCGCACTACTGCCAACCCCACGCGTGATGCTGGGAAGGGCCAGGAAGCACCAAGCCCCCACCCGGGACCCAGTGTCTCTTCCCAGCGCTGTGTAGGCAGCTGTGCCCTCCACAGCCTCACACCAGCCCCACGGCAGCCCCTCCCATCCATTGCCCCGGGTAGCAGCACCCACAGCCCCGGGGCCACCGAGCAACACGGGGCCTGAATCAGAGCAGCACAGGGGCTCAATGGCACCCTGTCCCGACCCCCCGGCATCCTCCCCCGACCCCCTGGCACTCTGCCATGGCTGACCCATGGTGCAGGGTGGGTCGCGGGGCAGCTGCTGGCACGGCTGAGCCGCTGGCTGTCCTCTGTGAGGGCGCAAGGTCACAGCTCACGCCATCCCTGCGTCTCCCCTGCTGTGGCCCCTGCGGCTGCCCACCCAGCCCCCCCGCCTGGCCCCCACAGCCCCCCACGAGTATCAGCTCAGCAGCTGATAACCACTTCCTGGAGGGCCGCAGGCTCCAGCCACGGCTCCAGCTCGGCACCAGCCACTCTGTCCCCAGCACAGCCCATGGGCCAGGCCCAGCCACCCCAGGATGCCACAGGGTGACTAGTGGCCCTGTGACCGCTCGCAACCGCGCCCAGCCTTGCGCCACCCCACCACGGCCGGGATGCCAGGCAGGGGATGCCAGGGACCGGAGCCCACTGGTGGGGGCACAGCCTGCCCTGGGTGTCACAGCGCCCATCCAGCTGCTTGCTGCCTCCCACCCACGCCCTTCACCGAGGGCGCAAGGTCACAGCTCCGCACAGCGCGGTGCTACCGTCGGCTGCGTTTCTGGGATCGATACGGCTCCTGTGACGGCGCAGCCCTGACACCATGTCCCCTGGGCACCGCAAGGCAATGGCCTGACGGCTCCAGCACCCGTGCCCACCGCAGACTGGTGGGCCACCACCAAGGGCTGGCCGTAGCCTGCCTTTCACACCCCCATGACATCCGGCTCTGGCCTCCAGCCCACCCTCTGCCGCGGCCCCCCGAGGAGCTGTGTGTAGCCTCGTGCCCCACCACCGTCCCCCCGCAGGCCAGCCACAATCCTGGCTCCATCCCACTGCTGGCTCCGACAGTCCCCCGGCATGGGGACAGGGCAGGGGAGCTCCCCAAGGAGTGAGGGCAGCCTGGCAACCAGTGAGGGCAGCCTGGCAGCCAGGTGGAAGCCTGGCGACGAAGGGTCCTGCCCAGGCGGCCGAGCCACATCCCCACTCCACATCCCCCACCCCCTGAGTCCTGCAGCCCGACGCCAGCTCCGCTCCGGGGGTCCCCACCACCTCCGAGGGGCCCAAAACGACAGACCGCCGGCACGCGGTGACACCGCACCCCCCCACGGTGCCCCCGACGGCCTTGCCCACCCCCCCAACCCCCACCCCCTCCGCAGACCATCCCCATGGACCCTGCTCCACCGGCCCTGCCCCATGGACCCCTCTCCACGGACCCTGTCCTCCCTTCTCGGACCTGCTCCGCCACTGGTTCTGCCCCAAAGACGCCTCCCCACGGACCCTGCCCCACTAGCTCTGCCCCCGGGCCACCCTCAGCCCCTCCGCCGGCCGTTCCCCGGCGCTCACCTCCTCCTCCTCCTCCTCCGCCGCCGCCGCCGCCGCGGCCGGTCGGTCCGGTCGGTTGGTCGATCGCGAGGCCGCGGCGGGGCAGCGCGGTGACAGTAAACCGCCGGCTCATGGCCCCGCCGCCTCCACAAGTGGCTCCGGGCCCCGGCGCCGCCGAGCGCGGCCCCGCCGGGCGCTGACCGGGGTCCTAGTGCCCGCGGCACCGCCCGCCGCGCCGCCCCCGCCCTGCGGGGCTTGCTCGGCTCGGCTCGGCTCGGCGGGCACGGCTGGCGGGGCTGGCACGGTTCGGGTTGCAAAACCCGGTTCGGTTCGGTTCCGTTCGACCCGGCACGGCTCGACGGGACGGACCGCGGGGGGGGGTGCAGGGACCGGACCCCGGCGGGTCGGGTCGAGGCCGCGCTCTGCCCTCGCCCTGCGCGGAGCTGCGGCCGCTAATTACAGTTAATTACAGTCCCGGGATTGCGGCCGCCCCACCCGGCCCCGGGCAGCCCCCGGACACGGACACGGCCCCGCCACAGGGCAGAGCGGCTCGGGGGAGTGGGGGGCAGCCCCCAGCCAGGGGGTCCCGGTGACACGCCGTGTTACAAACGCCTGTCCCTCAGTGCTGGTGCAGAGCTGGGGACTGGGGGGCTCTACAGTGTGAATGAACACTGGTCTGGTGGTGGGGGATGTTGGGACCGAGGGACGTCCCCCCCTCCCGGTGGCTCCTGAGGGATCCCAGAGCCCTCAGCAGAAGGGGGTGGTTGGCCGCAGATCCCCTGCCCAGCACCCCCGTACCCCACCGACGCCGACACCCCCCACCCCAGCCCGGGCAGGGCCCCGGTCCCACAACTCGGGGCTGGCCCCGGCGGCCGACGAAGCTCAGAGCCGTGTCCAAAGGATTGTCTTTATTAAAACCGGGCGGATGGGGGTTGGCGGAGCAGGCAGCGGGCAGGAGCGAGGGCTGGGCCCGCGCTCCCACTCCAGCCGAGCCCCGGGCACCCAGCGGAGCCCGGCAGGGCCCAGCACTGCCCGGCTGGCTCAGGAAAAATACAAAGTTGTTCCAAATCCACGTGCGGTTTGCACCAGGCAAACGCCTCTGCGCAGCGGAGCTGGTGGCACGGTGCCAGCTGTGGCGAGAGTCCTGCTTCCCTGCCCGGGCCCAGCAGCTCCCAAGGGGCGACCCCAGGACTCCCCTTCCTGCTGGGGAGATGGTGAAGCCCACACCACAGCAGGGGCTGCCCCATGGTCTCGAGGCCGCACAGTCCCCAGTGCCCTGGGGGTCGGGCTGCAGGACGGGAGCAGGTTTGGGAGCGATGGGCAGGGAGCAGCGTGCTGGAGCAGTGTGCCAGCCAGAGCTGGGGGCTGGGGGGGCCCTCAGTGCTGGGGGCACTGCAGGAGGTCGTACTTGACGTAGCCCACCCGGTCCACCTGGTAGCGCGGCGTCATCCTCCAGTAGAAGCTGTCCCGGCAAAAGTGGTACTTGTCTGGGTGAGGAGCGTGGCAGAGGGAACGGAGGGTCAGCAAGAGGGTGGCTGTGCCTGGAGCCACACTGGCAGCTGCCTGAGTGGTGCGGGCACGCAGGGATCTGGCCCCGGCAGACAGCCTGGAAGTGATCACACAGCCCCCACCCTCCAGGTCCATCCTCACCTTGGTAGAGGAAGACATTGCGCGCGTCGAGGGGGACGCCGGTGAAGACATTGTCGGTGGCGCGGGGGTAGCCCTTGTCCACCCTCTGGACCTTCACGTCCAGCCTGTGGGGAGAGCAGAGCCATGCCAAGCACTGCCGGGAGCCCTCGGTCCTGGCCTCTCACCGCCGCAGCTGTCTGGACCTGCTCACCTCCAGTAGTTCTCCCCGCTGAAGAGCAGCACTTTGCCACGGCCCCGCTGCAGGGCCCCTGCGATGCGGCCAGCTTCCTTCCCGATGCCCAGCTTCTCGATACTCCGGGGGCCCAACATGCTCTTCCCAGAAAACACCCAGAACTGCCGGCCTGCCGCCCAGAGACCGCAGGCGTCAGCCGGCCCTGAGAGAGCCAGGGCAGCACCAGGCTCCTTCCCGATGCTAGTGGCACCAGGGCAAAGGGTGGTAGGGGCAGAGCTCACCAGCGAAGAAGAAAACCCTCTTGGTGAGCACGTCCTGGAAGGCGGCATCGATGACAGCTGGGAGGCCAGGCCAGGTGACTGCGACAGAGAAGGCGCCCTGGATGCCTGACTTCCAGAAGGATGAGTGGGTCCAGTATTTCCTGGTGGGGAAGGTCAGCTGTCCTGATAACCTTGGCCTGGCACAGCCCCGTGTCTCCCCACGCCCCAGTATGGCCCCAGGTCCCCCCACACCCCCTCGTCACCCCAGCACTCGCCAGGGCAGTATGCTCCAGGCGCTGCCGCTCACCCGTCCTTGAAGAAATGCAGCTCCCCGTTGATCTCCGTGATGGCATCGAAGTTCTTCTCCACGCAGGCGTCCCGGCTGGGGTCCACGGGGATGGGCTCGGCCGTGGGCTCTGGTGTCTGCCCGTCTTCCTCATCCTCAGTGGTGGAGGTGCTGCCAGCCTCTGTGGGCATGGGCTGGGGCTTCTCAGTGGGCGCAG
This sequence comes from Bucorvus abyssinicus, assembly GCA_009769605.1. Classification (NCBI taxonomy): domain Eukaryota; kingdom Metazoa; phylum Chordata; class Aves; order Bucerotiformes; family Bucorvidae; genus Bucorvus; species Bucorvus abyssinicus. The sequence goes on from CM020047.1 coordinate 415,216, forward strand.
GGGCAGTGGGCTTGGGGCCAGAGCCACGACCTGAGTGAATACAGGTGAGGGTGTGAGGCTGGAGGCCAGCACAGCACCACGGAACTGCCGCCAGCATGCCTGGCCACGGTGCGGCTGCTCACCATAGAGGTACTGGATGCCCTGGACATCATCCGGGTGCAGCTGGAAGTCCTGGATGTAGCTGTACATGGGGTACATCAGGGCCTCGCGGACACTGGAGTGGTCCAGCCCCAGCGAGTGCCCGAACTCGTGGGCAGCCACCAGGAAGATGCTGTAACCTGGGGGAAAGCACCAGCCTCAGCACCCAGCAGGACAGGACACACCACTCGGGGACAGTGAGCCCCGCGGTGAGCAGCACGGCATGGGGCCAGAGGGTGCAGGCAGGGTGGCCAGTACCTCTGTCCGGGCAGAAGCCCCACTTCTTGTCGATGTCGTAGTTGCTGGTGGTGGCACACCAGAGCTTGCCGTCCTGCCGGCCCTGGCTGGTGCAGGCGCTATAGGACTGTCCCAGGAAGGTGAAGGGGAACACGCACGGGTCTCCCTGGGAGTTGCCGCCGACCACCGCTGTGTCTGCAGCGCAGCGTCAGTGGGGCTAGCCCCGGGCCCAGTCACACCAGCTGGATCCTAGGACAGCCCTGAGACCCCTCATGTGCCCACCCTGTGCACTACGGCTGGGGACTGGCCAAGCCACACACCCCATCCCCACGTGCCCCCTCCCCACTCGCACCTCGGTTGGGGCAGAAGCCGTATTTCTTGTCCTGGTCAAAGTTGGTGGTGGTGGCACACCAGCGGTAGCCGTCGGAGCGTCCGTCCGTGGTGCAGGTGTTGTAGGAGATGCCATTGAAGACAAAGGGGAAGATGCAGGGGGACCCGTCACTGTTGCCGCCGTTGGTGTAGAGGACTGCGCAGGGCAAGGAAGGGTGAGGACGGCCCCGGGCATCCGTGAGGCTGGGCAGGGGCTGCAGCCGCGGCTGCCGCTACTCACGTTCGCTGGGGCAGAAGCCGTATTTCTTGTCCCGGTCGTAGCTGGCAGTGGTGGCACACCAGGGCAGCCCGTCCTTGCGCCCCTCCGTGATGCACCGTGAGTACGAGCGGCCCTCAAAGATGAAGGGGAAGTGGCAGTTGGCCCCGTTGGCATTTCCATGGCGGGTCTTCACCACTGATCGGCAGAGGGTCAGGTCAGAGCTGGGGTGGCCGTCGTTGGCCCCCTCCCACCCGCTGGGCCCCGCCCTTACCTATGCCAGTTCCCAGAGTCCAGAGCTCATCCTCATCAAAGTGGGCATCACCCTGGATGCCCCGGCCCGGGGGAAAGGCGTGGGCCAAGAGCCCGTCCTTGCCATCAAAGGGGTACCCGTCCCCGTGCTCTGCAGGGAGAAGCACCCTCAGAGCCAGCCCTGCCAGAGGAGCCACCATGCCCCCGGACTCCCAAGCAGGTGAGCCCTGCATGCCCGCAGCACATGTGCCTGTTGGCACATGCCGGGGTGGAGGGACTCTGGACACGGCCCAGGGAGACATGGGGTGATGGTCCCACAGGCAGGGCACATCGCCAGCCCTCTCCCAAGGCTGAGCTGGCTCCCAGCCTCCCCACGGGACGTCACCTCCGCTGCCGAACATGATCATGATGTCTGCCTCGCCGCTGTATATCTGGGTGAAGGTGAGGGGTGTCACGTCGCTCCACACTTTGAACGCCCGCTTGAAGGCGTCATCGATGATGGCACGGTCCAGGTCAGGGGAGTAGTTCATCACCCTGCCAGGGACAGGTGGGGGGTCAGCGCTGCTGTGTCCCTGCTTGTGACACAGGAGGGACCCTGCTCCAGGCACATGTTGGGGATGTGCCCCTGTCCCAGGAGGGGACAGCAGCGCTGGCTGGCACGGCCAGGCAGAGCAGCCAACCACCACCCTAAGGCCGGGGCTCGGATGCTCTCCCAGGTGCTGGGGAGCAGATGCTGCTGCTGTGCTGGCTTGGCCCTGGCTGTGCCAAGACCCAGCTGTGCTGGCAGCACCGTGGCATGGCTCGAGGGCTGGACTGAGGCTGCCACCCCACCGGGGCCCTTGTGCCCATCTCCATCCCCCAGGGATGAGGCTCTGTCTCCTGGGGCAGAGACTCACCGGTACGTCAGGTCCATGTGGTCCCACTTGAGGTCCCCCTCAAAGGTGAGGAAGGTTCCTACATCGGGGACGCCACAGCGAGGGGCTCGCATGGCCTCCAGCGTGCTGGCATCCAGCTCCCCTGTCTCCTCCAGGCCCAGCTGCTTCTGCATCCTGCGCAGCGCCTTGGCCAGGGACATGTGCTTGCTGCCCGTCCTCGCCTCTCCCTCCGTGGTGTAGCCGAACCGCAGCAGGTAGCTCTGGGGGGGAAAGGCAGCCAGAGGGGCTGAGCACCACAGACCCCTGGTGCCCAGCCCCAGCCCGGGCACCCCCTGGGCAGCCCCCAAGCTCAGCCCACAGCCCCATGCTGCTGCCCCTGCTGGGGTCCTGGGTGCTGGGAGGGGGCCGTGTCCCCCTCACCTCCGCCAGCTCCACGTCAGACAGGGTGCTGACCAGCTCCCCTGGGAAGGTGACAACCGCCTGTGGCTTGCTCTGGAGAGGGGCCGCGCAGCAGGAGAGGGCCAGCAGCCCCATGGCGAGCGGGGCCAGCAGGACGAGGGCCATGGCGAGGCAGTGGCAGGAGGGCTGTAGTGGTGCTGGGTCCCCGCTGCTCTGCTGTGGGTGCCGTGGGGCTCCTGCTCCTATTTATGTCTTGAGGAGGGCAGTGAGTCACCCTCAGACCCCTCAGCCGCAGACTCACCTCCCTTCCCACGGTGACGAAACACACACTCAGGCTCCTCGTTCCCTGCCTTAACTGTTTCATCACCTTGTTTACTAAACACACTCGGTCCCACGGCCCCACGGCCATGCCAGGCGAGAGGACAGGCATGAAGGCGAGCGGCCAGGTGGCTGCATCGGGGCACAGCACAGCCTGGCTGCCAGGGGGCTGCCCTGTGGTAAGGGGCATTGTCCTGCCAGCCTCAAGACTATGGTGGCCAGCCAGGGACTCAGGACCCTGCAGCCGGGTCACCACATCGGTGACGTTGAGGGTCAATGCCACCAGAGCCAGACCTGCAGCGGCCTGGGTGGGCATTGGGGCTGCACAGACAGAGCTGGCAAGAGACCCCCTGCCCAGAGCCACGGCGCCTGTGCCCCGCCTGCCCCAGAGCCGGACACTAGAGCTTGGACCCTTACCAGGACACAGCGTCTGCCCCCATGTCCCTCACCGCAGCTGCATCACCCCACTGGGGAGCGTTCCCAGCACAGCTCACTGTGGTTCATCACCTCGCGGGTGCCTCTGAGCCCACGCTCCACCAGCCACCCAGCAGAGCCCCACGGGACTGGGGGCAGCACCTCCTGGGGGCAGCCCCACATCCAAGAATGATCCGTCCAGGTCCCTGGGACACGGGGGTGCCCCATCCTTGCTGCCGGCCACTCCACAGGGTGCTGCTGACTCAGGTTCCCAAGCGGCGCAGCACAAACCTTGCCATGGGATGGTGTTTTCCTGCTTCTCCCAAAGTGCCTACGCTTGTGGGAACGAAAGTGGTGAAGGGGAAAGCCAACAGGGACAAGGAGCAAAAGGAAAACAGCCGGCAGAGTGGAGGGAAAGGCGCAGCGTCAGCCGGGGGAGGCAGGAGGCCGGTGCAGCCCAGCAACACTGCCCGAGACACATGTCCTAGGATGTGTCTCCCTTCCCCAGCTCTCGCTGACCCTGCTGAGCCCTCAGCTGAGGACAATCTTCCCGGGCCAACCCCATCCCTGTGGTGCCCTGTGCTCCAGGTTCCTGAACGCCCCAGGCTGTGCCTCTGCAGCCACCCCCTCCCTGCATCACCCCAGCTCCGGCTGAGCCGAACAACCAGCTCCTGGCCTGGCCAGAGGATGAACAGGGTACACTGGCATCCTGTGAGGCTGCCACGGAGCAGTGAGGGGAGAGGGGCCACACTGCCCTGTGCCTGGGTTCACCCCCGCGTCCCCCCGGGCACCGCAAGCCAGGCCGGGAGGAAGAGGTGCTGAGAAATCGCGGCGTTGCCACACTCCCCGCCACAGACCTGCAAGAGCAGCCGTGGTTCCCCAGCGGAGGAAATTGCTCCACGAGCAGCCACCATCCTGCGCCTTGGAGTGACAAATCCGCCCAGCCCGTGGAGCCCGGGGGGATGCAGGCCAGGGACACCCGCAGCCGGGACACCCGCAGCCATGTTACCCCCACCGCTGCCCCTCCCCGCGGGGTCCAGCCCAATGTCCCTCGCCCCTGTGCATGGCCCAGCTCTTCGCAGCAGCTCCCTGTGCTCCCTGCCTGTCCGCAGCCCTGAGGCCCCCACTGCAGCCAACAGCTCCCGGGACAGGTGGGGAGCGGGCACCGCTCTGCATCCTCTGCTCTCCGGGCAGCCAGGACCTCAGCCCGCAGCACACGGAGCTGGTGTGAGAGCTGGATGCAAAAGCACCCCCGGGACAGCCTGGGCAAGGGGACACCTGACACGGGTGCCAAGGGACAGCCGAGGGGGGCCAGATCTGCTCTGGCTTCCCTGGTGCTGTGGCAGATCCCTGGGCCTTTCCCATGCCATTCCCAACCCCTGTTTCCGCCTCATGCAGGAGCTGCAGCTTCCACAGCCTGGGCACCCCGCCACGGCCCCACCACGGCACCGCCACGGCACCATGAGGGCAGAGCCACGGACCTGCAGCTCCCACAGCCTGGGCACCCCGCCACAGCCCCACCACGGTACTGCCATGGCACCATGAGGGCAGAGCCACGGACCTGCAGTGCTGGTGGGGATGGGCCTCAGAGCAGAGCGGGGAATTGGAGTGAACGATGGCAGGAGGAGCCAAGCGCCAGGGCCCCACATGCCACATAGCCCATCCCAGCAAGCCCACGCTTGCCCGGCCCCGGCTGGCTCTGGAGTGCCCCAGTGGGTCCATGGCCAATGGCCCTGAGCACCCTCAAGCTGGCCAGCCCAGGTCTTGGTGGGGTGCTGCTGGCCACCACTCTGGCCCCAGCCCAGCCTCTCCTACTGACTCACGGTCCCGCTCGCCAGCTTCCTCCTGGCACCGGGGCGGGGGATTTTCTGGTGACTCTCTGGAGGCTCTGCAGGGAGCAGGGCTGGGGCAACAGGGAAACCCCCATGTTTGGCAGCACCGGCAGCTGCAGAGCTGGGCAGGGGAACTCCACGGGGATGGGCTTGGTGCTGCCAGCATCAACCCCACGGGCAGCCCTGTCCCTGTGTGGGGCAGCCCTGGGCAGCGGGGCTATGGGGCCAGGCCAGGCAACGGCGCAAGGCATGGGTCCCTCAGCATGGGCACACGTGGAGGGATGCGTGGGGCAGCCAAGGCAGCTCACGTCAGCAGTGAGTAGAGGCAGTGCAGGGCAGGAGAGGGACCCCTGAAGCATGTGGGCGCTGTGCCCAGCCCATGTCTGCCCAGGGGCACTGTGCACACCCAGAGCCCCCGAACGATATGGAAAATCCTACGCAGACATCCTCTATCCCAGCTGGCTGCCTGAGCCACGAGGCTGCCTGTCACCGCCACAAAAGGGGAAGGAACAGCCACCGCAGCCCCTTCCCATTGCCTTACTCATGGCCTGAGGGTTCATGTGGGTGGACACTGTGACGAGACCCCCGTGGGAAACCAGTCCAGGACCCCGCTAGGGCCTGGGGCAGAGGCTGAGGGGACATGGTGGCACCTCTGCGAGGCTGCAGGTCTCCAGCCAGAAGGTGCTGGCTGGGCCAGCAGCAAGACTGGGGGAGACTGGACAGAGCCAGGAACCCCCAGAGCCAGGCCAGGACCCTCCCCAGCTCCATTCAGGGTGGGGGCCAGCCAGGAAGGGAGCTCAGCATTGTCCTGACAGCCGCAACCGTGGTGTGCACCAGGGTGGGAAAAGTGGCAGGAGAGCTGAAGAGCAGCGGGGCAAGGGGACACCCAGCTGCCACAGCCACTGCCTCACACCTAGGCACCCAAAGAGCCGGGCAGAGGACAGGGGGACACGGGAGTGAAGGGCAGGCCAGGTGTGTGGACGGCACCGGACACAGCACAGCGCGGCAGCAAGGGGAAGCAGGGCGGGAGGAGTCAGCATCTTGTGTGGGTGAGACAGAGCCCAGCGCCGGGTGCCCTGGGGAAGCACGGCCCGTGCCAAGGGCAGGGAGCTGCTCGGACCAAGCGCCAGTGCCACAGCCACCATGGCACAGCCAGATTCCCCGGGCAGCAGGCTGGGCACCGGCCCCACCACCCCGAGCCATGGCACCCTGTGCCCAGGGAGCAAGATCTGCTGCCCATGTGCCAGCTGCCCCAGCCAGTGCCAGCCCACCATGTGGCACGGTGTCTGGGCACGGGGGCTGCTTGGCACAGGAGCAGGACCAAAGGTGCCGGGGGCAGCTGCGTCAGAGGCTTGGAAGCCCCTTTGCCGCTGCTCAAGGGCTCCAGACAGAAACAACATTCCTGCACGCGCTTCCCGTATCTGCTGCCCTGATGCTGGGCCCTGCGTGGGCTGGGACCACGTCCTCCAGCTGGGCCCAGGACCCTTCCTGGCAAACCACGCCACGTGCCGCAGCTCTGCAGTGCTCCCAGCACTGCCGGCCCTGGCCCCGCGTGCTCTCCCTGCCTGCCCAAATCTCTGTGGGGGCACCTGCACGTCTCCCTGCCCGGCCCTGCCCGACCCTGTCTGTCCCTTGCCTCACCTGGGCAACTCCCCACCCCCTCAACACCAGCTTCTTACGAATCTTTCACCCGTTTGCCCGGTCCTGCCCCCCAGCCCTGCTGCTGCCGCTCTCCACAGCCTCGCCTGGGCGAGGGTGACGCAGCTGGTGCCAGCCAGGCACATCACCACCTCCCTGCAGGCACCGAAACCGGCGCTGCCGTTTCATCACTCGGCAGCACCGAACCCAGCAGCAAACCATGCATGACAGATCCTCCCTGGCCATCGCACTGGCTCCGGGCACCCAGGAGGGCGGCACAGTCACCTCTCTGCACATCTTCCCTGGCCCTTTCACACCCTGGGACCCCCCATCTGTTTGTGTCCCCCAGGGATGCTGGAGCTGGAATCTCCCACCCAGCGCTCTGCTCCTCCAGGCACTGGGGCCAGCAGCCGGCACAGTGGCTCAGCCTGCGCTGAGGCAGCCGGACCCAGCCCTGCCGATGCTGGGAGGGAACCCAGCTCTGTGCAGACTCCCACGCAGAGCTCTTGCTGTGCAGACCCCTCGCCGCACAGCACAACCCCTGCACTCACTGGCCCCGTGGGATGGGGAGGAAACCATGCTCCAGTCTGCTGGGAATCCCTCGAGATGGGAAATCCAGGAGGGGTTTGAAGAAATGAGCCAGGCTCTGGCCAGGGCATCCAAAATCACCTTTGTATTCGATCAGAGAAAAGCAGCCCCGACTGTCCCATCTGCCAGAGAGCGGCACCAAGAGCCCGGCAGCCCCAGGGCTGCAGGAAATGGGTGTGGGGGCTCCCAGCGCCATGGGTTCTTGCTGTGTTTCATGACTTTGCTGTAAACTCATCCCCACCCCTTGAACTTCAGCCCATCTCAGCTTTTGCCTCCGGCTTTGACCAACTTTTGTTCTACCAAATGTTCCCCATCGGCCAGGACCAGGAGTGCAACATATTCAGGCACGTGAGGTGCAGGGATCGGGGGATGCACAGGGCAGCACCGAGACTCTGTCACCTGCACTGGCTTTGGGAAGGGCTGTCCATGGCACCCCCTCAGCCACCTGGGGCCATCCCCTCTGTGGTGACCTGTGGGATCGGGCCCACAGAGACCGTCCCCTGTGCCCCACAGGGTGAGGCTGGGAGGGGAGTGGGGCAGGACAGGGCTGGGCAGTCACAGGCTCCTCTGCAGCTGCTGCTCCAGACTGTAGGCTGGCACAGCACGGCACGGCACAGCACGGCACAGGTGGGCAGCACTTTGTTCCCCGGCGGTGAGACAGGCATGGCAGCTGCCTGCTAAAACGGGAAGAGCAGCAATCGTGACAATGACAGTGAACCTGCCGCCCATCCGGCACACGAAGGGGACAACGCGGCGCCAGGAACCCGCAGCTGTCAGTGACGATGAAGCAGCTCAGGAATAAGCAGCGGGGGTTTGTAGAAGGTGAAATATGGGCAAAACTGGCTGTATTTAATTGTAAACTACAAGAAGCAGAAGGAAGAGTGGTAGAGGCAGCACGCTCGGCTTTCAGTAAAACATTTGACAACTGTTCTGACGCTCGCTGCCAAACTAATTCAGGGCGGCTCAGTCATCAACACAGGCATATGGAGAAAGCCCGGGGAACGGCGAACAGCCGGGCCGCCAGCCGGGGAGCTGGGGGCTGCTCGACCCTCAGGGCCTTTAAAACCTCTTCTGCGGGCGCAGGATGGCAGCCGTGGCTGCGGGAGCACCAGGGACCAGGAGAGCTGCCGTGCTGCCAGGAAGAGAAGGGCTGAAGCACCCGGGTGAGAGCCACAACCCCTCAGGAGCTGCTGTGCCCCGAGCTCCATGTGGCAGAGAGCAGCCCCAGAGCCCACCCGCTCGGCCCCGGGGTCCAGCGACCCCCTGCCACTGTGCAGGGCCAGGGGGACCAACTAGACCACACCGCACTCCGGTCACTGCCCAGAGGGGCTTAGGGCCTCCGAGGGGATCCAGCCACAGGCAGGGCTGTGGGGCGGCGGAGGCTGGGAGCCCCGCAGCAGCTCCACGGGTGCTCAGAAGGACAAAGCCCTGTGCTGGCGATGGGAACGGCCTGGCACAGCACGTGTGTAAGGCCTCTGGGGCCCTGCTACACAGAGTTCTCCTGCCCACCTTGTTTATTTTACTTATATTTCAGTAATTTGCTGATTACCCTTTTTTACCTAACCAGCAGTGATGAATCAGCAGCACAGGAGAGGATGGAAGCCGGCGGCCTTGGACCGTGGCTCCGAGGTCTCAGGTTCTGGGAAGGAAGCCACAGGATCCCTCCAGAAGGGAAAAAAAAAACAACTGGCAGCAGCACTTCTGGCCGGCATGGAGGGGCTGGGCCGTTCGCATCAGCAGCTCCAAACCCACCCTGGAAGGGCCATCAACAGCCCCGCAGCCCAGTGGGAATGGCAGCCATGGCCCCAACCTGGGCGCAAGGCAGGACAGGCAGCGTATGGCTCGGCGCTGCCGTCACTAACTGGAGTGCTGGACAGCGGGCACCCATGGCCCGGAGGCAGCAGGGCAGGAGGAGGGCAGCGTGGTGCCCTCGGGCAGGCAGGAGCACCCAGCAGAGCAGTCGTGGGGGGCAGGCGGGGAGCAGGGCTGCTCTGTCCTGAGCTGGCCTCGCTCCAAGGAGAGACCCTGAGCCTCTCTGTACCACTGGCAGCACCTCCCGGCCAGCTGGGCCAGCCGGGGCCAGTGAGCCAACTCCTGCCAAGGGGACCTTGCGAGGACGTAAGTGGCCTCGTCACCGGCTTTTGTTGTCTCCTCTGAGCCCCTGAGGAGCGGCTGGGAGTGGCTCCTGCCTGTCTCAGAGAGCCCAAGGGTGGCATTACAGCAGCCACAGAAAACGGGGCGTTATCCTACCACACTGCTCCAGCGCCAGCGCCAGCGCCCCGGGAAGCAGAGATCCTGGCAGGAATGACCGGCACTGGTGAGAGGCTGCTCCCCACAGTCCAGCAAGGCCCGGGCGCATGGCAGCGGGGCCACAGCAGTGCCCCACACAGAGTGATCCCCTGGGACAGCCCCCGGCGCCTGCTCCGGGAGCCGCGTTGCTGGGAAGGAGCTGAGCGGTGAAGCAATCTGGTGTGAAGAAAAACCATTTCCTGCAGCACCGGCTGTTTTGCTCAACACTTTACAAAATGTGCTGATGCAACTGCCCTTCCCAGGTGGGGTATAAACACCAGCCTGTTGATGTGGATTAATGCCCCGCAGCTACGCAAACATCGCAGCGATGTTTTCTTTAAAAAGCGAAAAGGAAACAAGGGGGAACAGCCAGCGCGGAGGACAAAATCCCTGGCTGTAGATGCCGGGGCTCAGGTTGCAGAGAGGCTGGAGGGGCACAGCCCGGGGCACCGCTTGGCACAATGCACCACCTATTCTGGGACAGTGACAAAGCCGTTGGCTCACCGGGAAGCTATTGTGGGAGCAGGGCAGGCCCAGGGGGCCCAAACAAACTGCGATGAACAAATCAGCACGACTGAGGCGCGCCGGGAGACCAAGACCCCGGCCGGAGCTGCCCGGTCGCCACTCTCACCATGCCCGAGCAGCAGCTCATCTGGCTGTGGCTCCTGCCGAGCGCCACATCCCAGGTGGAGGGCAGGGAGCTGGGAACCTTCCCTGGCCCGGGCCAGCCTCTCAGCACGGCTGAGCAACCGGCCACCTGAAAACCAGCGTCAAATCCCACCTGAGTCCTATCGCTCTGCTCCCAGGCACTGGCGCTCGTGTCTTCTCAGCCCGTTCCCAAAAGGCGCTGCCCCCGCTCCAGTACCCGGACACACGCCCAGCACGGGCCACGGACATTGCTGGCTTCTCTTAAGCCTCTTGCCGTGATTTCTTTGTGTTTTCTCTGTCCCCGAGATGATTTCAGGCACGGGAGGTGCGATGGCAGGGCATTATCAGAGAGGATGAGAGCTTGGGAGCTGTGCTTGGACACCACCCGCTCGCCCCGGCTCGGGGGCACACTGTGGTTAAAAATAGCCGGTTACCCTCCCCAGCAATGCTGCCGCCGGTACAATCCTCTGAGACAGAGACACGGGGCGTCTCTGCAGGGTAATGGGGAAGATTTAAGCAACTTTCCATCGGTTGAGCCAGCACCAGGCAGGTCCATGCAAGCCCCTGTGGCTCCCAGCAGTCAGGATGCTCTGCCTGGGGAGCAGCACCCAGGGGAAAAGCCTTCCCTTGCCCCAGACAGCGGCTGACTGAAGGCAGAAAGAGAAATCCTGCTGGTCAGACACAAATCATCCCGACTCCTCTACCTGGGAGGCAGCTTTTGCCAGGGGTTCCTCCAACCCACCCCCCGGACAGAAACATGGAGCTTCCCCCAACAGGGAGCACAGGGACACCCCAAGCCGTGGGCCAGAGCCAGCCCCACGGCTGGTCACAGGCAGCACCAGGCTCCTCCGGCATGAGCCACGGAGCGAGGACATGGAAGAGGAGATATCAGCCCCGTGTCCTCCCTGGATCCACCTTCCCCCCAGCAACCACAGAGCTACACAGGGTCGCTGTAGAGAGGCGTAATGGGGAAAAAACCCACCCCCTGGTCTCTCCTGGCTCTGGCACAACACTGACTGCAGCAGCCAGCACCCCAGTCCCTTCTTGACCACGCTGCTGTGGCAGCAGCACTCAATGTGGGCAGCCCCTGCTCAGCTCTCGGCAGCCCATGCTGTCTCCCTGACAGATGAGGGCACAAATCTTTCAAGGATGTATTTAATTAGCCTGAAAAAGAGTTGGAAGGTGCCCGCACACCAGGCTGGTGGCTCAGCAGCAGCACCCAGCTGTCTCCAGGAAGTCTCACCTGGGGCAGGAGGCTTTGGAGGGTTGTGAGGAACCTGCCGAGCCCCACGGAGGAGCCCTGGGCTGCAGGGGCTGAACCCCAACCCCCTTGCCCTGGACCAGAACCACCACTGCCGAACGCCGCAGAGTGCTGGCCCAGCCCGCCCTGCTCGCCCAGCGCCTGAACAATCGGGTTTTGGCAGGCGAACACCACGCAGGCTGTGCCAGACAGGAGGCTGTCTGTCCTTCCGCAGTTGGCACCGCATCAGCACCCGCTCTGCACCAGCCACACTGGCCAGCGAGACGACGCAACTGCTGGCCCAGATCTGCTCTGGAGGGACCGCACTGCGGGCTGACTTGGTCCTGGTGGCCCTGGGACCCAGGGCCTTGGCCCCTGCACATAGCGAGTGCGTCCCTTCCACAGGGACTGAACCAGGTTCAGCTCAAACACGTCCCAGCCTCAGGAGAGCGCGGGCACAACACGGCTGCCTTTATTCCACAAGAAAAAAAAAAAACCAGGACAGAAGTGTTCTCAGTAGAGAACATGAGGAAACATCGGTGAGAGCGAGGAGCTCTCCAGGGTTCATCACAGATGCCAGGGTGGAGTAGGGGCTGGCTGGACCAAACCAGGCCAAGCCCAGGCTCTCCATTCACAGCCGAGCTCCGCTGGAGGAGACAGCACTGCCAGAGAGCCGGGGCAGCTCCCGAGCACATCCCCGCCGGCGCCCTGCAGTGCTGGGAGGTGCTGGCAAAGCCCACCCGCCCTCGGCATGCTAGGAGCCCCAGCCAGCCCAGAGCAGCCCCCAGCTTTCGGGTCTCGAGTGCTGGAGGTGCTGCAGCAGCCAGCCCAGGCCTGTAGAACCAGGCACACATCACCGCCTGCGACAGGGAGTGAACCAGCCCGGGGGAGGGTTTGGTTAGTGAGGGCATGGAGGGAGACGGCTGTTGTACATCTGCCATCAAACGAGCAAGTGTGGCTTCTCTAAGAGCAAACCTACAGCAGGCGCCATTCCCACACTGGAGAACAGGGCGGAGGGGAGTCCTTAACAGCCGGTGCGGCCCCAGGCCCGCCAGAGAAGGCAGAAGCCCCTGCAGCTCGCTCCGGGGAAGGGAGGCCCCAGCCGGGCTCCAGGCCTACCGTGGGATACAGAAAGGGTACCGGTCGAGGTGCAGCCGCCCGGTTGGGGGGGACGCGCCGCTGGGCGGTACTGTAGAGCCCTCCCTCCACCCGCAGCGGGATGGGGCTCCAGCTGCGAGGCGCAGCCGGCCGGGCCGGGCCGGGCCGGGCCGGGCCAGGAACGTAGCAGCCAGGCCAAGAGCCTCAAATCCCGCCCTGGCCCCGGCCAGGGGCTGCCGCTCCCGCTTCCGCCTTCTCGTCACGTGACAGGCGCAACCCGGCGCGACGCCGACGCTCAGGGCCCGGGCGCCGCTTCGTGACGCCATGACGCACAGTCAAAGCACCTTCCTCACGATCCCTCCGCGGAGAAAATAGTCCCCGGCAGGGCGCCCAGGGCCTCCGCTAGGCCGAGGGCGGCGGGAGGCGCATCTCGGTGCCGGGAGGCGGCGGAGGCGTCCGGAGCGAGAGAGCGCGTCTCCGCTGCGGCGAGCGCCCCGGGCGGGGCGGCGGCCGGGGCCGCGGTAAGTAGTCCCGGCGCGGGGCCCGGGAGGCCGTACCGCTGCGCGCGACGCGAGGGCGGGGGACCATGGCGGCCGCCGTGATGCCGGCTCCGGTGGAGGCGCGGCGGGGCCGCGACAGGCCGGGTGAGGGTGTGGGGCGGCGGGCGGGCGTACGGCGGCAACGAGACCCTTCGCCCCGCCGCGGCGGCGGCAGCTCCCCCGCCCCGGCGCACCGGGGCCGCCCCGCAGTGTGCGCGCGCGCGGAGGCGGCGGGGGGGACCCCACGGCAAGATGGCGGCCGGGGGCCGGGCAAGGCTGCGGGGCATGACGGGACCGGGGGTGCCGGACGGCGGCGGGACCCCCCGTGAGGGGCAGCCGGGACCCCCGGGCATGGGGCCGTGGCGGCTCCGGACCCTCCGCCCCGAAGGGTGGCCTAGGAGGGCCCCGGGCCGTGACCCCCGCCGCGGCCGGAGGCGACGGGGAGCGGTGGTCGGGCCGCGGCGTTGACGGTGGTGGTGGCGGCCTCCCCCCCTCAGGTCGAGCCTAGGCGTCCCGGGCGGGGTGGGCATGGAGGAGAATGCGGTGGAGAGCAGCAGCGACGCGGCCCCGCAGGCGGCGCGGGAGGAACCCTCCGAGAGCGGCCTGGGCGTTGGCACCTCGGAGGCCGTGTCGGCGGACAGCAGCGACGCCGCCTCGGCCCCCGGACCCCTCTCCCGAGCGGATGACTCTGGCGTGGGACAGAGCTCTGACAGCAGTGCGGTCTCCCTGGTAGGAGCTGGCAGGGAAGGCGGGGCAGCAGCTGGCTCAGGGAAGGGAGGGTGGCTGTGGTTCTGGTTCCTGAGGTTCCTCTAGATGTTTCTGGCAAACCAAGCTCCAGGAGCTGGCTCTTGTAGCTCAGCAGCCTTGGAAGGTGCTGTTAGACCGGTCGGGTGTCTGCTCACTGGTCTGAGGAGGGCTCTCCTTGGTAGCAGAAGCTCCGGGGTCCTTGGCAATGCCAGAGAAATCACTCTGGTGCCTTTCATGGCAGGTCTGCAGTGGCATACCGGTGTTTACATATGCTGGCTCCCCCGAGGATCTGGCCTGACAAAGGTGTCTGAGCTGAGCTCTTCCTAGCCTCTTTTTTTTCCCTGCCAGGAAGAGGTGTCAGAGAGCAGCTCCAGCACAGACGCCATTCCCCGCATTTACCTGCCGGACTCATCCTCCATTGCCCAGTCCACCTTGGTCTCCAGTGTCTCTACTGTGAGCCAGTCCGTCATGGTGTCACAGTCCCCACAAGTCCTGGTCCACTCCAGCGTCATCACTGATGGAGCCATGATTGTGTCAGACTCCACTGCATCCACCTCCTCAGACCTGGGTTCTGCCATCGACAAGATCATCGAGTCCACAATCGGGCCTGACATCATCCAGAGTGAGTGTGTGCTCCAGAGCCGGGGCAGGGCAGACCTGCCTGCTCTGCCTCTGGAGCTGCAAACGGCTCAGGGGGCTGGGGGGGGAGCTGCTGCTGCGCCACACCTCGAGAGGTGAGGGGGAAACATGTATGTGACGATGTACAGACCTCCGTCAGCGGGAGTTTCTCTCCTTGCCTTGCTGGAGGGTTTGACGAGGAGCTGGTGGCTGCTGTGGCTGCCCTCTCTGTGCCCAGCTGCTCCGTCAGCTGTGGTGCAAGCAACCCAGAGCCAGACCTTCCTCGCCCCTTCCTGCTTGTGTCTGAACCTAGGAGAGCCCCAGGGAGCCAAAGTGTCTCTACAGCCCCTACTCTGCTCTCCTCTTCCTCACAGGCTGCATTGCCGTGACCAGTGCAGAGGATGGCGGGGCAGAGACTACGCAGTACCTCATTCTGCAGGGCCCCGATGATGGTAAGGGTGCACCCAGGGGCATCCAGTGGTGGCTGTCACTGTCCCCAAGCCTGGCAGGAGCAGGGTCTGGAGCAGGTGTCCCAGCCTCAGTGCTGGCACCAGTGTCCTGGGACCTGCTGGCTGTCGGGAGCATGTTACCGAGCTCATGGTCAGCCCCAGGCATGGGTGCAGTCTGGGTGCCGGTGAGGGTCTGCTCCTTGGCTGAGCTTGTACTGGCATTTCAGGTGCCCCCATGGTGTCCCAGATGGCCACCTCTGCCCTGGCCAATAGCTTGGCGATAGAAGCTGTTGCTGATGGACCCACCTCCACGTGCCTTGACCAGCCTGGCCCTTCAGACCCTCCTGAGCGGCTGGAAATGTTGCAGCTACCTGTGCAGCCAGGTCAGGCCCGAGAGGAGGATGGTGGGGAGGAGCTGGACCAGCCGGACATGGAGACCCTGGAGGAGATGATGGAGGTAGTGGTGGTGCAGCAGTTCAAGTGCAAGATGTGTCAGTACAAGAGCGTCTCCAAGAAAACGCTGATTAACCACATGAAAGAGCGGCACTTCCAACCAGGTGCGTGCTGGGGGCTGGAGAAAACTGACATCACTGCAGACATGGGGAGGGTTCAAGCGTCAGGACCTGATCTCCACCCACGATCTGGTGAGGAGTTTCCGTTCTGTTCCCCGTGGCAGCGGGTTCAGCGCTGGCTCTGAAAAAAGGGCGTCTGCGGAAGGGGGGATCTGCTCCAAAGGCTGCAGAGGAGGAGGACGTCCCAGAAGAAGAGGAAGATGACGATATCATGGATGCTGGAGCTATTGATGACCCTGAAGGTAGGATTCGTCCTCCTCACGTCTTATGTAGCTCAGTCTTCTCCCAGTTTCTGTCTGACGTCTTGGTCTACTTCCCTCCAGAGGACAGTGACTACAACCCTGCTGAGGATGAGCCCCGCGGGCGCCAGCCCAAGTACAGCCGCAGTGTCCCCACGTCCAGCGAGGAGAGGCTGCGTCGGCGCCCAGGGAGACCCCGCAAGTTTTCTCATCTGGAGGACATGCCCCAGGACATGCCTGAAGGTGGGGGATGTGGGAGGCTGGAGCGTGTGCTCATGGTGGTGCATGAGCTCCCAGGAGTCCTTGGGGAGGGTGTGTGACAGAGCTGTGCTGTGCCTGTGGAGCAGGAGGGGAGGTGGAGCCCCTGGTAACATCCCAAAGCACACCGAGCTGCGAGCTGCAGAACTCAGAAGCAGCCAGTTCCTCTGGCCTGGAGAACAGGAGCAGCGAGAGCCTGGCAGAGCCCAGCATCAGCCAGTCCGACTCCGAGAACAGGGACCCTTCCTCCAACGCTGGCCCTGAGGAAGCGGACGTCCTCCCCAGGAGGCGAGGGCGGCCCTCCCGCCGCTTCCTGGGCAAGAAATACCGCAAGTACATGGGGCGCAGGTGAGGGGTGTGTGCCAAGCCGGTGCTGGGCCCTCTGCCCCTGCCCAGAGCCGGTCCAGCCCTGTGGGCCACCACATCCCTGAGCCAGGTCCTATGTCCACAGGTACTACTACAAGTCGCCTAAACCCCTGATGCGGCCCTACCTCTGTCGGATCTGCGGCTCCCGGTTCCTCACCCACGATGACCTGCGCTTCCATGTCAACTCACATGAGGCTAATGACCCGCAGCTCTTCAAGTGTCTTCAGTGCAGCTACCGCTCCCGGCGCTGGTCCTCTCTCAAGGTGAGTGCTATCCATCCTGCTCCCAGACCTGTGGGGCAGCTGGTGGCCCTGTGGCTTACAGCCCCGCTCTGCTTCTCGCAGGAGCACATGTTCAATCATGTGGGCAGCAAGCCCTACAAGTGCGAGGAGTGCAGCTACACCAGCGTGTACAAGAAGGATGTCATCCGTCACTCCACGGTGCACAGCCGGGACAGGTGAGGGACGCACAGTCCTGCAGACTGGCAGCTGGGCCGAACGGCACCAACCATTCTCCCTGCCTTGGGAGAGCAGTCCGGGCTGCCCCTTCCCCTGGCACATTCTAAAACGGGCAGTTTTGGTGTCTGGATACACGGGAGCTGGCACTTGGGGTGTGGCTGACACAAGGGGGATTTTCTTTCTTTTCAGGAAGAAGAGAGCAGATCCGGTGAGTTTGAGAGCCCTGTTGGCTGGTCTCTCAGCACCATGCTGTGGGAGGAGGCATGTCCGGGTCTCCCACAGGCTTCGGTGCTGGGTTGAAGGCAGAGTTTGGGGATCTCCCGAGGAGCAGTGGCCCAGGTCCTGCAGCGGGGAGGGGGTCAGGACGCTGCTGAGCGCCCCCAGGCAGCTCATCCTCGCGCTCTCCCTCCAGCCCCCGAAGCTGAACTCCTTCCCCTGCCCCGTCTGCAACCGTATCTACCCCATGCAGAAGAGGCTGACGCAGCACATGAAGACACACAGCACGGAGAAGCCACACATGTGTGACAAGGTCTGGGGGGACGTGGCCTGGGGAGGGGCTGGTGGCGGGTGAGGCCAGTCGGGAGGTGAGCACTGCTCTGCTTTGTTCTGCCACAGTGTGGGAAGTCCTTCAAGAAGCGCTACACCTTCAAGATGCACCTGTTGACCCACATCCAGGCCATCGCCAACCGCAGGTAAGAGCTGGCAGCTGCCCACGGTATGACCCAGCAGAGCCGTGTCCTGGCTCCCTGCAGAGGGGAGGTGGAAGGTCCCCGCTGCCCCTGTGACAGGGGGCTTTGTCCAAGCAGGTTCAAGTGTGAGTTCTGTGACTATGTTTGTGAGGATAAAAAGGTCCTGCTGAACCACCAGCTCTCGCACATGAATGACAAGCCCTACAAGTGCAGCTTCTGCAAGTACTCCACCTTCCGTGAGGACTTCCTGGTCTCGCACATGGCCGTCAAGCACACGGGTGAGCGGACTGCCTGCCCCGCTGTTCCCGGCAGTCCTTGGAGCCTCCCTGCCCTCCCCAGGTCCCCCTGCCTGACTCCTGTGTCCCACAGGCGGGAAGCCGTTCGCCTGTGAGTTCTGTCACTTCACCACCAAGCACAAGAAGAACCTGCGGCTCCACGTGCACTGCCGCCACGCTGACGCCTTTGAGGAGTGGGCGCAGCGGCACCCCGAGGAGCCGCCCTCCCGCCGCCGCCCCTTCTTCACCCTGCAGCAGATCGAGGAGCTGAAGCAGCAGCACAGCCAGGGGCAGGCCCCGGCTGAGCCAGAGGCCAGCGTCCCGGTGAGGGCCAAGCCCCATGCCCTGTTCTGCCTGTCCCTGCCACCCTGGCCATGCTGTCAGCTCGCTGTCTTACACAGGCGCCTCTTGGCCCCATCACCCACCATGTGGTCCAGGCCGTTCCAGGAGCAGAGCCCCCTCTCCTTGCCCAGGACTCCCTTGGCGGGGCCACCATTATCTACGAACAAGGCAAGTGAGCTCCCAGGGCAGAGCCTGGGGACAGGTGGGGAGGTGGGCGAGCACCAGCCTGACCCTCCCCTTCGTGCCCCGACAGACGTGGCTGGGTCAGCGGAACTGGCCACGCAGACGGCCCTGGACCTCCTGCTGAACATGAGCACCCAGCGAGAGCTGGCCATGGGCTCACTGCAGGTCAGGAGGGCTGGGGATGGCGGGGGGAGGTTGCCCAGCCCCCCGCAGCGTCCAGCCCTGTGCTGCTTTGGGAGGGTCCCACAGAGACCTTCCTCCGGCTGAGCCACTGCCCTGCCATAGGTGGCCGTGGTGAAGCCGGGTGATTCGGGAGAGGTGCAGGTGCCCCGTGAGCCACGGGAGGAGGACATCAAGGTGGAGCCTGAGGAGCAGCAGCAGAAGTTGGTGACGCTGCACATGGCAGAGCCCAAGGAGACACTGGTGCAGGAGGCTTACAAGGAGGTGGCCCTGGGTGGCTCAGAGCTGCAGCAGATCACGATCCCCTTCAGCGGGGCGGCAGAGTACAGCATCATTGCACCCATCGGCGAGGAGATGCAGGCTCCGGGCACGCTGTACAGGTCGGCTGTGCAGGAGGAGGCTCTTCGGACCTGAAACGAGGAGGGTTTGGTGGTGGTGAGGAGGAGGAGGCAGATCCTCTGTCCTGACCCTGTTCTCCCTGCAGCGAGGAAGAGTCTCCTGTGGAGAGCTCCCATGCCGTTGTGGTGAGCGAGGCGGTGATGGCAGAGGAGGCTCTGAAGGACCATAACAATCGCTACATCATGTCATCGGGTGTTCCCGGGAGCCAGTTCCATCCAGTGGAGGTAAGGGCGGAGCTCTCTCCCCGCCTCAGGAGCAGGGTGAGCAGCCATGACCGGTGTTTCTCTCGCAGCCCCTCAGCGGTGACGCTGCCTTTCCCCCGCCCGCAGAGGGCCCGGAGGCTCAGCCCACCGGCATCAAGTGGCCCCTGGTGCAATGTGTCACCAGGCAGCTCCAGAAGGAGTCGTCTTTATCCCCAGCCTCTGAGGGGCAGGAAATCTCATCCCCAAAGGTCAAGTGGCCTGCGCTCCAGGGCATGGCCAAGAAGCTCTCGTGCAAGGTTTCCACAGCCAAGAAGCTCTCATGCAAGATTTCCACAGCCAAAAAGTTTTCATGCAAGATTTGCACAGCCATGTTCACAGGGAGAGCAGAGATGGAGAGTCACAAGAGAGCCCACATTGGGCCCAGCACCTTCAAGTGTCCTGACTGTCCGTTCACCGCTGCGCTCTGGCCAGAAGTTCGGGTACGTCCCTGGCGCGGCCCTGGGAACAAGGGCGTGGAGAAACGGCCGTCTCCTGACTGTATGCCTGTCGTCTGCCCCCAGAGCCACATGGTCCAGCACTCCAGCCTGCGGCCACACAAGTGCAGCCACTGCAGCTTCGCCTCCAAGAACAAGAAGGACCTGCGCAGGCACACGCTGACGCATACCAACGAGAAGCCCTTCGCCTGCCAGGTCTGCGGGCAGAGGTTAGTGAAGCCTACCAGGTTGTGGCTGCTTTGAGCGGTCCTGCACAGCTCCCTGAGGCTCTCCATGGGACCTTGGCAAAGGGCTGCCCCTGGTACTGTCCTCTGTGGGAAGGGACTCTGCCCTGGTGTGACCCAGCTTCATCTCCAAGGAGCTTCTGCATGGGGAGGTTCTGTACTGGGGCCTGACGGAAGCGCTCTGGGAGCTGGGACAGGCTGTTTTGTCGGACATGGTCATGGTGCTGGTGGTCTCTGTGGAGAGCACTGTGGGCCTGCGCTGCCTCTGGCAAACTCCAGCTCCACTTCCCCTGTAGGTTCAACCGTAACGGGCACCTCAAGTTCCACATGCAGCGTTTGCACAGCTCAGAGGGGAAGCAGCCAGGGGCACCTGCTGCCCAGCAGACCATCATCGTGAACAGCGATGAGGACACGCTGGCCACCCTGCAGAGTAAGAGACATCCCTGTCACCAGGGCGACTGGCGGGGATTCACTCGGCCCGTGGGACCAGCAGGGCTGTGGCGGGTTGGGGCCTGGAGATTCTGGCTGCAGGTCGGCATTGCCAGGGGCGGCAGGACCCAGTGGGTGCGGAGACAAGGGGGCTGGGCACTGGTGAGGCTGTTGGGTCCTGTGCGGGACTGGGGGGTCAGCACTTCCTCCCAATAGGTCCCAGCGGATGGGTTATTGTGGGAGCAGCGATGCCTTGAGCTGCTGACAGCTGAAAGGAGAAGCAGAGTTCACGGGCTGATGGGGAGGTTGTTCTGCCTGCAGCAGCCTCTAGTTCCCTTCATCTTGGGGGAGTTTGATTTAGCTTCTGATCTCTGAGCAGAGCTGAGACCCTCCTGTGCTCCTTGTTGGGGTGGGCACCTGGCAGTGGCACTCGGGAGCGGGGCTGGCTGGCAGCCCCGGTGGTGTCCGCAGCATCTGTCCCTGTGTTGCAGCGGCCCTGCAGTCCGGCCAGGCAGTGCTGGCTCCCGAGCAGCTGCAGCAGGGCCTGGGGCAGGAGCACATCATCGTCGCGCAGGAGCAAAGCGTAGTCAGCCAGGTGAGTTGGGTCTGTCGGGCCCCCGAGCTGTGCGGGTTCCCTGCCAGGAGGGCGTGGGGTCCAGCCCACACACCCCCTGACAGCGTGGGGCTCTTGTCGCTGTGCAGGAGGAGGCTACATACATCCAGGAGATCACGACGGCCGACGGACAGACGGTGCAGCACTTAGTGACCTCAGACAACCAGGTGAGGGGCTGAAGGGTTCCACACAGCTGGAGCTGGGGAGAAGAGGCACCCAGGACAGACAAGGCCCAGCCCTGCTGCGGTGCGGGTGAGCTCTTGGGTCTGAATGCTGGTGTTTGCAGGTTCAGTACATCATTGCCCAGGATGGCGTACAGCACTTGCTTCCCCATGAGTACGTTGTTGTCCCGGAGGGTCATCACATCCAGGTGAGCTTCGGACTGGGGATGGGGCTCGTGGGGGTCTTTGTATGGGGCTCAGCCTCCTCCTGCTCCCCATGGCTTCCTCTGTTCAGGTCACAGCTCTGTCCAGGGGCAGGGACACTCACTAGCCCTAACACAGCCCCACTGTGGCTCTTGTCCCCAGGTACAGGATGGCCAGATCACCCACATCCAGTACGAGCAGGGCAGCCAGTTCCTCCCGGAGCCGCAGGTGAGGGGCTGGCGCTAACGGGGCTGCTGTGGGATGGGCTCTGAGCACACGGACCCTTCCCCTCCCTTTCTGTCCCCCGCAGATCCAGTACATGCCCGTCTCGCCGCAGCAGCAGCTCGTCACGCAGGCACAGCTGGAAGCAGCCGCACACTCAGCAGTCTCAGGTGGGGCCTGGCTGCGTTTTGGCAGCTCCGTCTCCCTTGGGCTCTCAGGGTGCCTGTGCTTGCTGGCCATGGCTGCGCCAGGCTGGGCCACCTTGAGCCCACGGCCCTGAGGGGCCAGCCTTGGGCCAGCCTCGGTGTCTGGGGGGCGACCATTGCTGGTCCTAGCTCCCTTCCGCTGGGGATGAGTTTCCACAGGGGGGCAACACCCCAGTGGGTGCTGGCAGAATTAACCTGAGTCAGGGTCCCCACCACAGCCCGGTGCGAGGCACTGTGGCCCTGTGGTCACATCCTGCACCTGCCCATTCCCCTGGGGCAAACATCGAGGGGTCCCTAGGCAGCCCATGCCCTCCCCAGCTGAGGAGGCACTGACCCTTCTCCTCTGCAGCAGTGGCCGACGCCGCCATGGCCCAGGCGCAGGGCGTCTTCGCAGCCGAGGCGACGGCCGAGCAGATCCAGCAGCTGCAGCAGGGGATCCACTATGATGTCATCACGCTGGCGGACTGACACCGGGGCCAGGCCCGTGCTGGGCGGGACAGCCACGCCGGGCAGCAGCCGCCTTGGCCAGCAGTTGCCTTATTGCTGTGAGGGATGTGCCCAGGTGCGCTGCGGCTAGGACATGGTGCTGTGGCGGTCCTGCACGTCTTTCCCAGCACAGGCTGGAGGCTGCTCCGCAGTGCGGCACTGAGGCCAGCTGCGCGGCGGCAGTGCTCAGGGCCTGCTCCCTTAGCCTGTTGCACTTCATGGTCTGAAATACCTTTTCCTGGATCATGTCAGGGCTGTGTGTGGCTTGGCCTCTGCCCAGATCCCGGGAGAGCCGTGGGGCCGAGCACGGCTGCGATATCGTGCGAGGGGTGGGCGCAGCTGCGCAGTCCTGGTGTGAGTGTGGCCCTCCGCCCCTCGGCGTCTCTGGCCTGCGGGCAGGCGGCAGCGGGGCTTGGACTGGAGGAACCGCAGTGGGAAGAGGCGGAGGTGGGAGATGTTCTATTTTTCTTCTGATGGACATGAGTTGGTTCGTAGGTGGTTGTGGGAGGGGTTCGATGTGACATTGTCAAGCTTTGATTATGCTTATGAATAAAAAGGGACTGAAACGTGTGTGCTCCGTGGTCCTGCCGCCTGCTCCAGCGTGTCTGCAGGGGCCAGTCGCCACTGGCAGATATGGCTGCCCTGTGCCAATCGTCTCCTCCCACCTGGGTGACCTTGACTTGTGAGCAGCGTGCCAGGCATCTGCTACGAAGGTGGGCTTGGGGCTGGAGTCATGAAATTAATCGAGTGGTAAACAGCCTAAATCCCGTGTAACTCTGTCCCGAACTACACGCGCTGCCCCTCCCTCAGCGGATTGTCTGGAAGTATTTACATGTGATTATAACAGCTAATCTCGGAGTTTCAGTTCTCCGCTCCTGCATTAAACTGATTATCTGCGGAGGGGAAAAAGGCCGGGACCCACCCAACTTCAGCAAGAGCAGCCGCGAGGCTGGAGCCCCATGGGCCGGGCACGGTGCGATGGCCAGGCTGGGCTGGGCTGGGCTCCCGGTGCGGCTCAGGCTGGGGACAGGGACAGCGCCGGGGCCTGCCTCTGCCCGAACCGTCAGCAGCGCTGGCAGCACCCGCCCTGCCTGGCTGCAGGGTGCCCATGGTCCTGGTCAGGATGCAGGCTGGGGGTGGTCGCATGTGTCCCCTGGGTGAGCAGCCGTGGCTGGACGTGACCCTGTCCTGGCCGTGTTTGTGCCTGGCTGCACAGCTGTGTCTCCCCAGCTGTGACTACGTCCAGCTGTATCTGCCCGCTGTGCTGGGGGCTGGCTGCGGCCCTCCCTCCCTCCCAGCTGTGCGGTGCAGGGTGAGGGCACCCGCAGCAATCCCCAGGCGCTTTCCTAGATTACAGCCCCATTATCTCATAAAGCGGATCCATGGTGCTGCCGGCGGCACCGATTAGGGCTGGAGGAGTCCCATGGGGACAAGGTTACGGGGCCGTGGCCAGGGCTGGTCCCGGGTATCTAGCCTGGCCGGTGGCACAGGCATCCTCGGTGCGCCGCGGCTTCCATGCCTGGAGCTCCAAGAGCACGGCACCAGCCCGAGATGGGGACAGTGCTGGGACGGACAGGACCGGGCTCTTGGCCCCTGTGCACGGGGAGCTGCAGGTGCTGCTGGGGCTGAGGGGGGGCTGTCACCAGGAGCCTGGGGATGCAGCAGGTTTCGTTAGCACCAGTGACCTTCCCCTTCCCATCCCTGGCCAGCGCTAAGCGGGTTTGTTACATATTTAATATCCTGAGAGCGTTATTAGTCGGTATTTAATGACGGATACAACCTGTGGGATAATCCCAGTCTGAGCGGGGAGGCGCAGCGGCAGAGGCTGGTGACTCGCGGGGTCGCAGGCTCTCAGGGCCCCTCGCACAGCTGCCCACCGCTGCCCTGCCCACCGCTGCCCCGCTCCGACAGCGGGCAGGATCGTCCCCACCCAGGCAAAGGGTCCCCGGCTGTCCCCTTCACCCCTCTGCGGCTGGGAATCCACAGTGACACTGGGGCCTGGGTGAGGACGTGGCCAAGCTGGAGGCACAGCGGGCTCCAGGGCAGCACCTCGTGTCCCACTGGGCCATGCACGACTTCTCCTGCCAGACCCCGGCCCTCCGACCCGGCCCAGCGTGGCATGGGGGGCTCTGCCGACCCCTGCCCTGGGGCCAGGTCAGGGCTGGGGTCGAGGTTGGGGACTGGTCGCTCTTGGCACTGCAGCGGAGCCCTGGGTGGGCTGTGTCCCCTGGGCATCCCCGTGGCTCTCGGGTGTCCATGGGGCTCCTGTGGGCCCCATGCGCCAGCCCTTGGTGCCGCTGTACCCCATCCCTGGGGGCCGTGCAAGGTCAGGGGCCGGGGGAACCGGAGTCCTGGCGTGGCTCCAGGGCACAACCTGGCTGGTGGCCGCAGGCCGGGAGGATGCTCCTTGCCCGTCCCCACCAACACCAGCCGGGGGGGGTGGCATTGGGTGCCCCAGATCCCGCTGCGGCTCTCGTGGGTGCTAATACCCCCTAATCAGCTGTCAGTCACCATGGACCCCGGCAGCTATAAACTCCGAGCAGCTCCCCGGCTCCTGTCCCTGCACCATGGCAGCAACTCGAGGCGAGGGGAACCCAGGCCGAGAGCCGGGGGGCTGCGAAGGGCCTTGGGGAGCCCTGCGGGGAGCCCCCCAAGCCCTGCTGCCCTGTCCCTGCCCTTGCCCCATGCTGGCCAGCTACAGCCTGCTGCCACCGCACCTGAGCCTCCTCGCACCCCTGGTAAGTGCCACATGGCAGCTCCCGGGGGGCTGGGACAGTGTGGGGTGGTTGGGGTTGGGACTGGAGTCCTGCTGTCCCGGGTACCCTGCACCCCCACAGCACCCTCCTGCCCCCACCCCCATGGCATCCTCCTGCCCCTCAGCAGTGTGGGATGCACAGTGCCAGGCACAGGAGAGGGTGAGCATGGGCACGACCCAGCTCTGCCCCTTCCTCTGCATGAACGGCCGACCCGTGTCCCCCAGCCCCTCTCCTCTGCAGGTGTCCCCTGCCCTGTCCTGTCCTGACACCCCTGTGTCCCCTGCAGGTCTCACCAGCCTACGAAGTGCCACCAGGGCTGGTGCCCAGTGCCAGGCTGTGCCCACCCTGCTGCCGGCAGCCCCTGCCTGTGGAGCCGGGGCGGGTGAAGGCTGCAGTGGCGCGGGAGAGCACTGGGGCGCTGAAGGCCTGGCTGGTGCAGCACCCCAGGAACCCCTACCCCAGCAAGGGGGAGAAGGTGATGCTGGCCGTGGTCAGCAGGATGAGCCTCACCCAGGTCTCCACATGGTTCGCCAATGCCCGCCGACGCCTCAAGAAGGAGAACAAGGCGGGCTGGGCACCACGCGGTGCCTTGGATGATGAGGACAGCGAGGGCGAGGGGGCTCCTCCGGGTGCCCCCCCCAGCCCTGACCCCAGCCCCATGCAGGATGGATGTGGTGGCAGCCCTGGACAGGACAAGGAGCCTCAGAAGCCCAAGATCTGGAGCGTGGCAGCAATGCTGGCATCTCCCTCTGGCAAAAGCGAGTGCCCCTTGGGTGTGCCGGAGCAGGGGTAGGGCTGGGGCAGTTGTGCCATGGGGAGGGGACAGACCCATGGCCGGGCAGGGCAGGACAGGGGGCCATGGGACCCAGCAGCTGCTCAGTCAAGGGAGGACTGGACAGGGAGGGAGCAGGGCACTAATAAATGTGACTCTGTCTTGGACCTCCTGGGGTTGCCTGTCTGCATCGGGGATGCTGGTGGGGATGCGGGGATGACTGTGGGGATGGAGGGATGCTGGTGGGGATGTGAGGATGCCAGCGGGGATGTGGGCATCTTCACTGCCAGTGCTGCTGTGGGCAGCTCCTCCACTGTGGAGATCGGGGCTGGTCTTGCCCCGAGCCCAGGCTGCCCCTCGCCTGGCCCTCTGCCCACCAGCAATGTCCCCACACTGCCCAAAGAGGGACCCTCCTGCTCACCCGGCCAGGCTGATGGGGGTTTGCCAGGTCCTGGCCCCCGAGGGCACACCCCCCATCCGGCAGCCTTTCCAGGCGAGTCACTGCCTTCCTGATGCCTTGTTCATTTTCCCCTCCCTGGATGTCTGGGGTCACCCATGGGGTGGGCTCATGCGTGGGGCACAGGACTGGGGTGGCCGGCACAGACCTGCACTGTGGGGCAGCACAGGGACAGGGACATGGGAGGCACCACACACGAGGGACGTGGGTGACAGCGGCAGCACCTGGCTACTTGCTGGATGGGACTTCGGCTGCTGGGAGCAGGCTCAGACCCGCCGGGGTTCCCCTGTCCCCCGGGACCGGGCTGACGGCAGGTGGCTCTGCACAGCCCCAGGGTGACAAAGGGGGCCAGGCGGGTGACCAGGGAGGGGAGCAGGGACCAGGAGCCCCAGGAAGGCTTGGACAGGGGCAGAGCTGTACGCTGGTTTTTAATGTTCCTAAGAACTAGGAAACAAATCAAAAATAGACTTTGCTCTTCTGGATAAAAGTAATAAAATGGTTAGCGGTGTTAAATTAATCCTTACAAAACACAACCCAAGGAGGTTAAACAACGCCCGCAGGCTCTGCGTAAAAACCACGACGACTACAAAACAGCTGCAAAGACGCCTTTACACACCACAGGAGCTGCTCCGCTCCACTC
Organism: Bucorvus abyssinicus; assembly: GCA_009769605.1. Classification (NCBI taxonomy): domain Eukaryota; kingdom Metazoa; phylum Chordata; class Aves; order Bucerotiformes; family Bucorvidae; genus Bucorvus; species Bucorvus abyssinicus. The sequence continues at coordinate 441,949 of CM020047.1, forward strand.
GTCCCTCCACGGACACAGCACCGGCCAACACGGGACTCACACGCGTGGGAAAGAAACACGGATGCGATGGGAGCGGCCCTGTCTGGAGCACGGGTGCCGCGACACAACTATTTACACTATGGACACGGAGCTGTGCTGGGGCCGCTCCAGCTGCAGGAGCCCCCGGGCTCTGCCCGTCCTTCTCCCGCTGGCACCGGTGCCAGCGCTTCCTTGCTTGGGATTAGTCCCGCAGCTGCAGCTTTGCTCTGGCCCAGCTCCTGCTCTTTGCATGGAGGAGGAGGAGGGTGACGACGAGGAAGAGCTGTGGGTCCGGTCTGGATGCTTGCAGGCTGCCACGAGCTCCTGCAGCCACTCGGGCGTGGGCTCCCACTTGGCAAAGCCTGCGCTGTTCTGCCAGGAAAGGCTACAGGTGCTGGGCATTGCCCCATGGCCCAAGCAGACCTCGGCGCTGTGGGTCAGCCGTGGGTCATGGAACACCCGACACCCCAAGGGACAATGCCCCAAGGTGCCCAACGCCTCCCTGGTGTGGGCACAGGGCTCAGCCGTGCAGGGTCAGGAGTGGGGGAACCTGAAGACCTCCTGGCACAGGCACTGGCAGAGGCTGTAGACGATGCAGAGGAGGAGGGTGGAGGGCACGAGGCTGACCAGGACGATGCCCGGGCCGTGGTGCTCGATGAGCAGGAGGTAGATGCCAAAGGGCAGGGAGCTGAAGTAGAGGAGGCAGAGGACTCCCAGGATGAAGCGGGGGACAGCTCGCCACCCCCAGGAGCGGCACTTCTGCCCAGGGCCATGGCAGGGCAGCGTGCCCAGGCTGGTGGGGCGGTAGAGCCCCACCACCTCCAGCCCGCCCAGACCCTCCGGCGGGGCCATGTCCTCCGGCACCTCCAGGATGGTGACAACCAGGCAGTCGGGGCCGGGAGTGGGCTCCAGCACGCTGGGGCAGAGCAGGACCTCAGGGGACTGGGGCGGACCCAGCTTCTTGGCCCGCTCACGGCCCGCCATCAGTGCCAGCGCCTCACCATCGTCCTGCAGCCGCTGCACGTCCCCACCGGGCACCGGGCTGTGCTGGCGGCAGAAGGGGCAGCGGAGCTGGCGGGGTGACACGTCCCCCAGTGCCACCATCTTGCGCAGGCACTTGGCACAGAGGCGATGGCCGCAGCGCAGCAGCTTGGGTCTGCGGGCACGGGAGTCGTAGCGGCTGTAGCAGATCGTGCACTCCAGTTCGGGGGCCATCGCCGGCGGCCCCCGCTCACCGTCCTGCCGGGCCATGCTGCCGGGGGGCTGCCGGGGGGCTGCGGGCAGGGGGAAGCTGCTGTGAGCGGTGGCTCGGGGGCAGGGTCCCGGGCCCTGCTGCACCCCACGGGCAGGGTTCTGGGGCTCCGCAGCAGAACGGGGTGGGGGATCGGGACGCTGCCCGGAGCCCCCTCCCAGGGCTGGCTCTGACCACCCGCTGCTGCCGCCGGCGCTGGGATTCACCCCCGTCCCGACCTCCGTGTCTGGGCGGGAAGGACAAACGGCACCGGCTGCGGCGGGGGGGCGGGCCCAGATCCCGGGTGGCAGCTTGTGCCTCCCCGTGCGAGCAGCTTCTCCAGGGCAGGGCCGGCTCCGGACACCGGCTCTGCGGCTGCCGGGACGCCCCGCCCTGCAGCTCTCCCCGTCCCCAGGCCCCGGGACGAGACACCCCTACCCCCCCACCCCCCCACCCTCGCCCGCATCGCCCCCCCGGTACCTGCACCCCGCGCCGGGGCTCCGGGGCAGGCGGCAGCCGTAGAAGAGTGCCCGGTGTCCCGGGCGGCGGGCCGGAGGCCCCATGGGCCGGGCTGGGGCGCGGTGCCCGCCGCGCTGCGAAGGCCGCCCCGGCGCCGGAGCCGCCGGCAGCCCCGCGGCGTTGGCCTGGCAACGCCGAGCCGGGGGAGGATGCTCGGCCCGTGCCGGTGCCGGTACCGGTGCTGGTGCTGTGCTGAGCCCAGCCAGGGCAGGATCAGGCCCATCCGCGCCGCAGGGCACCGCCGGGGCTGCAGCGGGGCGGGGCGGGGGGTGGGTGCGAGTCCCTACCGCCCCTCCGCTCCCGGTCAGCCCCGAGGATGCTCCTGCCCTGCCCGAAGGATGCAAGCGGTTGGCTCCTCCGGCTCTGCAGCCCCCGGCCCGGGGAGAAGGTGGCTGCGAGTGGGGTTCTGAGCACCCCCCCAGCACGGGCGGACCCTCTGCCCGCCCCCGCCCCGGGCTGGGAACGGGTGGGTCCTGCTCGCCCCGGGGAGAGAAGTTGCTCCAGGCAGGAGGTGCCCGGCGGGGAGGGCTCTGCACACCCGATCCGGGGCCCACAGGTCACCCACAGCTCCGGAGATCCCCGGGCACAGAGGAATGCTCAGAGCCACCAGTGTGTGCCCGATCATCCTGCCCCACTCCTGCGCCCCGGAGAGCCAGGGCTGGGGGCACCTGGGGGCAGCAGTGCCTGCCAGAGCCAGGCTGGGCACGGCTGAGCCCTCGGCACGTCCCTCTGTGGCCTCCCCAGCCTGTGCCAAATGCCCCCCGCGGGGCTGCAGCTTTTGCGGGGCGTTTTCCAGCAGTCCGAGGGGCAGCAGCCATCAGACTCCCCTCCCTGCTGCCCAGGGCTGAAGGCAGGTTGGCAGCGCTGGTCCCTGCCCAGCCTGGACAGGGCAAACCTCCTCCGGCTGCACTGCCAGGCCGGAGAGCAACAGCGACCGCCCACACTTGTGGGGTGACGGTGAGGACCCCCCGCAGCAAAGTCTGACCCAGGGACATGCCAGAGCCCCGGCGCTGCTGGGGATTTTGGCCCCTCTCAGTGATGGGGTCACACCTTGCTGCCCGCAGCCCCCTTGGGGCACAGGACAGGGTCTGTGCTGGTTAGCGGGAAAATGATCTTTTTTTTCTCCACGCTCTCTCCACTGAGCTCCACCGGGGTCATTACTGTCCACACCCTGATGTGCGCAGCACTGGGGAGCAGCTCCGGCCTGTGCCAGAGCAGCCCCTTGGGCTGGAGCTGCCCAGAGCAGGCTTGGCGAAGGGCCTCAGCTCCAATCATCGAGGTCTGGCAGAGTCTGAGAGATGGGACCCCATGCAGCCCCCCAGGTGACCGCTGGGCTCAGTCCTGTGAGCAGAACCTGCTCCTTGTCCTGGCCACACATGCCCAGTGCCCCCACGCTCACCCGGCCCCTCCACAGAGCCCCCGGGCTGCAGCCACTGGCACTCAGCTCCCGGTGAAGGCCTGCTCAGGACCTGTTCCCTGCGCTGGTCCAAGAGAAGTGCCGGGGAGGGCAGCGCCCGTGACACCCACAGTGGCCAACCTGATGCTTCCCTTCCACCCTCTCTGCCTTTGTCTGATAAACGAGATCCAACGAGGCAGCCGTGCCACGGGGCTCCGGGGCCGCTGATGTCACATCTCCACTGTCAGCCCACGGCCATTAAATCTTTGGGGAGGTAACTGGCCCTTGCCCGAGGGAGTGGGGGGAAGGACTTGGTGAGGACAGACGGAGGAGGTGCAGGTTTGCTGGCACTTTCCCATGCATCACCTGCACTCAGGAGCTGCCTGTCTTGGCTCAAAATAACAGATAAAAGGACAGAAATGCTTCACACCCCGCTGCTTCCACTGCTGGGTTCCACTGTCCCGGGTGTCATTAAGGGTGTCGACGATCTCCTCATCTCTGCTGTTGGCAGCGTCCCTGAAGAGCTGCTCCTGCCCACCGCACAGGCACTGCTGTGGCTCTGCTGCTGCCGGCCAGAGCACCACAGGCATGGCCCAGACCGGGATTCACGATGCCTCCTCACCTCCCGGCTTTTAACTAACGAACCCCGTGACCTGTCTGATCCATGCCAAGAAATGCAGCCCCTCCTGTCCAAGCTGACACCCCCCGGAGTTGTTCTCCTCTGTGAAAGCAAAACCCACCCGGGGAGCTCTGGCTGCTGTGGTGCCAGCCCGGGTCGTCTGAAGGCTCCATGGAAATTCCCATCTCCGGAAAAGCTGGGTCAGAGGACGACCACAGCTTCAGCCCCCAGCACCGCCTGCCCTCATTAGGCCATTATGCCCCGGCCAGAGTGAGCGACCGACACCGAGAGCCCAGCCAGGCTCCCACCACTGTGCGAGTTGCTGCTCCACGCTGGTGAGGCTGGGCTGGCAACATGCCTCAGTCTGAGCCACTCCGGAGCACAGACCCTGCCAGGAGCTGCCACCTTGTCCTGCCCTGTCGAGGCCGAGGGCGATGGGGGCTGCCAGCACTTCTGTGAGAGCTGTGACAGGGCAGACGAAGCCAAAACCGTCACCGCAGAGGCAACCGGTGAACCAGAGGGTGGTGGTCAGGCTGCTTTGGGGGGTCTCACCAGCCATTGGGGAAAACAGCTCACCAGGAGGAGAGCGCAGCACAGAGCGAGGCGGATCCAGAGATCCCATTTCTCTGCCTCTCAGCCAGAGGCGAGGGCAGGGCAAGGCAGCCCCAGGCAGGGGGAGGGAAGGCGCAGACACGGGCAGAGCTGTACGCTGGTTTTTAATGTTCCTAAGAACTAGGAAACAAATCAAAAATAGACTTTGCTCTTCTGGATAAAGTAATAAAATGGGTTAGCGGTGTTAATTAATCCTTACAAAACACAACCCAAGGAGGTTAAACAACGCCCGCAGGCTCCGCGTAAAAACCACGACGACTACAAAACAGCTGCAAAGACGCCTTTACACACCACAGGAGCTGCTCCGCTCCACTCGTCCCTCCACGGACACAGCACCGGCCAACACGGGACTCACACGCGTGGGAAAGAAACACGGATGCGATGGGAGCGGCCCTGTCTGGAGCACGGGTGCCGCGACACAACTATTTACACTATGGACACGGAGCTGTGCTGGGGCCGCTCCAGCTGCAGGAGCCCCCGGGCTCTGCCCGTCCTTCTCCCGCTGGCACCGGTGGCGGGCTGCGGCCAGCTGCCGGGGCCTCTCTGGCTGCGGCGCCGAGCACTCGTGCTTGCCATCCGTCCCTCCATCTGTCCCCACCGTCCTTCCGCCCGTGTGGGCGCCCCAGCTCCGGCTGCCCCTTTCCTCGGTGCTCCGGCATCGCAGGGGCCACCCGCTCCTCCTGCCACGCCGTGTCGTGCTGCGCTGGGCTGCCTCGTCCTCCAGCAAGAGCTGCAGCTGGGGCTCCTCTCACCGCCGGCACTCCCAGGCGGGCAGTTCGCAGGGGAAAGCAGGTGCCGTGGAGCTGCTGCGCAGGAGTCCCCTGGGCCAGAGCTGCACAGCCCGCAGTCCCTCCACCATCCCAGCAAAGCCACCGTGGGCTGCCGGCACCTCCCCTGCTGCCTCACTCCTCTGCCCCTTAGTTGGGATTAGTCTCCCGGCTGCTGCTCTGCTCTCGGCCCACCTCCCGCTCTTTGTCCACTGTGGAGGAGGAGGAAGATGACGAGGAGGACGAGGAGCTGAGTGTCCGGCCTGAGTGCTTGTAGGCTGCCACAAGCTCCTGCAGCCGCTCCGGCGCTGGGCTCCCACTTGGCAAAGCCCGCGCTGTTCTGCAGGAAGAGGACAGCCGTGTGTGCACAGCCTTGTAGTACATCTCCTCTCTGCAAGGGAAGACAAGGGGCACTCAGTGCCGTGGAACAGCGAGTCAGGGAGTCACTTAGGTCAGAAAAGAGCTTTAAGCTCATTCAGTCCAGGTCCTCCACTGCCAGGTCCCCACTGACCCCTGTCCCTCAGCACCACCTCCACATGGCTGGGAAACCCCTCCAGGGATGGGGACTCCACCACTGCCCTGGGCAGCCTGGACACACCTGCACAACCCCAACGGGCAAGAAGTTGTTCCTCAGGGACAACCTCAACCTCCCCTGGAACAACTGGAGGCCGTTTCCTCTTGTCCTGTCACTTGTTCCAGGGGAGAAGAGACTGACGCCCCCCGCCTCGCTACACTGCCTGCTCCCCACTGCCCAACGATCTCAGCGTGGGGCAGAATATTTCTGTCCTATGGCCTCAGAAACGCATCCCCAGAAGTACCCAAGAGACAGGCCTACTTTTTGCAGACGTGCTGCGACCCGCTGCGGTACTCGTGGTCGAAGGCCGGCAGGATGAGCTGGTGCCGCTTGAACTTGCTCTGCTCCATGCGGGTCAGGGCTGGCGTGGGAGGGTCCCGCCACTCGGGGATGAAGACGATGAAGGAAAGAGGCTCGCTAGAGCTCTCCAGCAGTTTCTAGTTCAACAAGAAAACAAACCACCTCAGTGCTGGCCGAGCAATGACGTGTTTGGTGACAGGGAGGAAACACTTGGGCTTTGGAAGCAGAGCTGCAGCAGCCACTGTCCCCTGCACAGCAGCGGGGAGGAGAGGACGAAGCACACAGCTCCAAACAGCTCCGCAGGTGAGTGAACATACCCTCAAAGTGGGAAACCATGGCATCCATCAGCTCCTCGCAGAACGGAGGATTCGCCTCGAAAGAGCCACTTATGGGAAAGAAATCCAGGCACGGGCTGGAGAGAGAAGGCAAAGACCCTAATCAGAGAGGCTGGAATTCTCACTTTCAGGCCTTACAAAGCTCCGTTCCCTAGAAAAGGCAGCTGTGCTCCCAGCGAGGGCCGAGTCCCCAACAGCACAGGCCTGTCACGGGGACGCTCCACTGGCAGCCATGACGGTGGCCATTGAGGGCCCAGGTCTCCCGCTCCAGAACACCGGCAGGCGCTGGCAGACCCATGAACCACCTTGCCCCGGCAGCAGAGCCGCCGCCCAGCTCCTTGCAGTTTTCACAACACTGGCACCCACTCGCTGCCCCCGGGACGTGCAGACCCCACAGGTGCCAGCCCGACGCGCTCACCCAGACACACACCAAGGACACCAGAACGCAAGGACTCACCCCCTGGATCCGAAATACCCGTCTGTATCCAAGAAGGCTGAACAGTATTGTTTAAAATAGCAATTCAGGGGCGAGGCAAAGCATTCGAAACTCACTCCAAAGAGCTTGTGGAGGGCTTCGAAGACGTGCACGGGCAGTGCCCCCTGCAGACCAGTTCCTTCGTACAGGCCCACAACCGAACATCATCTGAGGAGAGCAGACCATGGTAAGCCGGGCCTGCTCCGGCCACTCCCCACCCTGACCACAGGCCCAGGGCCACACGTCTGCACCTCGCTCCTCTAGAGACGCAGGACCCCTCAGCCCTCTTCAGATCCGTGCAGGTCACCAGCAGGACCCCCGGAACACTCTTTAGATACACCACCAGCTCAGCCCCCGCTGTCAATTTTCACATACATCCCCTGTGAGCCTTCAGCCAGCCCCAGAGTCAAGAACTGCTGAAGGTTTCTTTCATGAAAATTCACTTGTTACCCCCCTGAGGTCTCCTGTCGAGGTCACAGCTGCTCCCAGACACCAGTCTGATCCCCGAACACCCAGAGCAGACCACAGGCACGGCTCAAGCCCTGCTCTGCAGCAGGCTCCCGGAGCTGTAAACCTCCCCCAGGGCAGACAGCAAGCCCAGTTCCCCACTATCACTTCGGTGTACAACCATGATGTGATGGTACCTGGTATCGACGGAGAAGGCACCAAACCCTGGGCAAAAAACTTTTCAAAGCTAGAGTCGTCAATGCAACTGTACCGGTAGAGGAGCCACTGGAAGAGAGACGAGCCATTAACCACAGCCAGCACAGCCAGGACACACACGAACACAGCCCGGCACGGAGCAGGATGATGCTGGACAGCAGCGGGGGCTCTGCACAGCAGCCTCTCAGCTCATCTGCTCCTATCATGACAGACCGCGAGCTCTTTACCAGCGCAAATGAAGGTGCCGCACCACTGCATGTCTCACAGTGGGGCTGCCCTGCTGTGAGGACAGAGCGTACAGGCAGCACCTCGTCAGTGCCCAGCCTAACCGGGCGAAGGTGAAAGCGGCTGTTCTTGTTCCTGCTGCTCTTAGGGCAGCGTCTGCCCCACCAGCACTCCATCCCCTCACACTGTCCCAGCAGAGTGTGACCAGTCCCGCAGGATGGCAGCTGCCCTCACCAGCTTGCTGAAGTAGTTGCGGCTCACTTTCACCATCTCCCCCTTGTACCGCACGCAGGCCACGTTGTTCTCCATGTGCATTTCCACGCTGGGGAGGGTGGGGAGGGGATGGCCAGCCTGACGGGGTAGCAGTACACCAGCCTGCCCTGGACCTCGGGAGCTTCGACCTCCGCTACGGAGAACAAGGAGAAAGGCAGCATGTTAGAACAATCCAGGGACATTTGGGGCAGACCCTCCTTCCACCTCAAAACACACAGCGACAGGAATAGGGCTGAAGAGCGGAGAGGTCCCCCAAAACACCCTGGTGTCCTTCACAGATTTCATAGGCAGCTGCCTGGGTCCAGTGCTGATCCCCAAATTAATTTCATCACCTGCTGCACAGCATCGATAGGAGCCACCTCACAGTACTTCTCCATCTCTAAAGGAGCCCTGCAGACCACACACAACCAGCCCAGCACCAAGAGGCACATTTCAAACCAGTAAAACACTTTCCTCGTTGCCTCTGTCATTATTTCAGTTTGCGCCAAACTCAGGTAAAGCACAGTAAATATTCCCAGGCTGTCAAGGGCGGGGGGCAAAGGACTCTGCCTGCCACCTCATGGTTACCCATCACAGACATCGGCTTCAGGGGGAAAAAGAGCTCACGGCAGAGATCAGCCAGAAGGAACCACGGATCCAGCTGGGTGGGAAGACAAGGAGCAGAATCGGGCAGCGAAAGGCAGATGCTGGGATCTGAGGGGAGATTGAGGAGAGCTGGGACCCAAAGGTAAAAGGGCTACAGGATGGTGGTGAGGAAAGCAGGGACATGGCAGAAGGAAAAGGGAACTAAAGGCAGAAGTAAGACATGAACTGGGAGAAAGAACAGAGAGAAGATCAAGGAACTGAATCCTGTGCTGGGAAAGGAAGAGGGGTGGCTGGTGAGGTGCTGGGAGGCAGAGGAGTGCTCAAGCTGCTCAGAGCCCAGGAGACGTAGCAAAGGAGCATACAGGGAGGCTCCTGTCCCACGGAAATCAGAAGCAGCAGAGCAATAAAGCTCAGTCCAGGGAAACAAACCAACGCCCTGTTCAGTGCGGTCAGCTCCTAATGAGCCACTTAATGCTGACAAGTCCCACGTTGATGCTGTTGATGCTGGTAAGAGAACTTGGTGGGAGACACCTTCCCAGTGACAGACTTGCCAGCCAGACGGCTGCCAGAAGGGCCATTTGAATCAATATTTAATTCTTGATTAAATTCACTCCCATGGACTCGGAGCGACCCTCCCCACAGCCAACGCTGTCCAAATGGGGCAGCCGGAGCACACTGCCGCAGGTTGCTGTGCTGCAGCCCCGCAGCTCCCGGGAGCCGACTGCGTACCAGATATATTGTTCTCTTTGAGTATGGCGAGGTGCTTCTCCCGGATCCGCTGACGTATTCGAGGGATATGTAGTAAATCTTACTGCAGATGCCTTCGACCGAGTCCTTGGCTGCAGCGGAGACGTGGGGCCCGCACTGTTTGCGCAGGTGCTCCAGGCGGTCCTGCAGAACAGAGCCAGAGCCCCTCACTCCCCCTCCATGGCTCCCCGAGGCTCACAGGGGCTCCTTGCTGCATCCTCCCACTTCACAAAGCCAAGGGAAGCAACCGCAGCCCTCTCCAGACCTTTCCTTGGTCCCAGCACGCCCCATCCCTCCCAGGGCTCTCCGCGCTCAGAGGGGTACGGACCATGTAGTCCTCCTTGGAGGCGGAGTGGTCCCGTCGTAGCCAGCTGAACGTGTCCTCCACGTTCCACTTCACCACCTTCCTGCTGTCCGGCGAAGCGCTCCTGCACAAGACAGAGAGGCAACACTGAACCCCTCCACGGTGGTGTCTGTCCCTGTAACCCTCCTCTCCTCCGGAATGCGGCAGCTGTCAGAGGAACTCCACCTGGACTCAATCAGCCGCTTTGCAGCCTCTGCATACTTGAAGAGCAGCCTCTTGGCTTCCTCACGGAACTTGATTCTGGACAACCTGAGGGAAGTTTAAATTCACATGCATCAGTGCCACAGCTGGCACAAAGGGCCAGGTCCATCTCCAAGCTTCACATCACCAGCAAAAACAGAACAGCAGCAGCTAAATCACTGGACCAGACCAATCCAGAACTGCCCCAGCAAGGTGCCCTGTCCTCGTGCGGTACCTGATGGGAATGTCGTTCATGATCTCTCTGACATGGAAGGAGACACCACTGGCTCGCAGTCACTCGGTAAAAGAGGGTCTGTCCCTTTATCAACCACCTTCCTCTCCAGCATCCAGCGGTTAAAGGACTCCCTCGGGGGTCAATCCCTGCAGGAGCACAGAAGAGGGTCCAATCAACATGATAAAGCAATGCCACAAGTTCTGATAAGTATTATCACAACAGAGCTCTACAGCATCACAGAGAGAACAACCATCGCTGAAAGAGATCACAGGGACGGGACAGGACAGACACAAACCTGAAGGAAGGACACCACAGCACTGCAGGACCAGTAAGACAAGTAAGAGGAGCCCAGCAGAATGTTACCTTCTCGCTGCTGGCAGAGCTCGCGATAATGTTGCCGCAGCTTGAGAATGAGCTGGGATCGAAGTAGCTCCACCTCAGGGTGTGGGGAAAGCCTTCGGACGGTGCTCTCTGCTTGATGACCGCGTTCGTCTGAACATCCAGGTCCCAATATACTCTATGGCAGAAGTAAATGTCACCAGGATGGCCTGACCATTGGCTAATTATCAAATATTACTTCTAAAGACGCTTCCTTGGGCTGCTTCTTCTTCAGCCAGGAAACTGAACTTTCAAGACCCCTTGCCAAGACAGCCAGGGTGTTACGTCCTCAGATTCTTCTCCAAAGACGTCTGGAAAACCAGGTGTCTTGTCTCCACCACCGAGAACAGAGGAACAAACAGAGACCACTCACTCAGTTGGTCGTAAGAGAGCTGCCTGCTGTTTATCTTCAGGTGAGACACACCACGCCTTCAGGACAGAAGTTCCAGGAATACTGGGAGAGCTGGGGACGGGCTGAGCAGCTGCGTTCCCTGGGACGTCCGCCTGCCCGTGCAAAAGGTGCGTTACTGCCCCGCAGAGAGAGGGGAAGGGGAATCGGCCCAGTGCACCCACCAATGCTGCACCAGAACAGCCCTGGGACATCCCCGTAAATGGCCAGAGCACTTGTCGCCTGCTGCTGGCATTGTTAACTGGGACACACAAGTGCCATGTTCCCCAGCCATGACCTGTGACCTCCAGCTTCCACACTGCACCTCAGGCCACAAGAGAGAAACAGACCTGAGTCTGCGTCCGCTTCGGTACTTTCTGAGTGGTGCTATGGTGGCCTGACCTTACACAGCTCAAAAAAACTCAGGTCCAAGCTCCAGACCCCCGAGGTTTTCCATTTGAACAACACCCTCACACCTATTTGCTCCACAGCACCAGACCCACCTTGGGCTTTTTCACGCTGTTGCCGCTTGGTGGAACCTCCTCAGAGAATCTCCTCTTCCTCTGCTTGCTCTCCACTGAGGTGTCTATCTCCCACCTTCCAGTGGCAGTCGGAGCCGCATTCAGTCCAGAGGGTCCGACTGTGAGTGCCCAAAAAACAACAGCACATGTCAGTTCACTGGCCACCTCCGCAGAGTCCAAACCGAAGGTGACAAACCCTCAAAGGAAGGTGACAACCCTCTCAGCTTCCCACTTCCCTCACCCAGGCTTCCTGCATGGATGGAAACAAGGACCTGTGTCTGTGAGCTTTATTTTAGACTTAGAAGGATGGAACCCAACTCCCCGAGGCTGAGCGTTCTCTGAGCAGTGACTGCACCTGGAATGGCACTGCCGGAGTGTGCCCCTGACGGAAGGAAGAGCTCCTCAGAACCAAGGCAGACAATGGGCTCGGCGAGGGGCAGAGACGACCCTCCCACAGGCGCACTCTGAAGCCCACAAGCTGCCGGCATCTGCCCCCGCAGAATGTCCTGGTATGGACACAGCCCCTCGCGATGAGCCCGTACTCACAATGACATCGTGCTGTCCCAGAACCGGCATTTCCCACAGAGACTGGTTAGTGAAGCGGTTGAAGTAGTAGGGGCGGTTCTCCCGCTTGCTCAGCACTTCTCCCCAGCCAGCCTGCACCAGCTCATCTGGGGTACATCGACCATCAGCAAAGGAGCAGCCCTGCCCTGCCGGTCCCCAGTAGAGTCACAGCGCCGTCCCCAGCCTTCCTCCCGGCTCCCTGCGACCCTGTGCTGGGGCCTTCCCGAACGCAACATCAGTACCTGGCAGGTCCTGGACCAGGCGCGTGGGTTTGGGGAGCTGGGCTGGTTCTGGTTGGAGGTGCCAGGTGAGTGACTCATGAGAGACGCTTCCTCCGCAGGCTTCCGTGATTCTCATTGGCCATTTCTCAGCAACTGCACTGGGAAAAAACATACAACCCGTGTGACAGCAGCGGAGATCCCAGATCCACTTGACCCACATGGCTGTTAGCATGACAAGTCCATCTGGAGAGTCACACCAGTACACACAGAACAGCAGCCAAGCCCTAAAAAATATCTGCTGTCCTCAATACAGCCAGGGAGCTCTTAAGGTCAGCTTCAAAGCACTCCCTTCTCAGCTGGACCTGTCCTAGGAGAGCAGCCTCTGGTCCCTCACACTAGGTTCACACTGTCTGTGGACACCTGCTGCCTCTGCCCCACTGAGACTACCGGCTGTATCTATCTGTTATCCCCAGAGACAATTTAAATCGGCATCTACACACACATAACGGCACATCAGCTAAACAAAAGGCTTTTATTTTAAAACTTCTGCTATGTAAGACAGCTCTAGTGCTTCATCGGTAACTTCTGCGGCTCAGCGAGCCACAGGCCACCCTGGGTACTCGCAGGCCCAGCCCTGTTTGAGCCTTTGGTTCATCTGCATAACAACAGTTATGCAAAAGAAGGGCTGTTGAAACAATAAAGCTGCTCTAATCATAATTTAATGTTGCCGGCGGCGAGAAACAGCCAGGCTTTTCCTCTCAGCCACCACTTCCCCCCGGAAAAGTTTCTGACACTGCAGATCGCTCCTCTCTAGCAGCTCCAAACAGCGACAAAGACCTGGGGGGCGCGGGTTCAGCAACTACCATCCACCTCGGTCACCTAAATCTGCCCAGGCCTTTGGAGAACCCTGAGCAGCACGAAAGCTGCAGCCAAGCCTTGTCTTTCAGTGTTTTCACTGCACACCAGAGCAGCTCCAGCAGCAGGGTCCCCTGCAGAGCACGTCTCAAGGGAAAGCTCCGGTTTGGTTTGCGGTTACTGGGATTCGTTCTCCCTTCCTGTCTGTGAAAGCTCCGCTATTCCAGAGAGGGCAGGAGACACAGTGATTGAGACCTCGCAGGCACCGAGGTCTCTCTAGCACTGGTGTGGGATCAAGGTGACCCGGCCAGGGCTGAGGAGCTGGACCCTTTCAGCACCTTGGGAGGTTTCAGGCCGGTGCAAGCAGGAAGGAGCAAGACTCCGCAGAGAGTGGGAGCTTCGGTCTGTACTCAGAGCAAGGCAGGTAAAGAGAACAGAGCCCGGGGGCGAAGCATCAGCGCAATCGGGGACATCTCACGCCGCAGCGGGTGAGCATTTTGCAAGCTTTGTTTACGCAGGCTTTCTGCTGAACTCCGGCCCTGCTACACTGCCACAGCCCCTCCAGCCACCAGGTTAGCCCAGCCGGCAAGAGGTGGCAGGGTCAGCCCAGGGCAGGCCCGTGTCGGGGCTGTCAGTGTGCAGGAGGCCCTGGGGCAGGAGCTCCACCAGGCAGCACTGACAGATGCATGTGGCCACCCCTCCCTTAACGTAACCCACGTTTGCACAGGCAGTTGTGGATGCAGCTTGTGCATTACACAGACAACACACAACCACGAACTGGTATGTACTGGCGGGACTGGAGCTCCCAGGCTGTATTCCATGAGTTACAGGCAGCGCTGGGTATCGAGCTCTCCCTGGAACTGGACAGCTCATGCCAGCTGCAGCGACTTGCCAGTGGTTTTCACCACTGATCGCTCACAGCAACTGTTAAACAGGGTTCGCTGGTTTCACCTTCTCCCCTCATGGGTAAACTGGAATGGTGGAAGCAGACAAGAAGCTTTACCACTTGACAGTGCTGATGGGTATTAAATCCACATACTCTTAAGGTCTGGGAAAAGGGAAAAAGCAAACTAACAGCTCTAATTTTATGTTACTAGCACTAGGAGTGACAGGGACCCAGAGCACGCGCTGTAGGGGATTGTGGTACCATTTTATACACCATGGCAACGCGTACAGTGCTTCGGACTTGGCAGAACAGTCCCTGCCCAGAGAGCGTACAGCCTAGGAACAGCGACACAACCGGGGACCAGAGCGACAGGGAGCAGACACAGAGTGAAGAAGTACAGCAGACAGGGCCGGTATTTGTTTCTGTTCCACCGAGGCGGGATTTTACAGAAGACAACAGCAAATGCAGACAAAGGAAGCCAGGCTCCCGCCCACCCCAGGACCGGAGCTGTTACCGGAGGCTGGAAGCCCAGCCACTGCCTCCTCCCACCGGCATCGCGCCCTGTGCCGGGAGCCCGGCTAGGCAGGACGGGGGCTGCGCAGCGCACCGGGCTCCCAAGCGGCTCGCACACATGGGACCGCGGGGCCACGTCTGCCGAGAGAAAGCAGCTCCCGGGGCTGCCCTCCCCGAGGCGGTGACAGGACGGAGCTCCTCGGAGCGGCGGGTCGGGACCGGCGAGCAGCCACAGGCACCGGAGCCCAAAGCGAGTGCGGAGCGGAGGGCAACGGCGGCAACAACTCTGCAGGCTGGACCGGAGGACTCCGGGGGCGCGGCCTAAGCGGGGCGGAGGCCCGGCGGTGCACGTGCCCGCGCCCAGGCAGGCGGGTACTTACGGTGGCGGGCTGCCTGGCGGGACGCGTGGCCGTCGCTCCGTGCTCGCCGCTGGCGCGCCGGGGCCGCATCCTCATAGCGGGGCGTCCCGCGCCTGGCCCGCGGGGGCCGCTGCGGAGACAGGAGCCCGTTACGTTACGTTACGCCGCGGAGGAGGAGCCGCGAGGCGCGCGCAGGCGCGGCGGCGCCGGTAGAGCGGCGACCAGAGCAACTGGGCCGGGCGCGGCGGCGGCAGCGGCCGCGCTCTAAGATGGCGGCTGCGGGCGTGGCGCCACCTCCCCTCTGCCGTCCGCCCGCGCCCGCGCCTCTTCCTCCTCCTCCTCCTCCGGACAGGCCCCGGACGCGTGGGAGCGCCGTTTACCTGGGCGTGAGGGTCGGGACTGTAGGCACCGGGCACCGCTGGCGTCTCCCGCCGCCGCCCCACCTCCGCCTCGCCCGCCCCACCGCCGCCATCTTGCGCCGGGACCGCGGGCCGCCGGTGCGCACGCGCGGGGCCGCACCGCCCTCTGCATCGCGGAAGCGCCGCCGCTCGGACACAGTCCGGCGCATGCGCACTCCGCCCCCGCGCGCCGTCCCTCCGGCAGCGCGCCTGCGCGGAGCCGGGCCCGCGCTTGGCGGGAGGGCGGGTGCATGCGCAGAATCCGGGTGGCGGCCCTGCCCGCCACGGTGCCATCTTTGGTGTGGCGCGGCCCAGCGCGGCCCGCCCCGCTGAGGGCTTGGCCCTGCCTGTGGGCTCGGCCGGGCGGGTCCCGCCGCCGCCGCTATTTCGGTCCGCGCAGCCTGTCATTGTGGCCCTGCCCGCCCGCCGCGGGCGTTTCCCGTCACAGGCAGGGCGAGGCTGCTCAGGCCGTCGGCCACCAAAAGGGATTTTTGAAGTGCGGCGGCGCCGGGGCGGAGCGGGCGGCCGGGCCCGAGGGCGGTGCAGCAGCGCATTGATGTGCCGGCGGCAGCGGCCCAGCTGGATGCCCGCAGCGGGGCGTCCTCCGCCCGGAGGGGCCTGCGGCCGGCCCTGCCCTTGCCGCAGCCTGCGGGCCGGCCGC
Source organism: Bucorvus abyssinicus (assembly GCA_009769605.1). Taxonomy (NCBI): domain Eukaryota; kingdom Metazoa; phylum Chordata; class Aves; order Bucerotiformes; family Bucorvidae; genus Bucorvus; species Bucorvus abyssinicus. The sequence continues at coordinate 457,811 of CM020047.1, forward strand.
CCCGGCGCTGTTGGTGCCTGAGGGGCCTGTGACAGAGCCCCTCGGGGAGCAGCTGCTCACACCTTCCTCCCTATACAGCCGGGCGCTGATGCGTGAGCCTGGCCCGCACGGCCAGGCCTCAGAATGGCTGCAGGACGTGCACGCCTTGGCGGCCACGGCCGGTGCTCACCATGTGCCATGGGGCAGTTGTGCCGGTGTGTTCCCAGCCTGGCGCCTGCACTGTGCCAGCTGTGACACAGATGGGTGGCCACGCTGCTTCCGCTGGCCCTCAGGATCGCTCCCGTGCCCGGTCACTGCTGCTGCAGGAGCTGCAGCCAACCTCTGGCACTGGCTCATGGCCCCCATGGAGGGGCAGGGGCAGTGTGGGGGCCATCACCAGCCCATCAACCTGCCCTTTGCCTCTGGAGCGTCCTCACTGCCCAGCTTTCTGAGGGACTCCCCAGCCAGCACGGAGAATGATAGCTGTCTCTGGAGTCCTGCCCTCTGCTCCAAGAGCACTGGGGTCAGTGGGTCGAGTTAGTGCTGGCAAAGCAGTTCTGGAGGGTAGTGCTGTGTCAGCATGGAAGCTTCCTAGGCTCCTGCGTTCTCCGCACAGCCTGGCTTTTGCTGCTCCAGCACCGATAACCGCCTGGGGTGCACGGTGCTGGCTCAGACTGACCCCATGCCACATAGCCTGGGGGGAGTGAGGGCTGTGACACTTCCATCCCTGGAGCGAGGAGCTCGAGCAACTGAAGGGGGTGTCCGAGGGCAGGGACAGCCCATTACTCTGACCCTGCAGCTGGCGTGGGCAGGGCCCTGAGGGGCCCTTGGGGCTGCCTGTCCATGGCAGGTGCTCAAGGGGCAGGATGGAGCAGGACGGCAGTGTGGGCACTGCCAGGGGTGCATTGGCAGCGCTAGCGCCTGCCAAGCTGCTGGCAGCACCACTGGGCAAGTCACATCCTGCAGCCACTGCACTGCCAGGCCGTGCAGCGGCCATGGCAGCGCCCTGAGGATCCGCCACCTCAACAGCTTCCCTGCCTGGGGCCTGAGTCACAGAGGGGCACGAACCAGCCTCCATCACTCCAGCACAGGGCCATGGGGCACAGCTCCCACCGGGCAGGGCTGGAGCTGGCAGAGGGTGGCTGTGGGGGCTTGGTGCCGGCTTCACAAGGCTGCTGGGGGTGGGAGCTGCCTGGCATGATCGGCCCCTCAGCCCCTGTTTGCTCCTCACAGGGCTGAGTGCTGCTGGGGAGGCCAGGGCTGAGTGGGCAGTTCGCAGGGAGACGTGCGTGCGGCGGGGGAGGAAGGCTGCATGCTCGGGCAGGAGCCCGAGCCCCTGCTGTGTCTCGGCCCATGCTGGCAGGCGGCCGGCTCGGCGTGCGGGAGACCTGCATCCTCCCAGTGCCGCCCGCTGTCTCCTCCCAGCGTGGTCTTACAAGGAGTGGCAGCTGGTGGGATATATAAAAGGCAGGGGAACCTCAGCCAGCTCAGAAGAAACTCCTGGGGCTGCTGGTGTTCTCCCTTCCTTCCTCCTTCCCTTCATGTGATTCAGCTTCCCTGAAGCAGGACGAGACTTGCTGTGAGTAGTTCTGTGGGCAAACCCCGGGGTGGGGTTGGGGCTCCTGGGCAGGAGGGACGCCCCAGAGCTGGGGGGAGCCTGGCCCAGCCCCGCAGCCCAGCAGGGAGCTCTGTGCAGGGACAGGATCCCACTCCAGCCCTGCATGGGCTCATCTCTGCGGGGGGCTGTGGGTGCTGTGGGGGTGGCCCCACGGGCTCTTTCCTGTGGGGGGTGCTGGGTGCCCCACTGCAGCAGCACACGTGGGACTTGCACCTCCTGTGCAGCTCTAGGAGCGTTAAGGGCAGGGCGGGAGGTGGGGGTCCCCCCCAGGGGATGTGAGGACCCACTAGCTCCATACTGGGGGCTTGGGTGCAGCACCCCAGGGCAGGGCTGTGCCACTGGTGGGCTGCTGGTCCCTCACGGTTTCAGGCAGTGTCAGGGGGCTGGGGGAGCAGCAGAGCCATGGGGGCTTCTCAGGGCCATCCCCTGTCCCGGGGCTGTGAGCAGGTTGGGCAGCTGCCACCTCCTTCCGCGGGGGTCCCCCTGGGTGTCCCCCTACACTGACCCTGCTCTCTGCCTCCAGGCACGAGATGGCTGCCAGCAGCTGCCTCCTCCTCCTTCTTGTCCTGCCCCGGCTGGCCATGGCCTCACACAGCCCCCCCGGCTGCAAGATCCGGATAACCTCCAAGGGGCTGGACCTGGGTAAGGGGCCAACCGGGACCCAGGGCCTGGGGCAGGGTGGGACAGGGACCGGCCAGGACCCAGGGCCTGAGGCAGGGTGGGACACTGCCTGGGGCAAGGCTGTTGGCTAGGACCCCTGCCCACATGGGGGGCAGCTGGAGGGGAGTGGGGCTATGGTGCTGGAGGGCAGCCTGGCCCAGCCAGCCCAGCCGCTTTGCCTTGCAGTGAAGCAGGAGGGGCTGCGCTTCGTGGAGCAGGAGCTGAAGAACATGACGGTGTCGGACCTGCACGGCAAGGAGGGGCAGTTCCACTACAACATCAGCCAGTGAGTGCTGTCCACGCACGAGGTTCCCCGCATCCATCTGTCTATTCCACCATCTCTGTCCCATCCTCTGCAGGGTCAAGGTGATGGACCTGCAGCTGCCGTTTTCTGACCTGCACTTCCAGCCTCAGCAGCACCTTGTCTTCAACATCAGCAACGCCTCCATCAGCCTGCGATTCCGCAGGCAGCTGCTCTACTGGTTCTTGTGAGCTGCCTCCTGCTCCCTGGGCACCTGCCAACCCCCTGGCTGGGCCACCACCGCAGCGCAGCTGTGCCCACTGGGTGCCATGGCTGCCTGGCAGGGACTGTGTGCTCCTCTCATCTGCTCTCCTCGCTTCCAGCTATGACATCGGGTCCATCAACGCCTCTGCGGATGGCGTCCACATCCACACCATGCTGCAGCTGGCCAAGGACAAGGCCGGGCGCCTGAAGATCTCTAACATCACCTGCAATGCCTCCATCGCCAGGATGCATGTGGGCTTCTCTGGCACACTCAGGTACAGCTGGCCACTTTGCAGCTGCCCTGTCCCTCCACCTGACCCCCCTTCTGCACCCTCAGGACCACCCCAGCCCAGGCTGGGTGCTCACATAGGGACAGAGGGACAGGGCTGGAGCCACAGGGGAGCGCAGGTGGCTGCAGAGCTGCTCTTGTGTCCTGCAGGAAGGTCTACCAGTTCCTGAGCACCTTCATCATCTCCGGGATGCGCTTCCTCCTCAGCCAGCAGGTACAGCCAGGCTGAGACAGGCAGCAGAGCCTGGCCTTGTCCTGCTCTGCAGCAGGAGGCAGTGACCCCAGGGAGGCTGGAGGAGGGCCTGGGTCCTCACTCGAACCTGGGAGTGGCTCCCCCCATAGTCCAGCCTCTTCCCTTCCAGATCTGCCCGTCCCTGGAGCATGCCAGCCTGGTGCTGCTGAACTCCCTGCTGGACACAGTGCCTGGTGGGTGTTGTCCTGGGGGAGGGGGACAGACCCCACTTGCTGCGGGGAGGGCAGAGCTGGGCATGGGCCAGCTGGGCAGCCCACAGGCCTCAGCACCACAGCTCCGCTTCCCCAACAGTGAGGAACTATGTGGATGAGCACATCGGGATTGACTACTCCCTCCTGCGGGACCCAGCCGTCTCCATGGACACCCTCGACCTGGACTTCAAGGTGAAGGCTGGACCCTCCAAGGTCCACTGGGAGTGGCGGTGCCAGCCCGCACGCTGGGCACCATGGAGCGAGCAGGGCGGGCTGTGCGATGGCTGCAGAAACATCTCCTGTTCCTGGACCAGGGCATGTTCTTCCCCTGGGCAAGAGAAAGCCAGGAGCTGGAGAACCACGCGGTGGAGCCGGTGATCAAGGAGACCGAGCGCATGGTCTACGTCGCCTTCTCCGAGTACTTCTTCGACTCGGCCATGCACGCCTACTTCCAGGCGGGAGTGCTGGCCATCGAGCTCCAGGGGGAGAAGGTCAGCGGTGCCAGGACGGGGTGCTGCTAAGATGGGGTGCTGCCAGGGAGAAGCTCCGCAGGGGTTGACAGCAGCCACTCGCTTACCCCCAGGTGGTTTGTTCTCCCTGCAGGTACCCAAGGACCTGGAGGTTTTGCTGAGAGCCACCTTCTTTGGGACCATCTTCATGCTGGTGAGAGGAGCACCCAGCCAGGGTGGGAGGAACGGGGAGCCCCTGGGGCAGAGCACAGACCTGACCGGCTCTCTGCCTCACCCGCCCTCCTCAGAGTCCCGCAGTGGACACTCCCCTGCAGCTGGTGCTGCAGGCATCAGCTCCCCCCCGCTGCATCATCAAACCCTCGGGCACCTCTGTCTCCGTCTCTGCCTTCCTCAACATCTCACTGGTGCCGCCGGGCCGCCCTCCCGTCCCACTCTCCAGCATGGCCATGGTGAGCGGGGCACTGGCCAGAAGCGGTATGCCTGGCCAGAGCTGGAGCCTGGCCAGCTGCCTGTGGCAGGGCTGCAACTCACCCTTCTCCCTCCCCAGGAGACCAAGCTGAGCGCCAGGGTGTTTCTGCAAGGGAAGGCGCTGCGCGTGCAGCTGGACCTGCGCCGGTACGGCCCACACCAGGGCCCTGCACTGCTGAGGGGCCCCTCGGCACCCAGCTCACATCCGCTTTCTGCCCCGCAGGTTTCGCATCTACTCCAAGCAGTCGGCGCTGGAGTCACTGGCGGTGAGTGGACCCAGGGCCCACCTGCCCCGCTCGGAGGCTTGGGGAGGGGCTGCACAGCATGGGACCCCTTATCGCCTGCCCTGTGCCGAGCATCTGGTGCTGGTGCTGCGGCGCTCACCCACACTCCTCTCGCAGCTCTTCTCACTGCAGGCCCCGCTGAAGACACTGCTGCAGCTGACCATCATGCCCATCATTAACGGTAGGCACCGGCGCTGTCCGCAGGCTGCCGGGCTCAAGGCAGGGCACGGCACAGCAGGGCTTGGCTTCACCGACTCTCTCCCTCCCCACAGAGAGGACTAAAGCAGGGGTGCAGATCCCACTGCCAGAGGGCATGGACTTCACCAGGGAAGTGGTCACCAACCACGCGGTATGGGATGGGCACAGTCTGGGCCCCCGCAGCAGGTGCAGGGACTGCGTTGCACCAGCCTCACGCTCATCCTCTTCCCCCCGCAGGGATTCCTCACGGTGGGAGCCGACCTCCACTTCTCCAAGGGGCTGCGGGAGGTGATTGAGAAATACCGCTCGGCGCCCACTGCCTCCGCCCTCCCCAGCACCCAGCCCGCAGAGCCCAGCACCCGGCCCGCAGAGCCCAGCGTGGGCCCCCGCCAGCTCTAGCTCCTCTCCCCACTTGCTCCTGCACCCCAGACCGAAGGCAGATCCCGGGCTGGACCCGCAGACTGTAGGTAGGAAGCACCTTCCCCGGTGCTGGGGGCACATCCTGCCGGGTGACCGTGCCCTGGCAGGGAGCAGCGCGGCGGAGGCAGCCGCTCTGGGAAGCCCCGCTGCTCCCCTCCTCGTTACACTAATAAACCACTCGGCTCCAACCCACGCAAGCTTCGTTGCTTGGAGGATGTGCCAGGCCGCCAGCAGGCGGGGAAGGAGTCAGGGAGCACTGCTTCCCCGAGTGCCTGCACTGGGGGAGGTGGCCACAGCTCGGAATGCTGGCAGAAAGGCTCAGGGCAGCTGCGCTTACCCTGCTCTCATGGGGGGCTCGTTTCCAGGCCTCGGGAGTCCCATCTCCCCAGCATAGCGTGTCTGCACTCGCCTGGGCAGGATCCTCTTAGCTGTGGCTCCTTGGAGGGAAGCAAAGACGGGGGGAGGCAGAGCAGTGTGAGGAGCTGAGGAGCTGGGCAATGAGGAGCAAACCACCTCGTTCAGAGTTTATTGCGAGTCCCCAGAAGTGCTGCATGCCCCAGGCAGGGCATGGGCCGCGGGATGGTCCCCGTGGTAAAACTCCATCACCGCGCTTCCCTGGCAGGGGCAGCTGCTGCGGGGCCTGCCTGGGGCTGGGTGCATGAGGGGCTGCAGGGAAGTGCTGGGGGCTGCGCCCCTCCCGGGAGGGAAGTACCTGCCTCCCCAGATGGGGAGAAGGCAAGACAGGAACCTGCAAGCGAGGCGCTGGCTGTGGCTGTGGCAGGGGCACGGCTCCGCACCCAGCAAGGACAGAGCCCCCGGGACTCCTTGCCCCCACCCACCGCCATCCTGCAGGGCTGGGCATTGCCTAGGACAGGAGCGGGGAGTCCCATCAGCTGCAGCAGTGACCCAGTTGTTGGTGCAGGGAGCCCGGGTGCAGGACGGGCTCTGTGGGAGGTGCTGGCAGTGGGGGCAGCCGGGGGACCAGGCGCTGCATCATGGCTCCTAATAAGGCTCGTTCTTAATGAAGTGGCTGAACATGGTGAAGGCAGCAAGTGGCTGGTCCGTGGGCACCATGTGCCCAGCTCCCTGCGGAACAGGCAGTGGCAGCTCAGTGCCGGCCACAGTGCTGCCACGTCCCAGCCAAGCACTGGTGTCCGGTGCGCCCCCAGCCCCGTCCCCCCTCAGCCCTACCTTGATGGTGAGGAAGGCAATGTTGGTGAATTCCTTCACAAAACCCCCAATCTGGTTCTCACCTCCTTCAGTGTAGAGCCAGGGCCGACGAGCTACCTGCACCTGGGCCGCAGCAGTGCCTCAGTGCCACAGCTCTGCCCTTGCACGTGCTGCCACCAGCCCCGGCATGCAGCTGCCTGCACCACCCGGAGCCACTGACCGGCCTGGCCCAGGCCCAGCCCTGCCAATTTACCTTCTGGCAGAGGGAGTCCACAAACCACTGGTCCCCGAGGAAGTTGCAGGCCATGTCGACGTCCCCATTGTACACCAGGATCCGGTATTTCTGCAGAGCGGAAGGCGGGTGAGCGTTTCTCTCAAGGAGGCAGCCCCATTGGGCAGAGCTGGGGCCAGGGCCTGTTGCGCGCCCCCCATACACACCGTGGCTCCCAGCAGCTTCAGGTACTGGTCATTCATCTGCATGTACAGGCGTTTGTAGCTGTGGTTCACCTCAAAGCTGTGGAGGAAGCGTCAGCGTTGGGCGGCCGCTCCCACTTGCGGTGGTGCCCCGCACCCGGTGCCCCGCACCCGGTGCCCACTCACCTGCACAGCTCCCAGTCCGGGGCATCGGGGGAGATGTGCAGAGCCTTCCGCACTGCCACTGAGTTCAGATACACCCGCAGCGCCGTGGAGTTGGTGCAGGGCGGGTCCATACGGACCTTATTCTGGGCCACTGGCATCCGGAACAGGTTCTGGGGGAGAGTCAGGAGAGTCTCTGCCACGGCAGCACCTGGTGCTGCCCCACGGGAGCAGCCACTCACTGCCTGGGCAGGGGACACTGGCAGACCGGCAGCACGGGCTCACCTGCCGCCAGGAGAACCTCAGTGGCATCCGGATGAAGGAGTTGCCCAGGTCGTGTGTGATGAGATGGTCACCCTCGTACCTGCACCCGAACAAGCATGGAGACAGGCTGAAAGCCCTGGAGGAACAGGGACTTGGGGCCCTCCCTGGGGAGCCCTCAAGGACCCCCGGCCCAGCCCACCATGTCCTTCTGTCAGCCAGGACTCCACACGTTGCAAACCAAACTGAGCCAGTGCCTGGAGACTCCTTTTCCCTGGGGCCACCCTCACCTCATGCTGCTGGGGACACCACCATCGCATGGGGCGTAGAGGTTGTAGATGTTGAGACCGGACTCCTCCACAATCTGAATCATCTCCCCCATCTGCAACGAGCCACGGGAAGGGTTTGGGCTCCGCTCGAGGGACCGTGGGCCCTGCCAGAGCCGGGCAGGTGGTGCTGCTCAGGGACAGCGGCACTGGGCACGCGTCGGGGCTGCGGCTCCCCTCACCTTGAGGGTGCAGTGAGGTTGGAGTTGTCGTGGAAGTTGCACTTGCCCTGGGAGCAGCAGAAGGCCTGAAGGTCCTGCCACAGCCTGCGGGCAGAGACTGGGGCTGTGGGCCACACTGCCCAGACAGTGACACTGACATAGAGCCAGCGCCCCATAAACCAGCACCCACAGGAGCTGCCCAGGACGAGGGGCGACCTCTGCAGGCCAGCTGCCGCCCCGGTCAGGCCAGGAGCGTCCCTTGTGCAGCACACTGCTGGCCCAGCCTTCCACATGCCAGGCCGTGCCCACATCCCGCTCGCACCGGGACAGTGCATTGAGTGGCATCGCTGCCCCCTCCAGCTATGCCCCCCCTTACTCAGTGCCCAGCAGACCGTGGTAATAGGCAAAGTAGACCAGGGAGTTGTCGTTGATCTCGTAGGAGGAGAGGCCGTTTCCCACAGCGATTCCCTGCAAGGCAAGAAGAAAACAGCTGCATTGTGTCCCAGCACCCTGGGGGGCGGCCGTGGCCGTGGGCAGGAAGCAGATGTGGTTCTGTTTACTGCACAGGGGGAAGAGGAAGGGTCGGGGTGCCTGAGCACGCTGCCCTGGTCCCCCGCGACAGGGACGGGCACGTCCGCCAGCAGCCACTGCCAGCGCCCCAGGAGAAGATGAAAGGCCTCGGGCCAGACCCGCCCCACGCCGGCTGTGCCGCCAGACCCCACCCTGGTTCCGGTGAGGAGCTCCAGTGAGGCCAGGCCAGCGGCAGAGCCTGGCTGCTCACCTTCAGGTTGAGGCTGGGGTCCTGCATCACCCACTCGGCCAGCGTGGGGATGTAGATGCCCCCGTAGCTCTCCCCGGTGAGGAACAGCTCGTTCTTGGAGTACTCGGGGAAGAGCCGCAGGAACTCCTTCAGCGCCAGGTAGTTGTTGTGGGCAACCTGGGGGCAGGAGGGGATGGGGGTCAGGCAGCAGGGCCAGGCTCCAGCGCCTAGGCTAGGGCGGGCAGGAGACCGGTCCCTCCCGGCAGCCCGGGCCGCTCACCTCGGTGTCGTTCGTGGCATATTTCTTGTCCCCGGAGTACGAGAAGCCGACGCCTGCGGGGGACTCCACGTAGAGGATGTTGGCGATCTGCAGGGACAGCGGAAAGCAGGGGACACTCAATGCTGGCCTCGCCCGTGGCAGCACCTGCAGTTGCCCGGCCTGCCCCAGAGCTGCACCAGCAGGGACGCATTCCTGCCTGGCTCCGCTAACCCAGAGGAGGGTGTGTGGGGCGGGGTGGCCTGCAGGAGGCTCAGCCCCACGCGGGTGGCAGGAGCTAGGGCAGGGCCACCCTCCGCACCCGTACCTTGTTCCAGGCGTAATCGTTGTACTTCAGCGTGGCCCCATCAGGCTGGATCTGGGGGAGCAGAAGGCACTGACCGACGGGCACAGCCAGGCTGGCCCTGGCAGGACGGCTCCTGCCCGCAGCCTGCCAGCCCCCGGCAACCCCGCACCACGGAATGGCCGTGACTACTGACCAGGAAGGGGCCGTGCTCCCTCAGGAACCCCTCCATGGAGCTGCAGCCGGGGCCCCCGTTCAGCCATAGCACCAGGGGGCTGCTCTGGGGGTCACTCTGGGCCTCCACAAACCTGCAGACACATGGACGTCAACAACCAGAGCCCGGCCGGGCCCAGCCCTGGCTGCTCGGGGCTCCAGCCACGGTACCGGCGCGTCTCCACGTACCAGTAGTGTAGGCACTTGCCCGTGCCGGTGCAGAGGTAGCCCGAGTAGTGCCGGAAGGAGGGCTGCTTGGCCAGCCCCGGCAGGAACGTCACCTCGTGCTCCGGGGGCGCGGCCCGGCTCGGCCCCGGCGGCAGCAGCAGCAGCAGCGGCAGCGCCCACAGCAGAACCGGCCCCATCTGCGGGGGTGGGAGGGGAGGTCGGGGCGGTGCGGACCGGGAATGGCCGCGGCCCCGGTAGTGCCCCACGGCTGCTCCACACCCGGTCCCGGTCCCGGTCCCCCTGAGACACCCGGTCGCGGCTCGGTGCTCCCCCGCCAAGTTCCGTCCCGCTGACACCGGCTGCCTCTGGCCGGGCCCCGCTCCCCCGGTAACTCCCGCTCCCCCGGCAACTCCTCCCGCCCCGGTGCCTCCTCCCGCCCCGGTGCCTCCCCCCGCCCGGCCGGTCCCGCTGACCCCGGCCGCTCCCGGCGCGGTTCCCGCAGGAGGCGATAGCGGCGGGCACATGACACGCGCCCATATGACCTCCGGTGAGCACGTGAGATGGGCGGGGCCCCACGGCGGCCAATCAGCGCCCCGGGGACGGCCGGTCCCTGCCCCGGTACCGGTCCCGCACGTGCTGCCCGGGCATGGGACGGGGCGGGGGCGGCCCCGGCGGGAGCCCTCGGCCGGCACATGCGGCGGTGGGGGCGGGGGCCCCGGTGCCACCGGAGGGCACAACCGGGTGTTGTCAGGTGTCACCAGGCTCCACCGGACACTGCCGGTCAGCGCCAGGCACAACCAGGTGTCACCCGGCACCACCGGGCACAGCCGGGCAGAATCAGGCACCGCCGGACACAGATGGGCACTACCGGGTGTTCTCAGGGACGGCTGGGCACCCAGGCCCAGGCGGGCAGTGCTGGGCAGAGCTGGGCACAGGTGGGCACTGCCAGGTGTCACCGGACACCACAAGGTACAGCCAGGCACTGCCAGGTGTCACCGGGCAGAGCCGGGTGCCCAGGCCCAGGCGGGCAGCGCTGGGCAGTCATGGTGTGGAGCACCCATGGGCACGGTGGGGCCAGGGTGTCCCGTGGGGTGCCCTCCCGCCCTGCCTGCGGCACTAGGACCCCCCCAGCTGTCCCTGCCCGCCGGGGCTGTCGCCCGTCACCTCCTCGAGCAGCTGTGACAGGGACGGTTAAAAATAGCGCCGGCAGCAGCAATGGCTGCCCGGTGCTGCCTGGCCGCCCGCTTCCACCACATCCACGGTGCAAACATCCGCCTGGACACCTCGCGCACGCGAGCGACGCGGGTGGAGAGCTTCGCCAACGGGCTCTGCTTCAGCCAGGAGCCGCTGGCGCCCGGGCAGATCTTCCTGGTGGAGATCGAGGAGAAGGAGGCGGGGTGGTGTGGGCACCTGCGTGTGGGGCTGACGGCCCATGACCCCCAGAGCCTCGCCGCAGTGCCTGAGTACTCGCTGCCGGACCTGGTCAACATGGGCGACTCCTGGGTGTTCGCCATCACCCGCAGCCACAACCGCGTGGCAGCGGATGGGGAGGAGGCGCTGGCGCAGGCGCGGTGCCCGCCCTGGGAGCCCTTCCTGCTGATCGAGCGGGTGCGGATCCCCCGCGACGCGCTGGTGGGGCGCAGCCGTCCCGGCCGCTACAGCCACATCCTCGACGACCTCTACAGGACCAACGCGCTGCCCGCCACGGCCCGGCGCAGCCGCATCGGCGTGCTGTATGCGCCACAGCCCGATGGCACGGCTGATATGCACATTGTCATCAACGGCGAGGACATGGGGCCCAGCGCCCGCTGCCTGCCCACCGCCCGCCCGCTCTACGCCGTGGTCGACGTCTTCGCCTCCACCAAGAGCGTGCGGGTCATCCCGGTGGAGTACGACCGTAGGTACCCGCCCCTCCCTGGGGCACGAGCCAGGAGCTGAATTGGGGGGGCTCCAGTTGGGTCACCCCAAAGTCACCAACAGTGGGAGTGTCAAGAGTGCAGCATGGGCCAGAGGGCAGAGGGCAGAGGGCAGGGAGACCCAGGGCAGGGGGACATGGGGGCGCGGGTGAGACCCCGCACTGCCGTGCCCGGCCTTGCCCACGGGCACGTGGCAGCTGGCGCCAAGCAACGTTCTCCCTTGGCATCAAAACATCCGGCTGTGCCCCGGCACCTGCCCCCGCCCCAGCACACGCATCCCCGTGCCTGCCGCAAGCCCGGGGCAGACACCCCGTGATGCCGGCAGGGATTGGGCAATGCCCGGCGTCCCTCGGCAGCGCTGGCCACTGGCTCGTGCTGGGAGCCGGGCTAATGAGTGCTAATTAGCCCCACGCTGGAAACATTGGCAGGAGCTGGGGATGGGCGAGGCGGGAGAGCGCCAGGGCCCAGCTGTCCCCCACCACCGGCAGCCACCGCCTCTGCTGCTGGCACAGATTCTCCCGGGCCACTGCCGCGAGCCAGGTTACCCCAACGGGGGGTGAAATGTGCCCAGCCCCACCCCGAGAGCGGGCCGAGGGGCTCGCGCCACCAGCACGTACCTCTGGCTGTGGGTCCCCGGGAGGGCTGGATCCAGCAGCACTGCAGAGCCGCAATCTGGCTTCCTCCAGATGCGGCTTGGGCAGCTCCGCTTTCTGCAGCACTTCCGCAGGGCGAAGTGAAAAGCAGAAGCGAGCAGCTGAGCTGCCGGCGACAGGCGATGGGGGTCAAGGGGGGGCACAGGCCGCTGCCACCCGTCACCCAGCACTTGGCACGATGCAGTTGTGCTCTCTGCAGCGGCAGCTGAACCGAGGCCCACGGGCCGCACCTGAGTCAGCTCTTGTTAAAGTCTGAGGAGAGCAGCTAATTGCGCCCGCGCCACTGAGCCGCCCAGGGCTCCGGCAAGAGGAATCCCACTGTGGCACAGCCCAGTGGTAACCGGGCAGAGCCCGCATAGGGACCCACGGGAACAGCCCAGGAGATGGTTGTCTCAGAGGCACCGGGGGAATGGTCTCTGCGGACACCCACCCGACAGCCTGGCACCGGGCCGAGGGGGCAGGAGGAGGGGAGAGCGCAGCGTGGGCCTGTGAGACCCCAGGGAGCCCCCACAGGGAGCAAACACAAACCGGCCATGGCAACTCACGGCCTGGGCGTGTCACTGTCCTCCGTGTAAGGGCAGGAGCTGCCCTGCCCGGCGCCCTCCAGCTCCCGGGGCAGCCCGGCACAGCCGGCCCCAGCCCAGGGCAGGACAACGCCTGCTCCTGCCGTGGCCGAGCTTGCCCCATGCTGCCCAAAGCTGCGGTGCCCGCAGAGAGAGGGGGGGCCCGTCCCCCCGTGCAGCCCCGGCTCAGTGGGTTCTCTGGTCTCTCCTGCAGTGCCCTCCCTGCAGACGCTCTGCCGGCTGGTCATTGAGCGGCACATCATCCACCGCCTGGCTATCGATGGCCTGGACCTGCCCCCGCCGCTCAAGAGCTTCTGCAAACACGAGTGAGGTGCCGGGGCGCTGCCCCCAATGCCGACAGCCTCCCCACAGCGCTGCCCAGGCAGGGTCTGTGCCCCTGGCTGCCCCCTCGCCCATCGCACGGGCCATCGAAAGGCCAACGTGACAGCATGGGCAATAAAGTACTTCCAGATAGAAAGCCAGCGCGCCGCGGAGTGCTAGTGTATGGAGCAACACGGGGAGCGAGGCTTGCCGTGGGGCTGTGCCAGCCGCTGGGACTGCCTTCAGCGGGTGGCCCCACACGCCACGGTGCTGGGGAGGGCACCGCGGGATGAGGCTTGGCATGAGCCCGCTGCCAGGCCAGGCTCGACAGGGCGAGGCCAGCACTGGGGGCTGGCATGAAGCCTGGCTCCTCTTTGAGGAAGGAAGCTGCGGATTTGGGTGTTTTAGTCCCCAGCCTAGGGGACTTTCTTCCCCTCCCATGCCAGGGCTCCCCATGCAGCTGCAGGGCCACCCATGGGGGCAGCTCCCCCTTCAGCCAGGAACATGGCTGGCCTGTGAGCCCATGAGCCCGGCCCTTAACCCTGCCGGGCATGGGACCCGTCGGTAGCCCCACACAGAGCTGGGGTGGCCCCTGTGGATGAGGGTGGGGGCCGGGTGGAGTGCAAGAGGACCTGGCCCAATGCTCACGCGGAGTGTAAATTACAGCCAGGTGCTGGTCCCGGCCGGGCAGTTTCGCTCTTGGGAAAGATGTTTACCCTGAGAGGAGGATGAGTGATTTCCTGCGCTGCCCACGGGGAGGGGGACAGGGCGGGTGCCAAGGGAGCTGCGTGGGCAGCGGCCGCTGCTCAGGCACGTGCCTGTGGCCATGGAGCCCGTCATGGAGACCCGGCATGGGGCCTGGCTACCCCAGCGCTCACTGGCTCCAGGAGTGGGCTCTGGGGCCTCCTCGGACCCCGCGTCCTCCTGTGCTCCCGCAGTGCCCATACCAGGAGGGGAGGGGAGGCAGGGTGGGAGCGGCACAGAGGGAAGAGCCCCTCAAAAATGAGAGGGGTGCCCGCATGTCAGGGAGAGATGGCAAGGGGCGGTGGGCAGAGCCTCCCGGAGGAGGGTTGCACCTGGTGGAGGGTGAGACAGGCAGCTGCCGGCTCCCACGATGGTGTTTTAGGAAACACGACGCTATATTTAGCCAGGGAGGTTTGACAGGATCAGGTAACATTACAAAACCCCGGGTCAAGAGGAGATCCCCAGCCACGCTGCGGTCCTGCTCCTGCCACGGGCCGACTGCGCTCAGGCCGAAGCGTCAGCGAAGGGAGTGCTGGAACCGCAGCGACAGCGGGGTCTTCCCCTCCCACCCCAACGGGCTTTGGTGCTGGCGGCACTGGGGCTGTTCTGGCTGGCCGGGGGGATGGAGCTGGCCCAGCCCCAGCAGCCCCCGCGGGCCGGGGCTTGTTTGCTGGTCCGGGCATTCGTGCTCTCCCGCCCCGTGCTGGCAGCCGTCGCTCTCGCCTCCCCGCGGCGCCGTTTGGCTGCCCTGAGCCCCGGCACTGAACCGGGTGGAGGAGAGGGCGGGTTCCGCTTTCGGAGGGATTGGGAGCAGCTGCCGCCACCAGACAAACAACTCGGCTCCAGCCCACGGGCCGTGCTGCCGACGGCCGAGGTTGCCACCCACCGGGCCAGCAGGCTCACTCCACTGACTGGAGGGCACAGGACAGGACCATCGAGAGGAGCCGTCCACCACCCCGCCCAGCCCCCGGGGCTGTGCGAGCCCCCCAGTCCCGCACAGCCGGCGCAGACAGACACAGCTTCCCAGAAACACGAGGCCCATTTATTGGTTTGTTGCCCAACTCGTTGCAGTCGGGTGCAGGAAGGAGCTGTCGGCGCTGGCCACAGCTTAGGTGATGCTGTCACCCGTTGTTACCCCATCCCCTCCCACCCCACCCATGGGCCGCTCCCAGCCACGCTCTCTGGTAGCCAGGTCAGCAGCTGGTGACCTGTCAGGCGTGATCAGGAGCTCCCGATCCGGTTCCTCGGCTGCCCTGCGCAGGAGGCGACACTCACTCAGCAGAGAAGGGACTCAAACTGCCCCTTCTGGGCTGAGCCCCGAGGGAGCAGCAGGCTGAGGGAGTAAAGGTGGCAGCCAGAACACAGGAGAGACAAACAGACCCCCGCCTGCCCGCCCCGAGGGCCCACACGGAGTGGCCACTCGGTGCTAGAGCTTCACCGTGACATAGGGCCCGATCCATCTGTCTGCCAGCTCCCGGAGGGTCCTGTACCTGCATTCAAACTCCTCCTCACTGCAGTGGGTGAGCAGCCGGCTGACCTCTGCTGCCAGGAAGGACACCAGCAGGGACCTGTCCAAGGACTCACTCCAGGAACTCTCCAGGATCTCCAAGAGGCCACCGTCAGCAGCGTCTCGCCCGGCCTGATGGGTACTGCGTTCCTTCTGCCACCATCTGTGGAGCATCTCCGGCTGCAGTGTCTTCCTCTCCGAGCTCAGCACAGCCAGAAGGTGCCGGCAGGGCAGCTGAAAGGCCCGGCTGAAGTGGCAAGTGCAGCCGCTCAGGCCTTTCGGGTCCACGCTGTGCGCATCCTCCAGGACCTGCACGTTGAAAGCATCCTCCCCAGCGCCAATCAGCTGCACCGACTCCTGCACCACTGCAAACTCGCTCAGGCACAGCCTGGCAGCGGGCTCCGTGCACACCTCTCTCAGAGACCGCTTGATGCGTTCTTCAGCCCTTCGGGTAATCTCCTCCTCGCTGTCACCCCCCGGGCTTACCGTGGCCTCCAGTTCGGCCGCAGGAGATGAAGGATCTAATGAGGACTGAGAATTTGCAGGCTCGTCCGAGAGGAGGAGAGCCTGGGGGGTTCCGGGCTGAGGCTGATGAGCTGTGGGGAGCTGAGTAGCTGCCAGTGGACTCTGGAGAACAATCACAGGACTCTGGGTCCCTGTGGGAGAGGCTGGTGCCGGCCACTGCTGCTGAGTGAAGGCCTGGACAGGGCTCTGCAATGGCTGACCCTGGCATGGCAGAGGGGCGAGAGGGAGACCACAGGCAGGACAGTGGTCAGGACAGGGAGCGGAGCACATCATGGCGTCAGGAGGGCTCTCAGAAACACACTTCTGGTAGTGCCGGGCTAAGGTGGTGATGCAGCTCTCCAGAGGGAGCCCAGCGCTGAACACCCAGCTCAGCTCCTGTGTGACCACCTCCAGGTCCTTGAAGTACCTACTGCTCTTACCCCAGGTTCTCTCCCTGTGCATGGCCCAGAGCTCCTGGTTGAGCAGCCAGTGCGTATTGAGCTGGGGCAGCAGCTCCGGCGCCACAAGGTCCTGCAGCAGCGTCAGCATCTCCTCGCAGCTGCTCTCGGTGCCAGTGCACACGGCGTGGCCCAGGGCGGCCAGGACCAGGCGCTCGGCACGTCTCTCCAGGGCCAGCCCCTGGATCTGCTGCTGCAGGTGCTTGAAGAGGTGGAACACAGAGAGCTGCAGTGCTGCTGCCGGGAAGGCCTGGACAAGCACAGGCAGCTCTGGGAAGCTGGGGCCCACCAGGAGTAGCTGGGTCTCAGCCCAGGCGGGGTTGAAGGCCCTGAACGTCCCATACATGTGGGCCAGGCCTCCCGCCGACTCGTCCCGTGGCACGGCAAGATGCACCACCCTGGCCATGCCGCCCCACAGCGCCGGGGCCGGCTCGGCCGCCAGGAACACGTAGAGCACCCGCCCCGCCGGCCCAGCGGCCCGGTGCACCAGCAGCGCCAGCGGGAAGCGGGCGAAGGTGCTGCCCATGGCTGGGCTCTGGAAGCTGACGGAGGCCATGCTGCCGCCCGCGTCCAGCTCGTAGGAAACCAGGAAGTCGCGGCCCAGGCCGGCCATGGCCAGCGCCGCCAAGAACGGGAGCACTCGGCCGCGGCCTTGCAGCTGCGTGCCCCGCGCCGTCTCCCCAGGGGGTGTATCCCGGCGTGCCCCGCGCCGTGCCCCGGTGGGGTGTGTGTGGTATCCCGGCGTGCCCCGCTCCTCGCCGGGGACGCCACCAATCAGCGCGGGGTGCGCAGTGACGTCCGGCAGCGCCCTCTGCCGGGCAGGCGCGGCAGGCTCCCCCGTCCCGGGCTGTCGCTGCCACCGGAGCGCTCGGGCGCTGCCCGGCGCGGCCGCCGTTCACCGCGCAGTGCCGGGGACAGCCGTGAGCTCCCCTCTGCTATCACACATCTCCTCGGTGTCCCGTCCCACTCCCCCGTTACCCGGGGCAATGACGGGACACTGGCTCCTCCCCAGCTGCCTCCCCCGGCGTGGGTGCCCGAGACCAGGCAGCCAGCACGGCCGCCAGCATGGCGCTGCGCTCCTCCAGCTCCCGCCCCTCGCACTGCAGCAGCAGGTTGGCCAGCTCCAGGCTGAGCGACCTGACTTTCTCTTCCCTGACGCCCACCGAGCCCCTGCTGAGCCCTGAGGGGGCAGCCCCGGGGATTGGGAGGTGCTGGTACCTCCGCTGCCAGCGCCGGCACACCATGGCTTCCTCCACACGGCCTCGGTGTGCCTGCAGCACAGCCAGGACGTGCCTGCAGGGCAGCCGGTACTGCCGGTGGAAGCGGCAGGTGCAGCTGCGGCCATCCTGGCTCACCCGGTGCACCTCCTCCAGCAGCTGCACAGCCAGGCCGCCCGCCGCAGGGCTCAGCAGCTGTGATGATGCCTGCACCACCTCCCACTCCCTCAGGCATAGCCACCAGCCTGCGGCCGAGCAGCTCTCCTGGAGCACAGCCAGCTCAGCCGGGAAGCCAGCACTGGGGCCCGGCTCTGCAGCAGCACCAGCAGGCTGCTGCTGGGGGCTGCTCCAACATTCCTCCACGGTAGCACCGGCAGGCTGCTGCCAGGGGCTGCTCCAACGCTCCTCTGCAGTGCTTGAGATCCCCCCATCAAACTGTCCCAGGGCTCTGGAATCCAGGCAGTCCGCATGCTCCAGAAGGAGAAGGGCACTGGCCTCCAGGGACGACTGCTGGCCCAGGAGGCCGGCGATGTGGTGCGTGAGGAGGTCCAGGCTGTTCCTGTGCCTGCTGCCAGTGTGCAGCCCTCCCTTGGTGTGCCTGGAGAACCCGCCGGTTTGCAGGGAGCCGTATGGCTCCACGCTGACCCCGCACGGCACCAGCTGGGCCAGGGCACCCAGCCCTGCAGTGGACGGGGAGAGCTCAGCCTCCCGCATGGCCAGCGCTGCATCCTGCGCGGGCGAGGAGGGGGCTCTCCCACCCTCCACCTGTCTCCAGAGCAGCTGGGCAGTGCCGTAGACAGGCAGGAGCACCTGGGCAGAGGGAAAGAGCTCCTGGAGGACAGCTTGGTGAGGAAAGGACACATCCACGAAGATAGTTTGGACCTTCCTCCACTCTGGGTTGAACCCCTTGAAGACAGTCAGCATCTCCCTGACGCCGCATCCTGTGTCACTCCTCAGTAGGGACACGTGCGACACTGTCACCTCTTGCTGCTTAGCCTCCACAAGGAACGCGTAGAGCACGTGTTTGCCCTCACCCGGTGCCCGGTGCAACAGGAGCCACTTGGGGAATGGCACCATCGTGCTCCTCATCTTGCTGCTCTGGAAGCTGAGCCTGTCCAGGCCGCACCCGCTGCCTGCACTCAAGGAGGCCAGAGAGCCCCTGTCCGCCCTCAGGAAGGTTCTCATCACCTTGGCGACCCTGATGAGCACTGAGGATGAGGTGTTTTCCTTCAGGAGCGCAGCAGTTGTGACCAGATCAGGCGCCCCGTCCACCAGCCTTCCCGCCACTGCGTCCTCACCTGCCACAGAGCCCCCTTCAGTCCCTCCTGCTCGCGGTTTTGCTGTCACGGCAGTGGCTCTGGGCAGAGAATGCACCGGCTCGGCGTGGATGTGGAGGCTGTTCAGGTCAGTGATCTCGAGCTGGTCGATGTCCTCCCGGTAGCACAGCACAATGCAAGCTGGACACAGGCTGGGCTGCTGAAAGCTCCTCTGGCTGTATTGCTGGGTCCGGGCACAACCGAATGTTGCCTGTATGAACCTGCAAACACCAAGAATGCATTAGTGGGGAAGCAACGGTGCTGCCAGTAGATACTTCTGACTTTTCTTCGACTGGTGAGCACCCAAAACCCACCAGTCAGACACACGGACGGCTCTTGGCTCAGAGGAGCCTGGGGCGAGAAAGCTCAGACACAGGAGAAACGACAGAACTGAAAGTTACAGCAGCCATGAACAGACACCGCAGAGCAGCCCCAGTGCTCGCTCCTAGTGGTGCCTCTGGTTCTGCTCTCCAGAAACAGCAACACCACCAACAAAAACACGATACCTGCCTGTTTGGGTCTTACTCCCTCAGAGCACTTCCACCCATCCTCTGTGTCCAGAGGAGCAGGACAGAGCATGGCCAGAACAGCTGTAGGGCACAGGATTAAACCGTGTTTAAGGTGGCAAAGGGAGCGGTGGTGGAAGTGGGGAGCAACCTCGCGCACACAAGTAGATCCACCGGCTTGATGGAACCGAGGCAGTGTCACGGCACCCACTCAGGTGAGCGAAGCCTGCAGAGTCGAGTGTGGTGAGAGCGAAACCAGACTCCTCCAGACTCCCCGCTGCGGCGAGCTGGAGGCAGCGGGAGGGATGCGGGCAGAGGCCAGCACCGTGTCTTGCTGCTGGAGCTGCAGCTCACTGGCAGCGTCCCAGAAGGGTGACGGCGAGGATCAGAGCTGCAGGTTTTGCCACAAGAGGTGGAGAGCGTTACCGACCCCACGGGAACAGTGAGCTGGAGCGAAGCCGCAGGCACGGGGCAGTGGAGCCCTGGCTGGGATCGAGGGGCTGGGGCACAGCCGGGCAGGGAGAGAGGCACAACGGCTTGTGCGGACACAACCGCAGCCGCCGGCTCCAGGGGCCGTGACACGGGATCAGCCCCCCGAGCTCACCCACTACCCGCCTGTAGCAGCACTCAACTCGGGACCGGCAGGAGCGGTGGCGGGGCGCTGGTTGGTGTCTGAGACTGAGTGAGGCTTTGTCCGCGCCGAGCTCCCGCCCCCCCTCCCGACAGCGAGCACCAACCTCCCACCCCCGGGGAACGGAGCTGGGCGCACGGCGGCTGTGGGGCACCGAGCCGGCCCGGCGGGGCAGGGCCGCGCACCGGCGCAGTGGCGGGGCGGCCTCACCGGACATCCTCGCGGATGGCGGTGCCGTGCTGCCGGTTGTAGCAGCGGACCCGGACGCAGCTCCGCAGCCCGTAGCAACTACCCTGCGCCAACTTGTAGGCGTGGAACCGCTCCAAGAAGGCCTTGTAGCTGCCGAAGCGGTCCCCCAGCTGCATGACGAGCACCGGAACCAGCCTCAGGGCCCCGCCGCCGCCGTTAAACCAGATGAGGCACCGCCCACACCCGGAACGCAGCCAATCACAGGCGCTCTCTCCGGATTGGCAGGAGGCGAGCCAACCAGCCCAGGGCCCTCTGCCACCACCCACGTGACTGACGGCTCGACAGCTCAATCACCGGCGTGGGTGGGCGGTACTTCCCACTCCGTCGCCGCCGGCCGGATGTTGTTCTCAGTAGTGCCGGTTCCTGGTCGTAGAGGAGATGGCGGCGGCGGGGGACGCCGGCGAGGGGGGCTCGAGCCCGGAATCGGGGCGGCCGCTGCCCGGGGACCTGCGGAGCGTGCTGATCACCAGCGTGCTGAGCCTGGAGCGGCTGGAGCTCGACCTCTTCAGGTGCGCCGGTACACCGGGACACCGTGTCCGCTCCCGGGCCGCCCTCACCGCTGCCGCCTTCTCCCCCGCAGGGGCCAGCACCACTGGGTGCCCGCCACGCAGCGCCTTTTCGGCGGGCAGATCGTGGGGCAGGCCCTGGTGGCGGCCGCCCGCGCCGTGAGCCGTGATGAGCAGGTCCACTCGCTGCACTGCTACTTCGTGCGGGCAGGTGGGCCCGGACGGGGGCACCGGGGGAGCCGGGCTGCGGGAAGCGAGGCCAGGGTGGGAAGAGCTGGTCGAGGACCGGGTGGCTGCTGTTCCCAGGGCCGGGGGATGCCCGGGGCTGAGTGGGGCACTCGGGGGACTGTGGAGGTTGAGTGTCGGGGTGCAGGGGGTGGGGGAGGCCGGGGGTTATGGCAGGACAGAAGCAGGCAGCGAATCCAGTTGCTGAGGGGCTGGGGAATCCAAGGCTGAGGCCCACGGGGGCAAGGAGGTGCCACCCTCCAGCTCCAGCTCAGCGGGGTCAGGGGGTGTAAGGGGGTGTGGCACCACCAGCTCAGCCGCTGGCCCCCGTGCTCGGCCTCTGCAGGCCAGGCCCTCTCTGTGGTGTGTGGTGGTCCAACGGTGGAACATCCCTTTTCTGTCCCAGGGGACCCCAAGGTGCCGGTGCTGTATGAGGTGGAGCGGACCCATACAGGGAAGAGCTTCTCTGTTCGTTCTGTGAAGGCCATCCAGCACGGAAAGGCCATCTTCACTTGCCAGGCCTCCTTCCAGGTCTCCCAGGAGAGCCCAGTGCAGCACCAGTTCTCCATGCCAGCTGTGCCGCCCCCTGAGGAGCTGCTGACACAGGAGGAGCTCATCCAGAAGTTCTTGGAGTGAGTGGGGTGGAAGGGACACACCGGGGACGCCCTTCTCTGCAGCTGGGGCTTAGGGAGGGGTGGGGGTGATGGCCTGAGGAGTTCCCAGATAGGGGGGGAGTAGAGGAGCAGGGCAGGGCAGGAGCCGTTCTGTCCTGCCTGTCAGAGCAGCCCTGGGCTCCCGGGCTGGAGCCGCTGCCAGCAGGACGTGCCCCTGGCCAGCCTGGCATTAACCTCCATGGTGGTCCACAGGAATCCCAACCTGGTGGAGCGGTACAGGAAGCACCTCACCAGGATCCAAGCCGAGGATGTGCCAATTGACATTAAACCTGTGAACCCGCCGGATCAATTCTGCTTGGAGCCGCAGGAGCCGAAGCAGCTCTTCTGGGTGCGAGCACGAGGCTACATAGGTGGGTCCAGCTGCCTCGAAAGCCGAGGGCTTGGGCTCAGGCCAGGAGGGCTGTGACTCGGAGGCTATGGCGCCCTGAGCTGTGGGGCAGACCGGGCGTTTCGGGGCTGACATACAGGTGAGGCTGCCGGGGTGTGGAGTGATGCCTGTGTGCTGTGCTCAGCCATGGCAGGTGTCCCCAGGGGGCACGGCCAGGGAGCGGCTCTGAAGGTGCCTTCCGGCTGAAGCGGAGTCCCGGGGCTTCACATCATGCCATGGCCACCCCACAAGGACAGGCAGCACCGGTTGCTTTGCAGGAGAGACTGACATGAAGGTGCACTGCTGTGTGGCTGCCTACATCTCCGACTACGCCTTCCTGGGCACGGCCCTGCTCCCGCACCGGCAGCACCGCATCGCGTTCATGGTGTCCCTCGACCACACCATGTGGTTCCACGCACCGTTCCGAGCGGACCACTGGATGCTGTATGAGTGCGAGAGCCCCTGGGCTGGTGAGTCCTCGTCATCTTCCCTGGGCAGCAGAGTCCAGCCCTGCCCGTCACGGGGCCTGGTGGCCACAGTGTGACTGTCCCTCCCTGCAGGTGGGTGCCGGGGGCTGGTGCAGGGCCGGCTGTGGCGCAGGGATGGGGTCCTGGCTGTCACCTGCGCGCAGGAAGGAGTCATCAGGGTGGAGCAAACGCCAAACCAGAGCAAGCTCTAGCTGAGGAACCCCGTGGACTGGCGCCGGGGCACACTGAGGGAGGGAACACAGCACCCAAACGCATGCGGGCAGGGCGGGACTGCTGGTGCCAGAGACCTCTGGTGACCATGGGGACCCAGGGAGGCACCCGCTGTGACAGAGCGCCAGCCGCAGTGTGGAACTGCGTGCGACCCCCAGCCGCTCTGCTCCTGCCTGTAATAAAGCCGTTGGTGAGCAGCTAGACTCAAACCCTGGAGTTTGTCCCCTTGGCCCCGCCGTTGTCCTTGCCCAGGGGCGGGCATTGGGACGCCTCTGCCCTGCAGCAGCCTGGATGGCAGGAGGGGAAGGTGCTGCTGCGGCTCAGGGCTTCTTCCCTTTCTCACTTCTGTCCTCCTCGTGCCCCCATGCTTGTGACAGTCACTGCTTCTGCTCGGCCTCGGCCTCCTCCCAGACACAGGCTCAGGGAGCCGGGGAAAGGGATGGGGCAACTGCCACCCCAGCCTGGGAGCTCGAGGCTTCCTACTGACGGGGGAAGTGAAGCTGAGCAGACACAGCAGCCGCATCACTCTTCTTCCCACCACGACTTTATTAAGTAAAGTCCTTTTTAACGTATAAGTTTTACGAGAAGTTCCTGGCGAGTGCCCCAGGCTCTGCCAGAAGCCCTCCCGTTGCCTTACGCAGTGCCAGTATGTCCCAGCTAAAGTCCCGTCTGCTCCAGAAGCCCCATGCTGCAGGGATGCTGGCTCCTGGCAGTGCCCGTGGCAACTGCCCATGAGCGCCCAGCCCTGTGGGACAGACAGACCGCAGAGAAAGCTCATTTTCCTGGCAGCTCCCAGGTCGTGCCGCCCCATCCTCGCTGCAGCATTGCCTTCGCCACTCCCTGGGCATGAGCCCGGCGCATCCCTCCTGCCATGGCCACCGCGGCAAGATGCTCACTCCAGCGGCTCCTTGATCAGGCACTCCTTCAGTGTGGGCTGCTGCTGCAGGGGTGGCCCGGCCTCCCGCAGGTCCTGCAGCCGGGCCTCCGAGCGCCGCTTGTCCTTGCCCACCTTCCAGGCGAGGTGGACGTGGGCCTGCAGGAAGGGCCCCAGCAGCGGGTGGCTGCCCTGGGCCTCCAGCAGCTGCAGTGCCTGCTCACAGCAGCCGTGGGCCTCACCCAGCTGGTCCAGCTCCTGGTGGCAGACGGCCAGCCCGGCCAGCGTCAGGAGGAAGCGGCCGGAGCCACAGGCCCCCAGCCGGTCCTGCAGCCGGTAGGCATTGGCCCAGGTGGCCAGTGCCTCGCGGTACATGCCAGTGCAGGTCAGGCGCTGCGCGGCACGCAGGTCCTGCAGGAAGAAGAACTCAAGAAACTCGGGGGAGCGGCGGATCTCAGCGATGGAGTGCAGGTGGGACAGGAACTGCTCGAAGGCTCGGCTCCGCTTGGCTATGGTCTCGGCGGTGAAATTCCGGCGCAGCCTCTTCCTGGGGAAGGCGATGCTGGCCATGTCGCAGCCGAAGCGGCAGCGCAGCCGGCGGTTCAGCCGCTCAAAGTCTGAGTAGCGCCGGGCGATGGCGGCGGGAGCCTTGTCGAACCGGCCAGAGCGGATCAGGTAGATGGTGTAGAGCTGCGGGGGGAGCCAGGCGTCAGGGCGGTGCTGGGGGGCCGGGCAGAGCTGGGTGTGCGGCCGCAGAGGGGGGTTTGCCCAGGCAGGAGGGAGCAGGCTGGGCAACCGCAGCACCCATCGGCGATAGTTACCTGAGGCTCATCTGAGCCGCCGGCACCGTCCAAGCAGCACGGGGAAAGACAGAGAGACGTAAGCGCTAGCCCCGAGGGACCCTGCCTGCCCTGCGCCTGCCCCGTGGGCTCACTCACCACGTACTTGGAGGAGCGCTCGCTGACCACGCTGGCACTGGTGACCTCGAAGAGCAGCCGCTGCGGCCCCAGGCTGCCCCGCGACCTCCTCCACAGCTCCTGCAGCTGCCGGGTCAGCAGGCTGCCGTCCGCCCGCTGCACCACGGGGCCCCACTCTGCACCAGGAGAGGGGTGTCAGCCCGCGGGGCTCCCCCAGCGCCCTGGGGAGCAGCCGGTCCCCACCATCGCTCGGGTCCCCTCAGCACCCCGGCCCCAGCACCTGCCTCCGTCCTCTGCACCCGCTGCCGCCCCCGTGGCCTGCGGCGCCTCGCCCAGCTCCTCGCCAGCACCCTCCTCCTCCTCCTCGTCCTCCTCTTCCTCGTGGCCGGTGAAGCTCAGGGTGCCGCTGAGGCGCGTCGACAGCCCCTCCGTGTCGTCCTCCAGCTCCGAGCTCTCCGGGCAGTCCTCGGCCTCGGGGCCGCCCTCTGCCCGCTCCTCCCGGCCGCCCTCGCCGGCCAGCGCGTGCCGCAGCCGGTGCAGGATGCGGGCGGCCATCCCGGCCCGACCGGCTGCCGAACGGGGCGGGTCAGGCCCGGCCGCCCCGACACGGTTCCCCCCCGGACCGGGGACCCACACACACCCCCGGGACTACTCCCCCCGCCCCCGGCCCCGCCCCGGTGCAGCCGCGTCCCGCTGCGGGCGGTGCCGGCCCGGTCCGTACCGGGCTGGACCGGGCGGTGCCGAGCGATGGCCGCTCCGCCGCGGCTCGTCCCGGGATCGTCCCTGCGCGGCTCCGCCCCCGCCGGGAACCCGGATCGCGGCGGCGGGGCCGGGTTCGGCCCGGCCCGGGTCAGGGCGGCGCTTTCTGGCGCTGCCGCCTCAGCCGGTCACCGGTCCGGTTGTCCCCTGACCGGGCTGTCCCAGGGGGGCCGCGTCCCCCCGCCTGGGGCCGCGGGAGCCCCACAGCCGGCGTCTGGCACTGCGGAGTCCCGGGGTTCCTGATACCCCCGTACCCGAGCACCCCCGTACCCCCCACATCCCAGTACCCGGTACCCCGACGCTCTGTACCCCAGTTCCCTGCTCCCAGGCTCCCGATCCTGCCGTGCCGTAGCCCGTGTGGGGTGTCCCCTGAGCCCCCCGTGCCCCGTGGGGCTGGGCTGCACGCCCCCGCGCCCGCTCCTTCCTCGCCGCTTGCTCAGGAATGTCTATTAATACCGAGGGACCAGCTCAGCTGCTGCCATCGCTCTGCCCCTGCTCGCCCACTGCACCCCGCTCCGGCACCCCGCTCCCTACCCAGGCTGGGATGGGGATCCCTGCGCTCCCCTGGGTGTGGGTGGGTCTGGAGGGGCTTCTGCATCCAGTGTTGGGGGGGCCCAAAGCCTGCCCAGCACCTCCCTGCAGGATGGGACATGAAGGGGGGCTGCACTGGTACCATCCCCAGCTCCCACCCGGGGAATGGGGGTCCTGGCAAAAACAGGAGCTGGGAAACCTTCCGGATGTCCCCAGGGTGGGGACCTTGCAGGACAAGGTGCAGTTAGCCTGACCCCGCGGCAGCCCTGAGCCCCCACGCAACCCTCCCTGGAGCATCACGGGGCACAGGCCATGCGGCCAGCGCTTCTCACAGCCGTTAGCCCCGGCCGGGCCCTGGGGGGCTGGCGCAGGCTGGCTGTGCGGGCAGAGCCTTCGAGGAGGTGCCCAGGCAGAATTCTCGCTCTCCTGGTGGCACGGAAGGGCCAGGAGCTGGGTGCTGTGACCTGGGTACAGACCCAGGGGGTCGCGCTTCATGTCCCAGGCCAGAGGGCTCAGGCAGGGGTAGCCCTGGCCCCTTGGTCTGGGTGATGCTGGAGGCTACAGGGCTATTTTTAACCCCCTCCGTGCTGAGCCACCCTGGGCAGGGGGTGGGGTGGGGAGTGCAAAGCCTCCCTCCTGCCAAGGCTCCGGTGTCCCTCCCTGCAGGGCTTGAATTTCTATCCCGGCTTCAGACCCACGTTTAATCCCCAGCTCGTGGCCAATAACGCTTTGGCTAAATTAGGTAAAATGTGCCCGTCGCCAATGAGCAGGGCCGGATTGCCACCGCAGAGCTGATAGGCTGCTGGGCCAGGGGGCCAGGGGCTGGGGGCATGTCCCACAGTGGGGACACTACAAATTGGGGTGCCAGGGGCACCAGGGATCTTCTGGGGGTTTCTGCTGCAGGAGGCGGTGACTCTCTCGGAGAGGGAAGCAGCAAAAATGCCTTCAATGGTAAGACCCCCGGTGCTGCCGCATGCCATGTGCTGTGTGCCGGGGCGAGAGCCAGCAGGGCGGGGGGCACCAGGCACCACATGCGCCTGGGGGATCTGGGCTGCTGAGGTGCCTCCACAGATGGTGGCAGGGAGGTGGTCCCCGGGGCCAGGCTGACCATGGTGGGTGAGAGCAGGGAGGTGTCAGGGTGGTGCAGGGACCCCGCAGCACATGCCCTGGGGGGGACTGCGCGGCTGCCCAAGGAGTGCAGATGCCCAGAGACACTGGCTGAGCCCCAGCCAGAGCTCGGGGCTGCGGTGGCTGAAAGCTGAGTGCTGGGTCATGCGACACGGCATCGCCGATGGCTCCGTGGCCAGCCTGCGCCTCCAGAAGAAACCCGATCGGGGCCAACAGGTGCCCACGGCCCCGCTGGTCCCTATAAGGGGAGCCGAGGAGATCCCCAAAAATAGCGCAACGTGCCTAGGATGCCAAGGCTGCACACGGGGACCGTGGCTCCTGTGCCATGTAACCCCCTCAGCTGGCAGGGGGCCGCAGGCAGGCGGCTCCCTGCAGCCCACCACCCTCATAGATGCTCAGGCAGCACCGGGGCTGTGGGGATGGCCAGGGGCCACGGCTCGCCCCGGCATGGCATCGCCCTACAGCTGGGCAGGGGCTCTCCCTGCAGCTCTGCGCCATCGCACTGTGCTGTGTAAGGGGCTCCCCCGCACGATGGCCGCGGTGACCGTGCTCTCTTGACTTGCAGACAGACCAGCAGGCTGAGGCTCGTGCCTTCCTCAGCGAGGAGATGATCGCGGGTGAGTGCGGGGGAGGTGGGGAGAGGGGCCAGACCTGCTGCCATGGCCCCATCCCGCGCACTGCCTGGCCCTGACCCCCTCTCCCCACAGAGTTCAAGGCCGCCTTCGACATGTTTGATGCGGATGGTGGTGGGGACATCAGCACCAAGGAGCTGGGCACGGTGATGAGGATGCTGGGCCAGAACCCCACCAAGGAGGAGCTGGATGCCATCATCGAGGAGGTGGACGAGGATGGTGAGCAGCGCTCGGTGGCTGGTGCTGGGTGGTGGGCATGGGCGGGAGCCTGACCCCCACTTGGCTTCCTCCCCACAGGCAGCGGCACCATCGACTTTGAGGAGTTCCTGGTGATGATGGTGCGCCAGATGAAAGAGGACGCGAAGGGCAAGTCTGAGGAGGAGCTGGCCAACTGCTTCCGTGTCTTTGACCGGTGAGTGGGGCGGTACCTGCCCGCCCTGCCTGCGGGGCGAACGGGGCTGCATCCTGCCCTCACCCTCCTGCAGGAATGCGGACGGGTTCATCGACATTGAGGAGCTGGGCGAGATCCTGAGGGCCACCGGGGAGCCCGTCACCGATGAGGACATAGAGGACATGATGAAGGACTCGGACAAGAACAACGACGGCCGCATCGACTTCGACGGTGAGCGACAGCCCCGGCCGAGTGCCCGTGCTGCGCACCTCGGCAGGGCGGTGGGCTGAGGGAGCTGCTCTCTTGCAGAGTTCCTGAAGATGATGGAGGGTGTGCAGTAAGGGACAAGACACTCCCCGGGCCGGCCGCTGCGCCCAGCCCTGCTCCTCTGCTGCCCGGGGAGCAGCGGCTCTGCAGCGCCCAGTCCTTGGCCACCTGCACGCTGGGGACCCTGCCCTGTGCTGGGGCTCCGGTCTCGCCCTGCTGCCGGCGGCTGAGCTTTTCCCCCACCTGTCACGTGTGGATTCGGTCTGAGCCTCAATAAAAGGGGAAAGGCTTGAGCTGCTGTCCCGGCTTTGTGCGGGGAGGGGGCCGCAGCACCATGTCCACTGCACCGCTCCCCAGGGAGCTGGGTGGGTGCCTCATGCCGGCAGGATGCAGCGTGAGGCCATGGTTCCCACAAGCTGCTGGGCGGGCGCCAGCACCGAGCTCAGACTTTCCGTGCAGGGTGGCCAGTTCACACACCAGCAGGCGAGGGAGCCGCGGCCCCAGCCCGAGGGGACCCAGCAGGGCAACAGGGGCCCCAGGCAGCTGCTCCTGCCTGCTCTGGGGTGGGGCTGTGGGACCCCAGGGGACCCACCACTGCCTGCCCAAACCAGGACCCCCGTATTCCACCCAGAAGGGCACAGAGGGCCTGGCTATAAGGTTGGGGGGCAGCAGCAGCCCCCTCCCTGTAGGGTCAAAGCGACGCTGGAGCCTCTGTGCCGGTATCCATCCATCACTGCTCCCCAGGGAACTGCTCCTCCCTGGGCCAGGGAGCACCCGGCTGATGTGGGGACTGTGGGATCAGCCCCGTGCAGCCAGCGGGACACAGGGGCACGACCTGGAGCCTGTCACATCCCTGGGCACAGGGGAACTCAGTCCCCCACAGAGCCAGGGACTGCAGCAGAGGGGCCTGTCCCTGCCCTGTCCTCACGGGGCACCATGGCACTGGGGCAAGGGGCTGCGTACCATGCACAGGGGGCAGTGGGGATGCATGCGGCAGCTCAGGCTGCCCTCTGCAAGGGCATGGCCAGGCACCAGCAACTGGTGCTGCAGCTCAGGGGCAGCAGTGACAGCCCCGGGCTGTGGAGGATTGGGGCAGGAGGAGCACAGAGGTCCAAGAGCTCGGCACTGGTCAGGAGGGAGCTGCAGCACCCACAGCAGGGCTGGTGGAGGGGTTCTGGGGCTCAGCATCCCTCATCCCACAGGCCTGTGCCACATGCTGCTGGGCGGGCTGCGGCAGGCATCAGCGGGAGCTGGAGCAGCTGTGGGTGCTCTTCCTCTCTGCCCTGGAGCAGGACCTGCACCGAGCCCACCACCTCTGCCAGCTCTTCTCTGTGCAGGGTGGCAGCGTGGCCCTGCTGCACACCAGGCTGGGGGGCTGGAAGCTGCCCAGCCGCAAATGGAGGTGGCAAAGGGGGGTCCCCCGTACAGCTCCCTGCTGACCCCTGCCTGGAGAAGGAGATGGAGCAGGTGAGGTCCACGCTGGCGGGGATGGAGAACAGAGCCAACATCCTGCTGTGGGCAGTGGAGACCACACAACCAGTGGGGACGGGTGGCACCAGAGCAGGGGCAACTCGGGGGGTGTTGTCACACTGGGTGCTGCTGCAGGGTCCTGAGAGGCAGCAGCAGGGCTGGCACCCCCACACCCACTCAGGCATCACTGAGTGGGGTAGAGCCCTGCGTACCCCCCCAGTCCCCTGCCCAGCCAGGCAATGCTGGGGGCTGCCCCCACCCTGCGGAGGGGATGGGATGAGCTCCATGCACCCAGAATGTTAATGAAGCCTCCCTTACCCTGCCAGGATTGGTGTCCCTCCCCTCCCACGCTCATGGGGACCCTCGGGGCCAGGCTGATGAGAATGTGCCTCTGGGAACTCACAGGCTGCAACAAACACCCAGGAAAAGTTATTAATGTGCATTTATTTATACATTAACCGTGGCTCGGACTGCAGAATTAACTTAAAACCAGCCTATGGTACAGCGGCTGGGGGAGCGGCTGGGGTGAGGGTGGCAGGGGACAGCCGCGGCGGGGGTCAGGTTTCCTGGCTCTTGGCCTGCTTGGCAAATGTCTCCCGCACATACTTCTTGTAGGCTGGGGAGCGAGGGGGGACACAGGGCTTGAGGATCCCAGGGCAGGCAGCAGGATGCAGCAGGGTTGGGGGACTGCACTGCTGCCCACCCCAGGGAGAGGGAGGGTGGAGAGGGAGCACCCATCTCCCGCACTCACCGGTTTGGTTCTTCCAGAGCTCAGCGGCGTGTGTGTTCAGGGGGCTCTCGACATTAGGCTCTGGGGACAGGGGCAGGGTCAGCAGGTGGGGTGGCCCACCACTGTTACCCCCCTCCAGACCCTCCCCCCCCGCCTCACCCAGCACCCCGCAGGACCCACCAGCCAGCAGGCTCTGGATGGAGAGCAGGATGGTGCGGACGTCGTAGAGGGCCGACCACTTGTCCTTGAGGATGTCGAGGCAGATGTTGCCCTGGGTGTCGACGTTGGGGTGGTAGCAGGGTGTCAGGAAGCGCACAGTGGGCGCCGTGTAGGGGTACCCACTGGGGAACTCCAGCGACAGCTTGAACCGCAGCTCCTCGTATGCCTGCGGGCCGGGGACAGGGCTCAGCCCCAGAGGAGAGGGGGGACTGAGCCCCGCCTCAGCCGGGGTAGCAGGGGGGTCCCGGGGACTCACCGTGCCGGCCGCGCCGTCGATGGTCCCGACCCACTTGAAGAGGTTGTCGGACTCGGGGAAGGCGGAGATGCCTTTGTCACCGGACATCTGCGGGGACAGCGGTCAGGGCGGCGCGGGACACCCCCCCCCCGCCCCGCCATCCCCTCCCCGGGACTCCACTTACCATCAGCGCCATCAGCTCCTGCTGCAGCCTGCGGGGAAGACGCGTTGCGTTACGGTACCGGGCCGGCGGGACGGTCCCCGGTCCCCACCCCCGGCCCCGCCTCACCTCTTCCCCACCGAGCCGCGGGCCGCCGTGGCTCCCGCCTCTGCGGCTTTGCGGGCGGCTGCGCTATGCACGGCGGCGGGGTCGGCGTTCTGCGAGGCCATGGCGGCTCCGGGGCGCTGGACGACCCACCCTCCTCCGGCTCACGGGCGCCGGACGCAGATCCCGGTCTCTTTCGCCCGCCCGCTCTCGGCGTAGGACACGGACCCCGCGGCGGCGCTGCCGGTACAGGGGGCTCCCCGGTGCGGAGGACGGGTGCGGTCCGGTTCCGGAGTTCTCCGGTGCGGAACGGGGATGCCGGGGGCTCTTCGGCGGGTGGGCCCGGTGCGGTGCTGGACACTCTCCGGTGTGATCCAGTCGCGGTGCAGAGGGCTCTCCGGTGCGGCCCCAGGGATTATCCGGACCGGTTCGTGCGGTGCTGGACGCTCTCTGGTGCGGTCCGGTGCAGAGGGCTCTCCGGTACGGCCCCGGGGACTCTCCGATGCGATCCCCGTACCAGACGCTCTCGCGCTCCGTTTGAATGTGCCCAATGTCCGGTCCCTCCGCCAATCAGGGCGCGGCTCCGTTCGAGCTGGCCAATCGCCGATCGACGGAAATGCGGCTACCACGGTAACACCCTGCGGCAGCTGATTGGCTGTTCGGCGCCGCTTGAAAACGTCGCGATTGGCCACCGCCCAGGGGGGCGGAGCCGCGGGTCCTTAAAGGGCCAGACACCCCCACCCCGCCCGTCCCCAGGAGGCGGCGGAGCGAGTGCGAAGCAGCTTTATTGGGCCCGGGGGCGCTCGGGGGGCGGGGCTTAGGGCTCGGGCGGGCCCTCGGGGGGCGGCGCGTCCCCCCCGCGACGAAGCGTCTCCATGTGCTTCTGCATCTTCTCCGTCATCCAGGCCGGCGGCACGAAGGGCTTCAGCTCCTCCAGGCGCAGGTCCACGGAGTCCCTGGGGATAGGGGTGAGATGGAGGGACCCCAAACCCACCACGGGCCCCGGACCCCACCACACACCCCAGCACCCACCATGGACCCCAGCACCTGACGTGAACCCTTGGCGCCCACCACCAAGCTCAAAGCCCTGGCACCCACCACAGACCACCGACACCCACCACAGAGCCCCAACCAGTATTGAGCTCACACTTCTGGAACCAACTCTGGACGCTCAACCAGCACCCACCATGGAATCCCAACACCACAAACCCCCAACCAGCACCGAGCTCAAAGCCCCGGCACCCACCACGGACCCCTGGCACCCACTACAGACCCCCAGCACCAAGCCCTCAACCAGCACTGAGCCCCTAAAGCCCCCAGCTGGCACAGGGCAGGGCCCCTCCAGCACAGGGCGAGTGTGGTGGAGCCCCCGGCACCTCCGTGTTGGTGCTTACCGGTAGTCGTCACTGGCGGCCAAGTCACGGATGTCCTCTTCGATGAGGAGATACGCCTGTGGCACACAGCGGGGACACCTCAGGGCTGCCGCGCACCCCAATCTCTGTGGAGCTGGTGCCCCCCACCCTGGCACACACCGAAATCCTGAGGGGCAGCGGAGGGACGAACAGACAGACCTCCGCAGCGCCCCAGGAGCGCCTTGCTCTGCCTGGCCTCCTCTCCCACTGCTCCTCTGCCCGTCCTGGCCCTGTGGCGGGTCCCGCCAGCTGCGGGGACCGGAGCCCCGGCCGTACTCACCATCTTGCCCCCTGTCGCCCTCATGTGCTGCTGCTCGGCCAGCCAGTGCTTATCCTGCGGGTCGGCCGCATACTGCAATAAAGCAGCAAGGACCCGGCTGAACACAGGGTGACAGACCCACGTGGACCCCACTCCTGCCGGGAAGCTGTGCCCCGCTCTGGGCAGTGCTGCCTGTGCGGTCAGGGCTCTGCTCTGCCGCTTCTCCAGCCCCGGGGCCTGGCTCCGGGCAGACCCACCGCCCAGGAGGCTGTGCTAAGCCCCTGACTCCCGTTCCTGCGTGGTACAGCCAGCCTGTGCGCGTGCCCTGAAATGACAGGGAGGGCGCAGGGCAGGAAGGAAGCGAGT
Organism: Bucorvus abyssinicus; assembly: GCA_009769605.1. Lineage (NCBI taxonomy): Eukaryota > Metazoa > Chordata > Aves > Bucerotiformes > Bucorvidae > Bucorvus > Bucorvus abyssinicus. Next base: position 490,851 of record CM020047.1, read on the forward strand.
CGGCCGAATCGCAGGCTCCGACTGCCACCAGGAACCCCGAAGGACGTGTCCCGCTGCGGCACCTGACCTTAAAGAGGTGGGGATGCTTGATGTAGAGCCGCCCTCTTGTTCCTCCCATCCCGAGAGCTCTGAAAGAGGAACACGACGACTGTTAACATTGGTGCGGAGGGCAGCCGTGGCAGTCCAGGGACACCCCCTCTCCTCCCCAGGCCCTTCCTTCCTACTGCTTCCGAGGCAGAGAAGCGAAGTGACAGGAGGAATCGTGCGGGCTCCTGCCTTGGAGTCACCACCCTCCTTCGACAGGGCCCTTCCTTACTTGTTGGCTCGAGATCCCAGCACAAAGGTGGTGGTTTCAGTCAGTCGGGATGGATCCCACTACAGAGCAATGGGAAAAGGGGCAACATTAGGAATGACGCTGGTGCCAGCCCATGCTCCACGGAAGGAACCTTGGGACCGCCCCTGGCCTGGGAGGGAGGTAGCTGGCCGCAGACCTCCAGGCTCCACAGGGGAGGGGAGTTATGTTCCCTCTGGGCTGATCTGAGCCGTTTCCCTCGTGGGAAACACTCGTGGGATCCTCCTGGCTACCACCGCTCCCCCCAGGCCTCCTCCCAGAGGCACTGTGCCGCAGAGCTACAGGCTGTGGCACCTGGGGGAAGCAGGCAAAGGCCTCCGGGCACTTCGCTCCTCTTGGTGCTTCTTCCCTGCGCTGCAGGGCCCATTGGGGCAGAGCACTGCTCGGCGCAGACCCCTGCGCCCCACAGCAGGAGGATCTGCTGGCAGAGCGAAGGGGAGGAGAGGGTGAGCCTGGCAGTGTCGGCCAGCCAATACCTTTGGTCCATCCCTTTTCACGGGCTCAGAGACTTTGAGCTTCCACCTGAGGGGAAGGAAAACGCAGTAAGAATAAGTCCTTGCGACACCAGCAGCAGCAGGGCCCAAGCTTTTCCGGGTCCACCCCACTCCAGACCCTGCTCTTCGCTGCATGTTCTTCCCTCCCTTACCACCGGATCCCACCAGGATCTCACGCTGCTCACTTAGAAAGGTCCGGCTGGACCAGTTCACCCCTTTGGGCCTGCTTAAAACCACTTCCTTGGAGGTCTTTGCCTCCTGGGGGGAGCAGCTCAACCCAACCCCTTCCTCCCCACCCTCCAGCACCCCCCACCCCTCTCCCTTCTGCGGGAGGGGATGCAGACCGCTGGGTTCTGTACCCCAATTTGGGCAGTCCCATTTCCCCCCCGTCCTCCAAACCAGGGGCTCCGGCACAGGACCCGTACTCACGCCGCCATGCCCGAGGCCGCACGGTCATTCGACAGGCTCTGTCCTGGAGGGCGCCCCTTTCTCTGCATGGAAGAAATCCTGCATGACTCGGCTGTGCTGGCCAAGAGACACCTCGCAGCTCCCTCCCCCTCCCAGGGGAGCTGTTCTTTTTGTCGGAGCAGAAGCGCTCATGAGCACGAGCACCTCCAAGGCACCCTGAAGGCTGCCTGTGCCCCGCTGCGTGTTTGTCCTGTGGGAACAGCAGGAACAAGGAAGTTAAAACCCTCCCACCTTTTTGGGAACAGGGCTCCCACGACGATCCTCATCCATCTGCCGGGCACGCTGGAAGGGAACGGCAGCGGGATGAGCGGGGCCTCCTCCCCACCTCGTCATGCAGGGCCCGCATGTCCAGCTGGCCCCTCTCTGCTTCACCGGGAAACATCGACCCCCACCCATCTCGAGGAGAAGCACCGAACTCACAAGCAGTGACTGTGGCCAGGGCCTTCCCTGCCCCGGAGTCACTGCTCCCTCCTCAACTCCCCCAGCTCTGCCTCCTCGCTAGTCACTGATGGGTGAGAGGTGGCGGCAAACAAAGCAGTGCCGACCCTTCCCCTCCTTCTCCCAGCTCTTACAAACCGTTTAAGCCTCTGGGAACAAGAACAACTTTCACCTTTGGTACTGGCTGCTCATGGAGCAACCTGGGAACAACCCTTTTGCCATCAGAGAAGAGCAGCTTGGCCTGCAGGGAGAGAGAGAAGGGTTACGTGATTCTGGACCTGAGAGGGACCTGCCAGCCACCCCTGTCTTCCCGTATCTGCACCGTAACCGCTCTGCTTTCCGTGTGCTGCTGTGCAATGCTTTCAGAGATGGCGAGACGCAGAAGCACAATCTGAGTGTGGCAAAGTCTGGGACACTAGCACAGAAGCAAGACATGAAAGAAAAGAATCCCGTCCCACCTCACCCTGGAATCCCCAATGGTGCCTGGGGGCTGGTCTCAGTGGAAGCTCCAGCCATGCAACACGTTCTGACAGCAGCAGCAGCATAAGCTGCCCAGCTCTGACTGCTCCCCTCTCCCTAGGCACAGCCACCACAGTTGGGCTGCAAGTGTCCACCCCAGCTAACGGCAAAGCCACAAGGAAGGACATGTCCTGGCCAGGCTGCTCTGCTCGACACCGGGCTCTGCAGAGGGAGCGGAGCCCCTCGTGAGTGCCCACCTGCTCCAGGCAGCTCCGACACGTCTCCTGGATGAGTTGCTCTGGGTCCACCTCCTCCCCAATGTTATCGCGCACGTTGATGGCTGCCTTCTGGAAAAACTAGAGAGGAGGCAGCAGGAGAGGGTTAGAGCCTGAGTGCCTGGGCAGTGCTGGAGCAGGCAGGCAGGCCTGGCTCCCTGCACCCACACACCAGTGCCTGGGCACTGAGCTCTCTCCGCAGCCTGCGATGGGAGGGGGCGGCAGGGCCTGTCCCCACAGTTCTCACCTTCATGTACTTGCTGAAGACACCCCGGATTTCCTCGTTGATGCTGGGCTGCAGGACAGCTCGCAGCAGGTCCATGGACACGGCTGGGTCCGTGAAGCTGCAGGTGGAGGAGTCAGGCGGGGTTGCGGCACCCCTGTTTGTCCCAGTCTGGTCTAACCCAGATCCTTCCCCGCCGCTCTGGTACCCAGTCCGGCCGGTTCGGTCCAGCCCAGTTCCCTGTTCCACCGTCCCCCTCACGGCCCTCCGGCCCGGGGTCCCACATCGCCCGCTCCAGCCCCCGCCCCGGCCCAGGTCCCCGCCGGCCCGGTCCCTCCCGTACCTGGTTGTCATCTGGGAGCGCCGGCCGCGCCGCTGGACCTGCCGGTGCTTGATCATGATGTTCCAGGGGCTCTGCGGGACACACGCGTCAGCCGCGGCCCGCGCACTGCCCGCTGCCCGCCTGGCCCTGGCCCCGGCCTCGCCTCACCGTGCTGACCAGCTGCTCCTCGCCGCCGCCCGGGCCCTCCTCGCCCGGCGGTCCCGGCTGCTGCTCCGCATCGCGGGCGGCGCCCATTGCCCCGTCCGCGGCCCCGGCCCCGCTCCCGCCCCGCGCCACGGGAAGCGCCGGGTCCAGCTGCGACATCCGGCCGCGACGCCTCGGCCGCGCGCCGGAAGTGACGCGCTGCACGGCAACAGCGCGGGGGCCCCGGCCTGGGGCGGGCGCTGCGGCCTCCCGCGGTCCTCCCCGATGCTTCCCGCTCCCCTCGGTCCCCTCGCGGGAATGGGCGGTCAGCTCTAGAATAACGACAAGCCCCAAAGCTTTAAAACGTCGCCCTGTTCCGCCCGGGAACGGGGCCTGTCTCCGGTGGGACTGGCCGCACGTTGGCCCTGCCTGTGAGACCGCGGTCACCCCAGCGCAGGAGCGGGAGTGTTTGTCCTTGCGCCGTCTGCGCGTTCCTGTTCGTACTGTTTTCTACAGCCGAGATAGAAAAATAAACCCATTGCTGCTCCTGCTCGGTGTCTTTCCCTCGAGTCTCTCCGGAATCTCATCATTATTGTGGAGACACCCAAGAACAGCCTTTCTTCACCCCTTCTGATGGGGCAGGAGGGTCACCACAACGTGTCTGTCGCTTCCCAGGTCATCTCACCCTCTTTCAGGGTTAACAAGAAGCTTTTCTGCTGGCTCAGCTGGATACAACATAATGTTAAAAACCATTTGCTGTTTGGCAGGTAATGTTTGGCCTTGTTATTTTCAAGATGGCTGCAAGTAACCTTTGGACTCAATGATCTTAGAGGTCTTCTCCAACCTAAATGATTTTATGAGAGCAAATGGGATTTCCCAAAGCACGTGACGTTGAGGCATTTGGAGAGGCTGGAGCAGAGGCTGGCGCAGGACAGACGCGTGCCCGAGCTGGTTGTTTCCAGCTGCAGCCCTTTGTGCCGGCGGGGAAGGACCTCATGAAGAGGAGAGCAGGTTCTGCTCCCCTGCCAGCCCTGCCAGATGCCTCAGGAGTAACCGGCTGCTGCGGCAGTAACCATGCTGAGTACCCACGGGAGACTGGAGCTGGCGGTGGAGGAGAGGCCGGGTGACTCATGGGGCTAGGCACCGGAATTGGCTCCTGCCCTTGGCCCCTTCCTGCCACTTTGGCCAGGGCTGCGTCAGCCCGGGATCAGGTCAGGCCGTTCCACCAACCCGGCCTGCGGATGTGGGGCCGATCGAGTCATTGCAGTGTGGCCATAACTTTGTTATCGGCAGCACTGGGCTCTTTAGGTGCTTATTATGTGCTCCAGATGGTTAGGAACAAAAACTGAGCATTGTCCAGAGGGTAGGAAGAATGCCTGTGGCTGTGGAAGCTGACGGGGAGAGGTGAAAAGGCTCTGCCGGGGCTGGAGGAAGCCCTGCGGTCCCACCAGTTCTTCTGGATAGTTTTCCAGGTGCGTGGAAGGGAGTCGCCACTGTGGCACCAGCAGGACAGCCCTGGCTGCTCTGTGGGGTGTCCTGCTCGGCGGTGATTAACAGTGACAGCAACATGCGATAAGCACTGGGCTGAGCCGCAGGGCTGCGAGGTGTGGAGCTCCGGATCCTCAACAGACACTGGTGGTTTGCGTCCGAATTGAGTCACGGCCATGAGCAGAGGAGCCAACCTGTACTTAGAACGTGTTTCTTGCTGCTCCCGAGTCACATTCCCTGGGCTGCCATCGCTTCGACGTGGCTTTGGTGGGAGCCCCTGGAGCAGGACTTTGCCTTCCCAGTGTCCGTGTCATGTGCCACAGGCTTTCTGAGACCCACAGGGATAACGTCGGGCTCAAACCAGTTAATTTCACTCGCCCCCCAGCGGCAGATTTAAACTTTGTCTTTTGATCCAGCAAGTCCCACCCGTCCCCGCCTGGTGCTGCTGTGTCCTGGCCAGTCTAGTCCTCGCGTTCCCCTGTGATGTTGATTGCTCTGTGGTTTGGGTGTAATGCAGGAAGAAATAATTAAATAGGAACAGAAAAAATTGCAAAATCAGATTCTGACGAGCATTCCTGTGTGATGGGGAGTAACTCGATTTACAGGGGTTAGCACTCAGAACTGATGGAACTGCTTACTCTAACTACTGCTTAATCTAACTGCTGTTACCTCAACACATCCAGTAAGTCTACCCTGAAATCCGACGCAGAGAAAAGGGAAATAAATGTGGCAGGACATTTAAATTTTCATTGTCTCTTATCGCCAGCAGTTCGGACCTGGGGGCGAAGGCAGATTCCGGTGCTCTCGTCACCTTGGGTGAGCTCTCGTCCTTGAAATCCCGAGACTTTTCCCTCCAGAGAGCTCCGTTTCATCGGGAACAGTGTTAATTTGCTGAAGAGAGTTTGAGCTCACTCCGCTGGGTGCCAAAACCTGGCGATTTCCATGAGTAACATGGAAAGAGCTGGAGCCCCCTGCTCGTGTACAGAATGAGCAAGTGAAACGCGGGATTGCGAGACAGATATTCTGACAAAGCCTTGAATATCAGGCCTGCAAAAAGCTGTGAATAGTGTCTGGTGTGTGACACAGCAGCCTTGGTAGCGGGGGGCATTTGTGTGGGGAAGGAGGGAGATGCCCAACACTGCTGCCTGGGGGCATGCTTGTCCCTGGTGCCCATTTTGGCTGGGACTATGGGCAGAGCCCAGTGTTGAGCAGAGCACACAATGTTGGGGCAGCGCAGGTGGCTGCTGCTGTTCCTAAAGCCGCTCAATTTCCCCAACCTCTTTCTGGGCAGCGGCTGCTGCTCGGCGCCAGGAGATGCCCTGTCTTGGTCGAGAGCTCTCATCCTTAAACCTGCCTCAGGTTTTGTGTGTAAGCGCTTCCCACTGCGCTGTCCCTCTTGGTTTCAGCACAGCAGGGACAGGAGGACAGAAACTGGTGATGCTGCCGCATGAGGAGGGCTGTCTGTGCTGCCGTGGGATGGGGCAGCCTCTGGGTTGGTGCCTTCCTTCCCCCAGCTAACGGGACTGTCTTTCCGAATCCCATTTAATAAAGAACGGTGCTGGGGGCCCATCCCTTTGCCCGTCTCCCTGAATGCTCTCGGGAAGTGGGACATGCCCCAGCAGAGCTGGTGGCAGGACCAATGGTGTTTGCGGCAGCAGCCGGCTCTGGATCCTGCTCCTGCCTTGGTTGTGGGTGGGGAAAGGTGGCTGGGGTGGCTCTTTAGAAAACAGAATTACAGTAAAACATGGGAGGTTCCTATAAGTCACCTGTGAGCTGCTTCCTCCCATTCCCGACCCTGGGAGGAACTTAAAATCGCTGCCTGGCTCAGCCCTGGCCACTGGCTCTGGCAGCATGACAGCGAGAGGCATCTTCCTGCTGGGGCTCCTCGCCCTGTGGGCAGAGCTGCAGGCAGCACCCAGCGCAGGCAAGTACTGGCGTGCAGGGAAACACCCCCGCTAGGGTCTGGGAGCGTTCTTGGTATTTCCATAGAGTCATGGACTGGTTTGAGTTGAAGGGACCTTTAGAGCTCATCCAGTCCAACCCCTTGCAGCGAGCAGGGACGTCTTCTGCTAGGTCGGTGTTGATGGTGATGTTCCGTGTTGTGTGTTCAAATGGCTCTCTCAATCCTTGTGGAAATTTTCTGGGAAGTTTTCTGGAAGGTCACTCGTGAGGTTCAGCCCTTTGCAGATTTTGTAATCCTCAGCTTTGGCAAAGATCCCTGGGGGGACGGAGCTGTAGGTACCAGCACACGGGTGCAGGGGTGCTCAGAGGAGGTTTGTCATCGAACTGGTGACCAGGGCAGGGACTGGTGGAAACATCGGCCTGGCCAGAGCCCCAGACCGGGATGGGCTGTACCAGATCTAGATGGGGCTGCACAGTGGAGGGACGGGGTTGTGGCTGGGCAGAGCAGCTTCTCTCTGCAGGGCTGGGACCCCCTAGGGCGAGCAGGGCCCCCCCTCACAGCCCTGCTTGGGGCATCTCTAGGAACGTGCAGGTTAGAGCTGAGCTGCAGTGGCCGAGTGCTGCTGCCCACTCTCTTGCACCTGCCCCGGAGTGGCTCTTCAGAGTGATTCTGAGGGCAGCTTTTGCAGCTTTACGGAGCCCTGTCCTCCCGCGGGCCCCTGCCCATTGCCAGCGGGGCTGTTTGATCCTTTCACTCAGGCTTGGAGGCAGCCACAGCTCCTGTGCCACGGGAGCCAGGTTTGCTGTTGCTCTGTAACAGGATGCCGGGGCTGTTGCACGCCAATGAAAATGTGTCGGCAGAAAGGTCATCGCTTTCCAAACCTCCGGAAACTCCACTTCTGCTCTTGGTTTACAGGCAGGTTTTAAGCCTGATGGTATAGCCCACCTTTCCTGGCAGGGCTGGTGCCTCCACTGCCAAGGCGCGGGTCCCATTCCCGGTCTCGGAGCAATGCCAAGGGGCCAGCGCTGCCACAGGGAGCCCTGTGCTGCGCCGAGTGGGATCGCCTGCTGCTGTTCAACGGGAGAGCCCGTAGAGCGGCTCCTAAGTTTGCTTAACAACCTGTTTATGCCCTGGTTAAACAGCACGTGCTGTTCGTGCTTGATTTGCTAAGAAGTTGCTGCCATCTCACACACACTCACACACTCGCACTTTCTTGCTTTTCCTCTCCAAGCCCCGTGCCTGGTGGGTGGGTCTCAGGATGCTGCGGGAGCAGCTGGTGGGAGGCCGGTGCTTCAGGGGTGCTGGCAGCTGCCGGTGTTGCTGCCTGCAAGGGTCAGGGAAGCTGCGGGAGGAGCAGGATGGGGACAATATGGGGCTCGCCGTGGATGTCAGGGTGGGCTGTGGCATGTGCCTTCTCTCCTTGGCACAGCTGCGGCTGCGGGTAGGTGCTGGCCCCGGTGCAGAGACACCCAGGAGGTCCCAGGCAGGCTGTGGCTCCTGTGGTGGCTCCTCCACAGCCCCGCTGCTGCCGGCGGTGAGGGCCCCTCAGGCACCAGCCCCACCGCTACACTGTCATGTGCTGGGAGGAACTGCCCTGGCCCCAGGGGCTGTGTCACCCTGGGTGGGTGGACAGCAGCAGGCAGACAGAGCCCTGAAAACCCACTGGGAAAAGCCACAGGGTAGAAGGCAGCCAAGCAGCACCACTGCTGTAAGCGTCCAGCCCTCAATGCCTCAGCTCACATCAGAGTGCCGGTTCTGAGACCCTGAGCCATCACAGGAAAGATCCCTGCAGGCTTCGCCTGCCCAGGAGCCTCACGACTGACACAGGGTGCTGGTGGATGGGAGCTGAGGGTGGGAGGGTCGCAGAGGACCAGCACTCCAGGGCTGACGCCGTTGCTTTCTGCTCCCTTCCAGGGCTCCCTGGAGCAGCCCCTGCCTTGCAGCCGCAGCCAGGGCAGCCGGCATGTGCTCTGCCGGGAAAGAGCCCTCTGCCTGGGGAAGAGCCTAGCGCGGTGCCCAGTCCACAGCCCGGCAGGGTGGCCCCGGAGCTGGGTGTGGCGCAGGTGGGTAAGGACCAGTGCCTGCCTGCAGCTGAGCCAGCGGCTGTTGCAACACCCACGTCGGGGAAGAAGCCAGTGACTGGAGGGCAGCCTGCGGCAGGGAATAAGCCCATGCTGGCTGGGAAGCTGGACACTGGGAAGAACCCCAGTTCAGGGGAAAAGCCAGCATGTGGGGGGAAGGCTGAGACTAGGGAGAAAACAAAGGTCATAGCAAAGCCAGAGCCTGGAGTGAAGCCGGAGGCTGGAGGGAAGACGGACATGGGGAGGAAGCCAGAGGCTGGTGGGAAACCTGTATTGGGAAAGAAGCCAGAGACTGGGGAGAAGCCAGAGGCTGCAGGGAAGCCAGGGCCTGGTGGGAAGCTGGAGACCGGGAGCAAGCCGCCATCTAGGGAGAAGCCAGAGGCTGGGGGGAAGCCTGAGGCGGGAGAGAAGCCTGAGTCTGACCAGGGTGACAGTGGGGAGCAGGATGACAGTGACGACCACGATGATGATGGTGATGATAATGATGATGATGGTGATGATGACGGTGATGATGACAGAGATGATGGTGACAATGACAGCGACGACATTGATGACGATGGTAACAACGATGGTGACGACAATGGTGACAACAGTGATGGTGACAATGGTGATAACAGTGATGATGATGACGATGATGACTACAATGATGACAATGACTACGGAGATGAAGATGGCATTGGTGACTATGACGATGGTGGTGGTGACAGCGATGTGGCTTGGCGACCAATGCCGCAGGGTATGTGAGGAGCATGTGGGGCAGGCAGAGCTGAGCCCGCAGTCTCCTTCTCTGCCTCACCCTCTGGGACCCTCTGCTGGGTCCCAGCACCGGTGCTGTTTTGGGCAGGACCTTCTCTTTCCTAATAAACCCCACACTGGGCTGCCTGCTTGGCGTCACAAGCTGTCCCTGGTCAGCGTCTGGCATGGCCGGGTTGTCATGGCTGCCCCAGCCCTGCCCTGGGCATGGCAAGTTCCCACACCCGATCCTGGGGCTCCCTGGGATGAGCAGCTCCATGGCCAGAGCCCCCCCAGCGTCCTTTGAAAGCAGCTGCCATGGCAGGGCTTCGCCAGGACTGTGCGGGCATGTCCACCCCGAGGTCATGGATCTGGCGGTTTGGCACAGGTGGGGTGCCGGGATGCCAGGAGCTTGGATGCCCCTTGGAGCCTGGTCTGTGCCACGCTGGTAGTGGGGTCGGGAGGAGCTGCCTGTGTGGGATGAGGGGAGCACCTCCAGCTGACCTCCCCAGTGCTCAGGGCAGCCCCAACACACACTCGCTGTGGAGCTGCACCATGGCGGGGCCTGGGCTGGCTGTGCCATTGTAGCCCTGGTGCGAGCCTGGGTCTCTCCAGGGGCATGACAGGGTCCTGCTGGGCCAGGAGAATCTCTGGGAGTAGGAACTGCCCTGGTCCTGGCTGGGATGGACAGACCTGTGGGGTTTGGGCAGATCCCCAGGGACCTGCTGGCTGCGGGGGCACAGCCCCTGCCCAGACCCCATCACTCCCACAGGGACCAAAGGTCCCATGGAGCCTGGCAGGGGCTCGCTGGAAGCCTGACACAGCAGCAGCCAGCCAGTGTTCACTGCAGACTGGGTTTACTGGGATGTGGCGGGGCACAGAGAGCCCTGTGCTCAGCATGGAGCTGCGAGTGAGGGGATAGAGGTGGCATCTGGGGGTGGGTGCTTATCCAGCAGCTGATGGGTCCCTCCACGTCCGCCTGCCCATCTGTCCAGCTGTCCCGCTGTCCGGTGGGGAGTGGCCACACACGCTGGGTCCTCAGTCCGGGTCCAGGAGGGGATTAGGTGAGCCCTGGGGAGAGACAGGAGCAGCCATGTCCCAGGTCCTCACTTCAGAGCACACCGGGGCACAGCCCTCAGCCCGCAGCGGGCCCTGGGCGCGGGGGCTTCCCAGGTGCTGTGCGCCCCTCCCAGGGCAGCTGTCAGGGGGGTTTGATGGTCACTTCTGCAGATCCTCCCGCAGCACCGTCCTACCGGCTCCCTGTGCCCACCCCGCGCTGACCCTGGGCTCATCCTGCACCCATCCTGCACCCACCCTGCACCCACCCTGCACCCACCTGCGGACAGCAGCCGTGTCCAGAGGCAGCAGAGCCCCAGCAGCAGAAGCAGCGGCAGAAGGCGCATGGTGCGGGGCGGGCAGCGCAGGGGCTGCTGTCCAGGCACAGGCAGGGGTTTAAATGCTCCCAGGGCTGGAGGTTGGTCCCAGTGACCCAGCCTGTGCCCCAGCACCCAGCACGCTCCATCCGAGCGTGAACCCCCTGTCCCCTCCCTCCTGCTGCTGCTGGATGAGCCATTGGGGAGGCACAAAGCTGGTGCTCCTTGGTGCTGGGGTCTGTGCAGTCCTGAGCAAGTTATGCCGTGCTGTGCCATGCTATGCCATGCCACAAGGCAAGAGCATCTTCCCGCTGTGGGGACAGGTACAGGCCAGGTGGCAGCAAGGGGCTGGGGGACCCTGGCATGGGACTGGCCCTGCCGAGGCGGTGGAGGTGGCTCCCGGCCGGGTGCTGTGGAGAGGCCCGTGGTGCCCTGGCAGCTCTCCGGGCATTGTTCTGCCTCTGGGAACAATTGCTGGATGTCCTGTGACCAGACACGGTTCACAGCCCCACGCTGCCACTGGCCCCACACCTCCTGACCAGCTGGTGCCCACCTGGCCCCACACCTTGGGGCAGCAGCGGGGGCCAGGATTGGCTGGGGGCTGCGGGGCCCGGGTGCTGCAGGCAGGGAGCTGGAGACTGTGTGGGGGCTCTGCCCGGGCCCGGGGGCTGCGGTGCTATAGCACTGGGTCCTGTCTTTGCTGGAGCCAGAGCCGGTGCGCGGGTACCCGTCATGTGCTGGAGCTGCCTCTTGCCTCCCGCTCCCTTCCATGGGGCTGGTGGCATTGGCCACCCCAGCCCCTGTGTCCACCTGTTGCCGGGGGCTCCAGGCATGGGTCTGCACCAGCACCATCACTGGGAGGGACAGAGCCCTTCCGGCATCCAGCTGCACTGCCCACCCACGGCTTGGCCTGTGCCTGGACCCCCATGGCAATCGCTCTGGCCCTGGCTCTGCCAGGGGCCCCAAAGCTGCCCCAACCCTGTGCCAAGCCGTGGGATCTGCAGGGATGCCACAGGCTGCACCGCGGTGGGGGCCGTGCCAGGCGCTGCTGCCTGTCCCCAGGGCTGCACCATGCCAGCGGGTTGGCTGTCATGGTGTGGCACCAGAGCGCCGGGGCTTTCCCTGCCAGCTGCCTTCCGGGAGCGCCCGTCCTGGGAGCAGTGGGAGGGCTCCAGCGTGCTGGGCTGGGCAGCCTGCCTGCACCTGCGGCAAGCCAAAAAGGCCAGGCACGGGCACCTGTGTGTGCGTGTGCAGTCCACACTCCATGTGCGTGTGCCACCCAAACCATGCATGCCCATTTGTGCCTGTCCACAGTCCAGGCTGGCTGGTGGCACCACGCGCTTGCCGGCAGCCAGCTGCATGGGTCCCTGTTCCGTTGGTGTGTCCCTGTGCACAGGATGACCCATCCCGGGAGCACATGGAGCAGTGGGGAGCGCTGGCTTCACTGTTGTGGGGTGTCCCTGCTCCCACAGGAGCTGTCCCTGGGTGGGCAGCAGGGACAGTGCCTAGCCTGTGCCAGCCCTGGGGACCGTTGGTCCTGACAGGCCAGCGGGCTCTGAGTGGGGCCAGCTGGGATGTGCTGTGGCTGGAGGGACCCTGGTCTGTGCAGGAGCATCATCCTGGTGGCACAGCACTGTCTCTGACCCTGTCTCTGTGGGGTGCCTGCCCTGGGAGGTGCCACATTCCTGGGTGCTCCCTGGGCTGGGCTGCCCCGGTCGCTATTTCTGCCGTGGTAGAGGTCTGGCTGGCAGCTCTGCCAGCGTGGCTGCGCCCATTGCTCCTGTCCCTGGCTGTGGGAGCTGGACGTGGTGGCAGGGCAGGGGTTACCGACATGGGGTTACTGACATGGGTCCCCCACGGGGTGCATTTTTCTCTTCTATGCAACCCCAACATCCACATGGAAGCAGCCCCCCTCACTCCCCCACAGTGCTCCAAACCCCAACAGCCCCGGGACCGACTCCCGTATCTGCCCAGCTTGGCCACAGCGTTACCTCCGGAGCAGGGACAGCAGTGGCTGCTCTGTTGGTGATTGCCCGGGGGGCTGACATGCTGTGGAGAGATAGCGGGGAGAATGTGGGTTTTGGGGCCATGGCCCTGCCCCTCTGTGGGCTGCGGGGCTGGGAGGTCCGGAACTACCGGCCAGGTCCTGGATGGCTCAATGTTGTGGGAGGCACACCGAGGGTGGCCACAGAGCCACGGCCCCAGGACCACCATGGTCCCCATGCAGGTGTCCCTTTCCTAGCACCCACCCTGACCCTGCGGCCTCCACTGCCCCCGGCTCATCCTTCCCACCCCACTGCTGGGGTCTCCATCCATGCGGGTCACGGTGCCTCCCTCCAAACCCCACCCCGGGTCCGACTTCCCTGGCCTCTCACCACAGAGCTTTCCTGGCCCTCCGCTTCCCCTTTGGGACTGTAATTACTGCAGTAATTAGGAAGACAATTATTCCTGCTGAATAGGAACAGCATAATCTGTTTCCCCCTCCTTTTGGCAGGTTTCACCCCATGCCCGCCCACGGGTGCTGGCAGGATACCGGGAACCCGCCTGGTGCCCGGCCCAGTGCCAGGAGCTGCTGTGGGTCCGGACCCCCAGCTGTGCCCCATCCCCAGGGCATACCCAGGAGGAGGGCACAGGGCTCTGTGCAGGCAGCACCCCAGGAGGGGAGCGGGTGAAGGGGGTGGCCCCGGGATGGGAGAGGGTGATGAGGTGAGTGGTAAAGGGCAGGGTGGGAACAGACAGAGCATCATGGCCCTGCAGGACCTCCCTTCCGCTGCTGCTATGACTGGCAGGCGAGGTGGTACCCACGGCTCAGCCCCATGCGTGGGACCAGCCACCTGGGATGCTTCATCAACCAGGAGAGAGCGCGGCAGAAAGGGGAGAAGGGGCATGTCCCCCACACTGCTCTTGCACAGCCTCTCCCCAGCACCCACAGTGCCGCGGCGTGCAGTGCCTCAGACCCTTCCCTGGCTGACAGCTGCACCAGATCCGGCAGATTTCCATGCCCTGGCATGGCACTGCCATGCTCTCTGGCAGCAGTGAGGCTGGCGCCGACCTCTCTGCGCCCGTCCCCATCGCTGGTTCGTCCCCAAGGGGCTGTGGGCAGGTGCCGGCGCTGCCCCCAGCCCAGCCTGGGCACACGGCTGCTGCCTGACGGGGCTCCCCAAGGGCCATGCTGGGGCAGCCGTCCTGTCCTACCGGTCCCCCCAGCTCGAGGGCTGTGGCCGGGGTTGCTGCCGCGGAGGTCAGGCCCTGCCTGGGTGCGGCTTGTTACCTGCATGGCAGGAATTATTTGGGCTCAGGCACCAGCCCTGCTCCCTCCGCCCCGCCTGTGCACCTTAAATCCCAGCTTGCCACACCCGTGGCTCAGACCCGGCTGCCCAGGGCACCATGGAGCTGCTGCCCGGCCTCCTCCTCCTCCTCATAGTTCTGCTCCCCCTTGCCACATGGTGCGGCCCGGCCCCGCGCGTGGCTGGAAGAGAGGAGATGGGGATGGGTGAGTGTGCCCGGGGCATGTCCTGGGGATGGGGATGCTCTGGGTGCCGCTGCCACCCAGTGCTCGCTGCTGCCCCACATGGTGCTGGGCACGAGAGGCCTGGGGCTGTGGGTGGTCGGGGTCTGGCTCTGGGCTGCTGGGGTCTCTGCGGCCCTCCCCAGCGTCCCGGCCGCTGTGTCCCACAGCGAAGCCCGGGTACTGCTACCACATCCCGGAGGTGGAGGACCCGTTGGACAAGGACTGTGGCACCTGCCATGGGGACGCCTCCTGCTCCCGCTGCACCGTCGATGCCGACTGCCCCGGTGCCACCAAGTGCTGCCCCAGCAAGTGCGGCTACATGTGCCAGGAGCCGGTGCTGGGTGAGGGCTTGGTGCCGTGTTGGCAGGGCTCCAGAGCAGTCGTGTGGCAAGCGCAGGGGTGGGCAACAGGAGGGGTGAGGCAAACTCCTCACCAGGGGATCCCTGGGGTGCCCCCAAGCTCTGGCTGGGTCCTGCTGACCCTGGGGGACACCGTGCTGTGCGGTGGGGAGCGTCTGGGCTGCCGAGGTGTGGGGCCGTGGGGCAGGCAGGTGCAGAGCCGGCTGCTGGCAGGAAGGGTTGGCTGGCGAGAGGGGACCAGAGCTGGACAGACTTCTCCAGGTCCCCAGGAGCGCCAAGCCCGGCGGCGTCCCCATCCTGTCCCCTGGCTTAGCCTGTCCCACTTGTCCACAGACTTCTGCTACCTGCCCTCGGTCTGCGGGAGCTGCAAGGCGCTTTTCCGCCGCTTCTTCTTCAACGCCTCCAGCCAGCAGTGCGAGGAGTTCATCTATGGTGGCTGCGGCGGTAACAGGAACAACTTTGAGACCAAGGGCGAGTGCTTCCAGGCCTGCTCCCACATTGGTAACTAGCCATGTGCCCTGTGCCATGTGCCACGTGCCACGTGCCACGTGCCCTGTGCTGCGTGCCCTGTGCCGTGTGCCATGTGCTGCAGCCAGTGGCTGCTCCTGCCCTTGACGCTGCCTGGGGCCCCACTCCTGACCCCCGTCTCTCAGTTCCAGGTGCCTGATACCTCCAGCCTGGGGAGCGCAGCAGCCTCTGCCCAGCCCCTGCCCGGGGGGAAGCTGCTGCCAGTGGCCGCGTCCTCATCTCCGCAGGGAGCCGTTTCCCGCAGGGCTGGTGGCAATGAGTGCTGCTGACCGGGGCTGTGGCTCGCCCGGGGATGCTGGCTGGCCCGAGGGCAGCAATGTGTGCCCATGGCAGCACTGCTGCCCCATCCTGTGCCGTGGTGCCCAGCTGGAGGAGCCCAGCCCTCCCCTGGGTCTGTGACACTTCAATACAAGGACAGGTCCTTGGATGAGCACGTCTGGGTCTCGTCCTTCCTGCCTGTGTGGGCAGGACCTGGCAGTGCCCATCCCTCTGGGCTGCCCTCCCCTCCTGGGACTGGGTGATGGGTGCCTTCGGCAGCACCCCAGGGCTCGCCCCAGCCACCACCCTGCAGCTCCTGCTGCCTCTGGATGGGCTTCCAGCTCCAGCTCTGCCCTCAGGCTGCTGACATGACCTGGCTGGGACCTAAAGCAACCTAACGGAGGAGGAACTGCCCCCGCTTCGATGGACGCCTGGGGGCTGCCCGTCCCGCAGCCTGCCCTAGGCCTGGGTCTGGGTCTGCACTGCTTCACTGGCCCCGTGGCACTGACCCCGGTATAGGCTGAGTCCCCTGGCCCCAGCCCTGGCAGGACCGTCCCCTTCCTGGTGAGCCTTGGGCGATGCCAGGGCTGCTCCAGGAGCACGGGGGACCATCCCAGAGCCCAGCAGGGCCAGCCTGGCGCTGCCGAGACTCGGGGGTGGCTGGAGGCGGCCGGGCATGTGCTTTATTGCTGGAGTGGTGGGGAGGGGCAGGCCGGCCGGGGCCCCTTTACCACTCCGTGTCCCCTACCGAAGGTGTCTTCCTGCTGCGGAGGAGCTGCTCTCCCGTCACACAGCATCTGAAAAGGAGGATGTGCTTTTAGGGAGTCCCGAGGCGGCGGAGTCGAGGGACTGGCAGCCACGCTTGCACATGAACACGGCGGCTCTGGCAAGAGCTTCATCCTGCTCTGCGTCCCTTCAGGTCCCCTCACCCCGAAAGCACATCTCTGCTGGGAGCAGAGTGAAGGGACAGCAGCAGGAACTGGCCCTGCGGTGACACTGAGCTGGGAGCATGTGCCCTTCATGCAGGCCTGGCTGGAACCTCGCGTGCCCCGGTGTCAGCCTCGGCTCGGTGTTCCTGGTCCCCCTTAGCACCAGGCACCCACGTGCAACCATGGCCACAGCCATGGCTGCAGCACGTGTGGCCCCGGGGACACTCCTCATCCAGACTGCACAGACCCAGGCACATTCTGCGGCCCCTGGGGATGGGGTACACTCCCTCTCTGCCTGGGGGACACCTCGGGGCCATGCTGGGTCCCGGCTGGCCGAGCGGCATCTCACCTCAGGGGGTGTCTGTGCAGACGCGGCCACAGCCGGGTCGGCGGGTGCACCTCTGTCCCCGGGGACACTGCGAGTCGGCCTCACACTCCTCCGTGCACGGCTCGGCACCGTGCTGCGGCACCACTGCGGCGCCGGCCTCTGTGGGCAGAGGGAACCGTCACACGGCGGCTCTGAGCTGAGGCTGCACGTGCTCATCACTTGCATGGAATGAGGGGGAGACATGGGAAGAAGGACAGGGCAGATTGTGTCCCCAGAGCAGGGGTGTGCGAGACCCTGCAGGCACAGGCACCTCGGCAGCCCCCCGCACAGGGCTCCAGTGTGGTCCTTGGTGGGGAGGGAGGGCAGGATGCCCCTGTGGGGTGGGTGCCAGGGCAACCCCGGGCTCCTTCCCTGCTGGGCTCAGCCAGGAGGGGGGACCCACGCCTGGTGTGAGGGGCTGACCTGGCAGAGAGGCGGGTGTGCAGATGTGGCCGCAGCCATTGCTGCAGCACTTGTGGCCCCAGGGACACTCCTCGTCAAAGCTGCAGAGGTCCAGGCACGTCCCCCCCTCCCTGGGGATGGGGCACACTCCCACTCTGCCTGCAAGGCAAACACCCGGCTGTGGGGCGCCTGGCTGCGGGCACCCCACCATGGGGCACCCCAGGGTGGCCCCACACATCTCCCGGGGGCCCTGGCTGCCTCTCACCTCCGGGGATGTCCGTGCAGACGCGGCTGCAGCCCGCGCTGGTGCATCTCTGTCCCCAGGGACACTGCGAGTCGTCCTTGCACTCCTCCACGCAACGGCCGCTGTCCCTGTCCCGGCTCTCTGCAGGGACACGGTGACCCGCTTGTCACCCACCCACCCACCCTCGGGGGGCTGGCGGCTACACGCCCCCGGACAGGCTGCTCCGGTACCTCTGGGCACGGCCACGCACTCCCAGCCGCAGCCGGTGTCGCAGCACTTCTCCTCTCGCCGGCAGACGCTGTCGTCCAGGCACTGGCTCCCACGCTGGTGCCGAGGGTCCCAGCACGGCTCTGCCCGGGGACACTCCCCGGGGTGCTCTGCGGGAGGAGGGGACCCGGGCGAGGGTGTGGGGTCCTGGCCCCGCTCACACGCCACTGCCCCGTGCCAGTGGCCAGGCTGCCTGCACTCACCTCGGGCCGGGCGGGTGCAGCTCATGGCACAGCCGGAGAAGCAGCACTTCTGCTCCCGGGGACAGTCCCTGTCGTGGGCACAGGAGTCCTCCTCTACGCAGGGCTCCGGCGTCTGCCGTGGCCTCACCTTCGGGCACTCACCGGGTTTGTCTGAGAGGGGTGGGAAGGGGCAGCAGGCACAGGGACAGGCACCCCGCCCCGGACTGTGGGCACCAGCACCTGTCTCCTCACAGCCTCAGAACACCCTGATGGCTGCACCCAGGGGATCCGAGCGCCTGCCCTGCAGCAGCACCGGCCCTCGAGGTTTGCCGGCATGTGGCGCTGCCATCTTGGGGACCATCTCCTCACCTCGTTCGGGGGCCAAGCACACGAAACCGCATCGGCTGCTGCAGCACTTCTCAGCCCCTGGGCACTGCCCGTCTCCGACGCAGGCGGTGCCACACGGTGCCATGGTGGCCAGTGCCTCCTTGGCCATGGGGCAGATGCCTGGTTTCTCTGGGGGCAGGAGGCAGCGGGGCTGGGGTTGCGATGGCGGGTGTCCCCTACCCAGACCTGCAGCCCCCAGAGATGGGGAGGACCCTGCCCGCTGCTCCCCTGCCCTGCCTGCTGCGGGACGGAGCAGTCGCACCTTGGGATGGGGGCAGGCAGGTGTAGTCACAGCCGCGCCGGCAGCACTTCTCCTCGCCGGGGCACTCGGCGTCATGCCGGCACCAGGCTCTGCAGTTGTAACTGGGGAACAGCCCAGCGTGGGCAGGGCAGAAGCCGGCCTTCTCTGCAGGGCACGGAGCAGGGTGGCTGTGGAGCCCCCAGGGTGGCTGCACAGACCCGCACCGCAGCCTGGCTGCCCCCGGCAGCCCCCTTGGCACCCTGGCCCTGGGCACACCAGGCACCACAGCTGGCACGGGGCTGGTACCAGACCCCTCTGCTGAGGGGTGGGGGGCTGCAGAGAGAAGCTGCCCTTGTCCCCATGGCTCGACACATTCAGCCGCCCCCCACATCCCACCTTGCTGCTCGGCACCACACAGCCCCGCGCACCAGCCGCTGCAGCACATCTCCCCATCACCACAGTCTCTGTTGTTCTGGCACCACGTCCCCTCCTGCCAGGCTGGCGCAGCCGTGGGCGGCCCTGCAAGGCGGCTGCATGTGGGGCTGGGGATGCCAGCAGGGACCGGGATGCATCCACCCCCTACCAGCTCTGGGCTCCCACCAGCCCTCCCACCCCAGCACTCACTGGGACATGAGGCCACGTGGCACCGCCCGGGTCTTGCCCCGGTTGCGGCACTCGCCTGCAGCCTCACTGCGGCCCCATGGCATCACCCCAGGTCCCTGAGCCACGGTCCTGCCCACGCTGCCCGTCCCGTCTCACCGGCCAGGGCTGCTGGCAGACACTGGTGGCCGCAGCTGCTGTTGCAGCATTTCTGCGCGTCGGGGCAGTCGCTGTCGTGTCGGCACCGCTCCTGGCACGGCCCCGCTGGCCGCGGCCGCTCTGCCGGGCACTGCCCAGGTTTGGCTTGGTCTGGTGGAGCAGAGCAGGCGTGAGACATCAGCATCCCCAGCTGGCCCCTCGCCGTGGTCCACACGTGCCCGACACGCACAGCCTTGTCCTCGTGATGGGTTTGCCTGGCCGGGAGCTGCTGGTGTCAGGGAAGGGGTTTGTGGGGGCCTTACCCCGCACCGGCTCCAGGCAGGCAGAGCCGCAGTGCAGCCGGCAGCACTTCTTCACGCCCAGGCAGTCCCTGTCCTCCAGGCAGGGGAAGGAGCAGGGGTAGGAGAACCCCTCGGGGGCTGCTGACGGGCAGGTGCCGGTTTTCTCTGCAACACCAAGTGGTGCGGGATGAGGTGAGGCCACACCAGTGCCGGCAGGCCTGACCCTGCCAGACCCCTCTGCCAGACCCCTCTGCCAGCCCTGGCTGGCCCCCACCATGTGCCCCATCCTAGACCCTCCGCATGCCCCGTGCTGGCCTTGGGAGCCGTGGGCAGGAGGCTGCCAGCAGCGCATGGGACAGAGGTGGTGCCGGTGGCCATGCCGTGGTGCAGGTGGCTGTGCAGTGATGCTGTACCTTCTGCTGGGCGGGTGCAGCGGAGCTGGCAGTCCCGGGGGCAGCACTTGTGCCAGCCGGGGCAGCTGTAGTCGTTGGTGCACAGCGGGGGCTCCAGGCGCAGGCAACGTGTGAAGTCCCGCGGGCACCTCCCTGGCTTCTGGAGCTGCCCTGTGGTGGGACCGCAGTGTCAGGGCAGTGCCAGACAGAGCTCCCCACCCTCTGTCTTCCAGGAAGAGGGCAGGCAAGGGTCCCTTTGGGGGGGTGCAGCCTTGGGGCAGGTCCTGGCAGGAGCTCGGCCTTTCAGGACCCCAGACCAGAGGCCTGGCTCACAGTGACCCTCTCTCGTTGGCATGTCAGTGCCTGGCCGATAGCAACCCCGGGGGTGCCAGGCAGAGCCAGAGTCGTGGGCAGCCCTGCTGCCATGGCAGGAGAGGGGCTGGCTGGAGCGGGGCTGGGGACTGCCCTGCAGCACAGCCCCGGGGCTGCCATACCCCCACGCTGAGACCTGCATGGCACGGCACAGGGCTTTGTGTGCCCTCCCAAGGTGATGAGTGCCACAAGGACGGTCGTTGGCCCTGCCAGGTCGAGGCCAGCACCAGCTGGAGGTCAGGATCCATCCCCAAGTGTCCTGCTGCCCCATGCATCCTCACTGCGTGCTCCTCACCACTGCCTCCTCATTCTCCTCTTCCTCCTCCTCCTGGCACCTGTGCTCACCCTGGCCACACTGGGAAAACTGGGACAGCCCAGTCTGTGGCCCAGGCGTGGGCAAGCTCCAGCTGGCACCTGTGCCTGGCTCTGCCCGCCCGCCGGGAGATGCCGCGGGAGCAGCCAGTTCTGCAAACAGCCCTGGCCGGCGGCTGGCAGGGCCACGCTGTTTGGGCTGCAAACAGTGCCGTGGCCGTGAGGTTTCACTCCAAACAGCAGCTGTTTGGTTAAAACAAACAAGGAGCCCGGCTGGTGTCAGGGCGGGCAGAGCTGTGCCACAGCTGGGCACCACCCATGCCTCCATGCCGGGGTGTCCCAGCATGGGGTCTGTGCCCAGGAAGCATCGCCCACAGCCTGGGTCCCTCCACTGGGGTTTGGGTCCGTCCCCGTGGCTGGGGCCACGTGCAGGGGTGGGGAAGGGGTGGGAGGTGTGAGGAGCAGCGCCTGACACCGCGGGGCCACAGGTGGGGCGGTCCGTGCAGCCCCGGTCCCCTGCCAGCCCCTGCCAGCACCGTCCTCACCCCCGCTCTGCCCAGGGACTGCTCCTCAGCACCGGTCCAGGCGCTGGGCTCTGCGGGCACAGACACCAACCCAGGTCTGCCCATGTCAGCGTGGGGTGCCCAGGGAGGCCAGGGAGCCCCTGCCACAGGCAGCACCCCTGGGTGCTGACAGCCGCTGTGGGCAGGGTGCAAGGGGTGCAGGTGGGAGCACAAGGGGTGCATACATGCCCATGCAGCCCATGGTGGGCTCTTTGAGGCAGCGGGGCTGTGGTGCAGCTGGCCAGCACATGGTCCCCACCAGCATGTGCTGGGCAGCGCCAGAGGGAATGCGGCAGGGCAGAGGCAGGGGGCCCAGGGTGCAAGGGGCTGGCCCTGGGGTGCCTGTGCCTGGCAGCTGCTGGGTTTGCCAGCTGGTACTCACCGTCTTTCCCCACTGGTGCAGTGCCCAGCTCGGCTCTGAGGACAAGGAGCCCCAGGAGGAGGAAAACCACCGGCCTCATGGTGCTGCTGGGGATGTTGCGTGTGTCCGGAGCTGAGTGGGGCTGGTTTAGAGTCTCTGGTGGGGTGCCTGGGGCGATGGGGCAGCTGAAGCTGGCTGCCGGCTGTGGCAGACTGGCCGTGCCACGGGCAGGAGGGGCAGGAGGAGGGGCAGTTCCCAGAACGCCCCGGCGCCCCGCCAGCCATCCCCTTATCTCTGGTCGAGCAGTGGTCTCGGGTCAGAGTGACCCATGGGGCTGGGGAGGGCAGCTGGGGTCAGGCGGGGGCTGTCCCCCACCGTGCACAGCCCCATCCCTGCCCACGCCGGCTGTGAACCCCTGCTGGTGTTTGCTCCCTGCCCCACTTGTCCCTCGCCTCCCCAGGGTGGGGGGCTGTGGACAGACGCCCCCGGCTTGTCCTCGGTGTGGCAGCAGCCAGGGGACCTGTGCCAGCAATGCCGCCGCAGTGCTGCCCCGCAGCCGTGGCTCTGCTCAGGATCCGGCACCATGAGGTGGGAGCGGTGTCCTGGGCCAGCTTGGTGTCCCAGCACTGTGACGGGGCTGGGCTGGGATCAAGGAGCGAGTGGGTCCTGCTGTGACCCGCGGCACGTGGGTGCTGCTCCCTACCCCCTTCCCTGTCCCTGTGCTTCATCCACCCCGACCCCCTGAGCACTTTTCCAACCAGGTTTTCACACTTTGGGATGCAAATGAGCCGTTCCTTGGCGCAAGGAATCCGAGGCAACTGGTTTCTGCCGAGGGGACATCGCTGTGGCCCCTGGACCGTGGGGCCGTGGTGGCTGGAGGCACCCGCATGGAATCGGGAACCTCTCCCTGCCCCAGGGCAGCGGCTGCCTGCAGGGACGGCCGCCGGGCCCCTGCCTGCACCCCGCTGCCGGCGCGCAGCCCAGGGCGGCGGAGCACGGGGACGGTGGCCCAGAGCAGGAGGCAGCCGTGGGCTGGTTTATTCTGTTCCAATGCGGTGAAGCGGCCGGGGCCGATGGGGATGCAGGGGTTTGCCTCTGTGCCTGGGCTGCCGGGAGCCTTGGCCCGGCGTGGGGCGGTGCGGGCGGCACGCAGCCCTCGGCAGCATGGCTGGGAGGGGCTGGGGGTGCTGGGGACCCTGCCCGGGACTCGTCAGAGCGATGCCGGTGCCATCGTGCCAGTGATGCAGAGGGTCTGAAGCGGCAGCTCCCGGTGCAGGCCCTTGCGGCCAGGACTAGGCTGTGCCTGGGAGAGATGGGTGAGGTGGTCAGTGCAGGATGGCTGCTCCCGCCCCGAGGGACAGGGTGCCCTGGGTGCCCCCACCCTGAGCCCCCCTAGGTCCCCAGGCTGGACCCGCTGCAGGGTGAGACTGGTGGGTGCCCCAGGCTGCTGCTGGCACCCTGGAGGTGGCAGGTGGGGGGGTCTTACCCCACAGCAGGGGGACACAGCCCCGGCCGCAGCTCTGCAGGCAGCACTTCTGGCCAGGGGGACAATCTCTGTCCTGCAGGCACAGGAGGAGGCACGTGGCCGCCCGGTCACTCTCAGCCATGGCGGGACAGAGCCCAGGGCGCGCTGGCACATGTGGGGAGACCGCGGGTGAGGGGCTCACCTCTGTGGGCAGGACACCCCTCAGGGAGGGGGGAGCTGCCCTGCCTGCAGTGGGGGAGCCCCGCACCTGGCTCCTGCCCCATGGGGACAGCAGATGGGTCCCTGAGCTCCCGTCAGCCCCTGGGAACGTCATGGCGAGGGACAGCCCCTCGGCGGGGGGGTACAACCAAGGGGGTGCCGGCCCTGGCCAGGGGGTCTCGGCCCCACGGGGCACTGTTGTCTTTACCCTGGGTGGGTGGTTTGCAGACGTGGCCGCAGCCGGTGGTGCAGCACTTGGCGGCCCGGGGGCAGTCGTCGTCAGTGTCACAGAGCTCCAGGCAGGGTCCCAGGGAGCCCCGCAGCACCACGGGGCACACGCCGGGCTTCACTGCGGCACGGCGGTTTCCTGTTGATAACAGGGACCACGGCTGTGCTGGGACTGTGCTTCCCCCAGCCCTGTTCTTGGCATGGCCTCGGTCACCACCCTGCCCCCACCCTGCCCCCATCCGCCCTCCCAGCCCCCTGCTGCCCTCAGCACCACTCTCATGCCCATACCAGTCTGACCCAGTGAGACCAGTCACGGTTCAATATGGGGTTCCAGCTGGCAGCTGGAGTGGTGAGGGACCCCACCAGCACCCAGCCTGAGTGGGGTGCAGGATGGGCTGCAGGGTGAGTGCAGGGTAGGGTGCAGGAGGGGGGTGCAGGATGGGGTGCAGGGTGAGGATGTCAGAAATGGGGTGCAGGAGGGGTTACAGGGACTCACGAGGGCCGGGGCTGTGCCCAGGGTGGGTGTGCAGCACTGGGACCCACAGCTGGCAGCACACTTCCCAGGGCCTGGATGGCTGCACAGTCAGCTGGGCACAGCTGCTGGGGCTTGTCCGGCAGCACAGCTGGGCACACACCGGGCTTCGCGGAGGGCAGAAGCTGTGCTACACCCGGTGTGGCTGTGGGGTGGACGCAGGGCGGCCGTGGGGCAGCCATGGGCAGTGGCTTGAGTGGAGGGACGTGGATCTGGTGAGCCCAAGCCCTGGGAGGAGGGATGGCGGGTCCGTACCTGTGTCCGGGGTGATGCAGTCCAGCCCGCAACCAGAGAAGCAGCACTTGCGGTGTCCGGGGCAGTCACGGTCGTCGGTGCAGCGGTTGGGGCAGGCGGCAGCACTCCTCTGGGCACGCTTCCGCGGGCAGAGGCCAGGTTTGGCTGGAGGGGAGGGGAGGCTGGATCTTGCCATGCAGCCAGCCTGGCCCCACAGCGTCCGTGGCCCCCCAGAGCGATGGGGGGGCCCTGGACCCATGGGGCTGCTCCATGGCATGGGCACACCCAGGCTGCCTTACCGGGCTGGGCACGCACGCAGCGGGTGCAGCAGCCGTGGGTGCAGCACTTCTCCCCAGGGCCACATGCCGTGTCGTTGCGGCAGCTCATCCCGCATCTTGCCCAGATGGCAATGCCAGCGCGGGGGCAGTAGCCCGGGCTCTCTGTGGAGGGAGATGCTCTGTGTGGCTGCATGCCTGGGGAGCGGGCTCACACCGGGAGCACTGACACAGGCACTGGCCTCTGCCTGCATCCCACCCATCGCCCAGTCCCTGCACTGGCATCTCTCAGGGGGAGCTGGTGGTACCTGTGGTGGGGAGGAGGCAGGTCCTGGCCTGGCCGCTCTGGCAGCACTTCTCGGCACCGGGGCAGCGGTGGTCGGAGAGGCAGTACAGCCTGGCAGGGCGTGGGGCTCCGCTCCCCCCCGCCGGGCACTCACCCACTTTGCTGGGGGCAGGCAGGACAGCAGGGGGCCGGCGGCCCCGCGGGGCTTGGCGTGGTGCCGGGGTGATCGCGGCAGCAGTGGCCTGGTCCCCAGCACGACGGTGCCGGGTCAGGGCAGGTGGCAGCTCCACAAGCAGCACCAGGAGTGCCAAGAGGAGCGTGTGCTTGCCCGGCATCGCGCTGCTGCTGGGGAGCCGTGCTGCTGGGCCTGTTGGCCGGGATTTAAACCCTGCTGGGGTGGGGAGCGGCCGAACGGAGCTGCTGCTTCCCACGGCAGCACAGTGTCATGACCGTGGGAATGCTGGGCACGAACAATCTGGCTCGGGGGAGATTCCTGGGGCAGTGCTGGGCTCGTGGCCCACAGCTGACGCATCCTCCACAGCATGCCCTTTCCAGGTCACCGGTGACCCGTGAGCAGCCGGGATGGGGGGACAGGCAGCGCTCCCTGAGCCCTGGTGCCTGCACTCTGCAATGGTGAGCAGGGGTGGGACAGCAGTGTCCTGTCCCTGCTCCTCAGTGCCCACCTAGTCCTGCCTGGGGAGCATCACTGGCCGCTGCCTGGCACACACAGAGCCGAGTGAGCTACTGCACCAAGCTGTGGTGCTAAGCAGGGGTGCACCAGCCTGCACCCGCACCGCAGGGTGAAGGGGAACCGGCACTGGGCTGTGCTGGGCAGGGTGTGGGGCTCCTTGTGCCGAGGGACAGCCGGGCTCTGTCCCCTGTCAACGACCAGGACCCTGGGGGTCCAGGCTCCTCAAAGATGGGTGGGACTGGTTGCTCTGGGCCTGGGGGCTGGGAGTGGGGAGGGTGTGGGAGGGACAGAGCCCTGCGGGGAGCAGGAGGTGCC
Organism: Bucorvus abyssinicus; assembly: GCA_009769605.1. NCBI lineage: Eukaryota > Metazoa > Chordata > Aves > Bucerotiformes > Bucorvidae > Bucorvus > Bucorvus abyssinicus. The sequence goes on from CM020047.1 coordinate 516,563, forward strand.
AGGGAGAGCAGGGCAGGAGCAGGATAGGGCCCATCTCTGAGCAGGCAGGTGAGGGAGAGGGAAAGGGGCAGGGGCAGGGGGGGTTCACTGCCCACAGCTCCCTCAGGCTCCTGCCATGGGTGACCTGCTATGGCCAGGCTGGGAGCACGTGGGGCAGGAGGAGGTTTGGGCGGTGCTGGTGTGACAGCGCATGCCGACAGCCTCCCTGTCACCCAGCCATGCAGAGGGAGCAGCTCTGCTCCCACGGCACACGGATGCAGCTGCACTGCCATGGCCCCCTGCTCTGAACCTCTGCACAACAGCGGATGAGCTGGCGTGGGGCCGCCCTGGGCAGGGTCTCAGGCTGGGGACCCTTGGAGACGTGGAGCAGCCAGTCAGCGCTGGCACTTGGCATGCGGAGCCCTTCTAGGCAGACCCAACACCAGCACCCAGCACCCAGCACCAGCTGGGCAGGATGCGGCTGGGCATGGGCAGAGCGGCTGCCCAGCTGGGAGCATGGTGGGATGGACAGACGGCCACAGGCACAGAAAGGAGAGGCTGCTTTATTGGTGGCTATTTACTGGGGACCCTGGGGAGGCAGCTGAGGCTGAAGGCTCCGGGGGGTGATGGTGCGGGGCTGGGGTCTGGGTGTGCGGGACTCGCAGCAGCTTCCCTGTGGCCAGGCTGGCAGGAGGCGGCTGCGCCTGCAAAGGGAGCAGAGGGTCGTGAGCGGGACGGGCACGCGGGTGCTGTGCCAGGGGTGCTGCGGGATCCCTGGGTGCCTGACTGACCTCAGTGGAGGGGCGTCACGCAGGAGACCTTGCCGCAGCCGTTCCTGCAGCACTTCTGGCTGCCGGAGCAGTTGGAGTCTGTCTTGCACTGGTTTGTGCAGACGCCCAGCATGGGGATCCCCGGGCTGACAGGCGGGCAGGTGCCAGGCTTCTCTGCAAAGGTGAAGGGACATGGGCTGGGACCTGCCAGCCCCGGTGCGAGGGGCAGGGCTGACCTTGCAGCTCCCAGAGCCGTGAGCATGGCCCTGGCCCCTGGCTGCCACGGAGGAGGGACTCCCACGGCTCTGCCTGTTGGTGCTGCCACAGGCCTGACCCGATAGGACACGGTGGGGAGGCTACACGGCCCCCGGTGGCCCCGCTTTCCCTCACGGCCGCCATGGACAGCCCTGGCTGAGTGCTCGTGGCATATAGACGCAGCCTGGGCCTTGGTGGGGGGCATGTGTCCCCCAGACAGCCTGAGTCCTGGCTGTGCCAGGCCCCTGCCCTGCTGTTGCCCGCCACCGGCACTGGGCTCTCAGCTCCGCACCGCGCCGTGCGGCACAGCCAGGCCAGCTCTGTCCTTGCAAGCGGCTATGGAGGTACTGGAGCCCCAGTTCACGTCCACGTGTTTGCAGCCAGAGATCCCAGCTCCTGTGCCTGTCTACCAGGGCTGCTCTCCGGCAGGACCGGCGTGGTGGTTGTCAGGGCCGTGTCCGGCTCAGGGCTGGGGATGATGCTGCTGGGAGACGCTTCCTGGCATGGTGCCCTCGGGGCTGAGCGGGCAGCGAGGGCTGCAAGGGGGAGCAGGGCAGGCCCCTGCCCTCTGCCGGGCCCCAGCATCAGCCCCCATGTAGCCGGGAGGAGGAAGGGGTGAGCGTGGCCCCTGACAACTGCGCTGCAGCCCAACGGGCAACGGGCACCCGGCTACCACACCCTGGAGCACCGGTGCCACTGGCGGGAACAGGCTGTGGGCTCGCGGCAGCAGCAGCAGCTCCGGGCAGTGGGGCCGGGGGCAGGAGGGAGCGTTACCGTCGGGATTCTGGCAGGCCTTGCCACAGGCCGCCGGGCAGCACTTGAGGGTGCTCTCACAGTCGCCATCAGACTGGCACCCCACCGTGCAGTTCACCGCCTCCGTCGCCAGGTCTGGGCACACGCCGGCTTTTGCTGCAAGGCAAAGGTGGAGGGCGTGGGCGGGCGCCGGGGCTTCCGGCCCGCAGCGGGGCGAGGGCTGCCAGCCCGCGGTGGGGGATGCTGCCGCCAGCCCCAGGGCTGGCTCCAGGGATGCTGCTGAGCCCAACCGTGCCGGGCACCGGCTGGCTCTCGGCCCTCGCCCCGACCCCGGCAGGCCCCGTGCCTGGGAGTGATGCTGGCTGCTCGCCCAGGGCGTGCCGAGCCGTGCCGAGCCGTGCGCTCATACTCACTGGTGACATTCTGGGCGGGTGCTGGCGGCAGCTCTGCCCAGAGAGCCAGGAGCCCAGCCAGGACGAGCACGCTGCGGGCCGTGGGCATGGTGCGGGAGCCGGCGCTGCACCTGCGGGGCCGCCCGGCCGCCCTTTAAGCTCCTCTCCAGGTGGGGCTGGCGGGCGGGAGGGCTTGGCCTTCCGGGTGGCTCCCGAGGGCCGGGCAGGGCCAGGCTCCCCCCTCGCGCTTGCACAACCCGAGTATCAGGTATCTGCTGCTGCTGGCGGCTAACCAGGGAGGGGGAGCCTCCAGCAGACCGGGCGGCCGCGCCGACAACTCGCCGGGCAGGAACAGCAGCTAGCCACCACTGGCCATGGCCCCGTGCGCCGCACGCCAAATCCCGGCTGGCACCAGCCGATGAGGTGCTCGGGCCGTGCAGGGCTCGGCCCGTGGTACCGCCAGAGCGGTTGTGCCAGGGATGGGCCACGCTCCGTCCCCGCCACTGCCCCGCGCTCGAGCGGAGCCCCTGGCCTGGGCCGCTGATGTCCAGAGGCCAGGGCAAGCCGGCAGCACGGCCGGGAGCTGCCGCTCAGCTGCAGCTCACCCCGCTCCTGCTCCAGCTGCTTGTTCTGTTCCAGCTTTCGCTCCTCAACTCAAGAGCCCTCCAGGCTGCTTGTGCCTCTGCTGGTCACCCACCCCGGGGCACCCCTGCGCTGCTCCCACAGCCACGGCAGCTCCTTCTGCCCAGCTGCAGCCTCGTCCCGTGGCCCCCACCATTCTCGCAGCCTCCGACAGGCTCAGCGATGTGGCCCAGACCATCCAGCAGCGCCGGTTGGGCGAGTAGCTGGCAGGGCACGAGCCGCCGGCATGCTCTGGCTGCACGCCTGGTGCTCCAGGGCACGGCGGTGCTGGGGGCTGTAGGACCCCCGAGCCCCTCGGCACAGCGGTGGTCCAGGATACCCCTTCTGTGGCACGTGCGCCGCCCTCCGGTGTGCCGGGGTGCTCCGCAGCGCCCGGCAGTGTCGAGCCGGGGTTTGTTTGGTTAGGCCGAGCCAGGCGAGCGGCCCAGAGCACCCGGCATGGCTGCCCTGCGCTCATCAGTGTTTGCTGCTCCACCAGCTCCCGCCTCTGCTGCGGGTGCTGCCGGTGCTGGCTGTGATTCCTGTGCAGCTGCTGGCAGAAGGGCCGAGCCCAGCCCTACACTGGTGGTCACCGAGGACCCCGTCCTCTTCGCCCGCAGCTCCCCATTTTGGCTCAACACCTCGGGTCATTTGGCTGCTGTCATGACTCGGGTCCCTCGGCACAGCGCCGGTGCAGCCCAGCTGGGGACACAGGCTGGACCCCTCTTCTTGGAGGCTACCCCAGAGCATCCCGGCTCCCTGGGCCCCATCCCAGGCACAGTTGCAGGCTGAGCCTCTCCTGCACGGGGAGGAAGGTGAGACCTGCTCCATGGCCAGGGATGGGCCCCTGTGGCTGGCAGAGGCTCCGGGGCAGCCCCAGCTCTGGGATGGAACGTCCTCCAGACCCATGGGAACAAGGGGCACCTGGGGCCGGGGACACGGTCCCTGCCTGAGACACAAACCCATGCCCGCTCTGCCGGGGTCTGTCTCTAGGTAATTTAACCCCACAGTCAACAGTGCGTCACAGAGCGGAGTGCCAGTAAAGCAGGAACTGTTTGCCTTTGCCTGCGGTCCCCTGCCTGCCACGGGTGTTTATGCAGGAACAGGAGCTGGTGCGGATGGCCCAGCCACTGCTCCGTGATTCACCGCCCGCGGCAGCGGAGCCAGCGTGTGGGGACAGGGACAGGCCTGGGGTGTTGGGGAGAGGGGCAGGGTGGTCCTTGTCCCTGAACTGTGCTCGGCAGCTGGGTGCCGGGGAGGCTGCCAGGACCTGGCCACGCTGCCTGTGCAGCTGGGCCCTGCTGGGGATAGCGCTTTGGGGAACTGGGCTGGACTGGTGTGAGCTCTGCCCTCCCGGACAGAGCAAGGGATCTGCACCCTCCCTGCCTGTGCCGCCATGCAGTGACAGAGCCCACCCAGGCACAGCGGTGGCACCTGCGACACGTCCCCACTGCCAGGGCAGGGGCTGCCCCCGTGTCCCACCGTGACTGAGCTGCTGCTCCTGCGCTGGTGCTGCCGTGGGGGGTTATTACCCTGCTGTGACCCTGGGAGCACGCTGTCCCAGCACACCTCATGTCCTTGGCACCAGCGGTGAGCAGCTGGAGCTGGGGGGCTGTGAGCGTGGCTGCCAGCAGCCGGGCTGCACCAGAGCAGCCGGGCAGGAGCAGCCGGGAGCCCAGGAACGGGCTTATGGCCAGAGACAGGGGGAAAACCGCGGAGGAAGGCGAGAGCTGCGGGGAGCAGTGTGGGCGTCGGCGGGCTTGCCCAAGGTTACGCCATGGCCCCGGCGTGCCCGGCTGGCTGCCATGTGGCCGATCCAGCCGGAGCTGCCTCCAGCCAGTCCAAGCCAGAGAGGGACTGAGTGTGCAGGCAGCAGGGCCAAGCGGCTCCAGTCCACGCAGCTGGCATCGCTTTCCGGGAAAGAGAAAAGCTTTGGCTCCCATCCCCAATGCATGGCATTCGGGATGCGGCCGTCCCCACCCTGGCTCTGCCAAGTGCTTCCCCAACAGAGGCTGAGGAGTGGGGAGTGCCGGAGTCTGCCGGTGCAGCTGTGGGCAGCCGTTTCTGTGCCAAGGCATGTCCCCGGGGAGGATCCTGGCTGAGGACGTGGGATGAGCAGTCCTGAGCCCGACCCCAAAGGCTCTTCCCTGCAGCATCCCTGGGTGGCAGCGCCCGCTGCCGCTCAGCCCGGTCACGCTGGCTGCGCCCAAGGCCCCTGGATAACCGCAGCTCCTTCATGGCAGCAGCGAAGGCACCGGAGTCACGTCTCTCTGCTGAGGGTGCGTGGTCAATGATTAAAAGGGGAGCGTTGCTGGGCCAGGCAAGGTGCCTTGGGCAGGTTCCCGGCCTCCTGCTGCCGGCATGGAGCGGGGAAGGCGGGGGACAGCGATCGAGAGGGAGACGTGGGGCCCCGGCCGTCGGCAGCTCAGGGTCCCTGCACTGTGACACACAGGGAATTATCCGACCTCTCTGGGGCCCGGCTGTGACCTGGCTGGCAGCTGAAGGTGGGCAGGAGGGTTCCCACCACACTGCCGCTGCCGAGCCCCCCGCACTGCCCACACGGCGCAGACCTTGGCGGCCCCTCTCCGCGGTGCAGAGCTGGAGCCTCACGGCTTGGTGGTGGTGCCCATGGGGTGCCCCAGCACTGGGGAACCTCCTGGCTCTGTGCTGGTGTGATTGGCCTTACCTACTTGTCCCACACAGGACTCCCAGCCAGAGCCAGCCTCAAAGCACCCTGAGAACCAGCAGGATGCGGCCACCCTGTGCCCCCCAAGCACTCACCCTTGGCGCTGGGAGCTGCGGTGGCCAGCTGCAGCTGGGCACACAGGGCCAGGACGCCCACGAGCAGGATGCCAACAGTCCTCATGGTGCTCCCTGCAGGTGCCGGATGGCTGGCGCGCGTCGGCGGGGGTTTATATCCACACGGGGCCAGGGAGGGGCTGCTGCACACATAACCGAAACTCACGCTGCATTTCACAGTTGTGCCCGAGGCAGCGACAGCCCCATGATGTGTTATTGCCTGAGAAATCATTTACCGTGGCCCCGTCCCAGCCCCAGCAGCCAGGCTGCAGCCGGGGTGGGGACGGCAGCACCCAACAGCACCCTGCCCAGGGGAAAGGGAGACGAGGCTATCGGCCAGGGTCACCCCCTCGGGGAGCACCGAGGATGGGGCTGGATCTCCCTGGCTTGGGAAGAAGGGGACAGAGGGGTCGGGGGAAGGCTAGTACACCCAGAGTGGCCCAGCGAGTGCAGATGGGACTGCAGGAGCTGGGGGCACCGGGGGGGATCAGCCCTGCAGATGCCCAGCACTGCCCAGGTGTGGCAAGTGATGACATGAGTTTACGGGGCAGGACCCCAGCAGGGACTGGGCAGGAGGATGCTCTCTGGGGTGGAGGCCGTCCTGGGGATGCAGCATGGTGACTTTCTGGGACGGAGCAGCTGGGAAGTCCCCAGCCATGCCTGCCCTGCAGACCTGGTGCCTGCCTGCCCCGGTCTCGGCCCAGTGCCCATATCCTGCTGTGTCTGCCTGTGGAGCCGCGGGGAACAGGCTGCCGGGTTCCCAAGGGTGAGCATGGCCTCGGGGGAGCAGAGCCTGGGAAGCCTGTGCGATGTGCCAGGCTGGGTGCAGCCGCTGTCCTGCGCCGTGCACTGAGCACCACTCCTCCGTGGGGACGGGTGGGCGGTTGGGTGCCATCACGTCAGGCGCTGCAGCCTGGCAGACAGGTGCTCCGGCGGGGTCAGCAGCATGGCTGCCTTTCACCTCGCCGTGCTCCAGCACTGGTGGGAGTCGGCCCTGGGCAGGAGCGGGGAACCCAAGGTTAACGGTGCAGGGAGGTCACAGAAAGCCTGGCATGGCCAAGGGTGACCGTGCCAGGGGTGATGTGGGCTCTGTGCCTACCGGGACCCCATGGTGCTGCTGCTGCCATACCCTAAGACTCCACCAAGGGGACCTTTGCTCCTCTCGCTGCCAAATTGTGGCCATGCCCGCACCGCTTGCTGTGCTGCCCTGAATGGCAAAGGGCATGGGCGGTGCTGCCGGTGGGTTGGGCAGAGGCAGCCTGGCTTGGTGGGCGCAGGGGGGGCTGGCAGGGCTGCAGCAAGGCACGGCGGGCAGGACCTGGGTTTTTGAGGGCTGGTGGAAGAGGCTCGTCCTCTGCCAGAGCTGGAGATGGGGAGAAAGGCCTCGGCCAGGGTCCTGGTGTGTGTGTGGGGCACCGGGGACACTCCCTGCCTAGAGCGTCTTTGTGCTGAGGCTGACGTGTCCTCTCCTACGGGGTTTTACAGCTCAACGAACCTACTTCCCTGCTCGGAAAGTCCTGTTTGCGTCACCCCTGCTCCAGGTGGCCAAACACTCTTGTTGCTGCAGGAACTCGGGGGGTGACACAAGGGAACATCAGCAAGAAAATGGGGGCTGTGCCAGCAGCCCCCTCCCTGGTTTACGTGCACAAGGTCCCTCCGAGTGACACCTTTGTCCCGCCGTGGCATATGTCATGATGGTGGCATAGCGAGTCCCCAACCTCTCCTGAGCAGCACCCGGTCCTTCGGCTCTGCGCTCTGCAAGGCTTCATCCTTGCACTCTTCCTCCCCCGGCTGCCCACTGCGTGTGACAGCAGGCAGCTGCGTGCCGGATGGACACCGGCACGGGCGTGTCCCCCGGCCACCGTGCCCTCACCGTGGGGAACGGTGCCCTTTCACCTGGGCAGCCCCCTCCCCGCCTGTGCCCCCTCCCCGCTGTGCCCCGCAGCTCCGCGGTCCCGGTCCCGGCGCAGCTCCCCGGGCGCCGGCCGGCAGAGGAGGCTCTTGCTCCGTGAAGAGCGAGACCGGGCTCCGCCGGGCTCCGGGACCGCGCTCCCGTCCGCGGAGGCGGGGACCGGCGCCAGCCCGGGCCGGGCCCAGTGCTCCCGGGCTCTATTTAAGCGGCCGAGGGCGGGGCGGGGGCAGCACCATGGAGCCGGGGATGCTTCTGCCGCTGCTGCTGCTCCTGCTCGTCCCGGGCCTCCCGGGCGCCCCCGGGCCCCTCGCCTCGGGGAGCAGCCTGCCAGGTGAGCCCGGCCCGGGCTGCGCTCTTCCAGCTCCCGCCACCGCTACGGTGTCCCCGGTGTCCCCGTGGTGCGGTGCGCTACTGGGACATCCCGCCGGGACCCCCTGCCCGGCCCTGCCACCCCCGCCCTGCCCGGGCTGGGGGGGGGTGTGTGGGGTCCTACCTGCACCCCGTAACCCCCGCCTGCCCCCCAGGAACGGTCGGCGCGTGTCCCCGCCCCCGCCGGACCCCGCTCCAGCCCTGCGACAACTTCTGCTCCTCGGACGGGGACTGCCCGGGCAGCGAGCGCTGCTGCAGCACCGGCTGCGGACGGGAGTGCCGGCTGCCCACCGGAGGTGAGGGGTCCCTGCACCCCCAACAGCCCCGAGCGAGCCCCTGCTCTGCCCTCCGAGAGGGGTCCTGCAGCCCTGCCAGCCTCCGTGCCGCGTCCTGGCATGCGGACAGGGGCACAGCCGCTGCCCGTGGGGTGCATCGCACGCAAGAGCCAGCGAGGGTGGCCCCTGCCCCCCTGATCCTCCTGCTCCCAGGGTAGGGGGACAGGGGTGCCCGTTGCTCCCTGCCCGCAGGACCCAAGGGTGGGCACCCCAGGGGTGGGCTGGGTGGTGGGACCGGGCAGGTGCCTGGGGGGGCTCTGACCCTGCTGTGCACCCGCAGCCAGGGAGGGCTTCTGCCCGCGGCTGTACCCTAGCATGTCCGTGTGCCTGGTGGAGTGCAACAGCGACAGCCAGTGCCGAGGCACCATGAAGTGCTGCAGCATGGGCTGCCACGTCCACTGCGTGTGGCTGGTGCCAGGTAAGGGCGACTGGGGGTGCTCGGCGGGGAAAGGGGCTGCGGCCAGGACAGACACCCGCTGTGAGCCGGTCTCCTTTGTCACCTGCAGCCAAATCGGGCATCTGCCCCAAGAGAAAGGTGCTGCAGACCTTCGCCCCCTGCAACAACTCCTGCACCGACGACACCGACTGTCCTGGCAGCAAGAAGTGCTGCTTCACCGGCTGCGGCCTTGGCTGCCTGTCTCCGGTCACAGGTACCGCTGGTGGGGGCCACCAGCTGGGTCATGCTGCCTCCACGGGCCCCGTGTTCCCGGGTGACCTCTGTCACCTCCCGCCCGTGCCTGGCCCATGCCGGGGACACTTCCGTCGCTACGCCTACAACCCTGTCACGGGGACGTGCCAGCCCTTCACCTACAGTGGCTGCAGGGGGAACCTCAACAACTTCAGGACGGTGAAGGAGTGCCAGAAGGTCTGCCAGCAAGCGGGTGAGAGGAGGGGCTGCACCGGGCCAGACCGGGCTGGGCTGGGACAGACTGGGCTGCGCCTGCTGCCCGGAGGGTCTGCTGTGGCTCCCCGTGGCGGGGAGAGCAGCAGCAGCCCACGTTGCTCCCTGGGCCTTGGGTGTTTGTGGTGGGAGATTTCAGCCATCTCGCGGCTCCGTCCTGGTGCTGGTGTCGGCGTCTTTGGCTATGGCGTCACTGACCAGTTTTTCCACCTGACGATCAAAGCAGAGAACGTGGCCACCAAGACGCTCAGCCTGTGCGGGCGGGGTTCTGGCACAGGGTGTGTGCTTGGGAGAGCAGGAGGCTGGTACAGCCGTGGTGGCACCTGCTGGGGGGGTCCTGGCACTGTGCGGGAACTCGCCCGGTTCTGATGCTTATTTCCGAGTGGGGCTGCTGGCGGTTGGGGCCGTTGGTGGTTGAAGAGCCACCAACTTCCGCGGCATGGCGGTTGTGCCTTCATGCAACACCGGAACCACGAGAGCAGCTCCCGGCTGTGCCACGTCGCTGGGGGAGCGGGCAGGGGGGAGCAGCCCATGCCCAGGGCTGGGGGGGTGACTGCAGCGGGGGTAACTGCAGCAGCCTGGGGCCAGCTCTGCTCTCCCACACCAGCACCCTGCTGCCTCCCCCTGCCCCTCCTGCCCCCCCCCCTCACCATCCCGTTTTGTCCCACAGGGAGAGCCAAGGAGTGACCCCGAGGAGCAGGTGGCAGCGGTGCCTGGGCTCCCTCGTGGGGTTGGTAGCCCAGGGGCCAGCACCTACTCTGCTCCATGCAATAAAGCCGCCAGCCCGCCTGGCTTGCCACAGCCCAGCCTCCACTGTCTTGCCTTCCTGCATGGCTTGCAGCCACTTGCTCCCAGCTCGGTCCCTGGGGAGGGCACAGCCAGGGACACGGGTCACTGCTGTGCCAGGCATGAGACAGGGTGTGGGTGCTTGTCCCCACGGCAGCCCCTGCTCCTGCTGCCAGCCAGGCTCTGGGCTGGGGCCAAGGCCTCGTGTCCCTCCCTGCTCGGTGCCATCCCAAGCCCAGCGCCCATCCCAGGAGCTGCTGCCTGGACCTTGTCCGGGTCTTGGTCCTGGTGCAGCCAGGGCTGGGGTGGGTGCAGGAGCGGCTCGTACAGGGGTGGCACCGTCCTTGCCTGGCACCACCACCTGCAAGCAGGGACCTGCAGGTCTTCCCCAGAAACCTCCCTGTCAGCACTGACACAGCCTTATTAATTTGCTAATGAAGGAGAGCTGGGAGAGGGGAGCGGGCTGTGCCTGAGCGCACTGCCTGCAGATGCTGGGGATGTTCCCAGGAAGGCTGAGCGAGGGCACAGGGTACCCCACTGTGCTCCAGGACAGTGGCACCTCCACAGCCATCCTGCCGCGGTGACACTCCGGCCTCTGCCTGCCACTGTGGGGACTCCCGGGCTGGGCTCGGGGGTGGACGGAGCAGGGGCTGCACTGGGTTCCAGCTCGGCGCTGCCGCCCACCTCTGCACCAGGCGATGAATCAGGAGTGGCCACAGGAGAGCCCTCGCTCCGGGCATCGCTCCAGGCGTTACTGGGGAGCTGGTGTCCACCCACCCCAGCAGCACCTCAGTGCCCCTGACCCTCAGGGACAGGGCTGGGGGCAGGAGAGCCTCCGTGCTCGGGGGGAGCAGGTCTCTGTGTCAAACCAGCGGCAGCTAGACTGGGATGTGCACGCTCCCTCCCCATGCGCCACTGGCCCTGGCCGCTGGAGCTCTGCGGGCAGAGACAGCGAGGGGCTCAAAACAGGACAGATGAAACCTCCTGAAAGTGCCAATTTATTGTGCAGCTCCCTCCACACCAGCTCTGCTCGGCCCCAAGCTGGTGCAGTGGCGGCTGTGGAGATAAAGTCCCCGTGTGGGGCAGGCGGGGGGCAGCACCCTGTCCCCAGCACCCTGCCCCCGGAGCCTCTGGGAGCTGCGACTGCTGCTCGAGGAGCTCAGGCAGGGTGCTCAGCCCTGGGCATGTCCCCCAGGGGTGAGGTGGATGCTCAGACCAGGCTGGTCATCCCCACGACCTGGCTCGCAGGGGTTAACAGCACCGGCTGCCGCTCCATAACTGATCCAGTAGCTCCTGTCCATAACCACCAGCCGTGGTGAGGCTGAGATGGTGGTGCAGGGGGCATGGGGCAGCCCCGGCCCCGTGCCACGTGGAGCCGCCCGGCCGGCGGCATGGCCGTGCGTGGGGAGCCGGCTGGCGGCACAGGGAAGGCGGCCTCCCAAAATGGGGTTTTTATTACAGCCATACATCACCGCGGCGGCCTGATGCGGGCAGACGGTGGTGATTTTTCTTCATGGTTTACAGACAAATGAGGGGAAGGAAAATTGATGTGAACTTTGCTATAGTGAGAGGTCGGGCGCAGGCAGGGAGCTGGTTATGGATGAGCTGGGGGCCGCTGGGGCCGCCTTCCCCCGGGCCCCTCCGGGCCCCTCCTCCGGGCCGGATGGATGAGAGCAGCGGCGGGACCGGGAGCATCACATCTGGCGTGGGGACCATGCTGCTGCTCCAGGAGCTGGAGTAGGTGGGGGGTCCAGCTTCCTCAGCCTCCCATTGCCTGCAGCACGGCTGGAGGAGGTGGCTGCACCCATCCCTTGTTGGAGGGATGCTGGGGGGGTAGTCGGGGGATACTCGTGGGGATGCTTGGGCAGCAGGACCATGTGGGCATGGTTATGAACTCAGGAGCACTGCAGATGTGGTTTGATGCGCGGCATGGGGCGAGCTGCTGCCCCCAGCTTCTGGGGGGATCTCAGATGCTCCCACCACAGTTAAAGATGCCTCCAAAGCCCATGGTCCTGCCTGGTATGAGATAACAGTTAATACCCTCAAATAGTGACTATCAGCTTCTCCACACAGCCCATAAATATTAATACAATTCTAATTAGCTCCTTTAAATACATTACCTAAATTAAGCTTTTCCTCATCAATAAATCAGCGGTGGTTTGGCACCCTGCTCACGCCCATGAAGCAGATCACGAGCTCTCCCCGCCTGCCCCATGGCCAGTCCCTGCCTGTCAGGGGATGGGACCCACGGCAGCCGTGCCGAGCCGAGCTGCACCGTGCCGATGTGACGGCCGGTGGTGCTCCCGCTTCGGGAGCTTCAAGCTCTAGGTTGGGGAAGGGCGGGTGGATTTGGGGCTGGAGGGGCTGTGAGGTGTTTTTGGGGTAAACCCCAGGGCTTGGCCAATACCCCGGCGGGCTCCAGCGCCATCTGGTCCCGCACCCCAAGGCAGGTGTCCGGCACTGCTGGCAGCACCCTGTAGAGACTGCGAGATCGCAGTTTGGAAGTGCCCGATGAAACCCCACAGTCACAGACACAAGAATAAACCAGCCCTTGGATTCAGAAGAGGAACGGGAGCCCAGGCCCCACTGAATGAGCAGGAAGTGCCCCATGACCTTAATCAGGAGTAATTCAGTGAATAAACCTCTCCCCAGGCACACCCAGGGTTGCGTTCCAACCATTAGCACAATGATGAGCCGAGCAGCAGTCACCTCCAAATCCATGGCACCGGGGCCAGGAAGCTTGTCCTAGAGCTCCTCTGCTCCGGTGGCAGCAGTGCTGCGTGTCCTGGCCACCCCGGGCACAGCCACAGCCCTGATGCCACAGGGTGGGATGGGACAGGATGGGATGGGATGGGATGGGGTGGGGTGGGATGGGGTGGGATGAGATGGGCACCTCAGGGGGCTGCATGGCTGCAGAGACTGTGTGCAGGGCAAGGGCACAGGCTGCAGGTCTGCACGGAGGGCGGTCGTGGCTGCTTCCTCCCTGTGTGCTGGTGTTGGTGGTACCGGAAAAGAGCAAATACCAAACTCATTTGCTTGAGGAGGAATTAATATGGTGTGAAGCCTGTAGTGGGTGATTTAAGAAGTGCATTTAAAATCTCAACACAAATAGATTTTTTTATAAGGTCAGAAGAAAGATTAAACGCTACAGACAAGCGCAGCACTTGCCATTTCCAGCATCGCTTTCACCATAAATACTTCGGGCTGGCGCCGAGTTCCTGTGCTGCCCACGTGGGTCCGAGCCTGCTCGCCTCTGCGAGGTGAGAACCGTTCCCGGCGTGGTACGGGGCAAGCAGGGACGTCCCTGGGGGACAGGGCGACATCTCGCCATCCCTTCCTCACACGGCAGCCCGGATCTCTGCCGGCACACGGGAGGAGAGAAGGTGCCTGGGGCCACGCTGCTGGCAGCACCGGAGGGGCCAGCTGCGGCCACCCTGGGCACCATCCAGCCCCAGACCCCTCGAGCGCTGCCACCATCCTGCAAAGGTGCTGGGGGTGCTGGGGGGTCCTGCAGCCCAAGCCGTGGTGCCAGCCCAGCAGGGCTTGTGCCCGCTGCCAGCTCCCGGCTCCACCTCCTGCCTCCTGGCAGGGACCAGGATTGATGGCAAGAGATTTGGAAGGCTCCAAATGTGGAGGTTGTATCGCCGAGCCACCCCCATCCATCACGGGACGTTCATTATTGAGTAACACCCTGCGTGCTGGGCTAATTCCACACCTTATCTGAACCCAGCAGCTGTGCCCTACATCCTGAGCACCGCCACTGTCTGGAGGAATTCGGTTGCCTGTGCTTAAAATTAGTGTTAGCATCTATCATTTCCCCACACCGAATGGCTTTTGTGTCGGCACTTGGCAGAGCTCATCTGTCACCGGGGCTCTGGGCTGCCCGGCTCCACACCCTCTCTGTCACTGTCACAGGACCCCTTGTTGGCAAAATGTCACCCAAAGTGTAGTGGCTTGGCCTGTCCCTTCTGCCCAGGCCGGTGGTGTTGCTGGCAGAGAGGGCATCCTCTGTCCCCTCGGTCACGGCAGGCACCAGCTCTGCTCCCAGCAGGGTTGTCCCTGTCCCTCCAGCCCCACTGCAGTCAGGCACGTGGCGTGGGCACAGCCTGTGAGCCCTCCCCAGGCACGGCAGCCTCTCCCCTCCCTTGGCACAGGGGCTCAGCACATCCTGCGGTGCCAGTGCTGCCACCGGCAGCTGTCCCTGGCAAGGAGCTCCTGCCGGGCAGGTGACGCTGGAGCTGTCGGCGTGATGAAAAGCCTCCTGCAGCAATGCAGATAACATACAAGCACAGGTCAGGCGAGGCCCGTGTAGCCCATCCATCAGGCGCAGCAGCTACAGGCGCTCCCCGTGCCACCATCTGATGCACGTTACCCAGCACAAATGTGTTTCTTCCCCCAAGGTTAAACGGATGAGTGAGGTTCAGGCACTGACAGCTCTGCCTGCCCCGTGCAAGCGATAAACGAGCTAGAAGAATCAGAGGGGGAAAAAAAGAGTTTGTTTTCTGTCAAATGCTCCTTTTGATGGTGCTGGCACGAGGACAGCGGCAGCAGGGAGACGAGCGCGAGGGTGGGGATCTGCTCCTGGCACAGCCGTGGGCATCCGGTGATGAGCACCATCACAGCTGCATTGGGTGCCACCGTGTCACCAGCTCAGCGAGATGCTGAGCACACGCGGTCCGGGCGGCGGGTGCTCTGCGCAGCCCCTGCAAGGAGTGCTGGAATGGCGGGGATCGAGTGGGACGGCAGTGAGCCAGCACGTCCCCCCCAAGAGCAATGCCGTGGGCTGGCAGAGATGGCGCTGCAGCCGGGCAGGGGCTGGTGCTGCCCTCCGCGTCTCCAGGTCTGTCGCACTTTGTGGTGCCCAGGGCCTGATCCTGCCCAGGGCTGCCCACCCGCCCTGGGCGCTGCCTGCAGCCACGGTGGAACTGTGGTGCCGCGGGGTTCATGCCCATCGGGGTCTGGCTCCCCGCAGTGTCCCCAGCTGCCACTGCCCTCGCTCAATGTCACACTCAGAGCCTGTCAACTTGAAAAAAGGTTTGCGGGTGATAAGCGATCGGGCTGTCAGCGGCGGAGAGCTGCTCGCTCGTGATTTACTGCAACACCGCTAACGGAGCACAGATTTTTCTTAATCTAAATTGAAAACTACTCAAGTAGAAAAATAATTTCATTGCTTCATCTTGAAGGGGCGGTGGGAGAGGAAGGGGAGGGCTGTGCCAGGGCAGGCAGGTCTGGTGCTGCCAGTGCCCCCCATGCTCCCCGCGCCCTGGCCCGGCAGGGTTGGCCCCAAGCACCAGCACTGTCACCTTGGGCAGCTTCTACGCTGGTGACAAGCGGCAGCTTTTCCAGTTCAGGCAATAAAACCCGGTTGCCGTGCCCCATGCCTGAGCCTGGTACATGTCTAGGGGCGAGGAGGTCAGCAGGATCTGTGTCCCCACCCATGCAACATACCTGTGGGGACACAGGACAGTGTCACATCCTTGCAGAGTAGCACAGAGGTGGTGCGGAGTTGTGGTGCTTTGCTGTGCCACGGTGCTGGCCATGCCCCAGTGCTTCGGTGTGCCCCAGCACTCACCGTGCCCTGCTGTTTGCTGTGCCGCGGTGCTCACCGTGCTGTGGTGTTCACCATGCTGCGGAGCTTACCGTGCTGTGGTGCGGCATGGCAGAGCAGGGTGAGCCGTGTCTCAGGTACGTGGGTGTCTCCGATCCCAACGAGGAGGTTTTGGCAGTGACAGTCCTGCTGGTGCTTTGGGTCTGGCGTGTAATCCAGCCAGCCACACTGCACCCGCGGCCCTGTGGATGTGCCGCTATGGTGGGTCTGGGGAGGCTGCTGGGGCTCCCAAGACAGCCCTGGGTTGGGGAAGAAAGTTTTAAAACACCAGGTCCTCCCCAATCCCCCCAGCTCCTTGTTGGGGCCAGTGGCGCTGGTGGGTACTGAGTGGGTGAGCCGTGGGCAGGCAGACACGTGCGTGCCCGGCCGTGCCCATATGCCCAGCCCTGATCCATCCGCTCTGCAGCACTAAACACAGGAGGGGCTGGAGAGGGTGTGGGGGTCCTGGGGCACGGCTGTGCCAGTGTGGGGGTGTCCGGAGGCATGGATGAGCCAGGGTGGCGGGTGTCCTGGAACACATCTGGGCTGGCTGGGACGGGGCTCGTCCTGTGTGGGAGCAGAATCCATCCATTTTCCACTGTCCAGGAGCTGGGACTGGAAGTGGGGAGGGGGCACCCCCAGGGCTGGGCTCCGGGGTGTCAGGGCACAGCCGGGTCCTGGCCCTGCTCAGGGCTGTGCCGCAGCCCCGGAGCCGGTGGGTGCCAGTGCAGTGGGGGACGCGCTGCCTCGCAGAGAGGTCGGTAATTGGGAGTGCGAGCGAATTCTGGGCGCGTTTGCTGAGCTGGATAATAACGTGCCCAGTGAGCTGCATCCCAAGCACGCCGCCAAATTAAAGAAATTTTTTTCCCCTTTAATTTAAAAGTCACCGCTGGGAAATCTGCGTCGGCCTCAGCAGTGATTTCCCCCCAGGCTGCCTTTCTGGAGAAATCTTTAATTCTGATTGTCACACTTGGTAGAGTTTAACTCGGGGAAGCAGAGCCATAAAGATGGAGCCTGGCACCGAGGCTCCAGCTGTGCCAGGACAGCGAGGGGCACCGGCGCGGGTGGGAGGGAGGGAGCAGCCCCCCACGGCCATGGCCATGGCCACGGCCACCCCACGGGCACCGGCCACCCTCCCCTGTGCTCGCCCTGGCCCCTGGCAGCCTGATTTCACAGGTCATCTCCCTGTAATTACCTGGGTCCCATATGAATCGGCAGGGTCACGAAAATCTCATTAACTTTAATGCCACAGTCGGCTTCTCCCACCGCCACCGGCACCTCCCGGCCCCCGTGGTGCTGTCTGACACCCCAGCACCCGGCACCCAGCGTGCCAGGACCCTTTGGTTACACCAAACCCCTTTGGGCTGGGAAGGTGGCACCAGAGAGGGGGGCAAAGGCTGCAGGTTTTGCTTTGTCCCAGGGGCGCCCGGCCCTTGCAACCCCGGCTCGGCCGTGGGGCTGTGCCATGGGGCCGTGCTGTGGGGTGGGAGCAGGCGTCGTGGCCAGCCCGGGGCAGGGGACAGCTCCTGGAGCTGCCCCGGTGTCTCTGGTGCTGCCAGCTTGATAGAACCGGCGGTGACCCTGGAGAGGGGCCTCTGCTCTCGGCAGCTCCATGAGCAGTTAGGAAAGAGGGAGAACCGCAGGCACCTCCCTTCCTGCGCGGAGCTGGCGCGGCGGTGCCGGGGTGAGCCCCGGAAAGGTTACAGACCATCTGCATTTTACCCTTCAGCAATTTCAGCCCTTATGGGTGCAATTAAGAGGCAAGCCCGGTGTTACCAAGCTCTCGGCACGGAGAGACCTGAATACTAACAAAACACTGCGTGTCCCCATCCCTGCCCAGCCTGTCCGTGGTGACACCGCAGCGATGCCGGCGGACTTCCACTGGCCGCAGTGATGGGCCTCGACTACATTAACTGCCCATTTTTTACCCTGTCCTTCGGCCCAGCCCTCCCCAAGCCGCCCGGGCGATGGGTTCGCTGCTGGCTGCAGGGCACAGACCTACGGAGGGGAGCGGTTGCTGACGCGGCAGGATGGTGGCTGCGGCAGAACCGAGGCCGGGCGGGTGCCATGCTCGTCCCCACAAAGCATTTGATCCAGCGTTGCCCTTGGGAAGAGGAGCCCCAGACCCGCGTTGTTGCACCAGCAAAGTGCCAAGGCGGCAGAGCCGGATCAAGGTGCCTGGCAAGGCCCCGGCAGCATGGCCCTCCGCAGGGGCAGGGGTTCGGCAGCTGTTCCCCTTCTCCCGCCTAGGTGGGAGCCGGCAGGGAGAACAGCCATCTGCCCCTTTAAGCCTCATCCCCGTTTAATTGGATGGTTTTGAGCCGCGGCTCACGATTTCTGCAGCAATTTGGCCTGAGATCTCTCTCTCTCCCTCCATTATCCCCCCGCTGAACCCGGCTGCCCCTGTCAGCTCCCATCCTGGTGTGGGGAGAGATGGCGAAGCCGGTTAAAATGCATGAGCCTGATCCCCGCTGCTCCCACTTGGCCAGTGATGCTGAACTGGGAGGGCAGGGGCTGCGGCAGGGGACACAGGGGCTGTGGGTGTCCCCCTCCCCGGCTGGGAGCTGGCCCGGGGGCTGGTGAGGACCCTCAGGGTGCTGCCAGGGCCCTGCGTGGCCACAGCTTTTCCACTGTGCCAACAGTCCTTCCACATCCTGGCTGTAACCGGGTCCCTTCTCCTCGCTGTGACGAGGACGAGGACGCAGCACCCAGAAACAGCCACTGCACCCGGGAAAGAGCCAGATCCGGCATAATTAAAACGTGGCTTCGATCAGGCTGTTTTCCTAATGGTTTGTCATATCAGCCCCCACCACCCCGCACCCCCTCCCTGCTCCCAACCCCCTGAGGCATCATTTACATTTCTTAATAACCCCTCATTAATATTCATGATGTGGGAGGGTGATCACGGCTGAGTGCACAGCACTAATTCAATTTCGGGAGCCTCGGTATGTTTAGTTAATCACCAGGGGACCGGGGTTACTTGGCACAATTATTTATTCGGAATTAGATCTTGAGGCATCTGGATTGAAACCTGAACTCGGAATAAAATTAAACCGGGATTCTCCTCCTCCCGCCGCTGCTCCCCGCCACGGTGCTGAGCATCACCCTGCGGCCCTGCCGTGTTTGGCCAAGAGACTGTGGTCTCCGCACCCGCTGCCGGGACTGTCGTGGTGGCTGGGGCTTCTCCCCAGTGCTGGGACCCTGCTCTGCCGTCACCATCCCCAGGGCCACAGCGGCAGCCGGAGAGGCTGGGGTGCCGGCCAGCAGCACCGGGATGGCAGCTGCCCATTGCTGCCCATTCGTGCTGCCATGGTTAGGGGAAAGGGGTTGGGAAGGGCCTGGTTTGGGCTGTCCCAGGACACGCCGGAGCCCTGGGGGTCCCTGAGGGAGCGGGGAAAAGTGCTGCAGGTCCCCCCACCTCCGGCCGGGCACTCCCGGGGCTGTGGGGATGCCCCAGGGATGTGGAGCCAGGCTGCACCGGGGTCCTGGGCCTCCTGCCCAAGCTCAGGCACAGGGTTTGCTCCAGCCTGTCCAGAGCCTCCAGCCCATTCCCACAGCTCCCCAGGAGAGGCTGGGGCTGGCCCCCCCCAGAGCCCACCGCCCTGTCCCATCCTTCCATTTCCTCAAGGGCTTTTCTTATACTTTGATTTTCCTCCTGCTTTTGCTTTTTAATTTAATATTTTGAGCTCCCACTCCCGTTATTGGATAAACCCTCCCTGTTATTGAATCCTGCTCCGCAGCAGCACGGTGAGAATTGGGTTTCCCGGGCGGCTGTTGAAGAGCGGGATGAGGCCGGCAGAGCCTGGTGACGGCAGCGGGTACAGGAGGAGCCGGCGGAGCTGGTGGCTCTTCAAAGCTCTGCGGTTCCCCCCACTCTCTTCCTCTCACCCAGCACCCCGCGGGCCCTCAGTGCCGGGCAAACACATGGTGGCAAAGGGGGTGTCGGTGCAGGTTGAATCTAGATGGTGTTTGTGGGTAGGGAGGGGCTTTGAAGACACCCCGGGGACCTTCTGCGCACAGCTGGGACCCTCCCCACAGCACCACCACGGATCCGCGGGGCTCCCACCTGCCCTCCGCTGCCATTGGCCTCCTGCTGCTGCCACCTGCCACATCTGGTGCTCCAGCTCTGTCCCTGCGGTGTCCCAGGGGCTTTGGGGGAGGTCAAGGGTCAGGGGTGCTGGTGCCCAGCATCTGGCTCAGACTCATTCCTCCCGGCGCTGGTGGTTTCACAATTCATCAGCCTCCGCAGGCGTGGGGCGCTGGGATGAGCCTCTGCTGTGTTTCTGCGGGGTCCCGTTCACCCCCAGGGCTGTTGGGGCCTGTGGCCACCCAGCCTGTCCCCAGCCCCGTCCCTGTGTGGGGGCCTGGGGCTCGTTTCCATCCACCACCTCCAGACAGGGTAAAACACGTGGTAAGACGCTGTTACAGGGAACGGAAAACGATGATTTTAGGGAGATGGTTCAGTGGGAACGATGTCGAGGGGTGGTGATGGGGAGGAGACATGCTGGAACTGGGATGGCCGTGCAGAAGCTCGTCTGCAGGCGGAGTGTCAGCTGCCACCTCCCGCCACATTGTGTGCCCCATGGCCACTCGCCGCATCCCCAGGCTGTGTCGTGTTCCCCAGCATGTGCCAACGCTCCCCCAGTTCTCCCAGTCCACAGCTGGTGAATCCCCTGAGCGCTTGGTGGAGCAAAGGCAGATGATCCAATAATTATCTTCTATTTATCTCGTCTTTAACATGCAGATTTGTGGAGTTAATTTTGCCGTGACTGATATCTCCAGTATTTCACCGAAACACCAGGGTATGTGGGGGACTTCTTTGAAAACATTATATATATTTTTAATTTCGTGAGTACTCTCACACCAGGCTCCCACTGAGATAATGGCCTCATAGCTGCGATCCTTATGTTATGAAAGATTATTTCAGCTCAAAACTGTTTTTTAAAGCATTGATGCAATAAATTCAGTCAGATTTTGGCCAAGTTGACTCTCTTGTAATTATTCATATTTGTTAAAGTGAAAAATGCCTCCACCCGTCTGCGGTTCTGCAGCTTCTTAAACTGCAGAACTATTTGTCACGACCTCAGCAAACAGAGGGACCGTCACGTCCCCTCCCGCTGCACCCGGCGCTCCGTCACTGGCCTGTTCTCAAGGTGACAGCGGTTAATGATGCTGTGTATAAATAGAAGCCTGTTGTCAATAAGCACTGCCAGCAGCCTCCTGCCCTTCCCGCCGCAGCCCTGGGGAGGATCCACAGAAGGTTATGGAAAACGTGTCAAAAGAAACCCCCGGGTTTTGGAGCTCCGGCTCTGCCGTGGTACGGGTCGGCCCTGGGGGCTTCGCTGGGGTGACGCAGCCCCTGCCCCAGTGGCAGTGCCGCAGGTGGGACCACCGGTCACCCACTGTTCCCAGCGCACGGCCAGGGCAGGGAGCTCCTCAGAGCCCCTGTCACACGGGAGGGGTCTCTCCCTCTCCCTGCTCTGCAGCAGGCAGCGCCGTTCGCGCCCTCCCCGGTGTCCAGCTCCAGCCCCGTGGTCCCCAGAAGGGGCCGCTGGACAGGCCCAGCCTGCCCTGGGAGCCTCCAGGGCGGCTGGGCCAGGGCCACAGCAGGGTCCGGCCCCTGGGACCCCATGGGTCGGACCCCAGGGTCGTCCCGGTCCGTGGGACGCGGTGGCCGCCCGCTGCCCAGCCAGGCCGCCGTCCGGCCTCTGCCCTTTGACCTCTGCCCTCTCCCGCCCGCCGGCATCCTAGGGCTGCTTTGCGGCAGTGTGCCCCCTCGCTTTCCGGCAGTGTCTCTCCCGCCTCTCGCTTTCCGGCAGCGTGGCGTTCCTCGCTTTCCGGCAGCGTCCTTCCCGCTTCTCGCTTTCCGGCAGAGTGGCGCCTTCCCGGCTCGGCCGCGCTCCCTGCTTTACGGCACGGTGTCGCGCGGCCGCAGTTGTTGGCGACACTTTCCCAGTGGCGTGGCCCGGTCGGTGTCATGGATGTGGGGGAGCTGCTCAGCTACCAGGTGAGCGTCCCCGAGGTGGCTCCCGCGGCGCTGGGGTGGGGGCGGACGGGGCCCCGGCTGGTCCTGCGGGGCCTGGGCCAGGCCGAGCGCTCGGTGCGCGGGGAACAGCCCCGGCCCGGCCGTGGCCTTTCCTGGGGAGAGACGAGCGCGGCCCTGGCTGGGCCGTGCCGTGCCAAGGGTGTCAAAGACCTCTGGCCAGGAGCGCGGAGGTCCCCTCACCCGTGGTCCCGCCGGCTCTCGGCTCGGCACCGCTGCAGCTCCCGGTGCGGCTGCGGGCCCGGCTCGGGCCGCTGTGCAGAGCCGGCCCAGCCGCTCTTGGTGCACTCTCATGGGACCCGGGAACGGCGTCACGAACTTTTGGGGTTTCTCCCGCCGTTCGGGGAAGCGGTGCTCCGGCGGGACCCGGTTAACGGGGGCTCTTCGGGAACGTGGCTCTGCTGACGCCGTTTCTCTCACAGACGGGCACGGTGTGACAAGCCGGCTGCGCCTGCTCCTGAAGCAAAGCCTGGGCTCGTTCCATGGCCGCGTTCTCGTTCTTTTTTTCTGCAAAACTCATTTAATTTGATTTTTACCAAAGTCCTTTGAAAAAGTTTTCCCTCTTAGAAAAGTTCCATGTTCTCCCATTTCTCCCCTTGGTGTGTGTGTTGCTTGTCCGTTGTCTGTAGTTCATAAACACACGTGGTAAATCCCGTATTTATTGTCATGAGAATGGGTTCAGGTGTCCCTCGCGGATCGGGACTGGGGGCACTGGTTCGCAGTGACATTCTGATGCTGTCACTGTGATTTGTGTCTTCAGGAGCGTTGATTTGTGCTCACGCTGCAGCAGCGGCGAATCCCAGCTGGGTCAGGGGCTGACAAAAGTGTTATCGGCCTCGTAAGTGATGGGCTGTGGGAGCCCGGGACCAGACCTGCTGTCTGCCTCTTGGTGTGCGTCACTCGAGGGGCACTGCTTGTGCTGAGAGGTGAGAGGAGTGTCCTGCTGTGCCAGCCAGGTCTGTGTTTCAGAGTGTGTTTCTCGGGGATGCTCAGGGACAGAGGGGAAGTTCCCTTGGGAAATTTCTCATCTGCTTTCCCCAGTGGTAGCAGAAAGCCCTGGAGCATGGCTGTGGGAGCAGCCTTTCTCTGGGAACTCCACCAAACTCCTCCGGGACTGGGCCCCAGGACATTTCCGCCGTGGATGCTCTGAACGTCTCTGCCATCCCACTCCACCCGCCTGTGCCGTGCTGACGGCTCAGTCCTCTTCCGGGATCTGCCTAGCTCCTGCATTTCTCTACCTGCCATTTCCCTGTCATGTTCCAATATCGAGTTAGAAGTTTCTTTAACTCCTTGGTCTCCTCCGCCTCAGTCATGGCTCCTGACCTGTCCATTACTTGTCCTGTGGTGCAGGTCACACCCCGGGCACACAAAGGGGAACCTGCGTTGAGCTCCTGCCTGTTGTAATTTCTGAGCCAGGTTCTCGTTGGGGTTTTTGTGTGTTGTGAAGCCCGTGGGGTTCTCTTCTGTGCTGGAGGAAGGCGCACATCTGCTCTGCCTCCATCCCTTGGGTTTTTTCCCTTGGATGAGCTTTCTGTGCGGTCACCAGGCTGGAGGGATGAAATGCTGCTTTGCTGCTGGGTGTTACAGTTCTAATTTCTTTTCTTGCTGCTGGAGTTATTCTTAGCTGGGGGAAAAAACATTCTGCAGCTTTTCAGCCAACTGGTGAAACTGTTCATGAAGGGTCTGTCCTGACTCTGTGCTCGCTGGCCTCTCCCCTGGATACAGGCAGTTCCTGTGGCAGTGCTGGGTTTCAGCGTCACTGGGACGGGGTAGAGTGGTGGGTACAGGGGAAAGGGGAGGAGCAGAAGGCAGGTGACTACCCGATTCCCTCTGTCAGGGAGTTCCTGGCTGAGGGATAGAGAGACCCGCAGGAGAGGAGGTCTGGCTGCCTCCCACCCTGCGTGGGTTGGGCTCTGCTGCAGCTCCAGGGTCAGGCAGCCCGTGCCCTCCTCTGTCCTTTTTAGAAATGCATATTCTTCTCCCTGAAGGTGTAAAATTCAGAATAATCAGACTTTGGTGGTGCCCATGCTGCAGAGAAGGTGCTGCTGGGAGCGTGGCAGCTGAATGGCATGAGGGTTGCTCCGGGTGAGCCCAGCTAGCAGGATGGGGGGTGGCTCCTGACCCACCCCAGTGTTCTGTCTGGTGGCGTGAGGGTAACTGGAGCAGGTCTGGGAGCAACTCTCCTCTGGGCTGGCTCAGGACCAACTCATCCAGCCCGGGTGCAGCGGTGGCAGTGGCCGCCAGACAGCTGGGATGGGTGGTGGGTGCTGTGCACATCCGCTGCCTGCTTGTAAACTCTTGCTGGAAATGAGTAATTTTCCTCAGCTTCCCTCAGCACAACCCAAATCATTGCTTTTATGCTGTTTGGAATTTGTCTTCTCTAACTGCCTAATCAGTGCTCTTGCTTAATCAGGAAGGTGTTCTCAGAGCCAAACCTGCTGCAGAAAACTTGATGCTTCAGCATCAGGTGTCTGTCAGAGTGGGAGGAGGAACCTCCCGCAACAAAACCCCCAATTAAGCAGCGCCTGGCAGTTTATATGAAGCTCAGGAGCCCATAAACTTTATGTGTGGTTGCAAAACAGTTGCAGATGGTCTGAACCGATGATTAAATGGTACTGCTGTTCTGCCCAGAAAGTCCGTGCCCAGCTCCTCTCTGCCTGGTCCTGACTGTGGAGGGTAATGAAAGGACAAAGCTAGCTCCGGATCAGTCAGAGATCTCGTTCACTTGTCTTGGGAGGGAATAAGGATATTATTTTAATTCTCATTAAATCCAGATTTTTCCACTGTGAGTGGTCATTACAAACTGCTAATTTTTTTAATTGAATGTTAGTAAAATCAAATAACAAAAGCAGCACTAAATAGTGGGGTGGAGTCTGACCTCACCAGGCTGGGCCACCTCCTCGTTTGAACGGGTCACGAGCAGCTTGCGTTGGTGGAAGCACATGGTGATTCCTGCTGCTGGTATCGGTCATTTACTGACAGTTTGCAATGCGCTGGGTGCCTTGGTGGCAGGGGCAGCTCAGCTGAGTGGTTGGTAGCGAGTTGCCCTGGCACTGCCCTGGCAGCTCTTGCCCTGGCGTTGCCCTGGCATTGCCCTGGCAGCTCTTGCTCTGCCCACGGGTTCAGGCGAGCGTTGCCGGCTCAGCCCCAGTGGTGGGCTGGGCTCCGCTCCTGGCCCCGCACTGTGGAGCTGGTGCTAGTATGCTGATGGGGCAGCAAGTGGATCTTGGGTTCGCTTCCTGATGCGTTATCTCTGGCCACCAAACCGGAGGGTGCCAGGGAAGGGCCCTGCCCTGGCCCCTCCCTGCAGGAGTCCCTGCGGCTGAGCTCCTCAGGTCATTTTGGAGCCTCGTGGTGAGACTGGAGAGGGCGCGGGTTCACCCTCTCCAGAAGTAATAATCTGTACAGGGCATGTGTCTCACATTTCATTTGCCTCATTTGTGTGATTTCGGAGCTCTTGGGACTTACTGAGGTTTCTGGGTTTTCCTAGTACCGGTTCTTGCTGTTTTTAACGCTCAGATCCTGCACCAGCCCGACGTGTTGTGCTTTGGGAATTAAACCCACAGGCAGTGAGACTGGAAGTAACTGGTTTATCTCAGACGTTGGGAACAAAGTGAAGCAGCCAGTGAGGATGATGCCTCTGGAGCCCCAGGGCTGCTCCCCAGAGCGCTGCCTGCTACTGCGAGGGTTCTGCAGCAGCTCTTCGGCAGGCTGCAGCCAATGCAGGGTGGGCACAGAGACGCTGCATCACGCGTGAGGATTCGTTTCAGCTTTCATTAACAGATGATTTCAGAGCTTCACTGTAACGAGGTTACTTACAAAGCAGATGTAGTCGTGATATGAGACTCCATTGCCAGGGTTCTCTAAACCTTCCTGGTGTTTGGGGAAGGCAGGAAGCCATCAGGGGTCTAAAGAGCACGTGTTTGGATTCTCTGGGATACTCGACCTCCATGTTCCTGTGCAGTCGCTGCTGTGAGGATACCAGGCAGGGCCTGGGCAGGTTGTTGTGCTTTGGTTCAGGGTGTCACGTCTCGCCTTCGCCGCACACGCGGTGGGCGTTGTCCAGGCACAAGCGAGACCCGTGCCCAGTGGGTTCTGAGGAGAGCTGTCAGCGTGGGGCACATCAGTCGACATCCAGGTACGGCTGAAGGCTGGAGGTGACGCAGAGATGATCCACCCTGGGCCCATCACCAGCTTTTGTTTACTTCATTGTGGTTTATAAATGCCAGATTTTGTAAACCCCGTTGTGTTTGTGGTGTTTTGTGGGTGAGATCAGAGATTTCAGAGAAAATGTCTCTGCAATAAATGACTGTGAATGTGCTGCATTCAACGGGGACATAATTAAGCTTAACTAACAAAACAATTTAAAAATGCTTTTCTTGTGCGTTTTCTAATGAATTCCATCTTCTTGCCAAACGCACCATAGCACAATGGAAAAAAAAACCATTTTGTTTATCAAATGATTAACTTTCCTTTTCCTACCAGAAAGGCAAAACTCGCCTCGATGTGTGTGAAGCCATGAAATTGTTTAAATAACGGTGTTTAGACACAATATATGTGTTTGCTCAGCAAACTGCCCCGGTGGCAGCGCAGCAGCGAACGTGCTTCCTCCTCGCTGGCTGGCAACAGCCTTCAAAAAACACAAGCCAGAGGTGGAAGTCAACGAGCTGAGCTAACGCTCCCCTGAAATCAGCGCTTTGCAACTGGGCGGCTCTCACCAAATGAGCAGAAACCCGGCTGCTTCCCTTACGCCTCGATTCTGTAGTTCTGATGGCGCTGGTGCAAAGCCGCAGTGTTCTGGGTAAGGTTCTGCATAACATCAGTAACGAAAGGAGAAACCTTAATGGCCGCTTAATAGCGTTTGCCCAGGAATTCAATTACCGCCCGTGGCCGGCCCGCTGGCAGCGCTGAGCTCCGGGCGGGGCACCCCGTCATTGATCGTGATGGCTCCGGTTACATGGTGTAGATGATTCCACCCCCCCAACAATGCGTAAACACAAAAAAAGGTAAAATAATTAAGATGAAACATGGTGTAAATTCTGATGCCGAGGACTGTGTACTCGGAGGAAATGGGGCTGGTTGCATGGTGGAGGTTTAATTCAGATTTTGCTCTGGTGATTTGACCCTCCCCATGGTACGTCACTTTGCATCTGACAAGCTTCCAGCTCGCTTGGTCCCTTGTCAGGGCCACGGCCTCGCTGAGGGGCTGGTTCCTTTATTAATGTCCAGAGATGAGAGTGAGAAGTGACATCCTGGCTCCCAAATCTGGAACATCCACAGCAAGTCTCGCAGGGCTTTTGCTGTACACATCAGGACCTCCCGTGTCACCGGTGTCTCTGTCTGTGTTTGGAGCAGTCATTGACAAAGGTGCTGTGGGATGACCCTGGTATTACCGAGGAGCCAGCCCTGTGTGCCCTTAAGGCCACGAGGCAGCAATAGGTATTTACCAGCGTTTCTCCCTTAGATGACGTCGTTCAGAAAAGTGCCTTTTTTCTTTTTCTGTCCTTTATTGGGTTGCTCAGGGCGGGTTTGAGTTACCAGTGTTGACAATGACACATCGGTTCTGAACGGGTCTCTGTGAAGTTCTGTTTTCATGTACTTGGAAGGTGAAAACCCCGACAGCAGGTAACGTCATATGTGATTGCCTGTAGAGTTTGAGGGAGGGAGCTTTTCCTTCTATTGCAAATGCTTTCACCCCTTTCTGCCTAAATTCAAACACTGTATATATAAATTCAAACATTAGGGTTAATGGACTTTTCTTGGCCTTGGCAAGTTACCATCAATTCTGATGATTAAGCAGAAACTCTGGAATAAAATGGCAGGTTGTTCCCAGCAAACCCCAAAGGTCCGGGCCCAGCTGAACCTGGTGCCAAGCCCAGTGCTCTGTCCTGTGCGGAGTCTGCGTCCCAGAGCCGACAAAGCTCAGAGAGAAGGGTGGGGAAGTCAGTGGACATTAGAGTGCACACAGGAGTTCACTGTCATCTCCTGCACTGGGTGGGTGAAGGATGATCTTCCACTGCTCTCGGCTTTATTGGCCTTCGGTCTGTGCACCATGGGGCCATCTCAGCTGGGGCAGCCGAGCCAGCGCCTCAGGACTGGGCAGCTCGGTTCTGCCACTTCTCGTCTCGGAAATTCTTTGGAATTCGAGTCCTTGCTGCCTGTGGAGATACTTTCCCTGAATCATGTTCATAGATCAAACAAGGTGGGATGTTGACACAGCTCTTGACAGAGCCATTCATCTGCCGTGTGATGTTCCACTTCACTAAATTAATCTCCTTTCCAGTTTTCAGAGTTAAGCATTGTGTAAGCAAATGTTTTAAACAACTGGTAAGAATTGCCCCCGTGTGTCTTGTGATACTGGTGCTCTGGTTCGCAGGGGTCACACAAGCCTTGTGTTCATTCACCTTATTTCTCTGACTTCAGCCTAACAGGGGGACAAAAAGACCCCGCGATGAGGAGGAGGAAGAAATCAAAGCACGTCGGAAACAAGCGAGTGCGCGAGAGCACAGTCGTCACCGGGAAGAGGAGTCCACTGCACTGGAAGACACGGACGATGAGAAGAAGAAACTCCTCCAGATAATTGAGAGGGATGGAGAAGAGGAGGAGGAGGAAGTAAATCACCTGTGGGAAGAGGGAGGCAGCGGGATATGACAAACACTAAATCACTCTCTGTGCTTTCATTTCTCACCACTGGCGATTTTTCACATGCCTCGCACAGCTTAAGGTTTTGGGTTTCCTTCCCTGCCTTGCTGGGTGCCCATGAATTTCAAACGGGGCTTCTCAAAGAGAACCCTGAAGGTTTAAGGGAGGGGCAGAAGGGAGGGGAAGGGAAAGCTTTCAAGCCTAATCTCTGTTTTAGTCTGGGAATACTCAAATCCCCCTCTAAAAGAGATTTTCAGGAGATTTCTGTATTCTGAGCAGTTTCCCAACTCTGTTGCCTCATCAGCATCCCCAGCCATGCAGCTTCTCCCCCTCTTTGCAGCTGAGCAGCAGCAGCAGCGGCGGCAGCAAATAAACGAACATTGTTCTCTACAGGAAAGGCCTTGGGTGTCAGAAGGGGGGGCAGCAGCTGTCAGGGGTAAATGATTTCAAGCCTTGGAGACAGAAATCCAATGCAGCGTTGGCCTTTGCCACAGGCCAGGGAAGAGATTGCTTTATAAATGTGACACATGGATTGGTATAAATCCGGAAGATATTTGCTTCCTGCTGCCTGTGTCCTGTTTGGTAAAAGTCCAAGTGATATTCACCACTGTGGGACCACGCAGGTTTGTAGAACACCTTGTTCTTTCTGTGCAGCAGTGCTGGTGTTCCTCTCTGGAAAGCTCCCTGGTTTTTGGTGTTGAGCTGTTGCGTTACAGTGGTTGCTGATAGCGGAGGAAGGTAGTGCAGGATTCCGATAGTGTTTGAGCTCCAGTGAGGGTGGATGGACATGGCCAAAAGTCCTCCTGGCTGGCCACAGGCTCACAGATTCCTGCAGAGTCCATGTCCCTCATCGTTGTCAGGAGGAGTTCTCCCATCCTGACATTTTAGGGCTGGAAATCCAGGGTTTAGAATCAAAATCTCTTGGTTTTATCTTGGAATGCAATTAACGTAAGTGCCTTTAAACTGCGCTTTGAACCAGTGACTGTGATGGGAGGGAGCTCATCTGCAGGTCGCGGTAACATTGGATGCAGATTAGACACCAGACCCAAAGCCAGTTGTAATGGAGCTATTGTAGGAGTAGACATTAGAGAGAGCAAAGAGTCAATGAGAAGGAGGGAAGCAGCGTCCATGCGTGAAAGTGTCTGTGGATTGAAATCCCGCTGCAGGAGGAACACGGGTTGGGGTCTGAGAGTTGATTTCCTGAAGAGGAGTGGAGTGGTGCTGAGACAGGCCAGGCTTGAGAGCGTGGGGAACGCAGTCATCATGAAGGCTTGGGCTGGTGCTGGTGCTGTGATGGAGCTTGCTGAGGAAATGGAAGTTTACTCTTGTACAAGAGTTGCTAATCAAAGAACCCCTCCTCCAGAACGACTCCTGATGTAATCCTGACTCAAAACTGGGCTTACAAGGTGAAGGGCTCTGGTTTGCTTCGAGACCTTCTCTTTCACGGTGATGGTGACATAGTCGGCTAGGGGAGAGGGAAGAGGTTACACCAGAAAATCTACATCATCGGTGTTTTATTGAAAGAAGCACATTGAAATTGTGGAACAAGGACAGTGCCGGATTGTGTTTGTGGGAGTCAGGGAGGTCACTGCAGCTAGAGTGGTAAATGTGCGATGCTGGCTGAGAAACACTAGGGAGGAATTTAGAAATAAACACGAAGTACTAGAGTGAAATATTGGTTTTTTCCTTGGAACAAGACTTTAAAACAGAAGTGAAAGCTTATCCAAGTGAGGAAAATACAAGTGAAAGTAAACTGAGGGCAGTTAAGTGTAGACCTACAGAAACGGCACCATGGGCTCCTGAAAAGAAACTGCCCCGAGCGTGAGCCGCTCCTGCAGATTAGAGTGCTCGGAGCAAAAAGCCTCAGTAGGTGCCGGCAAATACCAGGTGTAAGAGCACAGCTCGAGGGAGATGCAGCAGTGAGGTTTTTCATCGATACTGGGTTTCGGAAGGCGTGGGGAAGCCCTTCCAAAGAGCCTTCCATGGGTAAACCAAGCCCTGGTTTATCGAAACCTGACCTGCAGCTTGCTCAGGTCAGTGCTGGAGTGCATCAGCACCTGAGAGGGGGTTTGGCAGCGTTCTGCAGGGAGACGTCCAGGGGCTGCCGGTTGCTCCTGAAGGGTCTGGGTCGCCCCTCCTCGCTGTACTCATTCTGCGTTTTGCTGGATTTGTTCCAGCCATGCTGACCTCCGTTTTCTGCCCTGTCTCATGGTGTTAGGAGGAACCTTTGGATGAAAGTTCAGTGAAGAAGATGATTCTCACCTTTGAGAAGAGATCCTACAAAAACCAGGAGCTGCGGATCAAGTTTCCTGACAACCCAGAAAAGTAAGATCGTGCTTGGCCCCTCCCTATCACCCTTTTTCCTTTGCTTTTAGGTTTCAGCCCTAAATCAATTTCTTGACTATACAGATGGTGTCAGTTCCTTAAGGGTAATGTAACAGCAGTTACTGCCATGTCATTTGGAATTGTATGAGAAATGAACTTTGTTAATTAAAAATGGCATCATTGAGACTGGTGATGGCTGGCGTATGGCCGGCAGCACAGAGAGAGTAATGGGCAATGAGGGGAAAAGTTCTTGTTTATTCAATTCTTGCTGTTGTTAATATTATAGCGGTGAAACTTCAGCACTAAACCTCAAGTTTATGTGGGTGGGTTTTTTTTCAGAAACTGCTGTGGGTGTCTCGTTTTCCGGTGGCTCCTCCCCTGCGCTGTTTCCCAGCGGTGGTCTCCTCCTCACAGGGCTTGGGGGTGGGCTGAAGGACTGAGGTCCTGCGTTGGAGGGTTCTGCTTTCCAAATAATTAAAGATTTCACGCTCCACTTTGTGTGGAGGTGTTGTGCTTGTGATCAGTCGGTGGTCTGTGTGGGAAGGAAATAATTTTGTACTGAGGAGCTTTCGGATGCCATGGGGAGCAGAACGGCAGGATGGGGTCTGCAAGTCACGTGTGTGAATGCTCTTTCCCACACCTGCGGCTCCAGTGAGCCACTTCCTCCTTTCACAGAGTTGTTACTCACGTTAAGTGAATTCCTTCCTGCACTCGAGTGCCGTGGTTTCTTGTCCAAGTTGCTGCTTGTTCCCTTACCCAGACTCTTTTGAAGGACTTGACTTCAGACTAACACACCCCACAGACTAATAGGTGGTAGCTAGAGAAGGCGCATCCCTGTAGAATTTATTTTATAGGCAGGTTGTAGCCTCAACCTCTTGATTTTTTTTCAATTTTTTTTAAGTTCTCCTCACTCCAGCGATGTCAATGTGACCCCAGAGGATCAGAAGTGCCAGGGCCCTGGCAGCTGGGGTGACAGGACCTACGTGGTGTCTCCTGGGAGGGGGTGGTGACTGTTCCGAACAGGGCTGCACATTGAGCACCACTGATGTACCTTTTGCCTTTTCTGAACTATGTTTGTCTGACCTCAGGTTCATGGAGTCGGAGCTGGATCTGAATGACATCATTCAGGAGATGCATGTGATCGCCACCATGCCAGACCTCTATCACCTGCTGGTGGAGCTGAATGCGGTGCAGTCTCTCCTGGGGCTGCTGGGACACGACAACACTGATATCCTTCACTTGGTAAAGCAGCTCCTGCGAGAGGCTTTCTACAGGCTTCCCCGTAATCTCTCGCCTCCTGCTGCTGCAGCTCCTCTGCAGGGTTTGCTCCTCTTTCCCACCGCACTGAATTTATGTCTGTTTTTTTGAGTGAAAGCCTTTGTTCAAGTAGCGTTGATTCTGATTTTTTCAGTGCTGTTACTCTCTGTTCTTGTTCTAACACCCTCTCCTCTGGGTTTGAGTGGCTGTGTGAGTGGGAACAGATGAACAGTCCCGGAAAAGCTGAGGTGGATGCTGAGCAGCATACGGTCTGTGTGCCCCCAGGAGAAACGACACCGACTCACCCTTTCTGTGGAGAGCTAAGCTGTCAACGCATTCAGCTCTCTGCCACAGACTGGCTCAGCACAGCACTGCCCTCAGTCTGTAAATGTGATAAAACTCCCCGTACCTGCAATTTGGGGTGCTCTGAGCCTGCCCCTCTGGTTATGTAAATACCCAGAGATGTTTCCATGCTCAGTCAGTTCTTCTGTCACCCAATGTGCTCCTATCTGCTGTTGCTCTGAGATGTCCTCAGCTCCTCAGAGGTTTCTGTCAAGCTGTGCTGTTTTTTGTCTGTCCTGGTGCCTCCATGCTCAGCGTCAGCTGGTGCACAGAACTGCCTGGCTTCTTCAGGAGTGGGGCTCAGCCTGCACTGCTTGTGAAACGCTCTACAGCGGATTAAGCTGAAAAATTGTGACATGATTTGAGGGAGGGTACATCTGTGTCCTGGAGAACACGAGGTAAGGGCGGGAGAAGGGACGCTGCTCTTAGGCGTGGGCCGGCAGCAGGCTTTCCTCCTTCCTGGTTATGGATTCACGCCCTCAGGGGAGTGATTTATCCGTTACTTCTCCCATGTTCGTGTAAAGCAGCAGATAACGCTGACCAGCTTTTCTGAGGGCTGTTTGTGCTAAACGTTGTGGCCCGATGTGCAGAGCTCGGGTTTTTTTCTATTGCTTTTTCTTCCAGTCCTGTATGTTAAGAACTCATAACTCATTCTTTCTGTGGGGTGCAGTGATCAGAAGATAAACCCAAACCATGGCTATTTTATCATGTGCTGGTTTATACGCGAAAGCAGCGCTTACGTGTCTGGGTACGACCCGTGTCTGGCTGAGCCCTGGCCTGGGGAATGCTGGTCCCTGCCACGCAGGAACGCAGCGCTCTCCTCGCTGTGGTCTGTGATGGGGATTGCTCTCAAGGAAACGTTCCTTAACGATGGACTGTTGTGCCATGGGGAGCACCCACCACGCGTAACCCATTTCAGGGCTGCTGTAGTTTTGTGACTTATTTCTTTGCCAGCAACGCAGGCTTTTTGTGTGCTATGTGCCAGGCATTAAAAGCTTCCACTGAATTTCTCATTCACAGGGAAAATACAGACTGCGGAGGTTTTGACCAGGGTGGCAGCGCTGATTCAAACTGGAGTGCGCAGGAGTGCAGCGTGCTTTGTCCTGCCGACCGTGGGAAGTGGTGTCCCAGGTCGCTGCTGCTGCCAGAGGCTGCAAACTCTTTTTAATTGGTTTGCAACTTGCCTGTCTCCTGCTTTACAGGCAGAAATGTGGCCTGTGCATTGCAATTTTGGGAAGAGGCTATTTCTTGTTCCAAAAGTGCTGAAGTGTTTTCAAACACAGGCTGCAGTAAAGCCTCTTCACTGCTGCTCATGTACAGGAGAGAAACACCGCTGAAGTGAGGCATCTAGGCATAAAACTAAAGTGATCCAAGTTTTCTAATGGCTTTTCGTTAAAACAAATGGAAGGAGATTTTTGAAATGAGTTCTTGGAGGAGAGAACTAAACAAATGGCTCTTCAGATGCAATTTAAATGTAGTGTCTGGAGGGACTAATGCAAGGAGACAAAAGCAGTGTCCAGGGGGAGCAGATGATCTGCTGAATGATTCATGCAGTTCTACCCAGCGCATGGGAATGAAAGATGATCACCGACCGGATTTTATTAATGGAAGACGGGAAAGCTTCAAGTGGCATTTTGCTTTTCTACCTCCTAAATTTTATAGGACAACCGATGCTCTCGGTGGAAGCCTCGACAGAAGCTCCCTAGGCAGGAGTGCCCTGCGGGATGGGCTCCTCCAGCTGCCAGAGCTCTTCTGGGCGCTCGCAGGAAAACCTGCCTCAGTTGTCTTCAGGCAGCAGTGGTCTTCAGGTGGTTCCTCCTACAGCCTTGTGTCCAAACCCCGAGCCCTCAGTCTTCCCTCATGCATCCTGTGCTGGCCCCTTACCATCTCAGTGGTCCTCCGCTCTCCTGAGCCTGGCATGACAAGGTCTCTCGTACTGGGAAGATGTTCTACGTGTCTCCTCCCAAGTGCCACACAGCAGCTGGCAGTTTCTGCTCTTGGCCCACTGTTTTCCCTCGTGCTGACGCAGTGCAGTCTGCGCTTGGCCATTGCTGCTGCCTGGCCTCTGCTGACTTGACTTCCGCTTGCCCACCAGAACTGTCAGGTTCTCTTCCACAGAGCGTACTTCTCCAGTGAGCCTCAGCACAGGGCCTCTTCCCTCCCAGTACAGGACTGGGCATTTGCTGAACTTCACCAGGTTCTTGTTGGCTTGATCCTCCAGCTTTTGATAATTAATAGTCAATTCCTTGCAGAATAAATGTAAGGCAGGTTATTTTCTCTTAACTTGCTTACTGAGTCATGTTCCAACTTGCTTTTAAAGATGGTCCCCCAGCACCTTGGACCGTGTTTTTGTTCAAGTGCGAGTGCCTGTGTGCGTGGGGTGGGTTAACCACCCTTGGGTTTGGTTCCTGATGGCACTCGCAACTGGAGGTGACATCTACTCATCAAGAAAACGTACTGCTCAGTTAAGGAGTGCTGTAGAGGGTAAAGAAAGTCATAGTTCACAGACAGACTTCTTCTGCAGCACCCAGACATAGGTCTGGAACTGGGGTAGGCAGCTTTCACACGGTCTGTCCTGAAACGAGATGGCACAAGTGAAACCTCACTAAGAAAAGGTGTGTGGAAATGCTTTTCCTGTGCAGCTTGTGTGTCTGTGCCAGTGCCTGGACAGGAGACCTGGGAGGCTGCATCATTAGCCTGTGCATCTTAAAGAGATTCATCACACAGTTGTTATAGAGTACATGCAGAAAACGGCGTGTCCTGTTGTGCCCCGGTGGGACCCGGGCAGGATTGATCGGTGTGTCTGAGAGAATAGGAGAGCGGGTCTAATGAGCTGGAATATGTCTCGTCGTATGAGAGGGCTGTGGAGCAGCCAGGGGAGCCGTGTGTTTTGCAGCGCAGAGTTAATGAGTGAAAACTGGGCTGGCAGAAGCTGTGCTGTTCCTGCGGGGTCTGTGGTGAGAGGAGCACGCTGGCCTAATTGGGCCGGGCCGAGGCGGGTGATGGCTCCTGCTTCTGGCAGTGCCCTCGTTCGGTGCCTGCCATAGCAGGATGCCCAGATCGCCTTACTGTAACTTGTTTCTTGTTGCTTATAGTCAATCTTGGCAGTGTAGGATGGTGCCTGGTTGTACCAGCTCTAGCAATTCTGTTTGAAAACAAATGAAAAAATAAGTATTGTCAGGAAACAGTGAAATTGCCAGATATGGTAAGTGCACAGTCATGCTTTTTTTTATCATCCCTGATTGTTAGGATCCCCCGGTTTTGGTGATTATGGGGACTGTCTGCTGAAGTGGTCTCTGCTCTCGGTGCTGGTGCCCCTGTGCCCCGCTGCGGTGATATGTTTATTACCGGTTGGTTTGGACGTGCCATGAGCACGCTGTCCTGAGAGCAATCTGCTCTTGGTGTTGAAGGAGTCTCCTTGTGTTGGTTGTCCTTAATGCCCAGCACATGTTTCCATCGCTGTGGTAGACTTGCTCCAAGAGCTGACAGACATAGATACTCTCCATGAGAGTGAGGAAGGAGCTGAAGTCCTCATAGATGCTCTGGTAAGTAGTAGACTCCAGTTATCCCAGTGCCTGAACGGCATCTGCCATGTACTGCTCCGCAGCGAACCCTGTGCCCTGCCACGCATTCCGCAGCCATGGCTGTCCAGGTTGCTCATACTACCATGAAGGTAGCCAGCTCAGGAGCCTGCTCTCTGGTTCCTGAAGTGGTGTGATGGGGACCATTTTGGGTTGGAAGGCCAGAGTTTAGGGAGTAGGATCTTCTGCCACCTTCTTTAGACTGCTTTTCTGGAGGGAACACGCACATAAAGCAAAATTTGAGTAGGCTGGAAGATTTCTTTTGTGCAGGGAGGAAGAATAAAGTAATATTTGTGACTTGGACAGTGTCCTGTTGAAAATAGGAGCTTCAGGTGCATTTTTCTTCCTTCTTGCGGAAAAGGGTGACCTCTGCTCAGCCGTGAAAATTTGCCGTTTGTGGCAGGGCTCAGATGGTTTCCTGAAGGGCAGCGGGGCCATCGGGGTCATTAAGTCTACCCTTCTGCGCAGGAGACAAGTAGTTTCTACCCAGTAATTCCCTTTTCAAAACCAGAAATGAACTGGAATGGGTGGTGTTACAGTGAGGGAATGCATTGTTCTTAACAAGCTGTAAAAGCATGGAAGGTTTCGGGTAGCAGAGCTGATGCGGTTTAAGGCTGGAGGAGGGTTTAGTGGTAACGATCCTTTTTGGTGTAGATTAAACAACCCCAGAAAATCATCCACATGCAGGAGAAGCCACGTTGCTCGGTCTTACGTCTGCCTGCCTGGCTGATTCCCCAGTGCCTCTCGGCCTCCATGGTGGTGGAGTTGCCCTTTTTCTGGTGTTTGCATTGGAGGCCTCCAGCTCCTGGGCTGCGGGAGGAGGATGCCAAACTGAGCAGAAGTGATGCCCAGCACAGCCTGAGATCTACACGTCTGTCCTACCTTTGGCAGCTTCTGCTGGTTGATCGCTGCATTTGTGACTCGCTGGGGCCGGGTCTTGTTCTGTAGCTGTACTGCTGAAATCGAGAGACGCGGAATTGTGGGTTTTCTTTTGTTCGCTTTGTTTGGCTGCTCTGTTTTCTCCTACAGTCCTTGCCCGGTCACTAGAACGTTGCCTTCCCAAGGTTAATGGCAGTGGTGCGGAGCCGCCTTCCTCCAGCGGGCTTGGGGCTGTTCTTAATTACTCTGCTGTTGTGGAGAGATTGTTGGGAGGAGGAAACACAGAGAGGAGCTGCTAGAGACGATGTTCTCCATAAAATGTGCAAAGAGACAGTAAATCAAGCGAAGTTCTTTCTCTGTTTTCCTTGTCACCAGCCCACTGATAATAGCCAAGTGTCAAGGTTTGTCCTCTTTGAAAAAAACGGGTCGGGCATGTCGGGAGAAGTGTTGAAATACCTGCTGGTCAGATTATTAGTTTTTTTTTTTTTTAAGGAAGTTGGCGTGATGTTGTGGGTGTCTGTGAAGATGGTTGTGCTGCCTTCCACAGCAGCTGGTAGTTCATGTTTTTCCCATGTGTCCACTGGGCCCCAAGCCAGTTAAGTGTTTGAACTGGTACTGTTACTGTACTGAACTTTTCCACGCTCATGGCCGCAATGGAAAGTTAGCCAAAGCCAAGCTGAACTCCAGCCACTGGCAGCTTTAAAGCCTGTTTCTTGTGTTGGTTCTTTGAGTCGGAAACTCCACGAGCAGAGGTGGGTTCCTGCTCCTGCTGGTGCCTCGCTTGGGTTTCGTTGGCTTTCTGAGGTCATCTTGGTCTGTTCGTCTCTTAGGGATTTAAGTGCAAGGCTGCAGCTGGTGGCCATTTGGCTCTGGGGTTGGAATCCCCGTGTGGGAGCATTGGTCCTCCAGCTCTGTGCTCCTTCTCAGGTGGACGAGGCCACGGAGCAGTGAGCGGCTGGAGGAGGGGCTGCTCATGGAGCCACGGGGCCTCACACTGCAGCCTTCTGGGGGATTAGGAGTCAATCAGGCTGCTCGGGAAATGAGACTGTGACAAGGTGCGTGTTTTCCTCCAGATGTTTTTCTGTTTAATCTGAAACACAAAAGTTGTTTAATTAATTAGGACAAACACAGTGGCAGATTTAGTTGGTGATTCCTTCGCTTCCTCCGAGATTTTAGAGCACGACAGTTCGTGTCTTGCCTGGCAGAATGTTTCAGCAGGGATTACTGGTTTTTATTATTTATTAACTGCCCCGTTCTTTCTCCCTCATCTCCGTTTTTTAAGTCTACTGTCTTACCTTTTCCTCTTTCTCATGACCCTGGTGATTTAGGTGGAGGGCCAGGTTGTGGCCTTATTGGTCCAGAATTTAGAGCGCCTGGATGAAAGTGTGAAGGAGGAAGCTGATGGTGTCCACAACACCCTGGGTAAGTGGCTGGTGCATGGCTCTCGCTGCTGTCCGTGTGCTGTACAGCAGGGGTGGGTTATCCCACCCCTTCCCTTCCTCCCGTCCCTTGCACTGCCAGCACTGCAGTGGATGTCCTGGGGCAGCTCCCGAGGACTGGGGGAACGAGAGACTGAGCTGAGCACAGGTGGGGACAGACGTTTGTTTTCTGTGTCTTTCCCATCAGCAATCGTCGAGAACATGGCAGAGTTCCGGCCAGAGATGTGCACAGAGGCTGCACAGCAGGGCCTCTTGCAGTGGCTGCTCAAGAGGCTGAAGGTGAGTATGTTTCCTGGTGTCGTGTGGGAGATACCTCAACGAACCCTGGCAGGCCACTGCTCTGAACACTGGTGTGCTCCAGATGTGGTTGGGTCAACATTGAAGGCCCAAGGCTATTTATTACTGGCTCCTCCTGTCTGTAGAGGTTGTCTTGGTCCAGAGAAGGGCAACAAAGCTGGTGAAGGGTCTGGAGAACAGGTCTTACAAGGAGCGGCTGAGGAACCTGGGGTTGTTTAGCCTGGAGAAGAGGAGGCTGAGGGGAGACCTTATTGCCCTCTACAACTACCTGAAAGGAGGTCGTAGTGAGGTGGGGGTCGGTCTCTTCTCCCATGGGACAAGTGACAGGATGAGCGGAAACAGCCGCAAGTTGCACCAGGGGAGGTTCAGGTTGGATATTAGGAAAAATTTCTTCACTGAAAGGGTTGTGAAGCATTGGAACAGGTTGCCCAGGGCAGTGGTGGAGTCCCCACCCCTGGAAGTGTTTAAAAGCCGTGTCGATGTGGTGCTGACAGACTTGGTTTAGGGACCCTCGCAGTGTGGGGGGGAATGGTTGGACTCGATGATCTTAAAAGTCTCTTCCAACCAAATGATTCTGTGATATGTGAATACAGTGAGTTCAAAACTTGCCTCAAACTGGGAGTTGTGTCCCTCTTAGCTTACTGTAAATAGCACAATCGAAGGGTTTGTCTGTACGTCTGAGAAGCTCTATGTGATGCGATGCAGGTCTGCAAGAAGCGCTCCTGTTTTTGCAGGGTTTGCCTGGAAGAGTATCTGTAATGTGGAGTCCAGACCAGTTAGTATGAACTTGAGACGTCACTTAAAATACGGCAGTTTTGTGCACAAGTGCTTGTGTGTTAGAGAGCAACACATGATGTGTTTTCTGAAATACAGCTGTTGGTGGCACGAGCAGACTTTCAGAATAGGGATGAGCCCCACACATGCATTTAACATCATGGAAAACTTATGACAGGAAAGACATTCCGTGCTGGAAACCAATGCAGACTGTTCTCAGGGGTTTTGAGCCAACT
This sequence comes from Bucorvus abyssinicus, assembly GCA_009769605.1. Lineage (NCBI taxonomy): Eukaryota > Metazoa > Chordata > Aves > Bucerotiformes > Bucorvidae > Bucorvus > Bucorvus abyssinicus. The sequence continues at coordinate 555,837 of CM020047.1, forward strand.
TGGTCAAACCTGCTTGTGCAGGGCAGCGTGAAGGGTCAGAGCTGAGTTTCTGCAGGAGCACACACCCCCCATTGCCCCTGAATCAGAGAGCAATTACTGGTTTGTCACTGAGGCACACTGCAAAATTTCTGCTGTGGTTTGGTTGAAGTGTGGCTCATATGTTCGGTGATTTAAGTGCACTTTGAATCAGTGAAAGCCAGAGACCGTGCCCTGACAGCTCTTGTGTTCTTCTTCCCCGACAGGCTAAGATGCCTTTCGACGCCAACAAGCTGTACTGCAGTGAGGTGCTGGCAATTCTGCTCCAGAATAACGATGGTGAGACGTGCCTTTGGTGTTGGTACTCTGCTAGGGGAGGATCCAGGCTTCCTTCAGATCGCAGCAGCACTCTTCCACCTTTGGCCTCCCTCTGCTCGCGCTCTCCCTCCCATGTGTGCTCTCGCACATGCATCCCCCTCTCTTCCTCTGCAGCTTTTGCACTCTGTCAAGTTGTATTGATTTTGTTCACTGATGTATCAGTGTTAGATGGCTGTAAAATCTGACAGTTAGCTTCATTTTTCTCTCTCTTTTCCCCCTTCCCCCCACCTCCGTCTAGACAACAGAGAATTGCTTGGGGAGCTGGATGGGATCGATGTGCTGCTTCAGCAGTTATCTGTGAGTAATTCGCAATCGCCCTCTCTGCCGTCAGGAGACTCGCAGGCAGGGTGGGAGGAGGTGGAGCAGGTTCTGGCAGTAGCGCTGTCCTAGCGATCCAGGGGTTCTGGAGCACAGCTGGGCAGTGTATGGAGTGGTGGCACAGCCCCTGAGTAACTTCCATACAAGCGTATCATCCACGGTGGGTGAGGTTCATCGTCTGTTAAAGACTGAGCTAACAGAAGTTGAATTATTTTGTTATAACCGCATGGCGAGCTGGAGACAGACCATCTTCAGCATTCTCCACCCCAGCACTGGGCTGCATTGTCCCCGCTGTTGTGCTGGCTGGAGGTAATGCGTTTGCAGTTCACTTGTGTTTCTTGAGGCAGCGCTGTCTGCAGCAGCCTCACGTGTGGCTGGTGCCTGGAGTTCTCCAGTAACCAGCGTGTTCACAAACTCTGGATGTCCCTTTGCAGGCCTATGTTGTCTTGTGTGAGGCTGCTGCACCAGGGCACGTAAAACACCAGCAGAGTTACCAGAGAGAACATGTCAGGGCATTTGGGGGTAATTTTGCTTTCTTTGTCATGCAGGTGTTTAAACGACACAACCCCAGTACGGCAGAAGAGCAGGAGATGATGGAGAATCTGTTTGACTCCCTTTGCTCCTGCTTGATGCTCAGTTCCAATCGCGATCGCTTCCTGAAGGGCGAGGGTCTGCAGCTGATGAATCTGATGCTCAGGTACCAGATAACCGTGCGGTTTTCCTGCCTGCTGTTGATGTACCAACACAGGTTCTGGCTGGATATTTGTGGCTTTCCATTTATAAACATTCTCTGTTACCATATTTGTCTGCTCCCTCTTTTTCTCTAGCATGTAAGTTGGACCTTCTGACATCTAGGCTCCATTCTTTGCCTTTAGCTTTGTTTCCTAAGAACTGGGTTTACCACAGCAGCTGTGGGAAGGTACCAGTGCAAGTGGGTGTGGCAGACACCCAGATGAAAGGATGCTGCAGGTCAGGCCACCGATCCTCTCAGGTCTAAAAGACCCCATGAGGGTGACACAGAACCTTTGGATGTCTCTAGGAAAAACGGTTTTCCTTTTGTTCCCCAGTTCGAGCTTCTCTGTGTTGTGTATCCTCTGAGCTGGTGAATTTTTTGAGTCCCCAGGGCTCTCTCTCCCCTTTCCCTTCCTTGCCTGGTCCTGGGTCATGCCGGCTGTGCTGGCTGATCCCTCCGGGGTGCGGGACGGAGCGTGGTGGGGCCATCCGGTGTTCCCGGTGTGCCAGTCCGGTGCGGTACCTGGTTAGCAAAGGCCAGCAAGAAGCGATGTGTTCTGTGGCGCCTGGCTGGGTAGTGAGCAGCAGTGGGGAACGGCACAAATAACCAGAGGAGGATTATTCAAATAGCAGCACTGGGCTTTCTCGAGGCTGATGAAGGAAAAGCTCCAGAGCTCGGGAGGAGAGGCAAGCCTCCCTCTGCCGCGAGCGCTAAGCTGCTGAGCCAGCCTCGCGGAACTAATTACTGGAGCTCTCGTGCCATCGGGTGGGACTTGGTGTCAGGATTTTTAATAGCTTTTTTCCCCACCTTTGGACTCTTTACCACTCTCTGCACTGTGATCCCAGCTGGAAAATTACGACAAGGAAAATCTCTCCCTGGATGCATTTCCCACCCCGCCCCCCAGCAGTTGTGGAGGGGTTTGGAGGGACAAAGCACTGCCAGCAGCAGCTGCGCCTAGTGGGAGGAGTTTCCAAGAGCTCGGTCTTTTGACTCTTAGGAACCTGATTTATTGTACAGTCTGAATGCAATTGGTGAAGTGACAGTGGGAAAAAAAGGAACAATTCATGGAGTGTTCCCCAGAAGCTTCTATCACTTCTGCCTGTGAGCATGGGCTATGTTGACAGGTGATTATTTTATGGTTTTTAAACTCTTCTAATCCAGCTCAGATAAGTAGAAAAGTTGAAGTGGTTCTCATCTGGCTCTTTGAACAAATAATATGAGTTGCTGGTTGACTGAGTCTTATTGCCAAACCAGCTCCCTTCTGGCCCCGACCTGTCCTACATGGCCAGTCTCGGCTGGAGAGAGCAGCACCTCGCGGGGCAGGGAGGGGAGACTTCTTCTAACGGTGTCTTCAGCCTACACTTGGAAGTGTTGAGCTGGTACTTTGGTTGTTTTTTCATGTTTTTCCTCTTTTGAAGAGCTGCCAACCGCTTCTCTTAGTACTTCACACCATCGGTGGTGTTGACATGTCACTTTGTTCCTATACAGGAGTTTCTTTTTTTGTCTCAATACTCTTAATGAATGAACCGTGGGGTCATGCCTGTAACCTAAACTACACGAAATCAGTGACCTTCAGCACTTCAGAGCTTCAGCCTGGCTGCTGGGGCAGAGCCGCAGACCTCTCCTGGAGCTTTTGCTTTTGGTGGACGTGGTGTTTCCTTACTGTGTTGAGCTGCTGCTGGTAGGGACGGCTCAGATGGGGCTGTGTTGGTGTTAGTGAAGGGTTAATGCGGATCCTCAGAGCCGCAGGAACGCGATGCTGAGCTCTGCTGTCTCTCGGCATCTCTGGTAAACCAGCTTTCTGGTTCCATGTTTTGTCGGCAGTGAGGGAGTGAACGACGGTGGAGCCTCTGTGGGAGGAGATGAAGGAGGGAGTGCTGGTTGTGATGATGGAGTCGGGGAATGGGAGTGGGGAGCAGGCCGCTGCATTAGCAGGGGAGGCTTTGGGCGTGCTCAGCTGCTGCCGTGGGGGTACCTGCCTGTGCAGGTCGTGGCTGATTGATGGTAGAAAGCTCTGCTGCACTTGGTGCTCTGGTGAAGAAAACAGGGCATGTTTCTGTCGCTTTCCAGCTGCCAGACAAAGGGTCTGGGAACTGTTGCTGCCAGGTTCTGGTGTTTGCTTGCTTGTGGGTTTTTACCTATCTTAATATCCAGAAGATACCAAATGGCTTTTAGTTCTGTTAACCTTGTCATCATTGGGAGTTCTAGTGGCGAGTGCTTCGTTGCTCCTCGGGGTGCTCCATGTCTGGCAGCACTGCCCTGGTAACCGTGGGCTGCTGTTGCAGCTGGGGTGCAGACTGGGATAGCTGGGATCTGGAGAGCTGCACGGCATCATGGCACTGTTGGGCCTTTTAGATACCCTCGTGATGACCAACAGAGTAGAAACGCCGCTCAGTTGTGATTGACCACTCGCCCACAAACACAGCAGAATGTTTTTCTCTCCTGTCGGTGTCCTCTGACGATGGGGGGGAGAGATCTGTTATGTTTTGTTTTTTCTTTGAAGGCGGTTAATCATTGTGCCATGGGCTGTGCAGATGAAAGGACGAGTAAGCAAAGAGGAAGGTTTATTGACATGATGAGAGATAGATAAGCTGTGTGAGAATGAAGATATCAGGCCTGAATCTCCATTACTGTCTTGGGGAATGGAGCGTTCTGTATCTCTTGCTGCCCAATACATCTGGCTGAGCCGTCCTGTTAATAACGGCCCTGCACACAGACCCGCAGAGCACCTCGGCCTCTTTCAGCTGAGCGTTCGGCGTGCTCCAGAGAGTCCTGCAGACCTAACGCAGGCAGGGCTGTTTCTGTGGTGCTAGACTGTTAAGTGTGTGGCCACCAGCGAGAGCTGCTGTAGGGTTGTGTGAACTTCTACTGGTTTATGGGGAGGCAGCGGTAGCACCTCCCCATAAGGCAAGCACGGTGTGGCTGGTGTGTCACATGTGGCCACAGCAAGCTGTGTCCTGGGCTTGGTGTCCTGGGCTTGGTGTCCTGGGCTTGGTGTCCTGGGCTTGGTGTCCTGGGCTTGGTGTCCTGGGCTTGGACTTGTGGGTGGCCACTGGGATGGGGCTTCACTGGGCAAGGGTGTGGGAGGGGAGCAGGGCGGTCTAGGAGGAGACCAGAGCGAGAAGGACGGAGCCTGTGACAGCAGAAACGAAGTAGGGAGTTTTGAAGTAGGATGAGCACATGGATACACACACACACACATATACATGATCTGATTTGCGTCTCTGCAGCAATGGAGGCTCGCTGTTTTATGGAGCGTCTTTATCGACAATAAGATGGTTTCTCAAGGTGGTAGCCACCAGTGGGAAGTTTATAAGTGTCAGAGGGAATTAAATTCCTTTGTTCCCTAGGTCAGGAAGCTCTGTTCAGCACACGGTCCCCAGCCCTGCCTCGGTGACCCCCGAGCAGTTCACCGTACAGAGCCGAGAGAGAAGCCCAGGCTGGTCGCACCAGCATCCTGCGCACGCTGACGGGAAGCTTATTGCTATTGAAATTGTGTGGAGGTTTGGAGAGGCAGCCCCTCGGTTCTTGGGGAATGTGTCAGGAAGGTTCTCTGTGGCACAGGAACAGTGCTGGGTGGCTTTCCCCGTCATCAATGCAGGCTCGTGCGTGTGCGCACAGGGAGCTCACGGGTACGTGCATCCCTTGGGCAGCGCAGCGGTTCTGGGGCCTTTCGTGACCCTTGGAAAGGCATTTGCTCCTTACGGCAAAACCAAGGTGAAAATGGATGACTCTGCATGGCTCCCCAGAGCTTGACTGCAGCTATTTCAGGGTGTATTTTTTATGATTAGTAAAACTCTGTAATGTTTTCTTATCGGGCTGCTTCTAATGACGCCATGGAAATGTGGACAGTCTTTACTAAATCTTCTGGCTAATTAAACAGAACCATTTTACGCAGCACTTTCCCAGGAAATCCAGTATTCTGCTTTGCTAGTGTTCTGGAAAGTCCAAATACTGATAGTGTCGGTTCTTTTCGGAATAATAAATGTTCTCTTGGGGGCAAAGGTATTAAAAGGAGGAGAACAGTGGTTAGCAGATGAAGTTGTAATTCTGAGCTCCCCAGGAAGACCGAGGTCACTCCCTGGTTGGCGATGCTCACGTATGCTTGTCTTTGAATTAGTGTTTGGCTAAAAGTTCCCTCAATAAGCACAGATGAGACTAAGATAAACTGCTTGCCCTCTGGCAGAATAAATATTTCAAATAAAATCAACCCGAGACAGTCCAGTCAAGCAGCTATTGATCTTTAAAAGCCTGAACTTAAACCCAATGCATATTCCAGAGATCCGCTCTGTGCAACCTTCCTAAATGCTGATCAATATGCAATTACTTCCCCTGAAAACATTTCTTAGTGTCTGGCCTGAGCAGTGTTTTATTCCTGGCCCCTGCAGCAGGGAGGTGCTGAGCCCCCTCCTGCACCGCCCTTCACTGGGGGTAGAGCTCGCTGCTGCGCCCGGTCCCAGCTGCCCGTGCGGCCTTTGACAGCCGCTCTGTGCCCGTGGGAAGCACCCGCGGCCGCGCTGAGCATGGGAGCTTTCCTGTCTGAGCACCGCAGGGTAGCGCAGAGCCACTGGTGCGTGTCCGAGGAGAACCATTCTCTCGTCATTGCTCAGGGCAAGAGCACGGCTTGTTTCGGGGGGATTTATTGTATGTACGTGTAGCGGGGTATTCGCTAGAGAATAAATGATCCGAGAGAAGAGAAAATCAGAGGAGGTCACCATGCATGTGGGCGGGTGATGGTGAGGCTTGTGACCACCCTGCTGCGAGGGAATGTCCTGGGCCAGGCTGGCCTCTAGGGACGCTGGGGGCTCGTTCTTCAGCTCACATTCGCTCCTGCAGACGTTTACCTGGTCTGTTGGTTTTATGGGCTGTATTAGCGACAGCTTTTTCAGCGCACGTTTCATGAGGTGTTTTGAATTTTCCCCTGAATCCGTCTTTCTGGTTTGAGAGGGACAGGGCCTTTGGAGATCATCTCCAGACCATTGGTGTGTCACTGGTGTGAGGCACCAGCATCCTGAACTGGCATTAACACAAGACAGCCCAGACTCCGTCTGCGTCCTTCCAGACGTGATTTCTGGAGATGGGGTGTTCCTCGCTACAGCTGACCACCCAGCTTTGCTTACCAAACTTACTCCTTTATTAAATTCAGATGTTGCTAGATCGAAATCCCAATCTTGGTGTGACAGTATTTGCCTTGTGTGTCCAGCCCTGTCTCCTCTGCCATTTTGTGCCAGTATTTGTAAGGTAATGGAGAAATAACTCCTTCAATGGCCAAGAAATAAGAAAATAAAACCATAACAATGAAATACATAAAATGAAATAAAAAGAAAATAGAAAATAAAAAGAAATAAAAGGCATTAAAAAAGCAATAACCAAGAGAATATTCTCCACCACAGTTTTGAGAAGAGTCAATATATGGATATTTGACTGAATGTTTGTCAATACAATGATTTGGCTTCTTGAAGAAAGTCTTGCTTAGAGCTTTTGCTCAGACTTTTCATACTTTCTGGGTCGTATTTGTTTCCCTTTTCATGCTGTGTCCTTAAACCAGTGTGATCCAAAGCTCCTCGTGTCCCTGGAAAGTTTGTCTTGCCTCTTTCTCTTCACAGAGAGAAGAAGATTTCCCGCAGCAGTGCCCTGAAGGTGCTGGACCATGCCATGATTGGCCCGGAGGGCACAGACAACTGCCACAAGTTTGTGGACATTCTTGGCCTGAGGACCATCTTCCCACTCTTCATGAAGTCGCCCAAAAAGATAAAGAAAGTTGGAACAACCGAAAAAGAACACGAAGGTAGGTGTGCTTCCAGATCCTGCCCCGCGTCCTGGAGGAGGGGAACGGAAGGCAAGCGAGTGGGAAGTGCCTGTACCGGGGATGGAGGGCACAGGGGATGGCACACCCAGGAGGGGATGGCGCATTGCTGGTCTTCCCAGGGCTCCTCCTGCTGCTCTCCGGCTCCGGCTGCCTGCCCGGCCGCTATCGCAGGCCGGCCGTTGTCGACACGCTTGCCCTGCTTGTTTTGGTATCAGCAGTTCCTGGCGATTCCATTTCATGCACTGTAATAAGTTATTTTACTCCTGTAGGGTCTGTTGTTTGAAGCTCTGACTCTTTGATGCAAAACTCTTTTGAAAAGAGTAATGAGGCAACTACAAATGTCACCACCACAGCAGTGTTTTCATGGCTCTGAGCACTGAAGTGTGACTCGATGAGCATCAGGCATTGCAGAAATAAACTGCGTGCTTTTGAAGTTGCTTTTTTTCTTCTCTCTCTTTTTTTTTTTTTTTTTTTTTTCCTTCTTGCCCCTGAAAAACTCTGCTTTAGCAGAGATCTGTGGAGTATTACTACAGGACCTTGTGCTGAACTGAGTCTGGGGTCAGCCCCTCCTGCTCTGGGAACATTCTCTTTGCCATTTTGATGATAACTGACTATGCCTTGAAGAAACTTTGCTGCCAGTGATGCCTCAGGTTTTGTGCCAGTTCACTGCTTGTCTTGGTTCTGTAAAGGGTGAATATCGTCAAAAGCTGACGAGGTGTAAGTGGGTGGCAGGGTTGCGTCGTATCCACCCTTAACTCCTGCAGCAAACCAAGGGAGGATGAGAGGAAACAGCCACAAAACGGGAGCTCTGAACGCAGACACCCTGCTCAGTGCTGTCCTGCCAGCCCGGGTGGAACAGATGTCCCAGAGCTCTTCGCTTTGGGAGAGGCAGGGTAGGGTGCCTGTCCAGGGGCAGGGAGTGCTGCCTCCTGCCCCCTTTCCGGACGCTGGGCTGGGTGCTGCCTGGAAGAGTTGCAGAGCTGGGGCAGCTCAGCGGGCATCTCCTTGTTCTCCTTCTTCGTGAGGATAGGGTGGTGAGGAAGAGGAGGGGTGAAGTCAGCAAGTGGCTGTTTTCTTGAGCCCTGTGCAAGTGGTGATCTGATCAGGACGTTTGTTCCGGACACTGTTAATGAAGCGAGGCACACCAGGGCTGGGCGGTGGGTGGAGGCGGGAGCTGGCAGTGCCATGGGCTGGGGGCACATGCGTGGGCACGAATGGAGAGCAGGGGCTTCCCTGCAGCCCAGTGCCAGCTGTGGGGACGGTGCAGTCCCAGGCTGCCAGCTCCAGTTCCTTATCTGTCGTGTGCTGTGCTGCTTGTCTGGGGGAGATAGTGGAGAGGAAGAAGTGCTGTGTGCGCCCTGGGGTTTGTGCTCTAAACCTGCCGAGTGCGGCTGGGCCTAGATGATGGCTTTGGGGGATGTTTTGAAGTCTTCATTTGCAGTATGAAAATAGGGTTGTTTAATTCGTCTTACCGAGGGAAAGCTCGAGCTGGAATATGAGCTGCTGAGGAGGGATATGGGTTTGTGGCTCATGTCGTTGACGTTCAGTTGTCTCATCTGCTTCATCTGGAGGCTGCCCATGGCCTCTGTGTGAGATCCTGGCTGCACTGAGGGTTAGGTACCAGTCTGGGAAACCCCAGTGGGGTCAGTTCCTGACTAGCTAAGAGAGCAAACTCGCCCTTGGGGAGCTGGAGTGATCCGTGCGGACAGGCCTCGTACCCACCCCTGGCTCGTTAGTATTCAGAAGAAATGGAGGACATTAAGATGAGTCCAGAAACCCGTTCTGTTAAAATAAACTCTCCCTAAAACGCTGTGCTAGTAAAGTCCAATTTTCTTTGTCTTGCATCACTGGGCAGGTGAGTTACTGAATTTCTAACGATGGGAGTTAATTGAGCTGTTGAGCAGGGTTCCCCTGGAGGCTGTCACAGCCATTGTCCTGACTCGTGTATAAGCAGCACAGTATATGTTTTTACTCTGCCAAATGTCGCACCAGCCATACAGTAATTACTCTGTGCTCGGGGACACGGCTGGGCCGCGGTCGGCTCCTGCGACCGAGCGGGAATGCAGCGGCTGAGCATCGGTGCCTCTGCACCGTGTTTGTCCCAGGAACACGCTGCTTTCTGCACAGCTCTTTGTTTATTTATCTAAAAGAATGCTCGTGTTCGGTCTTGTCATCTCCTCCAGTAAAAACTTCATCCTGTGTAAAAAAGCTTAAAAAAATTAATTAAAAATTAATTAGAACGATTCTCTTCTGCTGGGAGAGCGTTGTTGTGTGTGTCAAATGGAGGAACGTATTCCCTTGAAGGATTAACTGCAGGGGCTTTGTAGTGGCGGCGTCACTGTTAGTTACAGAGCGGTTCTGAGGAGCTGTGCACGCCTTCACTGTGATGCCACTGAGGCGGTGCCGGGACCGACAGCCATGGTTCTGCTGCGAAAATGGGCTGCCCACCCTGGGGTCTGATTACAGCTGCTTAAAGAACAGCCCTGCTGAGACGCTTCAGCGCTGGGGAGGAAATCCATCAGCTCTGCCAGGAGCTTTGTCCGCTGACACCCAGCCCCCTCGGCCCACCCTGGGTGTCCCCTGGGCCGAGGGTGCTGGGACCAGCAGGGCTGAGGGTGCTGGAGCTGTGGTCAGCTGCAGAGGCTCTTCTCATCGGACATCCAATGCTCCGTCTTTGGAGCACAAAATCTTTTGTATGTGTATGGTAGTAAGAAAATATTCCCCTTGTCTTTATTTTATAGTCGTGTTGCTTTTTACTAAGAGATAGTCTATAAAATAATGTTTATTTTACTGTCTTAAAGGCGGTGTTCTGAATATGACAAAATAATAAATACCCTGGTGAAAAAAAACCCTCACTGTGACTTGGGGAGCTGTTATTTATTACAGAAATTTATAATCCAAATTAAGTTTGATAAAAATAGCTTTCTGTAATGTATTTCTGTTTTTAAAAGCTAGCATAAAGGTGGCAGTGCTGGTTAGCTGCGTCTTAAACACTGTCAGTGTTTAAAAATGGTTTTACTCTAGGGAGCCTGTGAACAATTTAAATCCGAACTGCACATATTTGTGCTTTATCTACACTATGTAATAAGGAAGAAGAAAGGGAAAGTTTCTGAACTGTCTGGAAGGGCAGAGCCATGTCAGTGCGTGACTGCGGGGAGTGAACAGGAGCTGGGCTCTGGGTTAGGAGTGAGGTCTGGAATCACGCCTCGGGGTTGTGAATTGCGAAAGGCAGGGGATGCCCACCCAGTGTCCGTGTTCCCAGAACTCCCCCGCCGCAGAGCTGAGCCTCGGCTTGTCTGCGCAGCCCACAGGGCTGCCACAGCGCTTGGCTCTGGCTTCCCGCGCCGCAGTCGAACCGAAGCCTTAGATGCTGACTGGAAGTTCTTGAACAGTCTCAGTGAGCTGAGAATGGAGAACACACGTTCCTTTGGAACTGGTCTGTGGCGGAGCGGACGTACTGGCATGACAGGCCGTGTGTTCTGCTCCTTCGCAGGGCAGCTGTTTGCAGTCTGGTTGTGCTCCCTTGGAGAGTCTAATGAACTGCACCAGGATGTTTGTCCAATTCATCTTCATTTAAGTGCCTTCTCTTGACGTAGGTGTCAGTTTTACTTAGGAATGCTTAATTTGATAACCTGAGAATTAGTTCAGCCAGTTTCCAGGTGAGAATTCCTGTCACTGTGGGTTTTTGCCTGTTTGTCCTCTGCCAATAAGGAGCCTTTTCTGGAGATGCTCAGCTATCCGCTTCCTCTACAAAACAATCGCTAAGCCCATCTCCTGGTAAATGTGCTCTTAGTCCTTCACTGAGAGGCAGCAATGCCCGTGGGACGAGCATCTGCTGCAGGACTGCATTCCCTGGGCATGGAAAAGGGAAAAGGCAGCCACAGAAAAGTGTCCTGATGAAGCGTTACCGTTATTAACCCCCCAAGTACCCCCTGCCAGCCAGCAGAAAGGGTTTCATTTGGTGGTCTTCTGAAGCAGGTACCTGGGGAAGGCATCAGGCTACTTAAACAGGGCTTTATGACACCAATTTGTTATTTTACCATCAACCCTCCAGAACGTGGCAGGAATCTGTTACGTGAATGAGCCATGATGGCGTGTGTAGAGTCAAATTCATCTCAATTAACACGTGCTCCATTCCAGGAACATCACAAAAATAAACTTTCTCCATTGATAGGGAGGACTTTGTCTCACATTCAGCACAATAGGTTCCACCTCACCGGGAGCAGTGCCTGGCAGCTTCCTCCGCCCCTCCAGGCCCTGCTTTGTCCAGCAGTAACATCAGTATTTCTTACTGGTGTTGGCATTTAAGATAAGATTTTTCTTGGCAAAATAGTGTGATATGTGAGTGGGTTACTCTTTTAAAACGTAGGTTATTAACAGATGTGAAAGTGCGTCAGCTCGTTGGATGCTGCATCACTGGAGTACCATGTCCCTGGTTACCATAACAAACCAGAACACCAGTGGAGTGCAGGACTGGTCAGTGTTCCGTGGTGTTACAAGCTGCATTCCCAAACCTCTGTCTGAAGGCATTTCATAGCCCCCTGAAAGCTGCGCAGAGGAGACGCTCCAGAAGCCACCTCTTGGCACCCTTTTCTGCTGCAGTTGCGCGCCTGGTCCCGGGGAGTTTGGGCAGCGGGGCCTCGGAACGGGCATCCTCCCTCCCAGCCCTGGGGAGCTGCCGGTCCCAGGATGTGCCAGGGGCTTCATCCAGCTTTCCCAGCAAAAAGCCGTGAAGCTGCAAGGTTTTTGTGTAGGAAGGGTGGCAGTTTCTAAAAGAAATGCCTTCCCTTTTTTTTTTTTCTGGTACTTTCCTGCTCCTAATTAGAAACCACAATTTATCTGAAGAGTTCTTTACCAAACAGCAAGCTCTTAGCTGTGTTCCACAGCGTTCACCAGAACACTCTGCTTGTCCACCTCATGGCTGCTGTCCCCCTGCCCCAGAAGCCTTTCCCTTCCTCCCCCCAGCATGCTGAGGTTCCTCCCCTGCCAAGCAGATGTCTGTTAGAATGAAATGTAAAAAAAAAAAAAAAAGGAGGGGGGGATAATAAAGGCAGAGGAGTGTAATGTTACGGCTTGATTTGACAGGACCTCCTGCTGTTGCAGCTGCCAGTGCCAGCCATGGAATAGATTAATCTGTATTCCAACACGCTGCAGTTCAAGTCAAGATCGATCTAATTAGGGTGTTTTAAACACCGCTTGCATGCTGAGGGCTCCATGCCTGTCTGGAGCAGGAAGGGCTCCCAGAGCCTGGGGTGCTCCTGGCCGGAGCAGGGCCCTGGAATAGCCGGGTGAACCTGTGGGACATGACCTGCCCAGAGCCAGGACGTGACCGGGGCACTGTGGGGAGCGGCGGAACATGTGAGTGAACCAGCCGGTGGGGCAGAAAACAGCGTTATCGCTAGTAAGGAGCACCCTCTGTCTTCCCATACCCATGAATTTGTGGGTTCGGGGATGTCTGTACCATGCACACAAGCTGCCGACTGGTAACCGCGGGGGCAGCGGTGCTGAGCGTGGCTGCTTTTGGTGTTTGCTGCTCAAAGGCAACATCTAGTTGTTCTTAGAAATGGGGGCTTGGAGCATCGTCTGCCTTCGGCCCTGTGTGTTGCCCTCCCTGACAGGATGCTGTTTGAGCTGGTGCTGTGGACTAGGAGCCTTGGCAGGGAAGTTCCCAAACCGCTCAGAGGCGGGGAGCTGCCTGAGGGCCATGAGCAACTCGTGGCTCTGCCAGCCGCAGGTTCCGCTTTCTGAGCTCAGAGCAGCACCAGCCTCTCGCCACCTTCCAGAGCAAACATGGTGATTCTGGACTTCAAACATTGTGTAGGTGTGAGAGATCCCTTGGTGCAGGGAAAATGGTGAGAGCCCCTCATCCGCAGGAACCTCCTCTCCAGACCAACGCCTCTCACTCGTGACTGCTCCTGTAAACGCTTCCACTCACGGAGCGACGGTCCAGCCACTTACCCCAGCACCTCCCTTGCCGGGGGCCTGCCCTGTTTTCGGCTGCTGTCCTCGCACACGAGTGTTGGTGTTTGTTGTTGCATTACGGTGTAATCGTGGTTTTGGTGGGGAGCATGGAACGCACTGGTGCGTTTCTTTCAGGAAGCCGATCAAAGGAAAGGTGTAGGTAGTTCAGAAGGACTGCTGTGAAATATGGTTTTGAACATTTTGACCAGGCAGCTCAATATTTCCTGAATTTTCTGGAGTGATATGTTGAAAGAGTACCCTCATTCTTAAAAAACCTGTGTCAGCTCCTTTAGACTCCTCAGTCGTTTTGAAGCTGTTATTGATAAAATGGATAAATCTCTGCATACGAGCACCAAAGCAAAAATGATGGTTAAACTACATTTCCTAGCAAAGGAATATTGAAAAAAAGCAATGAAGATCTATCATTGGTGAGAATATTGCTCCTAAAATACTGTGTCAACACTTCTAAACACGTCCAAAAAAAGAAGGCTTAGGAAAAGACTGTGCGGAATGCAGAAGGCTGGTGTCTGCCTGGAACAGCAGAGCCGCTGCTCGGCTTGATTTAAAAAAAACCTCTTCATTTTGTTGTTGTTTTTCCCCTTAAGGAAACAGGACCTTGCGAGGACTTTGGAGGCTTTTACGCTATTTTTTAATGTAGACACTTAATTTGGTGTCGCTCTCCATGGCGTGGCAGTTTCTCCGCAGCGAGAGCATGCGCCACCCCAGCCGGCGCCATCCCTCACCCCGCGTTAGCCTGTCGAGATGACAGAGCAGCTCGCGGGGCCAGCCACCCGATAAACCTGTTATCTCCCTGCTCCTCCTGCCAGCAGCTCTCCCAATCTCTTTGGTACATGAAAAATTGACACCACCTCGGGCAGAAATCTGTTTCTTGGAAGCCACATTTATAAGCAGCTAATGAAAGGGGGTGTGTGCGTGTGTCGAGGCTCCACTGCTCGCTGCCCCGGTGCAGTGCGCGGATGGTCTGGGCCGGCACGGCTTGGACCAGCCGCCACAGGCTTCACCTTCCATAGCAGCGGGAGCTGGCAGCTGGGGCAAAGCTCCCTGCCAACACGTCGGCATCGCTTGTCCTTTGTATGCCGGTGCAATTGATCACGGCTCCCCGTGGCTGCAGGCTGGGCAGCGCCAAGGAAAGGCGTGTCAAAGCGGTTTGATGGCAGTAAGGTGATGGTCCCTTTCCTCGGTACACCACGTTTCCCCCCTTCTCTCCCCACCACCGCTGGGGAGGGAGATGGTTATGGCCATTATTTTTCATCAGTCTTAATCAGCAAGATTGCAGCGAGGACATCTTGGAGACGTTACAGCTCTGCATACGCTGAGGTACTAAACCATCAGCTCTGGGCTTAGTGCCGGCCCGTGGGCAGGAGCAATTCCCAGTGACTTGACAGGGGAGAGAAGCTCATGCCTCTTGTTTGCTTTGTGCCTTTGTGCTGGGTTTTGTTTCCCCATATGAAAATCATGTCCTCTTTAATGCTGCCAGCATCATTCCTGGTACTGGCACACGAAGACAAGTGATTTGCATCTCCTGTGGTACCAGGGGGTGTATGGCCACCCCGCTTCCCAGTCACAGGAAAAGGGATGCTGACGCCTTCCCTGGGCTCCTTCCCCCACCTCGCCCGGCTCCCAGGGCTGAGCTGGTTCCTCCCTGCAAACTCTTCACAGGCAAAATGAGAATGAGCCGGAGCATGAGAGTTGTGACTTGAAAGCTTGACTTGAAGTGTTTCGAACCCAAGTGTGATTTTTTTTTTTTTTTTTTTTTTTTATGTATCAGAGAAGACAGCGAAGAGAAGCACTTGCTTTTGTACTTCACTGAAGTCTGGTACGGCCAAACATTAGTGGTTAAAGAAACGTTAGACACCCTACGTTAACGAGTGCTCTTGGAGATGGTGCTGCTTCCTGTCCCTCAAAGAGCAGGGAGCCCAAGGCCCCATTCGAAACACTGCGGTTTTGACCCCAGTGCTTTGTGCGCTGTTGGTGTGCGGAGCGTGCTGGGAAGTGTGCTGAGGAGGAGCTCCTGAAGGCAATGCCACCACCTCCTTTGGTGTCCCCCACCAGGGGACATTCCTGTTCCTGCAGAAGTCCTCAGAGCTCGGTCCTGCTCTCCAGAGGAGCCCAGCATTGCTGTGGCTCAAAGCGCTGGGTTCAGTCACTTCCAGGGCGAGGCCATGGTAGGACACTGACACGGGGGTCTCTTGTGTGCTCGCGGTGTCGGCTTTTTCCTTGGCTTCAAGGTTTGTGCTGTAAAATATGACCCCAGTGCAGCTGAGAAGACCGTAGAACGGGTTTATTTGGTTGCTCATGGTTTTGGTGTGGCACATAGTTTCTGCTTTCTGGAGCTCTCCTGTTTGATAACCATCCCCTCTGGCAACCTGAGGGACATTCGAGTGACAATGCTCGCTTTGGCCAGGGTCCCCTTTAGCCTGAGGGAGGAGGCAACATCCTGTGCCTTTAGCTGTGGTGGAGGGGCCAAGGAGGGAGTGTGAGCTGCTGGGCAGGTGTCCCAGCCTGGTGGGGGGGTAAACGGGGCAGGATTCGTGCTTTCCTTAGGTCACCGAGGAGAGGCAGGATCAGTGTGGCTGGAGCAATGCAGCAGAGCCCAAGGAGAGCTCGCTAGCCGGGCTGTGATGGGCGAGGAGCCGTCTGTGTTTGCTGCTCCGGCTGCTGCTCCGGCTGCTGCTCCGGCTGCTGCTCCGGCTGCTGCTCCGGCTGCTGCTCCGGCTGCTTTCGCCAGTGACGGGAAGGAACCAGGGTTCCGCTTATCAACAGCTATACGCGGGAGTGATAGTGGTAAATTTAATGCTCCTGTTCCTGTTCTCAGCATGCAATTTTCATTTTGTATCTCCAGAACATGTCTGTTCCATCCTGGCCTCCCTTCTGAGAAACCTGAGAGGGCAGCAGAGGACACGGTTACTGAATAAATTCACAGAGAATGACAGTGAGAAGGTGAGTGCTGAGAACGTGTCTGAGCCTCCGCGCTATCACCTGGGAGGATACTCGATAGCGCAGGGTGTTGGGTGCGCTCGCTAAGTGACTGAGAAGCCGTCTCTGAACCTGCCTGTAGAGACTTGTACTCTCCCGGCCATCGTTCTGTCGGCCGTGGTGTTGTGTACAGCTGGAGAACTGGACACGCCTTCAGTGCTTGGCCTCCCGCATCACATGTGTTCCCTGTGCTCCTGCACTTGGCAGTGGCGATTCCCAGTCCCAGGCTGTGTCTCTGCTGAAGCCTGATCCTATAGCACGTGTTGTGATGTTGTGTCGTGCTGGCTCCGTGAGACCAGGGCAGTGTGGAAAGGTGCTGGGGTTTGTAGTGAAGCTCTTCTGCAGTGAGTTTAGGAGTTGTTATAGCAGACATTCCATAGCCCCATTCCTAAATTAGAATGTGTCACTTCAGTGGTGTTTACTCTGGGAAATTCTTTCCAAAATATTTACATGGTGGTGGGTAGATCAAACAGCCACAGAACAGAAACAGCAGCTTTTGCAAACCAGCGTTCCCGAGGGATTTGTAAATTCTGCCACTGGGGAAACACTGGTTCCTTAACGTTCCTCATTAGCGTGTTTTAAAGATGCTTTTCATAACCTGTTCTCCCAGTTGCACAGAATTCCCTGTAACTAGGTAGGCTGTCAGTCGCCTGATGCAGTTCAGAGGAGAGCAGGAGCTGTACCGTGTCTGATGCGGTCTTGAACCGGAGAACCGCAGCGCAGGAGCGCGGGTGAGCTGGGGACGGGCGTCTGCTTGCTGCCTGTTAGCTGGAGCTGACGAGAGTGTTTTGTGGTGTGGGATCACGTCCCAGTGCTGCAGACTCAGCGTGCTCGTCCGACCAGTGCTCGTGCCGTCCTCCTGTACCGTGTTCCTTCCTGCAAGTGACAGAATTGCCTGTTTCTTCGCGAAGGCTGCAGCTGGCAGGAAAACAGAATGGCATGAAGGATTGAAGATGATTGCATTGTTCTTTTTCCTTGCTCAGGTCTCTGTGTTCTGCCCTTGCAGGTCGATAGGCTGATGGAACTGTATTTTAAGTACCTGGATGCAATGCAGGCAGCTGATAAGAAGATTGATGGAGAGAAACACGTATGTATTGCTTCAGTTTTGCCAGCTCATGTCTATAAGACCTTCACACAGGCATGTTGTCTGCACAGGACCTCTGCCTCAGCCAGGTCTCTCTTCTGAGCCGTGCCCTCATACCTGTGCCGGTACCTCTTTGTTCCTATGGCCCCTCTCTCTGGCTTCCAGTTAACCTCAGATAAAAGGGGCTGAGGACTTCTCTACAGCCAGTGCTTCTGTCCTTTTCTCAGGGTGACTGTTACTGGGGGGGACTCAGTCTGTGCTTCAATTTGCCTTCCCTTTTACTTGGCTGTGATCTTGCTTGGTTTGGCAGATGGAGAGTAAGTGAGATGCAGAGAGACAATTACATGATAATGTGCGAGGCCTCCTACCCTGGTCTGTAGAGTTCCAATCGGCTGCGAGAAAGCGTTGATTTTGATGAGTTAGAAGATGCTGCAGCCAAAGGCTGGTGTGCTCCCTGCACAGCAGCAGCCAGTTGTTTGAGTGACACGAGCCTTGGTGCCACACAGTACTTTCTTGGAACTGAAGCTGGAGCAGACTTTCTGAAAGAGAACGAGCTGTTGGAGTCAGGAAGCAGCTTGCAGAGCTGTTAGTGAGCTTGGCCAGCTTCCCACAAGATTATCTGTATCAGCACTGAAGAGGGCGTGAGGCTGATTAGCTCTGACGGGGAGTAATCACTGCAGGGCAAGCTCAGCTCAGCTGGGCTCAGCCGACCCCGGGCTGCAGCCCCCCGCCAGGCTCCAACAAGCAGCTGTCTGCCCACTGCCAGGGCTGCCTCGCTGGGCACTGGCTGACAGTCCGAGGGCATCGGAATGCTGCTGCGGGAGGGGAGCGAGGAATGGAGTGGCTTTTGCTGCTGCGGTCAGGCTCCATCTGGGCAGCCAAGGCTTCGCAGAGGAGCGGGGGCCTGCAGAAACACTGCCTTTGCCCTGTCCCGCAGTCCCTCCACGGAGCAGAGCAAGAAACGATTTACTCTTTCCGTTTCAGTGTTGGTACCCGTGGTTTAGAACTCAAAAGCCAGAAGGGATTGTTGTGGCTGAGGTCTGGCATACGGGCAGCTGCCCTAAGGCAATGCGCTGGGCTGGGGAAGGGGCTGGTTACCCAGAGAGATCCTGGCGTTAATGTCAGCACCTTAGCGAGCAGCCAGCATGAAGGAGGGCGAAGGGAATTTGCCTGGCAAGAATTTTGTGTAGAAGCTCTTTAATTAATAATATTAACCCAATTACTGATGCACAGGAGAAGAGAAACCATGGAACCTCAGGTTTTCCTCCTGTATCCCGAAGGCCGCTGGGCTTTCGCCCCACTGCAGGGCTCTGTAGCTGGATTGGCTGGAGAAATGATCTCAATTCTTCACTCCTGTTAGAGCTGATCTTAGCATTTGGCAGGATCATCTTGTTTGTGTGCAGTGGACTGGGTACATGTATGAAATACAGTGCTGAGGTCCGTTCCTGGTGTGGAACACCCTTGGGATTATCATTTGCTTTCTGTTGTGGTGTCCTTAAATGGTCAGTGGGACCCGATCTGCTGAATGTGAAGTGGCGCAAGCACTTTCCCCACGCAGAAGTGGGTAAAGCCATCATCTGTCCGTCAAGTCACGGCACTGTCTGGCTGTGACAGGATTTATGGAGCACTTTGATGTTTCTAGATGTGGCACATGAATCACTGGAGTGGATGCTGTGAGCGCTTGGTCCTTTAGGAACTGTGTTATGTCACCTGGGGGCTTTTGACCTTCCTCCTGCAGTGGAGGATGTAGTCTCTCAAAAATCCGGTATGCAGAGCCTCACCTTTCTCCCTGCCCCAAAGAAAAGTGATACCTGATGGGATTTTACAGGCTCAGCCTGTGCTGCTGGGTGCAGGTCCAGCTCTGATGGACACAGTGTCCTGGTGCATTACCAGAAGTGAAAGACTGATCACACGAGGAATGACCAAGTCTATCACACACGATGTTTAACCTCTAGTGGTGACACTGGCAGAAGCAGCTCCTGCTCTTGCAGTTCTCTTCCTTTCTTTTAGCTTGGCATATTTCAGTGATCCCCCGCTATGGCTGGGCAGAGGCGGGGAGGGAGGGGAGGACGCTCTGAAGCCGGAATGGCTGTAATGAAACTGCTCCCTTGACCTGGATAATGAAACAGGACGAGGCCCGCCGAGCCCCTTCTCAGTGTTACCCACTTGTTTGCTCCTGTGGAATCTGTTCCAAGGTGGTCAGAGGTGATATCTCCTAACTGCTGTGTGAAACCCGGGAGCCAAGTCTGTGGGAGCGTTTGTCTCCCACACCCGATGCTTGCCGTAGCACTTATCTCAGAGTATGAAACCCAGAAAGTATCTTGTCCCCTTCTCAAATTCTTTTATTCTTACTTTAGGAAATGGTGCAAAATCCTTTGGCTTTTCACTCCCTCTGAAATGCGGTGTAATTACAGGCGGCAGCAGTAGCCTTAGTGATCTCTAAAGATGGTAGGAAAGGACGGGAGATGGTTTAATGTATTTATAGTTCCACAGAAAATTATGCTCAGCAGGTTTATTCGATAAAATATTCTCACCAGACCCTTTGTGCTATAATGACTTACAAATTACATGCTAATTTAGCTACAGTTAAGTCATTCCATCCTTGAAAGGGAGAGGTGGAACTCCTGGCACGAGAGCAGTGCCCACATGCTGGGTCAACCGAAACAGGAGTTTGTATTAGCCCGGCGTTTCCGTCTGGTTTAGGAAGCCCCAAGTGCCTGGAGTCGTTCTGGGGTCAGAAGGCCGGGTCCTGCCAGGGACTGCGTTAGTGCAGGGGACGGGAACACACCGTGTTCACGGGAGGGCACGTGGGGAGGTCGCACTGTGAACGGCAGCTGAGGGAGGACAGGCTGGAGGGTCTGCAGGCGTCATGGCTGCCCTAACGTGGCTCCTATTCATGCTGCTGAAGTTGGGCTCATGCCTTTGCAGGAGCTGCTGCTCCATATCTCCCAGCTGGCAGTGATGGTCCTTGTAGCCACCGCAGTAAGCTTTCCAGCTCTTGCAGGCTGGTGGCTCAATTTACAGAAATTCAATCGTGTTTCTGCTTGCAAGGTGGACGTGAAGAAAGTCCTTCCCGTGCGGAGGGCTCTGATGGTTTCTTGTGGTTTCGAGAGCTTGGTGTGGCCTGGCTGCCTGCCTGCTCTCCGTGACCTGACTCGGGCTCAATCCGAACTGAGTTCGGTGTGTTGAGGAACACGGTGGTCGCTCTGCTGAGGAGACGCTGTGCTCTGCAGCCTCTGCAAGTGAAAGAGGCTCTTGGGGGAGTTGTCACAGCTCTGAGCTGAAAGCAGATGGTCCTGGGCAGTCCTTGTTATACTGGTCTGGCTTCACCCCAGGCTTCTGCTTGTTCCTCTCCCATTGCAAGTGTTGGTCCCTCTCTCCTGCGTGTCCTCTTTGACCAAGGGCCTGGTGGTGACCCTGCGTTTGGCTCTGTGGTCTGACAGCACCTCCTGAGCATGGCTTGCCTCACCTGCCCCTCCCAGTAATACGGGCAGAGAGTGGAAAAGGGGGAGAGTCTGTGCTTGGTGTGGGGGCCAAGCGATGGTCGTTGTTTCTGTGCATGGCTGTTCGGACCCTTCCCGTCTCTGATGACCTGGAGTGACCTCACTATGAGCCCAGGATCCTGGAGGTGAGCAGCGCCTGTCCCTGGGCTCTGCCCAGCCCCACCGCCTGCGATGGGGAGGGCGAGTGCGAGTTTAAGGGAGGAGGAGGATGCAGAAAATCTCGGGTCCTGCTCAGTGACTGCAAGGAGCAGATGTGATCTTTTGTACAGCACTGGCAGATCTGTTGTATCTTCAGGTTTCGAGGCTCTTCTTGACACCTCGAGGCCTGTCAGTCCTGCCTCATTAGTGTGAGAGAAGCTCATTTTAGCTTCACAGAAGCCCATCTTAGCACTGTCTTCTCCCATCAGCAAGGGGCATCTCAGCGCATATTGTTGGCAGATTAGAAATGGCACCTGAGTGCTCATTTGGAGGTTAGCGACTTGACAGCTTTGAAAGGGAGACCGAGTGGAAAGGTGGCTGGCTGGTGCTGAGCTGGGAGGCAGGTTAGCCTTGAAAGGGTGCCTGTGAGTGTGAAAAAGAAACCACTCTGAAAAGGCACCTTAAAACTGTGCTTGTCTTCTAACTCATAGCTCTTTAATTTACTGGCACAAAATAATCTCGGCTCTCCCTCGAGAGGGGCTGCTGTAACTGCCACCTTCTCGGAGTAATCAAGACAGCAGTTGCCTGGATTTGACTCCTGCGATGGCCGTGCCTGGGTGGGAATGCCGAGCAGGCACGGTCTGTGCTTCCTGCTCTGGGGGGTGGAGATCCTGGCCCGCTGGTGGTCGTGCAGGAGTCCAGCGCTGTGGAGCAGAGCAGCCAGCGAGGCCATGGGCCCTCGGGAGGTGAGCGGTGGTGCGGACTGTTGTCTGTCTGGAGCGGGGTTCTTTGACGTTTCAGTTGATGTGTCTGATCTCTCGCCAGCCAGACTCAGCGTGGTTTAGCTTTAGAGACCAGATTTGATCAGGTTCAAGCAAGCTGGCGTGGATTTAGGGCAAGGAAAGTCACTGCTTGCGCAGAACCAGATTTTTCTTTTTACTGGCAAGGGCTGGCGTGCAGGTTTTGCCCAGTTGTGCCTGCGCCCGTGGTTTTGAAAACCTGGAGTAAACCACAGATGTGCAAATGCCAGCGTCTACAGGACCTGGTGCTAAAGCACCCTGGGGTGTGGCCAGAGCAGTTGACTTCCTGGCACTGGTAACCAGGCACTCAGCTTGTCCTTTCAGTGGCGGGCCAGGTTTCAGGAGGAGAGGGGCAGTGTTTCCTCAGCCATGCTTTCCCCTCCCGCTGGCGGGAGGCCCTGGTGAACAGTGCCGGCTCAGTCGCTCAGAGTCCTCATGGCGAGCGTCCATCGCGCTCTCTCCAGCGAGAAGCGCACACCATTAATTTTCCGTCTTGTGCCTAAAACACTCCACCTACAATTCGATGCGAGGGCTTGGCTTGGCAAGACAGGGATATTTGGTGGCCTAAGTCAGCTTTGGTGCTGGTGACCTTGTGCGTGTTGCCTGGAGCACGTACGCCCTGCGGCAGCAGCTCTCTGGAGCGTCGCGTCACGGCCACGGTGCTCTGGCTGGCGATGGCTCTAATGAGGAAATATTGCTGCGCTGGCGTGTGCCCACCTGCCAGCCGCCTGCACCATAAATCACTGCCACTGCGGCGAGCCAGCAGCCTCTGACAAGCTGCTTCCTTTACTTAGGAACAAAACCGAAAAACAAACCCCAAAATGCAAAAGGTCACCCGCAACATCGAGTATTTTGGTCTGTGGTTCTCCATGACAATGGATGGCAGGTCCAGGTGGAGGACGTGGCCAACCTGCCCTGGGGGAACCACTCTGAGCTTGTTGCCGGGCTGCTTTTGCCCACATCTTGACGAAGGAGCTCTGAACCAGATGAATGGAATGGCCTTCAGCCTCCCACCTTTGGCCCTGGTTTGGGTCTTGTCCATGAAACACGGTTTGTGCAGGGGAAGAGTGGTCAGCGAGAGCCTGTGGCCTCTGCTGACGGACCCCGCCGGGGGTTTGGCCCCGTCGTGGCAAATGGAGCTGGAAGAGCTGGGCTGGGCATGGCAGAGCGGGGCTTGGGCAGGATTTCCAGACCTGTTTCCTCATCCACCAGCCGATGATGAAGTGGGGAGCCTGATGGGTCTGAGTCTGCTGGGGCCGGTTCCGCACTGCTTAACAGCACCCTCAGATGGCCAGTAAAAGAGCAGGTTTTGTTCCATTTTGTTCCATTTTGACAAAGAACTGTAAATAATAGATGTGCTGGTTTGTTCCGTATTCACAGTCACTAATCGCTCAATTTAGAAATGTAATTTGTGTCTTTAAATTAAAATTTTAATTTGCAGATGGACACACTTCACAACCAGCAAAGGCAAAACCTTGTTCCAAACTGAAATGTTTTGTGAATTTAAATGAATTATTAAAAGCGCTGCTTCTTTGGCAAGAAATATAGATGTTAATGCTTTGGGGAACAAAGCGTGTCTTAAGAAACGGCGCAGATCACCAGCACTTCGCCACTGCTAATGGAGCTACTTTGCGAGACGGCCATTGCGCCTTGTCTTTGTGCTGCTTTGCAGGACATGGTGCGTCGGGGAGAGATAATAGACGATGACATGGAAGACGAGTTCTATCTCCGTCGCCTGGATGCTGGTCTCTTTGTTCTGCAGCTCATTTGTTACATCATGGCAGAGATCTGTAACGCCAACGTCCCCCAGGTAAAGCCATGGGCGAGGTTGGCAGATCCTCTGGGTTTCCATCCATTGTGCAAACAGGACTAAATCCTTGCAAATAACGACCTTGTCAAATAATCTCCTCCTTAAGTCCTTCCCCTACTTATGGGACTCATGTCCATACAGCTTCATCAAGTCCTAGCAGTCAGGAGGGTGTTGGTGGGTACATAGTTGTGGAATTCACGCAGTCTGCCGTGAGCGAGGCCACGGTGTGAAGTGGGAAGGGCCTGTGTGTGCCGCTGCGGAGCGCAGTGGGAGGGGACCTTCCCTGAGAAGGTCTCACAAAGGTACTGCCCGCAGCCGGTGACTTCCTGATCCACACAAGTGCTGTGTCTCTGCTGGGTGAACCCCTCGGGGGGTGTGAGCCTGCTCCGTGGTCACTGTGCTGGTGCCACTTGCCTTCCTGTGTTTCTGTGTGGGTGCTCTGGGACCGCGGGCTGGCAAGGCCGGGCTGGGCTCTGTGCTGCTCGGGGTTTCTGCTCTCCCCTCACGGTGGGAAGGAGAGGGGTTGTGCTTGGTTTGGTGTTGCAGGTCACTTTCTTCTCTTTCCTGTCCCCCACCAGATTCGTCAGAGAGTCCATCAGATTCTGAACATGAGAGGCAGCTCCATCAAAATTGTCCGGCACATCCTGAAGGGTGAGTTGAGATGCTGCTGAGCACAAGTCTCGTCTCCACCAGAGACAGCCTGGTCGGCGCTTTGTAGGATGAGCCTTCACATGTAATTCTCGGCCTCACGAGCATCTTAGGGCAGCAGAGTCCTGAGATCTGGGCATGGCTGGCATCACACTGGTAAGGGCCATGCTTTGCCTTGGCGATAGGACACCTGCTGTTGTCTGCTGTCACGGAGCAGCACCTCACTGCGTGCTGCATCAGCCACCGACTGGCTGGAATTCGCTGCTGACAGTGACGCTAGAGTCAATATTTAAGGGGAGTGTGTGCATGCAGAGGGGAGGGTGGTGGAGTCTCAGCTGTCAGTAGCACAGCCCTGCACTTTACCAGCTGCACCGTATTAGTATCCGTGGTGTATTTGTCTTGTTCTTAGTGTCAGATTAATATGGATTATGGCATTAAAGCATCCTCTGTAGCTTTCAAACGTAGCTGTTGTGATGTGCAATCCTGGTTTTAAAGTACTGCTTGTTATTTTTAATGCTCATGTAGAATTAGAGCGAGGCTTGTTGGAGCTGAGGCTCTCCCCTCAGCCGCTGCCCTTCAGCAGCAGCAGCCAGCTGACCTGGGGAAGAGGAGGACAGGACTCGGGCTCTCCTGCAGCTCTTCTGAGCTGCGAGGCTTAGCCTGAGAGACAGCAATCTGCTGGTGCCTCCTCGCTTAGCAGAGGGTGTGGGGCATGAGTCTGCTCCCCAGGGGCTGTGCTGGTTTTGGGGAGGGGTGAGGAGTCTCTTCTGGAGGTAAAGGAAGGTCGGCAGCATGCCCAGGGTGCTGGCTGTGTGGTTTCAGTCTCTACTTTCTTTGGGAATGACAATGATGTTCTCCTGGCCTTTCCTTCTCCCCCTCAACACTGGCAGGTACAGGCAGCTGTTTTTCCTTGCAGATCCTGTCAGTTTTCTCCCTTCCCATATGCAGGAAAGAAGTGGATGATCTGACAAAATTCAGAGTGATTTTTCTGGTGGTGTGAGATCTCCTGCAGCTCTAGGCAATCTCTTTGGCCCTTATCCTTTGCCAGCAAGTGCACAATAATGCTGCTGGTGCACAGGAGGCTGGACAGGATGTCTTTCCTGCTTTTAATTGTGATACTCAACAATTCCTGCCCCCAAACTGTCTGTTTCCAGCTCAGAGCGTGGCACAAGTCCGCTCTCAGATTCCCTTGCTTGACCTGGACCACGGGTGCTGAGGGATTCCTCCACTCACCTCGCTGTATTTACGCACCTCACGCTCATGTCTGTGGTTTGTGATTTACATATGGAGCTGAACTGGAGGGCAGCGGCATTAAAATTTCATCTGGTTCCTTCTTTCACAGGCAGTGACTCGCATTGTGAAGCTTTCCCGGTGTTTTGTCCCTTCTCTGCGCAGTGGGTCGCGCGGCAGGGTCGGTTCTCCCAGCAGTGACGCGTTCTCGGCCCCAAGAGGCCACAGGTGGCTTGTTGATACTGCACGTGCGGGGCTCTGTCTTCAGCTCTCCCCAACTCCCGTGTTTGCGGTGTTAGAGACTTTTGCCATCACGTTGTCAATGACCTTAGAAATAAGTTTGTTGGTGGGACCTTGTGAAGCGCTGCTGCGCGGCCCAGAGGGTTCCCACCGGGTCGGGGCATCTCTGAGCTTGTCTGCAGCCCGTGCTGTGAAACCTCCGTTTCTCACAGTTACAGCCCTGTGTCCAAAGACGTCATCGGTGTAGATCCACAGGAGTGACACTGCGGGTGAGTCCCTGCCGCTGGACACAGCGTCAGCTCTCGAAGTAGTTTGGTTGTTGCCCTGGGGAGCCCCCTGCGGGGTGGAGGCCAGCAGAGGATTCCTGAAAGTCACCCGGTGTCTGAACTTGAGGGGCTCTCTCCCGAGTGGCACAGGGCTTGGAGCCTCGAGCCATGGCTGAAGTGTTTCCAGGCTGCTTTCCAGATCGCTCACAGGACAGATGAGAGCTGGTTTATTTTTACTTCTCGATCAGTGTTTTGCTCTCGTTCAGTTTTTATTTTCTATTTTTGCATACTAATTAGGTGCTGGGTTTTTAGTTTGATTTTTATGGCCTACATATTCTCCATGTTTCTCTGGCAACCTGACAGCTGATGGGTCCCTTGGGGTTGCTCAGAATTACTTATGATGCAAGCAAGGAAGCCAGACCGTTTTCTTACGGTAGGATTTTGCAGGGGGAGGGGTGGGCAGGGAATAGCTGAAGGCTCATGAAACGTATTTCCTCAGGCTGACCAGTCCTCCCCCATTCCCTTTTCATGAAGATCAGCAGTACTCGCCAACGGGACAGTTAGTTTATCCTTTGAAAGAAAACGGCTGAGTGGTGCGTGCCTTGGCTGGGGAGCGTTCCTGGGGAGGAAATTGGTCTCTGCGACAGCCCATGGGGTCGGGCTCTGTATCTGGGGACAGTTCTCGGTCTCCACCTCTGGTCAGGAATGGGGCGAGGCACAGACCTCTCTGAACAGCGATGCTCGCTCTGGAGCGGGACAGCAGCTCTGCCCTGCCGATGCGGGAGACCAGCCTGCGGTACTGGCTGCTCTGGGAGCTGCTGCCAGAGGCGCCTGCAGCGACCCGGGTCCCTCCCAACAGCGCTGCAGGGCTGTGCTGGATTCACTGGGCACCCTGGGGAGCCAGGAGGGTGCATGCCTCCCGACCGCTATCACCCAACCTGTTAGCCTGGGTGATCAAACAGAAAAGGGAGGTACGTGGAGAGGACTGTGCTAAACCTGGCCTGTGCTCCCTCAGATGTGCAGCTGTATTGCTTCCAATATCCATTACAAGCTCCAGTATTTCCCGATTGATTTTTACTGTTCCGTAACCATTGTATTTTGTCTAATGAAGCAGAAACCAATCTCAGGCCCTTTCTCTGTGTGTAGCTGCAGCAGTGTGTAAGCT
Organism: Bucorvus abyssinicus; assembly: GCA_009769605.1. Classification (NCBI taxonomy): domain Eukaryota; kingdom Metazoa; phylum Chordata; class Aves; order Bucerotiformes; family Bucorvidae; genus Bucorvus; species Bucorvus abyssinicus. Next base: position 582,893 of record CM020047.1, read on the forward strand.
CTGTTTAACTGCTGGCAAGGGCAGCTTACAGCTCATTTTTTTCCTCACTGAAGTGGTGGAATTTTAAATAAAAAAGCAAATACCTAAAACCTCGGTGGGAGACACTTTTTGTAAGCCTGATTCTGGGGGTTTTATCTGGTCTCTTCAAATTAGCATCAGCAAGTGTTGGTGACCCAGTAAACAGTCTACCGTGGAGTTACTGGGATTTCACTCTTACGACACCTAAGCGTTTAGAAGGAAGATGCTGCACTCTGGGGCAGGATTAGGGAAGCCGTGGCTTGCTTTTGTCTGGGTGATGTCCCTGGGAGGACAGCAGGGCTCTGTCTCTGGTGGCACTTGGCAGTTTCCCTGCTTGAGTTGCGTGTTCATGTGCTTGAGTAGCCCTTGATGCTAAACTCAGAGCCGTGAGCCTGCAGCCTGCAGGGCGGATGCTGCGAGCAAGAGCTCTGCCTGCCCCGGGGTGACCCCAGCATGGGGCCGGGCTCGGGGACCATTGTCCCTCCCGTGGGTGTTGGAGCCTTCGGGAGGCAGCAGCAGGCGGGGGAGTGTTGCCCTTAGGCTGCCGTAACCACAGGCAGTCGCGGCCGCTGCATCTGTTCGGGGACGCTTGCTCTGACAGGGCTCGTGAGGGCTTGCTGGGGTCAGGACTGCTCCTCCAGGCTCCCCGTGCTGACAGAACGCTCTGGTACTGCCCAACGGGGACTGGGAGCCACGGTGGATCTCTCCTCTTGCTGCTGTCCTTGGTGAGTGTGATGGAGGGCATCCCCTCCCCTGAGAGAGGGGTGCCCAGCACTGGTCCCCCTCTCCAGGACAGCCAGAGGTCAGGGTCACTGCGGCAGACCTGGGTGCTACCTGCCTGCCCTCATGCAGGTGCTGTAGCAGTTTATGAATATTAACAGGATTTCCTCCCGTGGCCCTGGCAAAGAGCTCTGCTGCTTGTACGAGGAGGGAAGACTCCCTCATCAGCCAACTTCTCCCTGTCCTCACTCTTTTCAGTGCTCTTACAATAAAGACTTTGATGGAGCTCAGAAGCATGTAGCAGCACCGCATGTATAAATATTAAAGCAAACTTTCTGCAGCAGCGTACCGTTCAGGGGCTGAATACAAGCTGTTCTGTTTGTTTAGGAAGAAGGGGAAGAATGCAGGAAGGCAAAGGCTGGAAACACCACCCGTGCTCCTGGCTTACTAGGATTTGCTCAGCCTCTCGCTGTCACAGCTCAAAACTCGCGTTTCATTTTTTCTTTTTAAACCATTTTCGAATAGGCAGGTTCTGGTGGCAGGAGGGAGGGAGCTGGTGCGGGAATGGGAGCTGCCAGCTTTGAGCGAACGTCAGGAAGGGGAGACGTGGAGGAAGTGATTGATTCCATGGTGTTTGTCCCAGTGCATGGACGAGCAAGAGCACGGCCTGGGTCTGGTATCCTCTGCCTGCAGACCACGAGCTTCTGTTGTGATTAAACCTGACTGGTGTGTTAAAAGCACTTGTAGGCTGGGGAACTGGACAGAAACGCTCATTCAGGAGGCTGGGGCAGCAGACAGGTTAAACCCAGGGCTAGGGGCGTTTAATGGTTGTGTGACAGCCCCCGCCTGGTCTCCCCAGGTGATGGTCAGCGTTAAAAGGGACCTGGGAAGCTGGAGCTGTCCAAGAGCGTTTGAATTCCTTGGGCTGAGAGAGGCCAGCGATGTGGCTGTCCAGTTCAGACAGTCCACGGGGGTCACGGAGCAGCTGGGGAGAGCCCAGTCTCCGTTTGCCACAAAAGCTTCTGGGAAGGGGCCAGTAGGTGTTTGTTCTGCAAAGCTTTAACCCTAGCGATGCGGAGAAAACCCGTCCATGCTCCTTCCAGAAACTCCTATCCAGCAGTCTGCAGCAGATGTGGACTTGGATCCTGCTCTGGTACCTGCAGGAGACGTTACCCGTCGTCTGTTAGTGTCTCACCCAGAGTCTGTTTCTGTCTGCTCTCTCCACAGAGTACGCGGAGAACCTCGGGGACGGGAAGAACCAGGAGTTCCGGGAGAGCGAGCAGAAGCGGATCCTGGATCTGCTGGAGAATTTCTGAGGACGTGACGTCTGGCGCTGCTGCTGCTGCTGCCCTCCTCCAGCCTTGACTGCACGATGACAGTGATGTTTCTGTGAAACTGCTTCCACATGGTGTTCTGGAGATATTAAAGATAGTCTGCTTTTTTTAGCTCCTCGTTTGTTGTGTCAGGAGTCGGCTGCCGGTGGCAGCAAGCCGCAGACCTGCGCTACGGCACACCCAGATCTTGCCTTCCTGTAATTTTTTTTTTTCCCGAAGTCCAACTACATGATGGGTGTGAATCACCCTCCCAGGGCAGGGGTAGAGGGAGGGTGAGGGGGAAGCCCGGGAGACTGTTTGCAAGTTACTCCAGCCTGAAACTGTGCGACCTGCTGTGCTGACGTGAACTGGGAGGCCAAGGCCTCACGGTGTGTCTGGTTGGGCTGTTCCTCCTGGCAGAGGGAAACCAGGAAGCAGCCGCACTGGCCATTCCTGGGAAGTCTCCCCAAAGATGCGTCAGGATGGACGGTGAATTCTGGCACATGCTGGGAAGCTGTCGCCCTCCGAGGGGGTGGTGGGGCGAGTCTGCCCAGGCTGTGCTCAGAACTGGGAGCGAGGGTGAGCGCTCACTGGAATGTCCAAATCGCGGGGACTTCCTCCCGCAGCGGCTCTAGGTCTGGGCTGGGATCGTGCTGTAGAAAACCAGGATTCTGATGCCTGCACTCTTCCCAGCAGCAGCGAGTTCACCAGAGCAGAGGAATCCCCGTCCCGGGCGCATGGTGGGAGCTGCTGGAGCGCAGGCGATTTGCCGGCGGCAGCGGGACAGGCCGCAGCTCCTTCCCCTGCCACCTCCTGCCCTCGTGTGCCGGACCCGCCGCTTCCCCGGGTGGCAGCTCCCAGCTGGGACCAGAAGTAGCTGAGAATATTTCCCCGCATCCTCTTTTCTTGTGCTGAAGTTAATGACTGTCATCACAGCACATCGCAGTGCCGAAAGCCGGGCCCTGCCTAATTTAGAGAGATTTGCATGCTGGCAGCGTTCATTTTTTATCTCCAAGAAAAATGCATTGTCAGGGAAGCTTAAAGGCTTCCTTCAATCATGCCTGTCGGCGCTGCTGGCCCGGGCGCTCTCACACGCTGTTGTTCAGGGGATCAACATGGAAGTCGTGGTTTCAGCAGCCGCAAAAAGCTGCGAAAATACGTTTTTGGTGCAGAACTTGTTTGAATTCCTTGTTTCTTTCTTCTATTTTCAACCTCTTCCTTAAAGGTGTTTTTTCCTTTACCTTTCGGATGTGTTCGGTGTTTTACTTTACTCGGGTGGGGATTGTTCCCTTGCCACACCTCAGCCAGGGGAGTTGGGGCCAGCGCTGGCCTCTGGTTTCCCTCGGGGAAGCTGATCTGTTGTGCCCATCCCAGGGTTTGAAAAGCTACAGGAAAGTGTGGGGGTGTGGCCAAGCAGATCGGGGACCCAATGGACGCGGAACAGCTTCGGCTGGAGCCTGGGGGGCACGTACCTGGGGGGAGAAGGGGCAGGGAGGGTTGCGACACAGTTCTGTAAGCAGCATGAGGACCAGGGGAGGTTTGTAAATCGCAACGTCCCATCCAGTCTGATATCGCTGTTTGCACCACGCGTGTGTGTGTGCGCGGCTGTTCCAGCGCGGGCTGCTGAGGCTGCTCTGGGTGGGCTCCTCGCAGATGGGGAGAACCACAGATGCATTGGCTGGGTGCTAACTGTGGAGCCTGGGCTGAAAACCCTTCCCGGCTCTAACAGCCGGTGCTGCTGGCGGAGCTCGGTCTGCCCGTGGCGAGGGTTCCTCTGGGGTAAGCCAGCTTCGCTCGGGCTGTATCTCTCTCTCTGTGGTTTGTTCGCTCTTCAGAGCATTCCACCAGGTCATTCAAGTCTCTGGGTAGTTCAGGGAAGGAACTGGTGAGGTACCGTGGTGTGCGCCCTGCGTTTACCCAGGGCGCTGCTGCCTGTGCCAGGCTGGAAGCTAGATAGGAGCCCCCACTTGTACGACTCTCCCTGGCTTGTTTCTGGGTTCTGTCCTTGGCTCGGTGGCAGTCACCACCACGGTGTGTTGTGCCAGGGAACGTACTGGGAGTTTTTGTGTCCAGGGACAGGGTGAAGGGACCGAAGGCTTTGTGCCGTGGCGGTGCCTTGGTGAGCGGGTTCGCTGGACTCCAGGGCAGCAGGAAGGGTCCCAGCATTGCTCTGGGTGCGGGTGGTCAGTGCTGTCCCGGCTCAGGAGAAGGGTCTCGACTTTCCCACCTGGAACGGGGACAACTGGTGATGGGGACTGGAGCTCAGCATCGTCCTGCCAGCTGATGCCTGGCAGCATGGGCTGCAAAGGGGCAGCTGGGGCACAGGACAGCTGCTGCCATGGCCCTCCCTGGGGAACGGCACCCAAACCCACCGCTGAGCATCCTGATGGCAGCTCAGGTCCTGAGCCAGCAGAACAGCCCGGCCCAAGGAGAGTGGAACACCTGCACAGGAGGTTCTCACGGATTTTTATCTTCCTGAGCCAAAGGAGATCTTTGCAGGGGTTCCAGAGAGCCCAAACGCTGGCACACACCTGAGCCCGGCCCCGCTGGCCTGTCCCTGTGACGGATAAGGGTGCTCCAGATGTTGCTGGGGAATTAGCGCAGAGCTCGTTATTGCTCGTCAGGCTCTACAAGGTGGATGATGACTTACTCTCTCCTCCTAATTCCCAGACTCACTCAGAAGGAGGAACCTCGCTGCGGAGGGGTTGGGGTCCTCTGCCTGCTGGTCCCAGTGTGCCGGGGGGACTGGAAGCAGCTCCCTGTCCTGTCTGGGCCGTATGAAACCCATTATCATGTACAAAACCCTGGGAAAGCACAAAAAAAGCCACTTAGCATCCCCGAGGCCTGGTGGGTGTTGGTGACATGGGTGTTGCAATGGGCTCGGGCTCTCCAGCACACCGGCACCACCTTGGCACGGGCAGGAGGTGGGACCCCCCAGCTCTGCCTGTGCTCCCAGGACTGTCCCTGCCCATGGGTCAGCGTCTGGGCTCACGCTGCCGCTCCTAATGGCTGTGCCTGCAGAAATCCCCCTCCTTAAGTATTTTCAGCAGATAAATAACGGCATTTGGTGGAGAGGGGGATGACCAGTGAACGGTGATGGTGGTTTGGGCCCGTGGGAGCTGTGCCCTGCGCTCAAAGGCGGCTTGTCCCAGGGCAGGGAGAGGGCTTTGAGCCTTTGGCACCCGGCTCTGCCACGCACCCGCACTCTGACCACGAGCCCGGGAGACGCCGGATCCTGGGCCGGGGTCCCTGGCCGGGCTGGATGCCCACCTGAGCCCCCTCCGATTAACGTCAATAATCACTGAACGTCTTGTGCTGCCGCTGGGCAGCTCGGTTCTGCTGAGAGCTTGGGCAGCATGGAAGAGCCTCAGAGGGATGAGGACGGGGCTATGAGCCTCAGCAGCTGTGGAGGACATTGTTAGCGTAATTGAGGGAGGATTAAAGCGCTGAGCTAATAACGGATTTTCTTTGTAGGCTGTGGACAGTGGGGGTCGCTCCCTGCTTTAACCTCTTCTGACTTTTTTTGACCCTGAGTTAAATTTCAGGGGCAGCAGCATCACTGGTGGGTTTTGGGCTAAATGTGGGTGTTGGGAGAGGGGCGAGGGAGTGGCGCAGACCCCCGGCAGCACCCACCGGGCTCCAAGGTGCTGGCAGTGATGACAAGGGCAAGTGACAGGCAGCTTTGGTTCAACTGGGAGCCCTCGGCACGGCCCGCCACGTGTCCCCCTGCCCACCCGGGGCTGGCTGGGTGCCGGGTGGGACACGGCGCAGTGCCGGGGTGGTGGGAGATGTTAAAACCTTCCCCAGGCAGGGATGGCCAGAGCAGCACGGGGAGCAGGAGCAGAGGCCGTAGCACGGCCAGGATGAGCCCTGCTGTGGGGCTCTGCTGTGGGGCTTGGGCAGGAGCGGGATGGATGCACCCACCTGTGCTCTGCCCCAGCTGCTGCTCACGCGCCGGGTGCCAGAGCAGCAGAGGAGCATGTGGGGAGAGAGACCCATCTTCATCGCACCCTCGTTGGGTCGTGTTTTCTTGTCTCTGATTGTAAACAGATTTGACTAAAGAGGTAAATTAGAAGTTAATTAGAGGGAACATGATGGATGAGGAGCTCTGGTGATGGCGAGGTAGGCAACTGGCGCTCCAGGAGAGGGGAGAGGAAGGATGTTCTGCAGCAGGAGCTCGCCCCTCGCCCCGCTGTGCCCCACGCTCCCCCCTGCCTGTGCAGCAGGACCCCAGGACAGGGCGCTGGGGGCTCTGCCCCCCGGGAAGCCCACGGCTGCTGCAGGCAGTAGCTGCTGCCGGAAGGGGTGGGAGCCCTGGTGCAGGCGGTTGAGGGCACCGGGAAAGGTGTCGGATCCCAGCTGCAGAACTGGGAGCGGCAGGAGCTGGCACCATCCTCGCCACGTGTCTGAACCCACCTTCAGCTCCGCTCCTGGCCGAGCCTCCCGAAACGGGGAGGATCGAGGGCAAGCCGTGACTGAGGGATCTCTCCTGACATCCCAGGGGAGAGACCCAGGCTGCCCGAAATGCAAAGAGACGCTGTCAAAATCAGGAAACGAACCTTCAGCAGCACAAACACGTCACTGAAACTGTTGAGGATTTTTTAGTAATTTTTTTTTAAGACGTGGGTTTCAGGGAGGCTTTTCTCCCGTGGCAGTAAATAATTGCAAGGGGGAAGTGGGTGGTTGGTTTGGGGTTTTGGTTTTTTTCTACATTGGAGTTTTTTTGGTCCTTAAAACAAAGGTTTGGGAAGAGGGAACTGTTGCCAAAATGACTGATACCCCAGTCAGCGCTCCTCTCCACCGGGAGCCTGATGGTGGGCTCTGTAGAGGAGGAAGGAGTTAATGGGCTGGAAATGGGCAGGACTCGTTCTCTGAAGAAATAACGCTTCTTCTGAACTTTAAGATAATGCTCCCTCAGCGGGGCTGCTCTGGGCAGAGACCTCCCCCGGGCACCCAAAGGTTCCACCGCCTCCCCCGCGCCTTGCTGGGACCCCCGGGGCTCCCTGGGGCAGGGGCCCGGGGACGCAGGGCTGTGGCTGTCCCTGAGCCGGGCAGGGTGACGGAGCCACACTGTTTCCGTGCCCCGGGGATGCTCGCCCTGCCTGCCTGGCCTCAGTGCTCTCCCAGCCGGGTCATGCCGCTGGGAAGGACCGTGCCAGTCATGCCACGAGGAGCCCGTGGTGGTGCTGGAGCCTGAACCCAGCAGCCGCTGTGTCTGGGGCAGCGTTCCCTCTACCCAAACCCCCTCCCAGTGCTGCCGCCCCGCTCCATTCATTGTTTTTAATGATTTTCTGTTGCTCTGGTGTGGTTGGGTTGTGTTCGCTCACCCCAGCTTCCACCCCGCTGCCTCCCCGGCTGCTTCACTGTGTCGGGGGTTTCAAATGGGCGCTGTCTCCATGGCTTATTGTGCCCGGGATGATTTGTGGAGGAGGCGGTTGTAATGCTGGGTGTCGGTACCTTTGTTTTCCTGCAGCGCACACAGACCTTTGCAAATAATCTAATAATGCAGGAATGTCAAACTTCAGCTGCGGAAGGAAATCCTTTTATACAGGCATTGTCAAGACTCTAAACAAGTATCAGGAATGAGCTCGGTATCGGTGTGGAGGGTGTTTATTCTGCTTGTCAGAGAGATGAACAACCCAATCTGCTCTCGCAGGCAGCCGCCGATTCCCGTGTTGGCTCGTGGACCTTGGGTGAGCTTGGAGGGCAGCATCAGGGGCAAGGGTGGCTGTGGGCAGGGCAGGCAGCGGGGACTGGAGAGCCAACAGCCACCCTGCCCCAGAGTGGGGGGTGCCGAGCCTCAGGGTACCCCCGCACCAACCCCCAACCAGGTGAGTTTCAACTAATGCATGAGGCAACCTCAGCGCTTCCGGAGCTGGGGGTCGGGGTTGTTTTCTCCTCCCTGGATTCCTTACGCTGAAGGTGCAGTTTCTGCATGGCTGCCGAAGGAAACACCAGGGCTGGGTCATGTCAGAACTTGCTGCCAGCGGCAAGGGCTGACCCAGCTCCGTTTGGTGCTGGGTGTCCACGGGGACGGTGCCGCGCCAGGGCAATGTAACCGGGGGACGGTTCCTGCACCCTGGCTGCAGCGAGCGGATCCTTCCCACTGCCCCATGGAGTCTGGGTCCTCCTTGGGCACCAGTCGGGGTGCTCCCCCGGGAGGTGCCACTGATGGGGGCAGGACTCCCTACCCTTCCAACCTCTCATCCAGCTCCTCAGAGCTTCACTCCAACCTCCTGCTCCACTGCCTTGCCTTCGCTGCCGAACAGATGGGAAAACGTGCGTGCGAACCGCAGGGGCGCACGAGCCGTGACCGTGGTGGACGTGGTGCCGCCGGGGTCTTTGCGGTGTCACTGTGTGGAAACGCCCCTGGGTTCCCCCACTCGTGGATGCCCACCCTGAGCGCATGCAGAGGTAAGTGTTAGGCAGAAAACCCGGCGCTAACGGCGATGCGGGACGGTTCATCCATCAGAGCGAGGCCCTGGGCACGTTCGGCTGGAAGAGGAGCCCAGCAAGGGAGGCACCAGCTATTCCAGCGCAATAACGAGCACACAGATAAGGGACCTCGTCACACAGTGAGCGCTGGCGCCCATCTGGCATGGGAGCCGCTGGCTCTGCCCTCGCTCTCAAGTGCGAGCGACCCCCCCCCCCCCCGATCCCGTCAGGCACGCAGGGGTTCACAGGGCTGTGCGGCTGCGGCAGAGACAGCATCTGCTCCGGGCCTTCGTGCTGATGAACTGAAATTGAGGAGGAAAATGAAACCACCTGAGCGCGCCCAAGACGTGCGGCCGCTCGGCTCTTCCCGTCTGCGGGGCCCCGGCCCAGCCCTGGTGCCCCTTTGTCATCCTGCGGCGGCAGCAGCAGCTCAGCTGGAGATGGGACCTGATTCGGGCTCTACGGCTGGGGGTGTTCCAGCTCCAGGGGAATTCAGGCTCTTTGTTTCTTCGTGGCGTGATTTAAACATCTCTGGTGAAACCCTGGGAGGTCCTGGCAGGTTTCGCCCCTCGCAGCCTCAGCACCGCTCGTGCTGGGGCTTTCGGAGCTGGGGCAGTGCCAGGGACCCCTGCCTGTGCCCAGGACGCGTGGTCCCTGCTGGGTGACCTCCCCAGATCCCGCTCTGGCTGCACCCGCGGGTGAGTGCTCTGCACAGTGGGGTGTCGGGTCTGAGGGACCGTTTGTAGGTGCCGTTTCAGCATGATTCCTCCAGGTCCCCTTGCCGGCCAGTGGCAGAGGACAGACCCTGGGCCATGCAGCAGCCACGAGGCTGGGCAGCCTGAACCCCGGGGCTCGCTTGTGCTTGGCCTTTGCTGCCTTTTCCTGCTGCGCTCGACCCTGTGGGTGAACCCGCATTTCGGGGGGGTGGGTGCTTGGCTCCACGGGTGGCTCCAGGCGAGCTGCTGCTTTTGCCTGGCTCGAGGTCCAGCCCAGAGCCGCTGCCACCAGCAACCGTAGTTGCTTGCCAGCTCCCAGGAGCTTCCCCTTGGGAAGCTGGAGCCCTTCACCGCTGCTGCTGCTGCTGCTTCTCTCTCACTGTCCCAAAGTGGGACCCTCTGAACCCCGTCAGCCCCGGCTCATCCGTGACCGCCTCTCCCTCCCTCCCCCGGCGTTTAGGGGGAGTGATGAACGCGGGCAGAACTCCGTGCTCCCTGCTCCGCTGGGGCTGTATCCTGACTGCGGAGAACACTGCAGCAGGCAGGACTTTTTTACAGCCATTGATCTGTTCTGCGGGCACGAAGCAGCGCGGCTCCCGCAGTCACTCGCCGGGCTGTTCCCGGCCGAGCCCAGGGACCTGCCGCGGGGCGGGAATGGGGAAAACGCGCCTGGTCTTGAGCTCTCCCCACGTGGGAAGGGTGAGGAAATACAGCTTGTCTTTTCGAGTCCGGTTTAAAGAACCTGTTTGTAGCAAGTCTCTGTCACCTCATGGCAGAAAACACCAGCAATAATCTGGTTTTTACCGCCTATCCAGGGAGCGAATACCCCATGCGGTGCTCAGGTGATACTGGGTGCGCGAGGGCTGTGCCCACGCCTCCCTCCCACCGTGGGCTTGGTGTTTGTGGTGGACACACACCGCCCCAGGGCTCCCGGTGCGTTGTCAGACGGTTCAGGGTCGGGGTGAGGGTTGTGCAGGTCACGGGGGTGGTGGGGATCCAGCCTGGGGAAACTCCGGGGCTGCTGGTGGCTTTGGCCTCTAGAAGGGAGATCAGGGTCGTGCCCATTCTATGAAATGCTTTCTGCGGCGGGGGCGGCTTCCCTGTTCCTGGCCGGGCAGCGGGGCCCTGCGGAACTGCTGCGGGAGGGTGGCTCTGGGAGCTCCCGGCCACGCTCCAGCCGGGCCCGAGGGCAGGACTGAGCCTCCGTGTACCCCAGCTTCGGGGTGTTCACCTTGAGACGAGTCTTCCACGGTCTGGGGCCTGCGCGGGGATCCCTTAACGTTTAGAAAAAGCATCAACCTCCCCAGGCCCACCATGTCCCTGGGCCATATGGGGGTCCCAGCCCTGCAGCAGGAGCCCCAGTAACGCCCCAGTTACCCCTCCCCTTATTTCCCCATGGATCGGTTATTCGCTCTGGCAGGAGTGGGGAGGAGGGTGGCGGGTGCTGCTCCGGGCATGGCACCGCCGGCACAGCACACTGCCAGTTACTGCTCCCCATGGGCACCAGAGATGTGCCGGGCTGGGCCTGAGCCGTGCCGGGCTGTACCATGCCGCACCATGCTGGGCTGTACCGGGCCATACTGGGCTGGTCTGTACGGCACCGGGCTGTGCTGGGCTGTACCAGGCTGGGCCCTACCAGGCCGTACCAGACTATGCCGGGCAGGTCTGTACCATACTGGGCTGTACTGGTCTGGGCTGGTCCCTGATGTACCGGGCAATACTGGGCCAGTCTGTACCTTACCGGGTCGTACTGGGCCGGGCTGTACCGCACTGTACCGATCTGTACTGTACTGGGCCATACCAGACTATGCCGGGCCGGGCCGTACCGGGCTGTGGTGGTCTGTACAGCACCGGCTGGGCCGTACCGGGCCGTACCGCACCGGTCTGTACCGGCCGGACCGGGCGGAGCAGCGCGCGCGGCGGGCGCTGTCCTCGGTGCTGAAGCCGGGACCGGCGGCGCCGAGGGGTCCCGCCCCGAGGGCCGTGGAGGCCGGGCTGGGGTCCGCGCGGGCGCGGCGCTGCCGGGGGGGTCCTGGCGGGGCGCGGCGGCCCCCCGTGGGGCGCGGCCCCGCCCCGCGCAGTTTAAGAATGAACCGTGGGAAAAAACTTTGGGGGTGTGCGCGGGGCCGGGATCCCTCCGCCGGGCGGGGGAGGCTCCGGGCGAGCCGCGGCACCGCCTCGGCGCCCTCCGCGCGAGGGAAGAGCTCCGCAGCGCGGCGGCGCCGGGACCGCGGCGCAGCCCCGGGGACAGGGCTCGGCCCGCCCGCGCCGCCGCCCCCGGGACGGACGCGCCCGCGGCAAGATGGGCGCCCTGACCCTGGCCCTGGGGATTTTCCACTACCTGGGGCTCTACCTGCAGCTCGGCGCCGCCTCCCGGCACCCCCCGTGGGACGCCCCGGCGGCGGGCAGCGGTGAGCGCGGGCGGCGGGCCGGGTGGGATCCGGGGCTCCGGTGGCGGCTGCCCCCAGGGGGACCGCCCTGCGCTCGGGCCGCTCCCGGGGCTCAGCGCCCCCCCCCACCCGGTGCCGGTCTCCGGTGCTGCCGGTCCCCGGCGGTCGCTCGGGGCTGGCAGCGGGGCGGGGCGGCTCCAGCCCGGGCAGCGGGACGAGTGACGGGGTGGGGGGGTGGTCCCGGTGTCCGCCGCGGCGCGGCGCGGTCCGGCGGCTCCGGGGAGCAGGGGATGGCTCGCCCGAGCCAGGGCTGGGCTCCGCCGCTCCCGTCCCCGGCGCCCGGGGGGCGGCCTCTGGCTCCGCCGCCGGACTGCCGAGCCCGGGGAGCTTTGCACGGTGCGTCCCTACTCACCCCCGTGCGCATCCCGGCGCATCCCAGTGCACAGCCCCGTGCACGCCGCCGCGCACCGTTGCTCGCTGCCACACGCCGCTGGCCGCGGGAGCGGCTCCTCGGGCTCCCCTCCCGTTCCCCGCCGCCGAGGCTCCTCCGCCGGCTCCGGTGCCCGGCGGAGCTGCCAAGCCCGGCCGGGGTCCGGCCGAGGCTGGGGAACGGGCACCTTCTTCTGCCACCCCCCTCCCCCATCGTGAAAAGGTCTGTCCCAGCGTGGGGGACAGCTCCCCCCGCGGGGTGCCGGGGGTCGGAGCCCTCTCGGAAGAGAGCGCTGAGACCCTTCTGGCGGGGCGTGGGTTGGATACACGGATGGGTTTAAACCCGAGCCCCAGAGGGGTGACGGCGGGGAGGGTGCTGGGTGCCCGACCACAGCCGTCGCCCTTGCCCAGCTCCGGGTGTGCAGAGGGAGCTGCTCTCTGCCCCGAGGAGCCTCCAGGCTCGGGAAGCCCCGGGGCCGTTTGCCGGTCCTGCGGCCACGCGGGGGTGGGCCGGCGGGTCCCACCTGCATGGGAAGGGGAGAGCTGCCCTTGCGCCGGGGGGTAAAGGCGGGTGGTTTGCAGACCTGCCAGCCTGGAGCGTGGAAGGAGATGCGGGCGAAGAGCCTCCGTTAGCCACTGCCGCTCCCCTCAGAAATTCAGCAATAGGCAAATAAATAGTGAAATGGTCGCTGTGAGGGAGCAGGGAGCCACGGAGAGGAAACGTTCTGGGAGGGCGAGCGCACTTCGGAGCCACATTCCAGCTCGCTACTACGAGCAGTTCTGCAGCAACTCACTTAATCACAACAGAAACCTTTATTAACGGTACTGAAAAGCAGAGAGTAAGTGGGTCATGTATAATAAGCCGTTTGTGTTCAGGAGGCGAATACCAATTTGATAAACCGGGGTGTGCTGAAAACCGGCATAAATTGCTGTTTAGCGGATCAGAGATTGATCATTTCATCACTCACTGGTGCAGCTTTTGCTCCGCACCGCAAGAGCCCGGCGGGTCGGGGGCTCGGAATGGGAGAACGGCCGAGGTTGACAGGGCAGATTCGGCCTTGGCCAGCAGGGATGGGCAGGTCCTGCCAGGCTCTGCCCACAGCTGGTGGCTTCCAGAGCTCACTGGCATCTCTGCCCGGTGCCGGTGGCCTGGAGGAGCCTCTGCTGTGTCGGAGAGGTGGGCACAGCCCGGGAGAGCAGCCACTGTTATCTGTGACTTGCCCACAGTGAGTGCAGTGGGGGAATGGAGCGGGAGCAGCGTGCGATCCGCAGGCGTCGCGGGTGCCTGTGGCCACCCATCAGGGTGCGGCAGCTCCCCCACCCCGCCGGCGGCAGCGATGGGCCTCTGCTCGCATGGCAGCCAGGGCTGTTGCGAGGGAAGAAGTCTCGGGCGAAGAACGTCCTTTCCCTGCCCCTCCAGCAAAGGCTCTGCCTGGAGCCAGGGTGGAGCGTGGATGGGCTCTGTCTGCCCTGCTGCCCTGGGAGAGCGCCTGAGCCGCAGGATCCCTCCCTGCCATCTCTCCCCTACCCACCGCGCTGCCTCTCCCCTCCTCTCTCCTCTCCTCAGGCTGGCGCCTTCAATTATTCATGCCCCCCGTTGCAGACAGCCTGTGCACGCTGGGCTGGTGCCATCGGCTCTCAAACCGGTGCTGGCTGGAAGCTCCAGCCGCCTCCCCAGCCTGCCGGCTCCCGGCGCAGGGCAGGGCGAGCCGCTGGGCGAGCAGCTGGCATTCCCGAGGAGAAGGAGGAGGAGGAGAAGCCTGCCTCCTTCCTTGCATCGCTTGCAAGCGCTGGTATCTCACCGTCAATAAAAGTGCTGCTGAAGGGCTGGAGGCTGGAGGCAGCGGTGCCCCGGCTCCCCGGGGGGCTGCCCCGCTCCTTCCTCACACACCCCCGTGATTATTCTATCAATTACTTTCATAAACACTTTGCATTCTGCCGGATTTTTTCACGCTTCCTGATGGGAATTCTCCACCCAATGTGTTTTCCTGCTGCTGCTCGTGCAGTCATTCAAGGCAATTACTTCTGACACCTCTCCTCATCAATGTCTGCGCGTTCGCTTCTCTTGAAGGAGCTGCCAGACGATGGGCCAGACACTGGGAATTATTACGTTAGGACAGTGACAGCTAATTTTAATCATAACGTTCCCTGTGAGCGAGGCAGCAAATCAAAGCAACAGCCGGTGCGGCTGCGCGTGGTCTGGGCGGGCAGCGCCCGGGCCCGGGCCGGGACCTGGGGGGGTGCTTTTGCCTTCACAGCTCCTCTGGGATTTTGGGTCACGGTGAGAGAAGGACTCGTGCACCTCGGCACCGACAGCCCTTCCCGGCACCATTGCCGGCGGCTCTGGCTCTGTCCGGGCTCCTCTCCTCCGTGGCCGTTTCCCCCAGCTGCAGGTCCATCTCCCACCCCTCCCCACGGCGCTGGGCGCGTGGCTGAGTACCAGGGCCGTCGGCTGGGCTCGGCCGTGCCGGGTGTGTTGATACCTCATGCCGTGTGCTCCGCGTGGAGCTGGGCTGGGACGAGCCCTCTGCTCGGGGGGTGGGCAGAGCTGGGCAGGAGGGTGCTGTGCTGTGAGCACCAGGCACTGCCGGCTCTGCAGGATGGGGCCCGGCACCCTGCGTGGTGTGGGCAGCTCTCTCCACCGCGGCTGCCAGTGCCAGCAGCTCGTGTTTTGGGTGCTGGGTGTGAGACCTGGGGGCTGATCTCTATATCTGCCCCATCCTGGTTCCTGCCCACTGCCAGGTGCCCTGCCTGCTGGGCATCGTCCCCTTCCTGCTGGGCATCGTCCCCTGCCTGCTGAGCATCATCCCCTGCCTGCTGGGCATCGTCTCCTCCTTGCTGGGAATCATCTCTGGCCGAGACCAGCACCGGAGCGCGCGGTGGCTGAGTGGCTGCAGTTCTAACAGGGCATTTTACGGTTTTGCTACTTTACACCATCCAATAACGGCTCTTCCTGCTTCCCCTCGGGAGGGATTGTCTGAGAACTGCGACTCCCCGGGAGCGGCAGCGTCCCCGTGCCTGGGGAAGCTCCTCGCCACCGGGGCTGGGGGGGTTCTCACCGCTGGTTCTCTTGTGCCACAGCGGCAGAACCTGGGCAGTGGGGAGGCTGCTGGGAGGGCAGGAGCTGGGGGGCAGCCCCACATGGTGGTTCACTGTTAGACACACCCTCAGGTTTCAAGGTTAATTCCGGCTCCCTGGCAAGGTGAGCTCGGGCCTGAGCACAACCTCCCAGTTAGCTCGGTTTTTTGTTTTTAATTTGTGCGGCAAATTTGAGCTAATTCTTTGCTAATTTGACAGTAAATAGGGGCAGAGGAATGGTGGCACATCCCCAGCGTGCCCACGGGAGCCCTCCCGTCCCCGGGCGGCATCGCGGTGCTCCAGCCTGGGACTTACCTGGGCGACTGCGGGGCTGCCCCAGGAGAGCCGAGCTCCCGCGGTGGCGGGGCCAGGCTCGAGCGGCTCGGCACAGCCGGGTGCTCACCGGGCCGGCACAGCCGGAGCTGTGGAGTGGGTCTGCGGTTGGATCGGTCCCAGGCTCCAGCCCTAGCCTCATCCCGTTCCCCCCAGAGCCCTTTTCCCCAGTACAGCTGCTGGATCCGGCGCTGCCGGCCCTGCTCACACCGGTGACACTGGCCATTGCGCCGCTGTTTATGCACCGGTTTGTGGCCGTGGTGTGTTTTTGGTGACCCGAGGTCAGCATCCCTGCTCGCAGGCTTGTCAGGAGATTTGTTCACAGATGTTAACAGGCAGAGGGGAAGAGGAGGGGGGGTTTAGCCCAACCTGCATGGCACATACCAGCAACCCCCGTGTCCCTGCTGTGGCCGGCACAGCCACCGCGCTGGAGTGGTACTGGGGCTTCTGCTCCAGGATCCATCCGGGACATGCCTCCTGCACCTTCGGATCTTCCAGGGACACAGAACACGGTTTGCGTGGACTCGCCAGCAGGCAGGAGCAGGAGCAGGAGCAGGAGCAGGAGCAGGAGCAGGAGCAGGAGCAGGAGCAGGAGCAGGCCCTGGGCAGCCGTCCCCAGGGAGGGCTGAGGGCTGCCGGCAGCCCTGGTGCTGAGCTGGAGAGTGGGGGGACAGGGGGATGGGGGGCACATCTGTACCGGCAGCTCTGCAGGGTCCTCGCTGGGGGTTCTCCACAAAACCGCTCTGCAGCCAGTGGCGAGGGAGTAGCTCGGCTATCTGCTGCCTCTCATTTTGCCCCACGGCAGCAGGGGGGCCCTGGTGGCATCAGCACCGACCTGCCGGTACCCCTGGGGTTCTGGTGCTGGTGGACCCAGCTGTGGGGTGGGATGCGGCTGCTGGCACCGCATGGGCCAGGATCCCTTGACGCTGCCAGGGGAATGCCCTCAGACGGGGCTCGGGTGCCCCTTGCCCCAGCGTGGACCCAGAGCCTGTTCCCTCCCCGTCACCTCTCGTGGCTCCGTCCTGCTGCCGGGGCGTGGGGAGGGGGCTGCCGGGGGAGCAGATAACAGGAGCGCGAGGCTGAGACAGCAATTAGTCCTCTGAGTGTCTTGACTCACCGAACCGTAATAAACCATGAGTTATGACTGGGAGCTTTGTGAAGGGAAGAATAAGCCACTCTTGATGGCAGCCCCTGGCATAACAGCAGCAGCCGCAGGGCGGGACGAGGGGTGGCAGAGGCTGCTCCGGCGGCACGGTCCTGCCTGCGGGCCCGGGGCTTCCCAGCCTTCCCCAGCCCCTGTTCCTGCCCGCTGCAGGATGCAGCCATCCCCTGCCACTGTGCCAGCGCTCCAGTGGCTCTGGCGAGGGGCTCCTGCTGGGTTGGGCAGGGAGAAGGGTCCGGCTGACCAGCGCTGCAGTGGTTCAGCGGGGTAACTAACTCACCCGGCAGGTGCTAACCGGGTGATTAACAGGCGTTCGCTGATGTCCGATACGTGTTTAATCACCCTCCAATAGGTGTTTACAGGGATGTTGACCTGGGCTCATGCCCACGGTGCTGTTTAAGCTGTGGCCATCCCAGCAGCTGGTGGCTGGTGCCTTGTGTGGGCCGTGCTGGGGGTCCGGGAAAGCCAGCACGGCTCCACCAGACCTGTGGGCATGGTCCTGGCCAGGCGCCCGGGGGGCTGCGTGGCCTGGCGCGGGCACGGACAGCTGGGGGACGGGGCAGGGGGACGGGGGGTCCTTTCCATGCAGCCAGGGTGGTGCTCGAGCTGGCCTTGGCTCTGGTGTGGGGTGGGTGGTGGCCGCCCCTCGGCCAGTGCCCGCTCGCTGCCGGTGCTGAGCGGCGATGGATGCTGCCCGCTGAGGGGAGGGAGCGCGGCAGCCTGTATATCTCCGGTTTATGAGAGCACCAAGCTGTCCCAGCAGGCGTTTTCAATTCCGTTTATCTGTGTTTCCCCATTGAGTTCATTTTATTTCCCCTGATTTTTGTTTCCTGGAAGATTTATGGATCCTGATTTTCCCAGTTTATGACAGGTAGCAGCCCATAAAGCACACGGAGCAGCCAGCCCGTTGCCGGCCCCCTCCCTTCCCCGTCAGGACGCGGCACGAATGTCAGCGGTGGGGAGAGGGATGGCGATGGGCCGTGGGGGGCCGGGGGTGGGCAGGGGGCCGGGGCGCTGGTCTGTGCTGGCAGCTGGCTCTCCCCTGTCCCTGCCGGTGGTGCTGGTGGAAGCGGGGTCTGCTCGGCTGCCCCAGTGCAGGGGCTGCTGGGGGCTGGGGGCTGCCCCTTCCTCACCTCACCAAGCACTGGCTCTCCAGGGCGGCTCACGTGGTGAAAGGGCTTTGCTGCCCCCGTGGGAGCTGCCGTCCACCTCCATCGGAGCAGGAGGAGAGGTGGACTGTCCCCGCGCTATCTCCCTTCTCTCACTGACCCATCACCTCACTGTCCATCTGTCCATCTGTCTCTTGCCTCACACTCTGCTGTGCCGTCCCCAGCCCTGCCGGTGTTTCGGGCTGCCACAGGGCTCAGCCCGCTCTCCTGGCACCTCTCCTGGGCCACCAGCCACGTTCCACTCTCATGGTGCCACATGGGACTGTCCTGCCGCAGTCCTGGGGCTGGGGACCACGCTGGTGGTGGCCCAGCTGCCCCTTGTCCGGGGTGTCCCGGCGTGGCTGGGGGCCTGGGGGTTCTGCACAGCCCAACATCCTGTGGACACGAACTGTGCGGGTGTCCCTCAGCACCGGGGTCCTGGAGCCCCCTCCCTGCAGAGGGACTGTGGGGTGGGAAGGTGGGATGGAGGTGGGCAGCAGTGAGGCAGAAGAGGAGGACAAAGGGCTGGGATGTGCAGGGAGGAAGGGACCAGCCTCACCTTCCCTCCTGCTGTCAGCCCTTATGTCCGTCTGTCCATCCCTCCTCCCGGCGTGGTTCATGTCTGTTGGGAGTGTCCAGCCGGGTCCTCACGGCTGCTGCGCTGGGGAAGGGCTGGGCGTGGGGAGGGGGTTGGGCCCCCGGGGACTGCGGTCCCCAGGGACGCTGTGGCAGGGGGCTGCGAGGCCGGCAGGTCCGCCAGCGGGACCTGTCCTCCTTGGGATGCTCTTGGAGGCAGCTGAGCCCCGGGGTTAATTGATACGTGCGCTTCCCAATTAAAATCTGAAAGAGAGAAGGCGCTGGGTTCAATCAAGCCTCTTCTCATCCGCTGAGTTCCCGTCGGTGGGAGCGGATTTTAATTGTGTTCAGAGGGATTTGGCCGCAGCTGGAGCCCTGGGGCCGTCGCGCTCTCCTCTGCGGGTCCCGGGTGCCAGCAGGAACCCTGCGGGGGCAGGGCCCGATCCTGGACCGCGGCCGGGGAGCGGGTGGGCAAGTGTTGGTTAATGGCTGGACGCGACGGCCCCGGCATGGCCACGGCCGGAGCAGGGTGAGCCCTTTGCCGTGTGCTGAGGGGCAGCAGCGCTGGACCCTCCTGCTCCTCCCACAGCCCCCCACCACCGGGGCAGCGCCCCGGGCCGGGACTCCTGCTGCCCCCCAGCACAGAGCCCATGCGGCTGCGGGGTCCCGGCGAAGGGGGATGCCGGAGCCATGCCGGGAGCCCCGCTGGCAGACCCCGGCGTGTTAAACCCTCGTGCTGGGTATTTCCCGCAGTTCCCCCGCTAAGATGGATTAAAGGGAAGCGATAACTCTACAGGATTTCCAGGCGTCCGGAGGGACGGGGAGATATTAAAGGCATTAACTTTGCTGTCTCGGTTGATAATAATTCATTTTCCGAGGGGATCAGGACTTGGTGAGCCCCGGAGAGCTGCGTGATGCTCCCGACGGGGCCCCTGTCCCAGGGGGTCTCTGGTGGCACCCGCAGGACCTGCATGGTGGCTCTGAGCCGGCAGCACTGGTGGCACGAGGTGGCGGACGAAGACAGGAGGGCACAGGGCACCCAGCATGGATGCAGCGGGAGCCTGATCCGGCCTCTGTGACCCACCCGGGCTGGGCACCACATGCCACAGCTCGTGGTGAGGCAGGGACAGGCAGTGATGGGCAGCAATGGGCAGGGACAGGCAGGGACGGGCAGCGATGGGCAGGGACAGGCAGGGACGGGCAGTGATGGGCAGGGACAGGCAGGGATGGGCAGCGATGGGCAGGGATGGGCAGGGATGGGCAGGGATGGTCAGGGATGGTCAGGGCTGGCCAGCCCCACACTGGAGCAGATTCCAGCTGGACCAGGTTGATCCCAGTGCTGCTGCTGGCCCCAAAGTGATGCTCCTCGGGTGGTGGGGAGCGGGCAGGTGGCCCTGGCACCCCGCAGCTGCCCACAGCCCCGTCCTGCCTCCGTGGCCGAAGCAGTAGCCAGGGGCGAGCGGGGCCCTGGCACCCCTGGGCCCGGCTGTGCTGGTGCTGGGAGCTCAGCCTCTGTCCCCGTGCTGTGCCAGGGAGAAGCCACCACAGATTGTGACATAACATTTGCTGGTGACCTCCACACTGGGACCATCTTTACAGAGGAACAATAATCTCTCCAGAGGAGATGAAAAGAATTCTAATTACATCTCCGAACAATATTTGTTTTGAGCGAAGAAAGCAAACCATATGGCGTGTGGGAGACTGTTCGGGGCCACGTTAGACAGGGATTTGTTATTCACTCGCACTCTGATCTAAGCGGAGGTGCGGCCGTGTGTTACTACCCCTCGGAGATGTGTGGGGTCCTGCGCTCACCCTGGGACAGAGGTCTGGGGGCTGGCGGGGGAGTGGGGCAGCTCAGAGGCTCCTGCTGTTCCTGCTGCTGCTCTTTGCAAAGTGCCGGGGGGCTCTGCTGGGGCTGGGGAGGGGGCACTGGGGTGGGCGAGGGGCAGCTGGGGATGGGGACGGGGGTCCACCTGCGCAGCAGGACCTGTCTCCTCTGCCGAGGTGTGGGGTCTGTTTGACCGGGGAAGGGTCTGGGCAGTCCTGGTGACCCTCCTTGTGTGGCCAGCGGCATTGTCCCTTGCTGGGGTGGTGGCACGTCCCCACAGGTGCCCGCAGCCCTCGCTCTGTCTCCTGCAGCCCTCTTCACCGAGACCCCCCACGACATGACGGCCCAGGCGGGTGAGGACGTGGAGATGGCGTGTTCCTTCCGCGGCACCGGCTCCCCCTCCTACTCCCTTGAGATACAGTGGTGGTATGTCCGCAACCACAAGGACTGGACGGACAAACAGACGTGGGCTTCCAACCAGGTAAAGCCCCTCGTCCTCCTGCTCCAGCAGCAGCGTTCAGAGGCAGACCTCCTCCCCAGGCTCATTAGGGGCTTCGCTTGCAGCAGCTGTTGGGGCTCAGGGGTTCCCATCCCACGGCGCGTCCCCAGCGCTGACCGGACCCACCACAGCAGGGTCTCACCCCGCTCTGCTCCATGCTCCAGAGAGGAGCCTGGGGGTCCCACGGCCCAGGACCACGCGTGGGGTGCCCCGAGGATGCTCTGAGCCTGGGCTGTCCTGGCCACCCTCCCCAGTTAGCCAGGGGGCCATGTGGCTTCATCCCCTGGGACTGATCCCAGGCAGAGGCTTCGTCTTTGCGCTTGTGCCTTCCCCATCTCACCGTGAACCGTCCCTTCACATCCCCCCACAACCTCCGCCCTGCCTTGTTTTCCCCATTTCCGTATCGGTCTCAGCAAACAGCTGTCTCTTTATTTCTCGTTCTGTTCACACAGAGATAAGGGCCAAATAAGGGGGAGGCAGCTTAGGGATTTTAATGAGCCTTTTTTACGGTGTCTTTGGCAGAGCTGCTACTGGTATTATCATAAACCAGGAGAGGCATCGGGGAGGTGCTGCTGCGCGGGGGCGCTCCTGGGGTCCGAGGGGGCTGGGCAGTGGCTGGGCGAGGGGTGGTGGGGATGCTGTGGGGAGTGGGCTGCCGAGGGGGACCAGGCTGCTGCTCAGCTCCCCAGCTGATTTCGGGATGTTTCTGGAACATGTGTATGGCCGGGGATGCTGGGTCACTGCCGCAGCGGTGATGCCGTGGTGAGTGGGGCTCCGTCCCCAGCCCCGGCTCACGGGGAGCACCCACTGATGGAGCTGAGCTCAGCAGGGACCCGTGGACGAGCACCCGTCCCCCCACCACCGCGGTGCCCCGGTGCTGCTGTTCCCTCCCCGCACCGGCTGCCCCGTGTGGTCCCACCTGCCCCGGGTGCCTGGGTCTGCTGGGGCTGAACCTCTCCTGTCTCATGTCTCCCTCCTCCTCGCTCGGGGTGGCCATCCCAGGGTGGGCAGGGGGCTGGCGGGCTCCTCTCAGCCGAGCTGACCATTTCTCTCCCCTCTCTGGTCTCCCCCCAATCCTGCTTTTCCCAGCAGCTCAAAGTGTTGCCGCAGGACGAGCCTGGGAAGGACGCGACGAAAATAAGCGTGAGTTTGGCCAGCGGTTCTTGCTGGGGCTCTTGTCGGGGGCTCAGCTGGGACATTGTCCTGCAATGCCGGCGTTCAGTGTTGCACAGAGCTGGGGGACGGGAGGGTCTCCTGGGGTCTGTGACCCTGTGCAAGGCCCCTGACAAGGCGCCCTAGAAGGTGAGGGGGTGTCCTGGTCCCGCCAGTGCTGCCGTGTCACGGGCTGACACTGGGGCGGGGTGGCTGGATCTGCCCCGGCTCGGCACGGGGAGCACCCAGGGCGAGGGGCAGCTTCCCCGGGTCACAGCTTGGACCAACCGCGAGCCCCCGCTGGCTTCTATCGGCATCTGAGGGACACGTTTATGCTAAGGAGAAAATAATCTAATTTACTCACCGGATGAACGTCCCAGAGCCATTGGGCTCATGTGGACAGAGTGAGGAGACACCAATCAGTGACACAGAATTAACGCCCTCGGCCTCCCGCTGTCCGGCATGTGCCACTCCCCACCCCCGGTACCACCCACCAGTACTGGGACGGGACGGGATGGGGGCCAAATCCTGCACAGGGCAGAGCCACGGCCGGGAGCTGGTGCCAGGGGCCGAGGCAGGTGTCGGGGCTGTGGAGCCGTCCCGGGGCCAGCGCTCCCCTTGGCTCGGCCATCGCGTTTTTCAGCGTAATTAGGCAGTGACTCGCCCGCCAGACCACGGTCGATGCGCGTGCAGGTGCGACCAGGATGAATTCTGAAGCACTCGGGGTGCGACACCTCTGCCGTGTCCTCCAGATCGAGCCAGCGGGGAGAGGCTCCAGTTCTAAGCCTTTCTTTGGTGGCTATTTTAAATGTCCTTGATTATTAAGTGTTTACGGCGCGGAGGAGATGGATGAACACGGGCGAGACGGCACCACGGGCGGCTCTGATAAAAGGTGTTACAGCCACGGGGACGAGGGACTGAGAACGAACGGCAGTGTCAGACAATGCCAGATGATCTAAATCATGGGCAGAAACACGGTGTCAGGCTCCCTTGGCCGTTTTTCATCTGCCAAACCACTCTTGGTGCTGGAGGGGCCGGTCCCGGCTCTGCCCGGAGCCCCTGCGCTCTGGCGGATGCAGAGCGGGAAACTGCCGCCCTTTGACGAGTGGCAGCAAACACGAAGGGTCCGGGTTTATTTTTTCCCCCTTGAACTCCTCAAACCCGCTGTTCTGCCGCTGAGCAGCGGTGCGGTGCAGGGCTCCGCCGCAGCCGTCTGTCCGTCCCGGCTGTCTCTCTGCCCCGTTCCCATGGGGCAGCACCGGCCGTCGCTGCCCCGCCCGAGCCTGCGAAGCCAGTAGGTTACGACCGCTCATAAAACCATCCCTCCCGCTCGTAACTGAGCCGCGGGCTGAGCCTCAGTGACCTCCTGGGCAGCAGCTCCGCGGCCGCCGGCAGCACCCGCAAATTGGGGTTTTCTTTTATTAGATCTAAATCTCCCAGCCATTAACTTCGGTAAGTGACTCCCTGCTCCTCTGACACAAAGGGGTTTTGGGAAGCTCCTCTCCCGTGATGTCCTCAGTGCCCTGGCACACTCACACCAGGGCTGGCACCTCACCTCCCTCCTGTCCCGCAGCCCCCGGGGGGAAGCACCCGCCACCCCCTGCCCCGTGTCGGGGCTGACCTCGGAGAAATGGCCCTGCCGCAGGACCAGCCCCCCCGACCCCATCCCCGGCACCGCAGGGTCGGTGCTCACGGCTGCACGTACTTTGTGGGGGCTCCAGCCACGACATGTGGCACCGGCCACCTCCGAGCAGCCCACGGGGCACAGGGCAGCCAGGCACAGCTGCTTGCATGTGCTCACACGTGTTTGCATGTTCTTGCATGTGCTGGGATGTGCACGTGTGGGATGTGCATGTATGGGATGTGCACGCGTGTGCGGGCACTGGGTGCCCTCCTGGCTGCGGTGGCTCAGCCCGTCGGAGGGGCCACTGAGGTGGCCGCATCCCCTCGCCGCCAGCCGTGTTTTGGTGCTGCCTCCTCTGCCTCTTGGGCCGGCGGTTTGCGCCTCTGGTTGTGGCTCCCAGCCCCGTTTCTAAACACCATAAAATCTTCAGCTAACAAATGCAGCGGCAAGTAGAAAAATGGCCTTTGCCATCCGGTGTGATTATAGGGAACAGAGCCAGGGGCCTCGGGGCGGGTTATAAATCTGATTTATTGACCCAGCCCAACAGCAGCCGCAGCTCTGGCTAGTGAGTAAGTCTTAAATTTCATTGGGTGATAAATACTGAGAGCGAATCAATTTGGTAGAAAAGCTAATTAGCCGGCGTGGTTTCGCATCGATCCCGAAGCCCCGCGCGGCGGGTGAGCGCCAGCGACTCCGTCACCCCACAGTCTGGGGCAGGGGCTGGGGTCCCCCCCTGCCGACTGCCCGGCTTCACCCGCCTTCGCTACATCCTCCCCAGCACGTGGCCGGGGTGCAATGTGACGGCACGCGGCGGGGGGTGGCCCTGCCCTGGGGGTCCCGGGGGCTGCCTGACCCTTTGTCTGTCCCGCTGCAGGTGGTGAAGGTGGTCGGCAGCAACATCTCCCACAAGCTGCGGCTGTCACGGGTGAAGCCGGAGGACGAGGGGACGTACGAGTGCCGGGTGATCGACTCCAGCGATGGCAAGGCGCGGCACCACAAGGTGAAGGCGTACCTGCGGGTGGAGGAGGCGGGGGGTGCGGGGCACCCCCAGGACACCCAGCTGCCGGACCTCGCCGCCCACGCGCACCACCACCACCACCACCACAAAGCCGGGAAGGAGCTGAAGAAGCGCTCGGCAGATGCTTCCTGCGTGCTGTAGGCGGGCGGTGCCGGGGGGACGCCGGAGCTCCCCGACACCCCGGACTCAGCAGAGCCGTCAAGGTTGCCACAGCCCCTGCCAGAGACTGGCCCCACCACCCCGTCTCACCCACCACCCCCTACTGCCTCCTTCTCCCGCCAGCCACCGCCACCTTGGTCTCTTCCCCAGCCCTGTGGGCCAGGGCTCGGTGTGGGAGCAGGACCGTGTCCACGCCAGGGGGGCATCGCTGGGACCAGGGCCGGGGTGTATGCCCACACGTGGTCCCTTCCCCACTGGCCCGTGTGGGTGGTACCCCGCTGCTCGCTGCCACCCGCGGTGCAATGGGCCGTGCTGCACCCCAGCTTCACATGCCCGGTGAAGGCCCCCCCTGCCCACAGGACCCTCCCTGCCCTCCCTTGTGCTTTGCAGAACCGTTCGTCCCTGTAGGAGGCCCAGTTTAGTTGCTCTGCTCCAGCCCCGCAGCGCATATATAAGTTCCAGCATCCATCTTACAGACCCTGTATCACCTCTCCCTGCCCCAAAGCCGCCCCAGCACGTCCAGGCCTGAGCTCGGCGGAGGAAGGACGGCACACCATGCTCCCAGTATGCTCCCAGTATGCTCCCAGCACACTCCCAGCGCAATCGCGGCACAGCCATGGTGCTGCGGACCGTGCCGCGGCATTGCCCAGCCAGGCAGTTGCCTGCGGTCTGCGTGTGCCTGGGGAGCCATGCCCGCTGTCACCCATTGCTCCCCCCAGCTCTTTGCATTTCACAGAGGAAGGGCAGCTCGGCCATCACCCCATCTGCCCTCGCTCCATCCCCGCTGCCCATGCTGGCTCTCGGTCCCTCGCTGCCAGCCGAGCTCGTCTTCCTCCTGCACCTCAGCACCGTGCCATCCCAGGCAGGATCTGGCTCGTGGGCTCCTGCATCATACATACCCGCTGTCCCCACGGGTAAACCCTGCTGCTGGGGACGGAGCCATGGGGACAGAGAGAGGGATCCCAGGTCTCCCCAACCAGGTGCCGGGAGCTGCTCCCCTGCCACCACTCCCCCGTGCCGCCCAGCCTGCCGCCGCCAGACCTGCTGCAGCTAATAAAGTTCTTTAAACGAAGCCTCCACAGTCTCTGTCCCTGACACAGCGACGGGACGTGGCTTTGGCACTGTCTTGGCTAAAATGGGGCACAGCTGGGGCTGGGTGCTGGGCTGGGGCTGGTGGGGATGAGGATGAAGATGAGGATGAGCATCCCCACCTGCAGCTGAGGGCTCAGAGCATTTAAAAGCTGCAGAAGTGCAGCAGCTGGGTGATGCTGCCCTGTGGGTGCAGGACTTGCTGGGTCCCAGTTAAGTGCCATGGCCCCAGGGTGCTGGGTGCAGTGGGGAGGCTGGGTGCCAGCCTTGCCCCGTGGCAGAGGAGCTCCCGGCACTGGCAGTGCCCAGCTCGGCCCCGGCTGCTTTGCAGCCTATCGCCCCCCGGAGCTCCGTGCCGCTCTCTCGCTTTGCCGATACGAAGCGATTTGTCATGTGTTGCAGCAACAAAAGCAAAACCCGCTGGCCCGGCGTCACCAGCGCCGGTGGCCGAGGAAGGGCACGGGGTGGCCGGTGACCCGGCGGGAGCCAGGCTCCCCTCCGCCACCGGCCGTGGGTCTCCCCGCGGAGCCGCCCATGGACGCGCAGGGACTTTGTCAGGAGAGAAACAGGAGGCAGCCGCAGGGCCGGGGCTGCGGCTGAAATCCGCTCTGCTGCCGGCGGGGCCGCGGGGGCTGAGCCGCGCTCGGGGGCTCCGCGCCCGGGAACCGAATGGTCGCGGGGAGCGAGGGGCTCCGGCCACCCGCGCCGTGAAAACCGTCCGGGGAGGAGCCGAAGGAAGAGCCAGAGCTGCTTCGGGGAGGGCGGGAGGCTGCAAATCACCTCAAATGGAGAGTAAACAAATTGCTGTGTGGTGGAGTAATTTGCAAAACCTAGAGGCGAGCTTTAAAAATAACAGGTTTTATTAGGAGAGATTAATTTTGCTGAGCTGATATGAAGTCTTGGGCGCGGGGGCGGGAGGAGGACGCGGCTGGCTCTGGGGAGCGCCCGAGCCCGGGGGCTGCCCGTGGGGCCGTGCCCCCGCCCCGGGCGTGAGGCGCTGCCCTTGTGCCTGGCTGGGTTTGTGCTGGACCCGGGACCCCGGGGAGGACGGTTGGAGTGGGGTGAGCTGGCACCCTCCTGGCTGCACCCGGGGAGGGCCGTGCCCCCCCTGCAGCCCCTCCATCCGTGCAGCGGGGGCATTGCCCGCTGGGGCCGGTCTCCTCCGGGGCAGCTCAACGGGCTGGAGCTGGACACCCCTCCTGCACCCCCAGCTCAGCCCAGACCCCAGCGGGTTGGGGGGCTGCTCTGGCACCTGCCCGAGGAGAGAGGGGTGTGGGCAGGGCAGCGGAGGAGCCCTGGGGCTCCCTTGCAAACGGCTGAGCTGAATATGCAAGTCACTGCTGGGGAGGGCCGGCTGGTGACAACGCCATCGCCACAGTCACTCTCCTGCCATTATCCTGCTCCAGACAAAAGCAATTTACTCAGCCTGTAATAAAGCAGGGGTGATAACGAAGCTGAGACAGGCATCCGCTGGCTGGGGACTGTGGCTGTGGGGAACATCTCCGGCAGAGCTGTGAAGCCTGGAGAGAGCAGTGGGAGGAACTGGTGCTGGGCTCTGCGGGTGTCTGGGTGCAGCTGGCTGTGATGGGGGTCTGGCTTGGGGGGATTTGGCCCGTTCCTGGGCACTGAGGCACGGACCGATGCCCTGACCAGCTCATGGGGCAGGGCAGGAGGGTGGCCGGGGGGAGTGGGTAGCAGCCCTCCCTACCTGCTGCTGTCACAGCCCTCACCCAGCCCATGGCTGGGAGGGAGGGTAGTAGCCAGGCTGGGCTTGTGTGGTGCCATGAGCCCCCTGATCATGGGGCGCACCCCAGCAGCTCTGCCTGTGCCGGCGGGCTGCAGCCCCATGGTACTGGAGATGGTGTTGCTTCCAGCCCCATCTGCCCAACCCATGGCTGCGCCATCCCCATCGGGGCTGGTGAGACCCTGGGAGTGGGAGCCAGCATGGCCATGCCTGGGGGGCTGTGTGTGGACCAGCAGGGGCAGGAGCAAGGGCTCTGAGGTGACAGTGCTGCCCTTGAGCCTTGTGCCTGTTCACCCGCGTGGTGGTGGGCCACGCCATGGTACAGGCAGGACAGTGTCCTCAGAGACCTCACCACTGTGGTCACCAGCGTCCCTGGGCTGGGCTGGCTGCTGGCCCCTGGGCAGGGTTGCGGGGCTGGGGAGGGTTTTGCCGTGGTGGGTACTGCAGGGGCCTTTGGGTTTAAGCTCTTCCTTCCAGAAAGAGGATCAATTCCATTCTAAAACCAGCTGGAACAGAGCTGACAGGTTTTTCTCAGCTTGCCTCATCATGGTGGTGAATCCAGCCATGCCAGGGCAGTGCTGCTTCCCCGACAGGACCGATGCCAACAGCGCAGGGCACGTGCAGACAAACCCATGACCAGGCGGTGACACTGGTGGCAGGGGGGTGCCCCTTGCCAGGCTGGCCTGGGGACGGGACCAAGCTGCAGGACAAGCGCACAAGGTCCCTGTGGTGATGGTTCACTGGCAAGGGGCACAGCCCACAGGGAGCCCGTGACAGCCGGTACTGCCGGGTGCAGAGGCTGGAGCAGCTGCCCCGGCTGCCATTGTGGCACTGCCAATTGTCATGTGCCATCTCCAGCCAGCGCTGAAGGCAGAGATGGGCTTGACACGGCGTTGGCACCTGATGGATGAGTTTGATCAAGTGCTACAACAATCCAGAAAATCTTGCACTGACCCCAAGGGTGCTTTGGGGACCAGTGGTGATACTTCACCTCTCCTGCCCTGTCACACTGGCTCTGGAGGGCTCCTTTGTACCAAATCCATGCCTGCCTTCAGCTCTGAATATATATTAAAAAAAGCATAAAAGGGTGAAAGCTGAGCCCTGTTCTACCTGGTAAAAATCCAGTGACTTGTGTTTTTCCTGCAGAGGCACCTAGGAGTGAAGCTTGAACAAACCCCGGGAGAACGGGGTGGGGGGAAATTCCAGCTGAGGGGAAATTCCAGCTGAGGGGGGTGGGCATCAGCAGCAGACCCCTGGTCCCAACAGCTGAGACATGTTTTGGATGTGCCCCGGGATCCCCCACAGCGATGCACAAAGCCTGTTCTGTGTAACCATCAGTTTATTGCTTTGGTTTTTGCGTTTCTGAGCTCATCTCCCAGTTCACAGCCAAGATCTGTCCTTCGCTACCACAGAACTTGCCCGGGCATGAGGGGGCAGCCCGCTGCCAGCTGTCGCTCGGGCGGAGGGGACAGTCCGGGACATGGTGTGCTCTGGGAGCAGCCAAGTGAAGCAGCACCTGCAGACAGTGCCCGGAGGACTCGGGAGCTGCAGCTACAGCCACTTCCAGGTGAGCCTGTGCCGTGCTCCAGAGGGGAGAAGGGCCCTTTGGTGGGGCAGCGAGCAGAGCCTGCTCTGGGCTCACTGCACTGGGCTGAACCTGCCCGAGCAAATGGTGGCATGGCCTGACGTCACTGCCCCATCGTCTGGCCGCGTATGTCCCCGCCCCGAGCCTGTCCCAGGGCACAGCGAGATGCTTCATCTCCCCCTCGGGTACGTGTTAGAAAGCTGCGAGGTCTGGGAGGAAAGGCAGGCAGCTGGGAACAAGGACGGGCTGGGATCCCCTGTAAACCAGGGCTGGCCGCTTCTTCTGAGGAACCTCTCGCACTCGGTGAGAATCAGGGGGCACCATGTGTCCAGCTGGCCTCGGTGTTCTGGCCAGTGATACTGGTGAGGAGGTGACTGGAAATGCATTTCACTTTTTCTGATGTGGACTCGTTTTAAAAAGAAAAGGTTTTTAATGCACCCCAAAGTGGATTCTCTCCCAGGGAAGAGTTAAGGCCAGAAAAAGCTTTTGTTTCAAGCTGAGGACAGGAGGGACTCTCAGGGCTGTGAGGAGGCCAGAGGGGTGCTGAAGGGGCACCAGGCAAAGGTCCAGTGCTGGGAAGTCACTTCTGGAAAGTGACTCGCCCTCTGTGCCGAGGCAATAGCTGAGCTGTGTGTGACCCGCGGGCTTCTCTCCAGCATCGTGTGCAGGAAGTGCTGGTCTGGAGGAAAGGGGGCAATAAACCCACCTCGTCCTCAAACCCTGCTTAAAACATACAAACTTCTGCCCATGGGGAAGGTGCCCCAGTCGGTGCCCCCGACTGGGCGATGCTCCCTGTGCCCCCAGAACCATTTGGGGCCCAAATGACAGGGTTTTCCCAGGGGAGATCTGTCCGGGAGGCTCCTCTCTCCCCCCAGCCGCTGCGCAAGTCTCTCACGGAGGAGATGGCTCCTGTGTGCTGGTTCCAGCCATTGCGCTCTCCCGCTGTCGCAGCCTCTCAAGCAGCAGCAGCACGTTGTCAGTGAACTCATTCCGCTGCCTCCCCATCCCGCACAGCTTCACGGGCTGCAGGCTGGCGTGGGGGGGCTCGTACTGGTGTGGGCAGCAGACCTCGCTCAGGAGGAGCCAGGTGCTGTCTGGATCCACGCGCATTAGGTGGAGGAAAACACTGGAAAACAGCAGGGAGAAAGGGGAGGGGAGTAAGGGGAAGGCCTCTTGATTGGCACCCAGCAGGGTCACCACAGAGAGCAGCACAAAGCTGTGATGTGTCTGCAACCCCTGACAGCTCCACAGACCGGGAGGCTCATTAGAGAGAGCCATTAAAATGGCTCCTGTGCCCAAGAGAAGACGGTTCAGTGGCTTCACAGCTACAGCAACATCGTTATTATGCTACACAGGAAGTTACCGACATCAAACAGGCAGCTGGAGAGTACCGGACCCCAGCTTTGTCCCAGCACCGTGGGCTGAAGCCTGTCCCAAGAGCAGCGGAGGTGACCGCAGGGTATCGCATGCGCCTGCCCGGGGGCTGTGGTGGGCAGTGGCTCCTGCCGAGCTCTGCAGAGCAGCTGCACGCCTGCACCAGCCTCCGGGCTTGGGGCAGCGCGGGCTCAGCCCACCCCTCTGCTCGCCCTTTCCAGGGTGTTCCTGGCCAGCTGCCAGGCTGGGCCACCCTGAAGCAGAGTGCTGTGCTGAGGCCTTCAGTTCATGTGAGGATGCCCCTCATACTACGCTGGTTAACCCCTTATTAGCTGCCTCCACATTTTCTTCCTTCTGCACCTTTCACAAAGCAGGCTTTTCCTTCAGGAAAAAAGACAACCCCCCAACCTCCACTAACAACAGAATGGAGAAGGGAGGAATGACAACACTGCACTGCCTGTGGATGGTTCCACTTTGCATCTCAAGGCCCCAGGGCAGATGTGCCTCTGGAGTGTGTGACTCCAGCTGTGACAGATGCTGGGGATGGTGCTGCTGGAGAGCAAAGAGCAAATGGCTGATCTGCAGGACCCACCCGCACCATTTCTTCCTGCCAGTTCCCACTGTCGTAACCTTTGGGCTCAGCTAGGTCTGTCAGGGTTTAACGCACTGAAGGCGTACTGGGCTTAACTGGTATTAAGTTTTCTGGCTGTGCCACGTACAAAATTATTGAGAATTTCCTGCACTGCAGGACCTCTTCCTGCACGGCGCTGTGTTCCCTGTGTGCCCACAGAGACCATGAGCATGCAGGGTTATCACCAAACCGACAGGTCAGTTTTTCAAGACCTCAGTAACTGCCTAGATGCACATCTTCAGCTCTCGAGTCCACTGAAATCCTGGGGCCAGGAGAACAGCCAGGCAAGGTACTGGGAAGAGGAACTGGGGCGTCGGACATCTGCTTCCCAAGAAGCACTGGCATCTCCAGCACATGCTCAGCTCTACCCTTGCAGGCACAGGGAAGATGCTCTGCTCCCCAGCCCCTTCCCAGTCAGCTGCCCGGGCGAGAGCAGCCCCCTGAGATGAGCCGACCCCTGCAGAACCTGCTGCCTCTTGTGTCCGCAATGGCTGAGGCCTGTGATTATCTCCTGATAACCCAGTGCTGGCAGCCTAAAGAACTTGACTTCTGCATTTTCAAACTAACTCTGGGGTAGTTTCTAAGCAACCTGTTTCCATGGCAAAGAATCCTGGGGTTAATCCAGGTTCATTTGCTGTTGTTCCTTTTTTCCTTTACTTTGATGTAATTCCATTGCCCCTTGCCTTGTGCAGGTGGCTGTTCTGGTGAACGTCAGCCCAGCGACTGCAGTCAGCGAGCATCCACTAAACCACACAACCAAACCGGAGGAAGGACGGTGCATAACCAACCTCTGTACCTGGAAAGGCCCCAAAACAGCTCCTATTTGTTCCAGCTGGGCTAAACAACTTGTTCTACCAGCACAGAGCAGTGTTTGGCTCTTCTGCTTCCTGGTCTCCTCCCAAGCGCTAAGCCAAGCCCTGGCACAGTGAACAGGCTGGTGAAAGGACAAGTCCTCCTGGCTTCTGCCTCCGCTGAATGTTCAACGAGATACAGTTCACTGCAGACTTCTCTAAGAACTGGGGAAATCATTCCTGCATCCTGGAAAAGCCCTGTTCTGATCCAGACTGACTGAAAGGTTGACTGGTGAACTCACAGGCTCTGAACATGGATTAGGAACTGGTGTCAACTCCAAACCAGTCACTTGCAGCTGAAAAAAGCAGAACTACTTGTAAGCGTGTGTGACCAGTGACAATTTCTTCATCGCTTTCCCTTCAAAGTTGTTGGTGTTTTTTTTTTCCCCTGGAGTGAAAAGTTTGTCAGGGATGATACAACTCAATGAACTGGTGAGAAGCTCAGATTTACACACTGTGACTTCCAGTTTACCCCATCTTCCCCCCCCTTGCTCTGGATGCCGGGCCCCACACAACCCCTCCAGGGGTTACTGGTTGCTCCACCCCAGTGGCACTGGCTGCTTGGCAGTGAAAGCAAAGCTGTAGCTGGTGTTCCCTGGCTGCCCAAGCCCTTCCTCAGCAGATGTTAGCGGGGTTTTGGGTTTTTTAAGGCTTTGGACAATGTTCCTCTCCTGGAATACTCCCTGCAGTCATCTTCTAACAAAGCCTATTATCCCATTTTCTCTTCCTCAGACACGCTGGAGTTCTTTTTTTCCCACTGTCTATTTTTGCCTGTTGCGTACTCCATAAAGCTGCAGTTACAAAATTCACTTACACCCACTGGTTCAGCTAATAAAACCATAGGGTCCCACAAAGGGGATTAAACAGCCTCCTCGAGGCATGAGAACCTCCCTGGATGGCAGCCAAAACACCCTTTTTTTTTTTTTTTTTTCTGGCTCCAGCACCTTGGCAAAAAATTCCTGCTTAGTCCTTTGTGCACCTACAGGATCCTCCCTTAGTTCTGGGAGCTCCAGCTGACCTTGTGAGGCCTGACCTTGTTCTTGGCAGGTCACAACTCATGTGCTGTGTACGAATCCAGAGGCTGAGGAGAGGCCAGTTAGTATAAATCAGCGTGGCACCCTGATTCCAAACATCCTTCCGCCTTGTATGATTTCTGCAGTGATAAAGCTGAATTATGTGACGTATGTTGGCGCTCAGGCTGTGCCTCAGATTGGTTCTGGTCTATCTGTTTTTAGCAGCATTTAAAATGCAGAATTTTTCACGTCTCAGGCTGATAACATTGTCCTTGCCTCGATGGAAAGAGCTGTACATGCAACAACACCCTGTGTCGGTTGGCAGGATTACTCTGAGGCACGTGGAGAGTGAGGAGAAGGACCGGAGCTTACAGGAGTCTGGTAGTCAAGTGGCTGAAGAGGGGAAATTGGAGCCCGGCTGAGAAGCCTTGTCCTGGTGCTGGGGCTGATGGTTATGGTGCAGATGAATTCTGACTTTTCCAAGCTGAAACCTCCCGTCGTGTGTGTTACAGTTAAAAGAGATTGTGCTGTGTTTAACTCTGACCCATCCGGGCTCCAAGACCTGGGACCAGACAGGACTAAACTAAAAAACCCAACAAATCCCCTTCCCTATGAGTCCTGCCACATGCAGGGTTCACATCAGGCCAGCCACGACGCATGTCTCGGCACGTAGATGTGTCTGCTAGCGGCTACACGAGCGGAGAGCTGCGCACTGGTCAGTGGAACCTGTCCTGTACACAGCACCAAAGGCATGGGGGGAGAACTGCAACCTGTGGCATTTTTACCTTGGAATAGAGAAGAAAAATATACAGAGGAAAAACATTCCTTGCCCTGAACTTCACTGCCTTTCTTGAATGCCAGGGATCCTGCTCCACATCACGGTGTCTAATGACTCCATCACGTCCCAGGGCTAATCCAGTACTGGCCCCTGCCCCCGCTGTGGGGGGATCGCAGGGCTCTTCAGCCTGCTCTGTTAATGATTTAAAAGCTTAGATTCCAAGTATCGAGATAAACCCTGGTGCTCTGCTTTCCACCCCAGCATTGCTTACACAGACCAGCGCTTTATTGTGGGTAGGGCACGGCAGCCCACAGGGACGAGCCCCTCTGCAGAACAAAGGCTGCCGGAGCCTGCTGCGACGCAATGAAAGCCTCCAAGGTAAAAATAAACCTTCTCTCAGCAGCGCAGGAATACGGACAAAGGAAGGGCTGCAGCTGCTGAGCGCTCGCCCAGCCACACAAAAGCCTGGTGCCCCCCGGGAGGGCCATGCTCAGGGGAAGGGAACGGGCAGCTCTTCCCTCTGGACAGCCCATGCTCCGACACCTGCGGTGGCCGCTGGCTTCCACTCCTACAGGGAGGGCAAGGCTGCCCACATAGGACCGGGGGGCTTTTACACCCCTGTCCCTCAGCAGAGCCAGAGGCCCATGGCTTTCCTACCCACTCCCCATGTTCTGGAATGGGACTCGCTTTTTCTGCTTAAATCTCTGGTCTTGTTTCCAGGTGACAATGTGTGACAATAGCGATTTCTTATCCTGACAGCAGGAACACCGAGCAGCGAAGTGTGTCTGTCAGCACTTCACAGAGCTGACGTGTGTTCACCTGAACTCTCTGTGCTCTTCTAACACCTCCCAGCCTTCTTGGAGCAAGACTGGTGCCAAGACCAACAGCTTCCCAAACAAACCCAGCCCACGTGGCAGAGCCTGGCTGGACGCAATTGCAGGAGCCCAGGGAAAACAGAAGGATAACAGAAGCAAATCCCCTGGCCTGCAGAAGGTGTTAAGTGATAAAATACCTGAGAGTGCCTGGCACAGACTCTGGCATAGTCCTCTTCCGCTCCCTTCACAGTTTTATGCCACCAGTGGGCCAAGAGCCCCCAGTATTCTAGCACAGGAGGCAGTCAGAAAAAAAAGTCCCACATCTTCTCTCTCTGTCCCCAAACACACTGTCAGGTCATCTGAGAGTCAAAGGCAAGGTGTGGGCAAGCTCATTAACCCCCCCAGTTCACTTTGGGTGGTAAATGATACCTCATCAGAGAAAGGGGTTAACCTCCATGAGAGACCCTATCATACAGGACTCAAACGTGCTGGAGGGAGGAATGGGAAAGGTGCAGAAGGAAAGGGGTTACCTGCTCCCTCTGTCCCACACTGTTTGTGCACCTGAGACACCTGCATTTGGGAGCCATTACCTCTGGGCAGCTTCCTGCAGCCTCGGGGGTTGCCTGGCGCTGAGGTAAACCAGGCAGGCATCTCCCACTTTGTTCAGGTCACTCTCACCTGCGGAAATGGAACAGAGAAGAAGGGTAGGAGGTGACCTGCTCAGTGGCTGCTAACAGAATCAGCTCTAAACCGGTAGCAAAGAGACTTCTGAGCCTTTGAAGTGCCTGACCCAGAGCTCCTCTGACCTCACCTCTTCAGCCTCTTGCTGCAAAGCCAGGAAAGCAATCAAGGGCACTGAGAGAGGAAAAGAGCAACTAGCCAGCGAGCCTTCTCCTTCAACAGTCAGCTCCAGAAACCTAGCCTAGGAGAATTTCAGAGAGTTTCGTTCAGCAGAATAGTGGGATGTGCTGCATTTAAAGGGTCTCCCAGAGAGATGCCCCAAAATGGAACCAGTCAAGTTAGCCAGAAGTCTTATCTGGGCTCCAGTTCTTCAGTTAATGAAGAACAAAGCAGGGCCCAGCAGGCTGAGCTGCAGCAACCCAGGCACCCACTTCTCATGCACAGGTGAGATGAGCCCTCAGATTCTGCAAGATGCTGGGAATCTTCTCTCCCATTTGTCTCCTGGGGAGTAAAGATTGACCAGCCCCTCTTTAATGAGCTCTCAGAGAGGACAGATTAGGCCCAGCAGGACCTGAATAGCTGGAGAAGATCAGGAAATCAATCCCACAGGGCAGCAGAAGGGGAGAAGCCAGTGCAGGCCTGGTCAGCCGAGACGGAGGGGGAAGAGGTAAGTCCAGCAGAGATCCCACACAGCCTTCACTTCCCCCGGTACTCACCCATGTCCAGTGCCTCACACAGCGATCCCAGCCCCTGCAGCACCACCAGCTGCAGCTTGAAGGCCAGTGTGTGGCTGTACACTGGCCCGGCTCTGGCGCTGGCTGGGGCCTGGCTGAGCAGGGAACTGGTCAGCTTAGGCAGCACGTCTTTGGAGAATCTCTGCCTCAGGAAGTCCCCACACTTCTGGGCGAGGGTACAGAGCACCTAGAGGAGAGACTCAGTGCTAATTGAGAAGATCCTTTGAACTTTTCGAGAGTTAATCAGTTTTTGTGTAGTGATGCCTCTCTCCCTTCTTTCAGGGCAGGCACAATGAGGTACAGCTACGCTGGAATTCTAGTGCTTGGCTTCTCGAATTCAGGGAATCGAAACTCTCCTCTAACTCGCTCTGCAGGACTCTAAAATGAATCTCCCTCTGCAGAGCAGAGATAGCCCTGTGAAACCCTGGGGCTGGCAACCTCTGGAAACCTGCTGTACTGTCCAGGTTGTGAGTCGAGGAGAACGTGGGCAGCTGACGTGGTCAGCAGCTCTTTAATAAAGTTACCATGAGGGTAAGTCTTCGCTTCATCTCTCCCCTCCCCTGCCAATGCCTCCATCGTGACGCCATCCCTCCTCTTCGGTCTGAGTCTCTGAGAGTCAGAAATGGCAGCTCCAGCATGGGCAGGCTGCACTACCAGTGCCTCTGACAGCTGCTGAGGCTGTGGAACTGTTTTCCTCTTCCCTGCACTAACCACTAACGCTGCTGTTTTCCCCCGGAACAGTGTCAAGGTTTTACCTGTGACAAGCTGCAGCGGGAGCAGTAGGAGCTACCCACTGCAGGGTGGTGACCCTGTGAGCTGAACCACGCGTAAAAACCTCTCCCAGGCCACAGCCATGCCGCAGCCACTTGCCTTCTAAGCACCCGCTTGAAGGCTGTTGGCAGCATCGCTGCTGTACCTTGAAGGCTCTGAGCACGGCTAGAGGGTCGTCACTGATCAGCCGGGCGACGAGAGCTGGCCAGACACGATGAGCCATGGGGAGCAGGTGGTTTCCGTGAGGATGCAGCACAGTTACGCAGAGCTCCAGCACGTCTAGGACCTGGGCAGGAGAGGCAGGTCACACTGCTGCAGCTCCTGGCATTTGGGTGATGCCCAGCATCACGCCAGGGAGCCAGGAGAAGGGTTTTAAACAAAACGGTGTGGTTTTACCACAGCATGAACTGGGGTAACTGTGCACACAGCACAGGCCTGTGCAGAAAGGGACAAGTAGCCCAGTGACAGTGCTGGGCTGCAGAGCCAGACTGGAACGAGGGCACGATCGCAGCCTGAGCTGTGCACTAGGACCCCACCATGCCGGTGGCTCGGCAGTGGGATCACCTGGGAGGGCTGGGGCTGCGCTAAGAATCTGGGTTATGCCTCACTGCTGCATTTTCTGTCTCGCTTTGCAGTTTAAAAGGAGGCCACCTTCAAAAGATTTTCATAATTAAAAACCCAGGCTTCTAGCCCTGCTTATCATCGCCCCAGCAACTTCAAAAATGTTCATCGGGCTGTGTGCTGCAGCCTGGGGAGGGGGGTGGGAGGCCTAGATGGGAGAAAGATGCTTCTGCTTCCTCCACCAAAGGCTGAGGAACAAGACTTGGCTATCATGAGCACCGTGGGAAGGCACCCAATACGAAGCCACCCTTAGGATCCTGTTCAGCCTGGCTGCTCCTAAACCAGCCCACCCCCGAAAAACTGCCCCCCTTCCCCTTGCTGGGCTTGGGGGGTCTGTCCTGACCCCTTTAGGGCAGGAAGCATCAACACACATTGTGCCAGTGTCGACGAAGCCTCAGCCCCCTTCTCGGGCACCGCCTGCCCCTCACAGCTGGCGTTCACCCACCTTCAGCCGCACATGGAGGTTCCCGTCGGCCAGCAAGTGCAAGCACCTCTCCATCACGTCTTTGGCCAGCTGAGCGTGGCTTGGCAGCGCAGCTTCCCCTTCGGCATCAGA
Organism: Bucorvus abyssinicus; assembly: GCA_009769605.1. NCBI lineage: Eukaryota > Metazoa > Chordata > Aves > Bucerotiformes > Bucorvidae > Bucorvus > Bucorvus abyssinicus. The sequence goes on from CM020047.1 coordinate 620,734, forward strand.
GCTGTTCGGCTCCAGCTTCGCAAGGGGAGGAACCTCATCTGGAAGACAAAACCATTACTGAAGCCATGAAAATGACTTGAAAGTTCTGGGAGATCACAACACCCAACCACAGCTCCTCTGCAAACTCCCCAGTGCGGCCTTTGGCATTTTTTAAGGTATTTAAGTCAAGTCTATGCTCGAGTTCTGCAGGTTAAGTGTCAGATTCAGTTAAGAGTGTGGGACTAGGATAGGTTTGCTTTCTCTACTGGACAGTGCAGCTGGACTGACATTTGCAGTCTCTCCTCACCATGGACTTATTTCCCATTGATTTTTATTAAAAATGAAAAGCCTGGGTATTTAAAGATGAGGTATTTAAAGGTCAGGATCGCAGCATAGCCCAATAAAAAGTTCCCTATATGAACATCTGCAGGGCCTGCCAAGGCCAAGTGAGAAGGAAGCGGTGGCATCATTAGCCAGGAGAAAACAGTACAGGGATTCCCAAGGGCGGCAAAGAGGAAACTTTGGGTCCTGAACCCAGGTGATCTGTTTAAGGTAAGGAAAAACAGTCTGCTTGTGCCTCAGAGCCAGCCAAGCCTCGATCTGCAAACAGTTCACTCCCCTTCCCACACAGAACAAAGCAAGAACACCCAGCAGCACCTCACATGAGCTAAGGCCACCTCAAGGCAGACCTGAGGCTGTCAGGAGGGTGCTGGGCTGATCTCAGCCTGCCCCAAGTCCCCCGTGTGACAGAGGGACACCTCAGAGGTCACTGTCTCTTCTCCTGTCACGCACAGTACTGACCTGCCTCCTCGTCCCCTGCGTCAGGAAGATTGCCCTCCGCAATCTGCTTCTGCCTGACATAGTCCAGGAAGAACCGTTCCACCTCCTGCCTGGTCAGCGGCCTCTGGGGCTGAGCCCTGCTCGGTCCCTCGCCAGCCTGCCCTTGTCGCTGTCCCACGCCGCAGGACGATCCAAACCAGCGGACTGCAAGAGAGGGACTGACATGTCACTAAGCTACCACGACCCCTCCTGCAAGTCAGCAAGTACCGCAGATTCCCCGAGAGATGGACACAGCTCTCAAGTCTCATGGGACTGAGCTGCAGAATCAGGCACCTGCTGCCACAGCACCGTGACCTCCCTGATGCTCTGAGGACGTTAAAACCCCCACATAAAAGGAATACACTCCACGTGCTGCCACAGGAGCAGTAAACCCACCCTTTCTCCCCCAGTAAAGCCACGTTCCTGCGAGTCTGCAGCCAGCCAGCCAGACCCTGGCTGTGGAGAGGCAGCTGCTGGCAATCTTGGCTCAAGAGCCGGCCCGCCCGGCAAAGCCGAGCTGCCGCCATGCTGCTGGCCCCCAGCTACGTCCAGAGGTCAAAGAGAAGAGCCCTTAGTGACAGTAAGACTGAGTTGTGCAAAGGAAACGTTGCTGAGATACCTAAGGCTGTCATGACAGAGTGGAGGACCCTGAGGAAAGTGGAGGCCTGGTCACTGTAGGACCGGTCAAGCGCAGTCAGGATGTCTTGGATGACATCCTCCAGCAGCGGCAGCGAGCTGGCGTCTGAGTGCCTCAGCATGGTGTCCAGGACCCGGGCAGCGTGCGGCTGCTGGGGCAGCTGGCGCAAGCTCAGGGAAACCCCGTTCACCAGGTAGTCAGAATTCTCATTAATCAGACACTGCAAGGAGCCATAACCGCAGGCCTCGCACATGTCCTCCAGCGTCCCCAGCGCTGTCTCACTGATGAGCAGGGTCTTATCACCAGCCTTTTCCAGCACCAGGTAGAGCACAGAGAGCAGCAGCAAGCGGAACTCCTTCCCCAGGACGGCAGCGAAGCAGCCAATGCCCTCCAGCTGGATGCAGATCTGCCAGATGTTGCTGTTCATGGTGCGGGTCGTGATGTGCGGCTCTGGGGGTGGGAGGAGGACGCTGCTGCAGGCTCCTCCTGGACGGGCAGCAAGTCCTGGATGCTGCAGAGTGTGCTCATGGCTGGTTTCTTCTGTATCGATGCTAGTGGTCAAATACCAGTTTGCCTGGTCTGTGTACTCATCAAGAATGGACATTATGGACCCCCTGAGATCATCTCTGTCCAGCGGAACTTCCCTCTCCTGAGGGATGTCCACTCCTGCTCCAGCAGCTCCTGCCACCAGCTCATTGAGGACCATCGCCGCCTGCTTTCGGTACAGGCCAGACTCACTGTACAGCTCCATGAAATGGTCCACCAACAAATAGAGGTTCCCGTAGTAGCCAAGAACGCGGCAAACTTGCTGAAGGAGCTGGAAAACTTTCTCCTCTGTGAAGAAGCGGAAGTACTTCTTCTGACACCCGCCTTTCTGCAGGTCGTGCTGCAGGGAGCCCGGCGGGCTGCAGGCCCCCTCACAGCCCCAGCGTCTAGCTTCCACGATCTTCACGTCCGTCACGTCCAGCTCCAGAACCTGCATCAGCGCTTTGGAGAGCCGGTGGAGGTGGGACACGGAGTTGAGGACAATGTTAATCTTGGGCCCCAGCAGCTTCAGGTAGCCAAGCAACAAGCTCAGAGTGGAAACCTTGCCTGTGTCATCCTGAGAGTTCATCAGGCGAGGGAGAGCCGTGGCCAGGGCATGGAGGTTCTCAGAGAGGACGTCAGCGAGAGCCCTGTTCTGTGCTACGATCCTCCGCTCTGCAATGTCTCGCAGAACCTCCTGACACCTGCTCTGGACTTCACTGTTTTCGTCATTCACCAGCCCCACCAAGGCCTTTAGAAGGTGACTGAATGAGTCCACCAGTGACTGACCACAGTTCCTCAGCAAGTGGTGGACCAGTTCTACCAGCTCCAGCCTCACCTTCCAGTGGGGGTGAACTGAACAAAATTCAACGATTTTATGCAGGAGGAGAGAGAGTTTTTCAGCAGTACTTTTCCTCCAGTCAGGTCCTCTATGGACCATTAGTTCTGACAGTCTGTTCTGCTCCACTGGCAGCTTCTCTTTGTTCTGTGGGATCCTGGCTAGCTGTGCATCGGCCATGACCGAGCCCACGATCAGATAAAAGAGTCTGATGGCAGCAACGGTGGGTTTGTGACCTTGTTTGATGTCTCCAGTAATAATCCGAGACAGCGTAATGGAAATCCCAGGCAGAAAAGAAGCAAACAAATCCCCACATTGCTGTGCCTCGTCTTCCTCCAGGTGCCGATGCTCCTGGCAGTCACACTGCAGAACTAGGACCTGTAAGCACTTCAAAGCAGAGATCTTAATTTGCTTTGCTCTTTCCTGCTCTGCTAGGCCCAGGAGCAAAGAGACAGCGAATCCTAGGAGAGGAAGGGTGGAAGGCTGATAGAGAGACAAGATAACATCCCCATAGGCTGAATGCATCAGGGTGTGCAGGGCCTGGATTATAGCCAGCTTTAACTCCTCTGACAGCGGGGCTGCTTGGCTGGAGCGAGAAGGTGGCGAAAGGCACGTACAGAACTCGGAAAAAAGCTCCTGCAGGAGCTCCTGCTTCTTCACGCAGGTTGCGGCAAGGACGGAGGCCATGCACTGCACCACGCTCAGCACCAGCCGCTCCGGCTGGGGCCCTGGCACCCGCAGGGCGAAGCGCAGCGGGAAGAGCACGTACTCCTGCAGCTCCTGCAGGGCCGCGGCGCTGACCGCGGCCAGGCGGGCCCGCAGCTGCCCCACGTTCTCCACCGTCTGGGCCTTCGTCAGCTGCACGCAGACGGGCCGCAGGGCCCCGAAGGCCTCCTGGGGGGTGTCGAACACAGCCATGCTCGGGGCGGGGAGCGGCCCGCCGGGGGCTGTCACAGCGCGGGGCCGGGCGGCAGAGGCCCGGGACGGCCTCACGGATCCCCGCCAGGGGCTGCGCCCGCCGTGCTCGGGGTCAGGCCCGGGGCGGCCCCGGGGGGCTGGCGCGCCTACCTGCTCCCGGAGCGGGGCGGCCACGTGCCGGAAGTGACGGTGGGACAACCGGGACAGGCAGCGCGACAAAGGGACTCGACAGGAGCGCAATGAGTAAAGCAGTGTGAGAAAAGTCACGGGTGCCCGTAATGCGCAAGCGCCTTCCGTAGCGCTTCGTCGGGCTCCGGCTGCGCATGCGCTCTGCTCCCCTCCCGCCGCCGCCTGGAGCTGCGGCTCTCGCTTCCCCTCCGGCGACCCGTACGATGCTGCCCTTTGACCCGCCGCGGCGGGGTGAGAGGTCGGGCGGCCATCTTGTGGCGGCGGCGGTAGCGGCGGTAGCGGCGGCGGCTCGTTGTCGGTGAGGCGGGCGGAACAGGCCCGGCGCGGGCCGGCCCGCCGCCATGTCTTCCTTCTCGGAGTCGGCGCTGGAGAAGAAGCTGTCAGAGCTGAGCAACTCCCAGCAGAGCGTGCAGACCCTCTCGCTGTGGCTCATCCACCACCGCAAGCACGCAGGGCCCATCGTCTCCGTCTGGCACCGGGAGCTCCGCAAAGGTACGCGGGGCCGGCGCGGCGGGTAACGGGGGCGAGGGGCCTGTTCTGCTTTACAGCGGTCTCCGAACTCTTCGGGTCGGCTCGGTGAAAAGTTTGTGACCCAGCAGCGTTGGGAGTTGCGGTTTAACGGGAGGCCGGGCGCCGTTCTCCGGCTGCTGCGGTCGTTCGTTGAACTCTGTCGGGATATCGCGGTGGGGATGCGGGGTGCGTGTTCTGGTGTGTGGGAAGGCGGGGGATGGAGAGGCCGGTTACAGCAGTGCGGTGTTAATTGAAGGGGGACGCGGTGCTTGGCTGGGCCCGGCAGGTCGGTGTACAACAATGGACGGGGCAAGTGTTCTCCCCACTGCGCGCAGGCTCCCGGGCAGCGCTTGGGCTGTTCAGCTTTTAGATTTTACTTTCACATGGTGGGTTTGGATTCCTGCGGCTTACCCCTTGTAGAACAGCACCAAGGGGCTGGGTGATCAGCAAAGCAAAAGGGGCTGTAGAGAACTATGAAAACAATCTGGTAGCATCATCCAGGAATATTTCACGCTTTTCTTCCTTGCAGAGTAACTAAAGTTAACTTCTGGTAACTTCTCTGGTTGCCTCATGACGAGGTCAGGCAGGCTGCCAGGGGCCGTGGTGATGCCCTGACCCCGGGGCAGCTCCTGGGCAGCCAGCAGCGCTCACCTCTGGGAGCGGGTGATGCTGGTGGGATCCTGGCTGGGATATCTGCTGTGTGATCGCTGGAACTGCCCTTCAGAACACACTGGGTATGAGTTTCTGAAGGAGCTGGGTTTGGCCCGCCTTGTAAAAAAGCGCTTTTGTTTCCTGCCTCGTGTGTGTGCGGCCGGTGCGCTCTGAGAACAGCATCTCCCACCGCTTCTGGCTGTAGAAACCAGAAACTGATGGTGTCCGGATGGGAGAACTTGTGGTATATGGAAGAAATTTAACGTTGCTTTGGCACAGCATCAGCTGGAAAGTATTTGAGTCTCCACAACAGCTTTTTCCTACCATTTCACTCTGTTCTGAAGTGGTTTTATACCAAGTTTTTTTCCTGAAGTTAATGAATGAAAAATAAGTCTGTGGTTACTGTAGAGGATAGAACAGGTTGTTGTAATCGTATGTTTAAAAGTTATTTCTTCTGCAGCTTTGAGAGTTGTGGTGTCACTGTGCACAAAAATGTTAAGCTTATATTTGTTTATAAATTAGTTAGAAAAAAACCCTGAGCAGAATTAAGGAGATCAAGAACTATTTGATGCTGATTTGCCTTGGAAACATGGAAATACTTTGAACTTTGTTTTTAAACTGAAAAACTATAAGTGACTTTGAAAACCACGTTAACAATGCTAGATGAAAGAAGGGAGAAATAAGTGCAAACTCTTTTTGTTTTCTCTTTTCTATTCCCTTTCCCAGCAAAATCGAGTAGGAAACTCACTTTCCTCTATCTAGCAAACGATGTCATCCAGAACAGTAAGAGGAAAGGGCCTGAATTTACCAGGGAGTTTGAATCTGTTCTCGTGGATGCCTTTTCCCACGTTGCCAGGTACGTGGCTGGATTATGTCTTTCTTCAGCTTTTCTCTCCAGAGATTTGCATTCTTACTACACCAAGTGTAATTCTGTTGGATTTTGTGGGATTTTTATTTTTTTAAGCCTCAGGGATGCTCTTACCCTCTCTCTAGCCAAGATTGGGTTCTGGCCACTTGGGGTTTGGAACTGTGTGGTGTTACTGTTTCTCTTTGGGCAAACTCGTTTGTGTGTGGATTGGCCCCTCGCAGCTCTACACGACTCTCACATGCTTTATTTTAATTGCTAACAAAAGGTCTGGCAGGTGGGTTCCTGGGCAGCAAAACTGAGTAGTTGCCTGTGTTTGTTAAAGGCATGTGGTGAATGGCTCATCCCCACGGCCAGGGGACTTTGAAAGAGCTGATGTTCTGGGTCACTGGGTTCTCCTCAGCCCTCTGCTCTGAGCTCGCTTCCTTCCTGTACTGCCTGTTTGAATAGTTCTCTGTTCATCAGTCTCCTTGCTGGAGGGAGGAAGAATTTCCTGCGTAAGAGGGTGGAAGTGGAGCAGCTGCCATCCTGTCAGAATGGGCTGTTACCTAGATAAGATTTCTCTAAGCAGCGTTGTGATTCCCATTGTCTTGGCTGCAGAGGGGGATGCTCCCTGTGCGTAGGGTGTGCGGATCTGCCTGATGGCCAGTAACTGCCTGAGGACGGTCAGGTGCCCAATGATCCAAACAACCCACTCTCAATTGGGATGTTGTGGGCTGAAGCAGCTGTTTAAAGTTAATACTCTGAATTGTAAACATGTTGGTTTGGGGGTATTTTATAACTCTGCTTGCAGATTCTGAGTGACTACAAGTTTCTTCCTTCAGAACTTTTCCTCTCTTACATTGGGGTGGGAATGTGGGGCACTTTCGGGCAATCTTTGTTTCCAGTAAAAGGAGAAGATGGGCCATGAGTGTGTTTTGCACAATTTGTCTCAGACAATATGGAAAGATTCTCTCCAAACGTGCAAATATCGCCGTGGATGCAGCTGCTGCCTTGGAAGATGCTCTCTTAAAACATAAGGGATGTTTTTCAGCTGAACTATTAATTATTTTCTGATCTTTGAACAGAGAAGCTGATGAGGGCTGCAAAAAGCCCTTGGAACGATTGCTTAACATCTGGCAAGAGAGGAGTGTGTACGGCAGCGAGTTCATACAGCAGCTGAAACTCTCCATGGAAGACTCCAACAGCCCCCAGACGAAAGGTAAATGCACACGGCTCGTGTGTGCTTTATTTTGTGTTTTCAGTGGTTACGTGTTTCCCTGGAAGCACTGCGAGGAGTTGAGCTCTGGGCTCCTGCAGGTGAGCTCTTGCCAGAGCTGGTCATGGAGATGGTTCAGGGTTGTCTTGAGGACTCTGGTTGTCGTTAAACCTGCAGGTCCAGTTTGCCTTGTGACTGGTGGCGAGCAGAGAGCTTAACTTCAGGTACTGTCTGCTGCTGTTCCTGCGGCCAGTGTGCTCAGGGCTTCCTGTCGATGGGAAGACAGGTAACTTGGGTGCAGGGAGCTGTTGAGTCCATCTTGAGAGTTAAGATTGTCCCACTCTACCTCTCCGAGAGTGGTCAGCTGGGTTATTGTACTGGTTATAACCTTACTACTGGATGAGACAGATGTGCATTTAAGCTTTGTGCATTTGCTGAGCTTTTATCCTGCTTTGGCAGATGCTGCTGCTTCTTCTATAGCATCTGAGCATGTTTACCTGGTCGTGTTGTAATGAGGAGGGGAGCAGTAGGATAACTGTGGAGGGTGAGGGTCGCTGAAAATCAAGAGTGTTCTGGGCAAGGGAATATTTGTCCACTTTGCAGCTAAAGGAGGTGTCAGTGTCTTCAAATCAGCTGAAGCCATGCTGCTGCTTTGAGCAGATTCCATTCTGTTCCCCACGGAGGTGTGACACTTTGTGAGAGATTTGGCTTGTCATTGGGAAAGGGCTCTTAGGCCATTCGTAGGTGGTGAGAACAAGCTGCTGGAGTTGGTAATTAACACAGAACTGGGGTGAAGATGTGAGCGTTAATACAAGACACACACCTATGGCTGTGGTTCCTTGGTTTGTCACATGCTTCTCCAGGCAAAATGGCGGGGTGGTGCATTAGCAGCTTTTCAGAGGCCTTCAGCCTCCTGTGGTTTCAGCAGGACACTCAGAAGATGTTGCCATTTTCCCCCAAATGCTGGAGACCAGCTGACCTGGCTGAAGGGGCTGTTGGCTTGTGTCGGGACAGAGGGACCCTCCACTCTGGGTGTGGGAGGTGAGCGGTCTCCCCAGGAAACGGCTTGCCCTGGGGTTGTTCTGCTGTCTGGTGCAGTGCGTAAGGCACCTGTTTGTCATGGAAGGACAGAATTTACGTGCCTGTGTTCCCATTGAACCGATTAACTGAGGATTTGAAACTGTCCATGTAAGGTACCTCGGGAAGTGTTTCACGAGTGGTGAACTTTCACCACAGCAATACTCTGTGTCCAGGAAATACGGCTGTGATTTCCCGGTGAGTTGGCAACTGACTGGCTCGGTGGTGTCCGCCCTTTGGCTGGTGGGATTGATCAGTCCTGCTGCTGTCATCTTCTCAACCAAAACATGTTTATGCAAAATCAACCCCTTCCTGAGTGCAACAGACCTTTGTCTGTGGGAAACAGAAGGAAGAGGTACAAACGTTTGAAGAGCTGCTGTGTGCACATCTTCACTTGGCAGGAAGCTTGAGTCTTCTCCAGGTGACTGGAGATACTACAGGAGTGTCTTTGGTTCGAGAGAATAGTTCGGGCCTTTTCAGGAGCGTGAGTGTTGCTGCTTTCTTGTCAATTCATTGTGAGAAAAAAACTGAGATTTTTAAACTAAGAGAAAAAGAAATTTGAAGAGCTCAGCAGAGTTCTCCAGAGATTTTCTCCAGGCTTTGACTGTTTCCAGAATAGTCTCTTAATGGTAAGGGCCAATTCCACATTGGGTTGTCACGAATTTCTAAGATAAACTGGTGTTTGCCCAGATTTCTCATGGATTTCTAAGATAAACCAGGTGACTGTGCATGTTGCAGAAGGCTGCGTTGTAGTTACTCTGTTCCGTTTTTGAACAGGCGAACTTATGCGAGATAGACGATATAGTATCGTGTTTTACAGCTGTGATGTTTGTCGTACACGTGGGACCCCACAGCACGCCACTCCTCCAAAGCCATTCTGACTGCCCGGTGCTGCGCCGAGCCAAGGCAGAGGCAGCTGAGGAACAGGCAGTGCTAGTGTTCATGGGCTGGTGCAGGGCTGTGCCGCTGAGACAGGAGTTTGAAGCTCTTTAAGAGCAGCTGGTGCTGTGATAATGAATGTTCTTTTCTTCAGGCTCTTCTATTGTTTTAACTCCAGATGTATGCATTAAACTTGCATTTGCTTTCTGATTAATCTCATGTTTATGAGGATGCTTCTCGTTACAAGCAGTAGGGAAGAGAGGAACTGCCCATTTAGCTTAAAGGCTAGGAAAACTGGGTCTGTGGAGGTCTGGTATAAAATCCTTCAGGTAGTAGAACCTACAGAGCTGATGTGTTTTCATTGTCTCTGTAATACGCAGCTGAAGCAAGTCCCTGGATGTGCTGGGCTGTGGGAGCATCACATGGTAACACAGAATGAGCTGCTCTGGTGGTGGTTCCATCACGAACTCTGGCCCAGGCAGTTGGACCCGTGTTAAAATAGGGAGGAAAACACCAGAGAGGAGAGCAGACAGGGATGCTTCCTGAGGAACTGGAATAAAGGCACCTGGGGATGGGACTGGATGTAATTTGGAGCAGACCAACCCCAGTTATGCTTGACCTAGCAGTGGCTACCAACACCTGTGTGGTGTAATGAGAAGCGCGAGTCATCTGCCCCAGAGCAAGAAAGGGTTAGAGTGGTTGGAGGGTGTGCTGGACTGTGAGGTTTCTCTTGCTTTGTTCTTTGTCTTCTGGTGTTCCAGGACACTCCTGCTTTCTGTAGGAATGCATAGTGCTGTGTCTTGGGGCAGGCCAGTTGGCAACATGGCAGAAATAGCTCTTTGGATCCAGTTCTCTGTTTGGTTTTCCCCTGTGTGCGCTGTGGCCACGTTCTTCTGCTGATGTTCTTGTGCTTATCCTCCGTGGGTTAATTACTTGGTGCTAAGTACACACAATGCTAAATATTGATGGCATGTTGCATGGGGCTGGTAACTCTTGAGTGCTCTCTTTGGCCGTTTCATCATGTGCACTTGACCCGTGTCCCTTGCAGACCTCAGGGGACAGCAGCCGTTGTTCTGGTTGATGTGGACCCTTGCTGGTCAGTCAGATGATCTAGCATTCTCTTACATCGGTTGTACACATGCAGTCTTTACACTGTACCTTTTTCTAGGCTGGAGAGCTTTGCTCTAGCTACATCAGAAATTCATCTGGCTCAGGGTAACTGTTTCTGTGCTGCTTTGCCTTCTATGGAGCCAGTCTCTTCTCTGAGATGTGTCTGTGTCCACCTCATGAAGGCCATGGGGCTTTGAGCCCACATGAGCGGGATGGACAGCATGACACCTCGGACTTTCTCCCCATTACCCTGGAGTTTCTTCAGACATGTGACCCCCTGACGGGGCAGGTAAAATTCTGCGTTTAAGGACAGACGTTTCTGTTCCATACTCATCAGAGTTGGGCAGAGTGATTTCATTTTAAATCAAGAGGGATCTTGGATTTTCCTGTGAATCAGAGTATATACAGACTCTTGCCCTTGAACTCCATGGTTGTCTCAGCAAGAATTGATTCCGTTGGAGAAAGTTGTCAGGGCTGTCCAAAGCTTTCTTATGAATTACCCCGGTTCTTATTAATTCTGGTGGCAAGTCTGCAGAATGATCTGTCTTCTGAAGGTTCTGAAACTGGGTCAAAGGCTGCGTTAAGACTTCTGACTCATTGAACGATCTGTCTCATCCCTTTCAAGTTGAGGTGTGCTACGCTGAGCTTCATTTAACCACACTGTCTTGCGTTACGAAGTCCTTATTCCTGACGTGTTATGGGTTATCTGCTTGGAGATTGGTTCACGCTTTGCCCACCGCTGTTGTTGCTGTCGCATCTCAGAGTTTTCATTTCACAGAGCTGTCCTGAAGTCTTTTCTGTGATGGAAGGGTGGACAGTTGAGTAACTAGCGGTTTAGCTGATTGTGGGACCACAGTGAGCATCTACTTGGTGCAAAAAGATAACTTGAAATTCTTCTGTCCGTATGTATCTGAGTGTCAGCGCTTGGTTTCTGCAGGTAGAAATCCTCACCCGCGCACTTGGGATTACCCAGAGACTCTGAGCAGGGTTGAAACCTGCTGTTTGTTGGCAAATGGGACATTTCCTGCCACTCCTGCGTTCAGTGTAGGAGGCACAAATCCGCTGCAGAGCACACTGCTGGTGGGAAGGCTCTGTCCCTGTGTTGGCACATACAGAGATACCTGTGTGGATAAAACCAACCTTTTATCACTGTTCTGTGTTCGAGCATTTGCAGTGTGGTGCCAACACTGGAGTCAGCTGTGGTCCCCATCTCTTTAGAAAGCTTCGTCATCAGAGCGTCTGGTACCATTTTTTGGAAGCAGACAGTTTATGTGGACAAATCTGGCATCCAAATGAGTTTCTTGTATGTGTCTTTAGTTACAGAGGAGAAGAAGTCCTTAAAGCGGACTTTTCAGCAGATACAAGAGGAGGAAGATGATGATTACCCTGGGAGCTACTCGCCCCAAGACCCCAGTGCTGGGCCGCTGCTGGTACGTGGAGCAGGCTGAGCGTGGGGCGGTTCCGACAGCCACCTCCCCTGTGGGACAACCACAAGGTGGAGCTGCCAACAAGTGAAACGCCTTTAATGGAGAAATGCAGATGGGGTTGGAGTCCATGGGAGGTGGAACAGATGCTCTCTTCATGTTGACATAAGCCTGTTGCTTCTGGTTGACTTCAGGTGGCCTTAGCCAGGTCTGAGCAGTGCCACCAGCAGAGAATCCCAAAGGGCTGCCAGAAGAACAGACCACATATAAATTCTTTCAAAGACCAGTGTGTAATTTCTCAACCCCAAAGCTGTAACACAGTTAAAACCTAATTAATTTTGTGTGGGACATCTCCTTCTGTGAGCTGTTAAACAGCTCAACCTTTGAGGTTTGTGTGGAGTTGGTTGGGAAAGCCAGTTCTCAAGACTTTATTTTGAGGCTGACACGTTGGTGGTGTGGAAATACTAGGAATGAAATAGAGGATCGTTCTGACCATTTGAGGCTGCAAAATGAACATATGTTAAACCCCTGTCTGTTTGAAAAGGATAAAAAAAATACACCCTCCATCTGGTTAACTGTAAACATTGAAAAAATAAGTAACAGTTGTCAAGGCAATAAGTGCGATTTCTGCTGATTTTACCTCCAGCTGCCTTGCAGCTTCCAGCTTCTCTTGCTGATAAGTGCTGGCTTTGTTGCTGTTGGAAACCATTAGCAGTTTGCAAAGGAGCAGTAAATATTAGGTAATGGACTTCTTTAGTTTTCAGATTAAACAAATATTTGTTTAATTTTTTTTAATGTTTTTATTAGTTTTCAAACTATTGAAAGGAAGTTTAAACAGCAGTGATGGTGTTTACAGGGCTGGAGTCCCAGTTCCAACAGTTTCCAGTAAAACATCGGGATTTTTTAAAACAAAGACCCACAATTTTCTTCCTGTTCAGGGTATCTCTCTCCTTTCAATTTTTTTTTGAGCGGGGAGGAAATGTGGTGTGTCAAGGGAGGTCCTCTTTAGGCTCTTCTCCTCCACAGCCTTTCTGAGCTGGGGTAAGTTCTGAGTGTGTTTGTTTAAACTGACACCCTGAAACCAGCTGAGAGGTGAGCGGGCGATGCGGTGAAGCCCAGTTCACCAGCAGTGCGCTGCCCAGGGCCAGCCGAGCCCAGGGAGGACAGCAACAGCTTTGTGAAGTTGGGACAGTGTAAAGTTTGCTATAACAGGGGTAGATTTTGTTGTCAAAGTTCATGGCAGGTAGCCAGTTGGAAAGGTCTAACTCCTAACATCCAAGCGGTCACTTTCAGGGACGGTGACCCCAGATGCAGTGGCCACACCCCCAGGAAGCGGCATAAAAAGTTACCTGGTTTTAATGTGCCTTAACTTGTCTTGTAGACTGAGGATTTGATCAAAGCCTTACAAGACCTGGAAAATGCAGCATCAGGAGACGCAACAGTGAGGCAAAAAATTGCCTCCCTGCCTCAGGAAGTTCAGGATGTTTCTTTACTGGAGAAGATTACAGGTATGAAACTGGAAGGTGAATGAACGTGGGCCCAGAGAATAACTTCGAAGTCAAAGTGGGTTTTTTCTTTAAATAATCGCCATGTGTTGTGGAGGGAATGCCTGCTTCTGTGTCCGTGTTTTGTAGCTCTTGGGTAACGAACAGGTAGCAGTCAATCCTCTGAGGGAAGATGGAGGAGGAAACTGCCGTAGCTATGTCAGTGGTTTTGGCTTGGACCAAGGCTCTGGTGCTTGGAGAGCATCAACAGCATTTTGCAAGAGTGTAAAGGAAATAGGGCAGAGTTCTCAGTGGGTGTGTTTGATTTTCACCCCTTGACCGTTAGGTGGTTTTCAGTTTTATCAGGCTGTGCTGAGCACGCACATATTCCTCGATTGCTGTCCGTTAGCCTTGGTTTAAACAGACTTTTGCAATCGTGTTCAAAAAGTCATCTGAATAGGAGCACTTCAAGGCTGAACTGATTTGACTCTTGTCACTGGAAGGACTTTGAATTTATGAACTGTCAGGCAGTCCTGTGTAACATACTCTGTGCAGTGTCCGGCTGCGAAGGCCAGTCTGCAGTTTGCTGCTTGTATCGACACATCAGCAGTTGCTCAGGGAAAAGAGGAATTAAGCAGCACACACCATGTTTGAATGTGAAGAAAACCAGGTTTGTTTAACCAGAAGTACAGCCTAATGTATGAGTTGAATTAACCTGTTTATAGAGGCTGACTTCATCGGTTTATATCCCCCCTGCCCGGCCACTGACACCTCGGCAGGGGTCAAACGCAGTCGGTCATGTCAGTGTCTGAACACCACTTCTTGGGTCGTTAGTCCAGCCTATTGCCTTTGGGTCCCCGGCGATAAGAAGCGTCGTTTTCCTGCCAAGGCAGCAGTGTATTTGTGAATGAGATGTTCCTGGGCAGGTGGGTGGGAAATCAAAGACAGTTTAACACTTTGTCCCCTCACTGACCCAACCCTTCTGCACGCAGACAAAGAGGCGGCCGAACGTCTGTCGAAGACAGTGGATGAAGCGTGCCTGTTACTGGCGGAGTACAACGGGCGGCTGGCAGCGGAGCTGGAGGACCGGCGCCAGCTGGCACGCATGCTGATCGAGTACACCCAGAACCAGAAGGACGTGCTGACGGAGAAGGAGAAGAAGCTAGAAGTGAGTACTGGTTATGCTGGCAAGTCAATGGTCTCACCAAACGCTCCCACAACTCCTAATCTATGTGTTATCCAGGTGTTACCTTCACATCTGGAGTAAAACGGGGGTAAGAAAGTGGTGTAAATGGAGAAGGCAGATCTGCTCTGATGCTCAGCCTGGGTGTTTTAATACGTGTGGGCATGGAAGGCCCAGAACTCCTCCATACTTGTTAAAGAAAAATCGGCTCACCTAGGAAAGTGTCCTCAGATGTAGCCTATTGTTTCTGAAACCCCCATCTCCAAAAAGTCAGCCTCCCTTTGCCATATTTAGCTGTGGTTTGGGGTTTTTATTGGTTGGTTTTTTGTTTTCCTTATGGTTGGGTTCCCTTCCCAGCCCCTGCTTGGTAAGTGGGGTTTAAACAAAATCTGCTCTCCATCCTTCAATGGCCAGTCTGGCCTGCAGCCCCTGCTGTGGAGTGTAAACGGGACTGACTTGGGAAAACGGTGACTTATGCTTCCTGCTGTAGCTCCCCTGAAGGAGGAGGGCAGGAGGCTATAAAACGAGGCTGCACTGCACGCCCCAGCTGCCTGTCCTAGAGTGGGTGCCGGGGCTGTGGCAGCAGCCACTCATCCGAAGCGCTCTGTCTTGGAGGCGGTTCTTTCAGCACCGCATCTTGGGACTGTGGGGAGGTGTAATTAATGGTTGTGGCTGCATGTCACTCTGCCATCTGTTAAACTGCCCCTCGGTGGCGCATTAAGGGCTGCCTCGACGCTGTCGGTTGCCGGTTGGTGTGAGCAGCTGTTGCTGGGTGGGACAGGAGCTGCTATAGAGGACAAAATCTTCTGGAAGGAGACTGTGCCGGAGCGATTGCGGCTGTTTACTGCCATGACAGAGCTGATCCTCTGCCAGCCAGGCAGCATCCTTCCCAGGTGGATTTCACTTGGGTGTTTTCTTTGTCATGGGTGTTTACGTGAGAGTTTCTCAAGAGCTTGTGCCTGTGAACATGCTGCTTTGCCTGAGCTACGTTTTTTCCAACCAAGTGCTGATTCTGCATTCGGTTTGAGTGGATAGTTGCTAATTCCAATAGCTTGTTGAGCTTGGAGTTTGTCAAGTGTCAGGTCCGTCTTATGACTGAGTCATTAAAAGGCACTTTCAGCCGTGGATGCAATAAAACCAGATCCTGTTTGGCACCTGATTTGTTTGCTGAACTGAATGCTAGTGGAAGTCTTGGGTCAGGTTGTTTTTCCTTGCTGAAGGAAGGACACCTGTCTAGTAGGAACATATATCTGTGTGTGTTTTTACGGATAAAAATATATAAACAATACACATAGTGCTGTTTACTTCTTTAAAAAAAGGCAAAATGCTGCTCAGAAATGTTCTAAAACACCCAGAACAATCCATAAATCTGAGTCAGTTTGGGACTGTGAAATTAAGAAATTCATAATGACGTTAAATTGAAATTTCTAATGCAGTAGCTGAAATGTTGTGACAATTGTGTTGCTTTTTGTTTTGGAAAATATCACAGACTCACAGACTGGTTTGGGCTGAAAGGGACCTTAAAGCTCACCCAGTCCAAACCCCTGCAGGGAGCAGGGACATCTGCAACTAGGGCAGGTTACTCAGAGCCCCAGGGTCCAACCTGACCTGGGATGGTGCCAGGGATGGGGCTTCTCCCACCTCTCTGGGCAACCTGGGCCAGGGTCTCACCACCCTCAGCGTCAACAATTTCTTCCTAATATCTCCTCTCTTTCAGTTTGAAACTGTTGCCTCTCATCCTGTCACTGCATTCCCTGATGAAGAGCCCCTCGAAATCTTCCCTGTAGCCCCTTCAAGCACTGAAAGGCTGCACTAAGGTCGCTTGCCCACTGTTGAGTGTAAACACATCCTTCAGCATGTTGGGAACCAAGTCAAGTCCTGTCTTGGTTAACCTCTGTCGCTCTGCCAGGTGCTTTAGGACTGCAGCAGTCTGAAACCAGCTGCAGGAAGTGCCGCGCTCGTACCTCCCTTAACGTGATGGCACGGTTCGTACTCATGTCAAATCAAACGAAGCTGAGGGATGCTGCCCGATGAAAGCGCTCCGTTGTGCTGGAGCTGTGGAGGGTTAATGAACAGCGGAAGATGTTTATGGATACGGCCGGCCCTATCTGCTCATCAGTTGTGTGGGAGGCTTTGATATTCTCACAGCAATGCTGTCGATAAGCCGGGATTTTTCTTTGTACTGTTAATAAGCATTTTAATAGAAGGATCTGAAACTCTTGTAGCAATTAAAAACATATTTAAAAAACAAACATTTACTCAATCAAAGACTAAAATAGGAAATAACTTGAAACGCTCTGATTTTACTTCTCTCTCATTGTCTGCTTTGCTCTCTCGAGGTATCTTTTCCAGAATCTTTGGTGCTCTTGACTGTAAGTTTTTCTCTTGTGAGGGAAGGTTCCTGCCTCGCAGATGAGATGGCATTTCTAGATAGGAGGAGGGTGTTCACAACACTGTCCTCATCTAGCCGAGGCTGCTGGTTGGGGGACAGGGTTTGTGATAGCAATGTGACTCCAGGCTGGATTTTAAGATAGGGAAATGCCTCATTTGAAATCACTCTGGGTATTTTTTGTATTTTATTTACTCACAGAGCAAAGTCTTTCACCATGATAGCCATGAGAGTAGCTAATCTGCATCTCTTGGCAGCAGCTTTTGTGGTCTAAAGAGCTGCAGTTGTTTACTAATCCTATTAACACTGTCCCTCACAGAACACAGCAGATTCTCAAATCGTAGGTAAACTCGCTGTATTTATGTCTCCTGGGCTAATGCTCAAAATACTTTGCAGTGTCCAAACCCTGTGACCCAGAGCTCGTCATCTGTCGCAGAAAAGCTGTTCCATTAAGGGATGATGCACTGAGCAGGGTGGCTGTGGGCGATGAATTCCCCTTCGGCGCCGATGCAGGCTGGCCTGAGCAAGGAGGAGACAGCATGGTGCGGGGGGCTGGGGTTTTGAGGGGAGAGCTGGCACAGAGCCGGACCATCACAGTGTGAGGATGGACCCTGCTGGTAGGGCAGCAACTGAAAAAATCAGAAGTGTATTAATTACAATTATGTGGGAGTGGGGGGGATTGTGATTGTAGTCTGAAAGCGCTTAGAAGGAGACAGTGAATTCCATCCCTTGTGGCAGTCAGCTGCGGAGCAAAGTCAGCTGGAGCCCAGCTGGTGCTGAACAGCCAGGCACGTATTTTTAAGGGTAGCTATTCCTCGGGTTAACTTAGTGAGAGGTGTGGTGGAGTCTGTCCTTCATCACCTGAACACGGAATTTCTTTTGCAGGAGTGCTTCATCTCCGTCAGAAGTTGTGGGCTTGGTACTGCAGCTGCTGTACAGTCTTCCATGGCCAGCGCTGACCAGAGGCCGGCCTGGACTTTCATAGCAGTGGGGGTCAGGAAATAAAACCCATTTTGCAGCCAGGCACAGCAACAAGAACTGGTGTTTCTAGAAGGATGAGATAAGGTGTCATCGTATCTCACCTGAGTGTTTAACTTCCTGTGAAAGTTCTCTATTTGTGTTGGGTTTGGGCATCGCTGCCTCTGTTCCAGTTCCCGAGTTCAGTCACCTTGGGAGGGTTTTGTCCTTCAGCACCGCAGTCTGCAGCACTTCCCGGGGAGGGGCTGTCTTCTGGAGCGGGTGCACTCCTGATGCATGGCAGGTGAGCAGGAGAAATCCAGGGAAACTGAAATGGAGGGAGGAGATATCTGGGAGAATGTTTCCATGTCTGTGTGTCCGGTGACTGTAAAACGGAGTCAGATGGGACCAGACGAACCACGTGAGAGCGGTGCTGGAAAACGGCAGATCCTGTGGAAACTCTACGGGCATCCGCAGTAACTGCCAGCAGTAGGAGATCCAGAGTAAGTGAAGGGAGGATTGTTTTAACCTGAGGGGGAGAAGAGGTAAAAAAAAGTGGAGGAGAATGCGCATTGAGAAGTTTTGTTGTGATTTGCAGGCAGTGATTGTTGGCTGTACCTGAGAAATCGTGGCTTCGCCTCCTGCTGAGCCCTATGGAGGGGCTGGATGGAGGTGGGGTTTTATATTCAGATCTTCAAGGCACCTTTAATAAGGTGTTAAAGCTGTGCCCACAGGGATTTCCAACCCTCTTTGCTGAGACAGCTCCACAGGATGCCGCACAGTCTCCCCTGAGTCCTCTGGGCTGCCTAGCACTGCACACTTCCTTGAGACAGGATTTAGTTCAGTGGGTTAATACGCAATTTATGGCTGTGCCGCTTCCACGGCTCAGGTTCTGTTTCCTGTCACTGTTGATGTGCCTCCATGGCTGCTGCTCCCCTCTCGGACAAGACTCTCTGGGTTGTGGAGTATTAATGTCAGTGGTTTAGGCCGGGAGCAAGAGATGAAGTTTTAGTTTTTCTGCCAGGAAACAAAACTGTCAGTATTTTGCATGTGTGCAAGTTGCAGGAGACAGCTGTGGAGACAGGCAGCGTGGAGGACTCCTGCTCTGCACCCTGGGCAGGCTGAGAACATCCAGCACCGGGGCAAAGAGTGTCATGCTCAGGTCTGTGAGTCTGAAGTGCTCATTAACATGGCAAAAAGTGACAAACGGCACCTCGGTGTGTCCATCCATGAGCCCGTTCTGCCTTTGGATGTGCGACAAGGGCAAAGGCTGTATCCTCCTGATTCAATATATTAACGTGCTGAATCTAATCTTGTTGTATGGGGTGTGGATTGAGGCAAGAGCTGTTGTCTTTGCAGAGGTTTAATTTCTTCACTGCGTAGGTACATGTAGGCATTTGTGAGTTATCATAGTAGTACTGCAGGTGAAACCATGCGAAACAAACAGAAGCAAATACAAATCATCCAGTATTAATACAGAATGTGCTTATGCATTTACTGAAGTGAACCAGCATATAGTGACTGCTTTGCTTAGCAACCAAAAGCATTAGGATGCTCAGAGAGGTGATTGTGTCGCTGTTTGCCCGTGCCCTCAATGCTGGGTTTTGTCATGAATCATCACTTGCTTCCTTAGTGTTGATTGGGGGAAGAGGATGTTGCGTGTGAAGCCGGGTTGTGTTGCCATTGTACAGTGGCAGGCCAGGCCAGTTCCAAGAGAGCTTTTAAACATTGCAAAGGCCAGGAGATGAGGAGGAGGAGGTGGCATCTCCAGCAGCTGGAGAAGTGCTCTGCATAGGACACTGGTGCCGTCTCTTCTGTTGGACAACTTGAAGTTGTCCTCAGCAAAGAGGAGAGCAAGGAGACCAGTTGGGGTTTCAGAGCACGTAACTGCCAAGAGCAGAAATACCATCTCTGGTGAAGTGTGATGAGTGGTGCCGCAAGGGAGAGAAGCCTTGTCACATTTCAAAGAGCAAGACTGAACAAATTGAAGACTTGGAAATGAACCAAAGCTCCATGAGTAAATATGTCATTCAAGCTCTGATCCTTTCACGTGTGTTGTACAAAACCCTCAGGTTTGTTTGTTTAGTACTGCCGCAAAACAAGGAAAACTGGCTTCACCACCGGCGTTTGTTCTCCCTTTGCTTTTGAGGTGGGTTCTGCTGCACTGAAGTTGCGGGATGGAGATGTTTCCCCTCTGTTACCTGACTTCTCGCAGGGCTGGTGGCCATTTGGCTGTTGGGAGCCCCTCCAGCACTGCAGCGCTGGGCCTGCAATGGTCCGCCCTGCTGAGGAGGGGGGTCAGGCAGCCCAACTGCTCCAGAGCAGCCTGGGTCGTCTTCCAGGTGGCATCTGGGTCCTCTCCCAGCAAGTGCCCAGACAAGCTATCTTGGAGGACTTTGGATTCTGCATTGGGCCTTAAACATGTTTGATCTGCCCCTTGTGTTCAGTGCATTTGCATGGAGATAAGCACCTTTGTGGATCAGTCATGTTTATTTCTGGTTCTTTTCTCGACTTTCCTGTGACTCTTTGTCAGCCGCTGCCTTTTGACCAAGACTGCTTTTATGTCCAGGGCTCTAGGGTTTCTTTACAAGGCAAGGTCACGTCTCCTTTGCAGACAGACTTTGAGATTTGCTTTCTGTGAGGGTGGTTATAATGGATGTGGAGAAAGCTGCTCCCCCGACCAAGTGGACCGCTGGTGATTCTGCCTGGCACACTGACTGCTGCTTTCCGCTGGCACGCCGGGAGGTCAATCTGTCCTCACACTGGCTGAACACAGCACAGACTGCACTTTCAGAATGGAGCTTGTTCAAACGCAGCGCTTGAGGGAATGTGGAACTTGGCACTGTTTACGCTGGAGAAAGGGGGGTTTTGAGCTGCTTTTGAGGAGGTCAGAAGGAGCAGCCTAGCAGGAGGTGGAGGGATCGTGTGTGTCCCATGCAGACCAGGCATCTGCCGCGTGGAGCTGCTCCTGAGCATGAAACTGAAATCAGATGGTGGGCTTTTCAAAAAGTTATCTGTGCTAAAAAACAGTGACGTGTTGGGTTGTCCCCTAGGTCACTATATACTGGGAATACTGGTAAATAATAGTCCGTGCTTTCTTAGACAATAAAGAACACCGGGGTGGTGGTGGTGTGTGTGCAAAAACCGACTACAGAAACCCTCTTACAGTTCTAATGGCGATGTGCAGCATCTAAATGTTCTGTCAGGAGGTAAGTCAGGGCCTACCTGTGCTGTTCACATACTCGCTGAGCAGGAGCTTGACTCTCCTTGCTCTAGAAAGCTTTTTGTTTGGCAATTTTCTCCCAACACCCTTCAGGTCTTTTCTTATAACTAGGCCGTCAGTGTGACATTCCTGTGCTAATGTGTTTTAATGAGTGTGTTTAAAGTACTTACCCAGGTGAAGTGACAGCAAAGGCCAGGGAACCCCTAATGAGCTCGCTGTGTTGGTGTGGTCTGTTTTTAAATAGGGGTTTTACCAGATCCTTGTCACAGCTCTTCCTTCACTGCCTGATCCTCCCACAGGTCCATCGAGCTGCTGGTGTGGTTTTCCCCAGAGTTCTGTGGTCTCTGGCTTTCATATGACTGGCTCAAGCTGCAGCATGTCAGACTGGAGACAGACTGGCTGCTCTTCCCGTTCGCTTTTGCAGTTCTCAGTAATGCTGAACTAGATGTTTTTCAGAAGATGCAGTTGCCGTGATGTCTTACAGCATGTTACTGCTTGACCCAGCACAGGAGCAGAACTGTCCAGTGCAAATTTGAAGCTAAAATAAAGCGAAGCCCGTGTTGCGTCACTCGACGAGGTGGGCCAGGCCAGGCACAGCCCTCGGGATGAGTTCCTGTCCTGTTGGTTAGCTGGTTTTACAACCTTCAGGCAGGGTGTGAATGAGCGCTTCCCTCAGACGTGTTCAGCAGTGGCGAATTCTGATCGTGCGTTTGTTTCAAGGACCAAGTCTCTCGCTCAGGTGGCCGCTGTGGGTGTACAGTGCCGTGTACTGAGAGGGAGTGTTGATGAGCAAAAGCATTCATGTGGCACAGCGCCAGTTTTTTCTGTGTCATCCTGAAACTCCTGCTTACAGCACAGATCTCATTATTTTGTCTAAAAAAAGCAAGGCATCCAAATACTATTAATCTTAATGAAAGCCTACAATGCAGCAAGGCAATTAGCGAGACACATGGAGTACAGGCTAGGACCTCGGAAAGCAGCGGGTCCTTTCAAGTGCACTTCATACTCTTCAGTTCTATAGGATGGAGGGACCTTCTGCAAAAAGCGGCAAGACGTGGTTTCAGAGCTTGTCAGGGGCTACATGGAAAACATGGTTTCCCATAAAAGCTGTTTCCAGAGTCACAGCCACAACTCGGTTTGTGGGAAAAGAAAAGCCCCTGAGCCTGAAAGGGGGTTGCAGTTCTCTGCTGATGTGTGTTTGTGAGCAGAGTCGAGCTGGGTTTGTAAGATGTACCAAAGGCGAGGTCAAACAGATGTGCCTCGCCCTTCAGACGAAGGATCCCATCCCCTGGCAGGTGCTTCTGAAGTCCGCGGGAGTTAGGAGTTCTCCGCTCCTCAGAGCAGCTGCCCAGGAATGACGGGCTGGCTCCAGGCCCTGTCTGTAGCTCCTCGCCTTGCTCTTGGCTGTGGTGTGCTGTGGTGCTCCGTGGTGCTCCTTCCCAGCACTTTGGTGCAACCAGCACGCCCTGACCCAGCTCTGGCATCTGGGCTCTGCCATGAGCCCACAGAGCACTTTGCTCCCCGAGCAGTGGAAAGGGCAAAGCGTGCAGGAGGCTGTGTGTAAGTCTGTCCAGACAGCCTTCATCTCTTCTAGGAAATCTCAGTTCCTGGAGCAGTCCCTTAGAACATGGTTTCTATTCCTGAATTCAGTGATGTTTTCCTGAGCCAGAGTTTTTAACGGTTTGGGGGCTGTTGCTGCCTTTTACTTGTGTTTTTTTTCTCTCTTTTTTTAGCAGATGGGGTTTGGGCCTCACCGCTTCAACAAACACTTTTGTGTGGGCTAGTTACTGGCTGCACTAACCTACTAGTAAGGTAGAATTACCTAGAATTGAACCAACGTGATTCTCAGGGTGACTTGATTTTCTTCGTCCCCACAGATGTACAAAGCTCCCCGTTCCAGGTGAGAAGGTGTTTCTGACAGCTCCACATAGCTCTCAGTGTAGAGTGTCCCTGAGAACGCAGATATGTTCAGAGCAATGTTTGCCTCAGCCTTTGAAGCTGTTAGTTGTAGCTCTGGGAACAGGTCGCTGCTGCTCACATGTAGAGGAATTGCTCCAAAATCCGTGTGTTTGCCATAGCGTAAGAACCGCAGTGTCCCAGTCCCGACTGTCTGCTGGCAGCAGCGTATCCTGCTCCTCCTGGCAGTTTTGCCCTGAGAATGGCAAGACACTGGTCTTTTTTCACCTGACCTTTTGGTTTTTTTTTTACAGAATCTTTGTGCAATCCTTGGCAATTCAAGCACTATTTGAGGTATTTTCTTGGCTTACGCTTGGAATTTGCACCTTTTACCCATATATCAGACTGGGAGGCCTTGACACCTGCCTTGGCCTTCTGATTTCTTTCCCAGGTTTCGTAAGAATTGCTACAGCAAAAAAAAATGTGCTAGTGTTCACTCTTCACAGAGTTTGGCATTTTTGAGAAAGTGCTGCCCTTTCCTTCCTGGCTTGATACCCATCACTCCCCGGCAGCGTCCTGAATTACGACTTATTTATTCATTTATTAATTAAGGCAGTCTTCTGAGGCAGCAAAACCCAGCCTCTGATCCAGCCTCTTCCACCTTCTGTCCACCAGCATTCAGAACACAGTCCTACAGTCAGTAATTTTGCTGTCTGTATCCCGTATGTGCAGGACCTGGTGTTCTGCTGTCTCCTGCCTCACATTTCTCGTGCCGTACCAGCCCCGAGCAGAGCACTCCAGCTGCCATCGCTGTCTCTCCCCAGTGATGGCTTCCCTGTGCTCTCGGGGGAGGATGCTATGTGGAACACAGTGCTTCCATGGCTCTCTTCACCTGCTTTTGTTCTGTCTTCGTGCTGAACATTCTGGGGTGTTTTCATGGCTTTGTTCTCTTTTCATTACATGACTTGACTCATGTCCCTAGTTGAGTGTTTCCCAAACTGGTATGACTGGGGATGTGGGCTGCGTTCTTAATTTGATCCCAGTTCTTTGTCTTCCACTAAAAAAAAACCACCAAATCCTCGCAATCCTGAGTGATGGGTGCACCTTCTCCCAAGGTGTGTTTGCGGTTGTTCTCCTCTGAGAACAGTACACTTCAGTTTATTGAGCAGGTCAAGCTGTGTTGGCACTTGATTCCTGTGCACGTGAACAGAGGTGCTGGTTCTGGAGGTGTGTATGTGTGCTGCAGGAACCCACTGGGCCTCACCAAAGGGTGTAAGTTTGGAATAGCTGTGACGGTACATGCCCGTTAACTATGCTGGGTGTATTTCTAGAGCCGTTCCGGGCGTGGGGGGGACCTGTGTTGTCGCCATGACTGCTGCTCTCACTGGTCTGAACACAGAGGGTGTAAACTCGCGGCTTGTGACCCCGCAGGAGCTGCTCTGTTTTGGTTTCTGGAGAAGATGAAGAGAATTTCCATCACTGAGAAGGTTGGAAAGGCTGGATTAAAGTTGTAAACTCTTCAGAAAGATGTTTCGATTAAATGTGTACCTGGTTTTATTTGCTCTTCAAAGATAAACTTCTGTTCTCTGGTAACTGTTCGTTTTGCCAAGTAATTAAGAAGTGAAAAGCAAGTTGATATTACGGCTGACTGTGAGGAAGCCAATTCTCTGTGTGATTTTTCTGAAGCTCATTGTTTCCTGTGTTCTGGAGATTCCATGAAGAAAATACTCATCATTGGGAAGACGGGTGCGTTCCAGCAGAAATGATGTGCTGATGCGTTTTGTTCCTGGAACAGCTTCCATGACTGCTCCATAAGTGTTTACAATCACAAAACCTGGACAATTACACACACATCAACCTTTAATTGCAATTCCGTGTTAGCTCACTGGGATCTGCGCTGCTCTGGTTCATGCGGTCATTCCCAGGGTCCAAACTGTCTTCTCGTGATGAAATACAAGTCACTGTTCCCAGGTGTCTCCTCGATCATGGAGATTTCTGAACATGGACAGGTATTTTTTTACTGGACTTTTAATGCTCAGTCCAGACCCATTTGAGGAAAAACTACTTATCCATTTCTTCTTCCGGGGGTTTGAACTCACTGGTTTTCTCCCTTTGTAATGAAATGCTGAAAATGGTGGTGTCTGAACGTTGCCTGGTTTCAGTCTAGCGTGGCCACGTCTTTCTCTGGTTTACGTTTCGTGTTCTCACATGTGGTTCTGTGGTGTTTGCTAATGTGCCCATCTCGTGGTGCAGCTCCTATGGCTGCCAGCGACTCACAGGGAGATGCCAGTTCACAGCTGAAACTTGGTCTTGATTTAATGCCTTGAAAGGGAGAATTGGATTATCTAAATATTCAAAACAGATCAAGCTTGAAAAAAAATGACCATTTTAGCATCATAGTGGTTGTTGTACCTACATGTGTTGGAGAAGCACTCCCTCTGGGTGGGGTGAGGGGTGGAAGCTCTGTGCGTAGAGAGTGGGTGGTGGAAGACCCGGAGCCTGGAGACGAATATGCAAATAGAGCAATTGTTTGGTGAAGCTTCTCTCAAATGGTCTGCCAGTCCCCAGCGGGTGGGGGTTCAGGGGTGTTTTCCACAGCTCCCAGTAAGGGTTAGTGCTGTAGGGGTGCCAAACCTGGGGACAGGTGGTGGATTTGGGTGCTGCTGACAAGGTCTGCAGCCACCCAGCAGTTGCTGGAGAACCAGCACCGTGCCACCATCTCCCGGAATCCGCACTGGAGAGTGCTTCTGGCTTGGCTAAAGAACCCGCACTTAACCTGCCTCCTCTTGTCTCTCCCTCAGGAGTACAAACAGAAGCTCGCTCGGGTGACCCAGGTCCGCAAGGAGCTGAAGTCCCACATCCAGAGCCTTCCCGATCTGTCGCTGCTGCCCAATGTCACGGGAGGGCTGGCACCGCTGCCGTCGGCCGGGGACCTGTTCTCAACAGACTAAATGAAAGGTGTCCCCAGTTTCCATGGTTAACAGCAGAAGACAGACGACTGGCGTTGACTGGAAATCCAGTCTTCCGAGATCTACGGTAGGAAGGAACTTGCAGACCCTGCTTTCGAGCTCTCGGCTGCCCAAGCTGCCCCTCTCTGTGTATGCTGGCTCACGGGAGGGGAGGAAGAGGAGCCGGTTTGTGTGAGCTCTGGAGTGGGGACAGTCTGTCTAGGCAAACTTCCCTCGTGTTTTCCCTTACTCTTTAGTTGCTGTTTGCTCTTAGCACCTGTTTCCCCACAAAGCCCTCAGAATTGTGTACATACAAACCTGGAGGGCCTTCAAAGAAAGGTTGACCGCGTAATGTTTGTCCTCTGTGAAGGTGTTGTGCTATGGCTGAGCGGGCCCTGTCTGGGTTAGCTGGGTTCTGAACCTCCTCTCGGTGGCAGCAAAGGCGGGTGTGTGTGTGTGCAGGTGCTGTGCCGGGGCGGACATCTGCTGAGCCCTGCTGGTACAAGACATGTTTTTATGAAATCCTCAGTTCCTCACGCTCTGGTGGGACTGAGGTGAAAATAGTTCTGATTTGGCACGTACAGAAATTGAACCTCACCACAGGTAATAAAAATAATCAGCTTTTCTTTGAGAGTTAGAGAGACTCACAATCTACACTCTGCCGAGTGACACAGAACTGGATATTACCTAAACGAGCGGAAGCAAGTTTTGTTCCAGCCACCTCAGATTTATACCACATTTTTCCTCTTGGATACACAGAGTTGGATGGTGGCAGAAGCCGAGAGGTTGGAGAGGTGTATTCAGCTGTGACCGCCCTGTGACAGGCGCTGCCCACCCTGCTCGCAGGATGGTCACCCTGGAAATACTGTTCTCTGAATTCTCTCTGTAGCTGTAGTGGAGTTGTTTGAATCACAGAAGTTAAATGTGGTATAAATATTCATTGATGTAGAAAATAGACCCTTATAATTGGCACGTGCCCTGTGTGCACGTGCACTGTGTCCATGCATGTAGGTGTTAGGAGGACATGCTTAATTTTGTGTCACAGATTCTTGTGAGATGATTTTTGTAATCGGGAAAAGTAAAAAAAAGAAGAAAATCCAGACAGTGGCCGATTTCCACCACTCATGATTCCGCAGTGCTGCTGGCTGGTGTTTGAGCTGCCGCGGCTGCAGTTACCTGTCAGCTGGCTGCGCTGACTGCGAGCTGCGGGGCTCTGGTCACTGACAGCCGTTCCAGTCTGGATGACACCTCCATTTAAACTCAGCACTGCTCGCTATAAAACCTGTGAAGTGTCTGGAAATGCTCGTGGGAGTGATGCGCTGTGCTTATGCCCCCCAGGAGCCTGAAGCCGCTGTTGTCAAAGGCAGGAGAGGAGACCTACAGAAAGGCAGCACTTGTTCCGTGTCCTCCTCCATTTACTTTACAGGGTGTTCACCGGCCTGGTCAGCATCCGGTTACACCAGGAGTGCAGCATTTTGGGGTCATTAGGAAGCTCCCATTCGTTTCTTACAGACACTTCAATTTTTAAACCTCTTGCACCCTTCCTGCCCAGCCAAGAAATGTGGGGTTTTTTTCTCTTCAGTTTACAGGAAATTTTCCAGTGTCAGAACTATTCGTTCCCTAAACCGGTTTGCTTGTGCAGCCTTTTATGGTCCAAACATTGTTTAGATAAAGCACTCACTGTACATTCTCTGCTTTAGCCAAAAATGAGAAACAACCCCCCAAAACCTCAGAAACCCAAACCAAGAGACTCTTTCTGTCGTGTCCCAGCTCATGGAGTTACCCTGAGGCTGTTTTAACCAACAGTTCCTTTGACCGTGGATTGAATGTGTATCTATTATAGGACAAAAAAGCTGTCAAAAAAATGATGTAGACAAACGTGGTGACGTCTCACGCTGTTGTTTTGGGCAGATCTTCTGAGAGAGCGGGATGTCTTTTTTTAATTGAAATGTTTTGATTTTTTTTTTTCCCAAATATATGTGTGTGTGTGTTTTATTTTGCTTAATTTAAATGAAGTCTTGTGGTTTTTAATTTTTTTTTTTTTTTTTTTTTTACTTTGTGGGCAAAGGGCATCTGGTGAACTGGGTGACGCTCTCTCAAGATTGAACAGATTTCCCCAAGGTGTGTCTTTTTTTTTTTTTTTTTTAAGAAAAGCTTAAATCTGTATATGACTTGATTTAGGAGTTAATCTAGACGTATAGGCTGCCGCTCGCGACAGCAGTATATTCGGAAATGTCCCATAGATATCTATTTTTGAATAAAGCGGGTGTCGTTCAGTCGTGCTGCTTTCCTTTTTGCGCAGTGCCGGCGTGGCTCTGGCACGTGGTGGGGCTGGAGGCGGTGGCTGCTGCCGGAGCCCCTGGGGCGAGTGTCATCGGAGCCCTCGGGTTAAGTCACTTGGCTTATAAACCACGTCAGCTCCGGGGGTGACTGCCCCGAGCAGGATCCAACACCCAGCCCTGCGCTGACCTCTGCCTCAGGGCACAGGCACCAGGAGCCCAGCTCCGGATGGAGGAGTTGACTGAGGTTGTACAGAGGAGATGTAAATAATTGCTCTTAAAAATGTACAAAGGCAAGAACAAAAGCCTAACCTGGAAGGCAGGGAGTGGTGGTGCTCCACGAGCCTCGAGCCTCGGCAGTGGCTGTTCAGGCTGGCCCTGTTTCTGCCGCAGTGGAGGGGGGTCTCCACACCTCCCGGTGTTAGTCCTGTCGGAGGTGGGGCGCAGCAGGGGTTCCTCACCCCGGTTAACTGCTCTCACTGGTCGCTCTTGGCAGGCACAGGAACTGTTCCCTGTGCCTGGGAGGGGTCTGTAAAGCTGCTGACCTTTTGGTACTGGTTTAGAAATCTGTTTGTGGTGAGGCAGGACATGCTTTTGCAGGGGCTCCGCTGTGTTCAGCGATGTGCCGCGGGTGTTGCTGCCGCCTTCCTGCTGGAGCAGTGCTCTGGTTTGTGGGGTGGAGGCCCGGCAGGGTTCCGGGGGCCAAGTGTGCCTTGGAGATCACCAGGTAAACATGGGACACGAGCCGGGAGGACTGGGAAGCATGGGAGGTTCAGCGTTACTGTGGCACAGAGAGAAAGGGTTCTGCGTTAGCACTAAAACTGTCATTTTTGTACCACTTTAGAAAGTGGATTCCTGTCTCTGTAGGTGAATAAAATGGAAGTGGAGTTTGAATCAGTGGTTTCTAAAGCAGAGGGATAAAAATGTTTCTGTTAAAATGCAGCAAGTAAAGAGAATCTGTTTGGAAGCTTCATGGTAGAGGAAATCCCAGGGGGTTCCCAGAGCAGGAGGCCGTTTGGTGGGTGGTGGGGAGGGCTGGGTCTGGAGGCACCTCGCTCAGCTGGGCAGCACTTGCTTCGGAAAGAGGAATGGACATTTGAGGTTTTCTATGCCTGCAGCTTTGGATTTCACAGCTTCAAGTGTGCTGCGAGAGCAGGGACGGCTCTCTGTGCTGGTCAGCATGCCCAGCCCGCAGGCGCCTCGGGGAGGTGTCCAGCTCAGGGCCCCTCTAGCAGGTCCAGAAGGCAAATAAGCTCCTTGAAAGGATGGTGGTGTGGACAGCAAGGTCTTGGGGGAAGGGGATGGACCAGACGTGGGTGTGAAGGTAAGCTGAAGGTCCTCAAGTCCACAGTGAGGTCACAGGCCCTTCCTGGCACATCAGCATCTCTCCTCCGCACCTAAACAGTCCCATGTTGCTCTGGCACTAGGGCCAGCGCTGCATTACCAATTCTCCCGTGCTGTGGATGCTGTAAATATTTAAGTTACTATTTATAGCTTGCATGGCAGCAGTGCCACAGTCTCACGGCTGCAGCACTGTCCGGTGAGCCAGGGATGGTCGCAGTGAAGCTGTCCCCGAGCTGTGGCAGGTGACCGGGGAAAGGCCCCATGGCAGTTGCAGCACCAGTCATGCTGTTCTCACAGTCCTTACAGGACGAATTGGCCTTGGTGGAGGAGCCTTAAGTAATTTGTTAGAGGGGGGTGGATCTGGATAATGGGGCCCCAAGAGAGCTGACCCTAGAGCTGGGCCCTAAACGCAGTCTCTTAGGAGCTCGTTTCTCCTCAGAGCAGTCTGGCCGTGCCGAGCCTCAGATGGATGGGAGTGACCTTCAGAAGGAGCTGTGCTAATGTTTATTTTATCAGGACCCGGCTTCGAACCAGAGGAGCTGCCAGTTATTTTTAAACCAGGCATTGAGCAGCTTGAAGCCTGGCTCAGCAGAGCTGTGTGTAACAAATGCTCTTTAAAGTGGGGCTGTGCATCATCGCTGGCTCTGAGGAATGTTCCTGACAAGGGAAGGCAGCGCTGGGTTCACGCTGTTAACTCCTTCGGACACTGCTGCTCCTTCGCGGCTCTCTGTGCTCCTGGGACTCGTGTCTCGGGGCTCAGAGCTGGGGGCTGCCATGGTCCCCACCACTCGCCCTCCTCAGCCCTCCTGGGCCCAGACCCTTCCTCCCTCCCGTGTACCCACAGTGGTCCCAGCATCTTCTCTGGTTGCATTTAGGAAAAGCAGGATGGAGAGATGTGGTGGTTAAACCTCCACAAGATAAGGGGGGAAGGATGCTGGGGCCATCGTGGAGGGTTATCTTGAAAGATTTCATCGCCCCAATAACCTGCTGCCACGCATGAAGCCAGAGCCCAGCAGTGCCCACCCCAGCCCCTCGCTGGGGGCAGAAGCCGGGGTGGTGCCTGGGCAGCTCCTCCCCGTCCTCCTTGCGGGGAGCAGAGCTGGGATGTGGCTGTGGAACCCTGTCAGGCACGGGAGAGGCGAGGAGCTGTGCCAGAACACTGCATCTGGAGATGTGACCTCATCTGGAAGAGAAACAGCACGGGAAGCTGAGGACGGGCTGTCCAGCTTGCCGTCCACCCCGCATCGTGACTGGAACCAGTGTGGTGTGAGCTCACTGAGCTGGGTCCCCTTGTGCTACAGACTGACCCCAGATGGGGCAGGCGGTGCCTGGGCAGGGTGCGTCCCCTCTGCTCTGGATGTGGAAAGCTTGGCTGCAGCAGCAGACCACCAGTTCTGTAATGGTTTTTCTGGTGTTTCTTTAACGGGGACAGGGAGGCTCCCACGGTGTTTGTGGAAGGAAAGTGGGAGTGTGGTGTTCCAGCATGGAAGGTGCTTATCTTCAGCGGTGCCTTGAGCTCTGTTCCAGGCCTGAGCCAAACCCCTGCCCTCCTCCCACAACCCTGTGCTTTGCCCTGCCTTTTCCCTCGCTCCCAGGTTGGGGTTCTCATGCTTTGGTTGCTGGCTCACGCTCTCTCTGGCTGCGCTGGCAGCTGCCCGCGGGCAGCCCTGACAACAGCCTGGGCATGCAAAATCTGTTTGTTTGATTTCCCACACGGGTTTTCTCTCCTGTCCTCTGTGTGCGGTCACAGCACTGTGTGGGGCCGGGATAGCCGTGGGGGTTACCGCTCTTTCTGGGCACCCCTGGGCTGTGCCGGCGCTGCAGCTTGGGCCAGAGGGAGGTGGCTGAAATGGAGCCGACAGTGCCAGCATGGCTTTAGTGCAGCAAACACTGGCTGCAGCAGCAAACACGCAGCTTCAGAGCTGGGCTGGGGGGAACTCGTCCCCGAACCCGTGCAGGTGTGGGGCTGCTGGGGGCTCTGCTGGGAGAGGATGCTCAAGAAGAGCCAGGATGGCTTTAAAAGTGAAAAATAGACTTTTTATTCTGTGCTTGCATAGTTAACTCATGTCAAGGGAAGGTCATGGCAGCGCGTACCCCATGGTAAAGGCAGCTTTACAGGGGCAGTTCATGTTCATGGAGCGCTGAACAGCTTCCTGCTCTGTCGGGGTGGTCACTGCTCACAGCGCACAGCTTTTTCCCTACCGAACGGTGTTCAGAGATGTGCAGTGGCATGCATGAGCATGGCTGAGGGGCGGCCGAGCTGGAGAGGGTGGTGCTTCGGTTTGGGTTATGAGATCTGCTCTGAGCCTGGGGCTGCCAGTGCTGCAGAAAGGGGGGTGGTCTGTGCTGGCTGCTGGGAGGGGCTTGAGGGGTCCAGGCCAGGGGGTCAGGCAGGATAGGGACGTTTCCACCCCACGGGGTGAGGGAAAGGCAGTGAAGCAAGTGGCTGCTGCAGGGAGTCCCCAAGCCAGGTCGGGGTTGTGCTGGGCTTTGCCAGTCATCCTTCCCTGTGCTGCTGGGACCCTCTTGAGCTAAGGCAAGCAGGGGGTGGGCGAGCCCCCGATTGGGAGGAGAGGCAGGGTCTCTGCGATGGGGGGGCTGCAGTGGCCACTCACTTGGGCTGGGGCGCGATGATGACGTTGCGGTAGCCCTTCACGCCCCTCAGCTTGTCGCTCTCAAAGTCCACCATCAGCTTGTGCAGCCCCGACTGCTGTGGCACGAAATCCAGCCTGAATTTGGCTTCCGCCTGTGGCTCCACGGGCTCCTCACTGCCGGAGGGTGGGGGGTCAGCCGGGTGGCACCCCTGCCCCTGGTGACCCATCACCCTCCCTGTGCCCACATGCAGGACAGCGAGTGGGGCAGAGATGCTCCGAGCCCCCTGCCCTGTAGGGACCAGCATAGCCCCAGCTCCCGCTGTGCCCTCAGTGGAGCTGAGACCTGGGACCACCCTCCCTGGGGGACTCTGGGCACAACCATCTGCCCCACACGCAAGGGCCCAGCCGGGTGAAGGGAGGAGAAGCTCTTACAGCTCCTTGGTCTGCTGCCCGTTGGTGAGGCCGGTGCCCTCCACCACGAACACGCCGTTGTTCAGGGGGGCTGCGAGGGGGTTCACCAGGCTGATCTCTGCCACCAGCTTCCGCTTCTGCATCGGCTCCCCTAAAATCTGCAAGCAGGAGGGGTTGGACCCCCAGCACCACCATGCCTGGGGGCGGCGGGTTTCCCTCTGCCTCGAGTGGGGCTGAGGCAGATCCTTGGGGATGCAGCCCCACTCAGCGATGCTGGACCTGCTGCCCAAGCCCCACTATGGTGAGGTTGCCCAGGCCTCGGGTCACTGAGACCAGCCCCACCGGGTGACTGCAGCAACCCCCCGTGAATAGGAAACCCCCCAAACCAACCCGGGACAGAGCTCTGCGCCCTTACCCTGATCTTGATCTCTGGATTCTGGATGTAGACGTCCCTGACAGCCACGACGACATCGCCGGTCTGGTAGTCGGTCAGGAGAGCCACCACCTTGATGAGGTTGTCCTGGGTCAGGTTCTCCCCGTACTGCTCGTACAGGATGCGCAGGGGCACGCGCTTCTCTGCAAGGGGAAGCAGAGTGGGGTCAGGGCTTGACCCCTCCCCAAACCAGTGCCCGTGACCCTGTGCTGGCACCCAGCTGCTGCTGGGATGGTCTGGGCTCCCCAGGAGCTTCTCCAGGCGCCTTGCAAGGATGGGAAAGTCTTGGGGGAGCTGGGTTCCCCGCAGCACTGGGGGTAGCCCTGTGGGGAGGGGGCACCGAGGGGTGGGCACAGCACCATGAGCCCACAGACAAGCCTGCACTGCAGGGTCAACTCTAATCGCTTCCCAAAGAAAATGGGTTATATTTAGTTGTCATCAGCCCCCAGGTGAGCGGCAGGCACCCACAGCTGATCGCCCTGTGCCCAGCTGGGTGCTCTGGGTGCTGCTGGGGTGCTGGGTGCCGGCGCCGCTCCCCTCTAGGGTTGCAAATGGCCAGCTCGGGGCAGCGCGGAGGGACCTTGCAGCCTGGCCAGAGTTCCAGAATCAGGTGCCAGAAGTGACGATCAGGGTGTGGAAGGAGCCATGTGCCAGGGCAGGATCCTGGCGATGCAGCAGCACTGGGGTCCTGGAGGGGCTTTGCCAGCCCTTCGCAGCCGGAGCTGGCGTTGGGAAGCAGCCCAGCTCCCCAGCAGCCGCTCGCGCTCAGCCCTGAGCGTTGTTTATCCCAAAGCCCTTCGGGGACTGGGCTGTCTCATGCTGAGCGGGGAAGGAGGCTGAAGGCAACCAGCTGCAGAGCTGTCCTGGGGCAGGACCCCAGAGAGGCCGTGACTGCTGGAGGCGAAGCCCAGCGTTCCTGGCACAGGACGTGAAGTGCTGGAGCATCATCAGCCTCAGCCAGCCCCGCACTGGCAGAGCCCAGCGTTCCCTGAAGGCTGCAGCCTGCCCAGTCCTGGGGCCTGTGTTCCCAGGCAGGAGCTGGGGGGAGAAGCTTCAGCAGGGAAAATTATGTTCCTTAACTTGTGGATGGGACCCTAAAGGCCAGTGGGTCTCCCCTGGTCACCGTGCAGTGGTGCTGCCCCTGCCCAGCCCTGCAGAAGGATCCAGAGCAGCTTTGTGGGTGCTGTGGGGAGGGGATGCTGTGGGGAGCACGGAGCCTCCCACTTCCCTTTGCGGCGGCCAGAGCGGGCCCAGTCCTTGTTCCCTGACACAGCTCCAGGAGCAGCACGGAGCGCTGTGCTGGTTGTGGACCCGTTAGGAGAGGTCTGGGCACGGGTTAAAATCCGAGCTGTTCCCGGACAGCAGATGTATTTTGTTTTGGGGCCCTGAAGGGCTGTGGAAAACTGACAATAATCAAACCTCTGGTTTAATTAGCAGGCAGTAATGTTAATTTGTAATGAAGGCAAACGGAGGGTTGGCGGGGCCCACGTCAGGAGAGCTCTGTGGAGAAACGCTGTGGGCATCGCTCCTACCCAAGGAGGAGCCGCCGAGAGCTCCGGCGCTGCTGTGTCCAGGCTGGGATGCTGCTATCGGAGCTGGCCCGGGGTCAGCACTGCTCTCCCTGCCCATGGGACAACCCTGCCAGAAGCCCAGCCGAGCCCCGCGACACGGAGGCGTAGGGGGGTGTGGGGAGGATGAGGAGCGCAGAAAGCGCCCTGGGACGAGCCCTGTGCTGGCACAGCGCGCTCCCTCTGCGTGAGGGGTGCAATGGCAGTGACTGTCATCCTGTGCTAATGCATTTCCAGCCCCTGCCCGAGCAACGATCCGTGTCCTTTCATCAAAGACGGAAATCCACAGTGGCAGGTGAATAAAGGAGGCAGCCCCGAAGGAGGCATTGCTCACTGTGCAGCCCTGAAACGGGGAGCCTGGTGCTCGGGTTGGCACGACACGGGGCTGCAGACGGATGAACGCAGCAGCAGCAACTCTGGGTGCTGGCTGGTACCGCTGCCCAGCCCCAGGACCTGCTCTAACGCTGCCCGTATTCCACAGGATTAAACAGAAAGAAACCTCTGACTGCTGCCCCACGCCAGCCCAGAGTGTGCTGACCTGACAAACGGGAGGCGGTGGTACAGGCAGGGGGGACACAGGTGGGGGATGCCATCACCCCTGGGTGCGGCCAGGGCTCTTACCTTCCTGGGCTGCAAGGGTGACGTTCAGCAGGTCCTTCATGCCGCACTGAGGCCCGACGGTGCCGTTGTAGCTGGCGGTGCGGGCGCACAGCATGACCCTGCAGACTCGCTCCATGTCCGAGTTGTTGCTGATGACAGCGAAGACGTCGAAGTCGTGGCCGTTGTTTGCGCCCTCCGCCAGCTTGATCTTGAGGTGCAGCCCCTCGTCCACCTGCCTGAGCGAGCTCGTCTCGTGCTCTGCCTTCGCAAACACTTCTCTCTCCTTCTCAGAGCCTGCAGTGCACGACAAGACCTGTGGCTCCCAGGGGGGTATGGGGAGGGCAGGGTCCGGGCTGACTTGCCCTGAGCCCTGGAGCTCCCTTGGAGCAGTTGCTGCTTTAATTAATCTTCCCCACTCTGTTTCCCAACAGCCCCCACCACGGGGCTTCTCTGCCCCTGCTCCCCCCCATACCCTCTGGGTACTTGTAGTTGTGGGTGATGTCCTCCCTGCTGTCCCTGCCCACGCTCTTGGTGCTGATGTTCTTCCCCACGACCGAGGAGTGGGTGCTCTTCTTGCGTGTCCCGTCGTGCTGCACCACCCAGTACACCACGTCGGCGTTCACCTCCGCGAAGACGAAGGGGATGTCGTACTTCAGCTGCAGGTCACCCTCCTTGATGGCTTTGACCGGTGCCGGCCCACAGCAGAAAACTCCTGCAGGGATCGGAGCTGCCGTCACTGCCCGGGGTTTGGCCCCCGCAGGGGCAAGACGTGGTCGGGGCAGGAGGAGACCCTGCTGGGGCGGGGGCGGGACGGAGGGCCCGTGCTGTGCACGTCGTACCTTCGCTCTTCTCCTGGGGCGTCGGGTCCAGCGCCTGCCACCCGTCGTAGCTGGGTGTCAGGTCTGGACGAGCCATCCAGGACTCCACCCAGCAGTGGAAGTTCCTGCAAGGGAAGCCAGGACACAGGGGCCTCAGCCTCCACCAGCGCCCGCCAGGCTCTGGGAAAGGGGCAAGCTGGGGTGGGCTGGCTGGGGGCCCGCTGTGCCGCTCACCAGATCGAGTCCTTGGAGCGCTGCTCCTGCTCCCCACTCTCGCTGAGGTAGCGGTCGACGGTCAGGTTGCCGTTGGTGTCATGGGCCGAGTTGTAGTTGGTCACCACGCGGCTGGGGATGCCCAGGCACCGCATGACTGTGGGGAGGCAGGGCAGGGTGAGACGGGGCTCGGCGCTGCACGGCTCCCGTCCCGCGGGGCCCCAGCGCTGCACTGCTCCTCTCCTTCCCCTTTCCCCTCAAGGGGTGCCCAGGGACCGAACCCCAGGGCAAGCTGTTTCCCACAGCCACCGCAGGCCTTGGCGTGCCGCGGGCGAGCTGGGTGGCACGCGGCACCGACAGCCTGCTGGGTTTTGATATTGCAGGAGAAAAAAGGCATCAAAGCGGCTGCGAGTGCTGCAGAGGGAGGGCACAGGCAGCAGCACGCTGCAGCCTCTCATTTCATCTCACAGCTGCCTTCACTGCGAGCCGAGCTCCCTGGGGAGCAGGGAGCTAGTTAGAACGCTTCAAAGGAAGGCTGTAAACCTCTGTGAGTGGTGGAAAATCCACTTTAGTTTTCTGCTGTTTCTCTCCTCTAAAAAGGATCTCGTCTCGCCGTGATGTATAAACGCGCTCACACAGCCCCCTCCGTGCAGCGTTTTTCTCCAGGCGGAACTGCCCGAGCGTGCGAGCGCGCCTGCTCGTCTCGATGGCAGCAAGACTGGAATCTTCCTTCTCTTTTTCCCCAGCCCCGCTGCCCTGGTGGCAGTGGGATCATTTTGATCTCAGTGGATTCGTGACTTTATTGCAAACTTGACCTTAAAGCCATTTCCTTCTCCCGGGCTGCACATCCAGCCCCTCCCACGTGAAGGGAAAATCCAGAGCCCTTTTCTATCATTTTTTCCCTCCCCTTCCTGACAGATTAGAGTAACAGGGAGCTTAATTGCCAAGCAATCAGCACAGGCTGATCGTCACCAGCCCCGGTGTTCCCTCCTGCTGCAGCACAGGGTGGAGGGTAGAGGACTGGGTGGGAGACAGAGGGGGACACCAGTGGCCCCATCCCATGGGGAAGGGGAGATGGGAGATGTCTGTTCTCACCAGTACACGCCACAGCAGCAAAGACCCAGCACTGGCCGTACTTGACTGGCTGGCACCCAAAATTCTTCCACCTCTTGAGAATATCCACGCTCCCAATCCAGGCCATGGGGCTCATCCCATCTTCGTACTGGTTGTCCCACCGCCCTGCCAGCACCCCCCGGTCCTCATCGTTACAATTTACCTGTGGCACGACAAGAGGGGCCGTGATGGAGGGATGGCCGGGCAGGGAGGGATCAGCTCACACGTGCCGTCACCCCCGTTTTACCCATCCTGGAGCCATCCAAGAACTCACTGGGATGCAGGCAGAGGCGGTGCGAGAGCGCGCCGGGATGCACACGGATGCACTCTCGCACCACCTCCGCCTGCATCCCGGCTAATTGGGAGTTTGGGGGTGATTATCACCAGTGAGGAGCAAAAGCTGCTCCCAGAATGGTGCATCCCCACCTCCGCTGTTTCTCCCCTCTCAAAAGGGTCTTATATACGCATGTGATAGAAGAGCAATAGCAGGAAAGGTTGTAAAGGGGATGCGAAACACCCTGGGGAAGGAAATTGGGGTAACTGGGCCCACCCTCTGAATGCCATCTCCCTGTCACAGCTACAAGCTGGGGAGGGTGTTTGCACCCCGGGGGACATGGGGTGCTGGGGAGCCCGGGGACACCCGTCCGGGCACGCTGCTGGGACTCACCATGGCGCTCACCACCCTGCCGATGTACACGGGGTCGTTGCGGCGGGAGCAATCCCGGTTCTGGTCCCTCAGGAATTTGGGGTTTGTGTCCAGCAACTTGAGGCAGATGGCCAAGACATCATCTTCGAACTGGTGCAGAGCGGGGAGAAAAGGTGCGTGAGGTCCCCACGGTGCACAGGGGCTCTCCTGCCTCCTTCCCCCCTCCCTGGCTCACCACGATGCCCCTGCAAGAGGAGCTGCGGGGCCCCGGGGTCCCCTCCCTGAGCCAGCACCCACTGAGTGATGTCCCCCGTTTGCGCCACCACAAGGGGCTGGCCCTGCGGCCGGCGAAGGCTCAGCCTGCTCCTGCCCTCACGCCGGGGCTGGATCCTGCTTCCTGCAGCTGCCCCGCGGGGTCAGGCATGGACGTGACCTCCAGGAAAACCACCTATTTCCCATCACAGTGACTCACTGCCTTCCCCGAACCGAGGCGCGGATCCTGCGTGGGCCATGGCAGCCCGGCTCCCACCAGCCCCGCGGCCCCTCCGCGTCACCCGGAGCTTGGGGAGGGCGGCTGGGGCTCCCCTGCACCGGGGCCCGGCGCGGCTGCAGCGCTGCAGCTCGGGGTGCGGGCGCTGCCTTATCGGCACAGCCGGCACGGTGCCGGGAGCGCGTTATCGGGCGCTGGCCCCCGGCGCAGCGTGGCCACCCCGATTAGGAGCGTGCGGCCCCGCAGCCCCCAGGGACGCTCCCTTTGCTCTGCCACAGTTCAGTCAGCGCGTTCCCCTCGTGGGGAGGAGATCTTGGTTGGTTTGTCCCATGGCTGCGGGGCCGGATCCTCCCCGTGGCACTGGCGGGGTTTGGGGTGCACATTTGGGGGCACATACGTGGCACCAGCCCCGGCGTCCCACACAGGCTGGGCTCTGCCAGGGGGCCCGGGGGGGCCATGCCCGCTCACCTGGCCGAAGTTCCAGGGGGTGGAGGTGATGTAGTCGCGGGAGCCCTGGTAGATGAGGCCCTGCTGCGACAGCACGTACTCGTTGCGCTCATCCTCGTCTCGGAGGAAAACCGTGTCCTCTGCGGGGAGAGCGAGAGATGGGGATGGGGCTCTGCCCCTCATCCCCCCTGGCCCTGACCGGAACCCCCCCTCCCCAGGGACGTGCCGGTCAGTGACCGGGGATGGATCTGGTGGGAAATGAGGCAACGGGCTGGAGCTGCTCCCGTCTGCAAAAGCTGCTGGAGAATTTCAACCGAGTTTGATTTGAGCCGATGGGAATTTTTCAGTGGGCTGGTGGTTTCTTCTCCGGCTTTCTCGTGACTCTCTTTCATTCCTCTCTTTTGTTTAATGGAGTCGGGTCTTTTCCCAGGAGGGGAAACCTTCCTGTTGGGAGCAGCGAGCAGTGGGAACCGGGAGCGTGGCTGAGATGGCGGCTGAAGCCATTCCCCTCACGCAGCAGTGACTGGAGTCACCACTATTTACTGGAAACGTCGGGAGAAGAAACCCAGCACGTCCCCAGTGCCAGCACCTGGCACGGCCCTGGGGGAGTGACGCTTCCGCAAGGTCCTTATCTCGGCAGAGCCAGTGAGGAATGTGTGGGATTCAGGAAATCAGGCGGTTCAGCCCAGGTCTGGCCCGGAGGAGCTGGAAGCGGGGCAGAGGAAGGACACGGGGCGGTGGAAACCCCGGCCAGGGCCGTTAAACCCTGCAGCACTGCCCGGCTGCCCGAATCGCACCGGGACACTAACACCCCCGGGAGCACCCAGGGCTCCTCCTGGAGCCCACAGCAGGGTGCCCGGCCCGGGGGTGGGTGGGGCGGGGCCAAGTGGGGGCAATTGGGTGCAATTAAGAGTTTTTCCTCTGCCCTTGGCCCTGCTGGGAGCTGCTGTCAGGGGCTGCCCAGGGCTTGCACCAGCACCACCGAGGTGAGCTCCTGCGGGGTACCATGCTGTGGGGTTAGCCTGGACGGGGCGTGGGGTGTCGGGGGTGCCAGCAAAGGGCTGTGGGTGTCCTGGGGTGGGGGATGGTCCTCATGGCAGGTGGGAGCAACACGGGGGTTTCAGCTTAGACCTGAGCTCAGGGCAGGGCTTGGGGCACCTGGATCTGTAACGGTGTGAGACCCATGGGGACATGCTGCCCTGGCAGGGCTGGGGGTGGCTTGTGCTCGCCTTATCTGGGGACCCGTGGTCTCGAGAAGGTGAAAGCCTCACCTGGGTGCCAGGCGTTAAAGAGCAGAACGAAGTCCCCGATATGGTAGCTGCTGCCCTCGTAGCCGGTGGAGGTTTCCAGCGTCAGGCTGTAGCGGCCAACACAGGCGTTGGTGGGGGAGCAGAGCGAGACGGAGAGCGAGCCCCCGTCCTGCTGCTGGACCACTGCGCTCCAGCCGGATTCCTCTGGGAAGTCAGTCACAGCGAAGTGGAACCTGGTACCCGACGTCTCGATGGGGCAGGGCCCTGCCAAGAAGGAGCACGTCAGCTCTCCTGGTGCTCCAGGGGCCCTGGGACCCCCACACTGCAGGGTCTGGGCCAAGGGGACCTGCCCCGTGGTGCTCCCATGTACCATGGCACTGCCCAGACCTCGGCTCTTAAAGCCCAGGACCGTTCGCTGTTTGGTTTGTCAGGTGTTGGGGTGCAGGGCAGCCCGGCTCTGCGAGCTCAGGTCTCTTGGGAAGGGGCAGGACGGAGGGACTCGCCCCATGGGTTCCCCAGGGCCTGGAGAGCAGAGTGGGTGCACGCCCCAGGTCCCGCCCCAGGGCCAGGTCTGCTCCCCTCAGCTGCAGCCGCCCGCTCCTGCCTTGGAGCGGAGCTGCCCAGTCCCTGTGCCCGCTCAGCCCGGTCCTGCTGCAGCCCGTGGCGTGGGGGTCCCGGCAGAGCCCGGCTGTGAACCCCGTAACCCCGTCACGGGGGTGCTCTCAGCCCTGCTACGTGTGCGCAGCCCCGGGCGTTGCTGCAAACACCCCCGGTTAGCGATGACCTCAGTGGCTGCAGCGCTGGAGCCGAGGACAGCGCGATCCTGCCACCCCTCCGAGCACGCGGCAGGGGCCAAGCCACCTGCGCCGGGCCCGCTCCGAGCGCGGCTCCTCGGGGAGCGGTGCCGCCCATCCCGGCCACACGCGGCTCCGCGGCGATGCCGGTGCTGCCGCGGTCTGCTACCCCCTGCCAGGAGCACAGTCCCAGCTTGGGCCCCTGCCAGCCTTCGCCCGCAGCGTGGGCAGGGCGCCAGGCGAGTCACCAAAAATACTCATGAACTCATGAGAGTGACACAGTTTCTCCGTTCCATCCTTTCGAGGAGGGTGAGTTGAGCTGACCATGTCCTTTTGGCAAGGGTCAGCCTGGCGCTGCCGTGGGGACGGGCAGCTACAGGAACCTGCTGCGGCCGCTCCTCCTCCTCCTCCTCCTCCTCCTCCTCCTCCTCCCCGCCACCCCGCCTGCAGAGCCCGCAGCATCCCTTGAGGGGCCCCAAGCGCCTGAGCTGGGCTCTCCAAACACGCTGGTTTAAGAACACGGGCTCTATTTTTGCACGGAGCCGTTCCCCTCTTCCTGCGGGAGGGGGCACACGGTGGCTTTGCTGGGGGGGGGGGCACAGGTCTGGCACCCCCGGGTCCGGCCCCACTGA
This sequence comes from Bucorvus abyssinicus, assembly GCA_009769605.1. Taxonomy (NCBI): domain Eukaryota; kingdom Metazoa; phylum Chordata; class Aves; order Bucerotiformes; family Bucorvidae; genus Bucorvus; species Bucorvus abyssinicus. Next base: position 662,065 of record CM020047.1, read on the forward strand.
GGGACGTACCGGGGCAGCTCTGGTGGGGTGGCTCGGCCACGTGCCTTTGTGAGGCTGAAGAACCTTTGTCCCTCTTCCTGTGGGGCTGCTTCGCCCCAGGCGGCCGCGCCGCCGGGCTTCTCGCTTGCCAAGCCAGCCTGGGATCACCCGGGAGCAGCGTGACCCGTTAGAAACGCGGCGGGTTTGAGCGGCGGGAGGGCAGACCCGGGGGGCAGTGCGGGAGCTGCTGGTTTAGGGAGAAGCCGGGGGGTGCTGGGCTCCTGTTTGTCACCCCAGGGCCAAACCGGAGCTTTTGCGAGGAAAAGAGACGGAGCGTTTTACCCTGTGAGGAAAGCGGGGTGCAGTTTCACTTTGAATTCTGCCCTGGTTGACTCAGCAGGATGCTGCAGCCCTGAAATAACTCTTGCCCAAGAGTTTCCTATCCCTTTGCTCTGAGCTGGCGGCCCGGTCAGCCCTGGCCGCAGGAGCCACATCCCCATCCCTGAGGCTCCCAGCGGGCTCTTGCCAGGGCCACAGCAGTGGTGGGAGAAGCCCCCGGCGTGGAACCACAGGGACCCAGTCCTAGGTACCAGCTCCGGCACCGCTGGAGGGCTGCAGCGGGGCTGGGCGCTGGGGAGGCTCAGCGGGGCCGTTTCCTTTCTCCAGGGTTTGTGTTTCCAGGGCAAACCCCGCTGCGGGGATGTCCAGGCAACGCGGGGGGCTGGGTGAAAAGACCACCAGCACAAGTGCTGCGGAACCCTCTGGCCAAAAGGATTCGCTTCTGCTGACATTTCTCAGGAGGGTGGGAGAGTCAAGCAGGTTCCCCCACGGCAGCCAAGGCAATTCCCGGTGAGATGGTGGCTCCGGCACGGCCCTGAGTCTGGCTCAGCCATGGCGGGAGGAGGAAGAGGAGGCAGCAGCTTTGTTTTATTTCTTTATCGCTTCCCTTCAGATCTCACTACAGAGCCAAGTTTCTACCTTTTCTTCCTGTCTTGCTGTAAAAGCTGTGCACAGCACCAGCCTCTGCTGGGGGTCTGGGGACTGGGCGAGGTGGGGCAGGTCCCGCGGCACAGCACCCTCATGAGCGGGGCTGGAGGGTGGCTCGGCATGGTGGCACTCACCTGTCTCGACGTTGAAGGCGAGTTTGTCCACCCCCTCCTCGTAGCTCCTGCCCGAGAAGCACAGGGTGATGGTGAAGGGCTGTCCCCGCCGCACCACCAGCTGCTGGCAGCCCATCTCCGCCGTCCGGTGCTCCCGGCCGTTGCGCTCGCACTGCAGGTCCCATGTCTCCAAAACCAGATCTGCGAAGGCAGCAGCGTGTACAGCTCCTGGCCCCGGGCACACAGCCCCGCGGCTGGGCAGAAGGGATCGCTGTTACCCCCACCCTGACCCTGGGATCGTGGACCTTGGTGCCAGTGTTTGGCAGCCTCCTCTGCCCAAGCTGCCCTGTCCTCCTGCGGTGTATCCAGCACAGCCCTGGGCGCTGCGGCCGTGCTGGGCTCTGGGCATCCCTCCTGGAGGGTTCTGCAGGCTGGGCTGGCATCTCCCGACAGAGCTCTGTGCCCTATTTCTTGTGCCATGGTGCTGTCCCCCCCAGTATCGCCACGCAGGAGGGGCACCCCGTGCTCCCCAAGCCGTGCCAGGTCTGTGGCTCACAGCATCCAGCACTGGAGCTAAGCCCAGCGCTCTCTCTGCTTTCTGGGAGATGTGGGGCTCTTTGGACAGGAACTGCTGTCTGGGTGCCCCCAGCCCAAACGAGCGCCGCTGAGCCCGGGGAATGCCAGGGGTGTTTCTGTGCCCTGGGCAGGCCGAGGGCAGCTCTCTGGCAGCTTCACTGCTTGGCGACTGCTGACAAATGGAGGAGACCGACCGTAAATTTGGAGACAAAGAGGGTGTCTGATTCCCGGCAGAGCCGAGTGCCAGAGCAGCCGCGTCCCTGCCGCCCCAGGCGCTGTGCTGGAGCGATGCAGCGCCGTTCATCACGGCTCAAGGCCGCTGACCCCGAACGCTCTGCCCGCGGGTGGGTTAGTTGCCAGAATAAGCGGAACCATTTAGCGCAGGAGAGCACATGGCGAGCTCAGCACTGACCGGGGCGGCTCAGCGGGGCAATGCCCGGCTCGCTGTCCCCGCTCCACTGCTCGAGCTGGCTGTGCCTTCCCAGTGCCAGCTGTGGTGGCCACCAAGTCCTCCTTGGGCCAGTGCCCGATGGGAACAGCTGACCCTGAGCTCGCTGTTCCCAGAGCTGAATGGACACCCTGCTCCTGGCTCTCCAGGCACAAGGACCCTGCAGTGCATGTCCCGGGGGGGCAGCTGGGTTTGTCACCGATTCCCACAGCACTGTGAGAGCTGCTGGACTGGCCACAAATTAGGGCAAGGTCCCTCCAGCTGGTCCATTGGGACCCTGGAGTGGGGACAGAGCACAGAAATGTCCCTTCCCTTGCACCTCCCCATTTGGAAGCAGAATCATGGCTCTGTGCTACAGCACATGAGCTATGTGAGCACGAACCTCGCTGACACGGGGCCGAGCTTGGTGCAAGGAAGTGTGTTACGAGAGCAGGCTGGGGGCTCCTCCTCGTCCCGGCCACCCGGGGTTACCGTCTTCAGTGGATTTCGCAAAAAGCAGATTTTTTCAAAGCGCAGGTGCCTCTTCCCAAGCACATTGGTGCCAGGAGACGGGCAGGGAGGGGGCTGCGGTGCTGCCAGGGCATGCAGGTGGCAGCGGGGTCCCAGGCACCACCGCGCAGCAGCACCAGCTGCCTGGGGTGTAGCGGCCCAGCCTTGTGCCCGTGGCACTGCTGGGCACCCATCGGTACCGCACCGTCCCGTTTCCTGGGACTTTGGAGGCAGCGCTGGGGGAGGCGGGGGGTGTCTCTGCCCCCTCGCAGCAGCTCTGCAAAGCCCCCCGACCTGGAGGGCTCTCTGAAGGCTGGCGGTGTTCCCTCGGACGGAGCCTCCTGAAAGCCTGCTCCAGCCAGGGTGGGACGCGGGCACAGGCTCCAGCCCGGCTGCCAGCGCTCTTTCCCGAGAGCAGCAAGAGCTGTAAATAGCACCAGCCTCCATCCTGCGGACACCGGCATCGCCCCGGCGAGGGGTGAGCCGCGCAGCGAGGGGAGGGAGCGGGGCCGGCACGAAACCGCCCCCGTCCCCGGGTTTAGTCTCTCCCGGTGCCTCCCGCCCTTCAGCCGAGGGTCCGGCAAAGCAAAGCGAGCGGGGAGCGGCCGAGGGTGCTGCGGGGGCGCCCCGCTCCCGGGCGGCCCCGCGCAGGTGCCGGGACGACCCTTGGAGGGAAGCTCCGGGACGGGACGGGACGGGACGGGACGGGACGGGACGGGACGGCCCCGGGGGGAAAGCTCCGGGACGGGACGGGGCGGGACGGGACGGCCCCGGGGGGAAAGCTTCGGGACGGGACGGCGTCGTCGCGGGGGAGAGCTCCGGGCGGTCAGAAACACCGGACACCCGCGGGAGTTCCTGCGGTCTTACCTTCGGCCATGGTGTCCCGGTGCCGGTGGTGTTCCCGGTGGTGTTCCCGGTGGTGTTCCCGGTGGTGTTCCCGGTGGTGGTGGTGCTGGTGGTCCCGGTGCCGGGGGAGCTGCCCCTCAGCGCCCGCTGCCCGCTCCCGCCGCCCGCCCCATTTATACAGCGGCCGCCGCGCACACCCCCGCGGCCGGGGATGGCGCGGGAAAAGAGGGAAAACAACGTTTCCAGGAAACGGAGTGGTTTCTGTTCCACCTATTTAAAACAACCACCCAAAAATAAATAGAGCTGCCGGGGGTTCAGCTCCCGCCCCGGCCCCCGGAGCCGCCCCCGGGCAGGGGCTGGAAACGCGCCGGGTGAGAGGAGGGAGGGAAAAACATGAAGTAGGGGGAGGAGAGGGGCTGTGCAGCTCACACCGAGGTGCCAGAAACTTGGGGAATGTTTTTTCCTTATAAAGTTTTCTTCCCCCATGCCTTATCGCCATGCCTGGCCAGTTCTGGCAGGGAATGCGGCTGCTGAGAGCGCAGCGGCCAGTGCCCCTTCCCGGCAGGGCATCCGGCTGGCCGAGGGAAGAGGGGCTGGAAATGGCACTGTTAGAGGGAAAATGTGCTGGAGACTTTGCTGTTCGCTGCAGGGCTCGGTGCCACGGGCAGCTGTGCACGGAGCAGGCGTCAGTGCTTTGTTCCGCAGCCCCTGCCCCATGCACCGGCCATCCCTCTCCTCCCCAGGGGTCTCTGGCCGCAGGGGGCTGCCAGCAGTGCTGCCTGGGGCAGACCGACCCTCTGTGGGCATCCCAAGGGTGACCCCACACACTTGAGAGCACCTGGCAGGGGCAGAGGGCAGAGAGCCCACACCTCCGGGTGGTTTGGGGCTGCCCTCGGTACCGGAGCGGCGGTGTGGCTTGTGAGGAGCAAGGTCTTGAGATGTTTCACCTCTGGAGCAGACTTGAGTTACTGGTTTTCCTTCCCATGATTTAAGCTGGCCAGGGCCAAGCCCAAGGATGGGTTTAATTCCTGGCAGAGCCCCACACCAACCCCTTTTGTCTGGCGCTTGGCCGGGTGCTGGATGCTGCGGCCCCTGTGCCAGGGCGGCTGCACACTGGAAACTCTCCCCAGCCTGACGAGTCCCTTCCCGCTTCCCTAGACCCCTCACCTGCTCCTTTCCCGGAGCCTGGGACGTTCGGTGGTTGGTGCATCGCTCCAGGGCTGCTGTGGGCACCAAGGACCTTCTTGTGGATGTCCCGAAAGTGGTTGGGGTCCGTCACTTGGTCCACCCAGGGTTGCCCACAGGGACACGCATGGGCTGTGCCCCGGTAAGGCCCTGCTGCCCTGGGCTCTCCCGTGCCCTGTTGTGCCCGGTCACGCAGCTGGGTCCGCTCCCCCGGTGCTCAGGGCGGTCCTGGTGAGGGGCCCTTGGCCGCAGGTGGTGTTTTCTGCCGGGGCATGCTACAGCACCGCGCTGGGAGGGTTTGCAGCGAGATGTGCAAGAACTCCAGCTCCACAAAGGGCTTTTCGGTACAGCCAGTGCCACGGTACGGTCTGAGCATGCCAAAAGCAGGCACCCAGGAGAAGCCCCACGAGCCGGGGACTCATGGCTGGGGTGGGGGCACACGGCTGACTTTGCCACAGCAATCCCCCGTGTTATCCGGCAGTGGGCAGCGGGGCCCTGGAAAGGCACCGTCCCTGGGGAGGGAGCTGAGCTTGTGCAGCACTGCAGGCATGGTCCTGAGAGACCCTTCCTTCATCACCATCTGCAAGGCAGGCAGGGAGAGAGCTTAGAGCGGGAGCAGCAAATCCTCACTGAGGGAGAGCTCGGGGCAGCTGGTTTTCATGGCCCCGCTCCAGCATGCGTGTGCCCAGGCCGGGGGTGTGCGGGTGGCGGCGAGGGGAGCCTTTGCCAGGCCCAGCACCGGTGTGGGCAGGGCCCTTCTCACCCCGCAGCTGCCAACCCGGAGCAGTGCCGGCAGCCAAACCACGCAGGTACAGCCTGCCAGCACGCCCCGTCCGCACACCCCTGCCATTAACCCCGCGGGGTCCCACTCTCCTTGCTCAGGCTCGGGAGGAGCCTCCAAAACCGTTGCCCTCTTCCCCTTGCCAGACCCCTCGGTGCCGGCAGCGAGGGCAGAGCTGGGCTGAGCTGCTCCCATGGATGCAGGGAGGGCTCACTGGGGTGGGGGTCCAGGGGGTGCCCAGCTCTCTGGAGCACAGGATTCCCTCTACCGCACCAGGCTGCTGGGCTGGCGGCAGCGGGACCCACAGCCCTGCCGGCAGCCGTTATCGCCTGCTCCGAGCTGGCCCCGTGCCCAGGGCTGCCTCCTGGGCGCCGGAGCCTTCACCACCAGCAGTGATAAGTGCCAGTGAGCTCGGGCTCACACTGGAGGGTGTGGGGTCGGGCTCTGCCCCCACAAGCCCACTTTTCCTCCCGTTGTGAACTTCGGATGCACTCAGCAGCCCCAGGTCCCGCATCTGTCCCGGATGTGTCCCGGACGTGTTTGGTTTGCTCCGGCGAACAGCCCACAGTGCCACGGGGCGACTGGAAACGGGCTTCTCTTGCTCGGCTCGGAGCAGGAGCGGTTTGTCGCCATGAGGGGTGTGGGGTGTTGGGGTGCCCGGGGCCGCTCAGGCAGTGGGGACTGATGTCTGCCTCATGTCCGAGCACCGAGCAGGATGGCTGACGGTGTCCGTCCCTGCTCTGGCACCTCCCGGGGGCTGAGAGCCCGGCTGTCCCCCGGGGCTGTCCAGCGCCCCAGCGAGAGGAAACCTCCCTTGTTTCCAGCTTCAGTGCCCGCTTTGCTCTCCACCACGTATCGCAGAGGCATCCGTCTGCCCAGGCGCTGGAAAATGCTGCACATGGAAGGACAGCCGCCCTGGTGGCTTATTTTTACTCTGCTTAGCAAGACAAGGCTGCATTAAGAGGGTGTTTGCCCTGCTGATGCCCAGAATAACTCCTCCTTTGCTCCAGGTGTCCAGGGGAGGACTGCGACTTCCCTCGCACCCTCCCGGGTCCTGGAGCTGCTTCAAAGCGCGCTGCTCTCCCACCCCCCGGCCCGGCGCAGGCAGAGGCTCTGTTTGCTTTCCGGGGTGTGTGCCGGGTCGGCTGGCAGCCCCCGGCCGCCCCGCTCCTGACTCAGTCCTTGTGCAGGCAGATAAACAAGCCCTGAAAAGGGACAGTGTCTTCCTGAGTCGTCCTGTTAAGTTGTCAACCGACTTTAACGGATCTACCCGTTCGCCTGCGCTGCCTCCGGCCCCGGGGTGTTCCCCGCAGCCGGGGTGACCCGTCTGCCCCCACCTTGCGCGGTGACCCCGGCATCGTCCCGTCCCTGCCCCAGGCTCCGCACTGGCCTGGCAGGTCTGGGGAGGGGACAGTGAGACTGGGATGACTTTGGGAAAAGGTGTAAGGGTGAGGAATTGTCTTATGCTGGCGATGACGGGGCCAGTGGGGAGCGTTTGTGGCTGACCGGAGGGATCCTGGCAGGAGGGATGTGGCCGTTACCCCTTGCATGCCAGAGCTGAGGAGGAGCCCTGATCTGTGAGCGAGGAAAAACACTTCAGAAGTGGAGGGGAAATACCTGTAGCTGCTCCATACCTGGTAGGGACTGAGCTGAGGGCTGGGCAGTCATGGGGTGGGCGTACATGGCTCATAAGGGCACCGCAGTCTGGGGCGAGGGAGGACGGGCCAGCGGACAGGGCAAAGCTGGGGTGGGTGACTGCAGCACGGGCAGATGTCACCGTTCGGGGCACGGGCAGGGGCTGGGAGGAGATTGCTCCTGTTTCGGGGTCTCGGGTCTCTGCAGGCAGCTCTGGCACTGGGCCAGTGGTTGAGCAAGACGGGCTGGGTGCTGCGCCGGGGCTGCCGGGCTTTGGGAGCTGGCACAAAGGGGCTCTTGTTCCCGGTGGTGGGCGGTGCCGGTGGGGCAGGCAGCGGAGGGACCAGGCAGCCGTTACCTTAGGGAAGAGAAGTGGATTTTCCAAGGAACAGCAGATGGTTTTTCCACCTGTCCCCACAGCCGGGTCCGGGGAGCCCAGCGTGCTCTGGTGTCACAGCCACGGGGCATCTGGTGGACGCAGCCCCACGGGGTCAGAGTGGCCTCTGCTCACAAGGCAGGAGGAGGGACCTGCCCGTGGTGTTGGACATGGTCCTGGGCTCTGGCTCGTGGCTCTCGGCACTCGCCGAGCCAGAGGTTGTTTCCGAGAAGGGAGAGTGCAGAGCTCCAGACCAGCATCCCTGCGGACGGGCCAGACAGCTGATAAGCAGCTACTCTGGAAATCCGTGAGGCAAGGCACTGGGACCTGCTTCCAAAGGGGGATTGAGGAGGAATTTCTTATGTCACTGTCTTTGTTCTTAGGCTGAGCTCATGTTTTTACTTAAAAGAAAGGAGAAATAGAAACCTCTCCATGCTGCTTGATTTATTGGGTCTCTGAGCCCAGTGGAGGGCAGAAGGGCTGGGGCAGGGGAAAGGGGCTTCCCTGGGATGACTCCCCAGGGATGGGGCAGCCCCTTCCCGCTGCCCTGGGGCGATGGGACCTGCTAGTGGGCAGCAACAATTCTCCAGCCCCATCGAGCCTGTCTGAGCCAGTGGCCCTGGCATGGCCACAAGGCCGGTCCTGCTGCCAGCAGGATCCCGCGGTGCAGGAGGGTGGGCTGCGGTGCCACGTGGGACAGACACGTACCCACCGTGGGGGAGATGTGAGTGGGGACGCGGCGTTTTGCTGCCTGAACTGGTTGAAGCTGGTGAGATGAATTCCAGGCACCCAGTGTCATTTCCCAGCAGTTTGCTGGAACCCCCTCTGCTCTCCCGCCTCCAGGGTGCTGGTTTCTCCAAAGTGCCTTTTCCCAGAAATCCTCCACCACCCTCATCCAGACCAGCTCCAGTGGGGTTGGAGGGAGGAAAACAAGAGGGATCTGACTCCCTGCCATGGCTTTGGTGTGTGTTGTGCTCGTGGTCCCCTGTGAGCCCGTGTGTTTGGACTGAAATGCCTGAAACTCTGCGATTCCTCAGGACTCGCATGCGAGAGATGAGCTTTCCCGTGCAGGGGGACATCTGTGCTGGCCTGTCCCCTGGGAGCGTCCTGGGGGCGGGCACCTGCTGGGACCCCGGGTGAGCACTGGCACGCTCGTGTTTCCAGCAGTTCCTCGGGACGGGGCACAGCTGGGACACTGGAGAGCAGCTGGGCTGGCCTTGCCCTGGCCAGTTGAACGTTAACTCAACCAGACTGGAGTTATGTTTGGAGTTCAGCCCTTTGGCCATAACTTTCATCCTCCCTGTTCTCCTTTGATATTGCTGGTTTCTTTGTTCTTTCATTTTTTTATGGCCACCCAGCAGCTCCCCGGGAGCACCAGCCACCTCGGCTTGACGACGGGCGAGACCCACGCTTGCTCGGTCTGAGCAGGAGCTTGGAGATAACAAAGCTGCTGTGGGACATCTCCGCTCGCGGCCACGTCCAACCCCCCGGCGAAGCCGAGGACGGCGACGTGTGGCTTCGTGCTGCCGTTCATTCCTCTTGCATTAAGGGCTACCGTTGTGTTTACCTGGTGGAGCCAGGTTCGGTGCCTCGGTCACCCCTCAGGAGGACAAATCCAGGCACGATCGCGCTTCTGCTGCAGTGCGGGCCAAGCCCCCGTCCTGCGGTTTGAAACGCCCACGGCTGTTTGCAGCCGAGCCTTGATGCCGGCACCTGCCACAACAGGAACTGGCCCGTGACAGCTCCGCTGGCACCAGAACTGCTGGGGTCCCGTCCAGGGAGTTCGTGTTGTCCCGCTTGCGGTGGTCCCTGTGCCTTTGCCTTGCCACCCATCGTCCTTGCATTCCTTCTTGCCCGGGACGAGGGCACGGCCGTGGTTGCAGCCCTGGTGCCCCTCGCCCTGCCCATTTCTTCCTTCCTCTTCCCTCCATCTCGCTGTGGTTGATATCTCAGTGCCCCCTCTGCCCCCGTGGTCTGCAGGGCAGGGCTTGACAGGAACCCCACAGCGAGGAGGAGGAGGAGGAGGGAGAATGCAGTAGCTGACCTCAGCTGGAGCTCCCTGCTCGGTGCTGACCAGGTACCGGCTGCTCTGCCGGAGCAGAGGACGAAGAGCCACAGGGGGAACAGCTACCCCAAGAGCTGCTGTGGGGAAGAGGAGGGCAGTTACCCCCACCGGGGCTGGTGTCCTTGCCCACAGCCTGTCTCTGTCTCCAGGGTGGTTTTGTCATCTTCTGCATCTAACATTTTTTACCTTTCTTCCATAGGAAAAAATTTTTTTCCTATTTCTCCAGGTTCTGCGGGAGCTTCGCTCTGTGGGCTGGGCTGGCTGCGGTGCCCCGTGCCCCGGCCCCACCGGACACCCCCCGCCAGCCCGGCCCAACCGGACACCCCCCACCAGCCCGGCCGCACCGGATACCCCCCGCTAGCCCGCCCCCACCGGACACCCCCCGCCAGCCCGGCCCCCCTGGACACCCCCCACCAGCCCGGCCCCACCGGACACCCCCCGCCAGCCCGGCCCAACCGGACACCCCCCACCAGCCCGGCCGCACCAGATACCCCCCGCTAGCCCGCCCCCACCGGACACCCCCTGCCAGCCCGGCCCAACCGGACACCCCCCACCAGCCCGTGACAAATGATTTTGCCATTTCATGGGTGGGAAAGAGACATTGATTAACTCCTGCACTTGCCTTCCCGGAAAGGTTATAGCTTAATTGGTCAGACTCAGAGTCATAAATCACATGTTGAAGGATCAGCAGAGATATGAACATTTCCACAGAATGTTGCAAAAACACTTCTTGGTCGGAGCATCCAGCTGCGCCCACCCAGCTGTGGGGGCTGAGGGCAGCTGGGAGCATGGGGCTCTTCCGAGGAAACGATTCACCCTCCAGAGAGGGGCTGGACTTTCTCCTTTCTGTTATCAGTTAATCTCAGGATTTGCAAAATATCTTTTTTTTTTTTTTTTTTTTACATTTGGAAAAGGAAAACAACAGGAAAGCCATTGTTTGCTTTATTCGGAGGAATCTGAATTCCATCCGTTTCATAGAATGATGCTGTTTCTCTGTGGAAAGTGCTGTTCCCCCAAACCTAAAAACTACAGTTTAGAAAGTCACAACTTTTTCCTAGCCGAGGGAGGCAGCGGAGGGGGAACAGGCTCTTCCCACCAGGTCACAGGAGAATAGAGTGATGGCAGCACCTTCCCACTGTGGCTGGTTCGGGCATCCCACCGCCTCGGGTGCTCCTGCACCGTGTGGCTTGAGCAGAGAAAAACACCAGCCCAGCTCGAGGGTCCCTGTGGCCCGGGGATCCCCCCCGTCCCCATCCCCAGGGACCTGCTGGTGCTCCTGGCGAAGGACTCACAGCTCGCAGGGAACGGCATCGCAGACATGAAGCATTTATCATTCATGACAGTAATTATTTTTTCCCTGATTCTCCCCAGCATTTTACTGAGGAATTTGGATGGCAGTGTGAGGGCTCTCAAAGCCAGGCTGCGGCCAGCCCTGTCGCTGCTGCTGCGGCTCACAAACGGCAAACCAGGAACTGTTCCCCGCTCACTGGGTTTGCCCCGGCTTGACTCTGTCAGACCCCGTCTCGACGTGCAGCAAAAGGGGGGCTCGCTATGGCCCTGGGCACCCATCCTGCTGCAGGACCGGTGCCTCTCGGTCTCGTCTCCACTGCTCTCTTCCCAGCCTCCAGGCATTTGCTTTGCTGGTGTTTACGTCTCAACCCCCTGGATGGACCTCCGGCTCCCCGCAGACTTCAGGGCAGCCGTCTCCTCCAGGCGTGTCCTGGAGCTGCGACCTGGCTGTCGTGGGCAGGGCAGGGTCTGAGCCCCCAGAGCCAGGCAGCCCCTGGGGATGGAGGCGAGGGGGTGCTCAACCTGAGCATCGCCCATTCCCGATGCCAAAACCTCTGCAGGTGAGGTTAGAGGGTGCTGAGGGGCAGAAGCTGGCTTTGCTCCACGTGTGACGGTGACACGGGTTCAAGTGCCTCTTCAAAGGGCTCCTGGGAAAGTGGCTGTTTAAACAGAAGCAAAATAAATGAGAAATGCTGAGCACCTCTGGTGATCATGTGGAAGCCAAACCCGACGTTGTTTGCCCCGGTTAAGTAAAGAAGCAGCTTCCCAACACAGGGCTGGGAAGCCCAAGGCTTGGTCCCGGCCACCTCTACCCTCCACGGATCCGGGTCACTGCAGCCCCTGGCCTCACGGCACCCCTGGAGATGGTGCAGGAGGACAGCAACGCGTAAGAATCCATCTTCTGGGGCACAGCGGCTGTTATTCCTATAAACAAGCAAAGCGCTTCGGGATCAATATGAAGTTTTACTCGTGGCCACTAGAGAGGTTCCACCTCCTGAATTATGTGATAGGATGAAGCAGATCCCGCTCCGGCTGCCGGCCAGGCACCAGCAGCGATCTGTCCACGACCCGGCCGAGCGGCTCCCACGTTCATTAGAATAATCAATCCCTGGAATGACAGAAGTATCGATCAGCATTTTTGTCTCTCGCAGCCTGGCAGCGCTGTGCCTCCGGGAGCACCGCAGAGCGATGAGAGAGCAGCCTCAGCCGCGGACGGGAGATGCTTGTCCAGGGACGGTGCGGCAGCGAGGGGCTTACGTGCGATGACGGCATCACCCCAACGCTTCCGCACAGTTATTTCAGCAGTGATATTCTCATCCCTCTTCCTCGCTCTCGTTCAACTTACACAGCGGTTCATTTGTCATACCTGTCTGTCCAGCACGTCCCTGGACACGGCGCAGCAGGGAGGGCACCGGGACGTGGGGCGGTGGGGGGGGGGCGGGGGGCGATTCAGGCAGCTGCCTGTGTTTGGGGCAGCTCAGCCCCAGCAGCCCCCGGCTGGGCCAGCCGTCCCTGCCGGCTCCCTCCCCTCAGAGGTGTCCCTGGGGCGGTGACAGTGTGTGCTGCTCATCGCCAGCACTGTCTGCCCTTCCCAGGGCGGGCGAGTAACGTGGGCGGCGAGTCCAGCCCGCCCGGGCACCGGCACAAGCCCGGGGTGGGACGCGTGCGCCGCGCTGGTCGCAGGAGGCTGAGCTCAGCCCCACGTGGCCGCACGCTGGGAACGAGGAGCTCCAAAGCCACTGGCTTCTGGGAAATGGCAGGCAGAGATGGGTCTCAGAGAGGGATTTGGGAGGTGCTGCTTCTTCAGGGCGCTGCAGGGCGAGCGTGTAACGGGATGGTAGAACAAACCAGCTGGCGGTAGAGCAGGAAATGGAGTGAGGGAACCGCCGGGGAGGGCTTTAAATGCTCTTGGAGGTGGAGGAGACTCCTGGCTCCTGCAGTGAGCTGGCACCGTCCAGGCGGGCACAGCTTCCAGCAGCCACGTGCGTGGGGACGGGGAGCAGGCGTGCCCGGCCGGCCGGCGTGGGGCCAGCCAGCCCCGGGTGGCTCCTGGGGACATCGGGGCAGGAGGAGGGGAGCGCGTCTGCTCCTTCTCCAGATTTGTGCGTTACATCAGCTCCTCAGCGAGGGGATTTCTGGAGCCCTTTCACCTCAGCACAGGGCCTGGCTGGGAGCGGGTAAATGCTGTGCCAGGGAGAGGTAGGAGCATCAGCCTGGCAGGAGTGACCTCGGTGACGTTCGGGATGTGGCGTGGGCTGGAGAATGGAGCGCAGCTGGCTGGGTTCACCCAGGACCGCTCGCGCAGGGCTCCCCCGGTGTCTCTCTCCGATAATTCCTTTTAAGCCAAAGAAATGGGACAGTCTCAGCTACGGGGATTCAGTGGAGCGGCTGACGGACGCGCTGCCGGGGCAATGAGTGTCTGAGCTGGAGAAGATGGAGTTTAAAAGAACTGTAAGGAGGAAAGAGCAGTCAGTGGGTAGGAAGGGGAGAAGCGACAGGCAGGATGTCCCAGGGCAGCGCCTGGGGAGCAGGCGGGGACCAGTCTTCATTAACGCTGCCGTTAATGACCCAGGCACTGCGGGGGGAGGCTGGGACTGCAGCCTCCAGAGAGGAGCTCAGCGGGCTGGGCCTGGGCATCTGGCACAAACAAGGCTGTGGGGGGTATGAGTGATGCTCACCAACACTGGGATGGGCCAGTGCCCTTTGCCGAGGTGCAGCGTCGTGAGCCATGACCGCGCCATGGCTGGGAAGAGGAGGAGAGAGTTTGTCTGGAACGGCCTCTACGTTAGATATTGCTTTTTCTACGAGTCTCTCGATTCGCTCATGATGTGGCCGCTGGAGGTGGCCAAACAGGCGGTGCGGCTCGGCGGGACGTGCCCGTGGGGACAGGATCCCGGGGGACCCCGGGCTGCTTCGGACGGTGATCGGCGAGGTCGTGCCCAGTTCAGCTGCATCCCCAGGGCTTGGGGACAGCACGTTCCCAGTGAGTGGAGGCTGGGCAGGATGACACCACCCTCGGCCCCGTACTGGGAGTGAGACCCCGAGACAGAGGCATTTCTGTCAAGCCCTGGCAGCAGGGGCCAGCGGGGCAGGGTTTGAGCAGGACCGTGGCGGGTGCTGGGCAGGAGAGCCAGGCTGCGGCCACAACCCGCGCGGGCGGCACTGGAGGCTCTCGTGGTGGTGGCACTGGGCTGGGGCAGCAGTGAGGAGCCTGAGCGAGCAGCCCGGTGCCAGGCTCTGGGCAGGACATGGTTCTGCTCCACAAGGACCAGGCCAGGTGCTTCTCTTCGGGTTTATTAACACTAGTAACATTAGTCCCACGTTAAGGAGTGCTCAGGAACAAAACGCCTGCTGTCGCTTGGCCAGGGCTGCAGCAGCGGCACAGGGATGGTGAAACCACCCGAGAGCGCGGTGGGGCCAGTGGGCAGAAATGCCTCGGCACAGGTTTGTGCTTCCATGGGACCCTCCGAGCACACTGCTGACTGCAGGGAACCCTCATGGCTGAGCTGAGGCAAACCTGGTGCTCGTAGGGGTAACTGGACATCAGGCACAGATTGCTACACCCGTGGTAGGTCATTAACGGACCTCGTGGGGCTGGGGCTGGGGCTACTGCCGCTCCGCAGCGGGTGAGTGTTGAGTACGGGGGACTGAAGCACTGTGGGACCGAGGGTAGGGCAATGGGTCCCAGCATCCCACCTCTGAGCACGGAGCGTCCCATCCAGTCAGTGATTGAGGCTTCCACAGCTGGACAGAAACAGCCCCAGCTGGAAGGCACTGGTTTTACTTGGCATTTGCTTTAGCTGGACTCTCGGTGTGGTGGTTCTCCAGGTAAACAATCTGGGGGCGCTTTTCGGAGGGGCAACGTGGTCTGGGACTGTGGCAGTCCCGGGGCAAAGCCAGGCTTGCTGCTGGGGTGTCTTCAGTGGAGTTCTGTGAGTCTGAGTCTTCAGAGGAGAAACTGCTCTGGCTGGAAACTTGGAAGTACTGGGCGGCTTCTGCCCACTTATCCCCAGGCAGAGCCTGCGTGCCGGGGGCTGAGAGAGTCCCGTGGGGCACAGTGGTGGGACATGGTGGGTCAGCACCAGGAAAACGCGCCCGGGCAGGCAGGGTGAAGGGATGCCGCTGGCTGCGCTCCTGGGCAAGGTGTCCCGCAGCTCCCAGGCAGGCTCCACTCTCAGGTCTGGGGAGGGAGGTGTGAGCAGAGACATGGCAAGGAAAGGCAGGGTCACCCTCCAGCTGGCAGCGGGGCTGTGGGGAGCTCGGCCCTGCACCCAGCACGGGGCTGGGAATGCTGCCAGCCCGGGACTGTCCTGGTCCCCGAGCGCTGGGCTCTGGCTGCTCCACCACTCCCTGTCCCTCTGACACCACCGGCTCGGGGCTGGTGGTCGCTTTGCAGGCTGGGGCTTCCTTGCAAGAAGCTGCAGACCCTGAGCTGGGGGGACTGCAGGAGACTCCCTGCTCGTTGGCTTGAGCTCCCCAGCCCTCCTGCAGCTCTGCCAGCATCTCCTCCAGGATCCGCCGCATCTCCTGGTACCTGTGCCGAGCCTCGGCCCAGGCTGCCAGCCCGCGGCTGCTCTGCATCCTGCGCACCTGAGCCTTCATCTCCTGCAGCTTCTCCAGGGCGAACTCCACTGACAGCTTCTGGAAGGAGCTCTGCAGGCACCGCAGCGCCTGGCCCTCCCCACGCCTGGCCCGGGCTGAGCACTGCCGGCAGTCCAGCTGCAGCCCCATGATCTAGGGAAGACGGCAAGAGCGGCTGTTTCCGCAGCTGCCCAGCCGGCACCGGCTCCTGTGGGAGGGCAGCCCAGGCACCTACCTTGCTGGAGAACCGGTCGAGCTCCCGCAGCAGCTCCTGCTCAGCCTGCCGCCGCTCCACCTGCCTGGAGAAGCTCACCAGCTTCGTCTGGAAAAGGGCTGCAGCTGCCTGGAAGGGGTCTGCCTCAGGGAAAGCCGCGTCTCGGACCTGAGCCGCCTCCTGACACAGGGCCAGGCCGTGCCGGTACTGAGCCTGCAGGGACGGCAGGAACGAACAAGCTCCGTGCGTGGGGAATGGCGCTGACCCGCTGCGCTGGGACACGTGTGCAGGGCAGGTGAGCACTCGGCATCGCTATCAGAGCTATGTGGGGAATGTTTCTGGGCAAGTGAGAAGAAACAAGGAGAACGGGGATTCTCCAAATCTCTGCTCTCTCCTGGCTTGGCTCAAAGCACTTAAAATGCATTGTCCTGTCCTGAGCGGGTTCACCTTGCTTCACCCTCCCTCCCCTAACTAAAGGGACCCCATTTCTAGGGAAACGGGCGGAACAAATCCTGAACACCACGTTACTTGTTCTCTGATGGACATCCAGGCTCTGCAGCCCAGCCCTGCAGCAGGAGGAAGGGGGCTGCGAAGGATGGAGCGCAGGAGGGGTCGGGATCAGCAGCCCCAGCCCAAAGCGCACCAAGAGGCAGCACAACCATCCCCTCCCTGGAGCAGGGCTGCCCACAGCCCCCAGCAAAGCTGGGCAACAAAACAGGAGCTTCACCCAGTCAGCCTTGGGACTCCCAGTTTTGCCCAGAAGTCTCGTTCCAAACCCAGGGGATTTGGGCTGATTGTACCAAACTTCGTAACGACTTCCAAACATCTCCAGTTCGGCATTTTCAGCTTCTGCTGAAGCAGTGGCCGGAGCCACCCCGCAGCACTGAGGGCAGCGATACCCCAGGGATGCATGTTCCAGAAAAGCCCCCCCCAAAACATACTGTTGCCTGGACGAGGAACTCGTTAAACTGCTCGGCAGAGCACTGGGAGCTGTTGGGGCTCCACTCCTCGGCACCCATCTCCTGCAGCCGCGTCGCTGCCTCCCCGTCCAGCCAGCACCCCAGCTGCAAGAGAGAGGGGACGGGGGTCAGGCGGGACCTGCCGCTGGCAGCACCTCCCCTTCCTTCCCCAACGTCCTGGTTCAGTTAGAACAGGACACCCGACCGGGCGCCCTGTCCCAGGCGTGGTTACACAGTCGCCCCGTAATTAAAATCAAAGCTCAGGCAATCCTGTCATTCTCTGGGCTTCCTTCATCATCAAAAAGCGAGGAAACGTGCCCAAAATTCTCAGCCGTGGGAACACCACAGAGGACAATGTCAACTTGCTGAACCCAGAGCGTTGCCCCAGGGACATCCAACTCACCTTGCTGAACTCGGCCTCGAGCTGCCGGACCTTTTGGAGGAACTCCAGGCGCTCCAGGCAGCTGTTGGACTGGGACACCAGCTCGTGAAGCTGCTCCTCCAGCTGGCTGTACAGCCCCTCGGCCGACTCCATGCTGGTCCTGCTGGGTGGGGAGGAGAGGGGCCATCAGTGCTGGCTGCTGCCGGCTCCTCCTGACGATGCCAGATGGGGCAGCAGCCCCTGAACGGGGCAGCTCCCTGGAAAGGCGTGCTGGCATGTGCCCACATGGGTGGCCGGGAGCAGAGGGAGCGGGCGGGCAACAACCCAGCACATGTGGCTGGTGAGAGCTGGTGGGTGCCCGGGGCAGGAGCCAACCAAAAGACCTTCTCCCCGGCTGCCTCATGCATCCTCAGAGCCCACCCAGGACACGAGGGCACTGGTGCCCTGACACCTCCCCGTCCCACGGAGAAAGATGGATGTCAGGGGACATGGGACGGGAAAGCGTTGGCTGTCGGTGTGGCTGGCCTAGGTGAGAGAAAGGAGAGAAGGGAGCAGTGGGGTTTATGCTGCCTGCGGGCACAGACCAGCGTGGCATGGCCGGACATGTGCGGCATCGCTGGATGAACATGGCGTGGCTGGACGAGCGCGGCATCGCCGGGGCCTGGCCCCATCTAGTGGCTTTGCCTGAGACCAGCCTGGAGGGCTCGCTGCAGGCTCCCCGAGCAGCCCCGGAGCCTGGCCCGGGGGCAGGAGACGCTGCCCGGGACACGTGCAGCCTCGCCAGCCGGGATGACAGGAATTCTACTGTCCGAGAGCCGAGCTCCCGGCTCGGAGGGGGTTTGAGGGCAGGAGGGAGCACAGCACCAGCTCCGGGACGTGCTGGCAAGAAGCTCATGCTCCTGAGGTCCCTGGAGTTGTCACCCCTCTCCCGGCCAAGCCGCCCGCTCCTACCTGACGTGGGTCGAGGCGCTGAGCCGGGCGGCCTCTCTGCGCAGCCTGGCCAGCATGGCCCCTGCCTCACGCTGCACAAGCACCAGCTGCGGGTCGCTCAGCACCTTCCGCATCAGCTCCTGGTGCCTCCCGATGCAGGTGGCTGCGTCCTGCGGAGAGCGGGTCGGACATGCGGCTCACCCGGGGCCTCGCCTGGTGGCTCCCAGGCTGGCACAGGGTGGGCACCCGGGGCTGCACCAGGAGCGGTGGCACCAGGTTTTGGGAAACCACAGCGAGATGTCACTGTGTCCTGGACTGCAGATGGGCTCTTTGGAAAGACCGACAACCTGCCCATTACCTGAGTCCCTGCCAGTGCATCGGTGCTCCGCAGCTCCTGGATGCAGCTCTGCAGCAGCTCTGATGCCTGCCGGAGCCCAGCCGTGAAGGGGTGCAGCTTCTGCGGGTGGGACACATCGCGGGTCAGTGGGGCCAGGAGGAGGGCAGCCAGCCCGAAAGGAGGAGGAGGGGGAGGAGGAGGAGCAGCGCCAGGCCGGAGCAGGGAATACCATGGGGCACCGGGTTAAAGCCAAGGAGGAAGGGAACATGGAGGTGGATGGGCAGGTACAGGCAGGAGCAGGCAGGAGCAGGCAGAAGCAGGCAGGAAGGTGTTGCCCTCCTGTGCTCAGAGCTCTCCTTTTCTGTCCCCTCTCCTGGGCTTTCCTGTTGCTTTTCCAGGGATGGCTGTGAGCCACGGAAGCAGTGGGGGGACGGAAGGGCAGGGTGGGGAGGTGAGGCGATCGCTAACAGTGTGGTAACAGACACCTGGAAGAATTGAACCCACTCGCCGTGGCAGTAGGGGAAGGCGCCGTCCAGCTCTGGGGTCAGCTGGGAGCTGTCGACATAGCGGCCCAGAGCCTTCAGCGACGCCAGGGTCTCCACCTGCGGGCACAGGGCTTGTGAGGACGGTGGGACCGTGCCAGGTTCCTCCCCAGAAACACCCCAGGGACAGCCTGGAGCAGGAGCCACAGCCCCCTCCTGTCCCCAGGCCACCCAGCCCTGTGAACCAGAACGGTGGCCCTGGCAGGGCTGAGCGTGCCGTAGGGCAGCTCAGCTTGGAGCATCTCCTGGCAGCTCTGCCGTGTTTAAATGCAGGGCAGATCGCCGGGACTGCAATCGTCTGCCACAACAGCCAAGCGAGGTGATTAAGCTCATTAATATTTCGCATTATATTAATTAAACTGAGCAGCACTGAAAGAACAGTAAACGCTTTCAAGTTTAGCTGCATTATCCCAGTGCCTGTGTCCAGCCACTGGAGGAAACTGGGAAAGCGCTTGGTCCAAGGGCCTCATCCTGCACCCAGCACAGGGGGGACCTGCCCCAGCGAGGGGCTGGTCTGCCCAGGGTCCCCGAGCAGGGGAACCGGAGTCTCCAGGCGAGGGGACGTAGGGTCCCCCAAGGCGAGAGGCTCCTTTCACCCTGGCTCTGCTTTTCCCATGAGAAACAACACGGGGACACGGGGAGGGGACGGGGACAGGCTCACCTGCACCCCGGGCAGCCTCTCGCGATGGGTAACCAGCTCCTTCTCGGCCAGCAGCAGCACGGTGTGGATGGAGCCCGGCGAGATGCTCTGGGGGAGGCAGGGCAGGGTCACCATGGCAAACCCTTGGGCGCAGCCCTTGGGTTACCCGCAGTGATGCTGGGGCCTGGTTTCCCGAGTCGGATGAGGCCAGTGAGCTCATCACAGAGGAGAAGGCCCCGAGCTCACTGGTGTGGGAAATGGGACCAGGTCACTCAGGCCATAACCCTGTCCCAACCAGCAGCTGCCTGGCAGAAAGGACCTGCGGAAAGAGCCTCACGAGCAAACCCCTTTGCTCGCACCAGCGACACTTCTCCACACAGGGAGCACCGGGGCCGGCTCGGGGTGTATCGTACAGGCTGCACCCAAGCCCTGAGCACGCAGAGGCCAAGGGTGCTGTGGTGGGGAGGACCCCAGGGCCCCCGGGACAGCGCAAGGTGCCGGCATGGAAACCCTGCCAGGAGGATCGATCGTCGCTGCGGAGCCGATTTCCAGGTGAGCTCAGCCAGCAGGATGCTGGAGGGGTTTGGGACCTGCCACGGTGCTGGGCAACCGTGGGACCGAGGACGAGGACAGACCCTGCTGGGCTGGGAAGGGACCTTTGGTCCCAAACTGCCACTGCCTCGTGGCTGGCACTTGAGGAGCTGGAGCCATGCAAGCACTGGATGTGAGCTCGGTTCGGGGGCTGGGGGAAACGGGGTCCTTGTGCCCTGTTGGGTGATGGTCTGTGCCACTGCAGACATGCTCAGAAATTAGAGATTTATCAGCAGGTCTGGGAACAAAGTGGCAGTTGTTTATGTGCTGCCAGACCTACAGGGGCTCAGGAGCCAGGACTGGCTGATGGGGAGGAAGCAGCAGGAGGGACACGGGCTTTCTACCTCAGCGCATGGCAGTGCAGCCGCAGGCAGCCGAGAGCTGCCTCAATAAATCTGCACCGCGACGCTTACGGGTAGAATCTGCCAGAACATGAGCAAGATAAAAATCCGTGGCCCCGGGCACGGCAGGGCTGGAGGCTGCTGGAGAAGCTGCCAGCCGGGGGATCACACCATGTGGCAGGCACAGGGGAGGCTCCGAGGGACCCCAAAGGGCAGCAGCACTCGATGCCAGGCAGGGACCCCACCCCGGCACATCCACGGCACAGGAACACGGAGCCCAGCGTACCTGGACGGAGCGGAGGGCTGAGAACAGGACGGGAGCGGGCAGCTGCTTCCTGGCATCCACCACAACGGTCAGACCAGCGTCCTTCGCTTCCTTCCTAACAAAGAGAACTGCAGTGAGCAGGAGGCAGATCACACTGGATAGAAGCGGCTCATGAAGCGGGGTCCCTCCCCTCGGGCAGGACCTGCTCAAAGCCCCCTCCCACAGCTCCGTGCCCAGGGCAGCGGGGCGAGGGCAGGCAGGAACCCGCAGGAGATGGCCTCGTCCCTGTGGGACACCCAAGCCGAGGCATCGCCAGCCCTTCGGAAACACGCGCCTTTGGCAGAGACACAGCACAAGGACTGTGGACGTGGCAGGGACGTGCGAGATGTGCCCAAACCAGCATGTGCGGGATGTTGGGCATCCATCCCAGCGTGGCCCGGGGCTGCCTGGGACCCCCGAGGTAGAAGGCAGCCGGGGGTCCATGGCAGGTCCTCGTGGCCCTTACCTGGGGAGGGAGCAGAGGTGGAGGATGAGCCTCGCCAGCTCAGTGGCCGAGCACCACGCAGCCCCCCAGGCACTGCTGCTGGTGGTCACCTGCAGCAGGGCCCTGCCCAGCCTGTCCGAGCTCCCTGCGAGGAAAGGGGCGAGTGACCCCTCTGGCACCCACTGCCTGGCAACCCCCCGGCAGGGCCGGGGCTCCCGTCAGCCTCACTGCTGCTCGCCAAGCAGGAGTGGCTGCCAAGGGGTGCGGGAGCAGGCTCTGTCCCAGCTCGGCTTGGGGTGCTCAGCCCAAGTAATCCTGTGGCATCCCCCAGCCCCTCTGGAGGGGTAGCGGCAGCCCCCAAGGGCTCTCGGCACAAACACGGGCCCTGGAAATGCCAGGGCAGAGCTGCTGGGGACGTTCTTCCTGAGAAAAAGATGGGGTTTGTCGCTGTTTTTCAGCTCTTGGGAAAGGAAGAAGCCAAATGTTTAGTGTTTGGCAGCTGAAAGCTGAACGGCTTCACTGGGGAGGAATGGTGTGGGAGGGCTCGGTGCAGCTGGGAGCCGGGGCAGCTGCTCAGAGCAGACTGCTTGTTTTTATGCGTTTCATTTTTTTGCCCAGCTGAAAGGAAATTTTCTCCTTAGAGGCTTTCCAGCCTTCAGCAAAGCCCTGAAATCTTCCTCCCGAACCCCCTCTTCAGCAGCACGGTGTTGTCCCTCCGGAGGCATCTCCCGACATCCCCCTATCCCCCAAGGCTCTCACAGTGCTGGTGGTACCTGGCAGGCACACGATGCCTGAGCACAGCAGCCCAGCGTGCAGGTCCTGCCAGGCCGGCGGCTCCCGGCCAGGGGTGCCAGTGCCAGGCACGGAGGGACCATTCTTGCAGTCAGTGCTTTCCAGGGGCCGTTCCTCTGTCGGAGCAGCTGCATCCGTACCTGCCCGTGGGGTCAGAGGAGAGAGGAGCTGGCAACGTGCAACGAGGCATAGAAATGCAAAAGCCCCCACAGAGCCCGGGCAGGCGTCCAGCCCTGCTCAGACGTACCTTTCCCGGCTGCCTTGGCTCTGCCCATCCTGGGTGAGTAGAGGGCAGACATCTTCTTCCAAGCCCCTTCATGCTGGCTGGTGGCTCTTTCGTCCCCAGGGGCTGCCCCGAGCCGTGGGCCCTTCAGGAAGGAGAACTTGGGGCTGGAGCCCAGGGGGAGCTGGGGGCTTCCCTGCCGCGCCGGTGCCTCCGCCTGCATTCCGAGACCTGCCCAGCGGGGACGGCGGGTGAGGAGCACGGGGCTGCCAGCCCCCTTCCTGTGCTGAGTGGGGGTCTCACGGGTGGTGGTGGGGGGTGGCCTGGGGCAGGGGATGTCTGGCTCCTCCAGGATGGCTGCCATCAGCCCAGGGCCGAAGCTCACCGGGTTCTGCAGCGCAGCCAGGTAGGAGTCGCGGTGGCGACACCCTAGCTCCCGGCTCAGCTTCCTGCCCAGGCAGGGGGTGCAGGGACCCTCCTCCAAGCCTGGTGCCTCACCGCAGGGCCAGGCGTCAGCCCCCATTTGCCCTCCATTTGCCCAGGAGAGCATCGCCTCAGTTCCGGCCCCTGTCAGCCCCACAGGGCAGGTTGGCGGCAGGGACCTGCCCAGGAGGTCCAGCTGCTCCTGGGGGAGCTCCAGCAGGTCCACGTACTCCCCCTCCAAGTTCTGACTGACGATCTCGCAGAGGCTGGGCATGGCCAGCGTGGCTGGCTTCTTCCGCAGCCCAGCCTGGTCCACCTTGATCAGTCCGGGGTATCTTCCCTGGCTCGACTTCCGAGAGGTGGCCTTGCAGCCCGGGATGGTGCCCGCGATGTTGCCATAGGACACTGGGACGTCTGTTGTGCCGCAGAGCGCAGCTGTGCCGGGTGCTGCTGGCTCGGATGCAGCTTCAGGAGCGGGGCCATGCTGAGAGCCATCAGCTCCAACCTTGGGCTTGTCGATGAACTCCGGCGTGGCGATCTTGCTCCATGGCAGTGGGGTGACACCATTCTCGGTGGCCACCAGGCAGGTGTGCAGGGGGGCTCTGCTCCGGTCACTGTTGAGCTCCTCCAGCCACTCGTTGGTGAAGAGCAGCGCGCAGGCGGCCTTGGGGATGGGCGTCTCATCCACTGTGCGCAGGTCCTGGGAGAGGTGCTTGACGGTGATGCGCGCAGAGTGCTCCTCGCAGGGCTCCGCTTGCAGGTAGAAGTCGCCGGGGCGCAGCAGGAGGGGGTTGAGCGGCGCGAGGTGGACAACCACCTTCTCGTGAAGACACAAGGGCCAGCCTTCATGGAGAAAGATGCAGTTAGAGTAGGGAGCCTGGGAGGGAGGAAGAACACAGCACATGAACGAGAGCTTCCGCTGGCTCCGTACCCTCCCAGCTGGCCACATGCACTCTCACTGGCCCACGACGGGGACTGAAGAGCCCAGTGGCCTGGCGAGATGTCCCTGAGCCGAGACACAGCAGTGCCCTGCAAGCTCACCCCGAGCCCCCCACCATTCCCGAGGTGCTGTGCGCTCCCTATGTGCTAACAGAGGGGAACCCCACTCTTGGAGACAAGGTGACCCAGGAGTCCCCCCACCTTTATCATGGGGACTGTGCATTCTGGGTGCCGGAGCCGTCCTGGGGAGCTGGGCACCCCATAGTCCCCTCTGCAGGGAGGGGACGGGGACAGGGAGGGGGACGTGCCCGGCGGGAGCCTGCAGCCTGGCACAGGGCACAGCTGTGCAGGGTGTCATGCATTAGGCCGGGAGCGGGGTGCAGAGCGGCGCGGCGCAGGGGGCGCGTGGGCTTACGCAGGCTGCCTGCCGGACGTGCTCGAAGAGGCGCTTGGCCGGGATGAGGAACTGGAGCAGGCAGCAGAGCCCATCTCCCCGGTAGCTAGTCTCCAGCAGCCGAAACACCTGGCCCAGGACCGTGGGGGCCGTGGCTTCGAAGGGGGGGTAGAGGGCCTGGAGGGCACCCTGTACCGCTGCGTCCAGCGACCCGGCGTCCTGCGGGAAGAAAGCGTGGCTGATGGGGAGAGCGGCCCTGCAACGGGACACCGTCACCCTCCATGGAGCCTGTGCCCACCATCCCACGCCGCACTGTCACACCGCGCCTCTGCCAGGTCCCTGGTACAGCCACACCACCGAGCTTGGGGGGCTCCAAACCTTCCTGGGCTGGAAACCGGGGAGGAACTGGGTGTAAAGCACAGCAAGCACCATGCAGCCGGGGCACTCGAGCAGGGCCGGGAGTGGTCCCCAGCACTGGACTGTGGTTTAAGGGGCCGAACCGGAGATGAGCCCCGGGTGCAGCCTCCCGCCCTGCTCGGGACACCGGCCGTGCGGAGGCGGAGGAGCCGCAGCAGCCAAGGGGTTAAGCCGAGCCAGACATGGAGCGTGGGGATGTGCCGATCTCAGCAGGAATGCAGCGGATGGGAGGAAGGACAAACATCTGACGAGGGATAGGGCATTTGGGTCAGACTCCTCGCTGAATTCGCCAGACTCAGAATTAGTCCTGGGAACGGTTTCAGGGAAGCGCTGCCGGGTCACAGCCCCCTCCCCTGCGCCGCTTCCATACCGCAGCGAGGATGCCGCTTTCACGCCATGTGTAAACTGGCGGTTCCGAGTCTGCTCTCCCAGCTCTGCAGGAGGCGTTGGCTGTGCAGAGCCGGCGGCACAGCGGGTGCATGGTGGGAAGCCGTCAGACAGCTCCCTGAGATCCCGGCCACGTTACCGGCAGCGCGGGGGCGACCACAGACCCGGCTGCCAAAAGGAGCCCATTGGCGCGTGGGAAAGACAGAGAGCTCTCCAACTCCTCGGGGGTATTTCTGCAGGAGAGGCTCCGGGAAACAACACGCCAGGATGGGGGCGTGAGTGGGCAAACAGTGCCCTTGGTGCTGCTGCGGGAGAGATGCAGGTTTCTGCGTGGTGCAGTGTCAAGCCCAGCCTGGCCGGCTGGGGATATGCTGCTCTGCAGCCAGATGTCTCTCCTCCTCCTCCTTCTCCTCCTCCTCCTCCTCCTGTAGGCATGGTGTGTGCTCCCTCTGCCAGCCGCTGGGTACCAAGGACCAGCAGGTCCTGTGCCTCGGGCAGCCACAGCTCACTATCGTCCCCGTGCCTCTGCACCAGCACCTTAGGAGTGGGTGGGATTAACTGAAGGTGGGATTAGCTGGAGGTGGGATTAGCTGAAGGTGGGATTAGCTGGAGGTGGGCATTAGTTTGAGGCAGTTAATCCGTGGCTGGGGAGCCCATGCAGTGACAAAGCGGCCTCGGTTAAGTCAGCTTAATTAGCTTTAATGCGCTTTCGCTAAAGCACTTTGCAGTCATGCTTTGGTTAATTCTTCTTGACTTTTCCTCCGTGTCTCCACACAGAGCTCTCCTGCCCTTGGGCCTGGCTGGAGAAGCCGCAGGGCCTGGGCAGAGCAGGTGAGCAAGTGCTGCCTTGGTGCCCTGATCTGCCCGCGCGTTGCCCGGCCAGGCTTTCTGCCGCTGGACCGCTGGTCTCCTCACGCTGACTTTGCACCGCTGCTGGGAGGGACGGGAGCCCCTGTTCTGGGGAAGCCCCACTACAGGGTAAAGCCCAGCTCTCAGCTCTGCCTTGGTCCCAGGCATGGAGCCCAGCTGGGCACCCCGCACCTCCCTGCCTGGCACCGCGGAGCTCGGCTCCTTCCCCATCCCAGCATAGGGGTGAGGAGCAACAGCATGGGAGGATCTGTCCAGCTCCTAAGGCCACCAGGAGAGACGGGCCAGCCCTGCCCGTCCTGCCGGCGCTGGCCTTCGCCAGAGCCCGCTGCCCAGAGTCGCCCCTGCCCAGCCCTGGCATGGCCCCAAACCAGCTCTCTCAAACCCAAACTAAACGCAGAGCGACACCATCCCCCAAGCCCTGGAGCAGCCTCCCCCGGCCGCAGCACTCACAGCCCAGCTCCCCAGCCGTGCCCGCTCCTGCACCTCTGCGGCTGGGGAGAAACGCCCGGAGTCTGGGGAAACACCCGGAGTTTGGGAGTTTGGGGAAACGCGTGGAGTTTGGGGAAACACCCGGAGTTTGGGACTTTGGGGAAACGCGTGGAGTTTGGGCGTTCGGTGTCTGGGGGAGGAGACAGCCCGGTGGCAGAGGAAAGAGAAAATGTGCCAAACCTCCACCAAAGCCCCACAGCGAAGGGACGTGCCGGGGGACGGATCAGTCGAACAAACAAAGCCACTGCCCCATCAATGGAACAAAACTGCCCAGGACTGCGGGAGCCGTGTCGGGAGAGAGCGACCGGCTGGCGGAGACACCGGGCATGGCCTCCGTCCTGCTGGGAATATTTTGGCCTGGACTGACTGGCACTGTGTTCATCGTCACAAAGCACTTCATTGCTGGGGGAGGATTTTGGGGTGACCACGGCGCAGCGGCTCCGCGTTGCTGGGAGAAGCCGAGGCCAGGCTGGGAGCCCCTCGAAGTCCAAAAGCAACCAATTAGCCGCGTCCCTGCGCCAGCTGCAGGGAGCAGGAGCCGAAACAAAAGGCATTAGGGAGCAGAAGGAGATTTACATTTGCAAAGCTATTTCCATCCTAATAAGCCCAAGCGCTATTAAATAGAGATTGATATTTCTCCCCAAATACCCATCTTTTTTAAAGCAGTTTACATCAACAAGACGAGCTGGGCTTTGGCGTTTTGGTGCTGTAAAGTTGTTTAACTCGTCCCCAAAGCCACCGGGTGACTCTGCTCCGGCTCCCTTCTCCTCCTGCTCAGGCAGGAGCGAGGTTTGAGTGCCGAGACCAGCCCTGAATAACAATTCCTCTCCCTCTCCTGCAGCTCTTGCTGCGGACAGGACACGATGTCTTTGGCAGGACACGATGCCAACGCTGACCACCAGCACTGGTCTGGTGGAGCGGGGTGCCAGAGCTCCGCACAGCACGGCCCGGGAGCCGGGGGCACCGGTGCGTGGGCTGTGGAGGCAAATGAACCGGCCAGCCCAGGGATGGATCCGGCGAGTGTCCTGTCCCGTCCCGCCAGGCATGGTTCACGCAGCAGCACCCGCTTACCGCACCCAACCCCCTGCCAGACTTTGCGGGGATGTTTCAGCATCGCAGCCCCACACGTGCCCGCCTGAGCGGCCAGTGGCCACCTCTGCCTGCGGACCCACCTCCACCCTCGCACCCCACCACCGCCTCCGCACCCAACCTTCACCCCCGCACTCCCCCTCCGCCCTCCCGCCGGACCTCCACCCTCACACCCCACCTCTGCCCTCGCACCCAACGCCCGCCCCACGCTCCGCGGACCCGCGGATGCTCGCGGGGGCCAGCACCCAGCGGGGAGAGTCGGGAACGGGTAGAAGAGCAGAAGGAATTACCATGTTTACCGGGCAGGGGCCGGGGGGGCCGCGGCACCGGCCGTCCCTTCCCTCCTCCTTCCCCGGGGCCCGGCGCTGCCCCGCGGCCCCGGCTCCGGCTCCGGCTCCGCGGGCGGCTCTTCCCGGAGCTGGGGGCGGGCAGCCCCGGCCCCGCCGGCCCCGGGCCGGCTCCCTCCGCCTCTTCTGGGGGAAAAAAAGGGAAAAAAAAAAAGAAGCAAAAAGCAAGAAAAGGCGAAGAAAGAGCGAGCGCGGCGGGGCGGGCCGGGGGAGGGGGCTGGCGGGGGGCGGCTCGGGGAGCGCTGCCGGGCCGGGCCGGGCCGGGCCGGGGGGGCCGGGGAGGGGGACGCGCCCGCGGCGGCGGCTCCTCTCGGGAACTCCCCGGTTCCCCCCGCCCGGCGCCCCCCAGGCGGTGCCGGCGGCTCCGAACCCCCGGCGGTTGGGGGTGGTGTGTGTGTGCGTGCAGGACCCCCGGAGAAAAGAGCCCCGGAGGGCATGGGGTGGGCAGCAGCGGGGCAGCAGCCCCCGCTCTCCCCCGGCCCGGGGAGCAGCTCGGGCAGGTCTTGCTCCCGGCTCGGGGGATGCTCCAGAGCACCGGGAAACGGCAGAGCTGCGGGTGCAGGACTCTGGAGTGCGGGTGCGGATGCACATATGTGTGCTCATACGTGTGCTCATACGTGTGCACATACATGTGCACATACGTGCAGGGCGTGCGGCGTTCCCTGTTGTAAATAACCGGAGGCCAGCGCTGATGCGAAGCGCCGGGGCTGGTCAGTGTTCCAAGCCGAGCACTCCGTGCAGCTCGGAGTTCTCATGCCTGAGCTGGCCCGACAGCGCAGCAGGAACGTGTCTCTTAGGGCCCTTCGGGATGTTTCAGCGATGGAAAGTACCTCCTTGAAGGCAGAATCGTGTGATTTAGCAACCAGGAGTCATACAAAAACAGTCGGTGTAAGAGCCAAGCCACAGACTGGGTCTATGCTCACGCCCACCGCTGCTGCTGGGCACAGCTCCTCATCCCCGGGCACGGCGACCCGGCTCTTGGACCCGCTGCTCCCTGCTCAGGCTGAAGCCATGTTCACGGGCACGGGCTCAGGGATGGGACTGGGATGGGGGACAGGACCTGGGATGGGGGACAGGACCTGGGATGGGTGGGACGGCTGCTGCGTGGGCCGCCAGCTGCCGGGGCAGTCTCGGTAACGAACATTTGTCCGGGGATTAGCAAGCGCCAAAGGACACGCCGTGAAAACGAGCCGAGACGGGAGGCGGTACAGCTGGGCTGCTGGCTGCTTCGGAGGGAGGATGGCGCCAGGGAGGGCTTTGAGTTCGCTTCCCATTTCATCGGGAGCCAGCGAGAGCCCTTTTGCCGCCGGTACAGATCACGAGTGCTGCAAGGGCTTCAGGCACCAGCGGTCATGCCAGGGGTGCAGCAGCTTGGCCGGGGAGCGGGGCTGGAGCACCCGGCTGCAGCCCATCGTGTGGCTCCAGACCTGCAGGCGCTGCCGCAGCTCAGTGCAGGGCTGGCCCGCGGCTCAAACCCGGTCCAAGCCGTCTGCCTGGGATCCCTGCTGCAAACTGGGGCTGCTGGGCCAGCTCCTCCCTTCCCCAGCAGCAGCCAATTGCTCCCTTAATTGTGTTAGTTCACATACTCTGCTTCAGCCTTTTTATAGCTTCTCTGAGCGTGGGGAGTATGAGCTCATGGTCTGACCTTCTTTAACTGCCTGGTTACCTCTGAAACGAGCCCAAGAACTTGCTTCGGCTCCTGCATCTTCCAACAGGCCGAGTGAGGATGCTGTGGGCAGGGAGGAAGGCGGTGTGGCTGACTGGATCTCTCACCCGCAGGTGGGATCCCGCTGTGGCACTGGTGAGCAGCAGGGGAAGGATGCGAAGCTGTGCCCAGAGGGACCCCAGCACCCCGGCACTGTGGAGTGCCCGAGGGCAGCAGCTCCCTGCTTGGGCCCTGGGGTGCTCTTATCATTTGCGACCCAGTGTGGCTGGATCCAGCCCTGCACCCCCCAAAGCAGCTTCCTGTGCCCTCCTGCCACCCTCAGACCTCAGAGCTTGGAGGTGGGAGTCGGGGTGCTGGGGACCAAGCCTGCCCAGCAAAAGGCAGAGCTCCGGCGGGCCTCCTGGGTGCTCCGACCCCATGAGCTCACCCTCCTCTTTTGCTCCCTTTCTCCATGTCCTGTTTGTCCCGAGCGGCTGCTGGGACAGGCTGCATGTGGCCTCCTGCCCTGTCCCTCTGCCGGTACAGAGCCACCATTCAGATCCTCCCAGGCTGTGCCTGAGGTCACCATTCCTGCATTTTTATTTTTACTTTTCTGCAAAATCATCCCCCTTGGCTCTCTGCATCCCCTTTTGTCTCCCACGAGGCTCCCAGACCTCACGTCACGAGCCGAGCCAGCGTGCTGCGAGAGGAGCCCGCCTATCTGGGGGCCATGGCAGCCCTCGGCGGAGGGAGAAGACACGCTGGCTGCAGCGCTGGTCCCGGGGGACCCCGTGACATCACCACGATGCTGGGGTGGAGGGAGGGCGAGAGTGGTGAGCCCAGCATTGCGGATGATCCCTGGGGCTGGGTCCTGCTGGGAGCCTCATAGCTCGGGGCCGTGTCCCTGCGCCCCAGGGTCCCCGTTGGCCAGGCGCAGCGGCTTGCCGTGCCCCGCGGGGCTCCTGCTTTATGAGCTCTCGGTCCCCAGTGTTTCCGTTTGCCTGGCTGTCATGCAGAGGTCAGGGCTGGCGTCAGCAGTGACCCCGCGCTGGCGGGGAGCCCTCCCGGCTCTAGGAACAGCCGGGACCAGGTCACGGTGATCCCGCAGCTGGGAAAACAACAGTGGAGGAGCGGCCACGCATCCCCCGGCTGCATTTTTTGATGCTGCAGGATCAAAGGTTGTCAGGGACTTGCAGGTGACGGTGGGCAGTGTCGGGCTGGCAGCGATCCCACGCACGTGGGAGCGGGCAGAGACGCAGCTCACCGCGTCTTGATGCTGACAGCATTTCACTGAGCTCTGGGTGAAGTCCGCAGTGGCCACAGGTCCTGGTCAGAGACCAGTTCTGTTGGTGGCAGTGAACTCGTCCTGGCTGGAAACGAACAGGGGGAGGTTTTGTTTCTGGCCGTGGACTTCTTTCCAAGTTCCCTCCAAAACCAGCTCTCACTTTTCTTGCCCAGTCCCCGGGATTTCCCCTGTGTTTCCCCAGCAGAGTGTTTGCTGTCCCACAGCTGTCCCACAGCTCTGCCCCGCAGCTGCAATGGGAGCCTGGCGAGCAGCGGCAGCGATGCCGCTGGCACTGGCAGCAATGCCGCTGGCACCGGCACGTGCTGTCTGGGCCCCGGGGAATTCCCGGTGCGGTTGTGGCCCCACAGGAA
Source organism: Bucorvus abyssinicus (assembly GCA_009769605.1). Taxonomy (NCBI): domain Eukaryota; kingdom Metazoa; phylum Chordata; class Aves; order Bucerotiformes; family Bucorvidae; genus Bucorvus; species Bucorvus abyssinicus. The sequence goes on from CM020047.1 coordinate 692,772, forward strand.
ATGGAGTGGACAGATTTCCTGCAGAAGGCAACGTGTTGGCGTGTCCTTGCTCGCAGCCCAAGCAGCAATAGTGTCTGGCCACACCGTCTCTGCCAAAGGCTGTCCTGGGGCCCGCTGGGCTGCAGCCACCCCTCGCTGGGTGCTCTCTGGGGAAGGGGCTCGGTGTCACAGCGAGCCTGGCGGAGCCGAGCTGCTGGGCCCCAGCCCAACCCCCGTGGTCCCCAGCACGCGATCGCAGGGTGGTTTGGACAGTTGCATCATGCAAGAGATGCAGGAAATGCTGCAGGCAGGAGCAGGAACTGCCCGTGCGTGCTGAGGAGCGTGTGGGGCCGGAGGAAGCCCTGACCTGGGGAACAGGGGGTGGCCAGGGGGCAGCTGGGAACGGGTCCTGACCTCAGCCCAGGGTGGGGGACAGCCAGCAGCACAGGAGGGCACCTCCTGCAGCTCCCTGCGCTCCCCTCTGACGATGGCCCTTTCCTGCACGTACAGCCCAGCAGACCCCAGCCCGGCTCCGGCAGCCCCAGTCGTTCCCCAGTGGAGCAGCCCATCGGGCGAAGCCTTTCCCCCTCCCAAGGGTCAGGTCGGGCAGGGCAGGATTTCATGCTCATTCCCTGCTGTCATCCCTCGCACAAAGTGCTACCAGGACCAGCTCGTGTACGAGCATTAGATGAGGTTTCAGCTGCTCCTCCCCAGACACGGAATGTTCCTTGGGGCCTCATGCAGTTTGGAGGGGTTCAGGGGTTTTCGGTTCAACATTTGCTCAAACGCAGAAGGAAAACTTCCTGGTTTTGCTTCCTCTCTGTGCTGCTCCCTGTAAAATTTCATTTCTCCTCCTGGAAGAGGTTCTGGTTCCTTAGTGCTCGTTCTGAATGTCCTAAATACTGTTTCGAAACAGCCCTGCTGAGATGTGGTGTCACGGACAGGAGAGTTTGGGGAGCTTCTCCTCCACACGGAGCAAGATGCAGGAAAGCGCTGATGACGGGCAGCAAGGTCCTGGCACTGGGGAGGCTCCAAGTGGGGATTTGGCCTTTTAACATTCTCCTCTGCTCTTGGTTTCTTCCTTCTGGGCAAAATGAGTTCTGCCCGCAGGCTCCTGGCCCCTGGGGAGGGACTGGGGCCAGCGCTGAGTGGAGGATCGCAGCCCGTGGCGTTGTCTGGCTGCCCGTGGGACACGGCTCTTCCCCGGGCGGTCTGTCTGTCCCTGGCAGGCGCCCAGCACCAGACGTGCTGCCTGGCTGTGTCCTTGTTCTCCTGCCCCGGGTCCGAGGGCAGATGATGGCTGTGGTGCTGCTCTCCAAAGCCATGGCCACGCGTGCTGAGGCTGGTGGGGGTTTGCTGTGTGCCTGCCGGGCAGCCGGCGAGCGCCCGCATCTGAGACTTGGTGGGGGAGGCAGGGAGAGGGGAGCTGCTCCCCAGCCCCGATCCTCCCCGTGCCAGCTTCCTCCAGCGCAGACACCCCGGGCTCTGCTCGTCCCGTCCCTTGGGGCCTCCCGGGGCTGCAGCGCTGCGGGGCACAACCACGGCCGGCTGTGCTTGAGCAACAGCCGCATTTCACAAGCACCTGGTTCAGGGATGTTGCCTCTGGCAACCAGGACCTCCCTGGATCCCCCATGAGATCTGCCTGCATCAGCGGCGGGTTTCCTGTGCCGGGACCTGTGGCTTCCCCAGCAGGAAGTGAAAGTAGTTTAAATGATTTCTTCTTCCCCCACCTCTGTCCTGCAGCCTGTGGGGAGGGTCTAGCCCCGCTCTCCCCGCTGGGGGCCATGGGGGTGCGCCCCCCGCCCCCGCCTGGCTGCACCCAGCTCCCGCACCCGCCTCCGGCCATCGTGAGCCCAAGCGCTGTGACACCTCGGGTCCCCAGAAGTTTTGCTCTCAGAGCTTGTTCCCGGTGTGCTGGATGTCTCCTCCTGCACATGGCTGCTTGGTGACGAAGCCCCATGCCAGGGGCTGCATTTAGCTGCCCCCTGAGCCCCGCTGCAGCCACCCAGCCCAGGCAGGTGCCCCCTGGCCAGCCCTGTGGGGGGTGTGGGGACTCCGGAGTCTTCTCACAGGGGGTGAGAAACCATGACTTGCTTTGTTTAGCCCTTGCTGTGCCCCAAGGCTGCTCTGGTTACAGCCGGAGCCTTTGGCAGGTCTGTGATATCGGCAGCTAATGCCCAGGAGCACAGAGCAGACCAGAGCCCCGGGGAACAGCGGTGGGGGCAGCAGGGCTGGCAGAAGGCTCGAGGGCACCCTGGGCTCTTCCCAGCCTTTGCTCGGCGAAGGCAGAGCAGGGCAGGCAGGGCACACAGCGAGAGCATCGCCCCATTGATCGCAGCTGGCAGAGCCGAAGCCGTGCCGGCAGCAGGGATCCTCTGCACCCCATGGAGAGCTGGAAACCTGGTTTTCACCAGCCCTTCCCTGCCTGCGAGGAGAGGCACCGGGTGTGCTGCTGGCGTGCTATGGGTGCGGGTGCCACCGGAACCGAGGAGCAGGGCGCTGGCCGAGCAGGAAGCCCTGGGGTGCTGGGGGACGCCCCGCGAGCATTGTGGCAGCAGTCCTGGCCACCTCCCTTGCCTGTGGTTCCCGTTTTGGCATGGATATAAAGGCAGTGTGGGCAGGGAGGGTCTGGCAGCAGTGTGGCACCGCGGGGCAGGCAGGATGCGAGCGGAGAGCCTGGCAGTGGCTTGTGGAGTGCTGACTCTGTGCCTGGCCCTCACTGGGGCCACCAACCCCGGCTTCATCGTGAGGATCACCCAGGCTGGCTTGGACTACGGTGGGTTCAGCTTCTGATTGTCCTTTTTGCAGGTGTGCTGGTGGCCGAGATGAGGAGCTGGGTGCTTGCTCAGAGACCGTGGGGTCCTGGCGAGGACTGGGAGAGCCTTGGCCGCAGGTGCCGAATGCACATCACCCAGCACTTCCCGTCTGCTCGCCACCCCCACATGGAGCCCCCGCAGAGGGGTCTGGCCCTGCGGGAGTCTTGGGGGGCTGCACCCAGGTGGTGCCGGGACAGGCGAAGGTCCCGCTCCCATGGCACGTGTCCGGGCAGCCGAGGAGTCAGTTGTGGAGGAGGGGAGGTGGGGAGCTGCGGGGGCGCAGTGACAGAGACGGATGGGCCCCGCGCTGGCTTTATTGAGGCAGGCAGAGCCCCGGCTCCAGCCGAGCGCGGTTATGGATTGAAATACACTCGGTAAGAAACAGCTCATTTACCCGGCAGCTCTGCCAGCCGCGCGGGAGAGGAGGACGTGACTCCCCTTCCCAGATGGATGCAGAGAAGCAGCACTCACTCACGCCGCTCCCTGGCACGCGTGCTCCGTCCAGCTTTGCCCGCCAGTGCGGGGCACGGAGCGGGGCAGTGCTGGGGCCTCCTGCACACCTCACACCGTGCCCAGCCCAGGGAGTGAGCACTGGGACCTCTCCCCGCTTCCTGTGCCTGGCCACCACCTCCAGACATCAGGCAGCATGTGTGCTCACAGGGGTGGTGCACCCAGATCAGCTCCACAGACAGCGGGGAGCTGGAAAGCAGCCAGGGCATCGCTTTAACCCTTTCGCTGTGCACCCGGTGCATGCTCCCAGCTCCTGGGAAATGTGTGGCCGTGACGCTCTCCCTCTGCCCCTGCAGCCCATCAGCACGGGATCGCATTCCTGGAGAAGGAGCTGGCCCGGCTGAAGCTGCAGGACATCTCTGGTGACTTTCGCATCCGACACGTGGGGAAGGTGCACTATGAGCTCTCCGAGTAAGCCCTGCCAGCACTCTGGAGCAGTTCACTGCCCCCCAAACCATGCGAGGGGCAGGAGGGGTGGTGGAGGATGGGGAGCTCCCGGAGCAGCAAGGACCATCCTGTCCCCTGTGGCCCCGTCCTCGGTGCAGGCAGAGAAGCTCCTGCTGCGTCCCCCTGACCAAAGGGGAAAAGGGAACTGGGGAGATGGGCTCTGGGTGCGGGTGGGTTTTGCACAATCGAAGCTCAGTGGTGGAGGTGGCCTTGCTCACGGGAACAGGGTGCCTGACCCCTGTGGAGATCCCAGCTCCTTGCTGCCCCATGGCACCTCTCTGCTCCTGTCGAGCTGGTGTCTGGGTGGCTGCAGGGACCCCGTTTCCAAAGGCAATGCTTTGCTCTGCGTGTCCCTGCCAGGCATTGCTTTGCCATGGTGGGATGGGAGCTGGGGATGCTGCTGGAGCAGTGGCCCCACTCCCCCCTCCCCAGCCGTGTGCCTGGGGTAAGGCAACCCTGTAACGACTTTCTTTTTTGTTTGCTTATTTTCAGATTGGACCTTCGCAGTTTCCACTTGCCGTACTCGCGGATTTCCCTGGTCCCCAACGTGGGCCTGCAGGTCTCCATCTCCAACGCCTTCGCCGAGGTGGACGGACACTGGCGAGTGAAGTTTTACTTCATGTGCGTGCCCAGCTCCCCCCTCTCCCTGCTCGGGCATCTCCCTCTCTGGGTCTGGATGGCTTTTTTCTCCTCTTCCTCTCCCTCACATCTGGGCAGCTGCTGCTTTGCTCCTTCCAGATGTGCTGATGGGTCAGCTGCAGCTGCTGTATTCCCGATGTACACTGGGGAGCCCCTTGCTCTGGGGGATCCCCTCCACGCCGGAGCCCTCGGAGCTGGCCAGGCAGGGATTATCCCACTTGCAAGTGCTTGGGGAGACAAAGTGAAAGCCATCTTCTCTCCTGTGGCACCTGGGGTGTGAGGGATGGTCCCTCCCACTTGCTTGCACTGGGGAGAACCTTCCTGAGCCCCCACAGGGACAGACGTGAGCTGGGAACGGGGGCGGGCAGAGGCCACTGCAGCTCGTACAGCCACTGAGATGGGTAACACAGAGTGGAGGAGCTGTGCATGAACTCTCCTGACTCTCTTCCATCTCCCTGCTTGCTCCTGATCCTCACTTTAAAGGTTACCTCTCCTAGTTTATATGCCAGTGAAATTTGGTTTCCCTGAGTTTAAAATTTGCCCAGTCTCCTCTGGGTGCTCGGTACAAGGGAGAGCCTGAGCTAACAGATCCGTCCCAAAGCTGGTTCGGGGTCCTGTCACCAGGACTCAGCCCTGGGAAATGTCCCTTTCATCCTCCTCTCCCTGCAGCCGGGACCACGGTTCGTTTGACATGAAGGTGGAGAACGTCTATATCAAAATCAACCTGAGGTTGGGCAGCGACGCCGAGGGGAAACCCACCATCGAGACCTCGGACTGCAGCACCCGCATCTCCAAAGTCCGAGTACACTTTTCGGGCAAGTTTGGGTATGTAACCTCCCTGTGAGTCCTGGAACAGCTGCGCGTTAGCCTGGCTGCCGTGGGATCGTGACTTCCAGGCCCTGGTGTAGGGAGTAAGACGTTGGCATCTCTGCAGCCCCTCGGAGGCTGCCCGCTCTGCCCACGGGCTGCCCGCACAGGCACCACTCAGCGCCTCTGCAATACGCTTCTCATCAGATGGGCATGAAATCTGGCCTGCGTTTGTCCTGCTGTGGTGCACATGTCGGGGAGGTTTGAGGCAGTCACCAGACTCACTGCCTGTGGTTAACCAGCAGGTCTGTTTGCAAATGTAAACCCTGAGGCAAAGCCAGATGCCAAACGGGTATGGGAACCCAGCGTCCCCCATCTCCAGTGCCTCCCTTTCCTGGGCAAATGCTTCTGCAGCAGCCTCTGAGCTGGAGACAGATGGGTTCCTCTCGTTCTTCCCCGCAGGTGGCTTTACAACCTCTTCTATGATGCTATCGAGCCCACCTTCCGCAGGATCTTGGAGAGCAAGGTACTGAGCGGAGGCGGGCAGAGCCCCGGGTTTTTCTGGCAGTCTTTAGCCTTTGCTTGTGACCAATGTGCTGGAAGGACCGGAGTGCCCGTGGGGATTTAACTAGAGCCAGAGCACATGGCTGTGTTACCAGTTTGGGGAAAAATGGAGGAATGGGCATCACTAACCGCATCCTCTGTAGCACCGTGAGGCTCAGGCTGAATCGGAATCCTGCAGCCTTTGCCAAAGCCCAGCATAATTGGTTCCTAATTAACAAAGACTTTTCTTTCCATGTGGCCAGTTAATTAGATCTTATGCCTCAGCCAAACTCACCGTAACAGAGGGAACCCGATCGGAGCCGCCCTTCGAGCGGCCGCATTCCTGCGGCGCTCGGGGAGAAATGCTCGGGTCTGGATCTCAGACCTCACTGTCCTGTTTTGAATGGGGAGCGTCAGGGTCACCCCGTCCCGGCCGCCCGGTGCAGAAGCTGCGTGCAGGAGACCTGCGACAAGACATGGGAACAAGCTGTTAGCAGTAATTACTACAAGGCTCACTGGCATGAGTTACAGCCTCCCTGGATATGAACCTTGCTCGGGAAGGATGCAGTTGGAGAACCGGCAAATCCCACATCCGCAGCAGTCCCATTCTGCCCAGGCGCTTTTCCCGGTGCCAGGCAGAGGCTTTCCCGAGGCCCGTGGGAGCTGTGGCAGCAGATGGGCTGGCAGCAGGAGCAAAGCCGGGGCTCAAAGGCCTTGTCTGCTGCTTTGCCTCCTGGAAGGAGGGCAGCTCTGGGACTCTCCTGCCCCTCGCACCATCTCGCACATGGAGAAAGACACTGAGAAACGTGCGTGGGGCACAGGGGACTCAGGGGAGGTGCGGAGGCAGCAGCGGTCCCTCAGGGGCAGAGCTGCTCTCTGTCCAGGGGTAAACCAGCATCATGGCTGCTGCTCCTCCACAGCCCTGCATCTCGGCCAGACAGATGATGGCCTGATCCTGCCTGGCGGTTCCTTGTGCCAGTCTGGGGAAGCGCTGGGAGAAGCTTGTGCAGATGATCTCAGCCAGCTGTAGGACCGTGCCCTGCAGTAAATTTCCTGGGCTAGCGTTCAGCCTGCAATTAACCCCCACTGCTGCCGAGGCTTCCCCGTGGGTGACAGCGGCAGCAGGGTTTGCTCCTCTGTGCTGGCAGCACAGAGCTGTGGGAACTCGGGACAGGTCTGCTTTGTGGGGCCATTAGTGCTCCTGCCCTGGCGGGGTGGGTTCTCCGCTATGGGAGCTCTGCTCTGGCTGACTCCTGGCCGCTCAGCACCGTCCGCTCCAGCACGGGCTGGGGGCACACATGAGATTCTTGCGAGGGCCTTGACACAGCTGAACTGTGTGTGGGGAGCTGACATTTGCAGGTATAAACCCTGCTTGTGTCTTGGACACTTACTGTGCTGCCTGATGCAGAGACAAAGATCCCTGCATGCTCTTTTGTTTAAGCAGCTTTTTCAAGGAATAAAACCAGCGCCAGGCCGTAAAGCCGAGAGCTGTGACCCGGGGGTGTGAAGAGGCCGCCCCAGCTGAGCTGCCCTTGCTCAGCATCACTGCTCTTCTATCCCGCAGGTCTGCGAGACCGTGGCCAGGTCCGTGCGCAGGGAGCTCCAGCCGTACGCCCGGACCCTGCCAGGTACCGCCCGGGGCTGCAGCGGTTTTAGGAGCGGTTCTTCCATGCGTTTCCCAGCCATGAGGACAGTCCTGTCCCTTGTGCCCACTCCCCTTTTCCTTGTATTTCTGGGCCCAAGCTGGGAGCTGGGGAACACCGTGTCAGCAGAAACTGGTTGCTGTGTGCTCTGTCTGGCTGTGGAGGTGGCTCATCTGCCTCCAATGAGCTGTGGGTGGAGCTGGGGGGCACGGGGTGCTGTAGCCGGGGGACCCAGATCATTCCTCGGGTCCAGGAGACAGTCTGCATGGCTGAGAAACAGGCAGGAGGGAAATTCTTCTCAGCAGAATCTGGGACTGGGCCGTTGCAGCAGGAAGCCGGGCACGGCACTGCCCGTGAGGCAGAGGCACTCCGCTTCCTCCAGCTCATCGTCTGCCTCGTGTTTTACAGTCACAGCCAGGATTGATGCCAAGGTTGGCATCGATTACTCCTTGGTGGCACCTCCAACTGCTACTGCCCAGTCCCTGGACACAGGCCTGAAGGTGAGAGGCTGTGCCTGGAAAGCTCGATTTGGCTGATGCCGTTGTCACAGGCGGGTGGGGAACCGGGTTTAGGAGCCTCCTGCAAATGCCGTTTGCCAGCCCATGTCAGTGGGTCAGTCCCACCACCCTCTGCTCTCCTGCTTCACCTCTCTACCTCCTCCCAGGGCGAGTTCTTCTCCCTGGCCCAGCGCTCTGCCGTCCCCTTCCCTCCGCTGGCACTCGCCTTGCCCCCGGATCACAACCGCATGGTTTACTTTGGAGCCTCCAGCTACTTCTTCAACACGGCCGCCTTCGCCTACCACGCAGCCGGGGTGCTGGTCTTCGAGCTCACGGACGCCATGGTGAGCAGCGCAGCAGGACCAGGGCTGTCCCTGCAGGTTCCACTTGTGGAGGAGCTCCAGGGGCAGCTGGTGGTCTCGGGGTCTGTCCTGGGCCAGGGCTGTCAGGCATGGCACCGTGTGGGGACGGGAGGAATGATCTTGCCATGCCATGTCACCCTAGCATGACTGTTCTGGCCCTGCAGATTCCGAAGGATGTTGACTTCCACTTGAACACCACCACCTTCTCAGCCTTCATTCCCCAGGTGAGTGGCCCAGCCCAGCTCCTGCCATGTGCGGGCTTTGCTCTGTGCAAGGTGGTCTCCCCCCAGAACGGGGGTTTGTGCTGCTGTCCCTACACTCTCCCTGCTCCTCCGCAGCTGGAGAAGATGTACCCGGACATGCCGATGAAGCTCAGGCTGTCCGCGCCCTCTGCCCCGTTCCTGAACATTGGACCGGAGGGGCTTTCACTCAGGCCTGTCGTGGACATCCAGGCTTACGCCATCCTGCCCAGCTCCAGCCTGGCTCCTCTCTTCCTCCTCAGCCTGGTGAGTTCGGGCACCGCCTGCACCAGTGATTGTGGTCCCGCCGGGGCAGCTCCGTGCAAACTGGCCTCTGGGCAGGCAGGGTCCCACTGCATTTCCGCTGGTCGGGGATGTTCCCCGGGTGTCTGGTTTGGGGTGAGGTGGGGTGAGCACTGCCGGAGCTCTGCATTCTCTCCACAGACAGGTAACGTGTCCGCTGTCGTCAACGTGAAATCCGGACACATAGTCGGGAGCCTGCAGGTGGGCAGGTATGAGGGGGAGCAGCACGGGGCTTTTCTTGCCCTGTGCCCCAAGCGCAGCCAATGCTGGGTGGGGGGTGGCTGGGGGCTGCTTCTCTTCTGGGCTCCAGGGACAGAGGTGAGGTGGGGAGGTCCAAGGGATGTGGACCCGGCGTGGAGGGGCTGGAGGGACCTGGGCTGACTGCATGGCCATGGAAGGGTGGGAACTGCTCCCTCCTTTGGGCCGGCCTTCACAGCACCACGCCTGTCCCTGCGCAGGATGAAGCTCTCTCTGAAGCATTCGGATGTTGGCACTTTCCAGGTAAGCTCTCCTTGACCGAGGCCAGAGGCCCCGGGGCTCATTCACCCCTCTCCCCCAACACGGGACCTGGGTATGCACCCAGGACCCCTCACTGATGCCTCCAGCCTCAGCCAGCAAGACTGGGAGAGGACGTCCAGCCAGATGCCATTGCCCCTTTTGCCCCTTCCCACCCCACCAGTGTGGCCAGACAAAGCCGCTGGTCCCTGGTGAAGCGTGTGCCCATCCCACCTCCTTGTCTCTTTCTTCTCCTAATTAGTCTCTGCAGTGCCTGGTCACCTCCTCTCCCGTGGCCTAAAGCCCTTTTCCTGCCCACTCTGTCTGATCCCCAGGTGCGAATGCTCCAGTCCATCATGAACATCTATGCCTCCAGTATCCTGCTCCCGCGTCTTAATGGTGAGAACCTGCTGGGGGCAATGGGAGCGCTGGAGTAGCCGCCGGCCGGGTCGCTCAGTCTGAGCAGGCTCAGCTCGATGATTAAGTCCCTGTTGGCAAGGCTGGTCGGTGGGCAGAGCCGGCAGCGAGCATGGTGGCGGCAGCGAAAGCCCGCGGCGGAGGCAGGAGCCTCTCAGCACTGGGACGTGCATCCAGCAGTGGAAACAATGAGCACAACTCACATCCTAATGCCTTCCAGACCCTCTCTCTGCTCGCTGCTTCTCACAACTCCCCCGCAACTCCAGCCAGAGCGGGGCGGGTGGCTGCCAGAGCCGGGGGGGTGGCACAGCACAACACACAGCCCCCAGCCCTTCTGCGGAGCTCGGGAGGAACTTCCCCTGCCCACCCCGGGAGCAGCAGGCCGAGGGAAGGGCTGGAGGAGGAGGTGGCCGCTGGCTTTGCATGGCCGTGCTCCCTCTGCTCCCATCCCAGTGGGGTCTCGTGTGTTTCTTTTCCAGAAAGATTAGCGGAGGGTTTCCCTCTGCCGCTGCCGGACAGAATCCAGCTCTCCAATATCCTCGTGAGGTTTTACCAGGTGGGTCCTTCCAGGGCCGACACTGGGCACAGGGGCTGGCAGAGCCTCCCTTCCCCTCCCACTCTCCTGCCCTGAGATGCGGCGGGTGCTGGGGACCAACAGCGAGCAGCTGCCAGGGCCTGTGGCAGCCCCATGCCTTCCCTCTTTCTCCCCCAGAATTTCCTGCTGCTCGGAGCAGACGTTCACTACCAGCCCCAGGGATGGAGATAAGGAAACGAGAGGGACCTCGAGTGCCGAAAATGCCCCCTTCAGCCCTTCCCTCCCCCTGGCCCCACCATGGAGCCAAACCCCACCAGCTCTGCAGCAGTGTCCCTCACCGCCCGCCTCGGCCAGGGCCACAGGCACCCCCGGGGCTGAACCCACCGTCCCCCGGCCGGGGCCTCACTGCGAGCTGGGGGTCCCCGGCCCCCACCACCACCCTGGCCCCCTCCCCTCCCGCTTCCCCTCTGCCAGGGGCGGTTGGCGGCAATAAAGCTGTTGGGGTCGCAGAAGTGGTGGGGATGTCACTGACTGAGCCCCTTCCCGGGGCCTTTCGCACCGCGGGAAGCTGGGACCGCCCCGCGGGAGGGCAGGGGCCCGGGAACGCCTATTTCGGCTATTTTTATCGCTGCGGTCGTAATGAAGCTCCACGGAACATCAGTTTTTCATTGTTACTCCACCTTTCTGCCGCGATGCCGCTCCCGGCCGCCCGCGGGGTCCCGGCTCCGCCCAGCAGCGGGGCGGGCCCGGCGGAACCGCGGCGGCGCGGAACGCAGCATCGAGGGGCGGGGAGGCGGCGGGGACCGTTTATGTGAGCGCACACCCCCCCCCCCCCCCCCCTCCACTCTCGCCCATTCCCACCCGGTCCGTCACTCTAAAGCGTTCCGCCGGCCGTCACCGCGGCAACGCGGCCTCGTCCCGGGCCCGGCGAGGCCATGCTGCCCTGGCGGCGAGCGCTGCGGGCGGCGGGGCTCCTCCGCGCCGCCGCCGCCCCCCACCCCGGGGCCGTTCGCCGAGCGCGCTGCGGGCCGGGCAAGCGGCCGGTGGGGCGCGGGGCCGCGCTGCCCCCAGGGCCGGACCTGCGGCACTTCCTGAGAGAGGCCGCCGCGGGGAAACCGCGGCCGGAGCCAGAGCCACAACCGGAGCCGGGCTCTGCCCCCGGCACCGGGAAAGGTCTGTGGTGCCGCCTCCCCCTCCGCGGGCACTGCTCAGCCCAGCGGGGTGGCTCGGGGACCGTGGCGTGGCTGGGCCCGCCCCGAGGGTCGGTGAGGTCAGCCGTGTCCGGCGGCCATGGCGGTGCTGCCAGGCCAAGGCTAAGGCCAGCTATAAGTGCCGGTGTGGCCAGCGGTGCCCCAGAGTGAAGAGTCAGTGCAGGGTGCGTGGGGGCCACGAGCTCTTTGGGTGTTTGGGGCCCTGAAGGGGATTTTGGCGTTAGAAGAAATCCAGCTTGTGCAGACACTCACTGGTGTGTGTCCCCCGCCGTGAAGGTGGGGTGGGGAGCGGGTTGCTCTGGCACCTCTCCACGGACCATGTGCTGGGCTGCCAGTGGGGCTGTGGCAGAGCTCTCAGGCCGCGGTGCCCTGGGGAAGGGGTTCATGGCACTAAACGTGACATCTCAGAAATAACGCAGTGTCTGCTCCTCGGCAGGCTGCAGTCCTGACCTGTCGTGTTGGAGGGATGTGCTCCGAGGCCATTGGGCTTCCCAGAGTCTGTCTTTGTGTTTGGTTTATCCTCTTTGCGTGGGTTGCAAGCAAAGGTAGCTTTTGTGCTGCTTTCCTGGCTCTCGGCAGTAGTGGGACTGAAGGTGCCTTCTAATGGAAGAGGTCACAGAAACAGGAAGATGGGAGCTGAGGTAGGCGTCTGCATCACACCGCCCTTGTTGCAGTGTACCTAGAGACGTATGGCTGCCAGATGAACGTCAACGACACGGAGATCGCCTGGGCCATCCTGCAGAAGAGCGGCTATGCCAGGACAAAGGAGCTGGCTGAGGTGAGCACATTGGCAGCTCTCGCGTGGTGCAAGCCTGCCAGGGCGGTGCACCATAGCTGTGCCATGAGTCCCAGCTCCCATCCGGAGTGAACCCTGCAGGTGTGATCTTTGCAGTCTCAGTTCTGGGGAGTAAAGGAAACTACTTAATGAGTGTGCCGGAAAGCTGCAGGGTGGCTTTTTACTTCAAACTGCAGGGTTCCCTCTCAGCTGGAGAGAGATGGGCACAGCGGGATGCTCCTGCCTTATCTTTGTCTGAGTTTACTTCATTTAATGGAGATTCTGCCTGTCTGCAGTTAGCTTTTGGCTTCTTGCACCTCTGGTGAAACCGACCGCCTGCTTGGACAGGTCTTTTTCACTGAGGTCAGTGGGATTTATAATCTGCCTCTTCAGGGCACCCGTGCAGGTCAGGAGGACTCACTGTTTGCCTTCCTCAAGTTCTTCCTTTTTTGTTGTGTTCAATGCAGGCAGATGTGATTCTCCTTGTCACCTGCTCTGTGAGGTAAGGAACCTTCCACCACCGCTGCCTTAGGACAGCGTTTACAGCATTTCCATTTGAAAACCAAGGCCAGGAATGTGTTGTGTGAGGAAAAGAGCATGAGGGTGTGAAACTGCCGCTGAGCTGAGGTGAAGCTGGCTGCTGCTGCAATGTATGATGTTAATTGTGCTAGGAATTGCTTTTCTATACAGCGAGGAGAGGTTCTTTGGCAGTGTGTGTCTCTGACTAGAGACCACCACAGAGCTGTGCTTTCATGATTTTATTATATTTTTAATATTCCTCTGTCTTCTCTTGAAGTGACCGTCTCTCTAGTGCAGGGTCTGTACTTGAAAATACGTTTAGGGGCAGTTTGGGATATAAATCTAGAGAACTTTGCTTGGTTTTAACTGCAGGAGATACCAAGTGCTCTCTGTCACTGCCAGGTTCCTCGTGTGGGCTGGCTGAGGAAGAGTTTTCCCCACAGGAGCTTAGTCCCTGAGTTTTTCCTGCAGGGTGGATGCTTCCAGTCAGGCAAAAGGCAGTAGATGAGACAGTCAAGGCATGATCCGTGCTCCACAAATGACACTTTCACGTGGATGATTTGAATCCTGATGGTCTCTAGTTGAATTCTCTTCTCAAAGCACTCGGGCCCTTCGGGTTGGGGACTGTTAAAGCACGAGGGTTGCAGTGACGGCTTTTTTTGCCGGCTTGGCAGGGAGAAGGCTGAGCAGACCATCTGGAATCGCCTGCAGCACCTCAGGGCACTGAAGGCCCAGCAGCAGAAGGCTGGCCGACCCCTCCGCATTGGGCTCCTAGGTACCCGGCAGGGTGTGTGGCGGTGGGCGGTGAGGGGCTGCAGTGGTGTGGCGCGGTGGGCAGGCGCTTCCTCACAAGGACCCCGCTCCTCTGGCACAGGGTGCATGGCTGAGAGGCTGAAGGAGGAGATTCTGCATCGGGAGAAGCTGGTGGATATCGTGGCAGGCCCGGATGCATATCGTGACCTTCCCCGGCTGCTGGCGGTGGCAGAGTCCGGCCAGCGAGCTGCCAACGTCCTGCTTTCGCTGGATGAGACTTACACAGATATTCTGCCTGTCCAGACCAGCGCAGGCGGCACCACAGCGTTTGTGTGAGTACTGGGTTTTCCCTGTGTGTGTTTCTGTGGTTCTGGTTTGGAAATGCTGCTGGGCAGCGCAGACATGCCGGTGACAGCAGCCACTCGAGATGTGATGGGTGGTCACACGTGCTCCTGGCAGCCCAGAGGCGTGAGTCCACCAGACTGTGTGTTTGCTGCCTCTTCGCTGTCTGCCTGAGCCCTGAAGAGGCTGTCCCGTGCTCTGGCTGACTGTGGACTTCTCCACTCTCCTCCAAGAGCGCTGCACTGAGTGGTGCCTGTCCCACTGACATCTGTGCCTCCCTGCAGTCTGTGCCTCTCTCTCCCCTGCCTTCTGCTGTGCCCTGCCCCGGGTCCTCTTGTTTGATTCTTCTGATCCTCCGTGCTGTGTAACTGCTGTTGGATTTGTTCAGTTTTCTTACTGAGGTTCCCAAACGTGAAATCAGGCTCGGCTCAGCGTGGCTGTAGGGCAGAGAAGGGCAGAGCCACCCACTGTAGGAACAGGAGGCAGAGGGGTCTGCCATCACTGCCAGGTTGCAGGGCAAGCCCGTGCCTCATTAGTTGCTTTCCAAGTTTCTTAGAAATGTACCTGGAAAATGCAGAGATGTTGGCTGGGGGCAAGCAGCAACCAGCTCTGGCTGGGACGGTGCAGAAGGGGAGGCTGCAGAGCCGAAGGCTGAGGGAGCTGGCTGACGGCAGCAGTGCTGGGCTGGGTCAAAGCAGGGCAGAATGCGACTTGGACGATCCTTCTGGAGCAATCGTAGTATGACCTGTACTTTACCTCCTGGCAGGTCCATCATGCGGGGCTGTGACAACATGTGCAGCTATTGCATCGTGCCCTTCACGCGTGGTCGCGAAAGGAGCCGCCCCATCGCCTCCATTCTGCAGGAAGTGAGGATGCTCTCGGAGCAAGTGAGCAGAGCCTCCTGCCAAGCCCCAAGCCATAGGCGGGAGGATGGACCACAAAGTGTTTTCCATGGTGCCTTTGGCCAACAGCACGGCCTTTATCTGCAGAGATGAAGTTACTGTAGGGTTCCACCAGCAGCTTTTTGATTCCTCCATAGTTCTCTGAGACAGATGGGGATGGGAGGACTTCCCCTGGAGACCTCTCCCCGAGGCAGAGCTGTGGCTGCCCTTGCAGCATAGCCATCCTGACCGGGCTCTGTTTTTTCCTCTCTGTTTATCTTTGTAGGGAGTGAAAGAAGTGACCCTCTTGGGTCAGAATGTCAACAGCTTTCGGGACATGTCTGAGGTGCAGTTCCAGTCAGCTGCTGCCCCCGTCCTCAGCCGTGGCTTTCGCACCGTCTACAAAGCTAAACCAGGAGGTTTGCGCTTTGCGCATCTCCTAGACCAGGTTTCTCGAATTGATCCAGAAATGAGGATCCGTTTCACCTCTCCACACCCCAAGGACTTTCCTGATGAGTTAAGTGTAAAATAAACCCCAGATCTCTGCTGACAGGCGGGCAGGTGGCTCTGAGCCACCCGATGTGGCTGTGCCCCCTCCCCAAAGGGACCCTAAATCACGGAATGGGAGCAGCAGCTTCTGGAAGGGGCAGTGTTGGTGCCAAAGCTGGCAGATCTGCGGTTTGGCTTTTACCTGGGGAATACTCTTCCCCTCAGCATCCTGGTAGAGTTGGAGTGTCTCTGATGTTGTCTCCTGATTGCCCATCGCAGGTCCTGCAGCTTATCCAGGAGCGACACAACATCTGCAAACAGCTGCACCTGCCGGCCCAGAGCGGAAGCACCCGAGTGCTGGAGGCCATGCGACGGGGGTGAGAGATGCTGCACCCTGCCCTCTGTTTCAGGGCTGGTTTCTCCTCATCAATGTCGTGGTTTTCTGATGAGCGAATCCATGTGTCGTTAATTGCAGGTACACCAGAGAGGCTTATTTGGAACTCGTGCGCCATGTGCGTGAGGCCATCCCAGGTAGGAGCTCCCTGTAGCTCGGTGTGAGCTCAGCACAGCTGGATCTCTCGGTCCTTTCGTGGGTGAAGCGTCCCTCCCTTCCTTGAGGGAAGGGTACAGCTGCGTCTCTCCTGCAGGAGTGAGCTTAAGCAGCGATTTCATTGCCGGCTTCTGTGGAGAGACAGAAGAGGATCACCAGCAGACCGTGTCCTTGCTGCGGGCAGTCCGCTACAACATGGGCTTCCTGTTTGCCTACAGCATGAGACAGGTGAGGGCAGGACCTGCTGGACGAGGCTGCTCTCTCTCGGCATCTCAGCTAACTCCTGAGTTCTCCCAACAGGACACTTTAAAAAAAGATCTCTTGAAAATAATACCTGAAGACTCGTTATATTGGCAGATTTCTTGGCTGGCCTGCAGCCCTTCATGGGTGCGTGGTCTGCAAGAGCCACCTCTATGCCTGAAAGGCTTCCAGCTCCCTCGTCTGTGTCTGGGGGGGTTACTGGTTCTGCAGATGCTCCAGGGTGACTGCAGAGGAGCAGCCATGTCTGCAGAGACCTGGCTGCAGGTCCATGTGCTTTGCTGATGTGAAATTGTGCTGATGTGGCTGGGCTGCAGCCCAGGTGCAGAGACTGTCAGTGAAGGCTGGAGAGCACTGGTGAATTTTCAGAGGGTATTTCCATGAGAACAGTGGGTAGGAGACAGGTCTCCTTTCAAGTGCTCCCATAGTACAAGGCGCTGATGGGGAGGAGGACAGGAGGATGGGAAACATGAGGAAACGAAGGAATATGGATCATCTTTTCGCACATGGGACTAGAGGTAGTAGAATCCATTGCCTGTCCTTGTGGACAGACAGACAGCAGTCGTATCTCCCAGATTCCCACTGATACTCAGCGCCCTCCATCAAACCTTCCAGCAAAAAGGTGATGCAGTAAGAACGTGAGGAACTCAAGGATGTTGTTGGGGCTTAGTGTCTGAAAACGTTCCTTGAGATAGTAAACACAAACTAGCGTGTGAAAAGCTGCTGCTTGAGGAGCAGCCAGGCTGGCTGGGCCTGGGCGAGGTGCTGGGGCTCCGGCGGGGTGCTGGGGCTCCAGCTGGCTGGCTGTTGAAGGGCCACCCTTTGTTTGCAGAAAACACGGGCGTACCACCGGCTGCAGGATGACGTGCCTGCAGATGTCAAAAAGAGGCGGCTGGAGGAGCTCATTGCTGTCTTTCGAGAGGAGGCTGCGAAGGCGAATGAGGCGATGGTGGGCCAGTCCCAACTGGTGCTGGTGGAGGGAGTGAGTGTGCATGGAACGGAGCTGTCCTTCCCCTCTCTTGCTGTCCAGGAGGCTCTTGGGCTGCACACAGCAGTCATTTCCTCAGCCTTCCCTTCTTTCCCTGCACAATCCCAGGGCTCCCAGACCATGTCTCACACTCAAGCAGCTAGCCTTTTATTTTCCAGAGCCCTGAGCTGAGCACAGGGGGGTGGGACAGGTCAGAGACGTGTCCTTGTCCCAGCACTGAATTAGTGCTGGCTTTGAAGCATTGCTTTGGCGTGTGGGTGTCAAGGCAGCAACTCTGGCCACAGAGACATGGGATGTGGATCTAAACCCTGGCAATAGTGCTCAGTTAATTCCTGCGGCGATAACACCGGGCAGGGAGTCGGGGCTGTTGGAGCTGTTGCTGTGCAGGTAACGCTCACTGCCCTCCTTCCAGCCCAGCAAGCGCTCCGCCTCCGAGCTGTGCGGCAGGAACGACGGCAACATCAAGGTGATCTTCCCTGACACCGAGCTGGGGGATGCTGCGAGCTGTGGGGCTGCAGTCAGAGCCCGGCCCGGGGACTACGTCTTGGTGCAGGTGACTCTCTGGAGGGCATGTTTATTGGGGCTGTCTCTGGAGCCACAGCTGCCAGGAGATCCTGGAGTCAGCAAGGAGCCTCCTGGCCTTCCTGCCCCTGAGGGCTGCTCTGCTGTTTCTTTCAGGTCACCGCTGCCAGCTCTCAGACCCTGAAGGGAGTTCTGCTCGCTCGTACCACCCTCTCCCATGCCACGGCTGCTCGCTGAGGTGTCCCTGCTGCCCCTGGGCAGAGGCAGCACGTTTTCTCCAGGAAGAGAGAAGTGTCTCCAGGAAGTTTGGAGATGGGGTAGAAAAAGGGAGTTATATGTATATTAGAATCTATATATGAGATATATGTTTATATATCTATTTCTATTTTGGCAACAGTCTACCCCTCCTAGATCTGCACAGGTTTGTAGGCAGAAGGGATGGGAGCTGTGTGTGAGCTTGCCAAACCCAGGTCCTGAGGGATCTGATAGTTTCACTTGCTTTCAGGCTGGGCCAGTGCTGCAGGTCTGTCCCTGATCGTGTCTCTACCGCAGCCCAGCCTGAGAAATGGGGGTCTGCAGAGCGGGGCCTTCCTGCCAGCTCAGTGGAGTTCAGGAGCTGCAGAAACCAGTAGTGCCTATGAAACACAGCTCCAGAACTGCTGGGGATGGCAGTACTGCCACGGGGATGAAGGGCTCAGGGCACAGGAGACGGCTGTGATGAATTGTTCCCAAAGATTGGTAACTGCCCTGTCTGCAAAATGCCTGGAAAGTGAGAACTGGTACCATGCCGATGCGATGGAGCGTGGCCCTGAGCTGTGGAATATAAAATGGTGTTGAACGTGCATGAGTGATGCTTATTCAGTTGTACCTGAGGCTGAGGGAATGCAGCCCTGCCCTGGAGATGTTGGGGTAGGGGATTTCCCCGTTTCCAGGCCCAAGGGGTGTGTGGTGAGGACCAGCTGCCAGACCAGGGTCAGCTTGAGCCTCTTCAAACTGCCAGAGCAGCTCTGTACTCCACACAGCGGTGATGTTCTTCCCCTGGCTCACTGGGGCAGGGGTGGTTGTACCCGTGTTGATGATCAGTGAGTTCTTTGGACACATGGTGCAGTTGTTTTTGTCGGCCTGCAGGTAACCCTGGCTGCCCTGTGCCGTATCCCAGCCCGGCTGTTCAATTCAAACAAGTACCTGAACCTGCCCCTGTAAGTAAGCTCTTACGAGATGTGGGAAAGAGTCGCCCCTTTAACACAGAAAATCATGTTGTTAAAAGAACTTGTAGTGAAGGGCTCTGTCCCGTGACAGGAACAGCTGATCAGCTCCTAACAGAGCAGTCAGGGCAGGAATTTTTAAACAAACATGAAAGAGCTTTGCTAGAAAGTCCTCAGCTCTTTCTGGGGTGGAATCGTCTCTCTCTGGAAGCAGCTTAGTCTAAGAAACAAATGCACTTGGCTTGTTACCTCAGAGCCGATTCTCTTCTCGCAGAAGAGAATCTGCACAGTCTGGGTGGGTTCCGAGTGCTGACACAGGCCCGGGGCCCTCTGCTCTCCTGCCTCCCCAGGGGAAGGTGTCTCAGGCCCCAAGTCACAAACAGCTGCTGGGCCTCTGAGCCTTTGGCCAGCACGTCTGGAAGGAAGGGGCAGCGAGAAGCGGTTCAGTTTGAAATACCGATGGAAGGAGCAGGATGATGGAAGGAGCGGGATGTGTAAGCACCCTCAGCAGTGCCGGGCACTGAAGGTGCCTGGGGGGTGCCTGCAGGAAAGCTGTCCCACCACTGCCAAGTGTCACGATTTACGCAGGGTCCTGTCCCCTGCGCGATGGGCTGAGCTGTGCCAGAGCCCTGCTGGGCTGTGGTTGCCTCAGCATCCCCAGCTCTCGGCTGGTCCTTTCAGGGTGAGCAGAGCCCTGCCCAGCCTCACCCCTCCCGCAGGTCCCCCTTTCCCAGGCCATTGTCCCACTGCAGAACGCGAGCTTTTTTTTTGCCTCCGCCCAGCCAGTCATGCCCCAGTTACACCCGTGGGCAAACACCTAACAAGGCATTTGGCAAATGAGTTTTCCGAGCAGAGCCCTGAAGTGCTGGGATGACATTTACTTTCCAGCGCTAGCCGTGCCCCAAGGCATCCCCTGACATCGGGATTTCATAACTTGCTTCGCTGTTTGCAGCGTGTGTTGGGCAAAGCTGGACATCACCAGGGACACACCAACAGCTTCACGTGGTGGAAAGGTTGCTGTCGGCGAGAACAAGAGCCCCTTTGTTCTCCGGAGCCCCATCACGCAGCCCAAAGAGCCAACGTGTCTGTCCTCAGGTCCTGGCGGCACTGACGGTGAGGAGGGACAGGCGGCAGCGGGTGCTCTGCGCCTAGGTTCATCTGCTCACCGCTGCTGTTTGTCGGGCCAAGGACCATTTCGACAGAGGTGCCCGTTGCTGCCCCTGCCCAGCCCCGCTGCCTTCCCCAAGGCTCTGGAGGTAGCTCAGGCAGAGCAGTTGGGCTTCTCCCAGTGCCGGAGCTGACTGTGGCGTGTCACATCCTCCCTGGTGCTCTGCAACTTGCTTTCCCTCCGCCTCGCGGTGGAGTCAGAGGGGAGGATTGACAGTTTCTATGATGGCAGTTTGTGAGCACAGTTTGCTTGTGGTCCCTCCACTCTGCCGAAGCGGTGGCAGGTGACAAGAGGCTTTGCCCCTGAGTGCTGTGACGGGGCCAAAGCGCTTTCCTGCCCTTCCCTCGTGGGGTTTCACTCCAGCAGACAAGGCTTCACGCACTTGTCAGCCCATCTCCACCAGGCCTCCTCCTCCTCCCTCCACCAGCGCTCCTGCGGGCTGAGGCTCCATGGAGGGTTCCTTTGGTGGCTTTTCATCACGGTTGCTGAAGCCAGCTCAATGCCCAAACTCTTGGGAGTTAATGCCATATAAAGAACTTTTAGAGATGTTCTCCATTTCCAAAATCAATTGTACCTGCAGTGCACTCCCTGCGGGCACTGGCTGCAGTGGGGGTCCAGCAGGAAGGTGACACCAGCTGCTAAAGGCTCCTCCACAGCCGATGGCAAACTGCTGACTGGAACCGCACTGGGCTCCATCGCGGGCCCTGCCGTCCCCCCAGTGCCATGCCCCCAGGCCAGCCCCACGCTGCTCAGCAGCCCATCCAGCACCCTGTGCTCCTGGGGGCAACGCGCCTTCCTGGGCGACTGGGGGCTGTGATCGGAATGTCGATGGCGGAGGCGCTGGCAGTGAGCGGCAGCTCTGGTTTGTCAGGGTTTGTGAATTCAGAGCATCTCTCGGCAGTCAGTCACGGGAACGGCTGTTCTCTGGGGCCTGGGAGTCCTGCGGCTTTCCCTCCTCCCTCGTGAGCAATTTATTTCCTTTACTGACAGCTAACTATTGACTTCTCGTTCTCCTGAAGATGAGATGTCCTGTCTCATCAGCTTTAAATTAGTTTTATCTTTAGACTTTCCTATTAATAAGCTCTCATCGTGGTGTCATTACTCGATATCTATTTTCTGATGTTTTTCATTAACGGCTCTATATCTTCCAGATGTGTTTGCAAGTATTTCTTTCTCTGCTGACTGAGTTATTTAACGCTCCAGATGGATCAGGGATGTGGAGATGGTCAGACGCTGGTCAGAGGCACGTGTGGAGTGGCTGAGCAGCCGGCTGCCTGTGCAGGGGAGGGCCATGGGGCTGCCATGGGGCTGCCGTGGGGCTGGTGGGGATGGCCTCGTGCTCGCTTGCTCTGTCTCCCTGCACCCCTCTAATCCCAGGCTGAGCCCTGCCGCACCGGCTGCTCTCAAGAGGTGAGTCAGTAGAGTAATTAAAATGCCTCCCATGAGGCAGAGATGGTGCAACTCGTTTGGACCGCTCTGAAAAGCAGAGGAAGACTTTCTCTGCCCCATCCCTCCCCTGTGCCCGCTCTGGCACCATGGCAGGGCCTCTGGCCCCTGGCCAATAACCCCAGGGCTAGAGGCACCTCTCGGCTCCTCTTTCCCATCCCAGTCCTTCTCAGCTGTCCTGTCTGGGTAGTGCCCTAGAGACACGCTGCACGCTCAGGACGCCCTCGCCGTGGAACCCGGGTGCTCTGTGACCACACAGGGATGGGTCTGGGCAGGGTGGCTCTGCGATGCAGGGAGCGCTGGAGCAGCAGCAAACCCCGGGAGAACACGGGTTGAGCTGAACGCCTGCTCCTGACCCCCAGTGCAGTGTTCAGCGTCGAGATTAACAGAAACGCTGGTGTTTGAACTGGAGAACCCACACGATCAAACAGCAAAGCAGGGTTCAAGCAGCGGCTTGCCCGAAGCGTCAGAATTTCAGAGCGGAGCAGCCCTCCGGTGGGGGATGGCCTCTCTTCGCTGTGCACTGCAGCAGGATGGACCCCAGGGCCACGCGCTGCCCCTGCCTCACAGGGACCCCAGACCCCTCTTGCCCCCAAACAGCTGCTGTGCCAACACCGCAGCTTCTCTTCCACACTGCAAACACCGCTGAGAACGGGGCACTCCGGGAGTTCATTTTCCACCAGGGAAGAGACGACAGTGCGGTGGGAGCGCAGCGCTGCGCACCGGGATTTGGCCGAGCCCACGTCAGCTGCGAACCCACAGTGGGGAAATCACAGTGGGGCCAGAGCTGCCACCCTCCTCCCCCGGCCCAGGAGCCCTTGCCCTGCGTGGGGAATATTGTAAAGTGCCCGTGGCAGGAGGACGGGGCAGCGCTTCGTGGGCCTGGCAGGTTCTCATCCCCGTCAGAACGTCCTCCAGGGAACTGGAAGGGAATTATTTCACATTATTTTGATGGCGCCTATGACCGAGGTCTGCGGGGTCGGAGCCACCTTCCCCAGCTGCTGCTGCCAGGAGCGCAGGGACAGGCAGCGCCACCAGCCCGGCGGACGGTTTTCTTGGTATCTTCAGTGGTGTCAAAAGCGAAACCCATTGGTGTGGAAAACCCCCAAATCTCCCAAGTCTCCCTAAGACCAGGAAAATGCATTCCCTGGGCTTCGTTTCCCGGAGTCACTTGGATGGGGCGAGGCAGGGCAGGGTGGGAGCGGGGCTGGGTCGGCCACCAGGAGCTCGTTTCCCTGCATGCGCGTCTCGCATTAACGAGGACGAAAGTGCCCGATTGCGTGGGAGGGAACCCGGTGTGACCTGTTCTGATGCACGGTGACATTTCTAACAGAGCTGTCAGGTTGCTCCAGGGACACTCCACTCCGCTCGTGGTGCGTCTCCTCTCTGCCAAGTCAGGTGGCAGAGGAGGATGGGCTCGCAACCCCTGCACGCAAAAATCACCTGGCACACGACGAGCAACTGCAGAGCGGGTAATTTGCAGCAGTGCCTCCAGCGCTGGGCGCGGGCTCATTAACATTCAGCGCAGTGCTGCGAAAATGGAAAGCCAGACAGCCTCGTCCTCCTCCCCTTTCTGCAGCCATGAGGATGCCAGGGGCAACGGCTGGGGCGCAGCAGCGGAACCCCTTCGCTTGGGGTCAGGCTGGTGCCGGGGGCTGAGCCTGAACGAGGCGCTCCGTTCTCTTTGGGTTGCTTGGCCTCATCTCTGAACCTGTTTCTTCTGGTTTTTTTTAATGTCCCTGTTACTTGTCTGCAGGAAGTTTAAAGACGACCAGCGGGAGGGTTTCCTCGGCGCTAGCAGGGAACAGCCAGCGTTTCCACAACCAGTTTCTCTTTAGTGAAGGGAAATATTCTGGCGTTTTAAAAACAGACTCTTCCTGTGATTTTTCGATCAAAACCCTGTGTTGAAAAGCCCTTTTGCTGTTGGTGGGAGAACTTTCCCCATCCTGTGCGCAGGAGAAAGCTCAGCCCGGGCTGCCAGGAACGGTGGCAGCAGTGGGTGATCCAGGGACAAACCAAACCCTGCCACTGGCCGCATCTCCAGCGCCAAGTGCTGTTCCCAGCCCCGGCCATCGGTGACAGGTCCCTCTCCATCCTCCCAGGGCTTTTTGCTCCCCTTGTTCTGTGGAACAGCCTGGGAGATGCTCAGCCCCGCGGGTCCTGCTGTCCCTGGCAGCTGGGCTGGGGCAGGGCCGGGTGCTCTGGGACAGCAGATGGAAGCAAGGAGCGGAGCCACAGGAAAGCTGTGGCTGCTGTTTGCCTCCAGGGCTTTGGTTTTGCTCTTACTCAGGCCAAAGTCAACCCTCCCCAGCAGCTGCAGAGCTCGTGTTTCTCTGTGGTGCAAACAGCAGCCAGAGGAGCTGGCACCACTCAGAGCCGTGCCCGGCCAGGCACCGCTGACCCGGGGACTGACTCTGGCCGAGGGGCTCTGCGGCGTCTGCACAACATCCCTTCCTGGTGGCAGCCACCACAAAGGATGGGCCATGCGTCCCAGTGGGGTGAGAGGAGCCCGTGGGTGCCCCCGACCCCTCTGAGACGAGAGCAGGAGCCCTGGCCCGGGGGAGCGGGAGCGCTGGGGAGACTCTGGCTGCAGACCCACAGCTCTGGGGCGCTGGGCAGGAGCAGAGGGACCCATGAGGGGCAGAGGCAGAGAAGGGTGTTGGTGCACCCCAGCAGAGCTGGGATGGGTGCTGGGAAGCAGCTGGTGGTGCACGGTGCCGTGCCAGCGTTCTGGAGGCTGCAGGGCTCTGGGATCTGCTGCTGGCCCCAACAGCTCTTGCCGTGCAGCCCTTCTGCGCAGGGGCTGTGGCACAGCCAACCCCAGGATGTGTTTCCGTGCGGGGAGCAGCCAGGAAGCCACCATGGCCGGGAGCGAGCTCCTCCTGTGCTCCAGAGCTCACCGGCCATCACCACCCACTTGCCCCCAGGGTCCCGGGGGTCCTGGCCCCAGCCCAGGAGGCTGCCCCGTGGGGCACGAGGGACGTGTTTGTTCATGTCAAACAGCTCCCAGCTCACTGGCAACGAGCGGGGAGCAGGAGCAGAGGATAAAAGAACCAGCAGCTCAGGGACAAGGGCAGAATAAATCTGCATAAATACAAATGAGGAGAATATTTATTTCTCTCTTTTCTGAGGCTGCTTTAAATTGCAAGAGAGGCACCGGCCCGTCAGGGCTGGGCAGGGCTTAGGCTCGGCCCCAGGGCCGTGGCTCCTCGTGGTTCCCTACCTTTCCAGCAGACTTACTTATCTATTAGATATTCTTTGCATGCAAGTTCATCCGGTAGCTGATGGGAGATAAATAACAAACCCCCTGCGAACACAAAAATCCGTTGGCAGTTTGGAAAGAAACCAACCCACGAGCTGAATGCAGATGAAGAAAACCCCTTTTTATTGCAAGGAGAAACAGGAGGGGTGTGAATCCGCCTCACCCACAATGCAACACATCCAAATCCACAGGGAGATGACAGCCAGGGTAGGGATTGCTCTGCTGGGCTCCAAGCGGAGCTGTCTGGGAGCGGATCAGCTACGGACTTGCTGGGGTTAGCGCACAAGCCCGTTATGCCTCTTTTTACTGGTATGAAATCACTGGAAAGACCAAAAATTCCTTCTGAAATGGTAAACTAATGAAGAAGCAGAAGGAGAGCAAAGACAAAGCATTTATATTCCATCAGCATTTGTCCCTTTTCTCTCTTCCCTTCATGGGAATTTGGTGCTGTTGGTGCAAACTCACCAATTCCCGCGGGGTGGCTGCGTGGGGACCGAATCCCTGCGGCCAGCCAGGACCTTCTGGTCCAGCACCAGGAAAGTCTCCTCTGTGCTGAGCAATTCCCTACCCAAACCTCAGCCCTGGCCCTGGTGACACTCGGGTCTGTGTGGGGAAGGGCAGGAGGGGCAGGGCAGCACCTCTGCCCGTGGTTGCCGTGATGAGGGGCTTATGGCCGGGATAGCCGGGAGAGCACGTGGGCAGGAGCTGGGGCTCCTGCCTCTGGCTCTGCTGCCAGCAGTGCTGTTGGCATGGCTAATCACCAGCACAGCTAACCACCAGCACGGCTAACCACTGGCACAGCTAACCACTGGCACAGCTAACCACCGGCACGGCTGACCCTGGGCTGGTTGGAGACACCAGTCTGATAAGGCTGAAATGTAATGCAGAAATAGTGGATTTTCTTGGTTGAGCTTCTCCATTTTCACGTCTTTTCTCTGTGTTTAAGTCATCTTCTTCCATTCCCTCCTCCTCCTCCTTGGGCAGGGGCACCTGGGGGGATGCCAGAGCTGAAGTTTTGGGTGGCACAGAGCTGGAGTGGCAGCCTGGTGCTCCCGTCACCTTCCGCTGCCTGGTGGCAGGGTCAGCCCCGTGGGCTCGTCTCACCCAGCCCAGGCACCGGCACACCCAGCAGTGGAGCTCCAAGCCCGGTCCCCAGCCAGCACGTCATCCTTACCCCATGGCGCTGTTGGCCCCGCAGCTACAGGATGCTCCCAGGACTGATGCCTGCAGCTGGGGAAGAGGGATCCAGGTCAGGTCACCCCATCCCCGTCCCCCCACGCCCCAGCAGTCCCTACCAGTGGAGCCGGGTTCTGCCGCCCGAGAGCCCCCGGCTTTACAGGCAGAGGCGATGCAGTGCCCCGAGGAATACACCTCTGGGGAGGCTGGGACGGCTCCCAGCCCTCCCCTCCCTCCTCGCTGTATTAACGCTGCATGCGTATGAGGCTGAAACCTCTTCCAATCACCTCTGCAAATATTAATTAATCCTCGCAGCATCCGGAGGACCATTATTCACTCCTATTAAGTAAATACTGTTAAATCCTTTTATGAGAGGTGAAGTGCCTTTTCCGGGGCTATGCGGGGCATAAGCAGCAGCGCCTAGACTTTGTCTCATGCCCGGAGCTATGAGCGCAGCAAAGCAGCTGCTGCTCAGGGGTGAACCTGCCCGTGCCCGAGCTGGGGGATATCGCTGAGGTCTGGGGACCCCAACTGCTCCGCAGCACCGCTGCACCGTGTGGGGTGCAAGCACTTTGTGGGACCAGCCTGAGCTGCATCAGCACCCCGCAGCCTCGGCTGCGCCCCAGGCTGTGGGGACCCGCTCCCCGCTCTTGGCCACTGAATCGCACACAGCCCCACTGCCCTGCTCTGGCTCGCAGACACCGTGGGGATCCCCATCACGGCACCAGGGCTGGACTTACTCTGAAGGAGCCAGTTGATGAAGGTGGTTGGGAACGGGGAATTCTGCAAAAAACCAAGGAGGCGTTAAAATGTGTGGCTGTGGAGGTGGTGGCAGGTGGGAGGGCGGGTAAGGGGACTGGGGAGGGGATGCGGCTGTACCTGCAAATCCATCTCCATGACGTGCTGGGATGTCACCGGCAGATTGGAGAGAGCCGAGTAGAGTTTCCCCAGGAGCCCAAAGGTGAAGAAGCCTGGGGAGAGGGAGAGGCCGTGGGGCTGGGCAGGGGCAGCTGCCCATCCAGGAGCCTGCCAGGGCTGCGCTGGCAAGTGGAGCCTTGCCAGAGCCTGGGAGAGCGTTGTCCTTGCCCGGCGATGTCCCCAGCACCAGAGCAGGAAAAGCCCCCCATCCTCTGCGGGCCTCCAGCCTCGGGGTGTTTTGGGTACATGGGGACAAGGTTGCAATGAAGCAGCAATTGTGTCTGTGCGGGACTCGAGGTGAACAGGGTTGGGGAGGGAAAACCCCCGGCTCTGCGGGGGGGTCCTGGCAGCGCCGCCTCTCTTGGCACAGCTCGGCTCTGGCTGCAGTTAGAACCCCCACCGTGAGAGCAGCAGGACCAGGATGCTTCCGTGGTGTCAGGCAGCAGGGTGGGGGGAGAGCCGGGACTGTGCCACCCGCAGCAGCTTTGCTGGCAGAGCCGCTCCCTGCAGAGCAACTCCTGCCACGGCCCCAGCTCTCCTGAGGACACCCGCTGCCCGTGGAGACAGCTCGACGGGCAGAACTCCAGCGTCCCTCCAAAAATTAATACAGGAAAGAAAATTTAACAACTTACGGTTGAGTAACTGCAGCTTCATATTGATGATGCTGACCCAAGTATTCACAACTGGGCAAAGCTGCAACGGTAACAAGTGGCACAACCTTGGTGAGAGCATCGGCGTGCAGCAACGCACCGACCTCCCAGCACCTGCGTTCCACAGACTTTAAATCGGGATGGAACCACCAGCTCCTACAGCAGAGTTTCCTCCATGGAAAAAGAGCAATTTCAATTGCTCAGCCCTCTTCTCGAAGGGACACCGGTTCTATTCCGCAGAATAAAAGGTTTTCTAACAAGCGCCTTTTCTCCCGGTGAGGCTGTCGCTCCTGCTTACCACGCCGCTCGGCACCAGGAGGCGTTTCAGAAAGCAATTGGTTACGAATTATCCCGTAACGTTGCATGATGGCATTGGAATTACTTCTAACAAATAAGTCCTGACTGCATGGAAGATCAAGGCGGTCTGTGGAATTCACTTATGGGGTGTGGGCGCGTGGCCGCGCGCACACGGGTCTGTCTGCATGTGCGCGCATCTGCCAGACAACCACAGCCAGAGCGATTCCAGCTGAGGAGCAGCTTCTCACAGCGACTTTCAGGCACTCACCAGTGTCGGCACGAGCGACCGGAGGGTGTAGTTCAGCAGACGGCTCACCAGGTTGGTGAGGAAGCTGGAAAGGGAGAAAGACAAACGTTACCAGGGAAGTCGTCAAAACCCGGGCTCAGCACCAGGGTGAATCCGAGCTCCTCCGCACTGCTGTGAGCCCCCAAGGGGAGCACCCGCTGCCTCCCCCTCTCGCTGATGTCGGGAGGTGCTGCAAGCCCACAGCTGCCCCCGGCTTCAGTGGGAGCTGCAGATGCTCAGGGTTTTGTTGTCCGGTTCTCACAATCTGACCGTTACCGTGCGAATCCGTGCCCAGATTTGGACTGAGATCTCACCTCACTGCCACCGTGCAAAGAGCTGCCCCAGGGCTGGTCCTGCCCGTTATTTTAACTGTTTCCCCGTGCACACACCGACATCCCACCCCTGTGCAGGTCTCTCAAACAATACTGGCTTTTCGATGCCAAACTCCTGGTTTCCTCATGGCTGGACAATGGAGCTGCCATTTACGCTGCATTTTGCTGCATTAACCTCCTCTGGGGAGTGCTGGGTGGTCTCAGGTCTGGAAATCAGAGCCTGGCCGGGCAGCTCAGGGCTGAGGAAGGGAGAAACCTGCAGCCCTACACCGGGGGTCACGGCCAAGCCCAGGGGGGTCAGGCTCAGCTCCTGCCTGTGAAGGATGACCCTTGCAAGCCACCTCGGGACATCTCTGCACAGCTGCTTGTGTCACAAGCCCGGAGCTGGTAAACACTCCCACACTCACCCCTTCCGCAGGTTGATGGTGAAGCCACTGAGAAGGTTGCTGCAATCCTTGATCACCAGCTTGAGGTCATCAGGGGTGTCCTGGGTCAGCGCGATGTGTGACGTGATGTTTGCTTCTACCGAGGATCCGCTCAGGAAGTTAAAAATCCTGAGAAATAAGGAAGGTGCTTGGAGTGTTGTGGAGAGCCCGAAGCAGCAGAGAGGATGGGGTCTGTGGCCGAGCTGCAAGCCTGGGCTTGGCCAGGACAACGGTCCCTCGCTTAGCAGCCCTGCTCACCCTGGGAAGCGGAGCACCAGCTTTGAGTACAGGTTCAGCACGAGCTCACCCCCACGAAGGACCTGCCACGACACTCGGACGTTCTCAAGGTTCAGCACCTTCAACCTGGGTGTTGACACCAAAGCAAATCCACATTGAGGTGGCAGGATCAGCAGGAGCAGACCCTGCAGCCCCATCTTGTCCTGTTCATCGTGTGACCTGTTACCTCTGTGGATATTCCCAGTCAGAAGTGAAGATGGGGAAGGACCAAACCCTGCTCCAACCTCAAAGCAGGGTCAGGTTGCTCAGGGCTGTGTCCCACTAAGTTTTGACCATCTCCAAGGGTGGAGATCTCCCCACCTCTGGGATGCCCATCACAGTGTCATGGGGAAGATTTTCCCATCTCTGGTTGGAGTTCCCCCAGTCACAGCTCCTCACATGAGCTGCGAGCCCAGGACTGGTGGTTTGTATGATGGGGAGGGCCTGGTCCCCTGGAGCACCCCATTAGGGGATCTTGTCCTCTGAATGTGATTTGTTACCCTGCAGGGAGCACCACCGCTGTGCTTCTGCTCGGACTTACCAGCCGAAGCGTATTGGCATTTGAGGGACTCCATTACCCAGCAGTCCTCCACCCAGCAGTCCTCCTTCGCCCAGCAGACCTTCACCCAGAAGTCCATCGAGACCAAGCAGACTTCCATTGCCTAGAAGACCTCCTTTTCCAAGCAACCCTGTGCCAAGCAGACCCTTCTCTCCAAGAAGGCTGTTATTGTCAAGGAGGCCATTGCCGAGGAGGCCATTGCCAAGGCCTTCCCCACCAAGGATGCCTGTGCCTGTACCTTCTTTTCCAAGCAGCCCTGTGCCAAGCAGACCTTTATCTCCAAGAAGGCTGTTATTGTCCAGGAGGCCATTGCCAAGGAGACTATTGCCAAGGCCTTCCCCACCAAGGATGCCACTGCTGCCAGGAGGTCCTCCTGTAACAGTCAAACCTCCGTTACTCTTCTGGCTTTCCCTGCTCAGAAGCCCTCCTCTCCCAAGCACACCCATGTCAAGTGGACCTTCCTCACCTAGGAGTCCTGTGCCAAGGATCCCAGATCTGCTGGATTCATTTCCCGCATCAAGGAGACCTCCACTTTCTTCTCTACTTGGGCTTCCTTTGCCCAGGAGGCCAGTACCAAGGACCCCACCTTCACCAAGAAGTCCTGTGCCGAGCAATCCATCTTTTTTGCTGATGAGACCTTCACCACTGAGAAGACCAGTACCAAGCAGACCTGCACCAAGAAAATCCCAGTTACTAATCAGACTCCCACTGTTGGAGAGATTTCATTGACAGGAAAGGTTGGTTCAGCTCCATTAGGTCGACCTGCTTGTGAGGTCTCATGGGGACATCTGAGCACCCTTGAGCAAGGTTGGATTCCCTATGGAGCTGAACCCACTGGGAGGCAGGTCCCTGATGAGCAGAGGGATGCTCCATGAGTCTGACATGGCACAGTACACACCAGGACCAAGGCAGGTGCATGGCCTCCTGGTCCTTGACACTTCCCCAGGAAACATGGAAAACCTTTGAGCTCACCGGCTTTGGGTTGTGCTGGGACAAGGACACTGCCCAGGCTGAGGCCCTGGGAGGGTGGCAGGAGGCCTCCGAGAAGGACGAGACACCAGAAGGACAGCATCTCCTGACCCGGTACCTGTGGAGAGACCCACATCAGCCCAAGCACCAGTCCCACCACACAGGAACCTGCAGCTTGGGCACCTCCATCTGTCACATATGTTGCCTCAGGGCGGTGGGGCAGGTCACCCCTGGACATGCAGCACCCAGGCACCATCCCCCCAGCCCCAAGGGACCAGCTCAGACCCGCAGCACCCTTTTCCCACCCAGAAAGGTCAAACTGCTTCTGGTTCTCAGGGAGCAACTGAAGCACAATGATGTGCTGCTCCAGAGTCGCTGATGTCTCCATGACCTGCCGGGCTACCCCACTGCAGAGCTGGGCAAATGACACTGCAGGGATGCTCGGAGCGAGAAAACAGCATTTTAGAGAGCAAGAGGGATGGAGATGAGGCAGGAGGACCTTGGGCTGTGGGAAGACGGACAGCTTCCGACTGCACTGAAATGGCCCTGAGAGGCGAGCGCTCAGAGGGGCACAGCCGGATAAAAAATGGTGTGTGCCAAAGCCCCGTCCTTCTCCCCGTTGTGAAGAACATCCTGTGCTGTTAAAGCTAAAAGCTCAGCCAAA
Organism: Bucorvus abyssinicus; assembly: GCA_009769605.1. Taxonomy (NCBI): domain Eukaryota; kingdom Metazoa; phylum Chordata; class Aves; order Bucerotiformes; family Bucorvidae; genus Bucorvus; species Bucorvus abyssinicus. The sequence continues at coordinate 723,925 of CM020047.1, forward strand.
ATCAGAGGCACTTTTCCGTGGGCAGGTTGTTTGTTTTTCTCGTCTTGCTCCATTCAGGCTGTGAAAAGAGCCCGTTTTCCCGGTGTTTGAGTTCAAGGACCTGGCGTCCCCGCATGAGCTGGACGTCTTGGGGTTGCAACCAGCACTGCGGAGTGTTTGTTTATGCACAGAAGAGTGTTTGCAAGGTGAAGAAAAGAGGCACCCGCCAAAGCGCTGCCGAGGTCCCGGTTTAAGGCAGCGCCCGCCTGCGCAGCCCACGTCCCCAGCCGGACACGCTGGCCGGTCTCTTCTGAGACAGACAACGGACGGGCTGCGGACTGCGGCGTGTCAGCACTGGGAAATAACGTTATCTGGGTCAGGCTGAACAACTTTGTTAACGGTTCAGATGCTTTAAAAAAACCCTCTATGACAGTTCTTGGCACAATTAAATTAGACTTTCATTCACTAGCCCGTCTCCTACAGTCCCCCTTTGATCGGCACGTGATGACGCGCCGCTCCCGTAGATGTGATTATCGAATGGGGAGAAGGAGAGAGGCTCGAGCAGCTTCCACTGAAACTCCTGTCAAATAAAATCAGCGGGATTTGTTGGAGGGTCTCTGCAGGACGTGTGCAGCATCCTGAAAGGATGCTGAAACGGTTGTCAGGTCTTTTGGAAGAGCTCTTAGAAAATGTGACAAAGCGTCCAACCGCCTCCGCGGTTACTGACAGTAACTCACCGGTTACCTCCGTGGTCGCGCGCGGTTAAGAGAGCTGAACATTGTGCACACGCAAAAGGCGCGTGTGGCTTTGCAGAAAAACAGTTGTTGTGTAACAGCTGAGATGGGACCTGATAAGCTGAGAATTGTTCTGGATTCTGGTCACCAGGAGCAGGAAGAAAATCCTGGTCGTGTCTGTGTCTCGATCATAGTAACAGACATAACAACAACCAAAGTTAACAGGGAATTCAACAAGCAAGAGCTCTACCAGCTTTAAAAATTAATTCTCATCTATTATTAAATGCTGCTACAGAAATCAAAGGAAAACATCATTAAAATTCTCGCTCTTAAAGCCGAGTTACACTCTGCTGTAGGTCATCTAACGGGAGCAGGAGCTCGGTGCCCGCGGTGCTGCTTACCTGGAGCCCTCCAACGTTGTGGTGCAGCTGCCCGAGCGGCTGGCGGCGGCAGCTTTTATACCCCTCCGATGGCACAAACCGGGAAAGTCCAGGGGAGGATGAAGCAGGGATAGTTCCTCCTCGCTGGCTGTCGGGTGTGAAGCTGCACCAGCTTGACCCCGCATGACACACACAGCAGTGCTGGACCATGGCCAGCAGCACCCAGCGAGCCCACAGCTCACCCCCTCCCCTCGGGCCAGGTGCCACCGCACCCTGGGTGCCCATGGGCTCTCCTGCCTGGCCGGGGCATGCTGCCAGCCCACTCCCTGGGCTTGTCCCCTCCTGCTCCCTCTGACTTTCAAGCCAGGGCACACCTGAGACAGCGAGGTCTGAGGGTCCAGCAAGGCAGCCCCCGGGACAGGGGCTCCCGTCCCTGGGCAGGGGATGCTCTGGATCAGGCCCCCTCCAGCCCAGCACCACGCAGCTCCTTGCACATGACCACGGTCGTGGCAGGGACACGGGCTGTGGCACAGGTGGTTGTGGCTGCTCATGGCTACTCGGCGTCTCTCGCTTTGCTGTGATCCCTCATCTCCCCCGTCTCCTCTCAGCATCTCCAAATTTCCATGGGACACACAGACCTCAGAGCATCCCCTGAGCATCGCGGTTCCTGAGAAAACCCCAAAGCAGCCGGGGTGAAGGGGGTGCCACAGGGGGACGGGGATGCTCCGGGGGCTCTGGCTGAGCAGAGGGGCCCAGGGTCGGTTCGGGGCAACTCCGCTCAGGGGATGCTCCATCGTATTCAGCAGAGCTCGAGAGTCTGAGTGAGAGGTGAGCAATTACCTCCCAACAAGTTAATTACATACAGAAACAGCACAAGGCTGATTAAAAAAAGAAAGTTATCATGAAGTAAAGAGTGTGTGGATTCACGGCATAGCAGCTGCTCTGGGAAAACTGCCTGTCCCCCAGAGGGACGCAGGAGATGGCTTGTGCCTCCAGGAAAGATCTTGGCAGTTTAAAGGAGGCTTGAGAGAAAACAAAATAAAATGGGGAAATAAATGCAGAGGAGAAGGGAAAAGGAGCATGAAATATATCAGAAAAAACTGAGTCTGAGGTTCCAGGTAGTTTTCAGGATGGATCTGGGCTGGGCAAAGGCAGGACAGTCTCCAAGGCAGAAATTTTACAGTTGTCCCTGCTATTCCCTTTCCCCAGGAGCAACAGAAGGCTTCAGAGCCCTGAATTAACCAAGGCATCATTGCTTCCACAGGGAAAGAGCCCACGCACAAATAAATGGTGTGGCTCGTGCAGAGCTCACAGGCATCGATGGGTGATTTACTCCTGTGTCCCCCAGTGCCCCTGGGACAGAGCCCCAGTAAAGCCCGGGGCAGAAGGTGACATGTGGTGTCCTTAGGATGACCAAGGGACCCCACAGCTTTGGGTCTGGACTGACATGTCCGGGCGTAACATGGCATTTGCTGGCAGACAGCTCTCTGCCCACCCTGAGCTGGGTGTCAGGGGGGCACAGCCAGGATGGGCAACTGGGCAGGGGACTGCAGCTCTCCCACCCACCACGGCTGGGGTCCCCAACACAGCAGGCTCTGTCCTGAGCCCCTGGGCTTCCCCAGAGCTGGGCACCCCACAGGCTTGAGCACCCACTGCAGCTGCAGAGAGGACTGGACTTTATTAAACCCAAGCATGAGAACACAAAATACACCCACGTCCTTCTGAGCATCCATAAGACAGTCCAAAACACAACATTTGGAGGCAAACACCGCTGTGCTCCTCCTGTTCCAGGCCATGCAGGCGGGATGCAACATTTGCAAGGAAAAGACCAAGCTGCTGTTCTGCTTCGTTAGGTATGAAGAGGAATGTGGGGGGGTCCTTCAGGCAGGCTGGGCTCCCACCCCTCCGGGGGTGGACAGGGAAAACTAGGGAGTCGCTTCCCAGCCTGGTGTCCCCAGCTCACGCCGACAGCACGAGGAGATCCTGGAGAAGCAAAGGGGTCACATTCCTTCTGAACATCGTCTGTGCAAGTGACAGGCGTTGCCTTTGCTCCGGAGCGGAGCTGAGGTGCCCTTGTGGAAACCTCGGGAACGCCCGAGCACTTACTTCGATGACGTCAATATCTGCGTTGGTGAAGTCGATGTTCATCAGCCTGGGGAGGGGAATCCCCGCGCCCAGCACATCTGCAGGTCACCAGACAGCCCAGCTCAGCACCGTGGGAGGGGAGGTCACTGCCGAGCTTCTGCCTGAGGCTTGGTCCCCAACTCCATCCTCCCTGGACACAAACCCCTCCCTCCACGAGCACAAAGCTCTCTGGACAGGCTTTGTGTCGTGGGACTCAGCGGTTCCTCAGAACATTTGCCATTTGCTCCTGCCTGCGGCAGCAGGAGCCGCGATGCCGGCACAGGCAGAGAGCTGCTGCCCAGATCAAGCTCCCCCCGGCAGGGAGGTGGGTCCCACTGGCTCCTGTTCTACGGTGAGGTGGGTCACACCTACTGAACTCATCGTACAGCCCAGCACACGCAAGTAGGTGGATGAGGCATAAGAGCTCCCTTACTGTTCATCGCGGGCAGGAAGGCAACGTCGAAAATCTGGCCAATGAGCATCTCCAGGATCGAGACCTGTAATGCGGAGAGAGAATGGTCGCTTAGTGCCACCGCTGTCCCATGGTCAGCCCGGCCTCGCCCTGTCCTCAGGCACGTGGGGTGTTCTGCTCACACCAGCTAAACCCCACTGGAACCCTCGGTGCTGCAGCTCCACCCCTGTCAGATGCAAACTCCCAATTTCACAGAAATGGGACTTCAAGAATTCTGTGGTCGATTTTTAGTCCCAAAATAACGCCATTCCACAGGCCCCTTCCCACTGGTGATAGAGGTGCCTCCAGTAACTGCCACTGGAAACCAAACGTGCCCTGTCTGCAGGGGTCTTGCAAGAGGGGAGCCCAGGATCTCTCCCAAATTTGCCATTGTCCCCTACAAGGCACCAGGATGAGCCTCCCCAGGTGCCTCCCGAGGGCACGTCGTGGGCATGTGTGTTATGTCCTGTGGTTCACCGAGGAGCCCCAAACCTCTCCCTCTCAGAGAGGATTTCTCCTGAAAATTGCTCATGGATCATCCATGAAAAAAATTCCATCTCTGGAGGTGACCGAAAGGTGCTGTTCAAAATATGACACAGCCATTACACCGAAATTGGCCCATATTTCTCCCCAGCCAGTGTCTATCCACACTTTGCTTTCTGCAATAGATTTCGTGTGTTGCTGAGGCTGCTCATGTTCTTACATCAAAACCACCGATGGATGAAGACACCAAGGAGAGAACAGCCCTGCAGGAGGAAGCAGAGGTGAGTAAAGCCCGAGCAGTTCCTCTGGTGTCCTAGCCCTGTAGACTCCCTCGTTACACAGCCCAGGAGGTCCCACACCCATGGCCACCCTGGCCACCCCCCAGATGAAGACCAGTGTCCTACTTCTCCAGGCTGACGCCGATCTTCAGCTTGTTGTCCTCGACTGAAAACTGAGCCAGCAAGGAGGTGTCCTGCAGTCAGACAGAGAGGACAGGGCAAGGGTGGCTCCTCCAGCCCTTGCCCAAGCTGCAGCCCAGCCGTGTCACGTTGGGTGCAGGTCCCGTCTACCACACCCCTGCACCCGCCGTGTGGGGAGGGGGAAACTGCAGGAGGGATCTCTGCATAGGTTGTTCCTTCATACATACAATATTCAGGAGGAAGAGAGACTTCTGGACATTGTTTGGGTGGATCACCATCACCTCTGCTGCAGCCGTGAGCTGGATCACACCCTTATTTTTCTTTAAGGTCACCACCGGTGCTTCAGGGACTGCAACTTTCAGCAGCAATTCACGGGACTCGGGGTAGATCTTGAAAACCTGTCAGCATCCAAAAGTGAAAGTTTCTGCTGGCAGGGGCCGTAACCAGGAGCCGCAGAGCAGGCTGCCTGCTCCGGCAGCACCTGCACCGTGCTGCTCTGGTCTGATCCTGGATCACGCCGGCCCAACAAGTCAAGGGGCTGAAGTGAAGCTCAGTTGGCTGTGAGCTCAGCCCTGCTGAGAGCATCTCGTCCTGGCTGCAGGAGCACTCACAGCCCCGCAGGCAGAGCAGCCGCGAGGCTGGTCTGTGACCCGAGAGAGCTGCAGAGGACGGGGTGACAAACGGGAGCCTGGCCTGGCCTGTTTTCCAGTTTTGTACCTAAGCTGGAGCTGGCTCAGGTCCGTGGGACATCTGGGATGTGCCTCTGAGGAGGAAGGGACAGGGAGACCTCCCTTGCCCCAGACACTGCTCCTCTGACCAGGTTACTTGCAGTGCAAGGGGGAACCAGGACTCACCGAGGGAACCAGGGCTCCGAGGGTCGATGTTGTGAGCAGCGGGAGCTCAGGGAACTGTGACGAAGAGAGAAATGGTGCCCGTGTGTGTGGTGGCTTTCAGCAGAACCCGCTCTCACCAGTGATGAGGCTTTTACCACATAAGATAGCACCTTGCCTAAGGTAGCAAAGACCCTGACAGAGGTGCTGAGACATCACACGGCGGGACCAGCCTGCGCACTGCATGGCTGGCAGCACCGAACCAGAGCGAGCCGTGCTCCCCGCTCACCGTGCCGGTGGAGATGTCCAGGTCCAGGGCACCCTCCTCCTGCAGCACGGACAGCACCGAGCTGAGGAAGTTCACAGAGAGGCCCAGCTGGGAGGAGCTGTTGTCCACCATGGGTGGCAGGGGTGGCATGGGGACCCGTGGGGGCATGGGGACAGCTTCTGGCTTTCCCAGCGGATAATCCACCAGGCCTCCTGCCTCTTGCCCAACAACGGTCTGGAGTTACAGGGGGAGGAAACACAGGCCAAAATGTTTGCAATATTTGTCTTTACGATTAACTTCATGTTCCTTCAGTATGAAATAGCTGCACACACGACCACGCCAAGTCAGGCTCTGTGACACTTCCTCCTCCAGAAGGTCATGAAACACAAATGCTGCACTCTCCCATGACAGCAGCAGCAGCAAGAGCAGGGCTCTGAGCCAAGACCTCCCCAAGCTTTCCACAGCAACCTCAGAGCCCACTGCTCAGGTGTACGTGGCCCAAGATGTTCCTGAACCCATCCCAACCCATCCCAACCCTTGCACGTAAATGGAAGGAGAAGATGCATAACTTACATTCAAGTCTACCTCAAGGAACTGGCCAGTTACCAGGGGAAGGCTGGACACGGTGTACTGGATACTGCCCAGCACACCCAGAGGCACCAGTGCTGGGGGGAGAGGAAGGGAGTCAGCGATTCCCTGCTGGACGCGATTGCAAATACCCCCTCCCCTGCCCGGCAGCTATTCTTCTCCCAGCAGACCCCTGGCTTGCAGGTGGACTCAGGGCAGCCCTTGGCCCTGGCTCAGTGCTCTGTGCTGAGCAGTATAAAGCCGTAGGAGACGTGCTTTCCCTAACAAGCAGTGTCAGTGGAGGGGAACACAACATGTCCTCACACAGCCAGAGCAGAGGTGACATGAGGGGCAAGGCAGGGCAAGACGTGGGACCCACCACATACTCACAGTTCACAAGTCCCAGCTTGTCATTGACGAGTCCCAGAGCGACGTCAACCACCGGGCAGAGCTGTGGGAGCCGGGAAGGGATGGTGAGGAACCTGCGGTCAGAGCCAGGCAAGGACCCGCAGCCCAGCTCGGCTCCACCGCGCTTCCCCTGGGAACGGGAGCAGCGGGTGCATGAGGTGGCAGTCCCCACCTGTGACCCCATGGTGCTGCCGAGGCTGCACCATCTCCGGATCCAGCCCCGAGCACCTTGCCCTTTGCTGGGGAAGCGGGGTCAGGACTGGGTCCCAGAAGCCCATATGGGTCAGCTGGGACTTTCAGCGGGGAAGAGATTCAATGAGCCCATAAACGGTCCAGAGCATCATCAGAAACCCCCAGGGACTTGGACAGAGCTGTGCCGGCCTCGCTGACCTTGCATTTGGGTGGAGGGAGCAGCTTCTTGCAAGCAGATGGAGGCACGGCACATGTCCCCCACTAATCCCAAACCACTGGGTGGGCAGGTGGACGCAGCAGTCCTGGGACAGCGGCCACGGTCCAGGACATGAGCAATGCCACAGGCAGCTGCGTTGCAGCTTTTCAGGCTGGCTGCTCCTCTCCAGGTTGGAGGATTTTTCTGACTTACCAGATTAGGAAGAAGTCTGTTCAGGAGTCTTGCCAATAAATTATCCACAATGGGGAGCAGGCTGTGGAAAAATAAAGGAGCACCATGAAACAAACCTGCTGCAAAGTAAATGGCTCTTGTTAAACAATTCCCTGTGAAGAGCGTGAAGCACAGACCTCCTGGAGCAAGGCAATTGCAGCAGCAAAGTGAATCCTGTGTGCCTGGGTTTGGCGGAGATGAGCGTAATTTGCATCCCAAAATAGCCAGGGGGAAATTTATTGCTGCCTTTTATATCTACTGGTGCATGGTCTCCTTAAATGAGCAGAAACATCCTCAGCCCAAATGGTCACTGTGATTTACACACCACGTGCTTATGTCCCAGAAGACCCCCTGCAATGTCAGTTAAAATGACCCCGTGGTGAGGTGGCTCACGCCGGCGGGTGAGGACACCTCTGTCACTCACCCTCTCAGGAGTCTGATTTTAATGCCGCCAAGGAGGGTGTCGCATCTCTCTGTCACCAGTTTGGGGTAGCCCGTGCCATCCATGGTCAGCTTGACCTTTGCCGTGATGTTCACTTCCACTGTGATGTCAAGCAAACCCAGGAGGCTGTGCCAGGGGACGGGAGCGACCTTCAGAGGAGCAGCCGCTTCCCGGCAAACAGGAGCAGCGTCCCACCCCGGAGACACCCCTCATGGAGGTGTTTCCACTGGGCCTGGGGGCACGGCTGGCACTGCCACCAGCACCAGCCCGACCTACCACTTGCCATTGAGGGCCAGCCGGGTGTAGAGATTGAGGTCGATGCCGATGCCAGGCAGGAGCCGGAGGGACGTCCTGGGGAGTGTCAGCTCCGTGATCCTCAGCCTGCAGGGATAGTGAGGGGGACACCACGAGGGATGGCTCTGAGCCCAGCACCCCAGCACCCGGGCTCTGCCACTCACGCAAAGCCACAGGCGTGGGCGAGTCAGCGGCCGGTTAGACTAGAAACGGCAAAAGGTACCAAGTTTTCTCAGCAATTTCCCCATTTCAGTTATTTTCCAGTTTTACCAGAAGGTTGGTTCTAGTTGCCTTGTTAGTGCATCTGCTTGTGCTGGGCTGCAGACACGAGTTAACACCAGCCGGTGGCAAACGCATGAGTGTTGGCTTGGCAGCAGCTGCTGCCCAGGGCCAACGCGTGGTTCCTGCACCCTCTATGGGCAAGAGCCCTTCAACTCCTGTTCCCTTTAACTTCCCGTGTGCAGCTCAGGAGGCCCCTTCACGGCCGGCGATGTGAACCTGGCGGGACTCTTGGCCGCCCAAAGCATCGGCTCCAAAGCAGATCTGAGCATCTACTGAGGCACCACCACTCTCCCCGCAAAGAACACGGAGGTTCTCCCCCACTGCAAGGAGACAGGATGGTGCTGTCCTTACCCGGTGAGCCCCTGGACGGTGCTGAGCAAGCCTTCTTCCCCGAGGACACTGAGTAGGCCGCCACCTTCCAGCTGCCCTCCATTGCCCAGAAGCCCTCCTCTGCCAAGAAGGCCACCGTGGCCACCAAGGATTCCTACTCTGCCGAGGAGACCTCCATCACCAAGCAGACCTCCTTGTCCCAGCGCTCCTCCATCAGCCCCCACGTGTACGTCATCCTTGGGAACATCTCCACCAGCTGCCAGCCAGTTTCTGGGAGGGTTTCTGGGCCCTTCCCCATAAGCACCTCCACCCAGCAAGCCACCCCTGGCATCAGCCCCTCCACCAAGCAGACCACCAGTCAGGCCCCCCAGCAGCCCTCTGCCACTGCCGCCCAGCAAACCGCCAGTAATTCCACCAAGCAGACCACCTCCGCCCCCACCAGCACCAAGGAGACTTCCTCTGAGGTCACCCAACAAGTCTCCACTGTCATCTGTGCCGGGACGTCCTCTCCCGAGCGGCACCTCTCCGAGGGCCCTTTGGAGGACGTTGCTTTGCATGAGTGAGCCTGTAAGAGCTGGAAACATCACCCGCCGCCAGCCTGTGGGTTGGGCTCTCCATGACCATCGCTGCCTATCCTAGTCCCATCCACCCACCATCGCTTCTTCCCATATATGATGCAACAAGCAAAGGGCTTTGGGATCCAGGAGGCCCCTTGTCAAGGCCTGTGTGGAGCAGCTCAGGGGAATTTGTCGTAAGACAGCAAATGGTGTGGCACGGGTGCACGGGTTGGGCACTGTTAAGTCCTAAACGTGAGATAATTGAGGCACCATGTGGCTCACAGCTCCGGAGCAGTGCCAGGAGGAGCAATCCCACCATCTCAAGCAGTGCCGCTCTCCTTTTAGGAGCCTGGCCAGTTGGAATTGTAATTAATTAAAAAATTACTCTGGGCTCAGTTTGGAGGGAGAGGTTTGCACCCGAGCCTCATGTTCTTCCCCTTCCACGTGCCACTCCTCTCCCTTCCCCAGGTGATCCAATAGTTCTCTGCTGGTACCACAGCATCAACCCCCAAGGACCACCATTGGTTGACATTTCCCAGGGTCCCACTAAGAGGAAGCAGTGACTCACCATTGCTTAGAACACCCTGGCTGAGCCTGAGGACGGCATCTTTGGGCTGGCTCAGTGCCGGGGTGAGCAGGGCACACAGGAGGGCAATGCCCAGAGCCGCTGGCATGGTGTCTTCTGCTCGGCTGTGGGTGCTGCAGGACCTGGGGAAAGACAACGGGAGAAGAGTCGGAATGGGCTGGGCGACCCTCTGGAGATAAGGGGAGTCAGATATTTAGAGCTGGGTGAAAATTTTTTGAGTGAACAGAAAATGTGAGCTTTAGGAGGAGCAAGCCAGGTCACCCGTTAGAACCACACTCGGCAAACAGCCCTGGGGACACACGAAGGGGGATGAGGAGAGCCCATACGCACTGTGTCTGCTGCAACTGCTCCACACCAGCTTCTGCACAACCCCAGCACCTGTTTGATGTTGCTATTCACGGGCACCCCTGGTCACTGCGACACGGTTTGAAACGCACAGGATGGAACTGTTACTCATAACCCATGGACCGCGTGGAGCTGCCCACGCTAGTGACCGCCCAGCAAAGCGGGATGCGAATCGGTGCTGCCGTTACACGAGCAATCACATCTGGGATAAAGCTTTTCTTTTTAAAATGGCAAGTTTGAACCTTAGAGCAATAGAAATCATAATAACCTTAAGATATCGCACCAAATGAACGGGTTTTTCTCCAGAGCAGGGTTTCGTTTCACTATAGCAACCTCCCGCGCTGACTTTTCAGACTAGTCACTAAACAGGGACTAGAATTACTTACCCGCGTTTCTACCCTCACTGGTATGATTCCTGCCCCTTTCTCTTGCTCCCCGGAGCATATCGCAAGGCTTGTAGGGAAAAGGGTGGCTCTGCCCCCGCAAGCTTACAGCACCCTGTACTTACCTGACCTTACCCTGAATTTCAAAGCCTGGCTTTGGTCTCCAGTGCTCAGCTCTTGGCCAAGGGCGGATTCTGCTGCTGGCCACAGGCACCTCTGCTTTAGCGCGGCGGGTCCTTATATAGCGAAGCTGATGAGGGAAAAAACGTGGAAAGATGCCGAAATGGTAAAAGTGGGGTGAGTGGGTTGGGTGCATAAAGCAGCATTTGTGCTTTTCATATATTCCAACATAAATAAAGGTTTGTAAAGCAGGGAAACGCGTTGAGCAACAAGTTACTGGACACCCGGTTATCAGGTGGGGCTGTAACCCAAGAGCCCAGAGCTAAAGCGGAGGAGAAGGAGCCCAAGACTGGGGGCTGCAGCACGTGATGCTGCTGCTGCCTCCGAAAGAGCCAGGCTGGAAAATCAGCTTATTCCAGACCAATCCCCATACCGGGGTCACTTTTCATGTTTCAACAAGCACATGGGGAGGCTCCAGAAAAGCACCGGAAGATTTTTATCTCTTTTAACCTGAGAAGAAGTTCCTGAGGATCGACCCACCCATCCCCGCAGCCGACAGCCGCTTCCCAGCACACGGAACTTCCACAGCCTCCAAAAATCCCCGGCGTGGTGGGACGCGCCACTCCACCTCAGCTCCGGACCAGAAGGGCACTTTCGTGCTGATGTCCTCAACACTTAATACCTTTGTGAGATAAAGCGTGTTGCTAAACGTGGTGCTTCTTACACAACAGGGGATAATACGCTCCTGAACCAAGCAGCAGGAGGGGTGAGCTCAGCTCCCGCAGACCTTGCACCACCAGCACCGCAGGGCTCCAGGGGGGACCTGTTGCAAACGAGCCCCTGGCAAGGAGCTGCGGGGGGGCCGTCTGCAGCGAGGGATCCAAATCAGTGGGGAATGTCAGCAGGTGCTTTGCTCCACCTGGGCCGTGGTTGCACTGCGAGCACCTCCTCTGCCCCCGACAGCCGGGCATGGGCAGCACCCAGCCGGGCAGGGATGGCTGCAGCAGGGCCCCCACGCGGAGCAAGCCCCAGCTCCCGGGGGGAGACTGAGCTAAACCACACTCTCTGTAGGGTACCAGCTCGCTCACTGCAGGGACAGCCCATGCTTCGAGCTGCGCTGCCTACCCGTGGGCCATACAGCGCAGGGGCACGGTGGGGACGGGGGGGTGCTGGCAGCCAGAAATAGGAAATAAGTCAAAGAAATACTCAGGGAGAGAAACACTGAGCCAGTGAAAGGTTTTATTGAAAGAGCAGTACGAGAGCAGCCTCTATGCCGAAGAAAGAGCTCTGCTTCCCAGCTACGGTTGTTAAAAATGGCCCCAGAAACCCACCCCGACATCCACCGGCTGAGCAGCTTTCCCCACCCCGGTCCCAAGACCGGCCGACCAGAGACAGTCACTCCTGCCTCCCTCAGCCTGTCCCCCTTGGGCCACAGGGCAGTGCTCAGGGGAACGTGAAGATGATGGGCAGGGTGTCGGCTCTGGGGCTCGCGGCGCGTTGCCGGTCTCAGACGGTGAGCTGGCTCAGGGATCCTCCCAAGCAGGAAAGTTTTAGGGTAGTCTGGTCGGGCAAGTCGTTTGCCTGGAAGAAGCAGCACAAAAACCATTCAGTTTTCTCATTCAGACGTTCACCAGCTTTTCCCCCTATCCCAGGCGAGGTTTTCCTGGGGGTCCATGCAGGCAGAGGGACCTCCTGGGCACCAGGAGCAGCCCATGGGAGAGGGGCTGGGTGGTGTGGGGCTCGTTCTCTGCTCCCTGGGAAGGCAGCGCTGTGGGAAATGTGATCCTTACGTCGGAGATGTCAACCTGGGCGTTCCTGAGGCTGCTGTGGAGAAGCTTGGGCAGAGGGACCGACACGCGCAAGGCATCTGCGGAAGCAAGTGACAGCATCTCGTCATGGGGGGCAGCCCCGAACGCAGGCGGTGGGGAAGGGGCAGAGCCCCAGATCCGCCTGAGTTTGAGAGAAGAGGGGCCCCGAGCCTGGCCATACCGTTCACGGTGGGCACGTATGCAGCCGCGAGGACTTGCTTGAGCCATGCTGTGAGCGAGGGGACCTGCGGGGGAGGAAGACGCGTGTCAGTGCCTGAGGAAGAGAGCGGCGGTTATCGGGTGAAACCAGGGAGGCCGGGGGTATCGCTCAGTGCTGTCAATGCAGGATCTCGGGGCTGCGACCACAGACGCCTCCTCCAGTGAAACACCTCCAGGACCGAGCGGCGGCGATGCACAGGGACTTGCTCTGTGGGTAATTGCTTCCTGGTTATTCCTCCCCGCTCCCCAGCCCCCCCAGCAAGGGAACATGTACATCCAAGAGCCTCTGCTCTAGGGCGGGGGGCACCGGCAGGGCAGACAGCCATCGGCCTCTGCCAAGAGAAGAGGGAACGTAAGACAAGAACTGGCGTTTTGGCTGTCCCGCCCCACAGCCTCTGCCCATCGCGCCGCTCGCTGCCGCACCTCGATCCAGTGACCACGCACTTACACTGAGAGGGTCGAGCCTTAGGGAAGTCCGGGCCAGGTTGATGCTACAAAACATAAAACCAAGGGTTAGACAGAGTCGGGGCACACCGGGCGCAGCCTCCGCCAGCTTCGAGATGCTGCTCAGACCCTTTCCTGGGCCGGAATTTGTCTCACCCACGTAAAGACACAAGGACTTTGAAGACAGGGTGAGTTTTTACAGCTCTGTCATCACTTCAGGCATGCCCTTGGTCCGAGGTTGGGGCTGGGAGGAGGCAGGGAAGCTCCGGCAGCCCTTTACATCTCTACCACGTCCACATGGCACTCCCCAGTCACCACCACCAGCCCCATCTTGCTCCCAGGGGTATCCCCAAGCAGAGCCCCCCCACCACCCACAGCGACCACAGAGCTCGGCTCGACCTGTCGAGAGCCAGGGAGGTTTGCAGTTTGCCGTTGGAAACCGACGGGATGATGTTCAGAACGATGTCCTGAAATTGGAACAAGGGAAGGAATGAGGTTATTTCCCTGCGAAGAGAAAACCCAGCGTGTTTGTAAACAACCCTGAGACAAAACACCTGTCTGTGCCAGAAATCACTTTTTTTTTGACAGATGGCATCTTGTATTTCTCTCCCCAGGGTTCACCCTTCCCAGTTTTGATTTGTTTTACTCCTTAAACATTTCACCAGCACTTGGTCACGAGCATTTTTAAAGGACACCGCTTTGAAGATGTAGGCAATTCCCAAGTACAAGTACGACACGGCCGAGGGCAGGACAAGCTGAGGGGATGCTGGACAACAGCCAGCCTCACCCGTCACCCTGTGTCAGAGGTCTCATCCCCCAGGACCCACTCACCGTGTCAAGGGAGAAGAGGGAGGACTGCAGGGCAGGACTGATGACGTCGATGGAAGCTTTGAGGGTGGCGGTGGCTCTTCCGCCCCTCATGGCCAGCACCGGCTCCTTGGCCACCCACAGGCGCAGCTCCAGCGGCAGAGAACCGGGAAGGACCCTGGCGAGCTGCACGGGGCAGGGGGAGCTCAGGGTAAGGGGGTCTTGGTGTGGCTGGAGGTGTTGGGGATCAATGCACACAAAGGAGGTGGCTGACCTGGGGGATGAACTGGGTGAGGGCAGACGTGGACAGCAGGAGGCTGTCGGGCACCTGTGGGAACAGCAACAGCGGTGTTGGTGGCCAGGAGGATGCGTGCAAAGCCCACGGTGGGCTCAGCCAGACACCACGAACAAACACAAGCACAGGAGGGTGAGCACCCTTGTGTCACCCAAGAGCGACCAGGACCCTGACCTGGCTTTGTAAATGGGCATCATGACCTGCCATCGCATTGGTGATGTTGAGGTTGAAGGCTCCCTGCCCCTGGACCTGCTCCAGCAGGACGCCGAGGCTGCGCTGGGAGAGGGTGAGCTGCGGCGGACGGCCGGTGGCCAGCAGCAGGGTGGCAGGAAGTGACGGTTCCTGTGTGGAGGTCACCACACCTCTCTCCTCGTCGCCAACACGGAGCTGCAGGAGACAGAGCAGGGGAGGAGGGACGTTGGCGGGTTTCAGGGGACTGTGGTCACAGCAGGCACCCTGCCCACCCCTGGACCTCGGGGGGAGGCTCACGAGGGTTTAATTGACATGTCAATAAGCCTGGGGCTGCTTCAGACTGTTCTAGCACAGGCAACGGCTGCATCTCCTACAGCTTTCCCTTCAAAACCCCCTCACCTCTCCTGATCGGAAAGACACATGGCCGCTATTCCCAGCCCCGCTGTGTCCCTATCCATTACCACGGGACCTGCCCGTGAGCGGGGACTGCTGCTCCTGGGTGACACTGAGCTTTTCTGACTCACAACCATGAGAGCGCTGTAATTACGCTTAATTAAGCAGTGTCAGGCCAATCTGGCTCGTGCTGCCCTCAAGGATTAGCAAGTAAAGAATAAGGTAGAGACCCAGTGGTGGCACTGGCACGGCCATGGCCGGGCCATGCTCAGCAGCATCTTCCAGCAAATGCGTTCCTGAAGAGAGCGGGAGGAAGGGGAGCCTTCGACAAACGGCCACCACGTCCCCCTGAACTAGCCAACTCACCCAGTCGGAGGGTTGGGGGAAGCAGCAGCACTTACATTCAGATCCATCTGGATGGTGTCACCGCTGACGATGGAGAAGGGGGGCAGGTCTCCCAGAGCCCCCAGCGGGAGCGCGTCTGCGGGACACAGGGAGGAAAACATCTAAGCTGCCATGAGAGGGGGATGCTGCCAAATCCCGTTATCCCAGGAAAGATCGGAACCAGCGGTGGCTCCTGCCCACAGCTGGACAAGCCTCCAGAAAGCACCGCTCTGCAGCAGAACTGTTGTGTCTAAAAGCAAGAGTTCTGCGGTGGCTTTGTGAGGAGAACCCGTCTGCTGCTGCTCTGGGGAAGGGAAACCGACCGCCGTGCTGAGCGGAGAGGTGTGTTTGGAGGAAGTCGTTAAAATATTTATATTTCCCCATTGTACATAAAACAAACGACCCTCAGAGCAGGGGGTCGCTCGGGAGCGGAGGGGAAGTGGGTGCCAGCACTTACGGGTCCCGGAGCCGAGCAGAGAGCTCACCACCCTGAGCCTGCTGTCGACGATGTTGCAGCCCTGGGGAGGCAGAGGACGGTCAGAGCCCCCAGACCTGCCACACGTTGCGTTAACACAACCACCAAAACCTGGCTCTGCTGGGGGCATACCGTGGGCAGGACCCGGGGAAGCCACGCTCAGCATCGGGAGGTAAGAAACCTGTTTGCCGGAGGTGCCGGTGCCCACGGGACAGGCTGACCGCCCCGGCTGAGCCCCGAGCTGTGCTAACAGCTGTGTCCACAGAGGCAGCTTGGCCCACTGCCGGCCCTGCCTGCCCTGCCCGCGCTGCCTGCCCTGCCCGCCCAGCACCGCGCCACTGGCTCGCATGGCCACCCCTTTGCGGACGTACCACCTCACGCAGGGCATCACTGAGGAGGCGTTTTAAAGGCTCATCCAGAAGCGGAACTTTGGGTCTGGGCGACAGGAAACCAGGAAATAAAAAGGGACGTTGATTAACGGCTGGAAATTACAAGTCCTTTGCACAAGAGAGATACGAGGCCTCGCTTGCACTGTCCAGGGCTGTATTCAGTGCCAAAATATTACCAGCACCGAGCCCTCTGAGTCCAGCCCGGCGCTAGGTTCCCAGCAAAACCCAGAAATATCCCTTCTGGAGCCCCAGGTCAGCAGCTCCCCTGAGGCCGGCAGCTGGGTAGTTCAGCCTCCGCGGTGTCAGCCACAGAAGTGCTGCATTCGATGGCCAACAGCCCCAAGGGTTCCCACAGCCGCAGGGGCCACATGCTGGCCATGAGCACCCCACCCACACAGATGCCAACCTCACACAGATGCCGCCTCGCGCTGGTGCCTACCTCACACGGATCTTGATGTCAACAGTCTCGCAGTCCTTACTGTTCTGGGGAGCCGTCCACTTGTCCTTAACCAGCATGTCCGCATCTGCTTCCACCTGCACGCAGAGCTCCTTGCCTGGTGCACTGCGCAGGGCGGGGACACGGCACGTGGGTCACAAAATTTGCTGGCCATCTACTTTCCAAAGAGATAGTGACACCCACCCACCCCCCTCCCCAGCCCGATCCATGCCCCTGACGGACACCCCGTACCTGGTGCCCTCGACCAGCAGCTGAGTGTTGAAGCCCACCTGGTGCCCAAAGCCTGGCACATGGCGCAGACTTATCTTGGGGAGGGTGTTGTTCACAATTTTTGGCCTGGGGGGTTGAAACAAGGGAAAGGCAGTCAGTGAGCAGCACATTTGTGCAGCGGATGCCCCTTCCCCCCAGCCCCCAGCGCTGTGGTTGATTGCAGAGCCGTGGTCTCGGGGTCCTCTCCACCCTGGGTCAGTTGGGATCCCTGCCAGGCAGGAGCAGCTTGTGGCACACACAAGGCACCCTTGCATGGCAGGCACAGACAGAAACCCCCAACTGCTGACCCCTCATTTATGAACCTCCCCCAGGAGGGGAAAGAGGGACCCCATGAGTTCAGACAGCAGGCTCCAGACCAGGGCCTCCTTTCCCCACTGTGGCCCAGACACACCAAGTGCTGCTTGGGGACAGCCCTCCCCCACTCTCACTCACCCTGTGAGATCTCCACCATTTCCACCAAGAAGATTGCCAACGAGACCATTTTTGCTAAGGATACCACCTTTGCCAATGAGAATATCAAGGACAGCATCAAGGAGACTATCAACAAGACCATCTTTGCCAAGGAGACCATCAACAAGACCATCTTTGCCAAGGAGACCACCAAGGACACCATCTTTGCCAAGGAGACCACCAAGGACACCATCTTCACTGAGGAGACCACCAAGGACACCATCTCTACCAAGGAGACTGCCAACAGCACCATCTTCACCAAGGAGACCGCCAAGGACACCATCTCTACCAAGGAGACTGCCAACAGCACCATCTTCACCAAGGAGACCGCCAAGGACACCATCTCTACCAAGGAGACTGCCAACAGCACCATCTTTGCCAAGGAGACCACCAACAGGGCCATCTTTGCCAAGGAGACCGGCAACAGCACCATCTTTGCCAAGGAGACCACCAACAGCACCATCTTCGCCAAGGAGACCACCAACAACACCATCTCTACCAAGGAGACTGCCAACAGCACCATCTTCACCAAGGAGACCGCCAAGGACACCATCTCTACCAAGGAGACTGCCAACAGCACCATCTTTGCCAAGGAGACCACCAACAGGGCCATCTTTGCCAAGGAGACCAGCAACAGCACCATCTTTGCCAAGGAGACCACCAACAACACCATCTTTGCCAAGGAGACCACCAAGCAGATTGCCGACACCTTGAGGCTTCTGGGCGTTGCATTTGGCTGGAGGATGTTTAATATCTGAATAAAAGACAGAGGTCAATGTGAGCTGTGTGGACTCAGCACACAAGCACACCCTGTCAGCCTGGCTGCTCCTTCCTAAATCCTGTCCCTTCCATACACTTACCGTCTACATCCTCTGGGGCAAACGAGGACTTGATTCCAAATCCTTGTGAAGGGGCCAGCAAGCTGCAGAGCAGTACGATAGCCCAGAGCCCGTTCATCTTCGATCCTGGTAACTGTGGAAAGTGATTGCCATCAGTGCAACGCTGGGACAGCGAGGACAAGCCAGTGGAGGGAGGAAAGAGGAGAAGGGAGGAAAAAAAAGAAGGAAAGCCTGTCAGGGAAGAGAAAACCCGAGAGGAAGCTGCTGGCACCTCTGCTGCCTCCTCACCACACTGGTGGGCACAGTAAAACTCCTGGTAGCTCTTTCCGGCAGGAGGAACCGGAACTTGAACAGCAGCTGCTCCAAAGACCAACTGTCACAGTGGCCAAGGGAAAAGCAAGTGGCTGCTCCTGCTCTAATGCCTCTGTGCTGGTGAGCAGTGCTGGTGATGGACCTGGACAATCTGGGGTGCAGCTGTTCTGGGTGGGAACTTCTCTGAGAAACGAGATCCAGTGCCCACATGACGGGAAAACATGATTGTCTCTAGTCACAGGATGAAAAGTCATGGCATCTACATGGGACAACTGCACCCACGTTCTAGTAAGGAGATCATCTCCTTGTTTGAATGTCATCATCTCTGCACAAACATCAAACATCTGAGGCTTCCCTCTGCAGAAAAGCACCTTTTGCTAGAGCTGTAAGAGGAGAAAATAATTTTTAATGTTTCAGTGTCATTGAAATATTTCTGTGGGACCTACGACTTGAAGTAGATTCTTTTTCTTAAGGAACCGTAACGAGCTTCATTGCCCCAATCCCATTTAAATGTAAATAGCACATCAAAAAGATCAAACCAAGCGCGAGAGGTCTAATTCGCCTTAGCTAAAAATCTATCCCAGATAATGGAGTTATACAAAAATAGTGTGAGTGGTAATTGTTTATGAAATCCATGGAGTACCTTTTCTTCTGTAAGGGCTGCAAAGACAACGAACAGCACGTGTGTTCCTGAGAAACCCGCCCTGAAAGCCACCGCACAGGTTACGTGTCAGAACGTAATCCGGGCAGGCAAGAATAAGGGCTTCAGTTAAAAAGCCCATCCTCCCAACCGAAGGCTAAGGGGCTCCTTCGGGGAGCACTCGGGGGCCCAGAAGCTGAGCACACCCTGTCTGAGGACTAAGCTTGCTCTTACCTGACCAAGCTCTGGAGTGCAAGCTCTTCCCAGCCGATGTCCCTGTCTTCTGGAGATGACCTGCACCAGCATCCTCATATATAGAGCTTGACAGCTTGGGAAAGAGGCAAGTGATGTCATCGAGGACATCCAGAATAATAGGAGGGGAGCAAACCAAACACACAAGGTGTGCTTTCTGGTGACTTCCACTGCAAATATTTCCCTGGAGATGCTGGGAGTTAGGTAAATCATTGAGCAACAACCCGTCGGTGCGGGCTTGGTCAGCTCTGGGTGCCAGCGCGCACACCGCTGCCTGGTTCAGCACATCAGCCCTTCCGGTTTGTTCTCGTGCCACAATGTGGACGTGGCTGGAAAGTCATGCCCTGATAAAATATGTTTATTTTCAAACAAAACTGAAGTTTTGACTGAAAAACATGTCAAAATACCGTCCACCCCTCGCTGCGAAGTACTTCTAGAGTTCTTGGTGCCGCAGGGCTGAGCACTTCCCCCTTGTGGTATGCCCACGCAGTGGGGATGTGCCACACGTTATGGGTGATGCATGAAGGACCAGGCAGCACCCTCCCCAGTGTAAAGACCATGGAGCCCATGGACAACGTGGAGATAGTAACAGAGCCAGGTATCCACCGTCCAGGCCAGCAGGCCATGCCCAGTGTTCCCATTCCAAGTTGCCTGCAGCCTGTGACCATACCCAACATTTATCAAAGCCATCAATGACCTGAATGGCTCATAATCCACTTGATAATTGAGGTGACTCAATGGGGTGTCACGGCTCTACGGACACCCTGAGCTGCCAGACTCTTTGGAGACCCACCATCTGATTCGGAAATGCTGCACTGGTCTAACTGCCCAGGGCCAGCTCCATCCAGGCCCTCACCCTCTCAGATTTCTGGCCAGGTTTTTGCCATGCTGAAGAATTGTGTCCCACCTGGTCCCTCGTGGCTCATTGACTGCCAGATTATTTACTGCTACAGGCAGGAGGAAAGAGGAATGATTTCCACCGAGCCAACACATCGTGTGCACCCACAGCCATGCTGGATTTTCCCTTTTGCCCCGTCCTGGTCCCGATCGCTGGCACCATACAGGTACACGGAGCTGCTGCCTCGAGCTGCACCAAAGCAGCCGCTCTTGGGGCCACGGACCACACATGGTCCCTGTGCATGGATCACGTCCTGATGTGCACAGTGAAGGCCGTCCATGGCGGAGCAGAGGGTGCGTTGGCCAAGGGGACAGCGGTGAACTCTTCACTCCCCATTAATGACGGGTGGATGAGCTGAGCCCCAGCTCTGAATGATAATAGTTCAGAAAAACGCCTGATCAGAGCTAATACTTTCTGCAAACTTGGAGTTGAGTATTTCCAGCAGATCAGCCAGCTTTTGTCACACATAAACTCCAGCTTCAAACAATATCTTAGCTGAGGGCCAAGGAAGGGATGGCAAAGGTGCCAAAGTACTTATGGAGTTGTCACTCTCCTTGCAACCTGATCAGACAGGCACCTCCAGAGCACAAAGCCTTGCTGTCACAGCTAGATCATGACATTTGATAAGGTGGAAGAGAGCATTAACGAGGTGGTATTATGTTCTCATCCCCCCTGAATCACTTCACACTTCTGGCAATCACAATAGGAAACCCGAATTACCGTGAAGATAGACCTGATAATGGCCAGCACACAGTAAAGGGGCTCTTTGGCAGCGCAGAGAATAGCTTCTGAGCAGTGACCTTTCAGGCATGACAGCAACTTGGCCTCTCACTGGCTGTTGCTGAATGCAGGGGTCTGACAACTAAATACTTTGGATAAGCCGAAGCAGATTCCCATAAAGAGAATGACATCGTGATGTCCAGGTCTCGCTAAAGCAGCTTCCAAAGCTCCACGAACAAAAAGCCAAATCACTGTGTGAGGACAGAAACACAGGGTCAACCAGAACGGACTTGGTCAGAGGGAGAAGAATAGGACCGATGTGAACAGACACTGCTTAGATGCTTGGGTCACCTGGAAACGGAGACAACAAGGGCAGGCGGTAAGAGGGACATACCACCGGGGAACATTCGAGATCTTGACATTAGCGAGAGGGCAGCAGCTCTGGCCAGCACAGGTGAGTAAAACACATCAGCCCTGCTTGAAAATCGAGACGGTTCTTTGCTGTCCCCTTGATGGCATCATCCAACATGGCCCTTCTGCTGAGGAAACCGTCTCTGCAGAGACCCCTGAGCCAGGGCAGTCTTGGTTTGCTCTGTTAGTCCTCTGGTACATCCCCCACTGCTGGGGGCGTCCACGTACAAGCCCAGCCTCACCTCTGTGCCTGGGAATACCATGGAACAGAACTGCTGAGAAACTCTGCTAAGGCCCATGGAGGACAGGGAGGTGATTCGAGCCAGTGAGGCTTCACCAAGGGCAAGTCCTGCCTGACCAAGCCAGTAGCTTTCTAGGATGGAGCAACATTGGTGGACAGGGGAAGAGCTGCGGGTGTTGTCTGCCTGGACTTCTGAAAAGCCTTTGACATGGTCCCCCACAACATCCTTCTCTCTAAATCTGAGAGATATGGATCTGATGGGTGGAGCGCTCGGTGAACGAGGAATTGGCTGGACGGTCACTTCCAGAGGATAGTGGCCAATGGCTCCATGTCCAGATGGAGATGGGTGACAAGTGGTGTCCCTCAGGAGTCCATACTGGGACCAGGGCTGTTGGTCTGGATGACCTTTAAAGTTCCCTTCCAACCCAAACCAGTCTGTGATTCCATGATTCTATGACAATGCTGGTGGCTGCACCTCACCAAGTGCCCCAGGGCATCACAGACCAGGTATGTGATGGTGCCGTTTGAACAGCATGGTTCAGTGTTTCATGAAAAATTAAGTCGGTGCCCCCTGAGATTCCCAGCCCTGATTTCTCCTCGGAGGGCGGCGTACAGGTATTTTCATTCATTTTTTGTTCTTAAGGGAATTCAGACTCAAACTGTTCGGTGGTTTATTAGCAAGTGAAAGAACAATAAGGGAAAGTTCTTAAAAACCCTGCTTGGCATTGACGGTGTTTGCAGGGAAATGGAGAGAGAAGGCACCAGAAACCCCAGTCCTCACGGGGAGCTGGTTTGATGGCTCCTTCCCTCATTGCCTGGGCTGCCAGCGAGGACAATCCCTTAAAAGTGCCACAGAAAAACACCCGCCGGCTCTGGCAGCGTCCCAGGAAAACAAACGGAGTTCCCAGAGCCACCTCACAGCGAGGTTCTCTTGGGTACCATTTCCTAAAAACACACCGGTCTTTCCAAGACATCCTTAATTCTGCACCAGCAGCTGTCACCAGGAAGAGAGCGATCAAACCTTGTGACTCGATGGAACCGGGATCAAAGCTGTTTATTGATTTACTAATGACAGGTAATTATCCAGCCATCCGTCACCTACGCGCTCGGGATCAGTATCTGCGGTGCAGCCGACACACACGACGGCAGGAGCTGCTGAAACATGAAAACCCCCCGGTGATGTCCTCACACCCGGCCCTAACGCACTCCAGCAGCCCTGACCCCCACCCAGTCCCCCCCTCTCACAGCACGTGCACCCCGGGAGCAGGGGGCACCCATCCTGCAGGAGATGGGGGCGCTGCAGCCCGACGGCAGCCCACGCTGCCAATGGTCCTACCTCCCCGTGCCTCAGGTCTCCAGGACGGGCACGTCCAGCACTAGAGCGTTCTGCGGGTTCAAAAAGAAAAGCCCACGGGCAGGATGTAGGAGCTGCTGCCCCGCTCAGCTGATGCTGGGCACCGACTCTGGGGACGGTGCAGCAAAGGCACCACGCGAGCAGCCTCTCGGTGCCTACCTCGAACCCGCTGATGTTTGCCGCTCGTAGCTGATGTCCAGCAGGTCGGGCAGGGGGATCCCTCCCGGCAGCGCCCCTGGAACGAGCGGGAGACACTGTCAGAGCCACGGCGGGGGCTGCCGGTGTCTCCGGCATCTCCCTGCCTGTCCAAGCCTGCCGAAGGGCTGCCGAGGGCTTTGGGGAACGCTCAGAAGGAAAACTGGCCGGGCTGGAACTCCTGGGTTTGTCTATTTTAGTGTGAATCAACTCCCTGCTTCTGGCAGAGTGTCCCCGCGAGTTCAGCAGATAAACGGGTGTTTCGGGGTGGGGGGTTGACTGACACTTGGGCTGGTTTTCAGTGTGGTACAGAGGGACATGTCAACTTCTGGGGCCTCAGGAAGGCAAAGATCTTATGAGAACAGTTCCCCATTGGTCATGGCAACTGGTTTAGATCTTGAGGACAGGAGCACGGTTCGAAGAGGTGTCAGAGGAGCAGCCTGCACCCTTTGCACTGGCTCTGTCCTGGGTGGGCAGATCTCTCCTGCCTCAGAAGGAGTGGGCATGCCGGAGCCCCGACCAGGAGGGTTACCCTCCTGCAGCTCCCACCGCAAACCCCGCCGGTGAAAAACGGCCGGACAGCGACTTTCCTGGCAGAGCCAGTGACGGCCTCGAGGGCAGGAGAAGCATGCGAGTTCAGCCAGGCAACGCCACTGCCCCGACCAGACAACACCAGTCTGTAGGGAAGGAAACGAGAAGCATTTCCCCTTGCGGAGAGCGGGATCCTCAGGGGAAGCCGGAGCTGAACTAACTGTTGATCGATGGCGCGTAAGCCACGCGGATAATACCTGCCAGAAAGCTTTCCAGCGGGAGCACCTGAAACACAGAGAAGTGGTGTCAACCACCCATCGCAGCCACACTGCTGGGCTCACCCCTCCAGTTCATCCAGCGCCGGAAAACTCCAAAGGTCCCCCCGAGAGGAATGGGAGTGTTTGAAAGATTCTACATTCCCATGAAAACTGCTCAGATGAGACCGTTCCCAGCCCAGCAGCGCTCTGCTCTGCACCCTGCACTGGGTGCCGGGCACCCAGGCTCCCTCCTGGCAGCCCAAAGCCCTCCCAGGCATCTCTGCCTCCGCATCAGGATTAGAGGCAGAGGAGGAGGTGAACACCCAGCTCACACGACCTCAGCCCAGCCCACGCTCCCACCCCACCAGAGGCAAAAGCAGCAGGACAGGGCTCCAGGCAGGGATTCCTGGCGCAGCGTTCTGCAAACCACCAGCAGGGCGATTCACAGCGGCAACCCCAGCCCCAGCCCGGCGCAGACGCCCAAATCACGTCAAATGTCCCGAGGAGGAGGAAGCCAAGGCCACCCGCAACAGACTGCAGGGACAGGAAGGACACGGTGTCACCTGCCTCCCGCAGACCCTGGCCAGCTGCTCTGCCACCCTCAGAGAACTCCCACCCATATCTTGGCCTCCAGCAAACTTCCCCCTTGCACCCGAGGTGCCCTGGCTCCACCAGCCCCACACCAGGGAGGGGCTGATCCCACCGGGAGCATTTTCTCCACCCCAAACCAACTTCAGCTCTTCAAACATACAGAGCAAAACACCCAAACACGTTCCAGGTCAGCTGGAACAGGTCACCTTGACCCTCATCTGGTTTTAAATAGTTCTTGGTATAAACTGTAACACCATCATGCAGAGACAGCAACGGTTCCTTCTGAAAATGCAGGGGCAAGGTGCAGCCTGTGGCCTCCCCAGCAGCCCAGGGACTGTCACTCTGCTGGTGGTGGCACTGGGCACCAGCAGCCACGTTACCTTTGCAGAGCGACGGAGAGCCACAGCTTTTCTTCTCCAATGGCAAACTGCACCTCCAGGCTGCTGTGCTGCAGGGGAGAGGAGAGGGAAGGGAAGGGAAGGGAAGGGAAGGGAAGGGAAGGGAAGGGAAGGGAAGGGAAGGGAAGGGAAGGGAAGGGAAGGGAAGGGAAGGGAAGGGAAGGGAAGGGAAGGGAAGGGAAGGGAAGGGAAGGGAAGGGAAGGGAAGGGAAGGGAAGGGAAGGGAAGGGAAGGGAAGGGAAGGGAAGGGAAGGGAAGGGAAGGGAAGGGAAGGGAAGGGAAGGGAAGGGAAGGGAAGGGAAGGGAAGGGAAGGGAAGGGAAGGGAAGGGAAGGGAAGGGAAGGGAAGGGAAGGGAAGGGAAGGGAAGGGAAGGGAAGGGAAGGGAAGGGAAGGGAAGGGAAGGGAAGGGAAGGGAAGGGCCCACCAGCACCCCAGACCCCTCAACCTCTCCAGCCCCACAGAACCCCCGGCCAGGTATCCTCCCTGACAGATATCCCTCCCTGCTCTCCCACATCTCCCACTCCGGCGTCGGGGCAGGTTTGCTGGATCGAGGCCGGGGCGACCATGTCCTGCCCTTGCCAATGGCAAAAGGTTTCAACTCATGACATCCAGGACAAAGAGGGATTCAGGGGGAGATTCTGAAGGGGAAACCCAAAACTTGGTGGTGCTGAAGAGCTGCACAGAGCTGTTGTCCAGGGTGATGGTCACCACTGGCGCTTCTGCTGCTCGCAGTTCGAATACCAGCAGCTGTGACGGAGGCAGCACCCCGGAAACCTGTGGAGAGTCAAAGCAAAGGGGTGACGTTCCCTTTCCTTCCCAGGTCCCTGCTCTGGGGATCAGCCTGGTGGGTGCTGAGCACCACTGACATTCACCAAAGTCAGTGGGTGTCAGTCCAGCTGGTCCACACTGCACAGCAGTGTGTCTCTTACATAATCTTAGTAATAAAATTTGACTACTAAAATAAAGAGAGCATCAGTTTGACCTTGGGGAGAAGGTCCCCAGCACATCTTGGTGAATGGAGAGCAGCTTTACCTGCTGCCATAAGTAGCCTGAGATGAGCCACAGACCAGTAGGCTCGAGCAAAGTGCACCCACCTCGGGGACAAGACCTCCAAGGGTTGTGGTCACCAGTGGGGGGAGCCCAGGAACCTGTGGAGAAAGTATCACGGGGCAGGGACTGAACCTGTGCGCTTGGTTCAGGGATGAGGCACGGACAGAGCATGGATCCGCCTCGAACCTGAGTGCAGACTTTTTCAGTGGTCTCTTGAGGAAAAGCTCAAACCACCCACCTTGTTATTGCTGATCGCCACGTTGAAGAACTCCTGCAGAACAGAGAGCTCAGCACTCAAGAAGTTTGTGGACAGGATGAGCTGGGTAGCAGCATCCCTCTTTGGTGGCAGAGACCCAAGAGATGGCGGGTGCGCGGGAAGGCCAACCTCCCTTCCCTCCTTTTGGTGCAGAATGGTCTAAAAGGACCGGTGAGAAGAGCCATGTCAGAGAGCACAGGTCCATTTCCAGTGTTTGCGTCTGGATCAGGTACGAGGGTCTGGACGCTTTGCTCCAGACTCTCAGCAATGACATGGAGCACTACACTCCATAGAAAACAACGAGCTGAGGCGGTGGTTGGGAGATACAGTGCAACCAGCACGTGTCTGCAGCCCTCCCAAACCTCTGCTGCCCAAGGTGGAGGAGGACAACATCTCCAAGCAAGTGGATGTCAGAAACGTCACCGCTCCAAGATGTCAGAAACATCACCGCCCCAGCGCCAGGCAGCAACACTCACCTTCAAATCCAGATCTATGGAAGTTTCTCTCATCAGCAGTGGGTTCAGCAAAGCGTACTGGAGGGTCCCAGCAGTCCCAAGAGGGATCTCGGCTGCGTGGAAGCAAAGTGGGATGTTTAAGCAGAAGGTGCTCGCTCTGCGCTGTGGGGAGAGCACTCACCAGCACCAAACTGCTGGGCCACCAGTGCCACGTGCCATTTACAGCTTCAGTAGGCTCCTGCCTCCTTGCCAGCCTCTGTGGTGCCAGGCTCTCCCCAGTTTGCACCAAGGAGGGGTGGAGGTTTGTGTGACCCCTGTTGGGGTTTGTCCCCGCCTGGTGCTAGCCAGGGCTCCGCAGATTGTCCATCCTCAGTGACAGATCTGCGCTTTCCCCTGGCCAGGGCAAGGGAAGGAGATGGAGGGATGGAGGGATGGATGCCAACTTACAAACCAAGGAGGTGAATTTTGCATTCACACGGTTGAGCACTGCATCCACAGCTGGACACAGCTGTAAGGCAAGAAGAAACATGTGAGAAAACCTTGCACGAAGGGTTCTGGTGGGAGCAGAGCTTTGTGGCTGCCAGAATGGAGCAGCTCCCACCCAGAAGCAGCAGAACCCTCTGCTATTAATTACCCAGACAAGGGCTGCCTCAGTTTCCTCTGTCCCTGGTTGAGTTGGGTTATTCTGGAGAAAATCCCCCCTTAAGCTGAGTGAAGAGCAGGGCCAGACCCCCAAAGATACCTGACCAACCCAGACCGACTTTACAACACGTGTCAGGAGGCCACAAGTCTGCCCTTTGACAAGCCTTTAGGAACAAGTGCGCTCAGCGGCTCTGTCCGAGGAGGCTTTCGGCAGCCACAGTGCCTTTTTCTGCGGGCGTTGATGGTGGAAAACCAGTGACTGCTGAAACGCTCCCTTCCAGCATCCTGCAAGCGCCTTTGGGGGGCAGAACTGTGAAACCTCAGACGGTGCAGTGAGGAGGAGGAGGAGTGGGAGATGATCTTTGGGAAACAAAGGTGGGAGGAGGGTCTGACTTACCAGACCTGGCAGTAATTTTGGAAGGGTGTTGCTCATAAACTTTCTCAAGAATCTGGCAGTCGAGCTGGGCAGAGACAACACTTCAGCTGACACAGCCGTCATGCACCAAGCCACAATTATTTACTAAAGATCAAAAGGCAAGAGAGTCAAGCACTGAAGCGTGGAATAACACGGGTAGAGCTGCCCTGAATTCGTCCGTGAAACCTTTTGGTTTTCTTAGTGGAAAAAACTAACAGTGGAAAGTATTTGTGTCTGTAGAAACCCATTCCTGGGGACGGAAAAATTGAACAATGCCGTTACCTACCTCAGGAACCAGTAACACCGGCCAACCATCGGTGCTGTCCTGCGGGACTCACCTGGGGACGCTGGTTTTGACACTAACGAGAGCAACGTGGCAGTTCCTGGAGCTGAACCTGGGGATGCCCGCGGCGTCCTGCCACGGCTGGACGCTGGCCATCAGGTCTGTGGCCAGAGAGACTTCCAACAGAACTCCTACAAACCTGCTCAGAGCAAAGCTCCGTCACCATGGGGCAAACCCCCAGGAGCGAGCCGGCCCCACCCCAGCCCCACCAGTAGCTCTGGGTGCTGGATCCCACTCACCCTTTCCCAGAGAAGGCCATTTGGAGAAAGACGGCCAGAGACAGCCCCGAGCCCGGCGAGAGCGCCAGCGCTATAAGCGGTGGACGGACATCTTCCACTGGCAGCCTGCAGGAAAGAAACAGCGGAGAAGAGCTGGGGAAGAGGAGCCGGCAGAGCAGCCAGGTTGGGCTGCGGACATCAAAGTCACCTGTCACTGACATGGCCATCACCATCTGCACTCTTCCACTTGTTTAAACTTCCCATCTAAAACCACTTTTAAATTTAGAAGCATGTTTCTTCCTCACAAAAAGATTAACTTGGAAAAAATCTGAAAAAACCCTGAAAGGTTTCGGTGCTCAAAACACCCCCAGGCTTTCACCCAGCACCGGCCTGGGGGACGGGGGCCAGCTCTGGTCCCCAGCAGTTCCAGGGTTCCCTCAAGACATCACTGACAGAAGCCGGGCACCCCCGGCTCTGAGAGCAACCCCCTCCCCTGCGCCGCGGAGCCGCTGCCGCAGACCCTGGCCAGCGCTGAAGCGGCAGCCAACGCGCTTTGTTGCCCTTCAGTCCTAGTTCCTCCGTGTATCTGTAGACACCACCGCGCAGCGCACCACCCTAACACTTGTTAGCGGGGAGTGATTCGTTTCTGCCCCCGGGCTGACAGTTCCCAACCTCCTGCTTTTATTTCCTCGTTCCCAGGTGCAGGCTCGCGGTGCAACGCCGCTGATCATCACTCACTCGGCGATGGCTTTGACGCCTTTGCCCTTGGGCTCTTGTTTGGTGGCTTCCTCTGCCATTTGGCGCAGATCTGTCTCATTCAGAGCCGTGGAGATGGCTGGAAGGTTTGCACAAGACAAGAGCAGTTTAGCACCGGAGGATCCTGTGCTGGGGGGTGAGGGGACTCGGCACCCTCCCCTGTACCCTATCAAACAGGGTTATCAACATATTCCCATCCCAACACACGCAGGCACATCAGGCAGCTCCACATGCTGTAACGTCGGCTACCAGCAATCTCTGCCGTCCCTGGGTACCGGTCGGGCTCAGCGGGTGCTTGCGTTGCAGTTTTAGACACGAGACACAGGGCACCTTACCATACCGCACACCGGTGAGACAACCCGCGTGCCCGGGTCGGGGTGTCACAGCCGTGGGGTCCTGCCTGCAGCATCCCACACAGGATGGGGATGTGTCCGGGGTGCCGCTGCCTGCTTCTCTGCACGGGCGAACAGACCCATGCCCACTCACGGACACTGATGTGGCTGAGCACTTACATGTTTAATTGTTCCAAGGTCGACCCTGAGGACAGCTCCCGGGCCAGCAGCATCTCCTGACCACGCCAGCCATCCGCCAAGGAACAAAATGCACCAAACCCTTGACATCTTCCGATCCGGTATGGCTGCTCACCGAGCCCCAGAGGCTCACAGGAGCATGTGGGCTTCACTGGACAGAGAGAGACAATGAGCTGGAGACAGTTCCCAAACCACTTGTCAGGGGCTCACGCCAGAGGAAAGCCAGCGGAGCTCCCTGCAAGTCCAGCAGAGCTGCACGAGCCAGAACACAGCCTGAATACAAGAGTCACCCCCGAAAACTCAGGTGTCTATGAGCACCCCAGCACAGCCCCATCTGGACGTGCCACAATCCTGCACCACCCACCCAAACAGGGGTGCTAAGCCCCCTTCTGCCACAAGTACCAGAGCTGCTTGTGATGCCTTAACCCTGCCCTAGAGAAAGGGCAGGAGCTGCCTGATGGAGCTTATGGCCCGCTGCACCTCAGGGCCACCCCAAGCCCTGGCTGTAGGAGCAGCAGGAGCCCACACAGTGAGACAAGCCTTTCCACGGGCTGTCGACACAGCTCCACTGGTCAGCTCCAGCTTGGCCTCCCCCGTGAGCTGCTGCACCTCGCCACGACGGGTCTTCTGCAGGGAAGTGCCCAGCCATCACCTCACCTGGAGGGTCCACACAGGTCGTCCAAGCTTTGTACTGACCTTCTGGAGAGAGGGAAGAGACAGCCGGTATATAAATGCTGACCAAGAAAGAGGAGTAAGAGGAGAAAGGGGCTGGGGAATCACTGTGCTGTAAACTAATCCCCACCTGTGTCTGACATCCATCAACACAAATAATTCCACTAGGATCCACCTGAAGGCTCAGGTAAGCCCTCAAGGCTCAGGTGCTCCCGGCAGGGTGAAGCTCTTGCACAACAGCCAGGAAGAGCCACATCCAGTCTGAAAGGAAAACCTGATCTGTTTAATTACATGTTTAATTACACAAGTGGGGATGAGGAGAAACCTCAGACACGTAGTGGTAACTTGAGCTTTTGGGGGGTGTAGCTGTGACTCGTAGCATGAGCGGCTCTGGCTCCCCAAAGGTTCAGGGAGCTTGCGCAAACACCAGGGCAGTTCATAGGATCAGCTGGTGGATAACCCAGTGGAAATTGCTATCATCTCAGCAATATTCTCCCTGAGTTCAGCAGGGTTGGAGTGAGGCTGAGAAGAACCATCACCTGCCCAGAGAACGGGCTTCTCAGTCCCAACTCCATCCCCGTCCCGCTGTGGGAGAGCCGTGCATCCCACCAGACTGCAGGCAGGCTGCGCAAAGCTCTCCTTCGGGCTGGGGTCTTGTGGGTACCATGGTGTCCTCACCCGTCCCCTCCCGGGCACACCCCCTGCAGCAGGACCCGACTCTAGGAGTTCACCCCAGTGTGAAGGTGTCACGAGGTTTAATCTGTGGTTACCTCTCTCCTAGGGAAGTACCTGGGGGCTTTCTGCTAAGCTCAGACGGGGACATTCACAGCTCACCTAACCAGAGCGTGAGATTTAGAGATAACTCCCGATACGGAACGCCCCGTGCCAGAAGGACGCTTCTGTGCAAGTGAGCTGCTCAGTCACTATCTCTAAATTGACATTTAATTAAGCCTCCACAGGGACCATCAGGTCCCAAACAGCTCTTCAGGAGGAGAAAATCCACCTCTAAGCCCATGGTGCCACCTTGTCCTGGCAGCTTATCCCCAGAGCCTGCTCTGCTGTAAACGATGACGTTCCTCAGACAAATCTCCAGCACTGCTTCAGGAAGAGCTGCAGGGAGAACCTACGCTGGAGCAAGCTACAGCAGGGGGAAAGTTCCAACCGCAGCTCTAAAACACAGCAAGGACTCACCTTGCAGAGGCTTTTCTAGGTTGTGCCCAAGTCCCTACCAAAGCCAGATGCCACGAAATGGCTCTTGCAGCCCCAGGACCCTCGTCTGCAGGTTACAACCTTCTCAATGGATTTACTTTTCTGAACATGTTTCTTGCCTCTAAACGGGCCAGGAGTATCAGCGTAGAGGTGTGAGTCCTGCGCTTCCTTTGTAGGCTGCTGGCCGTAAATCTTCATGTTTTCTCTTGACGCTGCTGTCTGGATGCCGCCAATGGAAAGGCACAACGTGGCTGAAGCTCTGCTTTGCTTGGCACTTCTCTGCCAGGCCCAGGAGGAAAGCAACACGGCCCTGGTGAGAGCCAAAGCTTTGAGCGTGGCAAGATGCACCTGGAGCCAGCGCCCAATAACTCACGTCACCGATGCACAAAGCACAATGGTTGTCCCCAGGCTGCAGGTGTTTCAACAAGCGCCGAACACCTTGTCCATTGCCAAGGGATTCAGACCAAAATGGGCAACTCAGCCCTCTCTGGAAGACGGGTCATGCCTCAAAGCTCAGATCACAAGTATCACAGCAGGGGAAGTCAGAACACGGAGCATGAAGGAGAGCGGGGTGAGACCATGGAGGATGTGCTCACATGGCACGTGCAGGTAGTCCAAGCTCTGTCCTCCACCAAAAGGAAGCCAGGAGAACACGATGGACCCCAAACACAGGAAGGAGAGGGATTCTGACTCCCTTCCAGGAATGCTTCCGCTGCTTGTGGAGACCTTATCAAAGAGGGTGGATGTCACCCACCATTTTTTCTACCAGCTGTAATAAAAATTGCCAGTGGCTTTTGATTGGGAATGGGCTAAAGAGAGCAAGGAATGGCCATTCCAGAGGTTAGAGGAGGTTCCTCAAAAAAAATTGATCTCCTGTCTGGTCTAAAACTCACTGAACCCAACAGGAACTCTGCAGTTGCCTTCGCAACCTTAGGCAGGCCTGACGGCGATGGAGGCCATCCTCGAATTACTGAGACCTCCTTCAGCACAGCACGGGCAGGTCTCATCCCTTCTGGTCTGAGCTGCCCACCCGGGAGAGCAACACAGACCACAGCAGGCTCTTGCTGAAGTAGACACGGTGGCGGCTCCCGCTGTGGAAGAAAGCACGGCCATGGAGCAAAGGAACCGACGTTCCCTTTCTAACCATGTTTGATTTCTTGGCACCCTCCACCCAGAGACCTTTCTTTGTGCTCCTCAGGCACACCACGATGAAGACAAGCTGCCCCAGCACCTGCTGCTCAATATTTCACCTCGCTAGGTCAACGGCCAATGTCATCGAGTGTACGGGGAAACAATAAAATGGTCTATAAAACAAAGTGTCCACCCCGCATCCTGGTTCCCAGCCCGCCTTGCCAACTCCTGCCCTTGTGAGGGTGTATAAAGGCAGCTGAATTCCTTGGGGTGGCCACGGCAAGACACGGGCTGAGGCAGAAGGATGGGAAGACTGGCCAGGAAAGGTAAAGACATCCGCAAACTGAGTAGCTTGCTACAGCTCTTGCTGGTCCTTCCTTTGCTGTCCCCGGGTACAGGGCAGACAGGCTCACGGGGGGCTGCGAGGCTGAGCCTTCTGCCAGGGCCTTTAAACCCCCAGGCACCGCCCGAGAGCTGTGCGCTGATACTGCACCGACGCTGACAAGCTCGGGACCACAAACCCGACCCGGGAGCGGACCCATGGCTCCATGCTGTGGTGGCCGGGCCAGGGCCACGCTGCTCTGACCGGGCTGCTGTGGGTGTCCTCCTCCTCCTCCTCCAGGCACTGGTATGGTGAAGCTCTGCACCGTGAGCATCCTCCTGAGCCTCCTGGTCCCCGCTCACCCTGCCAGGTCACCCGACTGCGGCGGCATCCTCACCCCATCAGGACTGAGCTACTGTAAGTGTGGATCCCGTACCCCTCACACCACAGCAGGGAGGGGAGGCAGCGGCATCTGCCAGCCCCAGGGATGAGACACCAAACACTGTCACCAGAAACCTACGCCATTCATCAGCTCACCTCCACGATCCTCTTCCCATAGCTGTAACGGGGGGGTTAGTAAGGGATGGACGGACGTCAGTCTGTCCACCTCTGTGCATCAGACCACAAGCTCCAGAGGGTCTCATGAAACACCTGCCCTGTTTCGCAGTTGCTGAGGTTTCAAAGCCACATGCAGAGACCGTCCTCAAGCAGGAGCTGATGGCCCCGACAGACTCAGACCTGTTCCTCAGCTCCCCAAAGCCTAGCAGGTGAGTCCACGGCTCTGCCGTGCCCAGGCTTTGCCACCGTACCACTGGTTCACGCTGGTGTTTTCTGGAGCGCTCTGAGGATCGTCACAAAAGTCATTTTGTCAGTGAGGGCAAAAATCCTCCTGGAGACCAACACAGCTGTTTGCCAGAGCGGTTAGAAACGAGCTCCTGGCTCCTCCGCTGGGGTCTGAGGGCAGCAGCCCCAGAGCCACCCTCGGGGCAGTGATTTGTCTGTGCAGATCTTATGGACTTGTGGGGTTTAACCACTGCGAGGGCAGCCAGGGGCTGCTCACCTGTGCTGGTCTCCTGACACCTTCATTGCTGCTCCACCAGGAAACAAATTAACTCCGTCAAAGTCTCCGAGCTGACCCTGTCGCTCATCCCCCACTCTGGGCTGCGGCTGAACATCGACGTGGACCTCGGTGTCACCACCGCCCCGTGAGTGCCAGGGCTCCCGGACAGAGCCGCGGGGCCACATCCAGCACCTCCCTGCGGGATCGGGGCGGGCTGGGGCGAGCAGGACCAGAAGCAGCCCCCCGCTCCAGCCTCCACCTCTCCTCCCCTGGCACAGCTCAACCACCAAGGCGATGAGACTGGCCATCCTAGCGGACCTCCACGTGGAAATGAACTCTGAAGGGAACCTGGAGCTGGTGACCTCTGCCTGCAAACCCACCTTGGAGGAGGTGCAGAGCGCCGAGATCGAAAGGTCGACCCTGCGGTTTCCCTTGTTGTGGCATCTGGGTAACAAGGCAAAAGAGCCGGAGGCAGAAGCATTTCTAGGCAGGAGGGTGGTGTGATGGGATCTGCTCACTGCCCTCAAGCTTACAAAGGTTAACACGAACCTTCTCTTGACGGAGGAGCTTCATTCTGCTGGCAGGGTTGTTTCCCCCATTTTAAGAGCGTTTCATCCTCTCCCAAGGCAGCGGATCTTTCTAAGTAGTGCAGCAGGAACCTTTTTAATGCAAGTCCAACAGCAATTCAGTGCTTTAGGATTCCGATTGTGATCGCAGCTTAATAGATGATAGGAACTAATGGTAATCCTGGCTCTGGATGCCTCTTGGGTCAGATAAAAGTCGCTCACCTACCCTTGGCTGAGCTGGTTCTTGCCTAATGCCGTCTGTTCCCTTTTTTTCATCCAGCAAGTCCTCTAGCTCAGAAGTGGACAAGGAGATTAACGTCGATAAGGTAAGAGGAAGTTTGCAAAGGCGTGGGACAGGAGGAGACAAGGTTGTACAGTTCTGTGAGAACTAGAGCACTTTAAGTCAACCTGGTTCTTCACCAGGTTTCCCCTGCAGTCCCGCACATGGGGTGAGGAGCAGCAGCCCCGAGGTCACCGAACACTGCTGTGCTCCATCTACCGGCTGCCGCACGGCCAGATGATGAGAACACCCACATCAGAGACCAGGGGACACCTGATGCCAGCAGACCCTCATGTTCACCTACTGCCTCTCCTGTTGCTCTTTATTCCACAGATTTGCCTGGAGGTCTCCAAGCTGCTGCTTTCGCCGAACGAACGGCTGACGTCTCTGACAAGTGAGCATTTGGCTTTCAGTCTTGTTTCGGACTAAGGGCTTCGGGGCTTATCTTGCAGCAGGTTGTGAGATGGCACAGGCTCCCACCCTGCAGCAGAAACCTAGCATCAGCAGCTCCGCTGCCATCACCTCCCCGGGGACCTGCTGCCTCCTCCCAGCCCTCTTTCCCTGTCTCTTTACATGGCAAACCCAGATGCTTCCCAGCCCGACCTGCCACCACTGCTCCCCTCCTCTTTCTGAGCATCCCTCTGCTCACTTTGCAGCTCAGTTCCCCATCACGCCAAGTTGCCAGGTCCAGTACCTGCCCCTGGCTGCACCCATGTTCTCTGAGCAGGGAATCACCATATCCTTGCAAGTAAGTCTTCACTTTCCAGCACTCATAGCCCAGCTCCAGGCTTTGGGAGAGCCACTTCCTCCCAGTGCTACGTGTGCTGAGACACCTCAAACTCTTTTTCTTCCTTACCTGTGTTCCTGCAGACAACTTTCCAGGTGGTGGGGATGGGGATTCCCCTGCCAGTCAGCCCCACACCGTTCAGCATGCCTGAGCCAGCGAGCTCCAGCCCTTCCCACATCATCCTGGCTTTCTCTGAGCACTTCTACAGCAGCCTCTTCTTCGCCCTGGAAATGGCTGGAGACTTCAACATGACCATCCTGGTGAGTAGAGTGAGCAGGGAAGGAAGGAGTAGAAACTATGCACTTGGAGGGACTGCCCTGCTCCACGAATGGCTTGGAAGAGCCGTGCACCCTGCAAAGAAATGAGAGCATGTCTCTGAGTGCCCGTGGCAGTCACAGCCACTCACCCCAGGCTCCCAAAAGTATTGCTGGTCTAATGATGCCTGGAGAATTGTCTTTGAAGAGCAACCAGAACACTGCTCCTGGCACGTGCTGGCATGCAGGAAGCCTCCGGCGGGTGTCTGACCCAGCACAGCACTTACCACGGGGTCCACCCAGCCGTGCTGGACATGAGCCCCCGAGCAGCAGCCCCAGCAGCCGTCAGTCGGATCACAAGCTGTGCTTTGTCTTTCAGACCCCGCTGACCACCGCCACCGTGGCACAGAACATTACGCAGGTTCGTTGCCATTACCACCACTCCGAGGGGCACGGCCCCAGCTCGGGCAGTGCCACCCACCCACCTGCCCACCACCCCGGGGCGCAGGGCATGACTGCCATGCCCAGAAATAATCCCCCTCCCTTGGCAGATGGGCTCACTCTTCCAGGAGGACTCCCCCGTGGTGCTGCAAGCCGTGTTCCGGAGCTCCCCTCGCGTGGTGCTGGAGGAAGGCAAGGCAGCCCTGAAGCTCTTCCTCACCATCCATGTCGGGGCGGGATTGCCAGCTTTCCAGAGCTTCCTGAGTGTGAACGTGGTGAGTGTGCCTCACGAGGGGCAATGCCCTTTGCTCCGAGACCCGGCTGACTGCAGCCGTTGCAAGGGGCTGATTTAGCCTTTCCCTACCTGGTCCCGAGCAGCGTTGGCCTCTGTTGTGTGGAGCAGGGCGTGAGGAGCACGTCGCAGGTGGCAGCACACGGATGGGTCCACCACATCCCGCTCTTCAAGGCTGAAGCAGGACCTTTGGCTCACTCTGACCCTGCCCTCTCTTTTCCCCGTGCAGGATATGTCTGCTGGACTCCTCCTTAGCGTCGACGATGTGAAGATGAAGATCTCTGCAGCAGCGATAGAGTAATGACCCCAGCTATGCTCCCAGCCCTCGAAGGGGATGCGTCCCAGTCAGAGCAGGGACTGGAGAGGCGAAGCGTTCCGGGGAATTTCTTAGCTTTTATGGTTTGGGCACTGCAGAGGTAGCCCAGGCACCAGGTTCACCGCTGGCTTGGCCCTGGACTGGGCCGTGGTGTTGGGGGAACGTGAAGGTTGCTGCTTATTACAACTAATTACAAGCAGCTCCCGTGCTGCTTTTTGTTTTCCAGGGACATCGAGCTCAGCCTGGCTGCCTCCGATGTGGGTCCTGTGCCGGTAGGTGCCTCCAGCCACACACCCACCAAGTGACCGACCACTGCCGCGTCCCCTCCTTGCACCGTGCTGTGACTTGCTGAA
Organism: Bucorvus abyssinicus; assembly: GCA_009769605.1. Classification (NCBI taxonomy): domain Eukaryota; kingdom Metazoa; phylum Chordata; class Aves; order Bucerotiformes; family Bucorvidae; genus Bucorvus; species Bucorvus abyssinicus. The sequence continues at coordinate 761,097 of CM020047.1, forward strand.
CACGACAGCCCACGCCTTAGCACTGTCCTCTAACAGCCTGGTCACCTCAGCTGCACCAGCCAGCTTAGACCACCCTAAACCACCCCCCGGGCAGTGGTTATCCACGGGGAAATACTCACTTCGGGTGCTCGCCGCACCCTGCGGAAGGGAGAGGCAGGTCCGAGCGGGATGAGGCGAGGTGCAATGAGCATCAGGACCCCATTCCTGCTGGCCCCTGCGCCCCTCTCCTCCCGCTGTAGAGTCACACCGCGAGCTGACTGTGGTGTCCCTTTGGCAGGCTGCCTTGCTGGAGGAGCTGTTTGTGCCCACCGTCCGTGAGGAGGTGCCGGCTCAGCTGAACGGTGAGTTTTGCAGGGGTGCTGCCCTCAGGATGCGCGGCGAGGACAAAGGCAGCACCCAGCTCACATCCTTCCCTCCGCTATTTCCCAGTGGTCCTGAGCGAAGGCGTATTCCTGCCCCACGTCTCCGGCTTTACCTACACTGACGTCAGCGTTGTGATTCACAAGGTAAGAAACAGGACATTTCAATTGCTCCCTGCTGCCTTTGATTTAAAGGGGAGCCAGGAGCGGCGCTCACCTCCCGGCTCCGGCATAAATCAGAGCCTGCTCCTCCAGCCCGGTGTCATCCCTTTAACGAGGCACAGCGCCTCTGCAGCCCCGCTGACCTGAGCAGGCTGTGTTGGCGGGGCCGTGGGCTGCAGGCTGTGGGGCACAGGCTCAGCCCTTGTCCCTCCCTGTGCCTAGGACTACATCCTGGTCCCCTGCAACCTGGAGCTACAGGAGGCCACCTTGGGCTGAAGTCTGGTGTCCGGAGTAACGCGGTGTAGGAATCGTTCTGCTGGCTCTGGAATCGTGCTTTGTGTTTTGTCCCTGGCTTGGAGTGTTGAGAACCTTCTTTCCTGCCTCACTGAACCAGCGCTCCCTCGGGTTTAGGGTAACAGCAGCCCTGGAGCCGCTTTCGGTCCCAATCCTGCTCTTGGTATTTTTGTTGCACAAAGAGGATGGATTGTACCAATGTTCCATGTTTAATTAAACGTTTCTCTTTCATGCTGCATTTTCTGGTGTAATTACTGACTTTTACCCCCTCGCTGACTTGTACCTAAAGACAGATGAATTCTGTCTTGCTAAGAACTGGTACTGCCAAGTACAGATGTCCAGACCTTACATTTAATTAAGGGAGCTTGAAAATTCCACTAGTTTATACGGATGCAACGCAGCCCCGTGCCTCTCAGCTGCAGCACGCCATGGCCCCTACCAGCAAGAGACCTCTCCACAGCTTCTCCTCCACTTCTGTGTTACTATGGGAACGTTACGGCTGGTGGTTTTCCCTGGGTCAGAAAGAAAGGGCAAAAAAACCAACAATAATAAAAAAAATCCGTCTGCCCAACGGTTTCTAATTTTAGACCTGAAGGCAGATATGTTTTCAAAACTACACTTCAACAAAGCTCATCAGAGAGCAAACACCAAATAAAACATGACTGCACATGTACAGAGGGTGCCAGGCGCCCACCCGGGGGCACCGGCGGCTGCGTTTGTCCATACCGGAATTCTCTTTCCTACCGACCAAACGCTCTCTGCTCAAGAGGTTGTTCAGGAGACTAAAGGGGGGGAAAATACCCCACACCAGACTTGAGTGGAAGGGTGGGCTGGTAAGGGAGCCCCAGAGCTGCCCGAGGCGCCCCCCGCCTGGGCTGGGCTGCGGGCAGCGCGGGTGCATGGCTGTGCCCGGAGGAGCCGCCTCCCTGCCGAGCTCCACAGGGTGATGCCCAGCACACGCACATCTGCCTTCACCTGCAACAGCTGCCCACATCGCTTCTGGCCCCCGGGGCTGCTGGAAAGCACTTCAGAACCTCACATTTCAGAGACTCGGAAATAGGAAAGCAAACAAAACAAGCCAGGGTGATGTATTACGAGGAGTAAACAACCCTGAAGGTTTATATGCCCGGCTTGGGGACCTGACTAATGATTTTAATGCCCGAAGTTGGCAATAGCGGGAACTGCTCCTAATAAAAGTTTCCTGGTAGAGCTGCAGCCATTATTCTTCTCTAATATATCTTCAGCCGGTTTCCCAAAAGGAATAAGCTACAGCAGTAAAAAGAAGTATTGCTTTGCCAGTGGATGTTCTGGCTTCAGGCTCCAGCGCACGGCTCTGCACCTCGGTGTGGCGATGGGGCCAGGGGAGCTGCTCGCCCGCAAGGGCCTTTGGAGAGCACAGCCCCACCGGCACCACCCGCCTGCAGCACCTGGGACCCAAGGGAGCCCTTCAGACCCGCCAAAACTCCCGGTCTTCAGCACTACCGGGTGCTTCAACCCACCCAGACCCCTCCTGCCACGGCACGAGACGCGCCGGCCCACGCGGTGTCCAGCGCGACACCGGCTTTGCCGTTGGGCATGGCACGGGAGAGCTCCAGGCCGTTGGCGTGAGCCGGGAGTGCCGGCGGGTCCGGCACGTCCTCTGCTGCGCCCAGCGACTCCTCTGCAACACCGCTCTGGGGTGATGGAAATGAATGCAACAGCCCAGGGCTTGGCCGGGCAGGTCCTGAGCCGTGCCGCCCGCCGGGCGGGGACGCAGAGCAGGATGCTGCCCCTGCTCATCACCGCACCTTCCGCGCACCGCCCGTGACGCAGCGCCCTCAGCGCTGGGGACACCGGCACTCGACAGCTCACCAGTGACAACGTCGGGTGCCGGGCAAAACAGGTCTGCGAGAGACCACTTCAGACCTCAGAGTTCCTTATTTTTTCACCCAGAACCACTTTTTTGAACTCAAAACCGCCCGAATTCTTTTCCCTGCCACAGGCAGAGACCAGGTGACTCTGCCGTCGGCCTCGGCAGACGTGGGCTGTTGCAGGCAGCTGGATCTGCTCCACCGCGGCCCAGCTGCTCAGGTACCTGGCAATGAAGCTTTCCCTTCAGATTCTGCTCGAAAATGCTGCACGGCCTTTGGAAACCCGACTTCATTCTGATTTCTTCCTGCCTGTGGGCTAACACCTGGCCAGTAGGCTCCCTGGCCAGGAGCAGCCACGGGAATCAGAGCGGGTTTTTTCAGGACAGAATCTCTCCCTGAGGAGCATCGGAAACCAGAACTTCATTCCGGGCGCTAGACTTCGGAAAGTTTATTAGACGGGTTACCGGGCAGCGGCACCCTGAGCTCCCGCCCAGCACCCCCACCCTTCTGAATGGCGATGGGGACGTTTCCTTATAAAGCCACACGGAATTTTTCCATTAAACAAGAACAATTTTCCCTCAGAACAAAGTTAACAATTCCACCATCAACCGCCTTCACTGTCACCCCAAAATCATGGTAATTTCTCTAAATAAATATTTGTACAGAGCTGCCTGCCGGCTGCCAGCTCCCACAAGGACCTGAGTACCCGCAGCAGCCAATTAACTTCAAAGTGTCTTAAACATAATGGAGGGTCTTGAATCGAGCTGAGGACAGAGGAGGAGGTAAAGCTGGTCTCGATGCTCCATGCCGCTGGTCGTTCTGCCTCCCGGTGCCTCATCCTCCCCACTCACACAAAAATCGCCAGCAGGCCCTGAGTGAGTGCAAGGGGCGACACGTCCACGCCGTCGCCTGATGCTGGGGGGTGCTGGTTGGCACCAGCTTGTCAGCATCACCCAGCGAACAGACACCCCCCGGTGAAAATCCTGATCTGAAGGAGGGCACAGCGCCCTTTGGGAAGTGCTGGAGAACGCCCCGGCTCCTCTGGGACACGCGCGGGGCTGGGATTTGGTGCAACTCCAGACCCTTTGAATGGTGCCGCTTGAAAGGGCTTTGCCAGAGCCCCTGGACCCACATCAGAGCTGCTCACACAGCTCTCCAGGAAGGGAAGGGACTGGCCAGGGGCGCCAGGACCTGCCCAGAGGGGTGGAACATTGCTCGTTGTGCCCCTGGTTCACATTGCTCGTGGGCTGGAAGCGCTCGGGCAGCGTTTTCTGACCTGAAGGTCAGGCAGAGCAACCCTTTCTGGCCTTTCAGGGGTTAAACTCCAGAGCTCTTCCCCACTCCCGCACCACTGGCAGAGGGCTGTTCCAGGAGCCAGCTCTAGAAGCAGCCCCCGAGAGCTGCAGCGGTGCCTGGCGGGAGGAAACAGCCCTGCCAGCACTTACCAACAGTACCCGAACGTCCACCCTCAGCAAGGGAATGTCCAGCACCTTCGGCAGCGGGATCCCGATGCTCAGGGCACCTGTGGGGACAGCGGGACCCCCTGCTCAGGCCGCTGGAGGGGTGAGCCTGGCCCCCAGCCCAGGGCAGGGCTGCTCCCGGGCAGGGTGCGGGGAGCAGGCTCAGCACCGCGGCGCACCACGCGCTTGGGCTCTCCCCACATTGTCTGCCAGGGCCCTCGGGACTGAAGCTGGGGTGTAAGAGTAGGGTTGGGACTTTCACTGCAGCCTCCAAACGGCGACTGCAGAGCTTTAACCTCTCCAGCCACCCTGCTGCAGCTTTCCATCACCACGCACAGCCCCCTGCCCGCCCCAGTCAAAGCCCTCCCAGGTCACAGCTCTTACTGTTGAGGAGCGGCAGCAGCGTCTCCACCAGCAGACCGCTGAAGTGGGGCTCCAAGCTCGAGATCTGAACCAGAGGAGGAACGAGCGCGTGAGCCAGGCACACGGCAGCGGCCAGCACAGCCCAGCACCGCGGCTGGGAGACAGCCAGTTGTCGGGACCGGAAATCACAGAGTCCCTCTTTTCTCTAAACCAAATCTACTTGTCTTCCTCGGTTTGTGTTTGGTGCTTCCTTGGGGAAATTTTCCCCCAGGTAAAGTTCCTGCTGCAGCCCCGGGTAAGCGTTGCCCAGGCGGGGCTGAACGCAGACAGACCTTGGGCTTTACATCTGCATTACTAGTAAAGGCAGAAGAAAAAACAAAAAGGAGCAAAAGAAGAATTGCTACGACCTACAAGGCAGAGCAGCCACCAACCAGGACCAGCAGCAGACGCAACCAGCTCAGCCGGGACGCGTTCAGCATCACAGGGTGACCGCGCGTCCCCTCCTGCCCCCAGCCGCAGGACACAGCGCTCGGCCGCTCTGCCACCGAGCACAGCCCCGACTGGAACCAGAGACTTACGTTTCTGATGCCAGCCTCAGAAGACTCCACGGAGAGGGAAATGCTGCGGGGAAGGAAAGCGAAGAGCACGTCAGACGCGAAGGCACCGGCCAGAGCTGGGGATCCGTGTCGCGAGACCCCGGCCGCTCCCTGGGCAGCGTTACTCAGCCCAGGGCAGGGGAGCCCTGCGCGGGGCACCCGCGAAGGGATCCCCATATTGCGGCACAGGCGCTGCCAGGCTTGCAGGAGAGAAAACAGCAGAACAGAAGCTTCGCCTGATTTTTACGTGCTTGCAAAGGACGCAGCACTGCAGCAGGGCTCACACTAGCCCTGGCTTCCCCTTCCCTCGCCCGTGCCCAGGCAGAGGAGCCAGCTCCCGGTTAGCCGAGAGCAGAGCTTCTAGAAAACGCATCGGGTCTGGATTTAAATAAAGATCGTGAGCTCTGGAGAATTCACTGCAGCTCCTAGTCTGCCACTGCAATCCCACAACTCTCTCCATAGCTATTTCCACTCCGAATTTCTCTCCTCTCCATCTCCTGAGCAGGTTCTATCTTTGTCTCTTGAACTAAAAGCCCTTTGATGCATCTCTGTTCTACCGCTGCACACACGCCATGCCAGGGTGGCTTCTAACTCCAGCTCTTTGATGAGCTGAGCGGCTTGAAGTCCCCAGCCTCGCGCTGCAGGAGCCTTTCCAGCCCTCCGTCACACCTGCCCTGGCGCTGGTGGCAGCACGGCCCTTTGCTCCCTCGTCACCCTGTCCAACGCCATGTGGAACGTTTTGAGCCATTCTGCGCTGCTGCCCAGATCAACGGCGAGCCGACAGGCTGACGGCTGCTCAGGTTTCCTCAGCTCACCTCGTTGTAAAACCGACACGGCTCCTCCTCCGCCCCCAAACCCCCCCCCACGGCTGCAGCGGTACCCACAAGCAGCCACACCTCGTGCCACCGGCCGGGTGCCAAACCCTCGATTCAGGGAACGAAATCTCTGCTTCACAGACACAGAAGAACGTTTCAGCGGCCCCAGAGCTAACATCGCAGTGTGGAGAATGCCGCCAGCCTGTGAGAGGGCAGCGCTGCCCAGCTTTGTCACCTCCCGTCCCCCCGCAGCGCTGTGGCACTGAGGGACACGTTTTCCCCGATGACCCGCAGCCCTTCCTGCTGTCTGGCTCTCTGCTGGCCGCTGCTTCCCAGCAAACTGGACCTGTGCCCTGAGCTCCAGGAAAGCCAGGGCTCCCCAGCGCGGCTGAGCAGCCGGGGCTGTCTCAGGGGCCGGGGCGTTGCAGCAGGCTCTGCTTCGAGCCCTGCTGTGGGCACAGCCTACCTGCCCGGCGCCAAGCCCAGCACCAGCCTGCCTCTGGCGAGCGACACGAGGGCGTTGAGACCGAGGTCCTGCAAGCAGACGGGGAGAGGATCAGCCTGGGGAGACGTCCCCATCCCAGCTGCCAGTCTCTTGGCTGGCTTCGCCAGTTGGAGGTCTTTACATCCACACTTACGGCCTTTGCCAGCAGGACAATGAGGTTGGTTCCATCTGCGAGCTTAATGGTCACCTCAATCATGACCGAAAGCTCGACGGTGGCTTTGTTTTCTTCCAAGATGATGAGCGGGTTCCCAGACAACGTCAGCTTAAGGTTCAGGAGACTGTTCCCATGGCAGGCAGAGCACTGCGGGAATTGGGGATGCACGGAGGTGGCTACCTGCACCCCATGCACTGGCCAGCCAGGGGACTAGCAGTCTTCTGGTGGATTCTCACAGCCCTGGAACTCTTTAGGGCCTCCCCCAAGGTCACACAGACCTTGGACAACCCAAATTTACAGAGCAAATAGGTCCAGCAGCATGGGTCAGCCCTCCTCGCTGCGGGCAGTAAGGGGCTGAGGAAGCAAAGGTGCACACGAAGGGGGCCATGGCCGTAAGAGGGTGCCCGTGGTGCCCAGGAAACGGGAGATGCCGAACATTTATCAGCTCTCTCTGTCAGTGGCTGTGAGAGAAGACGGTTCGCTGCTCAGGGAGCAGGAGAAGGCTGGCTACAGCTAATGGCACACAGCAGAGCGGGCACCATGTAGAGACTGACGAGGGCTGGGCACAAACCTCCGGTCCCTTCGCCCGCTCCCATCAGCCGGTCAGGCAGCAGAGCAGCCTCGAGCTGCGCTGGCATGGCAAGGACGTGGCACACGCTCAGCACGGCCAAGGGGAGGGCGGCAGAAGACTGGAGACCTTTGGCAGCAGCACGCCAGCACGTCCAGGTGCATCACTTGGACGGCCTCGGACCTGGCGAGGTTTACACAAACCCTCGTGCCAGCAGAAGTTACTCACCCCAGCAGGAATGAGGGCCAGGATGGCTTCTCGCAGCTGGCTGGCACCGGAGAACTGTTGGAACAGAAGCACAAGCAGCCCCGATGGGCTCCAGACAATTTCAACAGCACCCTGGCGTCCTGCCGGGGCCACCCCTCTCCCACTTGTGACCCTGCTCCCAGCCAGCTTGCTCGCGCTTCTGGGGCCAGTCCCTGCGCCCTGGTTGCCTGTTTCCGCAGGGAGTGCCCGCACGGAGGCAGGAGCGGCTGATCACGGCACGTGCGAGTAAAGAGCAGTAAGGAGCCAGCGCTGGGGCTCGAGCATCTGCAGGGAGCACAAGCCCACGCAGACCCCCGGCCGGCTGCGTACCAGGAGCTGGCAGAGGCTGGGCACGACCCCGTGGCACGCAGCGCCTGCTCCCCAAGCCGAGCTACCGGCGGGCTGAGCGTGTCCCCTGCCGCCTCCCCCGCACGAAACACAGGCGCTGCTGCACTCACGACTTCTGGCGTGCAGGCAAAGGTCTGCGGCGCTGTCCGGACCAGGAGGGGCAGGACCGCGTTCAGAAAGCTCTGGCGCACTCCCAAGACCAGAAGCTTGTCCAGCAGCGGCGGCAAAGCGGAGGGGGACGAGTCGTGGGGGATGACGCTGCCTCCCACCTGCTTCACCACACCCTGCAAGAGAGGTGACACTGACGTCAAAGCGATCCTTCGAAGCCGTGAGGCTGCCCAGATCCTCGAGGCAGTGCGAGGTCCGTGCCAGCTGAGACAGCAGCTCAGGGGCAGCAGTACTGGGACCAGTTCCCTCTATCCTTAATGGGTGAAAGGAGCTGATAAGGGCCAGCGTGCGTAACTGAGGACTTCTTAGGACAACACCTTTTGTCTGAATCACAACCTGCTGCTTCAGTTCATCCTCAAGATCGCACTCCAAGAGCAAACAAGGGGTGAAGGTGCTGCCAGCCCAGGCCCCAGCCCTGCCTTCCCTCCCTCCAGCACCCAGCCAGGCGGGAGCCATCGCGGGCTCCACCACAGACTTGCACCGACACCATCTGCTCGCTAAGGAGACCAGCTCTGGCCGTCGGGGCTGGTGGGGGCAACAACTGATCCCCACGGAGTACCTGCGCTAAAGCGAGAGCCGTGGCGCTGGCCGTCCAGACAGCAGCAGTGGTCTTCAGCCCTTGCTGAAGTCCCAGTTGCTTCTCACTGGCCACTTTCTGTTATTCCAGCTCTCCCGTTTGAAAGTACCGTTCGGGTTTTGCTGGTTTTTATTTTTTCCCAGTGAGACCGAAGTCAAAAATACCTCCAACAGCTTCGTTTAGCATTTGCCCACCACAGAGACTGAACAGCGAGGCAAAAACCAGTAACTCCCAGTCTGCTGGCAGGGTGAGGGGAGGGGCAAACTGCTTATCCCAGCGGGTACAAGCAGCAGATGCGCGGTCTCAGGCAGCGTCAGGGTGGGTTCAGAAGGGGGCTTGAAGAAAAGCCCCATGCTCGCATCGTGGTGATTTGGGTGAGGATGTAAATATTCAGCCGCATTTCCAGCCGAGTCATTAGCCCAGCTCCAACACATGGTTGTAGTGGGAGACGAGACCTGGGTCCCGTCACCCAGTGAGAACTTACGTCTAAGTCGAAGCCCAGGAGGGAGCCGGAGGTGTAGGGGAGGCTGGCCAGCCGGTAGTGGATCGTTCCTGCCGAGCCGACGGGGGCCACCGCTTCGCCGAGAAAAGAGACCGTTAGCACAGCGGGGAAACGAGCGGCAACACAAAGTCCGCCCCCGACCCCGCGGGCCCCCAGCCAGCCCTCACGCCCACAACCAGGTCCCGAGCATTCACTTCTGCGGGATGCTCGCTGCAACTCGGAATGGCCAAAACATCCCAGTTCAGCCGTGTGGGGTCTGCCTTTAGGGCACAGCCCCAAGGAGCAGCAGCGAGAATAAGCTCAGTCCCAGGGTGACGGAAGAGCGGTGTAAGGAGGACTGAGGTGCAGGCGTTCGCATGGACGCTCCTCCCTGATGCACTTATGGACGGGATGAGGGACAGGGCACTTCCCACCACGGGACCGCAGGGAACGCGGGGAGGCAGCACCTCCTTCTCGACAAGAAACGCACCACTGACAGTGCCCAGGAGCTGGACGCCCACAAGTCTGGTCACAAGATCGACGACAGGACACAGCTGCAACACAAAGCAGAAACATGGCTGCTCAGCCCCCCTGCCACCCCTCTGCAGGGAGCCCTCACCCCGCAGCCGATCAGACCCGCTCCTTGTCCTCCAAATCCCCGGGGAAAAAGCACGGCATTGGGCAGCAGCCAGGATGCTGAGAAGGACCCGGGGGCAGCGGAGCATCCCTGGAGCTGTGGTGCCGTGCCAAGGGGTCTGCTCTGAGCTGGGGAATACTTGGGCATTGCCCTGTGGAGCAGCCAGGCTGGCCACGGGCATCCCCACGAGCGGGACATCACACGCCAGAGACGGGGGGAGGCAGCACAGAAAGGTGGCACAGCGTGCTGTGACCTTGTCCCAGGTTGTTCCTGATCTCTCTGCGTTTCGGCTCTGGAAGGAGGCTGCAGGCTTACCAGACCGGGCAGCGTGGCCGTCAGCTGGTTGAGCACGATCGCATTGACCGACAGGGACAGTAAGCTGGGGAGGAAAGAAAAGAAGGTCCAGTCACAACAACCACAGCTCCAGGAGAGCGAAGGACATCCAGCCATCAGCCATCCCGTCAGGGACGTTGCTGCGGCCAACGCCGGCAAGAGCAGGGGCTGCGCTGAAGGCAGCGAGGGCGAGGAGCTGCTGGCCCCACCGAGCACTGGGAGGACTGGGCTCACTCCTGAGACGTGAAGGCGTCAGCGTGTGTGGACATCTCTGCACAAAGGAGTGGAGCCTCTCGCAGCGTAACCCGCGGTTGGGTGTCTCCCTCTCGGATTTACACCAGCGCTGTAGTTCAGGGACGGCGGAGCTGTCGTGAAACACCTCCGTTAGCTGTGGGCACCGAACCACTTGCACGTGGAACAACGAGAGGAGAAATCTGCGGTGTAACACTTCTCCACAGCTGCTAAATCCCCACCCGGGGACGTGCGGTGTCTGCGGGCAGCGCGGAGCCGTTGACTTCTGACAACTGATGGATTTCTGGACGATTGATTGGGACGCGCAGCAGCACGCTCGGCAAGCCACCACCAGCAGGGATCCGTAACGCACCTCGCTATTTGGGCCCCAGTTCTGCCTGCAGACACGTCTGAGGACCTGCCATAAAGTCAGCGGCGTGCATCCACGCTGCCCTCACCCCGCGGGGAGCTCTACTCCTGCACTCCAGCGCTTCAACCCTGCCAAAACCTAAAGTACGACCCCGGAGCGGGTGAGCCGTGTTCTCTGTTCACTTGCAGAGGCTCTGGCAAAGCAGCTGCTGCACTGATTGAAATATAACGTATAATGCAAAAATTAATTAGGAGAAACTCAATGAACCCCAAAAGTGAGTAATTCAAAAGCAATAAAAGAAAATATTTCCCAAGATCAATTTACTGTTGCATTCCTCAATACATGAACTCAGCGAATTGTTTCTGCCAGGAATTTAATAAGATTGAGCAAGAGATGGAAGAAGGCGGAGACGAGAGGTGGAGTCGCACAGACCCACAGCGGTCGGAGCGACAGCCCGGCAGCTCTCTGCCACAGCAGCCACAGGCACACACGGAGCACTCCCTGCCCCGTTATCCCTGCCCTTCGGGTACCAACGCACCAGCGAAGCCTCAGGAGAGGGCACTGAGGAGGTACCAAACCTCACACTTCGGATCTTAAAACTTCCATGGGCAAACAGGGAAAATTAACCCTCCTTTTGCAACAACCGATTTTTTTGCCGGCTCCACTGAAGCAACTGGCTTTGGCAATGGGGGAGAAACGACTGGCTGCAGCCTGGCTCTGTGTGGGCTGAGCAGCGTCTGTGTGCTGGCAGGGTCTGGATCGCTGGGTAACGAGAGAGGACAGAGAACAGAAACCCTCGGGCACTTACCCAGAGAGGAGCTTGACCTTTACGGCACCCAGGACGCAGAGGCAGTCTTCAGCGACCACCTGGACCGTGCCCGATTCAAAATTCGTGCACTTAATGTTTACAGTAATGCTCACGTCCACCAGGATATCAATGAGTTCTGGAAGAAGGCCAATCAAGCTGAAAAAAGGAAAGGGGTTGAACAGATTTCACCTCTCAGCCTCTAAATGAGAAACCCAGCACAGCCAGCAGCAGCAAACTGCCGCTCCACCTCCTGCTCCTCGTCACGAAGCCACGAGCCATCTCCCGGCGCCTGTTCTGCTCTATGACTTTATTACAGGTAAGAAACACCCAGAAATCCACAAAAGATGCAAAAGGTTGCACAGAAGGAAGCCTGTGGGTAGGGGCTTCCCGCAACAGCCACTGTGGAACACCAGACTCACCAGTTGCCGTTGAGCTCCAGCTGCGCGGCGATGGTCAGCTGGACCCCGATCCCCGAGAGCAGCACCGACAGGTCGGGGATCCGGACTTTGACAAGGTGCAGCCTGCCAACAACAGCAAAAGCTGGCGCCCGTGGAAAGCATCTGCCAGGAGCGCAGCAGCTGCTCCCCTGAGGAGCCCACGGTGCCCACTGCACCACGGCCACCTCCGGCCGCACACGAGTCTTGTAAGCAAGAGATGCCACCTCCAGGACAAGAGACAGAGTCCGTCCCCGGAACCCCAAAGCAGGCAGCCTAAAACCTGACTGGTGGAAGCCAACGGCACAGAGCCGTCGGCTTTTCCCCTCTGCGGCCCCTTCCTGCCTCTCTCAGTGCTGTCAAGCATCTCAGATACCCACAGCAGCACCAGAGCCACCATTCTGCACCAGCGCCCGTATCCTCCTCACCATCCCCCTTGCTCCCACACAGAGAACTCTTGTCAGGTCAGAATTTCTGTATCAAACTAACCCAGGGAAAAGTACTTGAGCCAGTTCTGCCAACTGCAGCTCAGCGCTTGTTGCTTCAGAGCTGGGGGTGCGGGTGCACTCAGGGAGAAGCCTCCTCTCCACTTACCCGGTGATGCTGGTGGGAGAGCTCAGCAGACCCCCTTCACCCATGATGTTGGGGAGCACGAGGCCCTGCAGGTGCTGCTGGAGAAGCCCGTTCTTCAGCATGGCATCCGAGAGAACTGGAAAACAGCTCTGCGTGAGGGCCGGCGCCTGCAGCAAGGACCCCTCTCCGCTCGGGCAGATCCGTCCTGGCAAAGGCGTCTCACAAAGGAGCCCCATCGCGCCCCGAACTCCTGACAAAGGCGTGGGCTGCCTCAGCGCAGTCCGATGGCACAGGGGGCGACACTCGGCCAGGGGCAAGACACCAGAGCCGCCCTCCGTGAGCTACGGACAGCGACCCGCTCAGCCTCGACTCACAGCTTGCTCTACATTTGTAAAAGGGGTTTGTTTGTTTATTTTTCCAATAAAAGCAACTTGGAACTAGCCTTTTTTTTTTTTTCTTCCTGGAGCATCACAAGCATTAACGGGGCTGCTGAACTCCACAGCAAGTATTGCCAAGTATCAGCCGCTCCAACACGGAAACAAGAGAGCAAGACAAAAAGAGGAAACTCTCCAGATCGAGCCCTGGATTCTGCCTGGCAGTCTGGTGCTGAACCGCGTCCTGGTTCTGGAGCGGAAAGGTTCTCCCGACCCGTGAACCCCACACTGGCTGTCGCAAGCTCTGAGCAAAGGCTGCAGCCCTGAGGAACTATGACATAAAGATGAAGACACCCCGGGGTTTTACTCCACGCCACGGTCCTACACAGCTCCGCAAACAAGCGCCCCGTGTTTCCAGTTACCTTTCTGCAGGGCCCCCGGACTGACGGCGCAGGACAGACCGGACAGGACCTCCTCAGAGGGCGAGAGGAGGCCACAGGAGAAGAGAATTCCAAAGAGCTTCAGCGCCGTCATCTCCAGAAGACACCCTTGCTGCCAAGGGAGACATCGGGGTGAGAAGTGGGGGAAAGCCTCTAAGAAGGATCCCATGTCTTTGGGAGGTGGAGTGAGAAATCCCTGCTCTACCCGTGACGGAGCTCGGGTAGGACCCTGCTCCCGCCTGGGGCAGCAGGACCTTGTTCACGTCCACCCACATGGACAGACCCCAGGCGCGGGTCAGTAAAACCCTGTCCTTGTCCTTTGGGACTTGTCCCGAGTCTCCTGCGTGTTCACACCCAAGAAAACCAAAGGGCTGCTCCCCTGAGCCGACGTTCCGGCAGCCGGTATTCCTGTGTCCCTCAGCCGAAACGCGTGTTTGCGAAGGGGCTTTGCAAGGGAAACATCTGAGGATTAGTCTTGTTCCTTCTGACTCTCCAAAGCAATAAACTAAAGCTCAAGTGATACAAATAAGACAACGATAAAGTTATAAATAATTAGTATTAACATAAATTTAATTACGAAATGACATAGGTGGATTACGAAGGGCTCGGTGCACGGCAGGAGCTCAAAGCAAAGCAGCCAAGCACGAGGCACACTACGTGTGTCCTTCCAGAGCGAAGACACCGCGCACGGCTCCTGCCACCACCGCCTTCGCCCGCCGACACGTCATTACCTGCCTCAGCTGCAGCCGGCAGGGAAGGGCTCCCGGCTCCGCTCACGCGCCTCTGGAAGTCGCCGAGGCTCTGCGCTGTCCTGAGCTGGAAGTTGCCCTTATATAAAACCCGCAGCCAGCAGACACACCTTCTCCTCGCCTCCTCCACATCGCCCGAGCAGGCGGCCCTCTGGTCTCCCGCTCCTCGCAAGCGGCACCCAGCTGCCACCACTCTTGATTTATACCGGGTAACGTCACCGCCGACTTGGCCGGCTGCCGTTTCCCGTTGTGCCCGGGATCACTCGGATGCCGCTTTTCCCCCCTAGTCTGTCTTTAAAAGGACGCCCCGTAAGGTGGCACCAGCGGGGTCCCTGTGCTTTGAGGAACCAGCTTTTTAGGAAATCGGGAGAATCCCTGAAGCATCCGGCAGGAGGCTGATGGGGCTGCCCGGGCAGGGGCCGGCACACGGAGCACACGGGCAGGGATTCGAGGAGCCTCGTAACAGCAAACCTCCTACTTTTCCCAATCCCTGAGGGACTTGGAACGCTCATTCCTGTTTCAAGCGCAGCACTGGAAAAAAAATTTCTTGACAAAAAGCGACACGGAAAGTTGCAGAAACCTGATAAACGTTGGCTTGGAAAGCCCAAGCTGCAGATCTCGGTTTTATCTGTAACATGCGTCATGAATTGACTGCAAAAGCTGACGGCGTATCGAAATGTTTAAAGCCAACAATAAACATCATTCTGAGTACGCAACGCTCGTGCTGGCTGGCTGAGCTGAGGGCACCAGAAACGCGTATTTCAAAGGCAAACCTCATCCCACGGGGATGAACATCTCATCCCTCAGCGATGCCCTGGCCAGCCTGCGCAGGAGTTTCCATTGTGCAGCGCCTGGGGAAGATCTTATCTGGGGCTTTGTTCGGGTCACCCGTGCCCCACAGGGATGGACGCCGAGGGAAACTGGGCAGCAAAGGGCTGCCGAGCAGAGAGGGGCCGGCGCGGTCGGCCTCACAGAACAAAGAGGAGCAGAGATACCATCGTCCTCTACAAACACAGGAGAGGGGTAAATACTGGGGAGGGAGAGGAGAGCTGCTCGGGCTCAGGGACGGTGTTGGCACAGGAACAAACACAAGCCCATGCATTTAAGTTACGAGAAAGCTGCTGCCACCACGGCGAGATTCGGGCCGGCTTCCCATGGGAATAATAGAGAAGGTAGAAAAAGAGTCTGAGGATGCTCCCTGGTACCTGGAACCTCTCCGTGCTTCTCCTTCCCTGTTCCCTTTCAAAGAGCCTCATCCAAATGCTCAGGGCCAGGGGGTCACCGTAAATACCCACAATGAAGCGATCAGGAGGCTGTTCCAGCCTCGTACGCACCACGGCTCAACAACCCCCCGAGTCGCTCACAACAATGACACGCTCGGATCGGATCATCCCGCAGCAAGACGGCGCGAGGCAGAGCTCTGCGCTCCCACCCGCCTCCCGTACCGCGCCAACCGCAGTGAGCGGAAGCCATAAGGACAGCAGCGATTTCCCACCCGCCGCTGGGATTCCTTCTTGCTGTGCGAGTTCTTCTTATCCAGCCTTATCCCCTGCCTCCCCCTCCCCACCCGTATTTCATTCCCTCCTTGCAGCAGTGATTTCGGTATCACTTACCGGGAGGCTGCTCTCAGTTCTGCAGTGACAAGGGAATATATATTAAAATGCAGCATTGCAAGAAATGCCAGGAGAGATTATGGCAACACAAACGCCAGGAAGTGGAGGGGTCTGTGGGAGGACTGACAGCCCCAGAGGAAAGACATTCCGGAGCATCCTTTGGCGCTCGGGGCTGCCACGAGCTCACGGCTCAGAGAGGTGGCGGCAGCAGGAACTTCGACGAGTAATGTTAAAGTAAAGAAATATTATAATTTATTACATATGATCCAGCTCATTGGTATCTTCTCTCTAAAGGTCAGAACCAAGGCAGCTGAGGGAACGCTGGGGAGAATCGCGTGCCTGTCAACCTAAAGAACACCACCACGTTATGACAGATGGTGGCTTTGAGACATTCCAGGGGGTGGCAGGCTACAGGAACACAAAATTTCTTCATTGCTACGTGGCTAATAAAAAAAAAAGAGTAACCTCCGCCCGTAAAACTTTTTTAATGGGCAAATAGTGACTCCTTGTAAGAACAGACCCAAACCGAGTCCTGTCTCTCCAGGTGGACAACCCCAATCTGGCAGCGTGAATCACACCCTGCGACGGAGCTGCCTCGTCTGCACAACCAGCCGGTCTCCTGCACGGACGCTTCCAGAGGTGACCGCTCCAAAGGGACGCTGCGAGCAGGAACAGAACTGCTCGGCCCAGACGTCGAGGGAAGGAACTCCCCCGATGTCGACAAGGGGGCGGCAGCCCCAGAGGAGGGAGAAAGCGCTGGGGCAGGAAAACAACCCAGCAAAGCTCAGACTGGATTAGCTGTGAGAATGAACACGGGAAAGGAAGGAGGAAAAAGACCGACCACACCTGGGCTGTGCGCTGCCAGCCTGGGCTCGGCCGGGCTGCAGCTCAGCTCTCAGCACCTGCCCGGGAATACGGCAGCGGTGGCAGCGGTGACACCTCCGCCGGGTCGGTGGCAACTCAGTCCAGACGCTGCAAACAGAACACACAGAAAAGGGTCCCTTGATGCTGCCTCTCTCTGCCTCGCTGCAAGCAGCCAGGCTCGGGGGAGATGCTTTTCCACTCCTGACTATGAAACTGCTCGGGGAAGCGGCAGGAGGAACCTCTCCCTGGACCCCCAGCCCAGCGCACCAGACACGCTGCGGTGGGGAAGCGCCTGCCTTCGACGCGACCTGTGCTCCGTTTTGGTTGGGGGTGGATGATCCTCCCAGAGCTACACTCAAGAGCTGATTTGTCAAAACAGGAACCCAAATCTCCTGGAAAGGAGCTGGGGGGGTTTTGGTAAGAACAGCAGGAATCAAACCCTCCTCAGGTTTTGGGACTGCACTTCAGCCCAGGATGGTGGAAGCCCTCAATCCCTGCCGCCAGCTTTACGGGTGGTTTAGCAGCTCCCGCTGCAAGCGGCCCACAAGGGAAGAGCAGCTTAATTAACCCCAGCCACTCCTCGTAACCACGGCCAGCCCAGCCAGCTCCACCGCGGGCTCGCGCTGACCCGGGGCTCCTGCTTAGCGCACAAGCCGGGGACGCGTGGCGCAGCGTGCGTGGGCAGACGTCAAAAGCATCTTTCCAGGTTTCCTTGTGTCTGATCGCCCGCCCGTGCGGTTCCTACCCAGGGGACGCGAGGAACAGGAACACGATGGCGGGGCAGAGCCGGAGGCGCAGAGGCAGCAGCTGCGGGAGGAGGGAGAGCAGCAGCTCTGATTTCTGGGTGCATCCGCAATGCCGAGCACAAACAGCCGGGCAGAGCGAAGCTGCTGCCCTCAGGGAACGACACATCATCGTCTGCAGGAATCTTATGGACAGGAAACGTTCTGCTTCCGAGATGTGAAGTAGAATGAGCATAATGTTACCAGCCCCAGCAAAGCGACAAACTTCATTAGTCAGACGTAACGTGATGAGTGGCAGAGCAAAAGCAGAGCCGTGTCGGCAGCCCTGCCTGCAGCCCTGCCTCCAGCCCTTCCCACGGTGCCAGAGCTCCGCCAGGCAATGCCGACAGCGGCCAAAGGACCCGCAGGGGAACCAAGCCACGCCAGGCAGGAAGGTCTGGGAAGCCCCACAAACCCTTCCCCGGCTGCTCCAGGCAGGCGCTGGCTTCTCTGTCTCGTGCAGGATTCTGTCAGTGTCTGTCTGTCTGTCACCAACCTGCAGAGACCGAGTGGAAGTCAAAGCGTCGCCCTGAGCATGCTTCTGGGGGGACCCCTTGGCCTGTCCAGCTCTGGCTGGAACACTCCAGGTTCCCCAGTGCATCCTTTTCCACCCGGCCCCACCAAGGCAGGCTCAGCCACTTGCCACAGCTCCCCCGATGCTCACAGGCCTGGCCAGGTCAGCAGAAGCGGCTGTGACCTCCCCGCGGGACTGCCAGGAGCCCGGGGAAAGGGCCTCGGGGCACGCGCAGGCTCACAGCCCCACTTTGGGCCCAAGAAGACCCGCGTGTCTGCGGGCAGCCGGCACCCCTGCCTGCGTCACGTCCCAGCAGGGACTGGGCAGCGGGGATTTCTCAGTCGTGCAGCGTGCACCTTAAAGTCAAACCCACCCTGCATTTGAAACAAGTGAATCCCGTTCCTGCCCTCTGCCCACCGCTCGCAACCACTGGCACTGCGAGCACTGTGAACGCCTCGATTCCTCCTCACTCTTCATTCTTCCAATTTATTCTTTGCTTTCCTTCCAGCCCGGAGAACGGATTTCTGTCCATTCCGCTGTCTCAGAAAGGGTCAGCACTGTGGTGCCAACAGAGACTTTTCAAATAAAGACAATGATTTCCTTTGGACTGAAGGGGAGCAACACGGACTCGCAGCCACGGTTCTGTCTTGCCTCAGGTTTGGGGAAGCTTCGCTTCACAAACAGAAAAGCAATATAGAGTGACATGGTCCTTGGTCGTCTCTATTAATCCCTGGGAAGAATTAGCAGCAGCCCCGTATTAGACACGTACATCTCCTGCAAGTCACGATTTTGGGCTCTCTGTCTTGTTCTCAGCTTTTAAAGGAGATGTGACATGGTCTCTTCGGACACGTCAGCGGTGCAGGTGGCAGTTAGTGCCGTGCTTTGTCCAGACCTTCCTCGGGGGATAAATTACAGCTCCAACAAGTAGCCAGGGGCTGGAGTCAGCATGATGTAAATCAGTGCTTATTCCTGGGAAGGCACCAACTGCAGCTGAAACGGGAGAGTGCGATGTGTTGAACAAGCCTTGCTAACGAGCTAAGTGTCCTGACGGGCGGGACTGAGCTCTAACTCACCCATGCGGTCGGTCCAGGGTCGGTGGGTACGAGGGTCCCGCCGAGGAGACGAGCCCGGCACAGCCCGGAGCGGGCGGCCGCAGGGGCAGGCTGGCGGGGCGGGCGGCTCCCCTGCTCGGAGCCCGCGGCTCAGCGCCCCAGCTGCGGGCGGGGCGGGCGAGCATCGTCCCCTGCACGGGGAGACGTGACCGACCTGGCACACACCGGCCCTCGGCTGCCCCGCGTCCAGGAGGGCGACCGGGGTGCGAAACCGCGGTGAGGATCTCCGCTCTCCGAGAGGGCAACGCGTGGCCGGCCCCGCGGAGCAGCCCCGTCTCCTCACCCCCGCACCGGGGCCACGCTGCCGCACTCCGCCCTCGCACGGCACCCAGCCACCCGCACCCCGGAGAGGGGCCGAAACGCACCCGCACACCGCAGCGAGCACACGGGAGCGGCCCCCGGGGACACCGGCCCGATGCCCACCCAGCGCGGGGCCGACGCGGCCGAACCGGCGGGGCCGAGGCTCGAACCCGCGTCCCTCGGGCTCCGGGCGGCTCCGCTCCCGCCCGCGGACGCCGCGGGCGCGGCGCAGCTTGGGTTGTACCGCCCCCTGCTGGCGGCGGACGGCGGCGCGGGCGGCTCCGGGGGACCGGCAGTGCCCGGGGACAGGGACCCCCCGTTCCCCTGTAACCCGCGGGCAATGCAGCAGCCACGGCTCAGAAAGGGTGCGGGGTTCGGTGCAGCGGCAGCCGCACTCTGCTGGAGCCCGGAGCCGTTGAACGCGGGGCCGAGGCGCCGGGTTGGCTCCATCGGAGCTGGAACGACCGCGGAACCGTCGGGCTCGTCCTGCAGAAAATGGTTTGAGAGACACGCACAGGGTAACGCTCCTCTAAAGCGGCTCACAGCAGGGTCAAACTGACTCCTGGGCACAGAAGAGCAATACAGACGAAGAAGAGAGGGCGTTTAATTCCCCTTCAACTCTGAACAACGATTCGATGCGTATCTGACACCGCGGAGAACCACCAACAGACACCGCTCCACGGAGCCAGTTCGCGCCAGCCCTGGTCCATCGCACCAGAGAGGGAGGTGAAGGAAAAACAATCGGTTCAAGACCCGTTTCACTGGCACAGTAAAAACAAGACTTGGTAAAGGTCGGAACAAGAGATGGATCCATTAACGACCTCCACTGATGAGCTCCACGGCCAGAGCTCCTCACGCACACCACGGCCATACCCACCCCTCGGCGGGCACACGCCGGAGGTGCCCCGTGTCTGCCAGCCAGCCGCCCCGCGCTGCGGGAAGCGCAGAACCTCACTTGGTGCAGAGGGGCAAGCAACGCGTCACCGTTCGAAACTCGCTGCCACCCAAGTAAAACCTCAGAAAGGTCCCTCTGTTGCTTTTCCTGTCCCACCATTTCGGAAGAGGGAGCCCCTGTGCGCATCCTGGGGCTCAGGCGCTTACAGCTGGGTTTGTGCGTGGCATCACCGAGTGCGCTGCGGGGACGTTGCGCCTGGACCGCCCCAGAGACAGGACTGGCTGAACCACCCCCCGCAGCTGCTACTGCTGGCGCCAGGACGAAGAACCGGGTTCTGCGAGGCATCGCCAGGCTCCGGTAACTTCCAGCAGCCTCCCCTGACTGCGGCTGCTCGGACCATAAATAATCACCACACATTTCTGCTGCCACTGATATTTTCTTGCCTGAGGCGACCACCGGCTGGTCTGCCTGCGAGATAAGGCCAGGCGAGCCTCAGAGAGTTCGGGCACTTTGAGGGGAATCTTCTCAACATCAAAGTCCCAGAAGGGTTTTTAGGGAGACTTTCGAAGCCAAGTAAGGATTTTCAATGTGCCGTACCCCAGCCGGCATCAAAGCCAGAGCTGTCCGCAGGGAACTGCTGCTCAGCAGAGTCACTGACAGCACCGCAGCGGAGCTGAACTAATCAGCTCCATCGCCGGTGGTTGGAGAAATTTTCACGTACAGGAGATGAGCACTCAGGAGGTTTTCTTGGAGCAGAAAGCTGAATAAAAAAAACCGACTTGCCTATTTGCCGTATAAAATTCCTCAGATGAAAACGAGGTCTTGAGATTCTTTGTGCTGGCGCAGCGCAGCTCAGAATAAACACTCCCGTTGAATGATGATACCCCGCAGCCCTCACACGCAGAACCAAGGTCATCTCCCGCAGTCAGCAGGAGAGCTCCGCTCCCTGCTCTCTGCTGGTTCAGCCTTCGACACCGCTTTCCTTCGTTCGTCTGCGGTTACGGCTAAGCAGGGGCTACGGGGCTGGCAGGAGAGGGACCGTGTTTCATACGACCCATATTGCTGCGTGGCAGCCACAGCCGCGCTGCCCAGACCCGCGCTCCGATGACACCAGCGCCTTGTAAAGCCTTTTCTCCTGATGTTCATTTCTCCCCAGAAACCACCAGCATCTTTCTCGCACCGAATTCCTGGCGTGCCCGCGACACCGCGCCCACCAGAGCCGCGGCGCAGGGGCTCGTGGTCACACACCCAGGGCGGCGGGGTCACAGTGCTGCCTTCGCTCCATCGCGCCAGCAGCGAGGGCAGCGCCCGGACCTCAGCTGCAACAAAGAGCATCTGTTTTGTCAACCAAAAGGCAATTCAGCACGGAGGAATCCAGGCGCTGCTGCTGCTGCTTTGGTGCTCCCGGCAGCACAAGCAGCTTTTCTGGAAGCTGGAGCAACTCCACATCTTCCACCAGTTACCGTGATTTTGTAGAGGATAATTAAGGCAAGCAAGGGCAAAGTGCTGCGGTGCGGAGCAGGACACGCGGCTCCCCTCAAAACGGGGGTGCGGCGGCTGCTGCCTCGGCAGGGCGCTCAGCGCCCTAAGGCAGAGAGAACAGAACCACGGCGGTTCTCTGTCCGCTAACGGCCCCGCATCCACCCCGTGCTCCCACTTGTTTTTGCCAAGCCGCGATGGAAGGAGGAGATGAGACTTAATTTTCTAAGGAGAAAGGCAGGATCCTGCCTAGCTGCCTGGTCCTGGTCAGAGACCGCGCACCCACTGCTGCACCGCCACGCTCCGTCTTCCTGCCGCACCACCCCCCCGCCCCCGCACTTGTTTTTCTACTTTTTGGTTTTTTAAACTAACAGCCTCTGGCATCCTTTCAGCTCGGCAGGCATCGCGCCCGCAGACGCCGTGGCCCCGCTGCTGAACACGACGCCGGTGACAGTTGTGCGAAGCAGCGAGCGCGAACTGAAACGCTTTGGACAGCTTTTCACAAAGCGCCTGGACAGGAGCAGCTCCGCTGCCAGCCCAGAGCTGGCCAGAAGCAGGTTTCCCAGTTGCCACAGAGCTGAAAAATCAAAATATTATTAACTTCGTGCCAGCCCCGGGTGCCCCCACCAGCTATCAAGGCCACCTTCGGCTTTACCAGCGCGCAGTGACTTGTAAAAAGCGGAGCTGAAATAGTATTTCATGGCTTGAATTGCTTCAAATCCCCACGGAGCAAGTGTCGGGGCTTTCAACAGCGCTGGTGTTAATAATAAAACAGGACCTCTTCCAGCATCAGAGCACAAACGGCAGTTATTTCTCTTTCAAAGCTCTGATTCCTAAAACCTTTCTTACATTCAGCTTGACATCAAAACACCCATCTCATTCACTCCGACTGTCACAGGAGGGCTGTGCGCTGCCGTTAGGAACAGCCCGGAGGTGGATTAAGAACAGCCTGTAATGATGTTCCACTACAGCAACTTTATTTCTACCAAACCAAACAAATGAGCGATATTTTATCTGATGTGCCTTGGCTCAGCGGAGAGCGGCAGCTGCTGCCCGTATGATTTACTGAATGGATGTTTTCTAAATAGTCACAAAATCTCCTGCTCATAACAGCCCAGCCAGGAGCAGGGAGAAATTCAGAGTCTGGAGAGCAGCGAGTCTGGGCTTGAACCGTTCTATTTGCGTTTTTTCCTAAGGAGCTGTACATACAAATACAAAGATCCATAAATATTGATGCTCCAACAAGCCTCCTGCTGCACACACGCAGAAGCAATCCAGCCCATTTCCAGTCCGGTCCAGCAAGAAGCCAAGGGGCGCTCAAGGGAGCACCGAGTGCCCCCAGGAGCCCGTGGATGGGGGTGAGGAAAGACGGGCCCTGCTACGTCTGTGGAAGCGGTCCAGGCAGCACCCCCCAGCACCGCGGTGGCACTGGGGGACGATACCATCGCACACCCAGTGCGCTGGATTGCTGCCCCAGTCACCCCAGAGCAGCCAGCCCCTGGCGCTGCGGTGAGATAAGCAGACACGGAAGGGAATACAGACAAATCCCATCAGCACAAGAGCTGCAGCCACCAGGGCTGTGGTGTGAGCAGCTAAAGCGGCAGTCGGGGGCTGCTGGAGCCCTGGCAGCCAGACACGTGTGTTCCCACGGGCCACTCAATATGGGATCTTCTGCCAAAGGACGCCTCCGAAGCCAAGAAGTTAATTAGATTGCACAGAGGTCTGGACGTTCACCGAGGACACCGGGCAGCGTGGCAGTGGCTGCTAACACGTCTCAAGGATGTCACGCTGCGGGGGCTCCGGCTCCCGCAGACTGAGACCAAAACCACGGGGAGGCAGACGGGTGTTTTCAGAGGTGCTGTGAGGTGCTGGTGCCTCCCTCTGAAAACCCACAGCGATGGCTGTCCGCAAGAAGCGACAGTCCCGAACAGCCAGAGAGGATCCGCTCCGTGGGTTTTAATTATCTTCACGCCAGAGCAAAGGGAAAAGCTGACGAGGGCAGAGAAAATCCAGTCAAGGCAGCCAGTGCCTGGCGCTGGGATTCCTGCCCCGAGACACGAAAAACACCCAAATATTTATAGCCCGAGGAATGCCAAGCGCCTGGTTCCAGGCGGAGGCTGAACGTTTGCTCCAGGAGCAGAAGTGCCGTCCCCGAACTGCCGGGGATGAGGGAGCGCGGGGCTGCGGGACTGCGCTGAAGAGACACCGGCTCCAAGAATCGCCATCTGTGGCACACGACCGGGCTGGGAGGAGAGCTCAGACGGGGATTCTTGTCTTGGCTTGGAGTAGCACGTTAGCCCTGTCTCTGATGAAACACCAGAGAAGTCTTAAGGAAAAAACAGCTTAAAACATTCACAAAACGCTCCCAAAGGCTCGTCCTGATGCCAGCTCGAGTCCCCCCGTGCAGATCCCCAAACCAAAGAAAACTCTAATGCCCGCAGGACACACGTTCACCACAATATTTCACTCCTTGGCCACTGCAAACAACCAACCAAAGATTTCTCTGATACTTCGCCCTCGACTAACGTGCACTTGCAAAATAGAGCACCCCCGGCCTCGCCGTTGGAGAGCGGCACAAACGTTTCCACAGGTGGGTCGTGGACCAGAACTGCAGAAGCCAAGTTATAAACAGGTCAGTAATTCTACACACAAACCAGCACAGCGTCCCAAAAGGGACCGCTCCAACCTCGTTTCACCCGGCCTCCAACAAAGGGAGGCAAATTCCTGCGCACGGATTAAAACGACCTGTTTTCTGTGACACTCCGCAAAGAGAAGAGGAAGGATCGAGAGAGAAGATGGCACGTTTTAGCTGCAGAGGATTTACTCATTCCATGTTCGTGCGAATCAAGTACCCGGCAGAGCTCAAACACCGCCAAGAGGTTGAGGTGGCCGAGCACACACCACGAGCAGCGCAGCATCCCAGGCAGACCGGCCGTACTGCAGCTCCCGGAGAGCCGCGGGAGCGGGAGCAGCGGCGTGCCCCTGCGTGAGCAGCAGCCGGCTTTGCTGCGGGGCAGAACGGAGCCTCCGAAATCCCTCACAGGAAAACGTGGGGTGTTACATCCAGCCCAGGGGACTGGGGACGAGCTCCTGGGAGCCTGGGTCAAGCCCAGCAGCCAGGAGCAGCGCTGAGGACGGGCTGAAGGCTCTACGAGAGCAGGGCAGGGAGCAGCCAGGCCAAGCTGGAAGTTCACCTCCCACCGAGCATCCTTGCTGACGGCTCCCAGAGCGGGCTCAGACCGGAGAGCCCCCGCTCACGCTGTGGAACAGCAAGGAGCACGACTGCCTCTTGCCGGGTTTGAGGGGAGGGACGTTACCTACAGAAATTCCATCCGCGACGCCTGGCCGCGGTGAGGACGCAGGGCGAAGCACTCGCTGCCTTCCCCCGGGCTCACTCCCCGCACGCAGAGCCTGGCCGTGCGGGGGCTCTCCCGGGCACTCGGGGGGCAGACCCGCAGGCAGCAGCTTCACATCACCGAGCTCCCGCGGAAAGTCACGGACCAGCCGCTCGGCAGGACCTGCCCTGCATTCGCAGCAGTCCATCTCATCTCCTTCTGGAGGGGCCGAGGGAGGTTCTGCAGCTGTTGCCTGTGGAGGCCACCTCCAGCCCCGCGACACCGCCTGCTGCCCGGGCAGCCTTCCCAGCAGCCGCCCATCAGTTTGGACACACATTTGCCAGGCTTGATCTCACGCCTAGGAGAGGTTGAGGGCAGCCAGTTCACAGGGGTACCGGTGCGGCAGGAAACTTGCGCTCAGAAAGCTGCCCTGCCCACCCCGTTCCCTGCGGTCCACACGCAAGGTGCGGCTGCTCACTCCCTCCCTGGGGAATCACAAACTCCTGTTACAGGGAAAAGGATCACAAGGAAGGTGCTGGCAAAGCATGGCCATTTATGTAGAGCAACCAAAGGAAAGCAGGAGCAATAGTCGGTGTCCCAAACTCCCCCGAAGCACAAACCCCAGTATGGCACCGGCTTGGAACGCAGCACTTCTGGCAGAACGCGTTTTCCACAAGTTTAGACTCTCTGTACCTCCTCAGCTGCCACTCAAAAGCAGATGCAGGAGCTTTTCCCACCGTGACAATAATCAAAGCTTTAGAATACGAGTTACATTCCTCAAGACACCGTCAGCTCGCGGTGCTCTCTCTTCGCTGTCAGTGTCAGAGACACAACACAAACCACCCTCCTGCACCCCGGGGTTTGCTCCCTCCTGCCGCAGCTGTGGCACGCCACATACCTCCGGGAGAAGGGCGGATGACAAAGAGCCCAGCTGATTTCACCACCACCGAGCGAACCCTCTCCACTGCTAAGCTTTCCTCTAGCAGAACATATTTACTCTGCTCTGGAGCGCAGCCTTGTACCGGAGCTGGAAGAGACAAAGAATTATGAAGCTATGAATCCCATTAGCATCAAAACGCCGCTACGGAGACAAGGGGATTTTACGGAGATAAGGTATTTTTTGAAAGAGTATTAGGGGGAGGAAAAATTTCTTTTACAAAGACACATTTTTCACAGACCTGGAATCCAAAGCACGTTATAAAACCGAGTGTGTTGCTGTTGGTTTTACTCCACAGCATTAATCACTGAAGGCTTGCGTAGGTGGGCAGCAAAAACCCATTTTCCATTGTATTAACTTCGTACAATTTAAGAAGCCTTTCAGGAGGCACCCAAACGGCAGTAACCACCTCCGAGTCGAGCTGGTCCTGTGCCCACACGGGCACACGGCTGCCACAACACCAGGGCCGGACCCACCTCCTGCCGCCCCACAAGGTGGGGAGCGCTGGGATCACAGCGGCTCCATCGACCCACCGGCTGATCAGAGCCCGCAGGAATTCGGCGTGTCCGCAGCGCTGCTTCCAGGGCCGCAGGGTGCACCTCTGCCGAATCCCGCATCCTCGCAGGTAGAATTCCCACGTGGAGCATCACCCCGAGCAGAGGTGCAGACTGTGGGGACAGGCGGGGAAAGGAGCCCTCCCTGGAGCCACCGCCTGGCTGCAACACAGGGGACAGGCTCCCGAGGACCGTGACAGCCTGGTGGTAAATCCTGCTGGCAGCAAACCCCAGAGGACAAGTCCTGCTGAGGGACCGGAGATGCCCCGCAGAGGGGTTTGGTTCTGCGCAGCTTCTGCTGGGATATTTTCGAAACCACGGTGCTGAGAAAAGCCTCTCCACGCGCTGTGCCCCCGAGGGTTGCCCATGCACAGGACATCTCTGCGTGCTGGCCTGGGACCCCCAGGGGTGGGGGATCCCACATTGACCTGTGCTGAACAAAGAAAGATCTCAGCCCCCTTGGCCCACCCAGTCTGGCCGTTAAGGTCTGACTGGAACCAGGGTGTGGGCAAAGGGGGATACTGGCGAGGTTCAGCACAGGAATTTAACACATTTATTTTGTGTTTGCAGAAGCCGAGGTGGGTTTACAACACCCGAACGTTACCCCAGCGGCAACACGCTGCCTTCACTCGATTCTTCGCCAAGGGGCGGGATTACGGTGTGCAGGAACAGATGGATTTGGCGAGTGCATCTGGAGATAAACACACCTCAGCCAGGTGCACACGGAAACACGCATCGGGGCTTGGGCATTTTACTGTACGGTCCCCCAGCCAGCCCCATCCTCACACCCATCCTCACACCCAGGGCTCCAGCACACAGACGGCGCGGGCTGAGGAGCGCAGCGATGGCCGTGGCAGGCAGGAGGTCTAACGCCCAGCTCGTCGTCCACCGTTCACACAGGGAGAACGTGCCACCGCTCCGGCAGAGAATGGAGAGCAGCTGCTCCAGGAGGGGGAAAGAGAACCAAACCGAGCCAACGTGGAAAGAAACCCCCCACACCTCTAGAGGTGTTTCAGTGGGGTAATTACGCACCACGGGTGCCCAAGCGACCCAAGATTTTCCCTTTCTCAAACGCAATTTCGGCTGCACAGAAACAGAAGGAGATTTACGGACAAAACACTGGCAGAATCAATAGATCACATCAGCTGGAAGGCCATGACTGTGAGCTGCTGCTGAACTATATTATACCACCTAAATTAACTTAATTAGGTGTCAAAACAAGTCTGCTGGATATATAGGAGAGATTTGATTTAAAAAAACCTCAGTCTCGTTTCAAAAAGGCAGCGTCAGCTCCCAATCGACCCAACTCCTCCAAGAGGCTGCCCATACCTGGAGATATGGCCTGTCCCTGCACAAGTGTTCTTATTTATATATAAATTCACATTTAGGTAACAGCGATGTCAATATTCAGCAATTCACAGACAAAAAACAAGTCAGAGGCATCACGCCCTGTGATGGCAAACAAAGCCCCCGCCGGCACTCGTGCTCCCGCGGTCTCCTTGCGCAAGCACCAGCTTCCCGCAGCTCAGGAACACACACGCGTCCTACACGCAGAACTCGCCTCCGTGACGTCAGCCCAAGGTGCCGGGGGGCACTCAAGAGGCAGCTCTGGACTAACACACCCAGGCTGGGTTTGCTGCCCCGCTCGGAGGGGTGACGGCTCCCGGCAGGCACAGCCAGCTCCCAGCAGAGCAGCCAAACCGGAGCGAGGGGGACCGCACAGCCTGGGCGCGGGCTGGTCTCACAGAGTCCCGGGGGTGGTGGCAGTGGGGCTGTCAGGGCCATCACGGCTCCACTCGGTTGCCGAGCTCGTTTCACAGACCACAATCACTTCTAGAAGGATAATGATGAGTTAATAAACACCAGGGCACTGCACAGCACGAAGTGCAGCTCACTACTCGTGTTCACCTTTGTGTTCGACCGACGTGCAGCAAAGCTCAGCCTCAGGTTGGAAAAAGACAACGCTCCTTACTCGTTAAAAGCGTTCACACCCCTTCCTTTCCCCACCCCGAACAGCGGGCTCAGGCTCCCGGCGGGACTCCCGCTCCTCTGCCCTCGCTGCGGGAGGCTCTTCCCGGCACCGTGCACTAACCCTTCGGGAGGGGCATCCCAGCCTTGCTGGTGCTCACAGTGATGATGGAGTGGGTGCTGCCACAGGTTTCATCTCCCCCAACTGTCCCCTACGGTCTAAGTGTAATTACCAGCTAACGTGAAGGCGACTGTGTCCTCGGCAACCAGGGTGCTGCCTGGCAGGGGTGTCAGCGCCCAGCCGTCCCCGGCCAAGGGTCTCTGGCTGACCACCATCACCACCACCCCTCATTGTCTTGCACGCCTTAGCGGAACATCACGCAACGCCCCCTTTCCCCTGGCCCAAGCTGCTGACAGGTTGCTGCTCGGATTCCAGGCAATAAAAATCCCAACCTCTCAGTGTTTTAAGGACCAAGTGTTCCGGGGAAGGACTATGAGCCAGTACAATGTTGTGTTTGCACTTCACACCAGCTGCTTCCCAGGGTAAAGCCGCACAGCCAGGTCTCTTCCCCGCTGCAGAGTCTCATCCCTCAGAGCCTGCGGCCCCATCCTGCTCCAGAGCCGGTGCCACAGGACGGAGCTGGGGCAGAGAAGCACCCACAACGCCTGCAATGGCACAGGGAGCAAAGGGAGGGTCACCAGGCCAGGGGGCTGCCAAGGGGACACTTCAGCCACAGATAAACATAACAAAGCTGGCAGATCCTTCTCTTGCTCTCACCTCCGTGCTCCCCAGCAGTCCCATACCTGCCCCCAACAGGCTGCGCTCTCGGAAGGAGGCAGCGACACGTCTGCCCCGTCTGTCAGCTGAGCAACCTCAGCTAGAGAGCGGAGAGGTACCGTTACCAGAGGTAAACATTCACGTGGTTCTTCCTTCTGAACACTCGCACATAAGCAGGAAGGTACTGCAGGGGCTGCCAGGGACCCTCCAGAGCCAGGACCACTCCTGCACTTGCCTCCTTCCCGGGTCTGCACGGCCCCAGCTCTGGCTCTGCCAGGACTTCAGCTGGAACCAAACTCTGATCCAGCCATTCACGATCTGCTGAACAGAGAAAATAGTGAGAATCTTTGTGAATTAACTTTAAAGACAAGCTCAACAGTTTATGGAGGTTCTTGTGAGTTCAACCTCTACATCTTCTCCACTATCTAAATCATTTCTGCTGGAGTTGTCACTGTGACTTCACGGAACCACAAGAAAGTTCTGCCAAAAAAAAAAAAAACACCAAGAAAAAAGGGGACTTTCATCCCCTGGGGGATGTGGACAGCAACAACCCAAACAATTTGTGGGGTTCGGGAGCTCACAGCAAATACCAGAGCAGGATCTGTGCCTGACGCAGCACGGATGAGCCCAGCCCAGTCTGGTTTAGAGAACTGCCCACTGTGAGGTCGGGGCCGCCCTGGGCTGTGTTTGTGCGTTCAGAACGGGCTCACTCCTGTTTCCTCCTGAAGGTTCTCTATCACCCGGTCACGAAGAGCCCGTCCTCGGCACCCGCAGACGTGGGCTGGGCAGCTGCGCTCCCCTTTACCGCACTCTGCCCAGCACCCCTCCCTCCCTCGGGCTGACGAAGCCCGATCGCAGCCACCGTCGGGACTGCAGGGCAGCCGGGACCGTGGGCGGCCGGGACCCTGCTCACACTCGTGCTGCACAACCACCTGCAAGGGGAGGCGCAGAGCGACTCGGGCGCTGTCTGCTCTCCTTCCCCTAGGACCCGTGGGTAGGGCTGCAGAGGACCAGCACGTCCAGCCTTTGTAGAGCAGCTCCTTCACCCCTTGGATCTTCCTCCTGTTTTTCTCATTTTGTTTTTGCTAAAACCTCAGTTTCAGCAGCCGCTCTCTGGGTCTTGAGAGAATCGACACAAATCTTGACATTTTCACCTTCTGCTGGCTGGGCTGTCTGCAAATGTCAGCAGCATCCTCACATGCCCAAAGCTCCTACACTGCAAATCCCACCCCGCAGACCATCACGGTCCTGCTGTTATCTGAAGCACATTCGACATGTTTGAAGTCTGTGACAGCTTTTTGAGGGGGGTTCTTTCTTTTCAAGATTAAGCGTAAGAGAATGTTTTGTGACAGATTCAGCAGCAACTTTACTGGGATATAAACCAGCCAGAATTAGAAACACTGCTGGCCAAGAGAAGGCACGAGAGAAGGAGGAATGGCAGGAGGCGAGGCTTTCCATCTCCAGAAGACTCCTGGGAGCAGGATCCACAGAGCAGCAGCCGCCGTGCTCGGACAGCCCCAGTGCAGGGAGCGGGGGCAGCTCCTGGGGCGCAGCCATCAGCGATGGGACGGTTTCACCACAGACCTGACTGCACCGGGACATCAGCTCACGCCCCCAATGCTGACAGACACACGTCTTACGCCGTTCCATCCAGCGTCACAAAAAGCCTCTGCAGCCCCGATGGAGCGCGTGGCCTGGGCTCACGCAAGCTGTCCCCAAGGGGAGAGATCATAAAATCACAGAATCACCCGGCTGGAAGAGACCTTTGAGATCATCGAGTCCAACCATAAGACCGTCCTCAGTTATGCCCCAGCCCTTTATACAACTTCAGCACTAATTATACAGGTGTATCAATGAGACCGACGACCAAACTCATTGACCCCCTTGCAGGTGCACTGAGGAGGATTTCCCCTCTCTGCCCCACGCCCCTCTCCACGGGGAACGTGGTGCCTGTGACGAAGGCACAGCACTGGGACAGGCTTCAGCAAGAGGACCACGGCCCCTCAGTACATCCCGGCCAGGACGGGGGTGCAGACAACAGCGATCGCTCAAGTCCAACACAGTAAAACCCCATTAACGTGCAACAAACATGGTGAGGCCAAAAGACGGGGAAGGAGGAGGCAGAAAAACTCTAATTGCATGGATGCTTCTTAATTATTTTTAAGGTTACAAGAGAACCCTGACAGAACACAGCCTTCATGCAGCAGCCTTCGCAGAAAAGTCTACCCAACTTATCACAACTCTGCCCTGCTACCAGCAGAGCGCTGCCATTAACGCTGACCGGCACCGGCCGGCTGATTAAGACACAAATCTCAGTATTACCAATAAACCAGCCAGTGTCAGGAGTAACAGCCGTTACAAACATGTAGGATTTCAGCTGCAGAATGGAGAAAAGAAAAGAACTTTTATGGTGTCTCGCCAATAAATTCGTCTCTGGGGAACCATCAAAAGAGCGGATGCCTTTCTCTAAAGCAGTCCCTGGTGGCCTGAGAGCAGAGAAAATGTGTGGCTATGCATGAAAGCGGCAGCAGGTCGGGCGAGACGCTGCAGACCCTCAGCCATGGCCACGCAGGACAGGTCTGCGTGCCTGTCTGAAAGAGGAGATCCAGGGTAAGGAAAGGGGGCACAACAGGGACAGGTAGAGAAATCCAGAGAACGTTAAAGAGGAGAGACGGGGTAAACGGAAGGCAAGGCAAAGAAAGGGACAGAGACACTTACTAAAGTGTCCAGATGTTGAACCTCTGCAGTGGGCACCGACAGGGCTTCCTGACCTAAACAGATGTAGAAAAATCCTCTGTGCAGACAGCGAAGCTCAGCTGCATAGACCCACAGGCAGGGAAAAGACGATCACAGAAGAGCGGGGGCCGCTGCTGGCCTTCCTCAGGCAAAGCCGATGCTACATGCAAGTGCTGGGCCAATGCTTAACTCTGCTCCCAGCCGGAAAACCGGAGAAACCCAGCACACGGCTGGGCCCTCCACTGCTTTTGGAGGAATAAGAGAGGAAGCGAATGCTGGCAGTAGGACTCGGGGAGCTGTTACAGACTGCAAGGAGCAGGAAAGGACAACGCTGCTATCAGGACCCGTGCAGAAAAGGCAGCAGAGACACAAGTCGGGAAGAGCAGCTCAGAGAGGGACCCAGCGCGTGCCCCGTCTGCCGGCAGGAACCGCTGGGAAGCGGAAGACAAGCACAACCACGACAGCCAGGACTGGGCTCTGGCAAGTAATACAGTGGGTGATTTACAACCTAAAACCAGAGTCCTAATAGAAAAATAACAACCTGTCAGTGTAAGTGATGGCGCTGGCCGAGCCCTGCCAGCCTCCGGAGAGCCGCTCCCAGCAGCCGCTGTCAAGGAGGAGGAATGGCCAGCCTGGGCCACAGGCACCGAGGGAGGGAGGGAGGGAGGGAGGGAGGGAGCGGGTCCAAGGGGGCTCCTGTTTTGCATCAAGGATGGTTGGTTTCACTGGTTTACAAGTCCTGGACATCCCCCTGAGCAGGAGGCTCGGACACCCGACAGGCTCTTTCCAGGTCAGCAGCGACTGGTGCTCCAAGGGAAGAGCCACGGTTACGCTAAAAACCAGAACACTGGCCAAAGGGGGCGAATGCCGCGAGCACGAGTGAAAGCGGAGGCACAGGGACAACTGACTGAAGGCCAAGAGCAAACGCTGGCTTTACGAAGGGGCCCAACCAAGCAGCTCACACCTAAGTCACGTACCCAGATGCCTGGAAATCAGCATCTCCTTGCACCAGAGAAAACTGCTTTGCAAGCAGAAACGGCGCTTCTGGAAGGAAAAGCTTTGGGACTGGCCTTCTCCATGCCCCGCCACGCAGCACGCCGGGGACGGCTCAGAGGAGCAGCTCTGGCCCTGCGGCACCACCCCAGGTTTCCTCAGATGCTAAAAAACCCCGCCCTGGTTTGGAAGGACGCAGGTATAGATCCACAGCAGCAACGGGCCCCAAAGAAACCGTTTAAACAACCAACACACACCTCCCTCACCGAATTCTCAGCGTTCGGGGAGCGGTCGAGGATTTGCAAGCTGTGAAATTCCTCCAGACACAAAACTTGTGTGCAAGTAACCAAACAAAACACAGAAATCTGCAGAGATGCCCCAGGTTAATCCCTCCACATAAATCCTTCCCTGAAAACCGCACACAGAAAGCGATGCTGCTCGCAGCACCGACAGCCCGACAGTACCACCTCCTGGAGACGCCCTCTGCTGCAGCCAGCAGCGGGAAGAGCATCACATCCACTCGGCACGTTAAAGAAGCCGTTTTGAGCCGGTGTCAGACCATGACGCTGCCACCAGAACTGGTGCCCGTGCACTGGGGACCACCAGAAGCCACGGGTTTAACACCCCCAAGCTCATCAGGAGCACAGAGAAAGGACTTTCCTGGGGAAAAAGCGCAGAACGGCCTCGCCGCACCATCTCCTCCAAGGGCAGCTCCCCAGAGGCAGGAGAAGAGGCACGAGGAAGATAAGCAAGGTAAGACAGAACGTGCAGGCTGGTAAACGACAACAGCTCACGGAAGACTCAACATTATCCCACTCACCAGCACCAAAACCGGCAGGTTCCAGAGTGCGGGTGCCAGCAACAGGGGCTTTAGACTCTGGGAAGCGGTGATTTAACATCCAGGCCTTTCGGGATCGCCGTGCGGTTCGGACAGGCGAAACGGCAGCTCTAGGGACCCACGGCTTCCCGGCAGATGGTATTCAGCCTCCACTGCTGAAGAGCAGAGCGTGTCCCAGACAGGTGAAACTGCAGCAAAGAGCCGTTCCCGAGCCCGAAGAAAACAGCACAATCACTGCAGCTGTACATTAAAGAAGTTGTCAGATGTCTCCCAACTTCACCGCAGCCCCAATACAGAATCGTGTCTGGAGAGCTGCCAGCACGCTAAATAGCGACCATGGGGCTGCTGTTGTACCCCATTGGCTGCCAGGGGCTGGTGGATGGCTGCCAGCCTCAGTGCATTACGGAAGCGGAGAAGGGGGATGGGAGAACGTGGAGCCACGAGAGGGGAAAACGTGAGAAATAGGAATGGAGGAGGGATGAGATGCGTACAAAGGAGTGTGCACTCACAGTCAAAGAACGGGAACAAAAAAAGAAAGAGATGGGCAGAAAAGGAAAATGGGCAATCAAATATTGAGGAACATTTGCAAGAAAGGCAGAAAAATTGGACCAAAAGGCAAAGTGGGAAGTTGGGGAAGTGATTGATGAGGAAGATCTCCAGCTTCCCGCACTACCTCACCCCATCTCCCTGCAACCCTCCCCACACGCCCAGGGCCACGCTCTGGAGACAGCTCTCCTGAACCCACCATGAGCCTCCAGCAGCGGCAGCTCAGCCCCAACCTACCGCCCGAGTCACCGCTCCAGCCTCGCATCACGCCCCTGCACCCCGTCATTCCGCCAAACGCGACCCTTCACCGCCAGCAGAACACCACGAGTAAAGCCGTGGGCCAGTCCACCTCGCTTGGGTTCCTCAGGCAGCTCGGAGAACACCTTCAGATCCCCTTCCATCCCAAGGGGAGGCTTCCAAAGGGCAACGCTTCCTACAGACACTGATCCCATCGCACCCGATCCCCCTCCTACTCTGCAGGAGCTGTCCTTACACAGCCTGGAACAACTTTCAAAACCTTCATTTATTTAGGAGGTTTTGTAAAAAAATCATTTAAAAAAGTGAGCCCCTTCCACACCTTCTCCCCAGTTCACGTTTCCCAGCAGCTGAAAGTTTGGTACCTGTAGGTGCTACTTGGAGGGAAGAGAAGGTTAAAATAGCAGCAGCATCACCTGATGCCATTGTGCAATGGCTCAGTTAGAGGAGAGCGGCAGAGACCTGTCTGACCGGAGCCTGCCGGTGTCCTGACAGAAGCGAGTGAGCGGCGTGGCTCCTACCAGCTGCTGGGCTGGAGGCAACAAGCTTGAGCTCAGCAATGAACTTGGTCTGGTGGCACCAGTTCCCAAGGAGCGTCTGCAGAAGAGGAAAGAGTTCACCTAATGACAGCAGGGTTTGAGCTCAGCGTGTCTCACTGCAAACGCCTGGTTTTCAGGGGAGGAGAGGGGATGGGGCGGCCAGTTAGTCCAGTCCACTGCCTCCGCTTCTTCAGGAATGAACGAGTCCAGTGGAACACAGTAAAGCGTGAGTCTGAGGGGAAGCAGAAACCAGGGGGAGTGGAGGGGACTGGCCACAGAGGGTGGGGACGAGGGAGGCACGATAGAAAAGCAAAGGAGGATAAAGGAGACAGAGCACTCCCGTGCCCAGTGGTGGCTGAGCACACACAGGAGACCACGAGAGACTCTCAACGGCAGCAAGAGCAGAAACACACCCCAGGGACTCCTCTCTCTGCAACCCAGGAAAGCAAAGGTGGTGTGAAGATGCATTAGCCGTCCGGGGAGCACGAGAGGAGGGTCCCAGCGAAGGCACTGCTGCCCAGAGGGGAGCCCTGGGGGTGCAGACAGCTCCGACACAGCTCCCAGGACCCAGAGGGCGCAGCAGCAGCAAAGTGCGGTTCCCGTTCTGAAACAGGAAGGTGGAGCAAGCAGCGGAGCAGGAGAGCCACCAAGCCACTGTCACTAAGTAGCGTATGAGCAATAGAAACAGCCAAGAACAATTTTACACAGGAGATTCACCGCCCCCTCGAGACACACAGCCACAACCACCGTTCACTGCGAGAAAAGGCACCGAGGTCTTCTCCGTACAGCCCAGAGCTCCTGGAGAGAGGTGTCAGGAGACAAACACGTGGCTTGAAGACCTGGAAGAGATTCAAATGGTTACAAAACGTATCTAAAATGGCAGAAGTGATGTTTAATTGTCTCCATACCACACATACATGAAGTCAAATAAAAGGCCTTACTGCCTGCCCAGCCTGAACGAGCCACGAGCGGGAGCCTGGGTTAACCCATCAGTAACAAACCAGCGACCACCTGAACCTGCCGCTGTGACCACGCTGCGCTCAGCAGCCACCCCGGGCACTGCCTCGTGGACACTGCGGAGCTCAGTCTCCACCGGCTGACACAAGAGTCCCACCCCGGCGCTGAGCAGAGCCGTCTGGAAGCGTGAGGAGCAGAGCGCCCGGGAACAGCCAGCATTGGCTTACACCCAGGGAATGCAGCCAGAGCTCTCGAGCGCTGGGTGACCCCCTCAGGGACCCCTCTCACAGAATGGGGCCGTTGGGAGCGGCGTCCCACCGGTAACCCAAGGCGGTGCCACAGCTGTCCCATTCAACCAGGCTAAAGATCCCGTCGCATTTGTTGTCACTGATATCGAAGAACTTGGTGCCAGGTCTGCAGAGATCGATCCCATGACACGGGACCGATGACATGCTGACAGCATCGCAGCTTCACGCGTGTTTAAGCCACGGCACCCACAGCCGTTCCGACGGGCGTTCTCAAGCAGACGCAGAATGAGATGTACTGCTAACACCCTCGAACACCAAACCCACAAACCAGCTGTGGAGGGAGAAGACCCTGTGCACAGCCCCCGAGCAGGGAGTGATTTCCACCACTATCTCCCAACAGTTTGGTCAGCAGATCCCACTCCAGCAAGCTGACGCTGCTCAGCCCCCCATCATCTGACGAACCCCTGATGCATCGAACCAGGCTGTGGCGAAGAAACTGGGTGTTTGCAGGGTTTGGGGAAAAGGGTGCCGCCACCTGCTCCTCTAAACTGCACCGTCAGCTCTACGTGACGAAGGGGCTTCCTCGTGCCTCTGCTCTTGGATGAACTCCGCCCCAGAAGAGCCGCAAGTCAGATGTTTGTCATTCACAATAACCTTTAGAGAAAATCAAAAAATTCAAGAAACACTTTACAAACCATGTTAACTTGAAGCTCACTAATGACAAAGCAGAGAGGAACAGGGATCAGGGCTCTAACTGCACCTCTCCAGAACCCAGCCCCGGTGCGTGACCTCACACTCAGTCTAGAACCATCGACTGAGCAGGCGGCAACTCGAACGGAGACGGGAGGCTTCTGTTTAAACAGACCTGCCTGGGGAATGCACGAAAATATTCCTGACGGGAAAAACTGTTTGTCTTCCCTCTTACACGTCCTAAAAGGTCTTCAGGACAAGACAAAGGAACAGCATTTCTCACAGACATCCTCAACCATAAATGCAGGCATGCTCCCAGCGCCTTGCGACCCCACTCCTGCCCTGGAGCCTCAGCACCCAGATGTGTCTCGCTGAAGTCCCCTGGATGGGTTCCTCTCCACGGGCTCTCTCTGGATGGAGAAGAGAGTCGCAAGGCAAACTGCACACACGTATTCAGGACTGAAGAGCGCTGCAGGGTACCTCTAGCTCAGAGGGAAATGTTTCCCCCATCTCTAAGGGCCCCAGCACCTTCCCCCTCCTGGAGATGGGACTGGCAGGGCTTACGCCCTCTACTTGTATCTATTCATTCACCTGTTAAAGAACCAAAGCAATGTAAATCACCCG
Source organism: Bucorvus abyssinicus (assembly GCA_009769605.1). Classification (NCBI taxonomy): domain Eukaryota; kingdom Metazoa; phylum Chordata; class Aves; order Bucerotiformes; family Bucorvidae; genus Bucorvus; species Bucorvus abyssinicus. Next base: position 798,549 of record CM020047.1, read on the forward strand.
AAGTGGTGACCAAGAGTTTCAAAGAATCTCGGGAGCAACGAGTGCCCTATTGCAGCCGTTCCGTTGAGCCCAAATTGTGTCGCAGAGCTCGAGAATGCAGATTTCATCGATTTTCTTTCCGTTCACCTGCGCTGTGGCTGCTCACCCACCCTGAGCTGTTTTTGAAGGCAAAGAGAACATCAAACAAGAGCAGCCCGTGTCTACTCTGGAACGCCAATGAATGGAGGTGCCCTTATGAACCCGCTCGCTGGGACGCCCCCTGGACCGCAGCGCACGCCCCCCTGGTTGTGGATTAGACAGCTTGGAGAACGCGATGCGGGTGGCCGCGGCAGTATCAAACCCCGCACACGCAGATCGCCCACGTGCGGAACCTGCCCGGCCCACGTGACCTGAGCTAACCTTACTCACAGGGCAGTAGGAAGGAAGATCTCTCACCCCTTTGTTACCTATGAGGAAACAGCAAGCTCTTAAGCTCTTCACAGCCATCTGAGTATTTAACAAGGATCTGCTGTGAGTGGCACTTCCAGGGAGGTGCAGAAAGAGCAGCCTGACCTGCCAAAGAAGGAGACCAGCTGCCACCACGAGTTCTTTGCATCCCACCTTTCAGCGTGGTGTCACATCTCAGGGTGCTCCTCACCCTTGCTGCAACACGTCTCTCCTGCTGCCACCTCCCTGTGCATCCGCTGGTCACGGGGAGGCAGCACCCGGGGTGGCTGCTCCACCCCCCCACCTTCACCTGGGGCTGCTGTGGAGCTTCACCATCATCTTGACAGCCACTGCCACAAAACTCTTGGTCCACTTCCCTCCTCATTGTCCCCAAAAGCCCTTCCTCGAGAGAGAAGCCAAGATTGACTATGGGTTTGTAGTCAGGGCTTGAAAACGGACCCACCTCCGCTGTCCCCTCGGTTTAACCTCATCTGCTCCTCGCTTCATGAACACCGACCTGCAGAGCTCTGAGTGCGCCGAGATCCACCTCCCTGCTGTCCCAGGAGATATAATGCCTCCTGAATGCCCGCTCAGCCTTGTGCGCGCCCTGGGGACAGCATCCATCAGAGCACTAGGAAAGGACTGACAGATAACCATTTCATGAAATTATTTTCAAGAGGAAAATGTCTGAAAAACATCTCTCAGACCTGAAGACAGAGAGGACACCAGTTTGTGTTTCCTACAGCTGACAGGTCAGCCACAGTATTTCATAGGTATAAAATATAAATACATATCACATACTTAGCATTATTGTATGTTCATTTTCATCTCCAGACCGCCCGATCCTCCGGTTTAACGGGTATCACTCAGCAACGAGCACCCCTTTGGTTTCCCTTTCTTCGGGTGGACTCTGCCTGGACCAGAACTCGCTCCTTTCCCGCAGCGCTGTCACCAGCCACATTCCCAGCCCAGCGCCTGGGCACCTGCTACTCCTCTTCAGCCACAGAGTATTGCACTTGTCCTTCCTGTCCTTCAGAGTGCTCTCCCACATCTGACCCCTTCCCAGTTCGACCTGTACCACTTCATGGCAAGATTTTATCCCTGCGCATTTACCTCATAGATAAGAGCCCGTACGATTATCGCCTCCACCTCCTGCACCAGTACAGGACTGGAGAGGTGGTCTGTGTGCCACCAGCCCAGCTGGGAACCCACACGACAGCCCTTGTTAGCGGGATGCACCGACTCACCAAAAACATCTTTCTCTCATGAGAAGCAGATTCCAGCCTCATCCTCGGAAGGGTGTTCCAAGAAAGGGAACCTCCTGCTCCTGGCGGACACGCACAACCCCAGGCACGGACATTGGACTCGACGAGAAGACCAAGTGCTCAAGCAGCCACGTTAAACAGCCATACGATAAAACAGCGAGTAAGTTTCTGGCCTTTATTTGAAGGCTTTTAACAGATACAGTAAGAATTGTCATTGCAAACCAGGAGTTTTTAAAAAATTGAACAATAAAAGTTAAAAAAACATCCACAAGTCCACCTGCGAGTAAGACATGTTGGTACTGAACGGAGACGCAAGCTTTTGCTTCTTCCATTCTGTTTGTCAAATATCTGATAGAACTAAGACTCTACGAAGGGTCAGATGCTATCGGGACCACTCCGGCAGACGAGCAGTGCCCATTACCAGCATATCCTGTACCGGGGCAACAGAGGAGCTATGGTAAGCTATGGGTTTGAGTTGGGCTCATCGCCATGATTTTCCTCCCTAAAAGGACATTAAAAACCAGCTGATGCCAGGAGATCCATAACGTAGTCAGAAGTTGACTACCTGAGTTCGTCCCCGTTCTCTTTCTAACTCATCTCGGCAGCAAAGAAGTGGTGTGAGCACCTGGAAACTTCACTTACAGGGCTGCAGGCTCGGTTCAGTCCGCTCTGCCACAGCCTCACAGCAGCACGCCCAACTCATCCTTCTCTCAGCTAAAACAGCATTTTACTGCTTACTGCTCTGCTGCCAGCGATGCCAATCGACCCAGTGCACCCCCTCCGATGACCTGGGCGCTTCACAGCTCCACACACACAACCCTGCTACAGAGGGGCTGGAAGCGGCCAGGTCCTAGCGCGCAACTGGGCTGCAAAGAGCAGATACCCACAGAGCTCTCTTCAAATCCAGCCACGTTCTGTTGCCACCTTTTGCTTCAAGTTGCTCAGATAATGGAATTGTTAAAGCCGAAAAAATATGCTTCCGACCTCCAAGCGAGTAGTAATGGTAACGAAGATTTTATGTGCCTCGAGCCCTCGTTCTAGGCCTGCGCTTGTCATCCAAGAGCAGCTCTGCAGCACGCCCAGGCCACGCCAGCGGAGCCTGGTCTTTAGAGGAAGCACCCACAGAGCATGGCAGGGGGGGTGGTCTCCAGCACGGCCCAGGAGCCCTGCGGGGAACACCCCCCGTTTCAGGGTTAAATACGTCATGCCAGCACTTCTGGTCTGCGCACACATCTGTGACAGCAACATTGCAGCTCATCTACAAAACACCCTTCAAAGGAAACCAATCAACTAATTGTACAGCCAATCTGCTCAGAGACCGGGGACAGACACAATTCATGTCTCATTTATAACCAATAACCAGCGGTTCAGCAGTTTTAAAACACTTTAAGTCATGCGACGGCATTTCTGGTACACAGCCCCGCTCTCACATCCACACTTCATCCACTTGAGGGAGGGAGAAAAACAAAGAAAAAAACAAAAAAGAACTCGAGCGATGGTTCCCCCAGCGCACCGCGAGGACAGTCTCAGATCAGCGGTCCCCCAGTTAGCAGTGACTGGAACGAGGACTGGAGAACACAAGCTGATAGTCCAGGTCCTGCAAGCTTGGTCGGGAAAACTAGCACCAACTTCAGCTTGGCCTGACGGTATCTGAAAGCACGAGAGACTCCAGCAGACGGGACACTCTTGAAATACAGAATTTTATTTAGAAACTGCTTAAAATAGAAAAACCCTGTCGAGAAAAATCCAAGTCAAATATGGTTTCTCAGTAAAATGGAGTTTTAGGGCAACAAAAGTTTAAAAGGCCACAGAGAAATAGCACCACTGCAACTCTCCACAAGGGCTGGTACTTGCATTTTTGGCATTCACTGAATTTAGGTTTTTCTCGGGATTTCACAAAGGTTCATGCACTACACATCGATTACCATAAAATGCTCTCCTACACACGTCTCGGGACAAGCTACCACCAGAAACAAGGGAGTACAAGCACAACAGGACTGATCAATCTCAGTAGTGGGGGGGGTCAGAAGTCTTGCAGGATCTTGCCAAACACAACAGTAATGAGGGGCATGATAGCAAAAAAGGACAGATAAGGAAAGGGTTTAAATATTAATATTTAAGTTAGTCTCAGTACTGTATTTTCTGCAATACCATTAGCTCTGTTAGCCAGCATCTCTTAGTTTTACCCCAGAAGACTACTGAACTGGCAAGTAGTATTATTAGCCATGCCCTGGTTTGAAAGGGAAATAAAAGGAAAAAAAAAAAAAAAGACAGAAAAAGCATCATCCTCGTGTGCTTGATTGACTTTCATCCTAAGACAGTCGCACAGGTCGAGTCCTGTTACAACTCTCGGATTTGATCAGCATTCCTGGGCTGAAGAGAGATAAGGACGAGGGAGAGACCAAGAAGATCCCAGCAAAAAGAAAAGGAAATAGGACAAATAGAAACGAGAGCCAGGGAGAACTGCTCCTGACGAACGTCTGAGGCAGGAGGACCGGGCACCCTCTGCTTCTCATTTTGTTTCTCTTACAGAAAACACAGTACGTTTTGGCAAAGTCGTTAGCCACAACGCCAGAGAACGGCTTCAGCACTCCCCGGGTTCAGGTATGTGTCTCACTGTTCATACTCCCTCTAATCTTGTGACAGGCAGCGTTACGGCCCATGTCGTTGAGAACTAATCACTTGATAAGCAGCTTCACAGAGGAACGAGTTTTGTTTTAACAGCCCCTTTGAGCACTTGCTGACCACGCGCGGTTGCCACCAAGGCCTCCCAGACAGCAGTGAACAGGGCGAGACAAACGTCTGCCCCAACACGAAGCACATAAAATCTCCCGTCACATCACTTCAATTTGGCATCTGGAAGCATATTTTAAATACTCTTAAGGCATTTTATCATCATTTCTGTGCTGCAATTTCACATTAACTCAACCTTCCTGTGAGTCGGAGTCTTTAACTCCTCTACCACACGCCACCTTGGTACAAAGAGTCCTCCCACAAACCAGTGTTTTACCAGCAAACCGCTCTGCAACAGGTTCCCGATATTCAGCCTCGTGCTCCCTACACCCCGCCAGGTGAACGCTGCTCTGCTCCGAGGGGAGGACGAGCTCCTAACTCAAACCCACGGTAAAAAGTGAAACTTCCGCAAAGTGCACTTTAAGAAGAGGTACTTTTTTTGCTTATGAATAGAAACCAGTGAGTCCTCTAAGAGTAAAGTGGAGTATTTTACAGTTAAGCACATGATCTGGGGCAAAGAATTCTGATGTTGCTGCTCTGCTGGTACAGTACGTGGTCTGTTAATACTCTTCCTGCTCCTCCTGCGGCGCTCCTTCATCAGGTATCACAAAGCCTTCCTGAAGGGGAACAAAACAAGTGCTGTAATGAAGATCTGATGTCGAACCAGTTCCTGCCTACTCTGTGTGCTTTGTATTTTCTCCTTTTACTTAGGATAGATCCCCTTAAGTCACCGTTTACAGTGTCAGCACGTATTACCAGAAGAGCTATTCTCCTCATCTTTGATCTAGCTGCTACACTCTCCAGGAAAGGCTAACCCCGCTTGCTGCCTGACTAGAATTACGTTATCTGCTCCTCTAGCACAGGACAAAGCTAGGCCATAAACCTGGAGGGAAGAAAAGAAGAACAAGCAGAAAGGGAGGGAGCCCGGGAAAGTGAACGAGCTCCAGCTGCGAGGGGAGGAACTATGCGATAGGATTTACACCAGACTACTCACATCTGTGGCATAAAGAATTTCCACAATCCTCTGCAACACAGGATCGTTCTCCCCTTCATTCTCCTGGCAGATCAGTTCAATGTTCCTCAATTTGCCAAAGTAGAAATCTCTCTCCTTCTCCAGATCTTCCACAGTAAGTTTCAATACATTGATCTGCCAAAGGGCATCAATAATTACCCACCTGAGAGAGAACTCGGTGGGGTCTAGTTAAAAGGCAGGGTCCCCACTGGGCTCCGAGGGGCATTAACATGCCAAAGCACTTCAGAAGGGACCTGGAAGGGGGGAAGGGGGGCTGCGGGAGGAGGAAAAGGTCTGCTTCTCTAACGGTGATTTTGCTGCCACAACAAACACCCCATCCGATGCACCCCACGCCCCTGGGAAACGCTACAGCCTCACTGCACCAGAGAGGCGAAGCACCAACTGCCCGCGGTTTGCTTTGCTAACACATTCTTTCGAGACAACTCTCTGGCTGGTGGCAGTTTTAGTCACGCTGCATTGAGGGTGTCAGGGAGGCAGCAGCTGCTCATAGCTCCGTTGGAATGCTGCGAGAGCTGCCCCACAGCTGCGGAAATACCCAAAAGCAGCTCTGAGTGGTATGGCACAGAGCGGGGTTTGACAGCGGGGTACTCAGGGGGGCTCGAAGGCTCCAAATTCAGTAATTTTAGACGAGCTTACTAGATTCAGATCATTTTCTTCCACCCGCCTCACGCTATTAAAACCAAAACCTGCACATGAACCCACAAAGCGTTTACACCAGGTCAGCAGACAGGGCTGTTCTGAGCACCCACCTGCTCGATCAATCCTGCTGACTCGTCATCCCCCGCAGCCTTTTTCACCATCCCCGTACCAGCCTTTGGGGTCGCCGCGGTCCTCTGTGTAACGATGGGCCTCTGTGGGGCTGCAAGATTAATTCAGGGTTAGTTCCTCGCACAACACCTTTCCTCCTCTGGAAAGGTACTACCCCCTTTCCCAACATGCTTGGGCATCTAAGAGTCTGTAGCTCCTTCCTCCTTCTTGACTCCATGCGACACGTCCGTTTGGTCTGGCCCGTGCTGGCACCACCTCTTGCCCTTTTCTCTTTTCGAGAGGATTGTTCTTTCTGTAGCTCCCAGGTGACTGGGTTCTACAGGGTGGTTCAGGGTTTGAAGCCTGGCACCTCGGAAACATGATGCAAAGTACCATCATCTCACACACTGCTTTTAAATAGCAACCCGGGCTGATTTTCCCCAGAGTTTTTATTGCTCTAGATCATCTCGTAGCTATTTTCTCTACCTGCACTGCCAGAACTGAGAGATTTCTTGGGTTTGTTCATAACTGGAGCAACAAGGTTTGGTGCTATTGTCTCTTGGCCTTGTCGAGCAGCAACAGGATCGTACTCCTTCCCATCATAGTTTGCATCAAAAAACTTTTTGAACCATTGAACAAATTCGAAGTTGTCCTGAAATTTTCCCTTCACCAGTTTGTCCACAGGAATTATCTGGAGGGGGTAAAAACAAACAAAAAAAAAGTCAAACTCACAATAAGGGTAAAGAACCTCCCTCTCGCCTCTCTTTTTATGTCAAGTTTTACATGACAGCACTCAGAAAATACGCGAGTGTCATTCAACACACTGTACCTGCTCCCCAGAGACATCACCCCACCGTAAGCACCACTATCGCTGGCCTCAAAAGGGGTTTTCTTGGATTTCATTTTCACTAGCTTAAAATTACACATTTTAATACTGGAGGGGTTTCCCAGCCACGTGGAGGTGGTGCTGAGGGACAGGGGTTAGTGAGGACCTGGCAGTGCTGGGGGAACGGCTGGACTCAAGGAGCTTAAAGGGCTTTTCCACCCCAAACGACCCTATGATTCTATCGGCTTGTAAAGCGCAAGTTTTAATGCTCAGGACTACAATACTAGTAGGTTCTGGGAACATGCCTGGTACACAGATGGTTCAAACAGGAAGCTCAAGCAAACCTCTCATAGAAATCTTACTATTAGTCTGTGCTACCTAAGTTGCTCAGAATTAAAACGGAAAACTTCATCTCACCTCCCAGAGCTGGAAACCCTACCGTAGCTGGGGTGAAGCAGTGTCCAAAATCACGTGAGGACCATGCAAACCACACCCAAAGGTGTTGGCATTTACAACCCAAAAGCAAACTCTGTTCCCATATGTACTCAGCTCTAAATTTAACGTGCATTTCATCTAATTTGATATTAAGAGCACAGAGAATCAGTCATAACCCAGCTTACTTTGTCAACACCCATTCGCTTAAAGCCTGCTTGTAGAACCTTGAAGTTCTGGATGTACTCGTGCTCCAGCTTCGCTTGAAACTTCACTTTCTTGAGCGCTACAGAGCCTGGGAAGAGCATGTCCATGAACTGACAGTACGCAGCACCTGCCAAAGAACACACCACAGGTCCCAGGGTGAAGCCAGTCTCCAGCCAACAGCAGGCACTGCTCAGCCAGAGCCGCAGACCGGGCTGACCCATTCCTCAGCCACACCACCCCTTACAGGCAACAAAAGCAAGAGAACAGAAACCCTCAGCTCCCAGTTTGGGGCAGCATGGCCGTGAAGAAGCTTAAGCGAGCTGCAGAGCCAGGCTTTGGGTCTCATGACTTGCACTGTCAGGAACGAGAGCAATCCTGCTTCCCTAATGCCAAGAGGAAAAGGAAATCCAGCATGTGATCTCTCTTCCCTGTATTCACAGGTCTCGACGCAGACCTGAGACGGTGCGTGTGTTGAACAGGCGTGGGATCGCCCCTTACCAACACCCACAGAACTACACCCAGAGAAGAATTATTCTGAAGCTCCTATTTCATCATATTAAAATAGTGATACAGGTACTTACTACAAACAGAACCTATAGACCTAAATCCAACTAAATTAAGGTGGATGGTATTTAAATCAAGCCTTAATCAAATGACTGAAGCAAGGAAGTGTTTCCTTCTATTAATTTTAAATCCTTTGTGTCCACCCATTCAGCTCTTACTATAACAACAGCAAAAGAGGTATTCAGTTCGGCCACAGTGAGCTGACAACCACCTCCAAAATTGGATATACACACCCAATAAAAAAGATGTTTTTAAACCATACCCTTGCTCTGCAGGATGATATGCAACCGCTGCCACTGAAAACACAGGCGCAACCTTCTGAGCATCATCCTCCCCCCGTATCAATTAAGTGCACATGGAGATAATGGGATCCTGAACCCAAAACACCACACAGCCATGTGACAAGGTTTTGTGAGCGACCTAAAGGCCAGGAGGTGAATACATCAGGGTGTCGCCGTCCGCTAGCCCATTCCTCTCAATGGCAGGTAACAGAGCCCTGTACTGTTCACTTTTGTCAAGGTATTTCGCAGGTCTGCTGGGGCTCCCACTTTCACCTGCTACCAGAAGGTCGCTGCTCACCCACTGGTGCAAAGAAAACCCAAACCTCGCTGTTTGATCCCTGCTGTCTCTCAGCTCACTTGCTGAAGAACTCCAGTGCCCGACTCAAACCCAGTGACTCACCAGCAGTCAGGGGTTGGTAACTATTGGTAGTCAAGCGATAAGGGTGATAACAGAGGAGGGATTGCAGCATAAGCCAAAGGTTGTCTTGTGGGCACTTACACAACTACCCACTGTGCTCTCACTGCTGCCCTTGCCAGGGGCAGCAAAGCTGGCTTGAAACTCCCACTTCTCCCTGGCCAGGACAGAGAGTGGAGCCACTCCGTACCCGCAGAGGTGTGGAGCGTCTCTGCAGACACAGGACAGGGAGGTTACTCAGCGCATACTGTAGCAGCAGCTCTCAGCCTTCTCTGACAACCTGAGAGCTGAAATTCTGCAGAGCCAGCATCAATTACCAGACAGAGCTCTCGCAGCATTCCAGACTGACACCAGCTCCAGGCAGAACCTCCCAGCCGTACAGCCCAGCTGCACACCCCAGCGCTGTTAACCCGCCTGTCTGAAAGCAGACAACGCTTATCGCGTCCCTGACTTCTGGGGCTGTATGTCTTTAGTGTCTTCACTCTTACAGGTTTGCTCCACCATCTCACTAGACAAGAGCCACTACAAACACCCATCAGGGTCTATGGCAAGTGCCCTGCTTCTCTGCAGCCTTTGTGAATGTTTCCTCCATGGACTCAGCCACGGGCTGTACTGACAGTCCCAAGCTCATTTTGAAGTTGTTCCTCCTTTTATTCCACCTCCAGTTTCCACATATCTCATGAGCACCACCTTATGCCAAACTCAGGGATACATAGGAGCTGCGCTTCCCCTGCCTGCTGCAGACACCTGAATCATCATCTTTCACCCAGGCTGCCTTGGGACTTTTTCAGCTCTTGCTCCACAGGCTGGAGTGGAGGATCTGTTAGTCGTTTCTCCAAGCCTCCTCCCACATACCCACTCTCCTCCCTATGATGACACTTGACTCCATTTCAGTACCGTAATCACTTCCCCTTTTCTGCCTATGACTGTCCCAGGTTGGGGTGACGCAGGCTGACGAGCTCCTCCCCCATAAGGAGCTGTGACCCCTGAAGGCGAACCCACGAGTCACCAGGACATTCCTCAAACTGCTCTTTCTGCCCAACAGCCCACATCTCCAGGGAGTTCTCTTCTGTAAGAAATCTCACCTGTTTCTGTAGTTACTGTTCAGGTAAGACTTAACTTTGTCCATCAAGACTCAACACTTCATTCCTCATTGGAAAACACCCCCTCCTAAGAGCCTTTTTTCCACATGAACCCCAACTCCTTACTGCGTCTGTGCTGCAGTGAGTCAGAAGAACGTGCCTTTTCGTCACGCTTACGTTATTAACAACCACTTCAATAAAACTCTAACCATAACCAGGTTATAACGTGGATCTGCTCACGGCAGGAGCTGAGCATGAGGCCAGCACAGGCGGCTCATGCGGTGCAGTCGCACCCCCACAGCACTGGGGAAACACCGTGCACCGAGCCCCTCACCTGAGCAGAGCTGCTCGATCTTTGTCAGCGTCAGCTGCAGAGACTCGTTGATCCACGCAAGCATGTCATGTCGGCTCAGGTTATCGCTGGTCACTGAAGTAGAGTACACATTAACTGCCATTTTCTGAAAGACACAATCCAAGGTGTAAGTACCACGAGTGGTAACGCCGCACGGTTTCGTGGCGGCTGTTCAGACGCTCCCTCGCCTGCAGTGCGGGCGCTTCCTTTGAGCCTTCAAGATTCGACAGCTGAGTGTAGCGCGACGCACAGGAAACGCGGTGGAGCTGCCGGCAGCAGGGAGGCCCTTGTTCCGTCACCCCTGGGAAGGACACCGCTCCGGGTCTTTTGAAGAAAAACTGACACCGAGGCCCTCACGTGGGATCCCCGACGGAAGGAATCCTGGCTGCGGGCTGTAACTCATCCCTCTCCCCCACGCCCCCAGCACGGCAGCGAGACTTCCTGGTCCACCGCGGTATCTCTCCAGGGAGAAATACCAAGCGCCCGATCCCCGCCCATTCCCGCCGGCACAAAGCGGAGCCGCCGCGCTCCCTGCCTGGCCGCAGACCCCGGTGCAGCTGCCGCCAGGCAGGGCCGGCCGCGCTACCCGCGCCCCCCTCCCTCGCCGCCGACGCGCCTTCCCCCCGCCGGCCCACACCCTCCCACAGCGGGCGCTCCGCTCCGCCGTCGCTTCCCGCTGGGGCCTCGCGTCTCTCCGCGCCCGGGGCAGGCGCGGCCCGGCCCTGCAGGCCTCACGCCGGTCTCCTCGCAGCCAGCCGGGCGCCAGCCCAGCCCAGCCCAGCCCGCCCCGCCCGGCCGCTCCCCGAGCCCGTGCCCGCCTCCCTACGCGGCCGCCCCCCGCCCGCGGCCCCGCCGCCGGCCTAGCACCGCGGCCCAGCCCGTTACCTGCCCCGCTTCGCCCCGTCTCCTCCGCGTTCAAACCGGCCCCGCCCGCCTGCCCGGGCTCCCGTCACACGCACGCTACGCGCTTGCGTCATATGTACGTCACGGCGAGCGCCGCGAGCGCCGCTCGGCGGCTCGAGATGGGCAAAGCGCGCGGGGCGGGGAGACATGCGGTTGCTAAGGGGCGGGGAAACCCGCCGCGTTGCTAAGGCGCGGCTCCGCCCACCCCGCCCGCGGGCTCGCCTGTGATTGGTGGTGCCGACAGCCCCGACCACACCCACGGGATACCGCGTGCTGGCGGCGTGGCTCGCGGCTCCGGCCCGAGGACGCGCGGAGGCGCCTGCGGCCGCCCCGGCCCCGGCCCCGGCCCCGGCCCCGGCCCCGGCCCCGGCCCCGGCCCCGGCCCCGGCCCCGGCCCCGGCCCCCGGCACAGCCCGGCCGGGTTCGGCTGCCTGGGGATCGCACGTCGCGTCTCCCCGGGGCCGCTGTCACCTCTAGGGGCAGCGGGGGAAGGCGCAGCCCAGAAACCCCTTCTGCGGTGAAACCCCTGTTACCGAATAAGGACTGTCCGGTCGTACGGAAATACTGGTTTTTAATTAGACGGCGATACAGCGTAAACTGGTGACGCGGATCCCCTTTCTCTCCCACCTGGCAACCAGCGAAGGCGAGGACGCGGCCCAGCTCCCGGTGTTCGCCCTCCCCATAGAACACACGTGTGACACATTCCCCGATACACTTATTGTATAAAAACCTGCAAGACTTTCCACGTAAAAAATCCTTAACCTAAAAAAATAGCACCAGGGAGAGTCAGAAACCTTTAACGAGTGTTAAAAAGGCGTTTTGAAATGGACCTCTCCTTACATCGGTATAAACACAGAGCAAAAGGCAGCTCGTACAGGGAAAGATATTTCAAGGAAAACTCGTCTGCTGCAATTCCCGTCAAGGGACCTTAACACCAACACGATGCTCGTTCCTCTTTCATCTTTGTTTACTTTCCCCAAGTCCTTTTTTGCCTCGTCTCTTTTACTTTAGATCAGATAGGGAAGGATGTGAGACATGGAGTATGAAATTAGAGACGCCACGGAGTGGAGGTTCCGTGTTACCCCGGCTTGGAAAAAGCACCTGAGGATCCCGCGGCCAGGACGGCATCACCCCCAGGGCCCCGTGTCCGGCTCTGTTCTGGGATTGCACTGGGGCTGGGCCGAGGAATTAGTGTTGGGACTGGGGCCCAGGCTGGGTGCAAGGATTGGGGCTTGGCAGGGGGTCCGAGACCATCTGGCGGGGATGCCAGGCTTCCCCACCACCCCCAGCATCCACCCCACCACCTTCCCCGCCGGGGGGCTGGGGACAAAGGTGACAAGAGACTGCTACTTGTCCCCAAGTGTGGCAGATGCCAGCAGAGACACAGAGGCCGCTTGGCATGTGGCTTGAATGCACAGCACTGAGAACGAGACTCTAAAGAGGAACCTCCGGGCAGGACCCAGGGAAAAAGGCTTCAGACTTCGCCCAGGCTTCTCCTCCTGCCCAGTCCCCAGCACAGCCTTGGGCTGGGACCGGGAGAAGATGGTCCTCAGAGCCTGGGGTGGGAACTGCACACAGGACTGGGAAATGGGAAGCTCCCTCCTCCAGGGAGGCTGCCCACGAGAGGGGTGTGAGGGGTCCCCGCGTGTCAGAGAGGTAGAAGGAGCCGGGAGAGAACCTCTCATTTCCCACTGGTGCTGCACAAGAGCTCCTGCACCAGCCCCGCATCAGGCAGAGGCTGGCCATGGTTTGCACCCGATTAATTCGGAGAAGGCCCCCGAGGACGCTGCTGGACGCAGGCAAAGGTTTGTAGTGAACAGCAGAGGTAGGGAAGGACGGAGGGACTGAGCGGGGAAGTCACAAGTGGTTTCAGTGCATTGAAATGTGCATCGGAGTCAGAGTCCCCGGGAGACACCGGCCGGGACAGCAGCCCCGTGGCTACAGAAAACCTGCGGAGAGGAACGGGCTCAGCTGCACGTGCACCCGCATCTCCCTCACCCGCATCTCACCTGCACCGGCCACGGGACCAGTGCACCCAGGACTTCACGGACAGTGAGATAACCCCCCGGCAAAGGGAGGGAGCAGAGGAGGGCAATCAAAAGCGAGCGTGGCAGTGGCGCAGGGGCTTACAGCCCCAGGAGCCCCCGCAGGGCGCTGCCCGGCCAGGGCTGGGCACACAAGCACCAGCAGCAGCCCACCCTGTGCCCAGCCACGCAGGATCGGTGCAGGGCGAGGGCAGCCCTGCGGCCCCGCCGGGGGTGGGTGGGATTTTCCCTGCCAGGAAGCCCCTGCGCCACAGCCAAAGCACTGCCAGTACTGCTGGGGCAGGTGACACCACGCTGGTGACGTTTGGGGGGGCTGGTTTGAAACATTGACCACTGCGCTGATCCTTCCTGCCGCTGCCCCACGATCACCTGGCAGCTGAAGGGATGCTCGGAGAACGTTTTCCTCTACAGACTGTGGAGCCCGAACCCTCCCTGCTCTTGGTGCTGGGTGAGCCCTCAAACCACTCAGCAGGATTTTAAAAGGTAAGGAAAAGTTGTAGATGCTTTAAAAAGGAAGTAGTGAGCATTTGTAAACTACAGCCGGACCTACAAAACAACATTTCTTTAGTTCTAGCTAGAAAAGTAATTCTATCACCTCACAGTTCGGTTTCAGCTACATTCAGGTCTAGGAATCTCCACATTCTTATGTAATGCCTTAAAGCAGCAACAGACGTTAAACAAAATTAAAGTTTATCAAAAAAGTCTTAAAAAATAAAAACAATTTGGTTTCTGGATGCTGCGTGTCCAGAGCCCGTAACCTGACCAGGGTCCCTCGCACCTGCTGCTACGTTTGGTGAATTTTGGCGGTTGCTTCAAGAGAGGTTTAGTTTGTTCAGGAAAAGCAGTAACTCGCTCTGGTTCCAGTCTGCCTGCAGCACCCCGGCAGCTGCCTCCACACTTACTGCTCAGCAAGTTGTGACTTCCCAGCTCTCGGCTAAAACAGAATATTTAATGCTCTGGAGAGACGAGACTTCCCGTCTCATCGGTTATGCACAGAGCTTCCTGCGCTGGGTAATTAAAGCTCTTTTGTCCATCATTTCCTATGTGTCGCTGCCGTTAGTCCCTTTGAAGAAGTTACCTGCCAGGTTCTTTGGTTACAGACGTTTCCCCAGCCCCCCCGCGGGGCCAGGCTGCCTTCCCGCAGCGCGTGCCCGGGGAGGGAAGGTGCCGTGGCAGAGTCCGGCGGCCGAGCCCGTCCCTCTCCCGCCCCAGCAGCGGGGCTGTGCACCTTTACCAGAGAGACGAGGGACACTCGGCTGGCTATTCACAGGCGAAGTAATCCTTGAGCGGGAGAAGAGGTGCCGGATGACGGGGACGCTCCACGATCTCTCCAGCAGCTTCTGGCGAGCACCACGGCCCATGGTGGAGATGTCCGTGTAGTGGAGGGGGAAGCCGAAGATCCTGCGGAGCAGAGGCAGGACGGGGTTGGGTGGGTGAGGTGAGGCTGGGCCACTTTCCCAGCGCCCTCCAGAGCTTTTCCTGGAAAGCTCCTGAGGAGCCCTGCAGTGCCTCTGCCAGCAGCGCCTGTGGCTGTTCCCTGGGTCGCTCTGAGTCCTGCCCGGGCGCTTCAGCCTCCGCCATTTACCACCACAAAGGCTCAGTCATTGCTATCTCACTTTGAAATGCCTACGTGCCTCTAGCTCAGCTTTACTTAGCTTCAACTCCAACAAATGCTGGCAATTTAAATATAGGCAAGCAAAAATATTTAAACCCGTCTGTGCTCATTGGCTGAGGCATTGGCTGTGCGAAAACTCCCGTTTCTGTTGCTAGGAGTATCTGGTGTGCAGGACTGCTAGTAAGGAGATTCTACTCTACTCCGAGTCTTTCTGTGGTGTTTTGCCATGAATTCAGGGCACTACGAGGTGTGAACAGAGCTTGGGGGAGCCCAGCAGAAGCTGCCACCTGCCATACCTTGAGCTTCCCAGTGCCACCGCACTGGGCTGAGTGGCTCCGGCCACGGCGGCTCTTCGGGTTCACCTCTGGCAAACAAACCCCCCACAGCACGGAGGAAAGAATCACCCCAGAAGCACCACAAGACAAAACGAAACGACAGCGAGAGAGGCCCAGCAAAGCCAAGGACTGATCACCTGTCCATCCCCGGAAGGTTGCCCCAGAAATAGCGTGCTCGGTGGGCAGCTGATATCTTGATGGCGTCAATCATAACCGGGTTACACTGCAGGTCACGGGGAGAGAAAATAATCGTTAGGAGGGGTGGGCTCAGCCCTGTCCTGCACTGAACACCCTCGCCTGCGCTGCAGAGACTCCAGCAAATCCTCCTACGGATGTACCCCACAAACCCTTGTTCCACACCAGAGCGTGGTCTGGTTGGCCACGGGAGCTCCCACACCACGGCCATGGACAGTGGCAATGAAAACCACAGCGTGCTTTGGTGCACGTTTCTCTGGGCCAGGCTCAGGACCGTCAGCATCTGGTGGGACTTTTACACCTGGGGGTTCCTGCTGACCCACAGCTCGTCTTGGCCACCACAGAGTTAAAAATCCTTCCCAGTCCCTGACCTCCCTCTCCCTACAATCACAGGCATTGCTCTGAGCAGATGCTTTCCGCAAGGCTGGCAAAAACGTTCCCCCGGAGAACTGCTGCTCATTGTTGGGGTTAACCTGCTGAAAGCCAGAGGGGATCCAGAGCCAAGACTAAAACCTTGCCCTTCCCAAAGCCAGCGGCAGTCCCTACCTCCAGAAACCGAGAAATGTCCCTCTTGTCATTGACCCTCATGGCCACCACGTTCTCGAACATCCAGAAGAAGGGACGCTCCTCTCCTGCCTTGGGACGGGCGTAGTTGAGCAGGTGATAAAATTCAAAGAACAGCCTCCCGGTTCCTTCTGCAAGGGAAGAGGACAGAGTAGTGGGTTGGGACTGGTGGTGGCACGGGGGGCACAGGTCCAGGGGCCTGGGTGCCCTCCCCACTGCAACTGGTGTGGAGACAACCTGTGCTATTCAGGTGCCACCCCATGGTTTGCAGCTCAGAGGGGAGCCACCACCAGTGCAGACTGGGACTGAACCACCTCCCTGGAGTCCAGGGTGGCTCCACACCCCAGGAACACCCTGGGGGTGCCCAGCCCCGCAGAGGCAAAGCAGCCTTAGCCTTACCATAGAGCCCCTTCCTGGCCGGGCTGACAAGGGAGAGGTCATTGCATGGGCTTCCACCGATCACCAGGTCAAAGGGACCCCACTCCTCGATCTAGAGCGAACAGACAGACCCAGTTACGAGATGCCACGGAAGCAGGTCTCTGTCTCTCCTTCCCAGCAAGGCAGGGGCAAGCCTGGCCCCGGGCTGGTGGGGTGAGACCCACACGGCCACGGGGCCACCTTCCCCAGCCCTCCGTGCTCACGTTTCTTTTCGTTATGTTCCTGACGTCGTGCACGTAGGTGATGTTGCCCTCGTGCCGCATGGTGCCCACAGCAATGGGGTCTTCGCAGATCTCTGAGGCGATGTACTTCTCCACTTGGATGCCCAAGTCCTTCAGCACCAGGTACCCTGCCAAGGGACAGAGGTCTGAGGTTGCAGCGCTCTCCTTAGTCTCCTGGTCTCCTTCGTCAGCACAGCTCGATGTGGCCACCTCGCGTGTCCTAGGTGGGTGCAGTCACACAGGACTTTTGGATGAGCAAACCAATTTTTCGACCTGTTCCTCCAGGCAAGTTTGCTCCCAGAAAGCAGAACTCCAGAGCTGAGTGAAACCATTTGCCCTCCGGCACTCCTTCACCAGAGGCCAGGTGACCAGTGCTCCCACAGAGAAATCAGCCACCCGAGACTGCGCTCAGCACAGCAGGAACCTCTGGAGCAAGATTCTCATCCCTCCCTCCATCCATCCATCCTTCCATCCCTCCCTCCATCCCTCCCTCCCTCCCTTTCTCCTCCACAGCCCTGGTCCTGCAGGAAGGGGAGGAGCCCCTGCCCTCAACCCCTTGTGAGGGGATCCCCCCACTCCTCATCCCCTTCTCCCCCCCAAGCTTTCAGGTTTGAGCCCATGGAACTATTAACCCCCGACGGTGCTCCCCAATGCCTCACCTGTTGCTATGCCATCGAATAAGAGAGCACGCGAATAGGTCTCCTTTTCGCTGGTGGGACCATCGGGTAGATTTTGGGTGCAGCCTGCAACGAAAGGACAGCAGTGAAGCCCCAGCTCTGGGCAGTGCTGCCCAATGCTGCCCTTGGAGAGGAGCAAGACCAAGGCAGAGGGACAAGGAATTTGAGCCGTCTCCTGCCCTCTCTCCCGAAACTCCCGCAGCCCTTACGTATTCCTGTCCCTTGTCACTGGTGAAGAAGTCCTGCAGGCGGGTGTTCCAGTCCCTGCCGCCGCTGCAGCACCCCGTAGCTCCCCGGCGGCTGGCACATGTAGCAGTTCCAGGGCTCCTGCTCTTTTGCCTTGGCCGACGTCCCTCGCCCCACCAGCACCTCCAGACACTCCACGCAGAAGCACCTGCCCAAAACACAACACCTCGTGTCCATCATCTCCAGAAACCCCTCTGGTCACCCCAGCCTCTCCTAAGTGTCCTCTGTCACACACCAGAAGCCCCCGCCCCATTTCGTAGGATGCTTTCCATGCAGTGTCCCAGTTTTTAAGGCTGCCAACAGCACCTGGTGAGCCAGGCACAGGTGAACCTCCTGCCATCCTCCCCAGGGCTTATTCAGGTGCAGAGTGCTCAGCGGGGCTGGCTGGGCTGTGCTGGGATGTGCCGCTGGGCACCAGCACAGCACCCTGGCCAGCCTCACGCAGACCCTGCTGCCCTGCAGTCCCTGGCGTCGATGTGGGGAGCTCAGCCGGAGCAGCGGGACGGGGCCCACCTGCAGCAGCTGGCGTTGCTGCAGAGCAGCAGCTCCTTGCCTTCGCAGCAGACGGTGCAGTAGGACTGGTAGCCATCCTCGTCGTACATGTAGAAGAGCTCCAGGAATCTATCCTAGCGAAAGGACAGCCGGAGGAGAGAGGGACAGAGGGTCAGGATCTGTGCTCAGAGGGTGAGGAGAGAACGCAGCTTTGCTCCGTCCGCGCTGCACGCTGAGGGCTCGCAGATACACGTTCTCAGTGCTTCAAGTGGAGAGAACGTGCCAAGGAATATGGTACAGCCAGGACCCGGCACAGACACCTCCCTGTCCCACCCCTCCTGTCCCACCAGTGCTGGCTGCATCAGGGCTGGACTCTGCACCCCGTCCCCCAGCCCCAGGCTCCCGCTCAGCCTCGGCACAGCAGCACTTACCCTGCACGTCTGGCAGAGGCCCCCCTCGAACAGGGGGTGGAAGGTGGCCGTGTTCCTCCTCCCGCAGGACAAACAGCTGTCTGTGTGTCAGAGAGAACTCCACTCAGCCCAGGGCAGGGGGTGCAGACCCCCTGCCTCAGCCCCACCACAGAGCCTGGAGCCCCTCATCTGAACCATGGGCAGGACCGTGGGAGCTGCAGCTCCCCCGGCAACAAACCCGTGGGGAGGATCCGCACAGCACCATCTCCCCCAGCACGGGACGCAGGGCCCAGTCTGGAGTCACAGCTCTTCCCTCTTCTACACAGCGCATTAGAGGGGGACCCACGATCTTTGCCCAGAGCTGCCTGCAAGCACCCACCTCCGCCCCACTCCTTTAACCCGAGAGAGACAGAGCAGTCGATTACCTTCAAGACTCCCACTGTTTGTTCGTAACGTCGGAAACCATTTGCTCTTTATAAAATAAAAATTTTTAAAAAAAAAAGAGATTTATCATTCCTTATGCAAGAAGCTTCATGCTCTACGTACAGATGCCAATTTCTTTTATTAAAGCTGCCACAGCTCTGCAGAGCACAGCGAAGGCAGACAGACCCACGGGCACGTTAGAAACCTGGGAGCAAATCCCAGCTCCTTTCGCTACTGGCGACGTTTGAGCTCGAGCTCGCAGCAGCCGCACACGCACCAGTGCCAGGCTGAGCCCTTACCGCAGCCCAGCCTACGGCACCACGTTGGGTTTGCTGGTGACTTGTACAGCACAAAGCAAGCAATGTGAGACCACAAAAGCTTTTGCCTTTGGAAACCAAGCTCGTGGTCCCCAGAAAGAGCCAAGCCCTTTCCCAGAGAGGTTCTCGGTGCTTTTCGGGATGCCCAGCCCAGGCCATGCCTCCCCCCAGCTCCTGCTGCCGGTTACCTCGGGTCTGGTCCTCCTCTACTCGCTGCTCCTTGCCGTGTTGCAGGGGTTGGTCTTCAGCCTCTTGGTGGGGGGGTACTGCTCGAGGGACAGCACCTCCTCCGTCCCGTCCCTCAGGGCCCCGTTCTCTGCAAGGGAAAGGCAGCTCCCTGGGGACTACCCTCGGGGCCCAGGGGACATTGGGCCCTGCCAGGTCCCCCCCCAGCCAAAGCAGAGCCCTTCCTGCCCACCCGGGCTCCCCCCGCACGGCTGGAGGCTCTGCCAGGTCACTGACTCCAAAGCAAGGGCTTGGAGGTGCTGTACTCTGGCTTTTTGCAGGGGCGCTGTGCGGGACCCCAGTGAGCCGCGAGGAGCCCCAGGGCCACCTCAGCCGGGTGGCAGAGAGAGTGTGCTCAGCCGGGGCTGACCGCAGTGACGGCACCGGTGGCTGCTGCCCGCGCCAGCCCCACGTCCCGCTCGTGCCACCACCTCACCTGAGGCTTTGGGCGGCCGCAGCACCCTTGAGGCCCAAGGGTTGAAGCCGGTGGAGTGCCCAGTCGATCATGGGCTTGAGCTGCTCCTCCAGGACTCCCCGGGGGTGGCTGAAAACGTCTTCCCTGACCGGCTCCGGCAACCTGCCGAGAGAGCAGGGACGGTGTGGGGCTGGGGTGAGCGGGGCTGGTTCCTGGCCAGGGAGCACACTGGCTGCAGCGTGCATGTGTCCGCCAGGACCGTAGTCCCAGGCCCCCTGCCCACCACACACACATGCAGCAGGGCTCGTTGTCCCCGGCACAGCAGCAGCTGGCCGGATTCCTCCGCTCCGGGAATGTGCCCTCGGCCGTGCTCCTGTGCCTCCCCTCCCTGCCAAGGGCCCGTCTGGGAGCAGGGACAGCCCAGCCCCAGCCCTCGCCCAGACTCTGCTCCCCAGCAAGGAAGCAAAGAGAAGGCAGAAGAGGCTCCTGTGGGTTTGCAGCACCGTAACCCGGAGCATGATGCATCCCCTGGATGGGGATCGACCCACGGGGAGCTCAGTGCCAGCCCCGATGGCAAAGAGCACCCGGCACCAGCCCAGGACACCTTCCGCCATTGACACAGCCTTGGGATGCTGCCTCGCGACAGAGTCCCCGGAGGGAGCCCGGCCCCGGCAGTTTCTGGGGCAACAGCAGTTACTCCTGAATCCCCCGGGATAAGCAGAGTTCGGGCCCCAGTTTTGGAATATCCCAGCAGGGAGCGGAGGGGATTCCTGCAGACCTCTGTCCAGCAGCCCCAGCCGATGGGGAAACCACTAGTTCTGTGGCAGGAGCTCCCTCCGGGATGGCTCTCAAGGCGATTCACAGGCATTATCCAGAACCACCCCAGCCACCTCCCCACAACCCTGCCCGAGCTCTGCGGGCGCCTGGGCTGAGCAGACTGAGCTCCCCGGCGGGGACATCCCTCCCTGCCCCAGCAAAGCGTTTCAGCTGCACCGCCCACCCAAGCACAGCCTGTCTCCCCCTACACCCACCCCGCTGCACCCCCCAGAGCCTGGCTGCTTGGCGTGGCCCTCACCCGCCCAAGCCCAGCTCTGCCCCACAGTTACCTCCAGGGCATGGAATATGGCTCGGCGGTAGGAGACCAGCTTGTTGAAGGTGGAAGAATTGAAATGCTGCCTAAAAGCCATCAGTCCCACCAGCTTATCTGCAGACACCTGGGAGGGAGTGACAACAGCTGACCAGCGGGCTGGGGCCTCGCGCCGGCCGTGTCCCCCCAGGAGCACTGAGCCCCCCGTCCCACAGATCCGGCAGTTCCCAGCACGGGAACCCCTCACGCCGCAGCAGAGGGCATTGGGCCATGGCCGTGCCGTGCTGCCGCTGTTTGTCCAGACTGTGCAGCTGAGCGAGGGAGCCCAGCGCCAGCTCAACAGAGGGGAGTGGCAGAGGAAGGAGGGAAGAAGCGGTGGCGATGATGCCCTCATGATGAGGACGTGTGTTTTGCACCCTCTGCTGGCACCCAGCACGAGCAGCGGGCATGGTGCTTCCCTCCCTCCTGCCTGCAGCCCGGGAGAGGTGGGGCTCCGGGAGCGCACCCCTCACCGGGGTGGGGGGGGGGAGTGAGGGGAGCATCCCTAGAGACCAGGGCTTGGACAAACCCCTGCGAAGGGGCAGGCAGGCATCCCCGCTGCTGGCTCCCATCACCACCTGGCCAAGAGCATGCCAGAGCCCGGCTGTGCTGAACACCGGGTCCCAGCCCGGGGAGGCTGCAGCTGGGCGCACACACACCACACCCCAGAGGCAGCCCCGGGAACGGGACAAACGGCAGAAATGTGCAGAGGGGTGTGGGATTTCGGCCCGGGCGAAGCCGGGCGCAGGCAGCAGCCTTACCTCGGAGAACTTCCCGTCCCCAACCACTGCACCCAGCGCATGCCCGAGACAGCCTGGCGCTTGGCCGTGGCTCTGTAGAGACGACGATGGCAGCCACCAGGAAAAACCTTTGATCTTGCCCCAGACGAGCTCCCCAATTCCAAATTCCTTCCCATCCTGAAGCAAAAGAGGACAACACGGATCAGCCAAAAGCTCAAACTCCCCATTTCATCCCAGCACCCCCGTGGGGGAAAGGCCAAGGAGCACCCCGAAGCGCTGTGCTGCCACGCGGGTCACTCGCTGGACCTCTGCGCCATGACCTACGAAAGCTGCAGCCCCCTCTCAAACAAATGGCAGAACAGCCCCGGCAGCGCTGGCTCCTGGCCCTGCACCACTGCCAGCCCCACACGAGCCCAGCGCTGGCACGCACGGCACGGAGCGTGCTCCATCCTGCACAGCCCTCCCGGCACTGGCACCCTGTGCATGCCCACTCCTGCCTGCCCACTCCTGCCTGCCGTCCCAGGGTCTCGGCAAGCACCGGGAGGCCTTTTCCTGCCCTCACAAAACCAGCAGCTGGGAAGCCGGCTGTCAGCAGCCCCGGCGATGGGAATGGGCCAGCAGCAGCTCCGGGGAGCGCAGGGACACTGGGGGTGCTACGTGTCCTTTGCACTGAGGCTGCTCCCCAGGCTCCCCGAGCAGATGAGGTTGCTCCTTGGCACAAGCTTCGCAGGGCTCCTGGATCAGCTCATCTGGCTGCGCCCCAGGGAGAGGGCACCCCCCTCCGCCTGTTCCCATGGGGGAGAGCAGCAAACGGGGCAGAGCGAAAACAGAAGGAAGTCCTGGCAATTTTGGTGTGACTACAGCAAGGGCCTCCACAGGCAGCCTGATGGGGACCTTGCCGGCACGGTGCTGTGCCCCGGGAGGCACCTTGGCAGCAGCAGTCACCTCTGCCTGCGGAGCCCTCCTTCCCAGCTTTCTTCTCCAATTAGGCACCTAATTATGCAGCAAGATGCAATTGCCCAATTCCTGCAAGTCTCGGGCCCTGCCCTGATGCCCGCAGGCACTGAATCACTCTCTGCAGCTCCAGCAGCTTCGCTCCTCTCCAGCACCCCCCGACAGAAACATCTTCTGCACATGCAACTGCCTGTCTTGGCAGGGCACAGCTGCACGGCACGGCACGGCTGCCAGCCTGCTGTGTGCCGCGCACGTGTCTCTCAGGGCCCTTGGAGGCTGTGGAGCCTCTGGTGTAGCACAGCGACGGCTGGCGGGGCCGGTCCCTGCACAGCACCCTCTGCACAGCAGCAAGGTGACCCGGAGCAGCAGCCTCCCCGCTGCCCAGCCCAGCATCACCACACCCTGCACGCCCAGGGAAGGGCAGGCAGGGAAGAGGAGGCAGGAGGAGCAGCAGTGACGTTTCCAGAGGGTCCCCTTGTCTGCAGGCTTGGGGCAAGGTTCACCCGCCCCCCGCACTGTCCCGGGTGCAGGATCTCAGTGCAGGAGCAGAGTGTGGCCCCTCAGTACCTGGTACTGAGTGCCATCCCCGCATCTCTGCTGTCCGGCTCCTCAGCCCCCAGCTCGGCGGAGCCGTTCTGCCCCTCCTGGGAGCTGGTGCTGCTGCTCCGGGAGGAGTCCCGGGAGTCCTCCTCCGTCAGGTCGATGGTGGTCACGGGGATGGACATGGCCGAGCGCCGCTTGGAGCCCTGCACAGGGGAGAGAGCGGAGCATGAGTGTGGCAGGAAGGTGGGAGAGGGACAAGGCGGAGCAGAGACCTGCCCCATGTCACCTCCAGCCCCTCAGCCAGGGATCGGAGAGGAGGAACCAGGGAGCTGGGGCATCACCACAGCCAGGAGTGGAGGGGAGGGCCCAGGACTGGGGTGCTGGAGGGAGAACTGCTCTGCTTTTAGTTACAAGGCACATGGAAAAAGTGCACCACTGGCTCTCTTGCCTTTTCTCTATCCAGTTCACCCCAGGGTGTTCAAAGCACCCAGTTCATAGCAGGGGCAAGCAACAGCACGCACACCCCACATTTCACAGGGGAAACCGAGGCACAGAGAGACTGCAACAAGCCTGAAGCCTCTTGGCCATGGCACAGCAGAAGCGCAGGTCTCCAGGGCCCCAGGAAAGCCCCTGGGAAGCGCTGGCCCCACGCAGACTCTCACCCGCAGGGGAGTTGGCAGGTCCCTGAGAGTGTCCACGCTGTTCATTTCCTTGATCTTCATCTCGTGCCGGGCCTGCCGCTGGAAGATGAGGCGGACTGGGGGCTTCTGCCTGAGGCTGCTCTCCCAGCCGGCGCTGCCCCGGGGCCGCACCTGCAACCAGAACCGAGCGGCGCCATGGCACTGAGCTTCCCCACGGGGCTGGGCACCAACGGCACCGGTGGCACCAGAGCCCTGGGGATGGGGGCACAGGGAAGGCAAGAGGAGCATGGAGACTCCTCGGGCTGAGCCTCCTGGTGTGACCGCGCACCTCACAGCACCTCCGCTGGGCTGCACCGCCCTGCTCAGGAGCACCCATGGCTGCAGCCCCCCAGCGCTGTCAGCTTTGTTTCCAGGACTATGCCCTCCCCTGCGCCCTCCCCTCCTCGCAGCTACAGCCTCAGCGGTGCGACCGGGAGCAGCGGGACCCGGCAGGGCAGCCGTCCCAGGCACAGCACCCTGCTGACAGGCACGTGGGTGCTCTCACGCAGGCGTGGGTGCACCGGCGGAGGCTCCCAGGGCAGCCCTTCCCCTGCGGTTTCAGCAGCCGCAGTTTAGTCTCACCCCAGCATGCTTCCTGCATCCGGCACAACAGAGTTTCAAAATTAAACAAGATTTTGCAAGTGAAAAGCTCCCGAACCCAGCATAGTGGGAAAGCAGAATTTTGACCCCAGCTGGATTTATGGCTCTTCATTTGGAAGCTGCCTCATCGCCGGCAGATCTCCAACCTTGGGGTTTTGTTTCAAAGTCAAAACAATAAAGCTAGAAGGCAAAAATGCTTACAGACCCTGGAGGTTTGTCAACCCAGTCAACAAAAGGAGGGGAGGCAAAACTGGGATCTGGCTCAAAGCAGCCACCCCCAGAGCGGGAGACGCGAGATGCTTTGGCCCATCAATACAGCCAAGACCTTTTAAAGAAAATATCAGCATAACAATTAGACTCTGCAGCACGTAGTGGGCATCGGTGCCCCGCGCACCGCACCCTCCCGCTGCTTCTGACATCGTGTCAATCGGGAATTTAAAAATCAAAACACATTTTACTCTTGTAAATGAATATTGCACCTGCCTCTGTACTGTTCCCAGCACCGAGCACGAGAGCCGCCCCAGCGGGGAGCAGGCGAGGGTCCCGGGGACCAGCTGCCCAGAGAGCCCACGAAGCCGCCCGGGGAGGCCAGGTCTGAGAGCAGCCTTGGTGAGCGCTTACCTCCTGCGTCCCCGTGAGAGCAAGCGGCCAGGACAGCTCCTCCTTGGAGAGGTCTCCCTTGCTCATCCTCTCGCTGTTCTTCGGGGACGGCAGCCCCAGGCCCCCAGCAGCTGTGCAAGGACAAGGCAGAGCAGCCTCAGGCTCTGCGAGCCATCCCGGCCGTGCCCCGCACGCCCCGGCCGCGGCTGCTCCAAGCAGCAAGGTGTGATTTGAGGAGACCAAAACTTCATCTTGAAGAAATGTGGCCAGGAGTGGAAGGCAAGTGGGGTCCCTGAGGCTCCCCATCATGGTATCGGCAGTCCCACACACCCACCTGCCCCCGAAACCAGGAGGGACTCGAATAGCAAGTGTGGGGACCTTCCTACGTACTTTTTTGCTCCTGAAAGCTCAGAGGCATGAGCAAGCCACACCCCTGCTCCTCAGGGCTTGTCACCAGCTCATTTAAAGCAGGACCTCGTGAACCCAAGAGGTGGGATTTGGGGACCAGCAGGAGCTGGGATGACGCCCCTTGGGCGAGGGGCTCCCCACCTCCCTCGCTGCTGGGGGGTCAAACCACCAGGGAGCAGAGCCAGCACCCAGGGTGTTTCACTGCCCCTTCTGCCGGGGAGCAGAACCCCAGACCCCATCCCCGCCACGATGCTGCCGCCCCAGCAAGCCCTCAGGACGGTGGCTTGGGAGATCCCCGGCACCACGTACATCTGCGTATCCCGGGCACGGCACGTCCCCACTCACCCGGAGCACCGCGCTTCCCATTCGCGTCCAGAACAAGGGCGGGTGTGTCGGCAGCGGGATCGGTGCAGTCGCCGTTGATGAGGATCAGCTCCGCCTGCAGTCCGCCTCAGCCCGGCTGTGGCTCTTGTCGGTTTTCATGGTGGCCTGTGGAAGAGGGAGTGGAAAGGAAATGTAGCCATGCAGAAAGCCCCGGAGAAGGCAAAGCGGGCACAGCGAAAAGCTCTTCAAGGCAGCCACAGCTTCTCACGCCCTTAGCAGAGGGGTCTCACTGCACGCGCATCTGGAGCAGCACCAGGAGCGAATGGGCGCCTGGACAAAATGTCCCCACAAACGTGGTGGCCCTGGCCCTGAAGACCCCCCAGCTCCAGCGAACAGAGGCCCCAGACCCAACCCACTCATCCCTGGGGGAGCTCCGAGGCTGCTCTCCAGGGCGGCGCTGGCCCAGTCCCACCACCCACGGAGCGCTCCTGGGCTCGGAGCTGGCTCTGCCGGAGCGGTCCCGGCCACAGCTGGAGACCCTGTTTGGGGGCGAGCTGCACTTCCCAGCCACCCTGCAGAAACCAGGGGCCATCCAACCCCCCAGCACCAGCCTCACTGTGCTCCGACTGCCCAGCACGGCCAGCACACCCAGCAGGGCCAGCAGCGGGTGGGCTGTTGCAGCAGACAGGTCACCATGGGGGGCAAAGTCCTGGCGCCTGCAGGGAGTTCAACTCCCCCAAAGAGAGAAAACACCTTCTGCCCCCCAGCCTCGGCTCCCCCGCCCCAGGGTGAAGGGGCAGGGCAGGGGTCTGCGCGCGCAGCTCTCCTGCCCCACCACCCCCCGCCCCGGGAGCTGCTGCTGCTGCGCAGATGAAGCCCGCCCGGCCAGGCGTCCCCTGGGAGGTGGGGCATGCCTCTGCGCCCAGATGCCTCTGCCTTCCTGCCGGTGCCCTCCCTGGATCCTGTTTTTGGAAGTGGAAGCTCCCAGCTCTCCCAGAGGCTCCCGGGACGGCGCTAACGAAGCTGCCTCATTGCTGGGCTACGGATCTGTGCTGCAACTTGCCCCTTCGCCAGCACAGTCATTTCAGGAGCACGTAACCGAGCTCTACGAGCTGAGGAACGAGCAGGGCTTCACCCACCCGGGACTGCGAGGAAGCCAAAGCGACCCCTCCAGCCTCAGAGAGACCCCGGGCTCCAGCCCCGCCGCCGCCTCGCAGCGCTATCGCCTCCAACTGCTTCCCTAACAATTGGGAGTTCTGCTTTGAGATCATCTGTCAGCACCTCCCAAACAAAGACCAGCCGTGGTTTGATGTTTCAGATGCCGAGGGCAGCGTTAAAACACTGGAAACATCCAAACATGAAAGAAAACAGGTGTTGGGCGCCCACCTCCACAGACAGAGCCCCTGGGTGCACGTCCTGCCTCCCCCCGCAGACAGGAGTGCTCGACAAAGGGACAAGAAGGAGACGAGCGGGGAGGAATAGCACCAGAGGGAGGCTAAAGCTGCGTAAACCCCTACAGCTGTGAGCAGAAGCCCCACTGCTGCAGCACATCTGCTCCCAGACCCGCCAAACAATTCCTGGGAGCTGCCCAGACTTGCCGGGCTGCCCCCGGCTGCCCCCGGCTGCCCCTGGCCCGGGCAGCTGGTCCCACACGCTCTCGGATGCCACAACACCCCCGGTGCAGCACGACTGGCTCAGCTCCCCAGGGTCTGTCCCCCTCCCTGCGATGCTGAAGGGCAGCAATCAGAGCCAGCAGTGACACTGCCAAAAAAATGGCAAATCTCACCAAAAAAATAGTGACTCTCTCCTGGGAATCCACCCAGCGAGGTGAGAGGGGATACGCTGCACTCTGAGCATGAGGGTGACCCAGAGGAGAGGCTGGGGACAGGAGATGGGGCAGCGTGAGGCTGGAGGACAGGAGCGGGCACAGCCACCACTGAGCCCTGCAAAACATATGCACCCCCAACACCCTGCCGGGACCTTCAGAGGGCCTTTGCATTCAGTTCTTTGTCAGGAGCCTGTTTGGGAGCCTCAGACGGGAGCCTGAGCCCAGGGGGGTCAAACTTGCACCTCAAAATGGCTTTTTGCAGCCCCAGGGGCTGCCCAGTGCCTGGCACTGGTGCGCGTGTCCCTGCCAGCCCCACGCTGGGGAGGCGGAGGGGAGGGAGGCACAGCAGCCAGGTCTCCCCAGGACCAAGCACCCCACGTGTCAAGCTCAGCTTTGCCACGTGCTCAGGGAGCTCTGACACCGTCTTTGTCCCAGTTATGAAGTGGAAAAGAGATGTCACTTCGGAAGGAGCTGCTCCCCGGCAGAGCCGGTGACCCACACCGCAGCTCTGCCGGCCCACGGGACCCGGCCGCAGGCACTGGCGCAAGCTCAGGCGTTCCGGCTCCCGGTGCAGCAGCAAGCAGAGCGTCCCCAGGAGCGCACACACGCTTGCTCCATCCGCTCCTCAGCTGCACCACCCGAGATCACGCGAGGACATGCCGTCACCATCCTCTGTACGGGAGCGGGACAGGGAACGTCACTCCACGACCCAAACTGCAAAGCTAAAGCCTGGCTTTCCCCAAAACCTGCAGAGAGGCAGCGGGGCTGCGACTCCCACCCCTGCTCCTCCTGCTGCTCCTTGTGCTCCAAGCAGTAAGCCACAAGCCCCAGACCGTCCTGCCTGCCGAGGAGGCAAGTCTGTCCCACCGCCCCTCCGACCACCGAGATCTCCTGCAGGAGCCAGCGTCCTCGCCAGCCTCTGCACCTCCTGCTGGGGGGAAGGCTCGACTCTTTGTCCTCGCCTCCCCTCGCAGAAATGCTCACCAACATGTGCACACGGGGCATTACGAAAATAATAAGAAACAGAGCACTCTCCTCACATGTTCTGTCTCACGGGAGGAGGAGAAACCCAGCAGCGCGGTGTTTGCATTGCTGAACGCACTGCAAACATCCAGGCATGCACGGCGGCGCACGCTCCCTACCAGAGCCCTCCGAGAATGAAAGTAACGCACAACTCCAGCTCCAATGCTCAGAGCTCCCCAAGAGACTGGCGCTAGCGGCAGCCCCGACAGAGCCTGGTGACCGGGACGTGCCCCGCAGCGATACCCCACCGAGACAATGAGCCCGCTGACTCGGGATCCCGCCCCGCTTTTGCAATACCAGTTTCTTTAAGGTTTGCCAAACTGGTTAAAGACCATGCCGCGACATTAACCGCTTAGCGAGCCTCCCGGTCCCTGCCCGGCCGAGCCCAGGGCAGAGCGGGCAGAGCCTCACCTGCCAGGGGTCCCGGCGGGGCCGAGCCTCCGGCCCCGCTGCCCCGGGCCCAGGGCTGCTCCCCAGCTCCTGGCTTGGGCTGGGTTCAGTTTTCCTTCTTGAGAAAACAGGCTGGCCCTTATCAGGTGTGTTCCCCAGGAGGTGGAGAGATTGCAGGGGAGACAGCCGGACTTTGCCTCCAGACAGGGGCATGCATATCAAAAGGCTGCAGGGAAGCGTTTTACGGGATGGCTGGGATGGCAGCCATCACCCGAGCCCTGTTTGAATAACAAAAAAGAAATAAAGGACCCCAATGGCCGGGGCTCGCTCCCTCGGGGCTGGCTCTGGGCTGTGGCGCACACAAATGGCCTTTAACTCGCCCCAAACCGAACATTTCCCTCTAACCGGAAGAAAAGAGTTGCTGGGTTGGCAGTTTAGGAAGAAAGGGAGCCCATCGGGGCAGATGTGCTCATTAAGAAGGGCAGGCTCTCCCCTCCCCTGCCCGTTTCCTGTGCCTGGCCCCTCTCCGCGCTCCGGCACTTCCCTCCATTTTTCCCCCCGCTTCCTCGCTGCGCCTGCCCCGCGCCGCCGCGCCCCGGCCGCAGCAGCCCCTGCGCGGCCACCCCGGCTCCAGCGCGGCGCCCGCTGCCTTTCTGCAAAGCTCGCTTGGAAGGAAAGAAACAGAAGACAAACCGGCCCCTCCTCCCCAGTGAAGGCCAGGCCTGAGGAGTCTCCTGGGCAGCCACCATCAGAGCCAGCCGCTGCTCCAGCCGCTCTGGGCTCTTTACCATGCTCATCTCGGTCCCGTCCGCTGAGATGAGCCACGCTGGCTTCTCCCCAGCCCCCTGCCCGGGACCGGCCCGCCGCTGCCTGCGGGCAGGGCTGGGGGCTGCGGGGGCTCCGCCGTCTCGCAGGCAGCTCTCGCTCGCGTCCTCCGTCCGGAGCCGTTACTGCTTCATCTTTCCCTGCACAAGAGGACGTAAAGTGATGACAATGCCACCTCGCCGTCCCCATCGCCCCCCACCCGGCTCAAGCCTCCAGCCCTCCCCGAGCCGGGGGCTGGGATGTCCTCTCCGGGAAGGGTTCATGGCCAGGTTGGACGGGTCTAGTGGAAGGTTTCCCTGCCCACAGCAGGGGGTTGAAACTAGATGATCTTAACGGTCCCTTCAGACCCAAACCATTCTATGACTCCCCTCGTTTCACTAAAAATTAGGAAACTGGAGACAGAGGCAGAAGAGGCAAGTCCTGCTGGAGGGGCAGCACGGTTCAGCCCCCTCGCTCCTCCTGCCCCCTTTCCGACGGAGGTCGGGGCAGCAGCAGCGAGAGCCTCAGGACCAGCGCTCGCCCCAGTGGCCTCCCGCCGCTCTCTGCCGGACCCCGGGGACTTGTGCCCCACGTTGGGGCCACCCCGGAGTTCATTTCTCCTTCTCGGATGCTCTCCCTCCCCTCTGCCTCTCCATCCTCCGGAGCTTCTCCCGGGCTCGGGAGGAGGAGGACGCCGGCGGAGCTCCCCGGGCTCCCCCGGGCCGGTACCTGCCGCTGTGCCGGTGCCTGGCAGCCGAGCTCGCCCCGGCTCCGGCCGCCCCCTCCCCTCCGTCTCCAGCCCCGGGACACTTCACGCCCGAGGCGCCGGCCGGGAGCTGGTTTCCTGCGAACAGAGAAAAAGCGAAAGATGCGCTGACGGATCCCTGACCCGAGCACCGGGAACACAAAGGTGTTCAGCCCCGGCAGAGCTGCCGCCGCATCCCGGGCTCCCGGAAGCCCTCCCGGGCCCCCCTGCCTTGGGGGCGGCGCTGCCCGGGGCCCGCCGAGCCACGGGCAGGGTAACCCCAGCCCTCCCCGAGCCCTCCCCACCCAGGAGCCGTCACTCGCCGTTTCACCGACGGGAACCCGAGGGTTTGCCGTGCTCCCGCCGTGGCCCCGGGCTCTGCCCCTACCCCGCTTCCCCCGCCCGTCCCGGCATCGCCGGGGCTCGGCGCGGGGGGATCCCCAGCACCCGGCCGACCCGACCCCGCCGTGACAGCCCCGGGACGCGCCCCTGGGATACGCGGCCGCGGCGTCTCCGCGGGAAACTCCGAAAGTTGCGACGGGAGCCGGCGGGACCGGACGGAGCCCGACTCGGGGCTGCGGCCGCAACGAGCCCTTCAAACCCCCCCACCTCGGGGACCGAACGCCGGCAACAAGTGGCGGCGGGGCCGGCCGCCCCTCCGCCCGCTGCCCCGAGCTCCCGGGGCAAAGCACCGCGATCCCGGGAACCGGGCGCGGGGCCGCCCGCTCGGCCGGGACCGGGGCTCTCCCGCCGCTGCGTCCGGTGCTCCCGGTGCTCCGTCCCCCGCCCATTGTCCCCCGCCGCCGCCGCGCACAACAAAGCCGCCCACGAGGATACGCCGCGGCTCCGGCCCGGTCTCCCGGTCCCCCCGGTGCCTGGTCCCCGGCCTCGCGCTCACCTGCGCCGCGGCGGGACGCACCGTCCAGCGGGGCCGCGCCGCCGCTCGCCACCGCCGCCGCCCGCGCCCCGGCCGGCCCCGACAGCCCCGCGCTCCGGTTACATGGCGCTTTAACCCTGCCCGTGCTGGGCAGCCCTCCTCCTCTCTCCTCCTCCTCCTCCGCCCCCGCCGCGCCGCACGGCGGGGGAGGGGAGGGGAGAGCGGGGCCCGCTCCCCTCCGCACCCGCCCGGCCCCCCGCGCCCCCGGGCCCGCACCCCCGGGACCCTGCATTCCCCCGGGGCCCGCAGCCCCCGCGGCTCCGCACCCCCGGCGCCCCTGTATCCCGCCCAAGTTCCGCATTCCCTGGTGCCCCGCATTCCCCCGGTGCCCCGCATCCCCGCGGCAACCCCCCGGGCCCCGTATCATCCAGCTGCGGCTCCGCACGCCCGGAGCCCCAGTATCCTCCGCCGCTCCGTATCTCCCAGTGCCCCGCATTCCCTTCCGGGGCTAAGCATCCCTCTCCCGGGGCTCCACGGACCCCTTGATGTCTCGCACCCTCCCAGAACTCCCCTGGTACCCGCCGGAGCCCCGGTGTCGTCCCCCGCCCCGGTGCCCAGCATCCCACCAAGGCTCAGCATCCCACCAGGGCTCAGCATCCCACCAGGGCTCAGCATCCCACCAGGGCTCAGCATCCCTCCGGGGCTCGGCCCTTGGAGCCGCCCCCTGCCCCACAGCTCAACCTCCCCGGGGAGAAGGGGCACCCCGGGGCCGGGCAAAGCTCTCACCCCTCTGCCCACCAGCGGCACCGTGCCCTCGCAGGGCAGCGTGGCGTGGGCAGACAAAGCCTCCCGAGTTTTACACTCCGTTTGGGGTTGTTCTTTCCCATACAGAGGCGAGGGCTGTGCTGGGGACCAGGCAAACAGCCTGCGCCTCTCCGGCCCAAGACAAAGCATCCAGAGTCCACGTGGGGTATAATCTTCTCCGCTCACTTGCTATTACTTCTAGATCCAGCAGAAAACTGTATGAAAGTAAGAAGAAGGAATATAATTATCCTGGTGTGACAGAAACGAGCTTTCAAGGCCAGGAGGAAAAATGAGTGAGTTGGCCAAAGCACCCGAACCCTGCGGGAAGCGCCTGGACCAGCCCAGGGCCTGTGCAGCAGGTTCCCCCAGACCACCCCTCCATCCCTGCAAAACACAAGCATGAAAAATGTGGCTGCACGTGCAAAAAAAGCCCTGCGAGTGAGCAAGAGGAGCCGAGAAATCTGGTCTGGAAAAGCCTTGGGGAACACTGGTGCCTGCAGTTCAAAAAAACACCGCGCGTAACCCTACGGCTAATTTGCAAGTCTGTCGAGTAGATTAAAACCACGCAAAGGGATTTTACTCCTGTTCGTTTTTCCAATTTTGGGAAAGTAAAATGCTTTTGCTCGTCGTGCTCACGAGAGTTTCCAGGGCACCGTTGGGGTGGAATTAGCCCTCGCTTCAAGCATCCACGGGCTCCTCTCCCTTTCTACAGAAACCTTCCTGCCTCTGTTGGCCCCGCTGACCTGCCATCAATCTCCCGCCCGGCTGAAACGCCTCTTTCTCTCTCTCCCCCTCAGTTATCATTTAATTCCGGGGAGCGCGTCTGCGCACACTGCTTGTGAACAAGGCCTGGTACCAAACAAAGCGGCTCGGGGCAGATTATGAGCCAAACCCTCACCCTTTCCCCCATCTCTGCCACTCACAACCACAGAGAGATGCGGCGAGTTTATTTAACAGTCGAGAGAGCATGTGTCTTCTCATGGGAAAAAAGGTACCTCTGCAGAGGGGTTATATGTGGGCTCCTGCCAGGCACCGCTGGTGCCCTGCGCCAGGCCCCAAGCGAGGGCTGGCAGTGGCAGCCTCTGCCGGCCGGGTTCCAGAGCCACCCCAGCACCTCTCCCCCACCAACCCTGAGGCTCTCCGGCAGGGACAAGCGGTGGGACATGGCCATGGGGGCAAAGCTGCTCCGCTGCACCACTGGAGCAGCTGCAAGGAGCTGGGGAGCGCAGCCAGAGCAGGGAGAGGTGGGGGTCTCTCCCACTCCTGGGTGCAGGCTGCACATCCTCTGCGCGCTGTGCCACAGACCTCCCTCCCCGTGACGGAGCCAGCGCCACGGCAGCGCAGCAGGACTGCTCAAGGCCTGGGGAAAATCAGCCAAGCAAGAGCCAGTGTCACACTGGCTGGGCTCCCTCGGCCAGCATTTCAAACCCATGGGGCCAGTGAGGGCCAGCTGAGAGAGCCGCTCTCTGCCACCACAACAGAGTCAGGGCTGGCAGCATCTATTCCTGTCAGAAGTGCCTCCTCATCCTCATCTTCCACTGCAAGTGCTTCCCAGTGTCCCTGGCAGCCCTTCCACAGGTACTCCATCACTCCCCACACTGAATCCTCCTCACCAAAGGCTGCTCAGCTGCTGCCTTCTCCGTGGCCCAGCTCCTCCCTGTCCACTCTGTTCTCCCACTTTGAATTTCTTCCCAAAACTGTCTTTTGCCACCTGGCCATGCCATGCCCTGCCTGGAGCTCTGCACTAGTTCCCATCACCCAAAGGCTTTTGCTTTGTCCCCAAGCGATTGAGGCAGGATCTGCTCCATGGTTCCAGAAGCAGCGTGCCTGGACATCCTGGGCAATAAAGCAATGGAGCAAAGGTGTGTCATTACTGACAGCCACCAGCAGTGCAACCTTCTCGTCTCTGGGTCTGTGGGTCCCAGATTCCCCAGCCCGGTGCTGGCTAAGTGCTTGTTTAGTCTTACGGCAGGTAGAGAGAAGCAGCAGCACCATTAAACCACCTCAGACAGTTGTGAGCTCCTCCAGCGACCCTGGGGCAGGGGAGCAGGAGGAACTTTTCCTTTCACTGAAGCCGGAGGTGATGCTCCTGCCGTGTTCAGGCCAATTCGGGGTTCCCGTGTGGGTGAACACAGCACACAGCACAATGGCTCTTTCCCACACCAACAACCATCTTCACTGCAAGACCCCATCGGAGCACGGCCCATGGGATGTGTCCTCCTCTTCCATGAGCAGTTCCGTGGCCTGCGCCGTCGCCCCAGCCCCACGCTGCCTCTCCACCAGCTCCACCAGCTCTGCTCCAGAGCAGTGACCAGCCGTTCCTCACCACTGCTTCCCGGAGCAGCTCTCCTGCCCCGGCATCTCCCCTGAGCCCAGGGCAGAGCTGTGCCAGCCAGCAGCGCCGGGGCAGGGCTCTGGCTGCTGAAAGCAGGGTCTGTCCCTGCTGCGGGAAGGGCTCATACTGCTGCCACATGTGGGAACTGAGCCTCCAGCCTCCCCGCCAGCTGGGCTGGCTTTTCCCATCTGGGGGAATCGCTGTTTGCATGGCGGTAGGAAGTGTTGTCCCTCCTACACGAAGTTTCTAGCCCTTCCTGTGGGCTGGGCAGGACCACATGCTACAAACCTCTAATAAAAATAAGGTTAAAAATAAGTGTCATCTGTGTAACCAGAACATCTAGATAGTCTGCAGCTACCAGCGTGTAAACTTCAAACGCAAAGGCACACAAAGAAAAATCTTCAATGCCTCTCTAACAAAGCTGGCCACAAAATCCTCTTTTTCCTAGAAAACAGGATACGCCTGCGACAGCCTAATCTGAAGTGACGAGGCCTCCCCAAACCGCCCTCCTGGGCACATAGACTTTTATTGGGAGAAACGCGGCTCCCCGGGGGAGCCCCCTCCATCCTTCCCTCTGGGGAAGGGATTATCACCCTGCCCACCGGCAGGGGAAGGGGGTTTCTTGCAGTCACAGGGCAGGAGCTCCAGCTCCGCGCAGCCCTCACACACGATGCTTCCATCATTGACTCTGTTTGCCGGGGAGCAAACGGTGCAGGGGGCGATCAGGGAGAGGAAGGGGCACTGATCTGCAGGAGAAACCGAAATCCTGGTCTCAACAATCTCATTTGAACCAGCCTCCCCTGGGAACAGAATGAGCCCCTCCAAAGTTTCAGCTGGGCAATCTCCATCCCACCAGGGAGCCGGGAGCAGATCCCTCAGCTGGTGTGGAGGTGTCCTCCCGGGTCCACACCGCCCAAGGCAGACACTGCAGATGGGCAGAGCACACAGAAAGCGAGTGGGCTCAGCACCAGCCAGGGTGGAAGGCCTCTGGTTTACCCCGGCTCCTTCGCACACCTTTAGCTTTCCCAGGCCTTTCTCAGGCCAGGGGCAAGGCAATGCTCCCCACTTCAGGAGGGTGCTCCAGGGGTGACCTCAGAGCGATGCAAAGGGCTTTGAGAGCGTTGGACAGAAAGTGGCATCAGAGAACATGGGAGGAGAGTGATCCCCTGGGATGTGATCTCTTGGGAATATATAAGGACCCTTCCCCAGGTAACACTCTGCAGGTGTTGAGGAGGCTTTTCCCGTTTGACAGGGGAAAAGAGGTGAAAGACACATCTGGAGCAGGGCACATGGATCCTCTGGCTCATTCTGGAGTGCGCCAATTTTAACATTCATTTTCCCTCTGTGCGTGTGTGTCCCACCCCCCCATCGCTTTTTGCTGCTGCCTTTTCTCCCGTATTGGTGGTGATCAAGCACTTATCTGTAATGGCTGTTCTCAGCTTGTCCTCAGCTCTGATGAGTCCATCACCGCCACGTTCTGCATGAGAATGGCCTGGAAGAGGCACCCACGGGGTGATAGGTGGAGGGGACCCAGGGTGCCAGCCCTGGGGGCTGCCCGGGGCGCTGGGCACATCCTCTGCCAGGCGGTTCTGCCACTAATCCAGACCATCACTCTGCAAGCGACCCTTTGAGTGGAATGAGTCCTGGTCAGCAGCGAGTGCTGACAGCCCGGCGCGACCCAGCGCCAGGGCAGGGCTGGTGCCACTTGCATGTCCCGCCGCAGCCCCAGCAGCAGCCCGGGTGGTGGGACGGCCGCATTCCCCGGCCATTGTTTGGACAGGATGTTACGAGCACGTACCTCAACTCCAACTCTTCGTCTGGGATCCTGTCACTCAACCTCCCCCAAGAATTTGGTTTGCTGCCTGGGAAGCTGTTTCTCCATGTTGGCTTCTCCCTCCTGCCGTGCCTCCGGTGTGCTCACACGGGCACTGAGACCGTCCTCAGGGAGCTCCTGGAGCACCACCCGAGAAAGGTGCAGGGAAGTAAAACCAGCCCCGGGCTGCTCCTGCCTGGCTAATCCCGGCACGCACCAGGCAGGGAACCGCCATGTCCCTCTGCGCGGTTTGCCGGCCACACGGCACAGTGAGCGACTCGTGGTGCAATACATAACTGCGATTATTAACTGACTCTTAGGAAACTTTACACAAGGCCGTACACAACATTGTAAAGCCAGAGGGGCACATCGCGTCACACACGCACGGGCATCCTGCACTACCCGGTCCATCCCCCTCCCTAAACGAGATTTAATTCACTATTTCTTAGAGCCGAGCGTGTCCCGTGGTTTTAACCACGCCGGTGTGGCCGGTTCACCAAAGATCCTGATCAATTGTTCCAGTGTGGAGAATCTGCACTTTGTTTTATGGTCTCCTAAATACTTAGGCTCCAATCCTGCAAGCAACGCACATGCAGTTTTTTCAGCTCAGCAATCCTGCTGGGCCGCGGTACAGTCCCACCCTGGGTCCATGGAACCGAAAATCTCCCAGGCTGGGCGAGGAGGGACACCGAGCCCAAAGGGCAGCAGCGAGGATGCTGTTTCCAGCCAGACCACCAGTAAATATCTCTTAACTCCTCCTCATTAGTGGTACTTTGCTGCTTCCTCCTTGTCGATGAACCACTGCGGGGATATTCCCCAATGAAAGGCACTATAAAATTTCCTACACGCTCATTTGCAATTGAAAGTGTCAGTAATAAACCAGAAGCCTTGTGGGCTGCCGCACTCCACCTTCCACAAAGGCTTTGATACCTCTCCGCTGGCCCAGCAGCCAGAGAAGACCTTCCCAGATAAAATGGATCAGACGCTGGTGGGGAAAGAGCTGCTGGGGAGGTGATTTTCCTGCTCTTGGAAAGCTGCGGAACAGCAGCTTCAGGCAAGGGAGCCTTTAAGGATGCGATCGGCTCGGTTGTCCTCTGCGGGAACACATCCAGTTTTAATATTTCCCCGGTCGGGGCCTTCCTCCAGAGCACAAACAGAAAAGGTGGTGTCACAGAGGGTGAGAAGGTGATTTCCACATCTCACCTGCCTTCCTACACATCTCTGAACCAAGGAGATCTGCTGGTTATGGCAAGAATTGGGTTAAAATCTCCCTGTGGAACCCTGACCCATGACATCTAGACACTTTCTGTCGGGATGAGCTGCCTTTTCACCTTCCTCACATGGAACCCATCCACCCCACGGAGCCCGGCCGTGGGCCATGGCCTGCTCAGCCCCAGGGAGCTGCTCTGCCCCCGGCCACCCGTCACTGTGAGCCTGTGCCAGGCTCGGCAGAGGGCCACACGGGGAGCTGCAGCTGGATGGGGAAAATCACACCAATTTTGGGGTCCTAAGTGGTATTTTCAGGGGAAAAAAAAACATTCCCCTCTGAACTATGCTTTAAAAACAATTTATTTGAGGATTCTGTTCAGAAAACCAACTGACACTCCTCAACTGCCAGCCAGACCTCCACCCCGCGGGGGAAGCTGAAGCCTCCACACACCGCGGGGACCCACAGCTCCCCCCTTTCTGCCCGTGGTTCAGGCTCCGCACTCACCAGCCGTCACAGGTTTTATCTTCCATGGAGCGATCACGAACATAAAATGAAACATGTGTCTAAACACCTCTAGGATGGAGATCTGAGGGGAATGAAGAGTGAACAGTTATCGGCACAAACACCCAGACATACCCGTGTGCTGCAGCCCCAATTTTGGGGTTCTACCGACTAGTTTTGGATAGGAAAGCAAAAAGCTGTCCCAAACCTCCTATCAAAGATAACTGTCCACCACAACCGATGAATGGTGTACGAAGCCGTGCCAGGAGGGGAACCTGGCTGCGCACCCCCCTGCCAGTGGAGGGGCAGCCTACGGGCTGCGTGGCCCCAGGCTGGTGGCACAGCACCGCTGTGAGCCCTGGGATGGGTGACCGGGCACGCCAGCCTGCTGGCCACCCACCCACCGGCCACCCATCCACGGGCCGCCCATACGGGCCGCCCATCCACAGGCCGCCCATCCATGGGTCACCCGTCCACGGCCACCCACCCACGGGCCACTCGCCGCCGGCCACCCGCCCGATGCCAACGAAGGGCTCCCCCAGCACCATGGCGGGTGCCCCGGCTGCTGCCACCGTGCCAAGGGGCTGCCTCGGGGTGCTCCCCGGGCCGGGTCTGGCAGGGCAGGGCCGGGCCGAGCAGGGGACGGAGGGCTGAGGGAGCGGCACCGGGTGCCCTCAGCCGCCCCCCGCCGCCGGTGCGGGGCCCGCAGCAGCGGCGGTGCGGAAAGTGCTGCCGCCAATGCTCAGGCTGAGGCGGGCGCCGGCGCCGGGGGGCGGGGCGGGCGGAGCCGCGGCCGCCAACATGGGGCTGCTCAACTTCACCCGCGACCCGGTGCCGGAGGCGGTGAGCGGCGACATGCACAACCTGAACCAGCTCAGCGCCCAGGTGGGGCCGGGCCGGGCCGGGCCGGGCCGGGCCGGGGGAGGGCGGGGCGCGGCCGCGGGCAGCCCCTGCCCGGGATCCTGCGGGGCCGACGGCTGCAGGGCAGCCACTGCCGGCCGGGGCGAGGTGACAGCCGTGGTGCCGGGCACAGCCGTGGTGCCGGGCACAGCCGTGGTGCCGGGCACAGCCGGCCCCGCAGCTCCGGAGCAGCCCGAGACTGGGAGCGGT
This sequence comes from Bucorvus abyssinicus, assembly GCA_009769605.1. Lineage (NCBI taxonomy): Eukaryota > Metazoa > Chordata > Aves > Bucerotiformes > Bucorvidae > Bucorvus > Bucorvus abyssinicus. Next base: position 837,848 of record CM020047.1, read on the forward strand.
CGGGCCCAGCAGGCCCCACACCCCTGGAGTACCCCTGGTACTGGGCCCGGTCAGGCCGCCGGGCCCGGTAGCTGCCCCGGTACCAGGTCACATCAGACCTCCAGGCCCCGCAGCTCCAGACCGTCCTCGGTACCAGGCTTGGTTGGGCCTCCATGCCCCACCCCTCAGAGCAGACCTGGTTCTGGGCCCCATCGGGCCTCCAGGCCCCACACCCCTGGAGCAGCCCCGGTACTGGGCTCCATCAGGTTTCCAGGCCCCAGAGCAGCGCCAGTACCGAGGTCCCTGCCGGGTCCCTGCTTGGCGACACAGCCCTGCACCCGTCCGGGCCATCCCTGCACATGGCCGGAGCCTGGTTTTCAGGCTGCAAGGCACTGGGGTGATGGAGGGGCTCATGTCACGCCCTGTGTGGGCTGTAGGGTCCTGTTGAGCATTAGTCTTTTTCGGTGGCACTGCACGGTGTTTGGGTTGTGATTGCCACCCCAGCACCTCCTGTCCCGTGTCAGTGCTCCTGGCCGGTGGTACATGTCTGCCTTGGAGTCACCGACTCACGGGGTGGGCAGCCGCAGCTCAGAAGCTGATTCAGCTTGTGCTGAAGTTGGCAGAAATGCTGAGGCTTTTTCAGCTCAGCTTGCCAGACCTGTGGGTCCAGCCCAGTGTCATCGCTGCTACAAGCTGACCATGGGGGTAGGACGGGATGAGCCGCTGCGGCAGCAGAGCAGGCAGCCGTCCCCAGCAGGCCATGGCCAGCGCTGGTGCCAGCCCTGGGGCTGACAGAGGCGGGAGGGTGCTGGTGCTCTGTCCTGTGGGAAGGGCTCCAGCCCTGCCAGCAGCACGCTCAGCGACTAGAGCTTTAACTGGTTTTTCCTTTCTTGAGTTGGGTTGTTACCCCATGGGGTTTGTGAACCATGAGAGTAGATGTTTGCATCTTTTCCCACTCACAGTTTCTGGATTACTCTGGAACAGCAGCTTCCGATTAGCAGCGAGTCACAAAAGCCCTGTGCAGCGCCAGCGACCAGCTGCACAAACCTTTGAGTGTCTCTGAAAAGACTCCATGAGCAAATCCCATCCCCGGGCATCTTGTAATGCCGAGGACAGGGGTACCTCCCAATCATGGAGGTCAAACTCTGGACCATGTACTGGAGAATGGTGGAGCTGCGCCAAGGTGGTCGTGACCACCTCATCATGGTGGTGATGGGGTTGGCGAGGTGCTGAGAAATGGAGCGTGCTGATGCCTGACTCCGTAACCCTGTCCTGTTTCTGCACAGCAATTCTCAGCGCTGACTGAAGTGCTCTTCCGCTTCCTGATGGAGCCCAAGGAGGTGAGTAAGGAGTGTGGGGGACACCCAGGAGAAGGGTGTGAATGCAGCTCTGGGGAGAAACATGCAGAGATAAGATCCTGCCCTTCCTCTTGAGCAGGTGGAAAGGTTTCTGACTCAGCTCTCAGACTTTGCCACCGTGAATAAAATCAGCTTGGGCCCCCTGAAAAACATTGTCAAAAGTATTCTTCTGGTTCCTAATGGTAAGTGATGCGTTTGCATATGCTACCCTGAGGCCAAAGTATTGGCCATTCCTGCATGCTGCTGAAGGGAGTCTGCAGAACCCGCTGCTGAAGGGAGTCTGCAGAACCGCTGCTGAAGGGAGTCTGCAGAACCCGCTGAAGGGAGTCTGCAGAACCCGCTGCTGAAGGGAGTCTGCAGAACCCGCTGCTGAAGGGAGTCTGCAGAACCCGCTGCTGAAGGGAGTCTGCAGAACCCGCTGCTGAAGGGAGTCTGCAGAACCCGCTGCTGAAGGGAGTCTGCAGAACCCGCTGCTGAAGGGAGTCTGCAGAACCCACGGCGCACTTGGTTGGCCCATCTGCTGCTGGGAGTTCAAATGGCTTCAGAATCAAAAATTCTCCTGTCGAAATATCCCTGTTTGGTGACTTGGGCTTTGTGTTCCTTACACCCTCCCTGCACACACGTTTCGGAGGCTGAACTGAACTCCCAGTCTGTGCTTTAAACGCAGGCCCAGCGCTGTGGCAGGGCGCGACTCAGGCTGTTCGGTAAGAACACTGGAGCCTCACGTTGGCATAAAGTGGTTGTAGGAACTGCCGTCCAGCTGACCCAGCACGGCAGTTCCTGCAATGACAGGCACTGTTTGAGGCAGATGTGACCGTGCACACCCTCCAGAGCGGGCTGGACACTGGTGCCGGTCTAGGCCGTGTACAGGAGATGCCTGTCCTGGCAGCTTGCTCTAGAAAACCCGTCGTGTCCAGCAGGTCCTCATTCAGCAGTGGGGAATAGAGGCAGGGGGATTCCCCTTGGACTCCAGCGGTTTATGAGATTGCTCCGATGTTGTGGCTGCCGTTTGACTCGATAATGCATCAGACACCCCCACTGCACGTGCATCCATTGATCCTTCTCGTTATTAATAGTCCCTCATCATTATCCCTCGGTCCGGGGTCCCTGACGCTTTCTCAAGACGAGCACAACTGTTTCCTGTGGTTGCTCTAAACTTTCAGTCTGCTGCTTCAAGCCATTTCTGCTGCCAGGGGCAGCACTGAATAAGTTACTTTACTACAGCCATCCTGGGGTATTATTGTGGAACTGGCGTTTCTGGCCGAGATGCACTCTGTCCCCTCGTTCCTGTTCGTGTACACTGGCCCCAATCCCGCTGTAGCTGCTGGGCGCTCTGTGTCGGAGCAGATCCCAGCAGATGACTCTGGGTGCTGCCTGGCTAGAGGCCACGCAGGACTGGCAGCCTCTGAATTTATGAGAACTATGCTCTTGGCTTCAGCGCCCAGAACCCTTGTCGAGGTGCCTGTGCTGCCTGTGCCCCAGAACAAGGAGGCAGGCGCAGCGGGGGCAAGTGTTACCGCACACGTTCACACCCCTAATCCGAAACACAGCGGGTCGGGCAAATTAGTGGCCTGCCAGCCTTAACAGGTTCTCCTTTAACAAGCAAAGCTGCTATAGGAGAGAAAGCAGCGGCTTCAAAACACAACCGCTGCTGCGGTCTCCATGGATACCCGCAGGGAAATGTCCCCCCTCTGCCAGGCCCTCCCAGAGCCCTGACTTTTAAAGCACTGGGCGTCTGCGGGGATACCGGTGGCACGGCTGCGTTTCCCATCTTGGGGAGCTGTGGTTTGTTTCACCACAGGGTCCAAGAGCAGAGGCTTTCTGAGGCGGGGTCTCCCTCCCTGCTCTTATTGCCCCAGTAAAGATTGGTTTGGACTCCGTAAAAAGTGATTTTTCTTCTTTGCATTGTTCATTCAGGTGCCCTGAAGAGGAATTGTCTTCCGAACAAGTCAGAGCAGATTTTATTGCTTTAGGTAGGTCACCTGACTTCCCCTAAATAAAAGATAATTAATATTTATCACACATAGTAATCTCGTATGGGTTTCTCCCACAGGCCTCAGTGAAGAGAAAGCCAGTTATTTTGCAGAACAGGTATTAAAATATTTTTCCTTGTTTCTAAGCTAACGAAACATCAGTCTTTGAGTGGGAACGTGGTAAAACCCTGCTGTGACTGCTGAGCTCGGTCAGCACGCGGGCATTTTCCTCCAACCAGCTCAGGATTTTGAACAGAAGATGCTCGGATAACTGACAAGCTGCCCTTTGTCTGGTGACGCTGGTGGTTCTGGTGGTCTCCACCCCACCGCTCCACCACTCCTGCATCCCTTCTGTGTGCTCCTTTTCCCGCTTCGCCTGCTTCGAGCCCCGGGGTCACGCGTTGCACCAACACACGACAGATATTGTTACACTGAACCAGTGTTAAAACAAAACCAGTGAGTTTCGTTTACAGAAGCGAGGAGGCAGGTGGAAACCTCCCGGGCACGTGTGCCCCTTTACACAGCTCCACTGGGAGCTCTGCCTCGTTTCTGACTTGGGTTGAGGTTACAGGGAACGCAAATCGAGGCCTCTCTGAACTGATTGCTCGTGTGCCTCTTGCTCTTGCAGTGGAAAGCGAATTCCTCCACCCTGATGCGCCTGGCTGTGGGTCAGACGCTGATGATTAACCAGCTCATCGATATGGAGTGGAAGTTTGGAGGTAACAGAGCTACAACACAAACCGAGTGGGTTGGGAAACCCAGCAGCAGCTCTCAGCTCAGCACCGCTTTCGTTCCCGGTTTAGCTAACGGATTATCTCCCTTCTTTCTGACTCACAGTGACTGCTGGGAGCAGCGAGCTGGAAAAAGTGGGAAGTATCTTCTTACAGGTAAATCTCTCACATCAGAGAGCCGGGGTTGTAGTGCAGTTAAGGAACAAGCTGCGAGCGGGCGTGTGGGAAGCGTGGCTGTGAGAGGAGCTAGAGGAGAGACATAGCTCAGAGGAATCAGCCTCACAGCAGCGCATCTGCCTCGCTCTTCTGAGCGCAACTGCCAGCAGCTGGCGGGCTCGCTGCTGTGTGCTGTCTTCTGAGGCATCCTGTATCGTGGAAGCGTGGCCCACTCTGAAAAGCTGTTCAAAAAGCTCAGGCTAGCAGAGGTCTTGCTGTCTGGGGGAGGGAGGGGGAACGTGATCGTTTATAAGGACTTCCAGAGATCCTCCCAATGCCTCGGGAGTCTGTTCCTGCAGTGGAATTTCCCAAAAAGCCTGTCAAAGCTGTGCGTGTTGTGCCGCAGTCTGCGCGTCTCCCAGCAGACTCCTGCGCTCGGGTCTTTTCATGGTGCTCAGGTCTCTCCGAACTGAAACACCCTCTGCTTTTTCCTCCCCAAGCTGAAGCTGGTGGTTAAAAAAGGGAGCCGAGTGGAAAACGTCTACGTAGGTGGAGTTCACAAGCTTGGAGAAAGGAGGCAGCGCTGGCGTATGTGAGAGCGGAGCGGGCAGCGGGTGCTGCTGGAGGTGGGAGCTCTGGGTGCCCACCCAGTGGGGGTCACTGCCAGAGCAGCGCTGGTGGGTGTTCCCACCCTGGCCTTTCCCCGCCGCAGGCTGCTCTGGAAGGGTTTAGGAGCACTGACTGCTGTGAGTAAGTAAATACCGATATCCAGGAGCTGTGAGGAGCGGTCAGGGCAGCAGGGAAAGTACACAACGACTGGACAGTCCCAGCCCGGCCCCCCGCTCAGGCCCTGCTTGAGTAGAGAAAGAGCTCCGAGAGTCACAGAGTCCCGGTTTGGGTGACAGGCGGTAGCACCAGAACGGCTTCTCCAGTGTTGGAAGCATAACCTGAAATCCAGGGCTTGATGCCTTGTTTTTTCCCCTGCAGAGTTGACTTTGCCCAGTTCTACAGTTTTCTGCATGAAATGGAGCGGGTCAAAACCACTCTGGAAAGCTTCAGCTGAAACTGCCTGGGCCTGATCCGGTTTCTGTCCAGGATGTTGATTCTCCTTGTGGGCTGCAGAGCTGCCAACTCCACCACCTGATAACAGGAGATGAGGCTGCACAGCGGGCGGTGGCGTCACGGCCCAGAAAGGACCCATCAATCCTTCAGAACTTGAGACTTCGGCAGGGGTTTCGAAGCAGCTACAAGTCCACTCATCTCTTTTTTTTACAAGAAATTGTGGTCCGAAGTATGTGGATATTTGTATTAACATAGTGAAGAAATAAACCCATTCCCATCCTGCTCCATTTGTGTCGGAATTTGATTTCTGTGAGAAAAAGAGAAACAGAAGCAAAGAATCATTTCCAGACTTGGGGGAATGAAGCAGAGGACGAGGGAAGCAGGGAGGTCTAACCTGTAAATCACTCAGGGCTCGCTTCCAAGCCTCTCGCTCCTCTGGGTTGAGGAGCGGGTTGATTACATCCTTCCGGTCACGCTTCGTTACTGGAGAAGTGTCTGAGTGGCAGAAGATCTTAAATCTTAAACATCCAGACACCTGCCTCCCTGCGCAGGGGGAGGGAACGTCGGGGTGACGGGATAAAAGTCGTCGGTGCGCGCTGGGCTCTGGCGAGCAGCTCTTCTGCCGCAGTCTGGGTGACGCCGCCCTGGCGGATCCAGCCCGGTTCCCAGTGGACAGACGTCCAAGAGCTGCGAAGTGCCGTTAGCTCGACTCCAGCTGCTCAGCGGCAAGGAGGTGCTCTTGGCGGGGAGCAGAGGGGAGCCCCTTGCCTGGCACAGGGGCAGTGGAAGATGTTCTCTTCACTGAGGTTCCTCCCGTGTCCGGACCGTTTAAGTGTCCGGGGCCTCTTGGCAGCTGGTAGCCTCCTCCCACGGCACAAAGCTCCCTCTTCCAGCACGCTCCTTCCACTGCCGGCATTTCCCGAGGCACCTCCATGTCCCTGGTGCACTCTGCCATCACAGCGGAGGGAATAAACTGCAGCCCCGGGGAAGGTACCGGTAAGAACCTCCCCACTTCCAGTCTACACCTGAAGCAATTCACCGTCCTGGGGCATGCTGCGAGCCCGCTGTGGGACCCGCAGCACCGCAGCTCCCTGCGCCCCTGCTCCCCGTTGAAGCCACACACAGGCAGTTGCTGTGAGGACAAAGTTCCCCACGAGAGACTGGAACCAGTAACGAGCACAGGCTGAACTGTGGTTGGGAAAGAGCCCGGGCAATCCGGGGACGTTGTTTGCACGGTTACTTTCCCGCGTAACAGGCCAGTCACAAGCATTTTGAGCTCTGTCACATGATTATGGTAAAAATAAAATTAAAAAAAATCCTCTGAGCTCACGCTCTGCAAAACAGCCCCTCTCCTTCCAGGGGCAGGAAAAGCTGTTTCAGGGAGGAAGAAAGGTCCGAAGGGCTTTTCCAAGACAAAAGGCATTTTTTTGCCTTCCATTTTCTGCCGCCTGTTCCTATGATTTCTCCTCAGCCTGCCGGTGCCAGGGTGGCACCCCTCACCCCTACCCAGATACGGCGGGAGGGGGGCCGCAGGGGTGCCGGGGAAGATGCCAGGCTTGGTCTGGGCCCGGAATCCTCCACCTCCCCTGCCCGGCTGGATTAAGCCGCTCAGGGCTGACACACGCCACAGCCCGCTGACCCCAGGCGCAGGGGTCACCTCCGCGCTGCTCCGCAATCCCCACGGGCATCTCTGATCAGCCGGGACGCGGCATGACCTTCATGCTGCCGCCAGCGCTCCCCGGTACCCCGGGAGTGCCCTTTTATTCCCGCGCGCTTGGCTGAGCGAGAGCCGAGCTGGCAGCCCCGGCGGGGAAGGGGCGCGGGGAGGGAGCCGGCTCCGGCAGCACCAGGACGGGGCGACGCCACCCCAGGGCAACCGGGTCACCCTCCCGACTGAGCCGGCCCGGGGCAAGCACGGCGCTGGGAAGCGCAGCACGACAGCCACGTCTCTGCCGCACGGCACGGCCCCAGCTTCGCCGCCGGCTCACGGGGCGATGGCGAACGCCCGGCGCGGGACAGTGAACGCCCAGAGCCCTGCGCCGAGGCTCGGCAGGCGGCGAGCGCAGCCCGGCACGGCCGCGGGGAGGGCTGAGCGGGGACCGAGCCGCAGCCGGGAGGGAAGGGGCTGCGCGGTGCCCGTTTTGCCCGGGTTTCCGGGCGGCCCCGCGGTGCTCGGCACACGCGGCCTCTTCCGGCTGCTCGTCAAGCCCAGCCAGCCGAGAGCTAATCTCCACGGGGCAGCGGGCGCAGGGGAAACGGGGGCCTCTGGCCAGCCTGGGGTGAGGCTAACCGTGCTCCGGCAGCCGTTTGCCTCCCCAGGGGCTTCCTCGGCCCGTTTCCCCTGGGGGCAGCCCTGCCACAGCCCCCTCCCCCACCCCGGTTCCTGCCTGGGCCTCTGCCGCGGGGGTGGGACGGGGGACACTGGGGGTCTCCCAGCTGCAGCGTGGCCCCGAGTGTGGGGGCTGCGGTGGGGCGGGACTGGCTCGGCCGCGCCGAAGCCACAGCAGTCGCCCCCCTGCATGTGCAGATGCTCCCGCAGCCCCACTCGCCGCAGTGGGGACCCTCTGCCGCCTCGGGGACCACCTCACCACACGCTGGGCAGCCTCCTGAGCCGGGAGGAGGTGACAGAGCGGTCCCCAGGAGCCAGGCTGGCACAGGTCCCGTGCTCCCGGGCACCCCCCACGCTCGTCCCTGCCAGCCCCCACACGGGAGCAGGCGGCAGAGCGGGGCCGCGCTGGCGGGGTCTGCCGCTTCCCGGCACCGGTTCCGTGCCGTTGTGCTTCTCAGCCACGGCCGATGCTCGTGGCCGAGGGAGCCGGCGTGTTGTCGGATGCAGGGTCTTGTCCCCACTGGAAATGCCGCTGCCATTCCCTTCACGTGCCAAGGAGCCCTCCGAGCCCCGAGAACAAAAGCCTCAGCGGCGCCCGCCGCCCTCCCCCTGCTCCCAGGCAGCAGAGCAGACGCAGGCTCCGCTCCCGCTCCCGCTCCCGCTCCCGCTCCCGCTCCCGCTCCCGCCTGCCACGCCGCGGGCCGCGGGGATGGAAGGATCTGGGGCTGGCTGCCGGCTCTGCCTGACCTTGAGCAGGTCCCGCGGGAACCCCTCGCCGGGAGCCGCTCCGTGCCGAGGGCTTTGAAAGCTCCATCTTCATCCCCAGCCCAGCCTCCCCGTTCGCAAAACAGGGCAGCAAATCTCGGGGCTGGCCAACAACCGGGAACGAGCCATGGCAGGGGAGACATGCTGGGGAGCGGCGCCAGCGGGCAACGGCCTGAGAGGAGCCCGGAGCTCACCCAGTGCCAGGCAGAGGGGCAGCATCTGCCTGGCCTGGCTGCACCGCAGCCCCGAGGGAAGGGAAAAGGCGTTGCCTCCATGATGGTGTTAATCCCGCGCAGGGCAGCGCCCGTCCTGCCCCTCCCCACCACACGCCGCTCCTCTCCCCGAGTCCGCCGGGTTTTGGGGTGACGCAGCCCCCAGGCTGTCACCCAGCAAAAACACTGGCTGCAGACTGCAGCTCCCGAAACCGCGTCGCCTGCCCGGGAACAGCAGTTCCGAGTGCGCGGGAGGCCCCGGGGCGGTGCCACCACCCTGCAGTGCCGCCTGAGTCCCTGGGGACAGCCACCCGCAGGGGCTGCATGGGGCTACCTGGGGCTACCTGGGGCTCCCCGCTCTGGGGAGAGGCCCTTGGCGTCCGCCTCCCTTGCCGGGAGGAGATGGGCGAGCGCTGCGCCCGGTGCAGCACCGAGCCGCTGCTGAGGACATGCTCCCCAGAGCAAACCCTCGGCCTGCCTTGGGACAGGCTTCTCCTGCCCCCGGGACAGGCGGGGAGGCATCTGCTGTGGTTCCACCCTGACCAGCAACTCAGTCAGGCCGCCGACAGCCGGACAGCATCCCTCCCTGCCTGGGAAACCGAGCTGCTGCCTCCCATTGCTGCAGGAGGCGGGGAAAACTGGTGGTGTCCAAGGCAGTGGAAATATGCCCAGCATGTCCTCCTCTCCTCAGCCTTGCCATCTCTCTAGGCACCGCTTTGTCCAGGCACACTGGGAACAATTGGGCTGGCTCAGCCAGACCGCAGGCTGTCGATCAGCAGAGCGGATGAATGCTCAGGCATAAGGAACCCATCTTCTCCCCCAGCACGGGGAGGTGGCCACCAGAAACAGGGCCTGTGGCACAACGGCACAGGCAGCAAACAATTCCCGGGCACCGGTGCCAGGACCAGCCCCAAGGAGGATGGCGGGAGCTCTGCAGAAGGGCAAACCAGGAGGGCACGGCTGGGCTTCCCCAGAGCCCGCCGCGGGGCTGGGGGCTGTGGGGCTGGCACAGCGCAGGTGCCCTGCAGCCGGTGCCAAGGTCCCTGCATGCACCCGCATGGCAGCCCTGAGCACCTGAGGAGGAGCCGAGTCTTGGGGGTGAGAGAGGAGCCCCCTGAGTGGTGGGGACGGGGCTGGGCTGGCCCCTGGCAGCACCAGCACCCTCGGGACAGCCCGACGGGGACCGATCATGATTGCTTCCCTTGCAGGCGCAGCTCCGTTACCAGCACCCAGACCCCTGTGACAAACCCACCGCATCCCCAACAGCCAGGTCTCGCTGCTCCCCTCCGTGACACCCTGAGCAGCCGCGGGTTCGTGCGTGGCGGGGGCATCCCCCTGCCAGCCGCCCGCCGAGCCGCTCCGCTCCCGTTTGCCAGCGCTCCCCGCAGCGCTCAGCTCCGTTGGTAGGGCTGCTCTGTCCCAGGGGCACCGCGCGGCAGCGCAGCCGCTATCGAGGTTATCCCCGAGCACCCACCGCATTCTGCACCGAAAGAGAGGGAAAGGGGGTTAACCCTTGTGCTGCGGACACACCTCACAGCACCGAGCAGTATCTTTGATCTCATGCCCTTAACAAGCCTCAGCCGTGATCGGCTGCTGCAAAACTCCAGGCCAGGAGCCCCTGTGCCATCTCCGTGCTGGCCCCTGCCCCACAGCACCCCCCTCTTAGAGCGTCCCCCCTTGCAGAGCATCCCCCCGACCCGTGACAGCCGTGCTGAGCCCCAGGCTGCGGCAGCCCTTGCGCACGGTGCCCTCAGGGTGGGTCTTGGGGCATCAGCCGGTCGGGGGGCAGCAGCCTGAGGAAGGGGTCTGTGTGTCCCCACAGCGGCGGAGCCCAAATCCTCCCCCGAGCTTTGCTCCTGCCGGCGGGTGGGTGGGATGGTGAGCGATGAGCAGGGCACTGCAGGCAGAGCCTGGCCGAGGCCTCGGGCACCATCGCTCCCACGGGCACCATCGCTCCCATGGGCACCATCGCTCCCACGGGCACCATCGCTCCCACGGGCACCACTTGTGCTTCTGCCTGAAAATTTGGGGGCTGCAAGTAAGGCCAAGGGCCCTTCCCTTGCTGCAACCTCGCTTCACAGCGCCACCGGGCTGGCCAGACCCGCCGTCCTCCGGGGCTGGGGACTGTCCCTGCGGGGCCACCCCCCGGCTCCGGGCAGGCGGGACGAGGGGTGGTGCAGGCAGCGCTCCCCGGGCAGAGCCAGCTCCCTTTTCCCGGCTCCGCAGCCCCGGGGGCAGGGCTTGGGGGACCCCAGGCATGGTTTGGGGTGGGGTCCCCAGGCAGAGACACCCCCCCGTCCCGCTCCGTTCGCTCCATCCTCACGTCCCCGCTGAGCCCGGACAAACTCGCGGCCCCGCGGCCGGCCGGGCCCCGCCCCCTGCGGTGCGCAGCGGCGGCAGCAGAGGGCGCCAGAGCACCGCCGGCAGCGCGCGGCCCCGCGCCCCCCCAGGACCCCCCCCAGCTCCATCCCCCCCCGCCCCGCTTCCCCCGCCCCTCCCCGCCGCCCCGGGACATCCCGCCCTCCATCCCCCGGGGTCCTCTCCCCGCATTCCCCGGGCATCCCTCCCTCCCCCCGCCCACCCCCTTCCCTCCCTCTCTCGGCCACCCCCCCGTTCCCCGTTCCCCCCGAGCATCCCTCCCTCCTTCCACCCCTCCCCTGCCCCAGTCCCCAGCCCGTCCCCTCCATCCCGCCCGCTCCCTCCCGGCCCTGCCCCGTCCCTCCCGCAGGCAGGACCCCCGTCCCGCCCCCGCACACCAGCTCCCCCGCAGCCATCACAAGCCATTTCCCAGCCGGAGCCCTGCCCCCCCGGGCCGGGTGTCACCCCAGACCCCCCCCCCCCGGCTGGACCATGCTGTCCCGGCCCCCCCAGAGCTGCGGGAGCCGGGACACCGGCACCCACCGCCCCGCGCGGAGCCCCCGGCGCCGCCTGGGGACAGCAGCCGCGTCACGGCAGCGCACCCCCCCCCCCCACTCCCCAGGTTTATTTTAAAATGCGATAAAACTGAAACCCGACTGTCCCCCTTCCCCGCTGCCACCCGGGCACGGTGCCTGAGCGGGCCCGTCCCACCGCACGCCCCCGCCATGTGCCGGCCCGGGGCGGTGCATCCCCTCGGCTTTGCCAAGAGCAGGTTAAAAATAATAATAGGCAGAAACCGCGCTGGGGGCCACCCCGCGGCACCTGGCTACCCCGCCGGGCCGGTATTTTTAGCTCCACTCCTGAGGAACCGGCTGTGTGCAGCTCTGTCTCTATAGATACACCAGTCACCCGCCCGCCGCCCGGGGGCACGCCGGGGGTGCCCAGCCCCCGGCTGTGGGCAGCCTCTGCCCCGGGGAAGGCGGCAGCGGCGCGGCATGAGGGACCCTGCGGGAGCTGGACCCTTCGCAGCCTCCCTTGGTGCGGAGCGGGGGGTCCCTGGGGTCAGCACAGCCCCGCGGTCTGGCCCGGCCATGGTCCCGCTGAGCCCACCCAGCGCGGCCGCAGCCGGAGCCCCTCGGCGGGGCAGCGTCAGCAGAGCAGGGTAGGGAGGGGGAGCACACGCCTTCTCACCAGCTTTTCCACCTGATCCGTCTCATGTATAAGTGAATTCTGAGCACACAATGCAGTTATGGAATAAAATTATGCTTTTTTTTAGTACTCGCCTGCATGTCGGGTTGGAGGCTCTGCCTAGAAACCAACCTCACCGCCCGGAGCGGAGACCGGAGGAAGAGCCAGGCCGGCCCCAGGCTGGGCTCACGGGGCTGCGGGATGTGCGGCTGTGAGCCCAGCACCAGGAGCAGCTCGTCCATCCCTCGCGGGTGACAAGCCCATCGCTCCTTCCACCCCACAAAGGGGGAAAAAAAATCACCCCTGGCTGGGGCAGGGACCCGCAGCGAGGGCAGCCGGCACAGCCGGCCCAGGGGCTGCCTCTCCTCCTGCCGAGTCCTGCCTTCCCCTCCGCCATCTCGCTCACCCTCCAGGCAGCGGAGCCGAGGCGCTGCCAGCTGCACCGCGCAGCGCAGCGAGCCCGGGGCCAAGGGCAGGACCCGGCAATCACGTTTTCCTGGAGCTCATTGTGCTCCCTCCCTGCCAAGGGTGTTGGAAGCGGGTGGCGGTAATAACGGTGCCGTGAATAACTGCAGCTCACTCTCCACAGCCTCCAGCCCGCTGCACGTTCCTGCCCTGCTTCCAGCTCCAGCCTCGTCCCCTCCCGACACCGCCCCTGCCATGCTGTGCTCATTTCCAGCCTTAGAGCCTCCTGCCCCAGCCCGGGTGCCCCCAGCCCCCAGCCCCCCCACCCCAGGGCTGCCCCGTTAACGCTTCTCTCCCCGCAGCTGGTTCAGCTTTTCTCTCTCCCTCACCTCCCAGCAGGACTCCCATGAGCTGGGGGCACAAATGGGGGGATTCCCCCCAAACGGGGGGATTCCCCCCAAACGGGGGATCCACTGTCCTGTGAGAGACAGCGTTGCCAAAACACGGAGCAGCACAAAGGGCTCACAGAGCTTTTATTGCTGCTGATGCCTGCGCTGCTGCCCCAGAGCTGCCTGGAGCAGGGTCTGCCCTTGGAGCGGGCGTTCTGCAGCCAACCCCCCCGAGGGGCCCCGGAGGGCCGGGGCGCAGCTCCCTGCTCCTGGCTGGAAGGCAGCGGGGACCCCTCTGTCGCCAAACCCGGCTGTGGCCGTGCTGGCCGCGCTGGTGCCATCTGTTTGGCAGGCACAGCCCCGCGCCATGCTGTGCTGCAGGAGCTGTGCCAAAGAGCCCGGACCTCGCCAGGGCACCCGCACGGGAACCGGGGTTTGAGGGCGCTGACCGACGTGATTTCCAGCCCTGGTGAAAAGACGAGGGCGTGGATGCCAGTGGCACCTTCCCTGGCTCTGTAGATGAGCCCTGCGGGGTGGGGCTGTTTGCCCCCGTGGGGGCAGCCTTGGCGGGTGCCAGGGCTTGGGTGGGGGCAGCTCACCAGCCCACCCACGGCTTGGGATGGTGGGTGCCTTGTGGTATACCAGCGGCAACCGCAACAGTGGCGCATCCCAGCGAGGACACGGCAGTCGCGGGGCTGGAGCGCTGCTGGGAAGCCTCGTGCCGGGCTCCGTCCCGCTCTGCTTGCTCCTGAGTGAAAGGATTTGTCAACAGGGAGCTGATGAGTCCCGCGGGGCTGCCAGCTCGCCCGCCTCCCAGCACCTCCTGCCTGGCGGGCGGCCTCCCGGCAGCCGCAGGCACCGAGAGCAGCCTTGTCCAGAGCAGCCGGAGGGGCTGCACCCCCTGCCCCACCAAACCCCCGGTGCGGGGTCCCAGAGCCCACTTCCCGGGCAGCACAGCGGCTCCGGCGGTGCTGACCCCACAAGGTGTTTCTGCAGGATGCTCGGTGTGGCGCGGGCGGTGCTTGGCACACGGGGCAGCCGCACGCCGCGGAGAGGGGAATATTCTTTCATCGGGAGAACAAGAGGAGCTCTCTGATGGCTGCCGTGTCCCTTGTAAATAACCAACTTCGAGAGCATCAGATTACAGCCGCTGCAGCGGCTCCAAACAAGATGGTAATCGGCAGTGGGAGGCATGTGCCTGCACAGCGGGTGCTGCGGGGCCCGGTGGCACCGCCGAGGCCATGACACCGGGTCCTGCACCGCCGAGTGATGGTCCCCCTGCAGCCCGGCCCCACGCAGCACCGGGGCTCACCCAGCCCTGGGGCGGGTGGGAGCTGCCCTGGCCTCTGCCCCCGGCCCTGGCAGGGCTCTTGCTGGCATATCGCTGGGTGCAGCCGTGGAGGGGGCACCCGGTGGGCGCAGGGCACCCGTGGCAGGGAAAGCGCTGGAGCTCGACAGCAGCCATGGGTGTGTGGCGTGACGGCTCCCGCGGCGAGGGCTGGCATGGACCGAGTCCCCGCGGGACAGGGCTTGGCGTGCTGCTGCCACCCTCCCTCCCGGCATCACCATCCCTGCGTCTGGGGCTGCTCCCTGAAGCCCACCCGCAGCAGGGCCGGTGCCCGGCTGCCGCCGCGGCTCCAGGCAGAGCTCGCTACCCGGCGGCCCCTCTGCAGGCAGGCACAGCCTGGCAGAGCGACGGCCCGGGACCGAGCAGCTGGCAGAGCGGTGCCGGACTGCGGGGAGGGGGCAGCCGCTGCCGCCCGCCCTCGCTGCCGCCCCCCCGGCCCTGGCAGCGGGTGGGGACCGGCCGCTTCTCTCCGGCCCGGGGCTCCGCGGGGGCAGCGGGCACCGTCCTGCCGCTCTGCGGCCCCTCTCCCCGCCCCGCGTTGCCCCTCCTCCTCTCCGCGGCGGGGATCTGCTTGCCCCGGCCGCCCCCCTCCCGCTCCCCCCCGGGGCCTCGGGGCCGGCCTGGGCCGGGGTGCCCGGTGCCGGCGGGGACACGCTGCGGCAGCTGGCGGGGTGGGCGGGCGGCGGATCAGCTGCGCGCTCAGGCCGGGGATCAGCTGCTCTCCGCTCCGCTCCGCTCCGGCTGGGCCCCCCCGCTCCGCTCCCCGGGGAGGGGCGGTGGCACCGGCCTCCCCCCGGCCCCTGTCGGGCACCTTCCGCCCGTCGCTCCGGGGCCCCGGCGCTGCCCGCCCTACCTGCCCGCCGCCCCTCCCGTCCCTCTCCGGGGCCGCTGGCTGCCGCCCAGCCCGGAGCTGCCCTGCTCTCCGCCTCCTCCTCCTCCTCCACCTCCTCCTCCTCCTCCTCCTGCTGCTGCTGCTGCTGCGGGCGCTGGCAGCGGCGGGCACAGCCCTGTCTAATCTCATGGGTATAAAATCCACTCTGCGGCTTTCGCCGTGGAGGACTCGGAGCGGTTCCCGGGAACCGCTCGGCAGGAAGGAGGGCGATGTTCTCCGGCGGTTCTGCTCCGGCCGAAGCCTCCCCGCACACCGCAGCCATAGCAACAGCGATGGGCTGTCCCAGCCCAGCCCGCAGCGCAATGAAAGGAGAGAGGGAGCAGGGGGAGAGCGAGCCGCGCGTTGCGCTGGGCGATCTCCTGAGGGGTTGGCACAAACAAACAGCAACTGGAAGCAACTGGAGCCAATCCCCCAGCTCCCTTTGTGATGCTTTCTGACACAGATTCCCTCGCCATGGCTGACTTTGCAAGTTTCCCCATCCTCTCCCCTCCTCGCGCGGCTTCTTTTCGTGCGACTAAATTAAACACGAGCGGAGGGACGGGCTGGAGACGCCGGCGAAAAAATACCGAAAGGGGCAGGTTTGTGCAGCCTGGCCGCCCCCAGGGCTCCCCCCGCCAGCGAGGAGGGGCAGGAGACGGTCCCGGGTCGGGAGCGCTAAACCCCGTCAATTCCCAACCCGTCGAGGAAGGAGCTTTTCCCGCAGGGCCGCCGCGGTGGGTGCGGGACCGGGACCCCCCCGCCGGCGGAGGCGGCGGCGGCGGCCCCGGCACGCGGCGCCCTCGGGGACGGAAGATGGTGCATTCACTTCCCCTGAGAAACGGCTCGTTCAGGGGCCGGTAGAAAAAAATGCAAATGTGGCAGGGCCGGGCCTCCGCCGTGCGGCGGGAGCGAGCGGAGCCCGGAGCGGCCGCGGAGGCAGCGGCAGGGCCGGGGGCGCGCGGGGCGGCGGGGGCGGCCGCAGGCTCCGGTTCGGGCTGCGGCGGAGCAGGACGGGGAGAGGTGCGTGGGACAGCGGCTCGCCCAGGCAGCGGGCATGCGGAGAAGGCGCCCGCTCCGCGCCAGCCCGGGTGGGTGGAGCGTGCTGTCACTTCGGGGTGCGGGGCCGGCCCGGCGGCGCTGTCGCAGCATCGCTGCCCGGGCTGCCGTGAGTCAGGAACGGCGCTGCCACGTTTTCCTCCCACCAGCAGCGCGTCCCGCCGTGGGTCGGTCATGCTCCGCACAGGGATGCTCCCGCACACGCGGAGCCGGTTGGTCTCCGGAGCCCCGCGGGTGGGTGGATCTCCGGCAGCGACGCTCCGGGGGAGCCCCTCGGGAGCAAAGGGCTGCGCGGGGCCGAGGACACCGACCCGCAGCTCGGGCGCGACGCGGAGCGCCCGGCTCTGGCGGGGACCCCAGGGGACATGGGCATGTTCCTGTGCCTGCGTCCCACCTCCTCTGCCAGACAATGAAGCACTGCCCTCCTTCCCGAGTCGCAGCCGAGCAAATAAAGCAAGCGCCATATGGTGCCAAGACACGTTGGAAATGGGGCCAAGCCCAGGAGGTAGGGGAGATGGCAAACCTCCATCCCCACGCCAGAACCCGTCTCGTTCTCCAGGCCTGCCCTCGGGGGAGCACTGCACCCGCTCCTCCTCCCCCCTCCACTGCCCCACTGCCCAGGCTGCCGGGCACAGCTCTGCGTTTCAGCCGCGGCTTTGCAGTGACTCCCTTGCCCTCCTCCCTGCCTGTACTCTTGGGGAACCCAGAGCTGTCCCCAGCATCCCGTGTTCCTCTGAGGGCTGAGCCGGGGACACAGGAGTCACCTCTGGGCCAGCACTGGGGCACTGTCAGGAGATAACACTCTGCACCCTGCCCCAGGACAGTGCCCGTCCTCCTTCCCATCCTCCAGAATGACAAACAGGAGCAGAAGCTGCAGACAGCTCGTCCCCTAAAGCCCCTGCAGCCCCGGGGCTGGAGGAGAAGCTTCCCCAGGACAGAACACCACAGACATGGGACCCTCCTATGAGCAGAAAGTGGCATCATCTCTGCCTGCCACAGCCATCCTCCTGCCTGGATCCTCCCAAAGACCTGCAGCTCACGGATGCCCCAGCAGAGCCCAGACCTTCCTCGGGGCTGGTTGTGATGAGCTCCTGGGTGAAGAGGGGCTCCAGGAGCCCCCAAACTCTAACAGACCCTCTGCAGGTTCAGAGGGTGGGGGTGGTACCTACCTGCTCAGCCACCCTCATTCGCCCCATTCCCTCTGCCAGGGCCTCAGAGAGGGAAGCGCTTGGCTCTGCTCTCCTGGCTGATGGAATCAGAATTAGGATCTCTGGAAGGTTTGACAGCCACGGGGCTCAACTCTGTCACTTGCTACTGGGAGCGGATCATTTGCACCTGAGTCATGCCAATGAGACTCAAGTAAGTTGTGCAAGCAAAGGAGTTTATTGAATCATACACAAAAATGTAGGGATGATAAGGATCAAACAGGACCTGGGAGCAGCCCACAGTTCTCTCCGTCTCCCTGCCATCCTCCTTCCTCCTTTAAAGAGGCAGCACTACCTGATGGAGAGTCCCACCGCCCCGGCCCCTGTCCCTACCTGTCACCAGCTGCCAGCAAGGTGCTCAGCCTCTGGAAGTGCTCTGCACCAGCCGGTGCTCGCGGGGAGCTCTGCACAGGAGAGCCGAGTTCTTTACTGCCAGGGTTACAGCTAACGGGAAAATCCGGGGCCAGCCTTGTCCCACACAGCCTACCTCCCCTCGTGCCGGTAGAGGGTCCCGGCTGCGATGGAGGTTATTGGCTGGTGGCTGCGGAGGTCTGCTCATCGTGGTCCCAGCTCCACTTGGACTTCCTCCCCCACCACGTGCTGATAAACAGAAAAAAATGTACAATGGATGCATTGAAGTTCATAGTTCAGCAGAGTACAGCAGTGTCTGGTCAGAAGGGGAACTTCTGCATGATTTTTTGCTCTATTAATTCAGAGGTGGCACTCGCTGAAACAGGGACAATCCACAGGACACAGGTCTGGATCTGGATGTTTGAACACCCCCAGGGTTAGACCCAGGGCAGGGCTAAATGCCAGGAGGCAAAAGAGCAGCAGCAAGCCCAGGAACAAAGGGGACGTGGGTGTTTCAGCAGGCCAAGGGGCAGGCTGACTCCTAGGAGCACAGGAAGGAGCTGCCAGGAGGTACCGGGTTGGGACGTACCACGTCCCAGGAGACCGGCACCGCTGGGAAAGCACATGCAGCACAAGGTGAGGCCGGGGACCCCGGGTGGATGACCAGGCAGCGGCTGGCACCACGGGCCAGCGAGAAGGTTCACCCTGCGCAGCAACCAGCCACCTTTCCCCAGCGGTGTCCGTCCCCGGGGGAGGCACCGGCCGCTCCCGGCGCTGGCACCGTGGCTGCACACACAGGATGGAGCCCGGACGCTGCAGTGATGAGCAGGGCAGGCAGGGAGTGCAGGCAGCACTGCAGGCAGCTGCCTGCCCAGCAGGGAGAAGCCGGGGAAGCCCTGGATCCACGCCACGAGGCCCCTGCCCGGTGCGGATGGCCCCTGGGGTTTGCACCAGGGGATACGTGTGTCCTACTGCCGCGCCGGCCGGATCCTGCTCACCAGCAGCCGGGCCTGGGGTCTGTGCCTGGCAGGAGGTATGGCAGGATCGGGCCCGGAGCAATCTGTTCAGCTAGAAGTGGGCGGTGAATAATGGAAATGGGAGAAGAACTCACTCCCCTGTAGCTCCAAGGCGGGCTGTGAGCAGCGAGCAGAGCTCCAGCGAGCCACGGAGAAGGCTGGAGCCCTCCGTGCCATTTCATCGCTGCTGCTCTGCGTCGGATTTCCCAGGAGCCCTGCAGCCTCGGCCTCATTAATTATGCAAATGAAAAGGTGATGCCAACGCGCCATCCCGAGGTAGGATCCCTGGGCCTGAAGTTGGGCTGGCGCGGCGGCCGCTCCCCTGCGCTGGGCACGGAGGGTCCGGGAGCACATCAGGCAGGATGGATGTTTGCAATAATTATCCAGTCATCCCCTTCAAGTGTACTGCAGCCATAGCAACAGACAGATGTTCTGTCCCAGCCAGAGTCCACAGCGAGCTGGGGAGAGAAGCACAAAAATTAACCCGTTCAGCCCCAGGATGACATGGAATCTGCTTTATTCTGGGACCAGAGCAGCCTTCAGCATCCCCCAGAAAATTCCAGGAATTCAGGCAAATCCCCAACACTCACCTCCCAAATAAAACCACCAGAAATTGCCCCCCTGCTTGCTCAGCCGCTGCCTGACCCAGAAAGTTGAATGAAAGCAGCAGCATCCCATGGGCCCGGCCTGGCTCTGCCCGGTGCCCCCAGCGCCTCTCGCCCTGTTACGGGTAACGAGCCCTGCTCGTGCTCAGCGTCTTCCGGGGCGACGCTGCAGCGAGGCTCTCCAGGTCTGGAGGTAACGAGCCTTTGGAGATAATGAGCCTTTGGAGATGTATGGCACCGGGGAACCTCTTCAGGGATGGCCACGAGCAGCACATGCGCTGCAGTCAGCACCCACAGACCACGCTGGGCACCCAGCCGGGCCGGGAAGGGGACGGGTGGGCCACAGGGACGAGCGTCCACTGCTGAGTTAACATCATGGCAAAGTGTTTAAGGTGTTCGGAGGTGGGATACAGCCAGAGTGAAGGATGGCCGTCATTTCGTTAGCCCGCTGCTGCGCAGCTTCCCGGGATTCCGCCCCACTCCTTTAACCCCCACCCAGAAATATCGTCACAAGGGCCCTGGGGCCCGGCAGCACATCGAAAATGTAAACCCAGCTCCCCGATGAGCAGGGAGCCCTCCCCGGGCACAAGGTCTCTGTCACCTCCTCCCGTCCCCACCAGCCAGCGATGCCTTTGAGCTCCAGCATTGCAGTGTTTTAAGCCGAAGGCCAGACCCCCACCCCACAGACCCCTTCTGAGAGGATGGGAGCTGCCCACCCTGCTCCGTGACAGCCGTGCCCAGAGGTCCCGCAGCGGGGCAGCGGGGCTTCCCCAGAGCCCAGAGCAATCCCCTGACCTCCGAGCAGTGCAGACCGGCTCGTGGGAAAGCCCTGTCCAGCTGTTTGCAGCTGCAGATGCTGCTGGAGCGCACCCATGGCCAGGATCCCACGGGAGGACGGTGGGACCGGGGAGGGTTAGAGCAGATGTGAGAGGAGAGAACCCTCCTCTCGGCCGGCAGAGCAAGACATCCCCCTGCCCTGCCCATCAGCACCAGTGTGAGGGGTCACGGTTTCACTTCCCAAACTGTAAGACTATTTTTGGTTCATATTACTTCCCTTCCTGTCCTCTGCCGCACAGACAACGGGGGCTCCAGCTTGCAGAGGGCACCCAGTCTCCTCCAGCTCGCCTGCTGGCAGCTCGCACCGCCTCAGCACAGCCTCGCCGCGAAACCTGTGCTCTCCCGGCTGGGCTTTTTCTTTTTTTTTCCCCGTTCCTGATGAAGGGGAAAAAAAAAAAAAAAAAAAAAGGCAGAGCAGGGTAAATTTGCTGATCTTGAAAGCGAGGGAGATGTGGCATCATGTGCAGTCACCGCGGATGTGGGCAGGTGCCATCAGCCTTCCCCACGCAGCTCGGGAAATGTAGCTCAGTCCTGCTCTGCAGCTCCCCGGCTGTTCCTGGCCCGGGCTCCCACACAGCCCTGGCAGCCGCTGGCTCTGTCGGTCCTCGGCACCGCTCAGGCTCCTGCGCTCCTTCTGCGGCTCTTCCCGCCGGCACATCAGTCCTGCGGCCGCCCGGGTCGGCTCCCAGCCCTCTGAAGCCTCGCTGGGGACGGAACGAGGTGGGGAACATGTCTATTATTTCCACGAATCCCCGTTCGGTTTGTCCCTCCTGCTCCTCCGCCGGTCCCAGGCCTCTCCCGAGCGAAAGCCGCAGCGAGCAGCGCTCCGGGGCTGGGACAGACACCCCGTGGGCTCCAGAAGGGACTCCCACTCCCCGCTCCCTGCCCGCAGCCGCTTTGACTTATCTGGCCTGGATCTAAATTGGGTTTTGATTAAAGTCAAGAATAATTTTACTTGGAAAAGTCTCATTGTTTAGGTTCAGAGCTAGCAAAAACTCCGGGAGAATTAAAACCGATTCCTCGCTCTGGGGACAGAGCCCTCGAAGGGACCTCGGCCGGTGCCCGCTGGCAGCGCCCCGCTGCGCGAGCAGCCCTGCTGTGCCGTACCCTGACCAGGCTGCGCTTCCGCAGCAGCCAGCGTCTCGCCCCAGTTCTCCTCCGAGGCGGCTCCTGCAGAGGCCAGTGGCTCCGGCGACGGCCAGCGTCTCCCCATCTCAGGTGTGGGTCTGTACGTGGTCCCTGCCCCTCCCTGGTGTCTCTCAATTGTCCACTAACGCGTCTCCTCTCTGCATCCGCTCTGCTGAGATCAGTGACCCGAGACATCTCTGAGACCCTCTCCTCTCTCCAGCGCAGCCCAGCAGACTCTGGTTTCAGGCTCAGTTCTCCCAGTATGGCTGACCAGGCCCAGGCAGCAGCCAGAGCTTCGCCAGAGCCTCCGCACTTCTCCGCACCTCTCTTGAAACGACCCTCCCGGGACGCCTTGGGACTGTTCCCGTTTTCCTTGAGCACATCCTGTTGGTGGATCTCTGCTCCCCCATCGGCGGGTCACAGCGCTCTCCTTGGTGGGTCACAGCGCTCTCCTTGGTGGGTCACAGCTGTCCCATCGGTGGATCCCAACACGGTCCCGCACAGCTGGTGGATGGGTCCCTGCTCCCACCTGGCCCAGACGCGGCTCTCCCACCGCCCTGCCCCACCAGGGCACGGGCAGGCTCCTGCAGAAGGCGCGGGAGCCCGGAGCAGGTACCACAAAGGAAGGTCCCCGTGTTACCGCAAAAAACCGGGGAAGGAAATATCCTCAAGGGAAGCACCTTCCTCACTCCTGACCATCGGTTCTAGACTCCCCTCCACAGCATGAGCCCTCATCTCGCCCTTCTCGCTCCTAAATCTCTTCGTTCCCAGGCGATTCTCCTCCCAACAGGCACCCGGTCCTTGTGCACACACAAGCAAACGCTCTCTGTGGTGACCAGTGCCAGCGGTTAGCTATCAGGTGGTGAAATTACCTGGTTTGATCAGTCTGGAGGACTCGTGCTTCTGATGATCGTCCCTTTTGTACCTTGAGAGGGCTGCTCTACGCCCAGCACACGCCACGTACCTTCTTCGGTCCCTGCCCACCCCACCGAGGCGCCGCAGCCTTCCCCCCTCAGCTCCCGGCCCGGCCAAGCTGCCCCGATAGTTCCAGCGCAGCATTTTCTAGGTACTACAATCACCAATTCCTCATCTCCTGGTTTCCGCGTATGTGAAAAATAATCACAAGCCAACACATAGTCCAGGGTCTGGGGTACCTGACCCCAGCTGAACAAAGGTTACGAAGTGTTGGAAGGCATAAGAACAACTTTTATTTCTATTTAGACAGTACAAGTAGCACTGGGAGGACTCCAGGACCCGGAGTCACCGCGGGTTCGTCTCTAAAATACCCGCAGCAGATCCCCGGGGCCGAACACCACCCAGCAGCTGTGACAGAACCAGCAGTTCGAGTCCAGGGCTACCAAACACTCCCACCTTTTTTCCCCTATCTTCAAGGACAAGGGTGGCCTCAACAGCACATGTTACAGTCTGGCACCTCATGCGGGGCAAGCGAAACCCTCCCTGAACCCGTGCTGGATCGGGACCTAAAATACTGCTCTGAACACTCGGCCTGTGTGAGCCGTCCTCCCAAAATCCTCATCTGGAGGATGACAGCTCTCGCTGTGGCTGGCCTTGCCTTCCCAAACTGGGGAAACTCCTGCCCATGCCCTCCAGAGTGACCCTCTGCGTCCCTTCCGAGGTGGACCCCCAAACCTCCTTATCCGAAAGACTGGTCAGGTTGAGCTGCTCACCGAAGAGCAGACACTCAACCGCAGCTCTGACAAACCAAACCAGGTGGAGGCCAGGCGAGAGACCTACTCGAAGGAAGGGCTGGCAGGACATAGCTCGCCACTTCTAGGGGAGCAGGAAGCAAAGACATCACGGCCGGTGAGTGCCGCACACGGGGCTAAGGTCGTTCCCTGGAAACACTGCAGCTTCCAGCAATTTTCTACAGGGGACAGTCACTGCCGGAGAGAAGACCGCTGACGTCCTTCCCTTCCACCAGCCATGCCCAGCATGTGGCTGGAGCAACTGGCTCACCCCACGGCGAGTACGTGTCCACCCAGACAAACTGCTGCCTGGGAGCTGGCCCAGGGAGTCAGTGACCAACTGACCACCACATGTGGCCCCTCACTCCTCCTGAACCCCCTCCACCGGTCCCTCCCCCCTTGCTGGGACAGACTCGGGCCCTTCAGCTGATGTCTTACTCTGCAGAGCGTTGTGCATGCCAAGGAGAGGCGTCTACTCATCGTATACATCATATACGATGCTTACCGCTCTGCTTTGTGCCGATGGAGCTAACGTTTGGTGGTCACCACGACTGGCAGTGATAAACCTCAAACTGCTGCTGTTCATGGGAAAACATCCGGCTCCAATGGACACACGATCTCCTACCTCAGTTCAAACGGGTGGGCTGAGGCAGGAGAAGACTTCTGTCCATGCCTGCGGTGGTGTGAGAGGACATTGCCTTTTCCCTCAGCTCCTGAGAGGTTGAACTGCAAGGTGGGGAGTTCAGTGATCACCTCAGCCGGCAGGTCTGACCGTGGTGGAGACGGTAGCGCCACCCCTGCTTAGAGCGACCCCTCAGCAGAAGCGAAGTGTCCTTTTACCCTGTTCCCCACCCAACAGCTCCTGCAGAGCCAGCTGCCACCACGGCTCCTCCAAAGGCTGTTCAGAGCGCTCTCACAGGAAATCCCGGCCACCCCAGTGCCAGCCACTTCTGGACAGCGGGTCGAGCTGGTCACGGCTTTGCACTGTGCAGGCGGGATGCCCACGTGCCGTGCCAGGCCGAGAGCTGAGCCTGACTTCATCCACAAAGTCTTTGCGAGGAAGTTGCCCACCAAGCCCCAGCTGAGCAGAACAACTTCTCTTTTCTGCCATTTCCAGCCCCACGTGCTCCTCGCAGCAGCCCCCGAGGCAGCTGCGTGGCCGGTGGAGGTCTGGGAGGATGGATGTCCACCTTATGTTCACAGTCAGCAAAACCACTGCAGTGCACCAGCGAGTTCCTGTTGCATCCTGCACCGTGTCTTTGGGTTGAAAACCCGAAACGGGGGACATCTTTTGCGCTCCACGAGTCCCTCTCCAACAGCGTCATGTTGGGCCCAGTGCAAACCGGATGGTGACGCCGGGAATTTTTTCAGAAAAATTTTGAGAAAAATTTGCTTGGAGTAGAGAGGGTCAGCGTGATTTACCACTCAAACCAGGACACCACGGCATGTTTCAAGAATTACTTTCCATGCTCGTGTCACAGACATCCCCTGTTTGCACCGTACCCCCTCTGGTGTGGCTGTCCCAGGATCAGCTCCAGCAGCATGCAGTCCCACCTTGGGGGTCTGTGGGACCAGCACAAAGCAGCTGGCACGGGTTGAGGTGCAGCGAAGGACACAGCTCTTTGGCCAGTGAAGTGCCACGGCTGCCTGTGCCCAGGCTGGCTGTGCCACCACCATGCCCTGCATCTCCAGTACCCACCTCGGCCAATTCCCTGACACCTCAAATTCCTCTTCCAGGCTCTCACAGGCTCCCGGCTCCTGCGCCTACATCCTCACACCGGCCCTAGTGCTGCTGGCAACGCAGGCAGCCCTCAGTGCTGCCAGCTGGCATGGAGCAGGTGTGTGGCACTGATGGACAGACCAGGAGCACACGCGTGGCAATGGGGAGTGGGCATGGAGCACATGGGTGGGACTGATGGACAGACCAGGAGCACACGCGTGGCATTGATGGACAAACTGGGAGCACATGTGTGGCACCAACGGACAGACCAGGAGCACGTGTGTGTGTGGCACTGCTGGTTGGGCGTGGCACTGCTGGTTGGGCATGGCACTGGTGAGCAGACCAGGAGCACACATGTGGCACTGCTGGGTGCACATGGAGCACACATGGCACCAGTGACAGACTGGGAGCACATGTGTGGCATTGATGGACAGACAGAGAACACGTGGCACCCACGGACAGACCAGGAGCACACACGTGGCAAAGCCGGGTGGGCATGGACCACACATATGGTGCCGCTGGACAGCCGGGGAGCACGCATGGTGCTGACGGACAGAGAGCGCACGCGTGGCACCAGCAGCCAGCCTGGAAGCACACGTCTGGCACTGATGGACACACCGGGACCACACGCGTGGCACTGCTGGGCAGACCAGGAGCGCACGCGTGGCCCTGCCGGGTGGGCACAGAGCACATCCGCGGACGGGGAGCACACGCGTGGCACCCACGCACAGAGCAGGAGCACACGCGTGACACCACCAGGAACACGGCACAGGCAGGGACCGCCCACAGCTGCCGCCTGGGACGGGCGGCCCCATCCCGCCCGCCCGGGCCAGCTGTGCCCGGGGTGCCGCGGGGGCGGAGGAGCGGGCCGGTGGCCCCAGCCCCTCCCGCAGCGGCGGGGCCCGCTGACGCCGCGGGACAGCAGCCCCCCCGCGCCGGCGGATGCTCTCCGAGCTCCTGCCCGGGGGACGGGCGCGGAGGGCGGGGGCGGCTGCAGGGGGAGCGGAGCGAAGCCCCGGGGCCGGGGTCCAGCCTTTGTTTCCCGCAGGATCGCTGCTGCCCCGGGGCCGGGCTCGGGGCGGGGGGGATGCGGCTCTCCCGCTCCGGCGGGACAAACCTTGCAGCCGCCGCTACGGGAAACCCCGATCGAGGGCGCTGCGGGGCGATCCCCGGGTCTCAGTCCCGTTCGTTCCGGGCCCCCCGTTCCGGCGGCTGCCGGACCCCCCGCCCGTTCCCCGCGGCTCCTCCCCGGCTCTGCGGCGGCTCGGCAGGTGCCCGCCTCCGCCTCCGCCGGCCCGTCCCGCCGCACACGTGCGCCCGCGCCCCGCTGGCCCTTTGTCTGGGACCGGCACCCACCCCCCCGGCTCGGCCGGCCCCTGCCCCCCCCCCCCCCTCCCGCTACCCGGCCCGTACGGGTCTGAGCGCGGGGAGGGGAGGGGTAGGGGCCGGCCGAGCCGGGGCAGCGCATCCCACCGGCGGGGAGCGGTGGGCGGCCGGTGCGGGGGGGATCAGCGGTGCCGGGGCGGGCGGGCCGGCCGGGGGAACGGGGGTTGGGGTGGGGGGGCCCGTCGGCGGCGGCGCGGCCGCTCTAACAGGTGGGATCCCGCTGAGAGGAGGAGGCGGCCGGAGGGGGGCGGAGGAGGCAGGGACGGGCGGGCGGGCGGGCGGAGGGAGGGAGGGAGGGGGACGAGCCGGAGCCGCCTGTGATCCTGTGACAGGAGCGGTTGCTGCTGCTGCTGGCGCCGCCGGTGCCTCCCTCCGCCCGGCTCGCCGGGTCGCTGTCCGAGCCCCGGAGCGCCACCCCCCCACCCCCTCCCTTCCCGCCCCGCTCCTTGCCGCGGCCACCACCCCCCCATCCCGCTCCCCGCTCCTCGCTCCATCCCGGCCGTCGCCCCCGCAGCCCGTCCCGGGCCGCGCCGCGCCGCCTCGGCTGCTGCTCCTCCGCCCGCCCCGGGACAGGGCGCGGGGCCGGGCGCCGCCGCCGCCGCCGCCGCTGCTGCCGCCGCCGCCGCCGCCGCCGCCGCCGCCGCCGACCGGGCGATGCCGAAACCGCCGTTGCTGCTGCGGGGGAGCCGCCCCGGGGACAGCGAGCTGGGGCGGCAGTTCCGGGACTGGTGCCTGCGCACCTACGGGGACTCGGCCAAAACCAAGACGGTGACCCGGAGCAAGTACCAGCGCATCGCCGAGGTGCTGCAGGGGGGATCCGGCTCCGGCGGCGGCTCCGGCGGGGGGGAGAAAGGCAAGTTCCAGTTCTGGGTCCGGTCCAAGGGCTTCCGCCTGGGAAACGGCACCAGGGAGGCGACGAAGATGGGTCAAGTGGTGGTATATGTGCCGGTGAAAACGGGAACGGTTAGTGCGCTCCGTGCCCCGGGGGCTCTGTGTCTGTCTGTCTGCCTGCCTGTCCGTGTCTGTCTGTCCTCCCCGGGGGTGCGGGCGGGAGGGGGGTGGGTGTTTGCCCGGGGCGGGGGCGGGCACCCCCGGGGCCCCTGTCCCCGCCACCTCCACCGCCGCGCCGGCCCTGTCCCGTCAGCACCGGGCGGCCCAGCCCCGCCGCGCCGCCGGCCGCCGGGAGCGCGCATGCCCCATGCGGGGAGCGACGCGGGGCCCGGCCGCTCCCGCAGCCCCCGCCGCTCCCGGGGCAGCCGCCGCGCCCCCGCCTCCCCGACCCTCCCGGGATGCGGATGGCGAGAGGCGTCCGCCCGGAGCCTCGCACCTTCCGCCGCCCCGTTCCCCCCCTCCCCCGTCCCCGTCCCATCCGGTGCGGCCGCCGTCCCCGGGGGGGGGGGGGGCGGCGGTGCCCTGAGCCCGCCGCCGTGCACCTGCCCCCGCGGGGGAGGGGGGCCGCGCCACCGCCCGGTGCGGGCACCGCCGGTCCTCCCCCCCCCACCCCCGCCCTGTCCGATCACGTTCGCCCGGCATTTCCCATCCGCCCCACGCCGGGGACAGGTCTGCAGTCAAGGGCAGAGAGCGGCGGGGAGGGGGCGCCGGTACCCCCCGCCCTCCCCGCCGCCGCCGCGCCCAGCCCGCCGAGCCGAGCGGAGCGGGGCGAGCCCGGAGCCCGCAGCCCGCAGCCCGGCCCGCTGCGGCTCGCCCGGCCCCGGCGTCCCGCGGCGCTGCCTGCCCCGGCGCGGCCGCTGCAGCCGGTGCCCCGGGGAGGGGGGGGGGGGGGCGGCGGGGGGGAGGTGGGTGTGCGGGCAGCGGCAGAGCCCGGATTAGGGCAGTCCCCCCCCTCCCCAACGCCGCCGTCCCGGGAAACTCCCCCGCCGGAGCCTCATTGTTCGGCGCCCCGCCGGGCCGGCGGCTCGGGGCGCACCGGCCGCCTCCCTCCCCGCCTGCCGCCTCCCTGCCCGCTGCCCGCCTCCCCGCCCGCCGCCGCCCGGGGCTGCCCCCGCCGCCCCATTGTTCCCGTCCCGAGCGCTCTCCTCTCCCCGGGCGCGGAGGGAAACGCGCAACTTTCGCGGCCCCCCGCGCCCCCGCGCGCAAGGGGCGCGCCCGGCGCTCCCCCGGCCCCGCTGCCCCCGCTGCCCGGGGGGGCACGACCCACCGCCCCGCCCGGGCCCGCTCCGGGCCGGCGGGCACAGAAGGGCTCCGGGAGGGGTTTTTTTTTTTAATTATTTTTTTCTCCCCGTCCCTCCCCTCCTCTCCCCGCTGCTGCTGCTGCTGCCGCTGCTCTAAAGGGTGCAGTGTTTTCTGTGCACACACAGACTCCAGCATTGATGTGGCTGGAGGATGCTTCCATTGAGGGCAGCCCATCTGTGGCAAATGCTTCTAAACGCACTATTTACCTCCCATCTGGTCTGCCTTATTATTGGGGGGAGGGGGAAGGGTCATTATTTCTCCCTTCCCCTTCGTGGTGCTCAGAGGCGCCTTTCTTTCTCCCCTCGCAGCCCCCCTCCCCCATGCCATGCCCCAAAAAAATTCTTGGCCAGTTTTTGGGTGAGACCTCTTCGCAGCCCTCCTCTCCGGCCGCCCCCCGCCCCAAAGAGCCCCTGCCGAGGGCGGCTGAGGAGCGGTGCCCCCTTCCGCAGACCCGGCACTTCCCCGGGTCCTCTCCATCCAGCCGGCGACTCTATCCCGGATCTTCCGAATGCTGCAGAGTCATGGTACCCCCGAGAGGCCGAGCTGGGCTCCCTCGACCCCGCTGCTCGCGAGGCGCCCCCTCCCCTTTGTCCGGGAGGGAGTCCCCAGGGCCAGCAGCTCAACGAGGCCGGCGCAAGCCCGCGTATTCCCCAAGGGCTTCTGCACAGATGAAGTTTCAGCGAGGAGCGCGTCTAGGCCCCCCGCATCTTCCGAGGCAGAGTCCCCGCAGGCTCCAGGCAGCAGATACACCCAGGCTCCAAACCGACGCGCACAAAGCAGGCATGGCCTCGAGGACAGCTGCGTCTTCTGGGGCAGCGCCGCTGATTCCCCAGCGCCCGCTGATTCCCCAGCACCCGCCGGTTCCTGCCGGACATCGGGGCCGGCGGCGCTTTACAGAGCCGCTGCCTCTCGGGGAGGCCGGTCGTCGCGCTCCCCCAAACCCTCCGGCGCTGGGTCTGCCCAAGTTGTTGGCTCCCGGCCCCTCTGTCCCCCCCTCCCCAGCCCCGCCGTGCCCCTCTCTGCCGGGAATCCCGGGGACCGTCCCAGGCAGATGCGGTTGTGGTTTTGCCCGAAGGCTCTCAGATTTAGGGATAACTTGACAGGGATGTTCTTCAGCTCCTCGTAATTCAGTGCTCTCCTCATCCTCGGTGCTTTGGGCTGGGTTTGTGGGTGTATTTCATTTCTCTCGTGCATGCAGTCAAATACTTCATGGAGCTGATGGGAGCCTCTTGCTCGACAGAGGAGCGTGTGTCCGAGTTTAATGCCTGTGCAGCTGCTTTTCCCAAACACCGCTGGAGCGGCGTTCCGGTCGCTTTCTCCTGGCCGTGCTCCTCAGCAACCTGATAGGGCTCGTCCTGGCCGCTCGTCCGTCTGCACATCTGCCGCAGAAGGGCCGTGCTGGGCACCGTCCCAGGCCGGACAGGGGGCGCGGGTGCAGCAGGGGGTGGGGGGGGTGCGCTGCCCTGCCCGGCTCTGTCTGCAGGTTGCTACAGGGAACCTGAGGTACCGGCAGTGGGAGCTGGAAGAGGTGGTGGAGAGCACGCAGAAGGCAGCGGTGGGGATAAGATCTTCGCTTCCCCTGACAGGGCTGGGGCCACCCCTCCTTGGGGAAAAAAAAATAATCCCAACCCCAAAAAATACACCCCACCCCCCCGCAGCAGCGACCTGGCGGAGCTGTTCCCTTCGGCTTCCGCATCCCGAGCTGGTTTGTGCATTTTCTGGCTATCTGTGGCGAAAACGTAATTACCATGTGGTTATTATTTTCTCTCCTGAGCAACTTTCCCTCGCCCTCCTCCAGGCCTCTCATCAGAGCAGGCCTAATCAGATTTGGGAGGCTGGAGAGCCGGGACTGCGCTGCCACGGGGGCATCTGCCTGAGGTGGTGGTCAGAGCAGATGGTGGTCTTCTCAAAGAATGCACTGGGAATAGGAGCAGCAGCGCGGACGGATGTCTGGCACGGCCGCTGCTCGCATTTCTTTTTCCCAGATGAACGTCCCAAAGATGCTGGACGTTTGACACATACAGTTAAAAAAACCGCACGCAGAGAAACGCGCGAGGGTTAGCGGCGTAGGACGTCGTTGTCTGACAGCCCTGGTCACGTACGGGCTGGATGCCGCATCCTTTAGGTCAGGGAGTTGGAAAAAAACGCGTTTGGGCTGTGGTGAGGAGGAGGAGGAGGAGGAGGGTATCTTTGTGTGCAGCACAGACAATGGATACAGCCCCAAGTGCCCAGATCTGCCCTTCTTTCACGTGGCCAACGCGCGCTGAGGTGTAAAACGCCTCGTTATCCGCGGACTGGTCCCAAGCCCGGTACTGGGTGCCAGCGCTCCCCCTTCTCCCCAGATTTGCTGAGAACCGCGGGAGAATCTGTCCGTGACAAGGTGCTAAGACGCAGTTCATTACAGTCCCGTGTCCCTCTTGTCCTAAGCATTTAGCATCATTTAGACAGTCTTCCTCCTACAAGTACAGGGTGAGACGGAGAGGCGGCGCAGGGAAGGGGACAGGCGCTGGCGACAGCCGCGCCGGTGACAACCGGCGATGCGGCTGGCTCTGGCCGTAGCAGCTGTAGGGGCGCACAGGGGCGGCTCGGCCCCAGAGCCGGGCTGGGGCGGTTGCTGCGGGAGCGGTGCCGCGCGCTCTGAAGCAAAGCTGCATCCCCTCGTCACGGCTCCGGAGCGGCGGCCAGGCTGGCAGGACCGATCCGGGCCGGCAGCCCGCGGCACGAGGCAGGGGAAGGCTGGCGTCAGGCCGGCCCTTCACGGGAGGCTGGGGGGCCCGGCAGGCTCTGCGGCGCTGCCCGCGCGTGGCTTTGTTTTCCTGCTGCCTCCTGTCCCCGGCAGAGCCGGCGCGAGGCTCCGGCGCTCCCGCGGCCATTTCTGAGGGGCCGAAGACACTTGCGCGGGGGGGTCGCCGGTGGTGTCCGTGTGGAGCTCCGCGGGGCTGCTCCCCCGGAGCCGGAGATCTGAGGGGATCTCACACGGTGCCGGTGAAACTCACCCCGGGAAAGGCGCTGTAGTGCGGGGAGCGCTGTGAGGAGTACGGCTGAGAGCAGCAGCGAAATGGACGGGGGCCTTTCAGCGGCGGCAGGAGGAACATCGCTCAGGACGCCGGCTGAACCTCACCGTACCGCCTGGCCCGAAATACGGGTTAGCTCCGGAGCCAGGGAGGGTGGCGATGGGCGAGCCGCGGTGCCAGGCCTCGGGGCAGCCCAGCACCGGGGCAGAGCACTGGAGCTGAGAAGCCAGGCATGTCGGAAAGATGCTGCTCGGCGGCGAATAGAGGCTGCATTTTTCCCGGTACAAGTACCCTTCAATGCCCATATTCAGGGCCCCCAAAAGCCGCGCATCTACAACCTCTAAGAACATTCATCAGCAGAAGGTTTTCACTATGTGAAGAACCACTTAGACTTTCTGTGGACTCCAAGTGAGAAAAAAAAAATAAACCGAGACCATTCAGAAGAGCCTTGGAGGAGGCAAATCGGCCCGAGGGTGTTATCCGAGGAATTGTCCGTTACTGCCATCGCACCAGTCTCACTTAGAGCAGGCGGAGCCTTCACCTGTGACCGAACGGCCTGCCCCGAGCGCGCGGGGCCGCGCTGGCCTTGCCGAGGAGCTGAACCGGTGGCAGTTTTACATGTAACCGTGTGCTTAGGAGCCTGGCGCGATGCTGGTCTGGGAGCGTGAGCCCGTCCCAGCCACTGCAGGGAAAACCCACATCAACATCCCTCCCAGGTTCGGCTCCAAGTGTGCACAGCATCAGTTGCAGATGTTCCTTCTGAAGCTGCTCGAGGTAGGAGTCACCGCAGCGGTCACCCGTCCTCTGGGCCTGAGAGCTGGCTTATGCTCAGCCGGCAGCAGCGAGAGGCTCCCGGACCTTTGCAAGGTGAATTTGAGGAGCTCTGGCTGGCTGCAGGTACGCAGCCTGGCAGAAGGGAGTTCCTTGCCGAGCTGGAAGCAGAAGATTTGGCAGCAGAGCCCGTTTCCAGCTCCTGCCCACTCCCACCCCTCTGGGACCTGCTGAAGCCGCTTCTAGGGCTAAAGGGGGAAACCAGCATCTAATTCAGTCCTTGCTTTTTCCTGCCCACACTACATCCCCGCTACGAGGCCGCCTGCCATGGTCATTATTGCGGTAGGGCACACGTGGCACAGCCCCAGCGGGAGATACCCCTGTCCCCAGCCAGCCTCAGCCTTGGGGACTGGCTTTGGTCACCGGCACTCGTGAGACCAAGTCTCATCAGCAAAGGTCCTGCATCGCAGCGCTCCTCCCGGTCCCAGTCCCCTCATACATGTCTGACCAGTTGCTGACAGAATAATCTCCCTCCCATCTACGCTGGACGTCCTGCATGATTCCAGAAACGTCGAAGGCGTTGCTGATTTGAGAGGAGCACCGTTTTTCAGATAACTTTCATCCAAAGGGTGTCTCCCTCACCGATTGCTTTCAGATCGGCGGGTCTTGGTGGGTATTGCCCTGAAGAAGGTGAAAAAGCAAAAAGCAAACGGACAAAGCGCAGCTCTGCAGGTCCTTGTTAAATGAAGCTGGAGTGGAAAGGAAAGAAACCTGGGTCTGGTGAGACGCCGTTGTTGTGACTTGTCAGGTCCTGTCCCACCTCTGCCAAGGGTGGCCCCCAGTTAAGGAAAAGCTGAGAGGACGGTCTGTAAGAGCAAGGCGTAGGGTCTTCTCCCCTCTCTTCGCTGTCCGTGACTCAGAGGGGCTGGCTCTGACGGCGAGCAGGCAGGGGAATTCGGTCGCTGACTAAGCAGCAGCAGAACCTCGGAGAGGTGGCCGCGCTCCTTCCTGTAAGGAGTTTCTCTAGACTCTCTTTGTCCAAACCACTCTCAGCAGTAATCTCCTGCTAGTATCATTTCTTCAGTTTTGTTTTTGCTGTTATTGATAAGAGCAGTCGATGAAATTACGCTGTGGACAAACAAATGGCAGGGAAACCACAGCGGTGCGGAGGAGCATCGACGGGGCGTCCGCCCACGCAGCCTGCGAGGATGCTCTGGCGTCACAAGCCCTTGTCTGCATCCCCGGGACAGAGGAATGTGTGTTCCTCTCCCCCTCTAGTGCGAATTAGCGACTCCCCTCCCCAACCGACCTCCCATTAGCTGTGCGAGGATTGCATCGAGATGGGCCAAAGCCACCACCGAGCTTCGGTGCCTGGTTTAATCCCTGATTGTAGCAGGGGCAGGTACCTGTGGGCCAGCTGCCGTCTTTGTTGGAATGCTGCTGACCTCCACTTCTATGGCGGGTGCCAAAGAGTAGCAATTGATTGGAGGAGAAGGAGCTGCAGACTGTGTGCTGGTGAATACGGGAGCAGGCTGGAAGAGCAGAGGCTGGGGTAACGGTGTCTCTCCTGTCTGAGGTGAAGGCAGCGGTCACTGGCAGTGAAGCGGAGGCTGGTCGTGTCTCACCAGGGCTCTCCGGGCTCTCCGGGATGACAGCCGGGAAACCGAGATGCTGTGTGAACGGTTTCTCTCTGTCCTCGCTCGGCAGCCCTGGAGGATGCATTTCCCTCCCGACACGCGGGCAGAGGCGATGCTCGCCGCTCGGATGGGCCCGTTCCTCCTGGAGACAGAGTGTTCTGGGGCGTTCAGGGGAAGATGGGGTAGCTCAGTCTCTGCGGCTCAGAGGGTGGCTTTCTGCTTCCTGGATGTGGTGGTGGGTCTGTGTTACGGCAGCTTCTGGGCTAAAGAAAGGATGCAGACTCAGCAGGAACACCCCTAAAAAAAGGAGGATGAAGTTTGGGACTCCTGGCTTGGGGTTTGGAGGAGGGATCCCAAAGCAAACCCAGAGTCATCCACTCATCCACGCTGCCGAGACAGCCAAAACCCTCTGGGTTTTGGTGCTGCGAGTACCGTCCGCACTGGTGCCCAGTTACCAACTGGGTGTTCCAGTTTGCAGTCTCCCAGCACTGGGACAAGCAGCCAGGCCAGGGCAGCTGGTCCCTTGGGGACGCTTTTGGGTTTGTCATTCCCACCCGTGGCTCGGCTGCTGGGTGTGTGGCTCCCCGAGCCGGGCGGGGAGGGGGCTGCCTGCTCCTGCTCACCTGCGTCGCGCGCTGTGATCCGGCAGAAAGCCCTTGAGCTGGTGACAAAGGTCTGGATGTGGGCTGGAAAGTACAGTCCTGTCTCTTAGCAACTGGTTCCTACCTCTGAGCTCTCGGAGCCGTGTGTGGGACAGAGAGCATCAGTCACGCTCTTGCTGCAGCAGCAACGCGCCGGCGAGGGGATGGGGGATCAGCCCGGCTCCAGCCACCGCCAAGACGCTTATAGAAGCTCAGGCATTTCTAACACAAGCAGTCATCTGTGAGTCCTAATCAAAGCTTCGGTTTAATTGCTTTCCTCGTGCCCTTCCCTGCACGGCGAGCAGAGGGCGGATTGGCTGGCTGCGGCGGCTGCCTGCCAGCTACCTCAGAGGCTGCTCCGCACTGCCCCAGCTTTTTTGGTCACAGGGGTGGGCACCAAGGAGGGAGGAGGAAGGGAGAAGACAGGGCCCGTGCATTTCTAGAAAAATGAGATGTCACAGGGTCCTTCCCCGAACTCCTCTGCACTGCACTTGGGAATCCCCGTCCTTCTCACGGACATTTGCATTGCTATTTTCTCCCTGGGTGCTTGGTTCTGCTGTTTCACCCTCGCGTTTCCTCCTCCTCACCAAAAGCGACTCCTCTCTGGTGAGCGGTTCTCAGAGGCTCCCTTGCCAAGCCCTGTTTCATAAACATTTTCACGAATCCTCTGCTTTGTCCTCCTAATTAACCATCCAATTGGCCCCCAATGGAGCCTTCACCTCTCCTGTGAAGATCCTGCTTGCACAGATTATAACCTGTCAGCTGCCAATTTATTCCTCATGCAGAGGGCAGGTTCTATTAATTGTCTGCCTTCCCAGCCCCGTTTGGTTTGCCCTCCCTTTCTTCTGTTCCCAGTAGCATCCCCGTTTGGAGGCATAGACTCACAGAAAACCAGGGGGACCCAGATGTGCGGCCGCTCCGTGTGACCCAT
This sequence comes from Bucorvus abyssinicus, assembly GCA_009769605.1. Classification (NCBI taxonomy): domain Eukaryota; kingdom Metazoa; phylum Chordata; class Aves; order Bucerotiformes; family Bucorvidae; genus Bucorvus; species Bucorvus abyssinicus. Next base: position 873,169 of record CM020047.1, read on the forward strand.
GTGTCCAGCCAGCGGTGATGTGGTGGTTGGCCCAGATGTGATGGGATGTCACTGGCCTGTGTCAGACCCGTGAGAGGGGTCTCTGTGGATGGAGTGCCATGGCAGGGCGTTCAAGAACATCCTTGACTTCTGCTCCCCCACTTGTAGTCTCAGTCAAGAGCTCAAAAAAAATCCCCTCGGTCCTCCCAGGTTGGTGGTGAATCCTTCCTGAGCGTTACTCACAAGCTTTTGGGAGAGCTGGGGTCCACCCATGAGGTTCTGGTGGAAACAAGTCAGAATGCAGAGAGGGTTTGTCTGAGCGCAGGGAGAAACCTGCATGAACAGGTATTCCATCGGATTACAGAATTCCATCAGCGTCTCTCCCCTGTGCCCCTCTGCCCCTCTCCCTGTACAGGACCCCCACCCTTGCCGAGCCCAGAATAAACAGGAGCGCCTGCTCTCACCGAGGGAAGCTGCCGTGGGCTTTGCTGGGTTCCCGTGCTGGGAGAGGGCGTGATGGAGCCCAGCGGGACCGTCACGGCTCGGCACCGTCCACGGTGAAGGTGCAGTGTTCTTGCTCACGGACAGCAGCAGCAGGCGACGCGGTGGTGCTCAGGCGTAAAGCGGGAGATCGGCATTTCCAGCCTCTGGTGTCAGGGCCGGGCTGTGCCGAAGCCGCCGTGGTGCAGCACGGCTCGAGTCCTGCGGTGCCTGTACCTGGCGAGGAGGCTGGCTTTGGGGAGGGGAGGGCGTGCAGCCCCTCAACCCCCTCGAGCGGCTCTGAGCTGTCAGCATGTTCCTCGAGGCACGTTTCGCTGTTCCTGCAGGAGGCTCCGGCTGTGGCCCACATCTTCCGAACTGCCGGGGAGCGGGGAGCTGACACCGGGCTGCCACGCACCAGGGCTCAGCCTCCCAGCCCGGCCTGACCTTGATTCACTCCAGCATCATTTGTCACTTATTTTACATAATTTTACTTGCCACTGACGAGCTGAGCTGCCGCTGCCGCTCTGTGCCTCCTCCTCCTCAGTTTCATTTTGACATCGCCGTGTCCTCGCTGTAGGTATGATGATGTCACCCGGCTGCCCTGACACTGCTGGGGCTATTCCCAGGGTCACCTTGCTGTGGCAGGTGACCTCATCACTTCTTGCCGTCCTTGTCCCCCTCCCACGCGGCAGATTTCGCTTTGGTGGTGATCTTCATTAGATTAGTGCCTCACGCTGTGGAGATGGCTTGCGGTGATAAGTTACTCCGAGGAAGAGCCAGCTGTAAACATGTGCTGAGCTTGTGTTACAGCTCTGTATTTTCAATATTTTTTAGATTTCTAGTTTTAGATTCCTTTCAGGATGCCATGGAATATAAATACTCTTCTAATTATAAATGCAGTTTACCATTTCCCCTCTTTTTTCTGCCCCGGTAGCGTGCTCCCCTAAATTACCAAAACCAAGATCCAAATGACATTAAGAAATTGCCACCTGTCTGTGCAGATTTATTAAAAAAAAAAAAACCCAACTCACATTTTAACCCTGCCTGTTTGAAAACAGTAAGAAATACTGCAACATTACAATAATCCCCGAATCATACTGTCCATGATATGTCTGTGATACCTTCCCGATTGGTGATTACGGCACGACACTTCTCCCGCGCAGGTCCCAGCACGAGCAGTGCAGTGTCCCCAGTAGATGGGTGGGAAGACCAGGGCCACGGGGAGCCGTGTCCCGGGCGGGTCAGGCGGGTTCTCTGCTCCCGAGGTCGCAGCAGCCTTTCTCACCAAAGCCAAGAGGAGCCGACGGCGGCTGAGGCTGCTCCGTGGCACCCAGTGTTTAGTGACCTTTGGAACAGGCTGCTGCCGCCCCGTCTCCCTGCAGGGCAGTGCCCACTCCCTGCTCGCTCCTGGCAGGAGGCCGCGGGGTCACGTTTATTGGGGTTTATCTGTGCCAGATCCAGCTGCTTCTCCAGCTTCCCAGTGCTGGCGGGGAGGCAGCTCTGCTCTCCTGCTCTGTGCAAAATGTCCTCTGCCTCCCGGGCAGAGCAGGCAGCAGAGCCAGCCTCTGAGCAGGCAGCTCTGAGCGAGCGGCTCTGCCTGCCAGGCTTCTCCTCCCTCCCCCAGGCAGCCCCGGGGTGGAGGGCAGCCCCATTCCCGGGGGAGCAGCCATCCAGCAGACCCTGCGCCCACCCATCTCCGCTCGGCACTGGCCGGCGGGGTGCCCACAGCCCACCTGGGTCCTCTCCGCTGCCAGAGGCTGGGCTGCCATTTGCAGGCTCGCCCCTCCCAAGCCGTCGTGCTTTCATTCCCAGGCCTGGGAGCTGGGAGAGGGATAAGCCAAGGTCAGAGCAAAGGCCTGGACCCATCTCGACGCTCAGCTGCAGCTGCTGAAAGAGCAGCTCGCTGGTGAGAGGCGCCTGTCCCCCGCTGAAAGACACACACCTTGGCTTTGTTTGCCCTCTAAAAATAATGCGCCCGGCTGCCCCTCACAAGGAAGTATTTGCTTTGCAAAAAAAAAAAGTATTGTGTACTGTTCTGGTAGAGGAACAATGCGAATGCACCAGCACAGGCTGGTGGCCCTCGGGCACGCTGGCCTGCCGGCTCCTGGCCTGAGTCAACGCGAAGCTTTGGGAAAATGACTCGTCCTTTGTGCCTCGGTTTCCCCTGGAGAGATGAGCCCTCCTGGGCCGGAGTGATGCTCAGCTGAACCGCAGAGCTGGGCTGGGATTGCTGCAGCAGCTGGAAGGGCAGGATGGGGCTTCGGGTTTGCTTGGTGGTTCGTGCGAGATGACATCTAAATGCCTAGTGCAGAGAAACATCATCAACGTTTAGCCACCGCATTCCCCCCCCATTTTCCAAACAGAAATGATCAGAAAAATTTCCCAGCAAAATATTTCTGGGAGAAAAAAAGAGCAAAATCTGCAAGGGAGAGCGTTTCCCACGTTCTTCTAACGGGTTCTTTTTATCAGGAGCAGTACAGTGGACACTGTCCTCAGCCCAGCATCTCCCCAGTGCCCGTTCCTACGGCACGCACTGTGCCCATGGCAGGAGGGACAGGAGGGAGAGGGACATTCGAGGAATCTAGCTGCTTCTTTCTCCTCGCAGCATTAGCAGAGGGAGCCTGCTGTGGTTTAACATATCCCCCGCAAAAGCTGCTTTCATCCCACACCTAAATACCATGAGGAGTGAACTTCCTAAAGCCCTGGAGAAGTCTAAATATAGAAGCCAATCAAGGGCTGACTTCCCAGAGATGAGAAATACCGAGAACAGTTTCTTGATCGAAAGTTGTAAGAGTCCATATTGAAATAAAACGTCTGTTTCGGTGCTGAAGCCTGTGCAGGAGTAGTGCAGAGGTGGGCTGTGTGCCGGGCGCTCGCCGCTCCGTCTGCTGCTGGCACCAGCAGCACTGGCCACGGGAGGCAGCCGGGGAGGTGGACTCAAGGTATCACCTCTGGGGCACCTGACAGAGATGTCTCTGACAACGTGGCAGGATTTCATCCCTTGCTGTATGTCGCGGTTTCTGTCCGGCTGCTTTTTCCCCTGTGTGTCTGCTCCCTGTTACAGCTGATGAGTTTTTTGCAAGTGACAGAAATTTCCTTAGAACAAAACACAACTTGTAGGGAATTAGAAAGACCCCATAAGAGAAAAGAGCAGCAGAGCACTCAGATAAAACACAACCCCAAGTGAACTGCTGAGGACTGACAGTGAGGGTGACGGACGGCCAATTGCCACAGATAGGACTGACAACTGTGGGGAACCCACGGTCGCACCGTGGGGCAGCTCGCTCCAGCGTGGGACCGGGAACCCAGACCCTGATCCGGCTGGGGGACAGTGGCCGTGCCCCGCTGTCGGTGGGCGGCAGGAACACAGACAGAGCGAATGATGCTCCGAGCAAGGGAGGGGACCTTGAGAGGCAGCTCGACAGAGCTGGCCCCAAACCTCCTGTCCTGGTGTCGTAGGGGTGGGAGTGACAGTGGCCCTTCCAGACAGCAGCAGGAAACTAGAGTTTAGCATGCTGAGAGACTCTGTACTGGGGTGGCGGGGAGATGCTGTGGCGGGGAGATAACCGAGATGAACGCTTTCCTGTGGGAAGTGCAAGAAGAGGCGAGGGCAAAGGGTCTGCTCCCCCGGCAGAGAACAAGGTGCGGCCATTATCAGGCAGGGCTCTGCTGGCAGGAAGCGGCTTTTGACTTGCAGGAAGCTGAATTCGGCTGGTATCGGCTACTCGCGTGAAGGCCAGGGCGGTATTTTATCTGCCGTTGAATGCAGCAGATGGGGAAGCAGTCGGCACTCCCTCCCATCCCGCTACTGCTCCAGCACCCCCTGCCCCATGGCCCTCCAGCTTCTCCCCTCTGAACAGGGACGATGCTTCCCTGTGGAGCAGTGAAGCAGGAGCAGCTTCCCAGGCCCCAGGAGAGCTGCCAGCCCCACTGGAGGAGGCAAGTTCCCCCTGCCAGCTGTGCCAGGGCAGAGCCAGCATCCTCCAGGCTGTAGAGGTACCAGATCCTCCAGCAGTGCCCACCCTAGTTGGTCCGAAGAGGAGCTGGGAGCACTCAGGCTGCAGAGAGCTGGCTCCCTGGCTTGCAGCTCTGATCGAACCCTTCCAGATTCTCCCAATCCAGAGTCCGAGGTGGGGAAGGGCTTGCAGGGACGGGGAGCCCTTTGCAGCCCTTTGCAGGGAGCGTGCTGCTCACCCCTTTGCTCGCCGTGGAGTCTGGTTTCGCCCGGGGCGGTGGCGGCTGGCAGGGGCTCAGGGTGGAGGTCACCGCAGAGGGGATCGGGTGGCAGCTGCCGGCCTTCGACCTGCTGGCCCGCGGAAAACCCAGTTCGCTCCTCGGTGCCGCAGTTCAGCGGCGGATCCCTGCGGTTATGACAATTTTCATAGAACCGCTGAGGTTGGGAAAGACCTTCCCGCGCGTGCCGGGCCGATGAGGAATGGCTGCCGGGGCCTCCCTGTCCCCGGGGCCTGCCCGCACCCGGTGTCCGCGGGACCCCGGTGTCCGTGCCCCGGGACGCTGCCCGCAGCCGGGGCCCAGCGTGCCGCGGCCCTGCCCGCGGCCTGAGGCCCCGGCGTGGGCGGGGGAGCGCTGCCCGCAGCCGGGGCCTGACCTTGCCCCGGGGGCCCTGCCCGTGGCCGGTCCGTACCGAGCGTGAGGAGGAGCCGGCGGCGGGCCCGGCCCGGCCCGGCCCGGGGGAGCGGATTACCGCCGCGCCGGTTGCCATGGTTACCCCGCTACCTGCCGGCGGGCCTCAGCCCGGGCCTCCCCGCCCTCCCTCCCCGCCGTCGCGGCAGATGTCACCGCCCGGCCCCGGGCCCGTCCCCCCGGCCCCGTCCCCTCCCGCCGAGCCGGGCCACCGCCACCCTGAGAGGGGAGGGCGGAGGGTCCGGCCCCGGGCAGCGGCGGGGCCGCCTGCGGGGGACGGAGGGGAGAGGGCGGGGAGGGGGAGCCCGCGGCGGGGCGAGCGGGCCCCGGGGGCCGGGGGCCGGGGGCCGGGGCAGGCAGGAGGGAGGGAGGGCCGGGGCGGCTGCTGAGAACAAAGATGCCGGGGCAGGGGCTCGGCGGCAGGAGCCAGCGCTGCCCATCGCAGCCTCGCCCCAGGACACCGCTGCCTGAAATGGCTGTCGCCTCCCGTTGCTCTTCACCGGCCTCGGTGACAACGGCCACGGGGCGGTGAGGCGACCCCGGCCCCAGACAGGCACCTCCCGGCACTGCGCTCGGCTATAAATAGAGTCCGCTTGCGGGACGGCTGCGAGAGGGGGAGGTGGGGGAGCCGAGGGTGCTGGGGGGTGGCCGAGGTCGGCGGCACGGAGCAGGGGGACGTGGAGGAGGCGCACGAGGGAGCGAGGCGCTGGGGCCGTGCGGGAGGCTGGAGGGGGCGGCTGGAGGGGGCTGCCGTGGAGGGCAGCGGGGCTGCAGGGGCTGGGGAGGGGGAGGCGAGCGAAGAAACGTGGGACTGGAGGAGCTGGGGAAGACAAAAGACGCTGGGGAGGGAAGAGACCTGATGGGAAACCTGGGGGAGAGGAGGTGAGAGGAGGGAGAGCATCAGTGACGGTGGGAAGGCGGGAGAGAGCGGGGCGAGAGCTGCAGGGTCGGGCAGGAGGAGAGACTGGGCAAACCAATGCTGGGCAAACGGAGGGAAAAGGAGGATGCTCTGAGGTGGCAAAGGGAATTCCTTCCCTCAGCGCCTGAAATCCACCTGCTTCCAGGTGCCTTTGCCAGGGCTGAGCTTTGCTCCCAAAACCCTTTCATCATTTCGGGGGCAGGTGACTTCCAGCGGAGCCCCGGCAGCTGGATGGGGGTAAAAGCATCCCTTATTCCCATCTTTCTTCCCCACGGAATTTTTATTGCTTTTTAAACCTAAGGGTTTTTAAGCTGTTCTGAGATATTATGGGCTGTGACTCATGCCTTGAATACTGGTGAGCAATACTGAGTGTGGAAGGAGGAACCAGAGGGGCATGGGTCCTCAGAGAGGTAGACTACAGCCCGTGTGTCCTCCGAAATCCTAGGCCAGCGGTTGGTTATATGGCCAGATATGAACCTCCGTAATGCCAGGAGCACTGACTTGATAGAGCTGCTTCTGTCCAGAGGCTTTGACACCACTTGCATCTCACCTGCTTCCCACAGCCAAATAATCATCATGGGGAGGGAAGTCAGGAGGCTGATGATGGAGAGATGCGAGGAGTGAGCGGAGGGTGGCTGCAGGGAGTGGGGTGTCGAGGAGGCAGCTCCGGCATCTGGCATCCAGCCAGGGTGGAGAGGAAGGTGCTGGGAGAGCAGAGAGGCTGTAGCGATGCCCAGACCCTGAGGTTACCTTAACTGCAGCCGTTCCGGAACTGAGGAGGAAGCAGGGAACCGCTGGGCGTGCAGGGAGGAGAGTGTCAGCTGCTCCGGGTGGCCCTGGAAATAGTGATTTGCATAGAAGGTTGGTTACAACCGTAATTTTGAGGCCGCTGCTGGTTGCATCTGACTGTGCGTTTCTCCTGGTGCATTTTCCTTTGTCCTGTTTCTGTAATTATCCTCATTTCAACCCTGCTCGGAGGATTATTGGTCAGTAGGAAGCCTCCTACTGCCCGCTCCTCCTTGGCAGGGGAATACTCGTGCCCTCGATTAAAGCGCAACTCCCCGAACAGTGACAGAAGAAATTAGATCTATATTCCTCAAAGACACTCCCTGGGGCGAAGTTTCCCGACCCCCACCACGGCAGCTCTGCCACCCTGCCCCTCGTGTTCGTCCTCAATGTTCTCTTTGTTACAACCACCTCAATACACGCGGGGCTCCCCGGGGAAGGCAGAGGAGTTTGTGTAGGAAAATCCTCGTGCCCATGTCCTGGGTAAGCTTGCCGGTACGGGCAGGCTCTGCTCCCAAACTGGGGTGAGGAGCCAACTCGAACAGGAACCGCGTTGCGTGGCAGGACTGTTTTCCCCAGCTGCTGGGGAGTCCTCAGCAGAAGGCAGTCCCTCCAAATGACTGGTTTTTGGGAGTCCCTTGACTGGGGGCTTAGGAACAGCGTTTACTCACTCTATAAGGCACACAGAGCCCAACCACCAGTAACCACAAAAGCTGCAGGTCGGCAGCCTGGGTGTTGCTTGGCACACAGACCCCTGCCAGCCCCTGCCTGCACTCGCAGGCACGGGAATGCCCGTGGGAAAGGTGGTTTGCAGGACGTTTGTGTGTGGAGGTCGCTGCTCCCCTCCCCAGCGCGGTGTGTACCCGCTGGGTGCTCCCGCACACCCCTTTTCGGACAGAGGCCTCGAAGGGACCGTGTGTGTCTGTGTGTACCTGTATCTCTATATAATACAGGTATTTCTGTGTACACACTGTCTGTGCAACAGCGGCGTGTTTTCAAGGAGCGAGCTGAGCATCCTCCCGAAGCCTGGCCCTTTTTTGGTCCCCTCTGCCATTACAGTAGCCACCAACTCCCTCCCGGTAGCCCTCCCCGCTCGGTGCTTTGTGCCAGAGCGCCGAGAGCAGCTGCCGGGTACCGAGGGCTGCCTCCCCTTGCCGCGGCACTCCCTGCCAGCGTGAGCTGACACCGCCGGTGCCAGTCAGCTCGGAGGAGCACCGCTCCCCACACTTCCCACTCCCACCAGTCTGTCACCACTGCCGTGTGGCAGAATTACTGCCTCCTGCTCTCCGGCACATCCGAACGCACAAAGAGCTGCGCTGCTGCTGCCAGCGCTCAGCTGCTCTGTGCGGAGGGAGGGAGGGTGCCCTGGAAAGGTCAGTGCGGGGAAGGAGGGAGATTCTGTCTCCTTCCTTTAGGGGCCGTATCCTGCCATCGCAGTGAAACCTCGTCCTGCCACCTGGTCCGTGTCCGTGGGGACTGCGGCCAGCCAGGGTGCCCCATGCCATGGGGCTTCCCAGGATGGTTTGGTACCACGCGCAGGGCCAAAGAGCTTCCCCCCGCCTGTTCCCTGCCTAGCGAAATCATCCCAAATCATGAAAACTGAATTTCTCCATCGGTTGTGGCTCCACTCTGCACTCTTCCCTTGTTTTTTGTTCCTGGCCCAATTTCACTGGCAGCTTTAGCAGCACAACAGCAGCAGCCGCCACTGCCCTGGCTACAGCAGGATCCTCCCCAGAGCACTGTTTAATTTATCCCCCGCATCCCCCATGCCCAAGGCCGCCCGGGGCTGCAGCACTGCAGCTCTGCCCCCTCCAACCGCGTTCGCCCCGGGCCCATCTTGTCACCCCTGTCACCCATCGCTGACACTAACTCAACTTGCCTGCACTGTTGTAGGGGGCAGATGGACTGTCGGAGCCCGAGGGCATCTCTCTGAAACGCGTGGCCGTGGTGGAAGATTTCTTTGACATCATATACTCGATGCATGTGGAGAGCTCGTCAGAGCCGGGCAAAGCACCCAAACATGCCGGGCAGAAGAAAACCTACCGAGCGGTGAGACCCCCCTCCAGGAGCCCCGGGCAGCAAGGGGACGGGAGCGGAGGGGCAGCGGGGCCGTGGGAGTGGGCGTCCCGGGGAAGGGGGGCAGGGGAGGCAGGGCAGGTAGAAGCGGAGTCGCTGGCGGGAGGCTGAGGCGAAGCAGAGTCCTGTTTGCCTGTGCGGGGAGGCGTGAGAAAGGAGTGGTTTGAAGGCAGAGCAGCTGTGCTGGGGAGACGGGAAACCGACTGCAGCCGCAGCACAACGCCACGGCTGCTTGGAGAGGAAAGAGCGGGTGAATCATACAAAGACAACCGTACGTGTCTGGGGGGAAAAAGGAAAAAGAGAAATGCTCGGTGCCACTGATGGGTGAGGGGGTGTTTGCCCAGTCCCCCGCGCACTCTGCTCCCGGCCATCTGCCTCCCTGTCTCCCTCGGCCAGAGGGAGGTGTCTCGTGTGGGCCTTGCAGGGCAGGAGCAGCCAGAACGGGGCACGGGGGCACGGCTGGAGCCCACCCCTCTTCCCCGGCCGGGTGGTTGCTCTCGCCAGCCCATGGCTGGGCTTCCTCCGACACAAAATGGAGGCAGGCACCGAGCTGAGGCCCGTCGGGTGCTCCACGGATGCCGAGAACCGGCTCTGTCTGTCCTGAAACCACTCTAGTTAGGTCAGGAATAATTTAGCTTGAAGTGTGCTTCTCCAGGGAGCTCGCTGTTTCTCCTGACTCTGCACAGCCCTGCGATGCAAACATTTGGGCTCTCCTTTTCCAAGAAGAGCTGAATTTACTGTCCAGAACTGAGCTACTCCCTCGAATCCCACAGCCCAGAGGACCAGGTCTCTTGGAGACAGAAGTGGCTGGCTGGCAGCTCGTGTCTCCGGTGTATCCATCATCTTGGAGAGGTCTGTGCGGGCTGCCCTGGTCTCTGCCTGATGCTGAGATTACGCAGGGCTGGGTGTGCTGCCAGAGCCGGCTCAGGGGTGGAGCCTGCCCTGCCTTGTCCTGCCTGTGTCCCTGTGTCCATCCACGGCTGGAGGGGCAGCCCAGAGCCCTGCAGCCCCCTGGGCATGGCGGGACCCCCCCGGGGAGCAGGGCTTCGTGCTCGCAGCTCCTGGCACTGCTCAGCACCCTGCACACTCCGCTCCAGCCCATGCAGAGCGTGGGGCCGGGGCACACGGCGACCCTCCCTGGCTGGGGGCGGGTGACCTCCTTCGAGTCCGGGGGTGGGCAGCCCCACCAGCACGACCACCATTCACAAACTTGCCGCTCATTTCCCCAGCAGACCCCTCCGACCCTCCCCTAATTCCTTCAATTCGGGTCTCTGGAGGACTAATCCGTGCTCAGCGCGGCCCCGGGGGAACAGGCTGGATCCGTCTGTTTTCCCAGGCCTGCTCGCAGCAGTCAGAGAGCTTCACGCTCCACCCCTCGTCTCCCTCTTGAGCTGAGCTCATCACATTAGCAGCCTGTATCCCCTCCTGACCTGGCAGGAGGCTGCTGCCTGGGCTGGCTGCCCTCGCTCCTGCCCGGGCTCCCTGGAGCAGCCGGCGCTGGAGGGTGAAGTGCCGCAGAGCCCACCCCGCGCCATGGCTCGGGGCACAAAGGGACGCTGCTGGCGGTCAGCTCGGGGGGCTTCAGCGTCCCCGAAGCTGTTTCTCTCGCTTTCCCCCCACCGCCTCTGATTAGAGGCACTGGAGAGTTTGCCCTTGTCTGTGACCTCCGGAGGGAGGCAATCAGAAGGGGAGTTGGGATGGGAGATAACTCATCAGGGAAGCTGTCTGCTCTGCAGAGCATCAAATCAGCTGAGAAATAACAACCGTATCACTAAAATTAGCCGAACATTTGCAGCAGAGACTATGGGCTCGCTGGAGCAAAAAAGGCAGAGAAGCGGGGCCGGGCCCCACGGGCAGCGCGGAGGGACAGCCCCAGCCGCCGTTTGCCACCGGCACTTCCCGGGCCCCTCATTCCGGTGTTTCTGCGGGACTCCCCGCGCTCTTGGTCAATGCTGCCCAGCGGCGCAGGCTGAGCTGGGCAGCCGCTCTGGAGCTGGCGGGGGCCGCAGCTACATAGGAGGAGAATCCCACGGGGACCAGGCGCCGCATCCTCCATTTGAAGGGCTGGGACAAGGTCCCCGCCTGAACTTTCCACCCATCTGGCATTAGCGTATGTAAAAGCTCGGGCTCTGCTGCCGCTCAGTGGAGATGAATGTCTCTCCCTCCCACCGCAGCGGCGGGTCGTGGGGCTGCTTTAGCCACGATCGAGCAGACCCTCTGCCCTCAACCCACTGCACGTCTTCGGCGACGTTGTTGTAGTGCAAGGTTAAGCATCACCCTTTCCGGCAGGGTCGAGAAGTGATGGGAATTTAGGTATTTGTGTTTTCCCTTAATAGAACGAGGCTGGAGGGTGGTGCCCGCTGGCTGGAGGAAGGGATCAGGACGTACGTCCTGGGCTGTTCTCCTGGCTCAGCCCCATCACCAGCCATCGCTCCGAGGTGTCTGGTTCCAGCCCCGCTTCCCGTCCTGAGCCCCACTTCAGCCCCGAGGACTGGCCCGAACAATTGAATTTCTGTCTGCTTTATGACCCCACTTGTAAGTGCTGTGACCCCTGCGGGGGTCGTGGCCCCGCGTTTGGGAACGGCTGTGCCACGACAAGTCCCTGGGACCAAACAGGATGGGTGATTAACCGTAGGAACCAACCCCAGCGTGAGAGGAGGGCTCTCCACCTCTTAATTTCTCCCAATTAAGACCAGATGGCTTCCTGGAAGATGTTTTAGGCACCCTGCAGGCTGCTGGGCTGCCGGAGAACCCGGGTGAAGTTCCCTGACTCGTGCTACACGGAAGGTCAGACTCCCTGATTTGATGGTCTCTTATGGCCTTGAAGAAACTGAAATTGCCTCGTTCCTTCTCCAAATAACCTGGTCTTGATCTTTAGAAATGCTGTGAAGTTGCTGCTGGCAGGGATTAATTGGAGTAGCCGGACTCGGGGCTAGCCAGGACCTTCCAGCAGGGCTCGGGTCTGGGTAGAGGGTTTAGCTGCAGGCAGCCAAGTTTTAAATATTTATCCTTAGCTTTTCCTCGTCTGCAAAATACAAATATCCCACAAAGGTTCAGGAGACTTAATTCATTACTGTTTGTAAAAATGTTTTCAATTCCCTAGATAAAATATGTCGCAGAAGTGCAAAGTATTATTAACAGTAATTGATTGTCGTCCTGGGAAAAAGTGACCTGCCCTTAGAAAAGATTAATGGATTCTCCAGGTTACTGGTGTGGTGGTAATTAACAATGCAAACAGAGCTGACGAGGCCGCACGTTCTCATTTGATTCTTACACATTCGCAGCTTCGCTCTTCCCAGACTCTGAGGAAAGGAGTTTCTGGGGAGGAGTGGCTAGCCCAAAGGTCTGTTCGTTTGTGTCCTCTCTGACACCCCGGTTACCCTCCCAAGCTGTTGCCCCATCAGCAGTTGCTCCAGAGGACGGGATTCAGGGGTCCCAGGGCCGGGCTGAAGGGAACGGGGTGTTGCTGTGAGTGTTGATGTCCTTGGCGAGGCGGAGCAGGCAAGCGGGGAGGGTGCTGGTGGTGGCCTCTGCCCTCCCGGCTCTCCCTCGGGCATTCTGCCTGGGCCGGGACACAGAGCCGCCTCGTTGTTCCCCCAGATTGCCGAGACCTACGCGTTCCTCCCGAGAGAGGCCGTGACCAGGTTCCTGATGAGCTGCACCGAGTGCCAGAAGAGGATGCATTTCAACTCCAACGGACTGGAGCCCAAAGGTAAAGGGGATGAATTCTGCCAGCAGAGCTGACACAGCACTTCGTACCAGCGCGGTATCTCCGACAGCTGTCAGGATACTGCCCCCTCCATGAGACGCTTCTCGGCCGAACGGCTTCCCTAACCCGTGTTATTTTTCATGCACTTTTATAGCCAAGCTGAAAGAATTGCTTAAATCTGGTTTATCTGTCCCTGCTCTCGTCTTAGAGAACCGCAGCAGTCTGGGTTTCTTTCTGAGCTTCCCCAGTGAGACAGTACAAAGCGGGGGTCAAAAATACTGCGGATCATCTGTGACCAGCCGTAATTAACCCTCTGGGGGTGGAGACTTTGATTCCTGAAAAAGTTTTTCCTTTAAATTATTAATTCTGTAATGAAAGACACTGAATATGTCTGAATAGCTGCAGTTTCTGATCAAGAAGAGATTTGCAGTAATGAATAAATATGCAGGTCACGATCCTATTTTTGATGATGATGGGAAGTGTTTTGGTAATCACAGTTACCTCATGCCCGTGGGTACGAGCCGTTAGCGGGGCGTTGGGGATGGGCTCATAAAGGGAGCCAGTCTGCAGCCCCCAGGCCTGGAGGAGACAAGCGGTGGGTGAGAGGGACCAGGTTTTCTTCCCCAGTGAGTGGTGAAAGTTGATGTTTGTGTGTTTTGATCTGTTTTCATGATCAAGTGCAAAGCATCAAACTGACTCCGAGAGGTTTCACCCAACAAAATCGCTTCTTTAAAAACACAGAAGCAAACTGCAGAGAGTCTATTTCAAAACTGTAAGACAAACAGGCTCCTTTGGCAGCTCTTATCAAGCAGAGCAGCAGAATTAAATGAACAAAGGCCCCAACAATAGAAAATTTCTGGTATTAAGTACAGATTTCTGGCTGTTTACTGCGCGGAGCGGAGCTACGGCCAGCCCAGAGGTTCCGTTTAAGTGGATTACGTGTGCCAGCTCTCCAGAGCTGGGGACTGAAATGCTTTGTACTTGCTGTATTTTTCAGAAACTCTCCAAATAATCCTATGTGACATTTATTAGCCTAAGCTCCATTTCCGCAGCGCTTCCCGCTCTGCCAGCTGGGGGCCCGATCCTTCTTTCCAATTAGATCGAGAGAAGTTTTGGCCTTTGGCCTCACTGGGAGCAAACGTGAACTTTACAGGGATTGCGCCGCATCCGTCACGGGTGACGTTCCCAGAGCCGCGGTCGGCTCAGAGGACAGGAAGGGTGGTGGGACGAGCCAGGCCAATGTGGATGTGGCCCGTTGGCTTGACGCAACCCAGGGCCCTTGACTAAACACCTGGCGCTGGCTGGGCTGTCCGCCCCAGAGCTCGCCCCAGAGCTCAGGACCCCTTCTCAGGAGGCAGCTGCTGGCCAGGGTCATTGTCCTTTCAGGGGCTCCCTCCTGCCACCTGCCATCCCTGTGTCCCCGCTGCCTCCCCCAGTGACACCCATCCATCCCAGAGGCAGCTCAGAGAACGCTGGCTGCTGAGCGTCCTCCCCAGAGCTGTGGAAACCATGATCAGGGCTGAGATCTGGCTGTCCTGGACAAATGTAGACATTACTATAAATGATGAAGTATTTTCCTAAAGCTTTTCCCTTTAGCAGTTCTCTTAAAGTAAACCAAACAGGAAAACAAAGGGTCCTGGAGAAGGGCCAGAAGTGTCTTTCTGCTCTGAAAAGCACCTAAATAGTGACTAAGTAGCTGTGAAAATGCCCGGAGTAGATTAGATAAGGTCACTTTTCCCAGGGAAGAGTGTCTGGCTTCACTAATTCCTATTCAGGAATTTATCAGGAACAAATCGCCTCCAACCCACCGGGGTGGGGGAAGAGCTGGTGGAAGAGGTGTCTGCCCATGGGTACGGACACAGGAGCATTTATAGGTAAAGTTTAACTCAGTGAGTGAAAATATTTGAGGCATTCCCATCTCTTCCTACTTTTCTTGTCCATTAAACAAATCTCAGCACATTTCATGTGTGATCACAGAATTCCCTAATTAAACGTGTCTGACACCAGACCCTGCAGGGCACCCGCCTAATTCATAAAAGCAAGTCATCCCGCTCACGGGAAACTTTGAACATCACTGGACACCACTGTGAGCTCTTCACACTGTCAATAAATTAGGACCGACTCCGTGGAGTTACACACGTGTGGCACTGGGATCAAACCCGTTTCACTTAGATCGTTCCGCCTGTTCCATCTGCCTGTCCAACGCGGGGCATGTGATAGAGAGAACTTTCTGAGAAAGATGCCAAAGGATTCCAGAGGCCTCTCTTGTGACGTAGGACATGGGGATTGTTCCCCTGGAGTCCCCCCGGCCTTGTAAAACAAAGCTGCTCTTTCTTCTCCAGTTAGCCTAAGAATTTAAAAGAGGGTTTGGTTTCTTCGGCTCCGGCTCTGATCCGGTGCAGTCCCACAAATTCACAGTAAAATTGTGGCTGCTAACGGGATTATTCCAGATTTACATCAGGATGGTTTCAGGCACAATCTAAACACCAGAGATCATCTACCTCCTTCTTGCTCCCCATGTGAGGATGCTGAACTGCTTCTGTGGAGCCTCTTTCATTTCTGCAGCCTGAACTCTTAATGGGGGATGGTGGGAGAGCAGAACATCACCCTCGAGAGCCTCACGTCATCCTCGCCTCTGCTCCGAGGGAGGAGCAGCTCTAAACTCTTCTTAAAGACTGAGGTACTCGTGACCCACCCAGCCTGGGGAGGTGGCACAGTTTGTTCCTGGGAGCTGTTTCCCCTTTCACCGCAGAACCAAACTGCGAAGCACTCCTGGCCCTGGGATTTTAGCACCTTTTCATCACCGAGTAACGTCCTTCCAGGGTAGAATAATGGGCTGGTTTGGGTGCTTAATATAGAGAGACAGAGAAGTGCTCCTAATTATCCTGTAGGTCCAAGCATGACAGAGCTGCTGAGGTACAGCCGTGAGGAAAGAAGGGAAGAATTCCTTTACAAGGTTTCTAGAAGCTTTGCACCCTCATATGTGAGGGAGCTGATGGCCTGAGCAGCTCTGGCTGCCCTTTCCTGCTGCCTGGGCGTGAGGTAGGTGGACCTGGGAAAAAAGCTTCGTATTTCCACAGACCCAGTTTGCACCTTCGTACACAAGATTTGCAAAAACCTGCGTGGTGTTTAAATCGGTTACAGACAGTTTGGAGGTCAGGCCGTTTCTTAATCAGACCTGATAGATCTGGTAGTTCCAGAGGGGTGAAGTGTCTTCAGGTGCGCTGCGATCCGCAGGGATTTTTGATATTCAGCATTCCTGAGCAGCAGGGCCATTATGTTTGGGCTGGTGGGTTTTCTCAGGTGCTCTAAAACACTCGGAAGGCTCTATTTCAAGGGGCTCTGTCAGAGGTGCCTGTGAAACCAGTGACCCCAGGAAATGCAAACCAGCCCGGGAGATGCAGAGGCAGGAGTGGAAACCTCCCACTGTCGGTTCACCTTCAGCTCCTGGAAATCCTTCTTTCCTGTCCGTTGCTGCTTCAGCTCCCTTTCAGTGGACACCACGTCCCTTCAGAGTGCTGGGAGGCCTCATGGATTCTCCACACTCACATCTGCCTGTACTGAGGGCAAGGAAATCTTCCTTCTCACCAGCAGCCATTCCTATGGGAAACGGCAGCTCTCCTCTGGAAGAACCCCCCTGCACGAGCCTGTAAATTCAGAGCGGAACAGATAATTCTAGAGGACTTCATGTCCCATGTGGAGAGCTCGCAGGCTCTGTGGTGATGGGGGCAGAGCTGACAAATCTCTGAGAATTCAGAAAAATCACTGAGAATTTGCTTTATGGGGACTTTTCCTGGTCTGGCTTGACGAAACGCTTGGCAGGAGCGATCCGAGTCTACAGCGATCTCTAGAGCTCAATATGATGCAGCCAGAGGAATCAACAGGAACAGTTTAAATTAAAGATCTTTAAAATTAAGTTTGTGTTTTAATGAGGGTGTTAAAAATAATCTTCATCACCAGATAGAGATACTTAATAAGTTGCCTTAATGTTAACTCCTACCTGAGGGAATCCCAGCAAAACTGGCAAGACTGTGTGATGCTGAGGCAGACTGCGAATCCACTCTCATTCATCAGCCTCTGCACAAGCCCCGTCTGCGTGGAAGCGCTGCTGAGGCATCGGCAAGACACGGTTTCTTCCGCTGCTACATTCTAGTTCGGTAGACTGAAAAATTATATATTTCGTGTAGTCTTTTCTGCAGGTGACAGCAGCGCTTTTGTTTTTCGCACAGCCAACAGCTGTTCTGTAATTATGCTCTTGGTGGGGTCATGTTCTTATAGGCACCTTAACTCAGCGGGCAGCAGCTCTCGCCAGGGAGCTGGAGTGCTGCTAAATGCAGATGTGTAACGATTTGGAGAACAAGTCTCGGGTGTGTGCTTCCACAGCCCTGTTTCTCAACGAAGTTTTTCCTCTTCTTCAGAGAGTGAACCGCCCTCCTCTTTGGTTTCTGGGATCATCGACTACAACATGCCCCTCACCTCCACCTACCTGAAGCAGATGAAGCTGCGGGTCATGAATTCGCAGGAGCAGGTCAGTCGCGCTCCGCGGGCCGTGTCTGTGTGGAGGGAGCGTCAGGGCTCGGCCCATCGGGTGTTGGAGGATGCGTTTGGAAACGGCCGGTTTGCACAGGCGGGTCAGGCTCTGCCCATGTCCTGCGAGGGCGGGGGCATGGGAGCAGCTCAGAGGAGGCCAACGGGGCTACGTCAGGGTCGTGTCGGTGGGCAGGGGCCGAGCTGGAGCTGAGGCGGTTATTGCTTGTTCTTTAGACAGTTCTAAGAAACAATCTTAAAAATAAATACAGCAAATAGGAGCTTGTTTCTTTACCTCCTCCTGATCGCCTGGGAGCTTTAGCAGACAGGGCCTGAAACCCAGACCTCGCTCCGGTTGCTCCAGTGCTCTCTTCAACTGCTCAGCAACTTGAGGGGGTTCAACTGCAGCCCCTCCGCTCTCGTGTCAGAGTGGAAGAAGGCTCTGACATCTGAGGAGAGTGTTAAGCCACTGTGTTTTGCTTTGGTGATGGATGCGGCAGACGGACCCAGGGTTGTACCGGGCTGTGCAGTTTGCTGCAGTTCTGCAGCTGCAGCATTAGCTGTGGGGACCTCTGCGCACTGTGGAAACAGGCTATAAAAAGAGAAGTACATTTTACTGGCTCCCCACAATCTGCACTGGAAGCCAGTGCTGGAATTTCCTTCCCGCGCCCTGAAACGTGGCTCTGATCTTGTGCGTTAGCACCGTCTGCAAGAGGCGACAGAGTTCACACTCTGCAGTGGTGGAAACCATTGCCAGTGGCTCGATCCGTGAGGCTGTGGCCAGTGGGTGTTTTTATCTAGTGGCACCCTAAAGGGACGTTGGTTAGAGCATCCATTGCCAGGGGGTCAGATGGCAGACGTGGGTTTGCTGTCAGGAGCTGGAGTGACACCGAGCTCCTCCGTCACTGTGGCAGCAAAACCTTCATGGTGGAGGACAAAATGGCATCTGGCAGGAGGCACCGCTGTGGTCGGGAGCTTCTGTCCTTTGCACATGCCGGACACTTGAGTGGGTTGAAGGTTTTGTTTGCAAAGGTTGTGTTACAGCTTTTGGAATGCGACGTGCCAGGCTTTGTCCTGGGTGGGATGGTAGAACTATGGACAGCTCCGGGGGCAGCTGGACTGGGCTGGGGCCGTGGGGTGGATGGATGTGCTGCTTCGTGGCGTCTAATGGCTGCTTCAGGACTGCCCTTGGATAAATGGGGTTGAAAGCAGTTGTGTTGAAAGGAGTCGTGTTCCAGCCGCCTTTGGCTTGTGCGAAGGGTTTGCTGGGTCTCGGTGCCAGTCCTAGAAGAGGCATTGACTGTCCGGGCCACTGACTGCCAGCCTGATCTTCACCAAGGACAAACTCTCTGGGCCAAGAAGGCTAACCGTGCTCTTCGTCATTTCAGGGGGTTCTTTCAACTTAAGTTGGATGGATACAAAAGGGCGGTCTGAGAGGTTTGTCTAATTACCAGTTACACATTTTCTGCCAATTCCTCTTGGCCCCAAAGCTCTGAGGGAAGCTTCAAGAGAAGCGTGTTATGAAGCTCCGTTAAACTCCTGTACCCAGTTTCTACAGGTAGAAAACTGGAGTTGCAGTTTGATCTTATTTCCATAACAAAAACCACCCCAGGAGCTGGCAGGCTTTAGGACTGAATGCTGAGTTTTGAAGCTGCAGGGTTAGGGCTGCTTGTTTTGGGAACTTTGGTTGGCAGTTTAGAGATTTGAGAAGTTTATACCCTGAATTTCAGTTTAGCCGTTTGCACTGGAGCTGTCACGAGACAGAGATACAACGGGCTGCTACCACCAACCCTCCTGAAGCTCGCTACGATGGGAATAGAAGCGTGTGTCATACGGGAACAAAAAAGGTTCTCGCTGAGGCAAACAGCAGTTGTTGGTTTAGATCATAAATCAAACGGCTTGATGTTGTTCCCTGCCTCTAAAGTTTTTCTTTTCCTGAGCTCTCATCAGTACGATGCAGAGCAGCTTTCTAAGCTTTTCAAGCTGTGGCAGCCAAGGGAAAAAAACCTGTTTGGAAGAAGTAAAATTTGCCATTTGGTGAGTAACTGAAACTGATTCCTGAGAGCGAAATAACAAAAGATGGGTCTCATGGCTCAGACTGCTGAAGCATTAAAGCTTTCCATCAGACCTGGGGGTAATGACAGTCTGGAGGGGAGGCGGTTGGACCCGGCAGAGAAAATGCAGCAGGACTTGGGTGCTGAGTGCCGAGAGACGGGACCCTCCCGGCTGTCCTGGGGGAAAGAAGGGCCCCGCTCCTCAGGCCACCGAGGCGGGACCTGAGCTGCTGACGCTGACGTCTGTGTGAAGAAAATGTGTGGAGTAACATCAATACCGGGCTTCCTCCCCCGCGCATTCCCCTGCTGTTTTGCTCCTTCTTCACGCTTTGCACTGGACACACACAGCACCTGCCCGTTTTTCCGGGAGGATCCTGGCTGTCCTTGTGGATCGCGGGCGGTGGAACACGGGTGGCTGCTCTCCCTCCCCAGTGAGGGAGCTTTGGGGTCAGGGAGATGCGGCTGTTGGGGTTCCAGGGGGTTACAAACTGCGAAAGTCCTTTGAAGGTGACAGAAATAATTCCAACTTTGCTACAGACAGTAGGAAAACAGCCCCTGCTCTCAGGGTTTGCACCTCGCACACGTTCAGCATGAGGGTTCTCTATCCCAGCACTCACAAACCGCTCCCGGTTCCCCACTGGCTCCGCGCTGCTGCCCTGCCACCTCGCTGCCTCGCGCTCACTAACATTCGAGGTGACCATTGAAATAAATTAAGTGACGGACTTGTGTTCCACTTGGCTTCTGCCAAGAGCTGTTCTTTGTGTGTCGCAGCACCAGGAGGAACCGGCTTCACTTGGGGTAACAATGACTGAATTTATGCCAAAGTGGCCTTTTAACATCGTTATTCAGGAAAAAAAAGTGTGTCTGTAACTGTAATTTCTGAGCGCTGCTAAGCACATCAGTGGGAGGGCAGCAGTGTCTGCAGGAGGAGGCACGGCCAGAGGAACCCTAGAGGAAGCTCTTCACCTCTGCTGAGGGACAGAACCCTCAGGAGAGGAGCTCGTGACGTGGCTGCTCCCAGGATGAAGAGCTCCTGCAGGACATGTCTCTTGGAGTCAGTACATTTATCCTGGCATGACGGAAAACAACCGCGACCCATGTTGCTTAAATTGGGTTCAGTAGAACATGCAGGAGCTTCTGGGGTGTGAGTCTTCCTTCGTGCCTGTTTCACACCAGCTCTCACACGTGTGAGGAAAATCAGGCCCTTTCCCCAGAGTGCCGCATTAGCCACTCTTCAGCATCTGCTGAGGCATTGAAGCGGCTCTGAACGTCCGACCTTCCCAATCCAGCGGCAAAAAGGAATGAAAAGGAGAGATTTTGTATTTATCTAGAATGATCCTTCCACCCCATTTCGAGGACTAAATATTAGCGGTTTTAAACGATTGGTTTTTTGAGTTTATTGCTGTCATTTTCCAGACAATCTTTTCTATCTTGTTCAGCCTCAGCCTTGGTTTAGTTTCCGTGCCGCGCTGTTGGGCGCGATTTCCAGTGGTGGCTGGTGGAGGACAAAGGTTTTGAAAGAACAAATCCCGGGCTCACTCTGTGCTCTGGAGATGTTGCTGCTGCCTTGGCAGACACAGTCCAGGGCCGAGTAACCAGGTTTCAGCGATACAGCCGCGTTTCCGAAGGTTGCTGCAGTGCCTGCTGCCAGAAGGTCACGCAGGCAGTGAATGGCAGGAGCTGCTCCTGGATGGGAAACAACAGGAGCGGTTTGCTTGTTGCTATGGCTTTGCTGCGCTGACTTGTAAGTGTTCGAGAGGGACAGAGCCTTGTCCTGCACCGTCACACGCTCCATCCTCCAGCGATGTAAACCTGGAGCGTGTGATGGCGCGTGGATGTGCGCTGGTTCTCAAGAGAAGATGTCAAGCCATGTTTGAACCCCAACAGCAGGTGATGCTGGAAGGGGAGTGGAGGGGTTCGCAGCCCACAGATGTACAGGGGCTTGGCTTCATCTAACGCTGGTGACGATCCAGGCTCCTCAGCAGGATTTGGGAGCTTACAGAACTTCATGGCCGGAGGCTGGTTTGCAGCATTAAGTCCTCCTCCTTCCGCTCTCCTTCTCCCTGGCCCACCCTTGTACTTCCTCCCTTCAGTGTCTCAGAAGGCTCCGGTGTTACAGGAACAGCTCAGATGCATCTTCCCCTGGCAGCTCGCTTGCTTCCTTCTGCTTCAGACCATCTCCAGGCTAATCCTGGGGGTGCAGAGCTGGCACCAGGGAGGCAGTGGAGGCAGGGAGGGCAGCGGGCAGCTGCAGAAAAGGGCACGCTAGGTTTTCATTTGCACTCTGTAAGTTCACCAGTGAGAATGGCCAATGTCTCATTTCACCTAGTCCAGAGAGCAGAACCAAACGCGGCAGAGCTGGCAGCCGCTGGGTGAGATCCGGGACCTGTTTGAGTGCTTAGTGAAGAGATGCCGAACAAACGCTGGCTGTGTTCAGAGCTGTGGAGAAGGCAGAAGCACGCAGCCAGTATTTGGAAGGAAGTGGGATGATGCGTTTGCATCACATGAGGATGATAAGGTACTTCCCAGTCCATTAAAGAGGGTGTTAAACACCTCCAGGAATAAATCAACTTGACGAGATCACTCTCATTGAAGAGCCCTTTCCTTGCCTTGGGAAGGTCTTTGTTTCCTGCTGTTGATAGTTAAGACATTTGGAGCACTGGAGAAGTTCCCTAAACGGACCCTCACACACAGAAGAACAGGGAGCATTGGCTGTAGACACGGCGAGGCACCGTGGCCAGAGCCGCTCGAAACCCAGGTGCACTCCAGGGGACGGAGGCTGGCTGGGAGACCTGCCCCGGCACAGCCCGCTAGTGGGGACGCAGCTGTGGCTGGCAGGACTGGGCTTTGCTGGTGCGGTCAAATCCTGCCCTCAGAGAGAGATTTTGTCCAGGCAGTGCTGGGGAGGCGGGTCCGGCTGTCACCACAGCGTTCTGTACTCGCAAAGATAGTCCAGCAAAACTTTCGTCCTTGGCCTTAACGGCTGGTGAGATGCAGGAGGTCAGATGATCCAACCACCCCGCCTGGTCTGGGATGCCGGTGAATGGCCGGCTTTCACTGGAGGTCAGCTCTGGTTTGTTACTGGAATTAACTCTGACTTTCCCAGCTAGTAAAAACTTCAGAGCTTTTATTTCCGCTTGTGTGGCGCTCTCAGTACTTTTCCCAGCTTTACAGGTGAGATTTGTGTTTGTTCAGTGCAATGCTCGGGGCCAGCAAACAGCTTGAGACCCTGGCTTGGGCTGGCTGGGATAAATCCTGCCACTGCGCTCTCGTCCCCCAATGAGGTGGGATGCCAAGGTGCTGGCTCTTCCCAGTTTTGGGGGAAATCACATTATTTTCTGTAAGAAAGGAGGAGTCATTCTGGGTCCCGGTGATGTTAGGCACAACCCGTCCTCCTGAACCACTCGGGTGTATTTAGTTGTTGTGTGCGACTGGTCCGGCCCCTTTTCCTCACTGGTAGCTGTGCACCCGTGGAGAGAAGCTCGTCCCTTTCCCGCTCTCCGTTCTCTTCCCCAGGGAGTTGTGCGGATTGACTAAGGTCGTGGAGCAGTGGCTGGAGATGTTCAGGAGTTGATCTCTCTCCCGTGGAGCTGTGCTTGTCGAGCTAGTGAGGGCTGGGTGGGACCAAGCAGGAGCAAGACATGACAGACCAGGCGGGGGCCGGGAACCACATCATCTGTCTTCAGTTCACCAGTGCTTCCCAGTACCGCCCGTGGCTGGTGAGGAGGGACGCTGCCCATTCCCTGTGCAGTCACCAGCATCAAAGGCAGCTGTTCCCCGTGGAACTGGAAACCAGGATTTGGTTCAGGTCCTGTAACGTGGAGCTGGGAAACATTCCCAGACCTGCTCGGCACGTTGGTGAAAGCGCTCGTCGCCCACGGAATAGTCCCCTGGACCAGCTCAGAACCTCCTGCCCCGCAGAAGGCGGCGCACCAGGAGGTTCTCTGCGCCCTCTCCCAAGCCTGGCCCCGACGTGCTGTGTGTTGACTTGGATCAAGTCACACCAAGGGCTGTTTCTTAATTGCCTCCTCCCTTTCAAAAGGGGATAATACCTTAGAGAGACTTCTGAGGTCTCGCTCGCTAATAAAGCTCTTCAAGAGCTTGGATGGCAACTGCTTTGAGAGCGTGAACTGTTATTAATGACTTCCGTTATTATGGAGGGTGAAGCTGTGTGGTTCAGCTTTTTTAACCTTGAACCCCCTGCCTGCTTTTGTTTCCGCTGTCGTGAAAGCTGCGCGGGCAGGCTTGCCCCTTCCCTGTCCCACAGGACCCACATCGGGAGCCCTGTGGGGCAGAGGGGGGGATCTTCGAGGAGTCGGTTTTACTGGTGAAGGTGGGTTCTGACACACACGGGAGGGCTTGAGAGTGGCCAGAAAAGGGTTTGGAGGTGGTTTGGCTGCGTCGCCTCGGTTCTGAGTTGGGTAACCAAGAGCTCAGCTGTGAGGGTTGCCCTCACCGTGTAACACAGTGCAGATGTTCCTGCTGGTGCTGCGGGTTCAGGCTTCGGCAAGAACCGTCAGGGGATATTTGGCTGTTGAGATACTTGGTCCCTTCAGGCCCCCACTCCCTGTGCTCCAGAGGGAGGCAACTGCCATCCTCAGAAACGGCTCCTTTCCTGCTCCTTTCCTGCTCCTTCCCTACTCAGTGGCTGGTGCACCCCATGAATTACCGAGCTCTATTTCCTTCCCATCTCTTGGTCTTGGCTGCTGGGAAAAAAAAAAACCCTTTTATTCCTGTATACACCAGATGTTAACAACTGGCTTTTGCAGAAGGCGTGACCGAGATGTGGTGGGAATACAGCCCTCAGCCCACAGCAGAGCTGCGCTATAATAAAGTTCCCCAAATCTTCCCTCTCCTTTATTCCTGACTCTGCGCTGGCTGCTGGATAAGTTAAAACACGTTGTTGGTAAGAGCTGTGTATCCCCCTCGTGCCACGTGGCCGGGGCCTTCCTCTGGCAGCTCCTCTTCTGCGGGGCCGCCCCTCTCCCCCCCTTTCCTTACCGAGAGATTCGCGGTTTAGTGCTTATTCCCCAGCGGGGTTTGAGGGTCACGGAGCACCCAGCGCAGGAGGTCCCCGTTGTTATTTAACCTACTTTGCAGAAGCACAAGAACATCAAGTGACTCGCACAAGGTCGCCCATGAGTCAGTGCCTCCTCCGGCGTGATGGCTGGGCCCCGCCGTCCCCGGCTCTCGCCATCACCTCACGGTGCCCACACTCCTCACAGCACAAGTGTTCAATTAAGCTCCTACAGCGCCGTAAATGCAGTTTATTCCCGGGTTTGACAGCAGCCCGGGCATTCTGGCGGAGCCTCGCCTTAGGAAATGATGACAGATGAGGTCAGGGCGTCGTTAGCGATGCCCTTGGAAGCGTCACTGCCTGGTACGCGGGCAAGCGGCACGGGGCCGGGGCAGCCGGGACACGGCTCTTCTCGGGACCTGTGGCTCCGACCGGATCCCGGCCAGGCAACGCGGCCTGACAGGGAGCCCCAGGCTTTCTGCGTGGGCCGGTCTTTGTCCACGTGAAGGGGTTTGCAGGGGCCAGAAGTAATGAGCACGTTGTGAGGAGAGAGGGCAACGACTTATAAATAATATATTTGATGTATATTATATAGCTATACTATAGTAACAGTCGTACTGGTTTATTATGGTGTGGGGTTTTTAACAGGTAATCCCGTAAGGCACTTTCCCCTCTTCCTGACAAGTCATGATTACAAATCCTACAGCTTATTGCCCGTTATTTCACCCTAGATGATTTGACTCCGAAAAGACCCCGCTGGCAAGGCGCTTCCCAGGGCTGCCCTGGCTGGCTGTGGAGCAGCCCCTCTCCCGCCAGTGACCCCACTTCTGCCAGCCCCCGAGCTCTGGCACCAACAATTGCGTTTCTGTCGGGCTCGTGACCCCACTTGTAACGGCGGTGACCCCCCCTGGGGTCAGGCCCCCTCACCGGCGCGGGGAGAAGCTCCTGCCCAGCAGCTCCTGCTGAACCGCCGCTCCGCCCTCACGCCCAGTGTGGACGCGGCCGTTCCACGCTCAGTTTGCCCATGCGAAATTTAGGTTAATCCGTTTCCAAAGTGGATTAACCTAACCCCCACAAAGGCACTTAGTATAAAATAAGAGTGTCCGCATGGTGAGGTGGCGCAGGATAGCGACTGTGCTCCCAACTCGCGCCCTGGCCGGTTTGTGTCCCCTGTGAGCTCTCCGAGGAGCTCTTGCTCCCGGCGGAACACGCTCTCCGCCATGGTTTAAACCGGTCCGGCTCGAAGCCGAAGGGAGTGCAAGGAGCAGACAAAGCCCGGCAATGGGAAGGGGTTAAAAGCCCGCTCCACTGAGGTCCACAGCGAGTCTCCTGTTCACCTTAAATGGTCAGGATTTTATTTTAGCTCCAGGGAGGAGCAGCAGCCATTGAGCTGGAAGTGAGCGCAGAGCAGGCCCGCTGCCCTCCCAGCCAGCCGCTTCCTGCGGGAGCATGGGAGACCCCCGGGGCTCCGCTCTCACCCTTCAGCCTCTGGCCCCAGAGATCAGCCTGGAGGAGGTGGAAACGCACCACCGAGCGATGCCCATTTTCAACCTCGGGCTTCGGATCTTCCCAAGCCACCCCTCCTCCTTTGCGCGCTCTCCCCGGCGGTGAAGTGGTTAACGCTGGAGTAGAAAACATCATAATTGGACATCCGCACTAACAAGCCATAAACACGAATGTGGCAGCTCCCATCCTCGGCTCCGGCACCGGCCTACCGCAGGCTCCGCTGCTGAATCCGTTACACTCGGGTTATTTCGTAAAAATTTCCTTTGGAACCATTGAACGTCGAGACACGAGATGGGGAGCGGGATGCCGAGGCGCTGGGGGTGCCCAGTCGGGCGGGAGGTCACGGACCCGCTGCCCTGCTCAGGCCCAGCCCGGGGACGGGTACCGGCCTGGGGGATGCCAGGACACCCCGGGGCGCAGCATCCCCCTCCCTCCCGGGTCGCTGCGGCGCGGGGGGCACGGCCGGGCTCGGTGGGCGCTCGCTGTCAAGGAGCTGCCCTGAAGAGCCGCTGCGTTAACAACAGCCCAGAGCCACCGCTCAGCCGGCGGCTGCAGCGCTGGGTGATGCTGCCGCTGCTGCGGGCAGCGCAGGGTCCTCTTCTGCTCCCACGGCGGCAGGGAGCGAGAATCGGCTGAAACAAAAGGATTCAGCGGAGGAGGCAGCGAGGGGCCTGGGCACCGCCGCACCGCCCAGCGCAGGGGCAGGGGGGCTGCGGGGCACCCACCCCCTCCCCGGGGACTCAGCGCCGGGGTCCCCGTAACCTGCACCCCGCGGCACGGCCGAACCCCGCCGGGCTCCCGGGGCCGGGCTGAGGTTCACCGGGTCGTGCCGAGCCGGGTGTCCCCGGGCGGGCTGCAGCCCCCCCGGACCGTGCCGTACCGATCCGTGCCGAGCCGAGCCGATCCGTGCCGCCGGCCGTGCATTCTCCGGCTCTCCAGCAGGCGCCCGGGCCCTGGACATTGTCTCTTCCTCCCGGAGGAAGGGCCCTCCCCGGCCCTCCACAATGTGCTCTTCCAGGCGCGGCTCCCCGCGCCCCCCGCCCGGTGCTCCCGCCCCCCGCGGGCCCCGCTCCCCTTCCCCCCGCCCCCTCCGCCCGCTGCCGGGACCCGCTCGCCCCCCTCCGCCTCCCCGGCTCCCCCCCCCCGCTTCCCCAACCACCCCCCCCGGGAGCCGGGAGTGACGCGCTCCGCAGCGCCGGCCCCTCTCCCCGGGCAGCAGCTGGTTGTCAGCCTCTCCGGAGCGCCCAGCCCGGGCCCCCTCCCTCCGTCCCTCCGTCCCTCCGTCCCTCCGCCCCGCGCTCCCAGCCGCGCCGCCGGGCTGGCGCAGGCCGGCAGGCCCCAGGCCCCGCTCCAGGTAAGCGCTCGCCCGCGGGGCTCCGGTACCGGCCCCCCCGGTACCGGGGTACGGGAGCGGGAGGGGGGATGCGCGGGGGCTCCACGCGGCGGAGGGGAGGGGAGGGGAGGGGAAGGGGGGGGCACCGGCGGGCGGGGCGGGGCGGGGCGGGGCGGGGGGGTGGCGGCCGCGGGGCCCGGCCCCAACTCCGGGGGGAGCGGCCGCCCCGCCCCGCTGCCCCGGGAAGTTGCGGGTCGCCTGGCCGGTGGCGGGCGGGAGGGGAAGGTGGGGGGGTGGGAGGGGGGGTGGGAGGTTGGCGCGTCCTTCCCGGCTCCCGGCGCGGCTCCCCCTTCCCCGGAAGAGCACAAAAGCGAGGAAGAAAGTGGGAGGAGGCGGCGGCGGGGAGAGCTCCGGCCCCCATCAATTCCCGGGCACCGGCCCCGCGCCGCCGCCATCGCCTCACCGGCCCCGGGCGGGATTGTGCTGGAAATAGCCGCCTCCCTGGAGGTAAAGCCCTACTTACGTGTCAATCCCCGCCGCACGCTGAGCCCCGTGCGCTAGCCCCGGCTCCGGGCTCCATCGCGGGGTGTGTTGACGTACCGGGGGAAGGGGAGGCTCGCCCGGGCCCCGGCCCCGCGCTGCTGCTGCTGCTGCTGCTGCGGGGACACAAGCGGGGGAACCGTGGGGGAACGTCAGGTCCCGCGGCCGCCGGGGCGGGGGTTGGAATCTCGGTCGCTCGGTGCTGCTCCGCTCGGCCCCCTCCTGCAAAGCCGCCGCCCCCCGCCCCGTCCCCGACACCCCCCCGGCCCCCGGTGAGAGCAAAGTGCCCTCTCACCCCGCGCGGTTTATGGGTGCCACGACCCCATCCCCGCCGCGCCTGGAGGAGCAAACGCCTGCCCGGCTGGGAGCAAGTTCGGGTGCCGGGGAGGTGGGTGCGGAGCGGCGGGGTGCGGGGCCGGGGGGGACCAGGGGCCGGTTCAGCACCTCCCCGTTGAACAGCAGGAGCGCGGGGGCAGCGGCTGCCCCCAGCCCGCAGCATCCGTGCGCTTCGGGGCGGTGGGAACGCTCCTGGGGGGTTCCCAGAAGAAGAGCTCTTAGAGCAGGGGGAGGTGGGAGGAGGTGACGACCGTCCCTTCCTCTTCCATTTGCCGTTCGCCTTTTCAATTAACTCTTGCACGTTTTGGGGAACTAACAAGCACTCGTTTTTGCCGCGTCCCGTAGAAATGGGCAGACATGGCAGTAAATGAGGACGTCGGTGACCTGACAAAGAGCGCTGGGGATGTTCTGTCGGTGTGTGAATTGCGCACCCGAGCAGGCAGCGCACCCACAGCTACACCCTCGTGCCTTCAAGCTTCTCGGGCTCTTGGAAGCGATGACCACCACGGAATTGGTAGCTGCAGCATCAATCTTTGACCTGGAGTGTTTTATCTTCCATTAGTAAGCCTTCCTCTGCGCTGAACTGGTTAAGTTAGGGTCAAATCTGGTTCAATACCTTCTTGGCATGCTCAGAGGGCCGGGTTTAAACAGTGGCTGAGACGGAGATGAGGCTGCCTTCCTGAGAGCTCGTCCGTGCTGCTGCCGCGGGTCACGGCAGGAGCTGCTCTGCCCCGGCCAGGTTTGGCAGGTCCGGGGGCTGCCCGTGGCGGGCAGGTCGCGGCTGGCACGGCGGTGGAGGCAGCTCCAGGGCTGGCAGTCACGCGTTGCCTTTTGTTGACTCTAAAAACACGGCTGCTTCTGGTGGGAAGGCTGAGCGTGGCTGCGCGCTGGGGAGGCTGGACGGCGCACAGCCTCGGTTCCTGCTCCGCGGAAGGAAATCCCATTGGGGTGGTAGGCTGTGGCGTGAAAGGACACGTTTGAAAATAAAAGGGCTCAAAGAGAGAAAATAAACTGTCCTGAGACTCGGAGCCTGGAATATGAAGCGTGAGGCACGGCATGTAAATGACTGGAGAGAGACTTGCAAGGCACTCGCCGAGAAACCGAGCCTGGCTGTAAAACAAGCAGGTTACCGATAGCCTCGCAGACGTTTAGGAGGTACGGTTGTAAGAGCAGCCTCCCCCTTCCCTGCTCCAGCCCGCTGTGGGAGGTTGCTCTCCAGGAAGGAGAGCTGCTGGTGGAGAAACGCGGTCTGGCAGCTACAGCCGTCAGTGTGGAGGTCCTGACTGCGCTCCTGGACCCGCCAGGCACTCGCTGGGCTCCTGGAGCAGCCAGGGCGGCTGTCAGTACCCGGGTCTCCAGCTCAATAATAGGAGGAATAGTTTCCTAACTTGGAGGGAAGTTGAGCGGCTCAGCGGACGCGTGCATGCGCGGCACTCAAAGATCGGTGAATGGAAAGTGGGACAGAAAGGCAGAGTGTGAGTCCCGCACGTGTGAGCGTCTGCCTGCGCCGGTTAGAAAATACTGGCTGCGTGTGTCTGCAGAGCAGCTGTGAATGTTGGACTGTAGATAAGGAGAGGAGCAAGGATGTTGTTTTCCAAACCCTGCGCGGTGCCAGGAGCCCTGCTCCGATGTTTGGGTGTGGCCTGTGAATGCACCAGCAGGATCCGACTTCCCCTTGCAGAAGAGGAGCTGCACGCACGTTGCCTGACCCTTGATCGCTCAGTCCCTTGAACGTTGGAAACAAAGTGATGGGACTTTACTGCGGGGTGAGGAGATCTCTCCAGAGAGCTGGGAAAGGCAGGAAGGAGGAGGGCGGCAGCGCCAGGCTTCGGGGTTCAGCTCTGCGCTGGCAGGCTGGGGCGGCTGCTGCCGCTTCCGTCTGTGCCACGAGTGGTGTGGAACTGGGGAAAAGGCGGCCGGTCCTGAGACAGGCACTGGTAATGGATTGCGTTCTGTTTTCTAATGAAAGTTTCATTTGAAGTTTGTTTACAGGAAAGAAGAAATTAGCAGAGAGAATTCTCCTGAGAACGCAGAGAGGAAAAAGAATGAGCTGCCTGACTTGCAAGCCAAAAGAGGGTGGAAGGGTAGATTAGATTTACCGTATTGCTCCGAGTCGTGGCTGTTGCTGCTGTGGAGAAACGCTTCCTTGTTTGGCTGGACGGTGGAGCCGGCTCGGAGACTTAGCCTTTAGCCAGGCTGTTTGGCATCCAGGGGAGCTTCAGAGCTGCCCACCCAGCCAGGAGTTGGTGTCCCGTATTTTGACGCTGGGACATGTGCTGTGCTGCTGTCCCTGCCCCAGCCGACTGAAACGGGGCTGCTCTGGGGCCATGGAGGGGCAGCCGGGGCCTCTCCTCCCTGGGATTGTCCCTGGCGTGAGGGGGACAGAGCCAGCAGTTGCTGCTGGCACTGACGGGCAGCATGAGGAGGTCACAACGCTCAGCCTTTGGTCTCTGAGGGGTGTCCTGAGGAGAGACCTTGCTGGTGGCCTCTGGTGTCCCAGCAAGCAGCCAGGGATGCAGCCAAGGGGCAGCGGAGGATGCCAGAGCCGCGGTGACGGGGATAGCCAGAGCCATGCTTGAGGTCCGGGCTTTCTCTTGTGTTAGGGAAGAGGCACAAAGGTGTGAGGAGCTCCCGGGGCACCCTGGCATGGGCAGAGCTGCGGGGGCTGCCCCAAAGCAGCCTCCTGGCAGGTCCCACCGCCGTCCTTGGGCATTCCCAGCTGCTGGGAAGGGTTCAACCGATGCTGCCTGGATTGTCACCTCGGCATTCCCTTGGGGTGGGCCGTGCTGCCGGGCAGTTTGTCCCGCTGGCATTTTGGCCGAGGGTATTAGTGCTGGAAAGCAGAAAGATCTGGCTGGAAAGCTGGGGGTGACACTGGGGATGCAGGGACGGGGCCTGGCAGGGTCCCACAGCAGCACCCTACTTTGTCTGCTGGTGGCTGGATGCTGGACTGGTGAACTGTGGCGGCCTTGTTTGACTGGAGTCATTTATAGCTTATCAGTTTCTGTTTGATACGCAGCGTATTTCTAATAATAGGCGGGTGTTATTGCCCGCAGTTACAAGCGCTTGGCCAGGCGTCCTGTGTGACACCGCTTCCCCACCACGGGGAGCGCGTGGGGAGCCCGGTGCTGCCGGGCTGCGGTTCGGGTGCCACGGCCGCGTGTCCCCGGCGGTCGAGCCCCGCAGATGCGGTGCCTGAGCCAGAGGCTTTCCGAAAAACCTCGCAGGTGGCTCCCAGGGCTCCTCCTCCTCACCGGACAGGTGAGAGCCTGCGGGCTGCAGGGACCTTGGCATTTGCGTTTGTCTCCTAAGCTCTGACAGTAATCTGGAGTAAGCCCTGCGAAGAAGGCCAGATATTAGGGTGGCTGCCTCCCTGCACACGCTTACAATAAAGAGACTATTTATAGTTTGCAACAGGGAGACCTTTGCAGTTCTGTTCCTGTACATACAAGATGGAGTTTCTGGAGAGGCAGGAGCGCTTTGTGGCTGCCGTGGCTGAGCCGAGGGACGCTGTGCCACCCCCCTGCCTCCCACCCCTCCTGCTCTGCTGGACCTGGACAGGGCAGGGGCTGCACGGGGACACGGGGGCTCCTGAGCCCTGTCTGTCCACCCGTCCCTTGGTGCGTGAGGGGTTTCACAAGCAGTAAATTCCAGGAAACTCCCCGGGAGGCACATGGAAGGAGTGGGCTGGGGGTGTGCGCAAGCCCCGAGCCAGCAGATGTGACTGCAGGGACGAGGAGCGGGGAGGAAAAGCACAAATCTGTCTTTAAAGACATTTGTTTGTTCACAATAAAAACTGTCAGCCAGCGGCAGCCAGACAGGGCAGTTTTTATGAGCCGCAGCCGTAGGTTGGAGGGGAATGTGCCAATTGCTTCTTACACGGAAAGGGAGCGGGGATTGTGTTCTATCTCAGGACCAGGGGGAGGCCAAAAAACCCGTAAGAGCAGAGCGTTAACAAGCCTTTGAAATGTTTCAATCAAAGGAAAGCGCCGCTAAAAGCGGTTCTGGAAACGTTTTTGGTGTTCCCCTGCACCCCAGGGCTCTGGATGTGGTCTCTGCCCATTGCTTTGGGAGGGGAGCGGGGAGAGGAAGGAGATAAAGGGATCACCAGCGGGACCATGTTCATACGGGAACACGTATCTGCTTCCTTCCAAGATGCACGTTCGGAGAGTTCAGCCCGGGGAGGTCCCGCAGCCCCTCCTCTCATTCAGGATCTCAGTGCTGCCTTTATGATGATGGTTTTGAAATCCTGTGGCTGACCTTTCCGGCGCTGGAAGTGATCCAAGGGCTGTGTCTCGAAGTACTGTAAAGGTTAGCGAGAAGGGAGAGAGGGGGAGAGAGAAAATGTCCTTTCAGCTGCAGGAGTAGGAGAGAGGAATGTCATCTATGCTGTCGGGGAGCAGGCGGCGGGCCGGGCTCCCTGCCCCAAGCTGGGGTGTCCTGGCCTCACCAGGGGTCTCGCTGCCCCAGCCCCTTCCCAAGGGGTGTGTTGTCATTTTGACCCGGGTATGTGGGCAATATCCCTTCGGAGGGGGCTGCAGGAGCAACCCTTCCTGGCTGCAGCGTCAGGCAGTGCCGGGCTAGGGGGACCAGTGCCTCTACCCAGATCTGCCCCACCGGCCACTGCCTGCCCGTGCCAGTCTGGTGATTCCCGTCAGAGCAGATGATTTGATCCCAAAAAACTCTGCAATGTTTTATGGAGCCGTTTTGAAGGAGTTGCCCCCGTCCTCAGCTCCCTCACACCGCTGCCTCGCCAGGAACGCGCTGGGGTGGATGGAGATTAAAGGGTAAACTGCAGGGCTCAGCCATCCGCTGCTACAGGATGCGAGGTTCTAATTGTCCTCAATTAGAGCCAGTGCCATTGCTCAGGGGCTGCGGGCAGGAAGCAGAGCCCGGGCGAGCCCTGGCCTTGGGGAGTGCCGAGGGGCCAGCAAGACTTCTTGGGGGGCCGGAGCTGCAAGCCCAATTGTTTTTAGGAAGGAGTGCGGTGAGATGTTAAAGCCAGAGAAAGGAGGAAAGAAAACAGCGAGTTAACCCTTTCCTGCTTGCCTCCAGGATGAGACGTCGGTGAGCAGTGAGGACTTTGACATGAATGACTCCACATGGATCTCAGCTGACCAGCACCTGAACTCCAGCCTGAGCCCCAGCCAGGACGAGAGCATGCGCAGCCCGCAGAACCTGCACGGCCACGAGGATGGTGAGTGCCCCCGCAGAGGGAAGCGCTCCGTGCCTCTGCCACGGGATGGTTTTGTGACTTATTAAATATTAACCAGTCCCTTCTGATCAGGTGTCCCACCTGTAGGATGGATTTCATATCAGCACAGGCTTCAAAGTGGCGCAAACTCCCAGTCCTTCCCATTTAGCTTCTGGGTTCCTGCTCAGCCAGGGCCCTCTCCAGCTCAGAGCTGATGGTTCTTGAGTGGGGACCTGGCTCCCCGCTCCTCCAGAAAGAGGTTATCAAATCCTCTCCTAAGACATCAGGTTGTAGTTCCCCGGGTGTGACGAGGAGAGCACCGTTAGTCCTGAACCACACGCTGCCCCACCGCAGGAAAGATGCTGAGGCTTCACAGTGCAGGTCGCAACTTTCCGTGCGTGGAAAGCTGCACCTTAGACAGTGGCTAAGGCAAGAAACGCTGACAGTGATGGGAGCGTGGGGTGGATATGGGTGTCTTCTCGCTCAGGCCAGGAGGTTGGAAGGGGCTGAAGGTGACACACATGGGCTGGGTGGGAGGAAGCGTTTGGTGAAGAGGTGCCGTGTCACCTCTGTGTAACGTGCTAGTTTAAAATAAAAGAGCAAGTAAATAAATGGTAGAGGTACGAGTTCAGGTCAGAGTTCATCTCCGTGATGCTTGGAAGGGTTTGGTGGTTGGACTGTTACTGACTTTTGCTCAAGAGGTTGAATCCCTCCTTGTCCCCAGCCCAGCTGCTGCTGGGAGAGCAGGAAGGGAGTGGAGGAGTCGAGGGACAACCCGGGCTGGGCTGGTGCTGCTTTAAGAAAGGGGACTGGAAAACCACCCTAGAGGAAAGAAAAGGCTTTTGTGCTGGCGGGTCTCCTTGGGGTGGCTTTTAGCTGCTTGTGTGGCCAGTGGCAGGGACAGCAGGGACAGCAGGGACAGCAGGGACAGCAGGGACACGCGCTCTTCGGTCCAGCACGTTGTGGCACTTCAGCGTCTATTGCAAATCTGCATTTTTGAAAAACTGCTGGTTTTAACTGACCAGCCCCAGCCCTGGGGTCAGGCAGCTGTGGTGGGGATGTGACAGCCGCCCGCGCTGCACCACGTCCCCGGACGGCGGGACAGGCAGCAGCACATCTGTGTGTGCCAGGCCTGGCAACGGGGCTGTGCCCCTGGCAGGAGGAAGGGTGTTGTGGTCAGAACGCGACTGCTCGCGTCGGAAGTGTTTGGCTCTGTGGGACCCGGCTGCAGCCTCTGCCCCGAGTGATGCTGCTCTGGAACCCATGGCCTGGCCAGGTCTCTCCATACCCCTGAACTTTGCTGTTCTCCCATCGGAACATTTTGGGCTTGTGGTTTACCCCTCACCGCTGAATTCCCAAGTCTCATGTACCATCTGGAGTGACCCGGTTTTGATCCCTTTGCTGAGCACGGTTATTCAACAGGACAGTCATTTAACGAGGGACTCGTGTATTCAGGCAGATCAAGACGTTCTCGCTTAGCTCGATCCTCTCTCTCTGCCCTCTAAGGAAATGCTTCCCGTTCTTCATGCCCTCTGGTTTTTCTCCAGAAGCAGGTGTCCTCTTTGGGGCCCTCCTTGGCTCCTTGGATTTCTGTTGTGAGCTCAGTGGCGAGCAGTAAAGCACAAACAGTCTCTTCCTTTTGGCGAGGAATGCAGGTGTCCCCGGCTGTCCCCTGGTAAACCAGGTAGACTTTGGCAGCTCAGAGGTGGTGGAGGTGAAGGGTTAAGCCAGCCAAGGCCAGGGTTGCTAACGAGACCCATCCAAAGGAATCCAGGGACTGGGAGTTCCCTCAGGCTGTCATACTTCAGGGGGCATTTTACGGGACCAAAAAGAGGTTTTGTCCCTGTGGCGAATGTCCGTGTCCCGTATTGGAGCTCTAAAATACCGGCACATGCTGCTGGGGTGAAAGGCCCGGGATCAGTCCCTCTGCCAGACCAACGCTCCCACCCGGGACTGAAGCACGAGGCCAAGAAGGGAGGAAGGGTGCTGGAGCGACCCAGGAGGGCAACGGGCAGTTAGAGGAGAGGAGCTTGGAGCGGAGAAGGAGCGGGGAGCGAGAGGAAGGGTGCAGAAGGGAATGCGTATGAATCACAGTGTCGAGCACTCTTCGGTTTCCTCTTCTCTTGACCCATGAAAACTCTTTTTTTTTGGGGGAAGCAAACGTGTTTTACCAGGTTTGCACTGGCTTGCTGAGGCTGTGCACATGCCAGACTTTCCCAAGGAAATCACCTAAATGGGAGTAACCAGCCCGTGCCAAGTTCTGCTCAAAGCACCCCGTGCCAAATCGGGCTGTTTCTGCCCATCTCCTGCGCTCAGCTGTCCGCTGTGCCCCCCAGTGTGTAGCTGGTTCAGGACTTGGCACTCTCTTTCCTCTGGAAATCCTTCTGAGATACCAAACTGCTCCTGCCTGCTGCCGCCCGATGGGCGGGATGCTTGGAGGGTGTCTCCTGGGAAAGGCTTCCTAAAGTATAAAGTTTTAATGAAGAGTCGCCTGGTAGGAGGGCTGTATCGTCTGACACGCTTGCTAAAAACGGCTTGCTGGAAGTACCGCAGCACCAGCTTCAGGTCTTTGAGAGGCCTGGGAGGAGCGAGGGCTGTCCTGTGGCATACGGGCAGAGCTGTATGAAATCCGGAGAGGCGGGAGAGCAGGGAACCAGCATCCCTTGCAGGTACACAGGTACCTGCTAAAGCTTCAGAGAGTGAAAAAGCAGCTAGGACAGAAGCCAGCACCACCTCTTGTCTCCATGCCCAGAAACCTTGGCCCCGAACAGCCATGCCACCACCAGCACCAGCCGTTGGAACAGCAGGAGAACAAATGAGACCTAACGCTTTGGGTAAGCGACAGAGGAGGCACTGTCGGGAGAGCATCGGCAGCAGAGCCGGGTTCCCGCTGGACTGGCGGGCACATGGCAGGACACAGGACACACTGGCCAGCGCTGAGTGGCCACACCTATGCGCACGCACTCGCTCCTTCCATTTTCCTTTGTTACTCATCCTGCGGGCCCCAGCGCGGAAAACGTGAAGCTCCCTGCAACATCCCTTCCCCGTCGGATGTTGCTCACAGCGTCTGTGCCCGCAGGAAGCCAGCGGCTACCCAAAGCGACAGCAGGATCAACACCGACTCTCTGCTGCTAAAGCGGAGCTATTGTGCAGGACATCCTGGAGGGTCACGTCTGTGGGAGCCAGCATGTGTTTGGAGCAGAGTGACCCTGACTGCCACGCCGTCCTGCTGTCCCTGTGCCTGTCACCATTGCTGAAGGTGTCTTGTGCCCGCTGCCAGTGCCTGGTGCCGGTGCCTGGCCCAGTCTTGCTGCAGCAGTTTCAGCTGGGGTCTGTCCACCCGTGCCCAGGTGGCCAAGAAGGCCAACAGCATCCTGGCTTGTACCAGCACTGGTGTGGCCAGCAGAAAGAGGGAAGTGATTGTCCCCCTGTACTGGGCACTGGGGAGGCCACACCTTGAATCCTGTGTCCAGCTTTGGCCCCTCACCCCAAGAAGGACATTGAGGTGCTGAAGTGGGTTCAGAGAAGGGCAACGAAGCTGGTGAAGGGTTTAGGGAGCAAGTCTTATGAAGAGCAGCTGAGGGGCCTGGGGGGGTTGAGCCTGGAGAGGAGGCTCAGGGGAGACTTGGCTCTTGACAAGTCCCTGACAGGAGGTTGGAGAAAGGCGGGGGCGGTTGTCGGTCTCTTCTCCCCAGAAACAAGTGACAGGACAAGAGGAAACGGCCTCTAGTTGTTCCAGGGGAGGTTGAGGTTGTCCCTGAGGAACCGTTTCTTCCCCGTTGGGGTTGTCCATCCCTGTCCCAGGCTGCCCAGGGCAGTGGTGGAGTGCCCACCCCTGGAGGGGTTTCCCAGCCGTGTGGAGGTGGTGCTGAGGGACAGGGGTCAGTGGGAACCTGGCGGGGCTGGGGAACGGGGGGACTCAATGGGCTTAAAGGGCTTTTCCAGCCAAATGATCCTGTGACCTTCAGAGGCCGTCTGCATCCACTGGAGAGTGCGGCGTTCTGAAACCTCCCGGTTTGGGTTGGGGCATGGCGCTGAGTGGGGAATCCCAGCATGGGGATGCTGTGACCTGCTGGTGGGTGCAGTCCCCTGAGAGGAAAGCAGGAGACAGAGCCCCGAGGCGCCAGCATGTGTGACCCAGCAAAGCGCTTGAACTAAAGCAGAAGGCACCTCCATCTTGCCTGCTAATAGGATCCGTCTTGCCCCGTCCCTGGCCTTACACCCTGGTCCATTGCCCAGGAGCAGCGCTCAACCCACAGGCAGGGGTTGCTGCTCCTCAGCCCACCCTGCCTGATCCTTCTGAAGAGCTGCTTTCCCTCTGTGAGGGGCATGAGCTTGCTTCATGGCACCATGCTGGGCCAGGTCCCCTTCCAGCCTAGGCCCTGCATGCGGTCCTCACTTTGACTGGCAGCGTCCTTGCTGAGCCCATTCTGCCTGGAGCAGCAGTGGCTAATCCAGACCTTGGAGAAAGGACTTTCTTAACCTACTTAGCTGTGAAGGCACGCACTCCTCGGGGGCATCCCTGGAGGCGGCTGCCTGGGAAGGCTCCTGGCTGTTGGGGACATCCCTCAGGAGCGCTCCAAGGAGGGACCTCAAGGACATGCAGGCGTTATTTCAGGACACCAGTCCGGGAGCAGGTAGGGCATGTTGGTCCTCTGGACACCCTGTCCCGGGTCTGGCAGGGACAGCTCCGAGCCGTTCCCAGCGCAGCAGCCTCTCTTCCGCTACAGCACATGTCCCACAGCTCCAGTGGTATTCGGGGAGTTGCCCCCGTTGTGCAGCATGTCCCCAGGTTCCCCGAACCACCGCTGTCTGGGGAGGAGAGCAGCCCTCTTGCCAGGCCCGTGCCGGTGCAGCGAGCTCGGCTCCTACCTGTGGGACGCCCCGCACCAGCCTCACGCCAGCTCCGTCCCCGGAGCAGCCGTGATGCCCCGCTCCACACCTGCCCATCCCCAACAGCTGGTACCCGACCGCGGGGCCATGGCACCTCCTCGCTTTGCCGTAGCAGAGTCCCTTCCCATGGGCAGCATTGGGTGTTGCAGGGTTCCCGGTTCCCCTCCGCTGCCAGGGTTTTCCTCGGCCAGCCCACCCTGCCCCAGGTGAACACAAACGCACCTTTGCCAGCCATAGTGGCGCCCAGCAGATGCCAGGACATCCTTCCGATGGCTGGGCATTGCAAGAGGTGGTCTGTGAGCCGCCAGCCCCTTGGCTGTTTTTATAAACCTCCGTGTTTTCAGGACTTCTTGCCCCAGTGTTGGATTTCACCCTCCCAGAAGCCCTCGCTCAGAGCCTAAACCAGCATCCAGGCCTTACAACAGCTGGATGTCCCCTTATCTTACATATACTTCTTCTGTCCCCCGGCTGTCCCCACGTCGTGCTGTCCCCACGGCAGAAGTCAACAAGCATGTTCCTGCCTTGCCTGATGGTCTGGCCTCCATTCCCCATCACCTCTTCCAGGGGCACGTCTGCTCCTCCGGAGCAAAGGCCCTTGCAGCGATAAACGCCCTCCCTCCTCCCGGCGTCCTTTGAAGTGCTGTCCTTCCCTGCTGCAAGGCCGAGGGGCGCAGCGTGGAGGCTGCCTGGCCATGGTGGCTTCACCAGCCTGTCGCTCTGAGCTGGGCTCGGGGCTCTGCTGAGTCGGTCGCTTTGTCCTGCTGGCGCATGGAGCAGAGTTTTGGGGGCTGGTTTTAGGCTCCATGGTCTGGAGCAGAGATCAGGCTCCTGAGCAGCCAGCAGCGCCTGTGCCCCCACCTCCCTCCCCAGACTGAGCACCCGCAGCCGAAGGGCTGAGCTGGGGGAGCCCCGCAGCGCGTCCCTTGCCTGGGAGGGGTGCGGACCCTAGTGGCTTGGGGATGATCCCCTCTGTCCTGCCCCAAGGACTGGTGGTGAGCAGCAGCGTCTCGGCATGAATCCTGCCCAAAGCCACCAAACCCGTTTGCTTGACATGGGGAGCGGCAGCGCCCGGGCGGCGGCGTGTCCCCTCCCCATGGCAGTGGCACAAGGAGAGGCTCGTTCTGTGCCACCCAAGCATGGGCGAGGGCTGGCTCCTGGCTCAAGCACCCCTTGAGCAGCGAGGTGGCCGGAGAAGCAGCGGTGGGAGGGACAGGGGTGGGGAGGAGAAGGGAAAAGCGAGCGTGTTTGTGGCTGCTTTCCACAGCGGGAGCTGCCGAGCTGAGCTTCGGTGATGGGAAAATGTCGGTCGCAGGGCTGGTGCAGTGAGGTCCCAGTGCCCGAGGGAGCTGCTGCCCCGGGCTGGGCAGTGGAGCAGGGTGGGGATGGCACCGGGGGGCACCTTTCATGCCGAGGGAGAGGGGGCCGGACGCACAGCGCTGCCTTGTCCAGCCGAGCCTGCCTGCAACACGCATTGTGTCCAGCCGTGCCAGATGTGTGGCTGGGCGCAGGCTCTGGTCGAAGGCAGGGACCCGGGGAGGGAGCAGGAGGGTGGGCACTGTCTGGGACATAACGAGGTTTGCATTAACGAAGGAAGACAGGAAATAGGGTGCCTTAACTGGCCACCGGCCAGTCCTGCTGCTCCACGGCCCCCAGCAACAGTTCTTTCTCCTTTCTTACACATCTTGGAGGCGATCGGCCAGGCGGGACCTGGAGAAAACGGGCTTCGTGCTCCAGCCATGTGAGTGGGGTGGCTGGGGCCGCTCCCACTGCTCACTGCCCGGTCGAGGGTGCGGGAGCCCCGGGGTGCTGCTTGCTTGCTCCTGATGAATGTGACGCTGCCGCCCAGCTATGGCCCCCCACGGGGCCCCTGTTCCCACTGGGTCTCTCTAATTTGTATGAAGTATCCCTTCCTCGCAGGCTTTCCTCCTCCCCTTCTTCCCCCTTCTCGTCTCTTTTGTGAGTGAATAATTTATGGCACTTTTCATCTTCCTGGCTGTTGTTCCAGGCAGGCGGCGGTGGGATGCTCCGCACCCTCCTGACAGCCGCTCCCCGGCAGGGTGTGCGGCTCCGGGCTCGAAACGGAAAAGGTTTTCCCCTCCCGGTAGCGACGGGGAGTCGCAGGTGGGAGCAGCAACCTCTGCCTTCACCCCACCGGCCATGGGCAGGCAGAGCCTTGGCTGGCAGCTCCATGGAGGTCCACGGGGGACCAAGGGTTGCTGGTGGGACCTGCCGGTGGCCGCAGCGCCCGAGGCCGTGCGGGCAGACGCAGGCAGTGGCTGAGGGGCGGCCGTCCCGGTGCCGGCTGGGACTCCTGCCGCGGCGGGGCGCGGGCAGGGCCGGGCGGCCCCCAGCCCACCGCGTGGTGCGGGGCTGCGGCGAGGTTTCCGTGGGCCGCTGGCTCTTACATAAGCTCATTGTTTTCTGAGTCAAAAGAGGTTTTGTCTCGGCTCTGGAGATGTGACAGGAGGAGGAACAATTTGCCCCATTCATCTTTAACTCTGCTTTGGGGAGCGGTGCGGTGGCCTTCGCCGACAGAGACGTTAAAGCCAACCACTTCCCCGCGGTAAAACCTCCCGGGGAGCAGGTGTTGGAAATCGCCCCTTCCCCTCCTGATCTCCGCAAATCCAGCGCCACAGAAATCAAGGATAATCCAGCAGCCTCTTCGAAATGAAAACGCTGAGCCCTGATTAATTCATTTAATAAGTGACTGATCCCCGCCTCCCCCAGCACCGCGGCCCAAGGAGCCATTTTGCTTCTCGCTCTCCGGCGCTGGGCACCACCGGGGAGATGCCGAGGCCGCAGCAGAGGCACGAGGCGGCTTCCCCGCGGCCTCCTCGCCGGCCTCGCCACTCGCCCGGCCACGGCCGGGCCTCCACGGTGGGGCCGAGGAGGGCAGCGCTCCGGGGGCCTCGGGGCCCGGCTGCCTCCGTCGGCCTTGCCAGCATCCCCCGTGCGGGGCCGGGGTCTCCTCCACCTCCAGCGCGCCGAGCCCCGGCTCAGGGGATTAAACAGGAGAATGAAATAGTCCGTTTTCCAACTGAAAGATCAAACCGGTTAGAAGTGACATTGTTTTTACGGTTCCATCTGCTTCAATTAGGGCGCGGGGGTGGAGCAGGGGGGCTCCCAATTATCCTCATTAGAGGGGCTCCTGGTGCAGCCAAGCTCCAGCCGCCAGCGAGGAGCTCACCAGGCTCGTGCTGGTTGATAATGAATATATTCATGGCTGCGCGGCCGGGCTGGGCTCGCCGGCTGCCGCCGGAGCCCTGCGCGGTACGTGGGGTTTGGGCGCTCGCTGGGAACCCGCAGCAAAACCTCTCCAGGCTTGGAAGTTTGGTGGGTTTTACCGGATCGCCGGTCCTCCGGGAGCGCAGCCGGCACGGCCCCACCACGGCTGCCGTCGGCAGAGCAGGAGCCTAAACCCGCTCCCAGCGCCCACGGCGGGAGGGCTGCTGCTCCCTCTGCCCCCGTCCCCTCCGCTGTGGGCTGAGGCCGTTCCCGTTCAGGACTGGCGCAATCTGAATGTGCGGCCGTTTCTCTGCCCACAATTCTGAGATTAATCCACCACTTTATATTCTGAGCTTCTGGGAGAGCACAACCTGTAAAAACATACAAATAAGAACATCGTCTGTGGCTGGTGGCTTTACAGAGCTTGTTGTTTACTTCCCTTCATCCTTGGTTTTGAAGTAAATTGGGCTTTCAGTAGCTGCTGGTCCCAAATGTTAAATCCCCATTTTATTTCCTCATTCCCCCTGGGCAGGTTCCTAAACTCACCTTCCTCTTCGTTTTCCGTGCTTTGGCTGCAGCAAACCCAAGGTTGGTGAACACAGCGGAGTTTTCAGCTGCCATGTGTGTTTTGTGACATTGAGAATTCGAGGGGTCCGGAGCTCACCCCCAGCATCCTGCCCAGGGTGAGCAGCCAGTGCGGGACTGGCACTGCTGACGGGGACGGGAGCTGCAGGGACCCGGGTCAGAGCTGGGAGCTGTGGGGAGGCTGGAGGTGGGTGGGCAAGGACAGAGTGGGATGCCCAGGGCAGAGTGGGGGTGCTTAAGGCAGATTTGGGGTGCTCAGAGCAGGTTGATGATGCTCAGAGTGATGCAGGGATGTCCAGAGCAGGTTGGGGATGCTCAGGGCACCTGCAGTCTTCTCCCAGGTGCCGCCTCTTTTGGTGCCTTTTGCCTGGCAGGGCTTTCATGGCCTGGAGGACCCTCAGCCCCTGCTCTGTGCAGGCAGCTGTACCAGGGGCTGCCTCTGCCCCGAGGAGCAGGCAGGAGGCCCCTGCCATTGGCCCACGCACGGGTGCTGATTGGCCCCGCGATGCTGTTGCTGTGGTTGTGCCCAGGTTGACAGTGGGGCCTGGCATGCGGCTCGTGCCTCCGTGCATGGGAATAATTCTGCTTAATCCTTCCGAGAGGCATCGCTGGATGAGGCTGGAGCCTCCCTCTGGGAGCCCTGTCTCGCCTGGCTCAGAGAGCAGAGCAGGGGGAGGGATGGCCGCCATCCCAGGGCAGGGCACCCGGCCACCTGCCCGCTGCGGCACGGGGCCGTGGCTGAGGCAGCACCGCTCCTGCACCCGCTCCGAGGGTACAGAGTGATGGTGGTGGGTCTGCGTGCATGGGGCAGAGGGGCAGCAGCCCAGACGGGGCAGAGAATGTCAGGAGCAGGAGCTGCTGCCGTGCTGGAGGGCGAAACCAGCCCCCGGTGCCCAGGGACAGGAGGGGTGCGGACACGCTGCTGCTGTGGTCCATCGTCTGCCAGAGCCCAGCTGCCCTGGCATGGGGACAGGAGACCAGAGCCAGCCCCGGGGGTGGCTCGCGGGGTGCCCCAGGGCAGTGCTGGCTGCTGAGCTCCCCCAGAGCCCCTCACTCCCACAGCGCTCGTGCTTCTGCCTGGAGCCAGCCCCGTGCTGGAAAGGGTGACGCCTGCCACCAGCCCGGAGTGCCCGGCACATAAACAGCACCCCGGGGATTAGGTCAGCTCTGGTCATCGCTCAGACGAATAAGTGGATCAGCGCAAGGGAAAGGAGGGGGAGGGAGCTCTGCCGAGTGGGGAGCTTGAGTGGGGACCTTTAGTTTAGGGGCTCATGGGGCCAGGAGTGGCCTTGGCGCAGGCACGAGGCCGGGCAGCGAGCGAGGCGGCTGGGGGCACGCGGCAGCAGCCCCGGCTGGCCCCCACTGTCGGCTTGGATGCCCGAGTGTTCTCAAGTCTGTTTATTTTAAGGGAGACAAAGTCCTGGGCTGCTGCAGGGTCACCAGAGCACTCGCCGAGCCGCTCATTAAAGTTTCCCGTGGGTGTCGGCGGGAGGAGGAGGAGGAGGAGGAGGTGGGTGGGTGGCAGCAGCCGGGCACCGTCCCTCCACCCCGCACCTGCACACCTTTGGACCTGGCGCCCATGTGCCGGGAGCTGTCAGCGCGGTGCCAGGGCCGCCCCGCAGCGCGTCCCCATTGTCCTGCGGCGCGGATCGGTGAGGGGACCGCCATCTGCTCCTCGCTGCCGGCAGCTTCTTTGTTCGCCGCCCAGCGCACGCTCGCTCAGGAAGCGGCTCCCCACGTGCTTCGCCCTTTCCCTCTCGCGGAGGCACCTAATGAAATAAAGGATTTACTGCAGCACGGGGGAGGGAAGGGGAAACGGGCTGAGCAGTTCGAAAATGTCGTGCTTGGCTGCGGGGCTGGGCTCTCTGGCCGGGTGCAGGCAGGGCCGGGTACCGGCAGCGCTGGGCACGGGCAGGGCCAGGCTCTGTGCCGCAGCCGGGCTGTTCTTGGGAGCAGCACAAGGCTGGTGTGGCTGAGCCATGCGTGGGCAGAGGGACGGTGCCAGGGAGTGTGAACGTAACCAGGACCGAGCAGGAGACGGGCTGTGCACCGGCACCACCATGGCCGAGCCCCCATCTCCACCTGTTTGGGTGGTGGGGGAAAGGGGCGGCTACGGGGATGGCGCTGTGTGGAAACGGAAGCAGGAGTGTCCACATAGGGTGTAGGATGTCACTTGGGCTTTGAGTGGGACGGGAGGGACGTGGTGCAGCCCCTACCTGCTCCCCAAGGAGCCTTGCCAGGTGGCGTGCCCGCTGCCAGCAGAGCTCCTAATGCTGCTGCCAGGCAGCACAGAGCCGGGCTTTTCCCAGCCACAGGAGCCTGTCCTCGTGTGCCATCCCCACACCCCGGCACTCTGCGGAGCAGCATGTTCCCAAGCTGCCGGCACTGGAGCTCATTGCCTCCCACCCCACCCAGCCCCAAACTGGGCCAGGAGGACGGAGCTGGGAGGTGAGGGACCCAGCAGGGAGAGGCAATGCCCCTTTCTCCTCCCTGCAATGCAAACAGAAACCGAAAAGGACCAAATTCCAAAGTTCTTATTCAAGCCCAGGCGCTGCGGCCCGGGTGGAGG
The DNA here is from genome assembly GCA_009769605.1 of Bucorvus abyssinicus. NCBI lineage: Eukaryota > Metazoa > Chordata > Aves > Bucerotiformes > Bucorvidae > Bucorvus > Bucorvus abyssinicus. Next base: position 917,544 of record CM020047.1, read on the forward strand.
CGTGGGGACCGTCACCTGCCGGAGGGATGGGTGGCCCTGGGCAGGACGGGTGGCCCTGGGCGTGGGACATGGCCACATCTGCTGTGCTTGGAGGGACAAGGGCTGGAGCCCTGCGACGATGGCCCTGTAGCTGTGGGCCCCGGCATCTGCACCTCCGCTGCCCATCCCAGGGCCCGCAGCGCATCTCAGGGAGGTGGTCGCAGGGTGCCACGGGGGTGACCACACGTCCTTCCTTGCAGATGACTCCTCATCAGAGAGCTGCAGCGGGAATGGCTCCTCCACCCTGAACCCCTCCACCTCCAGCAGCACGCAGGGTGACAGCGCCTTCCCCGAGATGAACGGCAATGGCACCGCTGCTCCCATGGACTTCACCGCCTCTGCCGACGACCAGCCCATCAACCTCTGCGACAAACTGGCGCCTGCCCACATCACCCCTTCGTACCAGTCGGACGGCTGCAGCGCCGACGGGCTCCGCAGCAGGGTCAAGTACGCGGTGAAGACCACGGCTGAGGTACGGCCCGGGCTGGGCCAGGGCTGGGCGAGATGGGTCGGTCGCATGTCCCTGGTCGGAGCTGGGCACCGGCTGGGAGCAGCTGCATGTGAGAGGCCAGAGACCAGGCAGGGACAGGGCTCCTGGCAGGGAAGGCATGTTGTGGGGACAGCAGGGCTGGGAACCTTTCCCTTGCGGAGAGGGATGGACAGAGAGCGCCGTGCTGGTGTTCATCTCCCCAGGTTGTAGGGGGGCATCGGAAAAGAGGACAGAAGTGGTGAGCCAGGGGGAAACGGAGAAAGCTGTTTCCCTGTGACCCTGGGCAGGGGCGAGGGCTGCTGGCAGTAACCCCCGTCTCCTCTCAGTCCCCTCCGTACAGCTCCGGCAGCTACGACTCCATCAAGACAGAGGTCAGCGGCTGCCCCGAGGACCTGACCGTTGGCAGGGCCCCCACCGCCGACGAAGATGATGACGACCACGATGACCACGAAGACAATGACAAGATCAATGACTCAGAGGGGATGGACCCGGAGAGGCTAAAGGCCTTCAATGTAAGGAGGGTGCCGTGGGGAGGGTGAGCCCACCTGACTCCCATGCCGATGTTTCCCACCATCTGCCTTCTCCTTCGCAGATGTTTGTGCGCCTTTTCGTGGACGAGAACCTGGACCGGATGGTTCCCATCTCCAAGCAGCCCAAGGAGAAGATCCAGGCCATCATCGAGTCCTGCAGCCGGCAGTTCCCTGAGTTCCAGGAGCGGGCACGGAAGCGCATCCGCACCTACCTCAAGTCCTGCCGTCGCATGAAGAAGAACGGGATGGAGATGGTGAGCAGCCACCCCACTGCCCTGCCACTCACCGCCGCTCCGGGGCAGCAGGTCCCTGAGCACCTTCTCTGCTTGTGTCCCCGCAGACCAGGCCCACGCCACCGCACCTGACCTCGGCCATGGCGGAGAACATCCTGGCCGCCGCCTGCGAGAGCGAAACACGGAAAGCAGCCAAGAGGATGCGGCTGGAGATCTACCAGACCTCCCAGGTACGACGCCTGCAGCCGGGGCAGGGTGAGGGACGGAGCCAACAGAGGCCCACGGTGGGGTGGGGCGAAGCAGAGACGTCTCTGAGCAATTTGGCAAAGCATTTTCAAAAGCCTTTTTAGAAGTCAGTGGGCTGCAGAACGTGGTGTGTCCTGAGACTCAGGCCAGTGGGGATGGTCTGGGCTGGCCATGCCACAGCTGTGAGAGACCCACTGTCCCCACACCATCCTCCCACGTGCCACAGGGGACAGCTGAGTTCCTCACTGGAGTGTCTGTGTTTCCCCCATGCAGGACGAACCAATCGCTCTGGACAAGCAGCACTCCAGAGACTCCACAGCCATCACCCACTCCTCCTACTCACTGCCAGCTTCGTCTTACTCCCAAGACCCGGTCTACATCAATGGAAGCCTGAACTACAGCTACCGTGGCTACGGGTCACTGGGGGGTAACCTGCAGCCACCCGCCTCCCTCCAGACGGGCAACCACAGTAATGGTAAGTGGCCGTGGGCTCCCTGGCATCCCGGTCGCTGTTGGGGAGGCAGAGGCCGCTCCCATAGCTCACGCCAAGCCCAGTCACGGCAACACCTCTGCCACCACGCAGGGCTGCTCCACAAGGCCCTCTCCTGCCCCTCTGCCTGGTGGCTCAGCTTGCCTCATCGGCGGGCGGTTAATTGTTGAACTGAACTCAGCAGGGCCGTTCGGGTGGCACTGGCTGAGGGAAGGAGTGTCACTTAAAAAAAAAAAGAGAATCTCTACCAGCTATTAATTATTAACAGGAGCGGGCGCCTATCGCTGCCCTGATCTCGTGGCTGGTATGAGCCATTCCTTTCCTGCGCCCACTGCTCTTGGAGACGGGGATGGGGATGGGGACAGGGCTGGTGAAGTCCGGGGGCTCTGCTGCAGAGTCTGGGCACAGCCAGCTCCTGCTGCAGGTCAGGAGCGTGTCGAGGGGCTGGGGGCCGCGTGGGAAAGCGCAGGAAAGGCTTGAGGGTTCAGCTGAGTTAGAAGCGAGTGAGCAGAGCGGAGTAGCCTGGGGCCGAGCAGGGCTCTTGGGGCAGTGCCATGGTGGTACCTGGTGACTCCCTGGCACCCGGGTGAGAAGTGTGGGATGGGGCAAAGCTTCTCCCCTTGGGCAGCAGCCCGCTGGCTTTGCCCTCCCAGTAGCTGTGGCAGGAGGGGCTGGAGCCCACATGAGTTCTTGTCTGGTCCTTTGGTCCTCAGCTGGTCCTTAGGCAATCTCTGAGCTGCCTTCGCCTGTCCTGGTGTGCTCTGGGCTCCTGCCCTGTCCCTGCCCGCCCCGAGGGGAGCGAGGCTTTGGGGGGATGTGATTTCCGGAGCCCTGAGAGATGCCTGTCTGGGATTAACTCTTATCATCCCTTCCTAATGCTTCTTAACCCTGAATAAAGATCCCGCCCCGGCCTCCAGCTGCTGAGACCTAATCCTTGCAGCCAGGCGGAGGCAGCTATGGTTCCTCCCCCGCGCTGCCAGCACCCTCCTCTCACCCGGCCCAGCCCAGCCACGAGCGCTGGCTCCATGACAAGAGGCAGCAAACCTGCAGGACCGTCTCAGCGCAGCCCCGGTGACCACGGGCTCAGGAGGAGCTCGCAGCAGCACCTGCTTCTTTCAAACGGAGTTTTAAACCTCTGCTTCACAATTATTTTTACCCCCACCCAAGCTCTTGCCCAGTCCTTTAGAGGTGCTGTCGTGGTGCTGGCAAGGAGCACTCCAAGGAGCTGCACCTTTTTCCCTGAGCAGAGGCCTGCAGGGGTTTGCTGCACAGAAGCGTCTTCCCCCTCCATCCCCCACCTAAGGCGATTCTGGCTCAAACCCCCTCCCAGCTCCTTCCCCCTTGGTGAGCCGGGAATTGGGCTCCGTTTACTGCTGCCTTTTCTGTCCAGTGCAATTGCTTTCGCATGAGAGCCTCCTCCTCCTTCTCCTCCACCTCCTCCTCCGCCTCCTCCTCCTCCTCCTCCTCCTCCTGCCCTTCGCAGCACACCTGGGCTGGTGCCACCCCTCCCGCAGCACTGGCTGCCCCAGCATTGCTTTCCTGGGCTGCTTCCCTGCCCAGCCGGGGCGACACGCTCCCCTCCCTGCTGCCCCTCACCAGTGGGACTCCCCTGCTCTGGGGGGCTGCTGAACTCTCCCTCCTGGTTTGCAACCGCTGCAGCGCCCGCTCGCTGCTCGGTGTCTCAGGGTTGCGTCAGGCACCCAGCAGGAGCTCAGCCCTCCTGGAGCCTTTCTCCAGCTCCATCAGTCCAGCCCGCAGCCGGGGGATTAACCAGTTCCGTGTCTTCTCTTCCTCCTCACCGCGGGCTGAGCCTCTCCTGCCTCCTCTCCCCAGCTAGCACCACACCTCCAGCACCCTTATTTCCTCTTCTCTTTCCAGTTGAGTGTCTGGTTCTTGCACTTTGTTTGGCTTCTTTTACGTAGTCCAACATGAAGCTAAATCCATTTTCCCTGCCTTTACCTGGCTGTGTCCCTCCTCAGGCTGTGACCCAGCCGAAGTCTGCCGCGCGCAGCCCCCCAGACCTGGACACGCGTGCGCCTGGCGGTACGTGCAGAGCAGTGCTGACAGCGATCCCCCGCCTCAGAGACCAGGATCCTTCCGTGGCTTTTTGCAGACCTGTAGTGACACGGGGCGGGTTGTGAGCTGGGGCAGCCACATGTTCCGTTCCACAGAGGACAGACGGATGTACACGGCCCAAAATCTCACGCAGTGGAGGTGGAGCAGAGAGGGACTCAGGAGAAAAAATCATCCCTGCCTGTCAGGCAGGTCATGAATTCTGCAGGACTTCATTTCATTCCCGGGCAAAGCCACAGAAACATGCAGCCTCATAGAGACCATTTACCCCTCCCCAAACGTTCTGCCTACAGCTGAGCGCGTAACTGCGCTGGTGGCCGGGGCAGGGCCAGCCTTGGCCCGACGCGGGCCGGACACAGACACCGTGACTTACCCAGCCCTGAGCCAGGGAAATTCCCCCTGCAGGACGTTACTCGCCTCCTGCGGAGGAAAAGCCAGAACCTGTGATGGTGATGGGCAGGTCCCCTCGGGCGCTGGTTTAGCTCCTGGCAGTGCGGCCACAGACTCTGCCATCGCAGCGTGGCTGGGACAGGCTCCAGGACGGGATTTGTGTCATGTTGATGCTGACAGCTCTTTCCTTGTGGCTGTTGCAGAGGCAGTGACTTGCCCAGACAGAGCTGGGGCTTCTCACCTTGGCCGGGGCACCGCGTTCTGCCAGGACCTTCGTGCCGGTGCAGAGGTCCCGGAGCAGTGGCTCTGCCGGGGATCTTGTCACGGCGGATCAGACATGGGCAAGACCTGAGCTTCCCTCTCGCTTTTCCTTGGCAGGTCCGACCGATCTCAGCATGAAAGGTGGGGCCTCCAGCACGGCCCCCTCCAACAGCACCAGCAGGGGAATGCAGGCTGCCCAGCTCAGCCCCACGGAGATCAGCGCCGTGCGGCAGCTCATTGCCGGCTACCGAGAGTCAGCGGCGTTTCTGCTCCGCTCTGCAGACGAACTGGAAAACCTCATTTTACAGCAGAACTGACTCCCTGCATCTGCATCGCTCCTCTGTCGAGAAGACAATTTATACCTGCTAGAAAGAGGCTCCCAGCGATGTCCTGCTCAGGACCGCCACCGTCCTCCCGTGAAGCGGCGGGTACACGTAGTTTTAGAAGGTGGAATCCAAAAGACCTGTTTTCTTTTACACTCCAAGCACCTGGGACTTCAGGCACAAGGACGCGTTTCTGAACCGAACCAACAGCCGTGCGCCCGGCCGACCCAACGGCACACCCGCGGCTTGGAAGGATGTGGGACTTTGACGGGCAGAAGGGAGCCTGGGGAGGTTTGGGGCTGCAGATGTACTTAGAATAACCTTTGTGGACCCAAATGTTAGATTCCCGTCCCCAGATAATTTCCAAGTCTTAGGTGAGCTGAATCACATATTTATTGAGAAATGGACCCTCCTCCCCCCTTAGTAATTTATTTTTCTGAAAATGGATTCTTTTGCGTTTGTACAGATTGCCGGGTTTTTGTCTGTCTGATCGGAAGGAATTGATTCCTGTGAAATAACACATTCCATATCACTACACTACTAATTTCCAGGCAGCGTTGCCTGTGTCTCTGGGGAGCCCTGGCCCACAGGGATTGCATCCAGCCCCGGCCTGGGGGCTGCGCAGCCGCCCGTACGCGCCGGTGGCAGCCGAACAACGGAGCAGCAAGCGGCCGGCTTAGACCTTGGCTCTAGGCGGTCCCGTAGCGGCGGCGGGGTCCCAGTCTCCCGCAGAGACTTGGCGAGCTCCGCAGACCTCGGGCTGGAAGGACGCCTCGCACTCATTACAGATCAGAGGAGGAAGGAAGGAAACACCTGAGAAACCCCATCCTGCGGTCACCATCCGTTCTCTACCTCACACTCCATTGTGGGCTTCTTCCAGGGCTGGCCAAGCCGGTCCTGGGGGGTGGTGAGTGTCGCAGACGCGTGGATCGTGCCAAGGAGGCTGGAACCCACCCAGCAGATCCAGCGGATCTGTGGGATCCTGCTGCTGGGCGGCTGCTCGCTCCAGGCCCTGGGCAACCCGCCCGAGGGCAGCACCAGGAGAATAAACCGTGCAGGAGCCGCACGGGGGTGACAAAGGCGAGTGCTGGGTCCCTGCCTGGGGAGCGAGCTCGGTGGGGCCGCTCGCGGAGACGGGCACCATTCAGCAGCAGAACTGAGTGAGTCCTCTGCGGGGCCCAGGAGCCTCCCCCCTCCCTGCTCACAGTCCTGGAACAAGCCCACAATTCCCAAAGTGTGGAAAAACCGTGGTCACTGCCCATTCCGCCCCGTCACCACCCCCCTGCCCCTAAGAATGCACTTCGTTTTGCTCAGTGCAATACTACCAGTGCTGCTAAACCCAGGGACATCGCTCGGGCTGGGCGCCACTGAGCTGAGCCAGGCGATGCCACGTGCTGGAGCCCCGCAGAGCAGCAGGGCCCGGCTGCCGGGGACCCCCGCTCCTCCTCACACCCCGCGCCGGCGCAGCTGCCCCCACCCGGGCTGGGGTCCTTGCCACCAGAATCCATTTGAGAAGTGTAAACCCTGTGGGCTGGGTTTGAAGAACCCGCCGTGGGCTCAGTTTAAGGGTAGATGCTTTGTCTCTTTGGAACCAGCTTTGTTCTGCTTTTTCGGCCACTCTGCGCCGGAGAATGGAGGCGGCTGCTCCGTGGGGGCTGAGGCTGCGGCGCGGGCTCACGCTCGGTGGCACCGGCCGGTCCCAGCCAGGAGCAGACCCGGGCAGTTTCCTCGGTAGCCGTTATACCCAATTGTGCTCCCCACGCACTGGAAGAGAAGCAACACCTCGACCCTGCTCTTAGCCCAGGAAGAGCCGGCGGCTCCTGCGGGCCGGCTGGCCTGGCCCGGCTCGGAAGGGATGAACCGTTGCAGTGACTGTTTTCCCCAAACTCTCAACTTCCCGTAGCATTTGGAGAGAAGGGAGCTGCGCCCCAGCCGGTGGGTGCCTCGGGGGGTCCGTGCAGAGGTGAGGTCGTGGCTCAGAGTGGAGCCGATGCTGGAGCCGGGAGCATCGCTGGGGCGGAGCCCCCGTCCCCTCCCAGAGAGCGGGGTGGGGGCCGCCGGCCCCCCGAGCCAGGGTTCAGACTCGCGCGTTCCCCAGCACTTCCCGAGCCTGCTGGGTTCGTCCTCTGCATCCTCCTATACTTGGAATTTATGTAAATATTTATTTTTGTGTGAATACCATGAAGTAACAAACCTTTGACAAAATCTGTAACTGCAGCCATTTGTGAAGGGCGCAAGGCGCAGGCGGGCGCGGCAGAGACAATCGCTGTCCCGGGGCGCTCTCCCAGCCGGTGCCTCCCCGGGCAGAGGCCACCGAGGACGTTCAGCCATAACCCGCCACCCAGGTCAGTGCCAGCGAGCGGCCGGGGGGCTCGCGGGCACCGCACCGCCAGCCACAGCCTGGGCAGGGGGTGGTTCAGGCGCGGTTTAGCCGGCGTTCCCGCATGCCCCCAGACCCGGCTGAGCGCGTGTCGGAGGTTAGTGGCTCTTACACTTGCTCAAACTGCTGTAGAGGCCGGAGGAGGCTCGTGGTAGATGGTAGACGGTTTCCTGTCCTGGCGGTGGTGTCATGGGGGTACAGACTCGGTTCCCAAAGCCCCGGTGACGCTTCAGCTGTGACGCGTTGTGAAACAAACAGGATTGACCATGAATTCAGTCAGGGATCTTCTTCTTTTTCATTTCTTCATATGTTCTTGGTGAGCCGCAGCTTGGGGGCCTCTTTGGCGCGAGCCCCGCAGACATCTCGGTGCCCTTCGGCTGGTCCGTGCTCGGCCGCGGCTCCGTGGTGCCCCAGGACTGTCTCACAGCCGCATCCCCGCGCTGTCCCCAGGCAGGACGGGGTCAGGAATCACTGGGCCGGGCTCTCAGCGAGGAGGAACGAGCAGGAGCAGAATCCCCCGGCTTCCCAGAGCTCCGGAGAGGGGGAAGGAGAAGGCTGGGTTAGCAAATGGTCTGGAGGTTCTTGGTTCTGTTTAAGAAAAGCCGATCACTGGTCGAGAAAATAGATATTTTTTCCTTTTTAATTTAATTTAATTTAATTTTAAGCACAACCACCCTGCCCTGGATGTGCGGTTCCCATGACGGTGGTCCTACGTGGGAGAGCGTGCCCGGGATTGCGAGCAGACGAAACTTGTACCTCCCCGGTCCAAAGGGCCACTTCCCTCCCACCAGTGGCCGCCGGATTTAGTACCAGTTCATGGAAAAAAAAAAATGCTGCTTTGAACTCAGAGGGTTGATATACTTTTGATTTGTAATTTTTTGTAAAACTTTTTACAAGGTAGCATAGCGTTTCACCAGAAACCAACTACAATCCGTCCATGGTCTGATTTTTATATGATTTAGTGGTGCTTTAGGAACTTCTGTTGGGTTGTTGGGAGCCGCACGGCTCAGCTCTTCGCCTGTATCTACCTAAGACCAATGTGAACCTTTGTATTTTCGCTCCCGATTTTGGACTCAGTGAAGTGTACTGTTTACATGTACAGACCCCCCGGCCCCCGCGGGTCCTGAAGAGGAAGCTGCACCTCACCTGCCTCGTCTGCTTATCTGAGCCACCACTTCTCGCCCCACCGACAGCCGCCCCTTCCCCAGGGAGACCCCGGCGCAGCCCAGCACCCCATCAGCGAGTCGGGGTCTTGCACAAGCCGATGTAGGGATCGGCCGCGGCTCGGACCGCGAGCCGCCCCCGAGCTCGGGCCAGCGGGCGGGCAGAGCCGGGCGCCCGAGGCGGGGGCGGACGCTGCCGAGCCCAGCGGAGGGCTCAGACCGTGCGGAGGAGCGCGCGGGCTGGGGGCTCGCGAGGAAGCGGGGTGGGAGACCCTCATCCGCAGGACTGGGAGCGTGCTTTAGCGAACCGGGTGGAACGGCCCGACCGGCCGCCAGGTCCGGGCTGAGGTGGGAGCGGGGGGCTCCGAGACGAAGCAGAACATGCTCTTGGGGAGGCAGGAAGCAAACGGCACTTAGCACAGCTCCGGAGTGACACTTTATTGCTTGACCGACTCCTTTGGGACTGGCGTTTTTGCGACGGGCACCTATGCAACTCCACGTGGCTCTTAAGCAGATGAGCACTTCCTCCTCACCGAGCTTGATACGAGTTCTTTGTGTTATATACTGTGGATTTTTCAGTAAATGTGGCTTAATATTTTAATTCTTAGGACGTGTGTCTGGTCTATATGTGATGCAACTTAATTCTGTTCTGTTTGTGGAATGATTAGCACAGGCCAACTCCCTGCTCCCCTCACTTAACGAAGACCAATGAGCTGTTAATCGAGCTGTTCTCTCCATGGTATTACCTGCTAAATGCACTGATTTCATAACGATGTGGAATCCTTTTTTTTTCTTTCGAATCTGTATATCATATATAAGACTGAATCTACTTAATAAACACTGTATAACAAGAAGGGCTTTTCTCCTGCACTGTCGGGCGCTGCCCAGCCGCGGCCCCTCGCCCCGGCGCTGCGCGGGAGGTCGGTGCGATGGTCATGGAGGTGTTACAAGAGAAAAAAACCAACCGCCAAACCTCTGTGGCTCCCTCTGAGGTGAGCCGGGCTCTCCGTCCTTCACTGCGGGTACCGCAGGGAGCAGCGCCAGCACCCGCGAGCGGGGCCGGTCACAGGTGTGATGCTTAACTTATACTTTGACAAAATTAATTTTGTGAAGTGTCTGGTTTTGTGAAAAAAAAAAAAAAAGAAAAAAATACGGAGTTTTCATTGACGTTTGTGGAAAGTTCTCCCTCTCCCCCATGGAAAACACTGATTTTTCGTTCTCAGCGTTATTCACCAAGTGTAATAAATCTTTGCATCCATAAAACGTTTATCTCAAAGCGCCGTGTAGATGAAATCTCCTGATGTGCCGCAGCGGCTGCCACAGGAGGGCCCAGGGAAGTCACCTTGGCCGCAGCTTCAGTGGAAACCAAATCACTGGGGTCAGCAGCCAGGACCCTGCGCTGCGGCGGGGCAGGACGGGGCGGCCACAGGGACCCGCCACAGCGATGGCGCTTGTCAGCAGTCACCGGGACAGCACGTCCCCGCCCGACCTTCCGTGACCGTCGGTGAAGGTAGGGGCGTGCGCTGAGCTGGGGCGCCTGAGGGGCTTGTCGCAGGCAGGTGGAGCATCTCCTGCCTGACACAGCCACATTAAAGCCTCCGGAGAAGCTTTTCCAGCGGAGGAAGGGAGCCGGCGGCAGCCACAGGGATGAGCGCAGGGAGGAACCAGCACTTGGTGCCTGGGGAAGTACCTGCTGCCACCCCCGTGGCCCCGCGAGGAGACCAGAACCCGAGTGTGGAACATCACAACTCGCGCTCCTCTTTCCTTACCGCCCAGAACCGAGCGGGGGGAGCAATGGGTGATGTCCACGGGTAGTTCTGGTAACCAGCATGACCGGCACAGCGTTATTCTGCTCTTCAGGAGACTCTTTCAGATCCGTTTACCCGGTAACCCCGTCAGGTGGAACATAAACCCACGTGGCAGCAGCAGCAGCGAGACCCCGGCAGCACGAGGGCCGGCCCGGGCGCTGCTGCCCACAGCCAGGGCAGGAGCCTCCTGCCTCTGCCGACAGGAGCGCAGCCCCCCTGAACCGCCCGAGCGGACTGTGGGAACGCTCCCAGCCCAGAGCTGGGTCGGAAGAAGGGGACTGGAACCACCAGTGCAGGTTTTACCGTGTTTATTTTTCCAATACCACAAGGGACATACATGAGCAGGACCCCGAGGGCCCTGCGGACCAGACCAGCTCCAGCCGTACACTACAGTGGCCCCGGAGGGGGCAGAGCCGGACCCCAGCTCTGCTCCCTGTCTTTGGTAAGCAGGTTCCACACCGCTGCGCCGTCCCACCCGGGGCGCGGGCGCCTCCGTCTCTCTCCTTCCCACACTACGAGGTGTTGGAGATAAACCATTTCAGACTAAACTTGTTGCATCCCTCAGGCTGCATCTCAAACAGGGACTTGTACGGTTAAAAACAAAAGTGCATGGTCGAGGGAGGTAGGAGAGAGCTAGAAAAGGGACGAGAAGAGAAAATAAAAGTAATTCCCCTGCAATTCCTGCTCCGGCCGCTGAAATTCTCTCTCGGTTAGAGGGAGCCGTGGCTCTGCTCTTGCTGTACGGCTGCACGAGGCCGTTCACTGTCGCACAACGCAGCCGTGGCCCTGCTCGAGGAGCTGGTGCCAGCTACAACTGCACCGGCTCAGGGGAGCCACCAGGGCAGCTCCTCGACTCAGACCCCCCAGGTCACCCTGCGCAGCGCCGGGCACAGGGAGGCTGCTGGACCCAGACACCTTCACAGGTGGAGCGTCCCGGGCGGCAGGGCAGGACACAGCGGCTCTGCCTAGGGCTGCAGGTCAGTAACGAACACCACTTTAACGCAATACTGCTGGAGAGCCTGAAAATCCACGGGGAAATAAAGAACCCTTTCTGTTCTATGTACATTCCATCCATTTACAGAGTTGGCCAGTACTGTGTACAACATATAAATACATGGTCGAGGAGATGCATAGAGGGTACTTACAGGAGCCAAATAACTCACTTTATACATCCAAGAATGAAAATATATTAAAAAAAGGGGAAAACACTGCTGTAAATGTTAGACGATGTCACACGGATGCACAGCGCGACGCTCGCAGTGGTCTGAGGGTGTCGGGTTAAGGGCCCAGCGCAGGGCTGCGATGCGGAGATCGCTGCCCACAAACAAGCTGCCGGGAGCTGCCGGCGCTTCTGCCTGGTCTGGGGGGTCAGCCCGAGGCAGCCAGGGCAGCTGGGCCGGGCCCACAGTTCCAGGGCTCCCCGTGTCCCGCCGACAGCAGCGCTTGGCCCTGGCCAGGCTTTGTTCTCCTCCTGCGCCCTCCGAGCCGGCTCCATCCAAGAGATGGTACTCTGCCTGTTGCTGTGTCCATTGCTGCCCGTGGGTGCTGCGCCGGGCACCGTGGTGGGAAGGCGGCTGCAGCGCAGGTCTCTGCTCACACCGACGGCCCGGCGGCTCCTCCCGCACAAACCCAGACTGGAGATGGCAGGGAGGACAGTGGAAGACTGTAGGGCCTCACCTCGCGCAGCCCTGAATCAAGAACACCCCGTCCTGGTCCCGCTGGGTGCCCGGGTCTCCTCCACAGAGGGTCCATGATGGCCACGAACTGCCTCTCCCACCGGCGTCTGCCTCGGCGCGTGCACAGCGCAGGGTCGGTGTTTCCACGAGCACAAAGCAGGAGGGTGGCTCCGGAGGGTGCAGCCCCCCAAGACCGGAGTGGAACCGTCGGCGAGGAGGGGCTTTGCACCGTCGATCTGAGCGGGAAGGCGAGCCAACTTTCCTCGCCAGCACAGAGTGTAACAGCATTTCCACTATAAACAGGACAGTATCTGGTGTACGGGGTCAGGATCGGTCCTTATCCAAATACACACACCGAATATACAACCTGTCCATGGCCAGAATTTATTATCTCACCACAAGGCACAATACACAGAGCTTAGAGGGGCCTATACAGTCGTCGTGACAAAAGGCCCCGCAGCCTTTACACATGATCATGGCTTTCAGGCTGCACGAGCACTTGAACGAGATCTCGTTGACGCTGCCACCGTCAGCAAACATCTGCACGGAGAGGGCCGCGCCGCGGCCGGCGGCGAAGCTGCCTTTGTGGGTGAGCTGCACCACGCTTCCCGCCAGGCTGCGGGGGAAAGCTGGCCTGGGGGAGGAGTAACTAAAGCCGGCGGAATTAAGCTGCAGCTTCGAAAGCTTCCCATAAAACGCCTGCTGGATGTTGAGCTGGGAGGGCAGGGAGGAAGGCTCCAGCGGCTGGCTCTGGCCCTTCCCCGGTTCCCTGGAAAACTTAAAACAGGGCAGGTCCCTGGCCAGCGGGACACGCTGCAGCTGCTCGGCCAGTCCCACCGGGTTCTGCGCCGCGTCCTTCCGCCGCTCCGCGTTGCTCTTGGCAGCGCTGCCGCACGCCGACAGGTTCTCGCTGTTGACCCCTCCACGGGCAGTGGGGTGCTGCGCAGGAGCCCACCCGGCCCCTCCTGGCCCGCAGCTCTTGTCCAGAGGAGTCTGTTTGCTGGGGGAGAAGGCTGCCGCGGCTGAAGCCTGGTCCAGAGCCCTGGCAGGGTGCAGTCGCACACTGGGGTTGCACGGAAAACCAGAACCAAAGAGCTTTTTGCCTTGAGCTCCACTGTAATTCTTACTGGCCAACGTCCCCCTCGTCTGATCTGGACCAAGAGGTGTTACAGCCGGAGGTAAAAACCGGGGCTCCGTAGAGGCGTTTGGCATCTCTGGGCTTTTGTTTGTGATGACGCTTGTTAGCGGGTTGTGCTGTGGCACCTGATGGACCTCGGGCAACTCCTGCTGCTCCTCAAAGCTACAGGAAGAGAATGTTCTTTCCCGAGGACCCGTGTCTTCAGGCTTCTGAGAGGCACTTGCCACATGGGCCAGCTGGTCTTGGCAGCTTGAAGTCAAGCCAGCTTTGGAATGTTTTTCCGGAATAGACTGATCCTCCTCCGCCGCAGGCAATGCTGCCCCTGAGCCGCTCTTCTCCTGGGGATCTGCAGACGATCTCGTCGAGTGGAAGTCGTCACTCCTGCTCTTTGTTCCTACATCTGGAGGAGATTCTTTGCCAACACAGCAACTGCCATCCCTCTCCATCTGCAGGGCGCGGCTCTCCGACGGCTTGTCCAGCGGCAGCTGTGTAACTTCCAGCGTGATGCTGGCCTGAGATCCTGGGAGGACTTCCTCCAGCGGAAGGTTCCCCTTAAGCAGCTGCATCACCAAAGGGCTGTTGGTTTCAACAGAGGACATGGGCCGCGCAGGAGCCGCTGGTCGCGCAGCTCTCTGGGGCGATGGCGTGTGCGGTCCCCGTCTCGGAGGCGGGGGTGCAGCGCTCCTCGCTGCGGCTGTGGGGAAGTCCACAATATAGGACAGACTGTCTGTGTCTGTGGACGACTTTGATCTACTCCTGTCACACCTCTCAGCACTGCTGTGACAGGAGTCTTCCCCAGCCACCTCCCCGCAGCTGGCACTTGTGAAGCACATGTCCTGCTCCGCTCCTGCACTCTCATCGGCTACATCAGTTTCAAAATCTGAGGCAGTGTCGGTGGTTTCGCTGTGCGTACTCTGCACCTCGTCATCGCCGTCCGTTGCCAGCTCTGGAGCCTCTCTCGGTGGCCGATGCGCAGTGTCTGGTGCTGCTCTGGGGCACCTCTCCTGCAGCAGCAGTTTTTCAGAGGTTTCCATCCCGTTCTGAGAAATAAAGCCATCGTGTGAAGAGGGTTTCACTGGAGGATCCGGGTCCTGCTCTTTGTCACGCAGTTTGCCTCCACTCTCCTCCTCTGCTGGCAGGTGCGTGAAGCTGTACTGCACAGGGGCTGCTGGCCCCGCTCCAGCGGTCACTGTTTTGGAGTTACCGCTATCAGCCACACAGGCTTCCACCGATGTTTCAGAGCCGTTAAATCCAGCCCTAGACACCATTTCTGGCTCATGGCATTCTTTACCTTCTGGGGACAATTCTGGCAGAAGAGGAGGACAACTGGAGGAGCTTTCCTTTGCGTCAGGACAATGATCCGGCTGCATGACAGGAGCACCAGCACCGTGGGGTGCTGGCACAACCCCATCTCCCATGGGACAGAGCACAGCTCCCTGCGCCTGAGAATACGACAGCCCGTTTACCACAGGAACCATGTGATCCAGCTCGGTGCTCTGCCTCTCCTGGGGGGCACCACAAGGTGGGGGTTCGGTCCTTGACTCACAGAGGAGCTGCTCAGGTCTCTCCTCCTGCCTCTTGGAAGTTGCATTGTCTAAGGATGACCCAGGCAAAGCACCACAGAGGTGCCTTCTCAGTGAACCCTCACCAGGCTGAGCTTCCCCTGAGCTAGTGTCGGCAGCGCGTTCCAGATCACCACCTCCCTCGCTCCTGGAGGAAAAGGGGTCTTGTCTCGCAGACAGGAAGGGATTCGCATCAGCCTCCTGATCAGCCGCCTCAGTGCTGGCCCTTTCCCCATTCAGATGGGGAGACGGCAGTAGTTGTGTTCGTTGTAGATCTGCCGACCACTTTCCATGAGTTCTCTTGGATCTCCTGTGCTCTGTACGGCGGCTGGGGTCTCCTCCACCACCTCCTTCGTCGGTGCCTCTCCCCCCACCCGGGCCACCCCCGCCTCCGATGGCGGCTGCAGCAGCTTCTCGCTGGGCTCGGGCCTGCAGAGCACGGGCTTTAATGTCTGCGAGTGTCCTGGCCCCAGTCCTGCCCCGGCCGGAGGGCTCCGTGCTGGGGATGATCCTGGGGCATATCTGGTAAGCGGGCTGACCTTTAACCACCCAGGGTGGTTTAATACGTGAAAGTTGAATCTGAAAGAAAGGGGAAAGAGATTAGTTCTGACACTGGCCCACTTCCAGAGGGAGTTTTGTTAGCAGCTGGTCCAGCACAATTCTTACCACGAGAATTCAACAAAACCTGAAAATCCCAATGTGGGTGGAGAAGCAGCATGTTACCCCGTCACCTCGGGTTATGTGCTGTGCTACCTAGTAGGTAAAGCTCCACTCACATCAGCATTGCTTCACCAGAGCCCGCAGGCAAACACAAAATAAGTGATTCACACCCAGAACCCAAACTAGTCCCCTCTGCCTCGGGATGGCTGCCCTGCAGGCAACGAGACGGCCACCTCTGGCCAAAACAGGAGAAGTCAGGAGGAATTCTAAGACTTCTGCCCAAAGTGAAGGGACCGAAAAGCTGCACAGGACGCAGAGCACGAGCTGAAGGTCTCAGCTTGCTCCAGGAAAAGCGATTTCTGCAGCCACAGAAACACGCACCCAGGAAGTCAAGGTTAGGCTGTGCTCTGTGCAAAGCCCCTGGACTGGTTTTCCACTCTTTGCCTGTCTACAGACGACAGGGAGCTGCAGTGAGCAGAGGTGCCTGGCCGGCCCTACCAACGAAACCCTCCCGCTTCCCCTCTCCACATCAGACCACTTGACATTTTAATAACGTTTTGATGCCACTGAGCGTGACAACCCCGTGACACCAAGCTGCTGTAATTCCCTTTCCTACCCGGATGGGTGGGACTTTGGGCTCCTCTTTAGTAGGCTGTGGCTTTTCTGGGTGAACACTTTCAATTGTGTTACGAAAGGACTGACGATCTTCAAGCCGGGGCTTCTTTTCGGGGAAGGAGGCAGAGGCAGCCTCCTCAAAGCATTTCCTCTTCTGGTCCTTGGGCTCCCGAGCGGAGCTCTCCTGGGGCAAACTGGAAACTCTGTCTGCAGCTGCCAAGGACGGCTCTTCCGATATACTGTGTGATTTGGGCGTCTCTGGAGAGAGGAGCGAATCCGAAGTCTCCAGCTTCAGCACTGCAGCCAAAGGGCTCGTCAGATCATCTTTCTTCAGGTCTACGTCAGGCTTCGCCTCTGCCTGAAGAGCAGACTCCGGTCCTGTAGCAGCGGCCTCTTTGGAGGCCTCCGCAGGCTCCGGCTCTCGCAGTTTGTACAGGCTCCTCCTGGCTCTGCAGCGCAGGTCGGCTCGGGAGCGCTTCCTGAAGCGCCCGTCTCTCTGCCGCGTGGACGGGCCGCGCGGCAGCCTCACTTCTCCTTTAACAGACAGCCCCGTCCTGTTCTCAGCATCTTCCTGCACCGAATTCTGCTCCTGGGATTCTTCTTGGGTCAAGCCCAACCTATGAGGCAAACATAAAAACTAGCTAAAAGCTCAAGCCCAGCCTAATTTAAGCACTTCACCCGTTACCTTTAGTCGTACTGTCACCACTACCCACAGGAACAGACTGTAAAGTCTCCCAAACTCATTCAGCCTGCAGTGAGATGACCCAGACATCTGCTATCCCCCACCACCATCTCAAGGAGTGAGAAAAATAAGAGTGTAAAGATTTGTGATGAAAAACAAGTAATTTTTAACTTGTCTTGGAAACTCAATAATGGGCTCCAGAACCCTGCTGTGACCCAGCCAGTTCTGCTGAGGGTTTCCCTGCAGCATCAGTCTGGGCCACCCCACAACCTGCATCTTTCCAGGAGTTTATGCTGCATCTTCTCAGGTATCCACAAGCAGAAACACACTTTGCCACCTGCATAAACATAGATAAACCGGGACAGATGAGGTGAAATTTCTCACTTTTGTCCGTAGTAGTCCTCAAAGAACTTCTCTTTCCATTGCTCCACTCTCTTCTCCTTCTCCATCTCCTGCCGGATCCGGACTTGCATCTCATGGGTGAATTCACCTACATGGAGGCAAGAGACTGAAATTCGGTTCCAAACACACCTGACTCTGCAAACGCACCTTTTGTGCTCTAACAGCACAGCAGCTGTGAACCAAGGACAGGTTTTTCTGGGGATCCACACACTGCCCGCAGCTCCCTCAGGACAGTGGTCACGCAGCCTTAAGCAAGCCAGAAAAAAAAAAAAAATCATGTTTTACCAGACACAGGCCACCACATAAGGACAGATAAGTCTGGCACTACATTATACCTCCACCACTTTGTTCTGAAGGCCCATGGCACCAAAGGAAAACATATCTTTGATTGTAAAGGAAAAAAGAAGGGAAAAAGGAAGAAAAGCTGGGGGCACCATCGCCAGATCCCCTGCAAAGCCGGGCTAAACTCCCGTCAACTGTACAAGACAAACAAAAAAATCCCATGAGGCAAGTACCTGTCCCCCAGCTGCCGTGGAAAGCCAAGCTACTCACCATCGGCCAGCCGGTCCCGCCAGCTCTGCGCGGCGTGGGTGAAGAACTCGTTATTCAGAGCGCTGCCGCTGAGACGCATCAGCCCGTCGGCCCCCACCTGACGGGACAAATCCGGTCACACCAGAAGCGTTTGCTCCAGCCGTTACGCGGTCAAGAGGCAACGCAGTGAGTGGGAAACACCCTCGTACCTGTCTGTCCACTTCGGGGAGGAGGTAAAGAAGCTGCTGCTGGAAGTGCGATGGGAGCGCGTTAAAGGTTCTGGAGTTGATCAGAGCTCGCAGGTTCGTGTTGACCAGAATGGAACCAGGCGTTTCAAAGTCGATATCCTCACCCCGGTTCCGCTTCATCTGCCCTGTAGTTTAAGGGCAGGCAAATAAAATAAACATTGTCATATAAAAGTATTTCAGCATTACAGGCAAGAAATTCACGTCAAACCACAACAGCAAAAGGAGCAAGATGTGTGAGAAAGGACCGTAGTGCTCGGGTGTGCAGGGAGAGTCAAACACACTCATTAACAGCGGTGCACCGGGAGTTCGGATACGAGGTCACATTTCTGTCTCATTCGGGTGCAATTCTTGATGCTGCTCTTCAGACCAGGCAAACTTTCAAACAAATGCCTCACTAATGTTCGGGGAGGAAGGCCTGGCTTGCGAGCTTCAAGCTTCCGAAGGACGAGAATCTGGGTTTGCTTCTCCCCGATACACACGACCGCGGCACGGCTGCTTGCTTTCACAGTCAACAGTTCTCCGCCCCCCACCCAGCAGCACCTACCCGCAGCGGGCTTTCGGATCCCCCGCAGGAGCTGTGGAGGATCCCTGTTGATTTCTGTTCTGCTGCGCAGGGTGGCTTTGCACAGGGCCAAGCTGCTGCTGCTGCTGCTGGACGTGCTGCTGCTCTCCCCATCCGCATGTCTTCCTGCGAAGCCTAAAAGCAAAACAGCTTCATAAAAACAGGCAAAGAGCAGCAGAAGCACAGCATGGAGAGAGGTTGGACACACAAGAATTCTCTGCTAATACCTGACAGACGATGACAGGGTGTTGCCCAGTTGCCAACCCCTCTGATGGAGTTAAACACACACACAGCTCTCTACAGCCACATGCATTCTCATCAAGGAATCCTCAGGCAAACTCAGAGGTAACTAGGGGCTACTGGTTAAAAGTGACCTGGGCAGTCACTGGAAAAGCACCATCACGAAAGCAACGCTCACCAGAGGCAGACTCCATGTGTGCCCCATTCACTTTCAGCGGAGTTAAGACAACCCGTGGCAGCATCACACCCGTCTTTTTCTTCTGTTTGGTTGTCTGCAAGTCCAGAGAGAAACCAAAACCAAAGGAACAAAGGCGTTATGGAGGGGTAAAACAACCTTCTAAGCAGCACGTTCCTCAGTTAAAGAACTACCCAGCTCCCAGGAAACCTTCAGGTGTTGTTACATTTATGAATATCAGAGAACTCAAAAATCACCTTCCTGGACATGACCCCTCCCCACACTGCAAACTCCTCCCCTCAGGAGCCAGCCCCATCACTGAGGCTCCTCTGCACAACCCTGTCACGCTCACCCAACCACCACTCACTAATGAAAGCCTTCCCAAGAGGCTTCATGCTTCTCAGTATTCCCACTTCCTCCTACCTGGGAGGCGGTTCTGTGGCTCTCCCTGGCAGCAGCAGGTCCCTTGCTCTGCGATTCAGTGGAACACGAGGCATTAGAAGAGGTTTCATCAAGAGACACTGAAAGAGACGGGCCCTCGGTCAGAGCCAGAAGCGGATGCCGTGGTGGAAGATGAAAGTCCTCAGGCACTTACCATCATTGTCACCACTCACAGTGCTGGCTTCATTGGACTCGCAGCTTTCCACATCCGCTGTGTCCTCCAGCTCCTCCCCTTCGGGCACGGACAGATTCCGGGACCACTGCAGGGCATCCTTCTACAGGGACAAATGGAACCAGGATGGTTATGGCCCGCCCTCCCTCCCTCCCACCACCACTTCAACTGTTTAGCAGATGTAGGGTTTTTTTCATCTTCCCTATTTTAACTCTTGACGCAGAAAGCTATTTTAAAGTCTATTTGGGCTCACGGTGGGAGAGAAGTGATGTGACCTACGAGCATAGCTCACGGACACCTGCTGGGTGAGTCACTCAGACATCCAAAATAGGTAAGGTTAACAGTCCATCACACTGCCCTGCAAGCAGCTTCTATTCAAGAGCAGAATCTCGTTCTAGCTACGAGAGAACACGGAGCATCAGAGTAGCCATACACTAAGTTAGGAGCTTAAGAGATGGATTTACTACTTGTATAATCAAAGCCATTTCAATCCCATCTGTTTGCAGCAAATATGGCAATTCCACAGCATTTGCTGACAGCAGACTGAAAAAAGATGCCCACGGAACAGCCGAGGTACCTGTTGTCTGTCAGGCTGATACCGATCAGGGAACCCAACCGTTCACGACAATGCAAAAGAAAAGCCTCAGACCAGAAACACTGTCAACATTTAAGATGACTGGGACAATCATCAAAAGGAAAAAGTGTTCTAGAGCGACCTCAAGATCTGAGGAAAAGGGTGATGCTAGATATGCGCAGAACGCAGTGGAGCACAACCAACCCACCAGGAGAACGATGTCCCTCTTACTATCAAAGTTTTACTTGTAGCTACAAGCTCTCGGACCAGTTTAAGGTAGTGGCTGGCCATGCTCCCTCCTGGCTGGCAGAGGAGGAGCGTGCAGGACTGTATCAATAAGCAGCCACCTGAGCTGGACACCAAGTCCTGGAAGAGGATTTATCTTGTTTGTGCAATTGGGGAAATCATGGGGGGGTTTAAGGAACTTATCCCATCTGGCTGAGCAGAGCTGAACGGTACCAGCGCTAACGCATCGTGAGTTCCTGACACGCTGTCACAGGACAATCTCACGCAGCACGTATAGCTCACATGGCGCTCGGTGACAGTTTAACACCCAGCAATGCGTAACGGGACTCGCTCCTCGGCCCTCAGCTGCGGGCAGGGACTCAGCGATTACCTTGAGCGTGAAGAGGCTGATGCGTCCCGGCAGCTTGTAGAAGAGCCCGTCACCTCCCCGCGAGTTGGAGTGGAGCATGGCGTTGAGGCAGGCCAGGGGGGATGTGCCACTGCAACACAGAACAGGCCCCAAGGGTCAGTTCAGCTGCCCTAGGGGACAGAGACAGGGCTTACTGACTTCAGGGGACGGGCACGTCCATCGGAGCAGCGTTGCTGTTTCCCTCTGACCCGTACAGCAGCCTCAACCCATCCCAGCGAAGCCGTTGGCAGAAAACAGGAAACGTTACGCCAATTTTAAACTTACTCTCAGCCATTTTTAGACTCTTCTAACTTTTGTTACCTGTTTCCTCCCTTTCTCTGTCTGAAACTTCCAGAGTTGGATGGATTTTACACACCCCCCAGAGGTAAAGGAGCCCAGCAGGAACGCGCAGACCCACGTTTCTGGGACGGCTCCCCTGACCTGTCCCAGACTCAGCACTAGCAGAGTTCAGCAGACAAAGGCTGAGGCACCAATTTGATGAGGGCGGTGGTGGAGCCCCGTCCCTGGAGGGGTTTGACAGATGTGTTGATGTGGTGCTGAGGGACATGGTTTAAGGACCCTGGCAGTGCAGGGGGACCGGTTGGACTCGATGATCTTAAAGGTCTCTTCCAACCAAATGATTCTGTAACTCCCCGGGTAAAGCTGCCGTCCTACGCTCATACCAGTGACCTGTGCCACTTAAGCTCGTGTTTTCCAACCGTTAGAGCGTTACCGGCTCCGTTACTAAAAGTGAAACTGAAAACTGCGTTGAGACAAAACATTTCAAAGAAAAGCACTCTCAAATCGAAAACTTTGCATTATTTCTGTTCCCGCCCTCCCCCCGCCCCCGAATACATTTGGGTTTGGACATTTCTTCACAAGCCTTGGCCACAGACAGAACCACCCCCCGTCACTCTCAGGCACTCTGAAAACGTCCAGCCTGCTCCTGTTAGACAGTGTTTTCCCCTCTGCGTTTAGCAGAGCTCTGAGCACACTAAACACACCCCACATGCTTCCTTAGAATGGCAAAATAAAGAGTTTTCTCCAAAACGAGAAAAAACCACAGAGTTAAAACTCTCTGAGGAGCCAAAACTCGGCAACGGTGCTGGGCCCAAGTGTCCTGGCTCAAGCATCAGCCATGTGGGACCATTAGTGCCGCCCATACGAGACCCAGCCCTCCCAACAGATGGGTGCGACCCCACACCACGAACACTGCCTCAGCAATGACTCAAAGGGAGAAACGACTCGGGTCACCAGGAATTGGGAGCTTCAGGAAGGGCTCCTGTACAAGTACCAGCCCAGCGCTGGGCAGGACTACCGCCTTTATCCTGGAGCAATGACGCTCTGAAGAGTCTTTTCTGAAATCGGAGGATTAGTGCTGGGGAAAGGAAAAGCAGATACCCCAAGGAGAAATAGCAACCTGTACAGGAACGGTTCAGCTCTGGGAGGTTTAACCCAAGTCTGGTCTTTAGTTCTGCACTGTGACAGGTCACTTGTTGAAACTGGGAGAGCACTGAGATAATTCATGTGTGTTTAAGAGGCCTGCTGTTCCCTTTAGCCAGGAACAGCCTCTGCACGCAGATCTCCTTGAGGAATAGGACGGTGTACGGAAGGTGCAGAGTGTGATCAGAACAAAGCTGCATGAAGGTCCTCATTAAAAGCCTGTCTGAATTCTACACAGAGCTGTGAAACCACCACCCATGGCCAAACCAGTGATGATCTCCTCAGCCAGGATCACCGGGGCGGGTGGGTGTTCCATCAGCTCCGATACCGATGCAGCAACACGTGCTGGCATTGTCCCTCTCCGAACAGGGGCATATCCTACACCACACCCGTATACATCACCGATTGCCACTGCTCGAACCATCCCAGCTGCCTCCTGATGTCACCCACAAGAGGAACAGACACAACGAATGTCCTGAGTTGTTTGGTCCCAGCAGAAAGGGGGTTACCTGCTGCAGCTGGGAAAAGGACAGGCTCAGGAAACACAACCACATTGGCAGAACACAGTCCACAGACGAGTGAAGGGAAGCCAAGCTAGAAAGAGCCCACCCATCTGGATTCCCAGTCAGTGATGTTCTCCGCCTCTGGTAGTCAGACTGGCTTTTATTGCCAGGGGGCACTAACTGAGCCATCGGGACTATCACTGTTCCCTGCTCTCTTTGGTCTGCAAGACACTCTGTCTCTTCCACTACTGTCACAGAAACAGAAGGAGGTTCACAGGAATTGAACCAGGGGAGGAAAAAAAAAAAAACCAGTCTCCCACTCCTGTTGTTTCCAAGGCTCCGTATCAGGTTCTTTCCCACTCGAGACCCACACTGAGATGGGCATCTCCTCCGTACAGCGTCAACAGCCACAACAGTGTGAGCTGCGCTGCCACGGTGCTCCAAAACCTGAGCAGAAGCTGGGGTAGTGATATAAAACAAAGATGACTTCTGTGAGTCTCCTAAAACATAATGTCTGCTCTAGAAATGGAGCATCAGAGGAGACAAAACTTAAACTGATCTTAAACTGGAGTCACAATAGCAGAAACTACTGGGAGCTACCTGCGAGAGAACCACACAGCAAAGTGGTGAGTACCACACAGCGCTGGAGGCTGGCCTGCAGGAGGCAATTCTGTCACTAAAGGTGGCTGAAAGGGACTCTGGAGGTTATCAAAAATCCAAGAGCGGCTTCCAGTTATTGTCAAGTAAAACCCCACCACTTGCACAGAAATGTCTGTACTGTCATCAGCAATTACCATGCTGGAAAGAGAGAAAAGGAGGAAGAAAAGTGGGCTGGAGATGAGGCAGAATTGCACGAAGCAACACGAGCCTTCCCGTGCAGCCTCCCCCATGCTCCACACTCGGCTTGAGACGAGATCGTCAATACTAACCTCATTTCCTTCAGTCCTTCAGCCTCTATGACCTGCAGAATCTGTTTTGGGGTCATAGGAGCATCAGAGTAATTTTCCAGCACCTGAAAAGACAGAAAGACCACGTGTCATTACAGGATTTGCTTCTGCGTTCATAGGGCTGCTCCGTCAGCTGCGGTTCAGATCCAGGAATATTCCTCTTAAAACTTCAGTCATCTGCAAAAGACTCCTGCTAAAACCATCAGCTACCTCAAGGTTAGATCGGGGTAAGGATCACAAAAGGCCCCCTTAAGCTGGGCCCTGATTAACTGAAACAGGGAGGAGAGGAAAAGCAGCAGAATTCAGCCCTGACCCCACAACATGAAACGGGCGGCAGCTCTACCCCAGACTCCAACACACGTTAGACCGAGCTGCGGCCACGCACAACCTTCGAAGCATGCAGCGGTTCACGACCTGGGATGATGTGGTAGGTTCTCCCTGCCCCTCAGCACTCTTCTGCTCATCAAAGTGTTCCTGCACCACAACACCACTCCACAGCCCACCCCCTCTGCGTCCCACCTGTAGAGTGTACGATAGGTGAGAGTCAGAGCAGGACAGAATTCGGAAAAGGACAAAATAACAGTAAAGGAGGTGGGAAAATAACTATGGCTGGCGAAGCTGAAAGGATTTGGACTGCTTGTCTTGGAAAGAGAGTAAAATCAGAGGTGGAAAAGGCAGCATGGTAAATAACACCACACCCGTTCATTCATAATATGAACAGAATCGCCACTTAGATGCCCAGAACTAAAGAGGCTGTTGATCACATTTATTTTTTAAAGCCTGTGGAACTTACTGCTCCAAAACATCTAGAAGCAACAACTCAAGGATGTGAGGAGAGGAGCAGGCATTTCTGTGGGTAAGAATAGGAAACAATGACCCCAAGTCAGCTGCAGCAGATGTAAACCACGACGTTTCTTTGGGAGCAGATCACCCGACGCTGCCCTGCACGCCTCGTCCCGGGACACAGGCAGTGCTGCTCGCTGCGTGCCCAAGCCTGAACTTGACAGACCTCTGGGTCCGACCAAGCCGAGGACCGAGTCACAGGAATGGCCTGAACAGCCACAAGAAGCAGTCGCAGGTGTTCAGCGGGAGCTTCGCGATCGTCACTGCGGTCTCAATTCCCCCAACGTACCGGCCGCGGCGACGCATGGTCCCAATTTCATTGTCACCATCTTCAGAGGGGCAGCGACACAGTGCTGGCTTTCAGTTTGACTGGGGTGCGAAGCCGGTGGAGGAACACAAATGCCCCACTGACCTCAGCAACATCCAGAACTGAGTCACAGTGACACCACAGCAAGGCACAAAGTCTCTGGAGTGGCGGGAACAGGATGCTGGCAGAAGCCCCGCTGTGCGCTGGCATCCTCTGCACCTCCCTGCCATCACCAAGCTCAGAAAAACCCAACCCCTGCCACTGCGGGGCTGCATTTCAGCTGTATGGTGTGATAAAAGGAATTTCTTAACTCACATCCACCCAAGAGGGATTTTTCAGATGCCTGAAGATCACAAGCCATCGGTGGTGCCACCCTGGCAGGGGACGGGAATCTGAGAACTACGTAAGCGGAGATAAAACGCAAAGAAAACACAAAGAGTTTAAAGGCAGGATCCAAGAAAGTGCTAAGCCAGATGCAGAGAGAGTAAACAATCTTAATTCCCAGTCAGTGCAGCCCCATCATGCTTTTAACTCCACTAATCAAAAAGCCTTCACGGGTTATGACGTCTCCGTGCCTTCCCTGTGAACTGTTACCCTGTCACTCACCAGGTGACAGATGACGGGGGAAACTCATTGCTCCCGAGCCACAAAATGGAACACGCTCTGGAAAATCAAGGAATTCTCCACAGCTCATAAACCCCCCTCAAGTGACATACGCGGCTGGCGAAACACACGGCCCAGAACTGAGTGGGGACAAGCATCTGCATAAAGATAAAAGAATCTGGGCTTGGGGGAACAGTTTCCAACCAACAGCTGTAAGAAGTGTACAGACAGCTTAATGGGAGGACTGGGGAGAGACCAGCCTGCAGCTTTGGCCACCCCAGCCCAGTCTCCAACACCAACCCTCTATCCCTCTCCATCGCAACCCAGCCAGCGCCACGTCAACCTTCCAGCTGTGACTTCCACAGGCTGAGCGACCTTTTACCCCAAAAAAAGAGCTCTTCCCCTCCACTCTTTACCATTCCCACAGTCCAGGGTTCCTGCACTCCTCATTATGGAAGTTTCCATTGCTCCCCTAATTAACTGACGAGACATCAGTTCTGACGTGGAACAGTCCCATGGCTCTGGGTGTTCAAATGGGGCTTTAGCGGGGTGTGCTGGGCGCAGCGTCAGCTCTGCAGGAGCAGCCACACTGGAAAGAGCTTTTCCCTGCAGTTCTCGGAACAGTGGGGAGGAACCCAGAGCACAGCAGAGCGTGTCGGGAAGGAAAATTGAAAGCATTTTGACAGGGAGCACGTGTGAGGCTGCTGTTAAAGAAAGGTCTATTTTTAGTGGGTTTACAATCACTCCCGCGAGCTGGAAGTGCAGCGATGCAACCGCAGGTCTCTCTAAGTGGATAATCTAGTGTGAGATCGTGCTATTTCTGGTTCTTCAACGGCTCTAAGGTGCTGTCAAGGCTTAGACACCTCATGCACCTGCTGTGCCCGAGGTGCTGGCCAAGAGACAGGTGAGAGGAGCTGGGTGGAGAGATCTGTCCCATGATGTGAGGGTGAGGAGGTCTGCCAGGAGCCTGCTCTGCTCCCGCCGCTGCTCTGGGCAGCCTGGAAACACCAATGGGGTTTGGGCGCTTGATGAGGTGACTGCGCAAGGTCTCTGCCCCGAGGTCATCTACCAGGAAAGCCCCGCTGCCCCCCGCAGCGACGCACCTGGCTCGCAGCACCAGCCTCTCAGAGTGAAACACTCGGTGCTGTGCTGGACCTCCAGCTTCCTGCAGTGAAGTTCCACAGTGACCAGCTTGGGCCTTCTCCAGCTTTTCAAGCAAAGTCATGTGGGTCTAAAATATTATAATCTACACCCTAGAAATTATGCAAGTTGCTGGAAAAGAGATGCTTGCCTGATTAGGTTTCCTCCTGGCAAGCAGTAAGAAAACACTCTGACAGCCAAACAAATCTTCCTCGGAAGGAGCACCAGGACCTACCACGACCACCTTCAGTGCCAGACATGAGTCCCAGCTAGACTCACCTGCACGGTTCCTTCGGAATGGTTACGCGCTCCAACGCATCACCTGGCTGGGCAAAACCAAAATAAACACACGCACAAGAGAAAACAAGGAGACAAAACACCCTCAGGCCCTGCAAATACATTTCTCCTAATGTCCGCAGGCTCCACGGCCAGCACATCCAAACCCTCACCAGTCCAGAACCACTGACAGGGCTACGGAGGCGGAAGCACAGGGATCCGTTCACACCGGCCACGGACAGTGGGATCACCCCGTAGTCCCATACCTGCGTCACCGTGTCACCGAGAGCGAGCGGCTCCGAGCAGAGGCCAAGGACAGCAAGCTCCTTGCAGCCAGCGGTGACCATGGGTCCCTGTGCTGAGCCCAGACACCTCCACACACCCCCCACAGCAGAGCTGCTGACCAGTTCACCCTCACCGCCTGGAAGACGCTGAAGTTCTTTTTCTTCTTCTATTTCCTAGTTTATAAATGGTTTGAGACAGATACGCCTTAAATGCTTCAGGCAGGGAAATCCCCCTCCTCCCACCATGACGGTCGAGCAACCACAGCATTCCAACAGACCGACGCAAACCTGTGTTTGGGAGGTCAAGCCTTCGACAACAGCTTCTCAAAGACAAAAAGACTAAGACGTACCCACAGCCACGTCTCCTAAAACCCCACAGTGACCCAGTAACACCGGCCCATGGCGACGGGGACCCCACAGCTCGGCACAGAACCCACTGGCCGCTCACCCTGCCTGACTTTTGGGCACAGAAGAAACCTGCAGCCTCAGGAATTAACCCTGAAACTTTTGACAGCAGCAGCACCCAAGCCCCAGGCCAGGCCTCGCTCTGGAGGCACCGGTTCCTCAGCCTTAAACCACCTGAAAGAAGAACCATTTCCACACCAAGCGCAGCCCCAGCCCTGCCCGTGCCGGGCCGAGGGCAACAACCCAGCCGGCAGATACCGAACTGGTACCGCTGTGGGACGGCACCTCCCCGAGAATCTGTCCCGGGACCCCTCAGGCCTGGCGGGAGGAGACGCTGGCCCCGGGGGCAGCTCGTCCCAGACCCCCCTTCGGTGGGTTCAGCGCGTTCTCCCAGACCCTCCCCGGGGTTCTCCTCCTTCCCCCCAGCTCCGGAAGGAAAACACCCGGGGAGGACACACGGGCCGCGGCAGGCCCCCGGCCGCGGGCAGGGGTAGGGGGGGACCGGCGACACCGCTCCCGCCCCCAGCAAGACCCGGCCCGCGGTTTCGCCCCACTGGGGTGCACCGCTCGCTCGCCCCCCCGCAACCCCGCCCCGGGCGCCGCCGCCGGCTCCGTTACTCTTGAGGGGGGTCGGAACCGGCAGCAAGCGGAGCCCCCCGGGCGGGGGAGGCCGCTCGGGGCCCGGCGGAGCCCCCGCGCCCCCTCCCCGGGGCCCGCCCCAGGCTCTCCGCGGCGGTGTCCGGATCTCACCAGGCGGGCGGCCTCGGCCCACGTGCGCTCCTTCTTCCTCCGCTGCTTCATCTCCTTCATCCTCCTCCTCCTCCTCCTCCTCCTCCTCCTCCTCCCGCGCGGGGCGGCGGCGCGGCGGGCGCGGACCGTTAGGCGCGCGCGGGCGGGCGGGCGGCGGGCGGGCGGCGGCGGGGGCGGGGCGGGCACGCGCGCGGGCGATGGGCGCGCGGGGCGGGGCGGGCAGGGCGCGAGGCGAAGGGGTGGGGAGGGGGAGGGGAGAGGAGGCGGCGTCTCCGGGCGCTACAGGAGGCGGCGGCGGCGGCGACGGCGGCGGCGGTTCGGGCCCGGCATAACAACGGGGTCAAAGGGCTGGGAGCAGGGGGGGAGTGGGCGGGGCTCGGCGACGGTGGCCGCGGAGGGACATGGCGGGGACCAGCGCGCCTCGAGCGAAGGGGCGGGGCCGGGCGTGCGCGCGCGCGGCGGGCCCGGGCCCCGTTTGAAGGAAAACAAGCCGCAAAGTCTGCCGGGAGTTGTAGTCCTCGCGGCGACGGTCACGCCCCCGCTGCAGGCCACGCCTCCCCGTCGGTGGACTACAGTTCCTGGCGGGCTCTGCGCGCGCCGCGCGGCATGGCGGGTACGGGCGCGGCCGCCACGTCATGGCGGCGGGGGCGGGAGAGGCCCCGGCAGAGCGGTCGAACGTGGGCGGCGCACCCTGGAGCCGCTGTGGGGAGTGAGAGGAGGGAAGATGTCGGCCCCCGCCGCGGCCTCTCGCAGAGTCCCAGACCGGTGGGGGTGGAAGGGGCCTCTGGGGATCACCCAGCCCAAGCCCCTGCTCCAGCGGGTCCCCAGAGCAGTTGCCCAGTTTGGCATCGGGGCAGGTTTGGGATCTCTCCGGAGCACGAGACTCCCCAGCCTCTCTGGGCAGCCTGGGACAGGGCTCCCTCTCCCTCACAGGGAAGGAGTTTCTCTTCCTGCTCAGGTGGAACTTCCCGGGTTCCAGTTTGTGCTCGTTGCCCCTTGTCCTGTTGCTGGGCACCACTGGGTAGAGTCTGGCCCTTCCTCCTGATCCCCTGTAGCTCTTGATCCCATTGAGGAGGGCCCCTCTCCGGCTGCTCTTCTCCAGCTGAACAGCCCCAGGGCTCTCCACCTGCCCTCGGCACAGAGATGCTCCAGCCCCTCCTCATCCTCACAGCCTCCACTGGACTCTCCAGTAGCTCCTTGTCTCTCCTCAACTGGGGAGCCCAGCACTGGACACAGGACTCCAGATGGGCAGAGCAGAGGGGCAGGAGAACGTCCCCAACCTGCTGCCCCACTCTACTTCATGCACCCCAAGAGACCATTGGCCTCTTGGCCACAAATGCCCATTGCTGGCTCATGGTCAACTTGTCCCCAGCTGCAGGCTGCGGCTCTTCATGTGTCAGGACCCGGGCTACGCCCTGAGGCTGCTTCTCCCCTCAGAGCCGAACCGCCACGGGCAGAGGTGGGCAGTGTTGGACTTATTTAACCGGATGCTGTTACTTATGACCGCTCTTGCTGCTTCCCTCTGCCAAGGAGCATCTGGGCCACAGGCCCATCTGCCCCAGCCCAGACCCCAGCCAGGGCTCTCCTAGCTCCTGAGGTGCCACATGCCAGACATCAACTTAATGCCAGGCAGTTCTACTCTTATTTGCATTTTACCACTTAATAGTAATTGAGTTTGCCCAGAGACTCTTGGTTTTAGAAGAAAAAGAACCTCAGGCTTTGCAAAACATGAAGTCGCTGGGCCCTGCCATTACTTACAAACTACAAGTGAAAAATGGGCACCTTCTGATAGATGCAATAAATCTTGACTTTATTACACGTTGTATTTGAGGATCACTTTACATTCCTAGACAAAAGAGATGATACAAATAAATACAGGCTGTAAAACTATGGACAGAAATATTGACAGGTTCTTTGTCTACTGATCACCCGGGAGACGGCGGAGCCCAGTGTACCTCCGCGGAGCTGGGAGGTCTCACCGGGACAGGCTGTGCCCGTGGGGGAGCCCCGGGCGCTGCGTTTTGGAGGGGACTGGGGAGGCTAGTAAGTGCCCGGACCCCAGAGAGTCAAACTCCTGCTGCAGACAGGACCAGGCTCTCATCTCAGTTCCATCTCCATGTCTCATTGTGGCTTTTGCAGGTGACCTTTTCTGATCCGTGTCCTAATGCAGCAGGAATGGTGCCATAGGAGTCACTGAGCCAGTTCCAGCCTGGTGCACGTTAATTGTCACTGGTGGGAGAGGACGGAGCCGGTTCAGCGCTCCGTGGTCAGCAACGGCACTTACTGCACCGAGAGGAATGCAGACATGGGTCTGATCTGACCTGTATAACGCACCAGTGTGGCCCAAGGCACCGCCACAGATGTCTGGGTTTGGGACGATTCAGGCAACATGCAGATACGGTTCCAACGGTGCTCAAGCTATGCTGAGGAT
Source organism: Bucorvus abyssinicus (assembly GCA_009769605.1). NCBI lineage: Eukaryota > Metazoa > Chordata > Aves > Bucerotiformes > Bucorvidae > Bucorvus > Bucorvus abyssinicus. The sequence continues at coordinate 948,214 of CM020047.1, forward strand.
TCTCAGAAAGCGCTTCAACTCCTCTGCTGCAGCGTCCAGCGGTGCTTGTGCCCAGGGCCGACTGCCGCCCCAGGGCGCTTTTTAATGGAAAGATGCCATTACACAGATCAGAGCAGAGACAGGACAATGTGACCATCCCCCCGAGCAGAGACAGGACAGTGTGACCATCCCTCTGAGCAGAGACAGGACGATGTGACCATCCCTCCGAAGAGACTGCGAGGCACAGCCTGGCTGAGGGCCTCTGCCCGGAGGCGGCTGGTTTCCTCTCCTTGGCCGAGAACCTGCAGGAAGCCCAGATGGCTCAGTAACACCAGAGAACGGCAAATGCGGCAGGAATGTTTCGTTAAAACTCCAAGCCAGAGCTCAGAGCATTTTGTACAGCTTAAGACAACGTGTTTTATCTTCCTATCAGCACCACGGGGTGTCTGGTTGAGGGTCAGTCCTTGGAATGACTCCAAAAGCTGCTGTAACAGTCCAAGACCGCACGGCCGAGACCTCCAGCCTCAGCTCCCTTTACAGACAAGCACTAAATACGCAGATTTACTCTTTTTCCACCCTACTGAACTTCCTTCACCTGTCGCTAACGAACTGTTACAGAAGCAAAGCGGAGCCTCTCTGACATGAGCCAGCTTATCGACATGACAAGGGGAACGAGTGGGCCTGCACGGCAAGTCACACCGCGCTGCTCCTGCCACGGCGGGAGTTCCCAGCACACGAGCGGAATCCAGAACTCCCTGCGGAACGGTCAGGGCAGAGGGACAGCGTGCGCAGCCCCAGACGTGTCTGTGCAGGAGTGTTCCCATACAACAGACGTGTACACAGGTGGGTACATACACAGGTTATGTATTTTGCGGTTATTTCGAGTTTTAGACCCGCCCTTGTTTCATTTCAGTTCTCTGAGCGCTTACACCATACAATTGTCTTTTAAAACGTCCAAGGACAGAAGATTATGTGCTAGAGAGAAGGAGGGAGCAGAGGGAAGAGAAGGTGACATTGTGTTATGCCACAGGAGCCAGTTAAAAGACTCTGTACATCAGCAGAGCTCTATAAAAAGGAAGATCCCACCAGCTTTCCTCGTCTGGGTTGAAAGCGATGTGGCAGATACCTGCTCTGGCAATGACAAGCAAACTCCTCTTTCCTCCACCAGAACTAATAGATCTCTCTATCTGTGCATATATGTGTATATATATATTAATCTTGTGGTCCAGAAAAGCACTCCAGGACTCAATGCAGCTGCGTCAGCGTTTAAGCAGCCGCCACAGGCAGCCGGCTCACCGAGGCACCGTGCCCGCAAGATGCAGAGATGAGCCGAGCCAAGCCGGGTGTTCGCTCCTCCGCTTGTGGGGGTCAGGCAATGGGGTTCTGCAGCTGAGCTGAAGTCCCTTAACGAGCCCCCAAGGCTGAGCCCCCATATCAGAGCACTTCTAAAACCAGGTGAGTCCTCATCCGCTCACGTGTCAGTTTGGAGGAATCACCAGTGAGGGAAACGGGTGAAAACGATCACGGGGTGACAGCCAACAGCAAGCAGAAAAAGTAACATCCCAAGTCTCAATACACAGTGAACTAAAAGTGACGACTGAGCTGAGAGACACCAGACAGGGACACCTTACTCCGTCCTTGGCGAGGCAGCTCCACCTCCCTCTGCCCTGCCACAAGCCTGCAGCATCACCGCAGCCTGCTGCAGGCACAGGGCAGCTTTGCAGAGACTGTCAAAAGCAGTTCTTCCTCCCTCATTTTCAGTGAAACCCCTGGGATTAATACCAGACTCCATCACCGCGACTCGGCTACATGTGCTTTCACTCCCCATGGGCTCTGCATGGGCTGGGAGGTGCATCGGGAAAGCTCCCAGCATGGAACGGGTGAGGCACAGATGGTACCGAACGCTGAACCTCCTCACACACCGAGGGAAGGGACCATGCTCGCGAGAGGACAGTGCTCAAAGGCAGCTCCACGTGAGGTGCTTGAGCCTCTGCCCAGCGCAGCGGGGAGAGCAGAGCTGGCCCCGCAGGCCTGCTGCAAGACAGCTCTGAGCCCCTGCTAAGCTTCCCATGAGAGATGGCCGTGCAGCACCCTGGGGTTTACAGCCTTCACATGGACACTCGTTCCAAATGCCAGGGGGAAAGATGGAGGAAAGGGAGGAAGGAAGCAGTGGAGCTGGCACTGGTGTGCAGGTGTTTGACAAGGTGGTTCTTGGTGGCAGGGTGAGGTCTGGAGGTCAGTTTAAATGAGCTCTTACTTAGGCCTGTAAACAAGGAAAGGGCGTCAGTCCCTACCGCTGCCTTCCTGGAGAGCACAGGGTTGCTTTTGAGACCTTTTTGTCCTACAGCTCTGAAGGGAGGCACCGCTGCCAGGTGGTGAGTGTGTGCTGAGCCCTGCCCTCCTGCCTGCCAGACAAGCTGCTTCACCCCCGATGACACCAGGAAGAGGAAGAACTATGCACCTAGTCAAGTTTGAACAGATCCGCTGCTTTTCCGCCTCATTTGCTTCTCCTTACGGAGCGGTGGTTTGGTGGAGATGACTTTCAACTCTGCCTTATTGCCCAGCAGCCAACGAGCCCAGTGCATCCTCGGGGCTGGTGCAGGAGAGAGTGCCCCCATGCTTCCCACTGCGTCTAACACATTGTCACGTACCTCATGCATTTCTCATTTCCTAACTACACATCTGTTGCCCACAGAGGCGAATCACTGAAGCACAGGCATGGATCTTCCCGTGGCTCAGCACGCCCAGCCTGGCACCAGTCAGTTCAAGAGCGAAGGGGCCACCCCCAGGGCAGGGCTGGAGGCTGGCTGGGAGGGCTGGAGGCTGGCTGGGAGGGCTGGAGGCAGCTTCTGACTTGTCTCTGCTCTCAGAAGGCAAAGGCTCTTCGTGCCCCGGAGACGAACCACTGGTTTTACTTAGGAACCAGCCCTCGGGACTGTGGGTACAGCTGAGAACTGTGGGCGCCGGCTGAAGAGGGTCCCCCTGATTTCCTTCCAGTTTTAGGCCTGAAGAAGTAAAAATGAAAAAATAAACAAAAAGCCCCAACAATGTCACCTGTTCCTCATCAAAATTCCTCTTCCAAAAGCTGTATTTTTTTACTGGGTTTATCCTCTAATCAGTCTCAACTTTCTCTTCTCCTCCTCCGCTCCTTTCTCTCCCCTTTCAGCCATGCTCACCTTAACCTCACTGCTGGGAAGCACTGGCGGACAAAGCTGCCCTCGTGTCTCTGCTGTTGCCACTCTGCTGCACAAAGTCACTCACCTGGGCTTCAATTTTTTATTTGAAGTGCTCTCGAAGGTCGAAGCGTCCACCTGTATCTCATCCTCGTCCTGCAGAGCTGCTTCCAGAGCCGCCTGCACTTTGGGAGCGATGGCCGGGCCCTCGTAGTCTCGTGTCGTCCGGCTGGGCATGTCAAGTTCCAGTAACACGATGTTCTCAGCCTGAGGCAGGGGAAGCAGAAGCAAAGTCTGCAGGTTTTCATACAAGTTGTTTCTTTTCCCTCCAGAATTAGGTCCCACAGAAGAGCTAACCACCCTCTGAGATTCCACGGCTCAGGAGGGTGAACCATGTCTGGACTTACCCTATACCGAGCCTCCGGACGAATCATCATGGACGTCCTGGCGTGCTGGCTCAGCGGCCTTTTGTAGCCTACGGCAGACACCGGTCTCTTCATCATCTGCTGGTTCCTGGGGAAGAGCAGGTACACACTCAGTCTGTTACACACCCAATCCAAGGAGTCCCTTGGCGTTTATGAGCTAAACCATCCACAAACTCCACCAGAAATACGTTTCACGGGAGCAGAAACTCCCCAGGCTGCATCTGCAGGAGCAGCTCCACAGTCGGAGCTGAAAGAGAAGACGGTTCTCCCCTGTCAAGGGGAGGATTTCTGCGTATTTATGCTCTCGGCTGCACCCACTAACTCTGCTGTAGAGGCAGGATGTCACCACAGCTCTCTTCATAGTGATTATTTTTGAGAGCTTTCCTAGCTAATAGAGGAAAGAAATACCACAGGAATTACTGCTGTGTGAATGGTCTGTGCGCTATTACAGATTTGACAAGCAATTATTGGGCTCCTCAAGAAGAAAAGTCCTCGTCTCCTGTGGATTCTCCTCACTGTATGTTCCTGTTTGATTCAACCTGCTGGAGGAAGAGCATCTTTTACTTGATTGTGCAGCCAGAAGCTCCGAACTCTGGAGGCTGGTTTAAACCCCCAATTCAGCCCCTCTTTTGGGGTACCTTGTTCCTGACAGAGGGTTTCCCAAGACCTATGATTCCATCCCAAGGAAAGCTCAGAAGAGCACTCACTCCAGGCGGGTTATGGGATGCAGCTTCCACTGGTCTTCCTCTTCATCAAAGAATGATCTGTTCATGATCTTATTCTTTTCTTCCAAGGGAATAAAATTTTCAATAATCAGGTGCCTACGTGGAGCCACGAGAATGAGAAATACACAAGAACCAGAATTAGCAGATGACTTTCTCCCCTGCTCCCCCGCCACGGACCTGACAGAGCCCTGAAAAGGAGGAAAGTGTCAGTTTTCTGACGTTTAAACCCTGTTCCGCTAGCATGTGCAACGCAGTCCCACCACTGCCCACCCACAGAAACCCACTCCATTCGAGCTGTAGCAGGAGGTGAAGGGATGGGACTCACTTGAGCTTCAGTTCCCTGGTAAGTTCATTCTGGGTCTGTTCCAGTTCCTGTCGCTCCTTGATGTGCTCTTCCTGGAGGTCGTGGATCTCTGCCTTCACTGCTTGCAGCTTGGAAAACAGCTGGAACAGACAACCAGAGCCAACGCCGTGACTCGCCAGTGCTCCCTCCTTCCACACATAAGCTCATTTTGTTCCTGACCCACAATACGGAATCGTTTCCTTTTTACCTTTTTGAGCTTTTTGGTCTTGATGTCCACCTCTTGCTGAAGGGAACTGTAGGTCTCCTTCAGCTCTAGCGTCTCCTCGTCCCGACTTTCCATCTGCTGCTGGATCTCTCGCTCCCGACGTTTCTGAAGAAGGTGACACACACAATTACATGGCCACCTCCAGGCTGGCCCACGTGAAGCCCCCACTCAGGATGGGCTCCAGGGCTTCACCTCCTAGTTCTTCCTGTCCCTCACCTTAGAGATACCAGAGCATTAACTCTTCCCTGACTTTATTTTGCTACTAAAATCAGATTGTGTGACTAAGTGCTCAAGGTTCCATCGAGGGAATCAAATGTCATGTTTAGACTCTTTTTTTTCTCATGTTACCCATCCGTACTGGCCACTGCACTTAGAGAGCCACCAACCCAAAACATGTCACAGAAACCAAACTGTCAGCGCCGAGTGAACATCCCCGCCCTAGAGCTGAGGGCAGAGCTGTCCCTCGCTGAGGTCTGCCCATTATTTCTTCACTTACACACAGCTCTGATCAAGACAGGACATCATCCTCTAACGTGAAAAGCTGGAGGAACACTGATAAACCTCCTCTCGTATTTCACAACACAAACAGGACACAAGCCCCTCCCCCTCTGCGGCCATTAAACCACTGCAGGGGGTCTGTAACGTTCTGCACCAGGCTGTTGACACAGCACAACCAACGTCCTCCTTGTACCTGCTCTGCAATTTCCTGTCGCTTCTGTTCCAGGATTTTCTGCTGTTCGTTGGTGTGATCCACAATGTTTTTCCCCCCCACCAGCAGCTTGCTTTCCATTGCCTGGAAGGGAGAACCAAGGTCAGAAGGTTCTCTTGGCAACCACAGAAAGTAACCTTCTCTCCTGTCCAACCCCTCTTTGCGGGCAGCTCTTGCATTTCTCTCTTATTTAACCGTCCCTTTCCAGTCAGCTGCCACAAGAATTACTATTTCTTGACCCTCCTCTAACCCTGTAGGATTAGTGAGATAGCAACGTGCTCAGCATTAGGCACTGCGAAGCAGACCCGAGACACGTGCGCTCCTGGAAGGACCTTGGTGATGATCTGGGACAGAATGAAGCGGTTTCTGGGCTCCAGCCTGTGAAAAGACGAATCTCCACATGTGACTGTGCTGATTGCTGAAGATCCAACAAGATCAGCGCCTAAGAGCAAAGCCACAGCTCATGAGTATCAAAAGAGCTAATTAACAAAAGAGCTAATTAACAGTGGAAATTTCAACTTCTGTCTAGAAGTTTATTTTAAAATCTTCCAATCTCAGCACAAATCACTGTGCTGGAGACTTCTTGGGAAATATCTTTCCAGACTGGGAAGCCCTCTATTCTGCCCTAAATGAACTGCTTTCAGAAAGGACCACAAGGAAGGATCGTACCTTGATTTTAGCACTCAGCATTTCTGTGGCTTCCTTCTCCCGCCTCAGGTCCTCCATCTTCTTCTCCTTCTCTTTCAGCAGTCTCATCTTTTCTTCCGCTACCAAGCTGTGATCCTCAACTATCGCTTTCTTCTCAATCTCCAGCTTTTCTTGTTGCTCCCTCCAATAGTCATCTTTGTCATCTCCTTCATCCTCACCCTCCTCAGCATCCTCCTCCTCTTCTCCACCATCTCGCCTCCGTTCCCTCCTCTTTCTTTTGCCAATAGACCGTTTTTCCAACTGTGCCTTGAGCCGAGCAATCTCTTCCTGGAACTCCCGCAGCAGAGCATCCTTAGGATCCTCGTTCACCCGCGGCTTGTTCTTGATGTTCTTGGCCCGGTTGGCGTACCTCAGGGTCGTCAGAGTCTCCTCCACATTGTAGGAGGCAGGGCCTATATTGGCCACCATCACCGTTTTGGCATTGCCACCTAGAGAGTCTTGAAGCAGCCTGGTCAGCTTGGAGTCCCGGTAGGGGATGTGGGTGCTTTTGCCATCTACCAGGGCAGAGATAACGTTGCCCAAAGCTGAGAGAGAGAGATTGATTTTCGTCGCTTCCTTTAGCCTTTCCCCCTGCGCCCCAGTCTTGGCTTGCCGCTCACTGCCTGCAAGGTCCACCAGGTTGAGCTTCCCAACACGGATGTGGTTCTCTCCGTCAAGTCCTAACTCACTGCACTCGATAGTGATCACGAAAATGGCATGGGACCGAGAGCTGTGTTCGTTCATGTTGGTGGCACCCACGGAGCGGTTTTGGTTCCCCACGTTCATGACATGCTCTATCTCTTTGACGCTTTTCGTAACGAAGGAGGATAGGTCCTTGACATACACGCCGGTGTCTGGCCTCTCCTTTAACTCCAGCCGCTTGGACTGGTCCTTCGACAACAAGTCTCTGATTTCTTCCTGGTATATCTCCAAATAAGAGGCTCGAACCAGGTACTGCTGGTTCTGAGATCTAGAGATGTGGGTGAAGATGTGGTCGAAGGAGTTGGGTATGACCCCTCTCTTTTCAGGATCCCCACGCACCCCTTCCATCGTGTAGGTTTTCCCCGTCCCAGTCTGCCCATAGGCAAAGATTGTCCCATTAAAACCCTGCAGAACAGAGTCCACGAGGGGCCTGAAGGTCTCATCATAGAGTTCAACCTGTTTGGAATTCCAGTCGTACACAGCATCAAAGGTGAAGGTTTTGGGCAGTTCATGAGATGTTCCCCGCGGATTCTTCACCGAGACCTGCCCTAACTTGACATCCACGTTAACGACTTTCTCATACGAAGCTGTTTTCTCTTTGCTGTTCATGGGCCGGCACCGGACCACCACCCGCACGGACTCGGAGCTCTTTAGCTTAGACATGACAGCGGGGCTGTGGCTGGTGTGACCTGAGCGATGGATGATCCCCTGCTAGACACCTGAAACAGAGACAGAGGAGGGATCTGTGAGGGCAGCGTTCTGCAGGTGACAATTTTTCACAGAGGCAAAGATTCGACTCATCTGCTCGAGCAGCCCTCGGCATTCACTGAGCTGTGAGGGGTTTTGAAGGACATAAAAATGTGCAATGTGAAAACTTTACCGAGGCCTGAGCTGAGACTGCCTTATCTTCCCAGAGGCCCTCCCTCAAACGGTGCCATTTCTACGAGCTCTGCTGCAGAACGTCATCCAATCATCTCCACAGGCAGCAGAGATCCTTCTCCTGACCCTTAAAAATAACCATCATGCTTTTTAAACTGGTTATAACCATGAAAGAAGAGGCTGCCATTGACTACCTTTGCGCCAGCCTTTTGGTTCTGACCCTCACACTTCAATGCCCAGGACAGGCTCCTCTCTGCAGGGAGCTCAGGCCCTTGGAAGGGAACCAGTCAGGTGCTTTAAGTGCTTCACCTGCCTACCAAAACTCAAGAGCAACTGGAAATTATAAACACTGTATTTCAGCTTTGCCTCTTCTTATGCCTCCCGTTTATTGACCGTCCTGCACAGAAGGTTTAGAATCTGGGGTTTAAGTGCCAGCAGGTCCCTGGAATGCCAGCCAAATGCTGACCTCCACTTGTGCATTACCCGCTCAAAGTCCCTTTCTCAAAGCTTTAACTGGGCTGCAGCCGCTGCAGGGCCCCAGGATATATCCATTAAACAGTTTGTCCCTTTTCAGCATCACGTCCCTCGAATGTTCTGCATTTCCACGCTTGGGAAAACTGCTGTCACCTTTCCCTTCTGTCAAGAGTCAAGTGAAAATAATTTTTAGGGGAAGTTTTTGCCCCATCCTGCACTCCAGCTCAGGAAATCATTCCCGCAGCAGAAGGTGCCGCAGCCTTCCAGCGCTCGCCAAAGCGGTGAAATGAACCAGCAAGAGGAGCGAGTCACCCCAGCAAGGTGGGCTCTGGAAATGGTGGGCAACGCAGAGGAGTATTTCCACAAGGGGCCAAAGTTGGGGCTGCCGCGGGACACCTGTGCCGTGCCCCGCTGGGGGCCCTCCTGCTGCCCGAAAAATCCAGGCCCTTCACCCCCAACATGGGACATCACTGCTGTGGTGGGGTGAAGCGCAGCCGGTCCCCTAGCGCTGGATGCCCACAGCCCCCTAGCTCCTCGTCTCCCCGTTCCACTTCCAAATGCCCGGTCAGGGCTGATCTTGTGTTTGTATTTCTTGCCCAAGTACTGTCAGCGTGCTCAGAGCAGGGGCAGCACCCGCCGCTCACAGGCAGTGGACCAGGAGCTGTAAAGGCAGAAGAATCCACATTGTGCCTCATCTAATGCTCAAGCAACTGGAGGACATGGCGGGGTGAAGTGGACGCCGCCAGGATTTGCCCTTCTCAGGCTTTTGCAGGTGAATTTAAGCTCTTTCTTATCACTTCTTACACAAATTTCATCAGTCCTTGGAGACCGCCCACCTCTTCTGTAACGTGACTGTCCCCTGTGAAAGGACCTTCCTCAGCTGGAACTGGCACAAACAGTTTTGTGGGGAAACTGCAGGCTACTGCGCTCATGTTAGGTATTTCAGCACAACTGCCCACACAGATCTCTGCACTGGGTTTGCTCCTGGCAATACACTTTTACCGGGATTTCCCCAAGAGCCAGCTCTGCCCCAGCTCTCCAGCCACTGACACACCCCAAACTCTGCCCCGGGGTCCACCCAGAGCAGCTTCACGAGACTCAGCATCAGCCTGAACTCGCGCAGCATAAGCCCAGCTCACCGACCCAAGTCCTTCATGACTCTGGGTGGAGTGGAGGAAACACGCTGCTTCGTCCCCATCATTAGCACAATGAGGTGCCATTTAAAACACAACACAAAGCACGTTACCCTGACATGACAGCCCGTACAGGGAGATGCTGAGTGCCACAGCTCATGGAACACCCTGTGCTTCCTAATAAGCTTTTTCTTTTTTTCCAAAATACCTTTCAGGAATTGCTCTGAGATCCTTCTGCCAACTGGAACTAAACGTGAAGCTCACACATGCTGGGAATCCCTGGCAGGGCTGGCCGTGTCCCATCCAGAGTGGCTGTGTCTCCTCAGGCGCAGCTGGGCCGGCCGGGTCCCAGGAAGGCCACACTCTCCCCAGCCACTCGTCACCAATCCGGTCACCCCTGCAGGCTCAGCTCCTGAGGCTTCTCTGCTTCCTGGCTTCAGTTTAAAGACCTCGGGAGGATCTTCTTGACATGCTGCCGAAGCCCGTTCCTTGTCCCTCCCTGCACCTCCCCAGGTACCACTTACAAAATTCCATCGCTCTCTTGCAGTTTAAATCTGTCAAATACTTGTGGGTTCATGAGGTCTTGGCTCAACTGCTCGTGTCTTCTGCTCCTTCCTAAGTCAAACCTCTCCTTCTCCTCTCACCTCCCTGCCCAACTCGCTGCACCGTGGCCTGAACAGCACATCCCTGGTGCCACCTCTGTCACCACCTCTGTCACCTTCACCTCCTTCAGCTCGGCGCCCCAGCGGTGTCGCCCTCCCCGGGGAGGCGGTGGGCGTGGGGCCCCCGCCCTAGCCGGAAGCCCGAGGTCGCCTATGGTCATGGGTTCACCTGAGCATCACCCACCACCCTTGCGGTGCGACACCGGGCACGGCAGGGAAGGGATCCCGGGGGCACCCTGGCCCCCCAGCTGGAGGGACGGGGACAGCAGGGAGCGGCAACGACGCGTGTGCGGGGGCGACATCCGACCAAACGGGGTCACCGCCCAAACGGGGCCACCCGGCCGCGGCAGCGGGCAGGACCTGCCGCCTCCCTCGCCCGCAGCCCCGGCCGTGCCCACGCGTGCAAACGGGGGCGGCCACCCGGGCAGCGGGTGCCCCGGGGTCTGTCACACCCGCGCGGCACCGGGGGGAGCAGCAGGGGCGGCGGGGATGGGCGAGCCGCCGCTCGGGCGAACGGCCCGGGCCGCGGCGGCTCCTCGGGGCGGGTGGCGGGGCCGCGGCGAGGCCCACGCACAGACCAGACCGGACAGGGCCGGGCCGGACCGCGCCGGACTCACCTGCGCCGTCACCATGGAGCCGCACGGCCGCCTCCTCCCGCGGCACCGGAAGCGGCAGGACGACCCCGCCCCCCGCCATGACGCACTTCCTTGGCAACGCGCGCGCCCGCCCCCACGCCGCCATTTCCGTAGCGACCGGCCCCGGCGGGTCCCGGATGGAGCCGAGACAAAGGAGCCGCCGCCCCGCCGGCCCGGGCGGCACCGCGAAGCCTTCGGCAACGCTGGCCCTCGCCCGGGTGAACCCCGCGCTCCCCAAATCCCCAAAGTGCCTGTTTTTGCCCCAGCCAGAGCCCGGGCAGGGCCGGGGAGTGCCATGCTGCTGCTGGGCCCCGTTCCCGCGGCGCTCGGCGAGACGGAGAAAGGACTTTCAGTGCAGTAGGAGTGAATACAAAACCAAGTTTTTATTGTTACAAAAAATACCTTTTCTTAAAAAAAAAAACCCACACCATTTTGTCTTTGTGTTCTCCCCACCCGCCCGGCCCTGCGCAGGGGCTGCCCTTGCTCCCTGACAGCCGCCCTGGCGGCGTCAGCCGAGGTCAGGAGGCTGAGCAGAATACTGAGGAGCCTTTCCAAGGAGGAAAAACCCAGCACCAAACAGACATTTAGAGTTAAACCCCCGTAAATGCTCTGATATGGCATTGTTCAGACCCAGCACCGTGTTGTCTAGATGTAGCCGTGCCCTAAAGCCCTTGTAGCTGGCCATGGTACCACAGACTCACCCCAGTGGCATTTTATAACCAGGACTGGTAAGGTCTGAACTCAGTCATTGGACAAAAAAAAAAGAAATTAAAACTATTGGTGTTCCCAGTGCTAAACTGGACAGAGAAGTGAAGGGGTTTTGGGCTGCTGCTCACCATCAATAAATGCTTCCCAGTAACCCCACTGGCAACCACCCCATAGACAGGGGTTCTGCGGTCAACGCGGTTCTTTTAGACAGTACAACAACAGACAAACCCCAGAAACCAATAACACAGACCCAGGCACAGCAAACACCAGCCCCCCTACGGCTACTTCACAGTCCTGCCTCACAGCCAGGGTCACTCCTACCACACCCGGACTGCTACAAGCCCTAAACCTTCTGCCCCGGCAGTTGCCTCCCCCCAGCTCTGATCTGGGGCTGAAGAGGCAGCTGCCACATCAAACACATCCCCAGCACACCTCTCCAGTCCTGCTGAGAAGATCCAGGAGCCCCGCAGCTCTGCAGGGGATGGAAGGGGAGGCACTGAGGTGACGCGGCTCTGGTGAGACCGCGGTGGTACTCAATAAAACTCAGAGCTACTGCCAGGCCTGAGCTTTACCCTACACTCCCTGTCCAGGGACCGCGACACTCCTGACAATAATTTGCATTTAAAAAGAACTCATGCTCAGTTTTGAACAAAAAGGTTCGCAAAATCTCCAAGTAAAATTTAAATTTAACGAAAAAAAGATGGAGAATAGGAAATCAGAGCAGCTGCTTCACCAGGAGTGCTGGGGAACCCTGGACAACATGACCTACAGAACCTACAGCTTAAAAACTACACAGAGTTTATCATTTCCCATAAACTACATGATTTAAAACTCCTTTTTTGTCTGACCTCACACTGGAAATACAGGAGAAATCAGACAGAAGAGCCCAGAAGCAGCCGTGCAGGGTGTCACAGGGCTCTGCAGCAGGACTGTGCAGAGGACTCCCTGACACCGAGCGCAGAGCCGCGCAAACCAGGGAGCCCACTCCAGCTGCGATCAGAACTCATCCCGTAACCTGGGCGGGTGGTCCATGCCGAAGAACGAGGAGGGTTTTCCACGCACATCGCGCTCCCTTTTCACAAAGGCGGTAAAGGAGGAGACGCAGTTGCCGATGAAGTGATCGGACTGGCCCAGGATGTAGAGATCGACCTGTGGCACCTCGGGCTGCAGGCTCACAACCTTGACCTGCGGGAAAGCAAATGAGCCCCGTCAGCTACCGGGACAGTCAGCACGGTGTGGGGTAGCATCAGAAATGGGGGTTACAACCCAAGTGATGTTAGAAATGGGAATATACCACAAACCAAGTGCACTCTGCCTTCGGTCACCCTACAGCTCATTTGTGAATAGATAAAGCGGTTTGGAACACCCCTCGGGTTTATGTCATTGAAGCCTTTTCAAGGAGAAATTTACTGCCATGCAGGATGAGGCTCTCCAGCCTCCAAGAAAGGAAGAGTTTTGCAGTAAACACTTACTGCTATGAGCAAAATTCACTTTGTTCCCAGACTGACATAATCTAGACACTCTGCACAGGGCAGGTTTGGATGGCAGCGCTCCTGCCCCCTCAGAAGGGCTTTGCCCCGCTCACCTTTCCCTGGAAGAGCTGCTGGATCTCCGCCGTGTGGGGCTCCGAATCGGTTGCGATATAAACAGATTTGGCATCCGTCTTCCTCACCCAGAGCTCGAGCGCCCGCTGGATCTCCCTGAGGTCCGGTAGGCACATGTCCATGGTGAGCGGCACCGCAGTGCTCCGGTCGTAGCCCACGCACTGCGGCGAGGCCATGAAGTGCGGCCCAGCCGTCCCGTCCTTCAACATATTGCAAGCGTTTTTCTACAGGGAAAAAAGAGGAAAGAGCAGGTTTGAGTGGCAGCAGAGTAAGGGGACCTCCCCACGCCCCCAGCAGCGTTCCAGCCCGCTGGATGTTGCCAATTCACAGCGAGGCGCTGGACACCAGCCCCAGAACTCAGCTCCTCTTCCAGGGAGCATCAGCCACCCGCCCCGGGCAGGAGCCGTACCCAATCGGAGCCGATGCGCAGGTGGATCCCTACGTAGGGCCTGAGCAGCAGAGAGTCAATGTAGGCTTCTCCTTTCTTCACCATCCCCTCGGACCAGATCATGTACTTATGGAGGGGCCGGTGCTCCTCTAAGACTGGGAACTGGGCTGGTGCTCCAGGTAAGGCCAGTACGGGGTGCTCGGAGGGCGGAAACCTACGGAAAATAAAACCCAGCAGACTGGAACGTGATGTAACCTCACGTGCATCGGCGTGCAGAGAAACAGTGTGCTTGGATTCCTTGAGGGTTCAAGTGCGAGCTATGAAGGCCTTGAAACATGCAGCACCCTTTGCTCCAAACGCACCCACGGTGAATACTGCCCACTTTGCCAGGTGAACATGGGCACTGCACTTCACCCCGGACCCAGCAACAAACGAATCAGGATCATTCAAGAAACAAGAGAAGAATCTCATATGCAGAGCGAGGAAATAAAACAAGTTTTCACCCCAGACTAGAGCAGTTCTGTCACCCCAACTTGCCAATACGACTAAAATGGCTCTGAAAACACTAGGGAACCAGCAAACACAGCTCTGTTTGAAGAGCACATCCCCAGTAAATCCTGTAACTAAACAGTGCTGGCTCAGCAACCAACCAGCCTACAGAGTTCACACCTAACAGTGCTCAGCCAAAAGCTAATGGAAAAAACATTGAGATCATTAATTTTATTGCTAACGAAGCCCATTAGCCTCTCCCCAAAGCGCAAAGGCACGGCTGGTGCCCTGAGTTATTCTGCAGTTGCACACCAGCCCCCTCCCGTCCTCTGTCTACCTTTGGATCCAGTGGTCCTTGTAGGCAGGACTGAAGGAGATCCCCTTGAAGAGCTCAGACTTATCAAAATCCACGTGGAACTGATCCCAGAAGGGACCGAATGGATTCCCATCCTGTGAAGGAGAGACAAACGTTCACTGGGCGCAGGCGCAGAGCCCGGCAGGCAGAACCAGGTCCAGGGGGGCGACGCTGAAGAGCTCTTCAATGGATTAGAGCTGCCTGTTTGTCACACACCAGGGAAACGGTCAGAAAGTTACCCGAGAACACAAAGGCTGTCTGCAACGAACAGGAACACAGAGCACTCAGACGCCTGTTTAAGAGATTGCTGTAAACCCTCTGTGCCACAGGTGGGAAACGGGCCAAGAGCAGGAGATAAGCTACAGACCCACTCTCCTGCCAGTCACGGTCAAGGCTGAAGCAACAAAACCTACTTATAGAGACCAGCTTCCTGAACCCCATGTGCTGACTGACAAAGAAACGCACTAAGGACCAGCAACCCAGCCCAGGAAGTGGGGAAATGGGTGCCACACGTCGGGGGGAAACGGGTGCCACACCGACTGATCTGGGGTGGATAACACCAAACTCTGCAAATCAACAGTGACCTGAACGAGTCAGTAGCAGAATTAAACCGCGTCCGTGGGGATGCTGGAGAAACTCACCTTCATGGGACAGGTGCTCTTGTCGGCACTCCTCTGAGCCGCCGCTTCGAAGCAGTAAGCCACTCGCTTGCCAGGAGGCCAGTGGCGAGGTGCCAGCTTCTCCATGAACTCCTCCAAGGGGATGACGCGGTGGTACCGCAGCAGGGGCTCCAGCCTGAAGTGCTCCCTGTACGGAACGTGCAGCTGGGGACGACAGCGACCGGCCCGCCTCACTCACGGCTCCCCGCGGCCCGCAGCTCAACCCTCGGGGAGAGGCCACAACCTTGCCCGCCGCCCCCCTCCCCGCCCCGGGGGCTCACGTTGGTGTAGGGCGGGCGGTGGTGCCGGTACTCGATCCACGGCGGCACGGCCAGGGTCCGGTTGAGGGCGCGGGCGAAGGCCAGTGCTCCCAGGAAATGCTCGGCCTGGTTCCCGAAGCGGCCTGCAAGAGGAGGGGGGGACAGCGGGGCTCAGCCGGGGGCCGCTCCGCCGGGGGCCGCTTCGCCGGGGGCCGCCCGCGGCGGCGGGAGGGCCTCACCCATGCAGGGGCAGTAGAGCAGGTAACCGGCCGCGTCCCAGGCGGGCGCCGCACCGCCTGCCGCCGCCGCCATCACCACGAACAGCGACAAGAGGAGAACAAGGACCGGCGGCCCCGCCATGGCGGCTCGGCGGAGGCCGACGCGAGGCGGTCCCTCCCGGCATGCCCCGGGGCCCGGCCGGAACGGCCGCGCTAGCGGGAAGCCGCCGCCATCGGGGCGGAAGCGGGAGCGCGACGTCACTCCCACAATGCCCCGCACAATGGGGCCGCCGCGGCCTGGGCCGGAGCCGCGCCTGGCGGGGCCCAGGGGAACGGGGTGAGTGCGGGGGGGGGCGGCGTCACGGCGGCCCCCTCCCCTCGGCGGCGGGGTCCCCTCAGGGGAGCGGGGGGCGTGGGAGGAGGAGGAGGCGGCGGAGGAGGAGGCGGCGGCGGCGGCAGCGGGGGGGGGGCGGAGGCCGGGCCCGCCTCTCCCCCTCCCTCCCCTCAAGGCTGCGCCATGGTAACGGGTAACGGGAGGGCGGCACGTGTGCTCCCCCGCACCGCATCCACCGACCCCTCCCCGGGGCTCCCGTTTCCCTCCCGGTGCAAACGGCGGAGCTGCCGCGGCAGCCCCTCCGGGGCAACTCGGCCCGCCCCACCACGGCAGCTCCGCCGGTTGCAGCCAGCACGAGCGCACGCTGTCCGGGGGCCTGGGGCTGAGCGGGTGAAAAAAGCGGGTTTTGAGAGCAGAAATAAACCACCCCGGAGCCATGTTGGTGTGCGGGGCTTCCCCGGTGGCGCAGGGAAGGGGTTTGCGGCTTTTAAAATCCCGCCCGTTGTCATGTCAGGGAACTGGAGGGTGAAGGAGGAGCTGGGTCAGCTGGGAGCATCCTGCGGGGCTGCTGTGTCCCATCCAACGGGAGAGAAGCAGCAGCTTTTCCCTGGGCTTTAAAAGTAAACGCAAACTTGACGCAGAATTTTTCCAAAATCTGTGAGCCATCAAGTGGGGGAAACCAGTGCTGAGGCGTGAGCAGCTCAGCTGGGAACCTGAGCCCGTTTGGGCATAAAACCCAACATACTTGGGAATGGCCGAAGTCACTCGCTGAAAGGAAGTCGTGGTTTTCCGAGAGAAAATCAGGGAATTGTAGTGACAGGTGAGCTGGTGTGAGGGGGTGGTTTGTTATGCTGTAGGGGGCTTGGAAAGCCCTGCTGGGGGCTGTGGCTGGTTTAAGGTGTTCTGGTCACTGGTTGTTGTGTTGGACAGTCAAGAAATGCCTGTGGGGCGGGTGCCAGGCTGACACCACAGTGGGATCGCTGCCGGCGCGGGTCTGGGGCATGACACGGGCTGGGGCTGAGGGCCTGCCGTGGATTCGGGCCTCTGCCTTCTGCCACAGAGCTGGTACCTTCCATTGCAGCAGCTTAAAACATCTTAAACTGAGCAAACCTCTCAGCTGGGTGAACTCCCCCAGGCACGCACCACAGAGCTGTAAAATACCTGGGCAGGAGCAGGAGGGGCCACAGGAGCCCCTAGGCCCACTTCTCTGTCCCTGCGGGAAGCCGTGACAGTCCCGGAGCAGCTCCTGAGCAGTGGGACTCAGTGGGTGGAAGCCAAAAGCAGCCAAATTCAAACCAGACCCAAGAGATGCCCTTTAGAAAAGAGAAACGCTAGCTGCCTTATCCCAGCGCCACTCAGGCAGCCTGCCAGGCCCCTCATCCCTGCCCCCCGCCGTCCCTGCCCCACGCCTCCTGCTGCTCTGCCAGGCCTGGTGTCCCAGGAGTGATGTGGAGGGGCAGAAGCTGGGCAGAAATGCCACGTCCTTGAACCAAACTTTGCAAAGTGGGACAAACTGCCAGAGCAGGTGGCAGACTTGATCCCAGGGACTTGCTGTGGAGCCTGGGAACTGTTCTGTACCAGCTCAGCTGTCCCTCCTTGTTCTCTGTGCTGTGACAAGGGGCTGGAGGCCTGTACGTAGCGTACGATCCACCGGCTTACAGGAGCTTTTCCAGCTGGAATTAGCCCAGACCTGATGACTGTGGTAATGAAACGGTTCACTGAGTTGGCAGCTAGAGGGAATCCAGCTCCTGGGTGGATCATGGTGTTTTCCCAGCTCTGTGGTCACCCCACCACACTTGTGACCTCTCTAACTGAGGTGGAGGAAGATTCACCTGATGATGGGGGTTTTCCATAACTGACTTCACCAGAGATTTCTGGAACCGCTCAGGCTAGACATGTTTCCAGGACTAGGACAAACCAGGTTTTCCAGTGCTGGTACAAACGCTGGGAAGTACAAGATTTTTGAACAAGTGCAGGTGACGTGTTTCCACACAGTGGTGACCATTCTTCTGTGGTGCTACAGAGTTAGAGCTAACAGGGAGCATGTTGAAACCTTCTTTGGGGAAATGTTACAGGAAAAGCCACTGAGCTTTTAAACCTGTAAATATGTGGAGCACACTGAGCTTTTTCTAGCCAGGCGTGGGTTATGCTGTTAACCTTCCACAGCTGCTGTGTTTCCCTGACACCAGACTCTCCTCTCATTCTTCTTTCTTACTCCTCAGCTGTTGTAGTGTCCCAGGATACAGGTTTAGATGTACAGCAGACCCACGCAGGCAGAGTCCTTTCTCTGCCAGACCCGCACTATTTCAAAGGGAAGTTGATGAATTTGCACTGATCAGTTGCAGAGATCACTGTATCGTCACTCATTTGTGCTCGGGGTCTGCTCTGGAGCTCATTGTTTATGCACTTTACTATTAGTCATGGTAAAATTCCAACTCCCTCTTGTCTCAGGTAGCTCTGAAACCGGCACTGATGGCTGAGCTTGTCCAGAGTGAGAAAAGCAACTACCTGGTGACAGCAGCAGCAGCTCCCGAAAGCGTGCACAGCTCTGATGAGCAGGTAGGGAACGCTCCTGTGAGCCACGTCTCTCATACCAGACTGCCCCAATCGATGGGACCCCTGCGTCCTGAGGGGAAGGAGCAGCCCTCAGTTATGTGGGCTTGTGCCAGAGTGGCACCTCAGCAGTTCTGGTCCTTCACTGTCCTGCTCTGCCCGAGCAGGCTCAGCCCACACTGCCACCATTCTTAATGGACCTTTCCAAACCCCACAGTGCCACGTTTTCTTGGAGCTGTCCCATTTCCCAGAGTTTTCCAGCCCGAGGGTGGTGCTGGGATTGAAGGGCTGGTTACAATTTCTGCTGTTTCAGCTATTCATAACGTTCCGCGGGCACTTTCTTAATGGGGCTGGTTAGTTCCCTCGCAGTTGCACATCCTGCCTGCAACTGGCACTCGTGTTGATGTGCAGGCAGGAAGTTCCTCCTCCCAGCAGTCAGGGAGTGAGAAAGAGCTCAAGGGTTGATGCTATTTTAAGCAGAGTGTCTCAGGCAGCTGCCTTCAGGGAAGGAGGTCTGCTCTGAGGTTTCAGCCGGCCGTTTGCTGGTCCAGCTTTGGGTGGAACCATGCACTTCAGCAGCAAGACAAATACAACTGGAGAAAACCTGCTGAGGGGGATCAGTGTAGGTGTTCATCAACCCAAAAGCCAGCAGAGCGTATGGGAGGGATGTCCTGGGGAACAGGAATCTGCCTGAGCTCCTGTTAGCAGTGGACGAGAGCATAAAAACAAACAAATGTGAAATTGCTCATTACTGTAGAAAACTTGCTAATGCAGGAGGCCAAAGGTGCCCCGCAGCAGACGGTGAAAATCCAGTGACTAATCACACCCTGGGGAGCAGCGGCAGCAGTTGCCTTCCTGAAAAAGATGTCCTGTTGCTGGTAACAGCCTGGCTGACCCATGTGAGGTAACTCAGACTGGTCTTACTAGTGCACTGGGCTGGTAGCAGAGTGGATGAAAACAAGAGCACCTCAGTTTCTCTGAGGAGCCCTAGGAGGGAATTCCATGTGAGCCAAGATCAAGAGTGAGTGAGAACAGACTGTGAAGAGCATGAGAAAAGGGGATGAGAAGCGATCCGCAAAGCACGGGGGGAAAGGTGAGGTGTTTGGACCGCCAAAGAGACTCCAGCCTACAGCATTTTGGGAGAAAATGCCCATCACAGGTAACACTGGCTCTTCACAGTGCAGAACTGCACTTCAGAAAAGTTTAACATCATTTTCCTCAGGAACAGGAGTTAAGGGAGCAAAGAATCGACCCCGTTCTGGAGACGGGAGTTGCCCGTGTCTCTGAACATGTTTGTAATGCTGGTCCAATGCTCACGCATGTTGTGTCTTAACACCAACCCTTCTGTGATTTCAGGTGAAGATGTTTTGCTCTTAAAGCAGTTTGGTCACAGAGGATTCCAACAGAAAACTGCACTGGGACAAACCACACAAGACGCCCGCAGGCTCAAGTTCTGCTTGACATGGCCATGTTCTACTAGCCCTGCCATGACGGCATTTTTCCCCAGTGTTCCCAACTGGATTCAAGATGCAAAGCAGGAGGAGGAAGAGACAGGCTGGAAATTAGTCCCCAGATCAAGAGGAGAAGAGACCCAGAGTCCAGGAAAATGCCAATGTGAAATATCGGAGACCTCCTTCCCTAACGTGGACAAGCTGAGAACTCACACGCTTCCTCACAGTGAGCAGAGGCCCTACAACTGCCCCCAGCTGCACTGTGGCAAAGCCTTTGCTTCCAAGTACAAGCTGTACAGGTAGGTACCCACCCAGCGCCTCCACCGACGGTGCTCCACCTCTGCCGGCGGAGAGGGGAAAACCCCGCAGTGGGGTTTTCAGCTTGAATTTCTGAGAAGGTGGAGGAGGGGGACTGCCCTCATCACCTTGCCAAGCAGTTGGGTCCCAGACGTTTCCGTCCTTTGCATCTCTTTAAGCACCTTCAGAGAACCTCAGGTAATACTTCACCCTGAGCTCAGGCTGTTTTCTGCTTTACTAAGGAGGAAATTGAAGCAGAAAGTGAAGCTCACAGATTAAAAACCAAACTGGGAAGCAAGAGCAGCTTGCCCGTTTCATAGGCCTCACCTCTGCTCTAGTCACGGGGGTGGTTTATGGCAGCCATTGCTCTGGCGTGAAGAAGCAGAGTTCCTGCTGAGGTGCTAAGATACAGAGGAGAATAATTAAACGATGCGATCCCTGGGAGCTGGAAACTAGATGAACTGCAGTGTCAGAAAGCATATGGTATGAGGGTGAGGCCAGTCCGTGGAGGCTGTCACCAGACATCGCCACAGCCTGGCGCCATCCCACCAGAGGACAAGTGTTTGTAGTCTGAAACTGCCCCGGTTTTCTCTGTTGTTTACCCCTTCAGTAGCCCCAGCAGAGAGATGAGGCGCCGAGCAGATGACTGGAGTGTACCTGTGCTGGATGGGGGGCACTTCCTAGGGAGGAGGGCACTGCTGAGGGACTCATTCAGGGGCGATAAAATGTCAGCGAGGATCTTTGTGGTATAAAGTGTAGAACACCAGGAGAGTTTGGAACAAGGAGGGGGTGTTCTCTTTGGGGTCGAGCACCCATCTGAGCTCCCTGCTTCTCTCCCCAAAGGCACATGGCCACACACTCTGCGCAGAAGCCTCACCAGTGTATGTACTGTGAGAAGATGTTCCACCGGAAAGATCACCTTCGCAACCACCTCCAGACCCACGATCCCAACAAGGAGGCTCTGCACTGCCCCGAGTGCGGCAAGAACTACAACACCAAGCTGGGCTTCAGGCGGCACCTGGCCATGCACGCAGCCGCCAGCGGCGACCTCAGCTGCAAGGTGTGTCTGCAGACCTTCGAAAGCACCCAGGTCCTGCTGGAGCACCTCAAAGCTCACTCGAGGCGAGCTTCTGGTGGGGCGAAGGAGAAGAAGCACCCGTGCGATCACTGCGACAGGCGCTTCTACACGCGGAAGGACGTGCGGAGGCACTTGGTGGTCCACACGGGGCGGAAGGACTTCTTGTGCCAGTACTGCGCGCAGAGGTTCGGGCGGAAGGACCACCTGACCAGGCACATGAAGAAAAGCCACTCCCAGGAACTGCTGAAGATTAAGACGGAGCCCGTCGACATGCTGGGTCTGCTAAGCTGCAGCTCGTCTGTGGCAGTGAAAGAGGAGCTGAGCCCCGTCCTGTGTATGGCCTCCAGAGACATGATCGGTGGGAAGAGCTTCCCTGGCATGTTGCCCGTGGGCATGTACAGCACACACCTCCAAACCGTGCCAAGCTCAGGGATGCCCCATTCGTTGGTCCCTAATTCTCTTCCCATGGGAATGAGCTACCCCCTGGAGTCTTCTTCTCCCATCTCCTCCCCACCGCAACCTCCTCCAAAGTATCAGCTTGGATCTACCTCATATTTGCCTGAGAAACTACCCAAAGTTGAGGTGGACAGCTTTTTGTCAGACTTCCCTGGCAGCCTGTCTCTCTCCTCTGGTGAGCCTCAGTCCTCCTCGCCTCAGCCACCCCCCCTGGATGAGGCTTTGCTTTCCAAGAGCCCTGCAAACCTCTCAGAGGCTCTCTGTGCTGCTAACATGGACTTCTCTCATCTTCTTGGCTTCCTCCCCCTAAACCTTCCTCCTTGCAATCCTCCAGTGTCGTCGGGGGGGTTGGTCATGGGCTACTCGCAGGGGGAGGCGCAGCCACTGCTTACCACTTTGCAACATCAACCTCAAGAATCTCCCGGAGCCGGGGCCTCGCTGAACTTTGGGCCCCTCCATTCATTGCCCCCTGTCTTCACCTCCAGCTTGAGCACAACCACGCTGCCGCGTTTCCACCAGGCGTTCCAATAAGCTGAAACCAGCACTGGAGAACAGACCTTTCAGCCACCCTTCGGTGGAGAGCCTTAAAACGCACAACTCTTACTCCCCTTTGGGGTGCAGAAGCTTTGCAGAGCTGTTTAGACAGGAGGTTTCTGATCTCTGGAGGGAGCACTTGTAGACTGGAACGGCAGAGATCCCCATGTGAGTCCCAGTCCTGTACAGCGAAGAGATTGCAGCTAATAGACTGGATATATTTTATCTAATTTTTAATCTGTGAATCAGGAGCCGCGCTTAGCACTGACCTTCCCTGAGACCCCGGAGTGACGGTCCTCTCTGGGAAGGGACTGTCCCTGAGAAGGAGTTGAGACTCTTTCATCTTGGGCTAAACGTTTTTGAAGAGTCCAGCTTCCATTTCACGTTCTCACACTGCAATTCTGGCCCAACAGCCAGCCCCTCCCCAGGGAGGAGGAGAAGTCAGGAGACCCACTGTGTGTGAAGCCAACGGGGAGGGCTGTCCTTCCCCTCTACCTCTCGTCCTGTCCCCCCGTACCGCTTCCTCCACCGAGCACCGCTTCCTCCACACCAGTGTTATGCAACAAGAGGGTTTATACAATGAACTCAGAGACGTCACCTCATTCTTTGCGGAGCCGTTAGGTTCAGCTCGTTACAGTGAACATTGTTTACACAACACAAACCTGTTTCCGCCATTACAAAAATAGGAGGCACCGGAATACACTGGTTTAAGAGCTGGTGTAGCTACAACACTGTTTACACACCGAAGTCAGGTTGCACTGATTTCTCTTCACGTACCGTGTTCTTCCCCCATGGGGAAATACGCTGATTTCTGGACCACTTGAGCCGCTGTAGGCAGCAGGTTCCTGCGTTCTCTCTGTCTCTCCCCGTGTCGAGGGGAGGGAGCAGCTCGCGCAGCGTAGCGCGGTTTGGTGGGGTACGGATAGAGCCCTTCCCAACCCCTCCCGCAGGCAGATGGATGGTGGCTCTGTGCTGGAAACCAAAGCAGTGAAGGAGCGAGGTCAGGAGGTCGGGGCCAGTGGTGCCGAGTCCTCTGGGGTGAGAACGGGCTGCAGGCCCCGCGCCGTCGCTTCCCTGGAGAGGAGGAGCAGAGTCTGAGTTTCCAGGGGTTTTACCTCAACAGCTCAGTGAGGTCAGTACCCTTTTGGCTTACCTGTGGAACAGTCTCAAGGGGTGTATTTTTACCTCAGCCCAGGAATCAGGAGGAAAAACTGGTCCCCGCTTCACGTACCCTCTGTCAGAGGCTTTGGAGCATTTCCCCCAACACTAAGAGTTCGAACAAACGCGGGGGATTGGGCCCGCAGTCACCCTTTAGTTTAGGATTTGGTGCCACCAGCCTTTTGGTTCTCTCCTTCTCCTGAAGTTAAAGTCCTGCGCCCCTGCTCCACCTCTTAAATTCCCCCTGGCCTGTCCCAGGGTCTCAGCACTCGGTGGCAGCCACTGATGTCCCTTAGCACTGGTGTCGGCTCCTGCTCCCCTTTTCCTGGGCACTCGTCCTGCAGGTGGGGACACACAGTGGTCGATCCCACTCCACGCTGGTGCCTAGTTGTGAACACAGACATATAGATCTTCACACCTCGGCCTGGAGGAGCCGTTGCAGGCCAAGAGAAACCAGGAAATCCTGTTCTCCACCAGTCTCAACACGCAGAATCTACCTCTCCTCTGTGAGCTCAGCCGGGTGCTGCCCTCCCTCGCCCCCAGTACACCCACTTCAGTCCAGGCACGCTGTGTTCTGCTGAGCCACTGACCCTGCAGCGTGACAGGAGCCACGCCTCGGTTGCTCACAGCCTTGTACCCTTCTGGTTTACCCACGGGTTTTTTTTTTGATTTAGCGTAGTAATCCTTCCCAGAATGACTGTTAGCGATCACCGCTTCGCCCAGACATAGAGCAGTGTCCTAGGGTAGCCAGCCATGCTGAAAGACACTTTTGTCTCCGATGTCCTGTGAGAGTTCTTTACCTCAGCGATGTCCTGTGGCAGTGGTCTCCCCGGTGAGCCGCAGGGCTTCCTGCTCCCACTGTGAAATGTTGCCTTCCGACGTCCGACGAGTGCCTTGTCCTCTGACCCAGCAGAGGTGGACGGGGCGGCTCAGCCAGGCTGGTGCTGCCAGCGAATACCTCAGGCCCGCCCTCCGTTGCTTTTCCATTGGCAAACGGACAAGCGTCGCCGTTAGCAGTTACGCGCAGCCTTACCCCATCCTCAGCCGAGAGGACTCGGGGTTTGAGCAGTAAAGGGTCAGAGCTGACCCCTCGCTGCCCGGGAGGGTCCCCAGAGTTACGCAGTGCCATCTCACCTCCTTCCGTTCCACAACATGCAGCTTCCTTGCTTCTCGCCTGCGTTGTACCCTGACCCGGCGTCATCACTGGAGTTCCTTTAGCAGCGGTAGCTGAACTTAGAGCCAGGCAGCTTTTTCCTGCCAGTAGCTGTCAAAGAATAAATGGAATTCATTTTGCTATTATTTGCACGTGTCATTTGCTTTCCCCAGCCGCCCTCCCAGGCAGAACCACAGTACCATGTCAGTGAGAAGACAGTCTAAACTAGCACAGGGAGCGTGTCCAGGGGCAGAGCACTGGAACCAATACCCAGGAGTTACTGGAAAACGGATTCAAAGTTCCCCTTCCACAACAGAGCATATAATCTGCAAGTGTTTTGTCAGCCAGTCTAAACCTAGTGAGGCTACTGGAACCTGAAGCACTAAGCACATGGTTCACAAAGTAATCATTCCTGGAGCTAGTTAGCGAACAACTTGTACCTGTTCGTTAAGAAAAACCTTTGAGCATCCAAGCTACGCCTCTGGGGAAGGTACTGGGCTGTCAGAGAACCGGCCGAACTCAGCTGGGACGAGCTCCTGCTGGGACAGGCTGCTGGGCCTGTGGGTGCAGCACAGCGTTCAACGCCCGTCACCAGTATGGCTGGAAACTGCCCTGCGGGGGGAGTGTGCAGGGGCTCCGTGCCTGAGGGAGCAGCAGCCATTGTCTGGGGAGGGGACACACAAAAAAGCTTTTATCCCAGAAAGGTTTTTCTGTCCAAGGCAGCTGAAGCTGTAGAGCAGTTTAAGGGCTAACTGAAGGACTCGCCCCACGGCAGAGCCCTGGGCCGCCCCGTCAGGGTGTCTGTGTTCGGGCACAAAGGTGGCATCAGTAACTACAGCAAAGGCTCAGTCAGAGGGTTTGGTTACGGAAAGAAATGTGGTAAAGCGTGGCTGACCGGGGCAGGGGGTGGTAAGTAGGAGCAGTGCAGACCGGTGAGATACAAAATCACAGAGCTCGAGCCTGTGAGAGGGCAGGACCCGAACAGAGCCATTGTAAACCAGACCCCAGGTCCCCTCCAGGGTGAGGACCTAACAGCCCAGTAAAACCACTGGTTCCAGCTCGCTCCTTTGGTAATAGAGAAACCGCAGAGGGTTCACTCGCCCAGCCAGGCCCTCCCAGGCTGAGGTTTCCAGAGCTGTGTGACAGCCTGAAGATCTTCCTCCCCATGCGATACAGTCGCTCAACATCCCATTTGTAGGGAGGAACGATGGTACCTTGCGTTTGCCTCCACCCAGCTCCAGGTGCAGCCTTGTGGCAGGCCCTGCTCAGCTGCCCCAACGAGAGCTGGGGCTTTTCAGCCCCGCTGCTGGGGACTGTCGCGTCACCGGGAGTCCCTTTTCTCCCTCCAGTCAGTGGAGGATTTCAGCGCTTCTGTGGGGAGCTCAGCTCTTTGTTCTTTCATTCCTCCCGTGCTGGCAGGTGAGAGCAGATTTCCTGAAACCTCTCCAGTTCTTTCTGTCCCAGGGCAGCACCTTTGCTGGCTGGAGGGAAACCCTGCAGAGGCATTTCTGCTGCCTGCAATTACCATTTTTATAAAGAACTCTTCCAAGATGCCCTCCCCGTCACCTGGCCTTCTCACTTATCCTCTGACCTGGCTGCTCGGGCTCCCTGAGCTCCCCCTCGGGCCTGTTTCCTGTTCGTTGCCTGCCCTAGTCCTGGAGCCGTTCTGCCAGCGAAGGGCGAGGTGATGGATGGCTCGAACACAACCACTGCATTAGAACTTCACGGGTTTCCATCTTTATGCAAAATTTGCTTCATTTTCATCACTTATTTCTTGTATCACTTAGTCTGAGAGAGGGGAATCACCATCTGAAGCTCTGGATACGATCCTGCCCCTGGTCTGCTGGACCGGGGCTCAAGACACCCAAACTCTGTTGTCACTCATGTCACCGACCCTGGCACCTCTCGCCCTTTCTGTGCCCGTTTCCCTGTAACGGGCTGCAGCAATTTGAGCCTCCCTGGAAGCTGCCTGGGGTAACATGCCGTTACTCCGACATGGCTTACCTTACAAGACCAGGAGCGCCGTTCCCGCTCCTCTCCCTGCCACCGCCACGTCTCCAGTGTCTGTCGCCTCCTCACAGGCCCCGCTGTCCCTGCCGTGCTGTCGGGGCACCCTCAGCTCACCGCCGTGCTGTTCCCTCACCCGCTGCGCTCGCTTCACTCTGGTAAATACCCAGGTCCTGTAGGAACCATCCCCACGTTTCTGGTGTCCTGTAGCTCCAGGTAAGGAGTTTTCTCCCAGAGCACCCGGAGTGTCTCCACACGGTTTCACTCGCCACCGAGAGCTTTAGACTAGAAACAGGCCAAGCAAAAATTGGCCACCAGGAAATGGATCCCGTTCTGTGCTCACGGTCTGTCCCCCGCGATGAGCTTTGCATCCCTCCTAAAGCAGGGTTTCTCCTGGGTGCAGGCAGGCAGCAGGGAGAGGCCGGAGCATCCTCCTCACTGGGCGCTCGCAGGGGAAGCCGGGGCCGCAGTCGTCCTTCTCACCACGGCCCACACGCCAAAGAATGTCGGGGACATGGAGGCAGCTCCTCTGTGCTGGGAGATGACAGCGACACGGACCGTTGAAGGCACTGGGAAAGACCAAGCCTGGGGAATCTGGAACCTGGTTTTTGTGACTATTGACCTGGTCGGCTCTGCATTTCCAGCCAGGAAAACCCTCAGCGTGGAAGTGTCCTGTTAGGAACCAACTGTCCCTCACTTCAACAGCTACCTCCACCTTCGCTCTCACGCACCGTGTCCTTCTCTGAATCAACTATGCAAGCGGATGGGCAGCTCTACAGCAGAACATGCTGGGACAAGGGACAGCTCCGGGAGAAGCCTGCGGGACAGGAGCACCCGTCACCCAGCTGAGGCCCTGCCCCACAGCCTGCTCCTCTCAGCTCAGCCTCTGGCACTTGAGGAAACACAGGAGCTTCCTCACAGAACCCGCCAGCACACCCTGCTCCACACCCAAGCCCGCGCGCTCGAGCAGAGCTGGCACTGGGAGCGGGCAGGTCCCCCAGCTTCTGCTCGAAACCCGTCCTGAGGTTATGCCTTCTCCTTGCCCCACAGAGTGCCTCAGCCTCAACTGCTTGGTGGGTTTGCACTCTAGCGATCCCCAATACCTAGACTATTGCTAGAAGGGTTGTTCTGTACCATTTGTGCCGATACGTTCCTTAAACGTGGACATTGAACGACAAACCAGAGCTGTCTGCCTGCGAGGGGCCCTGCCAGCGGGGCAGAGGAGAGAGGGATGGCAGAGGCCACCTGTGGAAGCCACGAAGAGTCACCCCCAGGAACAGCCAAGCTCTGAAACTGCTGCTGGAGGAAAAGCTACTGCGGGGCCTTTACAGCCAAGAGAAGCCTCTCGGGGCCGGGCCGTCCCGGCACACGCTGCGGGCGCGGGTGGCCGAGGGCAGCGTTTGATCTGGAGCCGGCAAAAATCCCAGTAAGGGAAAGGGCTTGGTCTTCCTCAGCCTGGGGAGCGGCCAGGAGACGCAGGGTGCCTCTGGCTGGGGCTGCAGCTGACACCAGCACCCACATCACTCCCCGCAGCTGCCCCAGCCCAGAAGCTTCCCATTGTTGGAGCTCAACTGTTTCTCCAACAGCAGAGTTCCAGCACTTTTCCCCCGCGCTGAACAACCTCTTTTAACGGCGTGGTTGGGGGCTGTAAACAAGGGCTTTGTATTGTGAAAACATGAAGTGCTCTTAGGAAAGGGGCGGGTCATCACCAAGATCAGCACTTCCACTGTTCTGCAAAATGAATTTCAAATTGAAAACGTTTTTATAATGAAGTTGTTTATTAAAATCATTTGAATTACCTGTCCTGGGTGTCATCTTGGAGGGGAACAGGGTTGGGGGTGTTTGGTTTCTAAGATGAGTCCAAGACCCAGTTCCCTACGTGAATCCACACAGACTCTTAAGTTTCTTTCAAGCAAAGATTTAGACCCAAAAAACCCCAGGCCGTGGCACCCTGCTGGGGATGGAGCGGCAGCCACTGCCATTATCTCGGGTCAAGGGGATTCGTTAGACAAGTCCTGGCCCTTTGGTTTCACTAGCATTACCAGCCCCTGTGGAAGCGTTTCAGCCCACTCCTCCCTCCCAAACAACCCCGGCACATTGAGCTCCCCCGGCCTGCGCCTCGCCCCGCAGCACCAGAACCAAACCCCGCAGCTTCAGCTACCGCCAAACACCGACACCAGCCACGCATGTGCCTGGACAGGGACGGAAAGGGCCAGGAGCATCCTGCCCTCCGGGGGGTGTCTCCTCCCAACACGGTTTAAAGCCAACGACCACTGTCAGGGCTCTGGTACTTTTCTGGATTTAATCTAATTTTCCTTCTTACTGCAGCCGCTGGTCCAACGCGCTGCTCCCCCCGGCACAGGGGGCCATGGCAGGACTTGGTGGAGCTGAAGCTTTCCTTTACCTCTGTGAAGGGGACAAGGGCCCATCCTGATGATTTCTGGGTTTGGATTAAAGGATCTGCCTGCTCTGGTCTTGGCAGCTGATCAGGGTCACGGACATGCAGCAGCCCCTGACACAGGCAGCGCCATGGTCTGTCACCAGTCGCGGCTGCGCACGTCCAGAGCTGGGTGAATGCGTCGCAAGAGAAGGGAACGCGCTGTCCCTCCCTTGTCAACGTCTCTAACGGGCGCTCGCTGCTCTCCTGCCTCACACACCCTCCACCAAGACATCGAGCTGGAAGCTGACGATGGAGGTCCACCAACACACCTCCAAAATACCGGTCGGAGGAGGGAACAGCAGCCCCCATCTGAACTGCACTCTCTCCCCCATATTTTCCCAATGCTCCCAGCCCGTCAGCCCCTGCCGGCCCCGCTGCTCTGTCCATTAACCACTGCGAGTCAAGCAACATGTTTCCCACAAGAGAGGAGTTGCTCAAGTGATCTCACCCTGCAGCACAGAGAGCAGCACAGCAAGAAACCGATCCAAACGCCTCGACCGGCGGCATCTAATTACCACGTACAGGATGGGCCACACTGGGAGGAACCCACTGGGAGAAAAACAGGACAAAGAAAACCGCAGTGTGTTCCAAGCTCTGCCTCTGATCGCAGCCACGCGCCAAAGACCCCATGGGCGTCAAACAGGCGGAGTGTTAGGAAAAGAAAATCCCATGAGGTGGCTTAGCAGAGCCCAGGAGAGCAGGACAACAGGACGATGGCAGATTTATTTACAATAGGACACAAGGAATACATACAGTAATTAGAAATTACAAAGAATACAGAGAAAACACTTTGGGGAAGGGAGAGAAATCAATGCTGGCTGCACCCCTCCCCTGGGGCAGGAAACAAAAGAAAAAAAAAAAAAAAAAAATCGACCAAAGCCTCAGCGAGGGATCTCAAATGCGAACAGAGACAGGACCCCACGGCACTGCTGTCCTGCACATCCCCGGCTCCCGCCCTCCAGCAGTTCCTACCTGATTAGACCCGGCGTGCCAGGCGGCCGACAGAGTTGTTGGGTGAGGCTGGAAAGACTCGGTGCTGAGGAGCCGCCTCGGAAGCCAGTGCCAGGCAGGGGCCAGGCCACCGGGAAGAGCCACGGGGCCCTGCACGGACCTGGTGGAAACTTACAGCAACTGGGGTTTAAAAAAAGAAAAGCCCCAAAGTGGTGGTAGCAGGGAGGGCTTTGGCCAGGGCTGGATTGGACCAGTGTCCCCTGGAACAGCTGCTCCCACAGAGACCTTACTGCCTGCTACAGCAAGAAGTGAAATTGTCATCAATCTCACCAAAAACCCTCTCCCCTGCAGCCCCGACTGAATCCAGCTGGTCTGGGGACGGAGAGAGCATCACTGTCATGAGGAACCTTTTTACTGTAAGTGACCAAAACAAAACAAAACGCTTTAACCTCTTTTTAAAAGAGCTTCCCATGGGCCGATTCAGGCATCCAGCCACTGAGGAAGCGGAGCCTGCTGCAGAAGAGCCCATGTGGGCTGTCCTGGAGGACCTGGGCCGAAGAACCAGAGAAGAACAAGATCCAGCTATGGGACGTACACCTTTTCTGTTCCCTGGAGGTAGAGAATCTCAGAGGAGGAGAAGAGAGCAGCCAGAGCAGCTGGAGCAGAGGGTGGGCGGTGACAGCCTGCTCCTGGCCATGGCAGAGCCCTGCGGGGCCGCTCCCTCTGTCCCCAGCCCCTTCTGCGGGGCCTGCACAGGGCTCACGGCAGCGCAGGCCCAATACTGCACCAGATTGCTTGGCACTAAAGCGGCAGCGACACGGCCGTATCTCCACGGGGCTCGGCGCAGTCCCAGCAGGTTCCCGGGAAGGAAGCCGGCCCCGTTTCCTCACGCGGCTGGCGCAGAGCAATCGACAGAACCAGCCCCTGCAGTCACCTGGCGCACCCTCCCAGTCCTGTTCCGGCACCAGCACAATCACATTGCTTCCACCAGAAGGTTACGTCCCGCCACAGCTTCTGGAAGGGAGGAAATCCCACCCCACCTCAGCCCCTCCAGTGGAGGCATCCGAAGCAGCCCATGCTGTCCGAGGCTGGAGGGAGGGAGAAGCGATGCAGAGGGTCACAGTTCTCGAGCTCTCTCAGGGTGAAATTGCACTTCCCAGGCTCCGAATGGCACCTCCAGCCAATTGTAAACACGCCGCAGGCAGGACTGCTGCGGCCAGAGCACGCCGGGCTCATGCTGGGTTAGCCCTCGGCCTCCTTTCGTCTTGCTGTAGTCAAGCTCCCTCTTCTGTGCGGACAATGAAGGCAGGAAAGAAACCCAGTCTGGTCTTTGAAGAGTCTCCCTGAATCCTAGAGCACCCCAGGGGCTGGAAGAAAACGTTTTCTCAAGTGTTCCCACTGCTGTCCCAAATCCATTCGTCATCAACATAAAAAAACAAAAGGATGGATTAGCAAAAAGGGGGTTTACTTATACAGAGGGATATTTCTCTGCTAAAAAACTCCCTCAAATATGGAACAGGATAATAAAGTTAAAATGTAAGGTATCTACAGACCCCTTTTCCCCCGAGAAGTAGCCCAGAGTCCATGTACACTGTGCCAAAGTTACATTCCGAAACGAGGAGTTATTTATTTCTCTTGTCACTCTCCCACTGGACTTTGTTTCCGTAAAAGAGCTGGGAGAAGTTGTCCCCTTCGCTCCCAGGAGAACGCACGTGCAGAGGTGTCGGCTGGCTGCTGGCTCTCCACATCTTCAGTCTATTTTCACTGCGGCGTAGATCTTCCGGACGAACATGTAAGCTGCATAGAAGCCAATGGTGCCGGTGAGGAGCCAGAAGGACAAGACCATGAGGGCGGTGTAGCCGAAGTACAGCAAGGAGGGAATGAACTCGACAATGTCCAGCTGAAACGGAACAGAGAAGCAAGCTCAAGCATGGAGCTAGGAGTTATCTCCCCAAAGCAGCCGGTGCCCTCTGCAAGGGAGGAGACCCTCTGCACTGGTTGATTTTGTCCAGCTGAAGGGAGATCCCCCCCGAGGTGGGGTTTGGGAACACTGCTCCACACTGGGAGGGCAGGCAGGGCCTCAGGCACTGACAGCCACCTCTGGCTGCTGAGCTGCCTCCCGCTGGCACAGGGACAGACTGGGACCAGGAGTCCCACCATTTCCCTTCCCAGATCCAACCAGCTCCTCCAGAAAGGTGCTGCTTTGATACGATGGGAGTAACAGTACCTTGTTGACGAAGTAGAAGATGGCGTAGATCAGCACGTAGAAGGCAGAGCCTCCAGATACCAAGAAGGTCCTCCACCACCAGCGGTAATCCTGAGGGGTAAAACACCTCGTTACCCACAGGCTTCCCTTCCCCGCGTCAGTCTCAGGGGAGCTGTGGCCTTTCTGGGACAGGGAGAACATCATACATTCTCCTTCAGAGAATAACCACAGTTTGGGGCTGGGGAACTCTTCTGTCACGGAAGTGTGGCAATGGGGATGAAAAGCTGACAGTGAAGCAAAGCCAGAGCAGCATCACGGCACCGAACACGGAGGCACACAGCCCAGCTCTGGCCCTGCATTTCGTGTGTGGATGGAAGGAAATAGTTTCTTTGGGAAGTGATGCCAGCTCAAAAAACCCTGCTCCTGCAGGATTTCCCGTGTGAAACCACAGCGCCCAGCCCAGCAGGTAACCCAGTCACTTCAATTCTCCATGAAGTGTTGGGCGCGATCACACTGGTGATGCTGGGCCACACTAGATCCCCGCTGAGCAGCAGCAGCATCGGTCCTTTTCCAGGAGCAGGTACCCTGAGCTACCGAAACTGCAAAGACGGGAACCTCACCTCAGCACAAAGCTGGAAGTACACCATGACGATGCTGATCTGGGAGCACGATACCACCAGGATGATGAACACCAGGAAGAGAAAGCCGAAGAGGTAATAGAACTGGTTCTCCCAGATTGCCTGAAACAAAGACACACAGTAGTTTGTTTCTGTGCCTCTGGGATCAATCGGCTCTCCCAGCAGCCAGCCCAAGGGAAAACAGGACCCACGGCCCAGCTCCCTCTGGAAACAACAGCGGGTGGCCTGGGGGGACCTGCCAGCCCCTTCGGTCATCCGGGAGCAGCAGAGTGCTCCAGTGGAGCCCCCTCCACACAAAAGCTTTGGCACAGAGGAATCCTAGTCAGGAGCTTACACTGAAGATGAAGAACAGTTCAATGAACATAGCTCCAAAAGGCAGAATACCAGCCATCAGGATCCTGCAGAGCGAGAGAGAACACCCGTCAGCAGCACAGTATCACTGTTAAAAGCCCCCAGTGACCACACAGAGAGCTCCCACCAAAGGCTCTGCCGCTCCAGATTACTGGGATCAATTTCTCCCAGGAAATGGCACAGCAGCCCCCACTGCTGAGCACAGACCACTCTTACAAGCACCCAAAATTGTCCAGACTGTCTCTGATATCTCATTACTCAAGGAAACCATCTGCCTGTGTCCAGAGACCAGCAGAAGGTGACATGCAGTGACCCGAGGAGACTGAGGGGAGGGTGTGAACTCAC
Organism: Bucorvus abyssinicus; assembly: GCA_009769605.1. Lineage (NCBI taxonomy): Eukaryota > Metazoa > Chordata > Aves > Bucerotiformes > Bucorvidae > Bucorvus > Bucorvus abyssinicus. The sequence continues at coordinate 981,599 of CM020047.1, forward strand.
CAGATTTCCCAGATACTCGTCACTCACCCAACAAATTTATTCATATACCACCTCTGCTCCGGGATTTGCCTGGGGATCTGATTTGTCCGTACAGGATTGTCATACGGCTGTTTGCGGAATCCAAAGTAGTATCCCAGGTAGACCAAGGGCAAGGAGATGCCAAACCACATGCAGAGTAAGGCCACCATGGTAGGGAAAGGCACCTGCAATCACACCAAGAGGCACAGGGTGAGGCCTCACCCACCCGGCAGACTGAAGTCACCAGCCAGACCAACTCCCCATCACCCCCTGCACTGACCCCCACATCGAAACGGAGCCAGGCCCCTACAGCCCGGTCACCCTCTCCGCTCCAGCTGGCTCCAGGGTGAAGGGGGCACCTACCGCTCCAGAGGAGTGTTTCCCCCAGATGAAACAGTTCAGGACGAAGCAGATCCCAAAGACGACCCCCGGGTACAGGGTAGCTGTCTGCAAGAGCAACCACATGTAAGAGAATACACGTGACCCATCAGGCAGACGCTTCTCTTCAATGAGTCCGTTGCTGGGATCAGACACGTGTGGAGGAAGCATCCCTTCTGCTGCAGCACTAGCACAGCAGATGGGCCCCAGGGAGGATCTTGGGCCATCCCCTTCCTTTACTCTGGTGTTCACCCTTTCGTGTAAAGCTACACCAGATCTCTCCAGCACAGCCAGGCTGCGTCCAGCCACCCACAAACACACGTCTTGCCATCAGCAAGCCTGGATGAACAGCACAGAGCACCACCAGACTCACACAAAAGGCTCCCTTCTTCCATCGGTGTCCTTTCAGAGTCCGGTACAAGCGGCCAGCAAAGAATCCACCAAAAACCCTGGGCAGAAACAAGCCAAGACAAAAGAAAATCAGCTGTGGTTGCTGAGGAGAGGGTGAGGACAGCACTGCTGTGGGAGCGTGGAGAACCTACCCCATGAACATGAAGAGGAAGCAGGCAGTAGTCATCAGTGCGCCCCGGCTGGAAGGCGACAGCATCCCCAGCATAGCAACAACTGTGGAAGGGAACAAGGACAGAGAACAGCAGCTCTGAGGTGTGTGTGTCAACCAGCGCCTGGAGAACGGGGGCCCATCCCACCGCTGCCTGAAATCTGCCTTCTGCGCAGGCCTTGCTTCCTTCGGACCGTAACGCAGCCACGGCCTCCAGCGCTGGCCAGGGAGGAGGGCACAGCCTGGATCTCACACTACAGCCTGCGCTTCAGCCTCCCTCTCCCCAGGGGTTTGAGCAGGAGCAGCTCAGAAGGCAAAGCCCACATGGGCAGGAGCCTCTCGGCCCCCTGCCAGGCCTCGTATCTGGCTAATGGGAAATACAAACACAGAGAGATACTCTGGCTGGGAAATGCTCTCTAGAAGCTCAGAGTCGCCCATCGCCCTCACCAGCACCACAGCAGGGAGCTGCCTTACGTGACCTCGCTCAAGCAAAGGTGGGCGCAGGTTGAAGATGAGGGGAGCTACAACCATCCCTGAGCACTGCTCCTCTTCTCGTGACAGAGAGAAGAAAAAGATCAGCCCTATCCCAGCCGAAACCATGCTGTGTATGCCACTTACAGATGACAATCAGGATCATACAGAAGAGCTGAATCCCTGAACCCAAGAGAGAGCTGAGGATCATTGGATACTGCGGGGGCCTGAAGACATCTCCATGCACAAGTTTCCAGCCAGATTCCTCCATGGTATCTTCCTGTAGCAACAGCAGGAAAAGAAGGTGTTTAGGCATGGTCTAATGGTGGCAATAAAGGTCCTACTGCAGGCAGCCTAAGAGGGTAAGTTCCCTGTATCTGCCTCTTCTACAGAACTCTATCACTCTAGTTAAAACTTATTCCTCTTGGGTAAGCTCCTTCCTCTTGGGCTTAAGGCAGTTCAGAGCTGAACTGCCAGTGCCAGGGCACACGTTTATGGAACTGTCTGCAGTTGTTACTTCAGTCTGGAGCCATCGGAACCGGTAACCTGCTGTTGTACACACTGTGTTGTGAGAGCACATGACAGACCTGCCTCCCGTCCTCAGGGCTCAAAGCAAAACAGGGGTGAGGGAAGAGACATGACACCCAAGTCATGAGAGCAGGTCCCTCCGTGTCTGTGCTTCCCACCCTCCCTGATCCCAGCCCCAGGAACAGCCACGTACGATGTCATCTTCCTTGTTGTAGTTGGCGATGTCCTTCCGGAGGGTCCGGATGATGATCATGCTGAGGATACCTGCCAACAAGCACAAACTGAGCTTGGCTCAGAGGGTCCTGCGTGGCTGTGCTGCTTGCACACTGTGCAACTACAGGGTCCCACCAACACATGGTTCTGGCTTGGAGAGGAGGCCTTGGGTCAGCAGCCATCTCCCCTGGCAGACAGAAACAGAGCCCCGGGCAGAGGGAAGGCAGAGTTCCAGCAGGAACGGGGCACTGTGCCTCTCCTGAGGGGTTTTTCCTTAAATATGGACAGGCAAGATGCACGTTAACCACATTCTGCTGCCTCCACTACCCCAGTCAGAGAGCAGAAGCAGGTAACTGCCTGACCCCCCAGGGCACTGTCTGAACCAGGAGGTTTTATGCGCTGATGTTTGTTTCCTGCCCCTTCTGATGAGGTTCAGACATGGCCACGTCATTCTCGAGCTGCCTCCAGCTGAGGCTTAGAGAAAGTTCCACAGGTGAATGGAAAACCTTCTCACCCCACACAGCTCACTCACCTGAAAGGAAAAAGACGACCACGACCGAGTTGATGATAGAAAACCAGTGAATCTGCACGTCACTCATGGTCAAGTAGGTGTCCCAGCGGGAAGCCCATTTAATGTCACTCTCCTGAAAGAACAGCAAAGTTCTTGTCACACCAGCACATCACCAATGCCTTCCAGAACACCTCTGTGACAGACACTTGGGGCACCAACTGCCCACCGGCTCCCCAGTCCCCCCTCACCTCCCAGTGGACCGAGTAGGAGAAGAGCAACTGGTTCTCCTTCGAAGGGTCTATCTCCTGAGGGGCAGAGCCTGCCGCTTCAGGCAGGGTGCACAGACTCTTCTCATCAGCCTTCAGGTCTGTAGGGGAAGACACGGCCCCGGGCTGCGGTTTACTCCAGACACTGCAGGGGAAGCGCTCGCTCCCTTCTCGCCTGCTCTGCAGTTCAAACCGATCCATCCCATCAGATGCGGAGCTCCATGAGAAAACGTTAAGGAAATGAATGCACAGGGCTCTCCTTAGGCAGAGGGACAAAAGCCAGGGGCTCTGGAGCCAAGGATCTAGACCATGAACAAGTCCTCCACTGCACGACATGCTGAGAAACAAGCCCCCTCCCACAGAGGCTGCTCCTGCCGGAGGAGAACTGTGCGGGGTGACATGCACCAAGAGCAGCCCCCCTTCCGGACCGCTGTGTCATGCAGGGCTCACTGAGGGACCAGTGTTTGCCTCCGATCATTGTTTTCAACACTCAGTCCCCCTAGAATAGTTCCAGACATTCTGTGGGTCTCTGGATGAGCACACAGTGTCCCAGCAGGGAAGAGCTGGCCCATGATGGAGCTGGGTGCCACACGTGCTCCATGCTAGAGACAGAGTGCAAGAAAAACAACCTCCAGCCCCTAACTTCCAATCCTTCCACAGGAATTAATTTTCCAGGGATTCCATTTCAAGCATCTCTCTCTAATTTTGGTAATTCCTTAATAAAAAAGGGGTTTATTGTTCTTATAATTCATTTCTGTGCCCTGAGACCACAAAGGAAGCAAGAACTGGCAGCCTGACACATCAGCGGTGTTCGACTCTTGGCCCTACAAGAGATTGCTCTCCTTTGCTCCCCTCCTGAAGAGTCTCACCTTCTAGTTTAATGCTTTGGGGAACCACTTCAAAGCGCACAACCCTGTAGGTGGGCTCCTGGCTCTCTTCCACATCCTCTCTGTGGTAGTAAAGGATGAAGGAGAGGTGGTTGTGCAGGTAGAACTAAAACAGATTGACATTAAATGACACGTTAGTGCCCAAGGGAGGAACAGGCAAAGTTTAGCAGAACAACTTCAGAAAAAGGCTTTGGTGCAGAAAACTAAAGAGTCCAACTGTTCCCACTGTGCTACAGAGCGAGGTCAGGCAAACGCTCCGCAAGGCAAAAAGAACGAGAGAGCAGAGGTGTTGAGGTAACACCTCAGCCACTCCAGGCAGCAGGGACAACGTTTCGGGCTATTTCTAGCCTGGAAAATATCATTATATCTCACAGCTTGACCACGCGGCAGCAGAATCACCCAGTTTAGCTTGGAAAGACCACAGTCGCTACAACCCCGAGCCTCCTGCCTGCTTTTCCCACCAGGCAGATGAACGTCTGCTGTCCTAAGGGATGTCCTAAGCCTGCGCTTTCAGAAGGCTCTTCCATCCCCCATGACATGAACAAAGTACAGAGCCCAGGCTGGCCCAGCAGGACAATTCACCCACAAGATCTCAGGCTCAAGCAATCAGAGCTGTGTGTGCAACTGCACACTCGAGTTGGATAATCCTGGGGCACACAGTCACAGGAGGGATCTGCAGGAACACACTTGCTGAGTTTCCATTTGCAGACTTAAGCAGCTTTTTCTCCAATAAACACCTGACTTGTTTTTTTAAATACAAGATGCTCCCAGGTGGTCGAGGATTCGCCAGCCCTTGGGCTGCCTCTCTCTGCTGTGCCAAGGGGAGGCCACTGCACACGTGTGCCCCAGGTTCTACAGTGAGGCACAGCCAGGACCCCTATGGCACCACCCCCTCCCCTTCCAACAAGGGGCCCAGCCCTCTCATTTCCACCCTTTATAAAACCTTCTGGTGCATTCCCAACCCTGATACTCTCTGGTAACTACTAAAGCCTCCAACAGGCACCCAGAGCTCCCCTGGACACCCCTCAGCACCATCGAGATTCTCTACCTTGTTACCATCCATAAACCCAAGCCTGTATCCATGCTCGAACTGCACATCCTTCTCCTTCTTCTTCTCCTCTTCCTCACGATTGGAATAAAACTCCAGCCGCGTCGCCACAGGGAGGTTATCAGCAATGCTGGAAACACAGATTTCAAATTGGGTTTGCCCAGAACACAGAACCTCGCTGACACAAGCCCCCGCTGGGGCTGACTCACAGATGGACGTAGTAATCCTCCCGGATCCGCTCGGCCACCAGCTTGCTCTGCTCCACCGTCAGAGTGACCGGCTTGTTGGGCAGGTTGCACAGAACCTCACATTTCTTCTCCACGTTCATGGAAACCTGGAAAGGCGTATTTACGATTCGGTCCCCTCGAAGAACCTCACCTGGAAAAGAGGGAAAGAAGGGCGGGTTAATGGCTGCCAGGCGTCTCACCCCGGGGTGGCAGCGCACTGTACAGCCGGGTGATGACAGCGAGTCCCCTTTGTCACCGTGAAGGCAAGGATAAGATTGAAAGACAGTTTAGCTGTTCTGTTGGAAGTATCAAGCTCTAGTTATGAAGCAGGTTACAGGCCCTCCTTCAGGAAAGGTGGTTCCTCTTTCCAGTGCACGGACATCCTGGTGTGTGAACAGCCAGTGTGTAAGAAATGAGAGGAAGCAGGTTCTCCACAAACAGTTTTTTAGGGACGACATTTGCAATTGCTTTTCTCCTGCCAGCACGCTCTGGCGCAGCCCCTCAAGGGCAGCCCCTCACCACCCGGAAGCATGCGCTCAACGCACACGTACCGAGATTCTCAGCCTTGTACGTGATCTTGGTGGGCTGGCAGAAGGGCAGCGAGTAGTACTCGTATGGCAGCTGGGTTCGTGAGCTGGTGAGCTTCACGGCCTGGAGGAAGAGCAGAAGGGTTATCCCCGTGAAGAACTCAGACAGTTTCTCACCCTCTCAGCTCCAGCCGGGAGCTGAAGCTTCCTTCAGGAACTCTCCTGTGAAGCTCCATTTGGCAGCTGTAAGAAAAAAAGAGAGCTGTTCCTCGGCGAGCTCCAGCCTTCCTCCCTTTCACACAGTTCCTGGTGGTCCATTCCCTACACTATGACCTAGTAGCAATTCATTCACCAAGAAACACTTGGAAGAAGGAAGCCTAGTGGATTGGTTTCACTGGTTTAAGACTCAGTGAAGTTCTAAGAAATAACAAAGAGCTCAAAAGAGATTCAAGAGTCACATTTCACACAAGACGGCAGCGATTTCCTCAGAATAAACCCCAGTGTCACGCTGGACCTCGAGGTCTGGCCTCTGGTGATAGGAAGAGTTCAGCAGTTTTTATCTCTGGAGGGACTGGGAAGACAACGGTTGGTGACAAACCCCAAACGCTTCTGGAGAGATCCCACAAATCACTAGGCCCAAGGGAAGTGCACAGACACACCACGACAGCCGGGGCCACGGCTGCTGCGAAAACCAGAAGCGTCTTGTAATGCAGCCAAGCTTATTTATTGGAAGAGCACTGACAAACACTGACTCGCCTCATCGCCTGAGGAAGCATTTGGCTCCTGAGATCCCTCTGGGAACAGCCCTTCCCACAGCCCCTTTCTGGGAAGCTCACTGTAGCCACAGGCAAGTCTCATTCGCTTAAAAATAGCCCACGTCTGGCAGCCGGTGGCCAGGGAGAAAGCTGTGTAGTGCTTCATGGGGAGCAGCCAACCTCAGCATCCCCGGGGTGCTGCATTCTGCTGAGACAGAGGCCACAGCTTGAGAAAAATAAATGAAATGGGCTATGAATTGCTGATGCCCGGCTTCCTCCTCCTGCATGGTGAGGCAGCTCCGTCGCTCCCCACCAGCCAGGCTGGGCGGGAGCAGCTCTTTGGAGAGCCTGGAGAAACGCCTGCGCTTACCATGGGTTCACTTGATGTGAGGCACAACAAGAGCAAACAGGTAGAAGAGAAAACAGAAAAGGCCTGATGCAAACCAATCCTTTATTCCACCATTCGCCTTCCACCCACAGCCCACCCGCTGTAAGAACTTGAGGGGTCAGCGTAATGCTGGAGAAAAAGCTCCGGTTAAATTCCCTTCAAAGCTCCGGTGAGAAGGAGGGCTCTTTTCCCAACAGCACCATCCTGAGGACGTCAGTGCCACTGCTGAAGGGATTTGGTAGAAGGCATCAGAGGGAAGAAAGAGAATCACGTTGGCAAGTGCAGGGTAAGATGGTGACAGGGAGGACTCGAGGGCTGGTCATTCCCAACACCCTGCACGAATGTTGAGACAAAGAGCATGTATCTGCCCCCAGAATTTTAGCAACAGACCCCCCACATTTGACTTTCTAGTCCCTCTTAGCTGCTGAGATATACAGAAGGAAAAAGCCAAACCACAAGAAACCCCCAAACACACCGACTTAAGGCTCCGTGTGAGCCCACCCTACCTTTATTTCTACAGGGTCATTGCGGTGGAAGTTGATGGGAGCCACGCCGGGCACGTAGAAGGAGTCTGCGCTGTGCAGCAGCACGAGCAGCCAGAGCAGCGGGTGCCTTGGCCCTTCCTGCAGTGGGGAGAGACGTTAAAATACAACTGAACCAGGGAAACAGCATTAGAGGTGGGCAACAAGGCCGGAAGTGCTCAGGCCGGACATGAGGGAGGCGACTGCACCCATGGTGCATTCAGAACTGCTCCTCTTGGCTTTGCTTTGTGCCTCTCGCCAGGTCACGTTCCGCCCTGGGTGTCTCTGTCTCTTCAGCTGCCACCAGGAGAACATCAGCTGTGCTCAGCCCCGGGAAAAACGCACCTTCCACCTGCACCACGCTCAGCTCGCAGCGGGCTGCCTGTTGCCTCTGCTCCCACCCACCTCACGCCCGTGTTAGAAACTCCACAGGTCACAGGAGAGGAGGGACGCGGCGCTGGATTCCGTCAGGATTTGCCCTGTGGTCACTTACAGACGATGCCGACATGCCGCTACCTGCCGTTAGCACAGGGTCAGGGCTGACACCGAATAACCGCTCGCTGCATCCGCAGGGATGGGCATGTCCCTGCCCCCTCCCAGGCCACCTTCTTTCCTCACCTCTCCAGGCCACAACACAGCTCAGTAACGCAGCAAAAAAAAGTTTTCACCACATTTTCAGGGAGTGGGGAGACAGGTCAGGCTGGAAGGTTCACTCAGGGCCATGGGGCTCACACACAAAGCAGGCCCCACACACCAGCAGCGGCAGCAACCCCTTAATGGGCTGTGCTGCTTCCCCAGCCCCTGCCGTCACCTCGGGTATGTCACCCAGCACAGCAGGAGCGGGCAGGCTGTGAAATGAAAACCGAGCTTTGAAGAGTATCAGAGAGCAGCAGCTCGGCTGGATGAGGACACTGGCTCTGGTATAACCTCACTGTGTTACTAAAGTTCAGCCACTTCTCCTCAACTCCTGGAGTGTGGGGCTGGGAAACTCAAAACCCAGAGTCTGGTCTGGGACAACTCTCGAGTTAACGACGCACTGATAAACTCTAGAGCTAATGACCCACTGATAAACCCAGCTCTGCCTTCCCCTGCAGGTCCTCGGCAAGGCTGGCAGAGTCGCTCCCCAGAGAGCTCCGCAAGGACTGGGCAGACAAACAGGGGAAGGGAACAGAGGGAACAGAGTGACCGAGTGAGACAGGCTTGGACTGAATCGAGCTCAGCCCCAGGCACTGCCCACTGCGCGGCTCAGCGAGGGGCAGGGGCTGCCCCGTGTCACTGGAGCACAACGCCCAAGGACACCCCCAAGAGCCCGACATTCACAAGCTGGGGTGGACAAACAGCAGCTCTGTCACAGGGACCCTTCATCAGGACAGGAGGGAAAAACCCACCACAAAATCCCATAATTTGTGTTTATTGCTCCCACCCCACATCCTCTTCCTCACCATCCTTCTGCCTCATGCTGAGGCCAGGAAGGTGTGTTTGGCCCAGACACCAGCGAGGGTCAACAGATCTTCCAGAAATACCAGCATCGAGCAGGACAAAGGAAAAAAGTCATATATATTGGGGTATTTTTAACCTAAACTGTATTTAAGATGCAAACACTGGGCACCTGAATAAAACGTGCCAACACTAAACTATCAGATACATCTGTCTTGCTTACGGGGGGGTTCAGATCCATTCTAAGCATGGTTTAATGGCAGGCAAAGCACCTGGGCAGTGCTCTTAGCATTGCCTGGGCCTCAGCACTGCTCTGCCCTGAAACAATGTGGGGCCTCTTTCCCGTGCCTCCCTAGATGGTGCCTTCTCCCACCTCGGAGGAGGGCTCTGTGCCTCTCCAGCCGAGCAGGAGGTCTCTTGGGCCGGGGCCAAATGAGATGATGGACATCGGCCTGTTCCCTTTCCACCGAGAAAGGCAGGAGGATCATGGGCCAGCCAGAACCAAGAGCTTTCAACTCGCAAAGGCAGTTCCAAAGAATAACAGGGAAAACCCAACCTCTGCGGGGCTGTCTGTCCAGCTGGACCCACAAAGCTCCAACAGGCTGTTCCACCCAGCAGAACTTTAACAGGGTGACAGAGAGGGAGGGAAGGCAGAGCCCCCTGCTCTGTGCACGGAAGAGAAATCCACAGGTAACAGAGCAAACCCACCTGGTTTGGGTAGGTCTCTCCCACCTGGAACGTTCCTTCAACCCTCAGGCACATTCAGAGGATGCACACGGTGCTGACAGCACCTGCTCTGCACCCTCTGAGGCACTGGCCCAGCACTCACGCCACTTTTCTGAGGGGCCTCCTTGGATGTTCTGGACCACTGTTTGGACAACTCATCCTCACAGTGTCCCTGCCCATCTCGCGCTCCAAGGAGGCCCTAGAAGCCTATTGGAAGGACACGAGTGCTGCATTCACCCTGATTTCAGAGAGCTCCTTCAACACCAGGAGAGCTGTCAGCAGCCTCCTCTGCCTCCGTAAAGGAGAAGGCAACAAGGAAATCCCCAGCAGGACCATCTCCAGCTTGGACACTGCCTCTTCCCTGCCCAGGAGGAAGGTGGCACAGTATGAAGATGCTTAAAGCAAAACAAATGAAACCCTCTGCTCTCCCAACCTCAATTCCACTTTCTGCCACTCTTTCCGTTACATGAGTCACCCCAGGTCCCCTGCCCTGGCCAGCAGCGACCTTTGTGTCTGCACACATCCCTTCTCCGTACAGCTCCTCTTACAACACCTCAGCAAGGAAATATCCTTCTAGGACAGCAAGGAGGAAAAGCTGGTTTTCTACTACAAGACTACAGGCAGACAAACGTCTCGGCAGCCCACGTCCTTCTCTGTGAGGTGGCACCGATGCTCCCCTGCCTTAGCAAACCCCCACCTGAAACTCCACCAGCTCCCCGGGGATTCAGGAAACAACACAATAATAACAATTGAGACGCTGGGAGGCGAAGAGGTCGCTCACCCCCCTAGTCGATAACCAGAAGAAAACACTCGTGAGAACCGCACCCAACAGCCTCAACACCCTGGTTCGGGCCGACGCTCCCCTCCGAGAGAACGGCTCCGGGGGAGCAAAGGGCGGCTGGTGCTCCACAGCCCCCGGCAGAGCCCCCCGGGTCCCACCGCGTCCCCCCTGCCCACACACCGCCCTGAATCGCGGAAATGGAGCCGGTTTCGCTGCCGAGGCAGCGCGAGGCTGGCGGGGCAGGGACCCCGCGGGCACCGAGCGGCGGCCCGAACCCTGCCCCGCCCCGTTTGCCCCTGCCCGCCTTCGGTGACACCGCCCGGGCCGCGGGGACACTCCCGGGGAGACGCGGGATGGCTACAAGGCCCCAGGAGGAACCTGGGGAGCCTTCCCCGGCGAAGAGAGGCGCGGGGGCCGGCGGGGCTGCGGGCCGGGTGCCGCCTCCCTCCCAGCGCGGGGCAGGCCCGACCCGGAGTCCCCTCAGAGCGCCCCGCGGCGCCCGCGGGCCGCGCCGCCTGCCCGGGCCCAGCCAAGGCCGAGGCCGAGGCAGGACGCGGGGCCGGGCCGGCCGCTCGGGCCGCCGCACTCACCATCGCCCCCAACGCCGCCATCTTGGATCCACGTGTCGGGGCGGACGTCAGCGGAAGCGGCGCGCCGTTGGCTGCGGGGCTCATCGCCATGGCGACGGCGGCCTCGGCGGAACGGGACCGGGGCCGCGGCTCCGCGCTGCCTCCGCAGGCGGCGCCGGGGTCAGGCCAAGCCCAGCCCATCCCTGCTGCCGGGAGGGGCGGGCCGGGGTGCACCGCCCCGGTCCCCAACGGGTCTCCGGCCCAGCGGAGCCGGCTGGGGAGGGGGCGGCCTGCGCCGCCATCTTTGCTGAGGGCAGGGGCCTTCGCGCCGCAGGGTGGGCGCGACGCCGCGGGCGCCATGTTTGGTGCGGGCGCTGGGGCTGGGAGGTCCCGCTGGTTCGGCCCCTCCGGCCCACGGACCCTCCTGGGCCTCCAGCCTCGCCCCATCCGCCTCCCGCCCCGCCCGGGCTGGGGAACGTGAAGAAAGGGCAAAAGGCGAGGAGTTTATCCGTTGTTTATTGGTTAAAAAATAAGCTTCCGAAGCGCAGAACAGCGGCGTTTGCCCCGTCGGAGGAGGAAATAGAGACACCGGCCCCGCCGCGCCCGGGGCAGGCCCCGCAGGGAGGCTCTAGACAGAAGTTACCTGCTCCTGTCCCCAAAGAACCGTCATTAAACACAAGAACAACACAAACGAGCGTGCAGGGATCATTGCCAAGAGCACAGACGTCAAACCGCGCGGGCGAGCGGAGCTGCGGGGCTCTGCCGCGGAGGGAGAGGGCTCCTGCGGCCGGGGCTGGCACAGGAGATGGCCCTTGGCTGGAGAAGCTCCTCCGAAGGCACGTTGAGGGGGAGCCGTCCAAGTGCCACCTTGGAAAGCACCGTCCACCTGTCTGTGCCCCGCAGCATGCGCTGCCCGCCTCACCGGCACGGCCGCCCCCACACTCTGCAGAGCGGGTACCGTGAACAACACCCGAGGAGGAAACCCGGGAGGGCGAGGAGAGGGACGGCTTTCTGCCACACTTGGAATTCAAACCCCAGGATGCGGTGTGGAGGCATCGTGCTCAGGTGGGGATCCACGGGGACCTCCCTGACACGTGGGGACCGGGCGCTGCGTGGCACGCCCGGAGCATAATGACATTTCACCATCGCAGCTAATGCACCTACTTCTGCGGAACAGTGTGGTTAGATCTCAGAAGGATTAAAAAAAATATAATAATTTGGGGGTTTTTTTCTTTGTAGCCAAAGCAGGTCCCTCCTGGCACGGTGCTGCCGGTGTGGGCAGCCACCACCCAGCCAGCACTTCTCGGAGCAGCCGCCTCATGGGCGCTGAGGTGGGGCGAAAGGCACAAGGGACGGCCCCACATCGCTTTCCCCTCCATCCGGCAGCCCCCGAGCACAGCTTCCCCCGGCCCCGTGTCCAGCCCAGCCCCACCAGAAGGCTCTGGCTCCCGGGCCGGGCTGGCAGGGGCAGGCGTGAGCAGGCAGATGGAGCAGGGCGGAACGGGATGTGAGTGCTCGCTGCCACGGTCAGGGCGGGCCGCATTCACCGAGCTTTTGCGTCATGGCTGCTGCTGGTACTGGCCCTCTGTCGCGGTGAAGAAATCCTCCAAAACACTCTGCATGTACTCGAAGGTGGGACGATCCTCCGGTCTGGTTCTCCAGCATCTCACCATAAGGTCGTAGAGCTCCTCGGGGCAGTTCTCTGTGCGGGGCATGCGGTACCCATGCTCCAGCGCCCTGATCACCTCCACATTTGACATTCCTGGGGAGATGGGGTGGGACAGGGGAAGGTCTCTTGGGTGATCACTGCTTTCTTATAAAGACAAAAACCTCACCCACACCCCAAACTACCCCCACTTGAGGCAACATCACTGGGAAGGAAAAGGAAAAGGACAGTTGGAGGGGTTGGGAAAGGGGAGCTGCCGCTCCCGGGCAGGGAAACATGCAGGCATGAGGTGCTGAGTGGGTTGTACATGCAGTTTTGTCCCCCAGCTGAGCAGGTCAGATGGGAATTATTATCGGTTTGTATAAATTTAAACAAAATAAAGACTGCACTTCTCCATCCACCGGGTCTTGAGTGAACCGTTCTTCCCAGTAAACACCAGTTAATGTGATGGCGGGACTGGTCCTTCCCCAACAACCCTTTATGCCAGCCCAGATCCTTCACGATCAGTTTGTGGCAACATTGACTCTCCTCTTACAGAATAATTCCCCATTGAAAAGAGGTACCAGAGTAACAATTAATACAAACTCAGGGCAGTGCCTCATGCTAGTGATTCCAGAGTGCTGGAGCCCTCCCAAACCCTCCCAGCCCAGCTCCCAGCCCTGGGATGCTGCTTCCAGACCCTCCTCATCTGCAGGAGGCAGAAATCACAGGGTTCATCCTGTGACACAACCCCGTGAGCTGGGACCCTGTAATGTGTGACACCCACTCGCCCAGGACCATCCAGCACAGCCTGGGGCTGGCGGTGACCCTCCCACGTTACAAACACCATCTTTAGAGATCTCGAGCACTGCTGGTTTCCCTGGAGCTGGCGGAGCTCAGGATCGGCAGGATCAGCCCCAAGGCAGTGGGTAGAGCAGCTGCCCTTCTCCCTGCAGCAGCAGCCACCCCAAAGTCGTCACTGCCTGGAGCCCTTCTGTGGGGTCCCCAGCAGGGGTGTCCCCTCCTCACCTGGGTAGGGGACGCGCCCGTAGGTGACGATCTCAGTCAGGAGGATCCCGAAGGACCAGACGTCTGATTTGATGGTGAAGGACCCGTAGTTGATGGCTTCTGGCGCAGTCCATTTAATGGGAAACTTGGCACCTGGGCAAAGAAACCCCGTGGGAACCATGAGCTCTAATGCCGTGCTGTGGAACCGGTGGTGAAAGATGGGGAACAAGCAGCGAACCAGCAGAAGAAGCAGCTGCGAACGATGCAAATGAGAGGAGCTGCCCGTTTCCACAGCACGGCCCTCCCGGGGCCTTTGCCACCGGGGTGACATGGTCATAAGCGGCTCGAAAGGAACCCCACAACCCTTCACCCGCCCCCGGCAGCTCCAGCACCTTCCCGGGCCGTGTACTCGGTGTCTTCGATGACTCGGGCCAGGCCGAAGTCCGCGATCTTGCACACCAGCACTGCCGACACCAGGATGTTGGCAGCTCGCAGGTCTCGGTGGATGTAGTTCCTCTGCTCGATAAAAGCCATTCCCTCCGCAACCTGGGAAAGAGGAAAAGACACGAGGCTGCGTGGAGTAACCCCCCCGCACCTCGACACAGCTGGTACCAGCGATGGAGTGAGGTCATGGACTGTGGAAGGGGGGGAAGAGAGCCTGAGCCGCAGCCGTGAGCGACGCTCCCGGTGCAGGAGCCCCTTGCAGAAGAGGTCGGGGTGTGGGTGACCTGCCCAGCACGACCCATTTAAGCCCCCGTACGAGACAAGCAGCAAGAACTGGTGTCCCAGGAGCTGCCATGCTCCCGGGCGAGTGTCTGGGTGGCCACAGGCAAGTGTGACTGCTTCATCCGTAGCCATGCGGATGTGAAGAGTAAATCATTCTCCACTCAGAGAAGACGCAAGTCCCCAAATACATCAACAACAGCTCGAGAGAAGCCAGGGGAATTCTGTCCCCTCTCTGCCGGGACAACACAGGGACTTGAGCCACTGCAGTGAGGGTGGGCGGCACTGCGGAGCGTCCCGGGGGACAGCAGTCACGGCGGTGGGTCTCCCGAGGAGGTGCCTGGGGTCTGCAGGTACAGCTTGTGAAGAGTCATCTGCTGCGACGACCCCTGCAGGTCCCCCCCACCCCAGCTCCATCTTGTGAAGTCTCTGCGCTGACTCTCACAACGCAGAAATGACCCGGTGTGCGCACAAGCAGCCCCCAGGTTTGTGCCCGATTACCCCACGCCTGGCTGGTACCAGCGTCTGGGGGGGAAGGGGCTGGTGTGGACCGAGGGGACTGTCCCCCCATCCCCGTCACCTGCTGGGCCAGGGTGAGGTGCAGCTGCGCCCAGAGCTCTCCCCACAAAATACAGAAGTACCTAAGCACCGCAGGAGCGGAAGGGTTACTTCCACCTCCACAGCCCCAGCTCTGCTGGCTGTGACTCAGCCCCAGCGCCAGCCTCGCTGCCCGCCCAGGAAAGCACCTCCATCCCGGCTCCCCAGGGCTGCGGAGAGCAGGTGGCAGCCCTGGAGCCGGGCGGTGGCAAGGGCTTCGTGGGAGCAGATGGTGCGTGTGGGAGCGCAGCCCATCAGCAGAGTCCGGCGCAGCCACCTCCGGGAGCTGCTGACCTGGTCTAAGCCTGCGGGGTCCCGTCCTGGCTTTCCTGTCGCTCAGGTACCTCCATGAATTATTTCACAGTGGTACCAAGCTCAGCTCGAGGGGTCCCTGGTGTCCGGGGACACCGCGGAGGCAGCAGGGACAAGACAGAGGTTGCACAGACAGTTGCACACATGAAGCAGGATGTGTAACGCGCTCACTGCACTAAAACCCGCTCCTGAAAACACCCCAAAATGTCTCACACCGAGCGCCCCCACTCTCCAGCTGCTCCCCCTGCCCCACGACAGCCCTTCGGCAGGGAGGTGGTTTTACTGACCCACAACTCCCCGCAGACAGTGCTGGGGAGGAACCCAACGTGCTGCGCTGCCCTCCAGGCACGGTGCCCGGCTCAGCCCCCCGGGCACCGCGAGCGCGACAGGATCTTGGATTGTCCGGTCAAACCCACGAAGCCGAACGCGGCCGCAGCTGGCGGTGGGTCCTGCCCGAGCGGTGCCAGATGCCGTCCCGCAGCACCGCAGCTGGTTTTGCAGGGCTTTGTGTTGCTCCATCGCACAACACGTGTTGTTTGGGGGTAACTATCGTGTCAGCGGTGACGGATGGAAATGACCAGCTTTGCTGTGGCCGCTCCTCAGTTTGCCCCGGGCTCAGACGGGCCACACCAACCACCACCGGCATGGAGAAGGGACCGTGCAAAGGTGAGCCGTGAAAACAAGCTCCAACCCTCACCCCTGCGGTGTCCCCACAGCACCACGGCACTGCGGGTGCCAGGGCTGCAGAACCCACGGTGGCCTTACAAGACTCCTCGGAAGGAGCAGCCTGGCCAAACCTCCCTGGGCTCTGTGCAGCTCAGCAGGGCGCTGGCCAGGCGCTGGCCGGGCACAGACCAGCCGGCTGCCATCAAGGGGCTACTGGAGGATGCCAGAGCGAAACCTGGCACCTTCCCTGCATCCCCCAGGGCTTGCCCAAGCCCCAGGTAAGTTCTTGGCTCCTCGATCCCCTCACTCACCCACCAAGGGACAGCGAGGAGCTGGGGAAGGTCTGCTCCCTCCTCACCTGGGCAGAGAAGTCGATCAGCTTCGGGAGCGGCTGCCTGTTCCCCTCGTCGCTCTTCAGGAAATCCAGCAAGCTTCCTGCGGACAGAGCAGGGGCCTGGGGCTGAGCCTGTGCCCACCCTCGGGGTGGCTCAGGGTCCAAGGGAGCCAAGCGCAATGCAGGGACTTGGTCAGGAAACACCCCTGACTCCCCACGCCAGTCTGGGCTCCTTGCCGTCCCCTGTCCCCATCCCTCCCTCTCCCAGGGCCATCACCGTATCCCCAGCCCCCTGCCCCAGAGCGCTCAGACACGCAGAGGCAGGATCCGGCCCCGCTCCCAGTGTCCTAGGAACTGGTGCAGAGCCTGGGGCTGAGCCCAGGGGTACAGAAGGGGTTGATCCTGCCCCATCCCCCAGGCACCCGGGTACGGCTGCTCGGCCTGGCCCACGGTAACTGCGCGGGGACGCGGGTGGCACCTTTCTCCATGAACTCGGTGATGATGTAGATGGGCTCCTCCTTGGTGACAACCGCGTGCAGCTTCACCAGCTTGTCGTGCTGCAGCATCTTCATCATGTTCGCCTCTGCCAGGAAGGCGTCCACCGACATGCTGCCCGGCTTCATCGTCTTCACCGCCACCTTCGTGTGCTTGTTGTAGGTAGCTGTAGGGCGGCACGACAGACCGTTCCCAGCCTGCTCGGTGCACTGGGAACACTGGGAGCACTGGGTTTGGGAGCTAAAGCACCCAGTCCTGCAGATAGAGCTGCTACGCGATGGCTGGAGACCACCCAGGGCACCTCCGCTTCCCCGTGCTCCTCTCCTGCAGGTCGCTCCCTCTACCTCCTCTCCCATCCCTCACCCTTCCTCCTTCACCATCACCCTCACCTTCCTCCCGGTGCCTCCCCCTTGCTCTCACCCATCCACACTTCTCCGAACTGCCCGGCTCCCAGCTTCCTCTCCAGGCTCAGCGACTCCCGAGGGATCTCCCAGGCATCTTTCTCCCAGGGCCTCGGTGGTTTGGGCACGCAGCAGGGCTGGGTGAGCTTCTGGCACAGCCCGTCGCTCTGCCCTGTGGGGACCAGCAAGAGCCATCAGCTGGACCAGCCACCGGCCACTTTGTGCTTCAAAGCAGAGCCCAAGACAGCCTCCGTGGCAGTGGGGCACAGTCTGGCACCACATGCCCCACTGCAGACACTGGGGACACATCAAACACTGGCCATCGCTCTGCCCTGATGGGCATTACCGTGGCACCATGCCTGGGGAGGGGGAGTCCCGGGCACTGGGGGACACCGACACCCACAGCTGTGCTGACCGTCACAGGCCAAGCCACAGCGGGAGCCCCGCGGTGACAGGCTGGAGCCTCTGCAAGCCCCCAGCTGCTGCTCGGCTCAGGGCAAAGCCCCGTCTGGGGTGGGGGGTCGGGCACCCTGGGCTCACCCTTGTAGTGCTGCACCAGCTCCTGCAGTGTTCCAAAGTTGTTGCGCGGGGAGATGTAGAAGCCGCCGCTGTCCAGCGTCCGGATCTTGTAATGCTTCACCGTGCCGCCCTGCCCGTTGTCCCCATCCCTGTCCCGCACCGACAGCGAGTAGCAGCCTGTCCGGGGAGGGGCGAGCTCAGCCCCCTCCCCATGCTGGCGACACGTCCCCGCTGTGCCCATCCATCCGCGGTGCCATCACCCAGCGGAGCCACGGCTGCAGCCCCGGTCCCCAGCGTGTCCCCGTCCCCACCACGGTGCTTGGACATATGGCAGCACCGTGAGCTCTTGTGGGGACACTCGCAGCAGGAGCTCAGGACCCCTGGTCCCTGTCCCACAGCAACACAGAGCCCCAGGGCTGGGGATGCATCTCCCGAGCTCCCCTGCCAGGGAGGGCAGCCGCTCCCCACCCCACAGGCACCCCCCAGACCTTTTGTTGTCTCGCTGTCCCGTATCAGGAAGGACCCGATCACGTTCCCGGGGCCAAGGAGCTGCCGCTCCGCATCCTTCCGGCTGATGCCCTTGAAAAACCACCTGCACAGAACCAAACCAACCCACAAATGCTGCGGGGGCTGGGGTGGGTCAGGGCTGGGGACAGTGGCGCAGGACGGGACCACGCAGGGCTGGGATGTGCCACCAAAGGATGGACTCACTCCTCTGTCTCCAGCGAGTCGGCTCGAGCGACGTAGTTGCTGGGAATGAAGCCTTCACACCCTGTCACCAGCGACCGCGCTTGCCACCACTCCCCTGACCTGCGACAGAGAGGGCACCAGGTCAGTCCACAGCACCCGGTCGGTCCATGGCACCACTGGCACCTCTGGGGGCAAATTCCAGACAAGGCCACACAAGCCTTCAGGAGACCCCGGGGTGGGGGGACATCAGCAGCACTTACTCCTCCAGCACCTTCAGCTGCTCTCCTTTCTGGAAGCTCAGGTCCCCATCGTGCATCGCCTCGTAGTCATAGAGCGCCAGCACCATGCTGTCTCCTGAGCCTGTGGTGAGGGAGCTCCCTGGGCACCCTCCCCGTGCTGGGACAGTGCCCGGCCCCCCCTGCTGTGTGCGGCCAGGACCCCCACAGCACCCAGCCTCCGTCTGCATTGTGCCACATCCACGTCCGGCTGTTGAGGAAGCCCAGAGCTCCCGTCCCACCGGGACCTGGGTTGGAGACCTGGCCACGCTCTCCCAACACGCTCCCACCTCACGCACCCACACCCTGTACCTACCATCCTTGGGTGGGGACGTGGCCACATTGGGGACATTATTGTTCTGGAAAGTGGAACAAAACGAGAAAGTGACATCACGGGTGGCAGGGACTCGTACTCCAGGGGTGTCTTAGCCCACTGCAGCCCCGGCCCCCAGCAGCAAGCAGCAGAGACAGGAGGACACCCAAGGGCGGCACCACCCAACCCACCCAGCACCAGCATCTCTGCCCCCTCCCAACACCTGCTTTTTTCTCTCCCATTTTCCACAATTCCTTCATTCCCAGGTTTCTCAGGAGTTTTGTCCCAGCATGGACTGGGTTCCCACCCCACACCCAAGGCTCCTGCCGCAGGGCATGGGCACTGCCAGTGCCTGCAGCCAGCCCCACTCCAGTGCTGAGCCCCCGTGATGGCTTGGTCCCGTGGCGCAGGCTCAGCCAGTGGCTCCCGCTCACCTTCCTGTTGGTGGCTGTGGGGTCCCTCACGTAGTGGCCCTGCTGGAGGCTGGGCCCAGGGTCGAGGTCGGTTTTTATCACCTCTTGGACAGCAGCTTCCTTTGACTTCACGCAACCCATCCTGCAGCTGAGGGAGGGGAAGTGAAGCTGTTGCGACAGTGGTGAAAGCCCCGGTCCAGCCCCACTGCCAGCAGCTCACCCCTCGCACAGCACAGGGCAGGCGTGTGGCACGGGGCCACAATGGCCACCCAGCAGAGCCGCGGTGGGTGGCAGCCGCAGCGCACTGGGGTGCCCAGCGAGTTGCGTGGTGGAGACGGGAAGGGATCTCTTGGTGCAGAGAAAGGAGAAGTCACAGGAAGCAAGTTTTGGGCAGGCGACAGCAGCAGCCATGGAGCAGCTTCACAGCCCTTCCCCAAAAAGGCCTTTCCTGGCCGGGCATGGGAGAGAGACGCTTGACTTGAAGGGACTCCCGTCATGGAGGGGCTCCCCCGCAGCTTGGGGCTCCCCACCCAGCACCCATCCCTCGGCACGGCCACGGCCCCCGCGCTGCCATGGGTCACTGCTCCCCACGGCGTGCCCCGGCTGCTCTGTGCCGGGGTGGAGCTGCCGTGAACAGCCACTGGCCCAGAGCGAATGCAAATGCTCAACTCTCTCCAGCTCCCCAAGAAACATCAGCAGGAAAAAGTGCTGCAAAAAGCAGCTAGCAGGAGGGAAACCCCCGCAAAGGCACTTCCCTTGTCCTGGAGAGACCTCGGCGCAGAGAAAGCAGAAGGTGGAAGCGAAGGAGGAAGCTCAGGGCTGAGCGAGGCCCCGCGACGTGCACAGCACTGCCAGCCTCGCTGGGTGAGAGGCCAGGCACCAGCAGCACCGCTCCGCTCCCATGGCCAAGGGATATCGCTGTCACCTCCCAGCCACCCCACAGTCACTCCTCGTCCTTCCCAGTGTGCCAAAGCCTGGGCCGGCCCTGATCCCCAGGGCAGAGCAGGAGCGGCCCCAGGCAGCCCCTGCCCCTCGCCAGGGATGCCGTGGGCTCAGGCTCGGGAGGGGCCGCTGGCAAAGCCCAGTGCCAGCTCCATGCTGGCAAACCCCGACACCCCTGGCTGAAGCACGGCCACGGCCCGTGCCGGTACCGCGGCAGCTATTGGCCGTGCCTGTCCCGCAGCGGGTCGGAGCATTCAGCCCCACAAAGCACAAACACCTCGGGGGGGTCCAAGCATCCTGCAGCCCCCCAGTCCCACGGCATCCCGGCCACACGCAGTGATGGGTGGCCACGGCTTCTCCACCGGCTCCTGCGGCACAGCACCAAGGCCACCCGCACAGGGGATACCGGCGGGAGCAGCCGCTCCTGTGGTGTCCCACCCTGGAGAGCCGAGTCCCGCAGCCCGTGTGGTTGTCCCCAGCCATGGGGACCAGGTGAGGGAGCAGCGAGATGGGGTGAGCCCATTGCCCCAGGGTGCAGTTGCCCACAGCCCCGGCCCCTCGCTGCCCCCGGTCCCTCGCTGCCCCCAGCCCCTCGCTGCCGGAGCGGGTGGGTGGCAGGTCCCCGACAGCCCCTGCAAGGCCACCGGCAGGGATCACCTCCCCGGGGCTGTCCCGGGACACCCCGGCACCGCCCCCCCCCGGCCATCACCTCCCAGGAGCCGCCGCACCGAGCCGGGATCGGACCGAAGCAGCGGCGGCTGTCCCGGGGCAGGGACGGACCGACCGGGCTGCCCGGCACCGGTACCGGGGCTCACCCCGCCTGACCCCGCCGCTCTCGGGGCTCCGCGCACGGCTCCGCTCCACTCTTACCTCCGCCGCCGTCCCGGGGCAGGGCACGTCCCGGTCCCGGTCCCGATGTCCGTACCGGAGCCGGGGCTGCCGCCGCCGCTCCGCTCTGCCCGCCTGCGCGCCCCCCGCCCCGCCCCGGTAAGACCACGCCCCGCCCCGGCAAGGCCTCGCCCCTCCCCGGTGCCGCCCCCCCCCCAACCCCCCGGTGCTGCCCGACGGGGCAGGCGCGGCCAGCACCTCCCTACACCGGCCCCGGTGCACTCGAACCGGGACGGGAGTGGCGATCCCCATCCCGCACCAAACGGGACCCTCCGGTCCTACCGGGACCACCCCGTGGACCGACGGCAGCAGAACCAGCTCCCAAGGGTGCCCCTGCTGCCCTCGGGGTCCCTTCTTCGCCCTTCCGATGGGTGCCAGGACCCTCCTCTCCACCCGCGACCTGGGGGGACCTGGAGCCCCGCACCCCAGCCCGGCCTCGGGCTGTTTCTTCGCCCGGTGTGGGGGCAGTGGAGGGCAGTGGGGGGCAGTGGGGGGCAGTGGGGGGCAGGGAGGGGCACGGGGTGAGCCTGGTCCTCCCTCCTCGGGGCGATGGGCTGGAGGGCACGGCGGCACCCACGATGCTCAGCCCAGCACGGAGGGACCGGCGGGTCCCCGGGCTTTGCCGTGCCTCTCCTGGCCACGGGCCCGCCCGGGCCCCTTCCCCAGCCCCGCCATGCCCCAGCCTCTGCTCCGGCGGCCCCGAGTACCCCCGAAGCCGGGACGGGGGCGGCAGCCGAAGGGACCCGCGGCTCCGCGGGACACCGGCCACCGCGGGCGACCCGGCGCGGCCCCGGCGGCAGCGGAAGCGGCGGGGTGGGGAGCGCCCGCACGGGAATTTGCGTATGTAAATTTTTAATAAAAAAAACCTAATTGCTGCACGTAGCTCACACACCAGTGAGAGGCTCAGCACCCTCCCGCAGCCCCCTCCGAGGGCCAGCGGCCAGGGGACAGCGGCCGTGGGACAGTGGCCAGGGGCCAGCAGCCCGGGACAGTGGCCGGGGACCACTGGCCGGTGGAGAAGGTGGCCCCGGCGGCGGGAGGGCTGCAGGGCGGCTCTGGAGGAAGCCGGGTCCCAGGGAAGAAACTTCCTTTTGTGACACCCATCGGGTGTCGTGGGGACGTCGTGTCGCTCACGGGCACGGCGGTGGCTGCCCGTGGCATGGCCTGCGTCTCCGCGTCCCTCGGCCCCCCGCTTGACCCCCACCCTGGGCTCTTGGCTGCAGGACGGGGAATGCTGCACCAGCGACCCTCACTCAGAGCACCCCTGGGGGTCTCTCGGGGGCTGTCCTGGCAGGAACAGTCTTCCTCGCCGCTCCCCCCATGTTGGAAGGCACCCCCGGGGTGCACCCAGGCCAGTGGGTCAGCTGTGGCCACCAGCCCCCCCATCCCAGCACACCCTTGCTGGCCCCCACATTGCTCCCCGGAGTCCCCCGCTGCCAGGAGCATCCCCCAGGCCCAGCCTGGCACAGCCGGAGCTCCCTGACCCCTGGAGCGACCTGCGTGTGGCACCGGGGTGGACAGGGTGACATGGTGCCTGGCAGGGCTGCGAGCAGCCCCCCGCTCCAGCTTGTCCCCGCCACCCCGGCGCAGCCTTTACCCAGGGAAGAACCTGCTCCACTCCCAGCCTCGGTGTTTAATTGCAATCTGCAGAAATTACAGCACTCAGTGTTGCTGGCCAGGGGCTGCACCCCCCACGACGGCTGCCCAGGGCGGTGCAGAAACCCAGTCCCCTCCCGCGGTGACAAAGAGGGGACAACATCCCCCACCCCAGGCAGTGGGGCAGAGCTGCGCACCTGCAAGACTGGGCAGGCAGGAGACCACTGGGTTTCAGCTCTCCCTCACAGGTAGTTGTCCTCTTCCTCCTCCTCCTCTTCTTCCTCGTCCCGCGCCAGCGCCTCGATGTCGTGGGTGATGTCTGTGATCATGCGGTTGAAGGACTCGGACTCGGAGCGCAGGGACCAGCTGTCGTAGCTGCGCACGGCCGAGGCCGACGTGTTACTCATGCTGCGCTTGATGCGGCCAAAGCTGTCGGTGAGGATCCCGCCCTCCCGGATGCCGATGCTCTCCAGGAAGGTCTCGAAGTAGCCGATGTCTTGGTCGGGGATGAAGGGCCTCATTCCTGCCATGGGTGCTGTGAGCCTTGGGGTGACCCTGCCCAGGTGGGCAGTGCTGGGGTGCGATGCCAGCCAGCCCCATCGGCTGCTTGCATGGGTGCTCTTCCCATCCCATCCCATCCCATCCCATCCCATCCCATCCCATCCCATCCCATCCCATCCCATCCCATCCCATCCCATCCCATCCCATCCCATCCCACCCCCTCAAGAAGCGAGGTCCCAACACTCCCAGAACCAGCACTCTGTCCCCAAGTGATGCGCAGACATCACCAGGGTGACATGGAGTGCCCGTGGTGGGACACCAGGCGCTCACCCAGGAGGAGGAACTTCCTGCGCTCCCCGTAGAGGCGCAGGAGCTCCCTGCAGTACTCCTGCACTGGTGTGCCCAGGCGGTACTCGCGGAGCAGAAGGGCAAACTGCTGGATCTCCTGTGGCGACAGCTTGTTGCGCAGCTGCGGTGACATGGGGATGGGATTGGGGACACCGGCAGAACACAGCCCCAGCCCCACCATGCTGCATCCCAGCACGGGGAGCTCAGACCTGCCCACTACCCCCTTCCCTGGCGCTGGCCCCTCGCCCGTCCCGTGCCCGCACCGTCACCATGTAGTCCTGCAGCTGCTCCAGCCCCACGCCGCTGTGGTCGCTGCCGCTGCCGGCAGTGGCCAGGCTGTGGTGGGACTGGTGGAAGGAGGGCGAGGAGGCACCGCTGTAATATGCTTCGAAAGTCTCGTGGGAGCCGTTGCTACAGGAAGATGGGGGTCAGTGGGTCCCCACGCCCCTCTATTGCCCAGCCGTCTCCCTCGCTGCACAGCACCCACAATCGGGCAGGGCTGGGATGTCTCTGCAGCAGGGACAGGCACCCACCCCAGTGCAGGGGCACCCACCCCGGTGCAGAGGCACCCATCCCGGTGCAGGGGCACCCACCCTGGTGCAAGGACACCCTGGGGGAGCCAGACTCACAAGGAGCTGCAGCAGCTGTAGTCGGCGTCATAGCCATACGTCCCATCCGTGCGGCAGCTCTCGCCTGGGGAGGGAGAATCGAGGTCTCAGAGTGGGGCCAAGCCTCTGCCGTGGCACCCACCCCGCTGCCCGTCAGCCTGATGCCGCCCCGCTTGGTGTCCCCACGCCACTCACTCCTGCTGGAGAGCCAGGGCCGGGTGGGTGTCGAGGTGTAGTGGTACCCAGCGCGGTCCACGCACTCGATGCTCTGGTCGCCGTAGATGATCTGGAAGACCTGGCAGATGAGCGCGCAGGACTCCTCGGCAGCGTCCTGCAGCGGGCAGGAGGGAGGGAGGGTGGGTGGGTGCTGGTGGGTGGCCGTGTCCCGGTGGGTGGGAACACACCGGGGCCGCTCACCCTGTTGGACACGGCAAGGATGATGAGGTTGGAGTAGGCATCGGGGCAGGGCTCCTGGGGGTCCAGGGGGTTGCCGCCGGCGTGTCGCCGCTCCCAGCTGCCGAAGCCGGCGCTGCGCTCCCAGCTGCCGCCCGTGGTGCCGGCTCGACGCCTCTCCCAGCTGCCGCCGCACGGCTGCTGCCGCCGCTCCCAGCTGCCCGAGGGCCGCCCGCGCTGCCGCCGCTCCCAGCTGCCACCTCGTCGCCGCTCCAGGCTGCCGCCCTGCCGGCCCTCCTGCCCGCCCCGTGCCGACCGCCAGTCCAGGCTGCAGATGGTGTGCCGCCGCTCCATCACGCCCCCCAGCCGTCCACCCTCCGGCCACGAGCCCCCCGCGCGCTTCTCGGCGGGGAAGGCCTCCGGCACGCCGGCCGGGGCTGCCTCGGGGTGTGCTCCGGCGGGCACCGGGTCCACTCCTAGGCCTGGGGCAGCGAGCAGAGACTTGGTGTCAGGGTGGGGGGCTGCGCTGACCACCCTGCCTGGCCCCTCCAGACCCGGCCCTGGCTGCCCCGTCCCTCTGGCCAGGCGGGATGCAGGGGGTGGTGGCATGGGGATGGGGAGCCCTGGCAGGTTGGGGGCAGTGGGGCTGTGGTAGGGCTGGGGCAGGGGGCTCAGGGGCAGCGGAGCAGGGGATTAGGGACCATTCCAAGCTCAGGCTGGAGCTCAGCCCCTTCCCTGGGGACCCTGCCTGTGCCTGGCAGCTGAGCCCCAGTTGATCAAAGTGCTGGAGCCCTGCACCCCTCTGGGGCTCCATGTGCCTGGTGGGACACGGCGGGGTGGTTTCCAGCCTCCTCTCCTCTCGCCATTAAAGCCAACTGGGGCTGGGGGGACCTGCCTCGGGCTCCCGTCTAGCCCCAGGGAAGTGGACCCCCACCAAGCCAGGTGGGCAATGTGGGATTTGAGGCTTGGTCTGTGCTGCCACCCCAGTTGGACCCGTCACTACCCGATCACTGCCCAGGCTCCAGCCCCTGGTGCACTGGGGACACTGGATGCTCGGAGCCAGCTGCGCCATGGCCAGGGACCCCGGCCAGATGCCCGCACCGGTTTTGAGGATGAGGAGGTGCAGGGCGTCGTCGCGCAGGTAGGACGCGGCGGCGATCTCGTGGGTGGGGATGCGCAGGATCAGCTCCTCGTTGTCGCGCCAGGTGAGGAGGAGGCAGCGGGCCGAGAGGCTCAGGATGCTGTCCTGCTCCGGTGTTGTCTGCAGCGGCAGCTCCTTCAGCTGCTGCGGGGCCAGAGTGTGTGCCAGGGCTGGGGGGCACCCGGTGGCGTGGGGCACCCAGCACCCACCCACTGGGCAGCGCTGGGGGCCACCCTGGAGGGTGGGGACCCCTCTTACCCTGGCCGTGTCCAGCAGCTGCAGCACCTCATCCCGGCTGGAGGGGTTCAGAGAGGATGTCACCCAGGTCAGGTGGCCTAAAAACTGAGGAGGGGGGACACAAAACCCAGGGCAGCTTGGGGGGCGCTGGGGCATGTGTTGTCCCCACCCCACAGGCCAGACCCTCCTCCGTGGCACCCACGTCCCCAAGGGCGGGACGCATCTCCCTGGGGTGCAGGGACACCCTGCAATGTGGGGTCTTCGCTGCACGCCCAGCCCAGCTCCCTCTCCCTGGGTGTTTGCACGGGCAGGGAGGGGACCAGGACCCCCCTGGCCACCACGGTCGTGGCTCTCAGTATGGCGGGGTGGCCTCATGTCCTCCCACCCCCAAGCAGGCAGGGACCCCAGGCACCCCTAGGGACCCCCCAGCCCCTTACCTTCACCTCCTTCTCCACGTAGTCGTGCAGCAGGATCTGGGGGTCGATCAGGTAGTCGGGGGGGTAGAGGGGCACCGAGTGCAGCGGCCGCCGGTAGACGCTGCTGCGGGGCACCGGCCTCCGACCCGCCTTGGGGAAAACCAGCCGCTTGATGGGCGACACGAAGCCCTGGCACGGAGAACGGGCACAGGGACATGTCAACACCGGGCACCCGGCCCCGGCACCCACACACGGGATCTGCGGGCACCCAGTGCCTGAGGAGGGGCTGGGCACCTCTCAGCTCGCTGACCCCAAATTTGCACCATCTGGGCAGTGTGGGGGGCAGCAGGAGGGGGTGTGGTCCCTTTCGTCCCAGGGTCTCCGTGCATCTCACCCACTCCCACCCTCCCACCAGCCCCCCAGGATGCCACCCCCAGCCCCACGCACCTTCTTCCCCTTCTTGGCCTCGCCGTCCATGGCGGGGCCGCGGCGCTGGCTCCGGCACGGCCACCCCCACCGCCCCGCTCGGCGCCGCGGCCCTTTCCTGTGTCGGAAACTCCACCAGGATGGGCCAGGATGTGAGTTCCTGCCCCTCCTGGGGGGTGCTGGGACTGGGCTGGACTGGGCTGAGCTGAGACTGGTGCTGGGACAGGACTGGGACTGTGACTGGGACTTGGACTGGGGCTGGGGCTGCGACTGGGACTGGGATTGGGACTGGGCTGGCACTGGGTGGAAGCAGGAGCTGGAGTAGGCTGGTATGGGTCTGGAGCAGGGGCTTGGACTGGGACTGGAGAAGAGTTTTGGACTGGGACTGGTGCTGGGGCTGGTCTGGAACCAGGGCTGGGACTGATGGTGGCACTTGGGCTGGGGCTGGGCTGGGATGTGGGCAGAGGCAGGGGCTGAAGGAGGCGGGGATGGGAGAGAAGCAGACACTGGGGCTGGGGCTGGGGCTGCGGGTGCCCCTTGCTGCCGCAGGGCTCCCACCCGGAATGGGGCCGATTCTGCTGCCCCCTGACCCCACATCAGCCCCATCCTTGTGAGGCAAAGCTGGGGGCTCCTGGCCCTCGCTGCCCCCATCCTGCCTGGCCCACCCACGCTGGGCCCTGGCACTGGGAACAGCACCAGCAGGAGCCCAGCAGCAGCACCCAGCACCCCGACCCCATGGCCACCTATGGGGCCTCACCCCGCTGTGGGTCTGGGGGCCTCCAGCATGGAGGAGGTTGGTCCGGCAGCGGCCGTGTCCGGCCACGTCCAGCAGCTTCCTCCCTGCATGCTGCATCCTGCTCACACACCCCTTCCCTGCCGGCCACGCCAGGGCCACCAACACCATCCATCCCCCAGCATTCCCCAGCACCCCCAAGACCCCTGGGACAGGGTGGCATCTTCCTGCCCTGCTGCGGAGCCTGGGGCGTGAGCCGGAGGTGCCAGCAAGGAGCAGGTCCTGCAGGCAGAGCTTATTGAAATGAATTTAATATCTCATGTTGCAGCAAAATTAAAAATATACAAAAAGTTTGTGGTATACAAAAAAGTCTCGGTACGGACCCCAGCCTCCCGCTCGCCCCCCCCGCCCGCGCCGAGGGTCCCAGAGGAGAAGGTGGCACACAGAGTATTTACAGTACGTGACAGGGGCTGCCAGGTCCCAGCACCGGGGTGGGGGGACCAGGGACATGGCTGAGACCCCCCGGCAGCCCCTGTGGGGAATGAACAGCCCCAGCCCAAACCTCTTCCTGCTCCCTGAAACCAGGGCGGCCCAACTGCCACCCCCGGGGGTGACATGCCCTGGGACCAGGACCCCCATCCCCAGTGGGAGCTGGAGCAACCCCAGAGCTCCCCGTCCCACAGCACCCAGCTTGGCCCTAGGTCATGTCCCTCGCCCTGGTACTGGTGGGCAGCCGCCACCATCCCGGTGTTGCCGCTGGCACCAGGGTGCTGGTTTGGCTTCCTCTGTGGCAGTGGGGTGGCCCATGACTGCCCCCCCAGCCCCACGTGTGGCCGGGCTCCCCACAGCCAGCAGGGCAGCCGAGCAGATCCCTGCCCAGAATAGCCTGGGGCTGAGGGTACCGTGGCTTGAGTGCATAGAAAAGTGTCCCTCTGTCCCACCAGCGTGTCCCCAGGGTCCCCATGCCAACCCCAAGGGTGAAGGGCATGGAGGGGTGCAGGTCACTCCGACCGATGGCTCCTCTCTGCCCTTGGGGGCACGGGGAGAGGGGCTGGGGCAGGCGGGAGTTCAGAGCAGCCGCCCTGTGCTGGCACCCAGACCCCACACGACCTGTCCCCATCCTCAATGGCTTCACCGATCCATGAGTGGGACCAGGCAGGGACCCAGCCCTGCTCCCCCGGCCACTGCCCCCGACCTTCCCTGAGGAATAGAGACCCCCCCGCAGAGCCACCCTGCACCCCCAGCACCTGGCACCCACCGCTGGAGTCTGCCAGGGAAGGAGGGGTGCAGCTTGCGGGGGACCCAGCCCACTACCTATCCCCAGCCACGCTCTGCACCCTCCTTAAAAGGGTTTCCAAGGCTTCCAGTTAGCACCAGTTAGCACCAGTGACCCCAGTGATGGCCCGCCCCAGCCCGCTCTCACCCTGGCTTTCCAATTACTGAGAAATGGGAAAAAAACCTACATGATGCCACCGACACCGTGCACCCACCTGACCCGGCCATGCCATGGGGCTGGGCACTCACCCCATCCCTTGGGGACCCCATGCCCTGGCACAGCATTTGGCAGCCAGAGCCATTGCCAGGGACTGTTTCCCAGTTTGAACCATTCCCAGGAGCAGCTCCCCAGCTTGAGCCCTTCCCGCAGCCGGCGCGGTGCTTCCCATGGTGCCTCGTGGCATGGCCAAGCCGTAGGGCTGCCCACACTCCCCAGCATGGCATGGGCGTTGGCACCGGGGCGCGGGGCAGGTGGGACTCTGCGGGGCTGGTGCGGCGGGCGCAGGGGTGTGGGGAAGGCACAGGGGCTGTGGGCGCAGAGGCGAGGGGCCAGGGCAGTGCATGGCCGGGGGGTCCAGCAGCTCTGGTGCCCTGCAGACCCCTGCCAGCCCCCAGCACACACGGACACACACACATGGACAAGGACACAGACCCCCCCCGGGACACACCTGGCCCTGGGGGACACAGGGTACATTCAGCACAGCCCTTCGGGTGGGGACACACCAGCGGATCCGGGCAGGACCAGGGACACATTCTAACCCAGAGCCCAGGGCAGCCCCACTGCTCTGGGCAGAGAGTGGGGAGGCAGGACCCCAGCCCAGGTTTATACTGGGGGGCTGGAGGGGGCTGATGCCAATGGAGGGGTGAATGGAACGCTCCCGGGTGGGAAGCGATGCCAAACCTGGGAGGGGAGAACGGCTGGGGGTGAATCCCGCTGTGGGGAGCCCCGGGAATGCTGGTGGCCCCGCATGACCCCCTCAGCAGTGCCAGCCAGGCCCTGACCCCACCCCCGGCCACAGCGGAGGTAGAAAATGTCACACAAAATGTCACCATTCAGGTGAAAACAAACCCGATGAGATGAAGTGGTTCCGGTGGAGACAGGGGGAATGACGGGGCTCAGCGTCCCGGCCAGAGCCAGAGGTCCGGCTCAGAGCAGGGGGAGCAGGTCTGTGCCCACCCACGGACACAGGGTCTGCACCCCACAGGGCAGCAGGGACCCCGTGGGGTTGGGGACATGGCTCGACCCTGAGCCGGGGGGACCGACGATGGAGATGAAGGGGCTCCCCCAGGGCTGGTGCTGCAGGGCGTGGGGGAAGTGGGAGACATGGGGGGCTTGACTGGACCCCGGCTGTCCCCTGCCCCAGCTCCTTGCAGGTGACGAGCCTCACGCACACCCCGGTGCAGCCACAGTCCAGCCCCACGGCCCTGCCGTGGCACAGGCACCCATGTCCCCATGTGCTGCCCACCATGCCCCACCGTGCCCCAAGCCCCTCAGAGCTGCCAGCCCCCAGCCCGGGGTGCCCCTGGTCCCCATCCTGCACCACTGACATGGTCGAGCGCTGCAGGGCCGCAGCACCCACCGCCTCAGGCTCAGGCACCGGTGAGGTATTTTGGCAAGGACGAGCCGTTGGGGGAGCTGGGGTGGCCACCGTGGGGTGGGATGGGGGTTTTGGCTGCAGGAAGGTGGCGTGGGGGGGTCAATAGCACCAAGAGACCCCCCCTGGCCCTCGCCTGCAGGGCACACGGCAGCGCCCGCAAACCCAAAGGAAAGGCAAATGGATGCGAAGCCGCGGGGCGGCCGGGATGGCACCGGGGGGGCCCCCACCACAGCCCTGCACCCTACACGGTGGTCTCATACTCCAGCACCTCCTGGGGGGCACCGGGGGTGCGGTACTGCAGACAGGGGGTGGTGGGTGACGCGTACTCCAGCGCCAGGATGGTCTTCCGCAGGCGCCGGTCGATGAAGTGGGCATCCCAGGCCGGGTACTTCTTCCTGGGCAGGTCAATGCGGATGACGGGCCTCTCTGTCCGCGGGGCGCGGGCGGCTGGCGCCGGCGGGGCGCATGGTCTCACCTGGAAGACAGGCACGCAGCTGTCCCGCTCCCCCGGTGCCCCCTCCCGCTCCCCCCCTGTAGTCCGCGGCAGCGAGCGGGGAGGGCTGGTGACGGTGTCTGTGGGGGACCCCGGCACCGGGACCGGCCGCTGCCGGAAAATGCAGCCCCCGGCACGGGGGCTGAACATGGGGCCATTGGGGTGCAAGAGGCAGTAGTAGATGAACATGAAGAAGATGCCGAGGGCGAAGCTGGAGCTGACCACACAGACGAGGATTAAGGCGTCGAAGTCGGAGGTGGTCTTGCGGTCATAGTAGAGGAACCAGAGGATGGTGAGGGCAGCGTTCTCCGACAGCGTGATGACGTAGTAGATGCACATGCGGTAGCGGCTCCGTCCCTCCTTGACGTTGAACCAGCAGAAGATGTAGATGATGCCCACCACCATGTTGTAGATGATCTCCTCCCACTTGGACATGCAGAAGTCCGTCTCACCCTGGATGATCCAGAAAGTCATGATGCACCAGTGGGTGACGATGAAGATGCCGAAGTAGAGCTGGAACACGGAGGCAAAGAGGGCGAAGGCGATGGCGCGGGCAGCGATGGTGAAGAGGTGCCACAGGATCTGCACCACGGCCCCCTTGTAGGACATGGGCATCTTGTCCTCCCGTGAGTCCCGCAGGACCTTCTGGTAGGAGGCGATCATCCATGCCAGGGAAAGCAGCGAGGCTGAGGCCGAGAGCCCTGCGGGTGCAAAGCGGGGAAGGGCGGTGAGAGCCTGTGGTGGCCTGGGGGTCCCCCTGCCATCGCCCCGTCCCCCGCCATGGGGACTGTGCCCCGTGCCCCTTACCCTGCAGCGGCTCAATGCTGTTCTGTTGCACCATGATGCTGAGCTGCAGCACGAGCTGGGGCGCGCTCTTCAGGAAGGTCTCCAGCAGCCGCAGCATGCTGATGTCTGCGCTCTCGAACATCATCCGCCAGTAGAAGTGGCGGCGGCGGTGCTCAGCCTGCCAGCGGCTCTGCAGCCCCAGGTACAGTGTCCGGAGATACCTGCGCGAGGAGCAGATGGAGGGTGAGAAGGGCCCCCGCCGCCCGGGCAGCTGAGCTCACCTCCACCTGCCCATGCCAGGTGTGCCCAGTGACAGCTCCCAAGCCGCTCCAGCGAGCACTTCCCCCCTGATCTGGGAAAGCCCCCCATGCCACAGGTTCAGGGCAGGTCCCACCCTGGGGCCCCAAGATGCTGGGAAGGTGCAGCTTGTATAAAGCCGGCTCAGCACCCTGCTGCCCTGCGGCTCAGCCGGCCATCACGGTGCCCCCCTGGCCATCAGGTACCCTGCCACCACAGTGCCCACGGAACCATCACCCCACCCTCCACCCGCCAGGACTGCCCCTGGCTCACCCCCTGCAGCTGGGAATCCTGCCCGCATTCCCGCTCTCCGGCCACCCGTGGATCTGGGGCACTCTGGCCCCAGCCCAGCCCCACGTCCAACAGCTTCTCAAAGGGGCTATTTTGGTCCTGGCTGGCCTGGAGCCCCCCGCCCCGGCCAGGGCAGAGGCACCAGCTGGTCGTGCCGCGGTGCCCACGGGAAGCTCCCGGGTGCTCGTGCTGGTGCTGCCTTGCCTCTTGGCAGGGCCATGGGCACGGGCACACGTGGGCCCCGGCCATCTGGTCGTCAGCCGGGGGTCAGCGGAGGTCTGCGTGGCACCAACGCACACGCCGGCTGAGTCACCGTCACCAGGGACCCCTCCCCGCGGCACGGGGCCAGACCTGGGCACCGTGGGAGGGGACACGGGGCCAGCCGGGCAGGGCATCCCCGGCAGGAAAACGGAAAGATGTAGCAGGAGGACGTTGGGCCATAAAGCTTCGTGCCAGCTGAGTAAAACCCTCACGCAGAGCGACGGCCTCTCTGTCAGCTCCAGAACGCGCTGCCAGCCGACTCCGTGAGCCCGGAGCACGGGAGAAACCCTGATCCCAGCACTTTCTGCTCATCTGTCAGTGGGAGGAGGCAGGAGCCGGCCCTGCTCCCGCTGCAGGGCCAGCCGGGTGCTCCCACCCCTGCTCTGCACAGCCCCGAGACCACGGTGGGGGCCAGCAATGAGGCCGATGACACCCCAGCAGCCCCATCACCGCCTGCCCATCCCCTCCCACCACCCTGCCAGGAGCCCCAAAACCCTCCCTGAGAGTGGCTGAGCAAGATGTTGCTGTGAGCAAATAATGCAATTTTAGTAGTTCCAACCCAGTTTCAGCAGGTGCCAGTGGCTGCAGGGGCCATCCCACGGCCAGCCCTGCTCCCAGGCCCCACCGCTCCTTTGTGTTGGTGTCAAAACGAGGGTTTAATGCCCTCTTTGGGGAGAGCAGCTAATTTTAACCTTTCCTGTGGCCTGGGGAAGAGGCTGCAGCCAGCCGGCTCCTGGCACAGAGTCACCCCCCAGGTGCCACCCGCTCGTGGCCAGCCAGACCAGCACTGCCACGGCTGCTGCCCCCAAGCCCCTTCCCGGCCCCACAGAAGGGCCTGGGGACAGACTCCCTCGCTGGGGACAGAGGGCATGGCATGGGGGGAAAGCAACTGGAGCAGCAACGCAGAGCCCGGAGTGCCATCGCTGCTGGTCCCAGCGCACCCACGTGCAAGCAAGACCCGGACACCGGCGACCTTGTCCTCTCCCTGTAATCAGCCTTGCTAATTGGGCTCATCAGCACCGTGATCCCGCTGTCTGTGCTGCCCAGCAGCCCCCCGCACAGACCCCAGCATCGCACTGGCCCCGGCTCTTCAGCCGCTCAACAAGTGACCCGCGGCCTCCCCCAGCTTTCGGCGGGGGCACAATTTCTCTCCCATCTTCCCGTCAGCTCCATAGATCTCATTAAAATGAGATTTCATCTCCCATCTCCTTGCCAGAACAAAATGTTGATTCTTATTTGTTCTGCATTTGATCATCCCGCGGTGTTTCAGCCCAGAGAAACATCCCCGCGCTGATGGCGCACGGCGGGCACTTCCTGACCGGCTGCCTGGGAAATACAGAACCAATCACATGAAGAAAAATCATTTAATTTTCCAAAAACCGATGATGAGGCAGAAACCAACTGAGAGATCTCTCAGGGCTAATTGCTCCCTCCTTCGTGATACAAAGAGGAATCCAACGGAACCCCTGCAACGGGAAGGTGTGGGGCTCAGGCGGGCACTGCTGAGGATGGGTTTGCTGCCAGCGTCACCGTTTGTCCCCAGCTCCCAACTACTGACCCCAAATTTCAAGTGATGGGAAAAAAGAAGCATGAGGAGAAGAGCCCGGCCCTGCTTATAACCAAATCCGCTATCGTCATCCTCGGATGCAGCAGGAGGAGGGACCCCCCGTCTAAGAGTGCGTGGTACAGAGTGAGGTTTTCCTAGAAGGTAATTCGGGATGTCATCCCTTAATCCTGTGTTAAGCGAGGAGAAAATTGCTTCCCTGTTGCAGCCATTTCAATCCCTCGCCACCCCGCCAAGCCAGGCCATCAGGACGAGCTCCACGTCCCACCGTCCCCACACCCCAGCGTGTCCTGGGTCCCCAGGGTGGATGAGAGTAACCAAGGACACTTGTGCTCAGGGAAAAGTTTGATCCAGCCCTAAAAAGCCCCTTGTCCTGCTCACCGGGGTCAGGCGGGGACCCCCAGCAAGTGATTGACCCCAGCGCTGGGTCCTGCAGTGGGACAAGCTGACACCCCGAAGCCAGGTGCTCCCAGGGCTGAGAGGGCTGCGAAGCAGGCAGAGCAAAGCAGAGGGGCTGAGGAGGAGGGTCCCAGCTCCACCATCCCTTGTGAGCCCACCCAGGGAGCTGCCGAGGATCTGCCACTGGACTGGTATGAGGACCAGGGGGTGGCACCGCGTCCCCAGACCAGCACAGGTTGGGGGACCCGGGCTGATGGGGGCATTTCAGAGGGACCTGCAGGTGGAGAGGGCCCAGGTTTGGCCCCAGTGACCCCCAGGCAGCCAAACCTGGTGTGACCCTGAGCTAAGGTAGATGTGGGGGCACGACAGGCACAGGCAGGTCTGTCCCCAACACAAAGGGGCCCGCAGGGACATGCCAGCCAGCTGCCAGCCCACAGGGGTGCCAGGGGACTACAGGCTGGCTGCTGGGTGGGGTGCACACACTGGGTGCTCAGTGCCCCTTCCCTGTGCGGTCCTTTGGTGAAAACAATGGTGGATAACGATCCCTGATCTGCAAAGCCACCCAAGCAGCAGGCCCTGAGCACGGGGACAGCGTGGGCTCAGCTGGGGGACAAGCCCGTGGCGCTGCCGCTCACACCAGCACGTGGTCGTGCAATCGGCACCATCTCCAGAGAGCGCCCGTGGTGGGGCATTTGCCTGTGCATCATGAACACGATGACGACCACTAACTCCAGCAGCTCCTCAGAGCAGCTGTGATTTGGGATAACCCCCGAGCTGGTGCTCGGAGCTGCCCTCGCAGCCAGGAAGCAGCTGAAGTTTGGGAATCTGGGGTCTTTGTCCCAGTGGGGGCTTGGGGCTGCGCAGCAATGGGTTTGGTGGGGGTGAGACCTGCCGAGGCGATCGCAAGGGAGCGGTTTGGCAAGGGGCACAGTGCCCTGGCCAGGGAAAAGCCTTCCCTTCACATGCAGCATCTATTCCACAGTCTTTTAACCGCCACGTCCACCTGCACCAGATCCAACGGCACTAATGGGTTTAGCAAACTGCATTTAACTGGTCACCCCAGCTAATCCCAAATCCTGAGATTAGAAGGAGCCTCAGCTGCAGCTTGAGACCAACATGTCCTGGAGGGTCAGTGCTGAGTTACCACTTTAATTGGCTTAAGAGCCTCCGTGGTGCAGCGGATCAGGAGAAGGTGGCTGACACCACCAGGAGCAAAGCCCCCGACCGCAGCCCAGCCCCAGTTCAGGCCCGGATCAGGTAACTGCCCACTGGGTGCTGGGGCTCCCGTCCTCTCCCTCTGCAGCCTCTCCAGCACACCAGGCAGGGCTGGCAACCACCGTGCAGCCAGCGCACCCCGGGAGCTGCCACAGGGAGGGGCAGGCGGTGGCTGTGCTGGTGAGGAAGGGACAGGAGCCCCTCGAGCACAGCGAGACAAAGTCAGACATCCCGGGAACAACCCGGGAAAAGCAGCAGAAGAACGAACGCGTGTCGGCAACAACAGGGAGTGGAGGACCCAGGAGGGGAAACAGCCCCGAAACCCGAGCCGGGAGCGCTGCCTGCGCTGAGCATTGTGCCGGGACTTTGCCATTGTCCCCCCTCCCAGCACCAGACTCCCCGGGCAGCAGCTCGGTGCCAGCGCCCAGCTCTTCCCAGCGCCCCGAGGAGGGAGCTCAGCGGAGCTGGGAGGGAGCAGGACTATTTCCATGGCCCAGGGGAGGAAGGTGCCAATAAACCGTCAGCTCGGGCTGCTGGAGAGTCTGCAGAGATGCCGGCAAAGCGCCTCGAGCCTCGAGTGTGCCAAGCTGCCGCTCGCCCTGCCCGCACAGCCCGCCTGGCCCTGGGCAGCATAGCCTGGGGGGGCGGGGGACAACCGGCACCTCCTCACCCACCACCCCACAGACCACGGCAAGCTCCGAGCAGGGGCAAGGGCAGGCACCTGGGAGAAGGAATTGAGCCCAAGGTGTTCGGGGCTGGCAGAAGCACATCTCACCCCCCAGAACCTGGCTGCTGCGTCCAGGCAGGATCCCCAGCAGGCCCAGCATCACCCGGCCGCAGGGACAGCAGACCTGTGCCACCCAGCTCCTCGCACCAGCTCCTGCCCACACCCACCTGAACCCACCCAGCTGGGCTCTGCTGGGGGCTGGGGCTCTCCAACTACACCCCCCCCACCCCGCGGCACTGATCCTGCTGTGGTTGCAGAGGGATTGATGCCCGTGCCCCACCCGCCACTGCCTGGGCCCCTGCTGCACCTCTCCATCCCCACCCACTGTGTCCTCCCTGCTGCAGCACCCTGTCATCCCCACTCATGTCCCTGCTGCACCCACCACTTCCTCCACCCCCAGCCCCACTCCATGTCCCCCATAACCCCGTAACTCCCCAGTCACCACACCCCCATCCTGACCTCCAGTCCCCCCATTCCCCACACTCCCACCCTGCCCCAGCTGCAGGAGGAGGATGAGGCTGTTCAGCCCCATCCTGTCCTCCCAGTCCTCCCAGTCTCCCCAGTCTCCATACCTTCAGACCTGTCCCAGCTGTGGGAGGTGGATTAGGCCCCACAGCCCCATCCTGTCCCCCCTGTCCCCCCAGTCCCCGCACCCCCACTCTGCCCCAGAGGCAGGAGATGGATGAGCACCCGCAGCCCCATTCTCACCCCCCAGTCCCCCCATTCCCTGCACCCCCAGCCCTGCCCCAGCTGCAGGATGTGGTTGAGGCCCCGCAGCCCCATCCTGTCCCTCCAGTCCCCCCAGTCCCCGTACCTCCAGACCTGCCCCAGCTGCAGGAGGTGGATGAGCCCCTGCAGCAGCCACACGCAGAGGCGGCAGCAGCCGCGGGCCCGGCGGGCGCTGTCCTTGGTGCTGCCGGCGCTGTCCTTGGTGCTGGCGGCGGCGGCGAAGTCGTAGACGAACCACCTGAAGCTGAGCAGCTGCACCACCACCGAGGGCAGCAGCACGAAGAGCAGCGTCAGCCCGAACCACCACCGCTGCCCCCGCACGTAGTAATGGGCCGCCAGCCACAGGTCCGAGGCACCGTCCGCGAAACAAACCAGGAGGGCGCAGAGCACCCAACAACCGTCCCGCAGTCGGTACCGCCGCGCCGGGAGGGTCGCGCCGCCGCCCGGTCGCCTCGCGCCGCCGCCTCCCCCCTCCGGGCTCTCCAGCCGCACGGCCGGGCCGCCGCCGCCGCCGTCCGACTTCGCGGCCATGTTGTCGGGGGAGAGGAGGAGAAAGGAGGGAGCGAGAGAGACTTCCGGAGGGAGGACGGAGACGACGAGCCCGCCCCGGCAGCGCCCGCCCCCGCCGGCCTCGCCCCGCGGCCGCCGGCTGGCCCCGGCCGAGACAAGCCCCCACCCGGGACAAGCCCCCACCCGGGCTGGCCCCGCCGCTCCCCGGCCCGGTACCCGCCGAGACAGCCCCACGCCGGGCCGGCCCCGGGAGCCCCCGACCCGCCCCCGCCGCTCCCTGGCCCGGCACCGGCCGAGACACGCCCCCGCTACGGGCCGGCCCCGGGAGGCCCCGCCGCTCCCCCTCCGGAAGGGGCAACTGACCCCCCCGGGCTCCCTGCTTGGCCCCACCCGGTGCCAGCAGGTGCCTCCCCGTGCCGGTACCAGAGAACCCTCCTGGGGCAGCAGCCGCGCTATCCAACCACCCCCCACCCAGCTCATCGTGGACCAGAGCTCGCTGGGCGGCACTGGGCTCCCCCGGCCCCGAGTCTCAGCCCTCAGCCCAGGCAAGACCCTGCTCAGGGGTCCAGGGCGGTGTGAGCCCGCCCAGGCCTGGCTGGGTGGAGATGCTGCGGGGGCCTCTGCTCGCCCAGGGCCACTGGCCACCAGGCTCCTGCCCGAGGGAATCCCAGCAGGGACCTGCTGGGCTGGACCTGAGCTCCCAGTCCCAGCCTTGGGGAAGTCCCTGCAGAGCCCTACAACCAGGTGAAGTGCCACAGTCTTGAGGCTGGCCCTGGGCCACTGGGGTTTGGGTGCCCATGGGTGCGTTTGGATGCCAGGCTGCCCCGGCACCACGAGGGGCTGGTGGCACCGTGGGTTGTGGAAGAGCAGCACCACTGTGCCGGCATCCCTGGCGCTGCTGGGAGGGAAAAGGGATTTTTGCTCCTTCACAGCGTGTCTCCAGGGATGGGGGATCGCAGGCAGGAGCTGCCTCATGAAGGTGGCTCCAGGACAGCCGCTGGCTGACTGCCTTCCAGCCCCCCCGGCTCAGCCCAGTGGGTGGAGGAGCCCGGCCCACGTCGCGTCGATGGGGAGCGTGGTTTTTCCTAGGAAACACAGCCAAATTCCCAAATCCATGCTGAGGAGCAGCAAAGGGGGGTCAGCCCAAACCCGGGGTGAGTCTGGGGCACAAAACCAAGGGAGCAAGCAAAGGGGGAGGCGTTACTCAGCACTGGGGAGCAGAGTCAGGCCCTCGGCAGCAGGGCTCTCCCAGTGCTGCATGTATTAGCATGGGTGATGCGATGTAAATACCTAACCTTGAGATGCTCCTGACAGATCCCCTCGACAAATGCCTGCCGGGGGGAGGGGATGCTGCCAGCATCCCAGAGCCGGAAGAAAGAAGCCCTTTATCTGCCGCTGTCAGAGGCAGGGTCCTTTCGGAGGACACTGGGCAGAGCCCTCGCTCATGCCTGGCCAACCCCAGCCCTCCTCAGGCCCGGTCCCTGGGGAGTCTCTGTGCTGGATGGGCAGTGGAGCAAGCCGGTGGGTGCCGCGGTGGTGGTGGGCACGGCACCAGGGAGAGGGGACCCAGAGAGCAGGGAGAGACAGACCCACCTTCCTTACAGACCCTGAAACGCTCCCTCCGAAAGCAGAGCTAAACACCCACAGCCTGAGAACACGGGGACCAGGGTTTGAAGTCTGAATTATCTTAACAACAGGCCCCAGAAGCCACAGGAAAAAAGAAAGAGGAAAAAACCCTATAAACATTCCCGAAGCCTCCCCGTGCAGCTGGCAGCAGGCAGGGCGGACGTCTGGCTGCAAGCATTAACAGTGCTGCAAGGGAGAGAAAGGAACATGCTGAAACCAAACCCTGCTCTTTCCACAGCAAAATCCACAGCAAAGCAAAGCAGCCCTCGGCCCATCTCCATCCCCATCCCCACCCCATCCCTACGCTATTCCCATCCCAACCCCATCCCCATCCCGTCCCCGTCTCTACCCCATCCCCATTCCCATCCCCTCCTCATCTCCATATCCACCCCATTTCCCCATGTCCCCACCTCCACCCTGTCCTCATCCCCGTCCCATCCCCATCCCGTCCCCCACAGACTTTGGGAGCACTCCCTCCCCCTCACCCTGCTGGGCAGCCGAGAGCTGCTGGTGGAGGTGGTGGGAGAGGGTTTCCAGCCTGCTGAAGGGGACGGTCACCACCCAGCCAGGCCATGCTTCCCAAGCGCCACCTCCAGCTCCCAGCTCTGCAGCCATCCCTGGCTCAAGAGGCCGTGCCCATGTGTGTGTGGCAGGACAGATGGACAGGGCTGTCACTGGGGCGTAACTGTAGCTCCAGCTCCAGTCAGGGTCCCACCCTGAGAACCAGGCGCTCTTCCCTTCTGAGCCCATCAAGGCAACGAGGATCAGACGCTGCCTTCATGCCCAGCAGAAGCCGAAGCCAATCACCCCGTGGTGGATGCTGTGGTGTGAAGTCACAGGAGAAAAGCTGACCCACATCCCACACCCCATGTCCCATCCCATGTCCTGCATCCCACGCGGCGGCAGACCCTGGTGCCCCTGTCCTGCTGGGATGCTGTGGGAGCCAAACTGGCAAGGGTGGATGGGCAGCAGCCGGTGCCTGCTCCAGTCTGTGGATCTCCAGCCCCCACCGAAAGAGCAGCATTTCCCAGTGCTGGCAGCCAGCCCCAGTCCTGCTGCCTCTTCTGGGTGATGTCAGGAAGAAATCCAAGCTGAGTGTGAATCACTCGCAGCCCGGCCAGGACGTGGTGCATCAGCGCTCACTGCCACCGCGCCCCTGCAAGCACCTTCTTCCAGCACGCGCTGGCGCGGCCAGGGGAGCTCCCCCCAGTTAACGAACAAATGACCTTATGGGATTAGGGCTGCTAATCTTCCCATCCGGGTAATCTCCTTTAAGGGATTATTTGCCCACAGAAGTGTGGTGACCACCGGCCGGCTGCCACCTCGCTGTCCCCTGCCTCCATCTCTGTCCCCTGCCTCCATCTCTGTCCCCTGCCTCCATCTCTGTCCCCTGCGGTCCCTGTGCGGCCACGCCCCTGTCTCCAGCAGCCCCAAGGTGCCGCAGCACTGGGGGTCACCGCGCAGCCCTTCGGGGAGCTGCTCCGCAGGGTGGGTCCCATGAAGGGCACGAGCCACCAGCCCAGGTGCCCCCCAAGGCTGGTGCTTCTCCTCTCCCACAGCCCGCACTCAGTGCCTCCGGGATGTCACCCTCCTGTAAAAGCTCCAGTCCAAGTCAAGCTGGAGATCCCTCCACCATCAACGGGGAAGCAATGGCATCACCGTCATCAGGCGACACTGATCATCAGGCATGGCCAGATCTGCCACTACAGGGACCCAGCCGGGCAGCGCCACGCTGAGGGGCAGCCAACACGTCCTGGGCAATCTGAGGGTGCAGAACCCCAGGGAAGCGCACAGCACCGTGTCACCAGTGACCAACAGCAGTGGGACCAGCACCCGGCTGGGAGGGGAGGCAGGGCCGGCGGCTCTGAGCCAGGAACCGGGTGGTTTGACCAGGGAGGAGCAGCGCTGCTTCGGGGCTGAGCAGGGACATGGGACAGGGAAACCCGTGTCCCCCATTACCTGCCAGCCCTGGGCGGGCTCCTGGGGCCCACAGCGAGGGTCTGCCCGTCCTCACCATCAGTGCTGGGTCTCCCTGACACCCCATTTCTCCGTCTCCTCTGGCTTGCAGGCTGGGCAGGGTGGAAAGAAGGGGTTAAAAGCCATTTTGAAGGGTGATACTTGCCCCTGCCCACAGGCAGGGGCCACTCAGGGCAGGGGAGTGACACGGTGCCCCGGCAGAGCCCCGCGGCTGCCCCGAGCATGCCCAGGGGACCGCAGGCCTTCGCCCGCCGAGCTCCGGACCAGCCGCCCAGCTGTGTAAATGCAACCCGAGCTCATCGCCCCGGCTTTTAGCGCTCCTTATGGCCTTCTGGGGGGAAAACGGGGACCGAAGGGCAACCCGACGCCGCGGGGAGCCCAGCTGCCCCACTCCGGCCCCGGCTGGTGGGCGGCGAGGGAGAGGAGACGGGGCTGGGGCTGGCGGGGAGGGGGCTGCGTCGTGACAAGGCGTAAATAATTCACGCCCGTGGGGACCCGCGGCGAGGCGGGGGGCTCAGGCGAGTCCCTTCGGGCTGGGGTCGGGGCTGGCTGCTGGGCCGGGAGCCCCCGCCGTCGGGGGGACAGGAGCCGGGGTTCAGCGCCGCCCCGAACGTTCCGTCCTTCTGCCGGGCGGCGAGTCCCCGGGGGCACGGGGCCGGTCCCGGGGTCCGCGGACAGCACCCGACGCCGCCGCCAGGGGGCGCGCTCCCCGGGTCCCTCGCGCCGCGGAACGGGCCCGCGCGGGCTGCGGTTGCCGCCCGGCGGGAGGGACGGCGGACCCGGCCCCGGACGCGACCAGCTGCCGACCCGGCCCGGTCCCGGCAGCGCCATGGCGCGGGACCCGGCCTTCGTGCTGCGCTACCTGGCCGAGGTGGAGGAGCTGGCTGAGGACGTGCTGGCGGCGCGGCAGCAGGTACGGCCCGGCCCGGCCTCGGCCCCCCGGCCCCCTCCGGTAACCCTGAGCCCCGGCTGCAGTTCGCCTCTCTCCTGCCGCAGATCGTAGACCTGGACGTGAAGCGGAACCGGAACCGCGAGGCCCTGCGGGCGCTGCAGAAGGACCCGGAGCCTGATGGTGAGGCCCCGGCCCGTCCACCGTGAGCCCCAGGAGCGGCGGCGGGCCCGGCGAGAAAAAGCTGCTCTTCCTTTTCCTTCTCTCCCCCCATCCCAGGCAAGGCCATGGTCTGCTTCGGGAGCATGTTCATCGAGCTGCCCAAGGCGCAGACCAGGGAGATGCTGCGGAAGGGTGAGGCGGCGGGGTCGGGGGCTGGCCGGGCTGGAGCGATGGGCTGAGGGGCAACTGGGTCCTGCCCTTGGGTCACCCCAACCCCCGGCAATGCTCCAGGCTGGGGGAAGAGCAGCTGGAAACTGCCCGGGGAAAAAGCTCTGGGGGTGTTGGTGACAGCGGCTGGAGAGGAGCCAGCAGCGTGCCCAGGTGGCCAAGAAGGCCAACGGCATCCTGGCTTGTACCAGCACTGGTGTGGCCAGCAGGAGCAGGGCAGGGATCGTCCCCCTGGACTGGGGGCACTGGGGAGGCCACCCCTCAAATCCTGGGTTCAGTTTGGGCCCCTCACTCCCAGAAGGACATTGCGGGGCTGGAGTGTGTCCAGAGAAGGAAAACGGAGCTGGAGCAGGGTCTGGAGCACAATGTGCTGAGGAGCTGCTGAGGGACCTGGGGGGGTTGAGCCTGGAGAAAAGGAGGCTCAGGGGAGACCTTCTGGCTCTGACAACTCCCTGACAGGAGGTTGAAGCGAGGCAGGGGTCAGTCTCTTCTCCCCAGGAACAAGCAACAAGATGAGAGGAAACAGGCTCAAGTTCCAGGGGAGGTTGAGGTTGGCCCTGAGGAACAATTTCTTCCCCGTTGGGGTTGTGCAGACGTGTCTCAGGCTGCCCAGGGCAGTGGTGGAGTCCCCATCCCTGGAGGAGTTTCCCAGCCGTGCGGAGGTGGTGCTGAGGGACAGGGGTCAGTGGGGACCTGGCAATGCTGGGGGGACAGGGGTACTCAATGGGCTTACAGGATTTTTCCAGCCAAAACGATCTCGTGGTTCTCTGAAGTGCCCAAAGCCTCATGGCAGCAGCCACAGGCAGGTTCTGTGCTGTCCCGGGCAGTGCCCTGGGCAGCCCATTGGGACGCAAAGCAACACAGGACTCAAGCCCGAGGGCAGGGCAGGACCCTCAGGCAGCGCAGAAAGAGCCCCCTCCTGCTCCCCGGGCCTCTGGTGGGAGGTTCAGCCTTCAGCCCAGAGCCCGCCCCTGTCCCTCTTTGTCTCAGACCAGGAACATCTGGACGAGGAGATAAACAACCTCCGGAAAGAGCTGCGTGTGAAGGTCAACCGCCTCTTCGAAGCTCAAGGTAAATGCTCCCGTTCTAGAACCTTCTGTCTCTGCAAGCAGATGTCATCTGTCAGGAGGGTTCAGAAACTCCTGAGCTCGGGATGTTCCTGCAGCCGCTTTCCCACTCCTTCCCTGCTCCCACTCCTGTTGTGGAGCTGTCACCCTCCAGTGCGTGAAATGGGCTCCACACCACGCTGAAGTGACCCCGCACCAGCTTCCAGGGCTGTCCCTGCCCTTCCCACAGCCCCCCAGGAGTTCACATGGCAGCTTCACTTGCTCTGTAACAACATACTGATTTCTCTGGGTGTTCTCCCAGGTAAACCTGAGCTGAAGGGGTTTAACCTGAACCCCATGACCACTGAGGAAATGAAGCTCATCAATCGCATCCTGGAGGGCTGACGTGGCTGGCCCATCATCCCGGACTGTGCTCGGGCTGTCACCCAGGGAGCTTACACTGCGATGGCTGCAGCCTTCGAGGTCTGCAGGAGGACATCGGCGTGCCCGGAGCCGCTTGGGTGAGGTCCCTGGGAAGCGTTTGGCCCCTCAGCAACGATGCTGCAACTTCCTCAGGTCACGAGGCCTCCCTGGCTCCTCGCTGCAGCCACAGGCTGGGACCCAGTGCCCGTGGCCGGGGTGGAAGCGGGATCATTAAAACCAGAGCGGTGGTGCATGCTGAGCTCCCTGTGTCTGGTCCCTGGTGGGTTTTTATGCGAGTGCTTCTGGAGTTTGGCTTCAGAGCCGGTTCAGTGTCATGTCGGGAACAGGAGTAGGAGGAACTAGGAGGGCAGAGCGTGCCCAGGCGCTGCGGTATTCACACAGAGCCGAGCCAGGCACCCGCGGCACGTCAGGAATCTTTACGGATGTGCAGGGAGGGGCGGGAGGAGGCTGCATCCTTCTTGTCTCGCTGGGAAAACACGTTCTACAAGAGACCGCGGAAAGGAGCCTCCCAAAGCCAGGGAAGGGCTAAAACATGTGGATAGAGAGCAGCCTGAAGAGAGCTGAGCAGGAACAGCCAGAGCCCTTCCTGCAGGGAAAGGACAATTGATTTAACCAGTAATGGCTTCTTCAAAAGTTTTAACATTTATTTTCTCCTGCGCTACCACAGCACCACTTGGTTAAGGCCACAAGATGACTTTTTAAAATTAATCGTAATTAGTAATGGGCTACAGTGAGTTTGATTCTTTTCTGTGTACAGGAAAGTGTCTGGGTCCTGCCAAGCCCTTCACCTTCTGCACTCCTGTAAAGGTATTTCTGGAGAGAATTTAAAGACTTCACCCGTGGCAGGTGTCTGTGTTCCCCCGGCTCTCCCAGTCCTGTCAAAGCTCTCAGGCCTGACGCGGGGCTGGGCCTGTCCCTCGCTCTCTTCCCTCTGCACAGCCACGCAGGACCTGAACACTGCGCCAGCACTTCCCCAGCTCCCG
Source organism: Bucorvus abyssinicus (assembly GCA_009769605.1). Lineage (NCBI taxonomy): Eukaryota > Metazoa > Chordata > Aves > Bucerotiformes > Bucorvidae > Bucorvus > Bucorvus abyssinicus. The sequence goes on from CM020047.1 coordinate 1,026,529, forward strand.
GACACTGTCCAGCGTGACAGGGCAGCGGTGCCTCATCCTGCTCCACACACACTTCAACTGCTTCCCAGTTCCACAGACACCCTGGTTCAGTCTCCTCAGAACCAAGGTGTGATTCCTCTACATCTCAAGGGCCAACTGCCACCACTTGAGCCAAGCTTTAAAATCCTGTAGCTAACGCCCCATACCCTAAACGTACCATGGCAAGAAGCAGGGCTGTCTGCTTCAGGCTGCACTGTCACACACACAGATCAAAAATAACATCGAGTTCTTGCCCAGGCTGTCTTGCCAGCAGCTTTTCCAGAGATCTCCATCTCCACTGGAAGCAGGCGGCCGTGTACGGTGCCAAGTCCCTGTGCCGGAGCCATGCTCAGAGGTAATGGGTAGCACAGCCAGTCAGCAGCTCCAAAACGTGGTGGCGGAGTTATTTTTACAGTATCATGGCAACAGGTTTTCTGCTCTGACATGTTTCCATAGTGGGAGGAGGATGATCAGGTGCCTCCTTCCCCAAAAGCTCCATTTTGCTCTGCAGGAGGTGTTTCGCCTTTGTATTTCCTCAGCCGGTACAGAGCGGAGCTGGGCAGTGAGAAGCCAGCAGCCCTGGTGTCAGCCATAAAATAGCTTGTTCAAGCCTGTGGCAGCTTCCAGGCTGGGAAACCTTCAGAAGCAAGAAGGCCAGTGGCTTGTGCTGAGCCCGCGGTGTCCAACCCCATGTGAGGAAGAGAAAGTGACCTTCCTCCATGGTGATCTCCCCCACCCCAAGCTCGGGATCAGCATTATGCTTTCTGCTGTGCAGGAAGACACCTGAAAAGCTGCTTCAGATGGTCCTGTCAACGTGAACAGGGGAGTTACACATCACCCTGCTTTTCCTTCCGGTAGAGGTGAGGTGACGTCCCGCTGTCAGTGGAGTTTGTGTTCTGTTAGCTGGAAACCGAGCCAAAGGCGGTTGTAGGCACACTGGGCTGTGCGCTGCACAGCAAAGTTACAACACGCATCAGCCTCTCGGAAGTGTGATCCAAGTCCTCCTTCCCAATGGGAAAATACACAGCGAGCTGCAGGGAAGCACCCGTAACAGGTCACCACAGTGACGGCAGAATGGCTTTTGCAGCAAAGCCTCCACGTGAACCTTGTTTAGTCTGGAGAAAAGGTGGCTCAGGGGAGACCTTATTGCTCTCCACAAGTCCCTGATGGGAGGTCATAGTGAGGTGGGGGTCAGCCTCTTCTCCCATGTAACAACTGACAGGACAAGAAGAAACAGCCTCAAGTTTTGCCAGGGGAGGTTCAGGTTGGATATCAGGGAGAATTTCTTTACAGAAAGGGTGGTGAAGCATCAGAACAGGCCGCCCAGGGCAGTGGTGGAGTCCCCATCCCTGAAGGGGTTTAACAGACATGCCAGTGTGGCGCTGAGGGACCCTGGCAGTGCTAGGTGAACGGATGAATTCGATCTTAAAAGTCTCTTCCAACCAGATGATTCTGTGACCTAACACTTGAAAAGCAGGACTACGACCAGAACCCTCCCCGCCTCAGGCAGGTGCTTGTTTCCACAGCACTGCTGCAGCCTGGCTGCTTGTGTCCACTTTCAGGAAGCCTTCGCTCCTTTTGGTCCCATGCACAAGAGCTCTCTTTCCAAGGCCCCTCTGCATCGTTGGACACAGGCTCTGCTCCCTCCACAGCCCTGGTTTCCCGCTCGGAAGGGGCAGCACGCACTCACTTCACCCTGTTTCTGGAAGTGCATCCTTGAATCGCTGTAAAGGTTGGAGTATTATGATCAGTTGCCAAGAAAGACGCGGAGCCAGACTACCCATTCCAAACGCTTTAACAAAACCCCTTAGAAGGTAATAAACTTCTGTGCCCACCTGCACCCCCATCCCCAACATGAAGCGTATTTTTGAGGAGGTGACACTGGAGTTCAGTGTCTTCCTGCTGCTGGCAGGGGAATGCGAAGCCTTGACCTCCGACAGCCAGCTTGAGGAGACCCTGCAACAGCAAATGAGGGAGGAACAGGCCGGTTTGCCTCTGGTTCATCTCAAGAGAACCGCCTGTCCACAAAACCACCACCCTGCCCACAGGCAGGAGGGAGCGTGAAGCAAGAGGAAATCCAACCCGAAATCTTTCCCATGCGCTGAGCCAAAGAACATTCTGAGCTTATTGCAGAGTTTCTATTCCTGTTCTCAACAGTACTGAGGGGAAAAAAAAAAAAAAAAAATCCCTCCAGCTTCCAGAAAGACACAGCAGCAAAACCCGAGGTGTAGCTGCAGCAGTAACTGTGAGGAGAATTCACAGAGCAAGCATTAACCCTTTCTGAGCACTGGAACGTGGCTGCCTCTTGGGAATGGTTTCCCAGCACAGCACAGGCTCCCAGTTCAGGCAGCTCTCCTTGGGACTCCGGCAGCGCTGGGCACCGTGACCACCTCGGGGACTTTCACTCCGATGCGTTTCCTGACCAACTGAGGTTACTGCAGCTCGTTCTGTGCCAGCTGCCCAAGCAGTGGTTTGGTTTGTGGCTGTGATGGTGCAAACTGGAGTGATCCAGGACCATGGCTGAGCTGTATTTATTTGCTCATTTGAAATAAAACCATCCCCAGGGCCACCCTGTGAAATATTGGGCTGGAGCCAACAGGACACAGGGCTGGGACTGGGACTCCAGCTAGCAGGGAAGAGTTAAAACCATAAATTAGAGGAGGAATTTCACAGGAGGGCACAGAAATCACCTCCAAGGGAAGTTTCCTCACCTGTGGCACTGCTCACACTTAACTTGATTAAGCCTGAAAGAATAATGATCCCATTTGCTCGTCATCTCACAAGTGCTCTTTGCTGTTTCTGTTTTTCTCAGCTCCTGTAATGACAAGTCAGCTGCACTCTCGGGTTCCTGCTGTTGCAATACTTGGGTTGCACATGTAGCAGATAAAATTCCGAGAATGTCAGCTGAACTTTAATGATATCTGGTTTTCACTTAGCCAGGGAGAAAACCTATGTTTAAAAAAAAAAAAAAAACAAACAAACCTAGAGTCCAATTATGTTTTAAAGGTTTGTTTTGGTTTAGATAGGCTCAGCTCCTGGGGGGTCCTTTTCTCCACAATTAGCAGGAGGGATCCTTCAGCCAGGGTCTGTTTTTTAACCAACGTTCCACAGACACAGGCTGGGTGTGGTGCTGGCAGCCGAACAGCACCAGCTGGTGGTTACCGGTGCTGATGGGGCACTGCTGTAAGGTACACAAGCAGAGGAAAAGCTGACAGTAACCCTCCAGCTCTGGCAATACTGGAATATTTGTGACACTTGGAGGGGAATGTGTTCCAGAAACAGCCCGATCGGCACCACGCAGGGCTGAAATCCCACAGACAAAGTTTCAGGGTGCTGCACCCAGCTGATAAACGCCAATACTGCCCGCAAAAGCGGCTGAATCCTTCCAGGCAGCGGCTCCCTTCACGTAAAGCAGCTCAAACCTCTCTGGGCTTCACACGCCATTCCAGCCTGTCTCGCTGTCAGGAGCCTACAGGCTGCAGCAGCATTGCGAGAGCCCTGCCCCGGGGAAGCAGCCAGCCTGACGCTATCACCCCTTGTACATTGATTAACACCCTTACAGAGTCAGATCCTGGTGGATCAGAGTGTCACGGCTGTAGAGCTCAGAGCAGTGTTCATCACTGCTCAGCCCCACTGGAGCGGTGGATGAGAGTGTTGTCCACACCTGCCAAGAGAACTTCCCCCGGCCCTGCCCCATGTTGGTGGCCAAGGACCAGCTGAGCTGCCCCATCTCCCCAGACACAATCACACAAAGCTGTTCCATACATTTAGTCCACATGACTTTTGTCCAACCATCACCCTACGGTCTCCACAGCCCAGCAAGAACTCTTAGTAAAATGCCACAGATAGAGGCCACACCATAGTTCAACTCTTGAGGCTATAGGAAAAACCAGTCCTCAGGGCCCTTACTAAAAACTGCAGGACAAAATAAATCAGAAGTGATCAGGAGGGGTACCTGGCAAAGGAGCAAGTGACAGCCCCGAGCTAGCACCAGGCCTCGCAGCTGGCACAACGCTCTGTGCGCTCACCTGGGACAGCTCACTGGAAAGGCTTTCCATCACCCCGGGCAAGCATGAACTCCGCTGAACTGCCACACTCCCTTCACGTGGATTTTCCTCTCTCCGAAGCCATCAGATTGGGGTGGGTACCTCTGGGGAAGAGGCTGTGTTAATCGTGTGAAAGCTGCCCAACGCAATGCAGTAGGAAATCAAACCACTCTCTCCCGTGAATCACCCTGTCCTCATGTCCTGTGAGGCTGGGGAAGAACAAAGGCTGCCACAACTCGGCCATAACAGCCAAACCACAACTGACACCTCGGCTTTGGTTCCAGCTGATTTGTCAAACTGACACTTCCAGTTTTCCAGTGAATAAAGGCTGGAGAGAAGCAGGGTGACAGCAGCAGTGACAGGCCAGCCAAGCCCTGAGGGTGTTTGCAGGGGCAGGAAGCGACAGGGTATTAGATGCCTATAATACCAAGCAGCAGAATTGTACAGCCCTTTTGTTCCCCTCCTTCGTGGCGCACACAGGCAGGACGCAGCGATCATCTCTGCTGATCAGAGCAGGAGAAAAGCAAGCAAACCCACCTCTGAGTAACCCAAGGGATGTACTGGGAGAAGAGAAAAGGAGCAACAGGGCATTAAGGCAAGGAAATCCATCTCTGGCATTACTAGGGTGATTTGCACTTAGAGATGTCACGTCAGCTCTCGAGACAAACTTTCAGCCTGTGAAGCGCAGAGAAATGTTTAACATAACCCAGTTGCTGATGTTGTCAGATGTCCCCAAGAGCGGGGGTTTGTACATACACACACAGCACGTAAGAAGGTGCCCTGGGAAGTTCCACCGCACCGAATAAACAAATGTGGCCACATGCTTGCAGAAATATAAGTAACACAACATGTCTTTGGGAATTTTAAGTCACACTTTTAATTTATGTACATTATAGAACTTAATTAAACAGGAAAGTCTTGAAGGAGGTCAGAGAACTATGGCAAGGAAGAGCAGAACAACCCTGAAGGCAGCCGAGGCTACAGGATGTATTAAAAGCAGGTGAGAGTGGCCCGGAGGAGCACCCCCAGGGCACCTTCCCCAGGAGGTCCAGACTCCTGCAACCCTGGGATGCGGCACTGAGCACGTCCTGCCCTACCACAGCATCCGAGGGTGGGAGGAGGCACCCAAGACGTCACAGTATAGGGCTGTGCAAGAGCCCAGCCCCGCAGAAGGAGTAACACGGAGTTTATTTTTAGTTGCCTGCGAGGTTTGAGGTCAGCCACAAACTATTTCATTTAAGCTGTTGGTCTATTTTCAGTAATCACAGGCTGTTCATACTCTGTTCTGGTTATTTACCTCTTAATTGAGGTTGTGGACATAAAATCAGCTTAATATAAGGGGGTTTGTTGCCAATTAACACATCCCCATGTGTAGAATTAGACAATCACTAGCTGCTCTCCTCCTGGCTGTAATTCACACATTGGTTTGCATCCTTTCTTCCCATCCCCTTCTCGCAAGGGCCCTTCCTGAAGCACCTGACACACAGGAGAGGGCAAGTCCTCCGGGCCCAGCCTCCTCGCCAGACCCACTGCGCAGAGTGGCTGCTCGTTTGCAGGCCTCAGACGGGCCTATTTTCAATTCAGCACCACAGTGCAACACGTGTTGTGTTAAATGCCTTGAGCCATCTGGCAACAACGAGGTGTTTCTCAGTGTCACATTGTAGTGCCGTAATTCCTAACGGGAACACCATGTTTCCTCGGTCCCCAGGTCACTGGCTGAAGTGGAAATTGCTGCCTTCAGCTCAGCTCCAGGTTTGTGGGGGTAAACGTGATTCAGAGCATGAGGCCACCCTTCAGGTCACTAACTGGGGAGCAGAGAGAAGCTAATGCCAGCCAAACCCAGCCCAGCTTGTGCTGAGCTGCTCATGGGGTCTCTGGTAACCTCTTCACCTTATTGGTATGGCAGCCCGCTCAGTGAGGTGGCTGGACTTACACCAGCTGACACCTACATGGTGGGTTCTCCCTAAAGCCAAACGATGTTCTGAAAGCTCCATCTTTAGGGGCTGCCCTAGAATGCTGCTGAACCAGAAACCCAACCAGACATTTGCCCTCCACCCCCTCCCACCCACCCAGCTTCTTGCACACTTGCAGCCGAACCAAAAAACTCCAGAGCATGAACCTGGCCATAACCCCTCAGCAGTAACCCCTGGGGAGCACAACCTGTTCCTCCACACAAGAACTCTGCACTTTATACCTTCACCACCGAGTTAACTTTGGCTCTACAAATAAACTGAAATAAACTGTTACACAACAAGAAGTGTTTTGGTAGGATGTTCTAGCCAGGAGCACCTTGCTCTGCCCAGTTCTTCCTGCGGGTTTCCTGCATGTTTTCTCCTCCCTCTGCAGAACGAAGGCATCCATCCACCTCTGCCTCGCTCCCCCTGAGAGGGCACAGACTCACCAGTTTCACAATCCGAGCGATGCCAGGATTCTTGCGAAATTCTTCCACAAACAAGTGCTACTCTGAAGGCTTTCGGAATAAAGGCACGTTTTGTTGCCTCAGACTTCAATGCTTCTCCTTCTAACTGCTTCCGAAACCTCTCCAGACTCTTCACTAAGTTCTTCTGACTCAGCTGGGTGGAAGGAGAAAGTTCAGCACAACAAATGCTGCCAGTCTGATTCACTTTAATTGCCCCTGAGAAGTTTCTGGGGATCAACTGCACCACATACCCCAAGGAGAAAAAAAATAAACACATACCATCGAGAACTGCTTTTCCTTTGTGGAGGAAAAGGCTCCATTTCAACTTTCTGTATCTCTGCATGAACGCTGGCAGCCAGAACAGGGCAGGTCTTACTCTCCACCCTGTACCATTCCGATTGCAGCCCCCCGGCGCAGGCAGCACCCTCCTAGACAGGGCAGGCAGCACGGCTCAGCGCTGCCCACTGCAGCTCCGCGGGGAGGCGGAGCCCCCAAACCGCAGCCGCCCGGCCCCGCTGCTCCCAGACCACCACCCGGTGTCACAACCCACCCTCGGGCCCGCTCGCGCCGTGGGCTGGGAGCGGGGACACATCCTGCTCAGCTGCGACACTGGGAGGGGACAGGGCAGGCTTACCTGAGGCAGCCAACCCTGCCCACGGACACAAACAAGCCTCCTCGAAACCCACCACCCTCAGCGGGTTTTCAGGCACAAGCTGCTTCTGCTGGGCGGGTGGGAGGGGGCGCAGCGGGCCCTGAGGACGCTGCGCTCGCCCCCACCTGCACGGGGAGCGTCTGGGCTTCGACCCGCTCCTGGGGGATGTGTAAGAGCCGAGGACACAGCACCGTAAGCTCCAAGGCGCTCCCCCACCTCCTGCCTTCAGCTGTGGCCACCGCCTCCGCGCTGCCTCCGCGGGCAGCCGCCGGGGCCAGGGCCGGGGCCTGGGCCTGGGCCTGAACTTGAGCCTCGGCCTGCGCCCGGGCCTGCACCCGCGCATGCGCCCGCCAGGCCCCGCCCGTCGCCATGGCAACAGCGCTGCTGCCCAGCGGGGGGCGCTCGCGGCACCGAACCCAGATCTGCCCCCCATCTGCCCCTGCCCCCCCCGTGTGCCCCCCATCTGCCCCCCATCTGCCCCCCATCTGCCCCTCCACCCCCATCTGCCCCCATCTGCCCCTGCCCCCATCTGTCCCTGCACCCCCATCTGCCCCTGCCCCCATCTGTCCCTGCACCCCCATCTGCCCCGACCCCCATCTGCCCCTGAGCCCCCATCTGTCCCTGCACCCCCATCTGCCCCCCATCTGCCCCTGCCCCCCATCTGTCCCTGCACCCCCATCTGCCCCTGACCCCCATCTGCCCCTGAGCCCCCATCTGTCCCTGCACCCCCATCTGCCCCAGACCCCCATCTGCCCCTGACCCCCATCTGCCCCTGACCCCCCATCTGCCCCTGACCCCCCCGTCTGCCCACACCCCCCAGGCCTGGCCCCCCCGGGCCTCAGACCGGTCACCTCAGCCCCCCTCCCCTGGCCCTGCGTCCCCACTGTGTCCCAGTCTCCTCAGTGCCCCCCGGTCCCCTCGGTCCCACCCTGTGGGCTCGCACCCTCCTGCACCCCATGTTCCCCCATCCTCTCTCATCCTGCCATGTGTCCCCAGGTCCTCCCCTGTGACCCCTACACGGTGACCCCAAGCCTCCCCCCACCCTGCACCCCAGGTCCCCTGCCCCATGTCCCCCCACCCTGCACCCCCAGGCCCCCTGCCCCACGTGGGGCTGCGGCGTGTCACCCCACAGGGCGCAGGGGTACAGGCGTCCCCTGACCCCTCATTCAGCCACTGTCCCACTGCCTGGGGGGGACAGGGACCAGCACCTGCCCAGTCACATGAGCCCAGGAGCAGCCCAGTATGGTGCCACGGGGGCCAGTGGCGATGGTGGGCAGCAGGGAGGTCTAAAAACCCCTAAAATCCGGCCCAGGACGGTGCTCTGTGGTGGGATCGGGGAACTGGGGCGACGGGCGGTGGGCACTGGGTGAGCCCTTGGACTCGGCTGGTGGGACCCACTGGCGCTGCCTGTCCCAGCTGCCCTGGGAGAACCCCACAGCCCCCCCTGGGCAGCCCTGAGGGGCGCAGGCAGGGGTGGGCACGGCGTGGGCAGGGGTGGGCACGGCGTGGGCAGGGGTGGCCATGGCACCGGGCGCTTGGCCGCGTGGCCACACGGCCCTTCCTCGATGGAGCGGGACAAAGGCTTTGTTCTTCTCCCAACACTGCAGCCTTGTGCGGCCGCGGCGGGCAGCGGCGACAGGCAGCAGCCAGCGCGGCTGCCGCGCTCCCACGCCACGGCACGGAGGGGGAGCTTCTCCTCCTTTGTCTGTTCCCGGCGAGAGCGGCAGCCGGAGCGGCCAGGGAAAGGCCTCGGCGGGAGCCGCGGAGGACGGTGGGACCAAGTGCCCTCCATCCCGGCACAGCCGCCAGCGGCTCAGCCTCGCCGCGCCGGGAACGAGCCCGTGGGCTGCGGGCGGCGATCCCGGAGCAGCCAACCTCTTCATGACGGAAACCCAACCGGGGAGCATCCGGAGCGGGGACGGCAGCCGTACCTGGGGACGGGGAGGACAGCAGCGTTGGGGACAAGGACGCCCGTACCCCAGCGCCCCCGCAGCGCACGCTGCCGGCCATGGGAAACGGCATGAGCCAGGTAACTGGGAGCGCTGGGGCGGCTGCTCTGCGGGACCGGCCATGCCAGGGCGGCTCGTCCTGGCGCTGGAGGTGGGAGACGCTGCCCGGCCACTCGCTCGGCCGGGCCGAACGGCATTTCACCGGCAGGCACCGGGTCCGGCACCGGGCTCGGCTGTCAGGCAGCTTGTTTACCTGCCAGCGGAGCAAAACCAGAGCGGGGGGTGGAGGGCAGGGGGGACAGCGAGCCACTCCGAGGTGGGGGGAACCTCTCCCAGCGCCTTTAAACCCAAAAGAGCAGCTCCTAAGCGTGCGCTGGGAGCCCCGTGTGACCCCAAGCCCGGCGGGGCTGTGCGGGGGGGCTCAGCATCGCTGGGCGGAGGGACGGGCGCTATGTTATGGTTGTTTGAGCTTCTCCCTGTCACATCTTCCTGCAAGGGTCTCCAGGGCCCCAGTGCTAACTGTCCCCCCGTTACCTGGGGCGGTGCCCGGTGCTGCAGACGGGGCTGTCCTGCCTCGATTTCCCCCAGCGAGCAGCGGGTCAGAAGGGTGCCGGGTCGGGAACACCCTGTTTTTCACGGCTCGGTGTCCTGCCCTTGGGAGCTGCCCTTGCTAACGGGTGTTCTCCTGCCTGCGCCTCTCAGTGCCGCAGCTGCGAGTTAAAGGCGCCCTGTCCATAGCAAACTGATCTAAAATCAGCAATCTTTAAAAAAACCCCCTCTTTAAGCTGTTCAACCAAAAGAAACGTTTCCAGCCCCGGGCAGTGAGATGCGTGAGCCCAGCTGCGCTGGCAGAACCCCCCTCTGCCTGCCCAGGGCACCACACGTGGGAGCAGGGAGAAGCTGGAGGGGAAGAGCCTGGGGAGCCTCGCTGCCAGGCTGGGAGAAAGGGAAAAGTGGAACAGCTAGGGGAGAGAAGGGGTGCAGGGTGTCCTGCTCCTGCAGCGCTGTGAACAGAGGCATTGCCGAGTCCTCCTCTCTCCCTCATGAGATGTGGAATTTCACAAGGAAAATCAGATGAACTCACGGTGTCCAGAGCCATCTGCTCCTGGGCTCCAGGCAGCATGGAGCGGGGGGCTGCGACGGGGATCCTCCCGGGCTTCTCGGTGCCTGTTGCTTCCCCGTCCCCTGGGCAGCAGGTCGGGGCGTCGTCCGAAGCTGTATGGAGGCATATGTGTCTTGCTGAGCTCATTAACAATCCCCGACAAAGGGTTTATTGAGCATAAGCAAGAGGAGCAGTAAAAAGCTCCCAGTACCCATGAGGTTTCGCCCTTTGGGGTTGCCAGGGTGCTGGGTGCTGGAGCAGAGGCACCGGCACCGCTCCTGCCCCAGGACTGGTGACAGTGACATCAATGGCAGAACTTGGCCCTTTCTGGCCGAGGTTGCTGCTTCCCGTGGGGGGTCCTGGTGTGGTGGGTACCGCAGCAGAAGGTCACTGCTCACGCTGCCCCTTCTCCTTGTCCTGCAGATCCTCCCCGGCCTCTACCTTGGGAACTTCATTGGTAAGCGGAGCCCAGCCGCCGCAGAGCTCTCCTCCAGCCGGGGAGCTGGGCTTGCTTGAGTTCCTGCCTCCCTGCCCTCAAACGCTGCCCGACACCCTGCCAGCACCCACCGCCCTGCTGGCACCTGCCACCCTGCCAGCACCCACCGCCCTGCTGGCACCCACCGCCCTGCTGGCACCCACTGCCCTGCTGGCACCCATCACCCTGCTGGCACCCACCACCCTGCTGGCACCCACCAGCCTGCCAGGACCCACCGCCCTGCCGGAACCCATTGCACTGCTGACACCCATCACCCTGCCAACACCCATCGCCCTGCTGGCACCCACTGCCCTGCCAGCACCCATTGCCCTGCTGGCATCCACTGCCCTGCCAGCACCCACTGGGCTGCCAGCACCCATCACCCTGCTGGCACCCGCTGCCCTGCCAGCACCCATTGCCCTGCTGGCACCCACTGCCCTGCCAGCACCCATTGCCCTGCTGGCACCCACTGCCCTGCCAGCACCCACTGGGCTGCCAGCACCCATCACCCTGCTGGCACCCGCTGCCCTGCCAGCACCCATCGCCCTGCTGGCACCCATTGCCCTGCCAGCACCCATTGCCCTGCTGGCACCCACTGCCCTGCCAGCAACAACACCCTGCTGGCACCCACTGCCCTGCCAGCACCCATTGCCCTGCTGGCATCCACTGCCCTGCCAGCACCCACTGGGCTGCCAGCACCCATCACCCTGCTGGCACCTGCTGCCCTGCCAGCACCCATTGCCCTGCTGGCACCCACTGCCCTGCCAGCAACAACACCCTGCTGGCACCCACTGCCCTGCCAGCACCCATTGCCCTGCTGGCACCCACCACCCTGCCAGCACGAGTTTGTGTGGGCAGCAGTGAGAGTGGAGGCAGCGGGGGGAAACGGGACCCTCTGCCTTTGCTTTGGTTTCCTTAGTTAACGGCTGCCCCGAGCTCTCTGGCCGCACGGGGGGAAGGGGCTGAGGGGGACCGTGGCCTCTCCAGGGAGAGTCCCAGTGCAGTGTACCCCTGACCCGTCACCACCAGCTGGGACTGGGAAGCCCTCGCAGCCATCCCGCTTCCCCTGCGCGAGGCAGCCAGCTGGGCAGGCCGGGAGGGCATGGGAGCATGTGGGGTGGCATGGGACAAGCCGGGCTTTGCTTTCAGCTCCCCCCCCATCCTGTGGGAGCTCACCCACCGTGGTGGGCTGTGCCACGTGCTCAGGCTGGCATGGATCCCATACTGGGAGCTGGTGGTGCCACACCAGCGCGAGGGACCAGGACCGGGGCGGCTCGGGGGGATGCACCCCAGTTTCACAGCTGTGGGAGATGCAGGAGGGGGCTGCAGGAGGGAGTTTCTGCCAGAGGCACAGTTGCCCCTTCCCACGTCAATTCCGTTTTAAGGGGTTTTCATCCTCAGGGGACAGTCCATGACCAAGAAACGGCATCTGCCATGACAAAGCAGCAGCTCTTAGTGCTCCTATCTCCTTCATGGCTCTTCTGGCAGCTTCGTTCCTGCTGTAGGGGCTGAGAAGGTTTAAACCACTGGTGAGAAGTGCTGAGAAAACGTCACTGGAGCCCCAATGCCAGCCCTGGCCAGGGCAGGACTGTGCTCCCTCCAATCCATGGAGCACCTTGGGGTGGGCTGGGGGCGCCGCGGCTGGCTGGGAGCAGAGGGGCAAGGGCACCCGGCTCCCAGGTTCATCGTGGGGTTCCTGCAAGTAACCACCAACGCGGGGGCTTGGCCTGGTGCCACCCCAGAGTCGCTCTACCCCCAGTCCAGGAGGTTTCAGACCTGCTGCATTAAGCTCTGATGGCTCGCAGAGCCCTCCCCTCCAGCTGGAAGCTCTTCCAGCCACTGTGAGCCTGGAGGCTGGGGTCACTAATTGCCGTCACTGCCTGCCTGAGGCGGGTGGGAAGGAGGCGGGTGTTCTGTGGGCCCCCACGAGGGTTCCCACCTCCTTCCCCACGCACACGCAGCACGGTTTTCCCGTGGAGCGTCTCTCTTGAGGCTCACTCCTATTAAAATTCACATCATGCCGTTAGCACATTGCGGTCTGGATTCTCGAGCCAAGGTTTTACACCACGTGAAAGTTTAGAAACCCAAAGTGACGAGATGGGGAAATGTTACTGCTCCTCCCCGTGCAGCATCCGCTGGTCATGGCACGGAGGGGAGACGGCTACAAAGCTGCTGGGCCAGCAAGACCAGCACGCTCCCTTGCCAGCACAACAACCGCTGTGCTGGACCAGCGACAGGGTCACAGCTGGGGATGCTGAAGCATCGCTGAGAAGCAGGTCACTGCCCCAGACAGCCGAGGACACCCGATTTCTGCGCATGCCGCTGCACAGGATGCGCACAGAGAGCTGCAAGCTGCTGCTCGGGGGTTTCTGCAGATCCCTCAGGTGCTGAAGGGTAAACTCGGGGTGGATACGAACGGCCGCAGCTCCACTTAGTTCACAAGATAAAGCGGATCCCTCAGGCTGCAGCAAGTCCTGCTGCTGCGGTTGTGGTTGCTGCAGGCAGAGCAGGCGTCACCTCCCCATGCCGGGGCCGCCCGCAGGCGGGTGGGAGGCTCGCGGGAGAAGTTTTTCCATGCAGCCACCCCAGCACGAGCGCAGGGTCAAGTGCCTTCAGGGGGAGGAGGTCTCTGGTTCGGTATCACGGGGTTTGTGTTCCAGAATCACGTATGTGCCCGTGTCTGCGCCGCTGCCTGCGGGCGGCTGGATGCAGCCGATGCTCCGGACACAGCTTCGCGTGCCAGCTCTCTGCCAGAGCACGGCGGGTGAGCTGGTGGGCAGAGCGGGGTAAGACACGAGTACACGGCGATCCCCAGCTGCTTTATTCCTTAGATGCCAAAGACCTGGAGCAGCTCAGCCGGAACAAGATCACCCACATCGTCTCGATCCATGAAACTCCCCAGCCCTTGCTGCAGGTACAGTCCTGCGCCCGAGGCCACCATGTAAGACTCTGCAGCTCCTTCCATGCTGCAGCATCATCCTTCCCCCTCTGAGATTCCTGCTCCACTCTCCCTGGGCAGTGGTCCCATGGGAGCTGGGCAGCCCCCCCCCAGCATGGGAAACTGGCTGTCTCGTGACTATAACCTGGCCTTGAACGCTAACGGGAACCAGTTCCCAGCTCTCCAGCCTCGTCTTGTTTCCCGCCCGCTCCCGAGCCGCCCGTCCCTGCCTCCTCCACCTGCCATCCCCCGCAGGGGGATGCTGTGCCGGGCAAGCGAAGCCCGGCGGGCGGCACTGGGGAGAGGAGCAGACCCTGCATGACACCCTGACCACAGCGCCCAATTTCTCCTCTTCCTTTTGTGTCTTCCAGGACATCACCTACCTCCGCATCCCCCTGCCCGACACCCCCGAGGCCAACATGTGAGTACCCCGGCAAGGCCGGGGCCGGCTTGGGAGCATTGGGTGCTGCAGGGCAAGACAGGGTGAGGGCTCCCAGCACCCCGAGCCCTCAAGGTGCTGCCTCCAGCTCCTCCAGCGCAGCGACCTGCAGGCTTGAGGCCCCATGCCCTGGTGCTGGGGACCACCTCTGCACCCCAACAACATCCCAGCTCAGTAACCGCTGGGAAGCAGGTCCCAGCCACGGGGCAAGGTGAGGGGCAGCCCCTCTGCACCCCCTGGGAGGTGTCTGGAGGGGGGACAGCGGGTAAAGGGTGTGGAGCCGGCCAAGGGTGCTGGCATGGAGCGGCCAAGGTCCTGCTGCCCCAGCACAAGTCACACAAGTCCCAGGGCAGCCCCGCATGTCCCCAGCACGGCACGAGCTGGCCTGTGCTCCTTCCCTTGGGGAACAGCAGCGCTGAGCTACTCAGGTCTCAGCAGCTGCCTGTAAAGCAACGGGCAGTTTATGTTAGTGCTTCACCCTCGAACGTGCAGGGCTGCTCCGCCTGCAGCCTAAAAACCCCGTCCTTACTCTGACTGGTTTATTTTTCCCTGCTAGCAAGAGACACTTCAAGGAATGCATCACTTTTATCCACCAGTGTCGTCTTCACGGTGGGAACTGCCTCGTCCACTGGTAATCCTTCTTTCCCCATGCCCGCTGCCATGTCCCCCAGCACAGCAGAGACCCAGACCCCAGACCCTGCTTTGGCCCCAGACCCCCAACCCAAGTCAGCCTGTGCCAGAGGGCTCCGAGCCCACGGATCCACCCACGATCCACCCTCGGCTGTGGCTGGTGACTCAAACCCAGCGGGATCCAGGCAGCCCTGGAGACGGGGCAGCTTTCTGCTGCAGCTGAGCGGGCGGGAAGAGCAGGGTTTGGGGCAGGCAGCCAGGCGGCAGCCGCGGCTCACGCTTCCCTGGGGAGGAGCGGGTATTTATAGGCACTGATGGAGCGGACCTTGGAAGGGCTCAGGCCTCTTGGAGAACAAGTTCTCGGAGGAGAGGAACCGAAATAGCTGAAGGACAGGGTGGAGGAAGGGGCGAGCGAGGGCTCAGGGTGCTCCACCGACAGCAGCCCTTTTCCTCGCCAGCCTCGCTGGCATCTCCCGCAGCACGACCGTGGTCGTCGCCTACGTCATGGCCGTCACGGAGCTGAGCTGCCAGGAGGTGCTGGACGCCATCCGAACCGTCCGGCCCGTTGCCAACCCCAACCCTGGCTTCAGGCAGCAGCTGGCTGAGTTCGGCAGCGGTGCAGCCCGCAAGGTGGGACCAGCCTCTGCCACCCCTGCCCTGCTCCGGCAGCTGAGCTGGCCCCCCGGGGCTCAGAGCGAGGACGAGTCCCCAGGGGACCAGGTTGCTTCCCCGCTCCCTTTGCTGGCAGGCACCTTAGTTTGCTTCTCCCTCCTTCCCAGGTCCGCAGGCACCTGAAGCAGAAGTACGGGCCATCCCCTTTCAATGACGAGGAAGAAATAAAAGCCTTGCTGCCAGCGGGGAGAGGACAGTCCAGGATGGAGGGAAGGCAGCAAGGACTGGCCCCAAGAGCCAGAGACATCAGGAGCACGACTCCATTCCTGCTGCGGGTGAAGAGGACGTTCTCCTGCATCCCGGCTTGTCTGAAGTGACCTCAGTCAGGCAGAGCGGCGAGAATCACCCAACAGCCTGGGAGAGACAAAAGAGCCGCAGCACAGCAGGCCAGGGGAGCCCAGCTCCTTCTTCTCTTCTGGGGTGGGACGTGCCACCCCCTGTCCTGGCTCTCAGCTGTCAGAGAGGGATTCGCGGGCACTGCCGGGCTCTGCAGCGCTCGGTGGGCTCAGCCTCTTTGCATCCAGCATACTGGGACACTGGTGAAAGGTGCCCCTGGGTCACTGCGGGCTCCTGCTCCGGGTACGGCAACAGAGGGGTCTCTCCTGCCACAGGATCAGCACCCAGGTGATGCCAGCAGCAGCTTTAGCACTTGGGTACCCGCTGCACAGGCCTCGGGGCACACAGGGGGTGGGAGAGCCGGCGCTCCCCTTCTTTTTCCCACCAGCAGCACAAGCTCCCAGAGCCGAGGCGGCTGTGGAGCGGGGACATGCTGGTGCATCAACAGGTAATGCCACCACACAAGTCCCGAGGCAAGGGGCCAAGCACAAGCCCTGAGTGAGCACTATAGCTTTAGGAGCCCATTGCACCCCATTCCCACCCGTCCCAGGGCACAATCTGTAAAAAGGTGGGAACTAAGTGTTTAACCTGGCCACTAAAGCAGAGCCTTAAGCCATTTTGCTTCAAGATTTTCTATGCTCCCCGGTAATAAACACCTCATCTCCGTGGTCTGCCTGGGTGCAGCCTGTCTCCCACCTGATGGCCGGACCCAAGGGGGGATGCTGAGGGGGACAGTCCTGCCACGGGGCAGCTCTGGAGGCTGCTGCCCAGGGAGGAGTGGGGAAGGAGCAGGCACCCCTGGCCAGGGGACAACCCACTGCCTTGCAGAGGGGTTACGAGAGAGGCCAGAAACGCAGCACCCACATCTGAGCTCTCTGTGGGGACAGGGACTGTTTCACTGCAGCCTCTCCACTCGCTGGGTCTGGGAGCACCGGGCCCAGGAGCCTGCTGGCACTGGCTCTGGCTGCTGGGAGCACTGGGAGCCTGGCACCAGCTGAGCATCGCCAGCCCCACCCCAGACCTCTCCTATTGACACCTTTCCCTGGGGCAGAGTCCCAGATGGGGAAGATGCTGGGGACGCCCAGCTGAGTCATAAGCATTTCCACTGCAGGAGCCAGAGCGCGTTTCTGGGGTCCCCCTCATCCCTGCTGCCCCTTCTCCCCGGGGAGGGTGTCTCCCAGGAGCCAGGCAGGTGCCTGCAGGGGGGTTCCCAGCCCTGCGTGCGATGGGCTCCCAGAGCGAAGGAACTTCCCAGGGTGCAGGGACTGCCCCTGACCCTCCCGCCAGCCCCACGCCGGGACATGCTGTGCCGAGGCGTTTAAACCCCCGTTCACGCTGCAAACCCACGGCAAGGCTGGACACAGGGCAGCGGCACCTCCGCCTGGCTCCGCAGCACAGCAAAACCTGTTTCTTTTGGCAGATCTGGTTTGCACAACTGGGAAAACCCAGGCGAGGGCAAGGTTAGCTGCGAGTTAATGTTTGACTGCTTTTGAAGCTCATTTCAGCATGAAAAGTTGAAGGGTTAAGCAGCTTCGCCTTCACCTTCACCATGGCGGGGAAACAGGCTCCTGAGCATCTTCGCTGATGCCGGGGTAATTAGATCCCACAGGTCCTGCACGTCATGGCAGATGAAACCCCCAGCTGATAAAGGCTTATCCCGTTGGGCTGAGGCCGGCTAATGAGCCAGCAGCTACGATTATCTCCTGGCCTTGGATGTAACCTGTGCAAGCTGTGGAGAGGGGCTGTGCAACGACCCCTTGCCATTGCTCCGCTTCCCAGGGCAGAAGGGGGACATGCGGATGCTCTGTCGGTCAGTCCCAGGCCCTCCTCTCAGAATATGGCCCGGATGAGGGGCATGGGAGGGTCCAGGACACTGGCCCAGCAGAGGCGCAGCCGCCTGGAAATCCCCTCCTGGTTGGCACAGCGCAGAGCAGAGCGGCTTCCTGTTCCAGCAAGTTGCCAGCCCAGCCACGGCAGCACCCAGCTGGATGGCCACGGGCTGCCAGGGCGAGGGCAAGCATGGCTCAATGCTGGCTGTGACAGAGGGTCCTACCTGCTGCCCCTCTCCCCAAACCGGGACTCCTCAGCGCTCAGAGCCACAGCGCTGCCATTGCCACCTCCTCCTCCCAGGCAGGCAGAGCCACGCTGAAGGCCGCCCCTGGGTTAACCACAGCCCCGCACACTGAGCAGGCGCAGGTGGGCAAAGGGGCCACGGATGGGCTCAGTGAGGAGAGCAAACCCCTGCCAGCGTGGCTGGCTCGCACGCCGTGTACCCGCTGTGCCATGCGGCCGTGCCCTCGTCCCCACGTCCCTCGGGAAAGCCCAGGCCCTGGGCTGCTGCTGATTAATTTCGAGGCTTTGCAGCCCTCCAGCTCTCGGGAGTCTTGTCTCTCCTCCCCGCGAGAGGTGACTTTTTCTGACTCAGAGCTGGAAAGGAAACCCAGCAGGCTGCAAAAGGAGACCTGGCGGGCTGGCTGCGGGCCGGGTGGGCGAGCCGGGTTGCCCCGCGCATGTGGCTCTGCAGCAGTGATGGAGGAGCCGACACCAGTGTCACCCCAGGGCGGCCCAGTGAGCCCAGAGGGCAAAGCCCACCCAGGCCATGCCCTGCTGCTGGGGCGGGTGGGGGTCACAGCGCCAGCACAGCCCTTTGCCGGGGCAGCCGGGTGGTGCTGGGTACCAGGCAGCTCCATCACTGCCCTACGCGGGGTGGAATCCCTCTTCCTCCTGAAAGGAGGCTGAGCTGAGCTCCGCGCTGGATGGACGGAGGGACAGGCTCTCCTGGCAGCCGCAGCACTGAGGAAGGACAGCCAGGAGCGCAGGGGGTGTCTGGGACCCCAGGTCACCCACGTGTGCACCGACCCGTGCACCCACCTCCCCGCGGAGCAGCGCAGGGTGGGACGCCGTTTCCCCGGCGTGGGAAGGCCGGTGCCCAGAAGCACCGTGGCCACGGGTGCCACGTCCCCTCCGCGGGGACGGCGTCTGCCAGGAACCCCGGGGCCAGCCGGGAGCCCGCGTGGGTGCGGGATGAGTCAGGCTCCCCCG
Organism: Bucorvus abyssinicus; assembly: GCA_009769605.1. NCBI lineage: Eukaryota > Metazoa > Chordata > Aves > Bucerotiformes > Bucorvidae > Bucorvus > Bucorvus abyssinicus. Next base: position 1,045,247 of record CM020047.1, read on the forward strand.
CCGGACCCCGCAGCCGCCGGCACAGCTCATCTCGGTCCTCCCCACCCAGTTCCCGTTCGACTCAGCACCCCGAGCCCCACCGGAGCTGAGGAGATCGAGACACGGGGCAACGTCACTGCTCACGCCAGCCTGGAAACCCCGAGCCTGTTGCCGCAGCTCCCCACAGCCGTGGGCTGGGATGCCGGTCCCACGGGAGGACACGGCCGTGTCCCGGTCCCCGAAGCAGGAGGACGGGGCAGGAGGGTCCCTTGTCCCCTGCGGAGAGCGTGTGGGAAGCCGGGAAGCCTGAGGGGAGGCAGGCGGGAGGGGGGCAGGGGGGTCCCCTGGGCTGCCTGGTGCCCCGTCCCCCCTCCCGCGGGCTGCCCCGTGTCCCCGTCCCCCCGCCCCGGGGCTGGCAGCGCGGCCGGAGCCGGCGGAGTCTGACGGGAAAGGGAAAGTGAAACCCGGGGCCGCGCTTTCGCTTTCGCCGCCCCGGCACGTTCGTTCCCTCGGGGCGGCGGGGCCGGGCCGGGCCGGGCCGTGGCGGGGCCGCGATGGCGGAGCCGGGGGGACCCATGCGGCTGAAGGAGTGGCTGATCGCCCAGATCGACAGCGGCCGGTACCCGGGGCTGCGCTGGGAGAACCGGCACCGGACGCTCTTCCGCATCCCCTGGAAACACGCGGCCAAGCAGGATTACCGGCAGCAGCAGGACGCCGCGCTCTTCAAGGTACCCCGGGATCCCCCCGGACTCCGGGAGCATACCTGGGACCCGCCACCCAGCTCTGGGAGCACTCCCCGAGCTCCCCGTTGCTCGGTTCCAAGAGCACCCCCAGGAATCCCCACCTGGCTCCATGCGTGTCCCCGGGGCTCCCCATCGCCCAGCTCTGGGCACTCCCCGGGCCCCCCCACCTGGCTCCATGCACACCCCCGGGTACCCCCACCCAGCTCTGGTTGCACTCCCGGGGCTCCCTGTTGCCCTGTTCCATGCAGTCCCCCAGGAATCCCCACAGGGCTCCATGTGCGCCCCAGAGCTCCCCATGCCCTGCCCTGCACACTTTCCCGGGACCCCTCAGCCAGCTGCATGCACACCCCCGGGACCCCCCACTCCACGCACACCCTCGGGACCCCCCACCCAGCTCCATGCACACCCCTGGGACCCCCCACCCCACTCCATGCACACCCTCGGGACCCCCCACCCCGCTCCATGCACATCCCAAGACCCCCCACCCAGCTCCATGCACACCCCCAGGGCTCCCCACTGCCCAGCTCCATGCCCTGGGACCCCCCACCACTCTGCTCCCCACAGCCCCCCAGGGCACACAGCCCTGGCTCCCCACTGCTCCCCACCCACCCTGGTGGACTCGTACCCCGGTGGGTCACCTTGGGCAGCCCCCCCAGCACAGGGCACCCTCTGCCCACAGGCTTGGGCCATCTACAAGGGCAAGTACCACGAGGGGACGGACAAGGCCGACCCCTCCACCTGGAAGACCCGTCTCCGCTGCGCCCTCAACAAGAGCACCGACTTCCAGGAGGTGCCAGAGCGGAGCCAGCTGGACATCTCCGAGCCCTACAAGGTGTACCAGATCGTGTCTGAGGGTGCCCGCAACGCTGGTACGTCCCTGCCGTCCCTCCTCCTGTGCCAGCCTTGCAGCTGATGCCTGCGACGTGCCTGTACGAGCCCTATGAGCCACAGATATCACCCTTCCTCCCTGCTCCTCATCCTCTCTGGGTGTCCTGGGCAGCTGGGCACCTTCCTGGAGGCTGTTCCACTGTTTACTGGGTCTCAGTGGGTTTTTCTTGCTCTCCACAGAGAAGGAGGATGACATGCAGTCCCCAGCCAGCGAGGACCAGCAGGTGAGCCAGCCCCCTGCCCCGTGCTGTCTGCCGCAGGAGCTGCCTGCGGGCTGGAGAAGGTGGGAGCCCCAAATCCGTCCCTGCACCCCTGCCTGCCCACTGCCAGCATCTGTCCCGCTGGGCAGCCGGCTCCCTTGAGCATCGCTGCAGGACCCCGCGGGGGTCTGCCGGGGAGGGGCCGTGTTGAGAGCAGGAGCCCGTTCAGGGCCCCCCACTGCCGTCTCAGCCCTCACCGCAGCCGCTCTCCTCCCCAGGGCAGTGCTGCGGGGAGTCCGGAAGAGGAAAGCCAGAAGGGCACGATAGAGATGTGCCATGTGTCTCCACTGACCATGCTCCCTGCCCACCCAGCCGAGCGAGGTGAGGAGGGTCCCTGGCAGCGGGATGGGGCTGGGGGCAGGGAGCACACTCTGCCTGGCAAGAGTGACCGCGCTCTCCGCAGCCTCCACACCCCATCCCTGTGCAGGCAGTGCCCGGGGGGATGGAGACCGGGGCTGGGGGCTCCCTGCCCCAGCAAAGCCCCTTGATCATGCACTTAGAGGCTTTAATGAGGCCCAGTAATGAGCAGCAGTGGTGGGAAGGACCCTGCTGGCCACCTGGTCCAGGGGCTGGGGCCAGGACAGCACCCGCGAGCCCTCAGGGACAGCTGCCCTCATCCCTTTACCACTTTGTCTCTGCCCTGGCCCAGGGTACCATGTCAGGGGAGTCTTCTACGGCTGGAACCCAACGCACAGTCACCTTCTCCCCGGGCCCCCGTCCTACCTCCCTGTGGAGGACGTCAACCACTCAGGTAGGAGCTGCACCGGCCGGGCAGTGCCCTGGGTGGACCCCTAGACTGGGCTGACCCTTCTCTCTCTCAGACTGCTGGCTCCACGTCCGCCTCTACTACTGCGATGTGCTGGTGAAGGAGGTCACCACCCGCACGGCCGAGGGCTGCCGCATCGCCTCCCGCGCCGTGCCGGCTGACAGCGAGCGTCTCTACGGCCCCTCCTGCATGGAGCAGATTGAGTTCCCCCCGCCACGGGCGCTCAGCGGCAGTGGTCGGGTGGCCAGCATGACCGATGTGCTGGAGCGGCTCCTGCCCCACCTGGAACGCGGTGTCCTGCTGTGGGTGGCACCCGAGGGGGTCTTCATGAAGCGCCAGTGCCAGGGCAGGGTGTACTGGAACGGGCCACTAGCCCCACACAGGGACTGGCCCAACAAGCTGGAGAGGGAGAAGACCTACAAGCTGCTGGACACGCAGCAGTTCCTGCAGCGTAAGTGCCTGGATGCCTGGGCTCTGCCAGCCCCTGCCCTGGGAGACCCCAACCCCTTGGGAACAGGGGCAGGTCCTGCCCCAGGAGACCCCAACCCCTTGGGAATGGGGGCAGGTCCTGCCCCAGGAGACCCCAACCCCTTGGGAACGGGGGCAGGCCGCGGGGCCCCCATGTCCCCTGATGGCTCTGGCTGGTGTCTTGCAGAGCTGCGGGGGTACCTGAGCCACGGGCAGCCCACGCCGCAGTACCAGATCCATCTCTGCTTTGGGGAGGAATATCCCACCAGTGCCGGGCACCACTTCCAGAAGCTCATCATGGCCCACGTGAGTATGGACCGGGGCTGGCGCAGGGCCGTCGTGGGGCCATCACGGCTGGGGGACACCCAGCCTAGCGCCCATCCTGTGCCTCCGCAGGTGGAGCCAGTGTTCGCACGGGAGCTCTTCCACCATGCCCAGCACATGGGGCCGGCGCTGCTCCACGGCTCCCCCCATCCCTGCGCCCCTGGTGCCTCCAGCCACATCATCCATGTCCTCAAGCAGCTCTGCCAGCCCTGAGCCCGGGCGGGTGGGAGAGGAGAGCCCAGTCGCCACAGAACCTCGGAGCGGGATGCTCTGCCTCCCCACGGCCCTGCTCCAGCGGCCCCCGAGCCGGTGTGCACGGGGTGCTCAGCGCTGGGGGGCCAGACATGGCGGGGGCATTGGCCGGGGTGGGCGGACGCTGCCGCCCCCACGCAGATCGCTGTATTTATTCCCCGGGAGCCCCTTGGGTGGGATTTGCCCTGTGCTTGTTTGGTGAGCTGGGGTGGAGGCAGCTCCATCCTCCCACCTTGCGCTGCTGGGACTTGCCCTTCGCCAACTTCAGAAATAAAAGTTGTGTTTTGGTACTGCTGGGTCGGCGTGGGGGTCTGATGCCGGTCTGAGGAGGTTACAGGCGGCCGGGGGAGCTGAGCCCAAGCAGAGCCCCATGACGTGGGCAGAGCCAGCTTAGCCCTGCCAGTGAGGGACAATAGGAGCCAACTCCCCTGCCCCTCGAGTCCCACCCTGCCCTGGTCCCCAGCCCCTTGGCAGGGGGTGCTGGCAGCGGTGAGGTGCCTGTTAGCTGCTCTGCCGACCTGGCAAAGCGGGAGCCTGTCCCAAAGGCACTCGCTGCCTCAGTTTCCCCTGGCAAGCGGGGTGAGGGGAGTCCTGAGAGATGGGGGCCATGCTGCACTGGGAGGTGATGTCCTGGCTGGGCATGGTGCGGGGACCTGGCACAGGGCACAGGATCCGGCACAGCCCCAGGCTGCAGCCACAACTGGGGTGAGCAGGGCGTGGGTGGGGGGCTGAGGGCTGGCAGCAGCCCCCGCCCGGCCCGCAGCCCCCTGCTTAGCCCCCCGCCGTCCCTGGCTGGGGCCCTGCTGTACACCATGGGCAGAGCAGGATGAGACCCAGGCCGTGGGAACCTCCGGTGGGAAGAGGGGCTGGGGGAGCTGGGGGCCGTGCCCAGGGCTCGGCTGAGGCCAGCGCTGCCCACTTCTGCCCTGGGGAGGATGTGGCCGTGCCAGCCCCGAGGCGGCTGGCTGCTGGCCGCAGGCCTTGGCAGCACGTCCATCCGTCCGTCTGTCCGTCCGCAGGGACCAGAGCTGGACGTCGGAGCCCCGCTCCGCCCTGGACGGCCCCGCAGAGGAGGAGCCCGCCGCCCCCTCGCCGTCCGGCCGCGGGAGGCTGGGCCGTGGCCGGCTTTAACGGGCCGCGCGCAGGGGCCGTGCGACAGAGCGGGACGGTGGCGGCCGGCCGGGAGGATGCAGCCGGACCTTCCCGTCGGCAACGCGGTGCTGCGCAGCCCGCCAGCCCCCGAGCCGGCCAGTGGCCCTTTCCCCAGCCCCGAGGCCACCAAGCCACCCTACAGCTACATCGCCCTCATCACCATGGCCATCCAGAGCGCACCCGAGAAGCGCATCACGCTCAGCGGCATCTACCGCTACATCATGGGCCGCTTCACCTTCTACCGCGACAACAAGCAGGGCTGGCAGAACAGCATCCGCCACAACCTCTCCCTCAACGAGTGCTTCGTCAAGGTGCCCCGCGACGACAAGAAGCCAGGCAAGGGCAACTACTGGACCCTCGACCCCGACTGCTACAACATGTTCGAGAACGGCAGCTTCTTGCGGCGCCGACGACGCTTCACCAGGAAAAAAGGCCTCCGGGATGTGCCGGGCACCGAGGGGGATGAGGGGCGTGGGAAACCCCCCATGCAGCGGGCACGGGGGCCGCCCACTACCCTGCTGCCCGAGGAGGGGAAGGTGGAGGGGGGCTTCGCCTCGCCGGTGGCCCCGGGGCACCTGCCGAGCCCCCCCGTGCTGCCCGAGGGTGCCGGGGTGCCAGGATGCCCCGAGCCCTGCACCCGGCGGCAGCCCCCCAAGGCCAGGCAGCCCTGCCTGTACCTGCCAGACGCGCCGCAGCCCAAGGGGCTCTTCTTCGCCCCCCTGGAGAGCCGCCCGCCCAAGGAGACTGTCTTCGGGGGGCTGCCGGCCACGCTGCAGCTGCCCCGGCCAGGTCAGTACCCACTGCCCACCGAGCGCCCACCACCGCACCCTGCCCTGCTGCCCACCCTGCTGCCCACCCAGCCCCGGGACCCACCGCAGGACTCCCCAGTCCCCGCAGGAACCCCCCCAGGGCAGCTGGAGAGCGAGGACCCGGCCACCCCTGGGCTGGGTCCAGGCCAGCCCTTTGGGCAGGTGCCCCCCGCGTTCCCTGGCACCCTCCTGGGCACAGGCAAACCCACCTCATCCTGCTTCTTGGAGGGGGAGGGCTACGCACAGCCCCCCTTGCCCGTTTTCGGCTCCTTCGGCCGGTCGGGGCCCGAGGCGCTGGGCAGCAGCTACCAGTGCCGGGTGCAGGCGCTGCGGTTCTGCGTGAAGGAGCGGCCGTGCGGCACCACGCTGGAGCATCTCCTGGCCACGGGGACCCCGGCCCCTGCTGGCCCCCGCCAGCCGTCCTTCGGGGCCGTGGGGCCACGGGCGGGCGAGCAGAAGGAGCCATGGGGGCCCGGGGGTGCTATCCCGCTGCAGGGGGGCAACGGGTACCCTCTGGGGCTGCCCCCCTGCCTCTACCGGACACCCGGCATGTTCTTCTTTGAGTGAAGGACAGGCCTCCACCCCGGGGTGCCCCCAGCCCCATACCAAATAAAGCACGTTCCCCAACGCTGCCTCTGTGGTCTCTGCGCCCTGCTCGGGGTGGGCAGCAGGCAGGGGTGGGCAAGCTGGGGACCCTCTGCCCCAGCCTGGGTGCTGGCTGCGGGGACACATGTGCCTGAGGCCACCGGCCACATCCCTGCTGGCCTCTCCATCAGTGTTCACTGGCTGGAGGGGGGACGGGGCATGGCCTGGGTCAGGGGACCCGCACCCAGGTCCTGCGTCCCCGGGAGATGGGGCAAGGCACAGGGCCAGGAGCTCCCGAAACCCCATCCTGGGGTAGCAGGAGGGAACCTCGTCTATGAGGGGCAGGGGGATGCGCCTGGGACCACTCAAAGTGCCTGGCTTCATCCCGGGTGCCACACATGGCACAACCGGCCTCGCGCATGGCCCCACTCACGCACCCACCTGGCCCCAGAGAGACGCTGGGGAGGGGCAGGGGACAGTGGCACGGTGTGGGGGGTTCTGCTCGAGTGGGGACGGGGCTCCCTCCCCTCTCTGTCCCTGCTCGGGGCTGTGCCAGTGCCTGATCGGGGTCCCACCAGGTCCCTGCAGACACGCCGAGGCCAGGGCACCCCCAGAGCCGGGCTGTGCCAGGGGCTGCGATGGGAACCGGGGAGAGCAGATTCCTCTGACGTGAATCACACCGGGCGGCTGCCGGTGAGGAGGCACCGGCTGAGTCACCGCTGCTGGCACCCGGCTGGGCACCGAGGCTGGGAGGCACCGGGATGGGTGGGGGTCTCCACACGGCTGCAGGCTGGGAACTGCCCACCAGCCCCTTCCTACCGCTGGGACACCCGGGCCAGCACCTGCACAGCACCGGAGTGGGGCCAGAGCGATGCTGGTGAAGTGGGGGGGCTGTGCCCATACCTGTGCCCCCACCCTGCCCACTCCAGACTGGGAGAAGGAGGGTCCCCAGGAACAGCAATACCCAGACCCTACGGAACAGTCAGCCCCAGGACGGGCACAGGGCGAGGACGATGAGCTGGGGGGGCTCTCTGTGCTGTTGTGGGGTTCGCAGCAGGGTCCTGCAGCCCCCCCAAGGCCAGCAGGACCCCGGCTCGGCCAGTCCGGGGTGCCTCTGCGGGGACCGTGCTGGCGTCGCTCGGGGACCGGTCGCACCGTGGCCACGTCAGCCCCGTTATCAGCCCCCAGACAGCCGCTGCCGGGCCATGGCCGTGTCCCAGCCCTGGGCAGGGCAGGGGGGGCCATGCTTCGTCATCCTCGAGGATGGCCACTCAGCCCCTCAGCCCTGGGCCTCTCTTCTCTCCTTTTATTTTTTTCCCTCCCCAGTGGAAAACAATATTTGAGCGCCTACATCATGCTGGCGTCTCCGGAGCGGCCACGGCGAGCGTGGCTGACCTCAGCCCCCTCCTTCGCGGTCCCCGGGGGCGCGGGAGGAAGCGAACGCCGCGGCCGTGCCCGAGGGCCGTCTGGTTCCCACGAAGCGCAGCTGGGCCCATCGCCTGCCCGGCTGGGAACGCGCGGCCACAGCCCCACGCGGTGTCCCGTCCTGGGGTCCCCTGCGCTGGCAGCAGGGTGGCATCACATGGCGCATCCTGCTGCCCCCTCCCCAAGCTGCAGCCCCTGGGGATGGGGACTCTCCGTGCCAGGGACCCCAGCTGGCTGCATCGCCCCGGCCATGGGCGCCAGGGCCATCCACTCTGCCAGCGCTCCCCTTCTCCGCACCGGCCTCAGGCTGCTCTCCCTGCCTCCTCCCAGCTTGCTCCTGGCTCGCGCTGGGTGGTCTGGCCCCTAGCCCGCTCGCCCGCTCCCAGGATGGGCTGTGCCGTGGGCTGGGGCTGGGCTGCACTGGGTCACAGTGTGAACCTGCTGCCGGGTGCCGGTGCCAGAGGTCTGCCCGCTCGCCTTCCCTGCCTGTGGGCACCCCAGCTTGTGTGGGCAGGGTGGGTGCCACAGGGATGGGGCACAGGCAGCAGTGGGGAAAGGGGGCTGTGGACGCACGCACACTCCCCCAGACTGTGCCGTGGGTCCGTGGGGGCGAGGAGACCCCCACACACAAGGGGCATCGTCTCGTGTGGACTGTGCTGGACCAGGACCGGCTCTGTCACCGTGCCCATTTGCCTCGGCAGAATCAGTGCCCTCCCCGGGGCCTGAGCACTGTCCTCGGCTGGGAACAGGGGACGGGGCTATGCAGGAGAGGAGGGGGCTGGAGGAGCCAAACTTGGCTGTGGGGTGAGGGCTCCCCACCCTGGGCATCCCTGTGCCACAGCCATGGACACGCAGGGCTGCGTCCAGGAACCGATCCCCCGGAGCGGTTTGGGGTGCCAGGAGCGCCTGGGGGTGACAGCCCGGCTGGAAGCACCATGGGCCACCCCACGGCGGGGCTCTGTAGCCCATCGGGGCTGGGGTGACGCGTGGCTCCTGGGGCCAGGCAGGAAGGAGACGTCACCACCGCGGAGTGTAACTCAAACCAGATGGGGCCGCGCTGGCTTCCAGGCCCGAGGGTGGTCACCGACAGGAACCGGTCAAAGGCTGCCGGCAGGAAGCGGCCGGGAGGGACGCCCGCGGCAGGAGCCGGCGTCCGGCCCCGGGTAACCTTAACTGCTTCGGGGCTGGCTGCAGCTCCTCCGGGAAGAGCGGAAGGAACCCCACCAGCTCTTGCCTGGGCATCCCGACCCTCTTGGGCAGGTGCTGAAGCTGTGAGGACACCCCTGGCCACCTACTCATCCCACCATCCCCCCAGCACCATGGGGTGCTCAGAGCCAGTTGCTGCCGCAGAGAGACCAGAACCCCTCGGCACTGCGCAGCACCAGGGATGCACCACGCGGTGACCGGCCTCCCGCCCTGTCCCCTCTACCCTGGGGACGAGGCACCATCCTCCTCGTCCTCGTGTATCCGCTGTCCTCGGGCTGTGGCTGTGTGGCCCATGGGGGTGGGAGCTGTGGCCCGGGGAGGGGGCCAGGAGCAGCCCCCGGGGACACAGGGCAGGCGCGGGCTGCGGGCAGACCTGTACATTTATTTACAACAAGGCGGGAGCCGGGCAGGGCTCTGGCACTGGGCAGGGCCCCACAAGCCGTGTTCCCTGCCCAGTGGGGACAAGCCCAAAGCCCCTTCGCCTGCTGCAGCCGGTGGGGCTGGGGGCTGGTGCCTCCTCCTGCCTCTCCCCAGACACGGAGGGGGCACAGGCAGCCCTGGAGCAAACACACAGCCCCAGCCTGGGGGGGCTCAGCCACGGCTAAAACCAAAGCTGGGGGTTGGGGGGAACCCAGGACCCCCCACCAGCCACCCATCCCCTCCCACAGCAGGCAAGGCTGGAAGCTGCAAAGCCCGGGGGATGCCCACCCTCCGGCAGCACTGAGGGGTGCCGGGGAGAGGCGGAGGAGGCTCCCACAGCCCGGCCGGTCCCGGGGAGCCCCCCACACGGTGTGGGGGAGCTGGCGGCTGCAGCCCGGCAGTTCCTGTGCGTTGGTGGTCGGGGCTGGGGCGATGCTCGGGGGAGTGCGGTCCAGCTGCTCCGCATTTGGCCGCCTCGCTCATCTTGATCTGGCGGGGACGGGTGAAGCAGAGGTTGTGTTTTTTCCCCTGCTGGCAGAGCCGAAGGGCAGGGAGGGCAGGAGCAACACAAAGCCTCCTTCTTCCCTCGCTGGCTCCCAGCTGAGGACGCTGCTGGAAGCGTGCTCGACGCTTCCTCCCTTCCTGAGCGAGCAGCATCTTGGGGCCAGCTCCGCTCCCGCACACCCGGCCGGCCAGGGAGGAGACGCATCAGCCCTGGCTTTGGTGCCAAAGCGCCAGGGTGACGTCCACGCCCGCTCTCCGGCATCCCCACGCCAAGCCACGGTGCTGGGAAGGGAGGTCGGGCAGCTCGGGGTCCAGCAGCAGCAAAGGAAGGGCAGGGCAGTGGCATTTACAGGCAGAGCGTGTGAGCCTGGGGTCCGGGGTGGCGGCAGGCAGGGTGGCCCAGCGCGGGGCTCACGCCGGGCCAGCCTCTCTCCTCCCAGGCCGTGGGGAGGAAGCTCGAACGGAGCAGAAATGCTGCTGGTCAGGCATCAGGCAGCCGGGCCAGGGATGAAGTCGGAAACCAGCTTTCAGGAGCAGCCCCACGGTCCGAGGAAATCCCGAGGGGAGCATTGACTCGATGGGAACGGGGAGGGCTGGACACCTGGGAGCCAGGAGCGGGCCACCGACGTCCCCAGCAGTGGGTCCCAGGTGCAGCAATGCCACCCAGGGCGGGATGAGCTCAGCAGAGCAGCTCCGGGCAAGGAGCCCAGCAAGGTCCCGGCCCCCCAGCAGTCCTGCTGGGCGCCGAGGCAGGGTGCAGCACCTGCAGTGGCAGGGATATGGGGCACAGAGTAGGGGTGCAGCAGCTTGGGGTCCAGAGCAGCCATCTGGCAGCAGGGCAGGGAGGGGGCTGCACGGCTCCAGCCCCTGGCCCCCACGGTGGGAAGCGAGGTCCCCAGCGAGGTCCTGCTGCCATCCAGGAGCAAGGCAGATGGGGGACCCTCTCAAGCGGTTCCTCTCTGGCCTCAACTCCCCCAAGGATCCCCTGCTCAGACACCCAGCGCCGTCAGCGACCCCGAGCTGGTTATCTTCTTGAAGCGGTTGGCAGCACACACCCCGATGAAGTTTTTCTGTAGAAGGGGAAGAGGGCAGATGTTTGTCTTACCACGAGGGCTGTGGCTCCAGAGGCTGAGCCAGAAGCCACTCCCGGGGCTGGAGAGGAGCCAGGTTGGGTAGTGGGCAGCCCCCCAGGCACTGTCCTGCCCCTAAAAGGTGCTCTTGGGATGAGCTCAGAGGACACCACCACAAAGAGTGGTGCGTGATGTGGGTCCTATCCTGGCGGCAGTTGTGTGGATGATGCTGGGGGTCCTGGTTCTTCCTCCAGGCTCAGGGGTCCCCAGCCCTCATACCCCCACTGCCAGCAGCACAGCAAGACAGAGCCACATCCCAGATGACATCCACCAGGATGGGCAGGGGATGGCACCTACCGCTCCCACCCCCAGCATTGACCCTCCTCCCTGCACCAGCCCCCCGCACCTTCCAGCGCCGTCGCATGACGTATTTCTTGAGCAGCACCTGGGACTTGAGCCGGCGGTTGCAGCGCTTGGCCTTTTCTACCAGGTTGTTGAGCCAAGGATGCTCCAGGCACTGTCCAGCACTCATCCGGGCACTGGGGGCGAGAAGAGCCCATGTCACCCCCGCTCAAGCCCTTCTGCCCCAGCCACCCCCTATCTCCTGCCACCCACGAGCCCCAAAACCTCAGAAAGCTGCAGAGAGGAACCAGCCGGAGGGATGTGCCCAGGAACTGGTGAGGCTGGGCAGGACCCTGAGCGGTTCCGCACGTCCTGCCTAGGGCAGGTGACTCCCCAGGGATGCAGGGCTCTGCCAGGGACAGGCAGCAGCCAGGGCAGGGCCCTACAAGGCTCATTTAGCACAGGACATCGGGGGATGCTGCTGGTCCTGGTGGGGAGGGCAGTGCGTGGTACCCAGGGGCTGGACATGCCGCTCCAGGGATGTCCACCCCAGGACTCCCAGAGCCCCTGCTGGCCTCGCACCTCTTCTCCTTGATAATGAGGTTTGAGACGAAGTCCTTGGCCTCGTCCGAGATGCTCTCGAAGGTCTCCTCATCAAAATACCAGTCGGCAGCCAGGACGTTGTTGAGCGTCTCAGTGTCGTTGTCACCCAAGAAGGGTGAGAGGCCACTGAGCCTAGGAGCACAGGGAGGGTGAGGAGCCAGTGTCCTCAGGCTGCAGCACCTCCAAAACCCCCCTGAAACGGAGACACTCTGGCCAGGGACCAAGGCAGGGCAGCAGCACGCGGCTGCTGGCACCACGCTGTGCTCCTGCCTGCAGACATGGGCACGTCCCAGTCACAGCACCCCCTGCCCACATCCCCGTCACAGCACCCTCCTCCAGCCCACCCAGCAACCAGGTGCCTGGGGCACAGGTAAGGCGTGGGGACAGCCCCGTGCCCGGCCCTGACGTACAGCATGTAGGTGATGACGCCCATGCTCCACATGTCCGTGGAGTAGGAGACCTGCTCATAGTTGACTACCTCCGGGGAGAGGAATTCTGGGGTGCCGAAGTTCACCTTCAGCTTCTCCCGGGGGTTGTACCTGTGGCCGGGGGGAGAATCAGCAGAAGTGGGGGGGACAGGCTGCTCCCCCAAAACCACTGACCCCCTCCCAGCAGCTACTGCCCTCCCCAGCCCTCCTGTGCCAACCAGGGAGAGCCGGGACCAGCAGCTGCGGCCAAAACCACAGCCCAGAGTGGGTGCTGGGGCTCCCCCACCCTGAGGGCATGTGGGACCAAGGGGTGGGAGGGAGACAGGGAGGAGAGACAGAGCAGAGCGGGGGAAGATGGCACCTTCGAGCCAGCCCAAAGTCGATAATCTTCACCATGTGCCCGACAGCAGCGACGCAGAGGATGTTCTCGGGCTGTGGGGACAGGGAGACCATTGTCACACTGCCAAGAGAGGACATCCCCAGCGCGCAGGTCCGGCAGCCCATGGCTGACCCATGCCAGAGAGACACCAACTCAGACATCCCCCCCACAGCTGGACAGTGTTGGGGACACACTGCCCTTGCTTTGGTGGCTGCAAACACCCACAGCCCTCACTGTCCCAGCCTCCCCCATCCCCACAAGCAGCAGACAGCCCCTGCTGCCACCCCCCAGTCCTGTACCTTGAGGTCAAGGTGGAGGACGCGCATGTGGTGCATGAAGCGGATGCCCTCGCAGATCTGCCGGACGAACACCATGCAGTCCACCTCCGTCAGGTGGTAGTCATCATCGATGATCCGCTCAAAGAGCTCGCCGCCCTCCACACTGCATGGGGACAGACCACAGGGGTCACCCAGTGCCCCCTGTTCCATGTCACCCTCCTGCAGAACCCCCTGCCCACCCAAGGACACTGGCCCAGTGCCACCACAGAGGTGCTGGTGTAGAGGCTGAGCAGAGCTACGGTGGGATGTGTGTGTGCCAGGGTTCAACACCCCCCCAATGCAGGTGCAGAGGGGACAGTTACCCCAGGACAGCCCATCTTCCCCAGGGTTTGCAGAGCAGAACAGCCCCAGCACAGTGCCAGCCTCCTGGGGCAACTGGAAAGGGGGAAAAGGAGCTGTGTGGGAGGGACTTGGGTCATGTCCACCCTCAACACAGCCACGATGGAGATGCTGTCCCAGCCAGGCAGAGCCCGAGACTGCCTCCGAGCCCAGCATGAGATGACGAGGTGCCCAAGGGGAATGGGTAAGGTAAGGGACATTCGGTGGGGCCAACCCCTTCTCCTTGCTGAGGGGCCAGCACATCTGCTGCACCTCTAGAGCATCTCCCACAATAGTGCCCCTCACCTGGGCATCAGGCCCCACGTGGTGCTACCCTAACACTCACAACTCCATGAAGAGGATGATCTCCCGGGGCGTCTCGATAGCGTCGTAGAGCTGGATGAGGTTGCGGTGGTTCAACTGGTTCATCACGTCGATCTCCAGCAGCACCATCTCCTGCAGAAGAAGCCCCATAGCAGTGCCAGGTGTCAGCCACCAGCACAGGGACAGGCTCTGGCACAGCAGCAGGGATGCACTGGGGAACAATGCTGCCACCCACCACCCTGGCCATGGCCAGGAGGAGCCCCCCGCCCCGCCCTCGCGCAGACCTTGTCCTTGGCACCCTGTTTCCGGATCACTTTGGCCGCCAGCTTCAGCCCCGTCTGCTTCTCAGTACACGTGTGGACTTCACCGAACTTGCCCCTGGGGAGGGAATGAGGGAGAGAAGTCAACGCCATCAACCATCGAGGCTGCTGGGCACCCACCCACCCCACTTTGCTCTGGGGTGCTGCCCACTGCACCCATCCTGCGCAAGGCACCAACCCATCAAGAACAGAGAAGTCTCATCAACCCGGGACTGGCGCCCGAGGCCGGACAGCAGCTCGGGACAGTGCTGGGGGAAGCTGGGCCTCCCGCACCCTCCCGGGGCCCCTCCTCACCCTCCCAGGATCTCCTTGGAGTCAAAGTTGAACTGGGAGCTGATGTTGCCGGAGCGCAGGGTGACGATGCGGTGCATGAAGGGTGCTGGTGGTGGAGGGACATCGTCTGCCCGGAGAGGAGGGTTGGGGTGAGAAGGACCCCACTGCTGGGCACCCCAGGCTGGGAGCGTGCCTCAGTGCAGGGTGAAGGCAGGCACCCAGCCACACCTGTGGGTGCAGGATACGGCCAGGTGCTGAGTGCCTGGCTGCAAAGCAGGGTCTCCTGGCTGGCGCCTGCACTGGGACATCCCCGACAGGTCTCTTGTCACTGCCCTGCTGCGTGGCACCCAGCCACATGTCACCCACCCGCTACCACCCTACCGCGTCATGCTCGCCCTCTCCAGGCCACCACCCCTCCACGTGCTGCTCGCCCTCCCAGGGCAGACCACATGCACCCCGTGCTGGGCCACCCTTCCTGGAGCCTCGCAGGGAGCCCCTGCTGCCCCCCAGCTGGGCGCAGCCCCAGCTCTGCCACCCCTGCAAGGGCAGTGGGTCAGGACAGGGAGACATGCTGTCCCCTGCCACTGGCCGTCACTCCCTGGGCTCCTCTTCCTCCCAGGCAGACCCAGGGCACCATGCCAGGCTGGAGCAGCGAAACAGGAGCTTGGAGGCCACTGGGCAGATGATGAGCCCAGAGCGTGAGCTGGCAGCATGGAATGGCAACTGGGGGGGACCCGGGGGTGCCACCCCACAGAGGGTCCCAGGGTGCAAGGACAGGGCAGGCATCTCCCAGCTTTACCCAGTATCTCAAAAGGATCTTCCTTCCCAAAGTCAGGGGTGAGGTAGGGGCTGGGGGGTGGCTCTGCCTCCATTGAGGACGGTTGCCCCCCAGGGCCAGGCTGCCCCATGGCACCGGGCAATGTCCTCTCCTGTGGGGTGCCAGGGGTCTCCGAGGTCTGCAGGACCCCCAGGGCTGACAGGGCAGGGCCAGGCTCTGCTAGACCCTCTCTTGGCTCCGCCGCCGTCATCTCCTCCGGTATCACCTCCATCACCTCGGCGCAGGGCTGCCCCTCCCTGGAAGCAGGAGCAGGAGATGAGCGGAGCCCAGCCAGCAGCCCCCCGAGGAGCAGCGAGGGAAGGGGACCCTATCCCAGGAGGCTGCGGGTACCTGTGGCAGCTGGCTGGGCAGCTCAGGCTCTGCAGCAGAGCGGGGCGCCGAGGCGTGGAGGCCCTCGGCTGCTGCTGCTCATCCCCCTCCTTTGCCTTTGCCGCTTTCTGCCCTTCACCCCGAGCCTTCGCAGCAGCCGTGGCCGCGGCCTCCGTGGGCTCTTCACCTCCATCCCCAGCCTCTGCTGCAGCAGCGGGGGCTTCCACCTCCGCTGCTTTCTTCCCTCCCTCCTGAGCCCTTGTAGCAGCCAGGGGCTTCTCCTTTGCCAGCTCTCCTTTGCCTCCCTCTCCAGGCTTCTTCGCAGCTGGGGTTTTCTCTGCCTTCACTGCTGCCTTCGCACCAGCCTGAGCCTTGGTGGGAGCCACCGCCTTCTCCTTTGCAGGCTCTTCTTTACCTCCATCCTGAGCCTTTTTTGCAGCTGGAGCTTTTTCTGCCTTTGCCGCTTTATTCTCTCCCTCCTGAGCCTTTACAGGAGCCGGAGCCTTCTCCTGAGCAGGTTTTTTATCTGCTAGGGTTTTCCCTGCCTTCGCAGCTTTCTTCCCTGCATCCTGAGCCTTTGCGGGAGCTGGGACCTTCTCCTTCGCAGCAGCCGTGGTCTTCTCCTTTGCAGGCTCCTCTTTGCCTCCGCCCCGAGCCTGTGCTGCAGCCAAGGCTGTCTCCTCTGCGGGCTTTGCCTTCCCTCCTGCAGCCTCCGCTGTAGCCGGAGCCTTCCCCTCTGTGGGTGCCGCCGCTAACCCACCAGGGCCTTGCTCCTGCCCGGGCTCATCCTTCCCTCTATCCTGAGCCTCTGCTGCTGCTGGTCCCTTCTCCTTTGCCGGCGCTGCCTTCCCTCCTTTGGGTTCTCCCGCAGCTGGAGCTTTCTCCTTCCCGGGCTCATCCTTCCCTCCAGCCTGGGCCGTGGCAGCAGCCGGCACCTTCTCCTGCAGGGATGCTGCCTGCCCTCCATCGTGCTGTGCAGGCAAAGCCACTTGCTCTGCCAGCGCTGCCTTCTCTCCATCCCGGGGCTCTGGAGCAGTCGGGGCCGGCTCTACCTTCCCTCCTCCAGCCTCTCCTGCAGCTTTCTCCTTCCCTGCAGAAACAGCTGGAACCTTCTTCTGCCCAGCCTTGTCCTTCCCTCCACCCTGCGCCTGGGTGGGAGCCGGCACCGTCCCTGCTTGGTGCCGGGCAGCCTGCGGTGCTGCTGGGACTGGCTGGGTTGTGCTGCCGTCTGCTTCGGGGGGGGCTGTGCCACCAGCCCCCCCAGCGCTGCCTGCCCCAGGGCTCTGCTCCATGAGGACTCTCTGGGCAGGATGCGGCTGCCCTGCGGTGCTCCCAGCTCGGGAAGGCTCCTGTGGGAGAGAATGCAGAAGCTAAGGGCTCCCCAGACCTGATGCCCCACAGATGGGCACAGTGGGACCTGGGCTGCAGCTCTGCTCCCGGGGACAAGCTGCTGCCACCCAGCCGGGAGCCACGTCCCCGCTGCCCAGCCGGTGGCCCCATAGGGCTGCTGGTCCCTCGCCCCATCCCCTTGCGCCCCGGTATCTGCTCGGCAGTGACTGACCGATGGCTGATGCCGGCACCTGTCGCTGCCCCGGGGCCCCCGGCGTGCAGGCAGCCGGCGCGGCACGGCCAGGGTGCCAAGTTAAGGCCACGTCCCCCCCATGGACATGGGCGGCTCCAGCCCCAGGCTGGCGGGGTGGGTGATCGGGCGAGGTGAGCATCCATCCCCAGCACAGCCCCACTGCTGCCCAACCCGAACCGTGCAAACAGAGCCCTGTCTGCTCACGGCCATATAGACCCACACCCCAGCAGCCAGCAGCACTGCCCATCCCTCTGCCCAGTGGTTACCACAGCTCCTGCTCAAGCAGTCCCCACCAAGGGGACTTGTTGGTGCCCAAGTACCTGAACCAGCTGCCAGCACGAGCTGCCACCCCATCCCCTCCAGTCCAGTGCCTGTTCCCCAAATCCCCACCCTGTCCTGGGCTCCACTGCCCCATCACCTCCCCTCGCCCTGTCCCAAAACACCCCCTTCCCTGCACCAGAGGCCAGGACAGCCCAGCCCTGGAATAACCCCACCAGCGACCATCCCAGTAGCATGGGAGTCACTTGCTGGTCTTACTGGGAGAGGAGTTGTAAGCAGTTGGTTCCCAGCCGAGCAGTCCTGTGTCCTGCAGCTCAGCTGGGGAGCCCACAGGGACAGAGGTTCCTCCTGGGGTTGGGGGTTCTGCTCTCCCCAGGACCCCCCACCACTGGGCCCTGAGTGGGCACCCACAGGGACCCCCCTCCAGCCCCTTCACCTGGCTCCTGGTGCAGAGGGTGGTCAGGAGGGCAGCATCCGCACTGCGGCAGTGCCTGGAGGGAGCAGCCTCTTCTATGCCGGGTGTAACAGAGCCGGATTAGTGCGGGCAGAGGAGGATCCCTTACAGCGGCAGCCATCCCGCTTCGCCTTTCCCAGCACCTGTCGCTGCTGGAGCCCGTTCAAAGGACACGCCACTCTTCCCTGTCCCCCGCGGGCTGGGGACACGCAGACACAGCACAGGGGATGGGCACAGCCCTGGCCGCAGCAGCACCCCAAAACCATCCCACAGGGGTGGCTGGACACACTCCAAATGGCCAAGTGCTTCCAAGGTTCCCGCAGATGCCACAAGGTGGCCAGGAGTGGCCAGTGACAGTGCCGGCCCCCAGTGCTGCAGGCGGCTCTGCCCACTGGTGCCAGCACCTCCAAAGGACCCTGAGCTCTGTGAGCACCACGAGGCACCCGAGGGCACCACCAGCTGCTGGTCCCCAACTCTGAACTGGCAGCAGCTGGAACTGGACACTGGCCAGTGGCTGCTGCCTCCTCCAGGAACCAGTTGAAAGACTCCAATTTCTGCAAAATGAAGTGTTTTGGGGATCAGGGGTCTCCCAGAGGGGCCAGGCTGTGGGTGGGCACTGCACGGGCATCGCCTGCTCCTGCTGAAGGTGCAGCATGTGCTGCTGGGGTGCAGCACCCCAAGGCACGGCCTCAGGGCTGAACCTGGGCATGGAAAACCTCAGGGGAGAGGGACAGGGTGCCAGGGGCTGCAGAGGCCACAACACGGCCACGCAGTGTCCCCGAAGCTGATGGATTCCCAAGGGCTGTGCCAGGTTTCCTCCTGGTTTTCCCCACTCAGCAGAGCAGGAGGAACCTCCAGTAACTGGACCCAGCCACCTCCCAGTCAGCGCCGCGGGGCAAAGGCTCTCCAGTCACACCGACTATTAAAAACCCAGAGCAGCCGTTTATCGTGTCAGGGCAGCGGGAAGAGCACAGGCCAGAGGAGGAAGGGCTCAGCCCCTCGCCCGCAGCCAGTGCTCCTTTTGGGGGACAGGGGAGGCTGGGGCTCAGGAACAGGGGATAAAGCAGCAAGAGAAAGAGATGGCAGAGGATGCCAGGGGTCAGGCACCCCCCTGGCCTCGCTCCCCATCACCCCTCACTGCCCCAGCAGAGCACTGGTGCTTGCTGGGAGCAAGGTGCTGGCCGGGTGCCCCTGGGGAGGCTGCTGAGGCGAGTCTCTCCTCCAGGACTCTTGGTCACATGGCCCCCTGGAGCTCAGTCCTGCCTGCCCCCCAGCCTGGCTGCTCCCTTGTAGGACTCGCTCATGGCTGAGCTGAGGCCACCAACACAGGCAGCAGCAGCCCCGGAGGGGGTCCCTTGCTGCAGCACCTCCCTGGAGGACACAGCGCTGTCCAGGCAAGGCAAGGGACAGTGCTGCTCCACGTTCCCAAACGCCAGCTCCCAACAAGTTACCGACTTCTGTGCACCATGAGCTGGGGTCGGACTTCGCTGGAGTTGCTGCGGTTCACATGTGGCATCGAGAGCGAGCCAAGCCAGGGTGGGAACATGGCCATCCTGCCATCCCAGAGGAGAGCGGGCTGCCCTGGGCTGCTGCTGGGGGAGCACACAGCAGCCAGTGGGACCAGACTCCAGCCTTTGGGGCTGCAGAGAAGCAACAGGTTCCCCCGAGCCCTTCCCCTGCCGCAGGCAGCAGCCCAAGGCACCAGCACACACCTCAGTGATGGGAGAGATGCAGCTCCAGCCTCAGGTGGTGGCTAGAGAGCTGGGGAAGGGGCTGGTGCTGCCACGGCACTTGGCACCGTGGAGCGGCACCGTCCCTTACCCTGCCTAGACAGTGGTGTGTCCTCTGGGGAGGTGCTGCAGCACCGACCAAGGGACCCTTCCACCTCCTTGGTGGCTGCAGCCTCCAGCCGTGACCTGCAGCCCTGCTCCACAGCCAAGATTTGAGCTAAGGAGAAAGAAAAACTGGCAGCTGGAGCAGCCTCCTCCAGAGCCTGGTTAGTCCTGACAGCAAAACCAGCAGCCCCTCAGGCACCCACCATCTCAGCGTTTGCTCAGCAGGACGCAGCCCGGGGTTCCTGAGCAGACCCTGGGTTCTCCCAGCTCAGACTCGTGACTTCCAGGAGCCCAGCGAGCGGGAATCCCCCCAACTCAGCCTCCACGGGGCACGTCAGGCGGAATAACCTGCGAGACAACGTGCCTCGGGCAGCGAGGACTCTGCCCGCCGACTGTCATCGCCGACATGCGGTTTGAAATTGCCTCCCCCCTCCTCCGGCTGAGGGCTGCCAGTCAGCTGGAGGCCACCAATGTCACTTCAGGCGCATGCCACCAGCGCTCTGCTGGCCTTCAGCTCTGCACGCTCCCAGCCAGCCCTGGGTGGAAGGAACTCATCCACTGAGCAGGCAGCGGGGCAGGACCCCACAGGGCAGTGGAAACCGGGATGAAATTCTCCAACAAGAGTGGGGGCGGCTGCCTGGAAGCTCTCCAGCCTCCTCGGGGCACTCATAACCTCACACAAGAGTCAGGGTTGGTTGTCCAGGCACGAAGCCTTGGGACAGGGTGAAGCAAAGCCCTGAGAAGGGGCCCTGCGGTGCTGGGCAGCCATGGAAGTGGTCCTCCCAAGGAGATGCGTATGAAGGAAGAGGTTTAGCACTACAATGAGACAAAATGCGTTTGTGGGCAAAGGGAAACAAGCTGAAGATGTTCCCCTTGACAGAAAGGTCTGCAGTACCAGAGGGCAAGAGCTGCTGCACACCCCGGGGAGCAGCATGGTGCTCCGGGTCTGTGCAGAGCGTGGCAGCAAAGCAACCACCAAGGTATCTCTGGCGATGAGGTTCTCCCCTCCCCATTCAAGAACGGAGGGCAGAGTCTCCGCTGACTGCAGCTGGAAGAGGACCTGTCCCGGGGAGCGCTGGCAGAGCCCCGTGCTCACCGGTTCCCTAGCTACACCGTTGTCACAACTCGGGCAGCACCCTTTAACCTTTACACTTTCCATGGGTCTCTCTGCACGGCCAAGCCCTGCGCGCTCCCCAGGAAACCCTACACCCCGTCTAAATCGAGTGGCGGGGCGGGCGAGAACAACATCCCCACCTGAATCCCGGCCATGCCGCTGTAACATAAGCCAGCCCAACCCGCCGAGGGCCGACCTGGGCACGCGGGCAGCAGCTTCCATCAGCACCCAGGACTTCCCTGGACGAGCTGCCATCGTGTCATGACCCCATCAAGGTGATGGGGAAAGATCAGGAAAACCCCAACATCATCCAAAGAGCATCCAGAGCTACGCGGCAGCTCGAAGGCTGCCAGCAGTGACACCAGGGAGCACTGAGCGCAGATCCGAAGCGCCAGAACCCGCCCACACATGGGTTGCCTTTGCCAGCTTCATGCCAGGCCACGCTGGCAGCCACTGAGGTACCCAGCAGAGGCTGGAGGGTGGTTTTCAGAGCATTGTCAAGCCCTTGCACAAGAGTCTCAGTCACCAGCTAATAAGATCTTGCAATTCTCAGCTACCCTTCAACATAAGAGACCAGGAAAACACCAGCTGACTCAGTTCCAGCTCTAGTCCGAGTTCAGCAAATCACTTTGGTAACAACTCAACTAGAAACACACCAGAGGAAGGTTTTGAATGAAGCATTCCTCAACCACCCCCCTCCTTCCCACCCCCCATCTCCAAAGCACATTCATAAATGTGATGAGTTTCAGGTGCTTGAATAGGACATTTTTGCAAAATCCACCCAGCCAGAACTGAGCTTTTACATCGTTTGTCGCCCTGCCCTGACTCTAAAGGCATGTGCTGAGACAGCACCCTGTTAAATCCCAGCCTCCTGCTCCAGTCCTGTAACTTTATTCTCCCACTTCTACTGGGGGGGGGAAAAAATAATAAAAAAAAAATCACCTGCTACTATTTCCCTGTTGAAGCCTGAACCAACCCCTCCTTCAGCTCCTCCAGAACACCCATCTTTTAGGCATTCTTTACACCAGAGCAGTTTTTCCAGCACATCCCTGCTTTCCCCCTCATTAAACAGGGCAGGTTATACCAACCAGCCTGCAAGAATCTGCTGGGCACCTGCCGAGCTCCCTGCTGCGCACCCAACACCTCGCGGGATGCGGCAGCCCGCGGCTCCCTTTCGCTCATTTGCGGTGTCTGAGGATCAGAAGAGGCCGTGGCTGCGGGCAGAGGTAATACCTTTTATTAGACCCATGGATGCCGCTGGGAAAGAGCTGACAAGCCATCAGCAACACAAACCCTTCCTACGGTCGGGCATAGAGGCCATGTAGGGCTGTCACGGAAACCCAGTTGCGCCATCCTTCAGGGACTGGCGTCTGCTCCAGCTCGGCAGCCTCGTTATCTTCCCCAGCTCATTCTCACTGTCAGCATTTGCGGCTCCTGCTCCCACTTGCTGCCCGCTCCGGAGGAGCTGGCACTGGAGGCCATGGCAAAGGTTTCCTTGACCACACATTGCGGTTCTGCCATGTCCCCACCCAGCAGATCCCATGGAAAAAAGCTCCACTGTGACAGAAACCAGGTTCAGGCAGACTGAGGAGGGGGGGGGGGGAAAAAAAAAAAAAAAAAAAATCAGATCCATGCAGGTCTTTGTTTCCAGGAAGGGGATGCTCAGAGTTCCTCCTGCTCCGGTCTGGGCTGTCACAGTTCCCTGTGACAAGCAGCTTTTTTTGGTCAGGCTGTTGCTGCCTACCACACCCTCACCCTCAGCTCAGCGACACGGGGCTATCAGCAATGTCAGCAAGACATGACTGAAGCCGTCCTACGTGACCAGGTCAAGCTTTCAGGCCCGGTTCTGCCACAGCCACATAAAGATCCTCAAGAGAGAGGAAGGAAAAGCTGAAACTTGGGCAGAGAGGAGCCCTGTCTCCTAGCTCACCTTTCTGAGGAGGCCATGGAGTCACAGGGTCATTCATCCTTTAGTACCAACACACCTCCCCAGCCCCCTGGTTCTCCAGTTCCTCAGGCACTAACCACACACCTTTCCAAGCCTGAAACAGATGTTTGCTGTCATTCTGCCCATGGCCTCAGCCCCTGTGACCTGCCAGAGCAGTCTTTTCGGCTCAGGAAACTGGTCACCTGAGTTCACAGAGCAGGTAACAGCAATGCAGCAGGCAGCAGCGGCAGCCAAGAGCATCATCCAGGTGCAGCTGTATCCCCAGCACCTTCTTGCTCTCCCACAGCCCCGTGGAGTTACCTTTGGCCTTATGACAAGTCCAAGGAAAGGCGTAAACCACAGTCTCACAGGGTAAGGGATCGTATCACAGTGCTGAGGTGAGAAATAAAGCTCAGTAAGCTTTCATCTAAATTTGATCACCTCTTCACAGCGCTGGAAGTTTTGTCCTCCAACATGTCAGGGCCCTGGGTCTATATTTAGCTCCTCGAGCTGTGCTGGACTGGCGAGGAGACGACGCGTCGTTAGCCAGAGAACTGCGCGGGCAGGACCAGCTACAGTGAGTCCTTTGCCAGTGAAGAGGTTCCCCAAATAGAACGACTTCAGCTATAAACAGCAGAAGGTTTAATGCTCCAATAAACACAGGGAACGACTTTAAAGCGTGGGGAAGACTGTCTTTAGCACTAAACACTGACAGGAGAGGGTGGACCTGCAACATGCTGGATTGTGGAATCACAGAATCATTGTTTGGGTTGGAAAAGAGCTTTCAGCTCCTTGAGTCCCCCTGTTCCCCCAGCACTGCCAGGTCCCCACTGACCCCTGTCCCTCAGCACCACCTCCACACGGCTGGGAAACCCCTCCAGGGGTGGGGACTCCACCACTGCTGCCCTGGGCAGTCTGGGTCAGGCCTGGACAACCCCGGCGGGGAAGAAACTGCTCCTCTGGTCCAACCCCCATGTGCAAAATAACCCCCAGAAATAACCTTTCCAAATGCAGTGAGCAGTGACATCAACCAGTGCTGTGCTCAGGCCATCACTACGTCACCCTGCTGAGTGCTGGGTGCCTGCACAGGATAATAAACACCAAATGCTCCGTGCCCTGGTTTCTTTAATCACTGCAGCACTGTTTTAGGGGAAAAAACTCCTGGTAAGGCATTGACTGTACCTGCTGAGTGACACGAGGGCAGGCCAGGCTAACTCAGAAAGACTTGTAAAACGCGGAGTATTTGCTACCCAAGACAGACCAGAGCAGGCTCTTTACAGGCAGCCGTTCTGTGATTTTATGATGGTCTTCCTGGCACCCAGCATTCCCACACACATGGCTAACAAGGGACAGGGAACACACAAGCCCCTTTGATCTGTGGACTAATGTGCCACAGCAGAATTGTCTTTATACTTCCAATTATGATCATAAACCTGAAGATCACCTTATCCAGTGCAGGTAGAAGCCACATTACTTAGCACAATCGAAGCTTAGCACAAACTAAAAGCCTAAGACAGACACTTGAAACCAATGCTTAGATGCACCAAGACATGGCAGCTCTTCCCGATGCCTGTATGTTCACCCAGACACCTTCTGCAGGACAGGGGTTCAGCCCACCAGCGAGAGCCAGCCGTCAGCTTAGGAATGTTTATTTAGTTTAGGTACACAATATTTGTATACAATAGCAAAACCTGGTTTAGTCTGTCAAGACGACGATACCTGGATACGAAGCGAGGCCATGGAGAGCGCGTGGCAGCGCCTGTGCCTCAGCCACCCATCTCAGGTGGAGTTAAACTACTCAACGTAACAACGGAACCAAGCGCAGCAGTCGAGACTGAGCAGTCACGTAAAAACAACTGGTCCCTCCCTGCCTACCAAGCGAGTGGAGAGGGATGGGCTCTCCCTCCTGCTACCACAAAAAAAATCTTTTGCTACCGCTGCAAATCAGCACCGGAATCGATCTGAGAAGTTGGGAGACTTCGGCATAGTCAGTGGCTGATCGCTGGGCTTCACTTCTACGCTGCGGTATTTGCGTATTGGGTTTGCCTTGTGAACCTGGTAAAAAAAAAAAAAAACCAGAATAAGAATCAAGGACAAAGTGAAGCAAATGGCTGCAGTTATGATGCAGTTGAAACCTGGAGGTGAGCCATGGGTAGGATGATGGCAGGCGCCTGTCTACAGGACTGCCACGCTGCCTGGGGCACAGGAGCGAGCTCCAGGAACATGCACAGCATGCACTGGGCTGGTGGGTTTCACATTCTGCTCCAGTGACAACGTGCGAACAGCTCCAAAAACCAGCCACTCCAGCAGAGCGGCCTGCTTCTGGTTTGTTTTTTTTTAAAACCAGTTGTACAGTCAGTGAGGACTCAGTTTGCAACAGGGAACCTTGAAAACAGTTTGAAGGCAGCTCAGCATCGACGTCAGCTCATTTAGCACACTCACGCCTCCCTTGGGGTTACTTGATGCCCCTGTTCAGCAATAGCTCACTTACCAGTTCTTGCCTTAGCTTAGCAACTTCTTCCTTCTCACGCTCCTCCTGCCGCTGCCTGACCTCCTCTTGATGCCTCTCCCTTATGGCTTCTCTATCTGCCAATCGTTTTTCAAATTCTTGCCGCTCTTTCGCCCTTTTTTCTGTTGCCAGCTCGAAGCTTTCAGGAACTACAGAACCAGAAAGGCTCTCTAAGTTTAGAAATAGAGGAGATAACATTGGTGCAAAGGCAGTCAGGTAAAGCAGAGCAGCACTAGTGTCAGAGGAAGTCTCCCTCGGGAGCGCTTCCCCATCTTGGGGTGGTTAGTAGATACCTCCAGGCTTCAGGGAAAGAGAACATCTTATGCCTGAGCACGCGTGGAGTTAACGCAGACGTTACCCCGGCCCAAGGGTTCTCACAGGAGGGAGCAAGCACACAGTTGTTAGTACAGACGAGGTTTTGGCCAGTTCTACACACTACGAGGCTTAGGCTGCCCTGAGCCGGAGATGCCTTCACCTCGTTAGAAGGGGAGGACAGACTGACAGCGGCTGCAGAGCTGCCAGCTCTCTCTGCCGGGAGCTGCCTGCATGCTCCTCACCCCCAGCCCCAGCTCAGACCCATCAATCATCTGCCAGTTGTAGCATAGCTGTTAAATACAGCTGCCGTGGCAGGGGGCAGCGGCAAGGAAACACTCCCGCCCCCCCTCGGGACACAAGCTGTTAAAAATTAGTTCATTAAGTGCAGGGCACTACTGGCTGTACTGCGAAAGAAGAGGCAACAGCCAGCCTAAACAGTTTAACGGAGTTAGCAGCCAAGCCCACGCAGCCGGTGCACATAACTCCACCTGATAACAGCTTATTTTCCTTTTTGGGCACAAAAGGCTCCTGGTACACCACCGTGTTGGGACGTGCTTTAAAACACGCCACCTCCTTCTGCCTTTTCAGGTCTTCTTTAAGCTGCAAGAGAAGAACCCGTCAAGTGCCACATAACACA
Organism: Bucorvus abyssinicus; assembly: GCA_009769605.1. Taxonomy (NCBI): domain Eukaryota; kingdom Metazoa; phylum Chordata; class Aves; order Bucerotiformes; family Bucorvidae; genus Bucorvus; species Bucorvus abyssinicus. Next base: position 1,071,222 of record CM020047.1, read on the forward strand.
AAAAGACCATCTCCCCCCGCCCAGACCTGGGTGCTCCCCGCGCTGGAAAGCCGGGTGACTGTGATCAAATCATTCACAAAAAACTACATTAAAAAACTATAAAAAGTTGTGTCAGTTGACTGTCAGTTACTATTGCCAAAAATGACCTGAAGGACATTTTGGGTGTCCCCTGCAGACTGCACAGGAGCAAAGCAGTACATCGTTTATGTTGCTAAACCCCTGAGCTCAGAGATGGTCGAGGGGGTCCAGCTGCACATCGCTGCTGCTTCGAAAACACCCCAGAGCTGCTCGTGCAGTTGTGGCAAATCCCACCACTTCCCATACAGGGAGAAGAACCACCCCAACCCACCAATCCTTAACTGGAGCACAAGTCTCATGCCAAGGGCAGGATAATTCTCTGCTCAAACTAAGCCAACTTGAGCAGGACGAAGTTGATCACAGCTCCACCAGCTGCTTTTCGCCTGGTCATACTGGTTTTCCTTTTCATCCTACCTGCTGCTTCCAGTTCTGCAGCTTGGCAGCTCCCCGTTCATCGATCTGCAGGTTGAACGGCTCAGGTTGAGTTGGGTTTTTGACCTTCTTTTCTGGCAGCTTCACTTGGTCAAAGTAAGGTAGAGGCAGTGCTTTGAACTTCGGCACCTAGGAGAAACAGCATGAAATATTTCTTGCCCTCTGCTCAAGGACATGAAGCTCTGAAATTTTAACAGCCCACAGCAAGAGGCAAGTCCTGCCTCTCCCTTTGGAGGGGTGGGATCCAAGACAAGTTTTAGCTCTTACCTCTTCCTTCTGCAATTCTTCTATTTTCTTCTCTTTTTGTATTTGCCGCTCTTTGTCACGAGCATCGAAAGAGAAGGGGCAGACTTCCACATGCCTCTGCTCCGGCATTTTGGGTTTGAAAGGCACTCCATAATGTGGCATAGGGTTAGCTTTGATCACAGGGGCCACTTCTTTTTCCTGCAGGGACACTCGTGTTAGGATCTGACACAGCACCAGACTTCTGAATTTAGTGCAAAGGCTACAGCAAATGAAGCTAGGAACACCAGAGCTCCTTCAGTGAGGGTCACGACAGCATCAAGCCAACACTCTGGACACTGCAAACATCAGCAACCCAAAAAGTACCAATTTAGGGGCATCCTGAACCACAGGCAAGTGCTTCCTCTTTCCAAACCACTATCAGCCCTAGTACTCATCCAAATTAGACTGCAATCCTTTACTGTACTCTTCACAAGAGGGAAAGGAGGAAGGACATAATGGATCCTGCATCCTGCTCCCCACCTCTGGAGATCCAGAGGGTCTGCCAGGAGGAGAAAGGGCCTGTGCAAGATCTGCTATTTTCAGTAACAGACCAGGGAAGGGCAACATCCATTAGAAATCTGAGCAGTTTACTCTCCTCATTCATAGCAGCAACACCTCAGGAACCCTCATCGGTGCCCTCGGGTTTAAATTATTTCATTTTGTGTAGAATTTGCTTTGCATGATGATGAGTAGCATCAGATGAGTAGCAGCAACTGGACCATCAGAAGGGAATGGCCCAGAGGGAGATGACCAGTGGAGGAACTGCCTTCTGGGAGGGAAGGGGTGACCTAGAGCAGAGCATTACCCACCATGGGCTGGAGCACCAGGCTCGACAGCCCACCCACAGCAGTTACCTTTTCTTCATCTCTGCCAGGCATCCGGGTCCTGCTTTTCAAAGTGAAGGCTGGAGACTTGGGGACCGTCACAGGAAGCACTTTCTTCTCTGGAACACCCTGTTCAGGAGAGGCAGCGAGGAGTTACCCAAGCCTCAGGGCCAAGAAAACACGCTACAGAGGCACAAGCCACCATGGCCCAGCACATACTCACAGCAGCTCTTACCCAAGGGCAGACAGTGTTTACTAGACATTGCCCAGTGCAACACAGCTATGGGCATCGTGAAGCTGATTGCCACCTCGGTCCTAATTCCCACCTCTGGGATTACAAAACCTCTTACCACAACATCCTCCAGGATTTTTGTTGGGCATGGTCTGGAATGGAATTCGAAATGCTCTTCCTCCTGCTGCTTCTTACTCTCGCGTTCCTGGATCCTTTTTTCTATTTCCAGCTCGAAGCCAATGGGCTGTGTGAGCTCCTTCACAGGAGGTTTCTTGGGCAGGAGCGGTCCACCCTCAAAGATTTTGTGATCGAGTTCTCGTGCTTTGAACTTGTACCTACACAGGAAAGATGGAGACAGTCACCAACATACTGTACACGGCACAACACATCTTCTAGCAAAGGGCTGCTCACAGCACAGAGGAGCAATAGTCTGATACAGAACACACACGTTACATCTAGTCAGTGACTCCTCCTTTGCTTTTGGAGCAGTGAGACATTAAGGCAAACCTTGTGAATTGTTTGCTTGGAAATCCAGAACTTTGACTGCAGGGGAGATGATGTGTTCACGGGCTGTACTGGGTTTGCTTTAATCATAAGCTGTGCTCAACCCACCATTAGCTCTAAGAGCGCTTTCCTCAACCCAAATTGGCTAATTTTCACATCCCTACAGTCAGAGCCTTAGGTCATGCTCAAGCTAGAAGAATCTCAATGGTTTCATGCTACCTGCTCCTTTATGCAAAAAAAGGGTGTTCACAAGAAGCGGTATTTTGGCATCTGGAAGGTGTTTGCAGCATGGTGCGATTCTCTCTTGAGGGACTAGGGTAAACCTCTACTTACTGCTCAACTTTCTCCATCTCCTCTGCTTCTAACTCCGCTGTTGATTTGCAGGTGGTGGGTCTGAAGCGCTGCTTTGTTAGCAGCACCGGCGTTTTGGGGTTTGTGAGCCGAGCCTTCGCCAGCTTTCGGGCAACCAGGCCTATAAATCCAAGGCACAGTGACCAGCAGTTAATGGCCAGGCCTGCAGCGGCCACAGGCTGTTTGCTTGATAGTCAAAGCATCATTCCTGCTCCACCACCATCTCTGTGGATGGCCTGGCCTGTCCTCACCTTCCTCAGACTTTCTGCTCCTCAGATGGTAACGAGACGGTGTGCGTTTTTGGAACGCCTCCACCTGCTCAGCAAGGGACACGTATTCTGATGTGGTTTCTTCGAGTTTCCTTTTGTTTCCCTGGGACAGATTGAAGGGTTTGGGGACAGTGGGTCCCTTCGGCATTCGAACCTGGAAACAAAAACCACCACAGTCATTATGGCTGTTCAATGCAGGATGCTTTGACGGAGTTGCCTTCCTCTGCTGATTCACAGCATCGATCCCTTCCTCCCATTGAGGGGAGATAACAGTCAAAGCAGAAAGAAGGTGCTGTCAGGAACAAGCCAGCTGAGTCCTGGCAGCACTCTGGCTCTTACCGGAGAGGGAGGATGTTTCCTCAGCACCGCTGCAAAATCCAGCTCCTTGTACTCGTTCCCAGGCTGGCTTTCCCCTTGTTGTTTAATTCTATTCTCTGTGCAGAAGTGGAAGTCAATTGGCTTTGTTACTTGACCAACAGCTCTCTTCACGGGTTGTCCTGAGGAAAAAAAAGAGTGTGTAAGGTCTGGAAGCCTTTTGGGGAGAGGATTTGAGAAGAAAAAAAAAAGGTATGTACTTGCTAATACCTTGATCAGTTTTTGGAGACCTCATCTACACTCTTTCAAAACATGACAAAACCGAAGCAAACCTGTTTCCAAGCAGTTTAGGGGCTGACCTACATTAAAAGCCACCTAATTCTACTGCTCATGACAAGATCTGGAATGTTTGTTTCTAGAGGTACTTTTGCAGCACCCTCCAGCAGAGCCCACCTGCCCCAGCAATAGCTGCTTTCAGAGACTCCTCGTTCTTCTTCCGCAGCTCCATAACCTCCCGCTGCAACTGCTGCATCTTTTCCAGCTCCTGCTCCTCCGTGCTCTTCAGCTTGCCAGGAAGGTTGGTCCTCCTGCAGAAGCACATTAAAGACAGAGATACACCTTCCTGCTTCACTGGTTATCAGCAGGATAACCTCACTGCAGAAGCATCACTCATTATAAAAGTATATTCTTTAGAATAGCTCTGTTTGGGTTTTATTTGCTTGAGAAAGCATGCAGCTCACTGCTGGCCCACCCACCCACCTGTTCACTATGCCCACACTTCATCCATTAGTAAGAACAACTTTTTTCCCCTCAAATTAAAATCAAAAGCTTAGCTTCACACAGGATCAGCTGGTGAAGCACATTTCATCTTAATGTTGTTGTCCTGATCCGGTGTTTACTAAATGTGATACCATCACATGCTAAATTGGAGCTGAAAACACTCCAGCCAGGGCTGTCACCTAAATCAACTGTGATTAGCACGGACCAGTCACAAGAAAGCCACGTACTTCAGCATTGTTGGCGTGGAGGGAACAGTCAGCTTGCTCTTCCCTCTGGCTGGAGAGAGCTCAGGGTTCTGCAGGGGCTCTCTCTTCACAGCCTCTTCAGCCAGCTTCTCTCTGCTGCTAGAACTAAGGTCACAAGGTGTTAGGGCAAACCACCCCAGTTAACAGTGCTCTAAATGACAGGTCACCACTGTGCACAACAACCCCACACCGGGTGAGTTCTAAGGGTGGCTGGACTGCCCTTACCTCACCATGGGCCCCGGCAGGGACCGTCTGGCTCTCCCTGGGACTCTAAGGCTGCAGGAGGGAAGATGAGTTACTCAGCTTTGGGAAGTCAGGCTTCTCCTGAGGAAGCAGGCGGGCTGTGGTTATGGGGTGCAGAGCACCTCCCACTGCCTGACCTCCAGCTTATCCCCACACAGTGTCTTAGTGGTTAAGCTAAATTGAGAAATATTTTAGCTGCGCCTCTTTCATAGCTTATGACCGACTGCCCAGTGATTCTGACGGACAGTTAAGGCTAATTTAAAGCTAGCTGACAGACACCAAGTGTTGAGTCAGAAGCTTTAGAAACCCAAGCTTGTTTCATTCACACCTCTGCCTCCAAACAGAGCGTTTCCTTCGGGTCTTGCAGCCATTCTTATTGCTTATGAAACCACCACCGGGAATCAGGTTTCGGTCACCTCCCCCAACCTCCCTGAGAGAGCCCGCTGGGCCATGTGGAAATTCTTTCCAAAGAAGCAGTTGCATCCCCCTTCCCAGCCCCAAACAGAAGGGCTTGGAGGACCTACATCCTCATTTTTTTGGAGGGTGGAACCTCTTCCTTATTAACCAGAGCATTAGCGCTTCTCTCGGCTTTGATCCTGGCTGGCTGTTTGCGCTGCTGGGTTTTCCTCTGCATTGTGGCCTGTCTTCTGCCCACCCTAGAGCAGAACAGAGAGGAGAGGTCAGCTTTCCCACAGGGCTGAGGAGACACACGAGCCGTGTGACACTTCTACATCATCACTTAACTCCAACATGCTCCCAGCACAAATTGTGCGTTTAACAAAAATGCAGCGTGAATTATTTCAGTTTAGCAATCCATAACATGAAGGTTCTTTGGAATACATGAGCGTGCAGAGCCCTTTGCGTTCATACCAAGAATGAGTGCTGCCCAGCTCAGGCAGATGTAAACAAAGAAACCTTATAAGCCCCTTCAGATATCCTCACATGCCAGAAGATCCTGCGGCTACTGCGTCTCATTTGACAAGTATGTGAGACACTGCATTACATTTCCACCCCTAGAGATGGTCCCTCCAGCTGAGCAAGCAGATCAGCTGTCCCCACACACGAGAGAACTTCAGACCCACTGGATGACCCGAGAACAGCCAGAACTGCAGATCCTGAGAGCAAGGACCTGCTTAGTTACACCGTCATCAATCTTCAGGCGAGCTGAACACAAGTATTTCACCTTTGAGAGGCCTCTGCAGGAGCGGCAGCCCTCCAACTCGACAGGGACCCCACGATGTTCTGAGGGACCTCCCTGTGCTGCTCACATTCGGCCTGGTTGCTGTCTCCATCATGGCTTTCACCTGAGAGCAGTGACAAACATCAGCTCATACCCACAAACGTGCAGCAGAGTGCTGAAGTGAGACCTTGCTAGACAACAGGTGTCCCACAAAAGCCAGACTGAGGCCTTTTTACTTGGCCAGTGGAAAGCAGGTAAGACTTATCCTCCCCCCCACACCAAGCAGCTTACTGATCATTATTTCTTGCGATGAGACGGAAGACAGAATAATATCAGGCTTTGAAAAAGCAGGGCTGTTCTGCAAGACCTCTGCCAGATTTTCTGCAGGAGGGACATTCTCCAGATTGGCCTTTTGGTCTGTGAGCAAAGAGAGACTTCACTATACACACAACATTGGGAATTTTTAACACCTCAGAATACATTAACAAAGTCATCTGTCACATTACAGATTACAACCAAAGTTTAAATACAAAACCAAAACACCCTCGAGCACAATGAATGATGCCGATAACAACACAACTAACTCACTGGCACAGCCCAAACAGTGGCTCAGGCCAAGCCCTTGCCCCAAGAGGAAGCCCAGCAAGGAGCTGGCAGCAGCTCACCGAACCAGGAGTCTGCGTTGTGCGCGTCGTCATCGCTCAGCGTCGCAAAGTTGATGCAAGGGTTTGGGACGTCAAAGGAATAGCGAGATTCTGGGCGAGACATCTTCACCCTGCCGCCGTCTCCGCAAGTCCTCCGCCTGTACCACTGCAGTCCTTCAGACAACAATCATTGGTGACCCGTTAGACCAAACCATTGTCCCCCTCTGGTTCCCAGAGACAGGCGCTGGGACAGCCCTTGGGACACGTTCCCGTCTCTTCGCTTACCGCCTTTGGCCAACACCTCATCTCACAAACAACGCGGGTTTTTATTCGACCGACTGGCAAAGCTAAGGAGGTTTTACCACTGTTGACACTTGCAAGTTCAAAACTACCAAAAAGATGGAGTTCTGAGGGTTTTCCTTGTACCTGTAGATGCTAGGACAGTCTTTCTCTTAAAAAATACAAAGCTTTTCTAGAGAGCGGCTGCTTTGCCTTTCCTCCCTCTCCACGCACAAAGACGAGCTTTTACCCTTACCAGGGCATGGATTTACAGAGCAGGAGCCTGATGTGGTTGACCCCAGAGCACTGCAAAGCACAGCCTTTCTCCCTCCCGAAGGACTACAAACATGAACTGATGACACAAACGTGCTCTTCAATAGGGCAAACTGATTTTCAAAGCAGGAAGAGACCTCGGTGGAGTATTCCTACAAGGCAAAAGACAGGGAGAAGGGCAGCATGGAGCCCTTGCCACATTCCCCAGCACCACCCCAGGCTGGCTGGGCTATAAACAACCCAAGCGCTGCAACCATGTCACGAACAGTCCCTGCAGTTAATTAGTGGAGCACTGACAGCAGGAGGAGGCCCCGTGTCAACAGGTGATCTGAAACTCAATGGAACAGGAATGGAGCCAGTGACAAGGTTATAAACCTTGAAATCATAACAAAAGCCTTTTGCAAAGGTGCTTTCAGGATGCCTCGTGCAGCTGCAGGGCAAAGCCCACAAGGATGTGTTACAACACGCTCCCCAAGGAAGCCACCTGAACTTTGCTTTCATGAGCCCAACCAACTCTAAAGCTGCGTGTTCGGAATCCACCGAGACTCAGACATGAACCGTCTGTCTGGGCAGACCACACGTAGCTCAACTCAGGCGGGATGGGCCATGAAGGAGAAAGTGCTCAAGGAAATCAAAGCAGCGCTGAGGAGGTACCACTGCTGCTCACAACCACCAGCCCTCCCCAAAGATGGCTGCACCGAGCAGCCTGTAACTCCCCTGCTCAGAATTGTGATAGTTACAGGGAAAAATCTCAGTAGAGAAGCATCAGGGAGGTGACTGTGAAGATGGCAGGGCAGGACCCAAAGAAGGCAAACAGCAGAGCTGGAGCCAAAACCAACTGTAACCGAGCTGGAGGCACGGCTGGCATCGCATGCTTTCCTACTCTCTTCATCAAGGTAGAGTTTCTGTCAACACCATCCACTTTTTTAAAAATCAAATGCGTCATCCGCATTCTCCCCCCTCTCTGGAGCTCCGGGCATCGTGTTTCATAGCTCCTTCTGACCACTGCTGCCCGTCCCAGCTCTCTACTCCGCAAAGTCCACGTTCTTTCATGGTGTCAGCACCCTCATCATGGCCCTCTCCACTGATGCCCTGCTCTCTCCCTCACCCAGAGAGAAGTGAATAGTCATGGAAAGGAGTGCATCAATGCCACATTTTCACACACCAAGTTACTTGAAGGAGCTGGTGGGGAGGTAAAAGTTTTCACAACTGAACTCCAGAGGGTCTGTTCGCGCCAGATGAACTCGTGGCATCTGCTTTTAAAATCCCTTCGTGTCCTCTGAGCCCTGCACAGAACAGGATTGACTGTGAAGCAGCAGTTCGCTGACTGGCATCTCGCTCCTCTGTGGGTGGACTGAGCTCCCTCCCGTCAGTCAGGGGCGACTCCGTGGTTTACTGCTCCGATATGCCCCCTGCAACGCCTCTGCAATCGAAGTGGGCACAGCCAAGCTCACAGCCCACTGCCCGTTCCCTTGAGGCACCTTAAAACAACCCATCGTGATTTTCATGGCAAAACCATCATTATCTCAATCTTTTCTTAAAAGACAGGAGACAAAAGTCTTTCTTTGCCCCCAGAAGTGAGGTGCAGACATTTCTCCCCATTAATAGGGACAGTACCTAATTAGCGGCACCATGTGCGTTTACCAGACCGTGCTTATGGGCAGGCTGCAATCCCACACAACCGCAACGCGGGTGTGAGGTGGAACCCCACTGCCCCCACAGCCATCACCTCCTGTGCCGAGGCCGGGAGCCAGGGGAACCTCACCTCTGTTCCCAGGAGCTGCTGGGGCAAGGGAGGAGGAGAAGCCGCTCCTCTGGCTTTTAGAGCAGCCCGAACTCCTTCAATAAAAGCAACTGTCTAACCAAAACCTTCGTTCTTTCTTGGTCCACTCCCCTCATAAGCTAACAGTGCTTCATGTGGCTGCAGCCCCAGATGGATTCTGCTCAGAGCCTTTGGGCCATGTCTGCAGAGAGAGCGGACACAGGCTCCTCCGCACATCAGGTTTCGTTTGATTAACTACGCTTTGGCACGTTCCAGAAGAGTGCCTTGGCCTGGCTGAGATCAGTTAGCTTTGAAAAAGGATTAAGCTAAATTGGAACAAGCATTCCTATCCCAGAATAAGCCTGATCCAACAGCAAGCGCAATAATAACTTCAGAATAACTTCACACCTCATTCTAATCCAAATTAGTTTTAAAATGCCAACCCGATCCCGTCACAAATGTGCTCAGCACCTTTTTCTCAATGTAGTTGTTCATTTCTTGCCAGAAACATTTAGGCTGGACAAGGCTGGAGGAAAGAAACTCCAACAAGACCCACACAGCACCAGCTCAGCTGCAAGACAGGAAACTGGGCACCAGGCATGTTGGGAGGAAGCGCTTCACCATCACGACTTAACCCAAAGCCTCTTGTTTTAAGAGCAGGGAACTGAGGATCATCAGGAAATACAGCAACAGCACCCACCACCTGGGACAGGGACCCTCCCGGCCATAGGAGCCGTCCTCAGAGAGAGGAAACAGCATTCCACAATGAGAACAGAGGTCAGGAGGAGAGAGAATGAGGGGTTTGGGGGAGCAGCGAGGGACAGACTGGAAGAGAAGAGCTGCTCTTTCTTGCCCTCATGCAATATAATTAAATAAGCCCCTGGTGAACTGGTGACACCACCTTATCACCACACACCCTGGAGCTTTGTAAGCTGAGGTGTTACTTCACATCCTAACAGGACCAGAAAGTGGAAAAAAATAGTAGCAGAGACACAAAACGGATATTCCAAGTTACACCAGCAGATAAATCTGCAGCCAGTTGATCCCTGCACCTCAAAAGCCAAGATGGGCCACAAGGACTAAGGGTCAGGAGCTTCCCAGAGGCTGAGGAAGCTGCACAGCAACGTGCTGCAGCAATTCCAATGCCTTCTGCTGGGCATCCCACATCAGCCACCCCCAAACACAGGACCAGGCAACTTCACTCATTCAGCCTGGCAGCTTCTGTATTCTCCTACAAGCCAAAGCTTTTATAGGGACAATAATCCAAAGATCCCAAATGCTTTTCAGGGGTTAATATGTAAATTTGACCAGTACAAAGGGCTGGAAACCACCTCTCTATAGGTGGAGTGGAGCTGTCCCACCACTCCGCAGGCTGCCAGCCACTACCAGCAGCCACAAGCCACCCTCGCTTTTCCCTGCGCAGGGCTCAGCTCTAACGAATTCTGGATTCACAACTGCTTCTTCCTCACTCAGTGCTCAAACGTGCTTTTCCACAGCACAGAATCGACACGGAACTCGCCGCCCCGGGTACAGAACAGAGGCAGCGCTGCTGTTCCACCCTGTAATACTCGAATTGGGAGAAAAAACCTTTAACTCTGCACAGGGGAGAGCTGAGCGCCTGGAGAGCTCCACAGACCACCCCGACCCCCCAGCACAGGGAGGTGCTGGAGCAGCCGCTTCTCTGCGGCACACCCCTCGCTCTGCCATGGGCCCAGACCCACCTCCCTCCCGAAATGAGCCACCCTGACACCGTCAACGAGAGGCCACAAATTTCAGAAGACATGAGAATGGGACATCCCAAGAACGGCTGTTCAAGGGAAAGTGAATTATTTTTAGCCAGTACAACCTTCACACATGGTTAGATTGAGGCTCCTCTGGTTTAAAAAAAGCGCTCTATAAAAATAACTGACTGACACCTTTTCTGCTCTTACTCCAGGGTTTGCTTCCCTCGTTTCCTAGAAGGGGGTTCGCTTCGCGGATTCACGCCCCAGCGCTCAGCTTTACTGCCGAGGCAGCCGCCCCATCCCAAGGCTAACGGCAGCACCGGACCCCGGCCGAAGGGAGGGGCTTCCCCCGCCGCCGGCCTCCCGCTGCCCGGCGTTCGGAGCTCCCCGCCGCCGGCTGGCGCCAAGCTCCGGCTCCTTCAACCCCGCGGCCGCGAAGGGCTTACAATCACCCCTCGGAGACCGCGGCCCGCACCGCGGGTGCGACCGTGCCGTCCAGTCACCGTGTCAGGCCCCGGACGCGGGCGAAGCGCCCGGAGCCGCACCCTCCGGCCTCACGGTGCTGCAAGGGGCCGCGTTACCGATAACCTGGCCTCGGGTAGGCCCACGTCACCCACAGCCCGGGAGACCCGACCGGATTGAAGGGTTGGGCTGCGGCCCAGGCCGCCGCTACCGGACGACGTCTACCGGGGAAGAGGGGAAGGTGAGGTGAAACCGAGACCCCCCGCAGCAAGGCGGACCACCCAGCAGCCTCCGTCCGCTCCACTCACCTCAGCGCCACAGCCGCCCCGCGCGGCACCTCTACCCGCCGCCGTTAACGGATTTCAAACAGGGCTCGTCGGTCCGAACCAACCAATCAACGCCTAGGACACACCTTCTGTGCGTGGCGATTGGGCGGGCCGCCAGGGACGTCAAAGGACCCGGATGAGCAAACACCACCCTGCGCAGTGTAGGGCTGCCCGCAAAGGCTGACGGGAAATGTAGTACCTGAGCGCAGCACACCGCAGCCGGAGGGCGATGGACAACCCACAATTCCCAAGCCGACCAATCAGACGAGGCGACGCTTTAAGTGACGTTGGGATCTGCCTATCAGCTGCCGGTAGGCGGGTCGCCGGAGCAAAGCGGGGCGGAGCGGCCCGAGTCCGGTCCCAGCAGCCCGGGCAGGAGTCCACCGGACCCGGGTCCTGGTACCACGGCTGTGCTTTACGTGGTCGCTAGAGCGTCAAGCTTGAGGTTTTGAGTCAGCACGTAGTAGGCCTTTGACCTTCTCCTGCCACGGGTGTCCTCTAACCAAGCACGGGTGTCTGCACTCCCTGGACAGATCACACGTTAAGCTGGAGCTGCTGTGAGGGGTCAGGCCCTACCGTGGCAGCGGGCTCTACCGCACGCGCGTGGCGTGGCACGGGCGGAGGCCGGAGCTGTCGGAGTACCGGGTCTGCCCCAGCCTGGGCTGCCCAACGGGTTTGGCGGCGCCTCCGAGGTCTCGGCGCTGTCGACAGGGGGCCCTCGAGCTCTGCCCTCCGCCCTGCGGCTCCGCGCAGGCGCCTTTCCCTCCCGCTCCGGCTAACCGACGCTCCCGTCCCGCGCATGCGCGCCGCTCCCCGCCCAGCCTCGCGGCGCCCTGCGCACGCGCACCGCCCCCTCCTGCCCCCTCCCACCCCACAGCACCCCCCCGGCGCGGCCCAGCAGCGCGGCGGCCGCTTGACGGGCGATGCGGAAGGAGGCCGGGATCTGCTGAACGGGCCGAGGCCCGGCGGGGCTCCCGGCCACTCCCGGCGTCGCTGCCAGCCGGGCCCGCGGGGCAGGGGCGCGAAGGACCCAGACCCTCTATCATCTGCTAAGGTGAGGGGCGGAGTGGGGCAGGCCGTGAGCGACGCGCGGCTTAGCCAATGGAAGAGCACGATTTCGAGCCCCGCCCCCTCGGGGCTCTCCTGGCGGCGATTGGCTGACGAGTGAGGGGCGGGCGGCGTGGCGGCCCTCGTGCGCGGGCCCCGTGCTCGCCGCCCCGCCCCACCCCGGTACGGTGGTCGTGAGGGGCGGTACAGTGCCCGAGGGACAGGCCGCCCCCTGCGGCCCGCCCTCCCTCCCTCACTCCTGCGGCCCGGCGTGCCACCTGCCTGGCCCCGGCGCCTCGCTAACCGCACCGAGCGACCGGCATCGCTCCCGTAAGAACGTAGGACCGGGCGGCGGCAGCCCCCGGGTGAGGCCGTGCCCTGCGAGCCGGTTTTCAGCCTTTTTATCCCCTCGGTTCTGCTTCGCCGGCGGAGAGCGAGGGGCTCCGGGAGGGCGGGGGCTGTGCACGGCAGCGCGGCTGGCCGACCCAACCGCCGAGGCGCGGGACGAGGCTGCGCCGCGGTTACCGTCAAACCGAGGCTGCCGTAACCCTTGGGCAACGCTGCCTGCCCGCTTCCGCCGTTGGGCAACGGCTGGCGGAGGTGGGCGGGGGGGGAGCCGGGCCCTTTAACGGGCGGGGCGGGGGCGGGGCTGCCTCCGCCTCCGCGGCGCTCCGGGACTGGCGGAGTGCGGCCGGCCCGGCCCGCAGCTCCAGCAGAGCGAGAGCCGCCTCCTCCCCGGCCCGCCCCGGCCCGCAGCCGGCCTGCCAGGCGGTGCCTGCACCCGGTGAGACCCTGGGGCTGGCGGTGGCTCGGTGCGAGCCCGGGGTGGGGGGTCCCCTGGGGTTCGAGGTTGGATTCCCCAGAGCGGGGGAGGTTGCAGTCGGTTCTCCTTGCGGCTGCAGCCGAGTGGCCCTGAGCCTGGCATAAAGCTGCGGGATGATCTCAGTCTTAACGATAAGCTCTCGGTGTTAATGGCACGGGCGCGTCTGAAAGCTGTGGCATTAACCATTTCTTTGCCTCTCTTCTCCTCTGCTGTTTGTCCGTGCAAAGGTCAGATGTTCCGATCGGTCCTGAAGAAGAGCGGAGTCGGGACCTGCTGATCTGCTTGTGCTCTGGACCATGGACTCATTGGGGGTGTCCCAGGTGTGAAAATGTCCAGCAGTAACCGGGAGTTAGTGATTGACTTTGTTTCCTACAAGCTCTCGCAGAAGGGGTACAGCTGGAGTCAGCTGGAGGAGGAGGATGAGAACAGGACTGACTTTGCAGCGGATGAGGTTGAGCTGGATGGTGTCCTCAACGGGAGCCCCTCCTGGCACCCGCCCGCCAGCCACGTAGTGAACGGAGCCACCGTGCACCGGAGCAGCCTCGAAGCCCGTGAGATCGTCCAAGCAGCCGATGTGAGGCAGGCGCTGAGAGAGGCGGGGGATGAGTTTGAGCTGAGGTACCGGCGGGCGTTCAGCGACCTCACCTCCCAGCTCCACATCACCCTGGGCACGGCGTATCAGAGCTTTGAGCAGGTAGTGAACGAACTCTTCCGTGACGGGGTGAACTGGGGTCGCATCGTGGCTTTCTTCTCCTTCGGAGGAGCCTTGTGTGTGGAGAGCGTTGACAAGGAGATGCGGGTACTGGTGGGACGCATTGTCTCTTGGATGACCACGTACTTGACCGACCACCTAGACCCCTGGATCCAGGAGAATGGCGGATGGGTAAGAACCCCGCTCCCGGTGGGGATGGCTGCCCGCGTCCTCCCTCGCTCCGGGCTGGCAGCGGTGCCGGGCAAACTGCTTAGGCTAGTGTCTGTCCCAGACCCTGCAGGGACATCAAGGGGTGTGTGGCCTTTTTCTCTGTGCTCTTAGTGCTCTGCACAAAAGGGTCAGTCCACCACGATGACACAGTTTATGCTCAGACGTGTCCCTTCTCCATCCGCGTTTCTTCTCCTTCTCCATGGATGTTACATAAAAGACCTGTTTTCCAAGAGCCTTTGGAAATCTAGTGTCATCCAAGCTTGTTCTTCCAGTGGCAGCCCTTGCTCTGGGGCATGTTCCTGGTGTCCTTTAACAGCAGGGAGTGGAGCTTCCTCCTCCCGAGCGCGGCTGGCCTGCGGTCTGCCTGGGGAGCAGCTACTTCTTCATTCTGGAGGCTTTTCCTTCTGCTGTGCGAATCCCCCAGCAGATCCGGGCGGGTGGGTAGGTGGGCTGCTGGTGCGGCGGGAACAACCTCTGTGCTAACTCTGCAGCTGCTCCTCGCTTGGCAGGGCCCAGTGCTCCCAGCTGCCCCAGCAGCAGACCCTGGGAGCTCTGGGTGGTGAGGTATTATCATGAATAAGCATTTCTTCAGGAAGCATTCCTGAAATGCCGGGTCCGGCCGTGCTGGGGACTGCCAGCAGCAGCGGATGACCTACAGATGTTCTGTTTTCTTTCTGCTTCTGCATCTTGGTGATCCCCAGCTGGGGTAACCTTTACTGGTGCTCACTGGGAAGAGTTCACGCTGTCGGTTACATCTAAACGGTGGGGAACTGCCCCCTTGGCCAGCAAAGGCCTCTCAGCCCTCATCTCCCCATCCATCAGCAGCCCCTTTGGGGCAGGGACCTTCGAGCCCAGCCCTGCACACCCCTGATGAGGAGAGACACAGGAGCCCCACGGAGCTCCCCAGCCCCAGCAGCGGGGACCCCGTAGGAGGTGCACCCAGGGAGAGGGAGCCAGTTCACCCACGGAGCAGGAATTCCAGGAATGCGGCTGCCCTGGGGCATGCCTGGGTGGGGCTCCTTGGCCCGGGGAGGTTTTGCTGAACAGCTCTGGACCTGCTGGCCATTTCACCGGGCTGGGCTCTCCGTGGCCCATTAGCTCTCTCATCCTGCAGATAACCCCGGCCAAACGCTGAGTTCCTTCCCCCTCCCTCTGGCTTTGGCTTTTAAAGCCACAGATTAGTCTTGGAATTGAGTGATCAAATTGAGGTTTCCAAGCCCGGGTGGCTGTTGCTGTTAGTGACGGATCGGGCTGTATCCTGGAGACCCAGGCGATAATGCGAGCTGATTTTTTGTAAATGAACTCTCCGGGGGATTTAGATTAAATCACTGGTGGAAAATCACTGGTCCCTGCTTGCGGGGAATGAAATACCTCCTCCCTCTGCTCCCCACCCCCAGCCAGCACGATTCAGACTCTTCAATTTTTTTGTGTCTGTCTCTAAATTAATTGTTTGGAGCAAATATTTGTTCAACAGATTGCGGAAGGGTCAGGACTCCTCTCTCTGACCCGCCCACCAGCCCTGGCTTTGAAGATCGCCGCATTTCCCACCCAGGGGAACAGCCTTGCTCCCTTCTAACCTTGAACGGGCTTTCTGACTTCACTGCTCAGGCCGCACTGCTGCCCCGGCTGTGCCGGGAGCCGGGCAGGTTGGTAAAGGCCGTAGTGGGAAGGATCCGCCCCACCAACCACCCAGAAAAAAAAGGACTGGGCACTGTCGCTGCTGCCAGCCTGTTGCAAACCCCAACCCGGTGCTCGTTTGACACCTCAGCCATAGCTTTCCTCTGCGCTCAGGTTTCTCCGTGGCCCTTCTTGGAGGGAAAGCCGTGTCACTCCGCATGAAGGGACAGCGTAGGGGGGGGCATGAGAGCTTCCTCATGCGCGGAGATGCTCTGCTTCGCTCTCCAGCTGCAGGGAGAACACGGCTGGCCTGCTGCCAGCTCTCCCTGCAAGAAGAAGGTGCCACCCTGCCCTCGCTGTGACGGAACGGTCCCTCTCCCACCGCCCTGTTTGCACAGGGAGCCCGTGGGGTGCAGCGGAGCTGTTCAAGCCTGTCCCATGCAAACAAAGCTCTCCTGAGCAGCGCAGCAGGCGGGTCCCACTGCGAGGGGTGCAAGTTCTGGCAGGTCTGTGTTGGCAGGGACCGGGCGGGTTGTGTTTCGGAGCGCTGTGGTGCTTCTCTTCCTGGAAAGCTCCTCTGAAAGGGGGTAGGAGCGTGGCTCCACTGCAGGTATTGCACAGCCTGGCTGTGTAGGGAGCTGTGTCATTCCCCACTCTTGGAAGCGTGGGGTGGCTGCGGGGTGCAGGTTGCCTTCAGAGGGGCCTGTTAAGGCTGGAGAGTGCTGGGCTGTAGCAGTTTGCTTGAGAAACCAGCCTTTGAGGCAAGGGGGAAATGGTAAATCGTGCTATGTAGCATTAACACAGTGTGTTTTGTCACGTACACTGGCTCTGCCTTGGTCTGCTCTTCTCTCTGCAATCTGGCACTGAGGAAACAAGCAAAGGAGAACAACCCTGGCTGGCATTCTATAACCAGCCAGGAGAGCCATCGGAACCAAAGAGGAGGCTTTCCTGGGGCAAGTGCGTTGGCCAGGACCAGATTCCAGTAGCTGTGAAGTTCCAACCATGATCCCCGTGGGGATCCCGAGTCGTGGGAGGAGAGATCTGGTGAGGAGGAAACGCAGGGAGAGCAGGAGAGAGCCTGGCAGGCAGAGGTGTACTGACCGTGCTTAATCTGCTCGAGACAGGGAAGGAAGGCAGCAGTAGCTGCTGCCTGGCTATGCCCCTCCAGTAGGTGACAGCTTCTCCTCCAAGGCTAAATCTACATCCAGAGAGGGATTTGAAGGGGGCGTTCTGAGGGTGCATGGAGACAGATCTGTGGACATAGAGGCAAGAGGTTTGCTGGGCATATGGTGGGGACCAGCGTGAAGGGGCTGTCTCAGGCCAGGACTGAAAGCAAACAGCGTCTTTGTCACTGGCTTGTGACATCTGAATCCTGACAAACTGAACTAGGCTGAAGGAGGACGAGCTGCATCCCGGGCTCTCCACCGGCCCCAGTGCACAGGGCTCAGAGTGCCGGGTGTCCGTGTTGTGTTGCTCTGCGGTGGCCTGGAAGCTTGCGGTTCTGTTTGGGGAAAACCCTTAGAAGATGTCAATATAGCAAACTCATTTTCTATCTCTTTAATTTTTTTCTTGAATGGTAGGAAATGACTCAGCCTGTGTCATATGACAGCGCGCAGCTGGGATTTTGTCCTGTGCTCTTGCTCCAACCTTCTCAATGGTTTCAGGTTGAGCCAGAGTGACTCTCGGCTCTTCAGAAATACTTCTGGCCTCGTGCCATGGCCCAGGTATCCCTGGGCACGAGCCTTCCCTGCAGCCACCACGTAACCCAGCGGATCCCGGCCGCCCCAGGATCCCCGTGCCTTCTCGCCCCGAGCATTTTGGGCAGCATGAGGTGAGGGCAGGTTTGAATCCTGCCACTTTCGTGCCCAGAGAATCACAGAGGTGTGGGCAGCACGTGCGGAAGAGACACAGCTGCCCCTTGCACCATTTGGGGAATGCTGTTTGCCAAAGCTCTGCCATTTTGGGGGTTAACGCTGGGTTTTGGGGATGCCCTGGTGCTGCTGATCCCATTTGAGATCACAGCCATCACAGCCACCGGTTTCCCAGAGCTGCAGGAGATGCTTGCTGTTGTAGGGATGAACCCCAACCAAAGCTCTGCGAAGCTTCCCTGGGCTGTCGCTTTCCAGTTTGTAATTATTGTACAGTCTGGATGTCCCCACTGTCACCACCTGCTTGGGATGACAAAAACTCTTCTGCCACCCTCGTGTCCCTTTTGCAGGGTGTTCCTCTGGCTGGGGGAGCTGCCGGCAGGGTCGTGGCTGGGGTCATCCTGCCTGGTGCAGCGGTCCCAGGTAGCTGTGTCTTCGCTGGAGGCTAGAGCCCTGGCCTCAGCCCTGGCAGCTTCTCGCCCTGCCTGCGACCTGGGAGGCTTTTCTGCAGCTCTTCAGGAAATGCCATTGGAATGACTTCCCCGGCAGCTTCCTGCCCGCCCGCAGCAGCATTCCTGCCGCTAGACCCAGTTCCCCGAGCTCTGCGCTTCGCCCCGTTCCCTCCATTCTCCTGCTCTGGGGCCCTGCCTGTTTTCCTTGCTGCCTTCAGCTGTGCAGAACAGTTCGATTCCTTAGATCTGTGATTAGAGCAGGCGCCTGGAAGGGAAAGCTGCTGCTCGGAGCAGCCCACTTAACCCCGTGGTCTTTCAGCAAAAGGGATAACATTTCCTCCCCTCCCAGGGGAGCCGCTGGGAACTCGGATTCCTCAAGCACTCTGAGCTTCTTTAACCCAAAGGATGGAGTGTCACTGAAAAAAAGACCCGTGAAATAATTATCGGAGTGTGTCTTGCTGCTCTCGGTACTGTCAGTCTTCCTGGCCATCCTGCTCCGCGCTGGAACTGGACCTGGGACCCCGCCGGCACTGCCCAGGGTCTCTCCCCATGTCAGCAGCAGCAGCGGGGTGTCCCACGGCAGCAGACAGGCTGGGAGGGAGCAGCCTGCTCTCTTTTTCCCCTGTGGAAGCTGCAGCTCTCTGTACGTGTCAGGGGTGCTGTGCCTGATTTCCGCAGAGCTCCTGCATGGTTCGTGTGCGGGGTTTACCCCCGGCAGCGGTGATACACCCACAGCCTGCGCTGGGAACAGGCCAAACAGTGGCACGACGCTTCGAGGCCTTCACTTAAGCTTCTACCGAGCTGCTGTAAGCACAGCCCGGTGCTGACATGACAGGGAGTATCTCTCCAGCAGCGCTTTCCCCACTCGCTGTAAAGCTGGAGTATTCCCAGGAGGAGCCGGGGGAAGGGAAGGGATGGATATGGGTTGTGGAAGTGTCGCAGACCTGCTGAACCGAGGGATTAACGAAGGCTTCTGCCGTGGGAGCGGGAAGGGGCTGGGGGCAGCTGCTCTCCCCCGCTAGCAGGGGATGGCGGCTGATTCAGGGCGAAGGTATGGGGTGGCTCTGCCTCTGCGGAAAGCAGCCACGCTCTGCTCCTCCGCCCTCCCTCCGAGAGGGATGTTACCTTTAAACGCTATTGTTCTGAGTAACTAAAGATTAACGCACATAATGGAGGCATGAAAGGGAAGCCGGTCCCTCCGTGCCAGGGCACTCCTTAGTTTGCTGCCCTGGCCTTGGACAGGGAAAAACTGTTCCTCCTCCTCATCCCTGCCTGGGAGGATGTGCAGAGGGGTACAATTTGGTGCAGGAGCTCTCTGAAGTCCCGCTCCTCATCCTCCTTGGGGTGCCAAGGGCTTACGTTCAGGGATGTGTTTTCCCAAAGCATGCAAGAGCTTTCCCGGGTGCCCCAGCACAGCTCCGGGGTTTGGGGTGGCCCTTGGGAGGGGGGAGAAGGGTTCCTCTTCCCCCCCAGATAGGCGGAGCCAGGGGGGCAGAGGGCTGCTGGCAGCAGAGCCGTTGGCAGCTGGCTCCACTGGTCTTACTGGGGCGCAGGTGTGGGTTTCGGGACGCAGCCTTTGAAGAGAGATGTCGGTTTTGAACCCGGGAGGCTCGAGGGGCTGAGCCGTAGCTGCCACGACGTGTGTGCTGGGGAGCTGTGACCTAGTTGTGTGCCGTAGAAATGCTTGGTTTATTTTTTATTTTTAGGTATTTTGCTTATTTTATCCTCATGTTTAATTTAGTTAGCAAAAAAAAAAAAACCAAACCAAAAGGCCTGGGAGGGCTGAGGGGTGCTGGGGGGGGCCGAGGGGTGCTGGGGAGGGCTGTCTGCAGGCACAACGCCTGCTGCAGCTCCACCGCCCATCCAGCAGCTCTCTAGCCACCCATGTCTTCTCTCGGACACGTGCTCACGTGTACCAGCCCAGTGCTGTCTCTCAGGATCTCTTTAATGGGAAACCCAGAGCGCTCGGCGCTGCTGCCTGCCCGCGGGGTAGCGCGGGAGGGAGGAGGGAGGGAGGTGCGGGACTTGGGAGCATCAGAGAGGCTCCTGTGGCCATGGGGACCGTTTGAACATCATGCTGTAACTGGTTTGCCTTCCCTTTGCTGCTGGGAGCAGGGAGCCGGGGGAACGTGGTGGATCAGGAGGCTTTTTGGACTCGCTCGACTACCCCAGCATTTACCCCGCGTGCCCCAGGGAGGGCAATCGGCTGTATCAGCGAAGAGGGACGTTTCAGGGGGCTGCACGATTCCCTTGGGGCAAGCTACTTGAATTTATTGCATTATCCTCCTTCCTGCTCAAGCTGCTGTTTCAGCTGCAGCTGCAGGCGTAGCTCCTGATTTAAGTAGATCCAATTAGTAGCCAGCTCCTGGCATCAGTGTCCTGCTCGGGGAGATGAGCCCTGGAGATGAGGAGCCGCCAGTGGGAGCGGGGCCGGGCTTAGCCTGCTCTAGGATGGACCTGGAGCTCCCTGGCTTGCAGCCCCTGAGCTTCAGGGGGAAACCAAGGCAGGTGCCCTGCTCCGTGGCCAAGAACAAAGAGCAGGCAGGTTCTACTGCCTGCACTGCTACCAGCCAGGTGCTTGCTGAGATCAAACACTCCAGAACCAGACAACCTGGCAGCAGACAGAGCTTTGAGTGGGAGCTGCTCAGGAGGATCAGGAGGCTCCAGAGGGGTCTGGCCAGGCTGGAGTGATGGGCCAAGGCCAATGGGCTGAGGGGCAACCAGGGCAAGTGCTGGGTCCTGCCCTTGGGTCACCCCAACCCCTGGCAATGCTCCAGGCAGCTGGAAACTGCCCGGGGGTAAAAGGCCCCGGGGGTGTTGGTGACAGCGGCTGGAGAGGAGCCAGCAGCATGGCCAGGTGGCCAAGAAGGCCAACGGCATCCTGGCTTGTACCAGCACTGGTGTGGCCAGCAGGAGCAGGGCAGGGATCGTCCCCATGTACTGGGGGCACTGGGGAGGCCACACCTCAAGTCCTGGGTTCAGTTTTGGCCCCTCATCCCAAGAAGGACATTGACGGGCTGGAGTGTGTCCAGAGAAGGGCAACGGAGCTGAAGCAGGGTGGTGGGGAGCAAGGGGGGTGTCAGTCTTTTCTCCCCAGGAACAAGTGACAGGACGAGAGGAACTCGCCTCAGGTTGTGCCAGGGGAGGTTGAGGTTGGCCCTGAGGAACAATTTCTTCCCCATTGGGGTTGTGCAGGCGTGTCCCAGGCTGCCCAGGGCAGTGGTGGAGTCCCCATCCCTGGAGGGGTTTCCCAGCCGTGTGGAGGTGGTGCTGAGGGACAGGGGTCAGTGGGGACCTGGCAGTGCTGGGGGAACGGGGGGACTCGATGGGCTTGAAGGGCTCTTCCAACCCAAACGATTTGGTGATTCTATGCCAGGAGGTGTGTGAGGGGCCAACGGGCAGAGCCGGGCAG
This sequence comes from Bucorvus abyssinicus, assembly GCA_009769605.1. Classification (NCBI taxonomy): domain Eukaryota; kingdom Metazoa; phylum Chordata; class Aves; order Bucerotiformes; family Bucorvidae; genus Bucorvus; species Bucorvus abyssinicus. The sequence continues at coordinate 1,092,571 of CM020047.1, forward strand.
GGACCTGGGGGTAGGAGTGTGAACCCAGGAGGGTGCTGCTGGAGCTGGCTGCTTCCCAAAGGAGCAGGGAAGGGGTTCCTCCTGTGCTGGAGGGTGAAGGACTCTTTGGGAGGCTCAGAGAAGAGGCCTGGGCTGGCACAGAGCTGGTGTGACACCATGCTGGGGTGGAGTGGGACAGCTGGTGGCATCACTTCACCACTTCTCCAGACAATAGCCGTCCCATTTGCCCATCTCTCTGGGTTCTGCCATCACTGAGGCCGAGGATGGCAGTGGGATGTGACGTTCCTCTGCGTGATGCGGTGAGCTGGCTCAGGATTTGGGCCGGGCTGTGGGAGCTGTGTGTGTGTGCGGCCCTGGGTAGTGACCGGCCGACATAGAGCTTACGTATGGCTAAAACGAGGTGTTGCTGCCTGTGAATCAGCCCCCACAGCAGTGCGGCAAGCGCTTCACCCCGTGATGGCGTGGCTCACCGGGGTGCTCAACCTGCCAGAGAGCTAATATCTTTTATTAGAGCAACTGACCTCACTTGGAAGCTTCCAGTGCACCAGGCAGTGATTATTTCATGCAACACCACATATGGAGGAGCCCAGGGCAGAGCCCAGCATCTCCTTCTCGTGCCGCACCGCTCTCTGCCGCGTTTGCTGCATCAGCTGCCTCCTCTGCTTCCTGCCCCCGAGCCAGCCAGGGCTTTGCTAAGAGGGACTCCATGGCCTGAATCATTGGAGATTTCATGTGGACTAACAGGAAGTGAAAAGAGAATGAGCACATCTTCCTCCCCTTCCTGCACCTCCACCCTTTCCCCTTTTTCATTCAAGTGCCCTGTAAGGATCACAGCAGCCTCATGAGGTGCCAGGGCTGAAGCGGGAAGCAGTGAGGCTTGGCCAGCGCTCCACTGGGATGCTGGGGAGAACTGGGCGGACCTTCCCTTGGGAGACCCATCTGTCCTGGGGACCGTCCCTTTGCCCAGCCTCACTCCCTCGGGCTCTGGCAACGCTGCTGGTCCCTGCAGGGAAGGGTTGGGGTAAGGCTCGAGGGCTGGGGAGAGCTGTGGGCATCACACAGCTCGGCCCCTGCGTTAGGAGGGAACGTGGCTCCACAGCCAAGCACGCAAGCGCGACCCGTGTTCTGGGCACAGGTTTCCCCAGAGTTACACAAGGGCACGATTGCACAGGAGCGGTGACGTCTGGGGTAGCAATGACAAGGTGAAAACCGAGCTTTGTTCCCCAGCGTGGGAGGACATGCCGAGGTGCTGGTCCAGTGCAGCGAGTTGGCTGCCAGATAAGTGTGAAATCAAAGCAGGAGCCGTCCCCTGCCCCTGCGCGAGCCCCTCGCACAAAGGCGGGCGGGCAGAGCAGCCCGACTCAGACACCATCTGTCCGGTGCCGAGAAGCATCAGAGAGAGACCGTCTTTCCCCGGCCTCTTCCCCTTAATGCCCTTTGGAAAACAATCCCATTCCCAGCAGGTGCTAATCCCTTGAGGGGATCTGGCTGGGCCCATGTGTTCTCCTTTGTACCGCAGCCTTGTCGCCCACCAGCCGTTCCTGCTCTGCCCGATGCCGACCGGGGCTCCAGCACCTTCGGGAGCCCTCGGCCCGGTTAGTTTGGGGAAAAACTCCCGAGGAAAGATGGGTCCAAGTGGAGTGGTCACTCACAGCGTCTCCGGCTTTAACACTCACGAGTGTTCCAGCGCGTTTCTGGGACGGGGAGCGCAGTTCCCTGCTCCCCGTCCCGTGCTGCGCACAGCGGTCTGCCGGGGCAGGGACGGGGGTTACCGCTGTCACCGTCACCCCCTTCATGTATTTGGAAAAGGCTGGACTGATGCTGACTGGTGTGGGGTTATTGCAGGTTCCCTGGAGCTGGAGATGAAACCAGTTTGACAGGAGGCTGCGGCGACGAGGATTAGGGCTGGAATGTGCTAGTGAGGGATTGTTTCTGCCTAGGAAGGAGCTGGCCCTGGCTCTGGGCTGAAGCCTCGCGGGTTTGTCAGGCTTTGGGCTGGCAGGTCCCACTGCCCCACGGCTCGCCGGGTGGCTCGGCCCTGTAATTAACCCCTTCGAGTCGATGGCTGCGTCCCTCAGGTTTCTCTGAAGGCAGAGGTCTGGAGCTGGGGCAGGGGCAGCACCGCAGCACCTGCAGCACCCCGGCAGTGCCCACAGCACCCCGGCAGCACCCTGCGCCCTCTCCCAGGGCAGGAGAGGCAGTGGGGAGGTGACATTCCCTGCCATTGTCATGGAGATCAGCAGCTGCCTCCCTGGAGGTCACTATTTGCATAACAGTTGGAGCCGGGTCTGGGGAGCCGTTGCACCTGCCCGTGTGCTGTCCCCAGAGCCCCTTCCCCTCCCCGGCTCCCCACAGCCCCTTCCCCACCCCATCCTGAGCCCACCCAGGGTGCTGAGGGGACCAGTGAGGTGAAACTGGACATCTGGAGAAGCTCCGAGCCCTCTGCCTCAGATGGCAGGTTGCCTTGGCATCGTGCTCCCAAGTTGGGGGCTCGTGTTGACCCCCCCAGTCCCAGTACAGTGGGCAGAGCTGTGTGACTGGTGCTGGCATGCTCGAAGTCCCTGCTGCCCTCCTTCAGGGCCTGGCCTTCTGACAGGGCTGGGGACAGCAGGGGCCACACATGGATGGGGGACCAGGACAGAGTGGGGACCTCCAGGATGCCTCTTCTGCTTCCATAGCGCATGGGGACCCACCGAGCTGTGTTTACAGGCTCCTCGTGGCAGCCTTGGGGAATATTGATGTTTTCTTAATTTCTGAAAGCTCTCAGCTGCTTTCTCCCCCCCTGCACTTCACCCCCAGGTTCGCATATGCCGGTCCCACGTGGGGAGCTGGCAGCCCGCGGGGCTCTGGAGCAGGTTGCCGTCGACGCAGGGCTTTGTTGTGGGCTGCGCTGAGCTGCCGCCTTGCTTCATTTTTTTTGGTGCTTGTCTCACTGCTCAGCGCAAAACTGTTCCCAGCATCTCATGAACAAACGTCTGGTCATCCAGATGACTCCACTCCCGGCCGGCCGTTGGCGTTTGACCTCAGAGCAGTAACACAGCTGTAGTTACGGGGAAGGTAGAACAGAAACAGCCTTGTTTTCCAGTGAAACATTGCCTCATGCCGAGGATGCCGGGACTGGGAGCCACACACCAGGGCTCATGCAACATGCACGTAACTCGGGCACAGCACTTAGTAACCTCTCCACGCCTCCGCCCGGGAGCGGTGCTGCCTTATCCTGCAGGAGGTTCTGAGAACCAGCTCGTTTCTGATGAAGCATGTCGAGGTCCTTGAGTGGGAAAGGCTTTTGTCTGTGCTGAGCAGGTCGCTGTGGGTCTCAAAGACGGGCTGGGTGGGTGTCAGGGGTGTGGGGAAGCTCCTACTGGAGCCAGTCTCCATGTCAAAGTCAGACCAAGTGCCACTGGTTCACCATGAATAGTCCCGGCAGAGCCCGGCTCTGCTCTGCTGCTTTTCAGAGGTTGGTGCTGGTGTCTCGGTGACCTCCATCCACTTCACCTCCCCAGGGGAGGGAAGCTTTGACAGCCAAGCTCTGCCCTCCCCAGCAGCCTCCGCTCCCCCTGGCTCACAGACTAGAGAGGGGTTCTTTGCCCACATCTGCTTCCTTCACCTGCCCTGACGGGCCAGCGTCGCCGAATCCTCTTTCCCCTGGTGTTGGGGCTTATCTTGAAAGCGGAACCTGGTCTGTTCCGCTCACCCTGAATGGGATCTGGCAACTGCTCTCCATCCTGCTCAGCTGGGGGAGCTGCCTGGGCAGTGCTGGTGAATGAAACCAGCACAAGGCTCAAACTTCTGGTCTTCCCCTTCCCATTTCCAGGCAAGGATGTGAACTGTCTCAGCCAGACCTCATGCCTGCTCGAGCTGCTCTCCCACCCAGCCCAGGGCACTTTGGGTCAGACCTGCTCCTCTTCCCTCTACCACTGTGTCCTGTATCATCACTGGGCAGCGTTTAAACGGCTGCTGCATCCCCACTGACGGCAGGTTGTGGTTTGGGGCACTGCAAGTGTCTGGATAAGCCTTGGGCACTGCAGAACCTCCCTGTCCCAGCTCTGCGGGGTTCTGGGACATGGATCTCCGGGTCCTCTGTCTCCTGCAAGCAGCAGTGCAGCTGGAAGGAATCCCCCCACCAGCAAGTAGTTGGTTTAGGCTCCAGCAAGAAACCGTCGTGTCCTTCCCCAGCGCTGCGGCAGGGAAGGCAAAGCCAGGAGGTTGCCTTTTGTGTCTTGCTGCTTCCTCATCGCCTGCCCCGGAGCATCCTCCTCTCAGATGTGTCTGTCAGCCAGGGCGGGGAAGGGGATGTGACGGGTGTTCGCAGTGAAACAGCCTGTCCTCGCTGGTGAAACAGCCTGTCCTCTGGTGAAACAGCCTGTCCTCACTGGGGGGAAGAGGCCCATGGGCTGGCGGAGAGGGTGGTTGAGACACTGAGACACTGACGTGCTGTTGCTACCATAGTCCTTGTGATCGACTGAGGAATTCCAAATATTTCCTCTCAGATAAAGGTGACTGGGGGAGGCCAGAAATATCTGGACGTGTCTGGGCAAGCCTGAGATCCCAAACACCAGGCCAGAGACGTCACAATCGGTACCAGGAGTGCTGGGCTTCAGGTGCAGAGCGGCCGCGGGTATGGGGCAGTGTGGGAACCGAGCAAGCTGCCTTTCCCTAACCTTCAGCGTGGGGAGGGAGGGCACTCCTGCCTGTTTTCCCACTCCCCCTCATCTGGCAGCACCATTCCCAGGGGACACATCTGGGATCAGGGTTGTGCAGCGGCTGAGCTGTCGCAGCTCCTGGGGATGGTTTCCCTGTGGAAGGCCAAGGCTCTCTCCTCCGAGTCGCTGCAGCTGCCCACCGTGGCTCCAGCAGGTGCTGCCCCGGTGCCAGGGGAAGGAGAGGGGCTGTCTGCCCGCGCTCTGCTCCATCTGTAGAGCCCGATAGCTCCCGCTTCACCGTACACCATTATCTCTCGTTCAGCAAACGCTTCCTTTTCTTAGAAGTAAGAGCTTCAAAATACACTTCTTGGAACTGCCTTTCCCCAAGCTCAGCGGCACAGACGTCAAGAAGGCAGCAGGGGCTCGACTGCCAGCCCTCCCCAGCCCCCACCTCTGCAGCCTTCCTGGGGACATCCCTGCCGTCCCCTCCCTGGGTCAGGAGGAGCCTGTGGAGGTGTGTGGGGCTCCTGGAGGGGCAGATGCCCAAGCAAAGCAGCTTTTTCCCACATCAGAGGGGCGCAGGCTCCCTCCTCCCACCCCATCGGGTGCTGTGAGGGTGCGGCTGGGACATGTGTCCCTTGCCATGCGCTGTCACCGCTCCACTGCTCATCATCACCGATCAGCAGAGGGATTGCCTGCACCATAATTAAAAATATCCCCTCCCTGGGTTCGGGCTCTGCTCCTGTCCCTCTCCCACAGTGCAGGGGTAGGTGGTGAGTTATGAGGACAGTTGTCACCTCCCTGAAGAGGACTCTGAGTGCCCTGAGGTGAGTTAGCAAAGTTCCTGTGGTCCCAGCACCATGCCCCCGGCTCTGCTGATATCCCCTCATGGGCGAGGGGGTGTGCGCAGCGTCAGCCGGGCTTATCTCTGCTTTCCCAGAGTAGCCGGGTTACTGGAACTGCTGTCACTTATCAGGGAACATGGGACCGTGCTGGGAAGAGGGGCTGGAGGTGTGACAGCACCAAGGCCCTGCTGACGCCAAGCTCCAGCGATGCCAGAGTCTGGAGCTTGCAGCTCCAGCTCCCTGCTCGGCCCTGATAAACCTGGGAGCTGCTGGGGCATACAGCTTCCTGCTCCACGTAACCAGCCCATGGGTGGCTCATTCCCCACGGTATGTGTGGCCCAGGGACATCAGCAGCCATCCTCCAAGGTCCTGGGTTGCCCAGGAGGGCTGGCATCGGGCCATGGGTGTGCTGCATGGGCGCAGGGGGCAAACACACTCTACAAGAGCGCATCTCCAGGAGCAGTTCAGCGCTGGGGGTCTTCTCTGCCTCCATCCCCACCATCCAGGCTGCAGCTGGCTGTCCCCAGCCCCCTCACATGTCTCCCTCGGCAGGAGAGGGGCCATGGCCCTGTGCTGTGTGGTGGCTCTGTTGAAATCTGCCCGGCTCTTGCTGTTGCCGGAGATGAAGGGCTGGAGACGGCCGGCTGGGACGAGCCAGGCCGGAGTGACTGCATTCCTGGCCAGGCCACGGGCTTGGCCCACTCTGCCGAAGCCCCAGGGAAGGCGGGAGTTCCGTGACCCAAAGCACCTGCTTTCACCATGGGGGTTCGTGAAATCTGGATGGTGCCGCGGGGGAACCTGCGGAGGCTGGGACCTGGTAGGGGGTCATCGCACCGGGACACAGCAGCGGGAACAGGGAGGTGGGGGGCTCCGGTTTGGGTGTCAGAGCAGTGGGGGGATGTGCAGCGTGGGCACCAACCAGGGTTGGCCTCGGCCGTGGAGTAAAGCCCAGCGTTTTCCTGCTGCGATGATTTTGATCACACTTGGATGCTAATTTTAGAGAGCCTGGGGCACGTGGGGCCTCTCCTCCCCTGCCCGCGTGGTCTCCTCCTTGCGAGTCCTTTCTGGCATCCGCTTCTCTCATGACTGGTCCTGTGCTTCCCCATCGCCCGCCCTGCGTGATTCAGAGCAGGGAAGCACAAGGCATCTGTCACCCGCCCGGTGCCCGGCCCTGCTTTCCCGCCCCTACCCGCAGACCCCGGCAAGCGGCAGAGACGGTCCCTGTGCTGCCCACCCTCTCCTCACCGCTCCTCTCTCCCTGCAGGAGCGGTTTGTGGACCTCTACGGGAATGACGCTGCTGCCGAGGTGAGGAAGGGCCAGGAGACCTTCAACAAGTGGCTCCTGACCGGGGCGACGGTGGCCGGAGTGCTTCTGCTGGGGTCCCTGCTGAGCCGCAAGTGAGCCGCCGCTGCGGCCCCCCCACCGCCCGGATGCCCACGCCTTCACCGCCACGTCCACTACACTCCGCTCCCGAGCACCGGCACCGGCGTGGCGGGGGTGGCCACGACGACAAAGAGCCCCTTCCGCCCCCTGGGCCAGCACCCCACTGCTCCACGGAGCTTTCTCCCTCGTTGCCGCCAGACCGTCTTATCGTAGCCTATCTTTATTTACCGTTCCGTTGTGTTTTAAAGGCATTGAGACCAATGCAGCACTTCAGCCAGCAGCTCCCAGCGCCGGGGCGATGCCGGCAGCCGGGGCAGGGGGAGCACTGGCTGGAAGGTGCCCCAGCCCCCCAGGGTCCTTAGATCACTTCGAAGAGAATAAACGACTTATTTTTGCATGTGTGAGTGCGTGCGTGTGTGTAGATGTGTCACTAATATAAGGTTCCCCAGCCAGAGCAAGGGTTGAGGCTCCCGTGCCCCCGTCCTCGGCGTGCTCAGGCCCCGGAAAGAGGCCGGACGGGATGGAGCTTCCTGGCAGCATCCCCATCCCGTCCCCGCTCCCACCGGGCCTAGCTCATCCCCGTGGTGAGGGGGGAGCTGGGAGGAAGAGGCAGAGGCTGGGGGTCGTGAGCTCTGCCCTCCCATCAGCCCCTTTCTCCCAGACTTCAGCTGGTCTCTGGGGATGGTGTGTCCAGTCCAGGGCTGTGCCCGGTTTGAAGGGATCTTCTTCCTCCTCTTCCTCCCTCTGAATGTAGATTGCTGTGAGGCAGAGCGTGTCCCTCCCCATGCCTGCCTCTCCGGGCTGGCAAAGGAGGAAGGCAGGTGAGGGGGGAGCAAGCACAGGAATCCAGAGCCGGGGTTAGGATAGGGCCAGGGGGGAGCGATGCTCCTGCCCTTCACGGGGAAGGCAGAGCCCTGGGAGCAGCCTGATCCATGGGGCAGGAGGTGGGAGCGATGGCTGGCCGCGGCTGTGAGCCGTCCCCGCCACCGAGAAGCCTCTTTGGGGACAGCGGGGAAGCCACTGGCCTCTCCTGCCCCGTAGTGCAGGCAGATCCCTGTCCCCATGGCGTGGCTGTGACGGGTGCGTGCAGTGCCAGAAGTGCCCCCACCCCACCCCAACACCTCCCCACGCTGCTCCTGCTGTCACCAGGGTGGGCTTTGAGCTGAAAACACCCTCCTCGTCCTCCGGAGACCACCCTGGCCGTGTCCCCATGGGCTCCTCCCTGTACATAACCGCCCACGCTCTGCTGTACAGATCCGAGTAGTTTTTAATTCATTTGGTGAAGACTCTTAATGCTATTTTTGTTATCTTGTCTGTCCATATTTATGTGTGGGGCTATGCTCCCTGCAGAGGCCAAGGCGGGATGGAGGTGGGCTCCGGGAAGAGGGGGGGGTCTCGCCTGGCCACCAAGCACGGACTCACGCTCCCCGTGTAGGATCCACTGCCCGCGCCACGGTGCTGGGAGCAGATCCTAGGCGGGGAGCGCGAGGATTTAGCATTAGCCCATCGAACGCTTCGGTTTGCAGGTGGAGGTGAGTCCACGAATAAACTTTTGTCAATGGAAACGCTGGTGCCCTGGGGTTGGTTTGGTTTTTTTGTGAATGCTGGGGGGTTTGGGGCAGCTTTGGGTGGGAGCAGGTGGATGGATGGATGGAGGGAGGGAAGGAAGGATGGATGGAGGGTTGGGGAGCTCTTGGTTGTGCAGAACCTTGCTCTTTCCTTCTGCTTTTCACCAGGGCTCAGTGAGGGGCTGTGGGGGCTGGACACCCCAACCCTGGCTCTTAACTGGGCTGGTTTGGGGGCTGTGGGGTGGGGTGACGTCCACAGCCATGTTGGGGTGAGGATGGCGGGGGGTTTGCAGCTGAGTCCCACAGGCCCCCTCCCCACACCCAGCTCTGCCACCTCCGAGCTGGGGAAAGGGGAAGCCCCCTCCCAGCACCCCCCTTCCTTGGCGGGGATGGTGGGGGGCTCATTCCGGCACAGTTTGAACCCCACGCTGGTGGGTCTGGGGCTTGGTCGAGATGCCCCAAGCGTGGGGGGCACCGAGCCACCCCAGCAGCGCCACCACCACCTGGGCAGGACGCTCCGCCTGCCCCACAACGCCCCGCCTTGTCCCCCGCGGGGACCGTGGGCCGGCGGGAGGCCGCGGACAAGAGCTCCATCCCGTGGGCAACGGGGGAAGCGGCCGGGGAGCCGCCGCGGGGCGGGCGGAGCGGGCGGAGAGCACCGCACGGCCACCGCACACCGGGGTTAGGGGTGACCCCCCGGTCCCCGAGAGCCACCAGCCCCCCCGCCCCGAGCCCCCCAAACCGCCACGGCGGAGCCCCACGGCGCTGGGGACGCAGCGATGTCCCAGCGCGGAGCCGGGGGACCCCCAGACACCCCACGCCAGGCTGAGCCACACTCGCAGCTTTAATCCCTGCCCAGGACCCCCGGCTGGGCGGCGGGTCAGCGGGTCCCACGGGGACCACGATGGCATCGGCTCCGCCCGGCTGCCAGTGGGACGGGGACACGTCCCAGAGGGGGACAGGGGCACGGCGGGTGGCAGCGGGTTCCCACGCAGCGACTGGTCTCACGGCTTGTACTGCAGGTCCGTGGCGAAGAGCATGAAGCCCTGCGGGAAACCGGGGTGAGAGGGGGGCCGGGGGGGGACAAGGGGGGGCACCGGGGCGAGGGGACGTGGCAGCACCCACCTCCTGCAGTGAGAGCTGGGGGTCGAGCAGGCTGAGGCCGTGTGGGGTGGGCAGGGGGACGCCAGCCTGGAGCCGCTCTGTGGGGAGAGCAGGGGGTGAGGGGGGGCAGCCGGGGGGCGGGGGGGAACACGGGGACAGCACGGGGACAGCATGGGGACAGCACTCACTGTTCGCCCAGGGCACCCCGAAAAGCCACAGCCCGAACTTCAGCAGGTTCTCCAGCTTCTTCACCTGTGGGACAGGCAGCCCCTGAGCCCAGCCTGGGGGGAGCTCAGCACCACTGGCCTTGCAGGGGGTCCACAGCACCCCTAGACCCACCCTGACCCCCCAGCACCTGCTCCCAGGGCAATGTGGAGCCCGGGGCTGCCCCGGGGCACGGCCACTCACCTCCACCGGACCCACGTGCGAAGCCACTTGTGCCATGCTGAGCCTGGAGGGCAAGAGCAGGGTGAGAGCCAGTCGTGGGGCCAGGGACAGTCCCCCCCACACCAGGACTGGGAGGGGCTGAGCCCCACAGCGGGGCTGGGGGCCCGGCGAAGCAGAGACAGTGCCAGCACAGAGGGCACGGCCAGGAGCCGGGGCAGGGGTGGGGGGTCTGAGCAGGCGATACGGGACATGGGAAGGCAAATGACCGGATGTGGGGAACAGGGGGAGCTCCCCAGGCACGTCCCGGCACAGGGCTGGGGACTCACCCCGCCAGCTTCACGGTGCCCCTCAGCCTGTTCCCAGCAACAGTCGGCTTCCCCGTCACGTTGGCGTCCTGTGGCAAGAAGAGATGTTGGGAAGAGCAGGGCAGGGCCTGCAACCCAGCATCACCCAGCATCTCCCAGCATCTCCCAGCATCACCCAGCATCTCCCAGCATTGCCCCAGCATTGCCCCAGCATTGCCCTGCATTGCCCACTGTCACCCAGCATTACCCAGCAGCACCCCAGCATCCCCCCAGCATCGCCCCAGCATCCCCCCAGCATTGCCCCAGCATCGCCCAGCATTGCCCACTGTCACCCAGCATCACCCCAGCATCACCCCAGTATCGCCCTGCATCACCCCAGTATCGCCCCAGCATTGCCCCAGTATCATTCCAGCATCATCCAGCACAGCCCCAGCCTGAGGCACAGCCCCAGCCTGAGGCACAGCCAGCAGACCCTGTGCCATGGCAGCAACAGCCACTCACGATGTTCAGCAGAAAAGCGGGGACGCAGGTGGCGTTGGGCAGCACCACGAAGGCCTCGGCAGAGCCAAAGAGAGCCCCGTGCAGGGCGTCGGGGCGGCAGGAGAGCAGGGGCTGCCGGCGGGCCGAGAGCCGCAGCTCCATGGGGTGGTCCGGGTAGAGCTCCTGCAGCTGGGGAAGCCAGGGCTGGGCTGGCAGGGAGCCACACTGGCACTGCCAGCACTATGGGCACCAGCCCCTGGCTCCCAGTTGGTCCCCACGACCGCCTGGGGCTCGTGCCCCATCACTGCCCTGGGCTGGGCTGGGTGCAGGCAGGGTGGGCAATACGATCTGTCCCGGCCATGTCCTGTCCTGCCTGTGTCCCATCTCCACTGCATTCCATCTCCTGCCCTCCTGCATCCCATCCCATGTCCCATGTACCCTGACTCCCATCCCTCCTGCATCCCATCCTGCCCGCATCCCATTCGTGTCACACCTCTCCTGCATCCCAGTCCCCATCCTGTCCCTCCTCCATCCCTTTCCATCTCTGTGCCATCCCATGTCCCATCCCTCCTGCATTCTGTCCCTCCTGCAGCCCATCCCATGTCCATTCCCACCCATGTCCCTTCCCACCCATGTCCCTTCCCACCCATGTCCCTTCCCACCCATGTCCCACCTCTCCTCCTTCTCATCCCCTGTCCTGTCCCTCCTGCACCCTATCCTACCTGGATCCCATCCCATGTCCCATCCCTCCTGCTTCCTGTCCTACCCCATGTCCCGCCTGTGTCCCCCTCCCACCTGCACCCACCTGTGGGGCGAAGACCGCCATGCTCTTGGTCCTCAGCTGGAGTGGGAACCGCCGCGGGAGCTGGAAGGCAGCAGAGGGGTCAGGGTGCTGGGGCCACAATGCACGGGCGGACACGGGGACACCCCGGCGAGACCCTGGCAGGGGCAGAGCCGCTCCACAGCCATCCCTACCATGTTGCTGGAGATGTTCCTGCGCAGGGCGCCGGCCGTGAAGTACGTGAAGGCGGCCGAGTTGGCGACGAACTCCGTGATGGCCACCAGCAGCATGGGCTCATGTGCCCCGGGCAGTGCCGCGGGCAACGCCGTGGGCAGCACCATGGGCAGCGCTGAGAAGGGGCTCTGCTGGAACTTGCCCACCGTGAAGAACTCCCCCTGCGCAGGCAGATGGATGGAAGGATGGACGGATGGATGGATGGAAGGACAGATGGATGGATGGATGCATGGACGGATGGACATGAGGCTCAGCCCAGCTCCCCTGTGCCCAGGGATGCCCGGGCTGGCGTTACCTTGAAGGCGAGGTCCGCGTGCTCCGCTGTGACGGCCGGCCGCCCCAGCAGGGAGTAGTCGATGGCGGCGAAGGAGTCCAGCTGGGTGGACACTGCAGGGACGTGGGGGTGGTCAGGGGCAGTCGGGCCACCGGCCCCCTCCCACAGCACCGGCTCTGCTGACACGGGGGCAGAGCCCCACAGTGGGGTCCTGCAGATCCCCCTGGACCAGCCTGGCCAGCCCCCTCCTGCCCCAGCCCCCGGCCCCGAGATCCCCTCACTCACTGTTCAGGTGCTTCAGGGCAGCCCCCAGCCTGTGGACACCCCTGCAGAGCGCGATGCAAAGCTGGAAGCAGAGCAGGGGGTCAGTAAGCCCACGGATGGGGGTCCCCAAGCCTCTCCTTGGGCCCTCCGTGGTGGGGACAGGGGCCGAGCACCCACCTGCTTGTTGAGCTCCTGCCGCAGGGCTCCCCGGAGCAGCGGCGTCAGCAGGTTGTAGAGCCAGCTGTGGGGCAGAGCAGGGTCCTCACATCACCCTGGGGTGTTCACAGCCTTCCCCAGCCCAACGCCCCACCCGGGGACACCGAGGAGTCCCCACGTGCTGGAGACAGGAGGGGATGGGGGGTCCCGGCATCACCTGTGCCCACTGTAAAACTTCATGTGCAGGTCGGTGCCGCGGGTGTCGCAGCTGGCGCTCCACACCGTGGGGCGGCGGCCGTCCTCGCGCACCCCCAGCACGGCCACCACGGCCAGGTCGTGCACGCGGATCTCCACGGTGCCTTTGTCCTGGCTGGGGACAGAGCGGGTGAGCGCGGGGACGGTGGTGGCCCCGGGATCCCGTGGTCCCCGCGCGGTGAAGACTCACATGGTGCCCAGCCGGGCTGCCCACTCGGCGCTGAGCCGGACGCGGGCGCGCTGCACCACCACCCTCACCCCCACGTCCTCGGCGAAGTCCACGGCAGAGTCGTCGATCTGCAGCTCGTGGATGTGGACCCTGCACGACACGGGCAGCCTGGGCTGGTGGCTGCGCCCGGGGCACAGCCAGGATGGGGACAGAGACAGGGACGGGAACAGGAATGGGGACGGGGTGCCCGCGGGTGGCTCTTACCAGGACACGGTGTAGGTGAGCGTCCCCAGGAGCGGTCTGTGGCAGGAGCCTGTCAGGTTCAGCTCATGCTCCTGCTGCAGCAGCGACTGGAGCAGCTCCAGCCCGACCTGCCGGCCTGGGGTAGAGCGGGGATTTCAGGGGGGGTCAGGGAAGGGGCTGGGCTGCCGGTGGGGCGAGCAGCCAGGTCCAGGACACCCTCCATCCCCCATCCCAGGCGGTCTGGGCACAGTCCCCCTCCACCCCCTGCCCAGTTCTCCCATGGGTGGTCAGGGGTGTGAGACCCACCGAACTCCAGTGCCCTCCGGGTCAGCCGGACCCTGATGCCGGGGTTGGTGCTGGTGGTGGGCACGCAGGTGGACAGCAGGAGCAGGAGGCAGAGCCACATCGACCCCCGTGTGCCTCGGGGAGGGTGCCGGGACCTGGAGTCTGGAGCAGAGAACATGGCTACGGGACGTCCAGCGGCTGCAGAGACCCCGTCCCACAGCCCCAGGACTTATATCGGGGACAGGGAGCCCGCAGTGACATCAGCCTCCTGCGCACATGCCGGGGCCTCTGTGGTGCTCCGGCCACCAAAAGCCCGGCCTTGCCCAACGCGTGACTCAAAGGGGAAGCCGGTTCCCCCGTTGTTCCCCACTCTCACCCGTCGTGGGAAGAGAGGAAGGCAGGGTCCCACGCCACGTCACTGCTGGATCCCCAGCCTCGGGGTGCGCAGAAGCGGGGGGCACTGGCCAGGGTTCTCCATGGGCGTGTGTGACCAGCGTGTGGGGACACACAGCAGCCCAGCTGGACCAGGGTCCCAAGGGGCTTCGGCTGTGCCCAGCCCGGGGTGATGGAGGAGCAGGGGAACATGGAGAGTTGATCGCAGGGCAGGGGTCTCCACCGGGGGTACAGAGCTTGACCCACTTGCACTGGGGAGCGGTGGCTGTTCCCACTTTGGGAAGGGCTCTGGGGACCCTGCGTGGGGGCACCTGGACCTCAGTGGGTGTCGGTGTGACGGGAAGGTTGGGACAGTCAGAGCGAGAGCAGAACTGTGCAATCCCCTCTGAAAAGCCCCGGCCGCAGGGGAAAAGCTGCCGGTGCTCCCAAAGCCGCCGTTGCTCGGACTGTCCCTGGCCAGGGTGAGCCGCTCCGGCTGGATGGTGCCGCAGGCTGCCCCTGCCACGTACCCAGCTGCCCGCCTGGACTCAGCCTGGGCACAGTGCCCAGGAGCTCGCGATCCCTCCACAGGCCAGGGCCCCATCCCAGCACCATGAGGGGATGCAGAGCCCACAGCCGAACACACCAGAGGGCCCACAGCCCCGTGTAAAGCACCTTACGGACCCCTGGAGAGCAGCTGCCCACTTGCCTGGGACCCCCAGTGCCACCAGCCATGGCCACAGTGATGGTCACAGTCCCCAGCAGTGTCCCAAAGGCCAGCGCTGCCCCTGGCCCCACACCCACCATGGCCCCTCCGTCCTCGAGACCCTCTGCCCTGCACCAAACCTCACCATGGCCAGCGGTCGCGGTGCCCTCAGGTGCCACCATGGGCCCCAGCTCCGCCACGTCCCCAGGGTCGTGCGTGGCAGCGAGCAGCAGGGACCGGTTCTGTCACCAGTGTCCATCCCGGGGAGGCCAGGCTGGTCGGACCAGGACGTCACCTGGTTCCCCTAATCCTTTCCGGGATGAATCAGGTCCCACAGAAACAATGAGGGACAGGTCGGGACGCAGGTGCCCGCGGGGCTGGGCCCTCCCTGGGGCTCACCGACGCATCCTGCTGCAGTCGCATCCGGCATCCCGGTATGTGGCAGGAGGTTCATCCCTGCCAGCCCTGGCCCTGCTTATCGGCGGTGCCAGGCCCTGGGGCAGTGCCACGACCCCCTGCCCTGATGCGCCCGTGATGGTCCCACTCATGACTGATGACAGCCGGGGCTGCATCACGAGGGCTCAGCCGTGGGGGCTTGGGCGGGGGGTCAGGGCAGAGACATGGGTCACACATGGGTCACACATGGTCACACGCAGGCACCCACGGAGCCCCGGAGCTCCCACATCTGTCCACAGCAAACGGGCAAGGGCAGCACTGGGGAGCAGAGCGGAGCTCCAGCACCTCCCCACAGCCCCCGGCCTCCAGCAGAGCCCCCAAACACCGGTTCTCCCGGCCCCGAAACCCTCCGGGCTCCTCCGGGAGGGTGGCCCGGGTCGGGGCGTGCAGTGCGAGCAGACACCGGGAGAGGGACTCAGTGCTTCGGCACAGCCACGCTCCGGGACCGGGCGGGAGCCGGGGCTGCCGCGGCGACGGAGAGGACCCGCGGGTGGTGGAGGGGACACCGGTGGGGATGACTGGGGGGTCCTGGGGGTGATGGAGGGGACACCAGTGGGGGTGATAGAGGGGACACCAGTGGGGGTGACAGAGGGGACACCAGCGGGGGTGATATAGGGGACACCAGCGGGGGTGATAGGGATGATCTGGGGGTGATGGAGGGGACACCAGCGGGGGTGATAGGCAGGACCTGGGGGTTGATGGCAGAGTCACTGGGGGGTGATTCAGGGGACACCAGGGCTGATGGACGGATTCGTCCACAGAGATCCAGAGCCAACGGACCCCCCTACGTGTTCCCTGCTCCGGTGTCACAGCCAGGACACGGTTGTCTGAGCCAGGCCATGTCGTGGTTCCCTGAGTCGCCTGCCCCAGCTCAACCCCCTGCCAGGCCTGGGGAACCACGGGTGGGCACATACGGGCACGGACACACCAGGACACGCAGAGCCGTGACCGTGCAGACACACACCAATGCTCATGCCGAGGTGCACACCAGAGACCCCCGACTGCAGGACCCCGGGGGGGCAGTACAGGCCCTGCCAGGGCAGCCCCGAGCTGGCCTCCTGCCCCGGGGATGAAATGGGGCAGCAGGAGCCCCTCCAGCCCCCCCGATTGCCCGTACACATCTGCTGGGGGCAGGAGGCACCGTGTCCCTCCCAACGTTCTGGAGTCACAGGGCAGCCCAGGTCAGTGTTGCTCGGGGCATCCCCAGCCCTCGGGGTTGCACAAGCCCTGATGCAATTTCCTTGTCCCGAAGAGCTTGTCCAGCCCAAGCTCCGCTGGAACCGCAGGGAGAGCCGGAACTGCAGGGAGCAGCACCCCAGGCGGGCACCCGCTCTGCCCCATGGCAGCACAACGGGACTGTCTCCCGAAACACCACCCTCGCACCCACCTGCACCCCAGCCCTGACAGAGGTGGCAGCCGGGGGAACGCTTCGGGGTGGGGGTGGCCCACGCTACGGACTCCCGGGCAGACCAGGACCCCACACTCCCCAGCCGGGCACAGAGCTCCCAGCACCATCCCCTCCATGTCATCATGCCAGCATGGTGCCTGCCCACAGGAGACGTGTCCCAGTGCTGCCGCATCTTCTCACCACAGAGACAGGGGTACAACCATCTCCCCCACCCCGATACCCCGTCTGAGCCCAGGGAGCAGGACGTGGTCCCACAGGAACCCCTGGGAGAGGCTCTGTGGGGACACAGCGCTGGGACAGGGACCCCTGCAGATCCCAGCACACCTGGGCCCCACCAGCCCACAGCACCCACCCTGCCCGTACTGGTCCAGATGGGCTCCCCCCGTTTCACACTCCCCGGGGGTCCCCGCCCGCCCCGGGGGAGGAAGCAGAGACGTGTTTGGTCATCAGGGCTTGTTTAATAACAAAACTCCAGCTATTGTAGAACAATATTCTCCAGCATCATTGTAATATACAATACGGGGAATGCTCTCAGCAATCTGAGAAGGATACGGCCCGCGGCTGCCGGGCAGCGCCCCCTGCCCACGCTGCGGGGGGGCCCCGTCCCGGCCGGCCCCGCCAGGGGAAGGGGCGCCCCGGGGGTCCCGGGCTGCAGGCGAGCCGCGGCGCTCCGGGCCGGGGCTGTCCGTGGCGGGTTCGGAGCGGTCTCAACGGCACAGGATGCGGTCGGCAGCCGGGATGCACGGAGCCTGCGGGAAACCGGGGGGGGGAAGCGGCCAGTCAATGTTGGTCCAGGGGTCCCGGGGATGGAAGGGGGCGAGAGGAAGGGACCTCGCAGAGGAGCGGACAGCGCGGTGCAGAGCGGGGGTTCCGGGGAACCCAGCGGGAGAGAGGGACCGGGGCAGCGCCCGCCGAGCCCGGGGGGGCCGCACTCACCTCGGGGGGGTCCCCGGCGGCGGCGGGGCGGGGGGGCCCGCGCTGCAGAGCCAGCTGCAGGTCCCAGATGTAGTCGATGACGTGCTGCAGCAGCTCCACCTTGGAGACCCGCCGATGCCGCGGCAGCGTCGGGACCAGCGCCCGCAGCCGCGAGTAACAGCCCTTCATATCGTACAGCAGCGCGGCCGCCGCCTGCTCCGCCGCCGCCCCCGGGGACACCCCCGGGCCCGGCCCGCAGCGAGCGGCCTCCCCGGGCCTCACCGCCTTTAACGAACCGCCGGGACCGGCGGGCAACGGCGAGGAAGCGGCGGCGGCAACCTTCATGGCGACGAGGGGCGGCGGAGGAAACGGACAACCGAAGGCGGCGGGACCCTGCGAGCGGACAGTCGAGCGCGCGCCCCGCCGCGCCAATTATAGAGCGTCGCTGGCGGGGAGGCGGGGCCTCGGGGAGAGCCGCGACCAATGGCGGAGGCGCGGGAGCGGGGACGGCCCCGCCCACTCCATTCATGCGCCCCCGAGGGACAGCGCCTTAAAGGGGCAGTGGCGGGGAGGTGGGAGGTGGCGCGGGGGACACCGGCTGTGCGGGGGCTACCGGGCTGCGGAGCGGCACCTTCCCCGCCATTAACGCGGGTAATTGCCCGGCGGGATCCCAGTGTCAGGCTCCCCGCAGCCCCCGCTCGCCACTTGCCCCCCCTCAAGGCCTCCCGGTGACCCTCCAGCCGCTCAGCCCGCCCTGCGCTCCCCGGCCCCCCGCCACCCCGCCCCTCCCGCCGCCCTCCCGGCGGCTCAGACCGTTAGACGCCAGGGTCGTGACGTCACCCATTCATAAACCCCGCGCGCTGTCAGCGCGGCGCCTCGCGGGCGGTGCCCATGGCGACGGGGCGGGAGCGGGGGGGCACCTGCAGCCCGACCGGGGGGCACCGGGACCCCCACGGGGGCACCGGGATCCCCGCGGGGACACGGGCATCCCCACCGGGGGCAGCCCGAACCCCGCGCCCCTCCCCCGCCCCGGTTCGGTCTCCCCCGCCCCGGATTCGTCCCGCTCGCATCCCCCTGTACCGGGGCTGAAACCTCCGCAGAAGCGACGGCTGCCGGGGGGTCTCCAGGCTCAGCCCCAGCGCGGCGGGGTGGCCGCTGGGTGCAGCTCCGCGGTGGGGGGACACGGGGGGAGATGCCGCCGGTGCAGCTGCACCCTCGGTGCGAGGCCGCGTCCCGAGCCGGTCCCTGCCCTGAAGGGCTTCCGATCTGGGCGGTAATTAGCGCTGCTCGTTACCCCGCACCTGCGGGGAGGGGCAGCGGGGGCCGGGAGCCCCGGGGCGGGGAGCCCCGACAGGACCCCGGCCCGCCGGACTCTGGCAGAGACCCCCCGGCCCAGCTCAAAGCGGGGGAGCAGCAAGTGGGGTGTGGGGGCAGCGGGCAGAGCTGCGGCCGTGCAGGCACGGCACACGCTCACGGGCGTCTGTACACGCGTGTACAGAGTTATGGGTGAGCGTACACGCGTGTACAGATGCAGGCACATGGATGTGAGTGTGTGTGCGTGCACATGGAGCCATGCACATGTATGTGCATGCACATACGGATGTGTGGACATGCCCCAACACACGTGCACAGGAAGGATCACACACATACACAGAGCTGTGGGGGCACACGCGTGCGCAGACATGTCCGTAAGCACACGCACACAGACGCACACACACAGGGATCAATGCACATGCAGATAACACATGTACACACATGTAAACAGAGGAACATGCAGGGATCAATGCATGTGCAGATAACACACGTACACACATGTACACCTAAGCACACACACTCACCCCCCACCCTGCACCCCAACAGGCGTTCCCCGGGGGCCAGAGCAGCCGCCGTCACCCCCTGTACCCCACGGGTGTCATCGCTGGCAGCAGCAGGAGCCTGCGCTGGGTCCCAGCACGGTGCTGGGGCACCCCGACAGCGCAGCCCCGGCACACCCCGACCCCACGCCATGCTCAGCTGCCCTCCCCTCACCGGGGCTGCCAGGGTGGGCTGCACCGCTGCGGTGGCACCTGCGATGGCACCTTCGTGGTGGCACGAGGACAGCCGGGACACCTCGTGCCCTTCCTGGCCAGAGAGCGCGGGCTGTGGGCCGGCCCCGCTGTGGGTGCAGAGGGCACTTCGTGGGGGTGGGCTGGGGGTCTGGCCATGCTCAGAGCCGCTGCGACTCCCCAGGTGTGCAGGGAGGGATCCGAAGGCCTCCCCTCCTCTTCCTCCTCTGGGGGGAGCAATCCCGGAGGTCATGGGTGGGCTTTAACCTCTGCAGCCTGCCCGGGGGAGAGCTGCAGCCCTCCACCCCTCCATCCCTCCATCCCTCCATCCCTCCTCCCCATGTCCCCCATCCCGGTGCGGCGGCAGTTCCCAGGGTGGGCATGGTGCTGGGGTCACCCCCTCCATGGAGGCCCCTCCGGAGGGGCTGGTGCTGCCCGGTTCCCACCGCGGCTCTCAAAGCTGCTAATTAGCCCCCATCTGGCAGCGGCGGCCGGGCCGCGGCTGGGAGGCCGAGGACATTGTGCGCAGGAATGTCTTTCAGTGCCGCCGGCCAGGCGGGTGACGCCAGCTGTGCCGCCAACAATGCAGCCGCGGCCGCGGAGAGCCGGCCCTCGCACCCCAACGGGCACCTCACCCGCAGCCCCGAGCGCTGGCCCCCCCGGGCGGCATGGGGACGGGGACGGGCTTTGCTGCCGTGGTGGGTGCTGTGGCACGCGTGGCACAGCCGCCCTGGCTCTGCGCAGCCCGTGGGATGCCGACAGCTGCGGGATGCCCTCGCCCGGGTGTGCTGCATGTTGGGGTGATGGGGGGCAGCCGGCGTGGCCCCGGGATGCTGCCCCGGCCACGGCTGGCTGCGAGGTCCCGGCACGGTGTGACGGCCAGTGCGGCCGGCGTTGTCCGGCAAGACGGATCGCTTCATTTCCATGTCAATTCTGGGAACAGGGCGCGCAGCGTGGTAACAGCGGCCTCGGCCATATGGCGCTGGCGGGGCTCAGCCCGGCCGGGGGGGCGGCTGCTTTGCGCGGGGCAGGGGTTGCCCAGCAGCCGAACACATCAAAGCCCCCCGGCCACCCCCCCTCCGCCCCGCTGGGACCACACAGGGCACAGCCACGCCAGGCTGGCGAGGGGCCACAAGGGCTGCCTGTGCTGCGGTGACGATGGGGACAGTGGTTGGATGGCACCCCAGTCCTGGGATCATCCATCCCTGGCAGCACCCAGTCCTGGCAGCACCCAGCGCCGGCATCACCCAGCCCCTCGCCCCAGCCTGCAGGGCTGTGAGCAGGAGGAGGGACAGCAGCACCGACACCACGGGTCAGGCTGGAGCCCCCCCCAGGGAGGGGGACCCCCAGACCCGGGCTGCTCCCACCCTGGCTGGGGTCGGGCTCTATCCTGGTCCCCTCACCCCATGGCAGCCGCGGACGGGCCCTGGGGACACACACACGGAGCCTCCAGCCCCCCGAGTCCGCAGATGGAGCCGGGGACTGCCGGCACAGCTGGAGCCGGGCCGAGACCTGAGAAAGCCCCTGCACGTTCCCCTCCCGCCTTCTCCCTTCCCGTTCCCGGCTCCATCCGCTGCAGCCCAGACCAGCTGGAGCCAGGCGGCCCTTCCTGGGATTTATTCCAGCTTCCTGCCCCTCCTCACTGGCCGGGGCTGGGGCTGCGCCCGGCTGCTTCCTCTGCCCCGCTCACAGCCACCGACTGGACGCCATCACCAGCACCCATCGCCCCGCAGGACCCCAGCACCCATCGCCCCACAGGACACTGGCACCCACCACCCCGCGGGATCCTGCTCCCCTCACCATGGCCGGGCATCCCTGGCTGGAACTGCAGCACCCAGCCCCCAGCCCAGCCCGCTGCACTCCTGGCCAGGTTGGAGAGGCTCTGCAGGGCTCTGGGGACAAGCAGCCCCTGTGTCCCCGCTGCCACCAGCACTCCCCACCCATGAAACCACCATCCCACTGCCTGGCGTGTGCACCCAGGGGTGTCCTCTGTGCCACCCCCCTCCTTCCCCGCTGCAATCCCTGGTAGGAGCTTGGCATGAGGGGAGGGTGCCCAAGGGCACTGGCTGCCCCAAGGGGCCACGGGTGGGTGGTATCACCCCACACCCCATGGCTGCTGGCAGCGCGGCAGGCTGTCCTTGGCCCCCACCCGGGCTGGGTGCAGCTCCATGGATGGAAGTTTCCTGCCAGAGCTGGTGAGTCCGTATTTCCGTAGCCCCCCCTGAGCCGGAGGGACCCCGCGGTGAGGGGAAGGTGTCCCAGCGTCGTCCCAGACAGAGCGGAGCCACAAGGCCTGGCGATGCCGGGAGCGGAGGTGCCACGGGGCCCAGGTGCAGTGGCCGAGCGACGCCGGGGCCACCAAGGCGCCAGCAGCTCCGTGCAGGGCCCGTTGCGCTTCCTTCCTCCCGGCCAGCCCCGGCTTATCGGGCAGGCAGGGTGAGGGGTGACCTGCTCTCCCCTCCCCAGGCCTTCCGCTCCCCACGGACCTGGGCAAGCTCCTGGCTCGTTGCCTGTACGGCCGGCACGAGCAGCCCCGAGTTCCATGGGGCAGCAGGGAGGGTGATGCCAGGGCAGGGGGTACCATGTGCCAGTGCTGGGGGTGTATTCGCAACCCCCAGGCTCCTCTGGAGGCTGCACAGGGAGGGGTGCGAGGCCACGGTGACCCCCACCACCCGAAGCTGGGGAGGATGCGGCAGCGCTGGGGCCGTGCCACACGCGGGGCTCCGGCTCTGGGCAGAACCAGCACCGTTTTCCACGGGACACTGGAGGCTGGTGAAATCACATCTGGAGTCTAGACTCAGCGACTCCGTGGGCCGGGCCTGGCTGCCGCCCGTGCCCGAGCCCCGCTGCACACTGTTTGCTTAGCTGGAGGTATTTAATTGGAATTAGAGTGGCCCCTCTTGTTTTTTGCGGACAGGGTTTGCTGGAAAAGGAGCTGTAAGTCATAGAAAACATCTGTAGGAGCCTGCGAAGGGTCATTAGATGGCAGAACGCGAGGCGCCACTTTTAGTGCTTGCAGCCGACGCGGCGAATAATGGTTCAATACGGCTTTTGTGGTGGGGCTGCCGAGGCGGCAGCGCGCTCTGTTTATTCTGGCAGCGGGCAGAGCCGGAGGGATGCAGGATCCTCCGCACGCTGGCCCCGACAGTGGGCAGGGAGGACAAGGCCAGTGCTGCGGGACACAGGGCGGCTGCTGGAGCTGCCCCTGCCTGTGCCAGCCCCAGAGGGTGCAGCCCCCACTGCCTTTCCCCCGCTCTGGGGCTGGGTGTGGGGTCACCCAGCTGGGGTGGGGGTGCCCCCTTCCCTCCCATGTCCACTGCCGCAGGCCATGGGGGCTCAGCCCCAGCTTGCTGAGCCCCCCATGCGGGTGAGGCACAGGGCACATCCCTATCCTGCTGCGTTCCTACTCCCCGATCCCTGCTCACCCACCCCGCTCCAGGGCCAGACCCCAGCTCACACCCATCCGGGCACAAAACGGGGGTCAGCGACTGTGGCCCTAAATCTGCGTGTTGCAGCGGAGGGGGCCGGGCTGGTCCAGCCAGGGGAAGGCCGAGCGCCGGAGGGGAAGGGGACAGTCCCTTGGAAACAGCCAGACAACGGCCACCGGCCCCACAGGGAGAACAAGCCTCTGGTGAGCTGGACGCCCATCATGGTGGCCCCGCCACGCCAGCGCTTCTTCCTTCGACATGGTTTAATATGAGAGAAAGCAAATGCACAATACAAAATTTAAAAACCGGCCTGTGGTTTGCCCCCCGCACCCGCCTCGTACCCCCCAGAGGAGAGGAACGGGCTGGGGTACAGCGGGGGGGGTGGCTATGCGGCGTACATCGATACCCCACCTGGGTGGCTGCTCCCACACACACACAACATGATGCTCTTGCACAATTGTTTCATCGTCTGTCACTTGCGGAGGGTCTGGAAGGGCCCCAGCCCGGCAGTGCCGGGCCCAGCCCACGGGCAAGGTCACTTCTCCTTCTTGGAGGCTTCTGTCGACTCCTCTTTGGAGGCTCCCGGCACCTCCTTGCGGGTAGAGCTCTCCTCATAGCTGGGGACGAGAGGGACAAGAGGCAGGAGTGAGAGGGGCCAGAGCTCGGGGCCAGAGACCTCTGCCAGGCAGGGACAGCCCAACCTGGGCCGTGCCGAGGAGGGGGTGGGCTCCAGCCATTGTTCCCCCAGTGCAGAAAACCCAAGGGGACAGAGCCCAGGCAGGGACACAAGTGCTGTGACACCCCCCAGACACCTCCAGAGACGGGGGGACCCAGCCAGGTGCTGGGGCTTCAGCCAGCCGAGCCGTGGGGCCAGCCCTGTTCCCAGAGGTCCAGCGCCGTCGGATGTCCCGGACAGCGCCACGTTGGTTATTGTGGGGAGCCGCAGCAAGACCAGCAGTGGTGACCCCCACCCCAGGGACTCACTCCTCTGGCTCCAACCCCCCCAGCAACGTCCCCGGGACCCTGGCAAAGGAAACCCAGGAGCGCTGCCTTCAGCGCCAAGGGCAGAGATGTCAAATCCTCTCCCCACTTTGCGGTTCTCTCCTGCAAGCCAGGAGAGGAGCCGTCCCGAGCAGCGAGGCGACAGCTACTGCCTCTGCCCAGGGCAAGGGGAGAGCTGGGCCCCGTCCCTACCTGGCCAGAGCGACAGACAGAAAGGGCACCGCGGGCCATCGCTACATGGCACTGGGGCTTGGCTGCCGGCGTCGGCGGGGACAGGACAGTTTCTGCTGCATGGAATCAGCAAGGCTGGCTGGCGAGCCCGACACGGTGGGGAAGTGGGTAAGTCTTGGTGTGTGCGGCAAGATTTCAGCAGAGGATTCATAGCTGCAGGAGAGAGAGGAAGCAGGAGGGGAAAGGGGGAAAACGAGGACAGGAAGGAGAGAAAAAGCAGAAGAGTTTTGGAGTGAGACTGCTGCAAATCCACCACCCTGTCCCTGCTGGCACCGCGAGCTGAGGCTGGTGTGGCCCTGGCAGGCTCCTGCTCGTGGAGTCCAGGGCAGGGCTGTGGCACGGCAGAGCGAGGGCTGAGAGCCAAGGAGAAGGCAGATCCTACCGGTGTGGGCAGAGCCAGGCGGCCGGAGCCCATGGGAGAAACAAGCCTGGGCACTGGGAAGGCAGCAGCAGAGTGGCCCAGGGGCCGTGCAGGCAGCAGGAGCCTCGCAGGGAACTGCCAGCAGCGGGAGGAGCAGAGAGCACCAAAGCTGAGCTACACCCCGCAGGTTTCCTGCGGGCACCAGCCCCATCGCATCCCGCTTCCTCTGCCTACAACTGGAGTGACTTCCAGCAGGTTTGGGGTCCAGGGTTGGAACCCCCCCAGGCTCCTGCAGCAGCAAACAGTACCAGGCAGCGCCTGGCTGCTGCAGCACCTCGTGCTAATGCTCTGGGGAGGGGGGGGGGGGTGTCAACTAGCCCCCAGCGCCTGGCTGCCAGGCAGGCCAGGCTGCGCAGCTCCCAGTTTGCTGGCGCAGGAGGTGCTGCTGGTGTCAGCTGGTGAGTCACGGCGCTGGGAGAGCGGCTGCCGGATCCCAGGTGCACAGGAAGGACGATCCCGGGACGCTCAGCGCCTGCAGCGTTGATCCTCAGAAGCCAAGATCAAAGGGCGGGCAGGTGCCGGCCCAGCTGACAGCCCAGTGGGAACACGAATATCTGCATCTCCCAGGGGAGAGGAAGGCGGCCAGGGCAGCTGGCTCCCCGCTGCGCCCCGGCTGGGTGCTGGTTTCCCTCTGAGCAGGCTGGGGGCCGGAGCAGGGAGGCTGAGGGGTGGCAGGGCCCTGCTTTGGGACTGATGTTCCCTTCCCTCCTCTGCTTTCAGCTGTCCTCAACCCTACAAGCGCACTGGGCTGCCAACGAGCCTCCACCACACCGGGTGGAGAAGCAGCTTCCCAGGCGGGTCAGGCCACGCTCCGCACAGCTCCAAGGGGACGGTCCAGGCTGGCGACAGAAGCTGGTGGCTGACAGCAAACAGGCGAATGCCTGGTGAGTGGGAGGCTGAGAGAAAAGTTGGAGAACAGCACAGCACAGCACAGTTCTGGGCTCCCCAGTTGAGGAGAGACAAGGAGCTACTGGAGAGTCCAGCAGAGGCTGCAAGGATGAGGAGGGGCTGGAGCATCTCTGTGCCGAGGGCAGGCAGAGAGCCCTGGGGCTGTCGAGTGGTGCCCAGCAACAGGACAAAGGACAACGGGCACAAACTGGAACCTGGGAAGTTCCACCTGAACGGGGGGAGAAACTCCTTCCCTGTGAGGGAGAGGGAGCCCTGTCCCAGGCTGCCCAGAGAGGCTGGGGAGTCTCCTGCTCCGGAGAGATCCCAAACCCGCCTAGAAGCCAAACTGGGCAACTGCTGTGGGGCACCTGCTGGAGCAGGGGGTTGGGCTGGGTGATCCCCAGAGGCCCCTTCCAGCCCCACCGGTCTGGGATTCCATGACCCCTTTCTCTGTGCTGACAGTCCCCGGGGCAGGGAGACTGCTGCAAACCAGGACTCTTCACTGAGCGGGGAGGCTGGGATGTGCTTGAACCAGCCCTGGCTGCTCTCGCAGCTGGATCCGTCTCCGTTCTCCCCCACCCACGGGCCCTGGGACACAATGACCAAGTATCTGGGCCCCAGGTGCGTAGTCCCGCCCTTCCCTGCCAGCACACGGGAAGGGTTTGTCACCGGGGCGTAAAGCGATACCAGATGCTGCCAGAGCTCCCACCCCGGCTGCAAGGAGGTGGCTGGCGCCAGGGCTGGCGTGTCCTGACACGGACCCGCACACGTGTGGGCGACACGCCCGGAGTGTGCCCAGGTGAAGCTGCCCCTCCAGCTGTGCCCGGGCGTGGGAACATCTGCACGCTCCCACGCCGCAGGCGGAACAGCTTCGTTCCCCGGCTGCGGCTCACCTGAACATTTCAGTCACTTCTCCCTTTGCCAAGGCCACAAGGAGCGGGAATCCGATGCACGCGGGGACCAGGTACAGCAGAGCGGGCTGTGGGGGAGAAAACCAGTTCAAGCAAACGGCAAACCACCCCTCGAGAGAAGCACGAGGAGAGCTGGCCCCGTCCCCTCGGTGTTCATCACCATGCTGCACAGAGAGTGAATGCCCCAGAAAGCGGTTCCGAGAGCCAAGATACAGCTGCTGTAACAGCACAAAACCTTCGCTGTCAGGTCCCAGTGGGTCCCTGGGGAGGCCACTGACAGCACCCACAGCGTGTGGGGGCCCCTCTGCACCACGGAGGGCGGGTCTTCAGGGGCAGCTGGGTTGGAAAGAGCCACAAAACCCCAGCGCAGCCCGGCTGAGGTGCCATGGTTGGAACGGCAGCTGCCTGAGCCAGCCTTGCCCAACCAGGACCCCACTCCAGCCAGGCACACCAGCTCTGGGCAGGGAGCGGCGCTGGAAAAGCAAAGCCAAGAGAAGGAATGCATCTCCTTTTTCCTGGCACGATGAAGGAATCTTGTGGCCAAGCTTGGGACGTGCATCAGCGGAGCTCACCTGGGCATGCTTGAAGATGTGCATGATGAATATGGTCAGGCCCAGCCCGAAGATGTAGGCCACGAAACTCGTGTAGAAATACGTGTGTGTGTTCTTCTTCAGGCTGTGGGGAAAAGGGAGCAGAGCCTGGTGACCTCAGGTCTGGGATAGTGGCTGAAAGGGAGCTGGGGAAGGGAAGGAGGCATGTGATCCTGCTGCTGGATGGCTACTGAGAGGGGAAGGAATCGGCGCTGGGACCCAGAGAGAGGTTTCCACCTTCTCAGGGGAGATACAGCAGGTCCCTGGCTCCCCGCTCTCACCAGGTGCTGTTCTATCGCAGGGCAGGCTGCAGGAATGGGGATTCCCAGCAGATGCGGGCAGGATGTGGGTGGGAACACCTGGAAGAGCTGGCACACAGCAGGAGTGGGGCCACACCACCGCGGTCGCACGAAGCGTCCCATTCCCGGAGACTTTCAGTGTGGTGTAACTGCTGGAAGCTGCACCCTGGCAGTAGGTGCCGCTTTCCTGCGTAGGATGGAGTCGCTTCCACCAGCACCAGCCCCGAGGCAGCCAGCACTGCCGGGGCACTGATTTGCATCCACGTGAGCACATCCCGGGTGCCAGCATGCCCAGCTCTTCCCATGCCATGGCCATTTCCTTGTAGCCCTGCCCCAGTGCCAGGGAGCCGGTGAGGCTCTGCAGGGCTGTTACATGCTGCCTGCAACACCCCCGAGCTCAAACAACTCATCCCCAGCACTCAGGACATACCCACAAAGCCAGCCCTGCTCATGTCTCTCCCAAGAGCATCCCCTCGCATCCTCCCCCCATCCCAGCCGCTCTGCCGGGTCCCCAGGCCAAGCCCCGGGGGGGAGCACATGACTGTGCTCCTGCCTTCTCCCCCTGCTCTTTTTTTTGCCCCCTCCTCTACAAAAGCAGCTCAAATATGCTGCAAGATCCAACCTGCCCAAGCCCCTTCCCCGCCGCCCACTCACCTGATGTCAAACCGCAGCAGCAAGGCAATGAAGATCCCTGCGGGGAGAAGAGAGGGAAGGTGAGGGGACAGCGAGGGGACAGAGAGGGGACGGAGCTTGCAGGGAAGGCTGAGCAAGGCAGGGCAGGGCCGGCAGCGGCTCTGAGCGCCGTGCCTGGGCTCACAGTGCCCTCTCGTGGCACAAAGCACCGGGACAGCACCCAGACCTGCTGGGAGAGCCCCCAACCACGAAGCCCCCAGCCCACGGAGCCTGCAGATGCTCCCAGATGGTGGAGGCTCCAGCACGGCCAAAGGCAGAGTGAGGCACCCACTCAGCTCCCCACAGCCCGATCAGAGGGGAGATCCCGGTCACATCCTCACCTGGAATGACAATGTCTCCCAGACCCAGCATGGCGAAGTTGTCGGCCTCCAGCCCCTTCTCCAGCAGGTCCTGAGGGAAAACCACTATGAGGAGCAGAGAGAGAACAGTGAGAAGGGAGCGACTGCGCTCAGCAGCCCCTGGCACCACTGTGCCTGGCAAAAAGGGACCAGAGCCCGGCAAGACTCCTGTCCCTGCCCTCGGCCCCCTCCTCTCCTGCTGCTCCCCTTGTTCTCCTTCCAGGGACAACTCTGGGACGGGAAACCGAAGGGTTGGGGCAGATTTCAGCCTCAGCTCCCAGGACCCAAACAACCATGTGCTCCACAACAGCACAAATTCACCCTCCTGCTGTTTTCTTTGAGGGGGTCTGTGGGGTTTTTTTGAAATTTTTTTTAAGGAGCAGGTGAAATTGCCCATTCTGGAGGCACAGCCTAACCCAGCCAGCTCAGGGCTGTGCAAACCAGCCCTCCCCAGAGGCGTGGCCCACCTCCCTGCAGGCTGGGGTCACTGGTGGGAAACCCTCTGAAGTCAGGGACATCCCACAGTCTGAACCATCTCCAGAAGGCAGAGAGTGCTGGGGGCAGCGACTGGAGCAGAGTGGAGAATTCCCCCTCCTCCAGCACGCGGGGAAGATCTACTCACGTTTTATCGGGGCCTCGAATGATTTGGCAACTGTCACCATCACGTTGGTGCCAAAGACCTGAAGACAAGCAGAGGAGCCTGGGGTGACCATGGCTGCACAGGGACACACACACGCTCAGCTACGGCATCACCTCGGGGCCTGGGGCAGCTTTAGCAGCAGAAGATAACCAAAGAGCCACCAAACAGCAGGCAGAGAAGTTCTCCCAAGGGAGAGGGCAGGGGGAGAAGGCACCAGGGAGGTTCAGCTCAGCCCGGCCACCGTGCAGGGTATTATCTGAGGGCAGGAGCATCATTTGGGGGACGGATGGTAAACACACAGGTCAACCACCCTATGGAATCACAGACTGGTTTGGGCTGGAGGGGACCTTTCAAGCTCACCCAGTCCAGCGCCCTGCAGTGAGTAAGGACATCTTCCAATAGAGCAGGTTGCTCCGAGCCCCAAGGTCCAACCTGACCTGCAATGGTTCCAGGGATGGGGCATCTTTCTCACAGGCCCCTTTAACTACTGACAGGCCGCACTAAGGTCTCCCTGGAGCTTTCTCCAGGCTGAACAACCCCAACTCTCTCAGCCTGTCCTCACAGAGGGGTTCCAGTCCCCTGATCATCTCCGTGGCCTCCTCTGGACTTGCTCCAATAGCTCCATGTCTCTCCTGTGCTGAGGCTTACTTCTGTTCCTTGTCACCGCCAGGCCTCCACTCTAGGCTATACCAGCCACAGGCACCTAAACGAGGTGCCCATGGCACCAGCTGAGCAAGACCCCAGAGCTCGGGATTGAAGAGAAGCCTTAAAGCAAGTGTCGGGCACCAGATTAACTCCCGTAGGGTGCAGCAAGCTCTGGGCATCACCCCAGAGCGACAGGACTCCAGGAAAAAGCATCACGTGCAAATCCAACCCTGTGCAGGGGGCAATATCATTCGCCCCACTGAGCGCTTCTTCCTCCTTGAAACCCTCCTGGCATCTTGCTGGGATTAAACCCACGGTCAGATCCAAGCGACCAGTCCCTGCAGAGGGTCTCCAGCATGGCTGAGCCTGTTAATGAGCCGGTGAAACAGTGGCAGCACCAGCCAAGGACAAAATAACAGCCAGAAGCCAGGCTTGAGTAGGGGAGGATTAGTCAGGCAGCTGCAGAGCTGCTGGACAGACCTCAAGGTACACAAGGCGCTCAGACACTTGGAGACGCAGCGATTTGGAAGGGCGAGGCAGCAGGAGGGACTGGGGAATACGGACATTGCAAGGAGAAACATGCATCCAGGCCACTGCAGGGAAGTTAAACCTCAAAGTGAAGGTGTCGGGGCACAGCAGCGGCTGAGGGAAAGAGGCCAGCATGCCTGGTCCTCTGTGCCAAGGAACAGGACACTAACAAAGCCCAGGCACAGCCCACACAAGCAGGAGCAGCACAGCCCAGAGCAGCCTCATCCTCCAGCTCACCCAGCAGCTCTGTCAGGCACTGGGAAGACCTTAGTGGGGAACACAGAACTGGGTCTGCTGCACACCTGGGTACCCACAGCAGCCCCGAGGAGATCCCTGCCAGCCCTGGGCTCTCTAAGCCAGAGATTAACATTTGCTGAGCCACGTTCTGCCACTGTTTGGTTCCTCATCCCCATGACACCCCTTTGGGCTGAGAAGGTGGCAATCCTGACTGCCAAGTTGTGTCCATCCAGCGAGCTGCTGGCACACGCCTGTCGCTCAAAGGCTGGAACCCGTGTCCACCCCGGGGAACACTCCCGTTTACCCAGAAGACGTCGTAGATGAAGAGGCCCCCAAGCAAGATGCAGCCAGTGCTGACGTTGTTCAGGTGCAGCAGCTCCACGCCATTGAGGGAGAAAGCCAGCCCGAAGAGGTTGTTGGCAATCCAGTGCTGGGAATGACAGGGAAAGGAGATCTGGGTCCTGCTCCATGGGCCGAGCTGCGGCCTCAGCTGCAGAGGCTGCATGGAAAGGGGCCCCGGGTCCGATCCACCCCCATACTCAGCCTCGCTGTGACAGGACTGTAGATCCCTTACCTTTCTCAGCAGGTACCAGACCCCCACGACGCTGCTCAGGGCCAGGCACACGAGATCCTTGGTATCAAACTCGTAATTCACTATTTCTGCAATACAACAGAGAATTGTGCTGTTGCGCAGCTCCCCCTTCCCACGCGGGGCAGAGCTGAGGGATGCTACACCCGGGGATCGACACGGACCCTGTGCCCTTGGTAAACACAAGTGAGCAGCCAGCTCTGGCGAGGCCAGAGCTTCTCCATCAGGAAACGGGGTCTAAGGCAGGAGGAGGCAAATCTCCCTCTTCCTGCACCTCTCCTGGTGGGAGCACTAGAAGTATTTCCTTACCAGTAAGGCTACTGGGCAGGACACGTATCAAAGCACCTTCTACCAGTGTGAAGATTCAAATCAGATCAGTTGAGGGAGCACAAAAAGTCACTACAAGGCTACCCAAGGAGCTTAACTAAAGGCAGCACCTTGAACCACAGCCACAGCTCCCGTCCCGTAGCACTTGGGGACTGCTTCTGGGGTTTGGGGCCACCACAGGCAGCACGGAGGGAAAACGCCAGCAGGAAGATGAACTTGGCAGCCCCAGCTCTGCAGTGCTCACAGCAGGAGCAAGAGGCTTTGAGTGGGTTGTTTCAACACACCAACTGAGCAAAGAACAGAAAAGGCAGAAAACCTTGAGGCCCCCCCAAGACTGTTGAGCCAACGTACCCTCCTTGCTCTCCCCGGAGCCCTGGGTAAAGAGGAGCTGGTACTGTTTGTTGGGGAAGTTCGCAGGGAAGAACCTGTTCATCATGGGGCTGAAACGAGAGGTGTCGAGACAGGCAGTAGGACAGAAACCAAGCAGGACGTGCTGCTCTGCGCCTCCCCATGACCTGGGGCATGGCCACCAGCCCACCCCCCTCCCAAGAAAGGGGAACACTGGGTCTCGCCACGCCGGGGACTGGAAGGAGCGCTGGCTTCTCTCCTCAAGCCACAGACGCAGGGCCTCATCCTCCCCAGAGGTCTGCTCGGCCTGGAGGTGACAGTCCCTCAAAACGCTCTAGAGGGACGGGCACAGAGCGTCGCCCGCCAGAAGGGAGGACCCACGCCGGCCCCGAGCAGCACCCTGGGCACCCAGAACTGCCTGGGCTAACACCAGAGCTGGGAGAGGAGGCAAAGCCCTTGCCCAGCACCGGGCTAGGAAAAGCATCTGGTCCCCAACACCCCAGAGCTCAGGAAACAGGAAACCAGTTTCACTTTTTCAGTTACTGAAACGGCCTGAGCTTTCGACACCTGGCACGAGAGGCTGGATACGTTATTGTGAGCTCCACCAGGGTGTTCCATCCATCCCAGTAAGGGGAACTGAGGGTGCTGAGCAGCTCATTTGGGCCTCTTTGGGCAATCTGGCCTTGATGGTGGCCACCCAGACCTCCACGAGCTGTCCCAGTGATGCTGCATGGGGTATAAGATCGCTGGGACCCTCGAGGCTTTGGTCCCGCCCCAAGGAGGTGCTCACAGCTTCACAGCACCAAGGGACAACACCCTGAGGGCTGGGAGCTGCCTCTGCTGCAAGGCAACGGTGCTCTGAAACCCCCCAATAATGTCAGCACCTCACAGAGTGGGCAGCCTCGACCAGCCCTGCCGCTTTCTCCGCTCTACCTGATGGTGTGGGACAGGGCCAGGATCCCCAGCACGAAGAAATACATGGAAAGGAGAAGGTTGATGTACTCTTGAGAGAATATCTGCAAGAAAAACCAGAGAGGGGTGAGTTACCGCAGCGTCCTCCCCGCCTGCAGCGTTTCATGCTTCTGTCAGCAGCTGCTGGGTCAGAGCTCGAGGGAACCGAGAAGGGCTGGAATAACCCAAATTCTGGCACCGCTGCTGGGAAACGCTGGAAGGAGCCACATGCTCGCAGAACGAGCAAAAAGAGCCTGCGAGATGTCGCATGTCTACGAGCTGCTTGGGTCCAAAATAACTCCAGTGGTGCAGAAAGGAGGACAGAGCTTGGTCCGTTCCATGAGCCAGAGCGAGGCACTGTGCCACTCCTGGGGGCTGCAAGGGCAGCAGGGAGCAGCAGCACCCTGAGTGTGTCCTGGGATGTTGTCAGAACCCTCCACATGCTGCCTCACTGCTGAACCGCACCCCTACACCCCAGCACGGGAGGATGCCGGGGTCCTCCATGTTCTCCCGGATGTGGAATCCGAGAGCTCGCAGTAGGGTGCAGATAACACAAGGAAAAGCACCTGATGTGGGGACTTTGCTGGGGCCACATCATTCCACACACCTTTTCCTGGCATCTCCGTCCCAGCCAGGAGCAAGATGCAGATTTTCAGTAACAGAGGGGGAGGAGAACCCTGAGCTATGGGCCAGGGGCTCAGCAGATGCTCAAGAGGAGCTGCAGCCCCGAGGTGCTGAACCTTATCTCTGGGACAGCAGGGAATGCTGCCAGGGAGGCCTGACCCTGCCTGCTGCTGCCCAGTGCAGCTGCCCAGGCCCATGCTGGTGTGAGGACCTGCACAGCACAGCCACCCGACCCGGGGTAGGAGCCCACAGTGTCAGTCAGCAGCTGCTTGGAGAAAGGTGGAGAAGGGACTTGAAACTGAAATATGCCCAACTTTGCACCCTAAGATGCTGCAGGGGCTGGAGCATCTCTGTGCCGAGGGCAGGCAGAGAGCCCTGGGACTGTTCAGCTGAGAAGAGCAGCCTGAGAAGGGACCTCCTCAACGGGATCAAGAGCTAAAGGGGATCAGGAGGAAGGGCCAGACTCCACCCAGTAGTGCCCAGCAACAGGACAAGGGACAATAGGCACAAACTGGAACCCGGGAAGTTCCACCTGAACAAGAGGAGGAACTTCTTCCCGGTGAGGGAGAGGGAGCCCTGTCCCAGGCTGCCCAGAGAGGCTGAGGAGTCTCGTGCTCTGGAGAGATCCCAAACCTGCCCAGACACTAAACTGGGCAACTGCTCTGGGGACCCGCTGGAGCAGGGGCTTGGGCTGGGTGATCCCCAGAGGCCCCTTCCAGCCCCACCAGTCTGGGCTTGTGTGATGTTAAATGTGCCCTGGGCAGCCAGGAGTCTGCTGCCGCCTCGCAGGCAGCCCCTGGCAGGACAGCGGGGCTGGCTGCTGCTGTGCTCAGAGGATCACTCTGCGTTGGAAGCCCCACGGCACGTCGGGCCCCTCCAGGAGCTCAGCTGCTCTGGGCAGCCACGGGGGCCTTAAGCCAAGACACCTTCTTCAGGCAGCTGAAAGGTGCTGCTGCTGGGATCTCCTGTCTGAGACTCAGGAGCGGGTGTCTCACTCTGCGTGTGATCTCTGCACATCTGGAAGACACACTGGCTCATCCCGAGCCAGTGAACCTGCAGGCCTGTGGATGAAATGGTTTCAGAAGACCACCATGGAGCACAACCCAGAAACAACAGCATCTGCACCTCAACAGCTCCTGGAACTCTCTGGGCACCATCAGGTCAGCACTGTCAGAGCTCAGGGGTGAACTCCCCCTCTGCAGCTCCTCAGAACCAGCCTGTGCACAAACAGGATCTGATTTCCCCCAAACCACAACAATTCAGGTGACAACTGATGTCCTCTGGCATGGTGACACCAAAGAGCTTGAGCTGAGCCACCCAATGCACTTTGTCCTAACACTAAGGGTCAAAACCAGAGTTGGCCCTGCTTGGGGAGCTCCTGCCCAGGTGGGCACTGGCTCCAGTGCCCACCAGCATCACCCACTTACTTTAAAGAAGAGGTAGAGCCCCAGAAGGGTGCAACTGGCCACAATGGGGAAACGAGCAGCATCGCGGCTGGTAATGGTCTCTGGCATCTCTGAGGAGTTCTGTGGAGGGAAGGAGAGATAGGAGGGGATCACCTCTTGCTTTGGCTTCACACCTGAGCAGGAGGGAAACGGACACAAGAACTAAAGCTTTGGGGGAGGCAGGGCACCCACCAGCCCCCGCCGTTCCAGTGGTGAGGCCATGTCACAGGCAGAGCCCAAGATGGAAACAGCAAACGTGGCGCTCATCTTGCTCAGAGCTGCCATAATTCACTGCTTTTTCCCTCCTGGAAAAGGGAAATAACCCCCTTGTGCTGGCATTGTTCCCTTCTCCCCCTGCTCAGAGGGGCGCTGGGCTCCCTCGCCCTTCAGGCTCAGCCAGCCCCGCCAGCCTCCCCATCTGGGCACACCATATGGCCGTTATCCTCTGCGGGACACGTCTCTCCAGTAACCTTTTATCCCCCACCACGCCCTGGGGAGGCTCCTTGTGCTCAAAAGCCCCAGATTTCTAAACCCCTCTTGTCTCCCAAGACATCTTTGTGCCATTTCCCATGAGAAAGACCTTCAGCTTTCCAAGGAAAGGCTGAGGGCTGCCTGCTCCTCCATCTCCTCTCGCACAGCACCAGAGCCCACAGAAGCAGAAGCCCTTATGCAAAGCAGCCCTGTGGAGGGACAGCAGCTGATCCCGGGGCACGGCAGCTGTGTCCAGAGAGCCGCTGGCTCCCTGCGGCATGAGCAAAGAGACATCTCCCGTCCAAACCACAGGCAGGCACTGCTCACAGACCCCAGGTCTGCCCAGGGACCCCGCTGAACTCAGCGGAAAGCCCTGACGTGAGGTTTCAGGGCAGATAGGGGGCTTTAAAACAGTAATAAATCTGGTTGTGTAAGACAGA
Source organism: Bucorvus abyssinicus (assembly GCA_009769605.1). Classification (NCBI taxonomy): domain Eukaryota; kingdom Metazoa; phylum Chordata; class Aves; order Bucerotiformes; family Bucorvidae; genus Bucorvus; species Bucorvus abyssinicus. Next base: position 1,127,896 of record CM020047.1, read on the forward strand.
CCCTTCTCCTGAGCTTCAGGAGCCGAAGCGTTGGGATTTAAGTCCCAGCTGCTCCCCGAGGCCAGACGCGAGACACAGAGAGAGAGACGATGGGCTGCAGGGACAGCACAGCGCATGCAGGCAGGAGAGCGTGGCAGCACCCCAGGGACCAGTTCCAGTTCTGCAGGGAGGGGGAAGGAAGCCACACGAGTCTCTCCCCAACACAGCATCTCTTGCAGGGATACGAGTGGACTTCGAGCACCCTGCCCCAGTGGAAGGTGCCTCTGCCCATGGCTCTGCTGGGATTAGATGGTCTTTAAGGTCACGAGTTTTGCAGCACTGGAATTTATCGGGACAGCGAGGATAGGGCTAGAGAAGACCCCGGGGAAGTCAGATCTCCGCCCGGGGTCCCCTGCCTCCACCGGGGCGCGGGTCTCTCCGCCTTGTCGGGGCCAGGGCTGGCGCGGGGGACCGTGCGTCTGCCGGGCCGGCTGTGGGACGGAGCCCCCGCGGGGACACCGAGGCCTGGGGATCCTGGAGGATGTCCCGGGAGGGGCGTAGGGCTGGGCACGGCCTGGGAGGAGGCCTGGACACCCGCGGGGTGCAGAGGGAGGCCGGGCTGCCCCGGAGCCGCAGCGGTACCTTGCTCTTGGCGCAGCTGACGGAGCGCAGCGCCCCGAAGAAGATGGGCAGCAGCGCCATGAGGACGAGGCTGCCGTAGGCCAGCGCCATGCCCTCGGGGGTGGCGGGCGGGCGGGCGGCCGCGGGGGTCCCGGCCGCGGCCCCGACACCGGCGGCGCTGCCGTTGTGCGCCGCGGCCTCCTCCATGGCGCCTGCTCCCACCGCGGTCCGCTTCCGGCCCGCGCGCGCCAGGGACACGTCCTCCTATCGGCCGGAAGTGCGTCACGCGTCGACGCCACCGCTAACCACGCCCCCTCCTGCGTTGCTAGGAAACGGACAACGGGCCGATGCGCGGCCGGGCCCGATCCCGGCCCCGGCTACAGTCTCGGTTCTGGGGCCACCCACGGCCCGCGCCCGGCAACGGGCTCGGCCCCGGGGACCCGCCGCCCCGCTCGGAGCCGGTCTCCAGGCTGGCTGCTCCGCAGCAGGACACGGCGGCGAAGGTGGCGGGCTGCGGGGCGGGCCGGCCCCGTTTCCCTCCCGTGCCCCGGTCGGACCGGGCGCCGTGAGGGCAGCCCGAGGCCGGTGTCACGGAGCAATGGTCCCGCTGACGGGCTGCCCGTGCCTGCTCGTGCCTGGGCCCCGCAGCCCGCGATTATCCCGGTTGATGGTGGTTTATCACGGACACCACGGTGCGAGGAGCAGGGAGGACCCCGGCTGCCCGCAGTTACCGGCCGCGAGTGGGAAGGTGGCGGCTTCAGCCACCGGCAGCCCGACGAGGCGGGTCGGGGGCTCCCGGGCTTTTTCTCCATCCAGCCCTGGGTGTTCCTGCCCTCGCCGTTTCCCGAGGACGCCCCCGAGCACACCCAGCGCTGGGCAAACCCCCCTCCGTGAAAACGCCTTGTAAATGGCAGCTGGTTCTCCCGGCCGCTGCTCCGGGGCCAAGGCTGTGCTGGGAAACCAGCCGAAACCTGTGTTTTCCTCGCAAATTCTCCCTCTGGAGAAGCTGGCAGGCTGGCCGTGCCACCGACCCTCCTCCTCCTCGCGGAGGTAAAGACCAGACGAGTGAAACGGTGCAGCCCCCGGGTTGGCTCTGAGCTGTGGGCCGGGAAAGGGAGCGCAGCAGTGATTAAAAAGCAAGTTTTTACATTTTAATGATTTTGGTTTTAATCTATTTCAGGACCAGGGTGATTCATAGTTTAGCGTTTCAGGCAGAAAGCAGATGGCAGGGACTCCTGGGAGCCCCTTCTCTGCGGGGCTGGCCTGCCCAGGCCACTGGCCTCCCACCCAGGGCCCCTGGCCTTGCCGTGCTGCTAATTCTCCCACAATGGAGAAGGATGAGCAGCATGGGCAGGGAGGGCAGCAGCAGCCAGCCCATGCACCCCTTGCTGCTTCCCACCCTGCTGCCCATCTGACACCCTTACTGACCCCCTTAGGGACCCCTCTGGGTGCCCACCCACACCCTCAACCCCAGCTTGGCAGGAGGGTGGGTTGTTCCTGGGGTTTCGGGGGGTTGTTCCCACCAGGAGCTCATGGAAGCCAGCGAGGTCCCTTGTCCCAGGGAGGTGGTGAGCAGAGCAGAGCGGAGCGTGCCGGGACCAACGGCACTGGGGCTGGTGGCAGAGGGGCAAATAACACCAGGGAGCAGGTGGGACTGGAGGAGATTGGACTGGGGTCAATGGCCACCCAGGGACAGGTAGCACTGGGGTGGGTGGCACTGGGGTCGACGGTCACCCAGGGATGCCCACCCATGGACAGGTGGCACTGGGACAGAAGGCACTGGGACAGCCCCCTGAGCAGTTGCTGGAGGTGCTGAGGCCGCCAAGCCCCAGATGTGGGTCCTGCTGGTGGCCCCAGGCAGCCCCCAGCTCCCCCGCCATCGTCTGCTCCTTCCTCCCTCCCCTTGTTTCCCAGCTCCTCACTGTGGCCCCCCCTTGGCCTCTCCTCCCACCCTCCAGTGCGGCTGCATTTTTCTGGGTTTGAGCTCATTCTTTCCACTCCCCTCACCGCCTGCTGCCAATTTTCCATCCCATGGCCTCCCCCATCACCTCCCACCGCAGGGAAATGTGACTGCAGCTGCAGGAGGGACCAGCAGCAGCCAGGAGCCCCTTGTCCCTGATCCGCAGCCCCCGGCCCGGGGTGGCTGACACCATGTGAACTGCAGCATCGTGCCGGGAAAAGGGGGTGTGGGGAGCCGGGCTGGGCCCTGGCAGAGCCACCAGAGCAGCAATGCCGTGGTCACCAGTGGTTCATCAGGCACCAAGCAGCAAGGAGAAAAGCCTGAGTGGGCTCCCCTGCTCCTGGGGAGGGTCCCTCGGGGGTGTGCGCTCATGGAGAGACCGTTTTCCCACCGGGACAGGGAGCTGCCCCATCCCAGTGTCCCCTTTGTGCTGGTGACCCCATTTCTGGCTACGCGGCCAAGCATCTCCCCACGCTCGAGCTGCAGAGCGAGCGGAAACTCCCGACCTGACCCTCTGGATGATCCTCCCTGGCACTGGGCCCACTGAGCCGGCTACCTCGCAGCGTCCCAGCTACTTGCCGGCAGCACGGCCTAAAAACAACCAGCGGAGCCCACGCGGCTCCGGCATCGCCTCCCCGGGTGCCCGGGGTCACTCGCTGCTCGCTGCAGCCAAGCACGTCTCTTCCCGGCTCGGGTCCTGCCTCCCCACCCCTGCCCGGGGCACCAGGAGCCAGCGAGCGCCCGGCTCCCTGCCCAGGCTGCGGCTCCCACCGTGCTCCAGGGCTGGAAATCTGCCCCTCATGGCCCTTCTCGGAGGCTTTCCCAGAGCTGAGTGGGATCTGGGAGGTTCAGGGGGACGATACTGCGACTGCTGGCTGAGGAATCATGACTTCCACACCCGGACAGAGGCTCTCCCTGCCCTGAGATGTTTCGGAGCCCACTGAGGCCTGGCTGGAGCAGGAGGCAGATCCTCTGCCCCAGCCGTGGGAGAGGAGCTGGGCTGGAATCCGAGCTCACCACGGCAGGGAGCAGTGGAGACCAGCACCTCCCTGAGGAGGTTTATTCTGCAAATGGAGGGTCTTCCCCATTGCACCAGTACAGAGATAGCAGAAAATCCTCAGTCCGAGAAACACCAGTGCCAGGGAGACGTGACACAGGGCACGGGGGGGCTGGGGGTGCCAGGTGATGCTGCTGGTGCTCCCCCAGCCAGGACATTCTTGAGGTGGACACTGCTGCGGTGCCTATGCTGATCCCCACGAAGGATGGGCACCATGGGCAGGACCTGCCACGCTCCCAGCAGCCTCCAGCCCTGCCCCGGGGCACGGCCACCCCTCACCTCCAGCTCCCCGGGGGGAATCTGTTGTCCAGGACCCCACCAGCCCATCACAGATGTGCATCCCACACCCTGCTCAGCCCAGGGGACTTGTCCCCCTCCTGGAGGGGAACCAGGTGGATCCAGAGTCCCCCGACATACCCCAGCGCCGGTTACAGCAGCTCCACATCCTCAGCATCACTCCAGCCCCGCCTGGGCTCTCCGAGGAGCCGCCGGCCATGCCGCTGGCAGAGAGGAGAGTCCCAGCCCACATGCGCAGTGGCTCTCAGAGCACGGACAGGTCGTGGCAGGACTTGGAGCGGGCTTTGAGGGACACTTTGCTGCTGTTCCTGGCCACCAGCCTGTCGAGGAAGCGCCGGGCTCTCTTGGTGAGGCTCTCCTTGCGCTTCCAGCCGGGCATGGGGCGCACGGGGGCCTCCCTGCCGCCGCGGCGCAGGCGGATCTGCCGCACCACCCCCTCGAAGAGCTCGGCCACGTTGTGCTGCAGAGCTGCCGACGTCTCAATGAATTTGCAGTCAAACACCACGGCGCAGGCCCGGCCCTCTGCAAAGGGAAGGGCAGAGAGGGGACATGGCCCCGCTGGCACCCTGGGACAAGGGGACAGGGCACGGGGGATGCAGCTGGGCAGGGAGCCCGGGCGCGGGCGTCCCCACCAGCCAGACCCCCACCCCCCCACCGCTCACCTTCGACGGAGACCTCGCGGCACCGCACCAGGTCGGATTTGTTCCCCACCAGGATGATGGGGATGTCCTCGGCCTGGCGTGCGCGGCGCAGCTGGATGCGCAGCTCCGAGGCGCTCTCGAAGCTGCCGCGGTCGGTGACGGAGTAGACCAGGACGTAGGCGTCCCCCACCCGCAGGCACCGGCTCTCCTCGCCCTGCCATCATGGGACGAGGTGTCACTGCTGGCAGCCCCCGCTGGGGGACAGTGGAGCACCCCGATGCCAACGGGACCCACCAGCACACCCTGCCAGCCCTGGTGTCGCGGGGAGCAGCCACGTGGCTCCATTCATAAAATCCACACTAAAAGCTCCTGATTTTGGGGAGTGTTGAAGTTTCTTCCTCTATTAGCAACAACTTGGGGTTCAGAGGGGCTGAGGCTGTACCTCCCAGAGCTGCCCTCGACCACAGAACACCGGTGTGGTGGGCTCATCCTCAGCTCCATTGCCGCTCCCGGGGCCGGTCGCTGCCCAGAACGCGAGAGGGAGGCGAAGGGGCGTTTCGAGGGAGGCAGTGACCGGTGCTGGCATTTCTGCCCAGGAGGTGCCTCCGTGAAGGAATGCCCTGTGCCAGGCGCTCGGGGCCACTGCTCTGCCAGTTAAAGCACGTGTCCTGGCTGGCAGCACCATCTCACGTGGATTTGCCCAGTCCCAAACCAAGGCAGGGAGCTCGTCCCCAGTGCCATGCCCCTTTCTATGGCAAGGCCAGCGGCGAGCCCTGGACATGGCCAGCAAAGCCCCAGGGAACTTCACAGTGCTCAGAGGCCCCCAAGAAGCAGCAGCCGTGCCCGTTCACCCCCTGGGAACATCCCAGCTCCCCCGGCCCTGCCGTACCCGCTGCTCCGGCTCCCAGGCATCCATCACCAGCAGCGTGGTCTCCTCGCCATCCACGCACAGTGTGCGCTCGTACGCGGCCCCTGCAAGAACAGGAGAGCTGGGTTGGCGCGGCACTGCCCGGGCACCCGGACTCAGTGCTGGGCCCCTCTCTACCCCCTGCACACCCGGTTTTCCCACCGTGGGGCCGTGAACGCAGCGTGGACACGTGCTGCCGCCCTGTCACCTCCTCCGGGCCCTGCCGTGGGGGACGCTGCTGCAGAGGGTCCCCAGCCAGCCCCCTCTCCCTGCCAGGCACCCACCTCTGTGCTGTTCCGGCAGGTCTCGCTCCTGGACGCCGGCGAAGACGTTGACCAGGCTGGTCTTGCCCACGCCGGGGTCACCCAGCAGCACCACGCGGTACCGGGGCTCCCCGGAAACGGAGGAGCCCGAGGACTCGGAGGACCAGCTGCCCCGGGGAGCCGCGGCCCGGCCGCCCGGCTCGGATGCGCTGTGACCGAGCTGGGGGTGACAGGGCTCGCCCCGTGCGGTGGCACCCGGCACCCCCGGCTGCGGGAGAGGGGTGCTGGCCCTCCGCCGCAGCGGGCTCTTGCTCCCGCGCTGCGTGTTCAGGGTCATGGGGACACCGAGGGACCCCGGTGCCCGTTCAAGCCAGTAGCAGCTCGGGCACAGCTTCCCCCGGGACAGGCTTCGCCGCCGCCCGGCCCCGGCTTTAAATCCCGGGAGGTGGAGCCCCTCGCCGCGCCCGGTCCCTCCCCCGGCGGACACACCCCCGCCAGCACCGGCCCCGGGCCCGGCTGCCCTGTCCGGTCCCCGAGGTCCCCGCGGGGCTCCCGGTGCCAGGGAACGGCGACTTGCCCCCGGGGCACATCCCCTCGGTCCTGCAGAGCCGCCGGGGAGGGGGGGACGTGGCGGTCGCTGCCACGGCTTCGGGTTCTGCCATGGTCCCCCTCCTGCGTGGGGCAGAGTCCCCCTGGTCGCCCCGGTCCCTGGTTCGTGCAGCTCCGCCACTTCAACAAGTGAGGAGCGAGCCGTGCCCGGTGCCCAGTGCCCAGTGCCCAGTGCCCAGTGCCCGGTGGGACTGTGCTTTGCCAGGACCTCGGACCCCAGTTTGGTCCCTGCTCGGCTAATGCTGCAGCAAGAGCCGGCGACGGACAGTGTGGCTAGAGGCATGGGCAAGAGTAGGAGGTGGTTTTATTTGAACGTGTCAATTGGCACCACTGGTGTGGGCTCCAAACCACCCAAGTGCTGGCACCGGTGTGACCCTGCACTGGGACACCAGTCCAGCGTACACTGGGATGCACTGGCAGGGCCTCGTGGCACCAGGACACCACTCACAGTGATGGGGTGGCCCTTCTCAGCTTCAACCCTTCATTACCACGATGGCATGAAGGGGACATGGTGGCACGAAGAGGACACGATGGCACGCAGGGGACATGATGGCACAAAGGGGACACACCAAGCACTAGGTGGGGGTCAGATGAGCGGCGTCTCCTCGGCCGGGACACTGAGGACCACCTCAGTGTCCAGGGTGTACCTAAGAAAGAGAGGAGATTGAGGGGGGCAAAGCAAAGAGCAGGAATACTCTGCCATCCTTGGGCCGGTGCCACCTTCTCCGTGTCCCCAGTGTCTGGACTGGTTTTTGGTGGGGAGGACCCAGATGCTTGTGGGACACTGGCCAGAGCAAGCAGTTGGGGGAGTGGGAGGCAAAACCCCTTTAGGACCAGGTGAGGGGTGTTGCGCACAGCCCCTGCTCAGCCCGACCTCCAGCTCCGCCCAGCACTGCTCTGCTTCGGGGGTCCCCCGTTGTGGTCAGACCTGGCCACTGACCCCCCACCCCCGCCCACAGAAGAAACCGCTCCCAGCCCAAGCCCAGCTTTGTGGCCCTGGCTCAGCCCGTGCTGGTGGCCGAGCCCTCTGCTGAGTGCCCGCTGGCCTTCCCGGAGAGGCCGAGCCGTGTGGAACCCTGCGAGGGAGAAGGCATGAAGTTATCCGCCCCGCAGCCAACCCCGAAAGACGAGCAGAAGCAGTGCAGCTCTGCCGAGCAGCCAGCTCCATCTGCTTTCTCGCAGCGGGGACAAGTGCAGCGAGCTGGGCTCGCTCCGAGCAGCCCTCATCCATCTCCGTCTCAGCCCAGGACACCGCAGCCCCAGCGCAGGGCTGGAAGCTGCCAGGGAAACCCACCCGGGCTCCCCTTGAAGCAAGAGGGTTTTGAACGGGGGGTGGAAAGTGAAAGGCGGAGAGGAACGGACACGCGGAGGGTTCCACCGGTGGGCTCCACACAGCAGCCCCCCGCTCCCACGCACCCTCACGCGCCCGTTTTCCTCTTTTCAAGAAGCAAATCTGGCGTTTGGAACAGAAGGGTTAATGAGAAAGAAGCGAAGGGCTGGGGAAGCGTGTGAAAAGCTGCCGGGAGGTCAGTGGGAACGGGCAGGATGGCGGAGGGCTCTGGCACGGGCTGTCGGGGCGGGTGAGCACCGAATGCCTCACTTGTGATGTTACAGAAACTTTCCACTTGGGCCTTCCTGCTATTTTTAACTCTCCTCCCAGCCACCCTCGGTAACCCCCGCCCCGCCACTGGCCGCCCGCGCTAATTAATGCCCTTGTTCATCATTTTTTTTAATCATAAAAATATTCAGTCACACGAACCCCTCGCACAGCCGCTGGGCTCTCCCCTCGCTGTCCCCTGCCATGCTCCAGGCTTCCCCCTGCCTCGGCCATACCCGGCCCCCGGCTCAGCCCCAGAGGCTGGGGTGGGGGCCTGGCCCCTCTTGTTGCCCACAGCACCATGGGGCTGTTGGCGAGCATCTGATCACTCTGAGGGATGATGTTTTCACGGAGAACAGCCCCGCTGCGGGCAGGGGAGGGGCTGGCCTGTACCTGCGGGTGAGGGACGCGCTGGGGAGGAATGAACGCGTTAACAGACGTCTCTGCGCCCAGAACAATCTGCATTGGCAGTCGCTGAACATAAACACACGCTCGCGCTGTTCCACACACGGCCGCGGGCTTTGGGTGGTGGCATGCTCTGGATTTAAACACTTTTGACCCATTCTCTGTCAGGTTTGTAGCCCTGGCCAGCAGCCAGCAAGCCTAGGCACCTCGGCTGCTCTAAATCACTATGATTGCGGTGGTTTGTTCTGCCTGGGCAGGTCCCCACTGCCACGGGAGAAGGGGACAAGTCTTCAGCCTCCCTTCAACCTCCTTAGCAGGGGCTGTTGTGACAGGACAGGGGCTGATGGGTTAAACTAAAGGAGGGAGGTTCAGATGAGAGAGAAGGAGGAAATTGTTGACACTGAGGGTGGTGAGAGCCTGGCCCAGGTTGCCCCTAGAGGTGGGAGAAGCCCCATCCCTGGCACCATCCCAGGTCAGGTTGGCCCTTGGGGCTCTGAGCACCCTGCTCTGGGTGCAGATGTCCCTGCTCCCTGCAGGGGGTGGGACTGGGTGAGATTTGAAGGTCCCTCCAACCCAAACCAGTCTGTGGTTGTACAATACTGGAGATGTGGTGGAAACCAGCTTGTCTCAGCTGGCGGTCGGTGTGCTTCAGCCCATGGACTCGAGAGCCCAGGATTGGTGGGCTCGAGCTGGCAGGGCCTTCTCCCCACCAACACTAAGTGAGGTTCACCTCACGCTTTGTGATTCTCCCACCCAGTATCAGTGCAGCACACGCTGGTAAAGCAGGAGTGGGGGTTACCCACAACCTCTGCTTGGGAAGTAAAGACTACCAGAGAGCTGGGGCAGGAAACCAGAATGAAGGGAGAGTCGATGCAGGCCCAGGGGCCTCAAAAAGCTGGGTTGGTCCTGATGGTCCCCGGCTGCACGCAGGGAAGCCCAGAAGAGAGAAGGGACGTGGCCAAGGACCAGGCAAGACCACGCGACCCTGCAGCTGTTGTCCCAGGCAGGACCCAGCGTAACTGTGGGCTTATCCCCGGGGCTGGCGTTGGACATGACAGGGTGAGGTTAGGAGCCTCTGTGCCACACCCTGCAGCCCAAAGGCCACAGAAGAGGGGCTGCGCCTGCCCGCTGCCCAGCCTTACTTCGCTCCGTGGAGAAGAACATCAGCAAAGATCAGCTCTCTGGGGTCTCTCGTGCTCTGCCGGAGCATCTGGATGCTGCTCTTCAGGTCACCGATCTCCTCCTCCAGGTCCCGAATAATCTGAATGAACGTTTCTCAGAGTTCTTAACTTGGCAAAAGCAGCAGTAATTCAAGTTTTAGAGGTTTTTTTGTGAACCTGGTGCAACGTAAGGCCCTGATGGCCTTCTTGGATCCTGCTGGGCTGCTCGCCCCTGATAGCCCACTGGATCCAGTGGAAACACAGGCGATGAGTCCCACCCAGGCAGACAAACCCCTTGCCAAAGGCAAGGGCGGAGGGTGGCTGGCTCTGCTGTGCCGCACTGGGTCCCCCCAGCTCACTCATCTCCCTTTGCCTCAGTATTTCACGCCGCAGAATGTGGTTGTTTATCACCATCTGCTTCAGGCCATCCTGGGGCAGCAGCAGCTCCTGTGTGGGTGAAGAGGAGAAAAGTGGCTGAAGATGCTCCACAGCTGCTGGTGCCGCTGCTGCCATGTGCAGACATGTCACTCTTCAGGAAAGTGATTTCTGCTCAGACAGGGTTTGGGTTCCTGCTCTGGAAAGAGACTGTTGTTGAGATCCCATGGTGCTGACCGTGGAACGAGACTCCAGAACTCGAGACCCCATTCAGATTCCCAGGGTTAATGGTGCTTGGGTGCCTCATATCACCCGTGCTGCAAACTCCCCTGTCACGGGGCGCGGTGCCAGAGCAGGCTGGGAACAGAGGCACTCGGGAGGATTTTCTGGGTGCTCTCAAGCTGCTAACCCAGGAAAAGTGGGAACTGCGCCGCAGTTCCTCCTCTTTGGGGAAGAGCGGCAGCGATCCCTGCCCCTAGCGCTGCGCACAGTTTAATTTCCTCATGAATTTATTACAAGCGTATGTGTGGTGTCACGGCCGATTAGCCAGGCAGCCACCTCACTGATGTAATAAAACGGACACCATAAAAGCAAGGAGCATGTGGAGTCGCTCACCTCCGTGTTGCAAACTCTCAGGAGCGAGGCTGAGGGCATTTCAACACCTCAGACCACAGCGGGCTCGCAGAAGTGCTCCTCATGTGTCCCCCCAGCATGACAAACAGCTTCACGAGGGGAGCAGCAAGGCTCTGCCACTCTTTGGGTGCCTACAGGCCATGTGTGGCAGCCCCTGCCTCATCTCCCAGCTTCCAGAGACTGATCCCCCTCCCTGGGATGTCGCTTGAACTCCACGAACCTCCACGACTTTCTGTAACAGTGCCTCTTGTTCAGCCCACACCGCCTTCTCCAGCTCCTCCCAGCTGGCCTTGCCCATCTCTTCTGCCTTGTCCAGCTCCATCTAGGAACAGCGGGAAGTAGCGCACACAAACAGGAGCGTTAAGCAAGACAACCTTCCTCCCCTGCCCACGCCTTCCTCCCCTGCCCTCTTCCTCCTCCCTGGCCAGGCTGCAGGGAAGGAGAGGCCTCCACACCTGCTGTTGCTCCCTCAGGTTCTGGATGCTGCACTGCAGAAGGTCAATCTGCACAGCTTGTTCCGGACACCACATGTCCACGGAGCCCCGCAGAGCTCTGAGCTTGTCCTGGAGAGCCTGGACCTTCGCTGTGACTTCATCCAGCTGCTGCTGTAGCTCTGCGTGAAAAGCAAAAGAGAAAAGCTCAACCCAGGGGTTGCAGAGCTTTGCTCCTTCACCACAGGGTCTGTCCTGCAGCCTGAGCCCGTCTTTCTGCAGAGGTTACACACCCTGCAGGAGGCAGGAATGGCCACCCGGAGTCAGACTACCCTGACTGGACCCTGCCCCAGCAGGAGAGGTTCTTCCTGCCCCCCGAGCACTGGTGTCACTGGGCCCTCTCCCTCCTGACGGGCTGAGGGGAAGATCATCCCCAAGAGCAAATGGGATTCGCTTTCAGGAATGGAATTGTTTGGCATTTGTAAGATCAACACAGTGTCTTTAACCCGGTGAGATGGAAGGCAAAGCGGACGAGGTGCTGGAAGCTGCATTTCACAGTCAGGCGAGCGACTCACTTCCCAGATTTTTTTCCATTGTTTTTTCCATTTCCTGGAGCACTGCCCTCGCTGCATCCAGCTGGCTCTGATTGCAGGTCTGCACCACGGCCTTCACCCTCTGCCAGGGAGAAACCAGCCTCTGCTCATCCCATGGCACCCCAAAACGTCCCCCGGCACCTTCTCTCGCATGCTGTTGCTTGTGTTAGTGGCACTGCGGAACCCGGCGCTGAGGCTGGTGCCGGCTCGGGCACAGGAGTTGCTCTGGGGAGCAGAGTGGTGCTTCCAGAGCCAGCTGGAGCCACGGGCACCATGGACGGATGGGGTTGGGCTGTTACAGGGGCACCACTGTCACTCGGGACGCAGTCAGGGTGCTCACGGCTTTAAAACATGGGCAAAAAGCAAAAGCCCCTCCCAGGGTCTGTGGGCATCAGAGATCCCTCAGGACTGGGGACACTCCAGTGACTCTCGGTGCAGTGGAAGGGTCTGGGCAGCACCTGACCCTGCTCCAGTACTGATGAGTATTGGGAAGTTCTGCTGAACCGGGTCAGCTGGTGAACCCAAAGCCTCACCTGGAACTCCTGGTAGCACTGCAGCAGGCTCCTGGCTCGCTCGGCGGTGCTGCGGTCAGTGAGCTGGATGGCCTCGGCCAGCCGCTGGTTTGTCTCTGCCAGGCGAGCGCTGTGCTGCTTCAGCTCCTCCAGGGCCTTTCTCTTCAGATCGGTCAGATTCTATGGGAATTTGTGCATTAAAGTGCTGCTGATTCCACCAGCCCCACCTGCTCCGAGGTTCCTTACCATCATCTGCCGGCTGCCGAGGCACTGACTTCCTCCCCAGGACTCCCCTGCTCTCACGTCCCTCCCGATCAGCCGTAGCATCACCCGCTCCTTCATACCCATCTTCCACCTCCTGACAAGCCGTCTCTTTGCTAGGCTGAGAAAACCCGTCACCTACAGACTTCCCTACAGCTCACAGCTCCTAAATCTCATCCCTCCTGCAGCCCGGGCTCTTGATTTCTCTCAATTTTTCTCGACAGACAATGTCAAAGTTAGATTTCAGCAGTGCGGAGCGGCGCAGTGGCATACCCTCTGCTGAATGAACAAATAAACACAGGCCGCTGGCCAGAGTGAGTCAGGCCGCTAGAATGTCCCCCCCTCCCCGAAGGCAGCCGGGGTGGCTGCATGGGTTTGCCACCTACAGCTGGGTATCTGCTGCTCCTACCCTGGCAGCCTCGTTCTCCTCCAAGGTTTTGGCTAGTTCTGCCTTCTTGAGCGCCACTGTCCTCCAAGTAAAGCTCTGCTGTTCCTTGCCAGCTGACGGTGTCTCCGAAGGGAAGGGGGCTTTTATACTCAGCCTAAAGGCAATTGGTGAAACAAAAGCCAAAAGAGGCCATTTCTAGTTCTCCCTCTTTATTCTGAGCGTTTCCCCTTGGGTCATTTTCTTTCTGAGGCTTTTCCTGAACGTCTCCAGCAGAAAGCACCAGGTTAGTGCAAAAGCAGCAGCAGTGGGCAGGGGCAGCAGGGTGCTGGGGGCGGAAATCTCTCCCAACCTGGCTTGTTCTTCACACCTTTCTTCTTCTTGTCCTCGGCGGGGAGCAGTGGCAAAGCCAACCTGCGGGCTGGGGGTTTCCTCTCCTCTGCCCTCTGCCATTTGCTGCCATCCTGAACTCAGCAAGACAATAGCGCAGAAAAGATGGGGAGTCAGAGGAGTTTGTGAACAGAGACCTCTCTGAGGTGACCCACAGTTCTGACTCCCCTCCACAACCCCCCCGGGGCTCCCAGGAGTCCTTCTGTGCCCTTCACCAGCAGCAAGCCTCAGGCCTGTGTGAGAGACGTGGCATTTACAGCCACAGTGCTGAGTGTCATAAACCCCATGGGGACAGGAGACTTACTGTTCCCCTGAACTCCTCCGTGGTCCTGGGGACCGGGCCCTGGGTGTCCATCTCCACGCAGGCTCTGGGGGGGAGCAGCGTAACCCCGGCGAGGAAGCTGAGCCCCTCAGCTCTGTCTGTCCCCACCGACGAGCCTCTGCGGGTCCAAAACAGAGCACAGAGGCAGTGACACCCCTGGGGTTAGGGCACCTGTAGTGAACCCCACCGTCACCTCCCTCCCCTGCCCCGCAGGGACGCCCCTTACTCATCTGCCCTGCCCAGCGGGGACCCCCGCTGCCCATCCCCTGTGGAAGCCCCCTCCCCAACCCTTGCCCCACAGGGAGTGCCCCTGCCTGGCCGCTATGGAGAGACCCCCGGCCTGCTCCTTTGTCCCCCTGCACCCCGGGATCACCTCGCTCCCCATGGACCCCTCCGCCATCCTCCTGCCTCCCAGGGATCCCCCTGTACCCCACGGCCACCCGGGGATCCCCCCCGCGTCCCGTCCCTTGGGTCTCCGTCTCCCCAGCCCGGGGCCAGTCTCCATGGCGACAGCAGGAGACTGGGCGGGGCCGGTGGTCCCGGGAAGGGGCGCCCCCTGGCGGCTTCGCTGGGGGATAGAGGGACGTGATCCATCAGGACGTGATCCACCGGGATCTGGGTGCCCGGCCCGGCCCGGACAGCCATGTGGGACGGGCCCCGCGGGACGGGGGCTCGGCTGCTGGCGGGGAGGCTGGGAGGGAGCAGAGCCCTCCTACCGCCCCGGAGAGCCCGGAGCGAGCTGGCCCCGGTGGACGGAGCCAGCGGGCCCGGTGCAGCCTCCTCAGGGCCCCGCAGGGCGACGGGCCTTGCCGTGCTAACCCTTGTGGGTCTGGGGGAACGGCCGGGCAGGTGCTCGGTGCCACGGACATACGGGAGCTGCCGGGGGGGTGCCCAGTGGCCTCTGGTCACACCGGGCGGGAACGGCTCGGGCAAGCACCGCCCGCACGCCCCGGGCTGCAAGGCCCAAAGAGACGGGGAGGGTTGTGTGGTGTTCCCCGGGCCAGCGGGGCTGAGGGGGGAGCGTGGGCAGGGCCGAGGGGTGCAGGCCGGGCCCGCGGGACGGCAGGCCCCGGGGTAGGCCGCAGGGCCCGGGAGAGGCCGCGGGCGGCGGCGCGGCCCCGGGCCCCGCTCGGGCCCCTGTTACCACAGCAACTGGCGGCGGCGGCGCAGCCAATGGGAGCGCGCCCTGCGGCGGGCCCGCGCGCCGCGGTGGCAGCCAATGGGCGCGGTCCCTGGCGGGCAGCCCGCGGTCACCGGGGCAACAGCGCCGCCGCCGCCGCCCCATTGGTGCCGCCCGCTGCCCCGCGGAGGGCGAGGGGGCGGGGCCTGGCCGGGGGGCGGGGCCTGGCGGGGCCGTGCCGTGCCGCGGGGGACGAAGCACCGGCCGACCCCCGTGGGGCAACGCGTGTCCCGGGCCGGGGTGCAGATCCCGGGGGACCGTGGCGGGTCCCGGGGGTGCCCAAGTGTGTGTCTCGGGGACACCGGGGTGCTCAGACCGCGGCGGGGGGGTGTGTGTGTGCAGCTGCAGTTGGAGCATCCCCGTGTGGGTACCGGAGGGCACGGGGAGGTACCGGGGTGCCCAGGCTGGGGTAACGGGACGCTCGTGTGAAGGGACTGGAGGTCACCGGGGCGTTGCGCTGCTCAGGTGGGCGCACCGGCAGCTCTCGGGGTGCCGCGGCGGCGGTACCAGAGGGTACCGGGGGGTACCGGGGGGCACCGGGGCGTGCCGCCCTGCCATTCTCTCAGCAACCCCTCTCTGGAGGGCGCCCATTGGCGGAGCTGGATATTCCCCCCCGCCCCGCGGCCAATGGGCCGGGTGGGGCGGTGCCTCCCATTGACAGAACCGGCGCGGCGGTGTTTACCGAGGGCGGAGCGGCGGCGGCTATAAGAGCGGCACCGGGGGGCGTGCGGCTCCCGGGTTGCCCGCACCGCCCCCGCGCAACCCCCGACCCGCACCCGCCGCAGCGTCCCCGCACCAGACCGGAGCATCCGCCGACTTAACCGAGGAAGCATCCCCGGGGCGGGGCAGAGCCCCCGCGGCGTGCAGCATCCCCGGGGCGGTGCGGAGCGGAGCACCCCGGAACATCCTAAGATCTGGTGCAGATCATACCCGAGCCGGTTCAGAGCATCCCCAAGCTGGTTTAGAGCATCCCGGAGCATCCCCGGGCCGACGCGGAGCATCCCGGAGCATCGTCGGGACGGTGCAGAGCATCTCCGGGCACCCCGGGGACGGTGCGGAGCATCCTCGAGCCAGTACAGAGCATCCCCGGACCGTCGCGGAGTGTCCCGGGGCCGGTGCACAGCATCCCCAGACCGGTGCGGAGCATCCCCGGGCATCCCGGATCATCCCCACCCGGCCCGTTGTGGAGCATCCCGGAACCGGAGACCACCGGGCCGGCCCGGGGCCCCTCCGGAGCATCGCAGCGGCCGCCGCCCCGGCGGAGCCGCCCCCGCCGTGCGCTCCCGGTCCCCGGCGCGGCCCCCTGCGCCCCGCCCCGCCGCCGCCGCCCGCTCCTCACAATGGGGGCGGCGCGGCGCGGCGGGTAACGGCGGGCGGGGAGGCGGCGGCGGCGGGCGGGGAGGAGGAGGAGGAGGAGGAGGAGGCGGCAGAGGCAGCAGCGGAGAACCGGTGCCCGGTATGGTGCAGCAGCGCAGCCCGCGGGGCCGGGGCGCGGAGGCTCGCCGGGAGCCCTGCGCCCCGTTACCCGCCCGCGACGCCGAACCGGGCTGGTGCAAGACGCCGAGCGGGCACATCAAGCGGCCCATGAACGCCTTCATGGTGTGGTCGCAGCACGAGCGCCGCAAGATCATGGACCAGTGGCCCGACATGCACAACGCCGAGATCTCCAAGCGCCTGGGCCGGCGCTGGCAGCTCCTGCACGACTCCGAGAAGATCCCCTTTGTGAAGGAGGCCGAGCGCCTGCGCCTCAAGCACATGGCCGACTACCCCGACTACAAGTACCGGCCTCGGAAAAAGGGCAAGGTGGGCGCCAGCGCGGCCCGCCCGCGCCTCCCGGTGAAGATCAAGCCCTCGGTGCTGGGCCGCGTCTCCGCCGGCCGCAGGCAACCGGCCAAGCCGCCCGACGCCCCGCAGGAGCCCGCGCCGGAGGTGCCCGTCGATGACTGCCCAGCAACGCCGGGGACCGGGGAGCGTGACCCCCGCGAGCCCCCCGCGCCCCCGAGCCCCGCTGCAGCCTGCGCCGAGCCGGGGAGGTCCCCGGAGAGCGGGTCCCCCTCTCCCATGTCGGCCGGGTCCCCTCCCTCCTCCTTCAGCTCCTCTGATGAGGAGCTGGAGGAAGAGCTGCTGGGGGTGCTGCCCGGGCGGGCGCCCACCAGTGCCACCTGCGGGGCGCTGGACTGGTCCGTCTTCGACAAGGACCACGACCCCTTCCCGCGGGGAGGCTCCTCGCACTTCGAGTTCCCGGACTATTGCACGCCCGAGGTGACGGAGATGATAGCGGGGGACTGGCTCATGTCCAGCATCTCGGACTTGGTCTTTACCTACTGAGTCCGCCGCTCTGCAGGTAACGCTCGTTTGTTTGTTTTTTTTTCTCACCACAATCAGGTCGTATCAAAACAAAAAAAAAAACAGGAAAAAAAAAAAAAAGACCCCAAACCAGCTGTTTACATGCAGGAATCAGGTATTTTGCCTTGAAGCTGCTGGAAGGCAGAGCCCCCTGCTCACCCCACCCCCTGGCACACACCCGCTCCTCATCCGTCCGTCTGTCTGGCGCGGCGCTGGCCACTGCCGTTACGTGCCCGTGAAATCGAGCATCAAATCGGGTTTCCATTGTCAGCACCCGGCCCTTTCCCCCGCGGCTCCGGCCGAGGCCGCTCCCTGCCCTGTGTTCCCCCCGGCTCTCGGGGCAGCGGGAGCCCCCGGCCAGCCCCAGCTCTCGGTGCCCATCCCGCCCTCCCCGTTCCTCGGGGAGCGGCCGATGCCTTTGGCCGTTTGACTCCACGTAAAGCACGGCTTCAGCCTTCTCCTCCTCCTGCTGCAGCCCTTGGGGAGGGGCACAGAGCCCTCCCTGCCCAACGCCCCCTTTCGTGGGGGTCGCCGGGTTTGGTGTCCCCTTGGACCCGGCTCTTTTTCCCCGCCGCTCGCTTTGGGAAGAGCGAAGTTGCGCGCACGTGACGCGCACGTGGGCGCGGGAGGCTGGGCCGTGCCGGCAGCCCGTGCCCGCAGCCACCCCAAACCCCGGCGGGGGAAAAGCCCTTCCCGGGGCAGCCAGCCCTGGGACCGGTTCCGGGCTGGCTCGCCCCGGCTGGTGGAGCCGGGTCTCCCCGTGCCTGGCGATGCTGCCGGGGAGGGCTGCTGCGGGAGATCTGCCTTAAACAACCTCCCAAACGGGGCCGGGAGCCGTGGCAGACCATGCCAGTGGGCGCGTGGGGCGTGGGCGATGCTCCGGCGCGGCACTCCTCCATCCGTGCCCCGCTGCTGGCTTCGCCAAGAGCTCCGGCATCCCAAGGCACTGCCAAGGATCTTTCCGGCAGGGAAGGTCGTGCCGCAGCGGCTCCTCCAGCCGGGTTTTTCTTTGCTTTTCCTAATGGCTCCTTCTTGCAGCCAGCCGCCGCCTCCCGCTGCCGGCGAGCACGTGGCCGCAGCACCGGCCCGGCGGCCACCGCAGGCTGCGTGTGGGGGGCTCCAGTACAGCTCCAGTGGGGCTGTGGGCTCCAGGGACCCTGACTGGCTTGAGCTGCCAGCCCTGGGGACGTGGAGGTGGCCGGAGGAGCGGTACCGGGCTCGGCAGCCACTGCTGCTTGAAGGTCCCGCCTGGCCCCGATTCCCAGTGGGGTTCTGGGTGTGCAGGAGCCCCCCTGACCCTTCCTGGGCAGGAGGCACTAGGGGCAGCGGGGCACCACTCTCTGGGGCTCTGCTGCCCCATTTAGGAGCTGCCCTGCTGCTGTGGGGCTGGACGGAGCCACGACCAGGGTAGGGGACATCCCCCACCCCAGGTCCTGGCATCCCCCCAGGGCAGCTCGGAGCGGGGGGACCTGCCTGGCCCCACTGCCAGAGGTGCCGATGGCCCCAGACAGGCACCGCGGCGCAGGGAGAGGGTGTCCCCGGGCCCTTCGCAGGGATGCTGGAGGTCCCCCAGCCCCATCGCGGGTGGCCTCGGGGTCTCGCCCCCCGCCCCGAGGGCCGCCCTCAGCAGTGTAGACATGTCGGTGTGTAGCGGTAGCTATGTGTGTGTGTCAGCGTTGCGTTAGCCACGGTGTTTCGGTAGCCCCGGTGCGGTGCCAGCCTGCAGAGCCAGGCGGGTGTCACGCACCCGACACGTGTCCCCCCCCTGTAGAGCGTGTCCCCATCCCTTGCACCCCCTCCCCAGGCCATTCCCCACCAGACCCAGCCCCTCTGCAAAGGTGGAAAAGCCAAATAAGCGCCAGGTGACCCGCGACGCCGGCCGCCTGCTCCCGCCTCGCTGCCGCCCTGGGGGGCTCTGCCTTCCCACCCCAGGAGCACCCCACGCCCCCTCCCATGTGTGAGGTGGGTTCGGGGGTCCCGCGAGGTCCTGTGGCCCTGGGGCCCTTTGACGCGCACAGATCTCAACCAGCACCTCGGTGCCTTCTTGGGGCCTGCGGCCACCCCTGGGCGCTGGGGAAAGGTGGTGAGGCTGCTGCCTGCCCGCCCTCCGTCCCCATCCGTGGGGAAGCCAAAGTCCCCCCAGTACCGGCAGGGCCTGAGGCCACGGTGATGGCCGCGCATCACCCGTGGGCTGTGCCGGGCCACAGCTCGGGGCTGCAGCTCCAGCTCCCAGCGGGGACATGGGGAGGGGTCCCGGTGGTCCCTCCACAAACTGTCAGGCAAAACATTTCCTCAGGAGCAGGTTCTGGGTCAGCGCCAGAACCGGAGCCAGAGCCGGGACCACCCCCCCGGCCCCGGCCGCAAGCACAACACCATCCGCTTCGTCCCCGTCCCGTCCCGCTCCTGCCCCCTCCCCGAGACTCGCTGGGTGTGTTTGTCGGGGGAGAACCGTTGTGGTGGATTTTCTGTGCTGTGTGGTTGTAGTGCTTAGAGACACCCCCCACCCCGCCCCAGCGTGCGGCCCCCCCTCCCGCTGCGCCCCCCGCCTCCCCG
Source organism: Bucorvus abyssinicus (assembly GCA_009769605.1). Lineage (NCBI taxonomy): Eukaryota > Metazoa > Chordata > Aves > Bucerotiformes > Bucorvidae > Bucorvus > Bucorvus abyssinicus. The sequence continues at coordinate 1,147,373 of CM020047.1, forward strand.
CTGCCCGGTGCTGGCTGGCGTGCGTGTGCGAGCGTGTGTGCGTGCGCGTGCGACATCCCGTCATCACTAGAGACAAAGCGACTGATAATAATAATAATAAATAAAATAATAAAAATAAACCAAACCTCTCTCAGGAAGAAGCCGCCCCGGCGGTGGCCAAGTGGGCCGGGGGTCCCCGGAGCTGGCGGGGCCCCGGCGCAGCCTGCGGACGGGCGCCAGCGCTCGGGGTCACCTTTTGTAGTGTCGTGTTAGTGAAGGGTTCTTGTATCTGTCGTCTTGGAGAAAAGGGGGGATCAGCCGAGGGGCACCCCGGACCCCGGCGTGGCCGCGGGCTGGGGGTGACGCGGCTCCGCGGCAGCTCAGCCTGTGGTTCCCCTGACTGTTGTGGTTATGGAATAAAGTGTCTTGGTCTGCAGCCCATGGCTCTGGCTCCTCCTGCGCTGCCTTGCTCCTCCCAGGGGGGGTTTGGGGTCTCCAGGGGGGTCTGGGGTCTCCAGGGGGATGTGGGATCCTCAGGGGAAGGTGGGTTCCCCAGGAGGATGGGGGGTTTGCAGGAGGATGGTGGGTCCCCGGGGTGATGTGGGGCTCCCAGGGGGATGTGGGGTTTGTGGGAGGATGAGGGGCTCCCAAGGGGATGCAGGGTGCCCAGGGGAATGTGGGATCCCCGGGGGGGCGTGGGGTCTCCAGAGGGATGTGGGTACCCAGGAGGACGCGGGGTTCCCGGTGAGCAGCATCCAGCTCCCAGGCACGCCAGCCGGTCCGTGGGCTCCCACAGCGACTGGCCCGGGGGAGGGTCACCCGTGCCGGCCGGAGGGGGCTGGGGGTCCCCCGGAGCCGTGCCACGCTGCCGAGGGGGCGTGGGCGTGCGTGTGTGTGTGTGCACGTGCACATACATGTGCTGAACACGCGTGTGTTCCGTGTGTACACGCGTGCTCTGCTCACACGCCGCCTCACGGCCCCGGCCCCGGGGAGGGGGGAGGAAGGGGGGGCCGGGGAGTTAATCCGGCCCCACAGGAGGGCACGGGGGGGCTGGGGGCCATGGGGCGAGGGGGGGCCACACGCTGCTTGCGTCACTCCCACCCCCCGCCCCCGCCCCCGCCCGCAGCTGTTGCCACGGCAACAAGGGGAGCCCGGAGAATCCCCGGGTACCGCCGGCCCCTCCCGCCGGCCCGGGCGGTGCTGGGGACCGCGCTGTCCCCCCGGGCCAGGGTAGACGTGGCCGAGAGGGGTGGCCGTACTGCAGTGTCCCCCCCACCGTGGGGTGCACGGCTCTGGGACAGCACCCAGCGCCCCCCCCGGGCCCAGGGGTGCCCCGGCCGCAAGCCCGAAGCCGGGGGTGGGCAGCGATGCCCCGGCCACGGGCTGCCGGCTCTGCCCGGGGACAGCGGTGCGGGCGGGGGTCCTGTGTGGGGACACACGGGGGGATGCAGGGTGGGGACAGCCCGGGGAGGAGAGTGACGGGCACCAGGGATGCACAGGGGCGGTCCCCAGGGTGAGCCCCCCCGCGCCACACCCTGGCAGCAGCAGGCTGGGCCCCTCCGCATCCCTGCTTGGGGAGGGACGAGAGTGTCCCCAGTTCTGGGGACAGTCGGGCTGCAGCTGTGCTGGGGGACAGCGTGTTCCCCCCACGAAGGCTTTGTTCAGCGCCGCGGCCGGCACCGAAAGGGTCCCGATCCCCCCACCCTCCACCCCGGCTGACATTTCCACACACATCCCCACGCACCCCCACGGTCACCCCCGCAAGGGCAGATCCCACCGCAAAGCTCCATCCCCGGGTGGGCGTCGGGGAGGGGACGCGGTGACCCCCCTGTCCCCGCGGTGTGGTGGCCGTGGCCGTGGCCGCCGTGTCCCCACAAGGCAGCGGCCCCTTGGCCACCCCAAAGGTGGCCGTGTCCCCCCGCTCCGCCGCCCTCCCTCGCCGTGGCCGGCCATTGGGTGGCTGCCGGTGGCCTGATGTTGGGGCTGATCCTGCCGGGGCGGCGCTGGGGCCGTGCAGGGGCTGTGCCGGCTCCGGACCCAGCCCGGGACGCACTGCAGGGGGGTTCCCTTCTTCCCCTCCGGTGTGGGACCCACCCCGGGTCACCCCGAGGATGTGGCCTTGGCCTCGCTGCCCAGTGCCCTCGACAAAGACCTGCGGGGGGGTGGGTGGGGGGCTCAGCTCTTGGGGTCCCTCTTGGTGCTCCCCAAAACCAGCCCTGGCCCCTGCGTGGGGGGAGCGCCCATCCCTTGCCCCAGGGCGAGGGCAGGAGCCCACCCAGCCCTGCGGTGCTGCAGCAGGAGGGGACCGGCTGTGGGTCCCAGGGTCCCATCATTGCCCCCACGGCCTGGCCCAGCCCCCCTGTGCCCCCCAGGCCCAATGCCCATCCGTGCCGCAGGCCAGCGTGGTGTGGGGGGACTGGTGTGGGGTGTGCTCCTACCTCCACCTCCTCTCCAAGGACTGTGACACGGATGGGGACAGGTCCTCGCCCCACAGAGCTTGGGACCTCCTCACCTGGAAGGTAAGAGACCCCCAAAACCTCCCCTCCTGCCTGGTGATGCACCCCCTGCCTGCATCCTGCACTGGGTGCCCCCCGCCATGGCACTGGACCCTGCTCATGGGGGCCCCTGTGCTGGCTGCCGGCTCCGTGGTGCCTCCTCAAGCTGGAGGGGAGAGGGGAGGAGCTGGTGGTTCTGGAGGGGCAGGGGGTGCGGTAAAACCCCACGCTGGGGATGTGCCGGATGGTGGGCACAGTGCTGAGCATGGTGCTGTCCGCCCACACTGGATCACCTGGAGCTGGTCTGGGGCGAGCGGAGCCACCGGCTCAGTCCTGGCCCGGCCACCACATCCCGCTGTCTCCTCACAGCTCTGTGTCTCGGCGGTTGTGGCTCTGTCTGAAACCACCTGCCCCAGCAGCACCTCATTCGGTTCGGCACAAAACCAGCTCTGAACCCAGGAACAAACCCATTTGGCCCAGTTTCCCGGTTGGAGGCTGCTGAGGCCGTTGCTGGTGGCCAAGTGCAGCAGCAGGCACCCAGGGGGCACATGGCTCTACGTGCCCTCTCCTGCCCTGGGCACCAACGCCTTGGCTCCCTGGGACCCCCCTGCACCCCAGGGTGCTGCCGCGTCTCGGCGGAGGTGCTGGTGGCTGCGATGCTGCTAGGAGGGCTCTGGGTGCCCGACCCTGGGCCTTCGGGGACCTGGGGGATGGTGTCACCACAAAACAAAGGTGTGAGGGGCGTGCCAGGCTGCATCCACCCAACAACACCCAGGTATTGGCACAGACCATCATTTTCCTGGTTTTGGGTAAATAAAACCCATGGGGTGGCTCCTCACGGGCTGTTTCCTCCACCAAGCCCCGAGCAGGGCTGGCTGTGCCTGGGATGGGCATGCAGTGGCCCCCCTGAGCCCCCAGCAGCCCCCCACGCCCTCCCCAAGGAGGCTTTAAGTGCTGGAGGGAGAAACCCTGACCCGGTGAACACGGCCACCGGCCTCGTGCCACCCCGTGAAGCCAGTGGGGAAGGCGGCTGTGTCACCCCGCTCCCTGTTTGGCTCCGGCTTCTCTCCCCACAGGGCTGGGAGGCCACGCGGGTTGGTGGCTGTGAAGCTGGCCTGGCCCCGGCGGGGATGTGCCAGCTCTGGGCCATGGGGTGCCACGAGAGCAGACGGGGCACCGCCAGCCCCCCCGGCCCCTGGGCATTTAGTAACTGTTTATTTTACAGTTGAAGGGTTTGTACAAATCTGCATTTACAGGGGTACGAACAAGTCTCTGTACAGAGGAACCGAAGCACCCGAAGCGCCCGTCTCCCCCCAGGCCCTTCCTCCCCACCGGGGACAACGCAAGAACTAAAGTGCATCATGGCCAGAGAGCTGGGGGGGCCGTGGGGGTGCTCCAGCCATCCCCTCCTTTGGGGCAGTGCTTGGAGGGCTCCCGGGACCCCCAGCAGCACCCCCGGGTCACCACAGACTCTCCTGCACCACGAGTTTCTAAAGTGCTAAGTCACCCCCGGCCCCGCACCCCAGAGTGCCCAGGGGGCGGAAACGGGCTCTGCCTGCAGCCAGGCTGGGAGAGGAGACCCGGGGGAGCCCCCAGACACCCCCCGCACCTGTGGAGGAAGAGGGCTCAGGGCCCTGCCTCTGTGCAGGCAGATCCAGACACCCTGGATTTCAGGCTGCAGAGGCAAAGGAAAACCCCTCCACTCCACGGAAAGCAGGGTCAGGCATTAGGAGTACCTGCCTGCCCCCCAACCAGCCCGGCAGAGCCCCCCCCGGGAGCGAGGGCCCACAGAACTCACCCAGAACCAACAGGCAGGACGTTGGGACGGGAGGGTGCTGAGCTTCACAGGGCACGAGCTCTCTTCTCTAGCCTGAAATCCGTTAACTCTTCAGCCAGTGCCCGGTTCCCCGGCCCTGGGCACGGCACAGGTGGCTTTGGGCACGGCGTGGCAGCAGCGGGGGAGCGGGGCAGGGGCGTAAGGGACAGGTAAGGGCACTTGCGGGAGGTCGAGCAGCTCAGGGGAGAGGTAGAGGCATGTAATGTCTGTTGGCTTTGTCTCAGCAGGACACCGAGCTGTGAAGGATTCGCTGCTGGGAGGGCAGGGAGTGCTGGGGCTGTGAACAGGAGTGGTGGGGGGCGTGTGACACGGGGTGGCAGGGACTGGGGTGGCCTTTCTGGGACACTCCCCCTCACTTGTGTTATTCCGAGGGGTGATGCTGAAGCCTGATGGGCTCGTGGGGGACATATGGGACAGGTTTCCTACTGCAGTGACTTCTGTCCTGCCCAAAGCCTTTCACAGGGTGGACAAAGCCTCTCCCCACGTTACAGCCCACTTCCAGCACTGGGAAAATGATCTGCAACGGGCCTTGGTGGTGCCACTGACACTTGTGGTGACGGGATGTGGCACGTGACAGCACATACCTCAACCCCCACCTCGCTGACCCACCCCGCTACTGCCAGCGAAGGAGCCCCAGAGCTGAGCTGCTGCCGGTCTGCTCCTGCCTGACTGCCCTGTGGACAGAGCGGGCTGCAAGGGTGGGGGAACGAAAGGAGCCGGGGGGTGACACACGCTGGGAGAACCTGGCGGCAGGTGCTGAGGGGGGCTCAGGGGGTTTGGCTCTGCTCAGAAGTTGTCTGCAGGGAAGGGAAGGGCTGGGGCCAGCGGCAAAGCTGGATGCAGACGGTGGGGCAGAGCGAGGGGGCTGCCCTGCTGCTCCGGAGTGTGACAGCCCCTCATGCACTCCCCAACACGCGCCCAGGCCAAACCCTGCCCTGACGCTCAGCTCCAGGTGAGGATCCACCCTCGCTCACGCCATTCATCCCCGACAGAGCAGGTGGGTTCGTTCCGGCACAGCCCATGCACGGCTCTCCGCTTGCACCGCGGCCCGGCCGCAGCTCCAGATCCTCACAAGATGATGGCGGTGCCCGGCTGCTCACCCTGGCACGGCGAGGAAAGAATATGGTGTGTGTCGGTGCGGGGAACAGTCCTGCTGGGCTGGTTCCCATCACTCTCCATGGCAAAGGCCAAAAGCATCACAGGATGCAGCAAGAATATAAAATCATCTTCAGGCAGGTTGCTCTCTGGATGTGTCCTTCCACAGACTCCCTGTCCCGCCAGGGAAGGAGGCGGTGATGGGGAAGGCCCCTCCTCTGGCTTCAGGGGAAAATCTGCAGTTCGAACTTGGGGGCCCACTCCAGCGCACTCTTCACCACGGCCAGGGCAGCTGCTCCCAGCGCGACCGTCAGCCCCATCACCGCCAGCTTGACAAAGCGGTTGGTCCTTGGCTTTGTCAAGATGGATTTTGTCCGCTCCTCCCCTCGGAGCCGCTCCCTGAAGCGCTGCCTCAACACAGTGTCTGGTCTCTGCTGCACTGACGCCAGCTCAAAGTCCTTAAAAGTGGAAGCTGCGGTTCTGCAAGAGAAGAAATGGGTCAAGGCATGGCCCCAGCATTGGGACCAGCCCGCTGCCAGGGAGGAAGACCTTCACAAGAAAGCAAGACCTGGCAAGGAGACGTACAGAACACAAGGGCCCTGCGCTCACCGTTCCACCTGCTGCTGGGCTGCCTCCCTGGCCAGTTTGGATGGTGGGAACTGGACAAAAAGGTCCCCAGCTTTGCTGATCAGAGTCTCATAAGGAAGGTCCTGCGGGATCTGGGACAGGAGGTGGTGGACAGAGGCCATGTCGCACTCGCAGTCCAGAACTTCCTGCTCCCGGTGCAGCACGATCTGCAGAGAGGAGCAAGAGCGCTGGCCACGGTCAGGGACGAGGGGATGACTCAAAGCCCTGCCCTCCCTCAAGGGGACATGCCACAGTGAAGCGCTGCCCCCCCGCAAAAAGAGTCAGCGAACCCTTCCCCAGGCTCTGAGGCCGTGGAAAGCCCCTTCCTGGGGAGTTCTGTCTGTCTGCTGAGCACAGCCTGCTACTGGCAGGTCAGAGGCACGGGCAGAGCCTCAGCAGGGCTCGACTCTGCGGCTTGCCCTCAAACAGAGATTTGTTTGGATCCCCCTGAGGAGAAAGGGCAGGTGGATGCTCGGCACTGAGCTGCCTCCAGCCAGCCCAGTCCCCCAGCGCTTCCCAGCACGTGCCCAGCACATGAAAGCCAAGAAAACCACCGGGTTGTGCTGCATCCACAGCGCTGAATTGGAGCAGCCTGCAGATCTGGACACCCCTGGGCAGCCCCAAGCTATCCTGTATCCCACCCGCCCTCTGCCATTGCTGGCCTCAGGGTGCAGGTGGGGACAGTGGCAGCACTGGGTTTGCCAGCCCCAGACTACCAGTTAATCCCTTCATCATCCCAGCCAGTACCTACCACAGCCGCAAAATAAATGGGCATGAGCGGATGGCAGGCCAGGAAGAAGTCGTATAATCGCACGACATGCCTGAAATCAGACAGAACGTGCCCAAACCAGGTGATGAGCCAGCTGAGAGCAAAGATGGTTCCCACTTCCGCGCTGCACAGAGAGAAAGTGCTGTTAGATCAGCCGCTGACATGCTCCTGGGAGACCCTCCAGCCTTCCCAAGAGGGGCTGCAGACCACAGGGGTGGAGATGACACCGTTAAAACCCCTCGAGACAGGCAGCGTAGGTCAGGCTCTGCCTGGAAGCAGAGTGCCACATGGCTTCAACTGTCACCAGTAGCCATGGGTCAGCTCTGAGGAAGGCACTGCAGCGCTGGGGACATGCTGGAGCAAACATCCCCATGAACAGTAGCACAGGACTGGAAGGGGAGAGCCAGGAGGCACCGAGGGATCCTCTGCGTACCTCTGCATGAAGTCGTGCACGTCAGGGTTCACCTGGTCTATGATGGGCATCAGGTAATTTAAAATGTGCTTGGTATTGTCCATCGTTGGGTCCATAAAATCCCTGAGGAAAGATTTAGAAGCAGGAACCATGTCAGCGAGCTCTCCATCCCGGCAAGCAGCCAGAAGGTACATAAAGGTACTTCAATATCCAGCTTTGTGGGCGGGGAGACCCCCCAGCCTCCTGAATCCTGTGCCTTTGGGCCAGCCCCATCCCGCCTCTCTGGGACGCGCAGGGCTGATCCCCTCGGAGAACCCAGCCCCAGAGGATCATGCTGTAAAGCCTTTCCCAAACCCCACCCCCGCCTGGGCGAGGAGGGAGAACCCCTCCAAACCACTCCCCAGCTGAAGGCTTGCTCCCAGGGCAGTGCTCAAACAGCAGTCACTTGAGGCGGTACCGACCAGACAACCCTGCCCAGGGCTTCGGGAGGCCAGGGGGAGGCTGTGCTGAGCCAGTGGCCCCGAGCCGGAGCCAGAGAGGCCCTGGGCAGAGGACTATGAATAATGCATGTGCGTTGGCTTCTTCAGCTTGGAGAGATGCTACAAATTAAGTGACAGCCTTCAATTATCCCTCCCCAGAGCACATCTCCCTACAAAGCCATGCTGCTCTCTCGCAGCACGCAGCACCCCTCTGGGTACGGACAGGACAGACAGACAGCTTTAACCCACGGCTCTGCCTTCCCTTCCAGGCCAGTCCCATCTGCAGAGGCGTCCCCACAGCCTGAGGACACACGGGCGGCTCCTCTCCTCCTGCTGAGGCCACCAAGTACCTGAGATGATGTGTCGAGAGCTTTTCCACCAGTGCCGTGGCCAGTCTGTCCCCCACCACCAGCAGGAAGGTGACCACGATGTCGTGGTAGCCCTGGTAGTAGTGCAGCTGGGGGTTGCGCTTGAGGACGTGGAGGATGATGTCGACGAGCTCTTCCTGCAAACCTTCTCTCTGGTCATCCGGCATCCCTGTGGGGACAGCACAGGCGGCGGTGGGGCGGGCTGTGTCACCTCCCGACGCCTGGGTACACAAGGAGAGGACCTTGGCGTTTACTACCTGATCCCAAGGGAGCTGCTGCAAGGGGAGGGGGCAAAACTAGCAGAAAAAATAATCCCAAATCCTAATCCTGTCCCCAAAGCTCTGGCAGCCCAGAGGAAGCTGGCCAGTAGTTTGGTTGTTTAATCTTGGGAGCTGCGAGGAGCCACCGCGGGGGCCGGGACCAGGAGGGTACAGCACTGCACCTCCAGCACCGCCACATCTGAGTCACTTTTCATTTCCTAGGGGTTCTAGAAACAATGAAGCAGGACCCATTTTCACAGAGCCGTGCCAGCCGCCTCAGCATGCGGCCTCCACCGCCACAGCTCTGTGTGGGTGCCCCGTGCTCGGGGACGGGATGGCAGCGGAGAAAGGCGGCTCCTGCCCAAGGCGGCCGCAGCTTCCGGCTGTCCTTGTCAACAGACGAAATGCCCAAAGGCCAAGCAGGAAGCTGAGAGTGCAATGACGACGTTCTCCTTTTCCCCTGCTTCACTAATGTGTCTAAAAATAGGCAGGAGGTGCCGTTCAAGGGCAAAAAAAATCCGCACGAGCGGAGCCTTCAGGAGCTGGGCTTGGAGACACTCGGAGGAGGATCAGAGTGAAGCGACTGTAGATGCCAAGTCAAAGCAGCTGAAGGGGGAAGCAGATTCCAGCCCGAAATCGCGACTGCTCTGCAGTGAGATAACTGCCGGGTTACACGTTTTATAAATAGCGCAACGAAGCACCAGCCACCCATGGGAATGGAGCAGCTGCAGAACCTTCTGCTCCCAGCAGTTCAGAGATCTCTTTAACTTGGTGCATGAAACCAATTTTGAGACTGTTTGACACCAGAAACTGTTCTGACCCCTGACAAACCTGCCCTGGTGAAAAATAAACAGAAGCACATGGGGCATTTCTCAATCTGTCCTGATCTACCCTCGATCTATCCTGATCCCACCCCGTTCACAGCGGACGAGGGACATGCAGGGTCCGGGCTGCGCTGCAGCCGCTCCACGGCCCTGTCCTGCTGGCAGAGGGGCTCAGCGGGGCAGGGGGAAGCGTAAGGCTGGCAGGGCTCAAACCCCAGCTGCAGCCCAGGCGGCCAAGGAATCTGAGAGCTGGATGAAGCTGCTGTAAGCGCACACGGAAAAGGCTTCCTATGAGTCAGGCTCTCGGAGCAATGGAATGTCACCAGCTGCGACACCCCACGCCCTGAGTGAGCTGGGCCGGGATGAGCCCCACGGCATCATCTTCCCTCTCACCTGGTGGGAACCGGCGCAGGGAGCGCCGCACGTCCAGTAACACTTGCTGGTAATCCTTGTTGTCCTCTCGCAGCTCCTTTCCTGCTGAGGAAAGAGGAACAGGATTGACAGCGAGTAGTGGCAAGGAAGAGAGCTGGGCGAGGAGCCGGGGGAGACCCTGCTGACGGCAGGAGGCCCGAACAGAGACACCACCCATGGCACGGCCCTGTCTCATGGGTCACACACCTGCCCTGGCCCCTCACACACAGCAACAGCGCTTCAGTGTGAGGAAATGACACTATTACTTTGCTGGCACAAATGCGATCACGTGGAATTAAACATTGTCTTCCAGCAGCTCTGGTTGCCTCACACAAGGCAGCTCGCCACCGACACAGGGGGAATATGCCCTTCCAAACGGCCACAGGCTCAGAACTGTGACATCACCTGTCCTGGGGACAGCGGCTGTAATGCTACAGGACTCAGAGCTTCTGCACTGCCAATGTTTAAATACCACGCAGGGACCTCAGCAGGAAGGTCATGCTCCCTCCTTCTGCCCTGACCAAACCCCATACGTGCTTCACACAACAAACCGCTTCATCGATGCCTGGAAGAGACCTCGGAAGTGTTTCAGCTGAGCCAGGGCTCAGCACAGCCACCTCTCCAGGGGAGCAACAAAAATGAAGCTCTGCTGCAGACGAAAAGGAGGCTCAGTGGAGACCTTCTGGCTCCCCAAGAGGAGGTTGGAGTGAGCGGGGATTCGGTCTCTTCTCCCCAGGAACAAGTGACAGGACGAGAAGAACCGGCCTCCAGTTGTTGCAGGGTAGGTTGAGGTTGGCCCTGAGGAACAAGTTCTTCCCTGTTGGGGTTGTCCATCCCTGTTCCAGGCTGCCCAGGGCAGTGGTGGAATCCCCATCCCTGGAGGGGTTTCCCAGCCGTGTGGAGGTGGTGCTGAGGGACAGGGGTCAGTGGGAACCTGGCAGTGCTGGGGGAACGGGGGGAAACTCAATGGGCTTACAGGACTTTTCCAACCCAAACGATTCTGTGATTCTATGAACCGACTGCAGCCAAAGGGAATAATTTCTATCACTGAAGATAATCGTACCCTCCTGGCACAAGAGAAATGTTGTTTTTAGGAAGCTGTGTCTTTCCAGATCTGTGGTTTACACACAACACAGCACATCAAGCCACAGTGTCCTCCGTACAGTGCGAGTCCCCTTCACATCTGAGGTGGGAAACGCACCAGTGTACCTGGGGAAAACGTGTTTCAGCCTCCGCGATCCCTCCGTGAGCACGCCCAGAGATCCAAGCCACCTTTCGACAGCACCCCCTGGCCGGGCTGCTCCGTACCTGGAAGAGGGGGCAGGTCGTCTGTGTTCACACTGAGCAGCTTCGGCCACACTTTGCAGCGAATCTCGTCCGTCAGCAGCCCCCCCTCGCTGATCGCCATCCGCCGCAGCGCTGCCACGTCAATGGGGTCACTGTTCAGAGCCTGATAAATTTCTGCCACTTTTCGTTTCTTCTTAGAATCAAAGTCTGCAAGAAGATCACAAAGAGACAAGCTGACCAGCAATGGGGTGGGCAGCTCATTTCAGGGGGGCAAAATCCCCTCATGGTGATGTCACAACAAGGGAAATGACAGGGGAGTCACACATGCTCTGCCGGGACAGGCCAGGGACAACCCTGGTGGGTGACCCGCCCCAGCTGACTGTCCTCATGTGACAGGCGCAGCACCGGGGGCACCTCATGGCTTGCAGGGCCCCCCCAACACTTCCGCATGGACCCCGCTGCTACTCCTGCCACAGGAGCCACCACTGCCGCCCAAGCAGGTACCCTGGCTCCTATATTTCCCGACAGGTCCTGGCTCCGGCTGGACCACGACGGCCAGGCAGAGCCACCCTGCTGCTGTCTGCTCTGACACAGCCCTAGCTCGGGTGAGAAGAGTTTCCTAAGGCAGGACTCTGTGTTCCTGCTGACTCCCAGTGACACAGCGGCTGCTGGAGCCCTCCGGGGGAGAACCACAGGGTGGTTTGGGCTGGAGGGGACCTTAAATACCATCCAGTCCAAGCCCCTGCCATGGGCAGTGACACCTTCCACTAGAGCAGGCTGAGAAGCCTGAGCATTTCCACAGCAACAGTCAGGAGAAAGGACATAACTACAGCAGATTAACGAATCACAAGCGTATCGACTCCGCTCCCCACAAACACAACCGTGCCAGCTGTTAGTACACGTGCACGTTACTCAGGGCTGAACAAACCCCCGGGTTTGTGGAGCTCCTGAGCCCAGGGAAAGGAGTAACACAGAGAGCACGCAGTGCTCCGGGTTAAACGCACTCACAGGACACTATTTCACACGGCATCGAGGTATTTGTCACCATGGCCTCATGCAAGGAGGGAGAGGAGTGGCCGAGGGCCACCGAAGTCCCACGGCGGAGGAGGTTTGCTGAGCAGCTGCGGGGCCAGAGCGCAGGATGAGGCCACAGACGCTGCCTGTACCTAAAGGCTTTTCCAACAGGTCCAGCTGCTCTTGGGAATCGTTTGATAAGGGACGTGTCCAAAGAGGATTTGGGGTGGGAGGAATTCAAAGGATCCGGATGGAGAAACCAGCTGTTTCTCACCGCCGCGCCCTCCCGGTGGCGTGTTCCTCTGCCCACGTGGCACCTCCGGCATCTCAGCACGGCCCCGGCCTCTCCCCGCTGCTGCTGCTGGGGAGCTGCGTGCGAGCACCCGGCTGGAAGCGCCACTGTCTGCAGTGTCTGGATGGGGGACAGCGGGACAACAGGCTGCTCGGACACCAAGCAGGTTGAGCGGTGGATGCCGCCCCTTCTCCGAATAGCCTTTTTAAGCACTTTTTGGATGAAAACAAGCTGTAACAGCCTACAGATCCCCTTCAAACACCAAGTTCCTGGTAATATTAAAGCTTCTAACGCTCACCCAGGGACCACAATTTCCTTTTATTTCCTTTCCCACCCCTGGTGCAAGCGAAGTTGTTTGCAGAAGAGCAGAAACTCTGCTTGTCTGGCCGGTTGCTACTCCTGCAACACGCAGATCAAAGCCTCGGGAAGGAGGAGGCAAAGCTTATGCACCAAAAACTGTTCACACACGAAGAGCTTCAGGAGTACGAGGGAAGGAGCACGTATTGCGTGATTTGTACCGGCAAATACCCCAATATTTACACTGTTTAAACTTGCAGAGCTGCGAGCATCCCCCCAAAACTGCAGTTCAACCCCCTTTGAGTGCGCCCACAGGCGGGAGCGGCGCTTGGAAGCAAAGAGGGAAACAGGAGATCGGGGGTTTATCGCTCTGGAACTCCACCCGCAGGTCACGACAGCCCCACCTGACCGGCAGTCAGGGGATTCTTCTTATTTACTTCCGCGGCTAAACCCAGCGCCCGCCGCGCTCCCGCCGCCGAGCCCCCCCGCACGGCACCCACCCGGGAGGGGCGGCGTGGGCCCGGCGCAGCCCTGCGTTCCCAACGCCTCAAACAGCGCAAAGGCACCGCCGCTGACACGACGCTTTTCCAGGTCGGGCCCCGGGGCCCCTCGCCCCGCCGGTACGGCCGCGATGGGCGGCCTAGAAAAGTGGAGCCCGGGGAACTCAAGGGCCCCGGCCTCGAGTCAGGCAGCGGCCGACACGGCAGCTCCCCGCCTGCCCGAGCGAGGCAGCCCGCTTCCGCCCGAGGGACGGGTCCACAGCGAAGGGTTCAGACGCCCGGGACCCCACCCCGGGCTGGTCTCCGCCGGAGCGGCTAGGAGCACAGCGCCGAGCTCCGCCCCGCCGCTAGAGGGCGCCGCCGCGCCTGCAGGGGGCGCTCCAACCGCCCCCCCCCAGCGGAACCAGCGCCCCCCGCCCGCCCACCAGGCCCGGCCCAGCCCGTACCGTGGCCGCCGACACCGTTGCGCGGCGGGCTCCGCCGGGCCATGTTCCCGGGCGCTTCGGCGCATACCGGGCCGGAGACCGGACCGGACCGGGCTGGGGCTCCGCGCACCCCGCACCGTCCGGTCCTGGGTCCCGCCCCCGCCCCGCTCCCCCCGCCCCTCACCCGCCGGCGCGCGGGCGGTGCGTCACGGAGCCCCGGTGCGCAGGCGCAGCGCCGCGAGACCGATCACATGGGCAGAGAAGAGGAGCGTCGCTGTTTGCGCATGCGCAGAGGGAGTGCGCTACACGTGTTTCCGCCTGCGCTCCGGCCGAGACGGTGACTTTTAAGGTTTTTATTAAAAAAACCCAACAAACCCCAGACGCCGCCGGCACTGCTGCTTTCCAGCGGGGTGACACCTCCACCCGTGCTGCGGCCACCTCTCACAAACACCTGTAACCCTCTCCCGTGTGGCTCCTCCCCGTCCTTGGGGAAGCGGGGGGGGCGGGGGGCGCAGCGGGGCACAGACCGGCCTCCCTCGGCTGAAATACCGGGGAAGGGCCGGGTGACACTTCCCTGTGCAGCTCACAGCCCTGCGCAGACACCCACAAGCCGTGTTTGTGTCACAGTGGGTGCTGTTAGGTTAGAGCAGGCAGGGCCCCACTCCTTCCTCGTTCTAGGATATGAGAGATAAATTCAGCATTTCTGCTGGGTGAGGTCATGGAAGGAACAGCCACCCTGGTGTGCCTGGAAAGCCCTGTCTCCTCATCTGTCTCTCCAGTGATCCGCACAGAAAGGGGCCGTGTTTCATGTTCTCCTGCCCCGTTTCTCTTCGGCCCACAGACTCCACCTCACTTTGTAGAGTTAACTGAAGGAACATGGGAGTACAAGGCTGTCACCCCCCCGCTCTGAGAAGAACAAACGAGGGCAGGGGGCTCAGAGGACAAGCAGGAGCCCAAGGCGGAGGCTGCAGCACTCGCTGAGGAACAGGGAGAGCACTCAAGGCCCAGGACAAGCCACTGCTGCAATGGCTCTAGCAGGGGAGGTCAGCAAGGGGGCCAGGGGCCAGTGCTGAGCCCCATGTCCCTGACACCCAAAGAACGGCCATGCGCACACACAATGTCAAGCTCTCCCCCACGTGCCCACCGGGGCTGGGCAGAAGAGGAGGGGATTTGGGGTTTATGGCACAAGATCCTTCTCCCAGGGCCACTCTGGCTGGTGACGGTAGGGTGAGGCTCCTCTGCACTGCTCCCCAGGCAAGGCGTGTGTGTGTGGCGGGGGAAACGGCCTCCACGGCACTGCTGTGTCCCTGTGCCACCACCCCAGGGAGGCCTCTACACAGGGAACTTGAACCTAACCTCGATAAATAAAACCAAATGTTTATTTACACCAAAGAATTCCAACACTGGATCTTTCACATATGAAGGACAAAGTATATATACACAGCAAGGGGTAGCAGGGCTGTAACGAGGGGGCTTCTCCGCTGTCAATGATAATATTTGTCCACAATTACTGATCTACCATCTCAGGTTAATGACCTTCTGCTGGCTCCTTCCTCTCAGTGCGTATTTACAGGACTGTGAGGTAACTGGTATTCTCACCACATGGCACGTGAGGGAGGGGATGGGGGGGGAAGATGTGAGATAGGACTTGGCGCAGTCTGATTTTTTTTTTCCAGCTTTAAGTAGCCACCAGCTTGAAACCTATATAAACAATTTAAAAACAAGATACCAAATAACAAACTAATTCCAGAGACCGGAGCCAAGCCGTGGCAGGAGGAACCTCCCCGAGAAAGGGGCTGGTCAGAGCGGGGCTCTCTCCAGGAGCTCTTTTCTCGGGAGGCAGCAGGACTCCCACGGGATCAGTAACTTCATCTTTTAAGACTAAAATTACATGCAAGGGGGTGAGTTGGCCTTGGTTGGCTCCTAAGGAGACATGATTTGATCCAATTAGGGCTTCAGACATTATCTGCACTTACTCCTCGTGAGCTTCTACCACCTCTCCATACTGGAATTGTCTCCTCAGTGTACCCCGGGCCAAGGCATAGGCAGGGCATGGGGGTGAAGGGAGTGGTACGTTACGAATACCCCTGCCTGCCTCACCAAGACTCTGTTTGGTGGTCTTTGGAGAACAGCACCATCCCCCAAGGTGTCAGCTCATGGAGGAGTGATGGGGGGGAACATGAAGAGATTTCCAGCAGGATGGAAAGAGCTGCGAAATGCTGTTGATTCATCTTTGTTCTTAAATGAAGAGAACTTTTTGTTTGTGGGGTGGGGTGGGGGGAGGGAAAACACAACTGTTCGAGAAATATTCCATCTGTAGGTAATTTCAGGGAATCCCCTGAGTTACGAAAAGTTCAAGTAAAAAAAGAAAAATCAGCCTATAATAATTTTGTATATAATGACTGAACTACTATAAATCCACAAGCAACAGTTCAGACATGGTGCCTCCAAAGCGTTCACCCCCTCCCGTCCCCTGCCAGGCACGAGCTGCCTCCCCAGGAGAGCTGGAGGGGGAAACCTCTTCCCCACCTGACTGAGCCAGAGCCCGTCACTACTGCTGAGCGCCTGCAGCCGCCGGGACGGGCATCCCCAGCGTGGTGGTGGCCGAGATGACGGGTGAGCCTGCTAGAGGTCCAAGGGGGGAAGGTGTTGGCACTGACGAGATCCCTGCAAGAGAGACAGGCAGAGGCAATTAGAGCAGCTCTCAGGACTGCTCAGCTGCTTTATGGGAGCAGAATCCCTGCAGGTTGGTTTGCTGCTGCCTTGTTACATTCTCAGAGCTGCCAGAATAAGCTGAAAGATCTCTGCAGCCTCTGAGAGGTCTGTGCACAAGTATCACCGTTGGGCAGATGTATAGCAGGTCCCTGTCCTTCAAACTGCTGCCAAGAACAGCCAACTGCAAAGCGCTTTTTAAAATGGGAGCAGAGAAGCGGGTCAGGCTGCAGCGAAACCTCATGTATAGCGCTCTCCCCCCCCACCTCTTGTCATCGGTCCCAGGAGATGACCTAACACCCCACCACCAGAGCTCGCCCTCCTGGACCCTCCCATCACTCCAGTGCCTGGAAATGCCTCCAGCCGGGGCCGGTGGAACTGACCTGACATCATACTGGCACTGCTGACGGGAGTGCTGCCGCCCGGCATGCTGGATGAACCCATGCGCGCCTGGTCCTTCACGATGGGATCTGGGGAGAGGACACCGCCCTTAGGTGCTGCGTGGGCAGGCAGCAACTGAAGCACGCCGAGGGTCTGCGAGCTCCCTGCTTAGCCGGTTCCGGCAAGCTGCCCCCGCCAGAGAACACCACCCACCACCTCCCAAACACCCCAGAAGGTACTGAGGTAATGTCCTCAGTGAAGAGTCGCCTAAATGAGGCGCTTTGGAGCCCCGCAGAACTGCTGGGCAGGGAATGCTGAAGGAAGTTAAGGTGATGCCCACCTGCTTTCTGTGCTAAGCAACTGCGGGACTGCACAAAGCCAGACCCAGAAAAGGGGTGCAGCGAGCAGAAAGATGATCACTAATTACCGTCACGTCACTCAACACCTCCCCCAGTAGCCCGGGAGTTGCACTGAGTGTCACTGGAGCTGGTTCTCTTCTCTAAGACATCCCCCATTCACTCTTTATTTTCAGCTGCGGGTAAATAATGGTACCAGAGATCCCCCCACCCCGAGCCTGCTGCGTCAGACGAGGGGATTTCAGTTCTGCCCTTCCCCATGCTGGGTCCGGTACAACCCGGATCTCGACTTGGACACAAGTCAATCGAGCTGGTTGTCCAACTCGCGCATTCCAAGCCTCCAGCTTCACCAACACTCATGCTGGAACAGTTGCCTCAGGCATGACACAGCTCCATACTGGTGGTTAATTACACATTCAGCAGCAAGAAAAACATAACTGAGCAAATACTCCCTGGGCTGTTTCAAACCCCTAAATATCACGATTTGTGAAAAGGAACAGATTAGTGAAAGTGACATTTTTGCTTGCAAAACCAGGACCTCAACATACCATTCGCTGAGGCACAACGTTTAGCCCCAAAAGGAGCTAAAAGGGCCACTTCTCAAACCAGAGTTATCTGTTTTTATGGGAACGCAGGAGTCAGTGTTCCCAGACACCTGCTGACGCTTGCACGGGTTTAGCCCTGAAGCTGCTTTTACACGGTGCTGCTGCCTCGCTGGCCTGACACGGGCACCACTTATTTCCTGGGCTGGTGCAGGTGGCAGAGCCCCAGTTTACCCACCACAGACAGGCAGTCTCAGCCCCAGCGTCATTACTTGCACAGCCCAGGCGTATTACGCCACCGTTCTTGGCTGCTACGGGAGCAGAGACCTCCCCAAGGCAGAGGAAGGACCCTTTGGGGAGCAGGTGACGACAGCAGCCACTACTCACAGAAGTAGGGGTGTTCCATGGCTTCTCTCGCTGTGAGTCGCGACTGGTGATCGTATCGCAACAGCTTGTCTAGGAAATCCAGAGCTTCTGGGCTCACCAGGTGCTGGTTCTCGCTGTGAACAAAGCGTTCCCATCGCTTACGGGAGTGTCTGCAGGAGAAGAGACCCAAGTCAGGCCAGGCAGGGGATGGCAATGCCGAAATGTGCTTTAAATAAAGATTGAGAACTGGGACATTTGTGAACTCCGGTTCAGAATGGATTTACGGGCCTAAAATCCCAGTTTCTGCCCTGCTCTTATGCCCCCAACATTAGTTCCTTGTCATTTTGGTACGTCACACAAAGTAACTCCATGAGGGAAAAAATACATAAATGTCGCTTTAAACAGCACCCGATTTTCTGCACCGTAATTCTGAGAAACACCTTTTTGGGTTTTTTTTTCCCCAGAATAATGGAGAGATCATCTGCCCTTCATGCTTTATGCTCTGGCAGTTCATTTATTGCCTTGATGACATTTAAAAACCTCTCCTCAAGTCCATTTGCAGATAAGGGACCATGAGAAGCACTGACAGAAGGAACCAAAGGCACAAAGTGACAGTTCTCAAGAATCTTCGCTCTGATTTCACCCCTAAGCATAAGTTTTTGTTTACTTCAGGTCTGTTGACAAAGCAGTAGCTGTCAGGGTCTACCAAGACAAGTAACAAGTGATGGGACCCTCAGGTTGTTCCAGGGTAGGTTGAGGTTGGCCCTGAGGAACAAGTTCTTCCCTGTTGGGGTTGTCCATCCCTGTTCCAGGCTGCCCAGGGCAGTGGTGGAGTCCCCATCCCTGGAGGGGTTTCCCAGCTGTGTGGAGGTGGTGCTGAGGGACAGGGGGCAGTGGGGACCTGGCAGTGCTGGGGGAACGGGGGGACTCGAGGAGCTTAAAGGGCTTTTCCAACCTGTATGATTCTATGATTTGATGATTCTAAGAGCTTATGAGCTACTCTGGACTTTGGCTCACCTGCCCAAGATGTCATTGAAACGTGGGTCCAGCTCGATGTTGTATTTGTCAATGTAGTCATACAGATCTTCTGTCCCCAGCACCTTGGCTATCCTCACCAGCTGGGAGCAAGCAGACAGACAAGTCACTACTGGGAGGGTATGACAGTGCCAGAGCCAGCATGATGATACGGAGCACATTCCCTTGCTTAAACTTGATCTCAGTGGTCTGAACCAGCAGCCACAGGGTCAACCCATAGTTCTGACTTCCTTCGCCACATACAGCCAGAGGCATCATGAACAATTCTCCGCTCAGTTGGAGCTTGGTAACCCAAGACACCCTAATGTCACCAGAACTCGAGACCCTGCAACACTAACTCCCTCTGTAGCAAGAAAATATTCAGAGCCAATGGGGGAAAGCAAAAATAACTGGTCGAGAAAGCAGAAATTCTGTAACTTGCATGTGAAGGGTGATGCGTCACCCCGGAGGGCTCCAGAGTGAAGGTTTGGGAACAGAGGAAACGAACATGGCTTCAAACTGAGCAAAGAGGCTGTTACAGAAATGCTTAAATTCTTTGGATGCCTCCCCAGAAGCGTAAGCAGCAAACCTCTGTGCTGAGCAAACAGACTGTACCCGAGCAGCTCTCACCTGATCATAGTTGTCATGGCCATGGAAAAACGGCTCCTTTCGGAATATCATACTGGCCAACATGCAGCCCAGGCTCCACATGTCCAGGCTGTAATCGTACATCTGTGCAAAGCCAGAAGGACAATTCCATTGCTGATGAATTAAGCAGAACAGACACCCAACGCTAATAGCATCCCCCCTCCCTCCAGTGGTACAAACGTGGCCGCATTACACTGGGAACAGACTGAAATACCCTCATCACCAGAGCACTGTTCTGCTCAGTGTTCCAGTTACTCAAACTGGGATACAGCAATGAGCAGAACAGCAGTTATCCTATCTCTTCCCTTGTCTGTGATGACATTACAGACTGGGGCCTTTTTCTGTTTTCACTGCACACTTCAGTGTTGTGACCATTGCAGTGGCCTCCACAAGGCCCATGGGCAAGTGAGGAAGTGCCTTCATTCAGAACCAGCATGATCTGAAAGGTACCAGTAACACTAATTCCAGCCCATGCCACTTCCATACCCAAACTGCCCTCAGACACGGGATGTTTTTACAGCTTTATTTAGAAGTTCGTGAAGTGCTGGCTGTTCTCATAGGGCTTTGTTTTGTTCCTGTACCTACTGCAAATGTGGCCTTGCTAAAAACTTACTCCACGTTTGTGTTCCAAGATCGCTGACGAGAGTTCTGTGGCTCTTCTTCAGCTCCTGACGCTACTCATTCGTTTCTTTAACTCAGGGGCTTTACAGCCACTGCTTTCTGCGATGCATTTTAGAATAGATTGTCTTTAGCTTTAGGTCTCTGGATATCTGAACTCCTGGTTTGCGACCTCGAATGGCGCACTTTCCCTACATGAGTCAGTGGTAAGTCCTGGTAATTCTTACCTGATAATCTACAAGGAGTTCAGGTCCTTTGAAGTATCTGGAAGCTACTCTGACATTGTACTCTTGGCCAGGGTGATAGAACTCAGCCAAACCCCAGTCTATTAGTCGAAGCTAGAAAGGGGAGAAACAAAAGACAAGAGGCTCAAGGGATGCTTCAGCTCTCCACTGGCTGAATGACAGTCAGGTGAGCTTGGTTTGATGCTTCATTTACGAGTCTTCCATTTTTATATTAATTTTAAATCGATCGCAGTATCGGTTTAGATATTCTCCCCAAACCCGTATCACCAGCCTGTCTAAACAACCCCCCTCCCCACCAGCCCCGGTTACAGGTTACTCAGAACCCATAAGCACTGAAGGAGTGTCTAGAGCTTCATTTCTCGTTTCTCTGCACAACAGAAGCGCAGCCCCCTTGAAGATGTCTGCTAGCACAGCACCATACCACAGGAACTATCCCCAAAGGGATCCCGGTTTGCCAAGAGAGAAGGGGGAGCTTTCCCGGCCCTCCACCCCCTGTTACCTTTCTGTGCTCGTGGTCAATCATGACGTTGTGAGGTTTGACATCTCTGTGCATGATTCCCATGCTATGGCAGTAATCTAGAGCCTGCAGGGGACACACAAAGAAGTGGATGCTGGAGCCACAAGAACCTTTCAGGTTCGATCACCTTCACAAGTATTTCCACATATGCCAAGTCTTAACTAGAACAGCAAGACTTCACTGCCCACTGTTACAACCCGAGCTGGGCTCGTGCACCACAGAAAACCCCTCTGGAGCCTCGTCTCAAAGGGAGCTCCCAGAAACAGCAGTGCTTTGACTTCACTTCACATGGTTCCTCATACAGTGCAATTTCGGAGGCCCCAAGAGCAGAGTTACCGGGCACTATTGATTGAACAATCCTCCCCTTCCCCAGACTTCTGAGACAAGTATTTTCTGTACTTGTTTCAGAAGGGTGGACAAACACCTCTGGCTCACATTACGTCAGAGCAGAAACCAGCCAGAACAGCTCACAATTCTGTTTTCAGAGGCAACGGGTACTTTTGATTCAGCACCTTAAGTTATTCCAGAGCACCCAAAGACTCCTCAAAATAAATGACTAGAATTTGTTGCAGAAACGTGGCTGAACAATCGATACTGACTGTATGTAGATTTTTCTGCCCAGTTTTTCCATAGGTGGTCCCTTCCCTTCCCCCCTTAGTGACACGAGAACCATCTCTACAGGATCAGCTGAGTGCAGACCCTAGAAATAACCGACAGAACAGCAAAACACAACTTACCTTCAAAATCTCATACATGTAGAATCGAATATCGTAATCTGTTAATGTCTGGTATAATTGCTGTGGGACACAAACACATCACATCAGGGTTTAACACCCAAGAAAAATATCACCTCCCTGCCAACCCAGAACGACCCAGCCCTGCCCTCCGCTGCTGCGGATCTCTAAACCCAGGTGAAGGAACAGTAAAAGTCACCCAAGTGACTCCGATCCCACAGTCTGCTCCTCTCCCCTTAAAAATTGCACCCGCCGTTCACCCCCAGCTCTGCTCAGACACTACACTCTGGTCCTGGCACTAACTCCCTCGGGCCGCGCTTGCCCAGCAGGACGCACCGCATGTCTCAAAACGAGGGTGCTCTACGAGGTGAAGCAGCTCTTCCAGATGGCACCACTGAGGCAGGTCAGTAGGGAAAGGGACAAAGAAACATGCCAATCCCTCTTCCCAGAAACAGCTGTCCACATGTCAAGTGGTTCCAGTAAACAGTTACACACTGAGCATGAAAGCCAAATGTTTCCAAAGAACAGGCACTAGGGGTCCACAAGAGACGAGACTGATTTGCTCTGAAGGTTTAAAATACCACTTGGATTCTCATCTTGTAACTTCTGTGGTAAAATGGTACTAAAAGACTAACGACAAACTTCTGTCCCAAGTGGATTTACCTTTAAAGACAGTTATGAGGTGGGAAGGAAATGACTTAAATAACCTGGTGCCCCCTGCTTACTTGCTTTTCCCCAGAACAACATCCCGAGCGGCTTTCACACAGAAAACATGACGAGTTCACACTGTACCTTAAAGTCTGTGTTGTTTACGTGTTCGAAAACCAATGCGGGTGTCCGAGACTGAAACAGAGGAAAAGTGTGCAGCCATGTTAAGCCTAGAGAACATGTTCTCATTTTAAACCTTACACTGTGGAAGCCCCTGTGCCTTGGACGTGCTGGCGATTCCCCTGGAGAGGGGAGGCGGCGGCAGAGCCTGCGGCCCCAGCAGTGCTGTTTGCAGAGCACTGTAACTTGTCCCAGTTCGCTAGTATCTCGCTCTTACAGAGCGAGGGGCTGAGGGGACCTGGGGGAAGGGCCCGCTAAAGGAAGTTAATCAGATTAAGAGCTGATCTGATTAAGCAGCTCAAAAGCAGGATTTAAGAGCAGCGGAAAACAAAAAGGCAGATCAGAGCTGGTTAAACACAGCAGCTTCACCCATAGCCCCAGTGAACCCTTTAAGGTCCTTCCGTACTCACCACAGGATCTTTTACTATATCTGCAAGAGTGATTATATTGGGACCGCCTCGCAAATTCTCTAAGATCTTGATTTCACGCTTGATTTTCTTCTTTTTAACAGGCTGAGGAATAAAAACCCACAGTGAGAGACAAAGCCTTGCTGCCCTGTGAGGCTAACAGCCACCCTGACACCCAGATGACCAAGGCAGGTGACTGCGACTCAGCGAAACACAGGGGAGCCTTTCGAAGCGAAGTTCAAACAGCCAGATCTTGTGGTTCCCTGGCTGCATCATCCCAGCAAGGGCTCAAACACCTCCAGTATCCCTTCTAACCACACAGCCCAATGGCCACAAACACGAGTTCCCTGTGAAGGAGGGCATATTTTTTTTAAAGCTGTCTGAATACGATCTGATCGTCCAAAACTTCTTAACTGACACGTGGTGAACTGACACTGAAAGTCCCTGAGCTACCCAAGGGCCACTAATGACGGTTTTTCACCCATTATGGCTGTGGAATAACCAAGTGTGCAGGAGACCCTTCCTCAGTCTGGAAGGATATTACACACACAATGGACACACAGAGCAGAAATGGAAATTTAAGGTTAGCAGTCAATAAACCTGAGCAGGGGCTTTGAAGGACGATGATCCTGGTAGCTCACAGGCCTACGATGCACATGACACAGGCCAGAGCACTGGTCACTAGAGGAGGCGAGAATTTTCTAGACACTGTTGCTTAGCTCCAAGAAAAATGTGTTGCACGTCAGGACTTGGTTAAGATAGAAGCTAATTCCTTATCGGCAGAGATTTGACTTAACCACCAAGCACAGGGTTCTGTGAGGAGGCTCAGAATGAGGAACTGTTTCACTGGATGACACTCCAAAGCCCAGCTTTAAGATTTTGGTTTTAGACTAAACACTGCCCTTTCTGCATCCCCTCATGACAGACAGCACCCTTTGCCCAATCCTGGCTCACCTTGAGAATTTTAACAACTACTTTTTCCTTATTTGTGATGTTGATGGCTTCAAGACTTCACTGTATTGCCTCGGCCTAATTTTCGAACTAGCTGGTAGTCATCTGATTTCTGTGGAGACAAGAGGACAGAGTTCCAAAGAGCTCAGTCATTTCCACCCACTTTTACAAACCTCTCCCCGACACTGCCTTCCCTCCCAGGACAAGGTGGCTTATTTCTTCTGCAGAAGGTCACATAAGCCCAACTCTGCACTTCAGCACCAGCAGACCCGAGCTATCCCTTCTGCTGGGTCCTAAGATGTGGAAGCTACGTTTTAAATTGTGAACACTGTAAAAATCAACAAAGCCAGTAAGACCAAAACCAGGCCCAAACGGTTTTTTAAACAGTTTAAATCCAGACTCAGCACAAAGCCCCACATATGCTCAGAGGGACCGTACGTTTCAGAAAGCAGGAACTGCGGCAGCACTGAGGGCGGCACGTTGCCTGGGGCCCTGCTACACAACAGCAGGGGCGCAGGGCCTTGAGCCACCATCACCGCTGTCTGATTCTCAGGCGGTTTAGTCATGAGCTCAATTTAGACACCTCCTTCCTTCAAAAGCAGCAGACATGTCTTTTTCCAGTCACTTGTGACGAGAGCTGGGCAACAAGTCACAAACAGCAGGTACCTATTTAAGTCTGCTGAGTCTCTCTGCTCATCCAGGTCAGAAGCCTGCCTCAGGTATCCCTGGTTGGTTAGACTGTTCAGATAAAGATTTTCTGCCCTCTGTAAGGACAAGTTTCCTGACTACCTGCCAAAAATCCTTCAAAACAAACTCTTAAGGAGCTGCTAAAAAGTTCTTGCACTGCTGAGGATTTCAAATTCTGGTAAGAAACACTTATCTGAAGAGAAGTGGTGATCGTAAGCTCGCCACACACATAAGTCATAGCCACAGGGCATGAAACACCCCGATGCAGCAGAGGTTAAACTCCCCGCTGTGCACCAGATCCTACAGGGATCGATCCTGGTCCAGGGACATCCATAAGCAGCCTGGAGACTTACCCCCACTCGACAACGTGCGACTCATAGTCCCAGTACTCGCGGGGTCTGTGTGTGTTGCGTCCGTGTAACCCTGGCCCTGCTCGGCACGGGTCCGACATATCAGACAGGTTGGCAGGTGGGAAGGATGAGATGCTCAAGTCAGAGGCTACCCGAGCTGCACAGCTGGACAGAGGAGAAAGGTCTCGGATCTTCCACCTGCAGAGAGGTGATAAACCAGAGGTTAAATCTCAAGATACTATAAAAATATTGAGTTAATCATTTAAAGTGGCTGAGAAAGGAGGCTGGAGCCCAGCCGCAGGCCTGGGATTGTTGTCAGGGCTTGAGAACAATTTGTCTGCTCTTTCTCACACAGGATGGGACCACCTGACCCTGCTAGCAAAGTAACACGCCCCCACAACCCCTCCTTGCAACTCTCAGCAAAGGTAACTTTCCAGAAGGGAAAGAAACGCAATGTTCTCCTGTGTGCAGATGGATTCCTCTGCCCTTCAGCTCCAGAGCTGAAGAAAGCCACCAGCTGCAACCTCCCGCCGTGGGGGAAGAAGCCTTGTGCCATCCCACGTAACCGGAACACTGAAACCACCTCTCGCAGTGCTCTAACAATGATGCTGCGAACAGCTCAGCCAGGTCACCTGATCAGCCACCTGAATCAGGCACTTTCTGAAGTTTCACCTTCTAGAAACATGAATTTTCATTCAAATCAGAACTTGGGACTTATTTGCAATTCTTAGAAGGACTGAAGCCTCTCAGGTGCTCACACACAAAGGTTTGTGTAACTACGCTGAAATAAAACAACCCCAAATTGATCCACCACTGCTCAGCCCTTTCTGCCCACTGGGAAATCCAGGTACTGGCCGAAGCGAGGCTGCTCCGCTCGGGAGTGGGACTCTGCAGAGCAGAGAAATCCAGACAACGTCAGAGCACGGATCCCCTCAGTTTTACGCACCTTCCCACCCGTGTATCACTGCACAGCCTTGTACAAAACAGCCTAATGCCATCTCCCCACAAAATGCCAACATAAATGTGTTCACCTGAAAGCAGCACCAGGACCATTACAGAGAAGCCTGCTGAAGCCTGCACATCACACTGGGGATCTTCCTCGTCCATTTTTCCCATTTCCACATATTCTGAAGAAGGCTTTTGCTACTCTGCTCATTCCCCCTGAACAGCCACCTCACCCCACCAGCTCCAGCAGTGAGACCAGGAAAGGTCTTAGCGAGGCCAGTCGATGTGAACCATTCAGGGACTGAATAGCTCCTGCAGGCTCGGAAGACTTCGTGACAGAGCCAGGAGAGCTCTGCTGGGATGGGCACCAGTGCTGGTCACAACTGCCTATAGTCAAGACATGTCCAAAAGACAGCATCTTCTGTGCTGGAATATGCTGCTTTATCCAAACATGGAAGAAAAATTCCTGCTGCAACTGTCTAAAGAGGTTCTTTTGCCTTCTGCTTGTCCAAAGGATTTAGTAAGCAGCTCTGCTTCTCCCTCCTTACAATGTGATTGCTGCAAATCTTCTCAGTTTTAAAACTATTGAGATTAGTCAAAATAACTCAAAACAAAGTTAATGAAGGTCAAGGACAAATACTCCAATTTCTGAATATTTAAGACAACAGTAAATTACTACTATTTCATACCACCGTCCTGCCTAAAGTGTCATGCCTTTGCACCTCTCCAACCTCTCACCGTGAGTGAAAGCTGACACGCTTCTGAACGCTTCACCATGAGAATCTCTCTGCTTTCAGAAGAACCTCCATGAGGAAGGAAGCCGTGTCGGAGCTGTATCGGTGTGAGGCATATGGCAGAGGCTCTGCAGCCCTGCCTGCAGAAAGGCTCTTCATCAGCAGGCAACGCTATCATCGGAACCAATACAGTGTATGCATTTGCTATGTTGATCTTATCCCTTTGCAGAAACAGGCGACTGCCGGAGTGCAGGAGGAAGCAACAGCCCCATTAATCAGGAATTAATCAGAACGACCTAGAAACCTGCCCAGAGCCGGTAGCTCAGGCTATCAGGATACGTCACGCCAGGAGAAAATTCCAGAAGCAAACCCCTGCTCTATCGGCAGCGTCCTGGCGTTTCCTGGAGCCTGCTGCGAGGACCCCAACAAGAGCCACTGGCTATGACAGTGGTGGAGGACCCGGGGGACACTGCTCTGGTGTCCTTTCCTGTGTGACACAGCTCGACCAGCAGCTGGATCCACAGGTGCAGGCAGAAGTGCATGCGAGGGCTCTCCAGCACGGCCCGAGCCTCCTCCCCGCGGCCCTTGGCAGCGTGGGCTGGGTTTGACCTACTGACACGCAACCGGTGCTGCAGGCAGCTCCAGGTAGCCGGGGCTGTGGTAATCCAGGCCCAGCGTTAAGAAGAGACCTGGCAATGCTCCCAAGTCCAGAGTGGAGGTGTGACAGGCCGCAGCCCAGCGAAGGACAGCCCGGGCACTCTGGCCAGGTGATCGGCTAATGGGGAGCAGGAGGCATTACTAAACCAAACAGCCTATTCCTGGACAACGTGCGAGTCCTCTACCAGAGCACACTTTCAGTGGATGAGGCAGCCATCATCCACCAAACCTCAAACCGTTTACGTGGCGTGACTCAGGCCCTCAGAAATATATATCCCAAAAGCACACTCAAGCATTAACAGAGCCTGCCAGTTTACCTGAATGCTCTTAGTTTAGTGAAATGTGTTAGATTTCAAAGTTTCATTACCACGTTTTTGTTTCTCCTCACTCCTGTGCTTCTGGCAGGGGGTGCACTGGCTCCTCTCCTCTGCCCAATGCTCCTTGCGTAGGAATTCACTGGACCTACCTCTGGCTAAGATGACTTAGCAATTTTAATTTTTAAGCATCAACAAAGAACACGCAAGTGCTCCTCCTCATCCAGCTTAGCAAGAGCAGTTTCAGCACAGAAAGAAATAATAAAAAGAGAAAAAAAACCCAATCCCAGTCCTAAAGATAGATCAAATTTCACTGTGGGTATTTTTTGTCACATAGCTCCAGCCTAGCACGAGCTGTGTGCTCTACCAGGCTGCTCCGAGAAGGGCTGTTTCAGGAAATCATCCACGCCAGCTTCTAAGAATGGCACATGATGCCTGTTTAGGGAGGCAGGTATTATCATCTGCTGTTCTCGAGACAGGGAGAGGAGAGTCTGCACAGATCAGTTGGTTTTAAAGCACACAAAGTTACCTCCATGCACAAACTTACCCTCCCTGAAAGGCCGCTTGTTATCTCTGCTTAAAACTGCTGCGGAATTCGTATGTGTTCTGCTTTCACTGCCCCTAGAGAGAGATAATTCTGCAGCGGATCCAAGCTCTGACAGAAGGGACTGACACAAATAGGGACGAATAATGGGGACGGGTGTGGTGATGGAAGAGTCGGTTCAGCTTGCGGTTCTCTGGCAGAAAACCTGTGGTACGAGCAGTGACTGCACCTAGGTGAGTGTGCTGAGCTTGTTAAATTGTTCTATTCCTGCAGAATCCAAACAGAATGTGTCATTAATGCAGGAATTAATAAATAACAGAACCATAGAATAATTTATATCAAGAGAGACTCCAGTCAGACTAGTTCTAATAAGATCAGGTTGCCATGTCCAGTGTAGTCTTCAGCATCTCCAAAAACCCACAACACGTCTCTGAAAACGTTCATTTCTCTGGCAGAGAAGGGCTTAGCTAGGAAACACAGCCACGAGCTTTTAGGCGAGGTACCAGAGGTCACAGAGGGTGGAAGACAAAGCTCCCAGTTACAGCCTGACACGCGCTGGTCCGTGCCAAGGCTCTGCGAGGACAGCGAATGGCTCTTCTCGTTGAGCCCTCACGGTGACAGCCCTTGAGCAGTGCTCACCAGATGAGCGCCAAGCCAAAGTTCCAGCGCTCAGTTTTCCCACCTAGGCCTGTCCTTAACAAGTCCATTTAACTATTAGCAAGGTGATAATTAGTGATCTCTTACAGCGCATCGTTTGAGAAGAGCCCACAGTAACCGCGTACAAAACAATGACAAGAACATGCCAAACATGGCACTGCATGTGACTGAGAACCACACTCAGGGGTGCCCGAGCTCCAGAGAGGAGACAAACAATTGTGCTCCCACCATACAGGAATTTTTTAATTGGAAGATCTGTTAATTAAAAGAGATCATTTCTTCAAAGTTTGAATTACTTTTTGTGCCTAAAGTCAATAAATAGTAAAAAGCCTCTCAGGCTTCACTTGGAATTGGATTTTAAAAATATTTTCATTTCAACCACTGTTATAGCCCCCCTCCTTTTTAAAAAGGAATTTTATCTTCCTCACAATGCACTAATCCAAATGGTAACCCCCTGCCCCACAAAGGACTCGATTAAGCATCCGTTTGTCCATCCAGCACGTCTACCCAGTTAGCATAGGAATTTCCTACATCCTCCATGTGCTTCCGGAGGCACCCGCTCACAGCAAGCGGCAACGAATCACAGCCACAAAATCCCTGCAGACCAATTCCTGAGAAACACACCTACTCAGCCTCCAGTAAAATCCACCTGGTTTTTTTTAGTCAAGAATAACCGAGATACTGGGATTTCTTTCTCCTCCTTTTAAATGGGAATGTTTTTGACACAGAGCTTCTCTCAAGCACATGATACTCCGAACCTTAAACCCAAGGTGCTGCACCAGTAAGAGGCAGAGCACAGACAGTTTCCCAGTGAGCTGGAAGCCAAGAGCTTCCCAGAAGAGTGGTGTCCCAAGGAACCTGCCAGTGCTCTCCAAGGGACTACTTCTGTGGATGTGGTTTGGAGTACAAATCACACACCCAAGAACGCAAGCAACGCTCAACACCGGCCTCCCTGGGGGCTGCTGCTAACAGCACGGCTTGCCCTCAGAGCGAGCAGAATGTTGCCCGGGAGTTCCCAGGTCACCGACACAGGGCCGAGCGAACCCAGTGATCTGCATTCCACACCACATAAATGTGGGTATTACCATGAGCCACCTGAACTCGGATTTGGTGAGCAGCGAGCAGCCCTGGAGGAGCGTGACAGGCCCCAAGTTGCACCAAACCAAACTCAAAGAGCCAAGAAAATATTTCTGTCGCTTTAATCGATTCCAGACCGACCGTCCCAGACACCCTTGCCTTCCCCTCCAGCAGAGTGGGAGATGCACAGATTGCTTGAACTGCTCTAGAGACTTTCCTCTCCCTTCTACTTTCCCCATGTAAGCTCATTACCTGTGGTGACTGTGACAGACTGAGGCTGCGAACGGGCCAGCAACGGGTTCATTTGGAAACAGGAAAAGCCTCTGTCAGCTGGGAAGAGCGAAATTAACCAGTCCGGAATCCAAAGGTTATTCCTCTCTTCTACCCGGAAGCTAGACGCTACCTTTCACAGCAAACAGCTCAAACCCAACCCCTGACACTAGGCGCTTTGTTAGTGAGTGGAAGCATTACAGTTACCAGATAAAACTGACCTCGATTCCCTTTGGTTCACCCCTTGCTTCTGCGCCTCCCAACAAAGGAACACTCGCTTCTTCCCAGTTTGCAGAACATCTAGTCCTGGGCAGACACCATGGCCTATGGCCAGCCGATGTTAACCAAACCCCGCTTACCTTCACAAGAAGACAGAACAGTAACTGATGTTACAAAAAACCACGTTCTGTCTCTCAGAATAAATCTGATTTGCCTATTTCCACGATGCTTGGAACTGCAGCAACACAAGATGAAGAGATGACCTCCAGAAGTCCCTCACAACCTATATTTTACTATGATTGTACAGCTGAAATAGAAACAAGCCTCGATTAACAAAACTGACATTTTACATCCTCTCCTGAAGACCGCTTACCTCCTAAAGGGACAACTGCAATAGAAAAGCAGATTTTAAAATCTAATTGAGGGGAAAAAAAAAGCTGAGGTTTGAAATCAGACTTTTCTCTCTGTGTTTTTTTGGAACAGTGCAGTCTGCTCTAACTACATTTTTCAACCAAAATTATTTCCCAGATTGCTTTTAAATAGCTGTGTCCAGCTGTGGAGAAATAACAAATCATGATACATAATGACCTCGACGTTCTCTTAAGAAACAGGAACGGTTGTGGTTAATTCAAAACAAGACACGACCAGTCACTGGGGGAAAAAGTTTAGGTTTGGTTAAACTGGAAGAAACATCTCAAAGTAATTCTGTACTAGCAACGGCCTCAAGTTGAGGCTGATTCTTCCTTCCTCAGCTCCACCAGTTCCTCCCCTAAACTCCTCACAGGTTCTGCCAACGAAGAGGCCCCCCTAGTATAAGGATCACGACTACACATTAGTCACAGGACCAACCACAAAACTGTTTTACTGTAACTCCGTATTTTATGATAACCTTGTCTTGGGAAAAACCTAACTCTGCTGTCTCACCAACCCAGAGAGTGGTGTCTGTCACGGCTGACACTCTCTGGGTTGCCCTGGCAGTGTCACTGGTGCCCACATGCTCTCCTAGCAGTTCTGTCACAGTCTTCAACTGTGGAAGCTCTTCTCTTCCCGCTTCTCTCTAAAATCATGGGCTCTCCCTAGTATTTTCAGAGTTCAGCTAGTCTACAGCACATAGAGCGCAGGGAAAGCGTTGCCCAACACAAACCACCAAGACTCCTCTCGGATGAGGCTGTGTAGCCACAGCAGACAGGGACACCAGCAAGACCCCCAAGCCCAGCAGCCAAGCGCAGGCTTTGCTGCTCTCCCATTTCTGTGCCTCCCCTCACCACCGTTCCCAGCTCCCCCAGATCACTGTGGACGGCCGTACTGCTGGAGCTGAAGACTCCCAACACCACCCAATAAAACTGACTGCAAACATAACTGGGAATTGCCAGACTAACCTGTCAGCCCACGCACCCCAAGCCAGGAACCAAGGGCAGTATCCTTCTGCTGGCACCTCCGCCCTGTCCCCACAGCCAGGGTCACGCAGGGAGGGCGGTGGGGTCTTTTGCAGGCACATCTCTTTAGGTCTGACCTAAAGACAATGTACTTTCAAGGACTTCAACAAGAAGTGACTCTTTTCTTCTAAGAGCATTAATAAAACTAAAGCTCCTGCTGCTGGAGCTTTGGACAGCGTTTTCCAAGAGAAATGATCAAACCAACTGGTTCTGAGATCCTGGGAACACCAGGTGACTCTTCCTGAGGACTCACGAAGGGGAATGTTTCAGCACCACGACAGGCTCTTCACAGCTGACATCAGGTCAACTGGCAGCATCCTCTGGAAAGTTGTACATTCCTAATTACTGCTCAGTGGCACAGTCATTTTCTTCATTAACTAGTATGGGCGGAGTACTGACAGGCCAATCCTGTAGCTGATTTGACTCCTGTGGTTCACGTACAGAGAGGGATTTAGCAAGAACTCAGACAATCGAACCGTTCCTGCCATCTCTAAGACTTGACTTTTTAACTGTCCTGCTCATGCAATTCCTAGAGGCAGGAATGTTACCAGGGCCAAAGGGTATCCCAGCACAGACGGGATGTAACTATTTCTTCAGGAAACCCCCATGATCAGCCGTTCCCACCGAGCGGACAACGCACAGCAAACCCTCTTCACTGGTCAGCGGGCATCCCAAAGGCTGCACAAGACACACCCCGTGCAAACCCCTGCCAGAAAGTACCAATTCTAATGTAAGCTCTAAAAATTCATCGTTATTACCATAAGATGAACCTAGTTAGGCCTGTTCTGAACATCAAATGGAAAATCCCAGCCATTAACTCTCCGAACCAGTATCTATTACACACTGGGTAGCCTAACACAGCACTCCGTGTGCTGGGATTGACGGGGACTTTACTATGTCCCAAAGTGTTTTAGAGATGAACTGAAGGCTGGTGACCACAGCACTCATCATGCAGTGCCACCCCGCAGGGACACGACTGCTGAACCCACCCCAGTTTGTAAACTGGATCTGGACACTGCACAACTTCCTCAGCGAGCAGTATGTCCTCCTTTTCCTTCAGGAGCACCCTGAAAGCGCTGCTTCATCTGCAGAAGGCAAGGCTGGAATTTAATAGCTGTGACAAAACTTGGAAGAGAATGAACATCACGGGAACTTTCGCTTTTCTACACCGGAAACTGATCTGTTGTGCACATCCTCGCTCCTCCATTTTCAGAACACTGAAAAAAAAGATGTACTGACAACTCGTGCACATGTGTGGAAAGACGCACTGAGGAACTGCCTTCTCCGAGGGCTTTGGGAGAGGCACCACTTCACCTCCCTGGACACGCAGGAGGACTTCACGGGCATCCCTTCACAATATGGCGAGACCTCTCCCACCCAGCAAAAGCAAGATCTGGCACGTAATTCTGTGTTAATGCCACAGAACACGCTAGACTCTTAACTAAATTGAGCTTACTTTAAAAAAAACCTACCCTTCTGTTGTTCCGGAAGTGCAAGGGCAGAGGCCTATTTCTCTGCAAAACCAAGCAGAATAACTTCATTTTCCTAGGACTGCTGTGAACACTCGACGACATGACTATCCACTTGGCAACCTGCAGCCAAAAATTGGTTTCCACTTCCAGTTCAAACGCATTTTACTCGCCATTCCCTTCAGGTATGTTGCCATAACCTAACCTAGCCTCTCGACGGAACAGCTGCCCAGGCTGCTTCAGGAAGCGCCTCTCTGCAAACCGAATATTCCTTAAAAATTAAAAACTGCCCATGGAAAGGACCCAGCCTAACTCAGAAATAAACTCTGTGGGAAATGAGTATTACTGAACTTGTAACCTTCCCAACAGGAGTCTGTGGTGAGGTTGTCTTGAGTCCACAAAGAACCCCGAGTCTCCCTTCTGCTCTTCCGCTTCCCAAAGCGGTAACACAAAATGGGTAATAAAACCATTGCTGGAGTAAAACTGTCCAGAACAGACTGAACAAGGGAGCGGGTAAGACTCAGGCCCACTGTGCTGCTCCTTTGCTGCTGACGCCACAGCCACAGGAGACACCCGTGAACCACTGACCCTGGGACCACAGCAACAACCCCGCTCCTTATCAACCTTTAGTTTGGCACCTCAACGGCAAACGGGTCCAAAAACCAGTTTGTGAAAACACAACTGCATTAAGGCCAGCTCGGGAAGCTGCAGCCTCCTCCTTCTCTAGGCCCAGACGAGAATTCCGTCTCCACTCAGGTTCTGTGAATTCCAGGAAAGGCAGCTCTTGGAAGCCCCTGGAAGGAGATATCTGCGCTCCTCAAAATGATCCAAGAGTTGTCTTGCAATCAAAACCAGCTCATGTTTATAGCCAGAGTCACAGCAGACCTTCCTGATCTTAAAATCTGCAGGTTTTGCTCTCCCCAGACCCTTACGGGGCAATAAAATCTAAGATGGCATCAACTTCACCCAGATTATAAGCAGACATGTTGGTGGAAGCAACTCAGCATGGAGGAGCAGTGGAGGTGACAGGGCTGGTAACCCAGAAATAAACCCCTGCCTCTTCAGAAATGTGACACGAAATTAATCACACTGCCACAATGTCACCCATTTGCTGCTCCTCTCTGCCGTTCCCTTAATCCTCAGAGGGCATGAGGAAAGACAAAGAGAGAAAATTAGTTCTGTAAGGAGAAAGTGCAGAGGAAAAATTCAAGCGGAAGGGAGCAGGACACCCGCCATTTGATACGAGTGGGAACAGTGACGTCCCCGACCCTTTTATCACCATATAACTATAGTTTCTCCCTCCAGAGCTCCACAAATCCACAGCCACCTTTTGGCATCCCATGTTCCCAAGATTCCTACGTTGAACTCATCTCATGTCCAGGCACTACTTGAAAACACCCCAAATCTCACACACTAAAGCCTTTTTTCCACATCTCACCCCAGGAAACAGCCCATTTTCCCAAGGCTTTCCCCAGTAATTCCCACTCGCATGTTTGTATCTTTATTCTCATGTTTCACCACCTCTCTTCAAGCAAATGAGCGCCATTAACTGCCCCTGCACAAAACTAACTCCGCTTCATGTTGGGAAACATTCCATGATCCAATTTCCTCCACATCTGCTAGAACCTACTGCAAGAACCTACTGCCAGCATTACTACCCCTCTTCCCAGGAGCCAGATTCCCAACAGAATCTATTTCTCCTCAGTCCAGGAACCTTTGTGCCCTCCCAGCCCCAAAGAACCTCTTCTGAAACTCCCACGTGGAAGTCTCTGCTTTCTCCAGAGGCATCTGAAGAGCCAGAATTCCAGCCCTGAGACATAGGTGGATCTTCTCCTGAAAGCACTGCCCCATACACAGGATCGGGCACTCTGTGGCTGGTGGGAGCTGCAGCCTGTCCCAGTTACAGACAGTGTCTCCACAGAGGACGCATCACTGTCAGTACTTTCTGCCCAGGCACGGCATCAGGCTCTATGACCTGGAACATCACCCTAGTCCTGGTTTTAGGACAAATTAAGGAGCTGATCAAGCTTCAGACTGCCCCCAAACACTCCATAAAGTGTTCCCAAGCTCAGTTTCCCCTCTCCTGGCACAAGTTTTGCCCTTTTCTACGTCATGTTGATATGAACAACACACAGAGTGAGTGACTTCCCTGCACGTACCTACACTACACTCAGACCTGGCCGTGGCAGAGTCACATCTGACCCCCAGCTCGATTGGCAATACGGCAGGAACACCAGCTCTGTCTGAGCCCGAGTATTTTGAACAACTATTGTGTTTCTGAAAAGAGAGAATGCTCAAAGAGCAAACTACTTCATCACCTGCCCCCACGCAGAGATGCTACTGTCTCCATGGGCTTCTCCCCAAGACAGCATTGCACCCAGTCACCTCTGAGGGCTGTCCACCCCCTGACACCGAACAAGTGGCTCTTTCCGAAATCATTCACAGGCGCACGCAGAGGACAGAGCTCACCCAAGTCAGGTGAGGGCACATGGAGCACATGGCACAACCATACCCCCAAGGAGATGCCCGCAGTGCCTGGTTCCGCAGCCTGGCATCAATGGTCAGTGCAAAAGCAGCTCTCCAAGACTCCAATTCCCACAACAGGTTTAAGAGGCACAAACCCAGCACCATGGCAGACCTCTCTCACAGGTACCAGCGCTCGGCACGGCACGAAGGACCGAAACACTGATCAACACGGGCTCAGATCCATAAATTTAGCTTGCAGAAGCACATGAATCTCTGCACTGATCAACCACTGCTGTCAGCAGAAAATATACCAATGCCCGAGTGCTCATAATCCAAACTTTATTGGTTGTACCCAAAGCCCTTATAAGAAGAATAAAGTAACCTGACAAACACCACCCATGAGGTTTCATAATCTTATCTGCGCTTTCCTTTACAACGTGTATTTTACCACAGCCACACAGCCCGCTGTCCCAAGGCACATTAACTAAATTACAGCAAGGGCCACACTGACCACCGCTGCGTTCAGAGGAGAGCGACTCGGGGGGGGGTGTCACATCTGTGAAAACCACCTTCCCCTCCACCCAGAAAGGCCCAGAGTGGAGCCCCTGCACGGCTGGGGGTGGGGGCAAGAACAGGCCTCTCCCTGCCCCTCCACACACTTCGCAGTCCCCTGCTTTTTTGGGTCAGGGCGGGGAAGAGGCAAGACAGAGCCTTTTAAGCAAATAACACCCACACGGCTTGAACGTGCGAACTCGGAGAGCCGGGGGAGGGGAAGGCCACCCTTCCGTGGGGCCCTGCCCTTCCTGCGTGACAGGAGCAGAGGGCGGTCCCCCAGAGCCGGCCCTGGGCCCGGCTGAGGGCAGCCGAGGCAGCTTCCCCACCGCGCCCTGCCGTGCTCCCCGCCCGGGGGCACAGAAACCCCCTCCGCAGACAGGAGGGCGATGGGCCCTGCCCTCCCCCCGCGCCGGGCCCGCCCATGCCCCGCACCGCCGCCCTTTCCCCCTCAGCATCGCCGGCCCGGCCCCCCACCGCGGCCCAGCTCTCCTGAGGGGCGGCCCGGCTTCAACCCACACCGAATCCACAGCGAGGTGAGGCGGGGGGGCGGGTGGGGGCGCGAAGTAGACACGGTGGCGCCTCCCTCCCCCGTCTCCCCCTCCACCCGCCCCCTGAGGCAGGGCCCAGGAGGGGCACCGGAGCCGCCGCGGCCCACCGATACCTGCCGCGGCCGCCCGCTCGCCGCCCGCCCGCCGGCCGCACACAGACAATATGGCGGAGGCACAAGGCTCGGCCGCCAGCCGCAGGGACCAGAGCGAGGCGCGCCGGAAGCGGAAACCCCGCACTGCGGTGACGCACATGCGCAGGGTGGCGGAAGTGCGCCGTGGGGGGTTATGGGGGATGTAGTTCGCGGCCGGAAAGGGTAAGGCTGGGATAGCCTCGGGCCTTTTTCCTGCTCTGCGCCCCAGTGTCGGGCGGGTCGGGCCACCCCGTGAGGCGAGGCGAGGCGAGGCGAGGCGAAGCGAGGTGCCGGGGCTCGTGGCCCAGTGCGGCCCGTGGCCTAGCGCGGCTCGCCCGTGTCGGCCTCTCTCTTACCCGTGGCACCTGCGGGAGGAGGCCTGGCCGTGCGTGGCGGCTGCCCCGGTCCCGGGCCTCCTCCGCGGGGCTCCCGGCGGCGGTGTCCTGTCCACGGGGCTGTTCGCGGGACCCGCCGCCAGGTGGCAACTGCGGCCCGTGGAGCCGAGCCGGGATGGGCCCTTCCCCGGGCCCGGCCCTTTCGCCGGCCTGCCCGCCGCCAGGACCCGGCTGAGGCCCGGCAGAGCAGGGGGCGAGCCAGGGGCATGCACTAGAAGGAGTGTGGCCAGCAGGACCGGGGCAGGGAGCACCCACGGGTTGAGGCCGCTCCTCGAATCCTGGGTTCAGTTTTGGCCCCTCACTCCCAGAAGGACATTGAGGGGCTGGAGTGTGGCCAGAGAGGGCAATGGAGCTGGTGCAGGGTCTGGAGCACAATGCGCTGAGGAGCAGCTGAGGGACCTGGGGGGGTTGAGCCTGGAGAAAAGAAGGCTCAGGGGAGACCTTCTGCTCTGAACAACTCCCTGACAGGAGGTTGGAGTGAGGGGGGGTTGGTCTCTTCTCCCCAGGAACAAGTGACAGGACGAGACGAACCGGCCTCAAGTTGTTTCAGAGGAGGTTGAGGTTGTCCCTGAGGAACAATTTCCTCCCCATTGGCGTTGTCCATCCCTGTCCCAGGCTGCCCAGGGCAGTGGTGGAGTCCCCACCCCTGGAGGGGTTTCCCAGCCCTTGTGTCGAGGTGGTGCTGAGGGACAGGGGTCAGTGGGGACCTGGCAGTGCTGAGGGAATGGGGGTACTCGATGGGCTTAAAGGGCTTTTCATCCAAAACGATTCTCTGATTCCCTGATTCTATCCCTGAACTGTGCGGATGTGGGGGCTGTGGCGGGGGTGGGTGAAGGGGCTCTTCTCCAGGGCCTGCAGCAGTGCTGGGCCCAAAGCTGGGCTGAGCCCTGACCTCTTCCAGGGCATGGTGACCTTTGCTCGCCTCCTTTCACATTTTTAGCTCCAATTTCCCAGAGTGCAGCTCAGGAGATGAGTTTTCCCCCAAACCAATCATCCACAGGCTCCTCTGGAGCACCAGGGGAGACCCCGGGGAGGAGAAACCAGTTGGAGCACAGCCCTATCCGTGTGCCGCACCCTCTGGCACCGTGCTGAGCCCCACTGGGCAGGGCAGGGGTGTGCGCCTGGCTCCTGTCACCCTCAGAGCAGAGTTGGCTGGGGACACGCTGGGCTGGTCCCTGCCCTGCCACCACACCCGGCCTTTGGCCACCCTGGAGCTGCCTCCAGAGCCCCCCGTGCTGGGTGCCCCACACCCTTCAGCACGTGGGTGGGTGGCACAAGCAGACGGGAGCCAGCCCGGCTCCCCTGAGCCATGGCCTCGTGGAAAGCTGAGCACGGCCACACTTCACCCCGGGTGTGGGTGTCACCCCCCCGGGAGCTGCTGGCCCGAGCCCCACAGCCCTCACCCGGGTCACTCCATTAGGTAAAGGAGCAGCTCGTCTTGGCGGGGGTATCTCCCTCGCGCGCTTTCCTTGTATTGTACGGGCCTGGGTCATCGAGGAAATCTTCCAGGTCCTTCTGCTGCTGAGGTGGTCATGGGGGAAGCCCAGCCCCCTTCCCCCCATTGTCAGCGGCCCGGCCGATCCTCGCTCCGCGCCCCTGCCCCTAAAAATAGCTCTTTGTCAGGCGATTGTTCCGACACCTTCGTGGCGGCATTGACGTGGGCCGGAGCGGCAGAGCGCTGGGGTAGGTGGAGGGGAAGGGCTGGAGGTCCCCCCTGGGACCTCTCCCGAGGATTCGCCACTGATAACGGTCCCTGTTGGGGGAAATGGGCTCCCGGCGTGCGGCTGCGTGCCGAAGGCCTTCCCGTGCCGCTGACCTTCCCTCGCCGCTGCCTGCGGGTCACCTCTCCCGACCTGTCCCACCCTG
Organism: Bucorvus abyssinicus; assembly: GCA_009769605.1. Lineage (NCBI taxonomy): Eukaryota > Metazoa > Chordata > Aves > Bucerotiformes > Bucorvidae > Bucorvus > Bucorvus abyssinicus. The sequence continues at coordinate 1,186,383 of CM020047.1, forward strand.
GGGAGCCTAGATGGAGGGGGACACCTCTGCCCAGGGCACCCGGAGCCCTCCTGAGCCCTTGAGGCTCAGTCCCCCCACCCTCCACCAGCACCCCGGGGCTCCCTGCGTGCCCCTGCCCTACTCACCCCAGTGGGGCGGAAAAGCCCATGGCCCCCATAGCCGCTCAGAGGGACCCCTCAGCACCATGCAGCCCTGGAGACACACTGGGGAGAGCCCCTCCTCTCATCACCCCCTGCCACCCCCCATGCTGTCAGCTGGAGGTGACCGTCCCCCCCCAGAGCCTTCTGCCTGGCCACCCCAAGCTGCAGAAACAAGGGGTTATTTCCCATGAGCAGGTCGGATTAAAATAAACTCCTGGCTCAGATCCCTTTGCTAGTGTCGCAGGAGGTGCCACATTTGCCACCAGCGCTGCCTGCCCGAGCCTCATCCCTCCAGGCTGCCCAGTGGGGATGTGCCGGCCCCTGCCTGGCCCTCGGGCCATCTCCCTCTTCCTTGTCTCGCTCGGGGCTGCTGGCCCTGCTCAGCAGCCCCCTGGAGCCGCTGGCCGTGGGGCAGGGCATGGGGCCAGCCCTTCTCTGATTCCCCCCAGTGCTTTTTTCCTTTTTCTCCCTTAATTTACCAAGTGCTAAATCCAAATATTACAACTTCCCCTCTGCGCCGGCTGGTTACGCAGGCGGCCCCCGGCCGGGCATTGTCTTATTGTTTGTGGAGGGAAGCTCCAGCGGGAGATTAACCCGGCGTTCACCCCGCGCTGCGCCTTCACACCCTGTCCCTGCCCACCAGCCGTGTCCCCGGGGACCATGGCCGGCACGGGGTCCCGCCAGTGGGCAGCGCCGAGAGGGCCGCGCATTGGTGAGATGTGCTGGGGCGGTGGCACTGCTGTCCCCTGTGCCCCTGGGATGTGTGGGACCTTGTGGCACTCGGGCTGTGTGTCCCTCGGGGGTGGTGCAAGGCTGCAGGGCCACTGCTGGTCCCAGTGAAGTGGTGAGGAGCTGGTGGCTGTCCTGGGGGCTCTCAAGGAGACCATTTGTCCTGTTCCTTCCCCAGGCACCCCAGTAGGGTGCAGCCTGTATCTGCCTGTGTCTGCTGACATGGGGAGGCAGGAACTACCCAGCCCAGGCACCATCACACTGACCCCTGGTCTGCCCATCCCATCCCACCCCACCCCATCCCATCCCAGAGTGCCCATCACACCATGGTGTGTCCGTCCATTTCCACCCCTGGCTGCTCATCCCTCTCTGGTCCTTCTCCCATCCCTGCCCTGGGCAGCAGAGCCCTGGCCCCTGTCCCCCGTCCCATCCGCTGCCATCTAGACCTTGGGGATCATTTCACAGACCTTTGTCCCCAGGTTCTGGCAGGGCTGGGGTTGGCTGGTGACACTCGTTTGATTGCTGCGGTCACTGCAGCAGGGAGGATTCCCCGACAGTGGGCAGCTGAGCTCTGCTGCAGTGTGGGTGTAGGACATGTTGGGGTCTTTGTCCTGAGCCTCTGCTCTGGGAGGAGCCGGGGAGGGCTAGGCAGCACCCAAAGGTGTTGCCAAAGGACAAGGGCTGGATCCCGGGGCTGAAACCTGTCATTGTGGCCCACATCCCTGGCTGGCTCCATTTGCTCGGCTGGCTCAGGCTGAGGCTGAGGCTCAGGCTCAGCCTGGTGTCGGTGGCTCAGGTGAGCAGCACTGCCCACTGCCTGCAGGCTCTGCCAGATCCCTCTGCCCTCCATCCTCCCATGCCCCCCTGCCCGGCCAGACCCTCCTGGGTCCCCACAAGGCCACCAGTTCCTTTCCACCAATGCTGGTGCACAGCAATGCTGGGGGCTGTGGGGTCCCAGCCCCCCCATCCCTGGGGAGCGAGCCCCTGCCCGAGCCCCTTGCCCATGGCTCCGGCAGGTCCTGCCCGGCCAGACCTGGCCTCGATGGCCGGACCAGTGCGGCAGCTCCCGGCCCTGCTGGCCTCCGACCGTGGGTGCAGCCCTGCTGCATTCCAGCCTCGCTGGCCCAGCAAGGTTCAACTGCGGAGAGGCTGAAATATTTGGGAGGGGAATGGAGAAGGGAAAGGGGAAAAAAAAAATTCTATAAAAAGAAAGTTTAAAAACACAAGTTAAAGAAAAAAAATACCAGGCGCAGAGTGCAGCTGCGGTTCTGGTTCCAGTTCCCAGGTGATGTCAGGCCTGGAGCCTCTCCAGCCCTGGCCCCTCAGAGACGGTCTTTGTGGGTTCAGCACTGAGTGTTTTTCCTTCCTGAGACTCGGGGACACCTTCCTGTCTCAGAGAAAGCGGCCAAGAGCCTTTCCAAGGGTGTCCGCACGCAGGAAGGGGAGAGGATGGGAGGGGAGCGCGGGAGACGGCGTGGCGGGGCTCGGCGTGGGGCCGGGGCGCCGGCAGCACCCATGGGCGATCGGCTGCTGTGGCCACGGCGTTCGCCCCGCGCGGGGCAAAGGGGGCACCCGGCTCCCACCGTCCCGGCAGGCTCCAGCGCCTCTGAGTCACCGTTTCCCTCTTGTGGTGCTGGGAACAGCTGGAATGTACTGGGACCCCGCAGGCTTGGCACCGGCACATGCTGGGGACCCGTGGGCTTGGCACTGGGATGTGCTGGGACCCATGGTCCCAGTGCTGGGACATACTGGATGTGCAGGCCCAGCACTGGGACGTGCTGGAATCCACCACCCCAGCACTGGGACTTACTGGGTGCACAGCTCCTGCGCTAGGACATACTGGGACCCATGGCTGTTATGATGGAGCTTGCTGGGGTCCTAGTCCCTGGCACTGGGATGTGCTGGGACCCATGGCCCTAGCACTGGGATATGCTGGATTCCATAGCCCCAGTGCTGGGATATACTGTGATCCATGGTGTTTACAATGGGAGCTTGCTGGGACCCTAGTCCCTGGCACTGGGACATACTGGGTGCACAACTCCTGCACTGGAACTTGCTGGAACCCATGGCCTTTATATTGGAGCTTGCTGGGGCTCTACTCACTGGCACTGGGACATGCTGGTACGCTCGTTCCCAGCCCTGGGATGCTTGTTCCCAGCCCTGGGACACAGTGGGACCCACAACCTGACAATTGGGACACACTGGGACCTGCCGTGCCCCTGGCACGGGGACCACCACCCTCGCTGGTCTTCCCCAGGGGCTCCGGAGCTGCTGCTTCAAGGGGCTGATCCCACCCCCTCCGCCGCCGCTGCCCCCCCATAAACCTGGGGCAGAGATTCTGTGTCCGGGGCTGCTCGGGGAATCTCACGGCTCTTTAGGGGGGTCTGGGACACATTAGCCACGCTGAGAACAAACCTCTCCCCCCGCCCCACTCCCTGCCTGGGAGCAGCTCTCGCAGCTGCGCCGAGCTGTCAGCCCCATAAATCACCCCCGGGGGGGCGGGGGGAGCCCGGGGCTGGCTTCGCCTCGGCCGAGCGGGGGGCCAAGAGGTGCCGCTGGGCTCCTGCCATCGCCCCATCCCCAGGGCAAACTCCTGCGGCCCCCTAGGGTGTTCCTTCTGCTCCCAGCTGGCTCCAGCACCCTGGGGAGATGGGGCAGGTCTGGCCCTGCAGCCCTCGGGGGGGCCACCCTGGCAGCCCCCCGGCTGCCCCCTGGCCACCTCAGCTGCAGCTGCCTCCGCTCTGGCCCCTGGGAGCCCCGGGCCCCGACACGGCACCTTTCCCAGGCTCGGTGCTCCCCACTGCCCAGCCCAGCCCCCGCACTGCGAGCAGGGTCCCAGGGAGGGTCCCAGCTGGGAACCCCCCAGTGTCCCCACCTGACCCCATACAGGTGCTGCTGCCTGCGGCCCCGCTGAGCATGACCCTGGGCGGCCGCCATGGTGGCCGTAGCAGTCGTGGCGGTGGTGGCAGTCGTGGCGGTGGGGACAGCCACAGTGCTGGTGGCAGTGGTGGTGATGGCAGCGGTTATGGTGTTGGTGGCAGTCGCGGTGTTGGTGGCAGTCGTGGTGATGGTGGCAGTGGTGGTGGCAATTGTGACAATTATGATGTACCAGGCGAAGGGGAAGGCACAAAACCAATGACCCCAACCCTGACCCACAACCCGGGTGCCTGCGGCTGCGGCACGGGGCTGGCAGTGCTATCCCCATCCTGTGATGGGGGTCCTGCAGCCCTTGTGGGGCCTGGGGATGTGGGGACAGCGTGTGCCTGGGGGTCTCACCCCACGTGGATCCCGCTGGGGCCCATGAGTGCCCCCATGGGACGGTCTCACTGGATCCGGTGGTGCAGAGCAGGGCTGGGGGCCGGGGCCATCTCGGGGAGCCCAGGTGCCCCCCACATTGCCCCCACCGGGGTGGCAGGCAGGCAGGCACGGCCTGTCAGAAAAATAAGGTTTATTTTCCAAGCGGCTGCACGTGCACAACCGGCGTCCGCGGGGCCGCGACACCGTCCCCCCCGGAGCGCCTCGACGCCGGCCGCACACAGGCCCCTTCCAGTCCAAGCCCCGGGGCGCGGGGACCCCCTCCCCGGCCCTGCCCCACGTGCGGGCAGCCTTGGCCACGGGAGCGTCCTCCCACCCCGCTGCCGGCGCCGGGGCCGGTGTCGGTCCGGTCCCAGCCCGCGGCCATGGGCTCGGCTGCCGCCGCCTCAGCCGGGCAGCTCCCTCCCTCCCCGCTCTGGTCTCTGGGGCTGGCGTGCGCGAGCTCCGGCCGGTTCTTGCCGCTGTCTCAGGCGGGTGCTGCCGGACCCCAGCTCATCTCCGCGACACTCGCAGGGGGGTCACCCCACGCACCTTCAGGCAATTGCCCCCGAGGTCCCTCCGGCCACCCTGCAGAGAGAGGCAGGGAGAGCTGCTTGGCACCAGGGTGGGTGTCGGGGCTGGGGGGTGTCCCAGTCCTGCCCACCGCCACCTGCACCGGCTCTGCACGGAGGAGTCTCTCCAAAACGGCCGGTGCCCGCCGTCCTGGGGTGTCTGAGCGCTGCCTGGGGTGGACAGATGGACGGGACTGTGGCTGGTGAGCGGCTGGGTGGGTGGCTGGGGGTGGCTGCAGGCAGGTGGCCACAGCACCCTACAGGGACACGGTCCTGTGGCTGCTCAGTGCTGCCATGCTCAGACCCACGGCCCCAGGACAGACCCACGGCCCTGGACAGACACACAGCGCCAGGATAGACCCATGGCCTCCAGACAGACCCACAGCCCCAGGACAGACCCACAGCCCTGGACAGACACACAGCGCCAGGATAGACCCATGGCCTCCAGACAGACCCATGGCCCCAGGACAGACCCACAGCCCTGCAGGGGAATCTTCAGCCCAGTACAACCCAGCACAGCCCAGTATGGCCCAGGACTAGCCCAAAACAGCCCAGTATAACCCTGCACAGCTCAGCAGAGCCCAGCACAGCCCAGTTTCAGCCCATCCCATTTCCAGCCCAACCCATTTCCAGCCTAGCACAGCCCAGCATGACCCAGTACAGCCCACTGCCAGCCCAGCCCAACCCATTTACAGCCCAGTACAGCCCAGTACAGCCCACTTCCAGCCCAGCCCAGCCCATTTACAGCCCAGTACAGCCCAGTACAGCCCACTTCCAGCCGAGCCCAGCCCAGCCCATTTCCAGCCCATCTCCAAAGCCAGGAGGCACTGAGGCGAGTCCCAGCCCAGCTCCTGCCATTAGACCCAGGGTTCTGGGTGCCACAGGAGCTCCTAGCCCTGGTGTCTCCGTGGGGTCCTGGGGGTGTCCAGCATCATGCCAACCCCTCCAGCTCCAGCCCGGGGAGCAGCCCAGGGGCACAGCTCAGCCCCAGCTGCAGGGTCCCAGCTGGGGAGGGGGGGAGGGCAGCTCCTACCAAGGCCCAGGGCTGGGGGTCCCCCAGGGAGGGCTGGGGGGCTGCAGAGTCCAGTCAGCGAGGGGGTGGATGGGAGCAGCAGGACCAATTATGAATGAAGCAGCAGAAATCACAAGAGCCACGAGGGCTGGAGAGTGTCCCGTGGCCACGCCGCTCGGTGTCACCCATGGGATGGCTTGGGGGACTCGTGGGGATGGTGGCAGGTCTGGCAGCCCCTGCCCATGGCCCTGCCCGGGGGTGCCCATGGGGCCGGGATGCTGCCAGCCCCTCACCCTGTGTCCTGCACGGCCCATTCTGGCGCGGGTGTCACCATGGGAAACATGCCCCCTGGAGACACAGGGTGCTAGGGCGGGGGTCAGCCAGGTGGGGAGGGCAGGGCAGGGCAGGGGTGCCCAGCTCAGGCCCCTGCCCTGGGTGGGAGCCATGCTGGCACCACCAGCAGACCCTGAGTGGGGCCATGGGACCCCCACCCCCCGTGTAGTGTGTCTGCTGTGTCCTGACTGTCTCCATCATGTCAGCATGCACATGAGCTGGGGAGGGGGCCTGGTGGGAATGGGGATGGGGTCAGGATGGGGATGGGGTCAGGGACAGGGATGGGGTTGGCGCTGGGGCTGGGGTCAGCCTTTGCTCTGAATTCCACCCCTGGGGCAGCCAAGTGCCCCCGGCACTGGGGGTGACTGTTTAACCCCCCGAGACCTCCTGGCCCGGACGGACGTGGGGGAGCAGCCCGGCCCTCTGACGCGAGCAGGAGCTGTGGGCGTGCGGCTACGAGCAGGATTTGGCCGGGAGCAGCCAAAACCTCCAGCGGGGGCTGGAGCCAGAGCCTGCGGTTCTCGCCGAGACGTGCCGAACCTCCTGCCCTGCTCAGCCCGGGCCGGGGGCTGCTGCCCCTCATCCCACGGGGCCGTGCTGCGCCGCCTGCCCCGCTCAGCCCAGGGACCCCCGTGCCCCCGCTCACCCCTTTCCGCTGGTTGCTGAGGCAGAAGGTGCAGATGCTGCGGGGCTGTTTGCTGTCCAGGTCGCCCTTGGCACCGTAGATGGCGTTGAAGCAGGGCTGCCCGTCCTCGCAGCCCTCGCCCAGCAGCAGCACGTTGGCCAGGTGGGAGATGTAGCTGGAGGCCAGGCGGAGGGTCTCGATCTTGGACAGCTTCCGATCCACCGGCTCGGTGGGGATGAGGGTCCGCAGGGCGGTGAAGGCCGTGTTGACGCTCTGGGTCCGGTCCCTCTCCCGCGCGTTGGCCGCTTGCCTCTGCTTCACCATCACCATTGGCCCCGGCTTCCGCGGCAGCTTGCGACGAGCTTCGGCCCCTTCGCAGCAGCCGAACGACTGGTCCGACGTGTCGCTCTCGCTCCGGTTCTCCTCGTCCTCCGAGAGGATGCTGAGGTCGGGGTAGAGCACGCGGGCGGCTACGGGGCGCAGCATGGTGAAGGCCATGGCTGGGCTCCCGCCCGCACCCCCGGCCCTGCTGGGGGGAACCCCCGGGCTGCGGGGAGCCTTCCCCCCGCCGGCACGGCTGCGACGGCCGGCTCCGGACAGCTGCGGACGCCTTCCCGCTGCTGCTCCGCTCCGGCGGCCGAGCGGGGCTGGGACAACTGTCTGCGGGGGGAATCGGGATTTATACGGCCGGGGAGGGGCTGGCGCCGGAGCCCACCCCCAGCCGGCCCCCCCGCCGCCGGCCAGAGTCCAGCGTCCTCGCCCCGGCCCGCGGGAGCCAGCGCTGGCTCCGGCCGCTGGCCTGGCCCTGCTCCGGCACGTCGGCCTGGCCACAGGCACCTCGCACCCAGGGCCGGGCTCCAGGTCGTGCCCGTGGTGGTGCCAGGCGCTGGCAGTGCCGCAGTGCCAGGGCCACTGCACGGCCAGCGCTCCCAGTGCCGCTGCCCTCAGCCTCTGGCACCCAGGGAGCGATGCCGCGTGCAGTGCCAGCCCGTGGCAGCATGTCCCCAGCCCCTGCCCAGCTGTCCCCTGCCAGCAAGGTGGCACTGGGTGAACGCGGGGTGAGGGAGGCAGGACGGGGCAGGCACCCAGGAGCGGGTGGCACTGGTGGGGTGTTTATTGGAGGGGATGCCAGTGGGGCACACGCTGCTCCAGACACCGTGCTGTGCCCCACTGGCATGGGGTCTGTGCCCGGAGGATGCCCGGGGTGGGCAGGCAGCCCCAGGGATTCTCTGCCCCCCTTGCCTCTCTGTTCCCTGGGCATGGCACCCGTCTGCCTGCCCCAGGTGGGGACAGGGGACATGGCCAGGGGCACGGGCAGTGTGGCAGGCAGCACTGCCGGGCAGGAGGAGCATTTCCTCCTGCCCAGGAGGAAGGTGTGCGCCGGCAGTGGAAACCTGGAGCCTTTTCCTGCGAGGGGAGAGCTGAGCCGGCTGCCCGCCTCCCTGGGGAGGGCTGAGGGGGCACCCGATACCACAGGCAACGGCCACCCCCTGCTCCTCCTCACCAGGGAGGTCTGTGGGGGTCCCGCTCTGCCTTCACCCCCCAGCCCCAAGCCCAGCACCCCTGAGGGTGACCAGCTGAGCCGAGCAGGCTTCCTGCCCGCCTTCCTCCCTAGCCACAGCCCAGCCGAGGCCCGGCACCTGGCCATGCTCCGGGCATGGCAGGTCAAGGTGGCAAATGCGAGTGGAGGGCAGGACCCAGCTCCCGGGGGATGTCCCCAGGGCTGGCCTTGGGGCTTGGTGGTGGCCTGGGTGCCAGCAGCCCCACAGATGGAGTGGGATGCTGGGGGAAATCTCCAGTTAATGAGGCCAAAAGAGCTGGTTCAGGGGCTTGCCAGGGGCTGGGATGGTGGCCATGGGATGCAGCAGGCACAGCGCAAACCCCAGAGTGAGGTGGTCAGTGGGGGGGCCTGGGACCATGGGAGGGGGTGGCATCATGTCCTGCTACGCCCCATGGCTGAAGTGCCGTGGCTGTGGGACTGGAGGTCATGGTGCAGCTCCTGGGCTGGTGGGTCCCCCCCAGGGCTCTCCCAGGGTGTGCCAGGGCTCATTGCTGCTGGCACCATGGTGGGGCGGCTGTGCTTGACCGGCACTGGTACCGGCACTGGTTTGCTGCCCACCCATCCCACGGGCAGTGAGCAAAGGGCCCCTCTCCCCGCCGCGGGGCGCAGGCAGCCCCTCGCCACCGGGACCCCCCTGCCCTGTTTTCCTTCGCCATTTGTCCGCCTGCGCAGAGCCCGTAAATCACGCGGTGGGGGGCAGAGAGCCACGCTGGGGGTCCCGCTGGGGCTGGGGCTGCGCAGGGCTGCTCTGGGGGGCCTTGCTGCCATGGGGACGTGTCCCTTGCCTGCTCTGTCCCCTGCCACCCCTTACTGGGCATCCATCCCTGCGAGGGACCCCTGGCAATAGCCCCTGCCCAGGCACAGGCTGGGGGCTGAGGTGCCCAGGGCAGAGCTGGGGGTGGGCAAGCCCTGGGCACAGCAGGCAGGGAGCAGGCAGGTGCCTGCACGGAGAGGGGAGCCCCTTCTCTCACCCCGCTCTCGCCCCAGTGTCCTGCTGGGCTGTGACTGGGGGGCTGCAGCAGCCCCCGGCCCTGACAGGCGGCAAGATGGATGGCAGGGGCTGTGTACTCAGCTGCGGCTGCCCCACACATGGCCACCAGCTGACGGGGATGGGCTGGGGGGAGAGCCTGGTCCTGGGGCCCCGCCGAGCTGCCCCGCAGGGTTCCCGGGGGGCACGGCCACGCGTGGGGTGCTGGTGGCCTGTCCTGCTGCGGTGGAGGACAGGACACGGGCAGGGAAGCAGAAACAGCCTTTGGAGATGGCTCAGGGTGGGATGGAGGACAGCACATACGTGTGCATGCATGTGCATGAAGGCATGTGCATGGACCTGTACGTGTGTGTTGGCATGGAGGTGCGGCGGCACATGTGTGGGCATGTGTGCATGGGTGTGTGTTTCCACGCACGTGTGTGTACGGATAGAGGTGAGTACGGGGGTGTGTACATGTGTGTACACAGTTATACATGTGTACGTGCATGTGCACGCATGTGCAGTTGTGTGTGTCTGTGTGTGCGGGGTGCCACCACCTCCCGCTGCTGGGAGCTCCCCAGGCTGGCACATGTGTGTGTGTGACCACCACCCTGCCAGGCCTGGCACATGGACAGACAGACGGACAGAAGGAGCCGTCAGTCTGGGCCAGGAGCGCGCTGGGAGCCACGGGAAGCAGCGAGCGCTGGCGGCTGCCTGCGGATGCTGCTGCCTGCGCGGCAGCAGCCGGGCTTTCCTGTGCTGTCCAGCAGGCGTGAGGGACAGGACGTGCGTCCCCGTGCCCGGACCCCCCCGGTCTCCCCCCGATGCTGACCTCCGCAGCTCTGACTCAGCCGGGTGACACCGGGCACAGCCGGGGGCCGCGGTGTCACCAACGTCCCTCCGGTCACTGCCGAGCTTGAGCCCGTGCCAGGATGTGGCTGGATTTGGCATCGTGGCTCTCCTGGCTGATCCAGCTGCCAGACTGAGCAGAGTGGTGCCACGCTGCTCAGAGGGGACAAGGCACGGGCAGGGCATCATGGCCATGACCCCAGCCCAAGCCACCAGCGTGGGGGCATCCCTGGGTTCAGGGTGTTGGGCGCCCCCAGGGCTGGGTCCTGCCTCCGCTGGCAGGGAAATGCCCCCCTGCCCCCTGCTCCGGGGGGTGTTTATCTGCGAGGTGATACTTAAGTGTAAGAAAATAAACAGGGAGCAGATGGGCCGGGGGGCCAGGGCTGCCCCCAGCCCCACGGGGCTGCTCGGGCCCTGCTGGGAAAACACCACTGCCGGCGAGGCAAATGGGTTCCAGACCTGCAGCAACACAGCACATGTGGCCCCCAGGACAGTGGGCCTGACCCTGCCGAGCCCCAGCGGAGCAGTGCTGGACCGAGCTGATGCATCCCATCCCTCCCCATCCCCATATTCCATTCCATCCCTTCCCACCCCATCCCATCCCCTTATTCCATCCCATCCCATCCCATCCCATCCCATCCCATCCCATCCCATCCCATCCCATCCCATCCCATCCCATCCCATCCCATCCCATCCCCTTATTCCATCCCATCCCATCCCATCCCATCCCATCCCATCCCATCCCATCCCATCCCATCCCATCCCATCCCATCCCACCTCAGCCCAGCCCGGCCACTGGAGCAGGGGGATGTCTGGGACTCCCCGATTTTGGGGCAGATCAGGCCAGTGCAGCCACAGCCCCATTGCAGGGGAGCTGGGGGGGCTCTTCCCCGGCCAGGTACAAGCAGCACCCGAGCTCAGCTGCTTCCCGCTGGGACAGGGTCTCATCCAAGGGCCAGCTGTCCCTGCTTGCCAGCACAGGGAGACTGGAGCCGACAAACTGGGGAGCCCCCGGAGCCCCCCTGGGTGGGGAGGAACAGCGGGATGGGCTCACGGGGACAAGGTGTGGTGGAACCTTTTGGGGAGAAGGAGCAGACCTGCCCTGGGAGAGGTCCCTGCCTGACCTGGGCTGGGGGCTGCGGTGGGGTGTCACAGTGGGTCTCCAGGGCAGTGTGGGGAGCCCCAGACCCCCTCCACCCTCCGGCCAGTACCTGCAGGCCAGGGCTGCTGGTCTGGAAGGCATTACACGCCTGTCGCACGGGAAAGTCTGTCCCAGTTCCGGAGCTGGGACCCCCCCACCCAGCCCAGGCCAGGGGGAGCCCACAAAGCGCCTTTGTTCCTGCCCTGGAACGAATGGATTGGAGGCAGCCGGGATCGTCTGTCAGCCGGCGACACCGGAGACCCCGCGGGTCAGGCCGAGGGAAGGGGGACAGGTGGAGGGACAGACGGACGGAGCCGATGCAGGGATGGCCGGCTCTGGCAAACCAGCTCCTTTGCCAGCCAGGGGACTGGACAAAACCCAGCCCCTGCCATGGGGCACCCGTTTGAAGGCACTCTGGCGACGTCCCGCGCTGCCACAGGAGCTGCCACCTCCTCCCTTTCCACCCCTCCTCCTCTCCAGCTCTTTAACAAGAGGAAACTTTTTAGCACGCCACAATTCTTCGGAGAAATTTATGGCCCATCAGGGAGGGCTGCTCTCTCCGTGAACGCTTGCAGGGCTTCCTCCCGGCAGAGAGCCGCTTTGATGCGGCACATGCAGCTCTGCCGGGCTGGAGTCTCCCTCCGGCCCCTTCGCAGAGGTGAGGGAAGGGGCCGGAGGGAGACTCCAGCCCTCCAGCCCGCGGCCCACCCTGCCCTTCTCCCCTGCAGAAAGCGTGCCCAGTCCAGCAGCTCCCCATGCCCTCCACTCAAACCCTCTCCCCGTCCCGCTTCTGCCCTGGCAGGAGAGGATCTGTCTGGGGAGGAGCTTGGCCAAGGCGAGGGCAGAAGTGTCCGGCTGCGGTTCCTGTCCCAGTCCTGCTGCTGACTCAGAGCATGGTGGGGTGAGTCAATGGCCTTTCCCCTCCCTGGACCGAGGTTCCCGGCTCTGAGGATGCCGAGATGCCCGGGGGATTCTCGAGGCGGTTATTCCAGCCTGCACACAGGGTGAAGACGTGGCGTTTGCAGCAGTGACATCATCCCGGTGTGGTGGGACAGCGTGTGCTCCCAGAGCCAGACCAGAGCTCACCCTGACTCCAGCTGCATGCCAGTGTGGTCTGGCAGAGCATCCATCCCCAGCAGAGCATCCGTCCCCAGCAGAGCATCCATTCTGTGACACAGCATCTGTCCCTGTCCCATGTGCCTGCAGCCACCGCTCTCACAGGCACCATGTCTCCACGCCTTGCCGTGCCATGCCGTGCCGCTGCCTGGCTGCTCCTGACCCCAGTATCCCCCAGCACCAGGCCCCAGGGCCATGGGGGTTTCATCGCCTTTATTCCAGATGCATCCCCACCGTGCCATTTCGGAGATGTTCCTCATGGAGAGGGGACCACAGGATGTGTCCAGGGATGGAGGTAAGTGGTTTCACAGCAGGCACAGCCCAGGGTCCTCCTGATCCAGGCATGGGGTGAGCCCAGAGTCACTGGGGGAGTCCTGGGGACTGGCTGTGCTTGGTTTGGCTGTGCCTCCTCGTGGTATGGCTGTGTCCTGGTTTGGCTGTGTCCTGGTTTGCCTGTATCCCTTCCCAGTTCAGCTGTGCCCTGGATGGGCTGTGACCTGGCCCAGTTCCAGCGTGCCCCGGTTCAATCTGTCCTGGTTCAGCCATTCCGGGTTGAGCTGTGCCCTCGTTCAGCCCATCCTGTCCTGTCTTGCTTCATCCTGCCCTGGTTCAGCCATGCTCCAGTTTATTCTGTCCTGTCCCGGTCCATCCTGGTCCATCCTGTCTTGGTCCATCCCAGTCTGTCCCACTTCATCCCACTCAGTCCATCCATTCCCTGTTCAGCTCTTCCCAGCCCATCCTGGTTCATCCTGTCCCGGTTTATCACATTTTGTACTGTCCCAGTTCATTCTGTCCTGTCCTGGTTCAGCCTGTCCCAGTCCATCCCATCCTGGTTTATTCCACCGTGGCTCAGTCCACCCCAGACCACCCCAGTCCATCCCGTACTGTCCCGTCCCAGTCCATCCTGTCCCAGTCTATCCCCTCCCGTCCCGGTCCTTCCCCATCCATCCCATCCCGGTCCATCCTATCCCAGTCCATCCCTTCCCGGTCCATCCCAACCCGTCCCGGTGCCCGCGGCCGCACGAGGCAGCGCAGCGCGGCACAATAGCGCCACCTGCCGGCCCCGGCGCGCCGCACCGCCCCGGTGCCTCCCGGTAGCGGCGAGACCCGGACCCCATCCCCGCTGGAGGGGTGCGGGGAGATCCCGGCCCCGCAGGGACACCCCCAGGGCCGGGGAACCTTGATCCCGTCCCCAGCGGAGGCTCGCGGGGACCCACTGGGACGGGGGGGACGGGGACGCGCAGCATCCCCCGGGGTGGCGGCTTAGCGCAGGGCGGGCGTGGAAGAGCCCAGGTAGGTGCGGAGGTCGCTGAGGGTGGACGGGATGATCTTGGCGGGGATGGTGTCCCGGTTGAGAGCCCGGTGGGCGGCGAAGCGGTGGCAGCCCCCGAAGGAGTAGAAATAATCCCCGCCCTGGGTGCCCTTGACCCAGAGCACGTCGATGGGGGGCACCCGCTCGGGATCCTCCTGGGGAGGGAGAGACCCCCGAGAGCATCGCCCGCCCCGACGCCCCCCGACCCGCCCCGTGCCGGGGCCTCGGTGCTGCGGGCCGCCCGGGCAGCGCCCCGCGGGCGGCACGGCTGGGTGCCGGGGTGGCACCGCGGGGGGCGCGGGGCTGGGCTCACCTGCAGGGTCTCCACCAGGCTCCGCACCTTGGCCGGCTCCAGCTCCGCGGGGATGGGCCGGATCAGGACCGCCATGGGCACGTTGTGCACGGCCGAGATGTGCCGCGTGTGGATGCTGCGCTCCTCGCCCTCGGCCATGGCTGGCGGCTGCCCGGCTCCTTCCTCCCGCCCGGCCGCCCCGGCCCGTCCCTCCACCCCGAGCAGCACAGCACCCAGCCGGGCCCCGCTGCTTCCTCCCGGCCCGGCCGTCGCCATCGTCACCGCCCCCGCGCCGCCGTTGTGCAGAGTCACGGTGAAGGGGCAGGACGGGCTGCCGGGACGGGTGCCAGCGCCTGGCCTGCTGCCGGCTCCGCTCCGCTCCGCTCCGCTCCGGCCCGGCCAGGCTGCGGTGGGGGCTGCCCTCGGCTCCCTGGCCCAGCGGGACACCCCTCAGCACGCAGCGGCTGAGCCCTGCTCAGGCTGGGTGTGCTGGGGGTCCCCATCCCGCCCCCCACCCTGGGAGGGGTCTCTGATCCCAGCTGGCCGTGCCAGGGCACGGAGGATCTGCCTGCGGAATCTCAGCTGGGAGCTGGGACGTGCCCCCAGGACCGTGTCCCCACACCAGAGCCCCCTCCCTGCCACACCGACACCCGCTGGGTCGGGGAGAGCAGCCTGCACCATCCCCGGAGCTGAGGGGTGACACAGGGATGCTCTGAGGCCGGGCAGATACCGCCGTGCTCAGCCCGGAATCTTTCCAGGTCGTTTCTCCAGAGCAGTCCCAAATGGAGAGGCTCCCAGCAAGAACTGGGTCTCCCACCCTGCTGCCTGTCCCAGCCTGGCTCCATAGCGGGGCCACGATGCCAGCAGGTGGCTGCTCCCGGTCCCCTCACCCTGGCTCCTGGGGGGCACGGAGGGTCCCCAGCCCCAGCACTGGCTTGGAACCACGCTGGCATGCTGGGGCACACGGGGTGACTCTCTGCCCCGTGCAAGAACTGGTGATGGTGACGGTTGGGGATGGGTTTGCGAGGCTCTGGGATGAGCATTTTGCCCCCCAGCTTTGCCAGGTTCTTCCCACCGCCCCCAATCTGCCCGCGCGGGCAGTCGATATAAAATCTGCTCATCGAACCCCTCCTGCCCTGGTGGGTGAGGCTGGGGGTGCGTGGGCATCGCCAGGCACCACCCGGGCTGCCCGCTGGGCTGCCTGCCGGGCTCTCCGCCCCGCTGCCGTGATTTCACACGGTGCTTTCCTTCCAGGTCAGCGCTCTGCCACTGCTCGCAGCCTCCCCAGCGCGTTCGCAAGCAGGGTGGCATCACCAACCCACAGCTCCCCACGGCAGGGGGGCATCTGCCTGCTGCCCGCCGGCTGCCGGGGCTGGCACAGCAAAGCAGGCAGCAAAGGCTGCTCCGGGTGTGCCAGCCGCCCCGCTCCCAGCCGGCTGCCAGGGCATCTCCACCCCCTGGCTTGGGGCAGAGGTTTTGTCCGCGATGCCCCTGCCCTGCGGCTGCCCCCGGGGCACTGTGAGACGGGCAGACGGGAGACCTGCCGGTACAAACCCCCGAGACACACGGTTAGTGGCAGAAATCCCTTTTATATCCCTGAATCGCGTTACAAGTAATACTGCGGGCGGCCGCTTCTCAGCAGACTTGTCTTACTGGGGGCTGGCGAGTACAAAACCTGGCAGAAAAAAATCTATCATGCACGGAAAATTATTGCTGTAGTATTTGCTATTTACAGTATAGACAGGGGCAGCGGCGCGGCGCTCCGTGCCCAGCCGAGGACCGCGGTGCTGCCGCAGAAAGGCGCCGGCATTGCGGGGAAAGCCTGGACCGCCACGTCCTCGCTGGTGGGGGCCTGCATGGCCGGGGCGATGCTCTTCCCCTGCGCGGGGTGCGGGCGCGTGGCCGCCGTGCCATGGCAGCGAGGACCACAACGGGGGCATCCCGGCAGGTGTCGAGCCCACGAGTCGTGGTGACCTGGGCACCGAGGCGGCGGGAGGAAGACGGTGCAGGGAGGAAGACAGCGCAGGAAGACTGTGGGGGTACGCGAGTGCGGCCCCGTGGGGGGCCGGGCTGAACCCCGAAGGTGTCGGGGACCGGCACGGGGTCATGGGGCCATGGCAGCTCGTGGCCCGAGGTAGGAAGCGGAGGCGCGGGTCAGGCCCCGCTCCGGGATGCCGCTCGCTCCAGGGATGCTCCGCCGGGAGGTTGCATAGAAGGGCTGGTCTGTCCCCACCGGGCTGGCACAGGGCAGGGAGCAGAGCAGGGGCCTGCGGCAGCGGGGAAGACGAAGAAGAAGGGCTTTGCCTTCGGGGGAGGCTCGCAGGGCACGGGGCCCAGGCTGCTGGGCTGGCTTGTGCCCTCCTGCCTCTGTGCCTGCCGCATGGTCCGCTCGCAGGGTCGTGTCCCTGTCCGTGTCACCGTGGCTGTGTCCCGGGCACGGTGGCTCTGCTGCAGCTCTGCCACCTCCTGCAAAGCCAGCGCTGGCACGGCCCTGCCAGGCTCGGCAAATAAATAGTGAAAAGCATAAGTTATAAATAATATAAATAAGAACATTTAAATAGACTCACCCAAACTTTACGGCTATGCTGACCCCCTCCTCCTGAGCGCAGGAGGGGAGGTCATGGGGAGGGCGGGTCATGGGGAGGGGGCCTGGACCCAGCTGGGGAGGGGTCCAGGCAGCGGCTGGAGTATGTGAGGGGTGGTTGGGGGTTCAGGTGCTGCCACGGGGCTGGGTCTCCAGCCCAGCCGCCAGCCCAGTGGTTTGCACGGCGAGGGGGGCTGCACCCCCCCAGGGGGGCTGTTCCCCAGCCCATCGCCGTGATGGGGGTCAGCCATGCCTGGCCGAGCTGGGAGCCAGCGGGGGACGTGACCCGCGGGTCTCTGCCAGGCACCCCTCGCTCTTCCCCTGACTCCAGGGCTGCGGAGCCACAGTGCCAGGGCGAGCACCGTGCCATGGGGCCACGTCCCTTGGGACTGTGCCAGGCAGGGGGGCATCAGGGTGCCTCAGGGCTCGGGCGGTGGGCTGCGGAGACCCCAGCCTCCGAGGGTGGCTGGCAGCCCTGCCCTCCTGTCAGCCGCCCCAGCCATCAGTCCCGCCGGGCCGTCGGTAGCACCAGCCCATGGTCCCATCAGTGTCAGGGTCAAGGTGAGTTTTTGCTCCTGGGGGGAGCAGAAAAGTGTCTTTTCTCCCCCGGGATCCCCCGGGAGGAGAAGCAGCAGCTCTAAATAAATAATAGTAATAAATTAAATAAATAGAGGTGAAAGTCACGAGCTGGGGGAGGAAACTCTCCTGGGTCTGGAAGAGGCCCCTGGAGGAGCCCCCCGCAGAGAGACCTGCCTGGCTGCGGGGGGGCTCAGGGACCCGTGGGCGAGGAGCCAGGTCCCGCTGTGGGCCTGACGGGATCAGACCCTTCCTGGGGAGAGCTGGGACACCCTCCTCCTCCTCGGCGGGGAGTGAGTCTACGGGGACGTGTCCTCCAGCCACGGCACGGCCACAGACCGGCCGGCTGCAGCTGCAGGAGTGCTGGCGTGGGGACTGGGACTGGGATGGGGATGGGATGGGATGGGATGGGTTGGATGGGGATGTGGACAGGGATGGGGATGCGCCACAGGGGCCTGGGCTCTAGTTCCCTATTGCACAGCTGTGTTCGGAGCCCTTGAAGCAGGCGGACTCATAGTGCTTGTTGAGGTACGACTTGAGGGCGAAGGTCTTCTCGCACTGCTTGCACTTGTAGTGCTTGAAGGCGGAGTGGGTCTGCATGTGGGCGCGCAGGTTGGAGCGGTCGGCGAAGGCTTTGCCGCAGTGGGAGCAGCCGAAGGGCTTCTCGCCGGTGTGTGAGCGCATGTGGCCCTGCAGCAGCCAGGGCCGGCTGAAGGCTTTGCCGCACACGTCGCACTTGTGCTTGAGGTTGTGGGTGAGGACGTGCATGGCCAGGGCGGGCATGGAGACGTAAGCCTTGCCGCACGTGGGGCATTTCCTGGCCATCTTGCTGTCCAGGCTGCGGTGGGTCTGCTTGTGCCGGCTGAGGTTGGAGGAGGTGGCGTAGGTCTTGCCGCACTCGGGGCAGGAGTGACGGTGGCTGCCGCGGCGTTGGCTCTCGCTGCGCCGGCGTGACCGCCCGTCCGTGATGAAGAAGGCATCCATGGAGTAGCTGTCCGTCACCGCCGCCTCCCCGTTGAAGTAGCGGGCAGAAAAGCTGGACTGGGGGCTCTCGGGGTCGCTGTACTCCTCGTGGCCAGGTGCGTAGGCTGGGTCTGGCGGCGGTGGCGGCAGACCCTGCTTCTTGTCGGTGTCGTAGCCAGCGGGTGCCAGGCAGTGCTGGAGGTACCCTGCGGGGATGACACAGCGGGGTCACCATCCCTCCAGGCCAGCCCCACAGTGGACAGGGCAAAGCCATGAACCCAAAATGCCCATTGAGGGTGAAGAACCGGGGCTGTGCCCCCGCACCGGTCCCTATCCTTGCTCAGGCTGCCCCCGAGGACCAGAGCTGCCCCGTCTGCACCGGGGCTGAGTCTGGCAGCAGGATGGATGCCCTGGGTGGGAGCCAGCGATGGTGCTGCCGGATCTCCAGCTGCGCCCGCCCATGTGCCGGCCCGGTGCCCCGGCTGCGGGCAGCCCCCGGGGGCCGTTAGCCTCCAGACAGCTGTCAGTGCCGAGAGCCCCATTGTTCACCGGAACAGGCTCCGGTAATGAGCTCTGCTCCGTCCGTCTCCTCGCCTCCCTAACCCTGGGGCAGCCGGGGCGAGGGGGAAGGTGGCTGCCTGGGGTTCCTTGTGCCCAGCAGTGGGGCTGGGAATGGCCCCCACCTCCCCCCGTCCCCCACAGGGACGATTCCCCAGGGATGGGGAGGCCAGCAGCACTGAGGCCCTGGGCTCCTGCCGAGGAGAGGGACCCACAGCCCCTCAGGCACAAAGCAGGGATTGGGTGCCACTCCAGTAGTGTCACCCCAATGTGACATTGGTCTGCTCATGGCCCGGCCCTGGGTAAGGGACCCCTGACCCGTGGCAGGCATCCCCATTCCCCCGTGATGGCGCATGAAGGTCACCGTGGGAGGAGCAGGGCAGCCCTCTCCCTGCCAGGCCAGTGACCCTGTGGGACATGCTGCCATCCCAGGACCCCCAGACTGGTCCTGGGGCTCTCCTGCCTCGTGCACACTGTCCCTTCGGAGGACACATCCCTGCTGTTGGTGACAGTGGGGGCTGTCGGGGGCCTGGGTTGGTGCCTGGCCAGGCTCACCCCATGTGCCAGCAGGCCAGCGTGGACACGCCACCCCATCTGTGGCCGAGCATCCCCAAAATCCCCCATCCCACGGGACTCCCTGCCCAGGGCGAGCGGCTGCTGCCGTTCGTCCTGTGGAGGTTGGGGGTGCCCGTGGTGGGGAGGGGGCTGTGTGGCGGGGTGGGCCCCCCATCTCCCCTCACCCTGCTGACAGCGCGGGCTGTGCAGAAAGCGCTCTGCTCAGCAATTTCTCACGCTGCCTCTGAGCATGCAGCAAGGTTATTTCCAGGAGAGCAGCGTCGGCAGCTTCTGCCCAGCTGCAGCACATCCCTCCCCCACCTCTTAGCTCCCAACGGGGGGGGAAGGGGAAGCAGAGAACACCCCCCCAGGGCCTCAGACCCCTGCCCCCAGCAGAGAAAGCCCACCCAAGGGTGGGGAGCAGCAGGCAGCAGTACGGGGGGGGGGACAAGAAACGCAGCAGTGGGGCAATGTTGGCTTGTGCGTGGCTGGATCAGGCCCATTCCCGCATCCACCTCAACCTCCCGGTCCCCGAGCAGCCAGGAGCCCCCCCAGCCCACAGCCCGGGACGGACCCCCCCCCGTCCCCATCCCCGTCCCGGTCTCCTTCTCGCAGGGCAGGTGCCAGGGCCTCCCCGTCGGGGGTCTCTGCCGTGCCCAGGGGACTCCCAGGGTCCCCCCACAGTGTCCCCTGGCAGGACGGGGCTCCGGGGACCCCCAGCCCAGCTCTTCGCACCTCTCCCAGCATTGCGGGCAGGGGGCTGCCTCCCCCCATCTCCCCCTCGCCTGCTCCCCGTCCCCCCCACCAGCTCCGCGCTCCCGGGGGGGCTCGGGGCACCGCTGCGAACAATGAAAGCCGCAGGCACGGCGCGGCTCCCGCTCCCCCCGCCGCCCCCCTGCCTGCTTCAGGACCCCCCAGCCCCAAAACTTGTCGTAGGAAGGAGCCGGCCTCGCTGCACCCGGGGCGGGGGGGCGGAGCGGGGGCAGCCCACGGGCGCTGCCGCTGTCGCGCAAGGGACGTTTCCCCAAGGACCAACTTCAGCCGGTGGCCCCGGAGCGGGGGGACAAGGAGAGGAGGGATGACACCCCCCCGCACCCCCTCCCCGCCAACCCGCCGCACCTCCCTCCCGGCTGCGGGACACGACGTGGGGACCCCCCACCCCGTCCTGCCCCGCATCCCCCCCACCCCACCGGGGCTCCGCCGGTGCCCCACAGGGCGCACACACAATAGCGGGGGGGGTCCCTCCCGGCCCATCCCCGGACCCCCCGGTCCCGCACTCACCATCGCCGGCGGCGGGGCCGGGCAGTGCGTAGGGGGGTTCCAGGGGGGTGTAGGGGGGCGCGGGGGCCCCGGCGGCCGGGAACGCCTCCGCCTTCAGCTTCTTCACCAGGAAGGAACGGGGCATGGCGGGGCCGGGCCGGCGCCCTCAGCACTGGACAGCTCCGGTACCGGCACCGCCACCGGCCCCGGCCCCGGCCCCGGCCCCCGCCCCGCCCCGGCGCTCCGGCCCCGGCTGTGCGGGCGGCGAGGAGCGGGGAGCCGAGTGTGAGGGGCGGGGAGGCAGGCAGGGAGGCGAGGAGGAGGAGGAGGAGGAGGAGGAGAAGGGGAGGAGGAGGAGGAGGAGGAGGAGGAGGAGGAGGGGAGGAAGGCAGGCGGCTGGGGGGGGAGGGGGCCGCCTCGCCCGTCCGCGCCCGGAGCCCCTCCTGGACACCCCGAGCTGCCGGCAGCGTCGGTCGCCCCGGGCATCGCGGCAGTGTGGGGTCCCCGGTCCCTCCCCCCGGTTCCTTCTTCCCCCGCCCCGGCCCCGGTCCCGGACAATGGGGACACGCGGGGACGGGGTGGGGGGGTGGGTGGGACACACGGCTGCCTCCCACCGCCTTTGTCTCCCCGCCACCAGCCCCCGGGGCTGCGCGGGGCGGGGGGTCCCCATCCCTCTCCCTGTCCCTTGTCTCCATCCCTGTCCCCTGTCCCTGTTTCTTGCCCCTTTCTGCTCTCCCTGTCCTTGCTCCCTCTTCCCATCCCTCTTCCCTGTCCCCATTCCCGTCCGTCTTCCCTGTCCTCATCTCTGTCCCCTGTTCCTCTCCATTGACCCCTTTTCCTTGAACCTTCCCCTGTCCCTTCCTCTCTGTCTCCATCCCTGCTCCCTCCTCCCTGCCCTCATCCCTGTCCCCCCTCTGCCCTGTGCCCATCCTTGCCCACTGTCCCTGTCCCCCTCCCTCTTCCTCTTCCCTGTCCCTTTTCCCAGCTTCTCGCCCTTCCCCGTGTCACTTGTCCCCATCCCTGTCCCCGGGGAAGCTCCGTGACCTTCTAAGCCCACAACAATAGCGGGGCTCGTGGCGGTGCATTGTTCCTTGCCGGAGCCCCCACTCCCCCGCCTCCCCTCGCCACCACTCCTGCTGCTCCCCGGAGCAGGATGAGGCCCCGGTCCTGCAGGCAGCTCGTGGCCCCGGGGCTGGCCCTGTGCCGGCCAGCGGCTGGCGAGTGACACCGGGACCTGGCTGGCAGCGGGCCCCGCTCTCCCCGAGCCCTGAGCTGCGCTGAGAGCGTGATGGTGCTTAACTAAGGACACTGTCATCTGTCACCACCGGCACAGCGCTGGCACGGCTGGCACAGGGCAGCCCTGGGCTCCCCCGGCCTCTGGAAGCACCAGCCCCTTTGGCCCCGGGCATGTGGCGTTGGGTCTGCGGGCTAAAAGCAGCATCCCCGCGGCTGGCACCCCAGGTCTGCTCATAGCTGGGGCTGCTGCTTCAGCCGTGCTCGGAGCCAGGGCTGGGGCCACCCCAGCATTGCATGGGGCCAGTGTCCCCCGCTCACTGCTTTGTGGGGCACCCCACAGCCCAGGGCACCCCATAGCCCAGGACATCCCACAGCACCCCACAGCATCCCACAGCATCCCAGAGCATCCCACAGCCCAGGGCATCCCACAGCATCCCAGAGCCTACAGCACCCCACACCCCACTGCATCCCACAGCATCCCACAGCACCCCACAGCATCCCAGAGCATCCCACAGCCCAAGGCATCCCACAGTATCCCAGAGCCTACAGCACCCCACAGCATCCCAGAGCACCCCACAACCCAGGGTACCCTGCACCCCCACCCCCCCATGGCTCTGGGGGTCCTGGGGCTGCTCCCCACACGAGCTGGGGTCTTGCCTGCCCCCTCCTGCAGCCCTCGGCCGGGGCTCGCGGGCAGCGACACAGATCCCATGTGGCCCCGCAGCGCCGCCCTGACATCGGGGCTCTGCCAAGTTCAAGGTCACCTCTCCTGGAGGACCGCGGTCCCCGGGGTGGCAGGGGGCCATTGCTGCTGGGCTGCTCCCAGCACGTCCCCCTCCACGCACTGGGCTCCTGGCCTCGGCTCCCTGATTTATTTATCCACGCGTGTGCCGTCTCGCTCCTTGAAGGCACGTTTGCAGAACAGGCGATTACTTACGCCCTAGTTGGGCCTGCCCGCTGCCTGCCCGCTGCCTGCCCGCTGCCTGCCCGCTGCCCGCTGCCCGCTGCCCGCTGCCCGCCTGCTGCCCTGGGATTTTGCCTCTCTGCAGGCTGTGCTGTAATAAGGGAGGTAATTAAGTGTAAAAGACAGGGGGAGGGTGGGCTGGGAGCGGGGGGATAGGACCCCGGCTCCTTTCAGAGGCAGGGGACTGAGATAATGTATGTTAATAACCCGCAATCAGTCCTGCCGAGCTCTGCTGATATTGCTGACGGCAGCGGCTGGGCCCCCCCAAACCTGCCCCCGCCGCCGTGGGGAGGGAGGGGGGGCTCCAGAAGAAAGGCTCAGCCTTTCTCCTCTGCTGCGCCCGGGTTTGTGCCTTCCCGAGCAGCTGTATGGAAATAATTCCCATTGGAAGCGATTGTTTCCTCGGCGAGAGGGAGGAGGGCGGCGGGGGTCCGGCGGGCGAGGGTCTGCGGGGACTCCCAAGGGCAGGAGCGTCCTCTTGGGGTGCAGGGGGAGAGGGGACCCGCCTCAGCTCCCTGTCTGCCCACCATGGGACACATCCCGCTGCTGGGATGAGGTGACCCTCCCGGCGGTGCCCCCCAACACCTCCTACTGCTCCTCAGCCCCCCGCCCCTGCCCCCCGTCCCCCCACGGACTCGTGGTGCTGTGGGGTCAGCCGGGGGGATGCCCGGTGGTGCCGGGGGGCAGAACCCGCTGCCCTCTCTGCCGCCTCAGCCGTGGGACCCCCGCCAAGCGCCGCCGGCTCGGGGGGCTGTGGCCATTAGCTATTCCACCCGCGTCCTTCCCGGAGGCAGCCGGACCGCAGCCGGAGCCCCGCCGCGGCCCGATCCCGGCGCTGAGGCACGGTGGGCTCCGGGAGCAGATTGCCAGACAAAGGGCTGGGGACAAAGGCCCGGCTGCCTCATGCCCCGGCGAAGGGGCGCAGGCGCGTGCGGGGCGCGGGTGGGTGCCAGCCCGACCCGGGGGCTGCCGCTGACCCCCGGCCTGACCCTCACACCCGCCGTGGCTTGGTGCCCACCCTGGCTGCCGTGGCTGGGGCACAGTAGGGGTACCAGGTGGCACAGCCCTGGCACCGGTCCCATGCCACCCCTCTGACGGGCGCTGTGCCTGGGTGTGGGGTTGTGCTGGGGCCCCTCTCCGGCTCTGCACCCCCACCACTGTCCATTTTGGGGTGCAGTGGGGCTGGGATGGGGTGCAGTGGGGCTGGGGTGCAGCGGGGCACAGGGCTATGGGGAAGGAGCAGGAAACATGGATGAGGCCACAGCAGAGGATGGCAAACATCGGGAATGTCCCCCCAGTCCCACTGTACCTCAGTTTCCCCAGCTGCTATCGGGGCCATTGTGAAAGCCCCCACGCCATGTCACCCCCGCGGTCCCTCTCCCTGAGCCACCTTTGTCCCCGCTCCCTGCAGCTGGCTGCAAACCCACCGTCCCGGGGGCAGCTGCTGCCTCTGCCATGGCACAGGGTGCAGCTGGGGCTGTGCCCACCCACCAGGGGGCTTGCGGGACATGATGCCAAACAGCACCAGACCCCCAGGGGAAGGGGAAGGGATGTGGCTCCAGCTGAGCGACACCCAGGAGGGTGGCATGGGCACCGTGCCCGCTAGCATGGGGGGGGGGCACAGGCAGCAGGGAGGCGGAGAGCTGAGCAAACACCTTCTATTGCTTTGAACGCCACGGGGACACCCCGTACCCAGGTCGGGGACAAGGCCACAGGGCTGGCAGAGCCCAGCAGGGAGACGTGCCCGCAGCCGCCCTGGTCCCAGCACTGCTTTCCATCCCCCCAGCCCTCCCTGGTTTTGGGGGTGCCTGATGGCGAGGGGGGCTGTCCAGGGGTGCCCACCCTGCTCACGCCGGGCACTGCAGGTTGCAGTAGTCGGCGGATTTGAAGAAGTTGTAGATGTTGACGAGGGGGAACATGAGCAGGGCCCCGAGGAGGGAGCCCAGCTGCTCCACCGCTCCGTACCACACCAGCGCACTGTGGCTGTGGCTCCGCAGGATCACCCCGGCCATCACCTTCACGTAGGAGAGCGTCCCGGTGAAGAGCACCCAGGAGAGGACCTGGCGGTGCAGGGAGGGGAGAGCGGTCAGCAGGGCTGGGGGGGTTCCCCACCGTGGGGATATTGTGGTGAGGCCAGAGCCAAGGGTGGCCCCAGAGACCTCCCCAGGCAAGAGGGACCCTGTGACTTACGATGATGGCATCGCCCCACTGGGACTGCTGGAGGAGTGGGCAGGGGCTCATCACTGCGATGGCCATGTTGTAGGCGCCAAAGCCCGTGCCCACCACGGTGAGACTGCCCATCAGGGCCAGGGACCTACAAGGGACATATGAGTGACACCAGAGAGCGCTGCCAGCCCATCCCTGGTGAGGGGCACAGACCCACCGCGCAGGCTGGCTCCATCCTCCTATGCCGGGGTGTCTCTGCTGCCAGCACACGGGCACCCCATGGACCCTCTCCCACCCAGCGCCTTCTCCCCCAACCCCATCGCAAAGCAGGAGCCATTCTTGGGGCAGAAGCCCCATGGTGGCCCCCCAGCACCCCGCTACCCACCTGCTGGGCAGGACCATGGCCATGACGCAGGCGAGGGGGTTGGCCATGGAGCTGAGCGTGGCTGCGAGGTGGTAGGCGGTGTTGCCGTAAGGCAGGCAGGAGTAGGACTGCACGGACGGCAGGACCCCGTTCATCAGAGTCGATGCCCACGTGATGAGGAGGTAGATGAAGGTGAGTTTGGCCAGGGAGTAGGAGACCTTCTCCGGCAG
The DNA here is from genome assembly GCA_009769605.1 of Bucorvus abyssinicus. Classification (NCBI taxonomy): domain Eukaryota; kingdom Metazoa; phylum Chordata; class Aves; order Bucerotiformes; family Bucorvidae; genus Bucorvus; species Bucorvus abyssinicus. The sequence continues at coordinate 1,211,782 of CM020047.1, forward strand.
GATGTCCCCGGGCCCCTTGGCATCCTTCGGGCACTGGCAGCCTCTGCTCAGCCGTGAGCCAGGTCCCTCGTCGGGGATCTGGTCAAAGGAGCTCAGGATGATGCTGCTGGAAAACAGCTGCTGCTGGGAGAGCTCCCACACCTTGGACTGCCTGGTGAGGAAGAAGAAGGCCAGCAAGCAGGCCAGCATCATTACAGTCAGGAGAAGGAAGAAGACGAGGGGGGAGAAGTTGGCTGGGAGGTAGCGGGTCTCCAGCTGGGTCACGGTGCTCTCCACGGTCTCGTTGCCAGTGGTGATGTTGACCGTGTGGTTGACACCGGTGCAGATGGAGATGCCGGAGCCCTGGCCCAGGGTGATGAAAGCGGGGATCAGCCCGCTGAGCCCTTCGCCTATGAAGAAGGTGGTCAGGTACTGGGGCTGCAGCTGCATCATGAAGGGCAGGAAGGTGACGGACGAGGTGCAGTCCACCAGGGCCAGGAAGAAGGTGAGGAGCAGGAAGGCAGTGCTGTGGGGCCTCCCGGCGATGGGGGATGTGTAGTTCCAGAGGAAGGCCAGGAGCAAGCAGGCCACGACACCCATGGACACCATCACGTAGATAACAGCCACCTCCTTCAGCAAGCCGGGCTGAAAGTGGTGCATGAGGGTGACGAAGAGCGGCCCCACGTTGGCCATCTGGATGATGATGGTGATGTAGGAGGGCAGGTCCCACTGCTCTGGCAGCACCGTCACCAGCAGGGGCAGCTCAACCCACAGCCCATTGACGGCCACCCAGGAGCCCATGCCAAAGACGCAGGCCAGGAGGTGGGTGAGCAGCGCCATGGCTCAGGGCGGGGAGCCCGGGCTGTGGGGAGAGCCTTTGATTAGTGGTGGGATGAGACCTGACCCCTCCCGACCCCCACCCTGGCCTCCCATGACCACTGCTGGCATTCCACCTCCCGCGGGCAGGCAGGGAAAGCAGCTCCTCTCCCACCCGAGAGAAGCAGCGACTCCCCATTCCATGGCACGGGCCCCCTTTGCTCCCTGAAAGCCCTGGGGATCCCCCTGGGCGACGACCCTGCACCCTCCTGCACTTGGTGTGGGACCTGCTCTGCTCCGCCTGGATCTGAACCCGGAGAGCTGGGGCCGGGCAGGACCAGACGGTGCTGGGACGGCATCTGGAAGGTCATTGAACCTGCCCCACCTCACGCTGCGGCGTGGCACGGGTTGAAGATGGCTCTTACCTGGGGACCGGGAGGCCTGGGCAGCCGCTCTGCCGGGAACGGAGGCCTCGTACCTCCCACCACATCCACAGCAAAGCAGCGTCTGTCTCCTCCCCGCCGGGTCCCGTGCGATCCCGGCAGGCTGCGGGGAGAAGGAATCCTGGCAGCCCCACCTGCAGCCCAGCCCCGGCTCATACCAGCCAGCTGAGTCAGCTGCTGTCCGCCTGCATCCCCCCGGCCGCCCCGGGCTCCCGTCCTGCTCCCGGCGAGGGGCACCCCCAGCCCGTGTCCCCGTGTCCCTGCAGCCCGTCAGAGCCGGCTCCAGCCCCGTGCCCCAGCGCTGAGCCCGGCGCAGGAAAAGCGCGTCTGGCCGGGCTGAGCCTGGCCGGTGCCTCACCCCACCTACGGCTCCCGCCCCGCGTGAAGGGACTCGGTGCGGAGCAGGAACCGGGCAGGAAGCGAGCTCCCAGTCTGACCAGTCCCTGGGCGGTCCCCCAAGGGGAAACTCACTGCGGTTTGGGGAACAGGCGGCAGCATGCGGCGGGAGCGGGTCCCGGCTACCGGGGCAGTGACGTGCGGCAGGAACGTCACCACCTCCGGATGCGGACGGCTGACGGCCTGAGCTCGCTGCGCTTCTCCGCCTGCTCCCGGCCGGCGGAGCCCCCGGGTCGGGAGGCAGCCGGGGGACCCCTGTGCCCTCCGGCCACCTGCTCGGTGGCAAGGTCCAGCGCCGCGTTTCAGGGTGCCTGTCCTGGAGCGGGGGGAGCACTCCCAGCCCCAGCACGACACAGGAGCTGCGGGGTTGGTTGGCTGCCGGCGCGGGGTGTGATCGGATGAAAGCGATAAGAAAGCACAAGGAAAAGCTCCGAAGTCCTCGGAGGGATGAGCACGAAGTGCCACTCCTGAGAGAACCCTCTGGCCAGGGGGACCAGCTGCGGTCCCAGCCGTCCCGCCCCGCCACAGGACAGGGCAGGGGCTGGGCTCAGTCTGGACCTGGGGGCACAGCTGAAGGGGACAGGGGCTCAGGACCCCCTGCTCCTGCCTCCCCTCCCAGTGGGTCCCTAGTTTCTGCTGGGTGGGCATGGGGCCGGTTCCGGCACCGCCACTGGACCCAGCTCATCCTGTGCAGCCCGACCCCGGGGGGGCCTTTCAGCTCACAACTCTGTTCCGGTGGCCAAAGTCCAACTGTGTCACCTCCAGCCACCTCCTGCCCTCTCCCTGCCCTGCCCCGGGGCCACCGCTGCCCTCCGTCCCCACGTACCGCCGGTGCCGGCCTCATGCCTGCTGCCTGCCTGGCTGTGGCACTGGGTGCTCGCCGCGGCGTCGCTGGGTGGGTGCCAGGGATTATTCTTGGTGCTGTCCTGGACTTTGCGCTTGTCCCCGGCTGAACTTCATCCCACCTATTTCAGGCTGCTTCGTGCAGGTGCGAATGTCACCGAGTGACGGTGCCTGTCCCTACCAGGGAATCTCTGCCAGGTCACGGGCTGGGCTGGGGCCCTCGGAGAGCCCTGAAGGTGGTGGCTGTCCCCCCTCGGGTGCTCCGCAGGGCTGGGCACCTCTGACCCCACATCCAGCGAGATGAGACCAGGTGATCAGCTGAGCTGCGAGCCAGGAGGTGACATGGGTGAGGGGACAGAGGCCAGGTCACCCTCTGCAGCACCCCCCAACCCGCCCCAGCACCCACCACCCCGGGGATGCCTCATGGCAGCTCTTCCCCCAGCACCCACCGGGTGTTGCTGGGCGAGCGGGCTGCAGCCACTGGAGACTGTGCCCTACCCTGTCCTGCCTGTGCCCTGTCCCTCTGGGGGGGCTGCGGCCAGCCCCTCACCCTGCCCTGCTCCTGGCTCCCTCCCTGCCCCATCCATGGGGGTGCAGCGTGGACAAGGGTGTCCCTGTGCCCCTGGGACGGTGCTGGCAGAGCTGGGTGCCCGTGGCGCGGGCACGGTTGGAGGTCTAACCCCAGCAGACAGCTCAGCACCCCCCAGCCCCCGATGGGAAGGGTAAAAGGGAGAAAACGGGGTGGGTTGAGATAAAAAATGGGAAAGCAAAAGCCACGAGCAAAGCAGAGTCGGACATTCCATCCCTGTGGCCGTGGCAGGCGGGTGACGGCCCCCCCAGGACAGCCACATCCAGCACACCCAGCGGTGACTGGGGAAGGCAAGTGCCACCACCCAAATGTCCCCCCTTCCTTCTTCCTCCCCGGACGTTTGTGCGGAGCGGGGTGTCCCAGGGGTGGGACATGCCTCGGTCGGCGGGTGCCAGCCGTGCCCCCTCCCAGCTCTCTGTGCACCCCCAGGCTGCTCGCTGGCGGGGGCGTGAGGCCTTGGCTCTGGGCAGGCACTGCTCAGCGATAGCGAAAACACGCCAGCGTTATCAGCGCCGTTCTCAGCACAAATCCAAACCAGCCCCACACCAGCTCCAGCGAAGAAAATTAACTCTGTCCCAGCCAAAACGAGTACAAGTACCCAGGGGGGTCTGTCTGGGAGAACCCAGGCGCAGGGTGCTTGGGCTGGCCCTGAGCTGAGGTCCCCGTGTGTCCGTGGGGATGGGGACAGGGAGGGGACAGGGATTGTCCTCTGTTGAATTTGGCAGCGGTGAGACCCTTCCCAAAGGCAAGGGGCTGCGGCGCAGGGCAAGGGGAGCCCCCGGAGGTGCGGGACCCTCACGCTGCCGCTTCACACTCCTCGCCCATGTCCACCCAGATGAGCTGCCTGTCCTGCCTGCACGACGAGAGATGGCTGTGCCTCCTCCACCCCCTCCCTGCACTGCAGCTGAGCCCCCCGGCCCCTCCGCACCCCCGGCAGATGCGAGCGAAGGCCCCAGGGCAGATGGCAACATTTGGTAGCCGAGTGGTCCCCGGCCACGGCATCTTCCCGGGGTCCTGGTGACTGGCCGGCCAGCAAGCCCCCTCCCCACCCAGCCAGGGCTGGGGACCTGTGCCGAGCCGCAGCCAGCGCAGGGCAGGGTGGGCAGCGGGGCTCCCCAGGGTGGGCACATTGCCCATGCCAAGGGGGTGCCCGGCTGGTGGGAGGGCACGGGGTGGATCGGCAGCGAGGGAGAGCGGGGGTCCAGAGCTCCTGTCACATACCTGCTTTCAGCTGAGGGCTGTGGGGATGGTCTTTCTGGACAGGCTGAGTCATTGCTGGGGGACAAGGGGGACCCCCGTCACCCCAGGGACCAGCAGTGGGTATGACCCCCCCAGACTTGGGTGCGGGGACCCACTGGCAGGTCACAGCCTGGCCCCTGGCAGCCCCCCCCCCGGCCCCATTTGCATCCCATTTCCATGAGAAAGGAGCAGGTCAAGTTGAAAGTTGAAAGGCTGGTGGGGGGCAGCGGGGAAGGGGCCGCTGCCGGAGGTGAGACCCCGACAAAAGGGCCGGATCCCCAGGGCCCAGCGCTCGCCTGGCCACGGGCTGCAGCCCCGGCCCCGCCGGCAGCCGCCATCTGCGGGGCTGTGCCGCCGCACGCCATCGTCAGGGCGCAGACAAAGGCCTCGCGCCTGGCATGTCCCCATCTGTCACCTCCCCAGCTCCCGGCCCCGAGCTGCCGCCTGCAGAGCCGAGCGGGGAGAGCGGGGTGCAGGCAGCATCCTTCCCTCTGCCCGCGGGGAGCGAGGCAATGCTGGGCCCAGCCGGAGCTGCCCCAACGAGTCCCCGAGTCCCACGGACAGTTGTCCCCACCCGGCAGAACTGCTCCACAGAGCCCATGGCTGGGGAAACTGAGGCAGGAGCAGGCGGTGGCTCGCCCAGCTCAGGGATGATGCCCCCACTGCAAAGCACCCATCAAGGCGAGGCGGGGCGGGGGGGGGGGGGCTCCGGGGGTGCCTCTGCCTGGGGCTGCCCGAGCCATGCTGTGCCCCAGCCTCGCTCCTCCACGGGCGCTACCAGGTGCCCGCAGCCGCCTCCACCCAGCACTTCCAGGGACGATTTGGCCTCTGAGCACGTTTTTTGCTCGTTGCTGGCTGCGTTGAGCTCCCAGGAGGTCCCTGAAGCAGCAAGAGGTGGGGCCCAGCCCTGAGCCTCTGCAGGAGGTGAGAGCAGAGCCAGTGCCAGCACCCTCCTGTCCCTCCAACACCCAAACACCGCTGTCCTGTCCCTGCCCTGTCCCCATGTCCCCAGGTTCTGAGCCGGGTGCTGGGGGAGCCCTCCCCAACAGCCCCCGGGATGCTCCCAGGCAGGGTGAGGCTCCGGGGCGCTGCCTGCCTCCAGCACCCGCTCCCAAAGCTCCCGCGGTGCCCAGACATGCCCGGGCAGCCGCCTGCAGCCCTGGTGCCATCCCGGCGCGGGTGCCAGCTCAGCCCGCGGTGCCCGGCTGGGCAGGTGCCTGCAGGATCCGCCCTCGCCCGCTGCGCTGGGCAGTGTTTTTCCAGTCAAGCCCGTTGTGCGGATCCACCTTCGCCGTGGCCCAAGAGCGGGGCAGCTCCGGCACCCAGAAGGATGTTTTCCGTGTGCTTCACTCATCTCTTCTCCATCCGCCAGCTCCTTGTCATGCTTCCAAGAACAGTTTGACAATGGCACGGCTGCCATCCAGCTCTGTGCTGCATGGGCCAAACGCCTGGCCCCTCCAGGCAGCGCCACGGAGGGATGCCCATACCACGGGGCAGGCAGCACCCGGAGCCACCCCAGGGCTGGGTTCAGGCCAGCAGCTCCGTGTGGCTGCGGGCTTGGTGACCTTGCTCCGGTCTGTCACCTCCCTTCGTGCTCTCTGGGCTATTTTGCTGTGTTTTGGAGTTTATTGCTGCCGGGTGCGTGGGGAAACAACGTGGGTTTTCCAGACCGGAGCAGGCTGGGAATTCTCCCCTCTCCCTGAAGCCCCGGCCGGGCATCAGGATGCTCTGCCCGCAGTGGGCTGGGAACATCCAGAGGCGTGCTGGCTTTGACGTGTGAGCACCTCAGGCCGTGCTTTGGCGCTGCCCAACCGGCCCCACGGGCTGAACCGGCACCCGGGACGTCACGGCCGCAGTCACGCTGGGTGACGCAGCCCGGCATGGGGGAATGCCCCGTGGGTTTAATCCCGTGTGAGCACTGAGCTGCCTCGCAGGGCGTCCTCGCCTGGCGCTGACTCAGAGGGAGCCGCCACGGCACAGAACCGCTCCAGCACCCACCGGCCGCTGTCCCGTGGGGAGAACAGGAGGACGTGGCTGGGGACCCCCCCGGAACAAGCTCAAGGAGCAGCACCGTGGCGGCCGAGCCGTGCCAAGGAGACTCCCACGTCACAGGGCCCGTCCAGGTGGGTGGTGGAGGTGGTGCTGGTCCTGTGCCAGTCCTGTGCTGGGGCTGGGTGACCCGGTGAGAGGGAGGCACAACCACACGCCTCCTGGCACAGCTCTCTGGGTCTGGTGTGCCAAGGGAGCCCAGCTGGGCTACCCACACTGGGAGGGAGAGGAGCCGGGGCCACGGCACGAGCGGTGCTGCCAGCCCTGGCACTCGGATCCCATGGGGTAAGTTTTCGGGGCTGTTCAGAGGCGGCTCAGCTCGGCTCGGCTCAGCGTGGCCATGCCAGGGCAGGCGGCTCAGCGCCACAGGAATGTGGAGCAGCAGGTTGTGCCCGGCCCAGCTGTCCTTGCTGGGCAGGGGAGGGGAGCCATGGTGGCCGAGCTGGGGGGACCCTGCGTCCTCGACTCTGCGCCCCAACAGCCATCCCCTCTGTGGCAGGACCCCAGGGCTGAGCCTCTGGCACCAAGCTGAGCTCCAGCGCCCGGTGTGGGGCTGTGTCCCCTGGGAGGGCAGGTTTGCACCCCTCTGCCGAGCCAAGGAGCCCTCCCTGAGCCTGGCACAGAGCAGGGCCGGCCAGCGGCAGGGGCTGTGGCAGGGGCAGGGTCTGGGCAGTGCTGGACCCGATGGGTGCTGCTGCATGGGCACCCAGCTGGCAGCCAGGGGAGCTCTGCCCGTCCCTATCCTTGCCCAGCAAGGACATCGGTGCCCTGCACTGCTGGCTCTGTCCCCAGGTCACCCCCACGCTGGGCTCCCTGCACTGGGGTGCAGAAAGCCCCCCCTGAGGAGGAGGCAGCAGGGTCTGTGCTGGCGCTGGGACCAGCCCCAGCTGTCCCCATGCCTGGCTGACCCCCTGCAGACGCTTTCCAGGTCAGAAGGCAGCGGGGACAGGGACAGCCAGTCTCCCCGAGGCCACTCGCCCATCACAGCTCATCAGGCTGATGCACCATGTGCCGTGGGGCGGCTGCTGTGTGGGGACCCCCTGGGTACGGGTCCCGGGGTGGGGGCTGGGGACACGCTGGCACACGTGGGCTTGCAGCCAGCGCAGCCACAGCTTGGCGTGGCCATGGCGCGGTGCTGTGGGTGCCAAGGCTGCTCCTGCCGCCTGCGGCTGATGCTGGGACAGGCCCTGGGTTGCACCCAGGAAGTTGTGCAGGCTGACGTGACCGGGGAGGGAGCGGGGCCACGGCACGCTGGCCTCTGCCGTGCCCACCACCGCACGCGGTGAGTGCCAGGGCTTGCCTAGCCCTCCCCAGGGCCAGGGACCGCCAGGGGGGGCAGCTCAGGAAAGGGGATGGAGGGGGGCAGGATGCCCCCCGTGCACCCCACCACTGCCTGAGCCCCTCTGTGTGTTGGGACGCCTCCGGCTGTGCCCACCCCTGGGCAGGGGTGTCGGGGGCAGCTGGGCTGGGGGCTGCAGGGGGGTGCAGGACTGGTTTGCCCCGCCTCTCTCCACACTGTGGGTGGGCCGGTGCCTCTGTGCGACCGTTGGGGCGGGCGGTTGCGCTTGTTGGGGTTGGCAGGGACCCAAGGACGGGGGCTGTGTGGGGCCCCAGCGTGGCTCCTGGCACACCCCGGCCGGTGAAGCACGGGTGGAAACCCCCGCCGGTGCTTTCCAAGGAGCTCGAGGGTGGAGCGGGGAGCCCGGGAGCACCTCCACAGCCTGCAAGGGGTGCTGAGAGCTGGGGAAGCAGCAGGGAGAGGAGCCACGAATCCCCCAGCCTGACGGGGTGGTGGTGGGGCAGGATGCACCGGGGTGTGGGTGATGCACCCCTGGGCACCGGCGATGTGGGCAGAGCACTGGTGAGGGGCTGCTGGGCCACAGCCACCCCTCTCCGCCCTGGCCGCGCTCCCCGGGGTGCCCCTCGCCGAGGCCGGGGTGCCCTCCCCGGCAGCCCCATTGGCCCGGGTGCAGTTTGAAGTGGGTTTGCTTCGCGGATTGGCCGGGGGAACGTTTCGTGGAGGCCTCGGCGGCGAGCGGAGGCGTGGTCCTTGCCTTCAAATAGGAAGCCCGGTGCAGCCGGCGCAGCCGGTGCGGCACCGCACAGCCCTGTGCAGCCTTTGTCTGCCGGCGGGGCTGGGGCGCAGGCAGGGGCCGCCGCCACCACCCCTCACTCCGGCCCCTCTTTGCAGCTGACGCCACGTGAGCCCCTCGCTGCCCGTGGCGGCCGCCCGCCCCGCGCCCCGGTGCCGGCGCGGAGGATGCCGGTCGAGGCGCTGCAAGCCGGCGATGCCATGAAGGGGATGACGGTGACGGCTCCCTTCACCTCGGCCATGCCCATCCGCATCCTCCGCAAAGGTCCCGCGTATTTCCGCCGGCACGCCGAACCGTGTGCTGGGAAGCCCAGTGCGGTGGAGAGGCTGGAGGCCGACAAGGCCAAGTACGTGAAGAGCCAGCAGGTCGCCAGCACCAAGCAGGAGCCAGTGAAGCCGCCGCTGCTCAAGCAACCCCTCTTCACCCCGGGGGTACGCCGGGCTGCGCTCACCCCCAGCCGCAGGGCACCGCCGGGGCCACGTCGTGCCGAGGCTGGTGGCCCGAAGACCTCCCTTGACTTGGAGATCCTCAACAACCTCATCAACCTCTGCGACAGCCCCTTCCCCAAGGCTGAGAGTCCGCTGGGCCGGGAGTGCAAGTGGAGGGCGGAGGCGCCAGCGGCATTGGGCGACGGGGCGGAGGGTGCTGGCAAGCTCCCGGAGAGCCCCGCTGCCACCAAGCCCCCCGGCAACGTGGCTATAAGGAGGGTGGATGTCCATCCTTGCGGGGCTCCACGGGGCCAGCTGATGCCAGTGCCCGCATCCCCTGTCCCCGGCGGGCTGCCAGCATGGAGCTCTCCCGCCCGCCCCGAGAGCGCCCGCCGGCAGCCCTTGCTGCACCGCTCCAAGTCGGACCTGAGTGACCGGCTCTCACGGGCCACCGCCGACCTGGAACGTTTCTTCAACTACTGTGGCCTCGACCCCAAGGAGGTGCAGGACATGGGCGCCGAGCGCTTCGCCCGCGCCAGCTCCGACATCGTGTCCCTCAAGTTCCACAGCGTGAGCACGGCCAGCTCGGAGGGCGGCCGCTCGCCGCCCAGCGCCGCCACGCCGGAGGGCCGGCCGGCCGAGCGCGTCCCCTACGGCATCTCCGTCATCGAGCGCAACGCCCGCGTCATCAAGTGGCTGTACGGGCTGCGCCAGGCCAGGGAGCCCCAGCAGGTCTCCGACGTGTAGCTGTGCCACGGCGAGCGATGCCGGATGGGGAGGGAGCTGTGCCCTGGAGGAAGCAGAGACCTCTCAGCGGTGACAGGACCCTCGAACTCAGCCGCCGCCTTCCTTCCCTGCCCCTGTGCCATGGTGGCACTGGCAGAGCCCCGGTGTGGTGGCCCGGTTCCTTCCCACTCTGGCTCTGTCAGACCCCCATGCTGGCACCGGAGAGCCAGGACCCTGCAAGCCCACCGGAGGGCAGAGGACACGTGTTCCTGGGTGCAGGGCAGGTCCCCAACACCCTCCCCGCACCCGGTCCCCCGTGTGGCCGCCCTGCCTGCCCTGCTCCCCACCAGCACCCATGGGTGGGGGTTAAGGAGCCCGTTCCCCTCTGCATGGAGCAGGGACAGAGCCCTGGGGAAGGAGCTGCCCCTCTGGGGGGCCACCCTGCCCGGGGCGGGGGCCGTATCCCAGCAGCCCCATCTTAATGCTGGGACAAGCTGGGTGCGTTATGGGGTGGGGGAAAAGCTGACCCCCCTGCTCTGAGCAGCCCAGGGCTGCGTGTGTGAGTGTCTGAGAGCGCTTGTGCCCCCCCCCGGGTGCCAGCGGGCGCATGGCCCCCGCCGCGCTGGGCCCCGGTATTTATGAAGATGGCAATTTTTGGTCTTTTCCCCATTTCTACTGTTTTTCCTGATGTTTGATCTGTAAATAATAGTAATAACAACCGGTTTTATTAAATCTGTGTGCTTTGGAGGCTGCGTGTGTGGCTGTCTCTCGAGGCGGTGGAGTCAGGATGGGGCAGGGACCCTCGGGGTGCCCGCGGCTCAGCAACAGGCTGCGGTGCCAAGCATCTGAGTGCTGGCGGCAGCGATGGGTGCCGTGCCGCGACGTGCCAGCGCGGGACCCGGCGGGCCCGGCGGAGGCGGTGGTTGGGTCCGGCAGGTCCTGGCAGAGCCCCGGCCGGCGGGATTCCCCTCTGTGCCGCAGCCAGCACCGTGCCGACCGTGCAGCCTCCTCGCCCCGCTCCGGCAAAGCGCCACTGAGCTTGGCCTGGGCCCGGCTCCTCCGGGACCGCAAGATGGGGGCAGCGATAGCGGGGGCCTCCCAGGGGAGGTGTGGGGGTGAATGCTTTAAAGATGAAGAGCGCCCTGGGCTGCCATGCACGGGTGAGGTTCCCCAGCTCCTCGTGGGGCTGGCGCATCCCACGCGGGCAGGTGGCTGCTGGGGAAGGTGGCACCAAAACTCCTGTCCCCAGGTCACCCCACCTGGACACTGGCCTGTGACAAGGTCCAGCCGCCCACCCTCGGGCTGCAGTTTCCATTTTCGAAGGGTCCAGAGCTGCTGCTGTCCCGTGTCCCCCAGTCAGTGCCTCCCTCCTGGCTGGGGAACCACTGGGGCTCCCCTTGTCCGGGGCTTCCATCCAGCACTTGGGGTTCCCAAAAAGCCCTCATGGGGATGAAGTATTTCCCTCCTGCACTGTGTGCGTCCACCCAGAGCCACTGCCCAGGGTGCAGGATCCGTCCGGCTGCTGCTGGGGTACAGGCGGGTCCGGCTGCTGGGATGCGGCGGGCATGGCGGGCAGGACACAGTGGGCAGCACATGGGGATGGCCTCTGGTCCATGAGTCAGGCTGATAAAGCGGGCTGGGGAGGAAGCGTGGGGTGCTGGGTGCTTCCCCGAAGAGCCAGAAACCTGGGGGTGATGGGGACCCCGGGCACCCGCTCGGGGACAGGCTTCGCCCTTGGGGAAAGCTCTGTGGGAACTGGATCCCGCCGGCGGCTGAGACCGGTTGTGCCGCTGGATTCCTTGGCACGGCGTGTCCAGGGCTCGGTCTAAATTTGCTGCTATTGCCGAGGAGATGGGGGGGACCCCACCACCCCCCCCGCCAGGCACGGGGTCGAGCAGCCGGCGAGTCCCATCGGGTGCTGGGTGCTTGGCCCTGGTGTCCCGTGACCTGCGTGGCTGGCACCTGCCGGGGCTGCGTGGCCGTCCAAAGCCCCGTGTGCTTGTGTGTGCGTGCGTGTCCGTGTGCACGTGTGATCACATGCATGCCTGTTCATGTGCATGCATGTGCAGCCGGGATCTCCGATCTGACCCTGCACCCATGCGACTGCCCGAGGGACACCCCGGCACGGCCACGTTGAGGTGACACGTGCCCCCCCAGCAATGTCCCCCCCTGCAGCGCTCCCTATCACGTTCCCTGGCAGCTGCCTCTCGGCAGCTCCGGTTTCAGCAGGGAGCCGCAGCTGAGCCCGTCCGGCATTCCCAGCGAGGGGGGCGACCCTCGCCCCTCCGTGCCGGCGTCTCCCATGGGTGCCCCACGAGCAGGCAGGAGCTGCAGGCAGTGCGGCTGGGAGAGAGGGAAAACCGGCAGCACCCCAATCTGGGGACCCAGCACCCTGGGGTGGGGGCCGCCCGCCCGCCTGGCACACGGCCCCCAGCCCAGGTGCAGCCGTGCCAGGGGGTGCCGCGGGGTGCCGGGGCCCCCCATGGCCGCGCCGGGGTGGTGGCTGCCTGCGGTGCCGCTCGCTGGGAGCGGGGCGAAGCTCCCGGGCAGCCCCCCCCAGCCTGTGTTTTCCATTTTTTAATTACCCCGCACTGATGAAGCACCTTCTGGAAGCGCCAACTGCGTCATGTGCTTTAATCACTGTTAGTTAATTAGCCAACGCCTCGGGATGGGGTTGAGGGCAGAGTGTCTGCCAGTGCCAATGCCAGCACCCTGCCAGCAGATCCCACCGTCCCAGCTGGGGGGACAGCATGTCCCCACGTCCCCTGCCCCGTTCCGGGGTGCTGGCCCTGTCCCCAGTGCCTCTGCTCTGCGGGGGCTCTGCTATCACCCACCCTGGGAAAGAGGGACCCATTTTGGGGGGGAGGCACAGGGGGGCCTGGGTGTCACGGAGGCAGCAGGTCCCCAGTAGCTGCCACTGCTGCCACCAGTCCCCAGGGCTTTTGGTACCAGTGGGACAGGTGTCCTGGGCACCCAGGGGGGCACCCCCGGGGTGAGGGTGCTGTGGGGAGGCGCCACCGGGCTGTGGGGGACTTGTAGTGGGAATGGGGCTGAGAGGGACCGGGACAGGGGACAGGGACACCTGCAGAAGGGTGACAGGGATGCTGTGACCTGGTGTCACCAAGCTCTGCCCTGCCGTGGGCTCACCCGTGCACCGAGCTGCCCAGGGCTCAGCGTGCCCTGGGGATGTCCAAGGTCCATCTGTCCTGCTGGGACAGGGACCCCCACTCGCTCCCGCCCTGCCAACACTTGGGAAATAAATATCTCAGTACAAAAATAAAAGAACCTCCAGCCCAAACTGCAGCAGCTCGGGGTGGGGGGCGGCCACGGGGCCCCGGTGCTGCCAGTCAGAGCCTCCACTGTTCCGCACCCCGTTTGTCCCCGGCTGCTCCCCAGAGCACCCTCAGCGCGGGTTTGCCATCTCAATGCACCCCCCTCCTGCACCCCCATCTCCTCCCTCCCTGCCCCAGCTCAGACCCCCTGCCCCAACAGCCAGCCCCAGACCCTTCCCACTACCTCCCGCCCCCCTGACCTCAAACCGCAGCCCCCTCCCCACCCATGATCCCTCAGCCCCATCCTGCCCATCCCGGGGCTCTGCCAGTCCTCCACCAGCACAGCCACCCCCCCATGGGGACTCCAGTCATCCCAGCCCGAGGCTGGTCCCTCTAGGGTCCCCAAGGACACCCCCTGCTCCTCAAACCCCTGTCCCCGGGGCAAAAACCGGAGGCCCAGTGGAAGGATGGGGAGAGAAGCCGAGGTGGGTGGTTTCCACTTGCCGAAGCTGCTGCTGGCTCTGGTTCAAGGCAGAGCCCCCACGCTGGCTCCCACAGCATCAGAGCCCCTCGTCACTGCCCGCGGGTCCCACTGGCATGGCCACGGCGCCGCTGTCCCTCTGTGCGATGCGCAGGCTCCCGGGAGACGGGATAAAGAGCAAAAAACATAACTGGGGGAAAAACTTCCCTGGGAGGGCTCAGTCTCCCCAACCGTCCCTTCTCCCAGACCCTTCCCCCTGCGCCAGGCTGGCACCGGCCGCGGTGCTGCCCGGGCTGCTGGCACCCTAGAAGCTGGCAGGTCGTATCAGCATGCGGGTGCCCTTCAGGGAGTAGCTGGGCCCCTGGAAGTGGTGCCAGCGGATGCCGTTGAGCTTGCGGATGTTGTGCCGGGCCGGGTAGTAGATGCCGTTGAGGTTGGAGAGGCCACAGGCGTCGAACCACCAGCCTGCGAGGAGGGAGCAGAGCGGGAGGGTGGCATCCCAGGCGGGCACCCACAGTTATTGATGGCTGTCACCCCCTCCTCCGCTCACCTCCCGACAGCATCTGGGCGCACTTGCAGAGGCAGTTGTCGTTGTCTGCGTCGCGGGTGCTGAAGCGGGTGCCCTGCAGTGCCATCCCGCTCTGCTGCCCAGCCGTGCCGCTGTAGTTCTGCAGTGACAGCCTGTGCCAGCCCGGCACAGCATGGTCGTGGCCACCATCAGCACCGCCGACATGGCACGGTGTGGCCGTGGCCACCAGCATTGCCACTGGCATGGCACGGCATGGCCGTGGCCACCATCAGTGCTGTCGGCCTGGCACAGCGTGGCTGTGGCCACCACCAGTGCTGGCTTGCTGCTGCCAGGGGGGCTCCCAAAGCCCCTCAGCCCTGCTTGGGGCGGGGGGTGGAAGGCCATGGGGTGCCATGAGCTGGCACGGAGGGAGGCAGGCAGAGATCCTGGAGCTCTGCGTCTGCTGGCTTGGAGCGCCTGTCCTGGGGGTCCCCAAGGGTGGAGGTCGTAACATGCTGGGGCAGAAAGGACCCCCCCGAGGCTCCTCCAGCTCCTGCTTGGCTCAGTGCATGGGTGGGATTTATGGTGCAGCAGATCTCTGGGGTCTGGTCCCTTCTCCAGCCCAGCACTACAGCCCCTCGTCTCCTGTCCATGCCCAGACCATGGTTCCTGGAGCACACCCTGTCCTCCCCAACCCGGTGGCAGGGACACGGCTTCCCTCCCTGGACATGGAGGCAGCAGCCTGAGGATGCCCAGCACCCCTGGGAGTGCCTGGTGGCCATGGCCATGTCACCCCCACTAGCCCAACCAGCCACCACAGTGCATTAAAAATCTGTCTCAGGAGCCTGGTGAGAGAATGAAGAAGCAGGTGGCACAGCCATGTCCCCTGGCACCTGGGGAGGAGCTCGCCTCAGCCATAACCCCCCCAGGAATTCCCAGTGAAGCCCCCTGTGACCCTGCACCCCCCTGGGGTACCAGACAGCCCTCACTCATGGCCCCACCACTGCCCACGGAGCTCGGGGACAGCAGGAGATGGGGAGGGCTGGGGCCACCCCCGTGGTGCCCCTCTCCTACCTGTAAAGCTGCCGCTCGCTGCCCAGCTGGAACTTCCCATAGTGGGCATAGACCTGGCCGCCCTCCCAGTCGCGCAGCTCGACACGCAGGGCATAGGGTGCCCGGCTCGTCAGGAGGTGCACGGCCTCATTCCCCAACCAGTACTCGCCTGCCGCATCCCCGAAGCCCTAGGGGAGCATCAGTGGGATGGGTGAGTGTTGGGTGCCCGGGGTGTCCCCGGGGTGCCCCCCTCCTCCCCAGGTGGGTGCAGACCTGCTTGTACTCCCTCCAGCTCCTCTGGAAGCTGAGGCTGCCGTTGGTGCGGAGCTGGATGATGGTCCAGCCGCCTCGGTCCGTCTCCATGTCGCAGAACGCCTGCAGCAGGGACGGCGAGGGCTGGCCCGGGGTGGGTGGACGGATGCATTCCCCACCCTGGGCTGGGCAGCTCAACATGGGTGCTGTGTGGGTGCTAGAGGGGCTGGTGCCTGGCTGGGGGGTCTCTCCTCCCTCTGTGGCTGTGGGCAGGGGCTGGGACACGGTGCCCATGGGTGGGGGTGCCTTTAAAACCAATTTTATCCACCCCACCTTTCCCCCCTCTGCAGCCCCTGCAGTACCTCAAGCCCCATGGCCAGACAGGGTGGGGGGCACTGCCCTGGCAGGAGCAGTCGGGATGTGCCCATCCCAAAGGAGTACCTGCTGGGGCATGGGGGCAGCACTGGGGCTGGCAGCACCGCGGGGTGCTGCGCTGGGACCCCCCTCCGGGCTGCGCTCACCTTTTTGGGCTCGCTGAGGTTGGCGATGTGGAGGGTGTAGACGCCACTGGCAAGGATGCCGGCCCGGCGCACTTCGGCGCAGTCCTGGAAGAGCTGCTCCTGCCTGGGCAGCGGGGCTGCGGCAGAGGGGACGGTGAGACGGCAGAAGCCCCCCCAGTCCCGCAGTCCTGCCTGCTTTTGCTGCTTTTCCCTTCTCCCTTTGGATGCTTCTGTGCCCACGGATTATTTTTCTTTCTTCTGCGTCGTCTCCCTGGGGCTGGGTGAGGCAGCCGGGCTGCGCCGGGGCTGCCGCCAGCCTAAGCCTGGGGATTTGCCGTGGCTGGGGCGGCATTGGGCCACTGACCCTCCCCTGGGAGCTCAGAGCTGCTCCTCGGATGCAGCACAGGGCTCATTTTGGGGGCAAAGGCACCCACGCCCGTGCTGAGCACAGGGGCTGGCACAGCAGCCCGGCACCCTCTCAGGAGGGCAGGGAGCAGCCTGCCTGCCCCAGCTCACCTCTGCCCTGGGAGACGAGGCGCACCAGCCTCTGCACAGACTCGAGGAGCTGGAGCTGCTGGCGCTGGAGCAGGCTGGTGTTGGCGCTGGCGGCCAGCAATGACTTCTCCAGCTCCTCGATGGTGCCGCTTTGCCGGCTCACCAGCCGCTGCAGCTTCTCCTTCTCCGAGCGGGTCCCGGCCAGCTCTGCCTGGTGCTTCGTCTCCATCTCCAGCACCCGCACCTCCAGCATGCTGAAAGGGGGAGCAGTGGTGATGGGGAGGGCTGTGCAGGGCCCGGGGTGGGTGGAGGAGAGGACCCAGCCCCAGCTGCAGTGCCCCGGCACCCAGAGCTGTCCCAGTCCCCTCCTGCACCCACAACTTGCACCCCGGGGACATGCTTAGCAAGGGGAAACCAAAGCCCAAGGGGCTGTGCTGGAGCTGTGCAACCCTCCAGGAACCCAGCCAGCTCCTGGAGGGGCTCAAGCCACCCCCCAAAGCACAGCCATGCTCCTGGGGTGGGAGAAACCAGCCGCTCCCTGGGATCTGGGGGCTGCGGGGGGGTCCCCGAGCCATCCCGGACCCTACTTGTTCCTGTTCTGCAGCTTGTGGATCTCATTCGTCTGCAGCAGCAGCTGCTTCTCCAGCTTGGTGGTGGACAGGGAGTTCTCCTGCAGCTGCAGCTCGATGCGTGACGTCTGGTTCAGCACCTGAGGGGAGCGTCGGTGTGACCGGCAGCACCACATCCCCAGTGTCACCGGGTGTCCCGGCACACAACCCCAGCCCCTCTGCACACTGGTGTCACCTCGGGGCATCGCCCCGCATTGAGCAGCAGAGACGCCGTGCTGCCCGCCACGCTGTCCGCCGTGCTCCCAGGGGCAGTGGGGACGCGGGGACATGCGTACCTGGGCCTCCACGTCGGTGAGCTTGCGGCTCTGCTCGGCGCTCTGGTTAAGGAGGGAGCTGCCAATTTCCAGCATGGCGGCAGTCTGGTTCTGCACCACCGTCTGCCGCAGCTCCGCCATCTCCGGCCTCATGCCCGTCTGGATGTAGCTCTCCAGCTGCGGAGGGGAGCAGGGACACGGTGGGTGACGGGAGCTCACTGGGTCATCGCTCAGTGTCCCGGCTGAGCCCAGCAAGACCCATCTCGGGGCCCTTTAAAGCTTATCGGGAGGACAGGGCGAGATGCCCGTGGGCTGCGCTGCCACGTGGGAGCCTCCTCGGGCACCAGTTGCCAAAATTCCCGGGCTGTGGTGCCAGCTAGGGCCTGGCATGGGCTTGTGCGTGCCCAAGCTGCTGCCCAGCCGGTGTGGTTGGTGCTGAGCAGCCGGCATCAGCTATCATCCCCCAGCTGCCAGTTTCCCAGGGTTGGGGACACGGAGGGTGGGTGTCCGGGGAAGGTGGGTGTCAGGCACGGGGAAGCGCTCGGGGCTGGGAAGCAGCCGGCTGTGGACGCAGCTGAGATGTTGCTTCCGCTTTCCCAGCCCACAGGGAAGCCGCCTTTCCCAAAGGCTTTTCTATTTCTGGCGGCTTCACCATGAGGTTCCCATTCGTCCCTTCCTCGGGGCGATGGCCTCGGCGGGGGCACGATCCCTCGGCGGGGACCGCGGGGAGCGGAAGGGGCTGTGCTGCTGCCCACGCTGGGAAAGCAGCCCCTGAGAGCAGGAGGGGACTGGGGCTGCCCAGCTCCCTCCACCCCACAGATCCCGCTGTCCCCACACCACCCAGATCCTGCTCCTGGTGCACCGGCACAGGCAGAGCCCTGTGTCCCCGCGGATCTTGTGGGCTTGGGGACCAGACGGGACCGGACAGGGTGGGATGGTGGTGTCCTGGGTGGCATGGCCAGCAGGCAGTGGGATGAGTGGTACTGGGATGAGTGGTGATGAGATGAGCGGTGCTGGGATGAGCGGTGCTGGGATCAGTGGTGCTGGGATGAGCAGTTCTGGGATGAGCGGTGCTGGGATGAGCGGTGCTGGGATGAGCGGTGCTGGGATGAGCGGTGCTGGGATCAGTGGTGCTGGGATGAGCGGTGCTGGGATAAGCGGTGCTGGGATAAGCGGTGCTGGGATGAGCGGTGCTGGGATCAGTGGTGCTGGGATGAGCAGTTCTGGGATGAGCGGTGCTGGGATGAGCGGTGCTGGGATAAGCGGTGCTGGGATAAGCGGTGCTGGGATAAGCGGTGCTGGGATCAGTGGTGCTGGGATGAGCGGTGCTGGGATGAGCGGTGCTGGGATAAGCGGTGCTGGGATAAGCGGTGCTGGGATGAGCGGTGCTGGGATGAGCGGTGCTGGGATCAGTGGTGCTGGGATGAGCAGTTCTGGGATGAGCGGTGCTGGGATGAGCGGTGCTGGGATAAGCGGTGCTGGGATGAGCGGTGCTGGGATAAGCGGTGCTGGGATAAGCGGTGCTGGGATGAGCGGTGCTGGGATGAGCAGTGCTGGGATCAGTGGTGCTGGGATGAGCGGTGCTGGGATAAGCGGTGCTGGGATGAGTGGTGCTGGGATCAGTGGTGCTGGGATGAGCGGTGCTGGGATGAGCGGTGCTGGGATCAGTGGTGCTGGGATGAGCGGTGCTGGGATGAGCGGTGCTGGGATGAGCGGTGCTGGGATGCTCAGTGCAGGAGCAGGGCCAGCAGTGGGCCAGGGTGCAGGGCTCTGCTCTGCACTTGTTTGCGCATGGTGAAATCCCGCTGGCAGCAGCAGGGCCCATTCCCTCCTCCCCAAACCCCTCAGCGGGAACACATCAGCCCACAGCGAGCACCCATGGGGGGCAGGAGGGGCAGGGGCTGGGCACTCGGCCGGCGCTGCCTGCACCCCGCATCCCAAGGGATTTTCCCTCGCGGGGAGGAAGCGGGGAAAGGTCGGAGAGCCGTGCCTGGAAAACATTTCCCCAGCTGAGCGATGGCTGGAGAGTTTCCCTTTAACCACGTCGTTAATCTTGTTGCTTCACAGGGCTCGCGGAGGCCTTTTCTCCCTCTCAATCTCGCTTTTTTTTTTCTTTTCTAAATAAACATATCTCGGGCCCGAGGGCAGCGCATACCCGTGGAAAAGGTCAGGCTGGCACGGGGAGGGCTGAGCCTGGCAGGAGATGGAGCCCCAGCTCCCGTCCCCAGCAGCTCCCTGGGAGCAGCTGGGGCTGGAGGGGGCACAGCATCCCCAGCCTGGGGTGGCACAGGGGACCCCAGTGGAACAGGCTCTGTGCAGAGGACAGAGATCCCGGGATTGTCCCCACTTCGCCCCCTGGGTGCTGGGGTGAGCTGGGCTCAGAGGGTCCCTCCAGCCTCGTTCCTCCTCAAGAAGGGCAGAGTGGTCGTGGCGGGGGGACCATGGTGCTCTGCATCACCCCAAAACACTGCCCTGGAGCAAGAGGGACCCCGGCCAACCTGCTGTCCCAGTGCCAGGACCCAGGCCCACATCTGGATGGTCCTGTGCCACCTTCTTGCAGCCACATCCCTCCCCTACCCAGTCCCCATCCTGCCCCAGCATTTCTAAGGATCCTGCAAGCACTGGCTGGGGGGTCCCTGGGTCAGAGATGGGGGCAAAGCCCCCCACCCGCTGCTGCACCCCTGTGCCCATGCCAGGGTGAGAAGCACCTGCACCGTGGATGCCCCAGAGCTGCCAACCTGCCACTGCCCTTCTGGGGACCCCACCCCAGCCCAAGTCCTCCCCGCCCAGACCTGGCAGCACTATCAAATGTTTGTGTTTGAACTAAAATTCATTCCTCTGGGATGGGAAGAGCCAACGGGACGCAAGCAGAGGCCACGTGTCCTCAGGCACCGGGTCCTCACCGCGTCCCTGTTCCTCCCAGTCATGGGGGGCTGCAGGTGGGGAGGCTGGACCAGCACCCCAGTGCCACAGACGGGGTTCCTGGGGGAGGTGGGGTGCTGGGGCTGTCTGAGGGGACCTGGGGAGCCCTGTTGGGTCCTGGGAGTCCCTGCATGGGGTCCCTGAACACTGGCATCCCTGTGCCCTGGGGTCCCTGTCCTTGGGGTCCCTGTGCCCTGGGGCTCCCCGGGCCAGGGCAGAGCAGACGGGGATATGATGTGGTTTACAATCTGTCCCCGAACCTGATGACTCCTTCGAGCCTCGGTTTGTTTGTTCAGGCCTGGAGCCCAACCAAAACAAACCTCCCTGGGCAGCCCGGGTTAAATTAGGAAAGCCAAGGAACAACAGAAAAAATAGCTGCGAGCTGCCGCTAAACGGAGAGGGCCATGCTGTGGGGTGGGGTGGGATGGATGGGATGGGATGGGATGGGATGGGATGGGATGGGATGGGATGGGATGGGATGGGATGGGATGGGATGGGGTAACAGCTGCCCAGTGTCCCACTGCCTCATGTTCCTTGGGGTTGTGGTGTGGAGCATCGCTGCCCACAGCTGCCCAGATGTGCCTGCAGCTGCAGGGGACCCCCTGCCCAGCAGGCCCAGCAGGCCCAGCAGGTCCCCAGTCCCAGTCCAGAATGCAGCACGAACCATCTCCCAGGAGCATCATCCCAGAAACTGGGGCGCAGAATCACACAGGTCCCATTCACCCCAGCAGCTCACCAGGATGTAGACATGGCTGTGCTGGAGGGTCAGTGACAGCCAAGGACAAGCTGCTCACCCTCTTATCAGCACAGACACCCAGGGTGCCGCTGTCTCAGTGGGGTGCAGGGTTTACAGCCCCCCAGGGAGGTGTCCTCTGGGACCAGCCGGCCGGGAGCTAATCCTGGGTCTGACGCAGGCGGTCACAGATGGGGCTCGATCGGCGCTTGCGAGCCCTCGGGAAGGAAACTGCTTCCTGCCGTGGGCGGCCGGGATGGGGTGAGCTGCAGTGGGGGGCACCCCTGTCCTGATGCAGCACCCCACCACCCCCCACGCTGCACCCTCCCAGGTGCTGCAGGGCCGTCCCGGAGCTGTGGGGACACTTACAGTCTCCCTGAGCGCCAGGAGCTCTTGCAAAGCCCATAAGTGGGAAGACGATGGAGCTGGCGAGGTTTGGGTGGCCCTTGCCCTTAGGACCCTCGCTCTGCCGCCTGCCAAAACCCTTCCCAAGAGCTTTCCAGCAGGGCCACATCCTGACATGTGATCTCCCGCATGGGGAGCGCTCAGCCCTGAGGGGCGCTCGGCACAACCAGCCCAGTTGGGACTGGAGCCACGGCAGGAATGGCACAGGGGCATGGCCCCAGTGGCAACCACCGGTGACCCGCAGCACCCACAGCACCCATCCCCTCTGTGGGGTGCCTGCTGCGAACGGGCCAGGATCAGGCCCAGGGTGCTTGGGTGGGCACAAACCCCCGTGCACGCAATTCTGACTCCAGCAGCCTGGAGCAGGCAGGGAGCTGCAGCGGGCAGCTGCTACGGGAGTGCTGGAGACAGACTCCCACCCGTGTCCCCCCACTCCACCCTGCACCCTACCTTCAGCAGCCACTGGGTGCTGTTCTCCAGGACCCTCTCGAGGTGCCGCAGGCGCTGGCTGGCCCCGTGGCCGGTGTGTGCGGTGCCAACCGGCGAGTCCCGCTGCAGCAGTGCGTTGGCGGGGCCGGTGCCGGCGGGCGAGCAGGGCGGCGGGTCGGCTTCGGGCAGCACGAAGGTGTAGCTGCAGTGGCCGTGCTGCACCCGGTGGTACCGCCGGCGGCCGCCCCCCTCCAGCGCCCGGCGCTGGGCTCCGGCCGCCCACCACACCGTCGCGGCACAGGTCAGGGCCACGAGGCTGAGGCTGGGCGCCCGCATGGCGCGGGGGTCCCCGGGGTGCCGGGGACGGGTGGCGCAGAAGCGGGGGTGCTGCGGCCGGGGATGCGCCGGCACCGCCGGGATGGGTCAGTGGGTGCTGGCCGCCGAGGCGAAACGCTGCAATTTCGGCATTTCCTCCCTCTGAGGCGGCTCCGGCCGCCCCGGCCTTTTATTGCCAGGCGGCCGCAGCCCTTGCAGGGGGAGCGGGGAGGAAAAAAAAGAAAAACAAAGGAAAAAATCTGTTTAAAAACAATACTTCTATCTTTTTTCTCTCCTCTGAGCCCACTGCGGGGAGATCAAGTTTCACACGTGATCTAGAACAGTCTTGCACACACACGCACACGCTCGCACACGCAGTCCCCCCGTCCCTCCCCCGGACACGCGCCAGCCCCCCCGGCCGTTCTCTGCGCAGCTCATTGCACCTCCTGCGGTGGGCAGCACTGGGAGCCAGCGAGGCTGAGTTGGCACCAAGCCCTCCCACCCTCCAGCACCCAGCGAGTCCCCCCGTGATGGGCGCCCTCTGGGACCCACGGCCCCCCGGACACCCCCGTGGCAGGCAGCAGAGCTCCCTCCCCGTGTCCCGGCTATTTATAACGCCGGAGGGAGCCAGGCCGGGATTTGGCCGCTCCGGCCGCTGGACGAGCCCATGGGGACCAGGACGGGGGCTGCGTCCCAGGCGGAGCTTGGCAGGACCCCGAGCAGGGCTGGGGGTGCCCAGCTGCGAGACGGGGGGGTTCTCCGGGGGCACCCCACAGAGCTGGGGGTCACCGCGGCTGTCGGCTAGGTGCAGGGCCCAACCACGGCGGTGGGGACTGGGGGGGACCCAGTGCTCCCAGTGCAATGAGCAACCGGCTGGTGAGCCCCTCGGAGCTGAGCTGGGGCCCCTGCGGAGCCGCGGTCCCAGGGTCGCGCTTGTGCTCCCTCCGGCCGCCGGCAGCGAGCGATGCTTTAAATAAAACCTTTGAAACAAAGTCTTTTCCCAGTGCCCGGGGCCGGGTGACCGCTGGCAGCAGGTGACAGGGACCGATGCCCGCGGCTGCCTTTTCAGGGGCTGGGTGCTGGGGAGCCCCAGCTGCTCCCACCCCCCTGGCAGTGGCGGGAGCCGGCGCAGAGCCACAGCCCGTGTCCCCGTCCCCATCCCCGCTCCGGCAGCACCTCGTGGGAAGGAGGACACCAGGGAGGCGAGAGATGATGGTGGTTTAATACATTTATTTGACATAAAGCGAACGGAGGAGCTGCCGTGGTGGCTTCGTGCCGGCTCCTGGGGCCGCCCCGATGGTGACACCCAGCGCTGTCACCCCCACAGCCCCAGCACCCCCCTGCCAGCCCCGGCCTCCCCTTGCCTGCGCCTGGAGCAGGGACGGGGGGCTCTGACCCCACGAAGCCCCCGAGAAGGCCGGGGGAGAGGGAAAAACCAGGCAAGTAAAGGAGCCACCCCCTCCCCGTGCCCCCAGGACATCGCTTTGGACAACGGCAAATTAGATTTTTCTGAAAAGGAAATGTTTTGCAGGCCATAAATTGCCTCAAAAGAAAAGGGGAGAAAATTGTGCAATTTTTTTTTTCTTGTGGATGGAAAAAACAGGGGTGACGCGGCGGGGGACGGCTCCCGTGTCGGTGGTGCTAGGTACCCGCTTGCGGTTCTGTCTTCGGCTTCTTCTGTCGCTTTTTGCCTTTATTTTTGGGTTCGGTTTTCTCTGGAACAGAAAAGGGAGGAGGAAGGGAGGGCTCGGTCACCGGCCGGGCAGCAGGATCCGGCCCGAGCCCCATCTCTGAGCAAGGAACTGGGATGTTGGAGCAGGATGGCAGCTCCACCAACACCCGCAGCCACGCCGCAGCCATGCCCGGCTCTTCCTGCCCTCTGGAGAGGAAGGCAGGAAGGTGCTGCCCACCCCCCCGGGCTTGCACGGGGCCCAGCCGGCCCCCAGGAGGGTTTGGGTGCTGTGGGAAGATGGGTGGCCTCAGGGTGCACCCATGCCAAGTCCCAGTAAGGCCAACCCGCTGACGCCCCGCCAGAGACCAGGTGCTGCGTGGGGAGGTGCTTGGGACCCCAGGAGCCACCCCAAGCCCCTCCAGAGGGTCGGTGCTGAGGCACCAAAGCGGACGGGGGTGCAGGATACGCCCCGCCGGGCTCTGGGCTCTGGAGTGAAGGGGAGCCCATGCCGGGGAGCACGACGGCTGCCCCCAAACCTGGCAGCTTCGCCTCTGCTTCTAACCCTGTGCCCACCACGGGCTCTCCTGATGCCAGCCAGGTGACACGGCAGGCTCCGGTGCCACTCTCCCCACACAGCCCCCGCACGAGGGGCACGGGGATGGCGCCCATCCAGTGCTGTGTGTGTCAGCGCTGTCGCCGATCCCTTCCGACGGCTCCAGCTCTTTCCCTGCCCGGCTGTTTTTCGGCTCTGATCTCCCAGACAGCCGCCACCCACCAAGGAGAGGGCACAGCACGGACACCAAGCGTCTGGAGAGCGCGGCAGACACACAAGGCAGATTTACGGCAGCAAGAGGGGGTTTGTGCCTCAGCCAAGCGCGGATGCTTCTCCCTTCCAGCTGCCCAGGGATGGCTCAGAAGTGGTGGCACAAATCTCTCATCACATGGTCGGGTCCCACTGCCCAGGCTGGGGGTGTCTCGGCTGCATCAAGTGAACTCGCCATCCTCTTCCAGCATCTGGATCCCATAACCCAGCACTTGGCGGGGCGGGCAGGAGCCCGGGAGCGAGGGCAGACGCCGAGCAGCCTACCCAGGAGGCGATGGCCAGGTCAGGCTGCCGGACACGGCGGGGCTGCCCTCTCCCACCCGCCCGGCCAGGGCAGCAGGGGCTGCTCGTGGGGCACTGAAGGGATTTCCCCTCTGCCTTCCTGGGGCTGTCTCTGATCCCAGATAGTGGCCTTGAGCGAGGAGCCCCACCGTTCCGTGAGCCCATCACCACGGCCTCAGGGCTTGCAGGGAGAAGGGGCAGAGCCAGGAGTCAAGGGCTTTTCCAGGGTGCCATCGCCTTTCCGGGCACCCCACAATATGGGACGTCTCCCAAGTGCCAGCACCACGGTCCCCGCTGCCAGGACCCGCTGTGTTCCAGGCAGGGCTGGGCACAGGCACCCGCCTGGCACCACGCCGTGGGACACGGTGCTCCGGAGCAGCCTGTCCTCCTGTGCCAAACTGGCCGCATCAAACTGTCACCAGCTCCCTGGGTCCGGAGCCGGCGCAGGCCGGCAGGGAGGGGAACGTCCCTGAAATCGATGCCACCTGGCACCCCGGCGCTGCAAGTCAGGTCCCGGCCGGGGATGGGAATCAGCTCCTCCGCGCTGTCAGCAGGAAAACATTATTTACGATGGATGGCGCTGAGATGCGGCAGTTCTCCTGGCTCCACAGCCCCGGTCCCGGCACACACGACTTCAGTTATTGCCCCCCTTTCTCCAGCCTTTTGCTCTTCCCCCCTCGCACTCCTCTCTGCCGCCGCTCTTGGCCCTCGCTGCCGCGGCACGCAGCGAGCCCGCAGCTCCGAACCGCAAACCTCTGCGCTGCCATGGCCAGCGGCTCGGCTCTGCTTCCAGGCCCTATGGATCGCCATCGCATGCGATCCCCCTTTCTGCCAGTTAATTAACCGGAGATTTATTAGAGCAGCTTCGGTCCAGCCGCTTGCATCCAAAAATGACATCAGCTGCCTCCTGGTTCCCATCGGCAGCCACGTGCCCATGCCCCCATCACCCAGGCAGATCCCGCGCCGGGTCTGGGTGCTGCAAAAGGTGTCAGGGAGCCCCGTGCCAGGGACCCCCAGCCCGGGGGCCGTGGTGTTACCGTGGTGTTGCTCTGGTGGGTGCAGGAGCGGGGGCAAACATCTGGCTGGGTGAGCCATGGAGGAGGACCCTGCCCTGGGGTATGTCCCAAAGCTTTGGTGGTCAGAAATCCCCTGGGTGATGCCCTCCATGAGCGCTCTGGGTATTTTGGGGGCTCGGAGGGTTTTGCAGGCACCTCCCCTGCAAGCCTCAACCCTCCTGATTCCCAGCAGCGGTGCAGAAACCCCTGGCCATGACTCTCCCTTTGCCAGCATGGCAGGACGGGAGCCAGAGCTCGGCAGCCTCGTCCCGCCGCCGTGGCAGCTCACGCCAACGCCTGACCCAGCCTGGCGGTGGACGGAGACACTGGCTGGTCCCAGGCGGTCTCGGGGGGGGCCGAGTGGGAGCATCCAGCCTGGCACGCTGCCCGCAGGGGTCCCCGCCAGCCCCGCAGCCAGCGCCAGGGCTGCTCAGCACATGTGCCTGAGACAGCGGCTTTCTCAGCAACTGCTTCGAAATGCCTGAGAGGTGACGGCCAGGCTCGCTGGCCACAACCGACCACCCCCCCACCCACGGCACGCCTCAGGGCTCACTTTGGAGGGGCGCGGAGCTGACCGTGGGCTCTGGGGGTGGCAGGCGGTGGGTGCGGTGCTCACCTCCCGGGCAGTGCTTCCTCAAGCGGCACTTCCTCGTCTCCAGCAGCTCAGGGCAGGCAGCCCCCTCCTCCCGGGCAGCCCCCAGAACCTCCCGCACCCGCGTCTCCACACCCCACTTGCAGCCGCGGGTCTGGCCCTCGTGGGTGCAGGTGCTCCACTGGCTCCACGGCCCCAGCTCGCACGTCTCTGCGGGGGACAGGGGTGCAGAACGGGGATGGTGACCACGCAGCGCCGGGCACGTCCCAGGGGAGCACGGGCATGGAGTGCGGGTGCTGCTTACCTTGGCACTCACGGGTGCCGGGCTGCGCCGCGGTGCTGGGGGGACACTGCCGGAAACACTGGCCCTTGTGCAAGTAAAACTTGTCTTTGCACTTCATGCAGAAGTCTCTACTGAAGCAGCTCTCGCAGCTGGGCGACCTGCACTCTGCGGGAGGGAGAGCTGGTCAGCCGGGCGAGCCCCGGGGCCGGCAGCCCCAGCACCCACTGGGCGCCCAAAGCCCTTTGCAAATTGCTGGGGTCCAGGCGGCAGCTCTGGGCAGGGGAAAAGGGTGGAAGCGCCATGACCCGGCTGCCCCCGGCTCTGGATGCTGGGACCAGCGAGGGGACGTGGGGACACTGGGAGGAGCGGGAGCTCCCTGGCTGGCGTGGACGTACTTGTACATCTGTTGACCTCCAGCCCTC
This sequence comes from Bucorvus abyssinicus, assembly GCA_009769605.1. NCBI lineage: Eukaryota > Metazoa > Chordata > Aves > Bucerotiformes > Bucorvidae > Bucorvus > Bucorvus abyssinicus. The sequence continues at coordinate 1,238,760 of CM020047.1, forward strand.
GCACGCCGAAGTAGCCGGGGGGGCAGGTGTGGACGCACATGCCGTACTGGCGGATGCCGTCCCTCCAGATGAGCAGGAAGAGCCGGTGGTGGCAGGTGATGCAGCCGTTGTCTTCGGAGCACAGGACACAGCCCGTGCAGTTCTCCAGGAGTCCGGCGCTCGCTGCGGGGACCAACGCAGGGAGAGGGGCTATGGCACACGTTCACAGCATGGCCGAGGTGCCGGGGAGGGTCCCAGCCCCGTGGCAGCCCCTCTCCGACCCATGGGGGTGACAGCACTGTCCTGTCTCCCTGCAAAGGCCTCCCCACCTCCCTCTGCTCCCCAGATCTCCCCGTCTCCCCATGCTGGCAGCATGGGGATGAGGAGAGCCATCATTCCCCGCTGCATCGGGCATCACCGCCTCCGTCATCCCAAGGTCCAGGGCTGAGGGTTTGCCCCGTGCCCAGCCCAAGCCCCGTCCCTGCACCAGCCGTGCCCATCCCGTGGGAAGCATCCGAAGGGAACTAGACAACAGCTCGGTCAGCGGGTAGAAATATGACTTGGATCAGTGCCTTGATGCCTGATAAGGGTCAGGGGAAAAAGAGCATTTTGGAAAGGCGCAAGAGGAGCCGAGATAAGGATCTGTCTGGTTGCTCAAGAGCCTTCGTGCCTCCCTGGCTGCCTTTATAGTGCTCCTGACCTGCGTGACAGTGGCCAGCCCCATCCCAGGGATAAGGATGAGGTGCCAGCCCCTGCCAACCCGCAGTCCTTGGTGTGGCCCGTGGGGACCCTGCTGACCACTGCTCCTCTCCATGCCAGCTCCCTGCACCCAGAGGAACAGCCCCAAGAGAGGTACCCGGCACGGGGGCACATCAGGGGCCGGGTAGCTGAGCCCCAAGCGCTGGGGGCTATCAGCGCCCGGGGTCTTTTTGCACACCCAACCTGGCTGGGCATCTCTGTAAGGGGCCACCGAGCTCCTGTGCGCTGGTGGCCGATGCCTCGGCCGTGCCCGGCTGAGTTGGGAAGGGTTTGCTCGGCTCTGGCACTGCAGGCGCCCCTGGGTGCTCCTGAGCTTGTGTCGTGAGCGGTGCCAGTGCCAGCAGCGCTGGCGCTGAGCGCTCAGGCCCCGAGTTCCATCTGCCAGCAGATCTTGGAGCGTTAAGATGGTTTTTTGCACATAGCGAAGGCCTCAGGAGGCAGCTGATGCAGACCCCCGGGTCCAAGCCCCGGCAGGCGCCGGGAGGGTCCTGCCATGGAGCAGCTCCAGTCCTCACAGAGCTGAGCCAAAGAGCCGCTGCGCTGGGCACGGGATTCAGCCCGGGAGCAACGCCGGGCACTGACCCGCTCTGAGCCCCGGGAGCTGGCAGCAGAAGGGCCCCACATCTGCGGCGGCCAGGGCAGAGGGGCTGGGGGAAAGCCGGGGCTGGCACTGGGGAAGCTGGGGAGATGCTGGCGGACGACACCTCGCAGCCGTGTGCCGATCCTGCTGCAAGGCAGCCCCGGGTGCCGTGGTGCCGTGTAGCTATCCCCAGGCTGGCTCCCCCCGGTCCCCTGGCCAGGGCACGGAGGCTGGGGCGGCAGCACGGTGTGGTGTGGCCAGGAGGCTTCGTTAGGGCTGCGGCGGCTGGGAGCGTGCTAACGAAGCACCTTGGATCCATTAAGTTGTTATGGTCTCCGTTACATATTTACCAAACGCTGACAGCAATTGTGTTCCTGGCTGCAGCTGCAGCGGCTTCCCTGGAGACCCAGGGATTTACGAGCGTCTTTCCCTTCCCTAATTCCTTTTGATGATTTTTTTTTTGCCGCTGTCTCTCCATCCCCATCTGGGGCAGAGAAGGTGGGGAGCCCTGCACGGGCTCCGGGCCCTCCTTCCCATCACTGGCTTAAAAAATAGCCCCGTGGTGCGGTGCTGGGGGAAGGCTCGGTGAGCCGGGTCCTGCTCCTCGACCCCGCGAGCCTCGGGGCTGCCAATGGGGCACGTGCCTCTGCCACCGGGACCAACACCGGGGAGCCACCGTGGCCCTGGCAGGGGACGTGGCTCACACCGAAACCGTGGGACTGGGGAAATTAGGGACATTTGGTGGGTTCACCTGCCCCTGCCCGGCGGTGATTGCAGAGCTGGTGCCCAGGGCCAGGCCGAGATGGGCACCGGGCAGGGGGTACCAGGGTGACTAAGTGGGTGCTCCCTGCCTGGGCTGTGCCAGACGTTGGTGCCACATCACCCATCGCTGCCCGCCCTGAGCCCAGCTCTGCTGCCGTGGGCTCTGCAGGCACCGGGAGCTCGCCGGCACTGGGTTGCCCAGAGTGTCCCTCTGCAGCAGTGGGGCACTGCCAGAGGCAGCTCCCAAGGGCAGTGGGGCAGCTCTGGGGTGCTCCAGCACCCACAGACCGTGCCAGCATTTCTGCACTGGTTATACCAGGAGATAACACATGTCTGAGGTGCGGAGCCATGGGCAGACCCCGGGGTGCTGCCAGCGCCTGAGGCCCCCGTGTGTCCTGTAGCACCAGGCCCCTCGGCATCAGGCACCAGCAGCCAGAGTGCAGGCCCCGTGGCACCCCGAGCCCCTGGCAGTGCCGGACCCTTTCCCATAAGAGGCGTCCCAGCCACCCACATAATCCCACGTGCCCGCTGACTTCGCACGTCTGTGCCGTGCAGCAGCCACAGGGAAAACTGTCGGGGCTCCAGCCCTGGTCCTGCCAGGTCCCGTCCCTGTTCCAAACCCAATCTGCTTCCAGTGCAGAGCTGGGCATCAGCCCTGGCCCCGCTCCCCACAGCCAGATGGCACTGCCTGGTGAGGGGACATGAGCCGGTGCCCATGGAGGGGTGCCCGGACCTCGGCACAGCCACAGCACATGCCCTGCCCTGTGCCCTGGCACTGAGCAGCGGCTCAGCTGGTGCCTCTGCTCAGGGGAAGGATGGGGCAGGGGGACAGGCGGTGCCTGCTGTAGCCCTGAGCATCCTTGCAGGAGGTTTCACTCCCCACACACATAATGCATTGAGAAGGGAAATATTGGAAAACCATCTCTGTTGCGCCTGGCTCTCCTGGCATTTGCGATGCTGGTCCCCCTGTCCCCTGCCAGCCCTGAGAACAAGGCTGGCATTGGGCATGCATTGCCATGGGCTGGGCATTGCCTTCCCCATGCGCCAGCCCTGTGCCATGCACCCAGAGAGGAACGCAGCCGGGCTCCGACGGGATCCGAGGGGCCGGCTCGGGAGGATGCTGGTTCCCAGCTCCTTCCAGCCCTGGGTGTAGATCAGCCCCATTTCACACCTCCTGCCCGCTCTGGCGCTGGCAGGAGCCAGCAGCCCCACGTCCCCCAGCTGCCCCGCGGTACCTGAGCGGGACGGGACGACCCGGCCGTGCGCACCGTACCTTGATTCTTCCATCGGTTCTGCGTGAGCATGTCCACGGAGCTGACGAATAGCAGCAGCATGACCATTATCCACTGCATCTGGGCAGGAGTGATTGCGGGCAGGGAAGAAATCAAATCATCCAAGCGGCCGGGCTGGCGGGTTCACCTCCTGCCAGAGCCAGCCGAGGGGCGGTGGGTGGGTGGGTGGGAGGGAGGAGAGCGGCTCCGGGCTCACACCATCCCACTCCGGTGCTGCCGCAGGCACCCAGCCCTGCTTTGAGGTGGCATGAGCCGGCAAGCCCTGTGGGAGGCTGGGGCTGTCAGGCCAGGGGACCGCTCATGGTGGCGGGGAACTGCCGGCTGCTGCGGGGAGCTCTGCCTTTATAGCTGGTGCCAGCCCCCACTCCTCACTGCCCCCCCCGTAAAATAATAATACTACTAAAAAAAAAAAAATCACCCAGCAGCAAGCAAGTCGCAAACGAATTGGCTGGAGAACCCCCCCTCCAGCCGCCACCTCGGCTGGGAACCGTCCCGCTGTCCCGCCGCAGTCCGACTGTCCCGCTGCCATCCCAGCGCTGGGGTCACGGCGAAGCCCCCTGCGATTTGGGGGGGGTGAGAGGTGGAGCCAGGCTGGTGACGCTGCCTGAGCCAGCCCCCCCACACCCCCCACCCCCAGCTCAGCCCTTCGCTCCCAGCCCTGGCAGTCCCGGTAGTGCCGGGGGGCTGGCGGCAGCCCCCCGGGCAGGGCTGAGCCCCCCGGGCAGGCCGGCTGGCCGGGAGCCGTGGTGAGGCTCCGGCAGCTCCGGCAGTGGCTGTGGATCTGCTCTTGCCGTCCCCAGGATTGCGGCTGAGTCTGATTTTCCGAGCGCCTCGTAACTCACATCCCTGCGAGCCGCCGGAGCTGAGCTGAGCTGGGCTGCGCTGAGCCGAGTCGTGCCGAACTGAGTTGTGCCAAGCTGAGCCAAGATGTGCCAAGCTGAACCGAGTCGAGCCGAGCTGCCCTGAGATACGCCGACCTGCACCGGGCTCCCCCGCGGCCACCCATGCCCCTCGCCCCATGCACTGCTCCCCAGAACACACCCTGGGGGCTCCGGGTGTGCTCGGAGTGGGGTGCAGGACAGGAGGGGGAAGGAGCTCGGTGCCAACCCTCGCTCGCCAGGTGCCCGCAGGTGAGCCATGGGTGCCAGTGAGGTGGGTGTCCATCCCGGGAGCTCCATGTGCTCACCCCATCGTGCCAGCCCCGTGCCAGGAGCCGTGCCCTGGTGACCTCCTGACCAGGGCTCCAGGGCCACCGGCCACCGGTGACAGCCCAACAACAGCCCCTGGTACATTATGCCCCTCTCCTCCTACCAGTAGAGGGCACAGAGAGGGCTTCTTGGGCACACAGGACCCCGCTGAGCACCCCTGGGACAGATGCTGACCCACTTGCCTGTCCCACAGCCCAGCCGGCTGCGGGGACACAAGGAAATAAAAGGGCCAAGAATTTGCTCCTGACTTTTGGGGGAAAACCCAGCGTTTCTTGAGCTGGCCCTGCCAGCACGCTGTGTCCTCGCTCGCTGCACGGGGAGGTTCGGGTTTGCACCTCAGTGGACCTTGCTCCTGATGGCTTCCCATCGATCAGGGGAGGGTTTCTCTCTGCTCGCTCTTGCAGGGTGCCCTGATTTTGGTGGGATTTGCTCCTGCAGGCACCAGGGATGCTCTGGGTCTGCTTTACCCCGGAGACGTGAATGGGTGGGGGGACGGCTGAGCTCCCAGTGGACGTGTCCATCCGTGTCCTGGGGCATCCAGCCGTGCCCAGGGAAAGCTCACTGGGGACACTGTCCTCTCTAACCCCTGAATTTCTCCCTCTGGCTCTCCCTCTCTCCCCCCAGCCTCCCTGAATGTCTCTCCCCACCGCTCCCATCCGGCATCGCAGCGTTTCATTCCCCACGAGTTAATGATTCAGACATCAGAGGAGCCGCTTCAGACCCCTTGGGCCCCGCCATAGGAAACCAGGACTAATAACAGTTGGCATCACTTTAGGTTTTTTTTCTAATGCCAATATGTAATAAATTGAAAAATTACCCATAAAACGCAGGTTTTCAGCATCTGGCTCAGCGCTATTTTCCATAAACAACCAAGCTCCATCATGGAGCTGTGTGGGCTGGGGGGGCCTGGGTGGGCATGGCCATGGCGGTGCCATCCCAGAAAGGGAGTTGAGAAAAATATGGATGTGGGAATGGTGCTGGAGATCCTTGGGTGTCGCCAAATCAGGGCTGCAGGCAGCTGCACCAGCCATGCATGGCCGTGGCTGGGGGTGGCCGCAGTGCCCAGCTGGGCTGGCACCCTGGCAGGGTTTGTGGCAGCTCCTCGCCCCGTGGCAGAGCCAGCTCAGCTCCTCAGGAGCTGATCGGGAATTTTCGTTGTCTGGCCGTGGATGGAAAACACTGTGCAAGGGCCAGGGAAAAGCCTCGTCCCCGCTCATGCTCTCCGGCTGCTGGCATGAGCGAGTGGACATCGGAGCAAGCCCTGCTGGGGTGACCCCCCTCGCAGGAGCACGCGAATGAGCTGGCTCTCGTTAGCGCTCGGGGATGGCACGTGGCACTTTGCTCAGCTCGTGGCTTTGCCAAGGCCAGCGGTGCTACCAGACCTGGGTCCCCGCTGCTGGGTGACAGGAGCAGAGAAATCCTCTCATTTGCCTGAATTTGGCTCTTTATGACAACTCCTCTGAACAGTGCAGGGGGAAGGGATGATGGGATGTCCGCTGATTAACCAGGCGCCTGTTACCCCTCTCTTGTGCCAGGAGGCATTTTGGGGTCTGAGAGGACCTCGGTTGGTGGTGCCGGGCTGGCAACCGCGGTGACTCATGGGGATGCCGGGGCAGCTCCCGGCTGCCTCACACAGCCCTGCTCCACGCCAGCGCACAGGGAATGAAATGTTCCTCCTCTGCCTTCCAAAGCACCAGGGACAAAGTGTCCAGGAAGATAATTTGGAAAGTTTGTTTGACACTTGAGCACGCTTTCATCTCCGGAAGAATCTTGGTGACCCTCCAAGGCAGCACACGCCCGTGGCACCACCCCAGGAGCTGCTTTTGGGATGCCCAGAGCTATGGAGGAGACAGCACGGTCCCACTGGAGCTGCAGGTCAGCCAGGGATGCCACCACTGGGATGTTGGCACTGGGATGCAGACACCAGGGATGCCGGCACTGGGATGCCGGCACTGGGATGCAGACACCAGGGATGCTGGCATTGGGATGCAGACACCAGGGATGCTGGCACTGGGATGCAGATGCTGGAGATGCTCCTGGCCAAGGTAGCAAAGTGAAAATGAAACAGCTGGAGATGGCTGGCAGCAGGAGGAAGGAGGCAGTGAGGGGCAGCGGGATGCCCCTGGACAAAGGCAGGATTTTCTCCCTGGGTGCAATGAGCTTCCCACAGCCGGCGGGGCTGGAGCGGCTGCCGGGAGGGAAATCCTCAGGGCAGGGGCCCTCCTGCATCCCAGGCAATGAATGTGGGTTTGATCAGGGGCGGGTTTGAGCGGATGGTAGTGGATAAGGAAGAAAAATATTTGGCATTCCTCTCTCATCATAACAACCCCAGATGCTTGGACGGTGGCAGCCCACTTCCCACAGGAATGGAAAGTCACAGCCGCTCCCCGCGCCAGCTCGGCAGAGGCCCTTTCCCCCATGCTTATGAAATGCCAGCTCCACCTAACACCGCACCACGGCCCTCACCAGGCATCCCGCGGCACGGCCGCCTCCATCACCTGGGTCCCCAGTGGTGGCCCTGCCCATGGCCCCCGCCCTGGGGGAGGCAGGGCTGGGAGCTCAGCAGGGAAACCTGCCAGGAAAGGCCAAACTGCAGATTTACCGCCTCAGCAGGAGCCTGGTGCAGCCGAGTGCCAACATGTTGGGAACAACTGGGCCAGCACAGCCCGGCCAGGGCGGAGAGCTCAGGCGAGGCCGGTGCCATGCAGAGCTGTAATGGGAAGCAGTTCCCACTTGGCCAGAGCTGGTGGGAACAGCTGGGCTCTGCGCGGCGGGAGGCAGCTCCCACCTCCCCAGCGGCCCCTCGGTGCTGGGATGCTGTCGCCTCTCCCGGGCGGGGAGGATGGTGTGAAGGCGTCCGACCTCAGTGCTGGCATCAGCCAAGTGCACCGAGCAGCCCGCAGCACGCTCGTGGCACGCTTTCTCTCCTCCTCCTCCTCCTCCTCCTGCCATGGTCCAGGTGGTCCTGGGTTTGTGTCATGCTGCTCTCAGGGGGATGCGGCACCTTGAGAGGTTTAAGGTTGGCCTCAACATCTGCCTGAAATCAAATCCTTTATCCCGGAGAAAGCACCGCAGCCACCAGCGCGGCTGCCCCGGCTCAGCCCCGGCCCTGGCCGTTGACGCGGCTGCGCAGCTCCGAGAGCTCCGGCTGCCAAAACAGAAGCAAAGCCCGAAGCTGGAACCGGTGTTGAGCGGTGCCGAAGGCCGAGGGGCAGCGGGAGGAGAGGAGCTGGAGGGAGGAAAGGGAAGGTGAGCGGTGAGGCAGGAGGGAAGGTTTGGTGTGGAAACCGAATTCCTGGTCCGTGCCAGCAGAGCAGATTTCCAGTGTTTATTTTATCTCTTTAGCTGAGCCCCTTTGAGGCAGAATATATTAAATGGCTTGACTTTATATAATGGAAATAATTGAAACAATACTCCTGCCTCCCCGCCGCAGTTTGCCGTGACTCCAGCCAGTGGCCAGCCTTCTCTAGGTGGTGGGGACAGCCGCTGCCGTCGGCGCTTGTTCGCTGGTTATTGTTGACACATGTCAGCGTCGCCTTCCAATTTCCGTCCAGCTGTCGGGTGGGTGAGCGCCCCGGCAGCTCGCGCGGGATGGGCTCGGCGCCAGCCGGCACCGACAGGCTGCGGGAAGGGCATCGCCCCGGCACTGGGGCTCATCCGCTGTAACGGGGCTGCTGGTTATGGCCAAGCTGGGGTCTCTCGGGGAAAGGTGGCCTTTGGGCAGCGCTTACAGTAGCTGGGAGATGAGGATGGTGGAACGGGGCGAGCCCGGGGAGGAGGGAGGATGCACTTGCTCGCTGCGTGGTCCATTGCACTTAGAGCTCAAAATCCACCGGAGAAGGTGGAAGAAGAAGATGGGCGTGAAGGTTGGGGGTTGTTGAAGTTTTTATTCAACATCTCCCCAGCAGCGGGCAGGCGGCGGGGCAGGGTCTCTGCAGAAAGACACCCCAGCCCCAGCATCCCGCGGGCGAGGGCTCCCAGCGAGCGCTGTCCTTGCAGCCAACATCAATCTCCATCCCGCATGTGCCACTGAGGGTCTGCTCTCTCCTTGTGCGTGGAGGAGCAGCTGAGCTGGACAGACAAAATAAGAGCAAACACGATGGCGAGAAGTCCCCCGTGTTGAACTTGGGCATACACCAACTTCCTGCCCTGCAGCACCACAGGGTTCCGGGGAGAGCTGATGGGACACGAAACGAAAGCAAAGGGCAGGGGAGGACTTCAGGGAACTGAGACGTTCCCTGAAAATTGCTTGAAAATTGCCCAGAAATCTCCTCCTGCCATTGCAGCGAGCGCTTGGGGAAGGTTTTTCCGAGAAAAGGCAGGGAGATGGGCTGCATGGTGCCGGATCAGATGCCTGGGGCTCGGGGCAGCGGGACGGGGCTTGGACAGCCTGGAAACACAAACTGCAGCATCTCTGCAGATTATTTACTGCCAAGCAGCCAGGATTCCCCAGGAGAGATGGGTGCTGCTGCCATGCCCACTGTGCTCCTCACCCCAGGCACAGCCGGCACTGCTCTCCCGGCAGTGCCAAAGCATCAGCGACCGCGCAGCGTCCCCCTGGGACAGCCACCAGCCGCCTCCAGCTTTCCTAGCAGTGAAAATCCTGTGTTTGTTACTGGAAGGGAGCAAGCCAGTGGTATTTTAGTAGCTGGCCCTCTTCTATTCTCCTAAGAACCATTTATGCCAAATTCCAATTGAATCTCTTTTAATATTTTTTTTTGTGCTATTTAAGGCAACTATTGAGAAAGACAGATGGAAGCATCAGTCAGATGGATGTTCCTGGCTCCACGTGAGACAGCGCTCAGAAGTCCCGTCCTTCTTCAAATCATTTTAATGTGACTACGTGGTTCCCTCTTGCACATAATTCCCCAGCAGTGTAAATCCTCCGACTCCAGTGGATGACTCTCACCGGCTGGAATTCAGCAGAAGACAAAGGCTTGGGGCCGGCTCCTGCTCCTGAACGGGGAAAATCCCCCTGGCAGCCACAGAGCCTGGGGAGGGCTGTGGAGGCAGCCGCTGCGCTCGTGGCTCCGGAGCCCATGGCCACCGGTTGCCCTTGCTGGGCTGGCCCCACACATGCTGCCGGTGAGGGGACGTGGTGCAGAGGCTGGCAGTGGCCTGGGCAGAGGAGAGCAAGCAGGGTGCCCTCCTGGGTGCCCAAGAGAAAGGGAAATGCTGGGTCTGTGGCTGTACCCGCACCCCAGCACATGTCAGGGCTGAAAGCCCGGTGCCGGTGCCAGCATCACCTGGTGTCGGTGCCAGCATCGCCCAGTGTCGGTGCCAGCATCACCCGGTGTTGGTGTCAGCATTGCCCGGCCGGGACTGGGCTGCTGGCGTGTCTCTGTGCCGGAGCTTAGATTTAACTCAGTTTGCTTAAGAGTCCGTGGGTCCTGCTGCTGGAATTGGACCCTTCACAGCAATCCTGTCCCCCGCAGACCTGCTGGCAGGGGTTTGTACCTTGACCAAAGCCGACAGCTCCTCTGCTCCTGCCTGCCCCAGCCGAAATGGCACGGATGTGCTCACACTTTGGAGGCAGAAGGAAAGAGCGTGTCCTAAGGGCTGTCTGCAAGTCAGTCGAACCTCTGCACCAGCCCAGGGTGGGAAACCCCCGAGTGAACGGCCCCGGGCACAGAAAGTTGCGGGTGAGGCTGAATGTCACACAGCCAAGCAAAGAAGCGACCAGCACCTGCTCCGCCATCGCCATAAATGCAGCCCCAGCCTCATCATCATCATCATCAGAGTCCAACACATCCCTGGTCCCCAGCTCATCCTGCCCTGTCCGCAGGAACCAGGGCTTTGGGTCTCCCGTGGGGACACGGGTCCCTCTTCGCCCTCCCAGCCTTGGGTTCCATCCGCATCCCGTTGAGATCCAGCTCCTGGTTCTGGTCCCCGTGTCCGCCGGGCACTGTCTCCATGCCCTCCCTCCGCATGGCCCGCGGACGTGGCACAGCCAGGGCCAGCCTGGACCACGGGCACCAGCCCCGCAGTGGCTGGCAGGGGCTCAGGGCCAGCAGCCAAGTGTCATGGTGACTTATAAAGGCTTTTCTCAGAACTAATAACAGGAGGGACACAAACTTTAATATTTCTGAGGTGAAAATAGAGTGATAGTTGTATTTAGCCGACATTTAGGGAAATTATTCCCGCCTGGCAGCCCCATTCATGGCTGACGTCAAAGAGCACCATAAACCACGGAGAATTCTGGAGAACACCATGAAAAAAACAAAGAAGAAGGAAAGAGCAGAAACGGCGAAGGGCAGACCTTGGTGTTACCGAAACCCCAAGGGTCAGGAGCATCCCGGAATGCTCCCTGGGGTCTGTTTGCCATTAGGAGAGGAGCTCTCCTACCGCACAGGAGAGCCAGGGGATGTGGTCCCCACAGGTCACTTCCTCTATTGCAGGCAAAGCCATGGAGAAAAATGTTCCCCTCTCCTTTTTCAGCCTTTTACATCCTGTTTATACCGCTAACAAATTCAATTTTCAGGAGCTGGAAGAAAGACAACGTCTGATCTGTTTAAAGCGCTGTTGGGCTGCGGGCAGCTCCCCTCAAAGCACACAGAGAACGTCCAGCTTTGCCATCATTCCAAAAAACACCGAACCGCAGGAGCGGGAGGAAAAGGGGGTCAGGATGGGTGAGCGGAGCCGAAGCACTGCCAGGGAGGTGCCAAGGCTGCCCCGACCCTGGCGCTGGCCCCCGAGCATCGGCCGGGCTGTGGGGCTGGAGGAGTGATGCAGGGCCACGGTCCCCGGCCAGCCCCCAGTGCCCAGAGCTGGGCGCAGAGCCGCTGCGGCAGGCCCTGGCTCATGGAAAAAATTCTTCACTTGGGAACTTGAGCAAAAAAGATTAAATGAAGGAAAAATGTATGCTGGGCTGTGGAAGCAGAAATAGTACGTTTCCAAGTAGCCCCAGCCTCCTCCCTGCCCCGCATGCACTCCGGGCGTTCTCCATGGGCCACCTCTCCTCCCCGCGGCATTTCGGGGGTTCATGGCTCCCCCGCCAGGGGAACGGCTCTGTCCCGGTTCAGAGGGGACCGTGACCTGATGCCCTCATCTCGACCACTCCACCCATCCCTGGCTGGCCAGGCGGCTCCCAGCAGCGCACACCCGGCCACTTGTCATGGTGATGAAGATCCAGCACCTCCCTGCACAGCCCCTCTTGGCAGAGGGTCCCTCCTGCCGTGCCCCCAGCCCTGGCCTGGGGATGCCCCGGGATGCAGGCACAGCCCCTTGGGGACAGGGACTAAAGCCGTGTCACCTCTTTGCAGGAAGAGGGATGCTCGTGCCCAGGGCTCTGCTTTGGTTCGGCTTTCTCAAGAACAGGGCTCCCATGAGGGTTGCAGCAGTGCTGCCCATGGGGGGCAGTTCTCTGGGGTCCTGGTACAGCCGAGGGCCAGGAGCGGGGCCGAGCTGCGTGAGCTCGGCTGCTTCCAGTCATCGGTGTTCAGGGAAAATCTCGTAACACTGTGCTGAAAGAGTGATGTGTGGCACATCCTCCTCCGGGTGCAAAATGCCTCCTCCCGTGGGGAAAGGGGATAATTAGAGGCTACGGATGTTTTCAGCACTTCAGCGATGCTGGTTGGCTCATCTGAGCCCCCCCTGGAAAACCACACAGCGAACGCTGAGCTCCCAGCAGACGCCCACCCCACCTCCTGCCTCTTCCCCAGCCTCTCCCAGCCAGCCCGGCCGGAGTGGGGCCAGCAACGGCTCCGGGCGGCGAATCCGCTCCAGCTCCAGCACTCCCAGTTTCAGAGGAGATGTGGGGACATCCGTCTGTCCCCAGGTGGGGATGAGCTCCAGCTCATGCAGCTGATGGCAGGGCTGGATGCACTCGCGTTTGGGGTGTGCCCTGTCCGTGGCCATCCCAAGAGCATCACGTTGAGTTCTGGGCACAACCAAACAACTGGAGACCTCTGAGACCACAAACAAATAGGATTTGATTTGATTCGATTTGATTCGGTTTTGGTTTTACATATTTCTTTTCCTGAAAAAAACAAAGAGGAGAGGCAAACTCATATTTCCCCTTCATGGGAAAGGAATTTGCCAGCGCGCGGTGGAGAGAGCGATGCTGGGCGTCCCTCGGCCCTCACCCTGTGTCTCCAGTGAGAAAGAGGGGTCGGGAGGTGCCTGGCTGGGGTGACCCCACACCTGGACACCTGCAGAGGTGCATGGCATGGGGAGACGGAGCCATGGCAAAGGCTCCGGCCCCCTAAACCAGGACGCTGGGAAGGAGCAGAACGGCATGGCAGGGCCAGGGCTTGAGCCCCAGCACTGCCAGGGTCTAAATGCCTCGGCAAAGAGGCAGCGGCTTCCATCCAGGGCTTCGGGAAGGAATTTCAGAAAGTTCTTGGCATGGCCTCTCTTTTCCTAGAACAGATCAAGAGCTGGGCTCTGCTCTGCTCCGTAATCCTTCCCCTTGGCTTTGCCAAGATCTCCTGCAGGGCCAGAGGAGTTGAGCAGAGCTGAGCTGAGCTGAGCTGAGCTGACTGAGCTGAGCTGAGCTGAGCTGAGCTGAGCTGGGCTGAGCTGAGCTGAGCTGAATGGCGCAGAGAACTGAGCTGACTGAGCTGAGCTGAGCTGAGCTGAGCTGAGCTGGGCTGAGCTGGGCTGAGCTGAGCTGAGCTGAATGGCGCAGAGGAGAACTGAGCTGAGCTGAGCTGAGCTGAGCTGAGCTGAGCTGAGCTGAGCTGAGCTGAGCTGAGCTGAATGGCGCAGAGGAGAACTGAGCTGAGCTGAGCTGAGCTGAGCTGAGCTGAGCTGAGCTGAGCAGGCCTCAGCACTCTGGGGCTGGGGAGAGGGTCTGCATGGGCAGAGGGATGTCACAGGCAGAGGGACCATCCAATCGGGATTTGCATCCCCACACCCTTACATCCCCACGTCCCTGCTTCCCCGCATCCCACCCGTCTCCCCACAGCCCTGGAGGGCTGTTCCGTTCCCAGCTTATTCAAACACCCTCTGTCATTCTTCCCAGTTGGACGGTGCTGCTGGTTCTCCAGCAGCGTCCTACTGCATGGGACAACTTTGCCATGTGCCACCCTGGCATCTTCTCGCTCTTGACCGAAGTTACACATTCGCTGAATTCTTCCTTTTCCTTCGTATTAATGGAGAATTCCCGTCACATCAGGATTTCCCCCCGCAGCCGCCCGCTCGCTCCCACACTGCTGGGGGTGCCCCGGCCGTCCCTCCCCAGAGCTGCCTGTGCTGGACAGGAACAAACCAGCCAGTCCTGCTGACCCCAGCGTGGGGGGCAGAACGGCTGCATCCAGACCGAGGCCCCTCGCCCGGTGACAGGAACGTTGGTGCCGTGGGAGACTGGTGGAGTCCTTGTCCCCGGTCCCTCGAGCCCAGGGATGCCACTGCCCCGCTTTTGGGTTTCCCACAGCCTCCATCCCCTCCCCAGTGCTGCCAAGCCCCCGGAGCCCCCCGGGAACACCACGGGGGCTGGAGGTTATGTGCCAGGGGACCTGTACCATGGACCTGGGTGCAAAAGCCCCCCAGAGAGTGGTGGCAGGAAGCTGGTGCCATCCCGGTCCCTGTCCCCATCACCGGAGCGGGGTGTCCTGGAGGGGCAAGGGTGGCTGCCGGGTGGAGCGGAGCAGCAGCGTCAGTGCACGGCCAGTTCCCAATTTGCACCAGCCTGAAACAATGACGATGACAGGGGTAGAAATAAAGAGATGAAAAATGTGTCTGTGATTTTAACGAGCTGGAGACACCCAGCACAGGGGACGGAGGGGCGGGAGGCTCCTGGCCGGCCATCGCTGCCACGCCGCGTGCCCCAGCAGCGAAAGGAGTCACTAATGCGTCAAGACGTGGAGCCGTCACGGGGGGCAGCTCGGCTTTCTGCAGTGCAGGGGAATAATTGGGAAGATTATCGCGTTGGGACCCGCTCGCAGGGGAGGGCGGCTTCTGATAGCCCGGCTTTCATGTCCACGTCCAACAATTGCTCCGGGTTGGCAAGGCTGGCGGGGGTTGGCAGAGCCCCACGGCCTCCTTAAGATCCTTGCCCCAATCCAGCACCAGGAGCGATGGAAAGGGAAAGGCTGAGCCTTGTCATGCTCTGACACCGGCTTCGGGGCAGCCGGCCACGTGTCTCGCAGCCCCGGTTCCCTGGTGTGGAGCGGGAGCAGGAGGGGGACCTCTTGGCCAGACTGTCCTCGGTGCTGGCCATACAGAGGCGGCAGCGGCTGGTCCCAGCCCAGCCCACGGCTGGTCACCTTCTCGGGCTCTTCTCCTTTCCTCCCTGGGACTTTGTCCTCCTTTTTTTTATTTAGAATTTTTCATAGCCTTTTAAACACTGTAAAAATTTAATAAAAAGGAAATTAAAAAACCCAGAGGAACTATTCTCGAAATAATTTCACAATCCGCACATATCCCTCAGCAAATTTAATTTGTAGGAAATAAAGAACAAAATACGACAATAAAGGGCTTCTAAACAACTCCTAATGCTTTACATATGCAAGCGCGAATGCCGCGCAGGCACCCTTCGGAGGTGGGTGGTGGGCGGATGGGGGCCACAGCTCTGCACCCCCAGCCCGGCCAGGAGACGAGAGGGTTTTGCTGCCCCAAGCATCATGTCAAACCACGGCCCCCAGCATCCTCCTCATGTCCCAGCAGCTCCGGCAATGCCGAGAGCGTCTCCTGCGTTATCCGCCTGGATCGTGCCGGGTTTGGAGCAGATCCCTACCAGTTAACGGGGAAACCTTCGAAGGATGAAGGATGCTGCGGGTACATGGGGTGAGCTGGGGACCTCGCAGCGATGCCAGGGCATGGCTTCCTGGGGGCTACCCGGCACCCTGGGCTCTTGGTGACACGGGTACGTGGGTGCTTACTGCAGTCCCCATCCTCGGCGCTCCCCCAAGCTCACCCAGCACCGTCCGACCCCACAAAGACACCTTCTTCCCCATATGTTCTCTGTCCAGCTTGTGGCCCTGCCTCCCTGCTTCGGTTTTTTCCCCCTTTTTATAATCCTGGCACCTGGAGGAGAATTTTCCCTTTAAACACCCAGCCTCGCTTTTTAGTGACTTTTATTCTTTGTCTTAATTAGCAAACTGGAAAAAATGTCAGTTTTCCCTACCATGGGCAGGCTGCAATGGCAGGAGGAGCTCCCCGGCGCTGCTCCCGCAGTCCTCATGCTCTCGGGGAGGGTAAATACCAGAGGCACAGGCTGCAACGCCACCCCACCCCAAACCCCGATGGTAAAACCCACCCTGTGATGGGATTTTGCTGCCTCTGTCCCCTCCCGGACAGTGCTGGGGGACTCTGGGCTGCCACTGCCGGTGCCACTGGTGGGTTGCTGCTCTCTGGGTGCCCCAATGGCTCTTTCCCGGCAGTATCCGTGATGCTGCGGCATCGGCGGCCTCGTAGCGAGCACTGGAGCAGGGCCAGAGCGGGGCACAGACCCGATTTGGGGTGCAGGAGGGGGCTGTGCATGGTGGGGCCGCCAATGCGGGCGCTGGGGCTCAGGCTGGAGAGACGTGGTTGTCCCCACTGTGTCCCCGTGGGTCACAGGGCAGAGCCACCCTGACCCTTTGCTAGTGGGGAAATACGGGATATTTGGGGGTTTGCACCCAAACTGCTCTTGCAATGCTGCACCCGCACGTGGGCACTGCTCCGGGTGTTTTCCCTTGTCCAGACCCCCATCACCATGGCCCAGTCCACCACAGCCGGACCCCCGCTCCCCACCTCGCTGTCCCCAGCACGTCGGGCCGGTTCCGTCGGAAGAAATTCGCCACCGGCCCCTCAGAAGAAAGGCGAGCCCTTACCCAACGGCGCTGCGCCGGGAAGCCGATACTCCCCGAGCACATTGCCTCATACCATCCGTGCGTGCCTGGGACGGGGAGAAACGCCGGGGAGCTGTAAAAGACATCCAAAAATGAATGTACTGTCTGCAGCAGCGCCGGGGCAGCAGCCCGGGGGAAGCGACCGCTGTGTGGCATGGAAGGAACTGCAAAGGAAAAGGGTCTTGTGAGGATAGCGGGAGCTGCACAGTGGGCGCGGGCTGTGCCGTCCCTGCGGCTCCGTCGGTTTCCCGCAGCCTCTGAAGTGCTCCAGGACCAGCTCGGGATGGGACTTGTTTTTCCTCCACATGCGATGCCTTCTCCTCCTCCTCGCCCTCGTGGAGGGAGGGTGCTCCCAGCCCTGGGGTGCTCCTGCAGGGTCCCGGCCTGGGGCACCATCCGCTCGCCCCCGCTTTGGATGCTCATTGCTGCCGCCGACGTGGCCTCAGGCTTCTCCCCGGGGTACCCCAAGCTGGGAGCAGCTTTTCATCCCAGCTCTGCCGCCTGGCCCCAGGCAGCGAGCACAGGCAGAGCCGGGGCGGGCAGCGCAGACAGGCAGCTCGTGGGCAGGGTGCTGCCCGTCTGGGTGCTGGGGCGGCCCGGCAGCCAGCTGCTCCCCGCTTTGATGTGGAGTCCCTCTGGCTCTGCACAATGCAACCCAGCTGGGAACGGTGTGAAACAAGGGTGATTGATTGCCTTGTTTTGTTCCTCCAAGGCTGTCCTGGACCGTTCGGATTCACATCCGAGGTCTCTCGAGAGCTGGGCAGGGGATGGCAGTGTCCATCCGGGCTGCGGGGATGGGGCTGGTGGGGTGTGGGCTGTGGGTGGGGGCAGCGGGTCAGGGGACTGAGGTTGCTGGTGCCCTCCAGGGCCGTTGGTTCGGGTGGTTTGGGCTGTCTGTGCCTCAGTTTCCCCATCACCACTGCCCTTTAGGAAGGCGTTGGTGTCTCTGGTGACACACATCCTGTGAAACCACCCCCCGATCCTCTCAGGCGCGTTGGGCATCCCCTGAGTTAAGGCAGGCAAAGGGAGTGCAGGAGCCCGCCGAGGCTACAGCTCAAGCACGGTGACCTCCGAAAAATTGACTTTAGCTCCATCCAGTCGATGAGTCACGACTGTGTTTGTGCGACGCGCTCCCTGCAAGCGAGGTTTGCGCCGCGGAGCTAACAGGCTCTTCTGGGAAGCTCTGGGGTTCTGGTCTTCCTAATTATTTTCAAACCCTACTGGCAGCCTCCCTGCCACGGGGATTACGCTGCTTGAAGCGCAGGGCTCCAGCATGTTCCCACTCCTGAAAGCGCTAATTGACTTTTCGTTTGGCCTCGAGAGCCCCAGTCCCTCCTCCTGCTACTGCAGCGAGCTCACCCGCATGTGGTTTGAATTCCTTCCCCGGAGAAAAAGCCCCTTTCTCCTGTCTCAGTGTTGGCTTTCCCCGGAATTAAATTCAGGGGAAATGAAGAGGAGGCCCAGTTTTCACCGAGTGACTACCTCCCCTCTCCAGGCAACCGTGACAGCGAGGGGCAAAGCCTGTCCCACCTGATGTCCCTTGGCACGGCGATTTCGGTTGCCTTCAGGTGGCTCCTTACATGCCAGTGAGCCCCAGGCGGTTGAGCAGAGCGTGGAGGAGGCTGCCCCAGCATGGCAGGCTCTCCCAGCCCTGCAGCGGGGATCCCGTCCTTCCCTCTGGCCGTCTTCTGGGAAAGCGCTGCCTGCCCAGTGCAGCACAGGCATCCCAGTGGTACCATCCTCCGGTGCCCGGCCCTGCTCGCCCTGGGCTTTCCCATCCCTGGGGAAGGACAGCGAGCTGACTGCACGGGAGGGACGATGCTCTCAGACAGCAGCAACCTGCAGCACCTGAAGAGCCAAGGATCACCCACGGCCTCTCTGCCTTGTCCCAGGTCGTACCTGGCACACGCAGCACTGTGCAGGGTGAGCCGGTTGGCCCGGCCATGCCGGCTGCCGCTTGCAGCATATGGAGGGCTCGCCGGCTGCCAGTGGGGCGGGCGATTGGGAAATCTGTTTCCCCTTCTGCTCGTTACGACACTGGGAGCAGTGAGGCAGCGGGAAAGTATGAAGGTCAGGGGAGGCTGCGGTATGAGTGACGGAGGTGACCCCCTCTACCTGCTCCCAGCCTGCCAGGGCAGCTCCAGCCACCGCTTCCCCTGGGACACCCATGGCGCCACCGGCCGCGCTGCTGCCGGGAGCAGCTCTCCCTGCGGCCCCGTGGATCCTGTTCCCCAGTAAAAGAGCGAGGAAAACGTCCATGTGCACCTTTCCCGGTGCGTTTCCACAGGCAGGAGGGTTGGTGCAAGAGCTGCGCACGAAGCTTCACGAACATGTGCAAAGCGTCCGGGGTGCTGGCAGCTCCAGGGGCTTCGCTCGGCTCTCACAGCTCCGCTCCTGCTCCTGGCTTTGCTCCGGCAGCCTACAAAGAGGACGTGGCTGCTCCGACAAGGGCACCGGCGTGCCCAGGAGCCAACGTGACGCACTCGCCTTGCAGCACTGAGCTGGCTCTGCAATCCTCGTCACCTCGTTAACAACTTGGCCGCTGCACCCCAGCCAGGCTGTGCTGTCCGCTACCTCCCACGTAGCTTGCAGGCCCCTCACTCACATTAGGGGAGCCGCTTTCATGTGGCCAGTGGTTTTCATCATCAACGAGCCACAGAGTGAGCGAGACGCTGGAGCAGAGGAAGGAGCCAAAGGGGAGCCCGGCCAGCACGGCGAGCCACCGCGGGCGCTGGAAGGGCAGCTTTGATGTAGCAGCAACCAGCCCCGGGGCTGCGAGCTCAGGTACGGCGGGGGTCCGGCACCCAGGAGGGTCCTGTGGCGAGGGGGCGCGTGGAGGCACCTCGCTTTACCCCACGCCGTGCCCATGGAGCGGCTGCTCAGACCAGGGGGGACTCAGCACTAAAAGTGGCTCCTCATGTGGTCCGGGGCAGCCGGCATGATGTGGGGAAGGGAAAATAAATAAGGATGGACATGGAGGTGAGGCCATGGGAGGACAAGCCGATGGCTGGACGGGAGCGTGGGGATGGGTGATAGGGTGGACGGCAGACGGCGGGTGAACAGGGATGGCAGCAAGTTGGATGGAAAAACAAACACTCGGAAGGACTCAGCAGAGCTTCTGTGCGATTCCCGCTGCCTCTCACCCGCGGAGGCTCCGCCGGGCCCCGCAGTCACCGATCCCAAACACCTACACGCTGCAGCACCTGCCCTGGCTCCGCAGGAAGCCCGTGAGCAGCGCTGGGATATGGGATTCAGGATCAGAATTCTGGAGGGAGACCCAGGATTTCAAATGCTGCCTCAGGAGGGGGCATTCAGACAAAGCTCCCGGTCCCGCCTTGCCCACCCAGGGATGGGCTGTGCCGGGAAAGTGAAATGTGGATGTCGTCAAAGCCTGCAACCGCGGCTGCTGCCGCCGGGAGCGAGCTGTGGGGCGGAAATGCTGCCTGCTGCTCTGAATCACAAGCCCGGCGCTGGAAAAGCTCCAGCTAAGGCATTTCCTGCTGTTCTCATCACATCCCCATCCGACGCCTCCCTCGCGACGCTCCCGCGTTGAAATCCCGGCCCCGTGGAAAATCAGTGGGAGCTTTCCCGCCGGGTCCGGCGCGGCTGGCTCGGCTTTCAAGCCGTGGCCGTTTTCTGCGGAGCCAGGACTGGCGGGGGGATGGCGGGAGGCGCGGCGGCTCGGCGGAGATGGTTCGTGTGAGCGGGGGCTGCCGGGCAGGCTGGCCTGCGGTCGATTGTTCAGCCTCAGTGACTTCTTGAGGGGGAAATGGAAAGAGCGAACAGTGTGAGTTAATTAATTGACGCATAATGAAGTCAAGATGAGCGTCCCCAAGGAGCTGGGGCTTGGATTGAGAAAGCAGCAGATGATCACAGAATCACTGAAGAGCAGGAAGGGACCCCAAGGATCACAGAATCATTGAATCACAGACTGGCTTCGGTTCAAAGGGACATTGCAAATCTCACCCAGCCCAACCCCCTGCAGGGAGCAGGGACATCTGCACCCAGAGCAGGGTGCTCAGAGCCCCAAGGGCCAACCTGACCTGGGATGGTGCCAGGGATGGGGCTTCTCCCACCTCTCTGGGCAACCTGGGCCAGGCTCTCACCACCATCAGTGTCAACAATTTCCTCCTTCTCTCTGGTCTGAATCTCCCTCTTTCAGCTTAACCCATCACCCCTTGTCCTGTCACAACAGCCCCTGCCGAAATGTCTGTCCCCATCTTTCTGACAGGCCAAATCATCTGGTCCAACCTTTCTTGGCAAGAGCCCGGTCTAGACAAGCTGGCCCCGCCCCTGTCCAGCTGAATCTTAGCAGTGTCCAGTGCTGGGCACTCCACCACTGCCCCGGGGAGATTATCCCAATGGCTGACTGTTCTTCTTGTGAAAAATTTTCCTCTTGGGTCCAACTGGGATCTCCCCAGGAGTAACTTGTACCTGTTACCCCTCATCTTTTCCATGGGACTCCTTGTAAAAAAGGAGTCTCCATCTTCTCTGTAGCCACCCGGCAAACACTGGAACAGGGTGAGAAGGTCTCCCCTGAGCCTTCTGTCCTCCAGGCTGGACAAACGCAGTTCTCTCAGCCTTTCCTCACACAGCAGCTTCCCAGCGCTTGGGTCACCTTTGTGGCCCTTCTCCATCCTCTCTCCATCCTGTCCATACCTTTTTTGTGTGGTGGGGACCAAAACTGAGCACAGTATTCCAGGGGTGACCTGACAGCGCTGAGCAGAGTGGGATGATGCCTCTTTATCTCTGCTGATGATGCCTTTGTTGATGCAAAATGATGAGGATGCTGTTCCCTGGCATGGGACTGCTTCGTCACAGCCACAGCAAGGACACCGGGCAGGAAGAAAACCAACAACAACCTGAGTACCTTTCAGTGGCAATTTTAAGAGAATTCAGGTGTTATAAATCACACAAGCCCAGACTGGTGGGGCTGGAAGGGGCCTCTGGGGATCACCCAGCCCAAGCCCCTGCTCCAGCAGGTTCCCCACAGCAGTTGCCCAGTTTGGCTTCTAGGCGGGTTTGGGATCTCTCCGGAGCAGGAGACTCCCCAGCCTCTCTGGGCAGCCTGGGACAGGGCTCCCTCTCCCTCACAGGGAAGGAGTTTCTCTTCCTGCTCAGGTGGAACTTCCCGGGTTCCAGTTTGTGCCTGTTGTCCCTTGTCCTGTTGCTGGGCACCACTGGGTAGAGTCTGGCCCTTCCTCCTGATCCCCTTTAGCTCTTGATCCCGTTGAGGAGGTCCCTTCTCAGGCTGCTCTTCTCAGCTGAACAGCCCCAGGGCTCTCGACCTTTTCCTGCTGTGGCCGAGAGAAAGGAGCTGGGGAAGGGACGGAACGAACCCCTCGGTGGCTGTTTGGTGCTTCGGTCCCGGGGGAAAGGATCCTTACACGGCCCCTGCCACCGCCCCTAACGCTTTTCTAACCGCCGAGCAAGAGCCAGGAGCAGGGGCAGGAGCAAGGAAAGCGGGGGGGTCGGGGAGACCCCGGCCCGCCGGAGCCCCCAACCCGGCCCGCGGGGGAGGCGGCCCCGGGCCTTGCGCAGGGGACGGGGGCCCTCTAGTGAGGCCCGGCCCCGCCCCGCCCCGGCCTGCCCGGTGAGGCGCTCCGCTCGCCGGCCGCGGCGTTCGGGGCCCTGCCCGGGCGGCTCCCCCGCGGGCCCGGCCCAGCCGCGCCTGCTCGGTGCGGCGCGGCCATGGCGGGGCTGGAGCCGCTCTACGCCTGGGCACGGGCCGCCGTGTCCCTGCCGCAGGACGCGCTGATCTGCGGCGTCCACTGGGAGCTGGTCCGGCATGGCTACCGCTGCCTCGGCGCTGGCGACCAGGTAACGAGCAGGGCCGCGCTCCGCCGCCGCAGAGGCCGCGGCCGATCCCCGGCCTTTCCTAGCGCCGCTCGCCGCCGCCGCTTGGCCGAGCCCAGCGCCCGCTGCCGGAGGCGAGGGGTGTGGCGTGTGGCGCCGCGGGTATCGGGGGCAGCCGCGTCCGTGCGGTGTCTGAGCGGCCTCTGTGCTGCTGGGGGCGAGGCGGAGTGGGGGGCTGCGATGCTGGGGACTGTGGGGGTCACAGTGCGGGGCGGGGTGTGTCGGTGTGATACCAGGGAGGGGGACTCCGTACCAAAATGAGGGGTGTGCAGTGCGGTATTGGGGCGAAATGTAGTGCCAGGGAGGGTCAAAGTGCTGGGGGGAGCCTGGTGCAATAATAGCTAGGAGGGTGCCAGTGTGATGCTGGACCCAGTGCTGAGTTTGCAGTCTTGTGAGCTGGGAGCCTGGTGCAGTGCTGGGGGGGCAGTGGTGGAGGTGCAGGGCACTGTCTTGGCAGAGAAACCCCCCAGTGCCAGAGGAGGGGACAGTGTGGGGCTGCCCACCCCCCACCCCCCCCCCCAGCAGCACTGCTGTGGTGCTGGGACAAACAGGGTGACAGCCGTCCCCCCCGCCCCAGACAGCTCTGCCCTGTGCTGGGGAGCCGAGAGGTGCCAGGCAGGGAGGAGCATCATCCCCAGGTCTGGATCTTTGTTGCCTCCTTCTGCTCAGCAAAGGGTGGTCGTGCCCCTCCGGTTCCATCACAGGGACCCTGTGGGAGGCAGGGCCAGCCCGTAGGAAATAAAGTGCTGCTCCTGCAGTCAAAACCTGGGAGGCACTGAGAGATCCCCTCCTGGAGACGCAGATCCTCTCTCTCCTGGATCTCTCCGTGGAGCCAAGACAGGTCCCCCCAGGCCTGCAGCATGCTGGGCTCGTGGGCAGGGGCTCAGCAGCACATCTGTTCTGTTGCAGCCAGGTCCTGATGAAAGGAAATCAGAGCTGCTGCCTGCTGGCTGGGAAGCCAACAAGGAGGTATATACGCTGCGCTATAAGTCCGCAGATGATGCCCGCGAGCTGCTGTTGAAGGCCATCATGGTGGAAGACAGTATGATTCTCAACGTCATGGTGAGCAGCCGCGCTGGTCCCTGCGGGTTTTGGGCTCCTGGGGTTTTGGGCACAGCACAGGGACATGGCAAGGAAGCAGGTGAGCCCATTCCTTGTGACCCACAGCCCCAGGCTGTGGTGGTACCTGCTCCTTCCTTCATTCCCAGCTCTGGCAGGCTGCTGACTCCGTGCTCTCCCTGTCTTTTGCCAGGATCGCAGTTCTCAGAAGGTGGCAGATGTGACCTTGACAGTGGCTGACTACATCAACCCAGAGCACCTGGACGATTTCCACAAGTAACCTCAGTTCCTCAGTTCTCAGTTTCTGCAGGAGAAAATGTCCCACCAGTATGGGGAGGGGGCAGAGGCCAGGTTAGGAGGAGCCTGGAGGACTTTCCTCCTCAGTACAAACCCCAGGATTAGACCAGCCAGCCCTGAGATGCAGCCAAAGCTCTCTCCTCTGCCTCCCTCTGTGCTGCTGGCAAAGCAAGAGAGATTTAGGAGGTAGTGAGACCATGGGTGGGAGCCCAGGGGAGATCCACCCCTCTTGGGAAGGGGCCAGCACTTTCCTTTCCAGAGCGCTGCTGGGTGGACACTGCCCAGGGGTGCTACAGCTTCAAGAATGTCCCAGACACCCTGAGGCCTTGCTAAAAACCAGTGCCACCTGCTGTGATTTCCTCCAGTGCAAACTGGCCACAGCACAGGGGAGTCCCCTGGGCTGGGTTGCACCCTGTGGGCTGAGGCTTTGGTGCTGCTGCATGCTGCCACCGTATTCTGTCCCCTCCGTGCTGCCAGCTGGGGACACAGTTTGTGCCAGGGATGCTTTGGGCTCATCCATGCCCTCAGCACCCCTCTGGCAGCCTGTCCAGCACCTCCTGCCCAGGCGCCGTGGCCTCCCCTGCCCACCCACCACCTCCCTTCCCTGCAGGGTGTACAAGAACACCGAGGAGCTGAGGATGAGGATTGCTTCGGGCATCATCACTCCACTCGGGGCCCCTGCAGAAAAGCCCAGAAAGGAGCCGGAGGCAGAGAAGAAGGACCCGGATTTGGTCCCGGATTCTGACCCACTCCGGGTCCCCCCCCGGCAGCCGAGAGCACCGTCCAGGTGAGTAAAGAGCAGGTGGCTGCTGACCGTCCTCCCTCAGATGGGAGAAGTCCTGGCACAGCTCTCCAGACTACACCCCTGGTCCCTGTCTCGCAGAGTGAAGAGGATCCAAACCCTCCCAGGCCATTTTCAGCCTCATTGGCTGAATGCTTGGGGTTGAGGTAGGATTGATTTAGGTTACCCGCTGAGGGATGGCCTGTTCTGGGGCTTGGAGTTGTGTTGGCCCTCCTTTGGCATGGCCTGGGGGTGCAGCTGGAATCCTACAGACCCAGGAGGGAGAGAGCAGTGTGTGGGGCTGAGCTGGAAGGAGGGGGGGCCTACTCCATGCTGGCTCTGTCAGGGCTCCAAGACTGGCCGGTCAGGGACAGCAGTGGAAAGGACAGTGCTGTTGTGGGGCCAAGCAGCCTCAGGGAGGGACACCCAAGCACTGGGGTCAGTTGGTGCCATGGCTCAAGCAGAGCTGTGGGGTCGGTCCTTGGGGTGGAGGGGAGAGCTGGAAGTTGGAGACGCTGTGGTGGCTCTGCCAGGAGGCCAGTCCCTTTTGTGTCGCCTCTTGCTTCTTTAGCCCCGCTGCTGTCTGCTGATGCTCAGCGTGCGAGATGCTACTCGAGGAGGCCTGGGCAGACAGGGTGGAGCTCAGCGCGGCTCTGAAACCATATTATTGGCTCATGGTGTTGGCAGGGAGATGAGACGGCTGGCTGCAGGCTTACCGCCACGCTGTCCTCACGCTCCTGGAAGCAGGACTGTCATTGTGTCTCCATCTGGGACATGCTGGAGAGCGTGGCCTGGCCCAGCACTGCTTGGGGAGCCCCTGGCATGGAAACTCCTGGTGTCCACAGGCAGCTCCAGCCCAAAGTGGTGGGAACAGCGGGGACCCCTTTATCTCAGCGAGCTTCCCACAAGCTGCCACACACCCAGCTGCTCCCTGGAGCATGGGGCATCTCCCAGCGCCAGCAGGGAGATCCCAGGGCCCATTGGGTGTGTCGTGGAGAGCACCCATGGGCACAGCACCGCTGGCACAGCCTTCCTGTTTGCTCACTGCACTGAGCCCATCCCCACTGAACATCTCGCTGTGTTCTGTGTTTCAGGCCTTCCCCCTTGAGCCCCTTCGCTGTCGGCGGGGAAGACCTGGACCCTTTCGGGTGAGTATGACTGGGAGAGGTCATGCTTTGTGTACCTGGGGAGCACCCTCTGCCCTGCCCTTGGGGCATGGGGGTGGCTGGGGACCTTCCCTGGAGCAGCTGGAGTCCCCTTGGCTCAGGCACCCAGCAAAGGGCTCCGAGTGCGGCTGGCGATGGGACAGTTGCTCCGTGCAGATTGCAAAGGCCCAGATGACAGTTGCTAGAGCTCAATATGGTTCTAATATCGTAACGAGATCCCGTCTCTTGCATAGCTGATCGGCTGCGATCTGCGTCGGTTTAATAGCCAGCCTGTATTCAGTTAATGTGCAGTAATTCCTTCAGTAAATCAAAGCTGAATATGTCGTTAAGTGAGTGTAAGCCCCTAATTTAAAACACTACCAGCTGCTGCCTCTACAGCCCAGCCGGCTGGGGAAGGGGAGGCTTAGGGTGCGTTGCTGATTCCCAGTCCTGGTGTGAGCCTCCCGGCTGCCTGAGGCACTTGAGGCAAAGCCTGAGCAGAAGCGGGACTGTCTGGGACTGATCTTCACAGATACATCCCCGTGTCTTTGGCTTGCTCAGGTGAGGAGAACCTGTCATCTTCCATGAGTTAAAAGCTCAGAGTCCGACAAAAACCAGCTCTTGGAGTGGTTGCAGAGCGTCCCGCTGCCCAGGGGACTCCTCTCTGGAACCGTTCTCCTGTGGCATCACATTTTTTCCCTCTTGCAAGACTTGGTTCTCTGTGGGTTTGGCTAGAAAAGGCCCAGCTGAAAGGGTCCTGCCCGGCTGGAGGGAGAGGCCTGGAGCCTGGGTGGCTGCAAGGAAACCTGATAGCTCGAGGAGAGGAGATGCAGCTAGGGGGGACCCTGTTTCTCTCGCTGCCTCCAGCCCTTCATCAGAAGTTTCTTTGTAAATGACAAAAAAAGAAAGGTTGTAAATGGAAGCAGATTTGTGTGCTGACACCTGCCAGCACGGGGGCTGTAGACCCAGACTCTCAGGCGTGTGCTTGTGGGGCCCGGCTGTCCCGGGGCACTTCGGGCAGCCAGCCTGCCCTAATGGAACTCATTAGCGCCGTTGTTAATGACTCGTATGATGGCAGCGGTGTCCAGAGGCTCCAGCTGGGTTTGCACAAAACCAGCCGTGAGGAATGGCCCTGGCAGTGTGGGGCAGCTCCGAGGAGCCCCCGTGACTTGCCAGCAGCGGTTCAGGAAGCTGGCGGCAGCCCCGGCCGGGCCCACGAGCTCTTGCGACACTGCACGGGGCAGGACGTGCTGCTCACCCGGGAGAGTGGAGAGCGGGGATGGGGCTGTGAGCCCACAGCGAGGGCCAGCGGGAGGATGCTTCCCGCAGGGGACGGTCAGAGCCCATTAGGACTTCGCAGCCATTAGCGATGCCCTAAACAGCTGCTTGTGAGACCCAGGGGAGGAGGGAAGCTGCTGCTCCGCTGCCCTGTGTCTGTTTGGCGCTGGGCATAACCCCGGGTGGGAGCAGGCTGTGATGCTTTTGTGTTCCCTCCTGTTGCAGCCAGGATGGACTCCACGGGACAGGGGTTAGCTGTGCCCCAGTGCTCTTCCATGGGCACATGCACACATGTGAAGGGCTCTGTGCTTCTGCTGTGGGCTCGCTGGCGTGTCCTGGCCTGTGTGGTGGTGGCTTAGGGGTGTTTTCCTCCCCACGTGGGAAGGAAACGCTGTGTGCCTGTGCTTGACAGTCCTGCAGCAGAGGTTTGGCACAGCGGCGTGCTTTGCTCCGCTCTCACCAGTGCCAATCTCATCTCCTCTGCCTTTCCTCTCCGCAGAGGTCGGAGTGGGGGAATGATTGTCGATCCTCTGCGGTCTGGCCTCCCGCAGCCTGGCATTGACCCATCGTCGGGCATCCCAGGCCGGCTTCCCCCTGGAGCAGTTCCACCAGGCGCCCGGTTCGACCCCTTCGGCCCCTTGGGGGCTGGTAGATCTGGGTAGGTACTGGCCATGCCTGGCACCCTCACCCGCTCTCTGGGCTGTCCCTGCATCTCCTGGCTTGTCCCTATCTCCTGCTTTGACGCTGCCCTGATTTTCTTTCCAGGCCAGATCCCGACCACCTTCCCCCTCCAGGCTACGACGACATGTTCATGTGAGGAGGCCCTGCCTGGCTGCGGCCGCAGCAGCTCCTGGGCAGCAGGAGCACTTTCCCCTCTTCACTCCCCGTTCGGTGGACTTCGATCTTTTCAGCAGCGCTTCTCCCCACTTGGGGCCACCCTCCTGTGTGTCGGAGCAGCTATAAAGGTTTCCCTGTGCGCAGAACTGAAGAGGAGGGAGCTCTAGGTTTGGTTCTTTCTGCGCTCCTTTGAGGGTGCCCAGCCGTTCACACCCAGCCAAAACGTCCGGCCCCACATGGGGCACGGTGTGGCCTGGGTGCTGTGGGGTTTCCTCCTCCGCTTCCCCCCGGTGGCGCTGCTTTCGCTGCTGGGGTTATCGGAGTGGTTGGTGCCAAGGAGGGAGCTGGTTTCTTGCCGCTCCCATGCTGGGGAGCTGCAGTGGCCTCACGGAAGGCGGCAGACCCCTGTGCAGAGGTGGTTTTTCTCTTGCTCCATATCCAAGCGAAGGGTTGATCAGCGTGAAGGGCTGGAAGGCCCATCCCATGGGGTCTCTGTGGGCAGTGGCTGAGACCAGCTTCTGCAGGGCTGAGCCCACTGGCACCACCAGCAAAGCCTTTAATGTGCACGAGGAGAGACATCTGTGGAATTCCTGGCCCCGTCTCGCCCCCCTCTTCCCACCTCAGCTGCTGTTTTCTATCCCCGGGGTGCTCCCTCCACCATGAGCAGGCAGTGGGCGAGGGCTGGGGTAGGAGGGAGGGTGCTGGATGCCCGCACGCCCTGCTGGGCCCAGCATGGGCGCTGCAGCCACGGTGGAGCCGAGCCCAGCACTGAGCTGGGGCTCTTCTGGGGGTGCCCACGGGGTCTGGCTCAGCTGTGGGGTTTGCTTTGCAGAAGGGCTTTACAGAACATGTTTCCACCATCAGTCCTGTTGCATGAAGCTGGGGTGGCTCTGCCTGGCTGAGCTCTGCCCCACGGCTTGGGGAGGACGGGGTTGATTGTCATGGCTCAGGCTCATCTGGAAACCCCCTCCCTTCCCTGCAGCTCCCCCCAGGTCAGTTAATTTTGGGGCTGCAGCTCATCTGCCCTGTCAGGGGCTCATAGTACTTTTTCTCCTCGCGGTTTGATTTCTTCAAAGGATGTTCATGAGACTGCAATAAAAACCTGACAGCAGTGCTGTGTTGGTGCTTGCTGGGGGTGGCCTCCCTGCCCCAGCCCCTTTCTCCCCACCTTGAGAAGGGAAGCCCCAGAGCTCTGCGCCCGAGGTGGAGGATTGCCACTGGGAACCTGCTTTGTACCTTCCCCTTTTCTGAGCCGGTTCCTTATGAAGACAATGGAGAGCAGCCCCACCTTGGCCCCGGCTGCGCTCCTGGGGTATCAAACGCTCTTGGTGTGCTGTGTGCAGCCAGGCCGGCATAAATAAAAGGGAGAAATGTTTCCCCCCCTGTTTTATGTCTTTTCCCCACAGTTTTTTTTTCCATTTAAAACCCCCTGTGCCTACAAAGGCAGCTCATAAAGCCAAGTTACAGCGTGTGCAACGAGGGCAGGTGGGAGCGGTGGGACAGGCTGTAGAAGTTCGGCTCTGGGGGCAGCAGGAGCATCCCCAGCATCTCCCCAGGGCTCCTGCGTGGACCCCTGCGTTCACAGGAGTTGATTTTGAGCCCAGAACTGGCTCTTGGAGCTTTTGGTCCCCCCATCCCTGGGGTTTTGGGTGGACAGTCCCACGATGGGGTGTGGGCGATGCCTGTGACCGGAGGTGTGCTCGCAGCAGGAGTGGAATGGGGAGAGAGACTCAGGGCTCCTGTTTGTACCCCGTGTCCCCTCTGGCAGCCAGAGCCCTTCCCCAGGAGAAAGGAGCCCCTGATCACTGCCTGGGGTTGAGACGTGGGAGCTTGAGGAGAGGAAACATCTTTGGCCTTATCAGAGGGGCCCCGTCTCTGCGGGAGGTGGCTGCTTTCTGCGCCTGAATTCATCACGTTCTGCCACCTTGCAGGAGGCAGAGCCGCAGCCGGCTTTGCTGGGGCTAATTAAAACAAGCCAGCACTGGGAGAGGCTGCGGCAGCTCTGATAAACAATCTTCTGTCTGCAGCGCTCGGCCCCAGCGGGTCTGTGGTGAGCAGCTGGCAAAGGGGACGGGATCCAGAGAGGGCAAGTGTCCCGCGTGGAGCCGTGGCCGTGGCAGTGCCTGAGTCTCCGGGCTCCGGGGGCTGGGCCATGCCCTCGGCTCTCCAGAGAGGATGGGTGAAAGGGGGTGAGGATCCTCCTCCCCGTGTCATGGTGGGGATGGGGGACCACCGCAGCTGACAGCCAAGGGCCACCACGGAGCCGCCCAGAGCTGTTATTCCAGCAACTCCATCGGGGGAAAATGAGTGGGTTTATTTGAGCCACGTTCGGTCTCTCCCAGCAAACACTGGTGTAGTTTCCAAGAGGCCAAAAAGGGGGTTTTTCCTCCTCTGTCATGGCTGTTGAATGACCTCGAGAACAAGGGCTAGAGGGTGCAGTGACCTCCTAAAACACTCTTTTAGGGAAACACCGTGTCCCACACTGCTGGGGTGAATCGTCCAGACCAGGATGCTGGGAATAACTGACATTTTGGGTGAGCCTTTAGAACACGACTCTGGACGTGGACAGAGGGGTAGGAAGCTGTGGGGCTTGGTGTGAGTCCAGCAGGTGGGTCGAAGCCCTATGGCAGCCTGCGGTGGAAGCGGAGGACAGAGAGGGGACAGTTGTCTCTTCTGCCAGACGTGAAGGTTCAGCATCTGGGCTACCTTCACAATTACCTCCCTGACTTCTGTGGTGAGGAAACTCATGCCACAAAAGCTGTGTCCTTCTCTGTCCAGGTAACAGCAGAGGTGGCTCCCAGGGATCAGTGATCCCCACCACACTCCTTGCTCCGTCTGCAGGGCTGGTGGCGGGCACAGACCCCGCTCCCCCAGCACGGCTCTGGGTTTGTACCACGCTGAGCACAGCGGCCGTGTCTGCAGCCACGTGTCCCCGTTCCCGTCCCGGCCGCTGCTAACAGAAGCGGCAGGAAGCATTAACATGCGAGGGAGCGCAGTGAGCCACACACCTCGGGTTCATTCTGTGGGGAGGCCGTGAAGAGCGGCTGGGGCTGGCGTGTGCGCTCTTGGCACAGGCACAGCCCTCCCTCCTCCTGCCACACCGGCGAGGCGCTTCCAGGTCATGTTTGAAGAAAGACGCTGGATTATCGGTAATGGCTTGAGATCCCCGGAGAGTCCTTCAGGCCATCTGCCGGCCCGCCCGGCCCAGCAGCACCTGCCCCGCACGCTCCCGAAGGCAGAGCCCCGGCACTGCTAATTACCCTGCAGACGATGCTCCGGCCCTGGGATCCCGCGGATGGCGCGAGGGAGGAACCGGGAAAACAAAGCAGCCCCCATTATAGGGGACTGGGAAAGGTGCGCTGGGCTCTTCCCTCTTTGCTCACCCCGACACAAACAGAGACACCCCCAGACCACCCGTGCTGAGGGGACAGTGGGGCAGAGCAACTCGGGGGCTGCCGGCACCTCTGCATCCCCCCCCGCCACAGCCAGCCTCCGCCTCAGCCTGGGGGTCTCTGTACAAAATCACCCCCCAGTCCTGGAGCTCTTGGTGGGGGAGCTTTACTGGAGCTCCTTCCTCGACGCAGATTGTTCACCTTAATTCTGCCTGTGTGGATCGAGAGGTTCCCCGCCGTCCCGCAGGTCCTCGAGGGTCAGCCCAGCACGACAGCCCCTTCCCGCCGCCTCTCGCGCAGCCTCCTGCCCGGGAGTGTTTCTGGTGCTCACATGAAGCAGGTGCTCAGCAGATGTCACCCCCAGCCGGGCTCAGCCTTTCGTCTCCGAAAACCCCCTTCCGTCTCATTTACGGTGACAAAAACTGATGAGGATGATTTCTCCCCTCTAATGGGTTTATTTTCTAATCCAGACTCATGGGGCCAGCGCTGAGAGATGCGGCAGGGACTTCTGCCTGCCCCTCTGAACCCCCCTGGCAGACCAGCCTTCCTCCCCATCCTCCCCTTCCTCCCGCAGCCTGGCCCTCCCTGTCCCCAGGGTCAGCCCCTCTGTGACAGCCACGATGGCATCTGCTCCCCCTGCCCTGCTCGGGCCCTTCACCCGGCCCCGCAGGTCCTGCTCGCGGCCATTCACCCCAGGGCCGTGGGGAGAGGTGATACCCGTGCCGGGGAGCCCCATGTCACCCCAAGCGGGGGTTAACCCCAGGGAAGGGTTCCTGGGTGCCAGGGCTGCGGGCATGAGGCCATTCAGGGTTGTTCCCTGGGACCCTGCATTAAACCTGGAGCATGGGCAGGTGACACGGTGACAGGGAGAGGGACACGAATCGTTAGAAACGCAACCGCTGGGCAGAGGGTGCTGTCCCCGAGGGGACGCTGCAAGCCCTGCAATAAAACCCGACCCAGGCAATCGCGCCGCAGGAAAATGACTTTCCTCCCGTGTCGGGCTGTCTGGAGAGATTTCTCTCCGCCTGGAAACACGTGAAGTGAATAATTTATGGGATGGATTGAAAGCTGGTGGCAGTTCATGACAAACACCACCTTTGCTGGGCCCACACTTTCCTGCGGGATAATTATTTCCCTTTCTCAGCATCCTACTCGTGCCGATTTTTCTTTCCACAGAACTTTGTGCTTTAATGATGCCTCATGTTTAATTCCCGAGATGCAATTTTGCCTCCACGCCACAGACAAAGGCCCTGGCAATGGGCACAAAGGCTGGTGTGCGGCACTGGCCGGGCAGAGCCGCCTGGCTAACACGGGAACAGGGGAACGACGTCGTTCCGAGGCGCTGGGAATCGTCCTCTCTCCTCCGGACAGAGCACCATGATTTTTGAGGAGGCCGTTCCGGGGTTGCTGGTGGGAGCGGGATGCTCGGCACAGTGCGGGCGTGTGTCCCCACCCTTCACCCCCTCTCTCCAGCGTGGGGCTGGTGGGGTGCAAGGGCTGAGGGGTGGCGAGGGGCTGGTCCCCGCTGCACGAACAGTGGTCACGTTGCTCTTCTGCCCAGAGCGGTGCAAGCACCAACTCTACACTACGGAGTTTTACAAGAAACTATTGCTAAAAAAGGTCACTGATGGCAGAAAATGAGAAGCTCCATCCCGAAGAGGAGCAGCCGGCCCTGGCCCCTGGCTGCCAGGAAGGGGCTGGATGCGGCTGCGACTGTGGTGTGTCCAGCCCAGGCTGCCACTGGTCACGGCACGGAAATCCCACGGACGTGTCCAAGGTGCCGTTGTCCCGGTGCTGGGGGGCAGGACCCTGTCCAGGCGGATGCTGAGGGGTGAGTGGGGTATCCGAAGGCCGCGCTGCCCCGGTGCCGGTGGAGGGGGTCAGCCTGGGTGGGAGCTGTGCAGTCCAGTGGGACATCCCAAAGCGCCGGTGCTGCCGGATGAGACCCGTCTCAGGAGGGTCCAGGGAGGTGAGGAAGGTGGCTGAAGGCTGCCGGGCAGGCGCAGGCGAAGCCTCACCGCATGGCATCGGCGTCGGGGTGTGCCGAGGGGAGCTCCGCTTCTGCCGTCGGCGTGGGGTCCCCGGGGCCCGGGGGGCTATGAGCCCGGCCCCTCGGGGGTCTGGGCCGGGGGGCTGAGCTGGCTCTCCAGCAGCGCCCGCGTCCCCTCGGCCGACACCCTCCGCAGCCGCAGCCGCACCGAGCCGTACGTGCCACCGGTGCGGCGGGCGGCCCGGGCGCGGCGGCGGGCTGCGGCGGCGGCTAGCAGCAGGGCGGCCAGCAGGAGCCCACCGAGGGCTAGCAGCGCCAGACCGGCCACGGTGCAGCGGTCGAGGCGGGCGCGGAGCCGAGCCGCCCGCGCTTCCAGCCGCTCCATCTGCCGCGCCGGTACCGCCGGGTCGGGCCGGGCCGTCCGGGGCACGGCCCCCGCCAGCACCACCAGCGCCGCCCCGCTCAACGCGCAGCCTAGCGCCAGCGCCAGCCCCGGGCCCGTGCCGGGCCCCCCCGCGACGACACCGACCGCCCCCGTCCTCGCCGCCGCCGCCGCCGCCGCCTCGCCCGGGCTCCGCAGCTCCGCCGCCCGCGGGGACGCCATGGAGCAGCCGCCGGCCTGTGCGGGCAGAGGTGAGCGGCGGACCCGCACCGGGATGCTCCCCCCTTCCCCGAGCCGACCCCCCGTACCGGGATGCTCGCCCCTCCCCGGAGCCGACCCCCGGTACCGGGATGCTCCCCGCTTCCCTGGACCCGGCAACTGCCTCCCCGAACCGGGTCGTGTCCTCCCCGGTCTCTCCCTCCCCGAACTGGGCTCCCACCTCGCCGGGCTGAACCCCCCGCCCAGGGACCCGTGTCCCTGTGACCCCGCCGAGCTCTCCCGTCCGGTCCCCCGGAGCGCACCCAGCCTCCCCGCTCCCCGCACCGGGCTGGGGCCCCGCTCCCGCTTCTCCGCTCCCGCCTCGGTCTGCCGGTACCCGCACCGGGCTGCGCCCCCAACGCTCCCCGCCGCCCCGTCCCCGGTCCCCCGCCCCGGGCTGCCTACCCCCGCCGAGTCCCCGGCTGCCCGGGCCGGTGCCGGGGCCAGTGCAGCCGCGGCGGCGGGCGGTGGGTGCCCCGAGCCGCCGGTCCCGCCGGTGCCCACACCCGCCGCACGCACACACGCACACACACACGTACACACCGGGCGGGCGCGGGGGGGCCACACACATCCACACACGCCCGGTTCAACACCGG
The DNA here is from genome assembly GCA_009769605.1 of Bucorvus abyssinicus. Taxonomy (NCBI): domain Eukaryota; kingdom Metazoa; phylum Chordata; class Aves; order Bucerotiformes; family Bucorvidae; genus Bucorvus; species Bucorvus abyssinicus. Next base: position 1,272,985 of record CM020047.1, read on the forward strand.
CACCGTCTGTGCCCCCCCTGCCTGCAACGGGGACTCTCTGTGCACCCCCCACCTACAACAGGGACCCCTCCAGGGACCCCCCCGACAGTGCTGGGACCCTCTGTGGGCACGCCGGGGGGGTGGGTGGGCACGGGTGGAGTGGGCAGAGCAGGGTGGTAATTTTGCATGGGAGAGAGCATGGGTCATGCCATGGGGTGCTGGGTGGGCACCCCACGACCAGCCGTACCCGTCAGGGACCCAGGGCAGAGCTGGGGACACTGGGACTGTGCCCCGCATCCCCGCAGCCCCCAGCCCTGAAAGCAGCAGGGAGAGCTCCAGCCTGGCCAGTCGCCCCCCCACCCCCTGCAAGGGCCAATCCTGCCCCAAATGCCCCGGGAAACACTCGGGGCTTGGCCTGGGTTTGGGACAGAAGAGCTGGTGACGGTGCTCGCTGCCCAGCGCCGGTCCCCCCAGCCCTGCAGCCCGGCGGCACAGAGACCCCCCCCCCTTTCACCCTGCACTGTTTATTCCATTTTTCTCTCGTGTCGGTGCCCACGCTCTGCTCCTCGCTGCCCTGACCCTGCCCTGAACCTGCAGCAGCACGCCTTGAGCTCGTCTGTTAATGAGACATGAGCTGCCCCCGCGCCTGGAGCGGGGCTGCGGACGTAAATGGCCGGTGATAGCGGGTGGGGGGCCGAAAGCTGCCGGGAAGGGTTGGCCACCACATTGCCGCTACCTTCAGCACATCCACATGCCTCCAGCATCGTCACCAGCTCACCTGCAAGTGCCCTGGATGATGGGCCAGTGCTGGGGGAGCCCTGAGCCCCCCGTGTCCTGCACCCTGACCCCTCACCCCGGCACAGGCAGTCCGTCCGCTGGGCTCCACGGTGCCGCCGGGTTTTCCGTCGGAGGGACAGCGGGTGAGAGTCTCCTGCCACCCACTTCATGACACAGGCAGGGATTTTCTCTGGTCAAAAGAGTTTGGGGAGTTCAGGGGAGTGCCACAGGAATAAAAATGTGCATTTTTATTTCCTGGGGGAGCCGGGCAGAGGGTGGACAGGCTCAGCACCCATCCAGGCGCTGGTGCCAGCAGGGACCACCACTGCTGCTCATGGGTGACAACATCATCCTTCCTTGACCACCTCTCTCCTTAGACTCTAAAGTTTCAGTTAAAAATCAACCTCTGGATAATTTTCAGCCATTCTTACATTTTTAATTTTTCCAAGCTGCCCTGGGAAGTTTTTCTGCCTATTTAAATTACTTGTTTAACTCAGCAAAATGGGTTTGCAGGTTCCCCGCTGTGACACGCTCCCATCGTGGCCGATGCCGACTGGCACCCTCGTGGGTTGCGTGGCAATGCCCACAAAGGGACCCGGGGTGGCGGCGTGGGGGGAAGCAGGGGCAGGGGCTGCGAGGAGGGCTGGGGTCTCCCACCTGTGAAGGGATACAGATGATTTTCATATTTTTTAAGTTGACAGGGGTTGTGCATGCTGCGAGCCACCCCCTCACTGCTCCCATCCCCTCCCGTTGCGCTGTGTCGAAAGGCAGAGGCTTCCCGGCACGGCATCCCCGGGGATGCAGCCAGAACTGGGCCGAGGAAGAAGCAGAATTAAAAATAAATGTAAGCGCATCCTGACATGTTAACCACATTTGGAGACTTCAGTCCCAACCCACTCGGCGAGAAGGCAGGAGATGCTTGGAGACAAGTAGGTCACGGGACGCAGATTGTCCCGAATCAGCAGGAGGAGATGGATCTGGAGCAAACAGACGGGCAGGGAGGGGGGGAACGCACCCGCGTCGTGGCCGCTGCCACCAGCAGCGCCAAATTCCCGGGGAACAGCAGAAACGCTGCTGGTCTGCTCCTGAGCGGAGCTGCGGTCATGCCTCTGTTTTGGAGCACCCAGACCCTGCGGCTGACGATCACCCAGGGGTGCCTGGGGATTTGGGGGGCAGGGGCAGAGCCACTTGTGCTGCGGCTCCTGCCCGCCTTTAGATGCAGACAGGGATGAGCCCGTGAGCGCCAGTGGGTCTGTGCACCTCAATCTCCAGCTCTCCTGCTCCAGCACCCCAATCCTGCAGAGGTGCTCGAGAGGACACTGCAGTGCACGAGGAGGAGGGACACGACCTGCGTGCATCACTGCTTTGGCCGGTTGGGGACTGGAGATGGTCTTTGAGGGGCTGCAGGGCGCGGGGTGGGCAACCCAAAAGTCCTCTCTAGCCCAGCGCCGGGGGGCCTGAGTGTGGGGCTGGCAAGGGCTGCTCCATCTCTGGGTGCTGGCACCAAGGGAAGGGGAGGAGAAATGGAAACAGCGAGATTTATGCTGCCGGCGCAGGAGTGGAGAGGAGGGAGACAGCCAAGGTCAGAGGCAGCACTGCCAAAATCCAGAATGAATCTGCAGGAGCACTGGAGGGAGAGACAGGCTTGGGAAGAGATGGGAAGAGGAGGGGGGGTCTGGGAGGTGGGGCAGGACAGGACTGCCAGGGATGGGAACGTGCCCGGCCAAAATGATTGAAGGGGGATGAGAGGGACAGTAAACGGGAGCCCCACAGCAGCCAGGGAGGACAGCAGGAGCAGCAAGGGGAGGGAGCTGGGAGGGCTGTGGTGTGTCTGTCCCTCCGGCCCCTCCAGCCCAGTTTTGGGGTGTGAACGGCTGCCCGGTGCCCACTGCCAGGGCTGAGCTCCCGGTCCAGCCCCACTGTGGAGGTGAAGTCTCCTTCCTGCCTCCTTACTATTCCCAGCACCCCACGGCAGAGCGACCGCTGCAGCCGGCACGGCTCAAGGTGATTTGGAGGTCAGGGAAGAAGCAGCCGGGCAATTCGGGAGCCCGCTGGCTCCGCACCAGTGGGGAGGACCGGAGGTGCCCAGCACACCACGGCCTCCCCCCTGGCACTTCCAGTCCTTGGTGTGCCACGGGCGCGGCACCCCGGTGCTCCCCAGGCACATGAGGATGCCCGTGGGGTTTCTGACGCTGCAAACTGCCTCCGGCGAGGCCGGCAGGGCTGGCTCGGCACCAGGCATCGGGGACCGGTGTGGGTCAGGTCCCTCTCGCAGGGCACGGTCTGCCCAGGCAGGGGCAGTGGCCGCCTGTTCTGGGGCTCGCGGGGGGACATCCGTTGGGGATGCATCGCTCCAAGGGTGGTTTCTAGCAGCAAACCTTCTCCTTCCCCAAACAGCGACGTCTGAGCCCCAGCCCGGGGTACCCCGAAGGCAGCCGGAGGGACAGAGCCCTGCCTGCCACTACAGAGCCACGCTGGGCAGAGGCCCCAGACTTTCCTGGTGCTAATTGAGAGCTGATTCTCCTCAGCTAACACCAGGCCACTGGGGAGACGGGGAAAACCCCCCAGGCCTTGTGATATGGCAGCGGCCGATGTGCTCGGGAGCACCAGGGGACCCGCTGAGCTCTGCCTCAACGTGAGGGAAGCACAGAAAGCGTCAGGCAGAGGCTGACAAGCTGGCTTGTGACGGCAGGTGACGTGATGTGCGAGCACGCTGCCCTTTCCTCTCGGCGCTGGCTGACGCGGGCGGCTGGCTGCTCACCTTTACAGCCGTGCAGCCCTTCCCTTGGCCGTCGCTCCGCATGCAGAGCACGCTGCGAGGACTTCATCCTAATCTTTCCTTCTGCAAATCGCCTTCGCCCCGACGGTTTCATTGCCGCTGCCTGGAGCCACGCAGGAGCTGCTGACCTGCAGAGCAAGAGGTGGGGGCGGGCTCCCGGGAGGGCTTTGACCGTGTCGAGGGTGAAAGAGGTTGGGAGGAGGAGGAGGAGGGAGCGAGAGCTGGGAAGGGGCTCTCCATTCACAGGAACCTCAAATGAGGTGACCCGGGAGATGGGCGAGTGCTCCTGGAGATGGGTGCACGGGAGCTGGGTGCACTGGAGCTGGGTGCACGGGAGATGGGTGCACTGGAGCTGGGTGCACTGGAGCTGGGTGCACTGGAGATGGGTGCACTGGAGATGGGTGCACTGGAGATGGTTGCACTGGAGCTGGGTGCACTGGAGATGGGTGCCCGGGAGATGGGTGCACGGGAGCTGAGCGCGTGCACTGGAGCTGGGTGCACTGGAGCTGGGTGCACTGGAGCTGGGTGCACTGGAGCTGGGTGCCCGGGAGGTGGGTGCACTGGAGCTGGGTGCACTGGAGCTGGGTGCACTGGAGATGAGTGGGTGCCCTGGAGCTGGGTGCACTGGAGCTGGGTGCACTGGAGCTGGGTGCACTGGAGATGGGTGCCCGGGAGATGGGTGCACTGGAGCTGGGTGCACTGGAGATGGGTGCACTGGAGATGGGTGCCCGGGAGATGGGTGCACTGGAGATGGGTGCACGGGAGATGGGTGCACTGGAGCTGGGTGCACTGGAGCTGGGTGCCCGGGAGATGGGTGCACTGGAGATGGGTGCACGGGAGATGGGTGCACTGGAGCTGGGTGCACTGGAGCTGGGTGCCCGGGAGATGGGTGCACTGGAGATGGGTGCACTGGAGGTGGGTGCACTGGAGCTGGGTGCACTGGAGCTGGGTGCCCGGGAGATGGGTGCACGGGAGCTGAGCGCGTGCACTGGAGCTGGGAGCGCGCCCCAGCCAGCCCAGGAAGGAGGGGGGTTATTCTCACCAGCCCGGCGCTCGCAGCGCTCCGCGGAGCCGCGCACACGCCGGCAAAGCCCGCGCAGCGGCCGGGAGCCGCCGAGACACCCAAGGGGCTTCTCCCGGGGACCCCCCGGCTGGCTCCGAGCACCCCCGGGGAGGGGCAGCGGGGCCGCGCAGCCCGGGACCCCCCGGGACACCCCCCCGGAGCAGCCGCGGCACCGGACGGGCGCTCTCCGCGCGCTCCCGCCGCCGCGCGCCCCCCACCCGCCTTTTGGCGGGAGCGCGCAGGGAGCCGGCGCCGAGGCGGTACCTGAGGAGGGGCCCGCCGGCCCAGCGCCCCCCTCAGCCCCGCGACTGGGCCCCGCGAAATCCCCCCGTCCCTCAGCGCCCGGCTGGCTCCCCTCATCCCCTCAGCGCCCCGGTAACTCTCCCGCCCTTTCCTCAGTGCCTGGCTGGGTCCCTCCGGCCCTTCAGGATCCCGCTAAATCCTCCCCCTCCCCATCCCCTCAGCACCCGCCTGGGTGCCCCGTCCCCTGGGATCCCACTAAATCCCCTCTGTCCCCTCACCTCGTCCCCCTCAGGTCCTGCTAAATCCTCTCATCCCCTCAGGGCCTGGCTGGGTCCCCTCATCCTCTCAGGCCCCTCTAAATCTCCCTGCCCCCCCATCCCCTCAGATTCCCACCAAATCCCCCCCATCCCCTCAGGGTCCCACCAATCCCCCCGATCCCCTCAGATCCCACCAAATCCCCCCCATCCCCTCAGCACCCATCTGGGTCCCCCCATCCCCTCAGGGTCCCACCAATCTCCCCGATCCCCTCAACACCCAGCCGGGTGTCCCAATCCCCTCAGCCTCCCGCTAAATCCCTCTCCCCGCTTCGTGCCCCAGGACCCTTCTGCCGCAGGAGCAGCCCTGTGGAGGTGGCGGCAGGGCTGGCCCGTGACCTCGTCCCAGGCACCATGTTCTACATGCATCTGCTCGTCAACAAGCGCGGGCCGTTGGCCAAAATATGGCTGGCTGCCCACTGGGAGAAGAAGATCACCAAAGCTCATATATTCGAGTGCAATTTAGAGACGACGGTTGAAAAGATCATCTCACCAAAGGTAGGGGGTGAAATGATGAGGTGAGGTCTGGGATGGAGCCCCAGGGAGGGCTGCGTGGGCACCACGTGGGTCCGAGCCCCTCACGGGGCACCAGGAGCCCATTGGCGGGGTGTGGTGTGGTGGCACTGGTCTTCCTTGGAGAGTTGGAGCACCAGCTGCGGGTGTTGGTCAACGGAATTCGGGAAACGCTGGTGTTTGAGGAAATTGTCTCAAAAAGGTTGAATCGTCTTAAAAAGATTGAAGGATCAGGGACTAAGGAAACTGCTGTGAAATCTTGCACAGCCCATTTGAGGAGGAGAAGGCTTTTGCTGGGCTTTTACTAAATAACGCTTGAAATCTCGTAGCCAGCCTCCCACTTCGAGTGGACTTCTTCCAGGTCCCCCATTCAAAGCCATTAAACACGTAACTAAGCCCAGGGGTATCGCAGAAATGGCTTGGGCCGGCGCAGCCGCGGGCAGCCAAGCACCACGGCTCAGCCCTTGGCCTCGCCGCTGAAACTGCAGCCAAGGGAAGGGTGAGGAACCCTAACTGACGGCTCAGGAGACTCAAGGCTTTCAGCTGGGTTTATTCATTTTCTCTGTGGAAATACCTGATGGTGGGTAGCCTGATTCCATCGCCTGCCTCGCGCGGGTTGAGATTAACTGGGTTCAGGACTCGCACTTCGGCATGGCTAAATTTTGGCGCAAGTGGAAGTTCTTAACTGAAAATCCATTTCTGTTCACGATCCTCTGCATCAGGTCAGAGCTCTGCTGAATTTTGCAGAGCTGTGGATTGGTGTGTTACTGGAGCTCTGTTAGTCCTGTGTAATATTTTCATTTTCATGTTTTTAACAAAAACCCCAACTCCTGAACACGTTTTCTGACTCTCCACAGTTTACGATAGCTCTGCGGACCTCTGGGCACTTGCTGCTCGGAGTGGTGCGGATCTACCACAGGAAAGCCAAGTACCTCCTGGCCGACTGCAGCGAAGCTTTGACCAAAATGAAGACAGCCTTTCGCCCAGGTACGCTTGGAATTCTGCCCTTTTCCATCTGCATCCTTTATGGCTCTCATTTTAAATGTGAATTTGGGGTATTTCTGTTAAATACCTGTTGTTAGGAAATGGACCACACAGCGCTGATACTACAGGTGGTTAGTCTGGCTTAATTTAATGCCATTTCAGGCCTTTGACTCTTTTAAAATAAGCAGTATTTTAAGTGATCCTACAAGAAGAAGCTTGAATTCAGCTTCCATCGCTAGATAATTAATTTTAATGACTGCTGACACCCACAACATGCCCAACAGCGTGTCAGTGCCAGGTCTGGCGGTGCTTTCTCAGCCGTAGCCATGTAGCCAGCGAGAAGGGAGCAGCGAGGAGGGATTCCTTTCCAGAGGGCTGCGCATCTGCCATCCTTAGTGCAGGCTCCGTGGTCTAAACAAAGGCGAAGAGCAGGACGCTGCCAGCCCTTGGTGCTTCGTGCCCTGGTCTGTCTGCAGAGCAGCGAATACCCGCTCACCGATGTGATCACCATTAGTTAATATCTGCAAACATTTTGACTTAGAAATCAACCTGCTGTGAGCGTGAGGCTGGGGGAGGTGACCTTCAGAGCTCCCTTCTCACCGGATTGTTCTGGGACTCTCTGCTTACCCAGTACGGGCAGCCTCGCTTCACAATGGTTTGATGCTGGAGAACAGCAGTGTGCAGGCGCTGGGGAGAGCAGGAAAACACAGCGATTCCTCTGAAGTGCTGTGACAGACTCCAGGCTGGATGTCAGCCCGGAGGGTCTTCCAGGGACCTGATGTAGCTGTTCATGAACCTGATGTGTTTGTGGTGTTGCAGGCCTGGTAGCAGCAGGCTCTTCTGGAGCTGTCTGTGAAAAATAGCGGCTGTTAAATCAACCTGAAGGAAGGGGTTTAATTCCCCTTCAGCGTCTGCTGACTCAGCTTTCCCTCCCTGCTTCTTAAAATGGCAGCAGACTTTCCTGACAGGTTTATTGTCTGATTATACAAAGCAGGGAGAACATGGCTTTGATTTTATTGGCACTGATTCTGTGACGTTGTCTCTTTCTTTTAGGACTGGTTGACCTTCCAGAAGAGAACTTTGAGGCTGCTTATCAGGCCATTACGCTACCTGAAGAATTTCATGATTTTGAGACACCACTACCCGATATAAAGTAAATGCTCCCCTAGTTTTGATCCGCTCTTTCAGTATTCTCAGCAGATACCTGTGCTGTTGCCTGATCAGGACTCAGATGGGATTGTTTTGATTTAACAGCTGAATTCTCCTGAATTCTGGGGCAGCCTTACCTGCCACAGGAATGGTGCTTTTGCAGAGCTCCTCACAGTCTGTGTAATCAACAGACGTTCACAATGAAATAATGAGGTGAATTTAGACTTTAGGATTTTAAATTGTCTGAGCGAAGCCTGCAAACAACTTTCTGTCCTCAAGAGAAGATATACAAAAGTACAAATCCTGTGTCAGACCAAGGAAGCTCTGGTCAGTGACCATGGCATGTTGCTGCATTCCATCATGTAACTGCGTTGAATTTCAGCTCAGTTGCTTCTCGGGGCCAGGGTGTTTTATCAGCAGCAGCCAGCTTGGCTCCCACTGAAAAGCCGGAGTATTCCTTCAGCTTTTCTGACACCAATCAGCATTAATGGAGAAAAACTGATAAAAAGCAGGAGGCCAGAACATGTTTCTGATGGCTCTGATGCCCCCAAAGGTCCAGGAGAACAATTTCCACTGAGGCTTAGAGGTGTCGGTTTTAACAAACATATGGCACCTGCTTTCCATACACTTATATTTAGCTTTTTGAGGAAATTCAAAGCAGTGAATTTTATCAATAAAACAAATTAAATGCCTTGACAGCAAGTGGCTTTGGGGATCAGCTGTTATGTCTCCACAGGAGTGAGGATTAGCCAGGGACTTGCCTTGCCTTAAGGGACAGAGCTGTCTGTCCCCTGGGGGTTCGGGGTTTGTTTAGATTCCAGCAGGATGGTCCGTGGGACTCAGTTCACCCTCTGTTTTGTATGATGTTTTTTTCATCAGTGCCATTGATGTTGCTGAACATTTTACCTTGAATCAGAGCAGAGCTGAGGACATCACACTTACAGAGGATTACGAAAGCAATATACTTCTCTGTGATAGAAACTTTGGTGAGAGAAGTTGAGAAATTAGAAATATTCCATAAGGAAAAGTGTGATTTATACACCTTTGTACAATCTGAATCCGTTCCACAAGTGCAAAAGCTGTAGTTAAGTGTGTTTGTTTGGCACTTGTGCTGATTGACCTGTCGTACCATCTTATGCCTATATTTTTGTGTGAGTAATAAAATGTGATACTGGGGTCTGAGGATAAATCCAACGTTTTCTGCTTTTTACTGAATCAGCTCAAATTGTTTATTGCTTATTCCATTGGAGCTCTGGGATACCTTACAATCCTCTAAAAATTATTTGAAGAATTAGGAAATGGAAAAATCCGTGTCTCAAAGACTCAGAAATCCTGTGTTTCTTCAGACAAGGAGTCAGATGCGCTCAGAAGAAAGAGCTTCTTTGACAGCGGTGTCTTAACGAGCAGCAACAACCTGGTGGCTGAGCACAACTCCGCGACCGGGAGCGGCAACAAGTCTGTGCTGCAGGAGGATACCTGCTTCCTGGAGCAGGACTGCTTTGGGGATGAGGAGGATGCCGTCGACATGATTGGTAGGGTCAGCCACAGAGAAGCAGAATAAGTTTCTCTCCAAATATTTTTATTCTTACATGAAAACCAACAAGAGCATGAAAGTGATTGTTTTCAAACCAAACTTTGTATTTTTCTGCTGGTTTCCTGCTTCATTTATTTTCTACTCCTCGCTAGATCTGTGATCCCAGGCATTGTCAAGAGAAATGATTTTAAAGGATATATTTCAATTTTTGAGAATTAAAGTTGTTTAATTTATACTTAATGTTTAACAATTTCTATTTTCAAAGGAGAAATACTGCAACGATTCCCCCTTATTATTGTAATACCAAAGGCAGCAAAGTTGCTTCAACAGCTGTTGGGTTTGGAATATTTCCATGAACCTTTAGAGATTTAGACCTCTTATAAACAACAACAGTATCATACTTTTCAAAGAGAAGGTGGAGATCTGGAATTTAAGCCTAATGTTCTCCTTTTGGTGCCGTTGGGGACAGCGGTGCCACTGGGGGGGCTGAGCTTGTTCGCAGAGAATTAACCTCCACGGAGTGATGTCAGGCTGCATCGGGCTCTTTCGTGGCTGTTAGGGCTGAGGGTGATTAAAACTCTGTGTTTTGTGTTTAAGAAATCCTGCTGAGGGATGAGCAGAACAGCCTGGAGAGAGACATTCTTGGTGTGGAGGAAGAATGTCCTTTGTCACCAGACCAGCCGGGGAAGAGCCCAGCCGGTGAGTCTGCAGCGCCCGCTCTGTGTCCCTTGTGCCCACGCTCTGGTCCTGTGTCAACAGGACACGCTGTTCATCCACCCTGCACTGAGACAGGACCATGTCACCTTTGTAGGGGAAGGGGAACGGACCTGGGTTGTGCTGGAACTTTGAGCCTCACCTAGGAGTGGCTCTGGGTCATATTTCAGTGACAAGGGACACTTTAGCACTTCGTAAAAAGTCCGACAGTTTTCTTTTGGGTCAAGATTGATGAAAAAAGTTAATTTTTTAAAAGTCTTCCTGGATATTTTTTTATATCTTAAATACTTTTACCCCATTGCCCTCTCACTTCAAAACCAAGAGTTCTGGAACAGCTTTCAGAGAACCCGTGGCACTGGCCTCCCCTCGCACCGGCCTCCCCTCGCACCGGTCTGGTTCATGTCTGCAGAAGTGTCTGTGCTGCCCCGCAGTGCCTGAACTGGAAACAGATACATATCGAAATGGAACACTTTTCCCCCAAACACTTTTTATTTGGGTTATTTGCTGTGTTTTCTTGTAGTGGAGGCGAACAGCGTGGACACCACCATGAAGAACGTCAGTCACCTAACGAACGAGACGGTGCTTTTGCTGGAAGAAGAAGGCTTTGTGCTGGAGCCAGTCGATGAGACAGGTCAGAACTTGACCAGTTTCTCCGAGTGTTTGCGTTAACCGGGTTTGTTTGGCTTGTTAGTGAAAATATTTGCAAAACAGATTATTCCCACTTCAGCTTTCACCTGCTCCTGCTGTCAGAGTCCCCTTTATGGTAACGCTTATACAAAGCCAGGCTATTCATCTGCTCTGCCCCAGCCTCTGCTGACAGCCCCTTCCACGTACCAAATCAGGTTTTGCTGCTCCCCAGCTCCAGCAGCGCACACCCAGCCTGGTCACGAGTGTCACAGTCGTTCCAGTTGAAGAGCTTTTATTGCCAGTGACACAGCAGTGATCTTCACGTGTAAAATAACAACCTTAAAACTTCCTGGCCTTTGTAGAATTTTAACTTTAACAGAATCCAAAAAGAAAAAGGTTTCATTGCTTCTGTGGGTATATCTAAACATCCCCTCTCCCCTTGGTGGCTGTTAGCAAATAAACAAGTTCCCGTTGACATTAATACTTCAAACACTGGAACTTTCCAGCCTGCCAAAATAATCTTCAGGAAGTTACGGTGATAAAACCGATCTGTGCCTGTCTTTTTTGTTTACTACATATGACTTAATTAAAGTGCTAAAGGGTTAAACTGACGAGTACAGATATTATTGATGAGGTAACGAAACCTGTGGGGCACCTGAGCCGCTCTTGAACACTTCCCTTCTCAGGTACTGATGTCCTGCTGGGATGTTTTGTATCTTGTTAAGCCCTCACCTCCCTGGTCCTTTAGTACAACAGTCATACGGCCGCATAGTGCAGCAGATGGGAGGGTCCTGGACAGGAATACAGAGAGTGTCCTTTATGGAAACTTCTGGAGAAACTGGTATGCTGATCTCAGGTCTGGGCGGTGTTGGAGGTGGTCAGCAGCCCTGCCAGTTGATTCACAGTGCTTTTTTCTGTGCTTAAGTGCCCTGTGGAAGGACCTTGTTAGACTCTGTTTTTACTACCTGCTCTATTTAGCTGTCACCCAGAGGAAAAAAAACAAAAGAAAGAGGAAGCTGCTTGTGGATGTTGCCAAGGAACTGAGCTGCAACACTATCTACAACCAGCTTAACAACAGCACCGACACCCTTGCGACATTGGACCTCGCACCCCCAACCAAAAAGACCATGCTGTGGAAGCAGTGGGGCGGCGTGGACAAACTCCTGACCCACGCCACGCAGCCTGTATTTCACGCCGAGCTGCAAAAGGTAACGGCCAGGTCCGTGTGTAGGAATGGGAATATTGCACATCTGGGTCTAACTGGGTTCAGCCTGCCAGGTGGTTCCATGGGTACCCGATGGCTATTTTCATACTCTCTGCTAATTTCTTCATTGAAAGTCCATGCGGCTTCAAAGGGCCATGAGGCTCTTGCTCGCTCTACCAATCCGGCTGGAGGCTGGGCCAGACCACCCTTCCCTCTGGCCGCAGACCTTTTTTGCACAAGCAAAACGCATGGAAATGGGATCCGTTAAAGCCTCTCATGTCCCCATGTACGGTGCCTCGAAGGAGCTGTAAGTTTAGAGGTGGTGATAAGATAAAGGAGGTGTGTGCCAGGGGATGGGGGAGCATACGGAGCGAAGCGTGGGCAGCTCCCGTGCGTATCTGCCCCGTTCCCTCTGCCTGGTGGCTGGGAGGGACCTGGGGGGCAGGCGCAGCTCTGCAGGGTCATCGCCGCTGCTCAGGGTTGAAGGCACAGCCAGGACTCGTGCTTTGTGAGGACGGAAAACACTGGTGTGGGAAGAGAAAGCCCTTCCTTCCTTCCTTCCTTCCTTCCTCCCTTCCTTCCTTCCTTCCTTCCTTCCTCCCTTCCTTCCTTCCTTCCTTCCTTCCTTCCTTCCTTCCTTCCTTCCTTCCTTCCTTCCTTCCTTCCTTCCTTCCTTCCTTCTTTCCTTCCTTCCTCACTGCTGCCTCCGAGGACAAAGGATCTCAGCGCTTCCTAACTTGCTGCCTCACGTGGTTCACTGCCGGAGGTGAAGCTGCGGAAGGCTCTTCCTTTAAAAAATACATAAACGGCAGGTTTTCAGGATGACCTAATTCAAACAGCTAGATCCTGGGTTGTGGTAATTAACGCACAGCTCATCTTCATACCCTTGTGCTGGTGTCTGCAAATGACCTGCCGTGATGTTCTGAAAGCGAACGAATAAAAACAATTGTTTTCAGTTGTTTGAAAAATGCTTCAAGAGTCGCGGATTTACGGTGAGAAGGAACAGCATACAGGGGGAGGCTGACGTAGAGGAGACCAGGAAAGAGCCAGATGCCACAGGTAACAGTTTAATGCTGGTGTGGCAGAATGAGCTGTTAGAAAATGTTTTCTATTTTACACAACGTCTGAGAGAGCCGTGCACGGTGTTGGTGTGCAGGAATCTCCAAAGCAGAGGCCCCAAAAGCTCAAAGATAAGGAAATTGGCAGTTAATTATTTTAAAACCTGGTGTTTTCTAAGTGCTCTGCTCTTCCTTCATTCCTTGGATCACAAATGCAAACCAAGTCTTTTTCTTTCCTGCAGCATGAGGTAGTTTTTTCAGTTTCACCTTTGGTTTCTCTTCAGAACTGCAGATTTGGGTTTTTTTAAAAAAACAAGCTTCCCACTTCCACTGAGTTCACTCAGAGCGCTCTCCACATCATGAATCCCTGTCAATAACTTCTGCTGGGCTCTGGAAGATTGGGGTTAAGGCCCAGCAAGAAGAAATGCCCCATTTTAGACCTGCTGAGGAGGTGCTGTGTCTGCTCCACTGGAGACACAGCCTGTAGCTCTGCCCCAGACGGAACCTCCTCCAGCCCATCCCCAAAGGCCTTTTAGGGAAGGAAGGACTCCCCTGGGAGGTTCTTCTTCTTCTGTGCCCCTGGTGGGGATGGTGTTTATGCCGTACTTACTCATTCCAGCTCTTAATCTCACAGATCGCGAGCCAGGGTATGATTTTTGGGTTTCGGCGCTGGTTGTAAGGACAGTGATCTCCTCTTCAACCTTGTTTTTTGTCCATACAGAGATGCTGATATTGGAAGAGCCAAGTTCCCTGCAGGAGTCAGTTTATTCAGAGACCGAGAGAATAATCAGGAATGATTTGTCAAAGCTGCCAGAGCAGAACAACAGCCACGAACCAGCTGGTCGCTGCAGTGAAACCCTCGTGAGTGGTTCCCATCGGCTTTCGCGACCTTGATGTGTTTATTGGCTTCCCTTAATGCCAGGGTCCCGTCTCAAACACCTTAAGAGATCCCCAATCTGTTTGGAAAGGATGTGGATACAGCGTTAAGCGTCTCGTGCCATGGAAGTTTCTAGATATCCTCTCGCAGTGGGTGAATGATTAATTAAACTGCCGTTAATCAGCGCATGTCACAGTGTAATCACCACGTAAATGAAACCTCAGGATGAAACAATCGCTTTGTGCTGAGGAGGGAAATACGATCATATGGATCCAGGGTAAAACTGATCTTCTGGGTCTGACACTGAGGAAATACTTAAGCAATAACAAACGATCTCTCTGCCATTGCTATTCATAACGTGAAGGACACGTTAGGGAGCAAGAGTTTCAATAAAGGGAAAAAGAGACAAAACAGGGCCTGATGGAGCAGGAAACGTGGGGTCTGCACCTGCCCCAGGCCCCCGGGCGCAGACCTCCTGTGGGACAAACCCTGAGCAAGGGCCTTCCCTGCGAGCTGAGCCGAGCCGCGGCAGCACACCGACTGGGCAGTTGGTTTGGGAGAGGGTTATTCCCGAGAATTGTTTGAGCAGAACCGGGCAGTTGAGGATTAACACTGCACGCGTACATGGTAACGTGGCTGACGGTGCGTCCTGTTCCAACAGGGGGGGACGGCGTTCTCCCAGAGCTCCTCGCTGGAGAACCCCTGGCCGGGCCAAGTAGCTGAGACACCGCCAGCTGAGTCCACCCACGTACGTGTGCTCCCAGCTGGCCCCTCTGGTTTCAGCAGAGAACCACGTTCATCCTCAGAAGTACTTAAAAGCAGTGATGGCCTCTCAAATGTACCCTGAGCTTTGGTGACAGAACATCCGAGCGGTCTGTTCTCTGCTTCACCAGGCCCGGGGTGACCGCAGAGCTCCCCCACACCCCGAGCGTGGCCCTCAGGTCACCCAGCCCCAGCGGGGTTTCAGCTAGGCCAGAACTCTCGTCCCGTCTGTTGTCACGGTGGGTGGTTTTGACACCTTCTGCTCTGTTTCCAGGAGCTGACAAGGAACGAGAAAGACAGCGAAGAGAAATGGTGGAACAAAAGAACTCTTCAGTTACTGAAAACTTTACAGGTACCGGTGCTGGGTGCTGTGGTTGGGTGCCAAAACCAGGGCTGATTTCAGCCAGACCATGTCAGGGAAACCCCCTGACCCTCCGCTGACAAACCCGCCGTGCTCTTCCCTCCTCTTTGCCTGGTCGAGCGATTCGGCATTGGTCTGGTTGGGGGTGGGTAAAAAAAAACAGGAAAAAAGTTCTTTTCCATCAGGTCAGTTCTCGAGTCCAGCACGCTGCATGACCGAAGGGAGAAGGGAGGGAGGTGATGGAGAGATGAGGGCGAGGGGGGGGGTTTGTCCTCAAAACACACCAGACTGGTCCGGCAGTGCTGGAGTTGGACTCCACAACCTTCCTGGGCTTTTTAAAAGTGATTTTAAGTTAAAGCATTTCTCGGGTCCTGTGCCACACCCATAAATTAATCCTGCCATAGAAGCGTAGCTGTTAAAGGAGAACTAACAACCACGGCACCCCAGGACCCCGGGCTGGGAGGAGCTCGGGGGCGGTCTGCCCCAACCCTTCCCGGCAGGAAGCCGACCTGACCGATACCCCCCCGTCCCTCCCCGCAGCACCTGGAGCAATGTGGAGTGAGCTCCGTCAGCTTTCGGGAGCTCTGCCGGAAACACACCCGGAAAGAGGCCGCCGCCACCTTCTACATCATGCTGGTCCTGAAGAAGCAGGCGGTCCTCGAGCTGGGCCAGAGCGCTCCCTTCGCCGACATCACCGCCAGCGCCGGCCCCTTGTTCAATGCGCCTGGAAATTGCCAATGGAAGTAATTCTTCCTCTCCATTTTTTGGCAAATAGACATCCTGGAGGAAGTGGGGGATGGCTGGGGAAAGCGGGCAGAGCTGCCTCACCTCGGCACCTCCTCTGCCGACGGCCACGGACCAGCCTTGTGCCCCCGTGCTGCTCACCAAGGCGCTGGCTAAGGTTTATTTTTAATATACATGTTGATGTGCTGAGCAGTTACTTCTTCTGTTAATAAAATGTCGCTAAAATACACATTCTACGCAAGGGACTTACAGTGTGAAGGGTTTTATGAGAGCTTTGGAGGTTAAATCGTTTCTAACGGGGTTTGTGCGTGTCCGTGATCTAACGCCCTCACGAGGAGGAGCCTGTTAAGCTCTTTATCCACAAATTTAGTCTATTTGAAATGATTCCTTTTGAAGAATGTTCAGTATTTGGCATTTTAAGGTCACATGCTCAGGCAGAGAGAAGCTGCGCTGCCCCGGGAAGAGCCACGGCGGCTTCCTGGGGGAGACCCCGCTCCCGAGAAATCCATCCGGTTTCGGTGTCCTGGAATATGTTTACATCAAAATTACCTTATTTATGTGCAGAGCTATTTAAAAGCAGCTGTTAGCTGAAATATCACCAGTTCTTTGGTTTTTTTACCGCATTTCAGATACGTTTTAACCCTTTTAACGCCGTTTGGTAAAGTTGGTGTTTTCTGGCTGGGCTGGCCTCTTGTCCCACGAACTCAATAAAAATCTCCATGTTTCTGGGCTCGCTGGTGTTTGTCTTGAAGGCTCAGGACTGGCCCCACCACAGCCGCCCCTCGCGTTTGCCTTCACAGAGTTGTGGTTTTGGTGATTTTCTTCAAATTCACAAAAAAGGCTTTAAATGGGGCTGCATGGAGCAGGCAGGGCCAGGCCAGGGCCAGGGCCAGGGGCTGGGGTCTCCGGGTGGGTTTCAGTTGGTTTCTTTTTTCCACGTAGGAATATTTGAAAAAACATTTGGTAAAATATTAGGTAAAATACTTGATAAAGTATTGGATAGAATAAGCGATAAAAAGCCTTTGCCATGGTTCTCTGCGGGGTTTCGGGGTGGAGGGAAGGGAAAAGTGACACCCTTGGGTGAAAACCTTCCCATTTTCTGTGAAAGAATCGGGGTTTTCCTTTGCTCCCTTCCAGCGCAGCCCAGGCCGAGCCTGTCACGGCGAGCAGCTCCTTCCCCGCTCCTCTTTGGGGCCAGGCCTGGTGGTTTTGGTCCAGAGTCAAGTCCCGGCGCCAGGGTGAGGTTCCCTGTGAGTGTGAACCTCTCCCTGTCAGCCTGAACCCCCCGGTGCGCTGCATCTCCCGGGGAACCGGAGCGATGCAGGCATTGGGGACAAAGAAAAAACATTTTTCTCCCCAAAGCGCCTGGTTGACTCACACCAGAGCCCGGCCTGCGCCGCGCCCGCCGCTGCCACATGGTACCCGCAGCTCCGTGATGGTCACTCATGGATTTGCCTTCCAAGGGCGGCTGCATGTTGGGTTCTCCAGGAAAGAGGGAGACAAAGGGCGGCTGGAGACGGGCGGGAGTACCCAAGAGAAGGAATGTACTGGCACCGGAATCCGCCTGCGGCGCAGTGACTGGGGTACAGACCCCGCAGGAAATCGCTGTGGTTTGTCAGCACCCCAAATACCCACTGGGGAGCTGCCGCAAGGAGAAACAGGGTCTGCGTCCCTGCTGGGATTTAACCTCCGCTGGACCAACCCAGCTGCCGGCCTCGGGTCGGGAGCCAAACTGGGAGCTGGTTCTGCTCTCGCCACGAGAGCAGTGTCCCCCCTGAGCCCATGCGTGCAGGATGTCACCTGTCTGTCTGTCTGTCCTACAGGTACAGGTGCACCTCGGGAGGGGGGTCCAGCTGACCTCGGCCGTGGCCACCGGACCCGAAGCTCCGTTGCTGTCCCGGTGGGCCACACAAAGTCCCCTCGTGGCTCCCAGTAAGTGCCCAGCAGCCTCGCCCTGGATGTTTGCTCGTTAGATGCTTCGGCGAGGTTAAACCCGACGGGTACCGCCGGCAGCGGGTAGGTAGTACTGTGAGTAACCAGGCTGTGCCGGTGGTGACCAGTACGGATTCCCAGCGAGCGGGCGGGGGGGCTGCGGAGGGCACCGGCTCCGAGGGCGAGCCCGGGGCAGCAGCGTGGCTTCGCCGGTGCTCGGGGCGTCCCAGCCCCGGTCCGGAGCTGGCCGGTCCGGTCCGTAGGTGTGGCAACCACAGACTCGCTGAGGCTGGAAAAGGCCTTTAAGAGGCAAATGGTCCTTTATTTATTTATTTTACTTGATGAAACTGCGTCATTAATTAGGATGTCCTCAGAATTGGACTAATTAGATGAGAATGATGACGCTGGGCGGGACGCCAAGGGCCCGCTGGCCGCAGCGCGGGGCCGCCCCTGCTGCCCCCCGCCCTCCTCCTCCTCCTCCTCCTCCTGCTGCTGCTGCTGCTGCTCCTGCGGGGTTACGCGGGGCGAGGAGCCGCGGGCGCCGGGAGCGCCCGGCCCGCCGGGGCGGGACCTCAACCCCCGGCTTTGCCTGTATCGTCTGGGGGTGCTGCGGGCCGGCGGAGGCGAGTTGCCATGGAAACGGGGGGAAACCCGGCGGGGGGGGGTGGGGGGGCAGCGGCGCTGCCGTCGCTTTAAGAGCGCAGAGGCAAATTACGCAGCTGCAAAGCTCATCCCTCCCTCCCTGCCCGTCTCCATCCCTCCCTCCATCCCTCCCTCGCTCCATCCCTCGCTCCCCGCCGCACCCATGGAGGCCGGCGCAGGTGATGGAGACGGGGGAGAGCGGGGGGCTGGCAGGGGGGTTGGCACCGCACCGCGCCCCGCAGCGCGCCCCCGCTCACCGCCCGCTCTCTCCCTTCCCCGACAGGTCGCTGAGCCGCTCCCCCCTCCCCAACCCCGGCACCCCCGGACATCGGCGGGACCCCCCCGCGCAGGTGAGAGCGGGGCGGGGGGCGGGGGGGAGCCGTGGCTCGCCCCGTTCTGGCTGCAGGCCGGGGCGGGGGGAACCCGCAGCACGGGGCTGCGCATCGGGGGACGGGGAGGGGGGTCTGTGGAGCGGAGGGTGGGTGGGGTGGGTCACGCAGCGGGCCTGCAGCACACCCGCATGACGTGGACCAGACCTCCGCAGCATGTACCAGACGCCCCATGACACGCACTGGACCCCCACCCTATGCACTGAACCCCCCCGGCATGCACCGGACACGCGTCACACCCGCCAGACCCGCAGCGCATGCACTGGACCCGCATTGCATGCACCGGACCCCCACGGCATGCACCAGCCCCGTGTCACGCTCACCAGACCCACATCCTGGGTACCAGACCCCCGCCGTGTGCACCGAGACTCACATCCTGCCCGCTGGACCCGCATCACAAGCAGCCAGCCCCATATTGCATGTGCAGGACCCACACAGCCTGCATCAGACCCACATCATGCTCGCCAGACCTGCAGTGCACTCGCTGGACCCCCATCTCACACCCCAGACCACCATCGCACCCCCCAGACCCTCTCTGCGCACACAAGACCGCCGTTGCACGCCCCAGACCCCATCTCATGTTCCAGACCCTCCCTGCTCGCCCCAGACCCCCGTTGCACACCCCAGACCCCCATCTGCTCGTACAGCATCCAGGTGTGTCTGCCGGCACCGTGGGGCGTTGCGGGAGCCGGAGCAATCGCGCTTTGGTTATTTAATGTCTTTAACGCTCCGTCTCGAAGGGTTGCAGACCACCCGGGCGCTGCCTGATGAGCCGGGTGCTCCTTCCCTCCTCCCCGCAAGGTCAGCGCTGCCTGCGTGTCGCACAGAAACCCGCTGCCGCGTGTTCGTGGTGCTTATAAAACACCGGCAGCGGGCGCGTTGTGCCGTGACCTTGGGCGAGGAGGTGCCAATCGCGGTTTGCAGGGCTGCGGAGGTCCCTGGTTTGGGGTGGGGTGGGGGGGGGGTCGGGAGGGGTGCTCGCGCCTCGGCAGCGTTGCGGTGGGCTGAGACGGGAGATTCGGCGCGGTGTTAAAGGAGGCCACTCCAGCGGTGCGGAGCCCCGGAGCTGCTCCTCCGCGCCCACTCGTGCCCAAGGTGGAAGGTGGTCAGGGGAGACCCGCACCCAGCGCCCCGGGGTGCAGAGGGGAGGAGGAGCTGGGAGCCGGGATCCTCTTCCATGGTTCTCCCGTGTACCCCGAAGGAGTCGGCTCTTCCTTCCGCTCCCCAGCGCAGGATGGGGGTTGCGGGGTGGAACCTCACGCGTGTCCCCAACCCGCCGACCTTCCCAGCCTGGGGCAGGCCGCAGGGTCTGTGTCCCGGCCGTCCTGCTCCTGCTCTGATGGCAACGGCTGCAGCTCAGCCTCTGTCCTGGGGGTCTTTCCCCTTTGCCCCCAGAGGCCCTGGCAGACCCCGGCCGGTTCCCTCTGCTCAGGCACCTTCTTTTAGCCAGCGAGGACCGGGAGTTGCCACCTCCCCGCTGCAGCCAGGTCAGCTGGAAAAGCGATGAGCTGCGTGACCCGAGCTTTTGGAACAGCCTCTGTTTTCCTGTAATCTCTGGGGGGTCAACTCAGCGTTTTATAACAAACAGGAGAATAAAAGGAGATGCTCCTGCGCGTAGTGACGTGAGACAACGACTCTGAGCAAAATTGACTTTTCTGGTGGTGTTGCATAAACACCCGGTGCCTTTTGTCCCTGCTCTTGCCCCGAGCGCTCTGCTCTGGCATGAACTGGAGCATCTCCTGCTGTCCGGCGCCCAGGTGAAGCCCTGCCTGTCCCTGCCCCTGGCGATACCGCTGATCCCTTGGAACGTCCCGAGCAGGAACAAAGCTGTCACTGTCGCCAAAAAAACCCCTGCCCTGGCCGCGGTCCCGGGGACACGGCACTCTGTCCCGAGCCGGGTCGCTGGTCGTTCGCCACGTTCAGCGCTTGGCTGGGTTTGAGCGTGGAGGAAAAAGCAGAGCCGGTGTCAGAAAGGTGGGGAGGGCTCCTCGGGAGCCCTTTTTGTTCCCCGGAAAAACAAAGCGGTGATTTCCCTCCCCGTCGCTCTCTGCTTTTAATCTTGTTAGTACTGGAAGGCTGAAAACGCAGGGAGGGACCCGCAGGGAAGGCGCCCGCCGGTGTGTGCCGGTTCTCCTGAGGGTTCTGCGGAATCGGCGAAGCTGCTCGTAGACGCTTGGGCTCGGTGCCACCGTTGCAAAACGCTCCTAACGCAGGATGCGCCAAGGAAAACACGGGAACCCCGACAAAAGCAGCAGCGAGTGAGAAATCCGGGGAAATGCGGCGGCTGCCGGGCCCGGGCGGCTGCGTGCCACGGGCTGGGGCTGCCAGACGTGTTCCCCGCGGGGACGGGATGAGCTGGTGGGGCAGCTCGGGCCAGCGCAGCAGCCGGTTCCTTCTGAACCCTGCAGAGGTCGGGCAAAGCGAGAGCCTGCGGTGACGAAACCCCCCGGAGCAATGGGCTGAGGAACCGTCAGCAGCCGATGGCGAGGGTCTCTCCGAGGGTCCCCTGGCCCCGTTTCCCGTGCAGGGAGCGTGGAGACAGGCCAGAGAGGCATCTTCTGCGGGGCAGCAATCCCAAGGTGATGGTGGAGATGCAGTTCTCGGGGAGATCTTCCTCCAGGGTACCAGACCGAGCCGCGGGCGGCTCTGCTGGCACTGTCACCCCTCTGCCACCCGGCTGGCTTTGCGTCACTGTCGTGGTATGATCTGTGGGGTGGTGGAGCCCCAGGTCCCCGCTGCGGCTGCGGGAGCGGGAACCCGCTGGGGGATGCAGCTCAGGAGCACCCAGAGCCCCGTCGTGTCACCCAGCCCCGAGCTGCGTTTTGGGGTGGTTTGCGAGATACTGGAACAACTGCGGGTGGTTTGCAGCAGCATCTCTGGACTTGGAGTAAGTTGGACCATCAGACCCTGGCCCTTACCAGCGTCCCTGCGTGGGCACGAGCTGATGCCCCCCAATGGCCCTGACCTTGTCCGGTGCCTGTGCCCTCGCGCTGGCTGTTAACATCTCGGTGTCATCGTGCTTCGGAGCCGGGGCCACGTCCCAGCAGGGTGATGGTGCGGGCATGAACCCTCTGGCTGCGGGATCAGCGTCTGGCTGGTGTCGCTGGGCTCAGCGCTGGTTTGTGATGCCGGGTTAGAGCTGCTCGGGTCTCTCCAGAGCCTGTGCCGCGGACATGGCCCCTCTCCTGGGGCACGAGCTGTTTTCATCAGCTCTGCAAGGAGCAACCCGCAAGCAAGGGGTTCGCCGGACGTGTCCTGCCGGACATTCCCCGTGTTTCTCATCCTGCAAAGATGAAAATAGGGTGGGGGAAATCCCTGCCCGCCCCGGCTCTCCGCTGGCCCTTCATCTCCTCCACCCTTTCCATGACTTGGGGTCTGCAGACCCGGAGTCGCTGGCAGCAGCACATCATCCTCCGGCCCTGCGGGTTCCCCCTCCCGCTGCCGAGGCTCCCGATCGTCATTTTTGGGGGGGTTTTGCCCCCGTGCTGAGCGGGAGCTGCCTTCCCCACACAGGGCTGGCCACAGGCAGCTCTGCTGGCTTCATCCCCGATGCTTCCGGCACGGAGCAGTGAGCCTGCCCGGGCTCTGCCCCGGCTTGGGCTGCTTTCCAGCCCCGTGCTCTGCTGGCATTTCCTCTGTCCCGCTTGCCCTTGCCCTGACTCCTGCCCCAGGCCCCACCTATCAGAGGGTTTTTAGGTTTCAGGGACCTGCTCTTGGTGACTCCCCTGTGTTTCCTGGCCCCACGGGTGCCATCATCTTCCTCACCGGAGAGCGTGCGGTGCGCTCGGGGAGGCGGTTACTCATCTCTGAACACTTTCTGTTTCCTTGCCGTGTGTTTTTCCCGACGCCTGATGGATGAGCTGCCGCGGCAGCGAGCCGGAGCCCCCAGAAGCACCAGTGCCAGGGAGGTGGGGCCGGGCTGGCATGGGTCCCACAGGAGAGCAGACCCCTCTGCAGAGGTTGTCACTGCTTCTCCCTCTCCTGCGTTTCGAACATGATAAGATAATCTTGGATCTCCTCTTCCATGTAAGGATCCGTTGGCACTGGCGCTGCTCCTCCTGGCCCGTGCCATAGTGCTAATTCCGAGTGAAACGAGGCAATTCCCTCGTGCAAAGCAGCCACGTGCCATGTCGGAAGGTGCGTTTCCAGTTTGGTGCTGAGCCTGCCCTCCCTGCCCGCCCTCGGCAGCCCGTGGGCACGGCGGGGCTTTTGGAGAGGCTGAAATGGCCCATTTGGGAATAAAGCCGGTGGTGATTTATTGCCGGTGATTCAGCTCAAACCTGCTTGTTCAGACCACCCTGGGGCTGAGCTGGGACCCACCGGGAGGGGATGCACAGCCCAGCACCTTCCTGAGACAGGGACCCAGGCAGGGGGCAGGGTGACACTCCCCCTCCGCGGTTTGTCGGTGCCTGCTGGCCAGGCTCCCAGCACGGGGCTGCTCTGAGCTTCTCACCCCTAAACCTGCCGGCGCCACGAGAAGCGCCGAGCCTTGGCGTGGGCCCAGGCGAGTCTGCAGCAGTGGGAGGAGGAGGAGGAGGAACTGAGCTCGCCAGGCACGAGGCCGAATCCAGGCTTCCCCATGGAGCCGTTCCCGGCTGCGGATGCTGGGGCAGGCGCCTGGGTGCAGCGTGGGGTGCTTGCAGGAGCTCCCGTCATGGTGCCAGCCCCTGTGCTGTCTGCAGTGCTGCCTGTGAACGGGACCCCTGAGCAGAGCGGTTTGGCGTGTGGGTCACGGCTGCCGGTGGGGAAGAGCGGGAGGCGATGCCGGGTACCAGCGGGCACAGGTCCGGAGCTGCGAGAGGGTGAGGAGGGAACCCCCGGGGCCGCTAATCTCCCTAAAGCCCGGCCTGAGAGCTGCTCCGGGAGCACTCTGCAGCGTCGAAAGCGAGGGAGGACCCCGCGGCCAGGGCCCGGGCTGTGCCGCGTCTCCACACGGCGTTGCCAGCGGATGCTCTTGCCAGTGCCGAGGCCATGCTCGGCTCGGGCGCTGGATGCTGATTCACGCTGCTGCATTGGCAAAGCCTGCAGCCGCCCGGCCACGCAGGCTGTCGACTCAGGAGCAGTTTGCTGGCTGCCTCCCCCCCTGCCCAGGTCCTCCCCGGTGTGTCCACCCCAGAGAGGAGCAGCAGGACCCCCAGATCCTGGTCACCGTGACCCGGGGGTGCTGGGACCTCCCCGATGTGGGGCATGGTGCAGGCTGGGGCCTGGGGCTCGCCGGGGCTGCCCATCGCTGGCTCCTGCTCCAGCTCTCTGGGCTTCTCGGTGCCCTGCTTTGGGGATCAGGAAGCGGGAGGAGAGGCCTGAGCTGGCTGTTGTGGGTTTTGAGCGTTAGGCAGGAGGTAGCCTGGAAAAAAACTGCCCTGGGGTGGCAAATGCATCGGGGCGAGCTGGCCGTGCTCCCTCCTCCTCCTCTCCCTGCCCTTGTCCCGCTCCTCGCGCTCCCCTGGACCGGGGCCGAGCAGCACTCAGCGTTTCCCATTGATTATCCGCTGGCTGGTCCCATCGCTCACGTTGCTCTGGGCTGGAGCTGCCCAAATTGGGGACAAACGCTGGCATCGTGAATGGGCTCGGGGATCGGGGGGGCCCACATGGTGGCCCATGGCCCGGCTGTCCACAGCAACGACGAGGCATCGCAGCGGGGCCACGGGGTGCTCAGGGATGGAGGTGCTGAGCGGGTGCCGCAGCTCCCCTCCGCTGCGGCCGTTCGCATCCCTGTGTGTGCCCGAGGTGCTGCTCCTCGAGCAGCACCCGCCCGCTGCTGCCAGCCGCTGGATCTGGCCTATCTATTTACAGGAAAACGGGCTCCGCGTTTCCCGAGGGATTAGCTGCTGCTGCCGCATCACGCGGGCGTCTGGGCGTCCTTACCTGCTTTCACCGGAGAACGGCTGCGGGGACAGCTGCCCGCCCGCTGGACGCTTGGCGAGGTCCGGGGCTGGGTGTCAGAGCCCTGGTCCCAGCTCTGCCCTGAGCAATGACACCACTGCGGGCACCCAGCATCCCTGCGGCAGGGGTGGGGACCTGGGCTCGGGGGAAAGCTTTATTCCCTGGGCAGGTACCTGCTGTGCTGCTGGTTTGCCCTATAAATTAGGAAAGCCCTCGCCCCATGCCCGCAGCATGCCCTGGCAGGGCAGGACCCTGGCACGCAGCGTCCCGATGTTCCTGGGCTGTGGTGGGCAGGCAGGGAGCACAGCCCAGATGTGCTGGGCATGCACTCAGTCCACATCTGTCCCCGCACGGCTGGCCCTGAGGACTAAGCAGATGCCCTGGTCAGGGGCTCACCCCGCTGCTCGGCTCCCATCTCACCGGGGCCGTTTCCCTGCCTTCACCTCCTCTCTCTGTTGCGTTTGACCCGCAGTTCCCCCGCGCCGAGGACCCGTGGCACCGCAGCCATGTCTCTGCCGGGGAGCAGACGCTCGTCCACTGGATCACGAAGGTGAATATGCTTCGGCCTCTGACCGCCGGGACCGGGCACCGACGCCTGCCCGGCGATTCTCCTGGCAGCAGGGAGGGAACGATCCCCACCGTCACCACAAGCTGCCACTTTGCAGCACGAGCCCCCCAGCCCAGCTTTTGGGGGGGTCGCATGTCGCTGCCCATGCACAGCACTTCCCCGTCCATGCATGCAGCCCCCTGAGCGCTGCACCCCCCTGTCCCTCTCTGTCTGTCTCTGCCGCAGCCAGGACCGACCCTTCTGTCCGTCTGGGCAAGGGCAGGCGGTGGTGGAGGGTCCTGGCAGCAGTGCCAGGGCACCGGGGTTGGGGAGTGAAGCTGGGAGGGGTGTCAGCCCTTGAAAAGCCTCCCCTTGAGCTGCAGTGATAAAGAGGTAAAAAAGAGATTTAAAAAAAAAAAAGGATTTATTCCTCTCCAAATGTCTCCATGACCTGGGCTGCCGTTGTTCCGGTACCGGCACGGGCAGAGAGGAAAGGCCGATGTGCCCACGCGTAGGTGCTGCCCTGGCAGCAGCCAGCGGGGTGGCTCCAGCTCGGCCACGGCCACACTCCCAGGGTGTCCCAAGGGGCTCCTGGTCCTCAGGGTGCAGGGACACTGCTGGTGTCCAGGGGATGCCACACCGGGGATGGGAGGGGAGCGGGTGGGCAGCGCCCCCCGCCCCAGCCTTGCCTTTGTGCCCGCCGCCGTGTCCGTGCCATTTTGATCCCTGCTGTTTGTTTTGTCCTTTTGTCTTGTGTGTTCTCGGTGTGGTGGTTGGCAGTCGCGGGGTTTATGGACGGAGTGGCTTTGCCTCCTTCTTTAAGTCTTCAGCGCCCTCAGCCACTCGGCCTGAGACACAGCCTCTTCTCCCTGCCTCCAGGCGCCCCTCGCCCCCCGGGAGGGACACCTACGGCACCTCCTCGCTGAGCAGCAGCAGCAATTCTGGCTCCTGCAAGGGCAGCGACAGCAGCCCCACCCCAAGGTAACCCATCACCCGTGGCCCAGGGTGGCTGCCGGGTGCCCCCCGGGCCGGGGGGAGCAGCACCCATGGTGCCGGTGCCCAGCGGGGACAGGAGCGCAGGGGCTGGTGGAGCGAGGCTGTGGGCTTGGCGGCTGGGGGAGCAGGAGCCAGTGGAGCTGCTGGTGTGTGTCGCAAAGACCCCCCCACCGTCTTCCTCCAAACCGCTGTGCCACCGTTGTCATGTCTTCTCCCTCCCCGTCCCCTCGCTTGCCAGCCTGGCCGCCCGTCCCCTTCCCTCCGTCCTGCCGTGGCTGTGGCTTGCACGCTGCACGCGTCCTCTGCTGCTCCTGCACCCCAAGGAGCACCCCGGCTCCTTCGGGACCAAAGGCATGGGGGACAAGAGCTTTGTTTCCATCGCAAAGGTCTGGCAGAGCTGGCGGCAGCCCGGCTTCTCGGTGGGGAGCTCCCGCTGTGCTTGGGGCACGAATGGCACCTAACGTGGGGCGTTGCGAGGCCACGGTCCTGCCTGGCTGCTCCCAACACCATGCTCCTGTTTCTGGCCGCTGGCTGCTGGGCTGCCTGCCACCATGCACGGGGGCTGCCGGGCACAGAGAGCATCCAGCACCCCGCCGCGATGCCCGGGGGTTTTGGTCCACGCTGCTGCAGTGCTGGAGCGTCCCGTGTTCCTGGCGCTCCCAGCTCGGACATGCAGCCCTGGCCCTGCCAGCCCCTGCTCTCTGTGCTGCCCTAGGTTTTGGGCCAGAGACATCACATCATCCGCCCCGGTGATGGCATGAGGAGGGTCCGGACGTGCCGCTGGCCCAGCCCGGAGCAGATGCCGGATTCCCTGGCTCGCTCTCCATGGGCAGGACAGCCGCCTGCTCCAACCTGCTCCATCCCAAACCCTCCCATCACTCACCTCTGATGGGGCTGATCCCACCCTGGGGTCTCCAGCTCGCTCTGTCATCCCCTGCAACGCTCGCTCTGGCACATGGAGACCTCGGTGCCCGCCTGCTCCCACCTCTGCTCACGCACCCAGCGAAATCTGCACCTCTGCAGAGTGCTCGGTGTCCCCGGGCAGTGCCAGCAGGGCTGGACGCTTCGCCCACCCTCCCACCGATGGCACAGCACCCTGAGACACCCACCCTGCCCCTCCTGCTGATGGCACAGCACCCTGAGACACCCACCCTGCCCCTCCTGCCCCCGCCTGCACCCAGAGAGCAGGCATCTCCCTTGGTCCCCTCCACCGTGCCCGTGCCTGGTGGGTGACGTCTGTGTCCCCGCAGACGCTCGTCCAAGTACAACCTCTGCAGCGACAACCATGGGATCAAGCCGCCGACGCCGGAGCAGTACCTGACGCCCCTGCAGCAGAAGGAGGTTTGCATCAGGCACCTCAAAGCTCGCCTGAAGGACACGCAGGAGCGGCTGCAGGACAGGTGAGCTCGGGAGCAGCGGGCACAGACCCCCCAGAGCCGTGGGGAAGGGTCCTGGCACCAGCCGTCGGCACCCGCAGCAGCAGCTCCCGTCTGGGACTGGTCCTTCTGAGGACTCGCAGTTCCCAGCGCTGCAGCTCGTCCTCGGGCTTGTGCCCAGGCACCAGGTTCGTGGCTTTGCAGCACCCTTGCAGGCTCGTGGGCATCTGGCGTTGCTGCCCATCCAGGGAGCTGCAGATTCGGGGGCCCCGGAGCCCCCACGTCCCACCTGCGGTGGCTGTGCTCTCTCCTGCACCGCCCGCTAAGTCCCTGCTGTGGTTTTTCTGAATTTCAGCGTCAGAGGGTGGCTAATCCCCATCTGCTCCTCTCGGGCTTAGGCACGTCCTCGCCAGCGTGCCAGCTGCCATGCGCCCGCCCGGGGCTCCTGCCCGTCCCCGCGCAGCCCTCAGGAGCCCCGGGCTCTGCGTCCCCTCCGGGAGAGGGCTGAGCATCGCTCCCGAGGGTCCCCGAACCGCTGGACCCGTCCCTGGGTCCCGGCAGCAAGCGTTACTGGGGGACGTGGCTCCAGCTCAGCGCCGGGCGCTCGAGGCCGGGGCAGCGCCCTCAGCGCCATGGCCGTGCCCTCCCCATCTCTCGCAGGGATGCTGAGATCGAGGACCTGAAGACGCAGCTCTCGCGGATGCAGGAGGACTGGATCGAGGAGGAGTGCCATCGCGTGGAGGCCCAGCTGGCGCTGAAGGAAGCCCGCAAGGAGATCAAGCAGCTGAAGCAGGTCATCGACACGGTGAAGAACAACCTGCTGGAGAAGGACAAAGGGCTCCAGAAGTATTTCGTGGACATCAACATCCAGAACAAGAAGCTGGAGACGCTGCTGCACAGCATGGAGGTGGCACAGAACGGGGCGCTGAAGGAGGAGGGGGCCGGCGAGTCGGCCGGGGGGTCCCCGGCCCGTTCCCTCACCCGCAGCTCCACCTACACCAAGCTGAGCGACCAGGGGGCCGGGGACCGCAACGTGGGGGGCTCGCAGACCATCTCGCTGGACGAGGGGGCCGACAGCGGCTTCGTGGGGGCGGAGGAGGCTCCCGGCCACACGGACCCGCTGGAGGTGGGGGGCGAGCCCGGCGCCCGCCTACCCCCCAGCTCCACCTACGAGAAGCTGCTGGGGCTGCGGGGCGGCGTGGAGGCGGGGGTGCAGGCCAGCTGCATGCAGGAGCGGGCCATCCAGACGGACTTCGTGCCCTGCCAGCCCGACCTGGACACCATCCTGGAGAAGGTGATGAAGTCCCAGGCCTGCAGCTTGGGCAGCCCCACCTCGGCTTGGGTCTCCGAAATGGAAGACGTGGTCCCCGTCGCCGAGCTCTCCAACCCCGCCGGGGCCACGGACCTGCTGGCGACCGAGCCCGATGCCGCGCCGGCGTGTGCCGGGGCCGACGGGGGGGTCCCCTGCAACCCGGCGGTGCGGCAGCCCCCCAGCGCCAACCCCTCGGTGGCCATCGCCTGCGTGGCGGAGGAGGAGGCGGCAGAGGCGACCGGCTGCGAGGCCAGCCCCTCCAAGAGCTACTGGAGCCGCCACTTCATCGTGGATCTGCTGGCCGTGGTGGTGCCGGCCGTGCCCACGGTGGCCTGGCTGTGCCGCTCGCAGCGGCGCCAGGGCCAGCCCATCTACAACATCAGCTCGCTGCTGCGGGGCTGCTGCACCGTGGCCCTCCACTCCATCCGCAGGATGGGCTGCCGCCCCGTCGCCAGCCCCGGGGGCAGCGCCCAGCCCTGACACCCCCCGCCCTGCCACAGCCCCCCGACCGCCCCCACGGACCCGACCGCTGATTGTAAAGCCCCGGTGCGTCCCCGCTCCCCCGGGGTTCTTCATCGGCTCCAGCTCGTTATGCAGCCCCGGGCGGTGGGAAGGGGCCGGGGGGGGTCTGTGGGTGCCCACCTGCCCCAGATCCTGTGTCCTGGAGGAGGGAAAGGACCATCGCTGGAGGAGAGGTGCCAAGTGGCAAGGCGGGAGGTGGCACCAAGTACCATGCCACAACCCCCTGCCCACGGACACGCTGCCGCGGGAGCGGCGGAGCTGCACCCCCCGGCTGGGCTCTCCCTTCTTTGCGCTCGCTTTTGGGCTGTCCTTGCCCTGCCTGGCAGCAGGAAGAGGCGGGGGGCCACGGCGGGACCCCCCGGGTGCGTTTCTTGCGCTGGGTGCGGGTTACACCACGATGGCAAAGCCTGGCGGCGGGCGGGAGGATGGCAGGAACCCGCCCGGACACTGGGACCAGCTCTGGAGTGGTTCTGGAGGCACTGGGAGCTCATGGGGCACCTTCGCCCTGGCTTGCTGAGCCGCTTGGTGTCCATCCTCCTCCCTTCGGCAGGACGGGGCCCTGTCCGGCCCCTCTCCAAGGCACCCATCACTGGGAGACGCCTCCTGACACCGGGACAGAACTGGGCCGTGGCTCCGGCTGCGCCGCGCGAGCCGGGGGGAGCCCCGCTGCCGCCCTCCCTCTGCTTTGCACTATATTCGCTTCTGGGTCGGGCACGGACCGGAGCCCAGTTACCCGGGGGCCGAGGAGGCGGCGAGATGGGGGGAACCCCCCACCCTGGCCGGCATGGACGAGGTCGGGGGCTCTCGCGGGTTCGGCAGCGGCGATGCCGGCGATGCCGCGCCACGCTGGAGCTGGGGATGCCTTTGGCGGGAGCGGCGAGGGGGCGCGGGCAGAGCCCCGCGGGCAGAGCCGCGCGCCTCTGCCCAGCCAAATCCCCGCGGTGCTGCTGGCCTCTGGAACAAAAAAATGCCTTTTTTGGTTTGTTTTGTTTGTTTTTTTGGAAAAGCAAAGACAGCAAGGATTGCTCAGCGGGGGCTGGCGAGGCCCGGGGCTCCCCGGGGACCTCCCACCCCCACGAATGTCTGTGGCTTCTTCGTGACTTGAACTAACAGTGTTTCCCCCCGCCACCCCAACCCCACTCCAGCACCCACGGGTGCTGCCGAGCCGGCGCCCCAGCAGCCGGCGCCGCGCCGCGCTGGGGCGGGGGCGCTCAGCACCGGGTGCCGGGTGCAGGATGTGGGGCGAAGCGGCGGCGGGGCGGTGATGTGAGCGGAGCTGGGGCAGCCGCCTCTCGTGCAATGTGTTCGTGGATCTGTGTACACGTCTGTTAGACCATCCAAAGCTTTGCCAAGAAATAAATGTAACGATTATATTTGAAAGACAAATCTATATAATATATTTTTTAAATACAGAACCAGAAAAGCTGTAACCCCCCCTTTTTCTCGTTGCCCCTGTCCTGTACTCGCTGTCTGTGGTGGATGTAATAAACGTCGCTGGGTCTGTGTCTGCGTTGGCTGGAGCCGGCGGCCTCTGGGGACGCGGGGACCCCGGGACGGGGAGAGGCGCGTGCCCCCGCCCTGCTGACGAGAGGGACGAGAGAGGCGGGGGGACGCGGGCACATCACGGCTGGCGGTGTGTGTCCCCCCCAGCCTCTGCAGGGACGAGGCGTTTTGAGCTAAAACAGCTACATTTGGGGGATGCCGTGGGGGTACCTTCAGCGGCCCCTCCAAGCTTCCAGGAGCGCGCGGGGGCTGCCCGCGTTGGCCCCCCCGGGACGGCAGCGATCGCGTCAGAGGTCGGGGATGGAGTGGTCCATGGATGACTTCATCAGCCCCGCCGAGAGCCTGCGCACAGGGGTGGGGGCTCAGCAAGGGGAGCCCGGGGGTCCCTTGGGGGTCCCCAGCGGGGTGGCGGTGGGCACCGTGGCCCCGCAGTCTCACCGTTTGACCATGTGCTCGTAGATCACGCTGGGGATGATGGTCAGCGTGACCACGTTCCCGGCTCCTGCCAGCACCTCCGTGAGCTGCTTGTCCTGCGGGAGAGAGCGGGTGGGTCCCGGGGGCGCCGGCTCTGCCCACCATCCCACAGCAGCTCCTGCCTGGATCCCGGGCCACCACGGGCACGCTCTGGTCGTGCCCAGCCCCTACCTTCATGCCGATGACGTTCTGGCCGTTCACCTCGCAGATGTAGTGGTGGGTGAGGAGCCCGTTGCGGGCGGCGGAGCTGTCCTTGGCCAGCGACACGATTTTCCCCTTCTTGACCACGACGCCGAGGTGGCCGGTGCTGTCCTTGTGCACGGTGACGGTGCGCTGGAAAGGTCTGCGGGGAGAGCGCCATCAGCGCCGGCCCCGCCGCCAGCCCTGCCCGCCCACCCACCCACCCTCTTACCTGTCCCGCACCACCATGACGATTTTCTCCGGGTTCGCCCTCTTCAGCGCCCGCTGCGCCTTCTCTCTGCTCCAGCCCGCGCAGTTCTTGCCGTCGATCTGCAGGATCTGGTCACCG
This sequence comes from Bucorvus abyssinicus, assembly GCA_009769605.1. Classification (NCBI taxonomy): domain Eukaryota; kingdom Metazoa; phylum Chordata; class Aves; order Bucerotiformes; family Bucorvidae; genus Bucorvus; species Bucorvus abyssinicus. The sequence goes on from CM020047.1 coordinate 1,304,772, forward strand.
AAGCGCAGCCCCACCAGCGCCGCCGGCGAGTTGGCCTTCACCAGCTGCACGAAGATGCCCTGGGGACACGGCGGGAGCGATGGCACGGGGCTGGCACGCGGGCTCGGCGGCCACGCCGTGCCATGCCGCGGCCCCTCACCTGGTCGACGTTTTTCAGCTGCAGCCCCGTCTTGCCCTGCTCGTCCTTGCAGAGGTGGATCTCCCGCACGCCCGGCTTGATCTCTGCCCGCCGCAGCCCCGCGTTGTTCCCGCTCAGGGGGGCGACCAGCTGGCCCGGGGGTGGCCCGGCGGGGCTCAGCGCCTGCGATGGAGCTGGGAGTCAGCGATGGAGCCCTGCGCACGGCAGCCCTTCCCCGGGCAGGATGTGGCCCCGGAGGGACCCCCATCAGCACGGGGGGGACCCCGTGCAGGGCAGGCATTGCCGCCAGCCCGGACACCTACGGTGCTGTCTGCTGGGAGCAGGTTCTTCTGGATCTCCTCACTGGAGAGCGCCAGCCCCATGTAGTCCTCCAGCTCGGCCAGGTTGGGGTACAGCACGGGCGGCACTGGGGGACACACCGAGGGCAGCCTCAGCTCGTGGGGTCCCCAGCCCACGGCCGGTGCCTCCCAGAGCCCCCTGGGACCACAGGCCAGCAGAAAGAAACCCCCAAATCCCATCTCCTACTCATGGACTGAGCTGGGGGGGGTCTCAGCTGAGCCCCCCTGCACGGTGAGCACTGCTCCCCCCACCCTCAGACACCCCCTAGACAGGGAGAGCCGACAGCAACCCCCGTTACCGGTGCCCGAGTCGAGCTTCGGCTTCTCGGTGACCACCGTGGTCGGGGGGGTCCTCACCCCGGCCGCTGCCTGCGCCTGCCGAGAGACAGGGTGTGCTCCAGGCTGTGCCCCCCAGCCCCGGGAACCCCGCGGGGTCTGCTCACCCCCCCGTAACGCTGCTGTGCTGACACTGACCTGCAAGATCTGGTGGCCCTTCATGTCTTCCAGGGAGGGGTAGAGCGTTGCCATCGCTGCTGCTGCTGTGGCCGTGCCTGGGGACAGGGACGGGGCGGTTGGGGGACGGGGTGCCTCTCCCCGAGCATCCTGCCTGGCTCCGCGTGCCAGAGACGGGCTGTCACCTGCGGCCTCGGGTGTGACTCAGGGCCACGTCACCGGGGCCACCGCCTCCGCCACTCCCCCGCAGCTGGGACACAGGTGGCTGTACTGGGCATGGGCACCCTGGGCATTGCTTGGCTGGCGGTGGGTCCTGCTCCCCATGTCCACCTGCCCAGTGGGGCCATTCCAGCACCCCCCAGACCCAGGAGTGGGATGTCCCCTGGGAACAGCCAACCGGACTGCTCATCACGGTCCCTTCTCCCCCCGATGCACCTCATGCTGTGCCCATGGCCAGGTTGTGCCACCCACCTCTGCTCCACGGCACCGTGTGCCCCAAAACTCATTGCCCGAAACACGGGGCGTAGGAGCCAAATCCAGACCGAGCTCAGCCCCGCGGGAACCGGGCAGGATCCCACACGCAGCCCAGGGACCGCAGCAGCATCCCCTGATGGGCAAGACCCCCAGAGCCCAGCCCCGGCACCCCTGGACTCACCTGCCAACAGCTCCCAGCTCCCTGTGCCGCCCTCTGCCTGGCCCCGGGCTCTTATAGCCGTGCCCGGCCCGGGGAGGGGCCAGGCGGCCTCAGCTGACCATCAGCCCTGCCAGGTAGGGCACAGGTGAGGAAGAGGAAGAGGAAGAGGAAGCCAAAGCTGCACAGGGCCCTGGCACTGCAGGGATGGGGACAGGGGGTGATGGGGATGGCACTGGGGACAGGGGGCGATGGGGATGGCGTTTGGGGACAAGAGGTGAAGAGGATGGCATTGGGGACAGGGGGTGATGGGGATGGCATTCCGTGGGTCTGAGCGTCCTGAGGGAGGAGGGATGGGGCTGTGCCCCCCCCACTAAGCCACCACAGTGGACCCCCCTCCCACCGCATCACCCCAGCACACAGCTTGGCCCCAGCGCAGCTTCGGGCCCCAGCCCAAGGGTGCTGCTATGGGTAGGGGTGAAGGGGGTGCCCCACTGTGCGCAGCCCTGCGTAGGCGGCTGGCTCCCGCTGACACCATGCTGCTCGGGCGCGTGGGGCTGACGCAGCTGGGACCGGGATGCCGTGTCCCACGCGCCCTTCACACCGTCACCGGTGGCCCTGGGGCACGCACCAGGCGTGACACCCCGTGGGAGTCCCGCACCGAAGGTGGAAAAACTGAGTGAGCGCAGAGCTCGCCCGAGCCAGGGCACGGGGTGGCATCCAGCTGCCATGGGACATCGCTGCGTCACCCTGGGATCCAGCACTGGGGATGCCACGGGGTCACCATGTCCCCAGGAGCTGGGCAGCGAGGTCCTGCGGGCACCCAGCTGGGCCTGGAGCCGGTGGCACCAGCCCAGGACCTTGCCCAGCTTCCTGCACCTCCGCTCCTGCCTGCCAGGCCAGGAGGAAGCGTTTTATTTACCAGGGTTATTTTTAGCCCGACGGTGCTGCCCGCAGCTAAACACGGCTGGGAGCAGGGAGACGTCCCACAGCAGCCAGAGAAAGATGGATCCCGGGGGTCTGTGCCTGCCCTGAAACCCTCATCCCCGCTGAAGCGGAGCTGGAAGGACCCTCGCCCCATGCGGGTGCCGCGGGAGCTGGGCACTGAGGGCAGGGTGCTGGCCCTGAGGGCACTGGGCTGTCCCCAGCCTTGGCTCATCTCCCGGCAGAAGCCGTGGCACCGCCTGGCACCAGTTAATAATTAAAGCAAAAAGCATCGCGGGACAAGAAACCCAAGCTCCGAGCCGGCCTCGAGGGTCACAGCGAAGGGCAGAGCAGGGTGCTGGCACCACGGCAGCTCCCGTTCTGCTTAATTGAGTGACCATTAAGGGCAGTATTAATTACCAGCACAGCGCGGCCCCTATCCCACGCGACCCAGAGCTGCTCCTGCCCCGCGTTCCCTCCAGCCTTCCCCAGCCAACGCAACCCTGCTCCCAACCACCCGCTTGGGCATTATCGACCGCGGCAAACGGAGCAAAGGCCGTTTGCGGAGGAGCCGGGCGCTGGCATGCGGCGGTGCCCAAGCTGCAAAGCCCAGAAGGGGGGGGGGCTCGGGTGCCCCGCCATGGTGGGGGATCACTAAGGAAGGCACCAAACGCCCCCGCAGAGGTCTGTGGTGATGTGTCCAGCCCCCAGAGAGGACCATGGAGAGGTATCGACCCGCTGCAGCACAGCTGGAGGGACCCCGGCAGCATGTGTCCGTCTGCCCTTCGCGCTGCCAGTCCAGGCTGAGCCACAGCGGCAAGAGGCTGAGGGCAACACTTAATAGGTTATGGTGAGGCAATTAATTATGCAAATTCCGGCAGGCTGCCAGAGCCCAGTGAGCACCAGGCGTCCCTCTGCGCTCCCAGGGCCAAGCACCAAAGCCTCACCCCAAAGCAAGGTGGCACAGCCAGAGGCTGGCCCTTCCTGCTGCCCCAGAGGCCTGGGAGCCCGGCATGGCTTCTCAGCACAGCACCCACAGCACCCTGTGAGCCTGGCACAGCTTCCCAGCACAGCACTCTGTGAGCCCAGCACTCTGGCACAGCACCCACAGCACCCTGTGAGCTCATCCTGGCTTCCCAGCAGAGCACCTGTGAGCCCAGCACCCTAGCATGGAACTCACAGCACCCTGTGAGCCTGGCACAGAACACAGCACCCCATGAGCCTGGCATGGCTTCCCAGCACCCTGTGAGCCCGGCACAGCACCCACAGCACCCTGTGAGCCCAGCACAGCACCCCGTGAGCCCAGCCCAGCCAGGCACTCACAGCACCCCGTGAGCCCAGCATGGCACCCGCTATGCGGAGCGACAGGCAGGCGAGGGAAAAACCTCCAAGACACCGGGTGAGAAAAGCCAGCATAAAGCGTTTTTATTGCAATAATAAAACTGGATACCTTGATGCGGTGGAGAAGGAAGTGAACGGCGGCGGCTTCTCTTACCAAATCACTAGGCAGGGCAGGGCGGAGGGAGGGAGCGGCGGGGGGAGCTTTGCATCCTATGAGACCAGGCAAGCAGCGATGACCAGCATCAGGTGTCAGGAGAGAACGGTCAGGTGTGCTCAGACCGGGAACAACCGGGGGCTGGTGGCTCCTTCCCAAGGGGGAGAGAGGGGACAGGGGGTTTCCTTTGGGCCGCCCCCCCTGCAGACAGCACCTTCCGCTTGTCTGCTGGTTTCCTTTCGTTTCTTTAAAAAGAGCTCAGTGAAAGCTCCAGAATTTTCAGGGTGTGGTGGAACTCCGATGGAAACCCACCTCCATCCGTCTGGGGTGGAGGGCAGGTCCACCGTGAGACGGCAGAGTGAAGCAGGGGCAGAGCAGCCCCCCCTTCCCAGGAGAAAACCCTCCGTGGGGAGCAGGGGCAGGACCCGCAGCTCCCTCGCTGCCCCGGTCCCAGGCAGGTTCCTACACACGATCCTAGCGCTACTTTGCTCTCCGCGTCCCTTTGGCCTCGACGGCCTCACTCTGCTATGGCTTTTGCAGCAGCAGCAGCAAATTCTGGTTTAAAAACACCAAAAACGAGTAACTAACGGGTTTCCTTTTGTTCAAACGACTCCTAGCTAAGGTCAGCCCATCGGCGTGCTACCGGGTAAAACGCACTCTACACCTGGAACAAAAATAAGATTAAGAACTTGACCCAAAAAAGAGTTGAGGTTTACGGCGTATAGTTTAAAAAGACATAAAAACACGATACAAGGAGGAAGAGTCAGAGGCAAAGCTTAGTGACCAAAGGCATTCAATCGAGGTGGAAGGTTATACAATGAGTGTAGTGGGCTATCAGGAAAAGCTCCGTACAAAGTCATGTGCACTCTCTTGAAGCTGAGATTCTGGGTTCCTCCATGTGCCAAACCTGCCAGGAGAGAGGAGAGGCAGCATGACAGAGCCGCCCAGCCGCTGCCGTGGAGAAACCCAGCACAGAAGGGAGACCCATCCTGCCCACACCATGGGACCCAGGGACTCCAGAGCACAGCCCCATCCTGCCCACACTGTGGGTGTCAGAGACCCCGGTGCCAGCCCCATCCTGCCCACACCATGGGACACAGGGACCCCAGAGCTCAGCCCCATACTGCCCACACTGAGCCTCATAGTGCAGCAACACAGTGCAAGGGACCCAAGGCATGGTCAGTTGGTATCGCCAACTGACCTCCATGACACGAACCCGCTCTGCCAGGCTGGGAACTTTGCTTGTGCCACCGTGATGACGCCCAGCTCGCCAGCCTCCTGAAAGCAACTTGTACCCACAGCCAGAAACCTGCTCCTCCTTCTCACACCCCGCCACAGCCAGCACCTCCATCCCACCTCTCACACCAGCCTGGGACAAAAGATGGGGGCCTTGAGTCACGTTGCCCTGGCAGCAGCCGCCCCTCCTTACCCGAGGACGGGGTGCTGGGGTCAGTCATTCCAATTTCATGAGCTCCACGTCAAAAATTAGAGTGGCATTTGGTGGGATGATCCCTGGGTGGCCGGTAGAGCCGTAGGCGTAATCTGGGGAGATGGTCATCTTTGCCCGCTGGCCAACACTCATCTGGGGGTTGGGACAGAAACACGGGGATGTCAGGAGATGGGCACAACCACCAGGTGAGCAACAGCAAGAGGGACACAGACCAGTCCCCACTCCCTTCCCTACACTGGGTGAGGACCCAGTGGACAAATCAGAGGGCACAGAGAGGAACGGAAGAACAAGAAGGGAAAGGCAGACTGGAAAGGGAGCAGGGCTTGAGGTATCCTTCACACAAGCAAAGGCAGGGAACGCCAGGCCATTCCCTACAGCCACCAGCACTGCTGTGCCATGCTGCCTCGTGTCCCAGCAGCACTCGGAGCTGGCCAAAATCTTCCAGGCAGGAGCCGGAGCCACGCCGAGCCCACCAGCCCTCCCTCTGCGTGGGCTTCACATCCCTTCTCTGCCGGGAGGAGAGGCCCGTGTGCTCCCTGCTGCGTTCATTCAGAGCTGACTCAGTGGAGAAATGTCACCACTGAGTCACCGACGTGCCGTAGGTGTTGCTGGGGCCCGGCCCTGCTCCGTTGCTGCCATCTGGCAGGTGGCAATGCAGAAGGCGATATTCACGCCCACACCTCCCAGAGCCAAGGGGGTGGGGGGGTGGAAAACACAGGGGAATAAAGTAAAATAACAAAATAAAAGGGAGAACGAGCTGCAGACAGTGATTTCTGCCCACGCCGCAGCTCCCCTGGCTCTGCACAGCCCTGTGAGGAGACCGAGAGGCAGTGGGCACCTGAGCGACTCCTTCTTCCCAGCCGCGGATCACCTCCTGCTTGCCCATCACGAACTTGAACGGCTTGTTCCTGTCACGGGAGGAATCGAACTTCTTCCCATCCTCCAGCATACCTGGGGAGAGAGGGAGGGAGGGAGACGGCGGTGACACAGGGACAGAGCCACGCAGCATGAAACAGGCTGTGACCTGGCAGCTGAGCAGGTGACAGTCACCCCCGGCAGAGCTCACATGGCCCTGAGTCAAAGATGTTCTCAGCTCAGCCTCCCTTCTCCCAGGAAAACACCTGCACGGGGCAGCTCTGGGGGGGAAAACCCCCACACCAGCACCCCTGGGCATCACCCAGCCCTGGGGCATGGCAGGGTTGCTCCTGGCTGCTTCTCTGGGCTGGGGCAGAGGAGAGACAAGAGGACAAGGTGGAGGTGGAAGACAAAACCCACCTTCCTCACCTCACAGCACTGCTGCCAGACTCCTTGCAGGCAGCAGGATCAGGCCTGGCATTTCCCACACCTCCCGCTCCTCACCACGGGCAGGCTTCCATCCTCGGGCACCCCAAACAGAGTCACGACTCCGTTGCCTCATCTCGGCAGCTTCCAGCCGTCTCCATGCCCAGCTGCACCCTGCTGGTCTTCAGCCAAATCGCTCCCGTACCCGGGAACGACAGTGGGGAGAGGCAGCACCAAGCGCTGGACACCCGTGCCCAGGGCAGCCTCACTTGGTCCTGGCTGATATCTGCAGGGCTAAATATAACTCCCCGACACCAGCAAAGGAGGAATTTCCTCCCCTCCCTTGCTCCCTGCCTGACCTTCTTGGGGAATCTTGAAGCCGGAGCTGCCTTATAGGAGCAGCAATTGCACTGGCTGGTGGGGTTGTTGCTCCTATGAGGCAGCTCCAGCTCTGCATGAACACAGCCACAATATTAAACTCTACTCCAAATGTTTCTTCACTTCCCAAAACAGCCCCAAAACCTGTTTTCCTGACTGGAAAACGCTCTACAGTCTTCAAAAAACCACCTGCAGCAAGTGGGGCGCAGTCATCTCACTTCGCCAGGGCAAGAGAAAGAGCGTCTGGGCGAAGGATGAGACGGGCCATCTCAGCACTGGTCACACCATGCCAGCGGCCAGAGTGAAGGCACACGGGCAGCCACGGGGATGGGAGAGGCTGGACAGGAAGAAAGGAATAGGAAAAAATCCACCACCCTTGATGGGGCAAAGAGCACAGAAAGCTCTGGGCCGCAGGGAGGTGCAGGGGGTGGGGGCCACAGCCCACCTTTCTCTCAGGGAGCAGAATTAAGCTTTTAATTTCACAGAAAGCAAAAATCCCCTGTCCAGGGCTCCGAGCATCAGCTCAGCCGGTCACGCTGCAGCCCTGGACTTTGGAATAGCAAATCTGGAGGGGTTCTTTTGTTTTCATTTCCTCCTTCCAGGATAAACCTCTTGTCGCTGAACCTGCTTCCAGCCCTGTCTGGCACCGCTCCCCACTGCCGTCCGCTGGCCTTCCTCCCACCCGGCGGGACGCTGGCAGTGGGGACACGGGGCAGGCCGTGCTGGCTGGCAGAGGCAGTGCCACTGGCCGCGGCCCGAACTGACCCTGAGCTCAGCTCCCAGCCCTCGGGCATCGCAACGAGCTGGGAGGGCTGTGGAAGGACAGAGAGGACAGCTCGTGCGTGCCACCCTTCTCCTTGGGCACCCACGCAGCACGACCCCCCTGCTCATCACAGCACACAGGGACCTGTGGGATGCCCATGGGGCACCAGCCGCTTGCCCAAATCCAGCCCCAGGAAGCGTTTCGGAGCTGGCATCATCGTGCCCGCAGGAGACGAGGGTGAAGGGACTAAGCTGGGTGCAGCAGCCCCAGGGACCGATCGCTCAGGCTGCCCCTGGCCCAGGACAGCAAAGGTCACACATGGGAGATAGTTCCTGCCATGCTCCCCCCACCATGTCAGTGGGGAAAACAAAGAGGCTCCGATGCCTCGAGACAGCATCCTCATCTCAGGCGCTTCCTCTGCCCACGAGGCTCCTGGGAGATTTCTCCAGCCCTGGACAAGTATGAGCAACCATCTCCTCATTGCTGCCATCCCCGAGCAAGGAGATAACGAGATCTCACAGCTATTAGAGAGGCAAAGCATCCTCTGGCAGGAGCAGTTGCTCTACCAGAGGCCCGAGAGCAGCTGCCAGCACCTAGCACATCCCGGCTCGCCCCTGGCCAGAGCTCCTCGCTTGCCACCACCAGTCCTACAAGAGGAGTGGAGCCCACGGACGCGGGTTATGGAGACCCACCTGCCCCAGCTCCCACCCCTGAAAGATTTGACCCCTCCAGAGATCTTGGCTGTGCTATACAGGCATGGGGGGAGCTCGGGGGAACTGCAGTGAAGAAAAGCATGGAGCCCGGGGCTACAGCAGCGGTGGGACGGAGCGGGGGGCTCTGGACAAGCAGGCAGCGCGGCCCTGCCAGGTCTCTGCCACACTTGGCAGGAAGATGCTGGCTGCAACGTGCAACTTGGCTCTGGGTCCCCCTGGGCAGGCAGAGGCGGAGGTGAACGGTGCTGGAGCAGGCAGAGGCAGCCCCTGAGATAAACCTGCAGGTTTGGGGTTTGCTGGAGGTGCAGAGCCCCACCTGCACCCTCTCCATCCCCTCTGGCCCGGGGTGCTGGTCCTCAGCATGGCCATTGCCCAGGGTGCCTGCAGACAGCCTGCTTTGAGACCAAAGCGATGGCGCAGCACCTCTGCTGAGCCAGCGGAAGGGACAGGATGGGAAACCCTTCCCCAAAGTCTTGGCAGACCCCTGCGCCAGGAGTGGGCTGCCCAGCTGAGGTTAAACTTTGCCTCCACCAGCAACCTCTACCAGATGCTTTAGATCCCATCACCCATCCCATCACGCTGGATGTGGGAGAGGGCTCTGCCCACCCTCCGTCGTGGCCTGGCTGCCTCAGGAGAAGGCACTGAGCTTCCACAACCCACCAACACTGCAGCTGCACACCTCGGCGGGACACATCTCACCACCGCAGATCTCGCTGCCGGGTTAGCGTGGCAGCACCCCAATGCAGCGAGGGGAGCATCACACACCGGGCGTCGGGCCCACCACAGGAAAAGCCAGCAGACAAGGCCATGCCCAGGTGCACATGGGTGCTGGAGAAGGACGGTGGTCCCTTTATCCCATCAGTTGTCTCCAGTATCTCTCCCAGCATTTCTACCTCCCTCCAAGACACAGCCTGGGTACACTCGGGCAAAGCTCTTTGGCCAAGCCAGACTCGCTCCCATCCCAGTGCTCCCCAGCATGACCACAGGCCCCCATTTCCTCTCCACACTGTGGTGGCTGCAGTCTTCCCACACTCTGTCTTCAGCCTCCACCTTTCCCCCAGCTCTCTTCACCCCCCAGCCTGCTCCTGGGTAGCGCAACACCCAGCCCCAGCACAGCATCCCACCCTGCCCTGGCTCCCGCCCCAGCAGCCAGACCCCAGCGGGGTCCCCAACCCCACTGCCTCGCTCCTACGCAGCCCTCCCACTTCACACCAGTTGCTGTGAGCAATCCCGAACCCATCAGGGAACTTCATCCTGGATTTAATTTCTTTACAAGCCCTTTGTAGTAGAATTTCACATCAAAGGCCGTGTCGGACACCCTGCCGCGCTCAGTCTCCCACCGAGAGCAGGGACCCAGGACCAGAGGAGAGGGAAAGGGTCCAATTCCCCCAGCACCCCCTGCCTCTGCAGTCCCAGCAGGAGCAACCAGCACCAGGGGATGCTCAGCTCTCCACCACCCTCCCCAGCGCACTGGGGCAGTGTCTGTCTGTCTGTCCTTCGCCCCTGGGATGAAATGGCTCCTCTTGGTGGGGCCAAACCCCACGGAGCAAGGGCTTGAGCACAGGCAGAAGCAGCAGCAGTCAACCAAGCTGGATCCCCACGCTCCCGCAGCCTGGGATTATCTTTCCAAAACATTTCTTAACCAAGTCCCCGCACACCCATAACCCAAGAGCTGAACCACCCATCACGGTGCACCTCGGGCTGGGTCTCCCAGCACCGGCAGGTTCCCGCGTGGGAGCAAAGAGCACCCGGGGACGGGACCGATGCGGGGGGCTGGGGCAAGGCAGCTCCCTGACACTGCTCTGAGCTTGGCGAGCACTGGTACGGGACTGGGGAATCACGAGTTTGAGGTGTTTTTCCAGAGCCGAGCACCGCTCAGGCCTCTGGCAGGGCAGCCTGCAGGGAGCCGCTGCTGACACCGGCAGCATTCAGCCACCAAAACAGCATCAGGGACCGGACATGTTTGATTTCTGCTGCCAGCCAAGGCGGGGAGGGGGGGCAGAAGCTGCCTTCAGAGGGAACTGAGGGAATAAAGACCAAAAGGAGACAATAATCACAAAAAAACATTAAAAGGAAATTAGAGAACCGCTCCCACGCGCAGCAGATCACTGCTGCTGTTGGGGAGGGTCTGTCAGGAGCAAGTCCCCACACAGCACTTTGCCCAGAGCCCCAGGAATTGGGGATGGGGTGCTGGTGACCCCTCAGCAGCTCTGCTGGGGTGGGGGCTGGAGCTCCGGCAGCATGGCGGGAGGGGAGAGAGGACGCCGGGAGAGCTGGCGGGCGGCAGGGCTGGCCCACCGGGAGCCACTTGAGTGCCTGCCAGCCTCTCTTTGTTCTTCCACCCGCGGAGGAAACGGGGTGGCCGGGGGGAACCCAGCCGCTTCCTCTCCCTCCTGACGAGGGAACTGGCAGGATGGGGGGAGACGGAGGAGAAGCAGTTGGGCTGGATGCCCGCCGAGGCCTCCCAGCAGGCAGGGCTGCCCGGCCCCGCTCCACAGAGAGGGGCACCCTCGGCCCCCCGCCATAGGCGAGGGGAGAGCGGAAAGCGCTGGGGCGGGACGGGGATGGGTTATTAGCAGAAAACAGCCACAAATGGGTCAACTCGTTTTAACCCCGGGGCACAGCGGCCACCCTCATGAGCCGGAGCGGTTCGAAGGGCAGCTGAGTGGGTGAGGAGACCCCCAGGGTGACCCCCAGTGCATTTTTTGGGGTCCCAAGGTCAGTTTCTTCAACCCTCCCCCCCGTCCCGGAGCTCGCAGAAGGCTGCTGGAGGACACCGTGCAGAGCAGGACCCTCCCCGGCTGTCGGGGCAGCCCCCCATCGACATACTACACCCAGACCCCACAGAGCACCCCGTGTTACCCACACCGGGACCGGTGCCCCTAAAAGCAGCCCAGAGTGGGCTGTGGGTCTGGGTCTGCCCCACGGGCACCCCGCTGTCACCCCACAAGGGTGGGCAGCAGGGATGGCGTTGGGGAGGGGGCTGCCCCCCTGCAGGGACCTCTGGCAGGGGGGACCCGCTGCGACACTGGGGACCCCGAAGCCGGGGGTGGGGGAACTCTTGGGGGTCCCACGGCAGCACCCAGCGTGGGGGGTTCTCAGATCAGCCACCCCACAGGCCTCTGCTGCCCTGGGACCCCCACAGGGGCCCACTGGGTGCTGGCTGGGGGGGTCCTGCCTGCCCGGGGTGCCCCTGAGCACCTCCCGGGCCCTTCCCCAAAATAGAGCTGGACGTGGGTGGGAAAGCACATCCCCCCCCCCGCCCGATGGGACAGCAGAGAGATGGAGACCACCGGGACCCTCCCACGGCTACAGCCAGGACCCCCTTCCCCACCCCGGGGCCCAGCCTCGGTAAAGCCCCTCCGGGGCGGGCCGGACCCCCCCCGGGGAGCACCACGGCCCAGCGGGGACGACCTCATGGGCCGCGCCCGGGGTCCCCGCGGGCTGCCAGGGCGGTGTGGGGTGGGGGGGGTGCAGCTCCCCGGTCCCCCATCGCGTCCCTCGGTGGCCGGGCCGGGGCGACGGTCCCCGGTGGCGGCGGAGCAGCCCCGCCCTGAGGCCCGGTGGCGGGCGGCACTTACCCGTGTAATGCACCACGCAGGTCTGGCCGCGCTTGGGGAACGTCCGCCCTGCGGGGAGACACGCACCGTGAGCCCACCGGGACCGGAACCGGGACCCACACCGGGACCGGGACCCGCAACCGGGACCCGTCCGGCAGAGAGAGGGAGGGAGAAGGGAGGGCACGCCGCGGCTCACCGTCGCCGGGGGCGATGGTCTCCACATGCACTCCCATGCCGCTGCCGGTGCCGGTGCCGTTCGCGCACCCGCAGCGCCCGCAGCCCGAGGGAGGAGGGGCCACGTGTGCGCAGCCTCGGCCGCCATCGAGCCCGCCCGCCGCCCGGCGCGGCCCCGCCCCGGCCCCCGCCGCCGCCATCTTGCCCCCTCCCCGCCCCGGCCGCCATCTTGGCTCCGCGCCGTTGCCGGGGAAACGCGGGCCCAGCCGGGAGGGAGGGACCCCCCCCGCCTCCTCACCCGGGCTCGGGGGCTTTGGTGGTTTTACCCGTTTCTCCGACGTTTAGAGGCCTCGAGAAGCCGCAGCGAGCCCGGCCGGCCTCGGCTGTGCGTGGCCCGGGGTGGAGGCCCGGGGCTCGCCGGGGACCCCCGCGGGACCAGCGGCCACCGGCCTCACACCCCAGACGGGCCTTTTAATTCTGTCCCAAGGTGGGGCTGTGCCTAAATCGTGCCTCAGTGGATTAACGCAGAGACAGCGGCCAGGTGAGGCGCCGGCTGCGATCAACCATCTCCTCATGGCGCTGGTGGAGGCCAGCGCCGGCCCCGTGTCCCCCGGACAGGTTCAGCAGGAGACAGGGGGGTTTGGACAGTCCCGCGCTCAGAAGGACTTTATTCTGCCAACAACAGCGAGTTTTTTCTTTTTTGGTCAAAACAAGAACGGCTCCAGGCCCCAGGGTTTTTTTGCCTCAAAGTGTCCTATTTCCATACTTCAAGGAGATGAACTCGAGTGCGCGCAAGGGAACGGGGGAGCTCTAAGGACAGCAGAGAGAGCAACAAAACCCTCAGCAAGTGCATTAAAATGGGACACGAGAGGAGGAGACTCTTAAAATAACAGATAATGGGATGGAGCAGGTTTTAATGGCTCCTATTCCTTGCTTGCGTCTTTTAAATACTGAAATACCAAGGGGCTTGTTGGCGTTTTTTTCTTGCTTGATACCATAGTGTTATTTTTGATGTTAAAGCTATGACACAGCCCTTGGCCCCTGACTTTCTGTGCCCGTCAGCAGGCCCAGAGTCACGATGAAAAATAACCAGGGCACATCCTCCTCGCTCCCGATTAATGCTGTCCTGGGAGGTACCACCCGAGCAGGTACCCTGCTCCCCCTGCAAGGGCCAGCGGTCAGCCAGGCTCTGGAAGGACGGCTCGGTGGCTGCCCACGCTGGCGCAGGCATGCTTGCGCAGGTCAGGCACTGCAGCTCTTGCCCTTGGGGTGGGTGTTTTTGGGGTTTTTTTACCTCATTGGCATAACCCGCTCATCTTACCAGCAAGCAAAGTCACTGCAACAACCAGTACTTCAACAGGGATGAGGAGCTCGGCTGGGTTTGACCACCCCTCACTCAGGGGTGAGGCCAAGGGAAGGTTCAGGGCAGATTCTAGAGTCTAAACTCTGGAGAAAACACAAAGGCTTGAAAATAAGTGAATTCTGCCCAAACTGCTCCCTGCCCTCTGGATCATCTGCTGGCAGAACTCACAGAGTAAGAAATACCACAAGGGGAAAGCGTGACCATTCAGATTTAATACTGTACCAAATAAATGGGGCGTGATCTGATAGAGAGCAGCGGGCTGGCATGCACCACGCACACAACGCCAGCAGCAGCTCCCTCCTCTGCGCTGCCACTGGTCCTGCTCTGTGGTGGCCCATGGCCCATTCGTGGCCTGTGCTGCAGGCTGGGAGCTCCAGACGAAAGCCACTCCTCTGTCCCCAGGAGCCTTTGAAGACAGTTCATGGCTTCTGCAGGACTTTAAACGCTCAACCAGCGGAGTGTTTCCTCAATGCTCGAGGGCATTTGTTTGTTCATAAATCCAGGGTTGAAAACAACCTGCCTGTGGGCTTAGCCAGGCCATCCGAAGGAACATCCTTCACACTCCAGACAACAAAACAACGAAAAGAAGAAAGAGGATTAAAAAATGGAGGCACCTCGTGCATCTGAAAAACGGTTCTGCATCTGGGCTGCTGCAGTGATCACGCAGGTGCCTCGACGTGGCTCTGAAACACCGTCTCCTCCGCTGATCACAGAGCTGTGCCACAAAACTTAAGGCTTAGCATTAATTCAGCGCACAACTGGGGAGTAATTTGCCAGTGTGCACCAGACTGGAGAGTTGCAAGGTCAAACAACGGTCACATACAGCTCTAGCCCTAAAAATAACCAGCCTCACGCTCTGCCTGTGCGCGAGGCTGAACGCGGCTTAGCGATACCAGCCACGATTTTCTCCGCTCTTCCCCCCGCTGCCCCCTCACTGTTGCCACGAGAGATGTGGGGGTGCCGAGCAGCTCTGGCAAGATGCTGCTGTGGGAGATGTGGCTACAATTTAAAAGCAACTCGGCGCTTCTTGACACTCATTTGATGCTTCTGCCGTAACTTCCCAACCTGGCAAAACCCAAGAGAAGCTGCCAGAACCCCCCTGGCTTCCTGAGCGAGGCAGCGCAGCCCCTTCCCACAGTCTCCTGCACGGAGCAGCTCCTGGTTCCCCAGCAGTGACTCAGCTAGCAAAGCTCAGACAGACGGACAGAGCTGCTTCCACCGCCCTGCTGCCAGGTGTCATTCTTTCTGCACATGCTTTAAAGCGCCGCTGGCTCGAGCTTTGCCCTTGTGCAAAGAAATCCTAAACCTTTCCTTGTGAAAGAAAGCACAAAGACCTGCACTATCTTGGCAGTGTTTTCCCCTAAAAACTGGTGAAAAATTGTTTCAGAACCAATCCCCATGTTCTTTGTGCATGCTTTCCCACGAGGTTAAGTGACACCCCAGTGTGTGTGAGCCCTGCTCGGGGGCTGGCGGGGCCCTTCCTCCATCCCAGAAGGAGCTCGTGGATCTGCCTTGCCCAGATCTGTCAGGACCTGCCACACGACTGGCAAGGCCAAGCCCTGGAGAAAGCAGCTCTGGTGAGGCGGCAGGGCTGGAGCTGAGGCTGGACCCCCTCCCTGTGCCGCCAGGAGAGGGTCAGGATGCAAAACCAGCCTTTGAGACAGGGGAACAGGGAACAACAGGAAGCGACGACCTTCCTGGACAGCAGCACATCCTGACAGCAGCGAATCCGTGTCCTTCCCGATGAACTCACCCGCTTCAGCCCCGGGTTTATTCTCGGCTGCCTGTGCTGTACCTGATGCCTCTAAAAGGCACACGAGCACTCAGGAAATCTGGTGTGAAGTCAGCAGCCTCCAGAACACCCCAAACCTCCTGGGAAATGCAGCCCTAGAGAGGATCATAGCCCAAGCGTGGGGAGCTGGACTGAACACACACAGTCCCATCCTGTATGACATTTCTGTGCCAGGCCAGGACCAAGGCAGACACCCAGACTAAGGCTTGGTGACCCAGTGCTTCAGTTTACCCCATTGCTTCCATCTCCCTTCTCATCAGCTTCCTCCTCTCCTCATCGATGGGATGGAAGCGGGAGAGGATTATGGCCATGAGCAGCAGGTGTATTGAGATCGGGGTCACGAGGAGCTGCAGGGTGAGGATGACGGAGGGGTTGGACATGCAGAATCCAGCCTGGTGACCTGCAAAGCTAAAGAGGAGAACAGTCCTCCCCCCAGCCCCACTGCAGAAAGGCAAAGCAGCCACCTCCATCGCTCTCCTCTAGAGTCTGGTATCAGAGGGTCAAGTTCTTTAATACTGGAAAGCAAATCAGGGCCTGTAACGGAGACAGTCCAAGACGAGAGACTGCGAAGGCCAGAGCCCAGGGAGTTTCTCTAGATCAACAGGGGACGTTTCAGCATGCAGGAAAGGGGCTGATGGCAAAGCCTCTGTTTTATTTGGACGTGGTTCGCTTCAGTGAATACTGTGCCGAGCCTCAAGGATCTGGCAGGTTTCCAGAGGCAACCTACAGTGCTGGTTCCCTCCCATCCCTGAAATGAACTTGCTGAACGTGATGCACCTCTGCATCACACAGCACCAGGAGCGCGCTGCAGAACACAGGCTGAGACCACAGGGAAGGCAGACGGCCCATCCAGGCTCAGCTGCCCACGTGGCTGAGGTGGAAGGCCGTGGCTCGGCTCTCCCATGAGCAGGACAGTGCTGGAGTGTCCTCCAGCCTGTTGGGATAGTGGTGGGGTTGCAGATGGGGGTTGGTTTCCCATCTCAGCACAGGCTGCCACGAGTGATGCTCAGAGCTAAGGGGCTTGGCAGCATCTCAGGTTCCTGGTCCACACCACGTGTCGGCTTTCCCGGTCACCGTGCAGCTCAGAGCACGGCAGGCAGGTTGCTGTCCTGCACCCCTAAAATACACAGCCCTTTTGGAAAGGGGTGGAAGGTTCCTCTGCTCACGTGGGGCCAACAACCATCACAGGCCACAGGCCTGGTCCAGATGTGGCTATAAAAGGCTGTGAGCTCCTCCAGGAAGAGCTCTGCAGAGGAGCAGGGAGGAAGGAGGGATGAGCGCTTGGCATGGAGGCGGCTGTACAAGCGGCTGGGCTGAGGGACAGAGCACAGGGTCACCTCAACAGCTGGGGAACAGGGAAATCAAGTTAATGATCACTTCCAGTTCCTGCTTGCCCTCATCTCTCGTGGGACCAGGGGGCAACCTGCCAGTTCCCCAGCCTGTCTGGGCTGGGGCCAGCTTGCTGTGCTGCTAACGTCGGTCAAGCCACCCTTGAGGGATGACAGACCTTCACTGTAACGGTACTAGGGAGCAGCTTCCAAACGGCACCATCCCCAAAGCAGCATTCCAGGAGGCATCGAGCGCATTTCCCTCGTGCAGTGATTGGCACTAACTCCTCCACAGCCCAGGCCAAGGAAAAAGCACCACTGCTGCCGTGCCCACCAGGCCGGAGAGTCCAGCCTCTCACTTCCCGCTTCCCCCATGTCCAGTAACCTCAGCAGCCTTCTCGTGCCTCTCAGCTTCTGGTCCCAGGTTACTTTGTGCCTTTTACAGCACACAGCCAGAGCTGGGACCCTGTGTTTCCATCAGCAGACCAGCCTTGCCCTGCAGGGACGGCTGCTGCATGAGGCTTGCTCCACTGCTGAGGAGCACTTACCACACAACATCTTATTTCCGCAGCAGTTCTGTCTCTAAAATTACAAAGGCGTTTCTCTCAGCTGTGAGGTTTTGTGGCAACTTTTGTTCCCTTTCTGCTCTCAGCAGGTAGGACAGCACTCTGCACGGCTCTGCCGCTTTCACTCAAAAGCCAGCAGCGACAGCAGAACACGGAGCCCTGCTTTACAACGTGTTCTTGAGCTTGAGTCATAAACACTTCGAAACACCCCCACAGCCTGCGGCCGCTCCATCCGAGTAGGCTCTGCGTGGGTGTGCGCGCTCGCGAGGGTTAGTGCACACGCATGAAATGCATTTCTGTGTGTAAGAAACACGCCGGGACGCTGATCTGACCTCTCTGTGGATCACTCCCCTCTGGGGGAGAGCTTCCTCTTGGGTTAGCCTGTGCAGCTCAGCACCTTCGTGACCTCCTGGAAGCAAGACCCCAGACACGACCATGTCCTTCAGTGGCCCGTGGCGGGCACGCAGGAGCTTCCTCGCCCAGGGTGAGGAAGAAGGTGCCTAGTACATCCAAGAGCGCACTGCAGACGCAGATCAGAGCTGGATGGAGATTTGACAAGTGAAGATCCAGCATCCATAGAGCCCCACGGGGAACTGATGGAGGAGAAATGATCCGTTCTGAAGGAGGAGCGTGGCCAGACCCTGCCCATGGAGGCAGAAACTCTGGCAGGGCTCACAGTGCTCCCAGGCTCTCTGCAGTCCAGTGGAGAAACCTGGTGCTCTTCAAAGGTCGAGCTGGGTCCAGCACTTCCTCCCCAGCTGCCACGCTGAGGTCTTAGGGCTGCGGAGAAGACGTCCTCTGCCTGAGCTCCAGACCACCACAGGAACTCCCTGGAGTCACCTCCAGACTCCTGCAGCAGCACCAGCAACCACCAGCTGCACAGAACCAGCATGTGAAACCCACAGGGACTGGAGCAGCTGGGGAGGGGGCAGCAGAGACAGGCCAGATCTTGCCCTGGGTCACTACCTGACAAAGCCGCTCTGCCCCAAGGCAGTCCAGGGAGACCAGAGCCCAGCTCTGGGGGCGGAAACCCCTGCCCCTTTGCTTTGTCCTCTCCTTAATGGGTGCAAGGTTTTGACACTGCCCTAGCCCAGGACAACGGCACTGGGAGGAGGAGGCGTGGGATACATTTTCCTTTCCCTACTAAGTGAGATCTGCGATTATCAACCTCTTTTAGCCCGTGGGCTGAGAGATCTCCCATGGCAATGCAGGCCCCACGCAGCACATTGTAGCCTGGTGACAAAACCCATGCTTTTCTTAGTTCCCTTCCGCAGACCTTTTGTTGCCCGTAGAGCCCAGCAATCCCAGCAGCACAAATGGAAAATTACTCCTCCATTAAGAGCGGTAGGAGCCCAGTTGCTCAGCGCTGGCTGTGTGGGAGCAGCCGAGTTCCCAAGGCAGCGGCGCTGACAGCACGCAGCTCAGCACCACTACCAGTGCTTGGCGGAGCAGAGGCAGAGGGAGAAATCGGCTTCGGAGGCCAGAAGGCCAGCGAAAGGCTGGCAGGAGCAGGAGTGTTCTGCCCGCTCATCATCTGTCTGGCACACCTGGTTCATCAAGCGGCTTTTCAAAACCAGGATCCTTCAGCTAGATCAGCCTCAGCCTCCAAGATTGAACAGCCAGGGAAGAACACAGACAAAACCCTCTCCCTGCTCTCCTCCCAGGTCAACACGAGCATTAAATCTGCGTTAGCGTCTCTGCATCACCACCCACAGCCACAGGGAATGGCAGGGCCCATTCTGCCCAGTTCATCCCAGCGCTGTTAGAAAACCGTGTGGTCTGCAGCTCGGCTTGTCCTTGACACTGGGGGTTGATCGAAAACACCCACATTTTGCTGGCTGACTCAGCACTTGGTTAATAAGCCACAGTACAACTGAGTCAGGGGCATCTCTCTTCACTGCTGTTTTACTGACGTCCCTGATTACAAATACCACTCGGGCTGGACCACGGCCAGCGCAGCCAGAGCCAAGTCCCTGTCTCCCCCCAGCACAAGGGTACATCTATGAGAAAATAAAACAAATATCTGTAAGGAAGCAAAATACCTCTCTCTCCCCACCCAAGAAAGGGGAAACTCAAGAGGAAATATAACCCCCGATTTGTTTTTTTTTTAGGCCATTTTGTACCCACTCACCACACAATTACGTTTGGACAGACACAAGGTACCGTTGGAAATGGTACTCAGCGCTTATTGCTTTGGCTCTTTGGTGCTCATTTACTCTCCAGGTGCGAATAGCTGCATTTTCCTCTCACAGACTAGAAAGGCAGCAGATGACCAACAGTTACCTCCCAGAGCTGCTGTGTAGCTCTCGCTCCCTGGCTACCTCAGAGCACAATTATCTTCCACCCAGGAGAGCTCTATTTCTGCTCTGCTCAGATCCTCCCGAAGCCTTTTGTGATGTCACTCAGCTCTTACAGAAGGCAGCATCACCCGTGGGGTCTAGACGGGGTGTCACAATTGCCAGTGTGGCACGGGGAGCTCTCAGCCCGCCTCTGCGCGACAGTGGGGCTCAGCTTTGTGCGAGAAAGGTGGATTTCGGTGAAAAGCACCGATTTCACTGTTCATCGCTGCTACACGCTGGGTTACTTGCTGCCGGCAAAGAGCTTTTTATTAACTCCATGTGCCAAGGCCTAAATCTCACCAACCAGCTCGCTGTGCACCAAGGGTCTGGAGCAGGACAGTGCCTCTTCCATCGCTGCACTGATCTGCTGTCAGTTCCTTCGAAATTCAGTTGCAGTTGCCTGGGGAAGAGCAGCTGGAAACTGCCCGGGGAAGAAGCCCTGGGGGTGTTGGTGACAGCGGCTGGAGAGGAGCCAGCAGCGTGCCCAGGTGGCCAAGGCCAACAGCATCCTGGCTTGTACCAGCACTGGTGTGGCCAGCAGGAGCAGGACAGGGATTGTCCCCCTGCACTGGGGAGGCCACCCCTCAAATCCTGGGTTCAGTTTGGGCCCCTCACTCCCAGAAGGACATTGCAGGGCTGGAGTGTGTCCAGAGAAGGGCAACGGAGCTGGAGCAGGGTCTGGAGCACAATGTGCTGAGGAGCTGCTGAGGGACCTGGGGGGGTTGAGCCTGGAGAAAAGGAGGCTCAGGGGAGACCTTCTGGCTCTTGACAACTCCCTGACAGGAGGTTGGAGCGAGGTGGGGGTCAGTGTTTTCTCCCCAGGAACAAGCGACAGGATGAGAGGAACCAGCCTCCAGTTGTTCCAGGGGAGGTTGAGGTTGTCCCTGAGGAACAATTTCCTCCCCGTTGAGGTTGTCCATCCCTGTCCCAGGCTGCCCAGGGCAGTGGTGGAGTGCCCACCCCTGGAGGGGTTTCCCAGCCATGTGGAGGTGGTGCTGAGGGACAGGGGGCAGTGGGGACCTGGCAGGGCTGGGGGAACGGGGGGACTCAATGGGCTTAAAGGTCTTTTCCAGCCAAAACGATCCTGTGAAATCAGTTTTGAAAGAAGAGGGACAGCACCCGGCAGCACTGCAGCTACCCCCATTTGTCTGTTGCCCAAATACTCAGAGAAAGGCCCAGAGAAGCTGAAGCCCTGCAGTTTAAGAAACAAGGTCAGTGTTGGAGTTTAGTTCCTGCAAAGGAAAGGCCCCTCTGCGGACCCCTTTTCTCCCCAGCAGAAGTAGATCTTATCTCTGAAGGCAGCCAGGGCCCAGCAGCGCAGGATACAAACCACTCCCGTCTGTGGTAGCTGAAGGGTTTTTGCTCAGGGTACTGCGACCTGCAGAGGGGCTGCTCAGACAAGGGAGCCCCAGTGGAAAAGGAGAAAAAAGTCTAGAGCCAGCAAATGGGAATTTTTTGGCACAGAAGCAAGTGGTGGCATTTGGGTACATTCTACTAGCACATCCTCTGAAGGTTCGCCCCTCCGTGCCTGCTCTGAGCACGGCCAGCGGCTCTCGTGTTCCCTTCGCCCAGCTGCTGTCTCTCGGTGTGACGGGAGTCATGGCTTCAAGAGCCGCCAAGATGGCTGAGAAGGGAGAGGAAGGGCTGCTGCTGCTGTATGCCCCGTAAGCCAATAAAGAGTTAATTCAATGAAGAGAGAGGTACCTGAGTACACAAGAACATCTGGAATCCATTCAGGAACTCCCAGGCTGGGGCAGCCCAGCTCAGTGCAGACAGCAAATAAGATAAGCCTGAAGGGATGCAGCAAATAAGTCAGAAAATGAGAAATTGGTGAATCCAGAGGTGTCTGACACAGGAGCCACTCGAGTGCCAGAGTCGTGGGCCTGCTGCTTGGTCAGAGTCACCCTGCTCTGGAGAGCCTCGAAGTGGGAAACGGGGGACTGGTTCGGAAAACCTTCTGCTAACAGCTATCTGGAAGAGGTTTCCCTGCCCGTTTCCGCTGGGATCCCGGCTGGCAGCGCCCATCGCCTGGCCAGCAGCTCCCTCGGCTGCACAGCGCGCGTCCACCAGCTCCTTCCACCAGGGCTGCCGAAGGAGCCTGGTTCACACTTCGGCAGCAGCCAACACACCTGAGTCACCAGGCAGGCTGCAGGGACACGCGCTCCTCTGGCTGCCAGCGCCGCTCACACCGTCCTACCTGCCGTGTGTTTATGTGATGTCACACGGCATGTGCAGCGTTTACCAGAGCAAGGAGGGGACTTGCAGCCAAGCTCTCAGCAGACATTGACAACCTTGAGGCTTCCTTCCTTTGTAAAGTAAAGCGAAACTGCCTAAAACACCCGGCGGGAGCAGGCAGGGCGATGGGGCCTCGTCTTGAGAGGAGCTAAAGGCTTTTCTCTCCTCAGGATGCAGCTGGGTTGCTGGAAAGCACTGAGCGGGGCTGAGAACCAGCTCCAGCTCCCCCACTCTGCCCCAGTGACTGCCACCCCCCGTCCGTGGAGGATGGCGGGTGTTCACCGTACAAGCGCCAATGGAAACCCACAACCTGGTAAAAAACCAACTTTGCTGGTTAATTAAATCGTCATTTAAAATGAGCAGTCTCCATCTGTAAACGTTCTGGTTCACCACAGAAACAAGACCCTGGGAAGCGGTCAGGGGTTAGCGCTGTCGCTTTCCCCATCTGGCGATTCTCCACACAGGCTCACCTGGATCAGCAAACCCCTGAACAGGCGCCAGCTCCTGCCCGGGGATTAACGCGGGTGTCACGGCTCCTCCCCTCGAGCTGGTGGGTTCTGAAGCAACCCATAAGCCTCTTGTTTTACGTGATTATGAAACCAATCCCCCAGGCCAACTACAGTCAGAAGAAACATCAACTCAAGGTCCTTTTTCCTGGTAACAAAGGATCTGTAAAGCAGCGCTGCTTTCAAAAGAAAACCCTCTGACTTCCGAAGAGCAGCCCAGGAGCAGCCTGACATCCTTTAATCACTCCTCTAAAGACACCAGGGAGCTGAAGACCCTCTCAGGCAGCAGCCGTGGCATGAAGGTCACTTTCTCCTTCCTGAAAGATTTTGTGTTGTTCAGCTACAAGGAGTGAAGACTAAATTAAGTTTAACTGATTATAACTGGTGCCGGCTTTGTGCTGTTAACGTTGTTTTACCTCAACAGGCAGCTGAAGGTACAGCTACACCTAGAAATGGATGTTCCTCCACCAGGATCTCTGCAAAACTACTTGAGCAAGGGCACAGCAGAACCTCCTGAGGTAAGCAGACCACTGGCCAT
This sequence comes from Bucorvus abyssinicus, assembly GCA_009769605.1. Lineage (NCBI taxonomy): Eukaryota > Metazoa > Chordata > Aves > Bucerotiformes > Bucorvidae > Bucorvus > Bucorvus abyssinicus. Next base: position 1,327,738 of record CM020047.1, read on the forward strand.
GGACCAGGAAACATCCCACGGCAAAAGCAGCCTTAGAGGGTAGGCGAAGTTCCCAGGAAACAGTGCAAAACGCAATCAGAAAACACAGGAACTAAATCCTGGCAACAAAGACATGGGAAAAGGAAGAAGAGGGAACAATGAACTATGTACGAAGGAAAAACTCCTGGGAAGTCCTACATTCCCTGTCGGAGGAAGGGAAACCTGTTAAAATACAGCACTCGGGGGGGAAACACAGGGGAAGACATGAGCCCCAGACAGGGCAGCACAGCCCTAAAACCGGGCTGTACTTTACCACCAGCAACTGGAAGGCAGGGAGGTTCCACAGGAGCCTTAGCACCAGGGTGAGAAAGACCAGGACAGGCAAGACTCCCCTGGGGAGGGAACAATCAGAGACAAAAGGAAATGTCCAAAGTGAAACACTTCTTTGGGCAAAGAAGGAGAAGACGACACTTTTTCGCGAGCATAAATGTTGGTTTTAGAGAAGCTCAGTCTCAGCCCATTACTCTGTTAGGACAAAGAACAGGAATGATGGAGGAAGGACATTTTACCAGAGAAAAAGTTAAACAAACTCACTAATAACCACCACAAATACCAGAGTGTCAGAAACAAGCGTCCCCCTTCCTGCAGGGGCACGTCCAACACCAAAGAGCTGCACCAGCCACGAGGTGATTTTCTCCACAAAATCAAGGTGGCTCCTTCCACCCGCCTTTTCCCCGTGCTGTTCTTTCATTCCTTAAGGTTAACGAGCCTGGCTGTCCTTTTTGCTTTACGGCTTATTTTACAGTGGAACATCCCAGCAGCTCCCAGAGGTGAGGGGTTGATACAGGAGATGGCATGTTCCTTGCTTCCAGTTGGTTCCACCGGCTCTTGTGGCCACTCTGGAGGAAGACAGCGCCCGTCTTGGTCACTGATACCGCTCCGGTGCTGTGCTCGGGCTCACTTGGCTAGTCTGGCAGCCGGGCAGCGCTGATCCTGCTCGCCAGGAGATACAGACTGCTCCTTGTTGACAAAAACAGCGAACAAGGGAAGAATCAGAGGAAGGAGGAGGCGGCAGCGGCGTCGCGGAGGGGCTCACGCACCCGGGAGCACAAGGAGCAGCTCCACGCCGAGAGCAGGAGGCGGCGAGCGGCTCCTCTGCACCACTGCCACCCTCTGGCTCCGCGGAAAACTCCCTGCTCCTGGCAGAGGAGCAGCTCCCAGCCCGAAGCCCCTCTCCGTTTAGCGCCTTTCCATCCCACTGGCAAGGAGAGCCGGGAGGAAAACTGGGTGTGGAACTGCCCCTCGGTGAGCAGGACCTGCGCGATGACATCCCTGGGGCTGGCAGGCAGCCGAGTCGCTGCTTTTTATTTTGGGGCACAAACGTGTCCAGCTCATCCAGCCAGAGAGGCCACCAGCTCGTCACCACCTCAGCCCTCTGATGCCAGCAGCTAACCGAGGCAGAAGCAGCAGACAAATGATTTGTACTTTTTTCTGATAAACTGTCTTCAGGGGCGCAGCCTGGTCAGTGCTCGGGATGGTGTTGTCCCGGGTCCCCAGAATGGCACGTGGGGAGATGAGGACACAGGAACTCCTGCAATGAGCAACTCAAAATGAGCGGCTTCCCCCCAGGCAGCTGTGACTATTTCCCGCCGAGAATTCCCGTGCTGAATTCCCTCTGCGCTGGCTCACACAGACGACTTCGTGGTCACAACATGGCAGCTGTTCTTAGGGTCGAACGCTGGGTTCCTATTTTGCGGCTTTTAACGGTAATTTTCACAATAATTTACAAATTTGCTGTTAAGCACGTTATCGATCCCTTTAATAATGACAACTGTGAGTTAATTCAGCTCTCGGTTGAGAGGCTGTTGTAAAAATGCCCTTGCTAAGGTCTGGGATCAACTCCCGCAGTTTGGTATTGATAGAGGCAGCTAAGCGAGTTCCTCTCGCTGAACCTGCCCAACCTGCTGGCCCTGCCCCGGCTGCACCTCCCAGTTCTCTGCTCCACCAAGGTGAGGACCTGGAAGCTCCAGAGCACTGAGCAGGGTGGTTTTATGCTCGGACCCTTTGCAGTCCTTTGCAGTCCAAGGTATCCCTTCCTATCTTGAAGGGATACTGGTGCAAGGCACTAGACAGCAACTGGTGTGTGGGACGCTACACCAGTCCCGTGCATCTGGGCAGAAGGAATTCACCCGGTGGACTCTGTTCAAAGAAAAGAAACATACAGTGACCTGAGCCCCAAACACAAACAGTGGAACAGACCAAAGATGGAGAGTTCCAGGTGTTGAGCTCTGTTAGTCCTCAGCAGAGTAAATAAATCACAGGGTGCTACAGCCTTGAGTTTCCACCTGAGCTGTTTGCCACCATCTCACTAATCCACCTCTTAAAATAAAACTTGCTTCCGAACCCAGTTTGCCTCTTAACTTTCAGTCACTGCAAGCTGATTCAGCTTTCAAGGAAAGAAAAAAAACTAAGCAGCAAACTGAAACCGCGGTGGTCTGGGCTGCTGGAGAAGTGCCAGCAGAGCAGGCAGGTGCTGCAACGAACACCCCAAGTTCTGCTGAGGGAAGGAAAGCCAGGACTTTCTCTCTGGAAAAACCCAAGAACATGTTAAACCAGGCACCCACACACACACCTCAGAGTTTTCCCCACCCTGAGCAACAGTTTCACAAACTTCCCCCCAAGTGCTCTTACAGGAGCGGAACCAGTATCGTGACAATCCATCACCCATTCTGCTGAACTCTCCTGGCAGAATTCGTGGCACACCAGGCTGCAGCTCCTTTCAAAACGGATTCGTTTTGTTTATTTTTTTAAAGTCCACTGATCATCATCACAAAAAAAAAAAAAAAAAACCCAAACCATGGGAAATGCAACTAAAGAGAAAAAAAGTCCAACCAAGACCTAAAATCCCCGAGCTACGAGTAGATGCAGGCCTGTGGTGCCCAGCACGGGCACAGTCACAGGGCAGGACGACGCAGGCACGCTGCAGGCGGGCGTGTGGCGCGGGGCGGGTTCTTTATGTTAACCGCTGCACGATGACGGCGTTGAGCAGGTTGGCTTCCTTCAGGGTCTGGTTCTCATCGGTCAGCTCTTTGTTGGGGAAGGTGGTCATGAGGACGAAGCTGGTGGCAGCCATCGCTGGCCGCGCATCTACTATGAAGAGCCGGATGTCTCGGATCCTGTCCAAAGGGATCAAACACACAAACGGGAGCCCGTTCTGAACATCCGGTAAAAACACCCGGCAATGGCCCCAGTTCACCCTTCTGAAGCACAGGCCGAGGCAGCCAGAGGCCACGGCCAGATAACTCCGATTTAGCCTCCAGTGAGTGACATAACAAGGGGCTAAACGTTCTTTTACAGAGCCCAGCAGGACTATCTGTGTTGTCAGGAGGAAACTGAAAGCTCCTGAACCCCTCACCATGAACAAACTGCTGGACACTCGTTGTGCTAGGTGACAGCCTGTCACACACAGCATCACCAACATGATCTCAGCTCCCTAGAGGAGCCACGACAACAACGCTGGAGCTATTTCCTGCACCCAATCGTAGGGTTTTGTAACTCGATGCTTGATTCTCTTATAGAAACTGGAGGAACGAGTACAAAATGGCCATGCTCCTTGAGACCAGGAAAGCGAGAAGGACTTCAGGAGAGTGGTCCAATGAAGCAGCAGGGTGTGTAACCCAGCTCTGCCCGTTTGAGGGAGCTGAGCAGCCCCTGGAGCTCCATTCAGCCCAGAAAAGCCTGAACCGAGAGTCAGAATCACTGAACTAAGTTTCTAATTATCTGACAGTTTCTAAAGCCTTTAGAAGAGATTGTTTTTTACAGGTGACATTAAGGAAAGTTAATGGGAAGTTAATAAGGAAAGTTAATAATGTCTCTCAGAGAGACCTTAGTGTGGCCTTCCAGAACTTAAAGGGCTTGTAAGAAAAGCTGGCAGGGGCTAATGTGACAGGACAAGGGCTGATGGGTTAAACTAAAAGAGGGAGATTCAGATGAGAGAGAAGGAGGAAATTGTTGACACTGAAGGTGGTAAGACCCTGGCCCAGGTTGCCCAGAGCGGTAGGAGAAGCCCCATCCCTGGCACCATTCCAGGTCAGGTTGGCCCTTGGGGCTCTGAGCACCCTGCTCTGGTTGCAGATGTCCCTGCTCCCTGCAGGGGGTTGGACTGGGTGAGCTTGAAATACCCCTTCAACCCAAACCAGTCTGTGATTCTGTGTTTCCTGTTGTGTTTGTACCTGTGATGATGGTTAAACTTCTGGACCAGCCGCCCACCGTCAGCGAGCCGGATCTGGATGTTGGTGACAGGCTCCGACTCATCAATAGCGATGGCAGAACTGGCTTTGGCTTCGTTCTCTGCCTGCTGGGCTGGCGAGCTGGTGCCCATCACCTGGGGTGCAGTGCTGAGAACGGGGAGACACAAGGCAAGCTGTCAGAAACCGAACAGCCGCAGGGTGCCAGGAGTCAGGCAATGAGTTTATTGCCAGCTGGGCCAACTACGAGGGTTCCTAGTCCAGGGACACTAGTGCAAGTTGGAAGCGAGAATTTAGGAGTCAGCAAGAACTTGTCTAGAACTTCACCCTCTGGAGCAGCATGTGCCAGAGCTTCACACCCCGACAGGGACAGGGGCAGGGGCAGCATGACCTGGAAACGCTGCTTCTACAAGACACACAGTGGTGGTTCCAAACCACCAGGGATCCAGGGATCTGCCTCCTGCCACGGAAAGGCCGAGCCATCTCAGAGCATACACCAGTACGCCCCAGCTCCTCTCCCAGAGGAACACCTCCCATACCACAGGCACCTTTTCTTCAGAAAGATGAATCAAAAGGCTCAACCCAGCAAACCTCCCAAGTGACTCACATGGCACATGGCAAACCAGCACTGCTGTCTTCTCACCTGCCCAGCTTCTGGCCTTCTCCAGTAAAAGCTTTGAAGACACTCTTAGGTTTCACATACTCCTCGTCACGGTGATCCTCCATATCCAGGTTCACTTGCCCACCCCGTGCTAACCTGCGCAGCTCTGCCGGGACTTCCCTGCAAAGAGACTGTCCTAAGGCAGCGGCCTGAGGAAGCGGGTCAGAAAAGCACGAAGAAAACATCCCAGCCACACACCTCCGGAATTCCAGGTGCTGCAGTGAGCCCTCGCTTAATGCCCAGGGCAGATACACTCCTCCCCACAACAGACACGAATTGGAGGTTACTTTGCCTTGGCCCTCACTGGGAGTGACACGATGCATCAGGAATTGCCAGCCCAAATATAAAAGTCTGTTTGTTCACTTCAAGCACTCAAGGCTCCAAACAAACCAAAGCCACCTTCTATTTCTCTGAAGTCGCTGTTCCAGTCTGCCCTCCCATAGCTTCCAGAAGAACCCAGCTCTTAGGAGAAGGCTCAGGTGAACTGAGCCAGTGTTTCACCATTCTGGATTCCACCAATGCTTGTGTTTCCGAAAACAGCTGCTTTCTCTCTCTCTCACTACATACCCTCTGCGGATGTCATCGAGAAACTGGGCATTGGACGGGTCCTGGTAGCTCCTCAGTTCCCCGCTGTCCAGGCTGAAGCCACTCTTCCAGAGCTTCAGTACAACGTGCACCTGCAGCAGCCCCCGAACAACAGTCAGATCGCAGAACAATAACCAGACACAAAGGGAAAAGCTCCTGACTGGGGGAGGAATTTCGAGGTGCAGAAAATCGGCATCAGTTCTGAGAAGGTGTCACCACAGACCCTGCTTTGGTAACTCTGGCTGAAGAGCCAGGAGTGTGCTGGGCAAGGACCCTAAGCCAAGCTCCTCCACGGCCTTGGTGGGGGTTTGCTCACAAACCAGGCATGAGAGATTGCTGTTAGCTCCGCATCTCAAGGGATAACGAAGAGTTAATCACCCAGCGCTCTTTGCACAATGTATTTCCCTGTCCACACTTCTAAGGCACGCTCAGATCCTTAATTAAAAGTTCATCAGAAAAGTGCTTATGCAAGAGTCAAGGATTTGCTCTTCCCTAACCCGAAACCCCGCGAGGAGCAGGATTTACCCCACTTCTGCCCTCCTCGATTTCCATCAAGCCTCGTCGCTCTCTGCAGCTACAGCAGAGAACCCCCCTGGGTGAATCTACAGCGAACAGCAAGGTACTCACATCCTGAGCCGAGTTCTGCCTCCTCTCCCCCGCCACGTACGCAGACTCCTCCTCTGGGGTGGCCCCGAGGCGATACCCTCCCCCTGCGAAGGGCTGCAAGAGAGAGGGGCAGGCAAAGGGGTTATAGCACACACGAAGCCAGCACACGTTGTTTCCCCTCCCCAGCACTGTCATGGATGAACTGGGGGGCTTTGTGGCACCAGCAGCACCTCTTGTCCTGCAGGCAGCGACCAGCTACAATTAGTTAATTAATATGGCACAGAAACGTGGCTCTTCTTGCCACTGTGACACACAAACAACTAAGAGAGGTGGCCAGGCTCAGCTGACCCTTCAGACAATTCCAGGACCCCAGAGCACCAAACTGCCGGCATGGTGGGAGCCTCGACTGAGACAGGGAACAGAAGGAAGAACAACTCCTCGCTCCTCACTTTGGGCTTGCTGGTCTCGCCACCGCTCTTGGCCGTTCGATCCACCGCCACTGCACCATGTTCCTTCGCTCCTTTGAATAGATCCTCCACCAGCTCGTTGGGACTCTTCTTCCTCGGAGGACCAACGATCTGCTGGCCACTTCTCTCCGAGCCACCGGCATAAAACCTAAGAGGAAGCACATGGCTGTGGGGTAAGACTGGACCGCTGCTTCGCCAGAAGACGCGTGGGACAGGACCCAGCTGTTTTCTATCAGGATTTGGTTCATTTTTGTACAGCTTGGATGTACAAACACCAGCTACCACCACCGATCTCATACTGCCACCACTGACAAGTCCCTGGGCTGCACAGACTTTCTTTTCATGTCACTTACTGTAAAATTATCATTGACCAACAGCAAGAAAGTGAAAATAACTCTCTCAAAGACTACGGGCTGACAAGGCTCCATTTCACACACCAGTACCGGCTTCGTTACCAAGCTGGACAAGACTTCCAGTGAGTCCGCAACCTGTCCGGTGGGAGAAGATCTAACAGGTATTTAGTGACACATTCATCCCACACCAAAAGATCACTGCAGGCAGGAGGCTCTCCCCTGGAAGCCATGAATACACAGTTCATGACGTGCAGTTAAGCCCCTCTGGAAGACTGGGCTCGTTGGTTTCCAGATGGCTCCCAACACCCAGGGCAAGGTCACGGCTGGATGCAGCGGAGCACACGGTCTGCCTAGACCGAGCCACCAGAAGATACCTCAGCTCCGCTGCATTTACCTTCTCTGCTAACCTCAAGGGTATGGAGCTACTTAAAGCTGGGATTGTCGAGCACCTTCCCACTGGTGCACCACATTCCTGTGGAAAGGGACCCACGTTGTTCCTCCCACCCCATACTCCATCACATCACCTGTCAAAAAAGCCCCAAAGACCCCACCAAAGCCCCAGGCAGAAGCCAAACCCCTCCCTGCAGTACTCCCACATTTCCATTCTCCACAGACACAAACAATGAGTTGGGCTTTTTTCTGCTCTTAGCCAAGGGCTTCCACGTCCCGCTCAGGTTTATCTCGGCAGGACAGTGATGAGACTGGTGTTTATGCAGCCACGCTGAGCACGTGCTTGTGCATAGACTGCACTGACCCGACCTTCCCTGTCAAACCGAGATTCTTCATCACAGGAATTTCACATCGACTTAAATCTTCTGTTTGAAACCCCCCCTGCTCACACGTGGCCAAACACCACCAAAAAGGGTTTGAAGTCTTCAGACTTACCGCTGTCCCTCCTCCTCTTCATCATCCTCCTCCTGTGCATGAATAAGGTCTCTAAATGATGTTACTCTGTGGTCACTGCAAAAGATCATCGAAGAAGCATGTCACCCTCACGACATGTTCAACCATACAAGCTAAAGCTCCTGAAGGCAGCAGCGAGGCTGACCCTGCTCTACTTTTAGGGACCGATTGATGATGAAGTGACAGGTCAGCACCGGCAAAACCACGGGCTGACCTGAGCTCCCGGACCTCTCTGCCAGCTACAGCCACAGAAAAGCAGGGCGGGTGCTGGAGGGGGCTGGGACAGCGGCTGCGGCCATGGAGGGGAGCCCCCAGCCACCTGCCATGCTCACGGGCTGGGTTTCATTGCTGCTTGCGAACCCACACAAGCAGAGGTTTCTCTTGCAGGCCCCAGAACAGCCCAGCCTCCCCGTCCTGCCCCTCTCAGTGTCTGTGACCGAAGCGGGAACAGGGCTCTTCTGCAATCCAAAGAGTAGTCTCCAAAGCCTGAACTGAGAGCACTTCTCCTTCAAGGTACAGCCAGTAACTCCTCTCAAACCCAACAGCATTTCCCGGCTGCTCAGGGCTGTGGTAAGGCACAACTAACTCCCTTCTGTAAAATGCTCCACTTGATCAGGCGCCATTAGAACATATTTATCCTGTGGAGACACAACCTGCTCAGCTGAAAGCGTCAAAAGCGATTGTCATCTAAACTCAGAAGCCAAATCAAGTCTCTCCTGAGCTGTGAGGCCCGTTGTCCTAAGTGACCTTTGGGTTAGTTGTGCAGTAACATCTGAGCTTTTCACAATTTCTAGTGTGCCAGAGGAGAAGCAGATCTGAATGCAGAGCTACTTCTACTGAAAATTAACACCCATCAATGCTTCAGACAGAGCTTGTGTTTCTACACAAATAGTTTTCACGGTCAGGTTTACAAGCTGCTGATGCACAGATGGGGCTGAGCTGAAGGTGCCTCCTCACCTGGCTGCAGTGCCTCTGGACACAGAGCTGGGTGTGGGCTGGGGGAGAGTCAGGATGTCCTCGTCACCCCCGTCCTCGTAGAAACTGGCGAGCGCGATCTGGAAAGGAACAGCAGGAGCTTGTCAGGAGGAGAGCAAACATTCCAGAACGACGGCAAAACCACACACAAATAGCACAGCTGAAGCTTCTGCCACGTTGGACCTCTCAAGGCACAGCAACACTAAAGACATTTCATGTAATTTCCCCCTTTGAAGGTTCTAGCAAAGGCTTTGCCAGCTTCTCAGGTTTGGCTTCGTTATGGAGGACACTCACCGCTGCTGCTACGCCAGGGCAACCACCCTGACCCCAATCTGCAACTGCGGTTATGCCAAAATTACTGTTCTGAAACAGCTGCTTTTGTGCCACCCACAAGCAGACTCGGAGTTTAACGCAGCCAGATCGTCTCAGGGGGTGGGATACCGGAGTGGTGGCCGATTGCCCCCTGAATTCAGGGATGCTGGGACTGCTGCTGGCAGCACGCACAGCAGAGCACTAAAAACCTCGCCACCATTCAGGGAAAACCTACGCAAACCCAGCAAGACCCAGTTCCTCGCCTCGTCCTAGAAATGAGTTACGTGCAATTGAACGAGAGAACCGGGACGGGCTTCGGCTCCAAACGGTCCGCGGACCCCGGGAACCGCCTGAGCCCGACCCTCGCAGCCAGACGTCGGGGCGGGGACTGAGGAGCGGCCGCCGAGCGAGGCCTGAGCCTCAGGAGATCGACCTCCCGGCCCAGCGCTTCCCCCGTTCCTCCTGCCGCCTCCAAGGCCGCGCCCCGGCCGCCGAGCGCCCCTCAGCAAAGGGGAGGGCGGACGGGAGCGGGACGGCAGCGGGGCTACCTGGAGGTCCCAGCCGGAGGACTCTAGGAAGAAACGCGCTCGCTCCTCCTCGACGCCGGTCACGGCCACAAACTCCCGCAGCGCCTCCTCCCTGTCCGCCATCTTGCCGCGGTGCAACGCGCAAACCCCGCCGGGGCCCGCGGCAGCCCCGCCCCGACTGGCCCGGCCCCGGGTGCACAGCCAAAACCTCCCGGGCGGAAACACCGCCGGAACGACGCGCACCGCCCTGCGCCGTGAACAGCGCCGCCTGGCGGCCCGGAGGTGCGATGCACCACGTGTGTGGCACCGAGCCCCGGCCTGTGCAGAGCCGATCACCGGGAGAGGCAGGGCTGGGCAGCGGGCGCCCGCCCCAGGCGGGTGTGCAGAGCAGCCCCGGGCAGCCTGTGCATCCTGGCCCTTTTATTTCAGGCACACATGACACAGCTGGCGGCAGCCGAGCCCCGGCCCCGCTCCCAGCATCGCGACCGGAGCAACCGCAGGCCGAGATGAAGCAGGATGGGGCGATGGCCGCGCTGTTTCCCTCGTCATGGCCTCGCGCGCTTGAAGAGGAAGATGAGGAGGCCGCCGAGGAGCCCCTTCTCCAGCAGGATGCCAACGAGAAACAAGACGAGGCTGGACACGAGGTTCACACCTGCGGTGAGGACAGGGGACATGAGCGGCCGTGGCTGGAGGACGGGCCCCTCACAGCCTCCCCTGCAGCTCTCACGCACCGTTAGGTGGCTGGGACCTGTCGCTTGGCTCCTCCCTGGCTGGGACAGTGATGTTCAGGGTGGCCGTCCCGCTGACGAGGTCCTGGCCATCGTGCAGCACCCGGCAGGTGAACGTGGACCCGTTCCTCTCCAGCGTCGCTTGGACCTCCACCAGGCTCCTCAGCGTGAACAAGCCCCGAGGGGTCTCCACCGGCTGTGAGACGTTCTCCACCTTTATCTCCGTCCCGTTCTCCAGCCAGGTGACGGCCACGTCTCCCGGGTAAAAACCCTCCAAGTGGCAGGTGAAGTTCATGGTCTTGTTCACCTCAACGGGGCTCGGCGAGTCAGCGACCACACGGACACGGGGGGGAACTGGGAAGAGAGGCAGCGCCTGGTGCCTGGCGGCTCCGCTGTGCCCACCCCAGGACCCCCAGCCCCAGGGGAGCTGGACACGCCGAGTGCCGGATCCCCGCAGCCCTCACCTCGCAGGGCTTCCCTGAGCTGGTACGTCCCCCTCTGCGGGTCCCTCAGCGTGGGGTGCTTCACCTCGCAGACGAGCTGTGAGCGGACGTCGTCCTCGTGCAGCGTCATCGTCACGGTGCTGGACATGTTGAAGGAGGAATTTGTCCGCCCAGGGGTGATCTGGGGGAGCTGAGCCGAGACTGGGTGCTCGTTCTTGAGCCATTTCACGGTGACGTCTCTGGGGAAGAACCCTCCGGCCGTGCAGGTGAAAGGCACCGAGTGCCCCGGCCTCGCTCGGTGGCCAGGCCCGGACACAACTGGGCGGGTGGGTTTGGCTGCAGGGAGAAGCGTGGGGCCATCAGACCAGGCTCTGCCACCCCTGCCAGCCCCGGGGCTGTGGGGAGCAGGGGATGGACCATGGGACCCTCACCTGGGACCGGCCCCTGACCCCTTCCCCATCCCTGCTCGCCCTGAGCAGAGCCCACTGGGCTGGTTCCCACTGAGAGCTGCTCTGGGAGCCCCACTCACCGTGTACGGACACCTCTGTGCCCTTTCCACGCTGAAACACCTCAACACCGTTCACTGATCTGCTGAACTTCACGCAGTGATAGGTGCCGGCGTCCTCGGGTTGAGCATCCCCGATGCGGATGCTGAAGTCCAAGTAGGATCCATTCTGTACCCTCGTCACGCGGGGGAAGGTGCCCGTCTCCTCATAAATGGTCTTGTTCCCACTGCCCCAGCCCTTCAGCCACTTCACGGGGCCGGGGGGACCGGTGCCAGATACAGTGCAGGTCAGGGTGAGCGTCTGCCCCGCTGTCAGCGTCACCCTGTCCTGGGGCTGCCGCAGCTCGAAGCGCTGCACCATCTGGGCACCCGCACCTGGGCACAACAACCGGGGGGTTTGGGTCTGACAAGTGTCCCCAGAGCGCCAGCCACGAGCCCAGAGCAGGGGACAGAGAGATGTCCCTGTCCCTCACCCCCCGGGGCAGCCGGCAGTGCCCAGCGTGTGCTGCAGTAGAACAGCCCCTCTGGCTGCACACAGAGCTAGCCGGAAGGGAGAAGTGACAGCAGAGCCCCAGGCACCGGCGGGCACAGGGCGCGATTGCCAGGCCAGCGCACAGGGAAGGGAGCCCTGGGAAAGGGGCTGGGGCTGTGCGGGACCCCCACTCACCCGGGGCTCTCCAGAGCAGGAGCAGCGTCAGGCAGGCGAGAGGCAGTGCCCGCCTGGCTGGTGCCATGGTGATACCCACGTCCCGCTCCCCGATGGCTCGGCTCGGCTCGGCTCGGCTCAGCTCAGCGCAGCACTGGGCTGTCTCTTGCGAAACGGGAAGGAAAGGGCTCACCCAGCAGCCGAGCTCCTCCCCGGACCCCCTGCACATGTCCCGGCTGTGGGAACATTCACGCCTCCTCGTGTCGTGGGGCTGGGTCTCGCCAGCGACGGCCACGGGCACCGGGCAGCCAGCGAGAGGGGCCCCATGCGGCACAAGCCCACCCAGCACGTGGCCAGCCGGGGCGTCGAGGGGACACCCAGCCCTTGCCAGCAGCAGCGGGGCACGGGCTGGCATCTCCGAGGGGCCGGTGCTGCCCAGCTCACCTGGGGCTTTGCCAGAGCCCCCTGCAGCAGCGCTGGGGCAGGTTTGCCCAGCCGGGGGGTGCCCAGCACAGCCCCTCGGGGTCGCGGCAGACGCGGAGGCTCTTTGCCCTCAGACGATGCCCTTCGTGGGGGTGAAGCCCTGGGGTGCTCCGGGTTGGCTCGCACAGCGCCGGGCAGGCACCAAAAGCGTTAACAGCCGCCGCACCACTCGCCTCCGTTTCCTGCGCAGCTTCTCCTTTTCCTGCTGCTGGGGCTGGAGCCCGAAGTTCGGGCAGTGCCGATGGCCCGGCGAGCGGCTGCGGCGGCTCCGCTCCTGCTCGGGCAGCTCGGCCTCCTTCCGCTGCGGCTCTGCGGTGAGTCCGGGCTGGGGGTGGTGGCGGGAGCCCTCCCCTGCCCCAGCTCTCACCGCTTCCCCATCCCACCGGCTGCTGCTGCCCGGGCTGGGTCGGGACGGGATGGGACTGGACGGTGGGGGAGCAGCACAGCTGGAGCAGGAGATGGGCAACGCGGGCAGAGCGGCCACGGTGAACACCAGGCAGGGGGGCTGTTCCTCTGCCGACCCCCTTTTGGGGCAGTGCGGGGATGCTGGGGGCGAGGAGGGTGGGATGGGAAGAACCGAGCCCCAGGGGTGCAGCACTGAGTCCCAGCGAGCCAGTGCCGAAGGTACTGGGGGGCTTTGGGCAGGGGGGGTTTGGGAGCAGGAGGGGTTTGGGGCTGTGTTCGGCTCAGGGTCGCAGACCCCTGCAGCTCGCAGCCCTGGGCTGTGACCCCGCTTCCTGGCAGAGCCGCAGTAATCCCAGCTGGGGCTGTGCAGAGCGCGGGGGTTAATGTTTAACTGCACTCCTGGAGATTTTCCTGCCAGGAATTCCCCTTGGCTCCCTCTGTACCTCTCTGGCTTCCGAGCACCCAGACACCACCGGGGACGCAAATTTGCCCCTGGTTCATTCTGAACCGAGCCTCTGCCGCTCCCAGCCCTGCAGTTTGTCGCTGCCATAGCCAGGAATATTTCCCGGCTGAGCTGCTGCTCGCTCCGAGCAAGCTGGGGCCACTCTGGCTGCGCCGCTCAGGACAAGGGGAGCGGGCTCTGGCCTCCCTCCTCGCTCAGCCCCAAACCCCCCGGTCGCTGTGCCCAGGTGCAGGTGCCCAGATGGCGCAGCGCTTCGAGCTGCGGCAGCCCCAGGACAGGGTGTCGGTGACAGCGGGGCAGACGCTCACCCTGACCTGCACTGTATCTGGCACCGGTCCCCCCGGCCCCATGAAGTGGCTGAAGGGCTGGGGCAGTGGGAACAAGACCGTTTATGAGGAGACGGGCACCTTCCCCCGCGTGACGAGGGTACAGAATGGATCCAACTCGGACTTCAGCATCCGCATCGGGGATGCTCAACCCGAGGACGCCGGCACCTATCACTGCGTGAAGTTCAGCAGATCAGTGAACGGTGTTGAGGTGTTTGACCATGGAAAGGGCACAGAGGTGTCCGTACACGGTGAGTGCAGCCCAGCGGGATGCAGCCCTTGGGGACCCCGTCCCGCAGCCCCCACCCTGCCTGCAGCAGGGTCCCGTGCTGCCCCGCGCCCACCACCCTCTCCCCGCTCTGCCTTGTGCCTCCACAGAGACAACCCTGGTTCCCACCATGGTGGCTGCAGCTGCAGTGCTCTGCTTCCTCCTCCTCGGCCTCTTGGTCGCCTTTTGCTTGTACAGGAGGAAGCGCCAAGGCGAAGCGGACAGCCAGGGCCTGGCCAGGCTGGCGGCCACGGGCAGCTTCGTGCCCATCCCTCTGCGGTGCTGTGCCAGGACCCCCAGGTTCGTACCCACCACCTCGTCCTTCTGCACCCCGAGACGAGCGAACCACCTGATCCATGCTCCTCATCCTGGTGTCCTCTCCCTCTGGAGCAGTGACTTTCCCCAGAAAAGGTCCTTTGCTCACATTGCTGTGTGCGTGGCAGGGGGCACCCAGCAGCCCCTCACCGCAGTGTCTGAGCCCAGCCTGGGCACGCAGACAGCATGTCGTCCCTCTCCTCTGCCTCCAGCCTGGGCGTCATGTGCAGCCACGTGCCGCAGAGCCTGGCTAAAATTCGGGATGGGAATTGAGCGCTGTGCTGGGCGGGGTGGGGACCCGGCTTCCCTTGGCTCTAACGGCCGTCCTTCCCCCCAGCAGCGACATCCTGGGTGCAGAGACCTCACACCTGCCCAGAGAGGTAAGAGTGAGCCGGGGAGAAGCGCCCTGGCCTGATGGGACTCTGCCAGGCTCTGGGGCCAGGGTGGGCGCTGGGTGAGCAGCAGCCGCCCACCGCGGTCCTGGCACCCTCCGCACCACGGTGTGGGGCCACAACTGGAGCCTTAGAACCACCCTTCCTGCCTGACCCTGCAGTTTGGGTTATTTCTGCAGGATTCATCTAGCCACCGCTTTAACCATTTGTGTGCTCTTTGCAGCAGGGCAGCCAGGCGGACAACGACATCCACTACGCCGACCTGCAGCCCCTGCCCGCAGCCCCCCGGCATGGCAGGAGCCCCGGCGCAGCCCACTCCGAGTACGCCAGCGTCAGGGTAGCTGCCAAGTGACACGTGGCACCGCAGCTGGCGAGGGCCAAGAGCCCGTTTTGGGGGAGGAAGCAGGGACTCTTGGGCAGGGTACAATAAAGAAGTGGATCTGGTTGCATGGCACAGCCCGGTCGGTCCAAGCTCGCCCGCCGTGCTCGGAGCTGGCGAAGCTCCTCTAGTTCATTCCCGTCTCAGCAGCGGTGCCGGGGGCAGGCTCAGGGCCGCACCCGCCGTGCCAGGGCTCAGCAGCTGCTCGCCCAGGACCCAGCGTCATCTCAAAAGCAGCATCAGGCCAAGAGGCTGAGCACCTCTGCCTTGTGCAAGCTCTTGGGTCCAGTTACACCAGGAGGAATTCATGCATGCCCGTGTCCACCAGCACGGGCCACCACCACCACTTTCCTGGCTCAGCAGGTCCATGATTGGTGGTGTCTTGTCACCGCACCAAGCTCATCCTCACTAAAGCCAGCAACCAGTCGGCCAGACCCGCTGTGTTCAGAGCAAGACCAGCAGTGATAGTCCTGTGGGGTCCTGGCAGACACGTGCCCTCCACAGCCCCGTACCAGCTCCAGCTCCCCCTGTGCTGCTGCCCGGCTCGTGCTGAGCCCCACGGGCAGCTCCAGGGCGGCTGACCCGCTCCCCCCAAACCTGCATCTTCTGAGCGCACATGGGGCAGCTCTTGGGAACAGCCCTTTGCCGCAGGGCTGAGGACCAGCCCTGACCTGCCCTTCCCTGCCCTCCCAAAGGGGCTCGCGTTTGGCAGTGGGGCTGCTGATGCTGTGATAAAATCGGGGCAGCTGGCAGCCCGCTGCCTTTCAGCCCCTGCTCCCCTGAGCCGGGCACATCTCCCGCTCCAGCCCCAGCCAGGAGCATGTGCCAGTGCCGGGTCCTACCCTGGGGTCACCCCAACCCCCGGCAATGCTCCAGGCTGGGGGAAGAGCAGCTGGAAACTGCCCGGGGAAGAAGCCCTGGGGGTGCTGGTGACAGCGGCTGGAGAGGAGCCAGCAGCGTGCCCAGGTGGCCAAGGCCAACAGCATCCTGGCTTGTACCAGCACTGGTGTGGCCAGCAGGAGCAGGGCAGGAATCGTCCCCATGTACTGGGGGCACTGGGGAGGCCACCCCTCAAATCCTGGGTTCAGTTTGGGCCCCTCACTCCCAGAAGGACATTGAGGGGCTGGAGTGTGTCCAGAGAAGGGCAACGGAGCTGGAGCAGGGTCTGGAGCACAATGTGCTGAGGAGCTGCTGAGGGACCTGGGGGGCTTGAGCCTGGAGAAAAGGAGGCTCAGGAGAGACCTTCTGGCTCTGACAACTCCCTGACAGGAGGCTGGAGTGAGGTGGGGGTCAGTCTCTTCTCCCCAGGAACAAGCG
This sequence comes from Bucorvus abyssinicus, assembly GCA_009769605.1. Taxonomy (NCBI): domain Eukaryota; kingdom Metazoa; phylum Chordata; class Aves; order Bucerotiformes; family Bucorvidae; genus Bucorvus; species Bucorvus abyssinicus. The sequence continues at coordinate 1,344,023 of CM020047.1, forward strand.
ACAGGATGAGAGGAACTGGCCTCAAGTTGCACCAGGGGAGGTTGAGGTTGTCCCTGAGGAACAATTTCTTCCCCGTTGGCGTTGTCCATCCCTGTCCCAGGCTGCCCAGGGCAGTGGTGGAGTCCCCACCCCTGGAGGGGTTTCCCAGCCGTGTGGAGGTGGTGCTGAGGGACAGGGGTCAGTGGGGACCTGGCAGGGCTGGGGGAACGGGGGGACTCGATGGGCTTAAAGGGCTTTTCCAACCCAAACGGTTCCATGATTCTGTGATTCTGCGTGTTCTGCTGCCGCCTGTAACCCTGAGAGCTGCTGCAGTTGCTGGTTTCCAACTTTTATGTACTTTTTGCTGTGAAATCAAAAAAGAGAAGTGAAACAAGCTGCATGAGAGAGCGGCGTGCGCTCCCCAGGGAGCCCAGAGCGCCGGCAGAGACCCCTGGGGAGAGAACCGTCACGGGGGCAGCGGAGCCGCTACCGAAACTGTGACTCAATCAGTATCCCCTGCTCCGGGGGATGTGCCCAGGGGACAGCTTTGGGTCGCTCAGCACCCCATGGCCACGGCACCGGGGGGGAGTTTACCAGGACGGGGGTCCCTCGCTGCTGCCCCCAGCAGCCGTCCCCAGCCTCGTCCCCTCCGCACCAGCCCCAGCGCGGGGTGGGGGCGTTGGGGAGCCGGGGACCCTTCCACCCCGGCAGCGGCTCGCGGCGGGGAGGACGCCGCAGCTCGTGGAACGCTCACGCCAGGATTGCGAGCAGGAGTATGTAAAATATGTGGGTGAGATCGAAACCGGGGATAGACCTCACCAACAAGGGGAAACGAAATTCGAGGGGATTTAGGGCTTTTTAAGGGCTGGTCCAGGTCAGGGAGGGGAAATCCAGTTTGACACAAGCATATGCAAAGCAGCGAGCGGGCAGAGCACGGCGGAGCGCGCTGCACCTAGCAGAGGGCCCAGGTCTGCAGCTTACGGCCCCGGCGAGGGATTTGGTGGTTATTATAGGAAAATCCTTTAAGCCAGCAGCCCGGGGTGTGCTGGCAGTGAAAGCACAAACAAGCGCCCGAGCGCAGCCACAAGGTAGGAGTGTGCTGGGGAGAACCTCGCCGGGGGGCAACGCCGGGCAGCGCCGGGGGTTTGCTGCTTGTCCGGGGTGGTTTCCTGGTGCTGCCGGGTGTCGCGTCCTGCCCAATCGCCCGCTGGGTGTTCAAGCAGCGTGGGTGCTTGTGGCGGGTCGAGAGTGGGAACGGGGCGATGCTGGGGCTGGGACGTGCTGGGTTCCTCCTGCCCGCAGTGGGGCCGAGCAAAGGCGGCTTCACCGCAGAGCAGGGGCTCAGCGTCGCAGCCAGGGAGGGGACACGCCACCTCCGGCCGGGCTTCGGGCTGTGTCCGAGTGCCGGACACCACCCACAGGCACCCCGGGGCGATACCCGGGTGCAGCAGGGTGGGTGAAGCCGCGGTGGCGTGTCCCGGCAAACGGGCCTGGCAATGGCCCCCGCCACGGCGAGAAGCTCCTGGTGCGTGGGAGGTGTGAGGGGTTTAGCTGGGCTTGTCCTCCGCGTGGTGCTGGGACCTCGCGGGACGGCAGAGCCAAGGAAAAGGGATGGGCAGAGGCTGAGCTGGGCTGTGCTGTGGGGGGGTCTGTGTGGACCCCAGCCCTGGGGAGAGGCAGAAAGCAGGAGCCGGGGAAGGGGCAGGGGATGCGCAGGGGCTGCCCCAGCATCTGCTCCTGGCTCTGGGAGGTGGGAAAGGCTCCTGGAGGTGCTCAGGCGAGAGGGGGGCAGGGGTTACCAGGGCGGTGGGGCCGTGCCGTGCCATGCCGTGCCATGCTGGGGAGCCAGCCCGGCTGTGCCAAGAGCCAACGGGGAGCACGAGCCTCTGATAGGAGCCATGGAATAGCAGCAATTAGTCCTGAGTGCCGGAGGAGGCTGGTCCCAGCAGCCGGGGAGGGGGAGCAGTGACTTCATTAACGGCGAGGAAGAGCATGGTCTCAGCTAGAGCATGGGGCTGGCTGAGGCAGGGGGCTGTGGGCATCTCCGTGCTGTCCGGGGACAGGAGGGGGCTGGCAGCGCTGGCGGGGGAGTGGGACAAAGCTGAGCTTGTGCTGGAGCCAGGGCTGAGCGAGGAGAAAAGGGGAGAGACGGGGATAAATGCCTCATGCCCGGCCCTGGGATGCTCCAGCTCTGCAGGGAGATGCAGGGACCCCCTGACACTGGCAGTGGCTCGCACTGGGATGGGTGCCCAGGAGCCGTCGCGTCTCCCGGGAGCTGACATCACTCCAGCTTGTCCCCTCCAGCGGCTGACGGGGCAGCGGCTCCAGCCAAGGCCCTGGCTTGTGGCCGTCTGCCCAAGATGCCTTTGTGCTCTTGCTCTGTCCCTGTCCCTGTCCCCAGCCCTGTCCTTGCCCCTGTGACACCGTGGTGGCCACAAGCCCATTCCCAGAGAGTGGCGGACTGATCCCTTTGTGCATCAGCGTTAGCCAGACGTCTTCATCACCATCACCGCAGACTGGTTTGGGCTGGAAGGGACCTTAACGATCCCCCGGTTCCCACCCCCCGCCATGGGCAGGGACACCTTCTGCCAGAGCAGGGTGCTCAAAGTCCGCCCACCCTGGCCTTGAACACTGCCCGCGTCCAAGAGCATCCAGTGCCGTGGGGACCCCGCGATGCCGTGGGGATGCCGTGCCAGGACGCCGTTGGGGAGCGGCATGAGGAGCTGGCGGAGCGGCTGGGGTGCTTTGAGGGGGTTGGAAAGGGTGAGGGGCTCTCAGGGACACTTTGATTGTCCCCAGCAAACACCACGCAGGTCTTGCCCGTGCCCGCTGACTGCCCCGGGCTCCTGCACAGCCAGACCCCAAACACGCCAGCTCGCTCCTTCGCAGCTCCCCCTTTCTCAGGCTTTCCCCTGGAAAGCGAGGACCGACGCCGCAGTCAACCGGTGACACGCTTTACGCTGCTCCTGATTTATTTGGCGTCTTACTTATTGAATCTTATTCCCTGGATTCGCGGTGGTTGCGGATTTCTATTGAAGGGGATAAACAGGTCTGGGATTTGGGGTTGTCATAGGAACTGCTTCGGTGCCGCAGCCTCGCTGCCAGCCTCATCCTCCCGCCGGGTTCCTGGTGCTGAAGGCTCTCACCAGCACAGCACAGGCTGCTCCAGCCCCGCAGGTGCAGCCCCGGTGAAAGCCGCGTTACGGGACAGCGGCCCCATGGCACCGGGGTGCCCCACGGGACGGCACCGGGGTGCCCCACGGGACACCCCCGGGGTGTTCGGGGCTGCCCGGCCATGCCCACACCACAGCCCGGTCACGTGGAGGTGAACTGGGACCCCCAGGCTCAGGCTTTAAGCTGAGGAGACTTGGAGGTGCTTGGAGGATGTTGTTTGTCTGTGTGGATTCTCTGGTGTCAAATAGGAGGTTGTGCTGCTGCAGCTGTTGCTACTGGGAACCTCCTGCCTGACCTGGAATCATTTTCATTAGATCCTTGGAGCTGAGGGGGTCTGGGGCAGGTCGGGGGGTCCCCTCCGGCCATTCCTCATCTCTCCTATTGCAGGCAGAGGGGGCAGCCGGTGAAAACCAAAGCGTCAAACACATTTCAAAGGAAATTCTTTGCGCCCGACGCTCCGCTCCGTTGGCCCGAGCGGTCCTTCGCCGTGGGGTGTCCTGGAGGCCGAGGCCCTGGCAATGACTGCAGAGGGATTTCCAAGACCGTGGGACTCGCAGGAACATCCAGTGCTTAAGAAAGGCTCACGTTGTGCTCTGGGCATTTGACGGGACGTCGCTCAGCCACAATCGCCCTCCAGAGCCAGCATGAGAGGGACGGATCCAGCTGCGGCTCTTGGTCCTGCCAGCTCCCGAGAGAGGGTCCCAGGGTGGGCAGGGGGTGTCCTGCCTGCACGGGGGATGCCCGGGGCTCTTCGGGTTGGATCATCTGCTGGTGGCACATTGGAGCGGTCCTGGTGCCCCCGACACCCACACGTGCCCCGTGCCCGGAGTGAGCTGTGCCCGCCCTGGGGATGCTCTGGAGGGGTTTGTCTGCAGAAAAGAGCCGGGAGCTGCCACTCAGGATGGTGAGACTCTTTGGGGATCTCCCCTTCCCCAGGGTGGCACAGGGCGTCTTTGGTGGTCCCTGGGGCTCCCCACTCCTCCCGGCGTGGAGTGACCTTAAAGCTTGGCTGCGCTTGGCAGCATCCCTGGTGCTGGCAGTGCCCCGAGCCTGGCACGAGTGTCCCTCTGAGGAGAAGTGCAGGGAAAGGAAAAAATATTTAGAGAGGCAGGAGAAGGGGCAAAGCAGGCGCTGCGGGAGGGAGATGCGGAGCGAGCTGAAAGAACGCTCTCAGCCGGCTTTTGTTCGCCCCGGACGTGCCCAGCGATGCTGCCAGCACCGAGGGGCTGTGCCGGCGCCGGCGGGCCCTGGCGTGGTGCTGCCAGGAGAGCCCGGTGCTCCGGCAGCCGGCCCGGCGCCCCAGCTCAGTGATGTGCCTGTTAGCAGGATGCAGCCCCGGAGCTCCATCGCCCCGGCTGGGCGCCATCCCCCTGGGGTGGGCAGCGCAGCCGGACCCACGACGCGCTCGCTAAAATAATTGCTGCTGACAGATCCATTTCTTCCACAAGGTTCAGGCTTAATTTTCTAATGGTATCGGTAACTATGGCAACGTGTAAAAATAACGTATCCCCCAGCCCGGCAAATTCTCCGTAAACAGCTCCCGTCTCCGGGAGCCGGGGGAGGCCCCGGCTGGGTGGGCAGCAGCAGCCCCCTGCCCGCAGCACTGCCAGGGCCGCCCGCCTGCGCCCCGGTGAGTGTTTGGGTTCGGCTTCACGCGATGACTAATTAGCGGCGTTTACGCCTCGGGATGATGACTTCGTTTGCTAATCCCCCGGGCGAGGCAGAGCTCGCAGCGGCTAATTGGGTGGATGTCGTTAATGCCGGCGCTCAGGAGCGCCGGCAAAGGCTGCGCTGCGACGGAGGCTGGAGCATCCCTCGTGCGCCTCGCGGGGCAGATGCTTTGCCGCCGGCTTCCCGGGTCCCCGCCCGGCACCCAAGAGCCGGCACGGGGCTGGCAGCCTCCAGGAGCCCGTGCGCGGCTCAGAGCCTGCACCCATTGGCGCCTCCAGCCTGGTCCCGCAGCTGCCGCTGCTCTACCTGCCTGCACACACGTGCACGTGTGGACGTGCACGCGCAGAACAGGCTTCCCACACGCGTGTACCCCCCTCGGCACACATCAGCTGGTGCCGACGCGTGTCTCGGCTCAGCCGTCTCCGGTCACGGCTGCCCGTAGATATTGCCAGGCAATGTTTTCTAAACGTGGTAGGGATCACACAGACCCTCGAAAGCGCTCATCCCCCTCCAGGGCCCCGGCGGCAGCGTTTCGCAGCTCCGATTTGCAGCTCCTTACCAGGGCCAGACCCTTGGGACCGACGCAGTCCACCGATGGGGGATCTTGCAGAGCCGGAATTAATCCTTGCGCTTTGTGTTGCCCTTGAGCTTCAAAAAAAAAAACCCAAAAAACCAAAACAAGCCAAGCCAAACCCCTCGCAGAAGCGTTTTCCTTGAGCTCCCAGCAGCAGCACCAGCATGGCCCTGGCCCCGCCGAGCTGGGAGCGCTGGCCAGGCAGAGGGATGTGCCTGGTCTCAACGGGGCCAACACAAACAGCCCCGAGCTCCGGCACGTGGCTCCCGAGCTGCGAGGCTGCTGCGGGGACGGCGTGGGGACAGCCACGGCAGGGACAGCCCGGTGTCAGGGCTGGGGACGGCGCTGGCAGTGCTGGGGGCTGGTCAAGACAGCAGCACCCCCTCTCCAGCAGAGGGTCCGGCCGTTTCGGGGGGCGCATCCCTCCTGCATCCCAGGCGCCGTGCCGTTGCCATCTCTGCCGTGATGGGTTCGATACGGCGCTTCCACAAATAACCTCGGTGGCCGGCCCCACTGCCAGCCACGCCGTTATCTCTCGGCACCCTCGTTAACAACACTGGGTAAAGGGTGACGTGGGGTTACACCGGGTCCGCTGCACCCCATGCTCAGCCCTCCGCTGGGGCATCTCCCCGGCTCCAGAGGTGCTTGGCCAGCCAAGGTCCAGCAGCACAAACCCCCTGGCCACGTCTTGGCTTCGAAGTCCCGCAGCCGTCCGGGTGCCGCCAGCGAAAGCTCTGACGAGCAGGAAGCGATGGGCTGAGATAGCTTAGCAGGATAAATCCCCCCACGTTAGCATTTTTATTTTCATCTGCAGCTGCCGTGGGACTTTATCAGGCAGCCAGCCTGCAACGCGTTAGAGCGGCCGTGCCTGCAGCGCAGAGCATTATCTGCTCCCGCAGCGTTGGATGCGCTTTCATGATAACAATTTGCAATCAACAAAAAACTTTGAGAGGATGATGAAAAAAAAGGAAGGCAGAAAAAACCCGAGATGGTATTGCTCCTCCCTCGGCCAGGCTCCTCACCCCACCACAGTCCCAGCGGTACCGCCAAGGGGAGGCCAAGGGCTTCTCCAGCATCGCTCCCTGGGGCTGTAGGCTCGAAGGCAACCGCAATGCCCACGTGCATCCCCACAGCCTGCTCCCTGTCCACCCCCCGGCAGCACCCCGGGAGCCCTCGACCTCCGGGCCATCCCACACCGTCCTTGGCTGGCCACGGGCATGGGCACGGCACTGGCAGCCCCTCGGTTAAGAGCAGGGGGCAGCTGGAGGAGGGTGGGCTGCATCCGACACAGGGAAGCTCCAGCAGCTCTGGCAGGGACCCGGCCCTTCAGGGAGAGCCGGGGCTCGAGAGGGTGAAGTAAATCTGTCTGGTGCCAGCGTGACAAGGCCCCCCGTTAGCCCCCAGTACATAATTTGCCTGTGGGCTGGGGGGAGCTGCCTGTGCATAGTGGGGCTGGGGGTACCAGCACCACCACCATGCGGTGCCCCTGCAGAGTGGGGATGGAGGCTCTGGCTCAGACAGCTCCCAGGAGCCCGTCACCAATTAACACCCAGCTCCGAAATGTCCCCTGGGCTCCCCGGCTGGCCCTCCCTGCCCTCCCCTGCCCTCCCCTGCCCTGTCCTGCCCTCCCTGCCACTTTCTCCTCCACAGCACCACTGCTCTCAGAGATGAGCATCCCCAGCCTGGGGTGGGGAAGGGTCCCAGGGCAGGCACCACTCGGTTGCCACCTCAGCACCGGGGCTGCCTGCAGCTCTGGAGCCCACAGAAGCTGTGGCAAGCCCCGGCTGTGCCCCGCAGCCTGTGGGGGTATCCCCCCATCCCCTGACCCAGCCACCGCTGGCACAAGGGCTGCAGGACCGAGGCCACCCTGTGCCCCGCAATGAGCTGCCCTGGCTGGGAGCTGCCTCACGCCCCGGTCCCCGTCCCTGCACTGTGCTCACGCTGCGGACCCAGGAGGCTGCAGCGTGGGACTGCCCAGGCTCTGCTGCGCCCACGGCCAGCGAGCAAATCCAGAGCAAGGGGCAGGATCCAGCCTGCGAACAAAGGTCATTGCAGCCCTCTGAGGGCTTACGGGAGCGAGTGCCAGCCCTGCCAGCTCCGTCCTTCCGAGCGTCCCCCATAGCTGGGTTTTCCCACCCCGTCAGCAGTTTCACCCTAAACCCCCATCCCTCTGCCCATCTCCTGCAGGTCAGCCGGGCCGTTTCCAGGCCAGGCACAGGATATAAACCACCTTTCCTGCTCTGACACAGCCAGGAGGAATTCCCCCAGTCGGAAGCGGGCAGGGCTGCATTAAGGACGCCCGTCCGAGTTACCCGCTTTGCAGCACCTCGCGGGGTGTCGCTGCCGAGCGGGAGCAGCCCCGGAGCATTGCGCGGCCCCGGGATGGGTGAGCTGCGGTGGGACACGGTTCCCGCTGCAGCCCACACGCCTCTCGTTTTGCTCAGTGGGTGGTGGTGGGTGGTCTGGCGCTGGCTGAGCGCTGCCGCGGCTGCCGAAGCCCACGGTGATGATGTCCACCTCGGTGAAGACCCGCGTGGGGCAGGCAGTGCCGTCACCCCTCCCTGAAAGATGTTTCGTGGACCTGAAGGGGACCAGTGGGTCCCAGCAGAGCGCTGAGGGGCCGCTAAAGTCAAGTGGGTTGCGATTGGGACCCCGGGTCGCCAAGGCAGCTGCGGAGGCAGGCAGTGGGTCTGGCCGGGGGTGGCCTCCTCGGAAAACCCCCGGTGCTGGGAATCACCTCCTCGCCCCCAGCACCATCTGCACCGCCGGGGCCCCGGAGCTCGGACAAGGACCTGAGATGTCTCAGCTCAGCCCTCAATCACGCGATAAAGCTCGACCAAAGCAATCACAGAGAGATGCCCTGAGCCCCCCGAAAGGTACCAGGGGCGGAGCCGGGGCAGAGCCTGCTCACGCAGCAGCTCCCCAGCCCGCCCCCACCTTTCCCCTGGCAATCACAGCCTTAACGAAGCGCCTGCAGCTCATTACCCCCCACCCAGGGCTTCCCCCTCATAAGGGGGTGGCTGGGTGCCCCCATCTCCAGCTGTGAGGTGTCTGTGGTGGTGGGTGCTGCAGCGGTGAGTGCACAGGTATGATACACCCCCGGGTGTTTGCAGGGTGGGGGGTGCCTTCCCTGGGTCAGGGTCCGCCTTGGCCACCCCTGTGTGCTGCAAACGGGCTGCAGGTCACTGCTTCCCCCCCCAACATATTGCTTGTTCTAAGTTACCATCAGATGAACTAATTTAAGCTCCTCTGTACTGGATGTCTTGGATTAAATTGGCACGGTACCTAACAAAGCTGAAGCTCCATTTGTTGTGCTGGAAGCCCTAAATATCAGCCGTGTGATTGGTGCTGCCTGCTTTAGGAGACACGTGTGTGTCCTCCTCGCTGCTAAAAGCCCCGTGAGGGTGCTGGGGAGAGGCAGGAGGGCTCTAGGATGTGTCCGCCTGGCTCGTAGGCTGGAGGGGTCTTGCAATTCGCCTCTGGAGCTGGAGGACAGATGGGACGAGGGTGCCCAGCCCGTGCATGTGTTGCTCTGTGGCTGCAGGGAGGCTGCGCTGGTTGTGCGCACCGGAGCAGCCCTGGCGCTGGGCTCGGCTCTCTGATGTGGTCCCACACCTCAGTTTGTTGTGGCGAGCTGTGAAACCAGCATCTCTCGGGGTGCTGGGACTGGGCTGGGTTGTGTTTGGGGCTGGGGCTGGGCCAAGATACAGCCAGGCGGCTCCGAGCTTCTCTGGGGCAGCGAGTACTTGCAAACCCGAGTGTCTTTTTTGGGGGGGTGTTGTGTTATTTGTGTCACTGTGGAGGGTTCCCATGGGGGCTGGCTGCTTGCTGGGGCTTGAGCATGGTTCGGCACCCATGGCCCCGAAGCAGCACTGCGGGCTGCCGGGGTTGGGGTGCTTCCTAGGCTGGTGCCCGAGGTATCGGTGGTTTTCCACGTTTCTCTCTCAGCTTTCCCTGCTGGCTCAGGGTGTGAGGCTGAACCGAGCCCGCAAGCCGCTGTGTCAGAGCCTGGACAACCTTCCCACTGCGCTGCTCTGGAGCGGGCCTGGGGGGCACAGTCCTGGGCAGGGTAAGAACCGCAGCCACCTCCATCGTTAGTGAAAGGAGACTCATTAACAGGCCCAGGTTTGGCACCACAGGGCAGGAGCTGAAACCTCTCCCATCTCCTTAAGCTGCGAGTCCCCGCTGTACCCGGGGGCTCTGGGTGCTGGGAGGGGACCAGACAGGCGGCTCATTAGGGGATGAAAGAGCAGTCTGGGCAGAACCAGCGCCGCCAGACTTTCAGCTGGCTTCGCCCTGGCGAGGCTGTAATTGCTCCCGTTGGATGCTGCGGGCTCAGACAAGAGGGGCTTGCTGCTCTGGCCAGGGGTCCCTGTGCAGGGAAGGCTCCCCATCTCCTCCTCCTCCTCCTGGGGAGGAAGCAGCTCAGGCAGCCAGCCCTGCTGCCCAGCTGAAAATGGGGAAATGAAAAGCAGGCTGGGCCCTGGGTGCTGCTGAGTCCTGGCACTGCCCCGGGCAGGGGAGCAGAGCCCCGTCTGGGCCAGCCTCCCCCTGCACCCAGACCTGCAAGGGCGGCGGAGCCCAGCCCGGACCGGCCGGAGCACGTGCTTTCCCAGCAGGGCGCTGGCAGCGCGATGCACCCGCCTCAAAGCTGCGAAAATCAGCCTGGTCTTGAAAAGCCGCCGCCGGGCACGGGGAGACCCGGGCTCCCAAACCCTCCCCTCCAGAGCGGCGGTTTTGAGCTGAACCGCGAAGACGCCGGCTGGCAGCGTGGGGACCTGGCAGCGCCCGGCGGCGCGGCAGCCTCCTGCTCGCCGTGGGTGTTCGCCGCAGCGGGACGCTGCGAGCCATGCCGTTGCGCTGCCCAAACCGCCGCGCTCTCGCCCCTGCTCCTGCTCCTCCTGCCTGGGTTCGTGGCCAGCCCGCGGGGCAGGGGCTGCCCCTCTCCGGGTGGGTCCTCCAAACCCCCCCGTCTCCGCGCTGGCCCCCGCGATGCCGAGTGGAAGGGCCGTGGGCAGGAGGGGAGGCAGCTGAGCCTGCCCATATGCTTCCTAATGGGGAGCAATCGCAGCTCTTCCCGGGAAGCTCACGCTGCACCATCTGCTCTGCCGCGGTACCTTCTCTCCAGAGCTTTTTTTAAGCTCTAACTTTCCTTTCCCAAGCGCTCTGTGGTGGCTGCTCGCGTACGGGCTGTCTCCACTTTTGTAACCGCCTCGAAGCAGGTTGTCTGAACCTTCAACGCCGAGCGGGAGAACAGCCCAGACAGGCTGAGGCCAGCCAGGCCCCCAGGAACTGTGCTTCCCCTTCAAAAGAACCAGCAAAGCGGCTGGGGCGCGGCCCCAGCACCTTCCCCCTTGCTGGGTGCCCGCTGCCGGGCTGAGGCCGGGGGGCATGCGCTGCCCGCGGTGGTGGAGCTGCGAGGTCTCCCCAAACCACTGCTAATCGCACCAGAAAAAAAAAGCGATTATTTATTTCCACGCTGCGCTGCAAGTGCAAAAGGCCAAGGGCCAAACCCAAGGGCTCCTCTGGGTCCCCGCTGCTTGCTCGCGCCCTCGCCAGCTGTGCGAAGGGGGAAGGAAAACAGCTGGGCTCCCCGGGAGCAGCACTGGCCATGGGTTGCTGTGCAGTAGGAGCAGCTCTGGAGCACAGCCCCCCACTCCCCAGGGGAGGGTCCCGCAGGGAGATGCAGTGCAGATGCCTGGCGAGGTCAGTCCCGGCTCCCAGCCCCACAGCGAGCTAAATTAAGGCTGGATGGAACACACGGGCGTAGCTGGGGCCGAGGGGGCGGCTGGCGCGGCTGGGAACGCGCGCGGGCTGACGCCGTGCACCCGTTGACGGTGCCAAGTCACTTCAGAGAGCTCGGCTGTTTGTTTGGGCGAAGCTCTAAATAAATCTGACAGCCCCAGCGGCTCCCTGGGGAGGGAGGAGGGAGCCGGCAGCCGGTGCCCGGGCACGGCGTGGCATCCAGCGCGACACCCAGCGCTGCCCTCGGGGCCCAGCCCGCTGTGGGAGAGCACTTGGGTGCGATCTGAGCTGCTGCTGGGCAGGTGGGTGGGTGCTGCTGGGTAAGGTCTGGGAGCCCCCAGTCTGCAGGGCGTCTACCCTGCCCCGGGGTGGGGGGCAGAGGGGGAAGCTGGGTGGGTTTGGGCCCTGCAGGTGACCGTGGCATGGGCGAACAAGCTGGTCCCTGTCCTGGCCTTGCTGAAGTGCCCACGGGCAGAGGGAGAAGCTGCAGCAGGTGCTGACGTGCCCTTGTGCCTCCCCCAGGAAGGACTTTGTGTCGGGACGGTGCAGGGACGCAGGGACACGCATCCCGTGGATGCTCACGTCCAGACCCTCCCTCAGGCCCCTCTCCCAGCGCAGCTGCCTCGTCCTCAGGCTCTCGCCTCTCCCTGCCAAGGGACATCACGGGGGCGTCCCCGTGCTCCCAGGGGGTGTCTCAGCACCCCTTGCCAAGACGGGTGCCGCTATCCCCCCTTCCTCCCCACCCACCCCCCAACCATCTGCGCTGCTCCAGGGCCCCCTCCTCGCTCTGACCCCTCGGGCTGAGCTGGCCGCTCCACCCAGCGCCCCCCAAATCCTGCCTGTGCCCCTACCACCGGCTCCACCACGTCGGCCCCTGCCCCTGGGGGTGGCACAAAACGCCCCCCACCTCCAGGAGCCCCGAGGCTGAGTGCGCCCACCCCGGGACCCCGGGCTCCAGCGCAGGGACCCCCGGCTCCGTGGCCAGGCTCACCCCGGCGCAGGGAGCCCGAGGTGCCCAGGGGGGTCCCAACCGCCCCCCTGGCAGCCCTGGGCGAGCACCGGGGCCACTGAACTTCCTCGCCCCAGCTGCTTCCTCCTGCCCGGGTCCCGCTCGCCCGTGGGTGCTTCCTCCTCGCCCCGGGGGCAGGCGGGACCAGCCCGGGGGGTCTCCCCCAGCCCACCTTAAGGCAGCCGCACACCGGGGTGACCTTACGAAAGCGAGTTCGCTGCGGGCCGGGTGGTGCCGGCTTTGCCCCCGCCTTTCACCGGGGCTGCCGGGGGTCCGGGACCGGCGGCGGGGCGGGGCGGGGTGGGGGGGTCTCCGAGCCGCGGCCCGGCCCCATCCCGCCCCGGTACCAAGGCAACGGCGGCGGCGCGGCGGCGGCGGAGGGGAACGGGGGCAGGCGCGGCGCGGCTCGGCTCGGCTCGGCTCCGCACCGGGGCATGCGCCCGCCCCGGGCCCCGCCGCGGCGGCCCCGTGAGCGGAGCCCGAGCCGGTGGGTCCCCCCGGGCGGCGCGGCCGTGCCGAGGGAGGGTGCGTGGTGCGGGGGGTGTGGGGGAGGCGGGAGGCCAGCCCTCCTTCCTCATTTCGGGGCTGAGACAGAGCGGGTTCCTGCTCCGGCTGCAATTCTGCTTTTTTCTCTTTTTTTTTCTTTTCTTAAGAAGAGAGAGCGACCCGCGGAGCGGCCGCGGCCGCCGCGCTCCGAGCCGCTGCCGGCTGCCGCCCGGAGCCCGCCGAGGATGGAGCCGCTTCCCCGCGGCCCCGGCCGCGCTGCCTGGCCGCTGACCTGCCTGGTGCTGCTGGCCCTGCGCTGCCCAGGTAAGCCATGCCCCCCGCCCCGGCTGGATATTGGCTTTGGGGGCGGTTTTTTTCTTTTTCACGTCCTTTCCCCACCCCGTCCTCGTCCCTCCTCTCCGCCGCCCTCCCGAGCGCGCCGTGGTGCTGCCTGCGCGCTTGCTTTGACCTTTGGGAGATGACCTAGAGCGTGGCCATGGCCGAGGGGAGCCGGAGCATCGCGCGGGGCCCGGCTGCGCCTCCCCAAGCAAACTTCCAGGCAGACGCTCTCCTTTGCAGCGAGGACGAGGGAATTAGGCAGCGACATGAAGAGGCATGTTGTTCCCACCCATCTGCGAGCACCCCCTGCCAGCTACGGGAGAGGCAGATCCCTGCCTGCAGCCCGCGTTCCCACTCGGAGGCTGCCTGGAGGTGGGGAGGCTGGTGGAGCGGCGGAGGGCAGCCTGGCAGGGAGGCTCCGGCGAGGGCTGCCGGCCTCCTTTGCCAGGAACTTGTTTTTCTTGCTGCCCCCCTGCGTTACCCCCTGGACGGTATGTGGTTCTTGCTGCTCTTCCCAACTGTTGAGCACCAGAGCGGTGGGATTGCACCATCCTCCCAGTCGCCTCGCACCACCCGGCCCTGGGTCCCCCCGGGCTCCCGCTGCCAGCCCCCCGGCTGCCCCAGCCCTCCCTGAGGCTTGTGGCTCCACCAGCCCCTGATAAAAGCTGGGGGATGCCGCAGCCGAGGGGGTGAGGGGAGCGTGTGCCGCTGCCTGGCTGTTTCCCTTCCCTCGCTAGCAGCGGGGAGTTTCTCGCCCCACCAGGAACGAAGCCCTGTGGTGGCTGCTGCTTTCAAGGATGTTCCTTTCTAGGGATGTTTCACTGCGGTGCCGTTCACCTCTGGTCATAGCGCTAAGGAATCGCTCTCCTTCTTGCCCAGGGACGGGGCTCTTTGTGCGACCCTCCTGGGGTAGCAGCAACGCGCGGTTGGGAGCATCTTGCTGCTGAGCTTTTTGCCCGCTCTGTCCAAATTTCACCCCTTGCAGGTGGATCCCGCTACAGACAGCCCAGCCCGGGCTGCCCGTCGGTGGGAACACCGCGTTCTTCCAGGCCCACTGGAAGTAGTTACCACTGGAGCTTCGCTTGCGCGGAGAGTTGAGCGCGCACTTGAGCAGGAAGCAAATGCTTTCAGCGCAACGCTCCTTGAGTTGCCTTGATAGCAACTGCGAAGTGTTGGCCCCAGGCTGAAAACTCCCGGTTGCTGAAAGCCGAGAAGGCTTTGGCGGCGAGCGCGGCTTCCCAGTGAACCGCTGCGATTTCCTGCCGTGAGAGAACGGCTCGAGCAAAGCTCCCGAGTTTAACTAAGTGTGGCCACGGAGCAAGACCCCCGTTTTTCCAAGGCAGCCGTAGGAAAAGAACCATCCTGGGGCAGGAAGCCCCGGGCTGCGGGGTGCTCTGTGGCCCTGATTTCAGGTGCAAACAGGCAGAGATTTATTTTTTCCGTATAGCGGAGACCCTGCGGTGAACCCTCCTGGGCCACGGCTCAAACTAATCCTGAGCTCTAGAAAACCTGGCCCAGGTTCCTGACGCTGCAGAAGCGAAGGGGAAAAGGGAAGGTCCTGCAGGAGACCTTCCTGTAGGCCAAAGAGGAGGGAGCGATGCTGGGAAGGCAAACTGCAAAGCCTCGTTGCGAAATCTGCGCCGTGCAGAGCCCTTCCGCACACGGAGGCTTTCAGCTGCGCTTCCCGGAGCCCCCTCCGAAGGGGACGCCGGTTTGGTGGGGGGCTCTGGGTGTCACGCTGAATTTCTGCTGATGCTGTAGGAGGGCAGCTCCCAAACGGGGGCTGGTGGCATCCCCTGATGTCACCCGTGTAAAATAGAGCCTTTACTACCACCGTCCCCGAGCCGCTCTGGGATCCGCTCAGCGCTCACAGCCCTCCCGGGGGCTCTCGTCTTGTCGCCCCCCAAAGTGCAGATTCCAGGCCCTTTTTATAGGCGGCACCTGTTATTTTCCCCATGGGCAGCCCCGCTGCAGGTGAAATTCCAGCGGGATTATTTTGGGGCTCCTCTTGCCCATCAGCCTGTGCCCTCAGCGAGTGACCGTGGGGCTCCGGATGCCGGTGACCAGCTGCACGTTGCCTCTGGAGCACGCAGCCCTCCCCGAGCTTACCCGGCTCCTTCAGAAGGAAAAATATCTATTTTTATCAGGAAGCATCCAAGCAGCCTCTCCCGAATTAAACCTCGGCCTCTTGCAATCTGTTCGGTATCAAATACTTCAAAAGGTGGAATACGGGAACAAAAATGTGTCACCGACACGGAAAACTTGCACCGCAGCGGGAGGGCTGGGGATTATTTTGCTCTCAACTTAAATTGAATATCAGGAGGGAGGCTCTGGCAGCCCAGGCGCAGCACGACGCCCGTGCTCGTGCCTCTGCTCCAGGCTGCGGGTGCTCTGGGTCCGCATTGCCAGGGTGCTCCCACCTGCGTGGGAACTGTCAGGTGACGGTTTTCAGGGCTTTGCTAATTCTGGAGCGTCGGCTGGAGCAGATTACCGGGTCGGAGCACCTAAACTGCCCTTGATCTTGGTGGCGAAAGGATTCTGCTCCAGCAGAGCAGCCAGAAAGGGGAAGGAGGAGAGAAATCTGCCAGTGTGAGGAGACGCCGCACTGAGGGGGAAGGGAGGAAAGGAGCCTCAGTGCAAACTTTGCATTTTCTAACTTGCATATTCCGGGGTTTTCTCTCAACTTCCCCTTTGCGTTTCCCATGGCAGGGGGATGGGGGCATCACGCTGCACGCTGCTGCCGGAGACTGGAGGTGTTTCTGAGCAGGCGACGGGTCCTGGCGTAGGGCTGTTGGGTGCAGGGTGGGCAGGCGCAGAGCCGGGTGGTCTGACGGGGACTCCTGCTCCTTGGCTGGGCGGCGTGAGCGGCTCTCCTTAGGGCAGGGTGGTGTTAACGTGGCGTGTCGCGGCTGAAGCCTGTGTATAATAATCTGCAAACCCCGAGGGGGCTGATCTGAGGAGCCCGGGCTGAGCAGAGCAGCGTGTGAAAGTCTCTAAAGCAGAACACATGGCAAAATACCCCATTTCAGTCCTGTCTGAGGCTACCAGCAGCCACGCAGTGTTTTCAGCAGCAGAGCCTCCCGGCAGGCGGCACCGGAGGCAGCGCGAAGCCCTTTGTTCCCTGGCAGCTCTCGGGGCCGCTCTGGGAGCAGCAGCACCGTCAGAAAGGCCTCGTACGGCAGCGGCCCCGCTGCAGCAGCTCCTCCGACAGCCCGTCGCTGGACAACGTGCCCTGCCTGCAAATCCCGGGGCGCAGGGAGCCGGCGAGGTGCTCGCACACCGCTGCCCGGCGAGGAGCTGGCGCGGGCTCGGCGCTATGAGGAGCACGCGCAAAGACCCGTCCCGACCACCCCACGAAGGCAGGAGCCTTGTGCTGAGGTGGTGGGGGGCTACAGCCCCCGCCGCGCACCCCACCCAGCCCGGTGCTTTTGGGGATGTTGCTGTGAGACCCTGTCGCTGCAGCCAAGAATCATGCTTCGGGGTTGGGCGATGCCTGTGCTGCTCGCTGCGACCACGCTCCGGCGTTGGGGTCAGCGCTGGGACCCCAAGACAGGGGCTTCCCCCCGACTGTCTCTGCTCCAGCGCGTGTCTCGTGGGGAAACGGATGGAGGGAGAGAAGGAGGATGAGGAGGGAACGCTCGGCTCCTTGCAGGCTGGGCTGGGTTGGCCGTACAGCCCCTCTGAGCAGGGCAGCTCCCACCGGTGCAGGAGACCCCCGAGGGGACACGGTGGGGTCACCACCCCATGGAAGTCTCTTTTACACAGGACTGCAGAGGGGAGCAGCGAGCAACGTGTTCCTCGCAGGGCACGGAGCCTTGCGGCGGGGAGCTGGACCCCCTTCCCGTGGCCACACGGCCCATGCTGTGAGGCGATGCCACCACTGACGAGCAGTGAGGCAGCAGGGGCTTCGTTTGCCCTCTTGATGGAGTCAGCGATTAGCAACACGACCACCCTGGGCGTGCGAAGGGGCCGGGGGCTCTGGGTGGCGATTGGCTGGGGGTGCCAGGCCCTGTGCCCAGCACAGCCCGGTCCCCTGCCCGCGTCGCGTTCCCGCACGGGGGCGATGAGAAGCTGATGATGCTTCTGTGCTTTCAAACTTCCTCTCTGCGTGTCTCAACCACTTCTTGTGAAAGGTCCGGAGGCGGCAGGCGATGGAGAAGCTCAGGAGGTGGCACAGCAGCTGAGGGCAAGGCTCTGCTCCGGGGCTGCTGCCCCCGTTCGGGTGTCACCCGAGAAACATGGGCTCACCTCGCAGATGCCCCGAGCGCCGCTGCTCAGGCTCAAGACCGAGGCTCAGCCTGGGCGATGCGTTTGGACGTGGCATGAACCAGGTTTCTGTCCTTCCGCGCTTGTCTTCGGCATCGGGTGCCGCTGCCGCGTCAGCCTGGATGTGGCTTCGAAGGCAAACTCCAAGGGCTGAAGGTTTCGGTTCTGAGCAACAGCCTGTGCCGGCATCGCAGTGGAGTCATGGCCCGGGCAAAAAGCCTTTAATGTGGGGAGTGGGGAGAAACTCTGCTGCTGGTAACTGCGGCCATGGACAGGGCGTCACTGCGCAATGAGGAGAACCTCTGGGGGTGCGTCGAATGCCGTGGGAAGTCGGAAGGGATTAACAGCTGCCAAAAATCCTGTGCCGGCTCTGTGGGAGGGGTCGGAGCAGCTCATCCCACAGCCGGTCCCTCGGGGATTGTGTGCCCTCCCAGGGATGGCTGCGGTTTTTCGGGTGCCAGAGACGCGAGGCGCAGCCGCAGCCCTGCAGCCAGCGCGGCTGAAGAGCCGGCTGTGCCGATGCAGCTCCCTCCCGCCCGGGATGCTGGTCCGGCCGCAGCAGGAGTTACCGGCTCAGACAGGACGGTCTCTGCGTGGCCATGGCCGTGGTCACCACGTGCCAGCCCCGGGACTGCAGCAGTGCCCGGTCCCTGCTGCCGGCAGACGGACTGAAGCGATTCTCCCGCGTTGCTTAAAAATGCTGCTTTAAGCAGTGACCTGGATTGAAATCTCTCTCAATTCAGTCGCAGTAACTGTGTTGGCCATGGCAAGCGTTGCCAAAATTAACCCTTGGAGGAGCCGTGTAGGCTGCGGCGTGGCTCTCCCTGCTGCTGCAGCTGGTTTTTGGGAGCAGGGAGCAGCGGCAGCGCCGGCTCCTGGTGCATCACGGCTGCACGACAGCGAGCTCGGCCCCCCGGTCCCTGCAGCTCTGGCTGCAGTTCGCCCGAGATGGGTGTTATCGCCCGCCTGCAGGGAGGGCAAAGCCCCTGTGGTCTTCCTGGAGACGTCAGGAGGTTCTCCCAGGAGGTTCTCCCTGCCTGCAGGAAGGTGCGTTGGCACCCACGGCTGTGGAAGCGGGGGCACTCGGGATGGCAGCTTTCTGTGCGGCCGGCTCGGGGAGCTGCGCTGTTGAGAGGCTTCCAAGGGGACGGCTCTGCTCTGTCGGTGCCAGGCAGGGACGGCCTCTGCCTGGCTGGCACCGGCTTTGGCTAACGGCGGGGTGCCGCTGGAACGGACTGGGGCTTCGGTTCAGTGCAGAAAGGGGGCAGAGTCAGCGCGGGAAACACGCTGCAAGGGGAGCTCGCTTTGTGGAGTGCCTTGTGTTTCGTGCCCTTGTTTCCTCCTGACAAAGCCGAGCGGCCGTGGGAGGCGGCACGGTGTGCCGGCAGCGTGGGCAGCCGGGACGAGCTCCGTGGTTTAGCTGTTCAGAGCATGACCGCTTGGCAGAGCTCTGGCCGAGGTCTGTGCCCAGTGCCGTGACCGCAGCCTCTCCCCGGAGCTCCCCGTGGCCCGTGGTCCCCGGTAACCCGAGTTGTGTGCTCAGCCCGTCCCGAGGGCAGGGGGGACCTGGCCACGTGTGCGCGGACAGAAGAGACTCGGTGTGGTTTCTCCCCAGGTGCGGGTGCCCAGACGGTGCAGCGCTTCGAGCTGCGGCAGCCCCAGGACAGGGTGACACTGACAGCGGGGCAGACGCTCACCCTGACCTGCACTGTATCTGGCACCGGTCCCCCCGGCCCCATGAAGTGGCTGAAGGGCTGGGGCAGTGGGAACAAGACCGTTTATGAGGAGACGGGCACCTTCCCCCGCGTGACGAGGGTACAGAATGGATCCAACTTGGACTTCAGCATCCGCATCGGGGATGCTCAACCCGAGGACGCCGGCACCTATCACTGCGTGAAGTTCAGCAGATCAGTGAACGGTGTTGAGGTGTTTGACCATGGAAAGGGCACAGAGGTGTCCGTACACGGTGAGTGGGGCTCCCAGAGCAGCTCCCAGTGGGAACCAGCCCAGTGGGCTCTGCTCGGGGCGAGCAGGGATGGGGAAGGGGCTCAGGGGCCGGTCCCAGGTGAGGGTCCCATGGTCCATCCCCTGCTCCCCACAGCCCCGGGGCTGGCAGGGGTGGCAGAGCCCGGTCTGATGGCCCCACGCTTCTCCCCGCAGCCAAACCCACCCGCCCAGTTGTGTCCGGGCCTGGCCACCGAGCGAGGCCGGGGCACTCGGTGCCTTTCACCTGCACAGCCGGAGGGTTCTTCCCCAGAGACGTCACCGTGAAATGGCTCAAGAACGAGCACCCAGTCTCGGCTCAGCTCCCCCAGATCACCCCTGGGCGGACAAATTCCTCCTTCAACATGTCCAGCACCGTGACGATGACGCTGCACGAGGACGACGTCCGCTCACAGCTCGTCTGCGAGGTGAAGCACCCCACGCTGAGGGACCCGCAGAGGGGGACGTACCAGCTCAGGGAAGCCCTGCGAGGTGAGGGCTGCGGGGATCCGGCACTCGGCGTGTCCAGCTCCCCTGGGGCTGGGGGTCCTGGGGTGGGCACAGCGGAGCCGCCAGGCACCAGGCGCTGCCTCTCTTCCCAGTTCCCCCCCGTGTCCGTGTGGTCGCTGACTCGCCGAGCCCCGTTGAGGTGAACAAGACCATGAACTTCACCTGCTACTTGGAGGGTTTTTACCCGGGAGACGTGGCCGTCACCTGGCTGGAGAACGGGACGGAGATAAAGGTGGAGAACGTCTCACAGCCGGTGGAGACCCCTCGGGGCTTGTTCACGCTGAGGAGCCTGGTGGAGGTCCAAGCGACGCTGGAGAGGAACGGGTCCACGTTCACCTGCCGGGTGCTGCACGATGGCCAGGACCTCGTCAGCGGGACGGCCACCCTGAACATCACTGTCCCAGCCAGGGAGGAGCCAAGCGACAGGTCCCAGCCACCTAACGGTGCGTGAGAGCTGCAGGGATGCAGTCCCTGCTGTGGAGGCTGTAAGATGTCACCCCCCGAGAAAGCTCAAAGTCCCACCAGCATCTGGTACAAGGACCCAAAATCTCCATCTTGGGGGGCTGGGGGGTGATGCTGGCAGGTACCAAGCTGTCATCCGCGGTGTTCAGGTCCAGCCCAGCTGTAAGGCTGCAGGACTTGGTTGGTACCAGCTTTTTCAGGCCCGTGGTGACCTTTTTCATTCCTGTTTCAGGCAATTTGCTCCTCATCTATATCGTGGTGGGGGTGGTCTGCACCGTGCTGGCTCTGCTGGTGGCTGCAATTCTGTACCTCATCTGGACGAAGCAGGCCAAGGGTAAGGAAACCGAGGGCGGTTTCAGTGGGGAAACAGCTGCTCCCGACCACCTCCTCCTCTGTGGCGAGCATCAGTGCTGGGACGCTGGACCCTGGCTGTGCTGCTGCAGCTCCTGCCCGACAGGGAGGACGGAGCAGAGCTGACCGGGCGGTTTGCAGGCGGCAGGGAAAGCTCTGCCCGGTCGCTGCTGCGTGCCAGCACCTGCCAGGAGCAGAGTCAAACATGCTTGTTGTTCCTTCTCCCTAAAATACCTGTCACCCCCTGCACCTCCTGCCCTTTACCAGGAACAGTCCTGCAGAAAGTGGAGTGAAACTCCAGAAAACTGCAGGCACTCGCCTCTGGGAAGTCTCTGCTCGGGGGCTCGTGTGCCTGGGGCGCGGGGGGGGTTACGCTGATTCCTGAACTATTTCTTTCCTGAACTCTTTCTCTTCCGGCAGGTAAAAGCTCGCCGTCTGCCAGGTGAGTGCTGATCTCCTCCGGTCACTGAGCAACCCGCGGGCACTCTGAGCCGGACACCTCCGGCCCACAAACGAGGTCCCCTGGGGTCGGGGTGGCGCTGGATCCCCAAAAGTGTCTAGTGAGAAGGACGAGCAGGAGCGCAGGCTCTGCCCATCGCCCCGGTTGTGGTTCTGCCCCCGCGGTGATCTCCTGCCCAAACGCTTGGCTTTTGGTGAGGCTGAACGAGCGGCTGGGAGCCGGGTCCCCAGCCTGCAGAGATGTAGCTGGACCAGCACGTGAGCGAATGCTCACCGGAGAGGACTCATCCTGCGGGGTGCTGCTGCAAGGACCCTGCTTTGCATCTGAACCCCCCAACTTCTCCATCACGAGGGAAGAGGCAACGGGGCACCTGGCTGATACGACTTGTTTTGTTCCCCCTCTCAGGTTACACGAGCCGGAGAAGAGCAGTGAAGCCACTACCCAGGTGTGTGGCTCAGACCCTGGACCCGGGGAGGGGGAGCAGCGGGGAGCAGCCGGGGGCACCGGAGGCCGGAGTGGAGGGAGGGTGGTGGTTCCTGCCTGAAACATCTCGGTGTCTCCAGCGGAGGCTGGTGGTTGCCCGGTGAAACATCTCAGTGTCTCCACGCTGTGGCTGGAGAGGGAAGAGAAGCTGCCCCAGGGATGGAGTAGCCACTTCCCAGCATCTTTTCTGCCTTCGCCCTCTCTCCTCCTCCTCCTCCCCCTCCTCCTCCTCCTCCCGGGGAAGTCTGGGTTCGTGCTGCCTGGAGAACCAGCTGTGCCATAGCCGGCCAGGCTATTTGCAGAGTTATTTTGCATTTGGTGACGCAGCTACGAGCAAAGTCGTGATCAGCCGCAATCTGTCCGTCCCACCCAGCCTCCGCCAGCTCCTGGGTGGGCATCGCTGGGCAGGCTGGCCTCTGCCCAGCCCTCTGGGGCCAGGGTGATGGGGCGGCTGCGGAGGTGGCTCTTGAGTCGCGGGGGTGGCTCTGAAGCCTGTCGGTGGCAGCGGTGGCTGCTGATTTGGAGACGTAGCAGGGGGTAAAGCGTTGCTGTGGGGTTGTTCCCCCATGGAGGGAGAGCAGAGACCGAGCCGTCCCGGGGTGGGCTGCAGCGGGACTGACCTCGGCTGGGGCTTTGGGTTGGTGGGCACGGGGGGCTCCTCGCTTGTCCTCCCAGAGGAAGAACTCTTGGTGTCTCGCGCAGGAATCCGACCCCAACAACCTGACCTACGTGGACCTGAACTTCGACAGAGAGAAGAAAACCATCCGCCGGATGGTGGAGCTGAGCCAGGAGACGGAGTACGCCTGCATCCAGCCCAGACAGGCCCCCGCCAGCAACGACAACCTCACCTACGCCGACCTGGACATGGTGCACCTCAGCAAGGCACCCAAGCGACCGGCCCCGTGTCCCGAGGAGGCCAGCTCCGAGTACGCCAGCGTCCAGATCCCGAGGAAGTGAGCAGGGCTGCAGCGGCCACCGGGACCCCCTGCCTCGCCTCTGCTCCTCCCCGGGGAGGATTTTCTTGGAAGCCCTGAGAGGGGTGTGAAGTATCCGTGTTTCGGGATGGAAATGGAGCCCGCGATACTGTGGGGGTCGGCTCCCATCTGCAGATTTTGGGGGGCAGCTTGGTCCTGGGGCTGCCGGCTCCATCCCTTCGGGGTCCCTCCGCTCCGCTTCAGTGTGCCGGGTTTGCTCACGAGCGGGTGAAGCCAGCAGAGCAGCGGCTCCTCGGGAAGCTCCAGCCTGGCCGAGGGGATGGGGACAGTGCCTCCACGCCGGCTCCCCTGGGGATACCACTGCCTGGCCAGGCTCCCCTGGGGATACCACTGCCTGGCCAGGCTCCCACGGCTCCCCGCAGCCACCCCGACCCCGCAGGGACCAGCCAGGGCCCCCGCGCCGCCTTCTGGGGCTCTCTGCTGCCTGGAAATCAAACTCTGGCTTTAAAGGGAGGACCTGAGTGTCCGCCTCTCTCTTCCCAAGTGTCCCTTCCGCGGGACCTCGGTCTCGCACCAAGGCCGATGAGGATGTGAAGGCTGGCGAGCCGCCCTGCTGTGGGCTTCCCCCCGTCCTGCTGCCCAGGGAGGCTCCGGGTACGGCTCCCCGGCACCGAGCATCCTCCTCCTCATCTTCCTCCGCACAGCCTTGCCCCACACCGGGACCCACCAGCGCTGCCCCAGGCTTGTACAACGCGTGCGGCTCTTCGCCGGCCGGGCTGCGGGTGCCCCCCGCCAGCCTGGCTCCCCCCCCGGGAGCTCCCCGCAGGTACCGTGTAACATGTTTTGACTGTTTGACATGTAACTGTTCATTTTTAGAGCTAAAACCCCAATGTTTCGTGTTGTACGTGGGTGTACTGCTGTGTACTTAACACTAGAATAAGATGTGCAAAACTAAGACCGAGGCCTCAGTAAAGACCCCTAAACCCCGCAGAGTTTAAAAGAGACTCACACGACCCCCACCCACCCCCTCCAGCATTGCCGTGGGGGCCGGGCAGGCTCCCCAAAGCCCACCCCTGGGGACAAGTGTCTTCCATGTACCCCCTCCCTGGGCCGCCGCACGGGGCCAGCACCCCGCGTTGGCTCCCGCAGCAGCGGGCAGGCATGGGGCTGGCCCCCCCACGGCTGCTGGCGGGGGCTGGGGGGGCTGCTGATGCTTTCAGAGCGACCCGACTGCTTGTACAGACTTTTTTTTTTTTTTTGCTTGCAAGATATTTTTATAATAAAAGTGAAAAGTCCTGTGCCGCTCCCACACGTCAGCGTGTGCCCGTGCTCGGGGCGGTCACCTTGGCACCTGGACTGGGGGGGCGTGGTGGGGTGGGGGTCTGCACATCCTGCAGCGAGCAGGGGGGGCTCATCCTGCACAGCCCTGTAGGGAGGGAAGAGGAGGAGGAGGAGGAAGGCGGCAGCAGCGGGAGGCTGAGGCTGGGAGGGGGGGTTATGGTGCTGCCCCCCTGGGTGGCAGGAGGGCAGAGGAGCAGCCTGCCCCGAGGGCGAGGACAGAGCAGGGTCGGGGCAGCTCTGCCACAACTTCAGGTGCTCCATTCCCTGGGAGGGGAGATGGAGTTGGGGTGCCCCAACTGGGGTGCTGGCATCCAGTGACCTCTCCGCTTTCCCACCCCGGAGCTGGCAGCTCGTCTCCGTGGGGCCGGGAAATGCAGCAGGACGAGCCGCGTGGAGGGGGAGGACACACGGAGAAGTTCGGGAGGGAATTTGCCGCCCAGGCTGGGATTTCTCAGCCCCAAAGGGGACAACAGTTGCCCCCTCCTTCCCTGGGTGCTGCTGGGGGTGATCGGGTGGCCCCACTGCGCTGCGGGATGTCCCGTGCATGCTGAGCATCCCTGCCCTGCCCGTGCTTGGCTGGGGGATCCCTGCCTCCCCCAGGGCAGCAGCAAGGGGGTGCGTGGGGTCCCCCGCCCCCCTTGGCACCCATAGCACAGGGAGGGTACCACCGTGTGCTGCCTGGCACCCCTGGCCCCCAGCCCACCCGCCAGGCCCCAGCTTGGGGTGCGTGGTCGGAGCACGCCGAGGGCTTGGTCTGCCCCATGGAAGACGCTCAGCACCCGGCACGGCTTCGGCTTCGTTGGCATCTGCCTTTTATTGGCTGCGGGGGGGGCAGGGGTGCGGGTCCGACCCTGTCTCCAGGGGTCGTTTTCAGAGGGGGAAGCCCAGGGGCACCCGAAGGGCGGTGGGACGGGACGTGGTGAGTGGCTCAGGGAGGGGAGTTGGGGTCGTGCTCGCTCCGGTGATGGTGCCGCGGTGCCAGCCCTGCCCAGCCACCTCTCCCCATGGCCATGCTGGCCACGTGAGCCATCTACTAGCCCAGAGGGCCTGATCCTGCCCCCAGCTCATCCTTCCCGGTGCTCAGAGACCATCGCCTGTACATCAGCTGTGATGGTTTCCAGACCCTGCAGCTGCGGGAGGGTGAAGGCTACGTGTGTCCCCCCACCTCGATTTGTCCCCAGGAGCTCTGGGGCTGGACCCACAGCCACACCGCCAGCAGCCGGAGGGGTGGCACTGTCCCCTCCATGCACGGGGTCCCTGAGGGCTGGGCAGGTGAACCAGAGAGGGACAACCGGGGATGGGGACCCATGGAGGCAGGGGTGCCGCCGGGCTGGGCAGGGGACGGGGCTGGGGGTGACAGCGGCGTGGGGGCTGCGGTGCCGTCCATCCCACACCCGGCTCTATAGGTCCAAGACCTCCCCTGAGTAGGCGCTGGGGTCCTCGTCCGACCGCGTGGTCACCTTGAACTGCCGCCGCAGGAAGCCCCCGTAGCGCTTCTGATTGTCCCACTTGAGCTTGGGCCGGATGCGGCGCATGAAGCCGCCGTAACGCTTGTGCAGCTCCGCCAGCTCCTGCCCCTTGGCCCCGGCACCCGCGGGCTCCTCGTCCCCGTCGCCTGCCGGCCCCGGCCCCGGGTAGTCCTCGGGGGCCGCCCGCTCCCCTGGCTTGCGGCCGAAGCCCCCGAACTTCTTGCTGAGGCCGCCCTTGCTGTGGGCGTTCTCGCGCAGCAGGGCCAGCAGCTTCCCCTTCGCCATCTTCTTCATGAAGCCCCCGTAGCGCTTGGCCGGCGCCGGCGGCAGCTCCCCGGGACCCAGCTCCTGCTCCGCCTCATCCTCCTCCACCTCCCGAGGGGACAGGTCTGTCCCTTCGGCCAGGGCCACCAGCGGGGCCAGGAGCGCCAGCGCCTTCCTGCACGCCTCCCACTCGGGGCCGGGTGCTGAGGAGCCCTGGCATTCCCGCAGGCACATCTGCAAGACGGCACCCCCCAGCATCACCCCGCTGCTCGCGGTGACCCCCCGCCTGCCTCCCACCCCACCCCAAGCCCAGCACTCTGTGCCCGCCGTGCTGCCAAGCTCAGCGAGGAGCTGAACCTTGCACATTCCCAGCACCCCGAGGTGCCCACAACCACCGCCCCGGCAGCACCCAGCTCTGCCGACCATGCACCGGCATCCGCGATGCCCCCGCTGCTGAGAACCCCCCTGGCACTCACCAGGGGCTGGACGCTGGTCTCGGTGCTGCGGGTCTGGGCTGCGCAGAGGGAGCACTGGGTGACGCAGTCGCCAGATGCCGCCACGGCCAGGGAGAGGCAAAGCGCCAGCGCCAGCGCCCGCTGTGCCATGTCACCCCACAGCCGATGCCTGGGGAGGGTGAGACAGCGCAGAGCCCATCACCCTCCCCGCGCTGGCCCCGGGGAGCCCATCGCTGCCCCGCTGGCACCCTCGACGTGGGGCACCAACCGCCTCCAGCTGCACAGCTGCTCCTGGGGACATGCACCAAGACCCATGCCCGTGCCCACGTGACTCACCTGTGGGTGCTGCTTCTGGGTGCCAGGCAGGGAGAGAAGAGGACAGGAGTGACTGACGGGGACACCGCGGGATGTGATCCCTTACCCTGGTTCTTGGCACAAGCCCTGAGCCAAGCCCCCAGGGCCACCAAGGTCCCCAGCGCAGGGACCACCATTCCATCCCATCCCATCCCATCCCATCCCATCCCATCCCATCCCATCCCATCCCATCCCATCCCATCCCATCCCATCCCATCCCATCCCATCCCATCCCATCCCATCCCATCCCAATCTCCTCCATCGCTCCTTCCGTACCGTTAGAAAGAAAAGCCCCTTTTGTGCCTGCAGCGTTGGATTTCTCTGGAATATTGCGATCGCCGCGTTTCCACGACGCGGAGGGGATGAATCACTGCGCTTCCCCTTGGCCTTGGGGAAGAAAAGCACAGCGATCGGAGCCGCCAGCAGAAAGGGGACGGGGGATGCCAGCACCTGGCACGGACTGTCCCCAGGTGCTGCCCCCCATGCCGGGGCAGCCCTGGCACTCCCCTCCCTCCCACCCGCCGCTTCTGCTGGTGCAGCAGGAGGGAGAGGGAAAAAGCTGGATTTCAGGCTCAAGCCTACCTGCAAGCCGCGACCACCGTCCTTCAGCCTGCCGGGAGCCGTGCCAGAGCCTCTCGCCTCCGCGGATGAGGCCAGGGAGGGCTGAACACACCGTGCAATGGCCAGGAGAGGGGCTGGGCTGGCAGCAGTGCCCGGAGCCGCTCCAGAACCTCCTGGGTGAGGATGGAGGGGCCACCGTCAGCCCCGGCTGCGGTCCCACGGGACCACCGGATCCACGACAGCCCCGGGAGCAAGAGCCGACCCCAAAGGGGTGCTCTGGCAGCAAGCACCCGCCCGCCTCCTTGGCTGCTTTTATCTGGGCTGGGAAGGCCTGACCCAGGGGGATCTGTTACACGTTAATGACGCATATTAGAGACTATTGTATTCTCCAGCAGTATCTGCTAATGCACCGTAATTGTGCTGATGAAGAAATGTTAATGCCACGGTATTAATTCATGCTAGATTCAAGTTTAATTTGAATTATCTGCACCATCGTGCGTGGAGCCGTCTGCATTCCTGGGCTGCGCCGCGCACGGGCTCCATCGCCACCTCCGCTCGCCCCGGCAGAGCGGCCGGCACCGGGGCAGGGAGGTGCCTAGGATGGCCACGGCACGGCAGGAGCTCTGCCAGTCCTCGGCGGGAGCTCTGCCAGTCCTCGGCGGGAGCTCTGCCAGTCCTCGCCGCTGCGACACAGCGACGGCCCCTGATCGCCTGGCTGCCACCCAGACAGCACCGATGAGCGAGGACTCACCGCTCACACAGGTAGGTGCCAGCTGCAGCACCCAGGGGAATGAAGCTCCCAGGAACAACCACCAGTTGTTCCCAGCAGCCCCACTGGGGACCATTTTCCCCCCTCTTTTCCCACCCGCTTCCCCCGCCACGCTCCTCCTGCTGCTGGCAGCCTCGCGGGTGCAGGGACCCACGCTGGACCAGGCTGCAGGCGCGACCGGCACCGCACAGCTCGGTCCCCTGGCACGTGGCATGTCCCAGCCCTGTCACCCTGCTGCAGCCAGAGGAATTCATGGCACTCAGGGCAGCTGCAGCTCTGCGGGGCGCAGCGTGGCCAAGGACCCTTCATGCCCAGGGGCCCCGGGGCACCCCACTGCAAACGTACCTTGTCCAGGTGGTGCCACGACTGTCCGCGGGGCTGGCAAAACTGGGGCAGGAAAAGGGGACGAAAACAAAGGGCTTTGGACAGAAGCGAAAAGCAGCAGCACACAAAGGGAGGAAGAAGAAAAGCAGAGTTAGAGCTTGATCCTGCATTACCTGGAGGAGCCCCGGGGCTCCGGAGCCGTCTGCCCTGCAGAAACACCTCGGTGGGATCGTGGCAATGCCAGTGGGGCGTCCTGACCACTGCGGCCACCCTCCGCATGTCCTACCTGCGTCAGGCATCCGTCCGGTCCTCATCCCCCCTGGCCCGTGTCCTCGCCAGCGTTCAGGCTTTGCTCATGTGAGGAGGAGCCCCGAGCTGCACCCGTGCACCCCGAGTGACCGACCCGGTGACCCACGGAGGGACGGGGAATGGGGACCGCGTGTGCCGGGCAGCACGGAGACCCCCCGTCACGACGAGCCTGCGGTTCTCTCTGGTGCGGGACGTGCACAGCTCTCCGGTCGGAGCGGATCTCTCCTCCCACACGGGTCTAACTCCGTGCTTAGGACCCCGCAGGTGTTTCTGGTGGAGAAGAATCACCTTCCAGCGGTGCCTTTCCTCACCTTTAAAACTCACCTGGAAGCGCCTTCAGGACAAGGCTTCTCAAAAAAGCCGATGACGATGACGGTTGGAACAGAATCGCAGAAAACCGCAGCGCTTGGCCGGTGCTGCCGCTAGAACCAGGTGGGGGGAGACAGAAACCTCCCCCGTCCTCCCCCCGCCGCTCCCTTTGCCCCTCCGAGCCCCCAGTGACCCTGTGCCAGGGTGGCACACATGGCATCGGTGCCGAAATGAACCCCAGCGAAGCTCTGGACAACGCAACCTCTCGAGGGACGAGAGGAACACCTGAGCCCCTCAGAGCACCCTCGGCACCGCGGCTCAGGGGGCTGTTTCTAAGCAGCGTCACTTTCTGGTGAGCAGGAGCGATGCCCCAGCTGCGCCCGCGCGAGGGGCGCGGGACGGTGACCCCGGCAGCCCTACCTGTGCTGCTCCCCGTCCCGCCGAGCACCCGGGTCGAGGGTGCTGGGTGCTGGGTGTCCCTCCACGGGCGTCAGGCTGAGCCGGTCATCGGTGACAGTGACGACGGCAAGGCCACGCTGGCTGGTGGCCCCGCGGCGGTGCCCGGGGTGCCCGCTGGACTCACCGCCCGCTGTCTCCCACCCCGCTTTTATGGCCACCGAGTCTCCTCCTGCGGCGGGGCCCGGCTGCGCTCGGCGCTGCGGAGCCAATCGGGGCGAGGGAAGCTGTGAATAATCAGCCCCGCAGCATCTCCCCCACCTCCGGAGCAGGCTCTCCCGCCGTGCCGGGGCCTCCCCGCAGCCCCCCAGCCGCCCCGCGGACCGGGGCGCTCGTCCCGCTGCTGCTCCGCCGGGGACCCCCGTCGGGGCCAGCCGCGGTCCTCGGGGCCGAAACGCGTGCCCCAAGCACGGGAGGTGGCGGGGGAGCGGGATGGGTCGCCCACCGCTGCGCGCTGGGGGCATTTGGCTGCTGGGGGTGTGAATCCCCCCTGGACACCGAATTCAAACCCTGCCCAAGAAGAAGGGGAGGGGGCGAAGCCCCCACCCCCCCACGCCGCTCCCCAGGCTGGGGACAAGCACTGTCTTCATGGCGATGCTGGCGAGAGGAGTGAGCCCGTCCGAGGCTGCCGGGAAGGGCGAGAGGGTCTTCACGCCCCGGGAAGGGCTGGTCCCCCCCCGACCCACCCAGCCCCGCTGCGGTCGGGCAGCCAAACCCTCGCAGGGAAACCCCCCACCGCTGCCCCGACCCACCGGGCTTCCCCCCAACCCTCTCCTCTGGGGACAAACAACAGGTGATGAGCCAAAGGGGCAGGGGGAGCAGGGGAGGGGGACAGAGACCCCCCCACCCACCCTCCCTGCCCAGCCCCAATTCCTGTTCACACCTTTCCGAGACCAGTCTGGGGGTGGAGGGCAGCGCTGGGCAATGCCAGGTGCCACCCAGAGCCCATCCACCACCATCCCCCTGCCCCGTGTCACCACAGAGGTGTGGGGCGGGGGGGGTCCGGGGCGCAGACCCCACGGGGCAGAGCCACCCCACCCCGGGTGCGAGCACCCAGTGGGTGCAGCCGCATCCCCTGTGCCGCCGGCAGCGCAGCCCGTCCTCTCGCCTTCAAGACGGAGCTATTTTTATCGGAGCTCAAGAGGGATGTTTCCCAGCAACCTGCCTTTCTCCCTGGCTCCAACACCAGCTGCCAGGCCCAGGGTCCCCTGCCCAGCCCTCCCGGCACTGGATAGGGGCGCGGGGACCACCAGCACGGCCAGGAGCCTCCACTGGGCACCCGGCAGCCACGGCTGGGCGAGCAGGGCAGCCTGTGCCAGCTGTCCCCATGCCCAAGGCTGGTGGCCACCACCCCTGTTTGGGGAGCCAGGCTCTGCTCCCCAGAAAGCACCTGGGACCCCACAGCTTTTGCTGGGAGGGGGATGTGAGCTCGTCCGGGCTGGGGCTGGACCAGCGCGGAGGGACCAGGGGAGCAGGGCGCAGCAAGGGGGTGAGGCAAGGGCAGAGCAACCTGCAGCTCCCCGGGGCTGACAGAGGAGATGTCCCCTGCGGGACCCAGCCTGGGCAGTGGCAGTGCTGCGGCGAGGGGGCACGGAGCTCGGGCTCCACGGGGGGCACAGGCAGAAGGCAGCCCCGGCCCCCCCTCGCTGTGCTGTGCTGGGCTGTGCAGCCACGGAGCAAAGCCAAGAACAAAATGAAGATGCAAACGATGCAGAGACCACGGCCAGGGGCTGGGGACATGCCCCGGGCACGCTTAACCCTTGATGCCCGGCGCAGTGGTCCTGTGCGCACCACAGACATGGTGGGGAGGAGCATTTCTTACACCAAGACCATTATTTTTATCAACGAGCCCCCCCAAACCCACGAAGCCCACCCCTCAAGCCCAGTGCCTTCCCAAGGACCACGGGGTGCGGAGGGGAGCATCTCCCCAGCCCGAAAGCAGACCTGTGCGCAGCGCCCACCCCAGAGCCCACGGCCCCGGCTGCAGCCGCCTCCCCGTGCCGGGTAATTGCGCCGGAGGGAGACGCGCTCCTGGAGACGGAGCAAACCCCACGGGCACAGCGAGAAAAGCCCGTTGTAACGAGGTTCCTTCATCAGGCCTGGCTCCCTTCGCTCCGGGAGGTCGGTCCGGTTACTCCTGTCCCCGCAGCAGAAGCATCTTGTTGTTCGACATGTGCCCAGATGTGCTGAGCCAGGCGAGAGGGACCGCCCTGGGGTGGTCGTGGTCCGGGCAGGCGTGGGGGGTGACAGGGTCCCCCGGGGAAAGGAGCTGGGAGCGAGCCCACCCACCAGCCAGTTTAATTAACATTCATCTGTCGCTCCTAACGGGGAACTGCCTGTGAGTCACCCTGACATTTCCCTGGGACAATGGTAATTAAGCACCTCGGTAAGAGAAATGTGCAGTAATAGAAAAGTTAAGTTTTCTGAACTCCATGAGTGAAGAGCGGGTTCGGGGAGGAGGGGGACACGCGTGTGCCACGGCACGTGGGTGTTAATGGCAGCTGACGTCACCACGGCAAGCGGCACGGCTCTGCCCCGACACCCCCGGCGCCGACACCGCACCTCTGGCTCTGCGGCCACGAGAGTGCCCAGCTCCCTGTCCCGGGGTGGGGTGAACCGTCCCCAAGCCGTGGCACCACGACCCCGCGCTGCCGGCGGGAGCATCCCGTGGGAAGGCGGTAGCTCGCTGCGGCTCCTCCAGCACCACCAGCTGCACCCCGGCCGGTGGGACTGGCCTTTTCCAGAAGCGGCTCCGTCCCTCGCTCACCCTCCTGGCCCCGCGGTGATGCCAGGCTGCCGCGGGCAGGGCGGGTGGTGGCATTTTGCAGGCAGATGTGGGCACAGGGCTGCTGCCGGGCTGCGGGGCGAGGGATGAGTTCACTCTCTGATCAACGACAGCACCGGAGCGAACCTCCGGCAGCCGCACCGGCGCAATCTGGGGGCAGACACCAGGCGGGGAGCGTGGGGCAGGGGGAGGTCACCGCTGCGGGGGCTGCAGCAACTGGCAGAACAGCAGCAAGGGACTGAGAGACGACTGAGCCCCTGCCTGCATCACGCTCAAGGTCACTGCGCAGCCCAGGCGGGCACCTGCGCGGGCACACGGTGACCTCCTCCCTGCGTGGGCAGGAGGCACAAGTGGCCACTCGACGCCGGTACAAAAAGCGGAGCCCATGTGAACGCGGCGAGTCACGCTGCTGCCATCGTCCCCGCTGCCAGCACCTGCCGGGCTGCCGAGCGGCACCGGGAGGGCCAGGCGGCGACACGGCCCCCTCGTCCCCAGCCAGGAGGTGAAGTGGCTCCATTTAAAACCAGTTTGAGTTCAAACCACGCACAGGAGCTGCAGCCTGCGCCGTGGGAGCGATCACCCACCCCGCATGTCAGACCCTGGGTGCCGGTGGCTCCAGGGGTCTCTGAACCCCTCCGGGGGGGCCCGGAGCCGTGCGACGGTGGCAGCACGTGCCTCAGAAATGAGTCGAGAAACCAGTGATTTGTGGAGCTCCGCCGTGAACTGGCCCCGCAGATGCTCTCCCTGACCCTTCCTGCCGCCAGCGTCACCCGTGCGGGGCGCAGGGAGAAGCGGCTGGGAAAAAAACCCTGTTACGGGGTTTATTCGCCCATTTTGCCCCTCCCGAAGCCCACCGAGAGCGGCATGGCAGGGTGCGAAGCCCCCAACCCCGACCCCGCCGCACCGCCCATGGGTGCTCATGAAGTCCCTGGCTGCGGGCAGGGGGTGAAGAGCAGTTTGGGGACAGCGTGTGGGACACGGGACCCCTGCGTGGGCTCCATCCCGGGGGGACACAGGGATCCCACGGGTCCCACCCCGAGGCTCAGGGTCCCGGTGCACGGCAGTCGCGGTGTCCCGCCAGTTCCCGTCCCACGGGCACCCAGTGGGTGCTGGGCTGTCCCACCCGTCTGCCGGGCCCCCCAAACCCCCGTTACACCCCGGCCGGGGCGATGCCCCCCGGGATCTCAACGACTTTCCCGGGGAACTTCCATCTGGAACCCTGCCCGTGAGCCCCGGGAGCGGGATCGGACCATCCCCGGGGACACGATGAGTGCGGCGCCCGGGGCGGGGGTCCCGAATGATACCGGGGCTCTCAAACCACCCCGAGCCCCGCGCTCGCCGCTCCCGGTGCGGCCGCACGACCCCGGTGCACCGACCTCCGGCTACCAGCGGCGCACCGGATCCCTTCTCCCGTTGCACGGCCCCCGGGGCATCACGGCCACCCGCCCCCCTCCGGTGCACCGACCGTGCCGGTGCGGTGGGTGGGCCGGTGGGCGGGGGCGGGTCCCCCCCGCCGTTACATAAGGGGTTACGTCAGGGTGCGCGGCCCCGCTCTTAGCCCGCCGCCGCCGCCGTGCAGCGCCCGTCCCGGAGCCCTCCGCCACCGCCGCGCCCCAGGTGAGCCCCGAGAGCCGGCCCCGCGCCGCCGGCTCCCCCGTGCCGTGCCCGGCGGGGAGGGGAGGGCTGGCAGCGCACCGGGCCACACCGCTGCCCGGCCTGTTTACACCGGGCCGGCGCATACCACTGCGGCGGGGGGGGCGGCCCGCCGCGCCGATCCCCCTCCGCGCTGAGGCGCGTTAGCGGCGCAGCGCCGCGATTCCCGAGCGCGCTGCGGGACGCCGGGCCACGCCGCCGTTCCCGGGGCCCGCGCACCGCTGAGGGGGGACCGGCCGGCGGCGCGGCAAGCTCCGCGTGCCCCCCCCGCCGCCGTCGTGGTTCGCCCCGCGCCGCCGCCATTGGCCGAGCGCGGAGAGGGGCGGGCAGGGCGCGCTTTTCCGCCCTCCGACGCGGCAGCGCGTGCCCCCTCGCCCGCCCGGCGCTCCCCGGCGCGGCGCTCCGGGGCGGGGGGGGGCGGCGGTGGCAGCGACAACGGGGACAACGACGACGACGGGGGCAACCCCCCCCTCCCCTCCCTCGCGGCGACGCCATGGAGACGGCGGACGGTGGCCGCCGCGGGACACAAAGGGCGGCGCGGCGGCGGCGGGCAGCGCGGCGGGGCCCTATGGCGGCGACGGTTGCAGGGCCTGGCCCCGGTGGTGGTGATGGCGATGGCGGAGGGACCCCGCGGTACAGCCTGCTGGCCGAGATCGGCCGCGGGGCCTACGGCGTGGTGTACGAGGCGGTGTCGGGTCGTAACGGCGCCCGGTTGGCGGTGAAGAGGATCCGTTGCGACGCCCCCGAGAACGTGGAGCTGGCGCTGGCGGAGTTCTGGGCCCTGACGAGCCTCCGGCGGCAGCACCCCAACGTGGTGCGCTTCGAGGAGTGCGTCCTGCAGCGGCACGGCCTGGGGCAGCGCATGAGCCACGGCAACAAGCGCAGCCAGCTCTACCTGCGCCTCGTCGAGACCTCCCTCAAAGGTACCGACCCCAGCGGCCTCCTCCCTGGATCCCCCCCGCCCCCAGGGCCCGCTGCCCACCCCGGTGTCACCCCACCCCCGGGTTATCCACCGCTGAGCACCCTGGGTCCCCGCTGTCATTGGTGCGCCCACCCCAGGTAACCTCTGTGATACCCCACGCAGGACACCCTCGTGTCTCCCCCCTTCCCAGACGCCCCTGCCCTGGCAGCCCCCTTGCCCCCCAGCATCACTCCATTGCTCAAATCCCTCCTTGACATCACCTGCCCCTCAGAGGAGCACCCGAAGCTCCCCCCCACCTCTCGCAACTCCCCTCTCTCCACCTTAACTCTCTATTTTGCCAGTTTAACCACACCTGGGCTCCCCCTGCTGCACCCCGCATCATCCCAGTGTCCTCTGTCCCCTGCCAGCCCTGAGGTCCCTCTGTCCTGCAGTGGTACCTGCCCCAGCCACCCTCCCTTCTGCTTCTGTCACCTACCCCAGTCCTGTCTCTTTCGTGGGGTCCCTCCACTGCCCCTAGCACCCCTCTTTGCTGCCACCCACCCCAAGCATCCCTGAGGACCCCTGCCCAGCATCACCTGTCCTGGACTCTGCCCTGTGCTGTGCCGGTGGGTCCCCTCCACTTTCTCCCCCTCCTCATGCCCCCACCCCATGCTCTGTCTGTGGGGCCCATCCCTGTGCCCTGCACCTCTGCATCATCCCAGCCTCATGTCTCTCCCAAGGGATCCCCCTTGTCATCTCCAGGCTCAGACCCAGCCCTGGGGAGCACCCTCTCGTGCTGCCCTCAGCCCTTCCCTATAACCCCTCACAGCACTTTCCTCCTCCTCCCCCATTACATCCTGCTCCTGGGGCTCCCTCCACTACCCTGACCTGCACCACAGCACACCCATGTCCCTTGGGGACCTCTGCTGGTCTCTGCCTCAATCACACCAAGGAGACTTCTCCCCACTCCCCGCCTGATGTGCAGTCCTATCTCCTCAGAGCACCCCAAGGCTGCAGCCCGTCATGGTGCCCTGCTGCTCCCTTGAGCTCTTACAGCTTTGGGACTGTTCTTTGTGCCCTTCGGTCCCCCCACCTGCCCAGTGCTGGCTTTGTGGGGACAGCCCTGGAAGCCCCAGTGTGGGCTGACACCTCTGTCTTCACCTGGCGTCCTTCAGCTGCGTCATGGGGCTGTCAGGGGTCACCTCCTGTCGCAGTTGATGACTGTGATGGTGACATCTCTGAAACACTCCGTCCCTCTGCTCCCTTGGCTGCTCCTCAGACCCAGCTCTGCCAACATGCAGTGATGATGTGGAAAAGTACCAGAGCCCTGGATCTTCGGTGCACCCAGAGCCAGCTGACCCCAAACCCCCCCTTCCTCAAATCTGCATCCCAGGACTCACAGGCTCAGTTTCCCCATGTCCCCCCAGTGCAGGCAGCCTCCAAACCCTGTGCCAGGTATAGATGTGCTACACAGCTGCTGACATGCATCCTCTGGGCAAACCCCTGGCTCTCAGACCCCCCTGCCCTGCCTGTCCCCTCCACACTGCTGCATGGGGAGACATGTCCAGACCTGCCTCGCCCTCCCCCTTGCAGGCCTGACCCTGCTCTCTCTTCACGCTCCACACACAAACCACCCCAGGGAGCCTCCCTGAAAAGGGCAGCGCCCTAATTTCCATGTCTCATGGGTGCTGCCTTTATCCTCTCCCGGGGGCACGACATCCCAGGAGAGGAGCCAGCTCCAATGCTTCCCCTCGGGTGTGTGTCCAGCTGTAGCAACTCAAGCTTTTTCTGGCAGGTGCTGGTGTTTCCTGCCCTCCTTTGTCACGTTGCACACCCCGAGAAGTGGTGGCGTGACTCTGAGAAAGCTTATGGGTGCTTGGGAAGCGGGGAGAGAGCCCCCTGAATCCCCTGCCATGGGGAGGGCTTTGCCTGCCCCAGCCCCCTCGAGAGGGGAGCAGAGCTGGGCTCCACATCCCAAGGCTGGAGACAGCGGTTTCACTCCCCAAACCAGAGTGCGTTCTCCCCTCCATCTGCCTCCCTCCTGTCTGCCCTCGGGGCTGTGTTGTGCTGGCCACGGCTCGGGCAGAGGCTGTGCTTGCTGCCTTCCTGACCTTTGGGTCTGATACAACACTGATAAACATTCTCAAAGCAGAAGCTGAGCTAGATGAGCCTCCCAGGTCTGCTCACTCTCCTTCCCTGCCCACAGCACGTGAAGCTGCCGTGCTCTGGCTCCGGCCGAGGTAGCCAGCACGTAGCTGCGCCGCCGTGCCATTCTGCACGACCGCAGCTGGGCTATTTACGGGCTGGCACAGATGCTGTGCCAACGCGCCGGGGCTCAGGACGCGGTGGGGGGGGATTAGTCGGAGACTTTCTGAATCGGGAGCACAACTGTCAGGATCCCGGGTGATGTCAGGGCTCGGCTACAGTGCGGAACCTGTACCTGCATCGCTTTAATGAGGTGTAGAATCAGAAATTTAAGGACAAAAAAAAAAGGAAGCTGGAAGCCGGGCCCTGAGCCTGGAGGAGAGGCACAGGCTGGAGCAATTGTACCCTGAGACACGTGCACCTTCGGGGCTTGTGCACAGCCACGTGCCCCCCTTGTTCCTAAGCCACAGCAGTGACAGAGCTGCCTGCAGTGAACAGATAGAAGGTATTGCTTCCTGGCATGTCACCCATGGGGCCACCAGTGCTCAGCCTCACTCGTGGGCTGCCCTGGCATCACCTGCGCCTGTCCCATCAGTCCAAGCATGTCACGCCTCTGGCTCTCCTCTCCCTGGCACAGGCTCTTTGCACAGAGGGAGTCAGAGGTTACACATGGCAGTGGGGTGCTGCTTCTGCTGTCATTAGATTATTTTTTGTTCCCCTGTGATGCTCAGCAAATTAACAAGCTGTTAATGAGCTCCTGGGTTAGGTGGTGGGAGGGCTGCTGCAGGAATGGAGAGGTTGACGTGCACTGGCTTGTGTTTGGGCAGGGGATGCTCGCTTCATGAGGGAGAGCAGGTCTGGCCTGTCTTCTGCATCCCTTCAGCTCCTGCTTGACTCCAGTTTGTGAACATTGCATCTGTAGGAAGCAGCTTGCCAGCTCTTTATGTTTAAATCTGTTTGTTTTGAAGGCAGGAAGATGATTTAACAACTAAAACGCTTTCAGATTATAGAAAGAAAATGAAATATTCCTCTTGGCATAAGCCTCTCCTAGCAGCACTCCACCCAAAGCGAAGAGCATGGTGCAGGGTCAGCGACGTCCTCCTTGTGCTGGCGGAGCTTCAGGGGCCAAATTTTCAATCAGAGCCCTCGTTATGCTAAAAACAAACCTTGGCTTTTTGGAGCCAGCACGTTCTGACTGCCGGTGAACTGGTGTTTGAGCCACTTTCCTCTGGGGGAAGGGGCTGTCAGCAGCGCTGCTGCATGGACGCTCTCGCCCTCCCACCTCCATGCCCTGGCCGAATGTGCTGGGCTTGGGGCCCTATCGTGGTGCAGTTCCTGGCTGAGAAGAGCCCATCTCTCCTGCTCTTCACCTTGGGGCTCTGTGGATGCGGAGGGGAGCAGGAAAGCCAAGCCCTGTGTTCTGCTGTGATGTCTCTGGGGTTTGGCAAACCCGAGGTGGTGGCAGCGATGTGAGCTGGGGCTGTCCTGGCTCTGCGAAGCTCTCTGCTCCTGGGACAAGCAGCCTCTGCCTGTTTCCATGCTTGTCTCACTCAAGCACCAGAGAAGCTGCTTTTCCTGGTCAGAGTTTTGGTCTCCAGAGCCAAGCTGTCCTCTGCTGCTCCCAGTTGGCCCTTGGGCTCAAGTGCTGAGCTCCAGCACTTCGGTGGGTGTCTCATTTGGCCCCTCAAAGTGCACCCACCCTGCTCATGGTCCTTCCCATCCCCCAGACCTGACCTTCATCGTCTGCTGAGGGCAGGGAGGTGCAGCCAAATCCTGCTGTTGTGCAGACTTTCATTTCCACAGCAGTAGCCATGGATACAGACTGTTTGTGCAAATAACCAGTATTCCCACCCACACCGATCGCTGACCATCGCCCAGGGCTCCTGTCCCTGGTAGTCCTTGGCTTTACCTGCTGCTGGAAGTTTCCTTTCCCAGATGCTCTCTAGAGCTTTGCTAAAACAAAACCCGACTTTGTCGAACGGGTGGAGTTATTTAACTGCTTCCAAAACACTGGGGTTTGTCTGTGTGACTTGTTCGCTGGCACAGAGGTGAGTGGTGCCCTCCAGCTTCTCCCTTATGGTGCTTGAGGGTGTAAACAAGAAGAGTTCTACAGCAAAACGATGCCCTGGTCATATGTGCTGGCTCTGCCCGTCTCCTGGGTGCTCTGTGCAGGTCATGTGGGGTCTGGTGTCGGTTAAGGGGGCCGGGTCTGCTGCTGGGGAGCACTGGTGGCAGATCCTGGCACTGTTAACCAACGTAATGCTGTTGCATTTCTCCATGGGGGTTTTGTGGAGTAAGACCTCGATGTAACAAATTGGACTTTGTGCTTGAAGCCACAGCAGCATGAGGGATCCTGGTCACGTTCCTAAGGCCTAAAATCTACCCAAACCAGACCCGTTCCTTCCCTGTGGTGAGTTGGTGTGGATGTTTAGTAATGTGTCTGAAAACCCCACTCTTTTTTTGTCCTTTTGGGTTAGGTGAGAGGGTCCTGGGCTACGCAGAGGAGCCTTGTTACCTGTGGTTTGTCATGGAGTTCTGTGAAGGGGGAGACCTCAACCAGTACGTGCTCTCACGAAGACCCGACCCAGCCACCAACAAGAGCTTCATGCTGCAGCTGACCAGCGCCATCGCCTTCCTGCACAAGAACCACATTGTCCACCGGGACCTGAAACCAGACAACATCCTGATCACCGAAAAGTCCGGCACCCCTGTTCTCAAGGTGGCCGACTTTGGGCTGAGTAAGGTCTGCGCTGGCCTGACTGCTCGGGGCAAGGAGGGGGGACACGAGAACAAAACTGTGAATGTGAACAAGTACTGGCTGTCTTCAGCCTGCGGCTCCGATTTCTACATGGCTCCCGAGGTGTGGGAGGGACACTACACCGCCAAGGCCGACATCTTCGCCCTCGGCATCATCATCTGGGCCATGATCGAGAGGATAACCTTCATCGACGCGGAGACCAAGAAGGAGCTGCTGGGGACCTACATCAAGCAGGGAACTGAGATTGTGCCCGTTGGGGAAGCGCTGCTAGAAAACCCAAAGATGGAGCTGCACATCCCTCAGAAACGCAGGACTTCCATGTCTGAGGGGATCAAGCAGCTCTTGAAAGACATGTTGGCTGCTAACCCGCAGGATCGACCTGATGCCTTTGAGCTTGAAACCAGAATGGACCAGGTTACGTGTGCTGCTTGAATCCAGGGCAGGGCACCGCTGTGCTTTGCAGCTGGGTAAGTGATTCGCAGTTTGGGTATTATTCTGTCTGCTGTACAGCCCGATAATACACTTTGTAGTGACACAAAGGAGTCTTTTATGCTCCCAGAGCTATCTCTGTAGTGACTCATCGGAGCACTGCTGCTGGGTTTATTTCCCACCTATTCTACTGCAAAAATACAGTAGAGGTGGGAAACAGAATAAGCAGCTGCACATCCTGCTGCTTGCTGCCCAAGGGCCCAGCGCTGGGCTGGGCAGGAGCCCTGCTCCTCAGAGGTCCTGGCCAGTGGCTGAGACAGGCTGGTGCAATGCAGAGAGACCCGCGAGCACCCTCTGACATTGGTTCTGGGTACGCCTGTCTCTCCCAGGAGCAGGGAAGGAGCTGCCAGCTCTGCCTCCTCTGCTGCATGGTTTAATTTCTGTGGACAGCGCTGGGAGCACCTCGCTGTCTAGCGCAGTCCCCTTCCCCTCGGAGACTCAGACAGGACACCGTGGGGCTTGGCTGGCTTGGGGAGCAGGCACCGAGTGGCAGCACAGACAAAGCTCTTTGCTTTCACCTACAAGGCGTACGGGTCCGTCTCGTTTCGTTTCCTTGCTAAAGGCCGGACTTCCCTTTGGGGTGAGCTGCAGCTGCCCAGACCCAGTAGGATGCTTTGGTCTCCAGCATCTGGGTTTGTGGAGCAGCGTCTGCCGAGGAAGGAAGCTTACAAAACAGTCCTGCTCAGACTGAGCTCAGCTCCAGTCGAGCAGAGTCCCCTCCCTGCTCCCACCCAACTTGCGTCCTAAATAGTCCCAAGTTCAGAGGTCCTGCTGGGTGGTCGCAGGTGGTCTGGAAGGACCCCCAGGGACATGGGGTAGCTGGCGGTGTCATTAACCAGCGACACAAAGGACTGGGAGGTGCTGCCTGCAGGGCAGAGCTGTCTGTAAACAGGGGCTGTTACTAGGGATTCTTCTGGCCAAACATTTCAAAGAAAGTGAGAGATTACAAGGGGCGAGGCTGATGTCTTCCCAGCCCAGGATCTATCTCAAGCTTCTGCAGAGCTGCCGGAGCCATCACTGGTCACAGGAGACCATGAGAGCGGGGGCACTTTGGCAGATTTGCTAAAGAAAAAAACCAACCCCCCCTCATTAGTGCCCTTTTGAGGGTTCCTGAGCTTACGTGGAGTGATGTGGTGCTGCTGCGGCGCCTGCAGAGCGGGGACCTGTGTGTGTGTGTGCCCAGACAGGCTCTGTGCTGGTTGCAGGGAAATAGCGATAGAGAGATGGAAAGGCCCATGGGTTAGGTCTAGTTCTATCACTGCAGGTTTGTCCCAACTAGTCCACAGACCATCCTTTTCTCACCCCAGCACAAAATGCGTAATGCCCTGAAGATCTCCAGTGCAAGGAACTGATGCGACTGCTTCCGCCTGGGGCTGGGGCTGGGTACTGGTCCCACTGCAAGTGTGGGCTGGGGATTAGGGTGGGGGAGTGACTCTGCAGAATGTGAGCCCTTAAGATGGGTGTGATGAAGTCCCAGGGCACCCCACCTCGTGCCCCAGGGCCGGGCGTGGGGCTTGTCCGGCTCTGGGCGAGGGGCGGGTGGGGATCTGCTGCCATCGCTCCACGCTGACATGATGCTGAGTTATGCAACCGGTGCCCTCCGGGGAAAATTCACCCTGCGCGGATCTGCCGCGGAGGACACGCAGGGATAACAAACACCGAGGGGACAGTCCTACCCGGGGGCTGTTTGCTTAAAACCCAGCTGCCTTCTGCAACATCCCCCCCACCCCGCCCCAACTTCCATGCGCCGGAGCCAGCCGGGAGGCTGCGCCCATCACCGGGCTGCGGCGGGGATGGATGCGCTTATATAACAACCTGGCACAGGGACCGTGGCCCAGATCAGAGCCCGGCACCGGCCATATGTTCACCGCAGAGCCCCGGCTGCGGAGAGCCTTCCTCTGGCTTCTTCGTGGGGCAGCAGAATATCGGGGGTGTTTTCCGGGAGGGTCTCTCAAGCGTGTGGGGGGTGTGTGCCTTCAGAACAGCCTGTCTCTGAATGGTATTAAATGTAAATCTGAAATTGGAAACCTGCTTGAGGAGCTTAAAACGGGATTTAGAGCAAGGCCTGAATTCTGCTCTCAGGTAATTTAATTTGACCGAGAAACTCAAGTAACCTCTTCCGACTTAATTGTGGTACTAGCACATGGCTTACGGAGCTGCTGGGTCATGCAGAGGGTTCTTCCTCCCCGGGACACCTTCAGGCCCTGCTCAGCTTTGGTTCATGTTGTAACCTGGAAAACATTAGTGTTCCCTGAGCCAGGCAATCGGGTTCTTGCTTATTCCTTGGTGCCACTTCCGACGTTCCTTCGTGTCCCAGCAGCTTTGCCTTCCGTTCTGCCGCAGGCGCTGCATGCACCTGCCTCATGCTCTGTCACCCGTCCAAAAGGCAGCTGTGAACTGGCCCTTCTCAGCCAGGAAGGTGTTTCTGGTGTTTCTGCTGGACACCAGCCTGTCGGGTGGAGGTGAGCCTGCTTATCTCCCTGCTCCCGCCGCCCCCCAGTGCTGCTGGTGGCCCTGGGGCCGCAGGTCCCTGGGCAAAGCAAAGCTCTTCTCTGTCTGGGTTTGAACTGTGCTTGCCCACCTTCTGCAGGAGTTTACCTCCAGCCTGAGATTGCTGTTCCCAAGCGCATGCCTGTAGGGCAAAGAGGACAAAAGCCTTTCCGGTACAATTAGGGAGTGGCTGATTGTGCTGGGTCCCCGGTGGTGGTCTCTTGATTGCCCTGTCATAGCCCAGCGCTGCCTGCACCCCGCACCAGGGAGTATTTCACCCCTCCTTGTCCATACTGGAAGGTTGGGGCCACTCTCCTCTCTCCTTCCCTCCTTTGTGTGTCTCGTAGCTGCCCCCTGACTTCCCCAGGGCAGGCGAGGGGCCTCCCATGGACCCAGCTCCAGTGGGACCCTCGGGGGTTGTGCAGTGTGGACCCTTAGACGAGCTGCTGAGGAGGGAGGAACAGCGAGAACACGTGGCTGTTCGCTGGCCACGGGGGAGCGAGCGGCAGCATCACCCTCAGCGGTGGGTGTAGCAGTTTTAATTGGAGTTTTAATTCGCCCAGGTCATCAAACCGCAGTGGTGGTGTTCGGTGTAGGAGGCAGCTTGTTGTGGTAGATCATACTCTGTGATATTTTCGCTGTGGATAAAACAGTAGGTCTGATCTGGGGGTGGATGCTCAAGGTGAACAGCAGGAATCCGCGCAGACTGCGGTATCCTGGGGGCTGCCTTCAGCCAAGGCCAGCCTGGGGCACTCCAGCACTCCTCCTCCTCTGTCACTGGTTTGATCATTCCAGTCTCAGCTGAACTTAACTGTTTGCATTTGCATTGTTCTCCTCTTTGCATTTTCAAAAGGCAGCGGGAGGCTGCTGCTGAACCAGCTCTTCTGCTCTCCCTGCCTGATGGGGTCTGTCCCAGGCGAGAGCTCTCTGGTGCTGGCCCAGAGCTCCTGAGCACTGCCAATAAACTGCTGCCCTACAGAATGTGGGGCCTGGAGGATGGGGATCAGCCTCCCATCAGCAGCATCCCTGTGAGAGAGCTCTTGCATCAAGGCAGGTCTTGTCTGTTAGTACCACCTTTTACCATGGGGTAAAGGCACCCTGACCCTGCTGGCCAGGAAGAGGGGAGCAAGGCAAGGAAAAGGAGAGCACTTTCATTTCTGAGATGATGTTGGGTTGGACTTCAGGCTCGTTTCAGTGTGGTTTGTCAGTCTTGGCATGGACAAAAGCCCCAGGACAGCAAAAGTGAGGTCAGTTCCCCACCTGGGCCGTAGCAATCGGAGTAGCCTTGTAGGGCCACCCTGTGGAGTGGTGACATCTTTCTGGGCAGTGTTGACTCTACCTGAGGAGAAAGGAAACCCTGAGGATGAACCGGATCATGTCACATCTGACTAGATGTGTCCCTGTCTAGGTTTGCTCGCCATCACCCCGGCTGTCTCCTGGGGACGGCCGCCATGGTTAGGTTTAAGGAAGCTCCCAAGGAGTCCATCACAGATACCCACCAGAGCGTGAGGAAGAACTTGGGAGATAAAGCAGGCCCTCAGCCCCCTTCCCTTGCACCTCGTGTTCCCACGCAGGGGTAGATGACGTGGTTAACACGAGAAGCTGCTGGGTTATCTCTCCCACCTCCCATCTCTGCCGTGACCCACGCATTAGTGTCATCTCCCATAGGTGCTGG
The DNA here is from genome assembly GCA_009769605.1 of Bucorvus abyssinicus. Lineage (NCBI taxonomy): Eukaryota > Metazoa > Chordata > Aves > Bucerotiformes > Bucorvidae > Bucorvus > Bucorvus abyssinicus. The sequence goes on from CM020047.1 coordinate 1,387,957, forward strand.
GTGAGGACTCCGCCGACTGCTGGTTCATATCCTGCTGATGCCAAATGAATGTTTGAGCTGATTAAAACTATAAGTGGCATCTGTGGAAGGATTAAAAGCTCTTGAACAAGCCCCTGAAACAACGTGCGTCAGTGGAGTGAGCTGTCCTATCTCAGAGCTGTGAGCCTGGGGCTGCGCAAGCAAGAGCCCTCCCTGAACGTGCTCTGACTCCACAGAAGCGTGAGCAGAAATGCTGCCCTACTTGCTCATGAAGCTGCACCAGAGGAGAAATCTTACAGAAAATTCCTTGTGCCATCACCCCAACGGGATGGCCGGTGCTGCTCCCAGGTCTGCCTGCTCAAACAGGCTTTTTTCGGAGTTCAGCCCCCGAAGGCAGCATCTCCTGGTTACCCTCCCCTGAAAAGCAGCGTGCCCCTGGCCCTGGCTCCTGCCCCCAGCAGCAGAAGCAGCTGCTTCCTTTAGGAACGTGTTCCTCGGGCACGGATTTCTTTAATGAGATTTCCCAGGGCAAAGGGATTTGAGTAATTTGCTGAGCAGTGACAGTTCTTCAGCAGGTGTCTCTTGCTCTTTCATTGGCCTCTCTGCAGAGCCCCTCACTTGTGGGACAGGACCTGGATGTACCCCCCAGTGTGGATCTGTCCCTGCTGGAGGTGGGGGGGGAACTAAAGATCCACCCACCTCGATTTTTTCTGTGTAACTGTCTGAGCTCAGAGCTTAAGCTTGGGGGAAAACTAAATTGCTAGAAAATTCCCACCCCTCCATAGCACGAGGGGTGATGAAGCAGAGCAGGGCCCATCCCTTGGGTTGAAGGTTTGTGTGTATTTCAGTGACTTCCAGCCCCGTCCTGCACTGCAGGAAGCCCTCGAGGTGCCTGCGGACAGACCTGACAGCAGTGCGGAGACCCCCAGGACCCTCCTTCAGGGAGGTGGGTCCTCGCTTTCATCGCACCAGCACAACCCCTGGCCTCAGCGCTGCTGGTCCCTCTGAAGGTTGTGACATCCCAAATGACGTATTGCCCATACAGGAGTGACGTGGTGTGTGCCGGGCCCAGCCCTGCTGCCAGATGGGCTGTCCCCAGGGAATCTGCTGGGTTGCAAACAAACCAGGTGGAAAATGCTGGTGGCTTATGTGCAGAGTGGAGCATTTCTGCATCCCTGAGCTCAGGGGACAGGTGGGTGCGGTGCCAGAGCTGTGGGTGCAGCACCCGTGGTGCTCTGGGCCGTGGTGGGTGCCCACGGGCCTTTGGCCAGAGCAGGGACCAGTGCAGCAGAGATCTGCCCATTCTTCCCTAAACCCCCTGGCTCTGAGCATCCCTGCGGGCTGTGGCCAGCGCAGCATGGTGCGCTGCGGATCTGTCCTGCTCCGCACTCACTTGCACCAAAAAGGATTTTAACGGCCTCATGCAGAGCCACTTGAGAAGCCCGAGCTGCTGCTGACGCACGGGGTGAGCAGCTCAGGATGTCCCCACTGTCACGGCATGCTCCAGCTTTCCCAGTGGAGGACTGGGAGCCAGCGCTTGTGAGCGCATCACGTGGAGTCTCAAGGCCAGGTGACGCTTGTCCTTGTTCCAGCCGAGCTGTCACCCGCGGCAAGCTGGGTGGGATGGGGCTGTGTTATGGGCATGCAGGGTGATGCTCAGCCCCCAGCCGACCCATCCCAGTTCAGCCCATGCGCTGGGGCAGCTGGATGTGTGCCGACCTTGGCAGCACGCTCTGCGTGGGGCTGTCTGGATCGCTCCTGAGGAAGGGACCGTAAACTGAGCCTAGACTTGCAGTGCCCAGATTGATAACAATAGCACCACAAAGCAAAGAGGCATGTCTGGGACTAACTGGGACCAGTGTGAAGGCTGTGCGAGCTGGTGCCCTCTCTGCAGAGGTGTCCTCCAGCCCTTCCATCCACCAGCCGGGTGGCTCCAGCACGAGCCCAGTTACCTTCCACCTGGCGCCGTTGTTCATAGGTGTTGCTGTCATGGTTCAGGGCCATGTAACAAGGAGGTGTGTGCTCAGCCCCTCAAATGACGCTTTCATTAAGGCTCGGGGATGGGAGGGGAGATGCAGCGAGCACGCGGAACCAGGGCCCCGCTCGCTTCACCGACCTGCCGTCTGGGATGGGTGGTTACTGCCACACAACGTAGTAACTGGGACAAAACCTCTGACCTCTTTCTCCTTATTTTTGTTTTCTTGCAGGTTTTCTTCCAGGGACCCATAATCTCCATTATTTACATGCAACGAGGGAAGTCAAAGATAAGGGAAGATGCTGATCGAGAAGATCCCTGGTCTGCAGGATCTCTGGCAATGTGAAATCTTTGGGTGTTTGTTTTGTTGGGATGTTCTGGGGGTGTGGGTGGGGGCTGCAGGGGCACAAGCTGGCAGCTATCATGCTCACGAGACCGTTTAACCATGATCCAGGGAGCAGAGCTGCCTCTGCCCAGCCCTCTCTGTGTCCCCTGTGCTGCCATCGGCTCGGTAGATGTTTCTGGAGAAGATCTGGTTCCATAAGGAGGCAGGAACCATCAGCCCAGCAGCGAGGTTTGCTGCCAGGCACCTGCTCCATGTCTGGCTGGGCACAACTTTGGGCTTGAAGCTCTTGCTTCTGCCTGGGGGAAAGGGGAGCGGGTTTGCACCCGGGGCACGAGAAAATGCAAGTCCCTTGGACCACGTGTTCCAAGCAGCTGAATAATGTCCTAGCCAGGCAGCTGCTGAGGAGGTGGGTGCTGCCCAGGCTGCGAGCAGTTGGCATTAGGATAGAGTAGTGTAAGCAAGCTGGAAAACCATTTGGTAAGGCTGGATTTCACTGGTGATGTTTGTTATGGTCTTTATGGAGGGCAACGGGGAGCCCGTAGGTACGTTTTCAGGTGGATATTGTCTGCGTACAAGGGAAACAGAATGTGCTGCTCCGAGCCATCGAGTGCCAGACTTGGGGTGTGGCAACACTCCTTGGGAGAGGAGGAGGTTTGGCCTCGATGGCTCGTGGGCTGGATTCTGGCTTCCCACAGAACACTTCTCCCTGCTAGAGAATTATCTCCAGGAAGCAAAGGGCAATGCTGCTGTTTAGGGTTGGTTGCAGCTCAGGTAAGGAGATTGGAACCTCAGGCTGAGCAGTTAATACTCCATTTCCTTGCCTCTGTTTAGAGCAACACTAATATTCTGGGGCTGACCCCGTGTTGATGGTCTTTGCTCGCTGTAAACGCGATGTAAAGCACCACCTCTTCACCCTGCAGGTTCTGAACCCACTAAAATGTTTCTCACCAGACTAAACCACCTACCCGTGATGCTGGTCCGAGCCAGCATCACTCCCGAGCAGCCCAGGCCCACCGGCAGAAGAGGGTCCCCTGAGCCACTCATCCCTGGAACAGTTCCCTGCCTGTGTGCAGCCACCAGCCTTCCTGTGTCATCGCTGGAAGGTTCCTGAACTGGCAGCACCTCCTCATAGCTCCTCAGTGTCCTTTGCTGACCTCACGGGAGTGAGTGGAAGGGAAATGTGGGAAATGCAGGTGGGCTGAGGCAGAGCTAGAGGAGGGAGGGATTTCTTTTTCCTCTCCCATCATTCCAGGACACAGAGCTACGGCTGTTGCTGCAGGAAGGTCAGGTCCCTCTTAGGAGGATGATGCCAGGAGGCTCCAGACCATCTGTCTGTGACTTGTGAAGGTTCAGGCAACTCAAACTCAGCCCCATTCCCATGCTGCTCTCTGTTCCTAGGGCTATGGCCAGCCACAGCCAGACCACAGCTGTTCCGACTCCTTCCAGGCTGGTTACTGGGGTCTGAGCACTTGGGGGCTGGTCAGAGGGGCCTGGGGGGGCTTTAACAGCGCTTCGGCTGCTCGTTTCTCTCTAACCAGCGGCTGATCCCTGCAGCGGCTGTGCCGAGATGCTGCTCCCAGGCAGGGCTGCGGTGAGACGAGAGCTGAACGCTGCTGTTCACCAATACAGCCCGGTCACTGAACCATCCTTCCTCCACTGACAGAGCCTTCGCTCCCCACTGCTGTAACCGAACCCCGGCTTGAACGGGTGCAGTCAGAGGCTTCCACTGCTGGAAGGGCCCCTTGCCAGGCGTGGCGGCCCAGCTGAAGGGAGCTTCCGAGCGGGAGGTTTCCCTGTGTGGAAACCAAGCCCTAGGAGGGTCAGCCTTCTTGGTCCACCACTGCGTCGGCCCATCTTCAAACCACACCTCTCCACCTCAGCTTTTGCGTTGCAGATGTGTTTGTAAAGCAGCTTGGTGTTAGTGAGCTAGACCGTAGTGCCTTACGTAGGATTTAGCGAACGCTTCCATGGACAAGTCCTAGGGCTGCTAGTCTGTGGCCAGCGTGGATGTTTCCCTCGTTAGTTTGTCCTTCTAAGAGCATTTCTCCCTGACAATTTTGCTGCTGTTTGTGCTCAACTCCCCACACTGTATGGGAACCTGCCTCGTGTTTACAGCTCCCAGCAGCTCTCCTCCCAGTCCCTTTGGCCCAGCACTCCCTCTAGAACCAGGTGGCAACAGGGAACAGCTCAAACCTGCTCGTGCTGCGGGATGGAGGATGTTCAGGCTTCTCTTCCCAGCTGGGTATATCGGGCATCTCCCTCCCAGCTCCTGCAGGCTGAACTTCTCCCTCCCCTCTCGATGGTTTTGGCATTAGGATGCACCACTGGGAAGACTCAAGAAGGCAGCACCGAGCCAGCAGCTCACTGCCCAGCCCGGGGCCAGGCTGTCTCCATCTCCTCCTGGCCGCAGCGAAGCTGAGCATCCGGGTGCTGGCTGAGGGCCTGGCCAGTGTGGGGGGAACCAAGCAGCCTCCCACAAACCCCTGCTGCCCTCCGGGCTCGCAGAGCCCCAGCCGGTGCCGCGCCGGGGGAGTGATTGTATGAAACTGTTTACTTCTGACTCTGCTGTTTACAAGAGGGATGTGGGGTGGGTGGGGGGAACAAGCCAAGCCTCAGGAGGATTGGGAAACGTGTTATCTGCACCAGCTTGCAGCAAGGCTGGCATCGCGGGGGTCTCGTGGCCACCTTCCGTCTGTAGAGAGGAGAGAGCAGAGGTGACTCTAGCCTGGAGAGGTTCGATTCGCTCCCCCGTGACCCCTTGCTGCTGTGTTTGAGGTTCAGCGGTGCTAGTGACAGATAAGAGTTACCCCTATGGTCTTCCTTCACTCCTCAGGACCCAGCTCCTTTCACATATCAGAGGCTCCCGGAGCCTTTCTGGAGCAATAAGACTTACAACAAGCGTTACCATCGTTGTGGAAGCCCTCCGTCGTGTGCGTTGCGTGTCTCCTCCGTATGCAGAACCGAGTCTGGGTCTAAGCCTGCCGGCCGTCATGGGGCAGCTGCCTCAGGCCACAACCAGGACGTGTTTCCCTGCGCTTTCTGCAGGTCATGAGAGCAGGGAAATGCGTTGCTGCTTTCCTTCGGTCCCTGAGGCGTGCGCTGCCCGAGCCTCACCGCAGCTGCCCTGGGGTGAAGGGGGCTCCTGGTCCCCTTCGGCGACGCTGCTTTATCCTGGCTCCTCGCAGCCCCCCATCCCATCAGCTGGGCTGTGTGGGGCAGCATCCGGAAAGCAGAGCCCCGGGCTCCCTCGGTGGTGGGATGAGGTGGATGCTTGTGCTGCTGGGACCTGTTGCTGGGGCGGGGGGGAGCTGCCCTGGTGGCTCCTCGGCCGCTCTGCTCATCACCAGGCACGTCCCAGCGCGTGGCCCTTCATGTCCAAAAGCATTTCACGCTCCAGAGCGGGGTGTCGGGGTGCTGGGCACAGCCCGGAGGGAAGTGCCGGGAGCTGCTCGCTTCCAGCTGCCTCCTGAAAAAGCCCCTTTCTCTGCCCAGGTCCTTTTTGACTCCCAGGCTGCTGGAAGAGCTTGCAGGGGCTACACAGGAGTGTTTGGCATCCCGCAGCCCCATCACGCAGCAAACCCCAGCAGCTTCACAGAGGCTAGACACTTCCCTGCCACGCCAGGGAGGAGCCGGGGCACCGGCAGCTCCGGGTGAGCCCCGGGCCAGGGGCAGCCTGGCCCAGCCCCGCTCCCTGCAGCACCCCGTGCCGAGCAGAAGGCTTAAACCCAGACTCCAAACTAAAGATAACGAGATTAGCAAATGAATCTGTATTTTTCTTTTTTTTTTTTTTTTTTTTGCACAGAAGCTGGTAATGTAGGACCTATGTGTGAACAACTTTATATAAATATTTTTTGTACTTGGTTTACTCGGGATGGTATGAGACATTCTATTTAAGTTCTTTGAACACTGTGGATGCCCTGAGGTGTATGAGTGGCAGAGGCGTTGTAACTTAAGAGACGTTTGTGTGAATAAAGCTATTCCATGGGGCTGAAAAGCCACCCACAACTTGAAACACGAGCTCCATGCCTTTGTCCTGGGGGGTGCTGGGCAGTCCCACGTCCCATCCTGGGGGCAGGACCAGGTAGCCCTGGGCTGGGTGAACCAGCCTGGCCCCGGGGTTTAGGGCACTAAACCAAGGCATGGTGGCCAGTGCCAACCATGTGGCTTCCTGGCACACAACCCTGTGGCCATTTATCCTCGCCCAGGATTAGGATTAGCCCCGTTCTCGCTGCAGACACCAGGAGGGCCATGGCAATCAGCAGGGCAGAAGACCTGCTGCCTGCAGAAACCCCTCACCGTCCTGCACCATCCCCAGCAGCCCCATGGCTTGGGGGCCAAAGAGGATGAGCAGCCTCTCGCCCAGCCAGCCGGCTGCTCCAGAGGTGGCTGTAAACCCGGCAAGGCAAACGCGCTGCAGAATTGCCGCCTTAGCAGCCACAAATATTGTCACAGTGCACAGATCCTCTGCCCCAGATCCTCAGACCAGAGCCAAGCTGCTCACAGCAGCTGGGAGCCCCGGTAGCCCCGTTTCCAGCCGGGACCCCCGGTGCCGCGGCTGACATCCTTGATGGGAAAAGCACTCCATGGGCCACATTCTGCAGCGGTGAGAAGTTCTGCGCAGGGAACGGCAGCCAGCGATGTCCTGGGCGTCGAGCAGAGCGAGGGGGCCACCCTGAGCCAATGTGGGACAGAGTGTCCTGGCACACGGGGCCACGCGCCGCCGCTTGCCAGCCCTTGCGTAACGGCCCCACAGCCTCGTACAACCCAGGGCAGCGGCAGCACCGGCGCTGGGACGTGCTCGGCAGCCAGTCCTCCCCTCCCGCTCTCCCTCCAGCAGCCCCAGCACCGCCGGCCATGAGGCTGCGGGCTCCCTCCGCACGGCCGTCAGCATTGTGCTCCCTAATCGCTCCTGACAGGGACCCAAAATGGAGGCTTTCAGCCCGGTGAGGCTGGTCAGCCCCAGCCGGGGGCGATGCCGAGGGGCTGGAGCTGCTCCGCTCACCGGCAGGGAACCAAGGGGTGTCCCAAGCTGCGTTTCCCCCAGCTCCTAGCTGGGTTGTCTTGGGTCGAGGGGCACTGCCTACATGGCACCCACTGCCGGGGCAACCCTGGCTGCTCAAAAACCCCTCCCTGGTCCTGCCCAGAGCATTCTGCCCGCAGGCAGAGAAGGAGTCGGGTTGGCTCTGGTCGCACTGGCAGAGGGCGTAGGACAAGCCCTGAGCCTGTCCCTGTCCTGGTGATGATGCAGCTGCAGAGAGTGGCTGTGCCGCTCTGCTGTCCCCACACACACGGACACCCCCAGACTCCCCAGCACGATGCTGCTGCACCTCCAGGAAGGCTCCTTCTGCTCTCGTGGCTTCTCGCTGGTTTGAGCGACACCAGTGACAAGGATCAGTTTGCTCCCCTCCAGGTTCGTGGCATCGCCACTGCTCTGTGACCGGACACGTTCCGTGCTCCCTGAGCTCCCCTAGACCCCAGCTCTCCTGAGCTCGGCCCCTGAAGCCGAAACCCAGCCAGAGCGCGGGGTGGGAGCCCGGGTCACCTCGCACGTGAGAAGCTGGGGAGAGGGGGTGACCGCACAGCACGAGCTGACAGCTGAAAAGCTTTTAATGTCATTAAGGGCGAGAGGTTGGTGTCAGTCACAGGGGAAGTGTTTCACTGCGGGTTTGCTCCCTGGAGACCTGCTATTTCGTATGCAAGGGGGGCTGCGAAACTCCACAGAGACGCTTCGAGTACTTGATAGCTTGACAAAGGTCCCCGGCACCCCCATCTCCTGGGGGACCAGGACGGCACGTGCTGGGGTAGAGCCGCACGTGGCAAAGGCCACGGCCGGGCAGGCAGCGGCACTCGGGGGGGCTTGGGGCGGAAACCTGTGGCAGCCACCAGCACCACGAGACCGGCCACGGTCCCAGGCGCCAGCTGGGCGAGCACCACCCTCAGCCCGGAGGGATTTAACATCAGCGAGCGGAGGTGAGAGGCTGCCGCCGTCGGCTTCGCTCTCCCTCTCCCGGCCCCCACGCATGGAAGGACCATTCTGACGCGCCTCCTCTCCACGGCGGCTCCGGCACAGTTTCACAGCCAGAGCACTAAGTCATTCGGTGCAAAATGCAAGTCCATATTTCTTCTTAAGATCTCTTGAGCTGCTCGAGCAGCAGCCACTTAAGCAGCCCTCACCGGACCACGGAGCCACCAGCTGCCAGGAGAGCGAGGCCAGGCTTATTGCTGCGGGACATCCATCTGCCTCCCCGCCACGGGGATGGACAGCTCCATCCCACCCCGCGTCAGGCGCAGCAAACGGAGGATGAACAGCTCAGGCTGCCGCGAGCCCCCACACGCCGTTCAGCCGCGAGGTGACTCAGAGGAGGCTCGTGGTGCGGGTGGAGGCGACGATGAAACACGAGGGTACCACAGCCGAGGGGGGCTCTGCTCTCCCCGCTGTCCGCCGTGCCGCCAGGCGGGCGGGTGGACCCTCCTCCCCCTCGGTCTCCTTGTGCGGCTGCAGGACAGCCGTGGGGGTCCTGACTGTGCTCACCGAGCGCCCGTGCTCTGCCGCATGGTGGATGAGGCCGTGGATGGCATCAAGCTGTCACTTGTTCACTACCTCTTATCCCCTCAGCCTCCCGATAGCCCTCCAGCCCCAGCAGTGCAGCCCCCAACCTGCACGGGACGGCCATGGCCACCCCATCCCTCCTGCCCTGTCCAGGGGATGGGGCGGGGGGAGCAACGTCACCCGAACCACCTCCCGATTCCAACCAAGGCTTCGGAAAACGCCAATGGCCAAGTCGGAAGGTAAATATAGTTGTTCTCCGCTGTCTGCCTCGAACGCACCTTCGTGGGGCTGCGCATCCCCCGCACTCCCCACCTGCCTCTCCCCTCGGCAGGGACCGCACGCGACAGAGGCAGCAGCTTCCTCCGGAGCGCCTTCGGGTCAGGCTCCGGTCCGTGAACAAAGCTGCCTTCGTCCCCAGCTCGTTTCCTGGCAGAGTTAATGGCCTGCGCTCCCCTGGGGACCCAGCACTCGCCGAGAGGCGCCGGGGAGCGAGCGGCGAGGGTTCAGACCTTATTTCCTCTGCCGGAGCAAAGAGCTTTGAACAAGCTGCTCAGACAAGAACTTCAATTTTCTTTTTTTTTTTTTTTACAGGTTTTGCAAGAGAATCTTGTTCTCCAGAGCTGCATCCGCCCCCAGCCCCACTTAGAGCTGCCAAAGCTCCTGCTCCCCCGGGGACCAGCCTGCGAGCGGCAGAGCGGGTCGAGCTGGCACGGGCACGGCTTCACTCTTGCTGTCCTGCTGCTGAGCCGGGGGCTGTCGGGATTCCCCCTGCTCCACCCCGCGTTACAGCCCCGCCAGCCCCCACGGATCAAGCCCACGGACCCCAGTGCCGCAGCCCCCTGCCCCAGCGTGGGGCAGGATGAGGCCCCTGGGGCGAGCATCCCTGCGTGCAGCAGCCCAGCCGGACCCAGCCCATCGCTCCGACCCTGCTCCCTCTGCCTGGACCACGGCCGGTGCATGAACCCGGGAAGGGCCGGTGTCTGCCGGCTTGTTCCCCCTCCAAAAAGCCTTCTGGAACGGGCGAGGGGCAGGGTCACTTCCCCTTCCACAAGCCCAAGCTGGGCATTACCTTACCTGAGGCTCAGTTCCTCCTGGTGGCACAGCGATGTCCCCAGTGCTGGCCCTGTGCTTGGGGAGCGCAGACAAACGTTCCCAAAATACCATGGCAAGAGGTAAATAGACGCCCCAGCCCTGCTCGCGCCCTGGGGTTCGCAGCCCCCCTTTGCTGCTGCGGGAACAGCACTTTGGGCTGATTCACGCGGATGAAGATGCAGACGAAGGGAGCCTGAGCCAGGCGGCACGGCACAGGACGCAGGCTCCAGCCCTGCCCGCCGGTGCCACGGGGCTGCTCCCCATGGCCCCAGCGGGACAAATGCCCCGGGCTTAGCCCGGCTGTTGTGTCCCGTGTCCGGGGCAGGGCGGACACCCGGCTCCCTGGGAGCGGTGTCACCCCGACTGTGCTCCCCGCCAGCCCCGAGCGGGGTCTGGCTGCAGGTGACGACCAGGGGACAAGGCTGCAGGCTCAGCACGTTCCCCACAAGCGAACATGACCCCCTTGGGATGTTTTCCTGGGAAGGGGGGTCTCAGGCCGGCTGCTCGGGGAGCTGGGGCACCAGAGCCTGCCTTGAGCTTGTGCCCCGGGTTGTCTTGCAGGGTGGAGCACAGCACAAGCACATCCCACCGGGCTTCTGGTGAGCTTCCAGCAAGATCAAGGAGCTTCCACGGCCCCGCTCCTCCTGCCCCGGTAACGCAGCCGCTGCGCAGCCGGCAGCCCAGACGAGCTCTCGCCCCCACCTCCCACACACGTACGGGGGCACTTAAATTAGTGTCACCGCTGGACAAAGGAGGGGCTGTCCGCCCCAGGACTGCCCTTCAGAGCCGAGAGCTGGCCGGGCTGTCCAACCCTCAGACCCGCTCCCTTCCCCTTCCCGAGGAGCTCCCGGCGCTCAGCCGGCGCGTGGCGGGTCTCAGGGCTGGGCACGCACCAGGGAAGAGCTTCCCTCCAAACGCGCAAACATCTTGGCCTGCTGTAGGCAAACATCTACCCCAGGCTCCAGCGGTCAGGGCTCCCTCCCCGGGTGCCATCGGTGGGTGTAAGAGCTGGAGATAATTGCTGCCTCGGGGACACAATTAACCCTTTCCTGGCCAGGTCCAGCTGGGGCTTTTGCACCCCAGGAGAGCAGTTCTGCCCCCCAGGTTCCGTAGAAAACCTGCAGCCCCCTTCCTCTAAGTCAGCCTTGTGGGTCAGAGCCTGGGCGAGCTGCCTGACGCGCGGCGATGAGTTCGGGTTGGGCTATATGTGGAATGTGGGATTTATTGCAGCTATATGAGGCACCCGTGGAACTGGCAGCGAGCGGTGAGTAAATCAGTCCTGGTCGTGTACCAACGGGGATTGAAGCAGCCCGGAGCGTGCAGGAGGTGGGCAGCCCTGCTCTGAAAGCCCCGCTCCCCCGGGGCCAGGCGAACACGGGGAGCTGTGGGACCGGCCGGGGGTGCAGGGACCGTCGGGAGCTCTGGAGGAGGTGCTGGCGGTGGGACACAGCATGGCTGTGGGGACCCAGCCTCTAGCAGAAAGGTCTGGAACACCTCGAGCCCGGCACTGCCCGAAGAGCTGCTCCAAACCGGTGCTTCCGGAAGCATCTGGAAGCAGCCGGGGAAGAAGCAGGCACAGAGTCCGTCCTCCTGCCCGTCCCTGGGGTGGATGGTTTCCTTCGCAGCAGATTACTGCTACAGCAATGCCACAGACATGAAATATGAAGACGGGAATTGCCGGCGACTTTTAATTTGGGTTCTGCCAGTTTCTCTGTCCCGGCTATTGATTTCCCATGAAGATGAATCCCCGCTCCCCGCTCCCTCTGACAGGCTCTATCCGGGTGTTTTGCTTACCCCGAGAGAGGAAATATATGTTTTATTAAGTGTCAGAGCTCGCTAACGAGAAGAGGGAGGAAAATCAATTGTCTGCCTAGATCTTGATCTCGAGGACGGCACTAACAAGTCCTTTCTTGTGATGCTGCGGGCAGGAGGACGGGGCAGGATGACAAACGTGGCAGACAGCGGCTGTCAGCTCTGCTAGAGAGGCGGGGGAAAGGGGGTACGTGGTGCTCCAAGGCTGCAATCGCATCGTGTTTGTAGTAATTCAGAGAGCGTAGAGGGCTGTAAGCAGGTTTATGGTCCTATCCCAACACCGAGCAGCAGCTCAGCCGGCGCCGCGGCAGGGGGGCGGCCAAAGGGGTGCCATCGCTCCGTGCTGGGGGGTAAAGGTTAGCGCTGATGGCAATGGGATGCACCAGCAAGCTCAGTGCAGAGCCCTCTGCACGACTCCAGCCGTAAACGCCGTTCCGAAAGCGCTCACAGAAAGTGCCCGGGCGACATCCCGACCCTGCCGAAACGAGGGGCAGAGCTCACCCAGGGCTTGGCCGCTGCTGCGCGAGAGGCTCAGCACAAGCCACGCTTTCACCTTCTCCCTCCACCGTCCTCGGGACAGTTTGGGGGCGCGGGAACACCCTGAGCAGGCAGGAGCAGCCAGCTCCACCGAGCGCTGTTCAGTGCGGAGACACCATCACAGCTCACGGCACGGAGGGTGCAAGGGGCACCGACGTGCTCCCCAGGAGCTGGCACAGGCCCTGGCTGTTAGAGGAGCCGAGGTTACCGGACCTCCACGGGGCTCGCCATACGGCCCTAAGGCCGAGGGGAAAGGTCGAGTCCAGATCCCAGCACACGCAGCCCAACGACAGGGTTGGGACCCGTGATGTGGTCAATTCATCTCCCGCAGGAACTTGGCGGTCTTCCCCACCACGGCTCTCCACCAGCCCTCCTCCCCCCAGACAAGGCTGTCAGCCTTCTTCCTCTCATGTTTGTCATCCTCCTTGTCTGACACACAATCACAACTGACAACTGCATGGTTAAGCCCTTGGCAGCTCTGCAATGAAACGGTAAGCTCCGGCCGCCTCGAGAAGACGCATCGATTTCTTAGAATGACGGATCTCCTCCTCCCTTGATGTTCAAGCAGCAGCTCGAGCCGGTGTTACGGCTCCTGCCCTCATCCAGTTAAGGAAGCTTAGCAGAGCTGCTCCAGCTCAGCGTACAAGGCAGCAGTAAGGCTAAGCCTGACCCGAAGGTTTAAACGCGGGGACTGTGGAGGCGCCTTCAGAGGCAGGACGCCTGCCTGGGTTGGTGATGAACGCACCGGTCCTGCCACTGTGAACCAGAGGGGCCGGTCTCTTCTCCACGATGAAGCCGCTGACGGGTCAGGTCCGGCAGCAAAGGGGAGCAGGAGCATCCCTTCCCACCCAAAGGGAAGTTTGCTGCGCTTCCCGGGGCAGGTCAGAGCCCTCTTCAGCACAGCTCTTCGACGGGGACGGGGGTGTTGACAGAACTCCTGCTGCTGGGTGGATCAGCCGCACGTTCACCGAGAGCAGAACCCTGGAGGGGGTCTGGCCTCGGAGGCAAAATCATCCTGGAACCTTTTTGTTAAACCCCTCCAGGGATGGGGACTCCACCACTGCCCTGGGCAGCCTGGGCCAGGCCGGCACAACTCCAATGGGGAAGAAGTTGTTCCTCAGGGCCAACCTCAACCTCCCCGGGAACAACCGGAGGCCAGTTCCTCTCATCCTGTCACTTGTTCCTGGGGAGCAGAGACTGACCCCCGCCTCACTCCAACCTCCTGTCAGGGAGTTGTCAGAGCCAGAAGGTCTCCCCTGAGCCTCCTTTTCTCCAGGCTCAACCCCCCCAGGTCCCTCAGCTGCTCCTCAGCACATTGTGCTCCAGACCCTGCTCCAGCTCCGTTGCCCTTCTGATATGTTCTGGCACCTTGACCGTGGTTCCCCCAAGAAAGGTTGGACCAGATGATCCTCAAGGTCCCTTCCGACCTGGTATTCCATGGTTCTATGAAAAGGCACCACGGTGAGAAACAGAGGCTTTGGGGCTGGCCAGCCAGGACACAGCTGGGCAATGGAAACCGCCCGCAGGCAGAGGGAGCAGCGCTTGTGTCCACCCAAGACGCTGGAGCCTTGTCCTTGGGCGGTTCGCCTGCAGCTCCTCGGGACTGGGCAGTGGCCAGGGCAGGCGGGACCCCCAGTCCGGGGTTCCGGTCCCAGTTCTGGCCCCCACATCACAATGCTTTGCCATGGCAACCGCTGTAGGCCAGGGGCTGTTGGTGGCTGGGCTGCAGGCAGAGCTGGGCTGGACCAGGCTGGGGTAGGAGCTGCGGGACAGAGCTCCCCGGGACCTCACAAGGTGGGCTGGTGTCCATGGGGCTGGGTAAGGCGGCCTGGGGCCACGCCGGAGGGTCCACGGCTTGTCTCCCAGCCCAGGGCAGCAAGAGGGGCTGGGTTTGAGGTGTTGGGTGGCTTCAGCTCGCACGGGTGCCACCTTCCACCCCCTCCAAGCCCTGGCCCGGGGAGCCCAGGACCACACAGCCCCCGGCTTGGGCAACCGCAGCCTCCCCGGCTGCGAACCCAGTGGTGCTACCGGGAACACAGCTGTTCCTGGCATGAAAAAACAGGGGTATGAGAACAGCAAGGGAAAACAAGCACAATCACAGCTCCCTGTGTGGGCAAACCGGCGGCTCCGGGGAGCCACAGCGCTCTGCCAGCGGGGTAACGTAACCCAGTGCATGTGCTGTCCCCGTCGTCTCCATACAGGGATGCCGGGAGCTGGCACCGCATTGGGCTAGAGTGGGTTTGGGTTTTTGTGGAAACAAGAAAGCGAGGAGGAAACACAGCTTGTTTTTTTAGGTTGACAGCTCTCTTGGAAAAAACGTCGCTGTGAATGAGAACTCAGTAAATCGTTGAGCAGCAGGAAGCCAGGCACGGGAAAGGTTTACAGCACTTGAAATTCCTTCGAGGAAGCATTTTGAGTTCTGCTGGGGCAACTGAGGCAACCGTCAGCTAGATACCACCCTCAGCTTCCTCACGACAGGTAAGAGGTGAAATACCCCAGTTAGATACTACAAGGACGTAAATAACTCTAACCAGAACGTTACAGAGAACGAGAGGGCTGAGGTGATGATGTAAAACTAAACCCAAAGAAAGGGAAATCAAAGCATCGCTGAAAACACCGTTGGGTTCGGGCTGTGGTGGAAGGTAGAGGAGCAGGGAGAAGTGCTTGCCGTCCTCCCGCTCGCTGTTGTGAGGCGGCACTCGGCGCCTTCCAGCTCGCTGCGGGGCAAAGGGTTAATTCGAATCACCAAGGTGATTATGGAGCTGTAGGATCTGGCTTAGAAGATGGTCCCAAACCTCCAGAGGCTGGCAGATTGCAAAGAGAGAACGGCAGACCTCTGCCACGAGGCAGAGGGGTGGAAGGCGATTGCTTACGGGAGTACGAAGGCATCCCCTTCGAAGGTGATAAGATGGGGAGAAATTTGGGCAGGGTCTGTCAGAGAATAATCCCTGACAGTGAATCTGTTAGGCAGAGGTAGGACAGGAAAACCTCTCTGGAACTCCACCTTGTCTCACAGGTCTTTCCCATCTAATTTGTAAGCCAGGCTTAGTAAGGGAGGAGGCAGAGCCAGGGCTGTGCTCGCCCCCGCGGCTCCTCCTTTGGTTCTCAGCGGTATCACTGCTGCTTTCCCTCTCAGTACCTGCCCTTTGGGATCATGGATGAGATTCAGAACGAGTTTGAAACCAGTTTGGAGAGTACTGCCCGTGGCGAAGACCAAGCCGATGCTGCCCGTGAGGTGTACTTGGAGCGGAGGGTCTGTGTCCTGCAGTTCCTGCACCACGACCTGAGCCCCCAGCGCCTCCAGCAGCACCAGAACCGCGCTGAGCTTCTGAAGAAGTGTTGCTTTTACCTGGACGTTGAGCCCAAACACGTGGTCGTGACACACCCGAACGGCATGGTGGACCACACTGACATCTTCCACCTGATAGACCCCAGCCAGTTCCAGAGGATGAAGGAGGTGGGAAAAACCCAGACTGAGGTCCAGCTGTCGCTGCTAACTGCTCTGCTAGA
This sequence comes from Bucorvus abyssinicus, assembly GCA_009769605.1. Taxonomy (NCBI): domain Eukaryota; kingdom Metazoa; phylum Chordata; class Aves; order Bucerotiformes; family Bucorvidae; genus Bucorvus; species Bucorvus abyssinicus. The sequence continues at coordinate 1,403,758 of CM020047.1, forward strand.
GCAGCTGGAGCGAGGGCGGGAGGAGCTGAGCTCTTGCGTAGAGACCTACGACACGGCAACTTTCCTCTCCCGATGGGACTTGATTGCGCAGAGAATGTTGAAGCTCTCCGAGTTCATGGAAAAAGTCGTTTCCCTGCAAACGCCAGGAAAGCTCTACGTCAAGCACCGCTTGGTGCTCCTGCCAGAGTTGGAACGCGGCGGCACGATCTTCCCCAACATCAGCCTTTCGCTCTGTGCAAAGATGCCGCTGATTTTTGACCGGAAAGAATCGGTCGCGTTCACCAACTGGGCCAAGCTCAGGTGGTTTACCGAGTCGGAAGAGCCACACCACGATCTCTATGAACTGCAGGTGAAACTAGTGACAGCGGAGGGCGCGATGGAAGTGGGGTACGGAAGGGTTCAGACCGTCAGCTCCAACTCGTGCGTGGTCAAGCCCCTGCAGCCCAACAGGGCGTACATCTTCACGGTTGGGAGAGCCGTCAAGCGCACACTTGTCTTTCAAAACTGGCACGACAGCATTATCCTGGAGACAAAACCTAAAGCTGTTAAAGGCGCCGGCAGAAGCACTTGCGCCCTGGAAGGATGAGGCGGCACACAAGAAATTTTTTCTCGTTTTATCCGTTTATGGATAAAGATGAATGAGAAGAATTAAAGGTGAACCTTAAATACCTGCCGTAAAACTGAGCTCGTTCCGTTTTCAACGATTTTACACGCGCCTTCCCCAAACCTTTCCAGGTTAACAGGAACCCACGTTTCTCACACAGCATTCAGGACCCAGCACTGACCTCCTGCTGCCAGAGCTCACGGGTGGAAGCAGCAGGACACCTCGGATGCAAAGCACAGGAGAGAGAAGCATCTCCATCATCCAGTGCTTTCCATCCTCCAAAAGAGGATCACGGACCGGTTTGGGTTGAAAAGGACCTTCAAAGCTCCCCCAGTCCCACCCCCTGCAGGGAGCAGGGACATCTGCACCCAGAGCAGGTTGCTCAGAGCCCCAAGGGCCAACCTGACCTGGGATGGTGCCAGGGATGGGGCTTCTCCCACCTTGCTGGGCAACCTGGGCCAGGCTCACCACCCTCAGTGTCAACAATTTCCTCCTTCTCTCTGGTCTGAATCTCCCTCTTTCAGCTTAACCCATCAGCCCTTGTCCTGTCCCAACAGCCCCTGCTGAAAAGACTCTCCTCTAGTCAGATCACTCTGATCCGAAACCCCCAAAAAACAATAAAAAAACCCCAACCCCCGCGATGAACAGGGAGGGGTAACATATCCACACGCCTGAGCGATCTTCTCTGCCATCTACCGCAGCTAACACTCATGTTCTTACATAGCGCCCCCCGCCCCGATTCTAGTCAAACCATCACGTCAACAGACCTTCGAGTAATAAAAATGATTTGAATTTATTTAAATAATAAATTTTACAATTATGGCTTAAATATCAAAAAAAGAGGAATGTTGAGGTTCATTCTTACAAACGGTAGAAGCAGGTAAAAATCTTTGTAACCAAAGCGTCGTTTGAGGTTTGCTGCAGGTCACAGACATACAAAAAATAAAAACCTGCCACATTTCAAGTCCCTTAATTCACCCCTCGTGACACTTGACACTTCATTTCTAGTTAAAAAACCCCACGATTTATTGCGGTGAGTTGATTGTCCTACACAGATCTGTCCAAATCTCCAAACCAGTCCAGGGGGCTTCTCCTGGGAGCCAAGGAGGGGTCTCTGGGCTCTGGATGTCTGGGACGTCACCTCCGGTCCGAGCAGGACGCAGGGCGATGGTGGCAGCCGCAGGGACCGTCCCGGGCTGACGCCTGGCTGCGTGCGCCGGTTCCCGCGTTCACCTTGGGCTCCAGCTCGAGCCGGTGCCGAGGGAACGAAGTTCCCCTCTTGGATGAGCCGACATTTGTGTCCTGCAACAACGTCCTCCTGCCTGGGAGCTGTGGAAGAGGCTGCGCCGTGCCCGGACAGCTGCCCTGTGCACCAGCGGCTGCCTCCTGGGCTCACCAAAGGTTTGGGGCTTCACTAAGTATTTCAAGAACATGTGCTAGAACTCTTCCAAAGGAGAACTCCGAGCTCTGAGTGCGAGTGACCAGCTGGAACTTTTTTCTCCATTAATTTCTAGGATTATCCACGAGCGTGAGGACGAGGACCCGGTTCTCAGCCGTCACTCCCAGTCTAACACCCCTTGGATTAACGGCACTTTCTGCTATCCCTGACGATTGCAGCTGCACCACCAGCCCTACAGGTACCTGCTCGCAGCCCAAACAGCCCGCGGGTCCCGCCTGGCTGCTCCTGCTGCTCGGCCGGTCGAGGGCAGCTTTACCAGCTACAAAATGCATCTTCCGAGGGGGAAAAAAACATTGCATACTGTCTTGCAACACAGAGGTGACCAAGCGAAGCACGTCAGTCTAGGCTCTACCCAGCAATAAATGCTTCTTCTCCGCCAAGGGCAAAGGGAGGCGCTTCGTGAGGTCTCTTTCTTGGTCTAAACACGTGGCCAATCCCCGCCAGGAGCACTGGCCTCAGCCGCTACCCGTGGGGTGTGTCTCCTCGTTTGTGCAATGAGATAACCAGCAAAAAGCCAGAACAACAGCAGAGAGACTCTTCACCGACACGAGGTCATGGCAGCGAGACCTGCTGGTTCGAAAGGGACCCTGGTGACGTGGCTAGAGTGACGCTGGCACCAGGCTGAAGTCTCTACCCCAACAATTCCAGCACCTTCTGCAATTCTCCACCTCACCTTGGAGACGCACGGTTGCATCTCCACAAAACGGTGCCCACACAAACTAATTTTGGAATTGCAATACTATTTGCCAAATCAGGCTGCCGCGGGGTCTTTTGGGCTTCGAGGAGGAACCATGAACTTCACATCTCTCCAGCTTGTTCCAGGCATCTTTAGAACCAGCAGCAGCGACCCCCTGCGGGCTCTTGGCCCTCGTGGAATCGCCAGCCCTATGCCCGCTACCACGCGTCGGTAAGACGAGAGCTGGTCTCCAGCCCACAGATCAAACCCAACGAGCACAGAAATGCAGAAGGTGGTTTAAAGTAAGAACAACAAAATTTCTCCATAGGTTCTCGAGTCAAGTCTTACACAGAGCCACGAGAAGAAACAACAGCGTTAAATAAGGACTTTTCCAGACACGACGTGGTCTTATTGCACATCCCTCCACCCTGGAAGGAGCCATGCTGCATTTTCAGGGGCAAACGCAGGCCACAGTGAATCCCTGCCATAGCGCCGGCCACTCTCCAGGACCCCTCGCCCCGGCCAAGGAGGACTCGTGTCCCAGCACAGCGCGTACCTGGTGCAAACCCACCGAGAGGGCGCCTTGGCTCCATCCCACACGGACATCTAGAGACAGCCCTCTTGGGGAGAGCTGAGGCAGGCACTTCAGACGTTCAGAGCGGAGATAAAAGACACCCCTCCCTAAAAACACCGAAAAGCAGCTCCACGATCCAGCCGAGAGCACCACTGCACCGCTACACCACTGAACCGGCCCTACGTGACCGGGCAAACCGGCCCCCTCCAGCCGGTCACAGCTCCCAGTTCACAGCGCTTTGGCCACTTAAAATTAAAAAAGACGTTATAGACGTAAATGCTGCGATGCATCCTTCAGTGCTCTTAGAACCCCAGGCCATACGGCTGCGAAAGACGTTCACAGAGTTAAAAGTTAATAAATTAGAAGCAGCTTTAAAAAAATACGGGGTAGGAAAAAGGGCGGGGGGGGCTCTTCTAGGAGGAGATTTCAAATAAAACTCGGAATGGTTTAAAACCTGCTTACGGATCCCCGCGGTTCCCGAAAGGAGCGCTCCTCGCTTTTCGTCCACTTTACCCTGGCGAGAACAACCTGCTGTGGGCGAGGAGGACGTAAACCTCCGTCCAAAGCGCACGTGGCTCCGCGGCAGCCGCACGCACAGAGGACGGCGATTCGCTGGGCAAAGAGTGCTGCTGGGTCCCTCTTGGCTTTCTTCCTTCGCTTGCAAAAAGAAAACCAACAAATGGGTGTTCTGCTCTGAGAAAGGAGACGCTTTAAAAACTCCCTGGCCTGGGTTGTACGACGCGTGGTCCCACGCAGCTTTGGTCCTCCGTGGCGAGTCGCAGCCGCTCCGCCCTCGCCGAATGGAGGCAGCGTTTGGTCCCCAAATGACGGAGGCTCCGCCGAGCATCTTATCATTAAAAAAATAACATCATCATCGACAAAGTCACGCCCCCCTCCGTCCATTTCCGATGCTTTTTGGTTTGCTACAGCTGAAAGTTCTTGTCCAAGGTCGCCCCGATCAAACCCCCCCCGAGACGCCAAAGGTCGGGCTGCAGCTGAGCTCTCGCTGGGCAGGGGAGGATCCCGGCTCTCCCGCCGCGTTTGGCTCCACGGGGCGCTAAACAACGGAAAGATTGCGTTCTTCCCAAGGCACAGGCAGCGCGGTTCAGGTCAAGAGGGACCAGCTCGTCAAGGTACAGCCTGTCCTCGCTGCTGGAAGGGTGAAGTCCTCCTCACCATGATGCCCTGGGCGGCGGTGGAGCAGTTGCGCTGTCGGTAATGCTGCAGCAGCCTCGCCCACAGCGGGTTGCACTCCAGCAGGTACCGGTTCCCTGTCGGCACAGGGGTGGGGGCAGCGGGTTAGGGGCCAGGAGAAGCTCGGATGATACAGTCACGGAAACCTGTCTAACGTTTCTAGCCTGGATGACTCGCAGGGACATTGCCTTCAGCCAGAGCTCCGCGAAATCCCGGCTCCCTTCTCAGCGCCGCGAGCAGCGTCCCCACACCCCACAGCCCGCGCCCCCGCGCTCAGGAGGAACACGGCCACGTGCTGCCAGCAGAGCTCCGGCATGCCGGCCCCAGAAACAGCGCACTCCGAGCCAGAGGGCGGGCAAAACTCATCACGCGTGCTCTCGCGAGCCGTGTGCGATCTCTGCTTTGCACTGACTGCCCGGACAGCCCAGTTCAAAACCACAGACAGCCTAAAGGGCAGAAGAGTAAAGCAAGACCGGCGGTTGTACTCGCTGGGACCTCCACCCCCTTACCCAAGCGTCCTGCTCCCCCCGCGCGCTCCCCGGAGACCCACCTATGATGCAGAGTCCTTCCTGAGCTCGCGTGATGCCGACGTTGACCTGGTTTGGGTCGGTAACAAAGCCCAGGTACTTTTTCTGCCAGCTCTTTGTTGGCCTCCGATCGATCTCTGACCAGGGGCAGGAGCGCACGGTTGACATGATCACGTACCTCCACTCGCTTCCTAGAAAGCACAATTGAACCACGGGTTTGGGTTTTCTTTTAGGAGGAAGCATCTGGCCATCCCTGTGCCCCACAAGATGCTCATTTCTCCACAGCAGGACCCACACGACTGCAGCCACCTCCAGCTCCGGAGGCCATCGGGCTCCTGGTTGTTGCTCTCCAAAGAGCAGGGGATACGGCACGTCTTTACCGCCCCCTCCAGACATCCTCCACCTTCTTCTCTCCAGCAGCCTCACCCCGCCTGGGCGCCCAGAGGTTTCCAAAGGGTTCATTACAATGGCAAACCACCCAGGAACCTGCCCGGGGGTGCCTCCTCCGTGGCTGGGACGACCCGCCGTAGGAGCTGCTCAAAGACTGGCTCTGTGAGCTGCAGCTTCAGCGCTCGGGGAGGCAGGAGACCCCAGAAGCAGCGCTCCCCTCCCCGGGCAGCCTCACCTTGGCTCTTCATGATGGTGCAGACGGTCACGCCGCGGATGCCCTTCCGCTGGAGGCTCTTGCTGATCTCGGCCACCTGGGCGTTGTAGGGGCTCAGGATGGCGATGCTCTTCGGATCGATGCCGCCATCTACTGTCAGCTGATTCACCAGCCTCACCTGGGGACACCAGAGCCCGCTGCTCACCCCGGGGCAGCGGCCCGAGGGAAGCAGCCCTCCAGCACCCTGTCCTCGGGGCACCGATGGCACCGGGCCGCGCTGCTCGCCCTGCTCGGGTCGCCCTCCCCTACAGCTGCCTCCGGCCGGCGGCATCGGGGCTGCTCCAGACCCAGGCAGACGCCAGGCAGATACGGCGCCCTGCGGACCTTTTACCCTGTGTCACGACCCTCCGCCATCCCGAGTCGCCCCGCGCAACGCCCTCCCGTCCGCATCTCCAGCAGTTCCCCAGGACCCTCCTCACCGCCTGCTCCACTTCTTCTGGGTTAGCTTTGGAGTTCTCGTTCCCTTCCTCGGTGGAAACGATGAGGCTCTGCTCCTTCCCCTCCACGTGCCCGAAGATGACGGGGCAGCAGCAGTTCCCTTTGTGGCAGAAGACACTGTCCTCACGGAAAAGCTGAGGCGACGTGTTCAGACGCGATTTATAAAACTCCTGGGACGGGAACTCGCAAATGCCTTTGTGCTGGAGAGAGAAGGGGAGACGCCGAGGTGAACAAAAACCAAGGAACATCTCAACCCGCAGCATCTTTTTGGGCAGGCGTCACCCATGACACCGCTGTGCTTTAGCTGGCGGTGCATTTTTCATCGCTCCAGGAAGGGAGAGCACTCATGGAGAGCGCTCGAGGCAAGCCCTGAGGGCAGCGTTTCCCGGGAGAGAGAAAAGACAATCCACACGAGGAAGGGCCTCACCATGCGGTACTGCACATCCAGCATCCACGCCTCATTCTGGTAGCGCTCGAAGAGAGACCTCTCCATGCCAAGACTCTTGCAGAAGTCATTGTTGACCACAGGCCGCAGCTGCTTGTGATCCCCAAGCAAAACCACCTGCAACAAAGAGCGGACACCTCAGCTATGAGGGTGGTGGCACGGAGGAAGGCCTTCAGGTCTTTGAAAGGCTACCTGCACGCAGACATTTGTTGCTCATTAATTATGTTACGGTTACAGCAACCTCAGTCAAGGACCTCGCTGGGTGTTATATCAAGATCCTGACCCAGCCAGTGTGCAGCCTGGTTCCCACCCGAGAGGAGAAAGCCGTCACGTTGTAAGGCTGCTGAGATCTGCTCCATGCTTCTTGTCACGTTACTACTGTATACCTGGGTCAGGACGTTCTCTGGGGGCAGTGACGTGCTTCTTTACAGAAGCACCAAAAATCCAGCCCCACAACCACCCTTCTCTTGCGGAAAGCCAAGAGCGAGTTGAGAGGAGAGGGTAGGGGTGCAACTGCCTGAAGACAAAGAGCTGAGCTGACACGCACAGCAGGGAGGGGAGCCGATGCAACAGATCTCCACCACGGCTTTCGGGTCCTGCAACTCTGCTTTACGTGATACGAACACTTAGTGCCCAGCTCCGGCATCTAGTGACCTGCACGAACCTCTCTGTGCCTCGAGATTTTAATTAGAGTTAGTCGAGTTCTGCCTCAGAGGAAACATCTCCCGGAAGGCTGAAGCACCGATAGACCATCAGAGACACTGCAGAGAACAACCTTAAAACCTGGTAAAACTTGGAAGAGCACACGGTAAAGGGCGGAAGACACGCAGAGGTCCGAGAGCCCTGAGCAGCCATCCTAGAGCCGCGTCTTTGGAAGGGACTTACCTTCTCAGCATGGCGGTGGCTGACCAAGGGGATGAGGGTGTCAGGCTCCGTGGCCATGGCACACTCGTCGATGATTATCTGCCTGACATTGAGCTTCTCCAGGGAGGGGGCAGACGCGGCGGAGCACGTGCACAGGATGACATTGTGACGCACCAGTTCATACGCATGAGCATCTACCAACCTTCTTTTGTGCCTGGTGGTTGATGCAGAAGACACCAGGTTATGCATAAGGGAAACATCTCCGGGTTCCTCATGCTGGAACCAGGCAGAGGTGATACCTTCCCAAATGATTATGGCTCCGTCTCCCTCCCCAGGATGAGCTGCTGCTCCCAGAAAAGGGCTTTGGATGGACACTGTAGGAACTGTACTTTGTCCTGAACTCAACTGGGCAGGGGCCGAGGGTGGAGGATGCAAGTGTCACACATGCATAATATGACTTTTAGTGCAGATGGACAACAGCACCGGGGCCGGGGCGATGCTGAGGCTCTGCACTGTACCACTAACCCCGAGCTAATCACTTTTTCTCATCGTTCCAAACACACCGTTTATTAACCTCTCTGGATGGTTTCACCTGGTCCCTGGCATTGCGTGAACCACGCCACATCCGTTGACTTTCACGCAGTCTACGAGTTCGTGTCCGCTGAGACCCAGCAAGCCCAACCCAAACCTCCTCCCCCAGCGGGCAGATCGCTGCCCTTCAGAGGTGGCGCCCGCCAAAGTCAGCCGTCTCGCACCAGGGTCTCGTTCTACTCACCTCTTCGTTTCTTCGTCTGTTATCTCCTCTCCTCTCCTCATCCGCTCATCAAAGTGACGGATCTGCCACCAGTAAGGGTTGGGTGGCCGGCGGATGCGATGATGCAGGATTATTTCACTGAATGAAGAGTCAATATATAAGTACTTTGCCCCAACACAGACCCAGGTGATGTCTTCTATAGTGAAGCAGACCACAGCTGTCTAGGTGGAGAAACCCCGTTTGCTAAAGAAGTCCCGGCCAGACTGTCCCATCTCTACAGACCTAACGCTTAGTCCACCCGAGGACACAAAATCCAAGCCCTTTTCTTTAGCGGCTGCAAGCAGAACGGAGTCAGAGACTTTTTGAGCTGTTCAAAAGACCAATGAAAACATCCAGGAACCTTTTCAACCTGGGTTTCCTGGCTAGCTGCTACATTAGACCATACGCCTTCACTTGAAGAAATTAATGACAGAGCAGGTGAACAGCGCTGCTCCGCAGTAGCGGATTGGAAGCCGAATCTGCTCTGCCTCGTTCAGCTTTACCGGTGCAGAAAACGTCGCTCCCAGCACTCCCAGAGCCTGCGGGGCCGTGCGGTCCTACCTGAGCTCACGCTTTGGTTTTGCCTCCCGCAAGGCTCCGCGGTAGAGGTGCCGGTTGCTCCCTGGGTACGGGTATTCCATCGTCTCAATGGCCTCCCCATAAACCCTCAGTGGTTTCAGGTTCTTCATGTTCAGCAGCATCCCTGGGGAAGGGGAACAGGTCTGCTCAGACGGCACCAGGCACCGGCGACACTGAGGAAGCTCACGGCCTGCGAGGTGCCCAGCGTTTGCTGCGTACTCACCTCTTCGTCTCACTCCTAGCTCACCAACCCCACCTCCGCCGGCCCTCGCCCTGCAGAGAGGCGTCTTCTCTAAGGACCAGCCCCACTTCCTGCCCCTCCTGCTCACGGCCACATGTTCTCCCTTCCCACCAGCACAGTCCACCTCAGGGGCTTAAAACCGATAGTTACCAGCCACAACATCAACAGACTTGTTGGATGGGCCACAGTACAAGATGCACCTTCCCCCGCTGGGCTTTTCTTCATCCTCAGCAGGGGGTGGTGTTTGCTCCCTCATGGCCATCTCCTTATTCAGCTCGTGGAACCAGTAGACAATGTGAGTTCCAACAACAGTTTTCCCCGTGCCTAGAAAAACAAGGAGGTTGCTGAGAACACTGTAGCCATGACACCCGTGCTCTAGATCAGCGTCCAGATGATCAGCCATGAAATAAAATCAGGAACCGAAGGGAATGCCTTGAACAGCGGTGGGTGATGCCAACCCACGCTACCGTCTCCTGGCTCACCAAGGCTCCTATGGAAAGCAACAGAGGAGCTCTAAGCTGCCCTCCATAACAGAGCAGGCACGTACTCGTGCCACCCCCCAGCCTTACCTGGTGGGCCTTGGATGAGCGTGAAGGGTTTTCTCAGAGCATCTAGAATAGCCTTGTTCTGACTCGGGTTCAGCCTCCTGGGGTTCTCCTCGGGGAGATCAAAGGATTTTTGCTTCAGGATTTTAGACGTTGTCACTGTTACAAGAAAACAAGTTTAAAGAAGGTTCCTGGAGACAGCACACAAGCGATTCAACGGGAGGATGCAGCAGGTGCCAAGCAACTGCGGCCCCTTTACAGGAGCACCTGTCCCATGCCAAGGTATTCTGCCCATGACCCTTCTCTGTGAGTCCGGGGGATGAAAACATCACCCTTCAGCAGGTGATGAAGGGTGCCACCTTCAGCAGGGCATCCCACATGATCTTCACTCTGCCAGGCTAGCAGCTCCTCTCCTGCCCTTGGCAGGGGAACTCCCTGCTCCAGGAAGGTAACCCCCATGGCAAGGGCCCACGGGAGCTGCCAGGCACCCGCCTGCCCAGAAGCAAGTAGCCACAAGGTAAGAAAGGTGAATGTTTGCACCTACCATTTCTAGGAGGTTCATGGCCAAGGGCGATGCTTTTCGCAAGCAGGGAGGCGTCCTTGAGCTTCCCAATTGCCCTTTCTTTCCGCCTGGCAGACAGGGAAAAATAAGAGTGAACGGAATGTAGCGCAAAAGAGCAAAAATTTTAATACAGCTTTGTACAACCGTCTCGTTTATTCTTTCTCTCTGCTTTGATGTTGCATTAAGCCCTTCCATGAAGGACTTAAACCAGAAGAACTCTTATCCTGCGGCCCCTGATCCAGTGCTTCACGCTGCCTCTTACGACACATATTGCAGCAATCCAGTAACAGAAGGAACGGCTGCCCAGGGAAATTTCAGCACGGCACCTTCCCCTACCTCCCCATTCTCAAGGTCAACTGGAAGAGCAAGAGGCCATCTGGAGAACGGATCCGAGACATGCTGCCACCCCCACCGAACACCAACAGCCCAGCGGCACGGCCAGTCGGAGCTGGGCCAAGACAGATTTTTCAGGGGATCAGCCCCACCAGCGAGCAAAGCCCGTTTGGGTGCAGCCAAGGAGTCCCAAAGGTTAACCACGGCACGACCGCTGAGCACACTTACACGTCCGGCAGCATCTTTGGTATGAGCTCCACTGTGAACTTGGTAGAGGGCTGTGAGATTTCCACAGGGATGTTCTCCATAGACATAGAGTGGATGTAGAAGTTTGTGATCTGGTCAGTAGCCCTGTCTGGCTTCTTGTCGTTGCCGAACTCATCAGTAACCCCGTGAGCCACCCAGGTGTAGGTATCTGGATCAACCACAAATTTGCTTTCTGACCTGCCCCTGTTAAGAAAAGTCAGGTTCTGGAGGCCTTGGCTAAGGCATTCCTCGTCGCTTTGAAGGCTCCCAAGCTTCAGCCCATCTAAGCGAATGCACAAGTAACAGTGGTTGAAGTCCACTTCAATGGAGCACTCCTTCAAACACTCTTTGCTCAGGGTGAAACTCCCTTGCAGCTGTTCTTTTCTTGTCCTTCGCTTTGCCCAGCTTATTTTGACATCATGGAGGACAATCGAGTCGTTTTCGGCCACCGCACACGAAGCGGACTCCATGGCGCTCATCGGCATCCAGACCTTGTAATAATCTTCCTCGTCCCTGTACCTGTCTTTGGACAGCAGGGTGGCGTAGGAGGAGAAGCACTCGATGGGCTTTTCCATGTGCTGTAGGCAGACGTCGAAACCCGGCGTCACACACCACAGCTGCACGAAGGGCACCAGGAAGCCCCGACAGACGTCCGTGGTGAGCTGGAACTGCAGCGTGTCGCCGGCGCTCAGCTGCAGGAGGAGCTCCACGTAGTGCGAGCACTTGCTCTTCCCTATCCAGCCCCTGTCCTGCAGGTCCAGCTTGGTGTACTCCTGCAGGAGAGAGGCAGCGGCTTCAAAGTCCTCGTTCCTGACGGCTGCGAGCACTTTTTGCCATGTCTGGGTGCCAATGAGGGTGACGCTGTGATTGTAGAGAGGCCCTTCCAGCAGTCTGTGCTTCATCATCGTCTCCGCAGAGTACATCCTCCTCTTCCACATCAGCCTGATGCTGCTCTGCTCGATGAACAGGGGCTGCTCCATCAGCTGAAGAGACCTGTAGTTAATTATCTGGAGATCTGGAAGACTCTCTTTGTTCAGAGGAAACAGGGCTTTAAAATGCTTGCTCATCGCTTCGATGTCCACTACGAAGGCGATCTTCTGCAGGACCTGGCTCTTCAGCTGGGTGCCCATCTGCAGGCAGCGGGCTCTCTTCTCGTACATCGTCGCCTGGTAATTCTTCCTGTTGAAGTCATGACAGAGAAAGTCAATGTCGTCTGAAGAATAGACGATGGGCTTCTTGCGGAGCACGGAATGAAGGTGCCGCTGGACCACGATGTCCACGTACCGGCGGATGGGAGAGGAAGCCCAGGTGTACGAGTCAAGGTGCAGGGAGTAATGGCCCGCTTTCGACTGGACAGTGGAGTTGGAGCGACTGAAATAGGAGCGGCTAAGCATTCTCCTGAACTCCAGGGCTACCGGGGCCAGCTTCGGGTGGATGTCATCGGTAACGATAAGGTCTAGCATCTTCTGGAAGTCACGGACGTTAGCGGCTGACTGCAGGTGCTTCCAGATGGGGGCCAGGAGACTGAACTCCACCTCTTTAGAGGAGTCTTGGTCAGGAGGCGCCTCTCCCAGGTGGTGCGAAAGATGGATGGACAAAGGAAGGATGTGGCTGTACTTCTTTTTCATGAGTGCTAACTGTTGAGGGCTTGGCTCACACTGACACCGGAGAGGAGTGACATTTCTGGTGTCCTCCTGGTTGGTGAGGAACTCGGCCACGAAACTGTTGAACATGATCATTAACTCCTCTATCATCTGATGGGACCCCCTGTTACCTGGGGATGTTTCCTCATCCAGACGGTCATAGAAACAGTCCTCCTGCAGCCGACACTTGCGATGGATCCTGGAGAAGTGATAAGCCACAGCTATGCAGTCCTCCAGGGTATCAAAACAGAGGGTGTCTGCCGCTCCCCTGTAGTAGTCCTTAATGCAGAGCTCTGCCTCTTCGTAGGACAGCTGCCTGTCCGAGCGGATCACCGAGGTGGTGAAGACTCCCTTTAACATCTCGTCAGTCACCTTCTCTATGGTGACAAAGAAGGAGATCACCCGACGATCCTTCTGCGGCAGGAGGCTGCAGACGTCTTGGCTGATGTGGGGTGGGAACATGCACAGAGGCTCCTGGTTGGGAGCGTAGTAGGTGAGGCCCCGCTTCTTTGCTTCCAGGTCCAAGGCACTGCCTTTGGGAACGATGCCAGCCACGTCTGCAATGTGGATCCCAATCTCATAGTGACGGCCAAGATCCCGAACGCTGACAGCGTCGTCCAAATCCCTGGCACCTTGGGGGTCGACAGTGAAGGTCGGGTAACTCCGACAGTCCTTCAGATTTTCCTTGGAGAAGTTTAGTTTGCTGCTGGAGGTGTATTGGGCTGACTCCTTCATGACAGCATCTGGGTATTCCTTCTCCAGACCATACTCCAAGCTGAGGATCTTCAAGCCTTCTTCCAAAGTCAATGCTGCATGCAGAATCTCCGTTACTACCCCCAAAGGGTAGTAAAACCCTTCCCGCCAGGAGATAACCTTGACACAGAATAATTGGCACCTCCTTGTCTGCCCCCTGATCTTCTTGCGGCTGACCACTACGTACTTCCCATTGACCAGCCTGCGGATGGGAATGACATTGGGATTCTCTTTCAGCCCCGGGACAAATATTTTGGTGACCGTGGGATCAATGGGTATCATCACTCGGGGATCAAATTCGTCCATCATGCAGATGAAGGTCCGTTCTCTCTCCGCGCGCTTTAAGATGCCCACCACCTTCCCCTGAGGGCGGTGGCTGCCGCCGTCAGCCGTGCTGTTCTGCAGGATTTCCACGAGCACCTCGTCGCCGGAGAAGGCTGTCCCGCAGTGAACTCTGCCTTTGATCTGAATGTTCATCGCAGGGCAGTCGTTGAGGGTGAAGGCAGAAGCTCTTTCGAACCCTTCTTTGACCAGCTCGCACCTCTTGTACATTTTGGGGTTCATGTGCAGATACTCCTGCATCACCTGAGCACTGAAGCTGACGTATTCCCGCCTGTCTTCCCACAGGTTGGAAGGCTCAGACCTCACGTTCAGCAGCCCTTCTTCAGACACCGTCACCAGCACATTCTTGCTTTCGTCTAAGAGCTCCTGGAGGATGGGATCATCGGGGTTCACATTCTCCGCCTCAGAGCTCCAGGAATCCGTGTCGCTGTCCTCCTCGTCCACCTCCGGGCTCCTTCTGCTCCAGCTCTCCTTGTCGCACGCAGCCTGTTTGATATGGGCTATCGTCAGGTTCTCTGGGAAGATGCTCCCCTTCTCGATGCACTGCTGGATGAAGTGCTTCCACACCTTGCTGCACTGGCCGTGAGAGCACAAGGCCACGGCATCTCCCACCGCCACAACCAGTGACTGAGCCCGGGTCATGATCGTGTTGAGCACTCTGGCTTCGTTGAAGAACTCAAGGTGATGGGAGGCCGAGACGCGCAGGCTTTCGCTGGTGTGAACCGTGCTGATGATGATGACCCGGAACTCCCGCCCTGCACCAGAGGGGACAAGGGAGAAGTCACTCAAGGAAACCCAATGGGGAAGACCCTGTCGGGCTGCCACCTGGCACGCTGCCTGGCTAGGCAGTGTTACATGGCCATGTGCTGATGTAACCTCCCTTGGCTGAGTCAGGGAATCACCTGATGTGACTAAAGCAGCTCTTGGGGATCGTGAGGGCCTCCAGGAATGAAGCAGGCAGGACAACATCACCCTCGCACCAGGGAGGGAAGGACAGCACGAAGACAGGAGAAAGGCAGGGCACCGGCCAGTGCAGCTGCGAGCACCCAACGAGCAGCCCCGCGTGCTCAGTCCCACCAGCAGCCCCCGCCAGCCACCCCTGGCAGACACGGGTGGCGTTTTCTGTGAATCCCAAATTCCCCGGGCATCCGAGGGTCTTGCAGGAACGAGAGCAGCGACCGTTCCCCAAATCCCTCTCCTCTCAAGGACAGCTCTGCCGACGGCACAACAAACAACAAACAGCAAGAGGCGCCCTGGTGATAGCAGAGCTGGGAAGAGACTGCAAGGGGAGGGCGTGGAGAAAAGAAACACGCCCCAGGGGTCAGCTATGCTCACCATGAGGCGTCCCAGCTGCACACTAACAAAAAATAATAATAATAAAAACACGGGTGAGTCACAAACTAAGTCCTTGAGGACAAAACCAGCCCCATCCCTCTCTCATCATCCCGAGCAGCAGACTCCTCCTTTCGCGAGCTGTGCTTTGATTTTTTGCTGCGACTGGTACCCACGGGCCATCCTGGTTTCAATTCTCTTCTATTACTGGCCTCCCTCCGCTGGCACTTGGGACTTCACATGATTCACACATGCTCGAGTCCCGGGGATCGCACTTACAGGGTTTTCACCCTCCTACAAAAACACGTCCATGTATTTGGGACGAGTTGACAGCTGGGTGCAGATTTAATTCAGTGTGAAATCTTATTCACTAAGGAAAAGAAGAAATCAAAGAACTGCCGAGCAGAATGGGATGGAAATCGGCCAAAGGATTTCCAGACACTCCCTCTCCTAATCCCGCTCCGTGGCAGAGCCAGGGGGAAGGGCAGGGGAGCCAGAGAGGTATTTTGCCACGAGATCAGCCAGTATTTTGCATTTTAGCAAGCAGGACCACGTTAAGATGCCCGGAAGACCTCTGCCAACGGCCCCGTATCTCTTCCCCCCGCTCACTACACAGTGGCTGTGGCTGCAAGAGACTCTCCTGCCCCCCTGGCAGGAGTGGGAAAGTTCTCCCTAGCACACAGAAGACCTAAAAACGCAGCCAGGCATGACTAACTATTGCACAAGACGCAAACCTGGCAAGTTTTCATAGTTTTCTACCACCACATCTTGTAGCTGCTTCTTCCTCAGCTCCTGTCGTGTTGCAGAAACCTGGTGAGAAAGAATCAGGCATGAGTGAAAACAGTTTCAGCTCGGAAACGGCCCCCACCCAACATCAAGGTCCCTCACCCTTCTCCGCTGCAGGTTCCCCAAGAAAGTTACTCCACAGCAGCCACATGTCCTGGGCTGACCAGTGCTCCCAGCCTGCCCTGAGTTAAGCAGCCTAGAAAATGCTGAAAGAAATCTGCAGCTAAACCATCCCACCGCCAGGCATCTCTGCTCCAACCACCCATGACATACTACCCAAATGGAGAGCGCCTCAAAAAACCACGGGTGGCATGGAAGACCCCAGATTCCCTGGTTTTATCGTCACAAATAAAGTCCATCATTTATTAGGGAGCGTTTAGAGAGTGGCCAGGAGCACATGCGTAGCCCCTTCAGGTGGGAAACGCGTGGTTCTACATACCTGCATCCCATGGGAGACCACGCAGATCCTCTTCAGGTCTCGGTCACCCCACTCTTCCGGCCACCTCTGATAGATCTCCTGCACTTTCTCAACCACTTGTATTATCTCGGAGGCGTTGTGCCAGGAAATCATGGCTATATCCCTCTCGGCCACGCCAGACACGTGGCAGAACATGAGTGGGTAGATTTCGGGATGGGGGGGGATGTTCCCGCTGGCTTGGATAGCGTTGCCTTTGCTGACGTAGAAGTGCTTGGAGACGAACTCAATTATGCCTGCAGTGGAACGATAATTCTCGTTGAAGATGATCCTGCTCTTTGTGGCAACCTCATGCTTCTCTTTCTGGTAAAACTGAAAGAGTCGGTTTAACAGGGTGTGATCAGCAGATTGTCCATCCCCAACACAGAACAGCTTCGGGGTTATCTGCATGTGGTCCCCGGCGAGGACAATCCGGGTCCCAAAAGTGGCGTAGGAGAGTGGAACCAAAGCTTCGCACTCCAGCATCTGAGCAGCCTCGTCGATCATGATGTGGGTGAAGTAGCCTGGGGCAACCTTCAAGTTCTTGGATAACATGGAGGTGGTAATAATGACGTGATGTTTGTCGATCTCCTCCCGCGTGGGGTGCTGGAAGGAGCGCTGGTCCGGCGAGAGGCAGCAGTACATCCGAGTGATGGGGTCCGTCAGGTTGACGGGACGGTCGGTGCTGATAATCCTCAAGGGAACAGCCCACGGATGCCCATTGGTCACGTAGTTATGGAAGTACTCCCGGATGTAGATGTCAGCAGCACTGGAGGGGAGCAAAAGGGGAAACCATCAAGGAATTGTACGTGCTGTTCCCGAATGCTGTGTCCACCATCCGATCACTCGCCAACACGCGCCCGGACTCTCGCCACAGCAGATGTTCACAAACGCGCAAAGAAGCTGGTGTTCACGCAGGCAATTCCGAGCCTATTTTGAGAGTATGGTTTAAAATAGGAGCTGATACTCGAGACCGGGGCATCTCTCGGGGCTCACGCATAAAAATACAATGTCCCCAGCAAAATCTGTGGCCCTGCTGCTCTCTAGGGCCCCGCCACACAGGCGTCTCCTCTGACAGCCAACCATCCCCAGCCCGGGAGGGCGATACGAGCTCTGCGGAGGAAGCTCCAGTGCCAGCAGACAGCCTGAAACGGGCTAAGATTAGCAGTCGCCATCTATTATACATGAAAAACTCCGGCAGCCAGAGCCTGCGGGATCTGCAGGATCGGATGTGGACACTCCTTTGAGCGTAACCGCTCTAATTTTAACCATCTTGCCCTGGTTCCTCCGGAGGTGGATTCAGTGGCCGTCAGGCCAGATCTGCATTTCCTCTTCCCCAAACTCTCCCTGGAAAAGTCAAAAAATTGGCGTGGGCGCGGAGCACCACAGCCTTCAGGGGTGAGGAGGGCACAGCAGAACCCCAGCGAGGTCAGGCCACGGCTTTCTACTTCTTCCAGTACACAGTAAAGGCTGGAAAGAGCTAACTGTCTCTCCAGTGAGGCAGGACACAGACTTCCACCCGTGTCGGGCTTCTTCCTAGCAGGAAGCGCTAGGGCAGTTTAAGATGTATTAAATAAAAAAAAAAATCAATAATTTGAACACGTAATTGAAGCGCATACTAAGAAAAGGGCAGCTCGGCTCCACCTCGTACACCCTGGCTCCTGCCCACCCCACCAGGCAAACAGTGGACCAGCTCACTTGGACCTGGCTCGCGACTCTGGCTGCCTCTTCCCTCGCCCACCGCTAACCTGTTAGTGTGAGTGCAGATCAGCACCCGCTTGTTGGGCTGCCTGAGGATCTCCATGGCGGCCATGGCCAAGGTGAACGTCTTCCCTGTGCCAAAAGGCCCATAGATGAGAAGAGGCGGGACCTGCCGGCTGCTGGTCGCCTGGCCCGTGATGAAGGAGATGGCTAGTTTCTGCTTGCTATTCCCTTTCTGTGGTGACCCAGGAG
Source organism: Bucorvus abyssinicus (assembly GCA_009769605.1). NCBI lineage: Eukaryota > Metazoa > Chordata > Aves > Bucerotiformes > Bucorvidae > Bucorvus > Bucorvus abyssinicus. The sequence continues at coordinate 1,421,765 of CM020047.1, forward strand.
AATAGGGGACAGAACAACTGGCAACATCTGGTAGGACCAGCTTCTCATCCATCAGACGGTCCACAGCCTGGTGCCACTGCCGGAACAGCAGCTGGTCAATCTGGAACTGGATCTCCACCTTGTGCGAGGTGTTTGGCTGGAAGTTCAGGTCTGAGCAGCACCTCTTTGGTATCTGTAGCCAGATGGTGTTCTCTGTGGTGGCTTTATGCTCCACAATAACCTCGTAGACCCGCTCGTCCACAGGTGGGTCAAGTGCCAGGAAAGCAGTGGGCACAGACCTGCTCAGCAGATACCCTTCGTCTGTGTCTGGCGAGAAGTTGTACGGGGTAGGCACTTTAGCAAACAGCTCACCGGAGAGGGCAAACTTCATCCCCGCAGAGAGGCTTTCCAGCGTGGGGGTCAGCGAGATGAGGACCCGCAGGTTGAGTCTGAAAGGAGGAAACACCGCCAATGAACAGCAAAGAACTGGCCCATCCGTTCGGCAGCAGCCACCCGCCCCGCTGCAGAGCGAGGGATGGCCACCTACACCCAGCGAGGGTCTGCTGGCCCCCTGAGCACACAGAGTCAGCGACTGCGCTTCTAGCTACTCCATGACCGCAGGACGAGACCCAGCCCTTCCCCTCCTGTCACCACCCAGCAAGCCACCTTTCTTGGCAGGTTTCCATTCTTCCGGGAAGGCACCCCAGGACCCAACCCAGGAGGGACAGAGACTTCAGCAGCAGCATGGCCCTAAGGGTTGGCAAGGAGCGCGTGGTCCCCAGCGAGGAGGAAGCCCTCTGCATCCACACCTGGCACTTACTTGGCAATCAGAGCCTGCTCGGCTTCTTCCTCGTGGAAGAGGAAGCTGTGCATCCTCTCGCGATAGTTGAGACGGGTGATGGGAACAGTCACACCACCCTCACGCTTGTAGTCCAGCGCAAGAGCAGGAGGTTTGTACTTGGCCAGCAGATCCACATCTTCACTGGTCCTTGGCACGCTGGGAACGATGAACCGGTTACCTCTATCCCATCGCACGAAGTTGACGGGGCGGCTGTTCTCCCTGTTGCCGGGGACGTGCCGGGGAGTGTCCCGTCGGCCCACCTTCACCTTGATCTTCTGCATGAGGACTGGGCGCCTGCCGAAGTCGAACACCACCCACTGCTCAAAGACACCCAGCGTGCGACTCTCCATGCAGACTTCCACCACCGCGGTGGGTGCGGAGGTCAGGGTGGCCACGTGCTCCCCGCGAAGGTGGGTGCCCTGGGAAAGCCCATTCCCCAAGAGGTAGAAGTTGACGCCGGGTTCCCGCTTCAGTAGAGCCACGTGCTGCAGAGGCATCTGCCGGTGGAGGAGAAGATGGGGACACGGTGAGGGCAGCCCAGGGGAGGAGCCCAGCGGCGATAAGGTCCTCCCAGCGGCGCTCCCTACCGAAAGCTGCTGCAGCCGCCGAACGCCGTGACGGACCTGCAGCGCACTTGAAATTCTCCTTAAAGGAGCTTATTCCTCATGTGACCCCACAGCAATTAGTTTAAGGTCTTAAAGACCCTTCAGGTTCCAGTTTTATAGCGACTGAGCCAGTGACCTGCAAATGGGAAATCTCCTGTTTTGGAGAGGACAATTAGATCCAGCCTCCTGCCTCCAACACCCACAAAATCTTGGGCAGGAAAGCAGCCGCATCGTGTCATTTGTGCTGATACGTGGGAGGTGCTGAGAGCAGCCTCAGCACACGAGATGAGGCAGGAGACACGGTGGCTGCACCCCTCATGCACAGCTCCAGCTCAGGCACTGAGCTGCTCCCGAACACCCAACCCACGTCCTCACTCGGACATGCCCAAATCCCGATTCCTCTGCCCCTCGCAGAAATAATAATTAAAAACCAAAGAGAAGACCCCGAAGGACAAGGACTGTGCGGAGCAGCAGGCGCTGGCAGCAGCTCGCAGCCTCCCGCTGCGCTGAGCTGGGCTTACCTGGGAGAAGACCTTGAACCTCCACTGGTACTTCGCCCTCCTGTCCTCCAGCTGCACGTCCAAGTGCTGCTCACACACGACTCTGACGCCCTCGACGTGCTCAGCCATCTGTGGGGGAGGCACGAGAGGAGCGGGACTGAAGGCGACATCCCAGGGATGCCCTGCAGAGCCCTCCACGGGGCCACCTTCCTCCTCTGCCTTTACGCTACATCCTGACGGGGACCGTCAGTAAATCCTCCCGCTCGGTCCTCAGCCACCGCTGCTCAGAGTCCCCACGCAGCAGCCTTGGGGAGCGAAAGGACCCGCGGCAAAGCGGCACGGTCGGGTACCCCGAGCAGGCTCTCGGGTTGCCGTCTCCAAAGAGGTGAAGGAAGGGGGCTGCCACATCCCCTCCCGCGTCCCACCCTGCCGCCCGCCACTCACAATCAACACCTCGTTGGAGCACGTCCGATACTCGGCAATGAGCTGGTCCTGGTAGGACAAAAGCCCTTCCTTCAGCGCTTGCTTCTTCTTCCTCACGTCCGCCTTCACCCTCTGGATCCACTCCTGCAGCTCCTCGGCGGAATGAGCCTTGGTGCAGCTCGTCCCCATTTCACACACCTCCGCTCTGTCGGGAGAGAGGAGTGCCAGGTGCCACCCATGCCCAGTGGCACGGGGGTCCGTCAGGGAGCCGCGCCGCCCCTGCCCTCTTCCCCGCTGCGCCGGGGGATGCCTTACCTGCTACACAGCGAGAACTCGGTGAGCCCGAGGGGCGGCGCGCGGTGGACCCACTGGACAGAGGTGTCGGCCGAGAGCATCTGCATGTGCTCGATGGAGGAGCAGTGGTTCTCGAAGCTCTCCTGCGAGCTGAAGGTCACCAGGCAGAGCCGGCAGTAGAAGTGCACCGGCGCGGGTGCCGCCGGCTCGCCGTTGGTGCTGCAGGTCCCCGAGGCCGGCAGCAGGTCGCGGCGAACCAAGCCGCGCTCCCTCTCGGCCTCCCAGACGGCCATCTCCACGTCGTTGTGCGCGTACCGGCAGCGCTGCGGGGTGTGCTTGCAGGGCTGCCCCTTGGAGACGAACCTGCAGTAGCTGAGGGTTTGCAGGAACTCGGGGCAGGGCCGGATGGGGCTGTACTGCTTCTTCCTCCGGCTGTCCGATGCCACGTGCACCAGGAGCGGGTCCCAGGTCCGGTGGGACTCGCAGAGGCGCCCCTGGCCGCCCGCCGAGATGCGCTGGGGGCAGCTGAAGAAGCAAAGCTTGCAGATCTCCTGGAACCGCCCCCCGAACTCGCTGGCGATCTCACCGGCGACGCCGGACGCGGGGTTGGGGGTGGCGGCGGGGCGACCCGCCAGCTGCGCCTCCAGCACCGCCGCCTTCAGCCAGTGCCGCTCCAGCTGCTGCTCCCTCTCGAAGTTCCAGACCATGGCCTCCTCGGGGCTCCAGGCGAAGGTGCACTGGCTCTTGTGCCGGCTGCAGCCCTGCCCCGCCACGTAGTACCTGCACACGGCGTAGCGGGCCGGGTTGGGGAAGCCCGGCCGCCTGAACACCTTCTTCCAGTGCGTGCTCTGGCGGCTGCGGCAGCGCGCCAGGAGGATCTCGTACACGCAGTGGTGCTCCACCTCTCGCAGCTGGTAGGTGATCTCGTTCTCCTTCACGCTGCACTTGGAGCAGACCAGGCGCAGCTCCACGAGCTGCTGGAGGCCGCCCAGCGGCACCGCCGGGCCGTTCGCCGTCGGCATCTTTGGCAGCGGCTTCAGCAGAGCACAATTCACGGCAGGAAGTGCCTACAAGGTGATGCCCGGGGGCGGAGGTGCCATGGGGCGGCTGGGTCCTAGCTGGCTATGTACCTGCCAGCCATGGGCGCGAGTTTGCAGAGCCTGGCAAAGAAATGAGGAAGAAGCGACTTAGCAGGAAGCATCGGTCGGTCCCTGGCTGGGCACATCCCGAGGCACTGGCACGCCCTGGCCTCGCTCTTCAACGAGCGGTCAGGAGCCTCGCCCAGCGCCCAAACCCACCAGGCACCCTCAGCACCCAAGCGCTTGGGGTCTGCCCGCGCCCGCTCCCCCAGCTCTGCTCACCCACCAGACCGGGTCCCAGGGGACCGGGACCTGCAGGGACCAGGCTGCCGAGCGGCAAGAGCTCCCGGCAGGGCTCAGCTCGGTCCCTGGCGTGCCACAGCCTGCAGACCACCGGCATTTACTGCCCGACTGCTCGAGGCTGCCCTGCAGAACCTGGCACAGTCCCCACCCGACCTCCTCCCAGACCGTGGCCGGACGATCCGACTTCCTCTTCCTGCCTCGGTTGGCTCTTGCCAACTTTCTCTTTCTTTTTGCTGCTCTCTGCCCTAGGTCAGGCCAGGCAGCCCCGCCGTCACCCCACGCTGAGCAGGGGAAACCCAGCTCCATCCCTGCCCGTGGCACGACAGACTAATTGGAATTAATTAGCGGAGAAATGACCCTCTTGCTCCTCGGATGCAGCACCCGAGGCTGGGTGATGGGGACCTGCCAGCACCAGCTCCGGCTGACACCGCGGTAAACATCCAGCTGGGATTGCTCCGGCTCCGAAGGTGACTCGGGGCTCCCTGCCCTCCCCGGGCACCAGCCCCACCATTTGCCAGCAGTCTCCTGGGTAACCAGAGGCCAGGAGCATCCCTGGGAATGATGCCGCAGGGTTTGGTGGCTGGGCCACGCGCTCAGGGCGAAGGGAGCGTGCCGGGGTGGATCTGTGGGCAGGGTGCGCTGCCAAGCAAAGCCACCAGCCTCATGCCAAGCATCCGCCATGGGCTCCTGACCCGCAGCCACGAAGGACCGGCTCTAGCGATACAGAAAAGCGGCGTTTGTGGCTGCGGGCCGGCAGGCAGTGGAGCAGGAGGACTAACTTGGCGCTGCTCCTGCAGAAATACTTTTCACTTTTAATTAAGACTCTTTTCCCCAGCCCTGGGATAAATGGGGTGCTGGGGGAGGTGGCAGGGAGGTGCTGAAGCTGCAGGCAGCGAACACTGAGCAGGGACCGCAGGAGGGAAGCGGCCAGAGCATCACCCACCCTCCCAGCTCCCCATCAGCGAGCTCCTCGCAGCCCATCCCAGTGCCACGGCTCCTAATCCTACTTTTCTGCCGCACATCAGGTTGGACACGCGCTCGTGGATAAACACCAGCCCCGCTTATCTCTCAAGGTCTGGCAGCAAGCCTGGCGCTGGGCACAACCACCAGTTCCCGTTTCGGTCCGCTGCGAGTCTCCGTGGTGGAGTCCCGCGGCAGCGCGGGCTCTTCCTCCACCGCGATTTGGGTCACGGTGCCACGCCACCGGCTCTCTGCACCAAGACCTAAATCACCCCTAAATCTCTGCATTTCCAAACCTTTACTTGCAGCACGAGCTTGTAGCCGGACGGGCAGCACGGCTCTGCCCGGCCTCTATCTGTAGATGGTCCAAACCTGCAGCATCTGCAGGGACCACCGAGGTCCTGCTCAGGCAGCACCACCCACATGCTGCGAGCACCCAGCCTCAGAGCCCCGGCAGAGCTCTGGGACATCAGCGCAGCACAACTGCCAAGGAAGAGCATCCCCACCCAGAGCGGGGCTGGGGCCAGCGGAGAGCCGGGGTATCCCCATCCTCTGCCCGTAACAAGGTCACGGTCATCAGAATAAAACTGTTCCTGCAGCCTGGGCCCCGCACAGGGGTCAACGGCTCTTTTTTTGCTCTGGTTCTACCACAAAAAAAAAAGAGGTTGGGGTCACAGCAGAGGGGTTGGTGCTGCCCGAGTGCCGAGAAAACGCTTTGCGCTGAAATGAAGTAACTTGGGAAACAGTAAGAATATGGGAGAGCACCTTTAAACAATAAAAGGCAGGAGGGGGAGCGGGACACTGGCTCTCCTGCCCACGGGCATCAAGGGCTGCTCCACTGATCCCCAGGGAGACAACGCAGTGCTGGCACAGGGCTGCTCCCACCGAACCCCCCCAGGGTGACGAGCACTACAAAGACCCCGGCTGCTGGGACCTGAGGCAGCGGTTTGGGGAGACACGCTCTGCCCCGCGCACAGCGCCGCGGGACCCCGCGCCGGGCTGCAGGGGGCAAACCCCGGCACCTTCCGGGGTGGGAAACATCGCTCCTGCGCCAGCCTGGGGAGACCGTCCCTGTCCAAAGCGTGATGCTGAGAGGGAGCTTTCCCACTCAGCGTCCCCGGGGGGGTCAGGAATCGGCTGCAGCTCACCCTGACCCCAGGGCAGAGGCTCAGCTTTGTCGGTAACTCGGTGGAGGACCCGGCAAGGCCATTTCAGGGCTAACATCTGCGGCTTTGGGAACGCGCCGTTTCCCTCTGACAGCACTTTCACCTTCCTTCCTCTGGAAGTCTCCTCCTTAGGACCAGCCCTCCTGGGAGAGGCACGTTCAGGATTCATGCAACATCTGTGCAATGTGGCCACTGGTGAACACCCCAAAACACCTCAGTCACACACACGAGAGAGGATGAAAACTGACCGTGGGCGCTCGGCTCCATGGGGTGGGAGCTGAGCGTCCCGGTCCCGGCACGTCCACCGCCCCAGAGCCCAGAGGAGACACAGTCCTGCAGCAGCAACGACACCGACCTGCTCGGGTCAACGCTGCAAGAACCGCACAGAGCGTGCGGGACAGCCGGGCTGTTACTGGTGTCCGTGCCTGGGCAGGGTGTCCCAGCTGGAAAGAGCTAAGAGGGAATATTCCACCTTCACAGGGGCAGTTCTCTTGCTGTTTATTTTTTTAAGCAAGCCTTTGATTTTGAGCAAGCTGCCAGAACAGGCTCTGGGTCCGGAGGTGGGAGGGAAGAGGAAAGGGAAATGCAAACCCCTCTTAGAGTCTCCGCGCAGCACAGGAGCTAAATCAAAGCCGTTTTCTCTATACAACCATCTTATACCAGAAAAGAAAGGGAAAAAAAGGTAAAAGCCACAGGAGCTTTTGCAGTCCAAGCTCGGGCAGAGGAGAGACACACGGCACGAGGAAGCTCGGGGAGGTGCTCCATAGGGTACCCGTCCTACCCACAATAAAACTCTGCTGTCAACAGGGCAAAATCCAAGTGCGCTGAGGAAGGCAGGAGCTGATAGAGAGCCGTATCGACCAGCAGCCACAGCCCGTGATTGACAAGCTGAATTTTGTGTGTTTTGGGAAAAACAACTTTCTTGTTGGTCCTGAAAAGCCCAGCCTGGCCTTTAAAGCCACTTGCAGCCCGCTGACGGGTGAAACCAGTCGCTCTGGCAGATGAGGAGGCTGGTTTGGCGTACTCCCAGCTCCGCACCCGCTCTCGGAGGGTCACAGCCCCACCAGGGTGAGTATCTGCCCCTCTCCCAACCGCACTCCCCTCCCCAGGCACCCCGGGGGCACACGCACCCGCTGCAAACCGAACCCAGGCGAACCACGCCACCGCCTCGCTAACGGCAGTTCCTCCGCGCTCGGGAAGATGCTTCGGGTCAGAGTCGGGCCACGCTACGTCCCAGCACCGTCCCCCGGCAGACGACTCGCGGGGCTGCGCTGACGCCAGGGATAATCCCATTTCCCTGGGAATGGCGAGTGGAAGCGCTGCCGGGCTCCTCACGCCCCCGCAGCCCAGCGCTGCCGCTCCACACCCCTCTGGCACCCCGGCGGGAGGAAGGCAGCCCTTCTGTCAGGTCTTGCCTCGATTAGTTATTAACAGGAGTGAGGCAACGCGCTGCGCTGGAGCGAGCCAAGTGCCCCTCGGTCTGAGCAAACGAGGTAGCTCAGTGCCGGGACAGCCCGCCACGGGGACGGGGACAGACGGACGGCACGGCCCGGGGGAGCCTGGCTCTGCACCCCCGTTATCTGTCTCGGCCAAGCACCAGACCTGGGCACTGGGGTGGGGTTGGGGTTTCCTCTCTCGACTGCAAGCGCTCGGAGCAGGCTGGAAGGGTCTGGCTCCGGTGGCAGAGGAGCTGCCCCACAGATGCTGCCCCATGCCACCCCACTGCCCACAGTCACCCTCCGATGACAGCGCACCCCCTCCGGTATTTCCCTGCTGGGCAAAACGAACCTCAGGAATTCTGGGGGTCCCTCCTCCCCCCAGCCCTTCTCCACAGGACGGTTCACCCCACGTCCCCCCTGGAGAGCTGCCTCGGTCCTGGCAGCCCGGCTGCTGCCAAGCGACAGCCGCGACACCGCTGCCCGAGTCGGGGGGCAGGCATGAACCCCCCGGTTTGGGCACAGCCCCCCCGGTTTGGGCACAGCCCCCCCCCCCCGGCACCTGCACCCCCGCTTTGCCCTTTCCAGCTATGGAAAGTTCCCGGGGAGCTCCCAGATCACCCCCCGAAGCTCAGCGGGGCGGGCAGAGCTGCTGAGGGCTGCTCGCTGGAGACCCCACCGTGCTCCCCCGCCAGCCGGGGTGCTCCCTGCCCTCCGGCCCGGGGCTCTGCCCCTCCAGACCCGCACCCCGCCCCCGCTCCCCTCCGCTCCCGACGGGGCTCCCGCACGGGCAGGGATGCTGCGAGCTGGGGCGGGAGCGCCCCGCACCGCCCCGCAGCACCCCACAGCTCGCTGCCCGCTACCGAGAGCACCCCGAGCCCTGCAGCACCCAGCACCCTGCAGCACCCCAGGGTGCTCCGCAGCCCCCCCCACCCCCACCCCGAGCCCCCCGCGCCGCTCTCACCGCTGCCGCTCCGGGGGGGACCCGGGGACTCGCCGCCGCCACCGGTTTCGTTTCTGGGGCCTCCCCGCATTCAAACCGGGGCCGGACTTCGCGGAAATTGCATCACCGCAGCCCCGCCCCGCCCCGCCCGCAGGCACCGGGGGGAGCCGGCACCGGGCACCGGGGCAGGGGGGACTGGAGCCGGTACCGGAGCCGGCGCTGGCCGCACCCCGCAGCGAACAGGAATGGGCTCTCCCACCCCGGGGGTACCAGCTTCCCCCCACTCCGGTCCCGTACCCGCCCCCGCATCCCCAGATCCGTTGCCCCTCCCCGGTCCTGCCCCCCCGCCGCCCCCCAGCGCGGAGGGGATGCTGCGGCCGCTGCTCACCCGGGCACGGTCGGGGCTCTCCCGCGCTCAGCCTCGGTCCAGCGCCCAGGAACGGCGGCACCGGCCGGCTCCGGGCAGTAACAAAGCGAATATTGAGCGGTTCGGCGGCAGCACCGGTGCCGGTGCCGGCCCGGGCAGCCCTCGCTCCCTCGGCAGCCGCGCAGCCCGGCGGCCTCCGCTTAAAAAGGGCTTCCGGGGGGGGCAGAGCGCTCGTTTCCTTTCTGTTCATCAGCACCGCTTTCGTTTCCCATTCCTTGCCCCGCTGGGGAGGTGCACCCAAGCTGCAAAAAGTTCCACCCCGAGCCAAAAATATCACCCAAATCCACCCCCGGCAACAGCGGGTGCGCTGAGGCGATCACCCACGCCCGGGGTGGCAAGAGCCCGCGCCCCGGTCCGCAGGCACACCCGGGCTGTAGGGGGGCCTCAGCCCCCGAGGTGTGTGGGGGGGTCCTCAGCCCCCCAGCACTGCCCCTTTGCAGCTCCCCAAGCCGAAGCCGCAGCAGCTCAGTGCACGAAGCAGCGTCCTCTGCCCCCCACGGTTTGGCGCCGCTGTAAATTTGCGGGTGGTCGCACAGAGAACTGTCAAGCACAGACGGTGCCGCTAACACTGCAGCCCGAGACACCCCCCCCAAAACACACGCATCCAAGCAAAAGGCCCAGGAGGTTCCTCTGACCCCCCCCCAGCCAGGACATGAGGCTTCAGAAAGCGCCCACCCAGGGAGCAGATGCTGACCTCGGCGCAGCGGCACGGCCGGGGCCCAGCCTTCCCACCTAAGAAAATAATCCTCGTGCCCACGGGCAGCTGCGAGCCCTGGTGGGGAACCAGGCAAACCCACCCCAAACCCCCCAGCGACGCGCGGCTGTAGAAGACCGCAGGCACCGGAGCGTCCCTGCTGTCAAGCCCCTCCGTGGAGGGATGGGCACGTGGAGCTGGGCGATGCCGCGCAGGGGCCGCCACACCAAGCCAGCCAGGGAGATAAAAGCTCTTCCCTGAAAGAAGCAGGAGGAGGAAACACCGAGGACGGAGAGCCAGCCCTTGGGGCACGCTGGCAGCGGGAGGAAGGAGGGGCAGGAACCACATTCTGGCGTGTTTGTCAGCACTGAAGGAAGGAGGAAGAGGACCGATGTTTTTGTACCACCCAGCTTTGCGTGGTTGCACCCATCGGGTGTCTCGGTGGAATCCAACCCTGGTCCCACCCAGCAGCACCCCAGAGAGCCTCCAGGGAAAGGGCTTTGGCACCAGGGAGGGGTGCGGTGCTGCACGGGCCTCTGGGCGCTGGATGGACCCCCCTGGAGCGGTGGGTGGTCGTGGGAACTGGCCATCCCTGGGCAGCAAAGCCACCGGGTCCGTGCCCCAGGCCCCGTCACCAGCAGGGCCAGGGCTGCCCTCTGCTCCGCTCTGCACCCTGCCAGCGTGGAGCAAGCGGGCGGCTCAGCCTCGCAGCAGGAGCTGACCCTGCGGAGCCCCCGCGCTTGGCTTCCCTGCCGGGCAAGGAGCTTCTAGCCTTTTCCTTGCAGCTGCCGTGAGAACCATCATCAGTCGGGGCAGTGCGGAGGCTCCATCCCCACCCAGGGAAGGAGCAGTCCCTTTCCCTGCGAAGATGCAGCCCCAGAGCTGAGCAAAGCCAAAGAGCTCTGGAGGGCGTCAGCTCCGGTCCCCAGCCTGGCACGGAGTGAGCGCAGGCTCCAGGACATGCAACAGCGATGGAGTCATTGAATCGTGGACTGGTTTGGGTTGAAGGGACATTTACAGGTCATCCAGTCCAACCCCCTGCAGGGAGCAGGGACATCTGCACCCAGAGCAGGGTGCTCAGAGCCCCAAGGGCCAACCTGACCTGGGATGGTGCCAGGGATGGGGCTTCTCCCACCTCTCTGGGCAACCTGGGCCAGGGTCTCACCACCCTCAGTGTCAACAATTTCCTCCTTCTCTCTGGTCTGAGTCTCCCTCTTTCAGTTTAACCCATCAGCCCTTGTCCTGTCACAGGACAAAAACATTGTCTAAACACAGTCCACCCCTGGTTTGTGCTGCCCGAGGGCAGAAATCCCCCTCCCCACAGACCTGACTGAAACCCTGGCAAATATCCCTGGAAGAGCCCTGGCATCACCAGGCAGTAAAGACCAGCCACAAAACACCCTCAAACAACCCCCGGGATGCCGGCGCCAGGGCGGCCAGTGCCAGGCTCACCCAGGCAGAGCCACCTCGGCACGGAGGCTTCGCTCTGGTTGTACCAGTGGGCTCTTTGGGGGTTTCACTCCGGATTTATGGGTGGGATCTTTTCCCGTAGGGCCCCAGCTGCGGGAGCCAGGAGAAAGCAGCTCCCGTTATCTTCTCTAGAGAGCTCCCGTCCCGGCTCGGCGCCGTGAGAAGCGCTGGAAGCGGAGCAGAGCCCCCGGGCAGCGGCCGGGCGCTGCCGTCCCTGCTCCGCGGCCGCGGCAGCCTCCGCCCCCGGCGGGCACCCGCAGCCGCGGCCGGGAGGAGGCGAAGCTGCGTCACCCACCGACAGCGTCGGGCGAGGAGAACCGAAACCCGGCATGAGCCGGTCGGGAACACACAACCCTGAGCCCGCAGTTTCGGTTTCCGTTCCCGCGGCGATGTGACCCGCAGCCACGAGGGGTTTTTCCCCGCAGCCGTCGCTGGAGGCGGGGCTGGTCGCGGCCCCCCCAGCCCCGGGCACGGCGCAGCGGCCCGAGGACCCGCTGGGACCCGGCAGGACCTGCCCGCGGAGGTGCCGGAGCATCCCCTGCCTCGGTAACACCCCTAAACCAGCCCGGAGAAACCCCGCGGCTGAGGAACAGGCCGTTTCTGGCAGCCGCCCTGGCAGCCCGTGGGCAGCAGCGCAGGCGGCTGCCAGCCAGACCATGGCACGGCTGGTTCATGGTGGGATGCCCAAGGAGGACCATGGCACGGCTGGATTGCCGTGGGGTGCCCGGGCAGGACCCTGGCACGGCTGGATCGCCGTGGGGTGCCCGGGCAGCACCATGGCACGGCTGGATCGCCGTGGGGTGCCCAGACAGGACCATGGCACGGCTGGTTCACGGTGGGATGCCCGGGCAGGACCATGGCACAGCTGGTTCACAGTGGGATGCCCGGGCAGGACCATCGCACAGCTGGATCACAGTGGGGTGCCCAGAAAGGACCATGGCACGGCTGGTTCATGGTGGGATGCCCAAGGAGGACCATGGCACAGCTGGATCGCAGTGGGGTGCCCAGAAAGGACCATGGCACGGCTGGTTCATGGTGGGATGCCCGGGCAGGACCATGGTACGGCTGGCTCCTGGTGGGGTGCCCAGGAAGCGGGATCCTCTGCAGGTCTTCCCCAAACGCTGCAGGGTGCCGGGAGGAGAAACACAAGCAGCCGTTCCTCCATCACCACAGAATTTGGATTAAAACAGGGACCGGCCATGACTGACCCGCAGCCCTTGTCATCTGTCTCTGGGTGCGGGTCCTCCACACCCGGCTGCGAGCGGAGCAGCCCCGGGCCCACCACGGGGCACTGCCCAGCCCTGTGCTGGGGGAAAAGGGGAGCACGGCTGAGCACCCAAGCGGATCCTGGGAGGCAGCTGCTGGCAGCACCAGGCTGGCAGAGTGGCTACCCTTGGGCACCGTTGGGCACAGGGGAGCCCCAGCCTTGCTGCAGCACCCCAGGCTCACGCAGCAAATTGACCCACTGGGATTCACCCCGATGCTCCAGCAGGGAGCACATGGCTGGGGCAGCCCCACCAGCACCTCCCTGCTCAGCCGCCCCCAACGCTGCTGCAAAGGGAGGGGAGGATTGAACCAGCCCAAATCTGCCTCCCCAGCTTTTATGGCTTGCAGAGCTGCTCACGGCCCTGGGAAGCGTCGCCTTGCAGGCCAAAGCACACCCACCCTGGGAATGATTTGCTGGTGATCTTTCATCTCTGGGGCAGGCAAAGGTGTGTGGAGCTGGGGCAGAGCTGCTGCCTGCTGCCAGCTCTGCCCTGGTACTCACTGCCCACTGCTGTGCCCCCAGCACTGCTCACACCAACGTGGAGATGCCACAAACCCTGCCTCACCCCACGCTCAGATGCCAGATACCCTTAAAGAGTCCCTCCAGCCATCCCCTTCCATCGTGGCTGTCCCCTCTCAACCTGCAGCCCCCGGATAACCTGGAGGGGGTTGTCCAAAGCAGAGATGGCTGGTGCTGGATGCCCAACCCACAGCTCTCAAGGGCTGGGTAAATGCACCAGCACCTTCCAGCCTCCTGCACTGGTAGGGAGAGGTGTCCCTGTGGCCAGAGGGACCTTCACTCACCCTCACAGTGCAGGAACGGGGGGCTTTGGGCTGGACACACACCCCTGGGTCCAGCGCAGCACCGCTGCTCTCACAGGAGAGGCAAGAGGTGGCTCACAGTGGTCACAACCCTTTGTATTTCCTTGGTCTGACACAGTAGCACTGTCCCGAGCACAAAGATAAGTGAGGAAGGAATGACCCAAGGACACCTAAACTACCTCCAGAAAGACACTTGCTCACCGTGTCCACACACGTGGCAGAATACATGTATTATACTTATTAAAAGTGTGTTCCTGACCCCCTCAGCCCCACTTTGCCACGCCGGCTGTCACAACCGGACACAGAAACACAAGAAACAGCAGCGCTCCTTCAAAAAAATATTTATTAACTCATTAAAGTGACCTGTCATCACTGCTGCTGCCAGATCAAGTTTGGAGAAACCCCAACGCTCCAAGCACCCGACTCCTTCCAGCCAGAGACAGCGCGACCATCGTGGCAGCCGCACCGTGCCTGTGCCCTGGAATGGGACCAGAAGGGACTCGCAGCGAGCTGGATGGTCAGAGGAGTACCAGGCGGGTTGATCCCCCGTCACAGAACAGCTGCAGGGAGGGAACGGCAGCGCCGGTGCGATGCTGGGGACTGGCCTGATCCTGCACCGGGGTCACACCTCGTTCCGAAGCTCCTTGGAGCGCTGCCGTCCAGCTCCTCTCTCGGCACATTCGATGGGACGTCTCTGCCTTACAGCACTGTCTTCGCTACCAAAGGGCTTCGCTTAAAAACTGCCCTTTGCTTAAAAAAATCCCAAAGAATGGATTTTTGTTTTGAAGAAAACTAGAAAAAGACCCTAAATCCTCAGAAGCTGCAGCTCTTCCCTCTGGGTTTCTCTCCACCCCTCCTTCCCCCAGGAGACCTGGGCAATCCACCATGACCACCGGCACGAAAGCTCCCGCTTGTTCCTGCCACCCACAGCCAGCACCACGCGCAGAAGCTGCCACACAGAGCCTCTTCCTCCTGGTTCCCATGACCGCACACATCCCCTCGCCTGCCCCGGAGCCCCCCGGGGATGGGGAGCAGCCGGCTCCATCGGTTCACCCGGAGCCCTCGGCAGCCGGATCGGTGCTTCACCTGCTTTTCACCTCCTCCCTGCCCTGCGCTCCTGCCCGCAGCTCGAACCGGGGCTGCTCCAGCTACGCCTGCAGACGAGGCAGGGCTGACGAACCAGAACACAGTAACTATTCCAACAGAACACAGGAGGAAAGATTTATAAAAAAATAAGCTTTTTTTCTTTTCTTCTCTCCTCCAAACAGGGCAGAGCATTTTTGCCTTTCCCTTCTCTGGGCATCTTTCCTCCCCCTCTCTCCCTCTGACCTGGACCTCCTCCTCCTTACCGAGGTGAGCCGCTCTGAGCCTCGTTAACCCATGCCCCTCGTTACACCGCTCCTCCTCCCGCGGCGCGGCCAGAGAAAAGGCAGTTCCACCCAGAGCGGCACGGCCAGCGTCCCTCCAGGCAAGTCCCCCCCCTTTCACTTCTGCTCCGCCTCATCGGCCACTGCGGTCACCTCGATGGCGGCGGCGGCGTGCTCATCTCCAGTGGCCTCGGCGGCACCGGACGGGACGGTCACGACCGTGCTCCCGCCGGGAGCCATTTGTGTCACGTTCTGGATGGTCGTGCCAAGTCCCGGCAGCGTGAGCAGCTGGAAGGGGCTCACCACCTTCACGACCGTGCTGCCGTCCTGCACCGCCGCTGTGCTCAGCACCGTCAGGTTGGAAGCGTCCGGGTGGATCTCCACCGTACCGGGGAAGGTGGAGCCGGAGGAGGCCAGTACCGTGTACCCTCCCAGCAGCGGGGAGGCCGGGGAGCCGGCGGCGGGAGGAGGCTGGGATGGGCTCTTCCCCAGCACCGAGGGCGGGAGGGCTGAGACCACTTTGCTGAGAGGGAGGTTGGTAAGCTGGGAGACGGGCACGCCAGGGGTGACGGCAAGCTGCGCCGGCTGGGACAGGACTTGGGAGGTGATGGCGGCTGGTCCGGAGGTGGCCCTGGTCAGCCTGGGACGTTTTAAAGGTGTGGGGACAGAGACGGGCGTGAGGGTCATCAGGACGTTGTTGAGATGCTGCGATTTGTGCTTCAGCTCCTTCGCTCGCTTGCGGTGCTCGTCACACTGCTGCTCCAGCGCTGGGGAGAGAGAGGAGGGTGGGCTCAGCCCCGGGACCGTGCCTGGAGCTGCTTCAGCACACACCAGCTTTAACACCAGCCCCGCTTTCTTAGACAGAAAGAAAACACCGTGTCCCAGGGACGCACCTGCCAAATCCCGCGTGTACTGCTCCCTCGAGCGATCCATCTGACACTTGTGGCTGGCCAGGACCTTCTTGACCAGATCCAGCATACCGAAGTTCTGGACTACGTTGTTGAGTAAAACAGCATCTTAAAAACAAGACACGGATCCTTGAGGAAAGCGAAATTCCCTGCGCAAAGTCTTCGCGGCTTGGTAAAAAGCCACACAACAGCAACTGTATTCGGGGGAGACGGACGGAATCTACGGGAGGGTAAGGCGAGGGGCGGGGGGAGAGGAGACAGGAGAAGTCCTGGGAAAGTGCAGGAGGTCACCAGCGTGTAAACAGCCCTCGCCTGCTTTTAGCAGGGGTGATAAGGAATCTGCTGGCACAGTAGCTGGTTGCTGCATCGTTATTCCGTGGTTCCCGAGCCAAGTGTTTGCCCAGGCCCAGAGCCCGCAGACAGGAAGACCCAGGCCAGGGAACTGGAGAATTGAGGCCACCTGAAGTGTCCCCAACCACAGCCAAGAGCCTGCCCAGTGAGCGGCCAGAATGGGACTGAGTAATGATGAACTCTGTCCCCGTAGCGCCATCCAGATAGCCCTAAGGAGAAAACAACCCCCACAAGCCCCTCTCCCGCAATGCCCCTGAGCGCTTGGGTCCAGGTCCTCACCACCGAGCTGCAGCGGGGGATCCTGCACTCGCTGCTGCAAGCCCTTCATGGTCTCCACCAGCTCCTGGTGGAACTCGAGGATTATTTCTTCCAGGAGACCCGTGTCCCTCAGCCCTCGCCAGAAAGCAAAGGTGTCATCTGGAGAAAGAGAAAGCAAGGGAGAACCTCAGAACCCTCAGAGGGGGTTTTAACGGTGACCCGCTCTGGCCCCAACAAGGGTGACGTCCCGCTAGGCTGCAGGCGAACCCACAGGAGGGGCAGCTGGAAAAGGACCCGCTTTCCCCATCCTCTGTCACACACAAATAACACCGATGCTGCAGAACACCCTGCTGCTCAGAGCGCACCACAGGAGCAAGAAGGATTCGATGACCCCTCTTGATCTTATGTATTTTTTTCTCCCAGAGCCACACCGAGCACGTGCCCTATGCCCTGACATCTTTGTGCTTAGCAACATCATCCCAAGACGATGCCGCAGTCAGGGTGCACACAGGCAGGACGTAACGCAGCGCTGCGTGCCGGGAAGCAGCGGATGAGTAACCCCAGAGGAGGCTCAAAGCAGGGCTGCTCCCTCAGGAAGGGTCCTGCTCCTCATCCCTGCCATCTCCCTCTTCCCCTGCATCTCCATCCTTGCCCGGGTGGGATCCCAAGCCGTACCTCCGATGCTGGAGCTCCAGTCGCTGGCATCCTCACACGTTTCTATGGTAATGGTAGCCGGGGATCCGTTCACTGCAACCAATAGCAAACAAGAAAAGAAAAAAAACCCCAAGTTCTGATTTTTCTCTGTACTTGCCAGGGCTGTTTTGGAGGGAAGCACTCCCTGGCTGCATGTCTGCGACTTCCTCCTGCATAGGACGATGGTTGTTTGAAGGCAGCTCTCGAGGCTGGACAGAGAGAGTGGCCCAAGGGAAGCCGCACGCGGTTGCTGTGCCAGCAGCACTTATTTTTCCACACTGGAGTGTAATACCCCAGGGATTCCTTCTGCAACCCTCACCCACGAGCAGCCAAAGAGCAGCACGTCCCTCCTGCTCCCCCTGCACACACCTAGTACTGTGCAGGGTAAAAGTCAAAGAGATTTAGCGCCTGATTTTTCTGGCAATTCTTTTTTGCCCAGTTTGCAGGACTGGGATGTCTGGAGGGTTTTAAAGCCTCCAAGGGGAGAGCCTGGCCCCACTGCACAGGGTTGCAGGGGGCTCCCTCCCTCCCTCCCTCCCGCTCTGCCAAATCTCAGCAGTTCTGTTACCACAGAGCCAGGGGAACTGGCGTCATTTGAGGGGATGAACAGGAACGTGGCCAGAGACCCGCAGTGCAGAGCATTTGCACTGCTCAGCTGCTGCCATTAAACCCGGTTACTCTGCAGCCTCCAGGGCTCTGGCCATTCCCGTGCAACCCAGCAGCGTGGGAAGCGTCTCCCCATTAACGAGTTGATGTCCAGGTTTAACAGGAGGGCTCAGGACAGGCTGCACCAGGCATCAGCATCAGCTTCCCCACCACAACCCCGGGCTGTGGAGCCCAAGGTGCTCTTAAAGCCGGCCAAGGGCTCACTCTGCTCCCACAAACACCATCAGGAGCTTGGGGTGGGGGCTCTGGGGGCTGTTCTTAACTCTCAGAAACAAAAGGAGTTAAGAAATATAAAAAGCACTTAGCTTTCCAATAAAAGTTGCCGGTAATTATAGGTCAAATGAAGGTTAGGGCTGCAGCTACGTAGCTGCGACATCATTCAGCCAGGGAGCCTTAAACGGAAACGCCTGAATTATTCTGAAGAAGAAAACCCCTCAGTCGCTCTGGGTTGGAGCAGAGAAGCCAGGCTGATCCCTGTCTCCTGGCTGATCCCTGCAGCAGCGAGGACAGAAGGGAACTTCCTCGAGCAGCGCCTGCTGTTTCCTTACAGATTAACCGCAGTCTTCTGCTTCAGCTGCACAGTTTGGGGTAAGGTGGAGGCCGAAGGGCGGCTCCCCGGGTCACGCAGGGTACAGAGCAACTAGGTGAGTTACTGCATCTAACAACGACTCCGCCTAGCTCTGCTATGGGAATCCTGCAACAGAGCAGGGAGGGAAAGCAGAGGACCAAACAACCCGCCAAGCCCAAAAGGGAGGCAGCCATCGGGGGTGCTGGTTCCGCGGCGTTCGTTGTGCTTCAGTGTGTCAAAGCCCCCGCCGAGAGCGCAGGGAATGGCTGGACGTACCATCCGTGGAAGCGGGAGTGAGAGGGATGTACTCGGTTGATGCCTGGCTGGTCAAGGACACCCTGGCTCCGGTCAGGTCGATTTTGGTGCTCCGGCAGGTGTTGGAACAGACCTTCGTGTGCTGGTAAAAGTCCAGCTCTCCTGAGTCCATGATCTTCCTGAAAGACAAGGAGCAAGCACAGGGACGGGCACGTCAGCGGGAGCAGAGAGCTCCGGCACACGGCTCCTGGCAGCCTTCACCCCCAAACTGCTCAATGCCTGGACGAAAAGCAAAAGCCAGGAGAGCAGGAGCTTTTTTCCCTGCCCTGTGATGCTGAACGGGGTCCTCCTCCCTGGGGTCTCCTGACCGGCTCTGAGGACATCCCCTCCCCACAGCAGAAGCAGAGCCGCCCCAACCTGCTGCTCTCGCACATCCTAACAGCCGGGCAATGCTTGGCCGCCAAACAGGCTGGTTTCAGAGCTGGTCCCACCTCTCACAGCAGGCTCTTCTGCATGGAGGCCTGTCATTTCAACTAGGAACCCTTGCAGGGGACTGGTGAGCTCCTGGTTTGTTGAGGGAGGAAGGAGAGGTCCCAGCCTGGTTCCCCGCCGTGCACGCCTGCAGCTTCCAGCACAAGGGTCGTCCCAACTCAGTTCAGGCTGAGACAGCAGGAAGTCTCTTCCTTCCCTTTTTGCCTCTACACCTCAAGAAGAGATGGGACGTAACCCTATTTATAAACCAAAACAAGGTCTCTCTGCTTAAGCAAAGGAGGTTGCTACATTGGCACGTGTGACCTTCCCAGTGTGAGCACCTTGTCTCCAAAGCTTCCCCAAAGACCCTCCTTGCCAAAGCATAAGCCCATGCAAAATCTACGTGGGGAAAAAGCGGCGGGGAGATGCCTGCACTGAAGCGGAAGAATACAGGCAAAAGCAACGATGCCTTGTGAAACCGCACAAAACTGCCAGCTCCTGGGGAACGAGGTGATGCTGGTTTATCCTGCCTACAGGCTGAGACTGAGTTTAATTAAATCACAGTCTCAGGCTGGTGTTCAAGAAGACCACAGAAGAATTAAATTGCTGTAGTTAAGACTAGAGACGAGAAACGCTTGCATAAACAGGCTTTACATGAGTCCTTGGCCAAAAAATAACCCCACCAAGTGATGCAAAGCAGACGTGCTGCGATGGGAGCGTTGGCCTGATGGCCAGACCGACGTCCATCTGGTAGGTGACACTGAGAACCTGCAGACAGCTCAGCCCGGCCACCAGAGGCCATTAAAATTTTTAATGACCATATGCCAGCTGGGAACTCGGTGTGGTTCAAGTCCTAAAAACACCAGGGGAACATTTCTTACCCCAAATTATTCCCTAGGCACAAGAGTACAGCAAAGCCATCGGACGGACGACATTTGGGGCCCGGCTGTTACTAAGACAAATGTTCCGTGGCGCATCTGGTCTCTCAGCAGCGACACAACCGTGCTGAAGGCTCTGTGCCCCCCCACCGTTATCCCCCCAAAAGGAGAATTCCCTGCTGTTTCTCTGCGGATGCAAACGAGGAGACTAACCGGAGCATGATCCCGTTCATCCGGATCGCCCGCTTCCAGTCCTTCAGCGTCGACTTGCCCGCCAAGTGGACAAACTCCTTGGGGCTAATTAGGTGATCGTCAAACTGCAAGAGGCAGAAGGTGCAAGATCAGCACGACAAGCCGTAAAATAATGGAAGCGTGTCCTGGGAGCGCGATTCGGCCGAGCCGGGCTGCCCGGATGGCACTGCCCGGCAGCGCGGTGCAGCTGCATCGCAGCCTGATTGTGCTGTTTGAACACCACCAGCAAACCAGACAGCTGGCACGTGCTTCCCCACCTTGGGGAACACTGACCTCGTTAAAAAAAATTAAAGCCAGATAGTGCTTTCGTGGATGGTTCATTAACAGCTGCGCAAAGCCAAGGGTCTGGGGCGTGAGCAGCACTGCGGAGTTTGCTCAATGCCCAGCCCAGCCAGGGAAAAAACCCCACGGCTTGTGCAAAGTGTCATTAACTGGGCTGAGCTGTGAGCAGGGGAAGGAGAAGCCTGTTCGGTCTCTGGTCTCCCACTGCTGAGCCCAGCCATGGGTGTCGGTGAGACCTCTGGCCCCTCCCACAGCGCCCACCCACTGCGGCCAAAATCCAGCGTCAGGGAGTTGGCACACACTGTGTCAGCTCTTCCCCTTCTTTTACACAGCCAGCCATGTCTGAACCCAGGGGCTGGCCTAAAATTGTCCTGCCAATCACGGCATCCTCTAAAGAGCTGCTTTACAGCCCTTCTCAGGGGATTTCCCAAGCCCAGGTCACCTCTCTTCAATGCCCACGGTGACCAACATAGCGCTCGCTCACTGTTCCTGCCGGAGAAACTGTTTCTCGAAGCACACGGTTCCTCGGTGCAAAGGGAGGACTGATTTCAGGCAGCAGCAGTACCAGCCCTCTGCCTCGAGGATGGAAAAGACCATCTCTTCTACAAGAGGCAAGGACCAGCCTTTGGAAAGCCCTCTTGCAACAGAGCCCAGAGGAGACCCTCCCTCAGCAGGGCATTAGTGCGTCTGTGTACAGATGCCAGCCGTGGTTCATGACAGCATCACTCACAGCATGTTCCTGAATTCATGCAAATTTTAACCACGATTTACCCAGGACACAGTAGAAGCTCTTCAGTAGGTCCCTGGCCAATAAACTTCAACAAATTCTCAACTTTCAAACTGAACAGACACTGGAAGAGCCCGAATTTTTCCAGCTCTCCAATAAAACAGTTAAATTGAGGCAGCACCTCTCCACCCAGCACTGCTCAGCCTGGCCGAGGAGACAAATACCAGGTACAACAGCACCAAGAACTTCCTCCTCTCCCAGCGGGATGTGGTCCTGATGCAAAGCAGCTTATCAAAGCTCCTCGAAGGTGGGACAAGCCAGGTGAGCCCGCAGCCCAGGCAGGAGCCCAGCGCTGGGGCCCTTCCTTCTCACCTGCACACACTTCACGTTGATCCCGGGACACACGAACTTTCTCCAGATGAGGTTGGCTTTGCTGTCCCCGCAGGTGATGGGGTAGACAATCTCTGCCTCCAAACTGTCCTCGTCTTCAGCCATCTTCACTTCTCACAGGGAACAGAGGAAGGGATGGATCAAAAAGAAACGTGAGTCACAGCCCCCGATTCACCACCCCGAGGCACACGTACAGCGGTAAAGCAGTTTCGAAGCTCAGGAGTAAAAACAGAAGATGCACGGTGGGGTGTGCTGGGGTTTGTGACACCACTCACACTTTGCTACTAAAGCATCTGACCACCCAAATTTCTCAGGTAAAACAGCCCAGGCAGATTCATACCGATCCGGCTGCTGCTGAGCGCGTGAAATATGAGAAGCCAGTGGCCAGGGCTGAAAAAACTCAATTCTTGATGAAAGTGAAAAGAATGATGCTGTTCAGGTAATTATAAAGTCATTCTTCGTTTTAGACTAAAATTGTCTTGAAGTCCACTGCAGCCCAGACAGGCACAGCCTCTGCTCACAAAATTCACTCCTACTTGCAACCAAAGCCAGCGAGTTTGCTGCAAAACTGACATCCCCATCACAAGAAGGGCAGGAGCTGCTTGGTGGTGGCTCAGGGTCTCATCCCGCACCAGGAGAGGGCAGCACCCACCCAGCCAGCAGCTGCCGGCTCCATCACCCAGCCCCAGCAGCCCGCTGGGCTCCCCTGGACGCTGGGGAGAGCAGCCCCAGGGCCAGCCAGCGGCTCTGCACAGCAATGGCCAGATCCTCTTGGCCAGCAGCAGCGCAGGGTTGTGCCACTTCGGGGTGGCGGAGCTGGCACGGCTTCAGTGAGGGGCTACAGCACGGGCTGAACCTACCTAGGACCGCTTCCTTCAGATGGGTGGAGGCTGTGAAGGCAGCAGCAGCCGCAGCAGCTGCGTTTTCGGTCTCCAGTGTGTCTTCGTTCATGTCACTGCTGGTAAGAGAATTGGAGAGGCAGAGTTAAGCCATGTGGATGTGCCACCCCCACACCCGATGCCCCAAGGAGACATTGCTTCAAAAGCCACTCGGACTACATTTTTCCCAGAAGAGCTCAAAGTCAGCTCTGGTTCTGAGCAGCTCAGCTTCGAGATGAAGAGCCCCGCAGCAGCAGGCAGGCAGGACCGCTGCCAGCAGCCTGGCCAGCTCTGCCTTGCCTCCCTTTTAATCCCAGCCCCATGGAGCTGCCTCCAGCACAGCCCGTGCTGGGGAGCTGCCATGGAAGGATGCTGTCAGCACAGCCCCTCGCTCAGAAGTCCCTGCCAGCCTCTGGCAGCTTCGCTTGAGAAGATTTCCCCAGGAAAAACACGTGTGAAACACGCTGCCGCTGTCTGGTGATGGACTGGCTGAATCCCCCGGTACGCGGGATGCTCCCAGGAGCAAGGACCTCATGGAGCTGCAAACAGGCTATAAAGGAGTTCAACAAACCCTGACAGCGGTTCCAGGAGCAGAGATAACGCAACGTGAGCTACAGACCCTCATGACCCCATCTACGGGCTTCTTACAACCCACCACACCCACGATATCAATTCACAGCTGGCTATCAAAGGGGTTTCACCCTCTCCACCCCGGAGACCTCTGGCTTCTCTTGGTGCTTTGCTGATGAGGACACGCAGCCAGTCCTGCACAGCATCCACACCCTCGTTGTTAACCCATTCCAGCTCTGCCAGAGCCCCAAGCCCCTCTCAGGAGCTTCAGTGCAGGCTCAGACAGGAAAAGCATTTTGGGCTGTGATGTGGGACACGCTCCTCACCCCCTCGGCTGGGAGGGTCCCACACTGGTACCCTTACGAATCCAACCCAGGCATCCCACCCCAGCTGTGTACAAAGAATTAAAAGCGTGGTCCCAGTGACTCACTGGCAACCACATTTTCCACCCGCGGTGCCACGGGGACGAGCAAATTCAAGAGCAACTGGTTTTTCCATTCTGGCCTCTTAATGCACAGCTCCGGGGCGGAACAGCAGGTTCGAAGCACCCTCCCCTCGCCCGCTGCAGGGCAGGTCCCCGGCAGGGAGCAGCCCCGAGATAAGGGAGCCAGCGTGGGAGGCTGCTCAGCCTCACCGGGTGAGTGACTGGGAGATGCTGCTGCAGAGAAGCGAGAGCAGCTCACAGCGACCAACCACCCAGAGCCTGGGGAGGGAAAGGTGATGGGTACCGCGAAAGGACCTGTAAAGGTAAACTGGGAGCTGATGCACCTGCACACAGGTGAGTATCACAGCAGTGGCAGTTTGACACGAGAGGAGTGGAAGAATTGGAACCTGGTTTTTCTTCATCAGCTTGCTGCTTGGTTCTCGCATTTCTCCAGCTGCATTCGGAGAAAAGGGAGCAGCACCACTTCAGCGGGGTGCCAGGGCGGGGGGGCGCAGCAGCCACCTCCGCCGTGCAGAGCCCAGCACAGCCCTGACTGACCTGCCTCCTGCCACCAGACCAAAAAACCTCCATCTAGGAGAAACACCCCAGCAGGAAGTCAGCACCTGAAACGGAGCTCCCTCCAGGACGCCATCGCATTCGCACCGCTCCAAAACCACGACCGAAAGGCAGGACTGGATCGGGAGAAATATCCCAGCCCACATCTTAAACCCCATCCCCAGAGAAAAAACAAACCAGACAACTTCAGCAGCTTGTGTGAAAAATTCAAGCCACTGAACTCTGTGTCTGCCACAGGGATGTGTCTGGGGGAGAGAGAAAACCACAGAAAAGGGCGAGTTTCTCTGCACTGCTCCCCCTCCCCATTGCAGAGGAACGGACCGAGGCAGATGCAGGAGCAGGAGACAACTCAAACACCTTCCAAGCCCCAGTGGTGCATCCCACCACGCCGGTCCTGCCTTCGCCGGTTGCCATGACGAAGCGGAGGAGGATGGCTCTCATCTTCCTCCCCGAGAGGATCCATAAACCAGCTGGGAGGGAGAGAAGAAAGCGTGCGCTGATAAAGCAGCGGCCCTGCCTCTCCTTTCTCCTCCCTCCTGTCTCGCCTGGAAACTTGAGAGAGGTCTCGAGCAGGAACCTGTGCGGAGGATGCTGGTCAGAAACACAAGCTCCTCATCAGAGCATCGAGTACAGACCCCTTCCGATGGCAGACAAAAGAAAAGCTTCCTGCTCGTTGTCACAACTTCCCCATTTCCCTCTGCCTTTTCCAGCCACTCTCAAAACCACACGAACTAATGAATCTCCTCAGACTGGTGCTATGATTTTTTTTTTTAAATAGCAAAACCATACCCAAGGGAGCACTAGCAGAAGGCACCAACCCCCAAGCTGAGTTTGGCTTCTAAGTGCCACACGAGACAAGTTGAAAGCCGGCTTCCAGCGTGAGCGGTGGCCGAGCCAGAGCCGAGGAAGCCCAGCGCGTGCTGCAGCCACTTTCCTTACGCCAGCTGGGGCTGGGGAGGGAGCCAGCGCTGCTACGCGTCTCCCCGGGAGGAGCACAGCCCGGCGGAGGCAACCGGCCAAGGCTACGGAGAGACCGTGGGTGGCTTGTGCTGCCACCCACCACCAGCCCCACAGCCCTGCCCGGTGAGGGGAGCCCCAGCAGCCGGCACAGAGGGGATCGGGCAGGTTTTGCTCCGCATCCCTCCTATCAAGCCGCTGCTGTCCCGGAGCGAGGGGGAGCGAGAAGCCTGCCCACCGGCCCCTCTCCAGAGAGCTGCATGGAATACCCCCAGGGGATCTCCAAATGCCTGCTGAGATCTGCTGGGCTCGTGGCTGCCGCTAAATAAAAATCCTCCTCTCTCTGCTGTGTAGAGCTGTCCTGCTCCTGACCATCCAGGGGACACTGGGAGCACGAGGAAAGGTTGCCAAAGAGAAATAAGGGGGTAATAGGGGGGTAATGACAACAAAAGGAGACCAAACTGATGAAACCAGCCTCTGCCGTGATCCTGTTCCCATGTGCTGCTGCACGTGGGTCTGCGAAGGCTCAGCGACACGTTAAAACCAGAAACGATTTAACATCCAAGAGCCACCTCCCAAGTTTCACATCTGGCTCTTTGTCCACCGAGGGAGCTGAGGAAGTCACTGCGGGCCAGGAAGGGAGAGCAGAGCCTTTCTTCCCCACCATCACCCACTCCTCTGGGAACGGAAAAGGCTCTCAGAAGCGCTTGCAGACCTGGGATGTGGAGGAGGAACAGGGCAGCTCCTGCCCATGGGGTCCCCGCCGACCACCCAGCGCTGATGGCTCTCACCGCCGCCTGTCCCTGCCTGTTCCCCACCAGGAGTTCCTCGGTCAGTGAGATTTACCCCAGTCACGGCAGGACAAGGGGAGCGGCGCCCACGCTGTGATGTAAAAGCTGTGCCCTGCCCCGAGCCGCAGGGACCGGACGCGGGAACAGCAGGACGGATTTGAGGGAAGGAGACAAATGTCTCGCTACCCGCCTACCTCCAGAGCAGGGACTTCTGGATCAGACAAACCTGCCTGGACCCGGGATTTTCTGCCCACGGAAAGCACGAGGCACGGGCTGTCCAGGTCCCAGCCCGGCACTTTGGCCACAGAAGCAAAGACTTGCCCGACCTGCGGCTGAACGGAGCAGAGCTGAACGCAGGGCAGCAGCTCCGAACAGATCTGAACAACAAGACAGGTGGAAACTGGGCAAACTATCAGCGCTTTAAGAATCAGACGTATTTTTTAAAGACCTTTCTCCCCGTCCATCCCGACCAGACTGTCGCATTGTTTTTTGTTCTGGGTAACACCAGCTTGAAGCCACCCACGGTAACTCAGCGCGAACGGGAAGAGCGGAGCCTGCTCTGCTCTGTCCGCTCGGAGCTGTGGAGCCCACGGCCCTGGGTATGGTCCCAGGGGCATCAGCGAGGACCTAACGAGGAACCAGGGATTGCCCAGACGTCGCTGAGGTCCCCACTGTGAGAAGTGACACAGGAGCAAGATGTACATGATTAAAACCACCCAGCTCAGCTGACGACAGCCACGGGTGGGAGGTTTTCCAGCACCACCTCGTCTCTTACCCGTGCTGGGACAGGTTGGTGGTGACCAGCACCGTCTTCACCTCCTCCACGCCGCCTCCATCCACCGCACCGTCGGGCGTTGTCACCACCACCACCTCCTCCATGTGAACGCTGACGTCCGGAGTGGCCATCGCGAGGCAGGAGCGGGCAGCGATGGGCAGCCGGGCGGGAGAGCCCTTGGTCACCAGCTGCCTGGGGAGAAATGAGGGGAAACCCCGCGTGAAAAGGTCTCCTGGCTAAAATCGGTCACAGAGAGACCACCGGAGCAGAGGGGGCTGCAGGGAATCCGCGCTCCGAAGGAGAAGGGGATTAGCAAATCCCCAACGGCTGCATCCCAAGAGGAGGGCTGAGGGGGAGGCTCGTAACCCGGCTCACAGGCGGGGTGGGGTGCTGGGCACGGGAAGGGACACGGGTGGCGAGGGGCAGAGCGTGGGAGCGGGCAGCGAGCACAGAAAGGGTGCTGGCGTTCACCCAAACCTCCGTGAGGACGCTCGTTTGCAGGTGCGTTGCCAAACGTCTGTCCAAGGGTCTCGGAAGGATTTCAGGCTGCTGGAGGAGCTCATCGCTGTCTCCTCCACGGCAGGAGTGGGGACTCTGCCCTCCTCCACAGTCACACACACAAAAAATCAAATCAAATCAAATCAAGCCTTCCAGAACAAAGGGAGTCTGAAAACTCTCTCCAAGTGCGTGTTTCTAACGAACCAGCGACGGGTTTAAGACAGGGCTTAAAACCGACTCCAGCGCCCACCCCTTCATACGCAGGAAGAAACTGGAGGAAAACACCCAAATCTAGCGAAGCCGAGCCCCTGGAGCACCTCCCTGCTCCCGCGGCTGCGCTACGTCCCCGGCTGCTCCAGCTTCCACCCCCGGAGCTCCAGGTAACTCCTGGGGAAAGCCCCGGC
Source organism: Bucorvus abyssinicus (assembly GCA_009769605.1). Taxonomy (NCBI): domain Eukaryota; kingdom Metazoa; phylum Chordata; class Aves; order Bucerotiformes; family Bucorvidae; genus Bucorvus; species Bucorvus abyssinicus. The sequence goes on from CM020047.1 coordinate 1,448,912, forward strand.
CCCCCGGGACACCATCCGCCGCCCGCCTCTCCTCCAGCTCACGCCCCGCTCCTGCTTCCCGGGGATTTTAGGGAGCTGTGGAATTAAAAGCAGTTTTAAGCCATTTTAAGCAACAGGAGAGATGTCAGAAAGGGAAATAAACACCAAATAAATATCCTTTACCAGCACACACGCCGCATAAACATCCTCCAAACACCCTGGTGCCCATCAGTGTTCTGAGGACAAGCACATTTAGAGCCATAAACCCGTTTGAAAACGAGCTTCTGAGACCTTCAGCCCCTGTCCCACACCTGCACCGCCCGAGCAACACCCGCCCGCCCACCAGCACCCAGGCCCCGAGCCCCGGGTGAGGGCAGACACCTCCCGCGGCACCCCCAGCCCCGGCACAGCCCACGCTGGGGGCGGCCGGGCGAGCGCTGCCCTCGCCCAGCTCCGGCCGGTCCAGCTCGGGGTCCTTCGCCGCAGCGGCGCAGAGCACGGCGGAGGAGCCGCTCGGTCCCGCCGCCGGAGCCCGGCGCCGCCCTGGCTTTGCGGGGCGATTTGGGGCCCGCGGCGACGCCCGCTCGGGGACCCCACGAGGTGACGTTGTGCTCCGCGGAGCCCACGGGTTCACCCGCGCCGAGCAGCCGAAGGGCGCCCCGAGCCAGCCCAGCACGAAGCCACCAACACAGCTGGTGGAGTCTGGAACGAGGTGAGGGCGGACGGGCCGAGGGCGAGAGGAACCGGAGGCTTTGCTCCAAACGGGGCAGGGCGCGGGGCGGCTCCCCGCTCACCCCTCGCCAGCGGGACGGGATCCTGCGGGTGCTGCCCGTGGGGCACCGCAGGCGCCACGCGCCGCGGGCTCCGTTGAACGCCGCGGTTTGGTCAGGCTGGCTCTGTCCCCACACCCGCCTCTTTCGGTTTGTGGGGCGAAACCCCAGCGTTAGCGTCCCGCGTGACGGCGTGCGCCCCGGTTCCGGGGCGCTCCGGACGTGCCGCCGTCACCGCACGGCCCGAACCCCGCCAGCGCCCGGCGCTCGGACCCTTCCGGCGGGAGCCAGCGTGGGATGGGGAAAAACCGGGCTGCAGCGGGGCGGCGGCTGGCAGGGAGCGCCCCAGCTCGACCGGGGCTGGGGGCACCCCCGCACCCCCCTCCCGGTGCTCCTCGGGTGGCACCGAGCCGGTGCCAGGCAAGATTTGGGGTGAGGCGGGGGAAAAAAGGGAAAATAAAAGTATTGCCCGAGTTGGGAGAGGTTTTTGGGGTGCCCTGGGAGCGGAGGAGGGCTCAGAGTGCGGCGGGACAGCGCCGGGGGCACGGGGAGCAAGCGCGGGGGTGCTCGGAGGTGGGTGCGCGGTGGGTGGGGGGCAAGGACGGGGGTGCAGGGGGTGTCACCGGGGGTGCGGGGGGGGGTGCCTGGGGGCGCACGGAAGGTGCAGAGAGGTGACTTCGGGGGGGGGGACACACCCACGGAGGGCAGCGGGGGGGCAGCACAGAGGCGGGCGCACACGCGGGGACACGGCACTGAGGAGGCACCGGGGGGCGGCGGGGCCGGGGGGGTGTCGGGGGGGGTCTCCTCAGACCGCTGCGGCGGGGGGCGGCAGCTCGCGACGCTCCGCGCGGGCGGGCTAGGGGGTGGCGCGCCCCCCCCCACCTCCTAACCCCGTGGCGGGTCGGCGCGCGCGCTCCCGCCGGCGGCGCCGGGCGCGAACCCGGCGGGAGGTGGAGGGTGGAAGGGGGGGGTGGGGGGAGAACGGGGAGGGAGGGGGTGCGTGGGCGCGCTCACGCTGGCAGCGCCGGGCGCGCGGGAGGGAGGGAGGGAGGAAGGGAGGAGGAGGAGGAGGAGGAGGTGGAGGAGGAGGGGGGGGGGTGCGCGGGGCGGGCGGGCGGCCGGGCGCTGCCGCCGTCTCCTGCCGCTGCCGTAACGTCCTGACGCTCCGCAGGGACCCGGCGGCCGGACGGCGCGTGCGGAGGCCTCGCGGCGGGGAGACGTCGCGGGCCCGGCGCTTACCTCAGGCCGGAGTCCCGCTGCCCCGCTCCGGTTCCGGCGGCGGCGGGCGGGCGGGCAGGCGGTCGGTCGCTCTCCGGTTGGGCGGCGGGTGGTGGGTGCGGGGAGGTAAAGGAGCCGGGGTGGGGGGGGAGCGGGGCTCCGCCGCGCGGCTCTCGGCCCCGCGCAGGCGCACGGCCCGGCCCCGCTCCCGGGACTTATTTCGCGAGGGCGCCGCGGCCCGGGCTGCCTGTGAAATAGGTACCGGGGCCGGCGCAGCGCGCCTGCGCACCAGCGGCGGGGCGGGGGGACGAGAGGACCCGCGCCGCGGCTCGGCTGCGGCGCCGGCACCCGCTTCCGTGGGGAGTCCCCCGCGTCCTGTGTGCCCCCCCGGGGGTCCTGCATGACCCCTCCCGCATCTCCTGCGTGTCCCCTCGCGGGGTCCTACATGTCCTCTCGTGTCTCCTGTGCGTCCCCCCCGGTCCCCCAGATGCTGTGCAGGGGCCGTGCATGCCTTCAGCAGTGCGGGACCCCCCCGGGGCCTGTGCGTGATGCCCTCCCTTTGCCTGCACCCGCTGCCTGTGCTCCCCGCAAGCCAGCCGCGCCCAGGGCCCCCACAGGCCCCCAGCCCTGGGCCCGGGGGGGGTGCTGTGCCCCAGGGCACGGCGCACACCTGTCCCCGCAGCATTTCGGGGGGTGCCGCAGGCAGCCCGGGGGGGTCGTGCCCGGTGGCGGGCACACACGGGGTCCCTGTGGCTCAGGCTCTGTGGAGGCCCAAGCGGGTGGTGCTGCTGGGCAGGATTCAGAGGAGGCGTCAAGGTGTCACCAGTGACCTTCCAGCCTCTCCCTCCTGGCACTGGCACTGGGATGGGAGCTCCAGGCTTCTCCTTGCCAGGACCCGCTGGCTGCGGCCAGAGCTCCGCAGCCTCTGCTCCACCTCGAAAGGCCTAATGAAGACTGAAGAGATAAAAGAGTTCTCAGAGGCCTCTTTTTCTGTCCTTATCAGCAAGGAATTCTAAAAGAGGAGATAGAAAAGCGTGTTTTGCTCCTGGAAGAGAAAGTGGCTGCGGAGGTGGTTTGATGCAGGGGCAGTTTTTCAGCTGCCGTTTGGCCCGGGCTCACCCGGTTCCTGCCCGTGAGCCGTCCCCGCTGCACCCAACACGTGCCGCTGCCTCTCAGTGCTAAGTACCGCGTGGCAGCGCTGCTCTCCGGGGTTACCCTCGGCCACCTCGAGCTCTGGCAGGTTCTGCCGTTTCTGTGCCCGTGGGGCCGGGCTTCGACGGGCCAGCAGAGATTCTTCAGGGAGGACCTTCCGTGCCATCTCTGCTTCGCGCTTTTTCTGCATGAGGGTGATTAACACCTTCTGAGAAAGGAAGAGCCGGACCAGAGGCCCCGAAAAGGCGTGAATCCCATTTTGAAACACTCTTGGTGTGTTTTAGTTCTTTCGGCTTTTCGCAGGTCCTTGGCGAGTGGCCTTTTCTGGCCCCGCTCAGGCTGGGGAGCGGTGGTTTTCTCCATGAATTTCTAATGAATTCGTCTGATAGTGGTTTATTTAGTGCTAATTTTTCCCAAGGCTCTTCCTTTTCTGTTTCCATCCCCCCCCATCTGAACCAGCCCAGCCCGATAACCAGCTCCACTTCCCTCCTGTTCCTTTTCCCTTTCCAGTTTACCCAAGACGATACTCATTAAAGTGAGATTTCACAAGGAGTTGTTTCTTTTCTTGCTCCAGTGGTAACCAGCACGGTTAATTCACTCTTTTCACGCCCTTTTCCATGGAAGCCTGCCTGTGTTTCTACCAGTGTCTCTGTCAGCAGTTCCCTGGGGACCTGCCCTGGCAGCTGGGGGACCCGAGTGGGGCTGGACAAGGTCCCTTTGCCACCATAACCATCTCCTGATGGCGCCCAGACGTTATGAAGGTGGTGAGAAGGTGGCAAACCCACAGCGACGCTGCCCTGCTCCGGTTTTCCCAGCAGCCGGTGGCCCCTTGGGAAGCAAAACCTTGGGTTCTGCTGTGCGACCATGGCGAAGGCACCTCCCCGGGCTGCTCCCAGCACCTGCGGCCGGGAGGGACTCGGCTCCTGGCACCTTACCTGCCCATGGCTCCCCGCTCTGCCCCGTTACCGCTCGGCAGAGCCGCTGGCAGCTCTAGTGCCCGGGAGGTCGCTGAGAAAGTAAGGCCTGTTCATTTTCCATTCTTTAGCAAATTACTCTGTTAAATCGTTTTTTTTTTTTTGCCTGCCCAGGTGTGGGTTTGCATTTACCTCCCCCTGGTCTCTTCCCCTCGCTCAGACACTCTTTGTAGGGACCTTCCAAGAATCACTTGGGATATTGTGCTTTCTGGGCCCGGTTTTGCTCTTTGAAGAAGCGTTTCGGTCCAAGACTTCAGTATCGTGTCTTTAACCCTCTGGGTGCCGGCTGCGAGCGCTCGGCCCCGTCGGGCTGCGCAGGTGGGCAGAGGCTGGAGGGCGGTGGGAGCCTCTCTGCAACGCCTGCTGCTCCTCCCGCCCCCCCTCTCCCCAAGGTGTCTCCTCTGCGGTTTTCTCCTTCAGACAACACGAGGATGAAGGATGGCACTTGAGTTAACTCGTTAGAGGGTGACCGCGCTTGGCCTCTTTAATATATCTTAAATTTGCTGGCACCGAGGTGACTTTTCCCAAGGTGAACGCAGGGGTTGGCTTTGTCACATCTGCTTTTTTATGAGCCTGGGTTAGTGGTTAGAGCAAACCTCGAGAGAAAAGGGTGCGCTGCTGCCTTTGCCGTCGGTATCTCTAAAATCCGGAAGGTCACACTGCAAAAATAGAATTCCTGTTTGTGCGGGCAGTAGCGTCCTGCGCACACATGGGAAGAGCATCGGGCTGCTCCAGCCGCGGTGACCCCAGCGCTGTCCTCGCTCTCACAGAGCCCCAGGGATTACACCTGACCACCGCCTGCCCTCCCCTCTGATGAGCTTCCCGTACCCCGCGGGGCAGGATCCTCTGCACAGCGGCGGGGGAAGTGCCGGGCACCTTCCCCTCGGGTGTCCCCGTGGACTCCAACCCGCCCTGGGGTCAGCTGCAGCTTTTGGGGGCATTTTTGTACATGTGGCCCCAGGGGTGAGAGCGGGAGCGTTGGCCATGCAAGGTCTCCTGGGTCCCCTCTCCTTGGGAACCGCAGCCCCGCTCCCCGCCGCCGTGTCCAGCTGGGGGGGAGGCTGGATGGGTTCTCAGGACAAGCTCGTCCAGCAAGCGCTGGACTTCTCTTAAAAAAGAAGCTCATGTGTTTTCCGGAACTGCATTTATTGTGTTTGTCATTGTCTTAGATCTTTCTTGCTCTTCCCCTCTAAGGACTTGGCATTCCCTCACCTTCCCGGCCCTGAGGGATGTCCACAGTACCCTCATTCGAGCCCTTTTTTCATTTTTTCCCTCTGAGAATGGTGATAAACTGTGGGTCTCCGTGGCTTTGGTGCTGGGTGCAGAGAACTCATTTACCATACAGATGCTTACAGTCTATTTTGTTAAATCTTTAGGTCGGTTAATGCATTTTATTAGTATTCTCACAATACAAAGAGAAGCCTCAGAACTAAACCAATCCATTTATGGAGGGAGACGGACACGTGGTTTCATACCAAGTTTATTTCGGGGGTTTTTTTTTCATAATCACTTCTTTTGCACAACAACAACCTCGAGTTGACAATGAAATGCAGGCGGCAGACCAAGGGGAACCAGACGAGGCTCTGTTAGTGACGGAAAGACCTTCCACGACACCGTGCCACCTCCCCCCCCGGCTGCCCCCGCCCCGGCACGAGCAGAGGTGGCCCAGGCTGCGGCCGGAGGAGTGAATCCTGCCCGGGAAGGCAGCCGGGACGCTGAGCCCTGGGGTTACGGCTCAGCCCCGTGGCCACGCAGTCATCTTCCAAACCTCTGCCTGCAGCCCTGGGCCGGTTTATTCCTCCCAGGGTGGCCAGTTTGGTACCACAACTCGGTATTTCGGTACTTTCCATTTTCAGAGTGATTTAGAGAGGGGGATGCGTTGGCTCTCCCGTGGTCCCCGTGGGACGGGGAGCGTTGGTGTCCCCTTGGCACAGGGAGGGGGGGAACAGACGCTCAGGGATGCCGGGGCTGGGATGCCCGGCTGCCCCCTGCGCTCAGGTCCCCCCGTCCCAGCGGTGGGTGGGGTCGGCTGCATCCCTGCACCCCGGGGCACGGAGCACCCAAACGCAGGCGCTGGCCAGTGCCCCTCTTCTGCTTTACTTAAAGACAACTGATTACAAAGGTGGAGTTTGTTGGTCTAACGATGTCACCTCCTCCCTCGCACGGACAGTACGAAGTCTCTAGCACCGTAAACAGCCGTTCCCTGACTCATTTCAAGTGGTAAAAGAGTGTATGTGCATATATCGTTTCCACGTACGCGTTTCTGTGCGCGGGTGCGCAGCCGCTGCGAGGGAGGGGAGTAACGCGGCGGGAGGGACTCGGACGGACCCCGTGAGACGGGCTTTGCAGAGCCAGGGCCAGCGAGTCACACCGGGCTAAGCCAAAGCAAGCAAGCGAGAAGGAGCAGCAATACCGACCTACCCCGAGGTAGGTGCATGCAACCGTGACCTGCCGCCGGCCCTGGGAGGTCTACTCAAAGGGAACCCCACGCCTGGGGTAGAGCAAAATATTTTAAGGACTCAAAATTAATAAGACAAGGAAAAGGCTCAGTCCAGAAGCAGTGTGAGGGGCCAGCGTCCTTGGGAGCACCCACTTACAGACAGAGCCGAGCTCTTGGTGTCAGGGTTAATGTGAGCACAGGGCTGTAATTTGGGGTACGAGGCCAGAGGTCCTGGCTCTCGCCTGGCTGGGAACTCGTGTAGCTCGAATCAGAAGCCCTTCTCCAGGAGAGCTCTTGGAAAGGTCTGTGCATGTACCTAATAACTGTCACCGTCTCGTCTTCCCTCCCTCACACAACTGTAAACGCTCGTGGTCCGGGCAGGGATGCTGCCGGCCGCCTCGAGGATGCTCTCCCTGCCAGGCACCGCGTCCCGTGTTCATGCACTGCTGCAAAAACGGGGCTGGTGACCGGCGTCACAACGCTCGACGCATAAATACCTACGGGAGTCCATGAAGAACCGCAAGCCCTACCCTAAGGACCCCTGGTGGTCCCAGGAGTTGGGGGGTTCCATGTCCTGTCCGCGGCCATGGTACGTGGGAGCAGCCCGGGAACGAGGGAGGCTGGGATGGGAAGGATGTTAATGAGGCTACTTAATTAGTCTCAACTGAGGCATGAAGTTTGCTGCTGCACACAACCGTTAGCAACCCTGGGAGATGGAAAGGCATGAAATAACCGTGACCCCGGACCGTGCCGCATGCTTCCAATCGGGCTTAGCGCCGTGGGAGCTGCTGGCAGCACCGTCCCCGCGGTGGGTGGGTGGACACAACTCATCCGGCCGAACCCGCGGGAGCTGGCACACGCGGCCGAAGCAATCACACATTTCCCTGATAGCATCCGGCGGCACCAGACAAGCGTCGAGCTCCCCAACGTGCCACTGCGTTCATCTGCACCGCGCAAACATCGCTCTGCTGCTCCTACAGCATCTGGCCCACGGATGAGGTGGTTTCTTTCCCTGGCACAACGTCTCGGCGGCAGTTACCTGATGCCACCGGGCAAAACTCTCCCTGCACACGCACCGCTGCTCCACTGCCGCAGGAGGTACCCTGCCCTAACCCGCTTTCCAGCTGCGACCACCGTCCCTCGCAGCACCGACCCGACGGAGGTGTGGAAAACGAGTTTCCTGGTGCTCACCCTGCCCCAGCACCGCATGCCGGCCGCTCTCCTGGGCGTCCCCCGTGGGACCAGACCCCACCTGAGATCCAGGCTGGCCAGGAGAGCGGGCGCAGGGCGGCACAAAGGACCGAGATAGAAGATCTGGGCAGGAATCCAGTCCAGAGACTCGGTAGCTGTTGGGGGCGGATGGCTCTGCCCAGCACAACCTGCCACCGACGGCCAAACTGCGCGGCTCCTGCGGTTCCCCCGGGGCTGCGGGGAACAGCCTGGATCCCCTCACACGAGGAGGTTTGGGTTAACGCTACATCGTACCAGACCTGCAGCATCGCCTCTGTTCCACCTCTCAGCCCTTCCTTCTCCTCCCAGCCGCAGGAGCAGCCTGTCCCCGCTCTCGCCGCCCTGCCCGCAGGACTCCGCTGCCTCCAGCTCCCCACGCTGGGATTTTCCAGCTGCTCCCTGCTCCGGCAGCCCACCCCACCCTGCTTTCACCCGGCCCAGCTTCCCGCTCCTTCCGAGCCCCCAGAGAGAGGGAAAACGTGTTTCTCTTGTTTTAAGCTCCTGCTCATGAGTACAACATTTCTGATAATAATAATCATAGTACTAAAAACAGTATTTACAACAAGCTCCAGGTCAGAGTTACACACCAAGCAAACACTCAGCACCACAGAGAGTAGGACAGGGGTAATATCTCGCAGAAACCTTCTCAGATCCCACCAGCGTGGGACACAGACATTTGACAGTTTCAACCATTTCTTACACACAAACATTTCATTTAAATCACTTTTAAATTTTTTTTTCTTTTTAAAACTTTTTAGGATTTCTCGTCACTAGATGGATGAGGATGCTGGCGGGGAGGCCGCGCTCTACACAGACGCTTAGCTAAGCTGCTACTATAAACTGACCATTAGCTACTGTTAAGAAATTCAACCCTCAGTTTCTTTCTCTTTCCCCTCTTTGCCCTAAATCTGTTGGGTTTTTTTTTGTCACTGCCAGCACTGGGGCTTTCTAACAGTCCTGTTCTCCCCCCAGCCCGGGCGCAGGGCTTTGGGAGTAAGGCAGCCCTTCCTTTCAGGAGCAGAGTCCCCTGACATCTCACTGTGGCCATCGAGGGGTCCCTCCCGAATCCAGCTGGGGCTGCTGGGGAGACAGCCAAGAGCCCCGGGGGCTGATCTCCAGCAGCTCGTTGGCATTCCACGGGGTTTCTGCCACCGCCTGAGGCTCACCCTGGGCTGTCATCAACTCTCTACCTAATTAAAGCACAGGGCAGACAGAAAACTTCAGCTTCTGACACGACTCGGTGACCATGTCTTTTCCAGCGGGGAGGAGAGGCAAGGGGGTCCGTATTCCCTCATTGGCTCTAGCTCCTGGGCACTGCCTGCCATCGCCTTGCAGAGCACGGGCTGGGGAGCCCCGAGCTGGGCTGTGCCCCGCTGCCAGGCTGCCCGAGCCCGTGTCTGCACCCCCTGTGCACTCCAGTTATTCCCCAGGGATCCTGCAGAGCCCAGGGGTCCCTCGCCCCACCCGCGGGATGGCTCTCCGGAGGCACGACGTGCAGAGGATCGTTAACCAGCTCGGTGCCTTGGGTGCCCCTTTGGTTTATTCTGGGGTCCACGAGGGCAGCCAGGACAGAGGGAGCGTCGCGAGAAGGGGCCATCGCGGAGGCGAGCGGTGCCCTGGTGTCACCACCACCCAGGCTCCTGCGCCGCTCACCAGAACACCACACTGGTCTGGCCAGTCGTTCCTGCCATGCTTGTGTGGTCTCTGCTCTTCCCTGCCTCCATCAGGAGAATTTTTTTCTGAAAAATAGGCCTCGAAAAGCTAAAGAAAGAGGGACATGGACTGAGCACAGGGATGTCTCTTCACCCTCACCGCAGAGCTGTTCCCCCGTAGCTCCCCCTCACCCAAAGACGCAGGGCTGCGGGTACTGGGCAGGCGGCTGGTGTGCCCGGTGCTGCCCACCAGCCAGAGCTCCAGGGCTCCTTGGCCATGTCTGGCCTCAGTGTCTGCCCTGTACTGGCACCAAGAGTCACATCTGCCTTTGGGAAGAAGGGAGGGTGATTATTCTGTTCACTAAAAGGCTGTTTCACAACCATACACCATCTTATGGGATCCTCTTTCTTAGCAGGGTGAAACCTCGTGGCTCTGGAGCGCTGGGGAGCCCGCAGACCGTGCGCCCTCTCCCAGGGCTGCCGTGGAGCCGGGGATGCAGTTGCTGTCTGCGGCTCTCCCCGGCTGCTCGGCCAAGCCCGCCCGGTCCCCGCTCTGCCAGGGAGAGGGTGGATCAGTCTATGGGCTCCTCCACCCATGGCCAACCAGGCACCGGGCGGTGCCTGCCGTGACAGGGACCCTCCGTGACATGGCACCTGGCACCCAGCTCTGGGGGCAGACCCTCACCTACTTCCACGCAGGTGACCAAAGGATCACCCAAAGATGAGGAATTTGGGTCCAGCTACAGCCACGAGACAGGGGTTTCTGCACGCCACGACTCCTGAGCCATCCCAGCCCTCTCACTCCTCTCTCCTACCGCTGGCAAACGTGGGCTCTTCCCTACTGAACACACTGAAATTGTCACTTACTCCCCAGTATTCTGAAACTGGGTCTGGGCTCAGAGCAAACACCAAGAGGAGGAAAAGCCCTGGATTAGAAATCCGTACCTCTGTGACGCTGCTGGTTGAATTTATTAATATCTTAATTTTTTTTTACATCGGTTTAAGAAATATTCTTTTAAAAAAGGATGACACCCTCCAAAGAAGCTGTTCGATCGACTGATCGATCGGTTGTTTCTCTATTTCATGTGAACTAGTTGCTATTCTGCTTAGAGGTCCCTATGATCTGTGAATCCCCACAAGCACTGACAATTAAGGATGCAGAGATAGAGAAGCGTGTAGCTGGGGGACGAACACCAGGGGAGGGGGAGATGGAGAACCGAATGTTGCATCTAGACAAACAAAATAAAACGTGTTGGTTGGTCGATTGGTTGGTTTGTTAACAGGAATCGGGTGCTAGATGTGTAGAAAAGCCCTTTATCCAGAGATCTCCTCCCGCTGTTCCTTGTTCCTGCGAACTTCAGCTGCGTGCAGTTCCTGCAAAGACGGGAGAGATGACACCAGGCTAACACCTCCTGCTCTTGCCATCTCTATTTTCCTCCTCTCCTGCACCGGGGATTTGCACCAGACAAAAAAAAAAAGAGACCATTTTCCCATCCAACACACCCGAGGACAGGGGGTTACCCCTGCGAGGAGCGAAGCATCTCATCCACAGGGCCTGGAGGTGACGTGAACCAAAGCCCTTTGGCCACGCAGCCCCTGGACACAGGCTGGGTCCGACCCTCCCTGTGCCTCTGAGCTGCCCTTGGCAAGATCAGCCAGACAGAGTTTTCTCTGTTGACCTTGAAGGACACATCCCCCATCTCCACGCTGCTCCAGAGTGGAGCTGCTCCACAGCTTGCATTCCACCAGCAATGAAACGCCCGCTCCCCTGCGCCCACCACCCTGGGACGACCCTGCAGGGAGCAGACCCCAAGCCCCCCTCATGGGTGTCAGCACCCAGCCCTCTCCCGGGGTATCGCACTCACCTTCTCGCGGAGCCGCTCCCTCAAGGCGGCGAGATGTGCTTCGCGGATCTCCCTGCTCAGCTCCATCTTGTAGTTGAGCTTCTCCTCGGCCAGGCGGCTGAAGTTATTGTTCTCCTCCAGCGCCTTGTGCAGCACCTCCCGCTCGTGCTCCCGCTTCTCCGCCAGCTGCTTCAGCACTTGGGCCTCCTGGGTCTGCCGCGGCGGGAGAGGTGTGAGGCAACCGCAGGGGCTCTGCTGGCCTTCAGCTCCCCAGAGAGGCTTTCTGACCACCTCCTCTGCTCCAAACCCCTCTGCCACCCCCCTCCATCCTGAACCGCTCTCGCTTGGAAGATGCTTTGACCTTTTTCCTGCTGTGGGGCAGTGTCTGCTGGGGCCGGTGCTCCGGGCCGTCAGGCGATGCCCACCGGCTCGGCAAAACTGAGGTGACACCTGTGCAGGCACAGAGGCCCCTCTCTGAGTGTCACCTCATCCTTTGAACGATTTCAGCTTGCTCTCCCCTCACCCACCAACACCCATAACATTTACACTTGGTTTTACTCTGCCGGTTTAGATTGCTCCTGCTAAGCCAGTTTTAGGGTTTGCTGCAATTAGTGCCCACCACAGAAAAGTCACTGCTTCTGCAGGACACCTGGTTACCTTCCGCCTCTCTTCTGCAGCCTCCAGCCTCCGCTGCAGCTCCTCCAGGGACAGGTCCTTCTTCTTGGGGGGGGAGGAAAGGATGGGGCTCTCAGGAGATAAATCTGAAGGGGACTTCAGGATCACTTCGAAGCTCTGGCCCGATGCCCTCTTATCCAGCTGCTTCACCTCCATATCTTTGGGTGGGAGAAAAGAAAACAGAGGCTCTGGGGACCTGTGACACTCAGGAGAGTGTTCACCTGTGGGCACTGAGCTCTTTGCGTAGGAATTAGGGGGTTCCCGTGCTATCTCCAAAATTCCCCGATCAGTGACCAGCTTCATCCCGCCAAGTCAACGCCACGAATTTAAACTCACAGCATAACTGCGGAAAGGCCACGCTGCTGGTAACACCTGGTAGGTCAGCCCAGCGCGAAGCAGCTTCGGGGAAAATGTGGGTTCCATTAATAAAATAAACCACAAAAAGAGACTGAACAGAAAGACCCCGGGCTGAGACATGGATTGCTGCTCCAGGAGGGACAGCCCGGCGCGCTGACCAGCTGCCACGCTGCCTGTGGCAGCACCACGCCAGTGATGCTGCGGTTACGTACCTCCATACTGGTAGATGGTGTTAGGATGGGGCTGGGTGTGGAAACAGGAGCAGATGAGGGAGAGCAGAGACAGCTCCTTCATTTTCTCCTTGTAGGCTGCAAACAGGAAACAGCAATGAGAAGAGTGTCTAACGGCCACGGCAGCTCTTTGTCATGGAGAAAAGCAGCGAGTAGACACAAGAAAACCCAAGGAGCATCTGTTCTGGAGCAGATTGAATTAGCCGCCAGGGTGGCAACTGCCCTGGGAAGACACGCAGTGGGAATTGACCCCACCTACTGGTGCACGTTCCTGTGGAGGCTTTTCCCTGCAAAGGAGCTCAAACGCCGCAGCCCGTGCACTGAACGGCGTCGGGACAGCTGCCCAGAGCCCTCCTCCGTTCCGCTTGCAGGCTCAGGGGTAAAACGGTGCCCAACAGCACCTGGAACCATTGCACAAGCCCTGGCGAGTTCCCCAGCAGGTCTCCCCGGTACTGGTTTCACTGTCCTTTGTGTAGATGAGTGTAGAGAATCACAGAACCCTTTAGGCTGGAAAAGCCCTTTGAGATGATGGAGTCCAGCAGGCTGCAGTCCTGCCGTTCAGCTGCAACGATTTCACAGCTGCCTCAGCCCATCGGGATCTTCCCTGTCCCGCTCTCCCTTCCGTGGAGTGAACGGGCCATCCCTCTCCATCAATTAGAACGAAGAGGAGGGGGAGGACAAAAGGAGCCGCTCCACTGAGCTGCGGCCATGCCTTAATGAGCTGTGGAAGTGCTGCGTGTCCTTCTCCCGGGGCCAGCGCCTGCAGCTGCACCCCGGCGCCAGCCATCAGACACGATTAGCAGCATGTGGGCACGGGGCTCAGGGGAGTGGGGCTGGGGGCTCCCGAGGAACCAGAGACCAGCGGGGGGCAATCCTGAAGAAAGGAAAGGACCTTTAAAGCCCATCCAGTCCCACCCCCTGCAGGGAGCAGGGACATCTGCAACCAGAGCAGGGTGCTCAGAGCCCCAAGGGCCACCCTGACCTGGGATGGTGCCAGGGATGGGGCTTCTGCCACCGCTCTGGGCAACCTGGGCCAGGGTCTCACCACCTTCAGTGTCAACAATTTCCTCCTTCTCTCTGGTCTGAATCTCCCTCTTTTGGTTTAACCCATCAGCCCTTGTCCTGTCGCAAGAGGCCCTGCTGAAAAGTCCCTCCCCATGTTTGTTATAAGCCCTTTTCAGTCCTGGAAGGCCACAATAAGGTCTCCCCGGAGCCTCCTCTTTTCCAGGCTGAACAACCCCTTTGATCTGACACGCTCAGTGACAAGCAATAGGTGGTTGTGAGTCCAGCACACTGTTAATAGGCTAAAATAAGAAAAGGCATCCTGTGAGGAGAGCGAGATATCCTCTGACTCAGTAAATAAAAGTAAGAAACAACCTCCAGGTCACTGCTGAGGAGACTGTGTCAGCGGAGATCAAACCCAAGAGCTCCTGAAGCTGGATGATGTCTCAATCATGGCTGCATCCAAAAGGGCACGTTTAAAACCCTGGGGGTAAAAGATCCGCACTGCCATCCTCCGTGCTAAAATTTACATCCAAAGTATCTGCACTCACGTGTGCCAGCAGACAGAGGGTTCTGAGGACAGATTTATGCCAGTGGACAAAATCTTTGAAGCAGGAGCAGCCAGCTGGCTGGCCAGAATATGCCATGGCCAACGAGTCCCTTCCAGGAACGACCGTATGTCTCCCAGGGCACAAAGGGACAGATTTGAAGAACAATTAGACTGGAAATGATGAACTTTTTATTTAAGCATCTATTTGCATGTTTTACTTCTGATAAATACGTCGAACCACAGTACACACTGAGGCAGTACCTGTATGAATGAGCATGGCTCGCTGATGCTGTTCCTATGGGACCTCACGCCAACGCCTCACCTTGGTCAGGCAGTTCCTCACCATCGCTGAATATTCATGCCCCGCAATCTGCACGGTCTGCTCCTGCTCGGTTTATATTCCACTGCACACCCCACACAACAATTACTCTCTATTAATTTTTCAGCTCTTCTCTGCACTGTCTGTTTTAAAATGGGTGAATGACTTTCTCCCCGTTGCAAAGAGGAGGGAGATCCCCAGGGCCTTCCCCAAGCGCCCAGGAGGGTCAGGGTGCTCCCAGCTTTGTCCTCCCTCTAGTGACCTATGTCCTGGGAGCTGTACAGAACGACTGCAGCTCCACCACCCTGCTCCTTCGCACGAGCATTGCGCACGGCATTTATCCCTGTGAAGTGTTTAGAGAACCACGGAATTGCTTTGGCTGGAAGAGACCTTCAAGATCATCAAGTCTCCCTGTTCCCCCAGCACTGCCAGGTCCCCACTGCCCCCTGTCCCTCAGCACCACCTCCACACAGCTGGGAAACCCCTCCAGGGATGGGGACTCCACCACTGCCCTGGGCAGCCTGGGACAGGGATGGACAACGCCAACGGGGAAGAAATTGTTCCTCAGGGACAACCTCAACCTCCCCTGGAACAACTTGAGGCCAGTTCCTCTCATCCTGTCGCTTGCTCCTGGGGAGAAAAGACTGACCCCCGCCTCACTCCAACCTCCTGTCAGGGAGTTGTCAAGAGCCAGAAGGTCTCCCCTGAGCCTCCTTTTCTCCAGGCTCAACCCCCACAGGTCCCTCAGCCACTCCTCAGTGCATTGTGCTCCAGACCCTGCTCCAGCTCCGTTGCCCTCCTCTGGACACGCTCCAGTGTGTCTCTAAGTTAAGCCCCAGAGACGCAACCCAGCTGCTCCCAGAGCAGCAGGAGCTGGAGGAACGGCTGGGGATGGGTGCAGTGCGCAAGCAATGGGAACCATCTTCCCAGTGGCAAGGTGCCTGGTCAGTGGAGCTCACCACTGACTAGTCATTAAAAAGTTGTGTTCTTTGATTCCCAACCAGATAAAATTAAACTGCAGGTGGTTTGAGCAGCTTGTCCTTTTGTTTGGGGTTTAGTGACACCCAGCAAACCTGAGTGAGGCTGTTTAGGAGCAGCACCAATAGAGTCATTCACAACCAACCAGAGGCCCAGCAGCCCTTGGTTATGAGTTCAGGCATGAACGGGATGTGCTGCCTCTGATAGCAAGGTCAAAGAAAGGTTATTACAAGAAAATGATTTGGTTTGCAAAGAGAACTTCGGAGAAGTAAAAATTGCCTCCATAAAGAATACTGTATCATGAAAAAATGAGAGCCATCCAATTATAGATGCAGCCAAAGCACAAAGAGAAGGTGGAGAAGCCAGAGAGTCCTAGAACCGAGCGGTCCAGCACAAAGGCTGCAATGCCACACACAACAAAAGCAACCACAGTCCTGACAGGCCCTGAGAGCCCAGCAGCCTCCAGGCAGCCCCAGCTGCTGGGAATCCTGTCACAAAAACAATGGCCAGACCTTCACCTCAGCCTAACTCACTCCCTGCTCCCCAACTTCCAACGCCAGGTCAGCGGGAGAGCTCATGCAACCAGAAGACGCCAGCAGGTTGTTTTTCTCTCAGATCCGTGGTTGTACCCCACACTGATGCCGTGCACCACCTCAGCTGCTCACCATGAGATCTGAGGCCCAGAAGTCACCGTGGGCTCCTGTGGGATCGCCCTCGAGGACAGGCAGATGCCAGGGTTACTCTGGCTTCCGCCAGACAGCTGCTAAACTATCACCCAGGAACCGTTTCCCATCACCCAGCTCCTTCTCCCCAGGTTTCCTTTGCAGCTCACGACCACATCAACCCCTGTTACGCATACCCAACGGATTAGCAAATCACTCCAGCTCCAGCACTGGCACGTGTGGGCTGCCCTCAGGAGAATAACCAGGGAAATCTCCTCTTCCCGCGGCTCAGCAAGGCAGAAGGGCCCAAGCTGTGCAGCAGAAAGCCAGCAGCCAGGGCTGGGTGGGGGTCAGGAAGGAGAGAAGCACGGCCTGGGCTGCTTGACAAAGCAAGGGAAGGAGGCGGCTGTCCTGGAGTGTTTGTGGATTTGGGGCAGACACAGGTTCAGAGGGTCCGAGCGAGACAAAGAGCTACAAAGGAGCTGGGGACCAGATATGGCAGCAGCTCATGAGGCAGTTCGAGACAGGAGTCCATGACGTGTCAGCTACAGCCAGGCGGCGTGACCACTGACAGGCATCTGGGCTCTCAATTAACTGCGATTACTGCACGTGCCCATGACACGGGGGTATAATTTGTATAAACACTTTCGGGGACTGTAAGATTCTTCAGTACGGCACTGAACATGTAGAGGAACCTTGAAAGAATGAAAGGGTTGTTTGGAAATAGGCTGAGCAGCTCTTCCCCAGCTGGGATGTGCCACAGCACGCAGTCTTTGGTTGCTCTCTGGCTCTTTCCTATTTCTAAATCACAGGCTCAGATTTCCCCACTGGTTTAACCCCTCTCTGGGTAGGAGAGGGGTTTTAAAACATAAGCTTACACCCAGCAGAATAAAGCCCATGTCAGAAGGGCAACTGGGAAGGGTCAGCCAGGCGTGTGGTTTCCAGTTCATTTTGGGGTACAGAAGTTTTTTTTGAACTTCAGGTCTCTCCAAGTATTGTCATCAAGATCCCCCAGCTCTGTCCACCCTAAGATAGCTTGAAGTTGCAGTGCATCCCGCTGCCCACCCTGCTGTCACAGAGGTCTTATCTGCAGCCCTCCACCGCCACCCCAGACCGAGGAATGTCAGCTCTGCCTCTGCAGCAGCAGAACGTGTCTGTCTGCTAACACAATGCCCTCGCCAGATCTGAACCAACACTGACAGGCTCCCAGAAAGGGCTCTTCTAGGAGATCTAAGGGGTCTTCACGAGGTGCCATCCAAGACCATATGATTTATATTTTAGAAAGAACCAATATTTTCCAAGGATTTAGATCCCTTGTTTGGATACAGCGGTAGAAAAATAAATATAAGCAATGGCTACAACAGATTCTGTTGGCTTGTAAAACTGAAGTCCCCATAAAAGTGCCATAAATTTCTAAGGCCATAGAGACTCCATCAGCAACTGAAGAAAAATAAAATTGTGATTTCTTGAGACACAGAGAGATGGAGCGTGTGACAGAAAGGCCTCTGGCTCTCCAGCATGGGCAGCAGATATGTCAGGACGGGGCAACACTGGCTGGCATCCACCAGTACCACCCAGAAAAGGGATTAAGGGGATAATCCAGACCTACGCAACTCCCACGTTTCAGCGCAGGAGGGAAAAACCTCAGGGTCTGTCAAGGCACCTTTGCCATGCCCAGTCGTGAGGCCGGGAATGACAAACCGGTGTTTCCTCCCGGCTCCACCTTCTCAGCCCCACTAACGTCAGAGAAAAGCCCATGGGGCTCTCACCTCCCTGCACCATTTCATAACCCCGGGTCTCTTTACCCAGCCCAGGCTCCTACGAATGGTGAGGAGAGCGGAGTCCAGCAGCCCCCCTCCCGCAGCGCACAAAAGCACAAAGCCCTGGGGAGGTGCTGGGGGGAGGCGGTGCGAGGGCTCTGCCCCTGCAAGGGCTGCTCAGCACCGCAGCTGAGCCCACACTGAGCATGTGCCGCCGATCCGGCTGCTCTAGCCCCACAACCACCACCCCGCCAGGAGAAAAGAGAGAGGCCTGCTGGGCTGGGGCAGCCAGCCCCGTTTCTTTTCATCCCGGGGAATTGTTTGTTGGTTTAAACAAACCCAGGAAAATCTTCCCAAGGGGATGAGCCCGCGGGCATCAGCTGCACACAATGGCAGCTGCTCTCCCTCCAGCACGGATTTGCTCTTGCTGCGGATAAAGAAGAAAATAATGAAGAAAGCGGCTTTCCTTCATTTAGGGATTTGCTTGCCTTTTCCTCCTGCCGCCCCAGGCCACCCTCTGTTCCTGCTCTAAGTGCTGTAGGCGACGGGGAGCTGCCCCCTGCGAAGGCTCGGCTCCCCAACAAACACTGCCCTATTCTCCTCCCTCCTGCCACAGCGCTGCTTTCCCATGACTTTCTACTCCTTGAAATTCTTTCTCTACTTGAGCTGAGCCACAGGGAAGCGTGGTTTCTCTGAAGCACCCCGCCATCCTAAGTCTCCTTTGACAGTAAAACTGCATCCTCGGGAAGATGAGCTATGCCGTAGGCATGTGGTGGGCTGGGGGGGCGAGAAGGCACCAACTGGGCAATACATGTTACGTGTTTCATCCGCCACCTCGTCCATCTCAAGTTCGATGCAACCTTGGTTGAGGTGGCCGGTGAGTCTGAGCCGCCCTCCCACCCCCACTCTGCAAACGAGGTCCAATCCTGTTCTGGGGGGAGGCAGGCGGCTGGGTGGGACCTCCCGAGCAGGCATTGCCGCACACGCTCCTTCAGACAGGGATCCTCCAAAATACGTACAATGGCTGGAGGTTTTCTAGCATAGACACACGGATTTACAATGCTGCTGTAGCATCTTTAATTGCCTGGAAAGCCCCCTCAGGATCAGCTGTACCCTGACACCCGCCCCCGCCACCCCTCCACCTCTGTCCTTCTCTCCCCTGCCTCTACTGGTCTTTCAAACAGAGAAAGGAATAGAAAATGCACAGCAGGAGACAGGGGCAAAGAAGCGAGGAGCATTGCCTGGTCTCCTCCGGCTGGTTCTCTGCCCGGGGAGGGGGGCACAAAGCACTGCCCGCTTTCCCTTTCTGTCTGCTGCTCCTGCTCAGCCCTGCATCCCAGCTCCCTGCCCAAGCCCCGCTCCCCGCGCTGCAGAATTCAGAGCCACTGCAAGGGAAAACTTGGGTCATTTCAGAGAAAAAGACCTTCCAAACCCACCCGCTGTTCATTGCACCATTTCAGGCTTTTCTCCTCCTTCACCACCTTCCCCGTTTCAGCCATTTGAATCCCTCCTCCCCAGTTAAAAGGCACAAGACACATCTTTAGTTAAGGGCTGGACGGAAGGAGCGCAGCATCCCCAGGGCAGGCTGCCATCCTGCAGGCAAAGCCCAGCCCTGTGCCAGGTCCTGGGCAGCCGTGCTGTGCTCCCCACAGTGCTGCAGGAGGGAGGAAGGGCTTCCCTTGCAGCGCCCGATTTCGCCCAGCGCCATCAGAGGACCGCTCCCCAGTAGCATCTTCTAACGAAGAAATGGGAGCTGGGGCAGAAATCCAGGGAGGGGGAGCCCTGAGCACACGCAGAAATCCAGCTGGGTCATTCTGGTTGGGTTTGGGGGGGTTTCTAGGGCATTTCTGACAGTGTCTTGTCTGCGTCTTTCTTTCCATTTCCCACTTAGGCAATACAGGATTGTCACAAAACAACAGGCAATTGTGATTTCTCTGCATCCAGCATGCAAATATTTAAGGGGGGGAAAAAAAGCTGTATCACATTACAAAACCAATCATTAATTAGCGTGCAGCAGCATCTTCTTCTGGCACAATGTAACAGCAGCAATATTTTAAATGGGCAAGTTTATCACACGTGTATTCATATTAAAATAAAAAGCCCACCTGCTATCTTGCATCAGAGGGGTGTGTGTATGGGGGAGGAAGGGGAACAATGCTGCCATAGTGGCTGCCTCCTCGGCAGCGAACTCCCCCGAAACGCTCGGGGGAAAAAAAAACCCACCCAAATCCTCAGAATAACGATCAAAAAAGATAAACCCTGCTGGTTCTGTAAGCAGGTGGATGACAAGCCCCCCCAAAAGCTGCCTGTCTTACCTGAGACGGTGCTGGCCATGCTGCTGCGGCGGGTGCAGGAGCGGGTGCTGCAGGAGCTGCGGGTGCTGCAGTGCTGCGGGAGGGAGGATTGACTCAGCTGGAGGGGGCTGCAGCCATCCGCGGCGGGGAGAGGCTGGAGAGCCCACGGAAGGGGAAGGGCTGGAGAGGGAGAAGGGTCACCGGTTCAGAATATTAATTAGCGTATCAGGCCTCCTTCCCTGGGTGGCTCGGACGGCAGAGCCCTCCCAGGCAAGACTGGCTGCCAGAAACACAGACCCACGGCGGGGGGGCGAGGAGACACACCCAGCCAGGCTGTGGCAGAAGATGATTTTTCCTCCTCTTCCTCCCTTTCTTGTCTGCTCTAGACACACCAAATGGCTTTTTCCCTTGCTGAAAGCAGAAATAAGCACATTCATTATTATTTTTTAAACCAAGCCTTCCAAGGTGGTGCCCACCCGCAGGGCTGGGTCTGGGGTCTGGCTTAGCTGGGCTGGGGGGTAAAACTCAAACCTCACAGCAGTGTGGGAAGGGATCCCAGACAGGCTCGGTGGTTTTAGATGTGTTGGTTTTTGCACTGGGGCACAAAAGGGGCTGTGGTTTGGGGAAGAAACTGCTGTAAAAGCAGAGGAGGAAGAGCAGGACGGAGTGTTCTGATTCCACTAGCACTTCTCTGGGTTTCGCCCCCCGCCCAGGCATCAGGAGCTCTTTATTTTTCTGTTCTGTTTTCTCTCATTTCTATCCTTTCCATTTGTGGCCAATGCATCTGTGTTTTTAGAGCCTCACACACACCTTTGGGACCGAGGAACCCCTCCCAGTCCCTACTGCCAGCTGCACCCATTGCCCCCAGCTGCCCAAACCCCACCTTGGGGCCCACAGCTGCGACCCCATCAATCCTCCCAGCTCCTGGCCCTCTCCAGCCAGAGGTTCCTCTGTCCCCTGCACATCCCCCCGGCCGAACCCTCCCCAAGCCCCCCAGCATGCTGCAATGCAGATGCTGCCAGACACCTCCAGCAGCTGCAGGGAGCTGCAGGGTGTTGGAGCAGCTGCTGGTGCTCTGGCCAGGGGCAGAACCCACGGGCAGGGCCTGCTAAATCCAGTTAAAAAGAGAGATTTTCCTTTTTCCTCATTTTTTTCCCTCCAATCTCCAAGTGCCCTATTCCTTCAACACTATGTAACAAGAAAAAAGGTATTATAGAAAATGAGTCTAATTCAGAATAATATTAACACTATCCATAAATTTTCAATGCGTGTTTGCATGACCATTAACTGCTCCCTGTTCTGTCCAAGGCTTGTTCTGTCATTGCATCTGCCTTAACTTTCTCTTTTGGGTTGAACCTCTGAGACTTTCCAGGTTCTCTTGGAGCCAGCAGTGTTCCAACCCACACTCCCCGTTCACAGCAGAAGGTGCAGAGTGCTTTCAAGGTGCTGTGGCCTGTGTCCCAGCAGAATCTGCTGCATGAGGAACGGGGAACAAATGATTTCTGTGGCTACACCACACATCACCCACTTCAGCTCCAAGAGTGCTCACATTTCCTAGATCACCTGTCACATAAATAATGTTAATTCCAGACCCATCTGTAGCACTGGGCAGCACAGCTCCCTGGTTTTACATCCTCGAGTTCTTCCTGCTCTTCACCAGGAAGCACTGGAAGGCACTGGCTCTTTCTTTCGAGATGGGGATTAGAGAAAATGGGTGATGATTTGGCTAATGAGTCCTGTGCTTTCCTCACACGTGACATCTAGCCATGAGGAAGCCACAAAATTTCATGGAGAATTAGCAAAGAAGTAGTTCTTCACTATCTCACTGCAGATATTATTAATAACAAAATATTTCTCAACGTCTTTCGATACAGGAAGGGCCCCATCCAACAACTAGAACTTTCAACACTGAAAACAAAAGAAAAATTCCCAAACTGACAGAAAAGATTCTTTCAACACACCCCGGAACAGGGACCCGTAGTGATCCTCACAGTGCACTACAGGGGACATTCACAAGGGCCAGTCACAGACCAAGGTTTGGGGATGTCCCCAAGGGGTCCCAGCCTCGGCTCACGTTATGCGGCCGCAGCCTGGCCACAGCACAGGGAAATATCTGGGGAATGATTTTATCTAGTGACTAACAACATTGAAAGATGAAAATCATCTGGTCTGAAAGGAGAAGCATGGGCTGTGATATGGGAGGCCATAGCTCACGGCACCTGTAGCATCGGCGCGAGACCTCCCAGCACCGTTTGCAGTCTCAGGGTGGGAGATAGAAACTCCACACAGGGCAGCAATCAACCCCCTGAAATTGTAAAATAATACAAGAGAAAGGAGAAAAACAATTGAGGGAGAGAAACCAGTGACAGCAACATCAGCACTAACCCAGGAGAACATTACCCTGCAGGCAGGAGAAACGAGGGGGTTACTGTGCTGTTTCCTCTTTAGTATCTGTCATGTGTGTTTAAGAAATGAGGCCAAGTTGTACAAATGATCTGGATCAGGAAGAAGAGGAGTTGTACTAATTCAGTCATGCCGAGGTGTAAAGGGAGCTGGGATTTCAGGCCACCCTGGGGTCTCCTGGCCATGAAGCTTGCAGTGCCTTGCTGGATGATGGTGAAGAGCAGCACGTGTTGAACAAAGGAAGCTCTGCATTCTGCTCCAGGGGTCTCCTTCTGGTCCCCACCAAATCACTAACCCCATATGCTTCAGTCTCTTCTTCCACAAAATGAGTATTTACTTGCCTTCCTAATGGCAGGATGATTGTGATTAAAATGGGAGGGTCAAAGTGCAGAGCTATGTGTTATCAGGAGTCAAAGGAATCAAATAATTTTGTGGTCAAGCAAAAGTTTTAGACTGTTGCTATGGAAACCATCACATCTCGGATGACAATGAACAGCAACTTAATCCTCTCCTGTCTGAAAGGGGAAAATAACCTTCATGTGAACTGCAGGAGTTTCCTGGTGTCGTTACTGCTCCTCAAACCGTTTGTCCCACTCCTCAGGATCCTCACTTGTCTGGGCAGAGGAATCCTGCCTGGGCGGCCTCTGACCCAACCCTGTGACTATTCATTTTGTGTTTCTGCAGGCACAAGCATTCCGCTTGCTGGGTTCTCTGCTGCTCGGTTCAGCCACTCACACACCCACTTCCTCACATAGTTTAAGGATCACCTTGTCCAAGGTTTTTCTTTTTTTCCTTGAAGGCATCACTTCAAATGAAAAATAGTTCACCCAAGATCTTCACCATCCACTAACGAGCAAGCAGTGGAGCCGCGCTGGTTCCTGCTGTCTGGGTGTAGATGTCTGGGTGGAGGGACTGGACTTTCACACAACCCTCTGTGCTGCTTTGAAACATTTTTTAAACCACCCTCATCTCCCTCTCCAAACTCTCGCCTTGTAAGGACTCAGGGTTTACCCTGGGAGCCAAACACCAGAGTGACAATCCAGGTGTAAGACCAGTGTCTGCATCCTGACATAAACAGATGCTGGAGCTTCAGTAAACCTTCACAGTTCTTTTGCACCCTCAGTAAGAAATGAGGTTTTCTCTTTTAACTCATATGTTGTTTTCTCTGTTCTGTTTTTAGAAGAAACTGTTGCAGCAGTGCTGGAGACGGACTGGCCAACGCGGGCGCTGCAGCCTTGGTCACATAAGGTAAGTGGTGCAGAGAAACAGCCTGCCAGAAGGATGGAGAGCGCCCAGCGGTGCTGACTCATGTTTGCTGCTGGACACCGGTGCATCTGCTGACTAATGCTCCTTCTTGGGTTTGGTCACCTTCCAAATCCAAACAGTGGGAGAGGCAGCAATCAAGTACAGAGAGATGCCTGTAAAATATTTTCTCCCTCGTATAACTGCAGAAAATATGGGTTTGCAAAATTCGGGGAGCCAGGAAAACAGTGCCTATACATTTATTAAAACAGAGTCTCACAACCAGAGCAGTCCATCAGCCCAGGGCAGTTCACAGTCCCACACACGCGGAGCCAACCCTCAGCCTGAGCAACTGAAATGCTGACACAGCCATTCCCAGCCATGGGCACGGGTACTGACTGGGGCTGAAAGAACCGTGCTGAAGCAAAGCATGGAACAAAAGAGCAGCTTTTCACCCCTAACAAAAGATACCCGTCAGAATTCATTGCTGTTCTCAATGCACAAGCTACAAGGCTCAACACGGTGACACAGAAACCCTCATAAGTGGTGACAGTTTCAACAGAGAATCCTGTCGGATTCTGCCTCCTCCTACACGCAGCATGGCTGAAGGGTGGCAGACACGCACCACAAAGCGCAGCAGCGCACTGCAGACAAATCCTAGTCAAGGGCATCGCTTATCACAGGGCTCCCCTGAGTCGCTAATGGAGGGGAGCGGCCTCAGTGCCGGGCCCTCGCCCAGGAGCACTCACACGCTCCCGCGGAACCGGGCAGGGCCGAGAGGCTTCACAAATGCGGCCGCTTCGCTATTTTAACAACCAGATAGGCAACCTTCAGGGCCCAACCTTGGCCTCCGCGCCGGGCAGGGCGGAGGGAAGCGGCTAAAGGACCCTCCAGCTGAACCACCCCGCGTATGCCGGCGGGGAGCCTCTCCGCAGGCCCGGGTCCCGCTTCGCTCCAGGCCCGGCAGCGGCCAAACCCCACCAGACTTGGTCCCCTCCTGCCCGGAGCCCCTCGGGCCTCCACGGCAGCTCACGGGAGAACCCCCCAGCCCCTCTCGCTTCCCGCCACCCCCCGCCCAGGCCTTGCCGCCACAGCCTGGCACGCCGGCCACCACCTCCCCGCCCCGTTCCCGGGGTAACGCTGCTGCTCTCGCGAGAGCGCCCGGCGGAAGTGACGCACCGCGCGTGAGGAGCAGGCGGGGGAGCACGTGATACATGAGCGGGGATTCCGAACGGCGGGAGCAGGCGGTGAGGGGCGGGGATGGGGGCGCGGCTTGTCCGCTTTTCCATTGCATCCGCCGCCGGAGCGGGCCGGGGGTCCCGGGAACGCGGGGCAGAGCGGTTGGTGGGTCCCGGGAACGCGGGCGGAGCGGTTGGTGGGTCCCGGGAACTGGGCCGCCCTGGAGCGGGCGGGAGGGTCTGGCAAACGCGGGCTGGCCCGGGCGGGGGTCCCGGAAATGTGGGCCGGAGCGGGCGGGGATTCCCGGATACGCGGGCTGGGGCGCACCGGAGCGGGCGGGAGGTCCTGGGAACGCGGGCCGGAGCGGACGGGAGGTCCTAGGCCACGGGCCGGGTCCCAAGTACCCCCGAGCCTCCTGCCCGGCCTGCGGTGCGCGTCTACTGGTAACGTCCCCTCCTGAAATATGAGGCGAAACTTGGGCCTTCTCGTCGTGCAAGTCTCGGCATTCCGGTTCGTCGCTGTAGGTGACACCGGCGGCACAGTCAGTGACGGGCCTGGGCTCGGTTGCAGGTACTCGAGGGGGAACATGCCCAGGATAACGCTGAACGGCATCACGGTGGATTTCCCCTTCCAGCCCTACCCGTGCCAGGAAGCCTACATGGGCAAGGTGCTGGAGTGCCTGCAGAAGGTGAGACGGCCCCTGCCCCCAGCTTCATCCCCTGCGGTTTATTTCTGACTAATAAAGGACCTCTCTCAAAAGCGGTTGTCACAATTCGAGTTCACTTTGTGTTGGCCTTGTGCTGCCTTGTCCAAATCTTCTCTGGCCTGCTTTTACTTGTATTTTTATTTTACTCTGTAGCTGTGTGCAGGTGGTGTCGGTAGAAATGTCGATGGGATGTTTCTTCCTGATATGGGAAAAGGGAGAGAAGCTGTGCCAGGGTGTTCCTGCAGCCTGCCTTCTGCTCCCAGGGATTTGGTTTGGTACTGTTAGCGCTTGGCCTGTTAGTGTAACTTCGTGTTTTATGTACAATAGGACAATCTTACCAAGTGAACATCAAATAAGAAGATGGTTTTTACAACAGTTACCTTTGTTCTGGCATTGGTTAACAGATCTTCGTGTTCCCTGTGCTTCTGAGACATCAAACAAGCTTGTGGGGGAAGCGTTGGCTTTCCACATGGCCCCACATTCATAGAATAGAATCACAGAATTGTTTTGGTTGGAATCACAGAATCATCTGGTTGGAAGAGACCTTCAAGATCATTGAGTCTGTCCGTTCACCCAGCACTGCCAGGGTCCCTAAACCACGTCCCTCAGCACCACATCTACACGTCTGTTAAACCCCTCCAGGGATGGGGACTCCACCACTGCCCTGGGCAGCCTGTTCCGATGCTTCACCACCCTTGCTGTAAAGAAATTCTTTCTGATACCCAACCTAAATCTCCCCTGGCACAACTTGAGGCCATTTCCTCTAGTCCTGTCCTTTAAGATCAAGTCCAACTGTTAACGTATTCCTCCATGGTATGGGCAGGGATTTGGTTCCTGCTTGGTATCTCCCTGATTTAAAGTAGAAGAGTTGTGAGCCTCTTATGTATGTTTAAAACCTTTCCATATGCTTGAACAGGAACTGTCCCAGCCCTGCAAGCTTAGCTGCTAGTTTTTCTGCAACTTGTAGTATTCTGCACTTTAAAATGGTGACATCCAGTAGGATGAGGTGTTCAAAGCACTTTCAAAGGTTTCTGCTTAAACTCTGATGTGGGATATAGGCTTAATTCTAAAGGAAACTGGCAGTCTGTCATCTAAGATTCACTGTCTGGGGTTTTTGCAGTAACTTGGCATATTTTCAGGTATTTA
Source organism: Bucorvus abyssinicus (assembly GCA_009769605.1). Lineage (NCBI taxonomy): Eukaryota > Metazoa > Chordata > Aves > Bucerotiformes > Bucorvidae > Bucorvus > Bucorvus abyssinicus. The sequence goes on from CM020047.1 coordinate 1,475,674, forward strand.
CGCTGAAACATGATGCATTCTAGTTGCTCTAGTGATTGTTTATTTACTGAGGAGATGCAGCACTGTGCACAGACCTCTTCTAGCTGAATCTCCAAGTTGCTCATCTTTCCCCTATTAATTTTATTTCTCTTCACTAAAGAAGGTAAATGGCATTTTGGAGAGCCCTACGGGCACGGGGAAGACCCTCTGCCTGCTCTGCTCCACTCTGGCTTGGCGGGAGCACTTCAAAGACACGATCTCAGCCCGCAAAATTGCACAGCGTATGAACGGTGTGGAACTCTTTCCCGAGCGGCCCGTGTCATCCTGGGGCAGCGCTGCCACCGACGCCGATGCCCCTGGTGAGTACTGCCGGTTGTGTGCTCAGTAGGGTGATACAGGACCTTCTACCTACCTTTTATTTACCTTTGTAATAAGTGTGTAATTATAGCAGTCATGGAGCCAGTTTGACACCTTTTTATAGATTTTAAGGGTGTTTTACATATTTTTGTATTTTCTTAGAGCATTAGGAACTCATTTTGTGCATGTGAGTAGTTAGATGACAAAATGTCTTGCTGTCTACAAGGCAAACTGTTACCATAGTACCAGCTGGGAAGGGAGGCTAATAATAACCCCAGTTCTTCTTTCCATGCTAACGTTTTTCTGGGTTTCTTTTTCCCTCCTCTCTTTCGCAGCTTATTACACGGATGTTCCCAAAATCATTTATGCCTCCAGAACTCACTCCCAACTTACACAGGTCATTAACGAATTAAAGAACACAGTCTACAGGTAAATGTGGTTTAGGGTGACGTTCCTATTCTAAGAAAAGGTGGAGAAACCCCCCTGGTTTAGTCGTTGTGTGATTTCCATGGATGCAAGGATAAAAAGGTGATACCCAGTGCTATGTAGTTCTCTTAACTTGCACGTGTAGAGCCAGGATTTCTTTGTGCTTGGGTTGGGTTTTTTTTTTTTATGCTTCACATCTTCTCTTATCTCCTTCAATCACAGAATCTCCTGAATTTGGTCTGGTTTTCGTTCTTTACTTCACACGTTTACTTCTAAAATTACCTTTATTTTTTATTTTTCTGGGGCATTTCTTTAAGGCTGTGAGAAGCTGTTACAAAGTCACATTCCTTAGGCTGATGTGACTCATGAAGAATGTTGTAGTTTTGTGCCTGTCTGTCTCGGTTTTCAGCTGCTGACGTGCCCATGTGCTTTGAGCGGGCAGTAGTCATTTGTTTACGTGTTTCTTGTAAAGGTGCAGCCTGATAATGAGCACAAAAAGCGTGGTGAATGTTTGTAGTGCATTAATTCTTGTCATAACCGTGCTCTAAAAATCACAGCCAGCCTGGAAGAGCGGGTGAGGGACGGCAGGCCCCAGCTCCTTCGGCTGAACTGTCATAACAGAGCCCACAGTTTGTGGTGGATGATGTGAGCTGCTGCTCCCCACCTCCTGCTCTAAATTGCTGCTTGTTGCTGCTCCCAGGAGAAACGCAGTACCACGAAGTCAAATAACATCTGTAGCTGTTACAGACAGACCAGCTGACTGCTGCTGATTCTGACCCCTGTTTTGGGCTCCTCTAGTTCTGAGCCTTTTGATACCCCACATGTACACCTGTGCTCTTCCTTCTCGCCTTATTTTCAACTCGGTTTTGTGGATTCTCTCGGAACAGGCCGAAGATCTGTGTTTTGGGCTCCCGAGAGCAGCTTTGCATCAATCCTGAAGTGAAGCGACAGGAGAGCAACCACATGCAGGTGAGAGCGGAGCCTTGGCAGCATGCGCAGGGAGGACACGGGGCTGTTTTGTTTCGGCATACGGTGTTAACCCTGTGTAACTGGTTAACCCTGTGAACCCATTCTTAACCCTGACGTTTAACTGCTGCAGCCTGTAGGGAAAGACAGTAGCGCTACGTGTGTTTCAAGGAGCTCTTAGTTTCTAATTTTGTGAGTGCAGAATTTAATTCTGAGTCTCTGGTAGTGTTGTCCATCCAGAGAAGGATGCTGTCACGTAGAACACAAGAGCTAATAGTTTGTTGTTTACTTTCTGGTCTGCCACTTCTGGAGCAACAATAATTTCAAAATACTGCTTCAGTGATTTATTTACCTGTTATTTTTACAAGTAATATCAAAGATTACTGTTTCGAAAAGTATTAGTGGCCAAATGCAACCAAATTTCCTCTGAGTGTTCTGTGCTGCACAAAAGAGAGCGCAACGTTTCAGCTGGACAGAGGGACACGCGATTTTAAAGCTGAAGAGCTGTGATTAGTGTTGGTCGGAGAGCTCTTCACCCCTTCGCAGGCTTTTCAGGGCTTGGCAAGCTGTGCTGCTTCTGGCTAAAACCCGCTGTACTTTACAGATCTACATGTGCCGGGTGAAGGTGATGGCTCGTGCTTGTCACTTCTACAACAACGTGGAAGGTGAGTGTGGAACTCAAGCCCTGTGTTTGGAGAGGGAGAGATGTGCTGGGCTGGGTTTATTGGCAGAATCTGCCTGTTCGTGTGAGCGTGTTGCTCCGTGTGAGCGTGTTGCTCCGTGTGAGCGTGTTGCTCCGTGTGAGCGTGTTGCTCCGTGTGAGCGTGTTGCTCCGTGTGAGCGTGTTGCTCCGTGTGAGCGTGTTGCTCCGTGTGAGCGTGTTGCTCCGTGTGAGCGTGTTGCTCCGTGTTAGTGTCTTTCACAAATGAAATGGTAGGTGATGAGTGTGATGATCGGGGTAACGACAAATCTTTGTGTGGTGCCTTTACCTGAGCTCGTGGTCATGATGTGATTGTCCACAGAGAAGAGTACGGAGAAGGAACTGATTGAATCCATCATGGATATTGAAGACTTGGTTAAAAATGGAAACAAGCACAGGTAAATGATCCCCCTTGACCTTCCTCCCCTTGTGAAAAGAGTGGAAACTATTTCTCTGCTCGTTTTTATCGATACCTTGCCATGACCTTGACATACCCCGAAGTAGCAGAACAGTAACAAGAGCAAAGTGGCTAAACACGGTGCAGAGACACCTTCGCACCGAATCACACGTGCACTAAAGCCTCACCCTCTGTTACTGCAGGTCTCAGCGTACAGCAATTTATTTCAGTCCTTCCTTGTGTACAGACTGAATCCGGTCAGCGTCAGGCTCACCAGTGTTTTATTTCTCGCTTGAGCAGAGGCTACTGCTCTCATCTGACATGACAAACTGTGGTTTTGTTTCAGATCTGAGGGGACGAGGGGACTGATTTGTTGAGATGGAACAGTCTAGTGCAGTGTTTACCTGTACCTGAAGGGGTGAAATGATAACGCAGTAGCCACTGCCACTCTTTCTCCTTTATTTTTCCCTTGTTTTGCTGAGCTGCACAGCTAGGTGTGATTTTTCTACACTTTTGCTCTCTGTGAGTAGAGCTAACCATCCGCCTGAAAGTTAAAGGGGCCGGTTGTGTGACATACAGGACATGGACGGTGATAATTCTGCCAGTATTACTTTATATTTGTACTACTCCTCTTTTTAACAGAGCTTGTCCTTACTACCTCTCCCGGAGCCTGAAGCAGCAAGCAGATATCATTTTTATGCCTTACAACTATTTACTAGACTCAAAGGTAACAAATATCTTTGCTTTTAAATACAATTGTTCTATCCCACCTTGGCTTTAGTGAATAAGTTGTGAAGAGCTGCCACATGGCAGTGCGTTACATGGAGCACTTCAAATTGAGTCAAAACCCAGTTCAAACTCCAAACCACAGAGGGTGCCAGTTTGTGTTTTTCTCTGTAAACTTCTTCCTCGCAGTTAGGAAATACTTCCTTTTTCCTTTGCTGTTTGTATGGGATGAGCTTTGCAGAGCGTGGTGCCCGTGGTGTTTGGTGGTGTTCGCCTCCTGACTGTGAATCCTCGGTCGCGTACTCTGCAGTGTTTTTCCGTGTGTTTGGAGACGTTTCTGTGTGTGCAGCCAGCTGTGTGATTTCTAGAATAAGGAAACTTTTTCAATAGAGCTTAGGCATCTCTCTTGGAAATAATTGTTGACTCTGTGAAAAAAGCTCTTGCAATAAACCATCCGTATTTCATGGATAGAAAATGGAACCTTTGAAAACTCCAAGGAGACAAATCTGCTGATGTCTTCGTGTAACTTGGAGTAATTCATGCATTATAGTGAAAGCCAGGTTACATTCCTCTGCCTCAAAAGGCAAAAAGGCCAAATGGCCAAATGTTTAATAAAAAACTAAAATAAAATTTACAACCATCTCTGACTACCTTAAGCAGAGAAGCACTGTGAAATGGTGTGATACAGTGCTGCTGGGGGTGTTTTCAGAGCATCTGCTGCTTGCAAAAGCGACACAAGCACAAAGCTGCTAAAACAAGGCTTGGCATCCCCTTCCTTCCAGATCCCTGTCGGCAAAAATAGTGACCAAAATGAATTCTGATAAACACGGACATCCTGGAGTGGTACATCTGTTTTCTTCTTTGTTTACGATGTCCATAAACTTGTACATGATGCATTTTAGCACCTTCCTTTCCAGCGAAGCAGTTCTGTGGTTCGTTTATTAGGTAGCCACAGCGATTACTTGCTGTATTCTCAGAAACAGAAAAGCAAAAAATACGTGAAAACCCAAATCTGCCTCATGAGCCAATCTCTCAGTCAATCAAATCGGTATTTCTCGGTGGCCTTTTTATCCATCCCCTTGTCCTCTCTTTCATCTTCAGAGCCGGCGAGCGCACAACATAGACCTGAAGGGGACTGTGGTCATCCTTGACGAAGCTCACAATGTGGTAAGTTGTTTCTGCTCTGTTGTCGTTTTTCAAACCTCATCCAAAGAGAATGACGGAGCCGTGCCCTGTTACAAACAGCCCCTAAAATCTGCACTTGCTGTTTCTGTTGTTAATGGTTGTTATCACAAACATTTCTCATTTCCGTCACAGTTAAAGCTTTGTAGTTTAACGAACAGCCCTTTGACACTACTGGGATTTCCTACAAGGTGAGAGTTTCTTGGCCCAAACGGGAAAGGTAGAATGTTGGTAACTTGGAAGAGGCAAAATCTGTCCTATATTTCAGGAGAAAGGCTGCGTAGTAACAGCCAAAGTCATCAGGGGGTTATAAAATGTCCTCTGACCTGAGCTGGAGCTCAGCAGTGAGCCCGAGCCTGGTCATCTGGACTTTATCGTCTGTGACATTGCCTGAGCAAGCACACCCTGAGCAATCCAAGAAATGCTTCGTTCCTTGGTGTTTCAGGAGAAGTTGTGCGAGGAGTCATCGTCTTTTGACTTGACACCCTATGATTTGGCTACGGCGATGGATGCTGTAAATGTCGTGCTGGAAGAACAAGCCAAAGTAGTTCAACAGAATGAAATAAATGCGGAGTTCCACATGGAGTTGGCCAGTTCAGGTGTGTTGACAACCACAAACCACTGTTTCACTGGGGTTAGAGGGTGCTGCTACCAAGAACTGGAAAATAACTTTTCCTAACAGTTTTTGTAAAGTTTACTCGCATTGGTAGATAAGTTACTGTGAATTAGTAATCGCTGCCAGACAAACATGGAATGGTTTGGCCAAACCAGTGTGAGGTGAGGGGTCACGAAAGAGAGCAGCGAGGGGGATGCAGAGGATGACTTTCCATATACACAGCTCTAGCCTTCAGAGCCATAATTTCTGGGAGGCCATAAGGAAAGGAGGAATGAAACATGCCGAACCTCCCTTTTGAAGTCTTTCCTTTCTTCAACAGGACTGAACATGGAGCTTGAAGATATAGCGAAGATAAAGAGTAAGGTCATTTTTTACGTTGAAAATTGTTGGAATGGTTTCAAAGGCCAACAGCCATAAATCTAGTTCCTGTAGCGGTTCTGTAGACACTGCTCGTAACTGAGGAATTCGTGGAAGTTGAAGTTGTCTCTTCAGAGAATTTTGTGGAATGCTTACTTAGTTTTTTCCCAAGAAGATGAGGTCTTTGGCAGATGAACACATCATTTCCTTCTTTGCTAGAAGTTCCCTTGTTATCTAATCTCGTCAGTGCGCTGGAATTGTCTTAGTTGAATCATTCTGCTCTGAGAACTTGGTGTTACATAAATATAATGGCAAGAGCTTCAGATGTCTCATGTTTACAAAGCGTTTCCAAGAACAGCTTTCCCCATTTATAGAGAAGAGTTTAACGTTCAACTTAAGCTTCGTCTAGGAATTGAGGTCATAGAAGTTCTTGAACATGAATATTTAGAGATGGTATCTAGAAAATGGGGTTTGACCATTTTGGTTTGTTTATGGAGTCAAGAAAACAGGCGGGTCACTGTCTTTGGTAACAGCCTTTGTGACAAAGTGCCTTTGAAAAAGAGGCTTAGATGTCTCCCAGAAGTGAGTTTTGGCAAACCCTGACTCTTTCCTTCTTGGTTCTCTTAAAGAAATTCTTCTTCAGCTAGAAAGTGCTATTGACGCAGTGGAGCTGCCTCCAAATGACAGTGGAGTCACCAAGGAGGGAAGGTAAATTCCTTCTCATTAATATGTTTACATATTAAAATACGGCAAATTCTAGACCCACATGAAACTGGGTCAGCTGGTAGCACCTGGTTAGAGCTGGTAGGACTGGTAGCACTACTCTGGTTTCTGGGAATAGTATTTATTCGAGGTTTTGGGTTTCCTTAAATCCCCTTTCTGTAGTAATGATGGTTTCTGGTGGAAGTCCCTTTTGAAGTGTTTCAGGAGGGGAAAATCCGATGTGGTGTGTAGCCTGTCTGGTATCTGAACTGCAGGAAGCTCTTCACTGTGCTTCTTTCAGTTTAGTGTCATGGTTTAAACAGAAGTACTAGTGCCTCAGGGGTTTGGTTTGAGGTACCTCAGAGCTCTGTAAGACTTATTCTAAACCAACACATGTTGTAAAAAAATCACGGGAACTGCATGCAAATCCATTTGTAAATTAAGATGCATCGTATGTTGTAGAGGAGTCGTGGAAAATGTGCAGGGTGAGATCAGTCCGCTTTGTCAGGTCAATGCTGTCTGCTGGCTTTGTAACCAAAGACGTATTTTTATACCTGCACATTTTTCTTTCTCATGGAGACAAGAATATGTTTTGCTACTAGAGGGTGAAATGGTTGTTGTAGAAGAGTAACAGTAGTAGTGGCTGTGGCTGTTTACAGTGTTTACCCATTTCTGCTTTCTCTCTGTAAATTGCAGCTACATCTTTGATCTGTTTGCAGAGGCCCAAATAACATTCCAGACCAAAGCCTTGCTCTTGGAGTCGCTCGAGCAGATCTTACAGTTTCTCTCAGGCCGTAAGTGTAAATTTGTTCATTGTTTCACTCAGACTTTTCTGTTGTGTAAGTAACTGGACGTTTGCATTGTTTGGAGAGAGAAGGAGAAAGGCTTCTTTAGTAGAGCTTTTTAAAAGCTAAAGTCTGACCCTGAGGACCTGTGCAAGGTCCTTGCTGCGAGGTCCTCTGCTGGGAAGCATGTTTTATGTCTGTTCATGCAATAGAGCTGCTTTGTGTCACAACCCGAGCACGTACCAACATAGTCCGTGCGTACAGGGGCACACGTGGAGGAGTTTGGCACACAACGCTGCTTTTCTCCAACCAGGATTGTGGGGGGAGGTTTATTGACGTTTTGCTGATGGCACTTTTAGTGTCTCAAGTTCTCCTCTGCTCATGGAGTTAGGAAGCAGGAGTGCTGGGAGTCACATAATGTGGTTTTTTCCTTGACGTACCCAGCTTCTGTTCTACTGGCCATCAGCAACTTGTTCTTAACTTGCCCTTTCGCAAAGACACAGAATCCCAGAATCATCTGGTTGGAAGAGACCTTTAAGATCATCAAGTCCAACCGTTCACCCTGCACTGCCAGGGTCCCTACACCATGTCCCTCAGCACCACATCCACACGTCTTTTAAATACTTCCAGGGATGGAGACTCCACCACCTCCCTGGGCAGCCTGTTCTGGTGCTTCACCCACCCTTTCAGTAAAGAAATTCTCCCTGATATCCAATCTAAATCTCCCCTGGCACAACTTGAGGCTGTTTCCTCTTGTCCTGTCAGTTGTTACATGGGAGAAGAGACCGACCCCCACCTCACTATGACCTCCTGTCAGGGAGTTGTAGAAATCTCAAGTGACAAATCTCCAGCTTCTACATGTGCTGAGAAAATGATTGAGTTCAAGTCATTGTGTTGGGAGCGTTGTGCTGTTGAGGTGGGATCTGGATAGCTACAAATGGATGTAGGGTTGTTCTGTAAAATAATCGTGCGTTGTTCTCCCTAGGTCCTGGGATATTTGTCAATACATCTGGACTGCATAAGCTCTCAGATATCATCCAGGTAAATAATTAACACTACTTCTATTTACATCTAAAGGATAGAAGGCTTGCTTTTGAAAATGTGGAAAGTCACAGTGTCCATTTTATTCTTGACTCTGTGCACACTTGTGCAGTGATGGGAGTCTTTGGTTTTACCTAAGTTGTTCTTTCGCAGTTTCCATGTCCCGTTTTGGAGATGCTCGATGTAAATCTGCCTGGGTTTAGCCTCCAGCAGGTGGAGCTGGGTTGTTGAGCTGTTTACTGTCTAGCAGCGATGTTTGGGAATGGGAGACCTTCTCCTGAAAGGACAGGACGGGCTGAGGAAACAAAGCAAACAAAAGATAATTTAACTGTATTTTAAAAATTTAATTATTAAATTAAGGGATTTGTAAACGAAAACCCTTTTTAGTGCCACAGGAGCTGAATGCGATGCTTGTGGGTACCTGTTTGGTGCTCTCAGTCCTCTCCCTGTTGTGCACTTGTGTTATGAAAAACCTGGGCCCTGTAAAATGAGAAGGGCCAGTGGGCCAGTGGCCTGAAATGCCATTTCTAGCTTCTCTCTGAAGGTGATCCAAGCTCTAATGTTCTTGGGTGATGCTCAAAAGGAGGGTAGTGTTTGGACAGCTGGTAGTTCAAACAAAATCCCATCTTAGCCAGAGCGTTACATATTGGAAAACCTGCTGACACTTGGGGTAAAGTTCACTGTGTTCCCAGAATTTGGTGATTTCAGAGCATCAACATGGCCTGAGTTACTGGGTCCCAGGTTCCATTAGACCGTTTCCTGACAGCAAAATAAGACCTTTACTTCCCAAACGCTTGTGGGTTTTTTGGATCAAAAAGATCTCTCTTCCCCCCATCTTTGGTAGGTGGGTAATAACGAGGACAGTTTAATGTGTGTTAATCGTTGCTTTTTTCTTTTGGTTTAATTAATTTTTTTTTTAATTGATAATTCAGCCACTGATGCTAGAAATGCCATGGCGTTAAAGTCTGTCGTGGCTGGCAATGTTCAGTCTCTTTGTAGTTCTCTGGTTCAGCCTCCTTCACAGGTGAGCTGCCAGACGTTTTCAGAAGTCCTTGACATCCTAGATCTTTCTTCTGAAAAACGTGCTGCTTGCAAGTATAACCTGTGTTTATAGGAAGCACAGGAGTGTCAAAAAAGGGGATAAAATAATGGAACCACAGGCAGGAGGAGGTAAAACCTACGTAAGAGCAAAAATGAGGAAGAACACAGCAATTTATTTAGTCTGAAAAGTGAATTACTTCTGTGTCCAGCTCTGCATTTGGCAGCAGCAAGTGAACTCTTTTCCTTCCTCAGTATTCTCGCTTGTTTCCAGACACTAGTTAGAAGATCTGTAATGAAATTCCTCTCCGTGCTCTGTGCTTCAGCCTTCCCTTTTTGCTGGAGGATTTACAACATTCCCACTTACATTTCCCTTTACCTGAGGTTATTACTGGTTCTAGGTTGTAGCGTCCCGGTTTAGGAGAGATTAAATCTAGACTTGAATTCAGCCACGTTCTCAAAAGTCCTATCCCAGGTCATGGATTTGATTTTTTTATTTGGAATGACACAGCTCAGGTCTGTGATCTATCTTTTAAAATGTTCTTAAAAGCCAGTAGTAGGTGCTTGTAGGAGAACGGATTGGTGTGTGCTGCAGGGCTGGGGATTACTGTCCGTGTGTGCTCTCGGGGCCTGCAGACAGACAGCCGGTGGTTTGAACTGGAGGAGCAGGATCCTGCTGCTGCCGCTGAGGATGGGCACAAGGATGGCTACTGCGGATCGTCCGCACGTGCCAGTGTGTTCCGCTAAGGTGTTTTAAACAGGGCCAGGTCACAGAGTCTTCACTGCTTAAACACAGCTTCCTTCTTGCACAGCCTTGTCTTCAAAACTTCATTTATTAGCAACTTGTCTTCATTAATAATACTTTTTTTCCTCCCTTTTAGAAGAACACTTAGTAAATCTGGTTTGTACACCTCATCTTTGGCTATTTTTCAGAAGTCAGTATTTCCAGGAATTGTACTTTTTTTTTTCTTTTTTTGACTGGTGGAGAACATCTTCTTGCGACTAGCTGATATTTCTATGAGCTTGGATAATTCCTTTTAAATGTCTGAAGAAATTTTGTTTAGAAAAATGAACAGAAGTTATAAATATTTGAGAACCACAGCTGTTTTCACTGAAGCTGTGCTGGAATGGCGTGTGTTAGAGAGAGCATCACTCTTAGTCATAAGACATCGCGTACAGGAGAGGGGAAGAGGCATAACTCTGTGCAGGAGAGTTGGTGAAAGCTTTTAATTTAATATATGGCCAGCCAGATGTGATTACAACTTGGGTTTTTTTCTAAGCAGAGTGTAGGGAATTCAAAAAGTTCTTCTACACTCAGTTGCGACTCAGTGTTATTTAATAACAGGAGCAAGGAGATAAGGTTAGCACAGCAGTAACTTTTGGGGAGATACAGCTCAGTGCAAAGATGTATTTGCTAGAAACAGTTGTTCAATCTGCCCATTTGTTTACACCTCTTTTCCAGACAGTCTTCAACATCGACCCTCCGGAAGGCACAAGTTTCACGCCACAGCAGTCGATATCGAAGTATTACAAGGTATGGGGTGCTCTGAGTTGGTCCTCACTGGTGTTTCACGGCTGTCCTTCGTATATCTGACACTCCGAAGGATGTGGTTAGTGCAGCAAACGATGATGTTGGTTCCAAGGAGGATCTGTAAGTTCTTCCAGGGAAACCAAACGAAAACAGCATCAAAGGAGCTGTGGTTTCTAGAGATTCCAAGGAAAAAGGGGAGCTATGTACTTACTTTTAAAGAAACTCTAAATGCAATTAGGAAAGGGCAGCAAATGTGAATTATTGAAAGCTTTGACACTGCATATTATGCAAGAATTGCTCTGTTCTGCCAATAATTTGTTCTCTTGAATTTAGCCTATTACCAAGCAATTATAGCTGAACCTCCCTCCGCCAAAGGCCTTATAGTTTATTTAGAATTTGGGACTGCTGGGCAGTGATGCTGTAAGGAATTTCAGGAGCAGATCTTTTCTGAGATAAAAGATAACTTTCATATTAAGACTTCATACTCTTTTTGCTGCCAAATGAAGCAAGTCTTTCAAACACAACAGCAGTTTTATTCTAGTCTGCTGTAGTTTTATTCTGCTGGACAATACCCAAATAACTGGGTTCTTTGCCCACGAGAAGCTGCTCCCGTAAACTGACTCAAAATGGCTGGTTAAATGGTGATGCGCTTCTTTGCTCCTTGTTAGGTACGTTACAAAAGACTGGAAACAAAATAGGGCAGACAGACAGGAAATGATACGACCTTACAGGAAATAATACGACCTCACTAACCTGTAAAAGTGGCACTAATTTTGTTAACTACCCTTAATATGGGTTGGCTTTTCAGAGGGGTGAAGTGCAAGTTTATCTCTAGAAATGTTCTGTGGTTTTCCTTCAGGTACATATTCATCTGGACAACAGTTCCCAGAAGAAGAAACAAAGGACAGATCTCTGGAACTCATCGTCTGCAAAAAAACAAGGTACAGCCCCGGTCCTGCGGAGACTTCTGCAAAAGCTGGGTTGGAAACTGCTCCTTTCTGATTCAAATAAGAGAAAATAAGTGAAGGCATCCCAATCTGTGTTACTGCACCTTGGTAGAACAGGGAGTCCTCTGGCCAGCTGTGGGATTGTCTTTGTGGGGTTTGGAGTGCAACACCACCTATGTTATCTTAGGTGTTAAAAGCGACTCTGAGGAGTGAAGGGCTGGACAGAATAACTCCCTGAGGACACGCTCCGGGTCTGGCTAGAGGCAAAAGAAGTTTTTGAACCCAAATGACATAGTGATGTTTCTCACAGAGCTGGGAATGATCAGTGTGCCTGGTTGTCCAAGTTAAAGCCATCAGTAGATGTCAGGTTGGGAAAGATTTTTCTTCCTCCACTCAGTTAGCAGAGAGCCAGAGGGTGGTTTGGTGGTCGGGTTTTTTTGGTCACTCTCTGTAAGGTGAAGAGACTCGGAGCCATTAGCATTGCCACAGAGCCCTCTTTCTCGAGAACAGGGTAGGATTTCAAGGCTTTGGGACTGAGTGTGAAGACTTCTAGGATTGTTTGAGGTGTTCCTTTGCAGTTTTATGTTTCCAAGTACAGCTCCAGTGTGGATATGATGAGTCGAGGAGGTGCTTTTCACTTCTATAGTTACTTCCGAAGGGGAGGTGACATAAATAATCTCAGTGTAAAACGTTCTTGTACCAGTGCTGCTTTGTGCTGGAGTTCTTCTAGTGCGGTTATTCCAGGGAAAGAACAGAATCTCCATTATGGAATGGTTGCCTGAATTGGTGTAGAGAAAATTTCACACCAGCCCGAGAATGGAAAACCCCCCTTCAGGACTGACGTTGAGGTTCCCAACACGTTCCTCAGCTCTCGTGTCATCTCTGTTTCTCCCTGTCACTGTGTTGTGTTAAACACAAAATTCACGTTGCTAAGGCCGTAACTACTTTTGACAAGAAGGAGATTTGTGTACAGATAATGGTACTGAAAATGCGTGCCAAATGTTTTATAAGCGTAAATTCCATGAAAGGTCTTAATCTCTGTTGAAATTACTCATGTGTAGTGGAGGACTTATGGGTTGTCTCATTCTGAAGCTCTGCCCTGAATGCTTGAGAATGAGAATTCTTAGGCAGAAAATGCCTGACCTAACGCCCTCAGGACTCTGTGACCTCTGAGATAGACCCTTTTTTTTGAGCAGCTTCCTGAGTTCTTCCGGGCACGTTGGCACTTCTTCATAGTTTCAGCCTCCACTGTATGTCCCAGTCCTCCTTGTTTAACTGAGACTTCTCCCTCTCCTTGTCACTCTCCTCCCCCCGTTTTGTTCCTTGTGCTCTGCAGAACGGGGTGTTGGGAGCGACCTCGATATAACCATGCTCCAAAACAACATGTTGAGGAGTAACGAAACCTGGCTTCTGAATCAAAGGCTTATCCTAAAGCTCCTATTGAGCAGCACTGAGCTTGGACTTCCATGTTCATTCTTTCTGATATTTTAATTTATCTCGTAATAAATACAGTGAGGTGGAAACCAACTTCATGTGATTAGAGAAGACAGATGCAGATCCCTTTAGCTAAGCCTCTGAACAGGATACTCTCCAGGGACCTTTGTAAATACCTGGCCTCGTAACTCACTACTAAATTACTCAGTTAAATGCTCTTGAGAATGTACATCTTTGTTTCACAGAAGGCCTTTTCTTAAGGATAAAAGTAACATTTTTCAAAGAACATTCCCATGGATTTAGTGGCTTTGCACATAATGTCCCCGGCGGTGTTTCCAGGTTTAGTGGCTTTGCACATAATGTCCCCTGCCGTGTTTCCACGAGGTAGGTTCAGCTCTGCTTGTGAGCCAGGCCTGCTCTTTGGTCATCTGCAAACAGTGATCTCCTGACATATTGCTCAACTGGAGCTCAAAGTTACAGGAATATTGGGAAGCAGCTTGTGTTAAATATGTGTGCAGGAAAAGGCCAACAGAAACGCATTAGGTTAAAGCATAATTTGGAGGATTTATACTCAAAAACAATACAAAGAGGTCACAGAATTCCTCCGATTTCGCAGACACATACTCATGTATTTGCTTTTCAACTAAAACAGTTCTGCAGGATTTGCAGCTCCCTGTGCAGCAGACAAGCGATTCGTTGAGACTTGCACTATGTGCACACCTAGCAGGGGCCGGGCAAGACTGATCAAGCCTGCGGTCTCCTGTAGTGGTCTAGCAGATTGTCTGGACACCACGCAAACCTTGCTTCTTAGTGTTTTCTCTTTGTTTGCCACAGGAAAGACCTTAAGCTATTGGTGTTTCAGCCCTGGGTACAGCATGCATGAGCTTGTTCGACAGGGAGTCAGGACAATTATCCTCACTAGCGGGACCCTCTCCCCTCTCTCATCGTTTACGACGGAAATGCAGATGTAAGTACCCAGATGTGAACAGCACCGTTGCTGAAAATGCACAACCTGCTCGTGTGATTTTAGGTTTTATCTCAGGATTTTTGAGTGTTCGGGGCTGTAGCCAATAAGGAATCACAGAACGAGTATGACCGGGGTCTTTCTTTTATGTTTCTTTAGCCCTTTTCCTGTTTGCTTGGAGAATCCTCATGTTATCGATAAACACCAGCTCTGGGTTGGGATCATTCCTAAGGGACCCGATGGAGCTGTGCTTACTTCTACCTATGAGAGAAGGTAATGAGCCCCCGTGTGGAACTCTGACCTCTTGGGTTCTGGGTGCAGCACAGTGCCAGGGAAATAAGTGGTGTCTGTAGTTCTGTTCTTGGATAAATGCTGTGCTGAATAACACCGCCCTTTAACCACTGCTGTTGGAAGTTTAGAACTGGAGGGGTGGAAGGGATCAAATGTCAGGGCATTGAGTGCACTGATAGTCCTTAACGGACCAGCCTCAGCTGGGACCTCCACTGACAACCATCACCCAGGAGCTCCGCTGCAGGTCTGGCAGAGGCCTTCAGCCGTTGCCCAGGCTGTAGGATTGTCTCCAGCTCTGTCATAACCACACCTGGCCATGGACCCTCTTGATCTGACACTGACCTGCTGATTGACTTCCCAGTTTGACCTCGGACCTGCCTGTCCCTATGGACCTGTTTGGACTGTGACGCTCCTTACTGTCACGGGACCTGCTTGTGCTTTACTGACTCGCATTCCTGCCTTGACCTTTGACCTTCCCCATCACCATGACTCTGCTTGATGATCCGGACTTGTGACTGAGCCTGGCTACTGCATCCAAGCCTTCCCTGCCAACAGGGAAAGCCAAAACGTGATTTCATGGCGTATTGACTTGCGTTGTGCAATGCGGTCGTCTCGTTGGCATCTCTGCAGATAATTTTAAAAGGCAGTTTGGTGCTTTGGTGCACGTGGCAGAAGGTTTTGTGCTTGCCAGCTCTCTAAAGTTACTGAAGAGTGGCATCACACCGGTGCTAGTCCCATGTTTAGGGATGTCATCCTTCTGTAGTACTTTGAAACGAGGATCAGTTCCTTGGGTATGATACCCGTGTTCTTCCATTTACCTCTCTTCCTGCAGAACACACATTTTGATGTGTTTGCACAATCTTAAATCGACTTTAACATTATTGCAAACCTCTGGCTGAGGAATCTGTTATTTCACCTGCTGCTTTTCATTGTTTTCAGCAATACAGGCAAATAAAAAATAGATCTCAAAGAGCTTTTACTGGAAAAAAAATAAAGCAAAAAGTGCCAGTTGTTCCACAGAACCGAAAAGGACTCAGCAACTGTAATTGATTTTTACAGAGAAGTCTGGAAAGCCCTCAGACTGTATTTTTTATTTTCAGCAGCTTAGTGAGCCGTTTCAGTGTATTTTGTTGAAGATAGAAGGTTGGAGTTCCCCCGCCTCAGGGCTAGAAGACTTGGTTTTTTGAAGGAAGGGAATTCACAGTGTTTGCTTTATTTTGACAATGGCTGGGTGGTGTTACCTGTATTTGTAGGTCTTACAAGAATAAATACGTTCCCTTTTTATCCCTCTGGGTAGGTAAGTTTCCTGGGAAAACAGTGTGCAAGACTAGGGGTGCCAAAGAGAGAGAAACATAAAGGCATGAGAGAACAGGTGACTTTTCAGTAAGGGCTGGAAGAAACACGACCGCCCATCGCAGAGTAGTGCTTTGAGTCAAAACAAAAGTGATTTACTTGGCTTGTGCCCCGAGTGAATAATAGCCATAGTAACCAAAGTCACCCACCTTGCCCCTGCAGCCTTGCCACACCCAGCTGACTGATAATCGTTTTAAATAGCTGTAGCGTTAGTCAGGCTTAGCAGCATCTGCCTGGCAGAACTTTCACCCTTGGATTGTCAGCGTTAACCATAAAGCTCGCCTGGCTGCCCGGGCGCCGGCATTATGATTAGATAATACGGGGCGGAGATCATCCTTGGTGCTAACAATACGAATTTTTAATAGTATCGTGTCGTCAAGGTCTTACTAATTCGTGTCCTTGGTGTGGGAGCTTGCCCCGGGAAGGCGAGCGGCTGGGAGTAGGGATGTGCTATTTTAGATGAATTTCAGAGGAATTCGATATCTATGAAAAACACGGAGAAGGAAATACAATGGTGTTACTTGATTGTTCTTCTTCGTAGGTTTTCAGAGGATTATTTATCTTCTCTGGGGAAAACGATTGGTAAGTGAAGGGTGTGAAGTTCAGAACGGGGCTCTCGCGCAGGGTTGTAAGATATCTAGAAGGGGAAGTACCAAAGATGACTGAAGAAGGCAGAGAAGGGTAAAGGATTCACTGCATCTCTAAACGCTGGCTGGTGTGGTATGCTGCTGTTTGCTCGGGCAGCTGGCTGCTGAAACTGCACGCAAAAATGACTCTGGGGCCTTGCTTTCATAGCTCCAAGCCAGGAGTTGTGTTTATTGCCAGGCGGTTGGGTTGGGGTCAGAAACGTGGCTCCTGAGCACAGCCAGGAAGTGGCGCAAACTACGAGATCAGTGCACAGAGGTGATGCAGCCAGGAATCTCGTCTGCAGAGCGGTTCAGGATCACAAGAGGTCACTGCGATTTCGGGTGATGTTTTCAAAGGCACTGTGTCCAGCCTGCCTGGGGTCAGCAGTTGTTGTTTTGGCAATGTTTCCCAAGTGTAATAGAACTACAGAATTACAGCCCATGAGGACGGGGTAAAGGAGAGCATTCGTGTAGCTTGGCTGAGGGACGGTTGAAAGGAACCTGTTAAATCTGGAAACGTTTGAAGGAGATGGAGGAGAGCGCTCTGCGGGGTTCAGCTTGGCCTAGAAGGTGCAGTTAAGAAAACGCTCTCACAGAATACCAGATCAAGGGGTTTTTTTCCATCCAGTGTGTACTGTTTGACTGAACTGCCAGAAGCAACCTCGTGGTACCTCCTCCATTGCTCTGAGTGGTCAGGCTGCAGGGGACAAAGAGTGGAGAAAATGGTCAAACAGATCCCACTGGTGTGAGGGAAGACACGGCAGATGACGTTGTGTCTCTGTAGTGTTTGGTGCAGCCTCAGCTCTACACGTGCCCCTCTCCTTGCAGGGAACCTGGTGCGGGTCGTACCACATGGACTGTTGGTGTTCTTCCCGTCGTACCCTGTCATGGACAAGAGCCTGGAATACTGGAGAGTATGTTAATTGCTCTGCCTTTAGGTGGTTCGGTAACGTCAGTTTGTAGTTCTGTTTAGCTGTGCTCATTAGAAAGTCTTTGTTAATAAGTGAGTTATAAAATCTGGAAAGTAAAAACCCAGGTCAGGCTTTTTTTATCTTGATCACAACGCACTGAAACGCGGTCGGCAAAACCAAACCCAGACGAATCTCAACATGTCATCGTGTCTGATCTGATCTCGCTGTTCATTTAACTTCACCAGACTTCTCTTAATTAAGCCTCCAAATTAGAGTTGGGTTACGTGTTTCAGCTGCTGGGGCAAAAAACCCCAGTATAAGCATCTCTCTTTAATTTGTGACTGTTGTAACTTTTATAACTGCTTATGACTTGAGTGTCCCTGGTGAGCCCTGGTAGAAGAGTTCTGTTACATGGTCCTCCTGAACTGTGACTGCTGGGCAGAGGTGTCACACCGCAGGCTGGGGCTGTGGGAGGAGGGTGCTGGGAACGTGCAAGGCAGAAAGAACAGAGATGGATCTGTCACCTGCATCATGTCTGAGCTGCAGCAACTGCGAGGAATCGCTGCTGGTTTGTTCAGGTGGCACGTGTCTGCTTCATCTCCTCCTCTTTGGCAAGAGAGGAGCAGACCGTGCTGGGGAAGCCTGGGGTGAGCACTCAAGGTCTGTGGTGAGCGCTCCTGAGCATTTCGTGGCACTGCTGGTGTGTGCTTACTTTCATGTGGCTGTTTCTGATACATTCGTTATCTGTTTAACAGGAGCATGATTTTGCGAAAAGAATAGAAGAAGTGAAGCCCATGTTTGTGGAACCCAGGAACAAAGGAAGCTTTGCAGAGGTGGATTATTTGCATTACATACCCGTAACATTTTCTTAAACTGTTCTTGTGTTTAATACCTCTCTAAGATGTGTTTGGGTGTGAAACACCCACGTTTTATCCTATGGTAAAATTAAAACTCTCTGAGAGCTCCTTTGAAGTATAGTTCTGAGCATCCTTCACTCTTCTGGCCACTTGTGGAGGATACGGTCTTTGTTTGAAACCCAGCGATGTAACAGCGGCTAACGTACATACGTATGGAGTAGCATACCCACTGAGTAATGGAGACAGCAGCAAGCTGTCGCTTCAGGAGTCAATGTCTTTGGAAGTCCTGGACATTCCCTCCCAGCTTGTCACGCTTTGGGTGTTAAGGAGTTGCCTTGTTTATCTACAGCTGCTCTGTTTGCTTCTTGGAGTAAATAATACCCTTGAGTTGCTTTCCTGGTTTGACTATTTTACTCGAGGAGCTGCAGAAACACTGTACAGTCCATGTTTTACCTTCTCATCAGAAGCGTCTGACTTGATCTTTTTTGCTTACCCAGTGTATTCTGGATTTCACAGTAAAGCAAATGGCTTCTCATGTTTGTAATTAGTAAAAGTGAAGAAAATTACATTAAGCCAAATTAATCACATTTTAGATCTTAGCGTACAAGTCAAATTTAGCTGGTACAGCTTCCTCTTACACATACACAAAGGATAATACCGTTACTACTCTTGCTTAACCTCGTTTATCTTTTAGGTGATGGATGCCTACTACGATAAAGTCGCCTGTCCCAAGTCCAACGGAGCCGCGTTTTTGGCAGTGTGTCGGGGGAAGGTAACGTCACTGCCAGTTCACTTCAAGTGCCATCAGATTTGAGAGTAGATGGGAAAAACATCATTCTGGATTTCAGTACATTTCTGTTATTTGCCTGTAATTGTATGTGGAAAAAACCAAAGATAAATAGGATGCCCTGAAGCCTTCTCAGGATGATGTCAGGTTTACATGCGCCTCATCTTGGTTGTACTAAAGGGATACAACACTGAGTTCTTTAAAGGGGATGAGCATCAGTGTTAGATTTCCAGTTGGCTGCTCACCAAAAACTCAACCTATTAGATGAGAACAGTTCAGAAGGACAACTAAAAGAAACATTCGTAACGAAGCATGTTAGAACAGCACTGCTGAAAACCAAAACCATTGCTTAGCTTTGCCAATTTACGTCAACTTCAGGACCTCTGGACTCATTCAGTGGCCTTTCATTCACATTTTCCAGTGCTGAGAAATTGTGGAAATATTTGCAAAATCATAAATTACTCTTAGACACTTTTTGCTGCTGCTTACTGTGTACTGAGAGAAGCTTCTGCTGATCCAGGAGTAAATCATACTCATTTTTTTAATGGTGTGGGCTGAGGTACGCTCTCTCCCGGGCCTCCTAGAGGAAAAAGCCAAGTCTGAAGTCCTGGTAATAAAAGCAAAAAATCGAGTTGAAACTATTTATAACATATTCATCAGCTATTCTTGGCTAGGGATGTGAGTTAAGGGAGGAAAACTGCCAATAGCTGCTGAATTGCTCTGAAATGTCTCTTCAAACCCTGTTGATTGTGGAAAACACTCTCTCTTCAGGCCAGCGAAGGCTTGGACTTTGCAGATATGAATGGACGAGGAGTCATCATCACTGGCCTTCCGTTTCCTCCTCGGATGGAGCCCAGAGTCGTTCTAAAGATGCAGTTTCTGGATGAAATGAGGAGAAGCGGTGCGGGCACGCAGGTGATGCTGAGCACCTTGTTACTGGTGCCCGTTTGCAGGTTCAAGTCATTGTTTCTCCTGTCTCGGTGGATTTTGACATTTGTTATCCTCCCAGCCTCGCGGGACCGCGAATATCAAAAAGTCAAACACCCTTGGGAGTTTGTCGCAAACACTGTCACCTTCTTCTTTTAATAGTGTTGAAGGTTCCAAAGCCTGTCTCAGTCAAGTACAGGCTCAAACAATGGGATAATTCAAGTTTTGGTCAAAACCTTTATATGCTTCTGTTTGGTTTTCCTTGGCTTTTAGAGATTTGTCAGTAGATGTAATGAGAAAAGGTGACTGTGCAGCATGGAGAATACAGTTTACCTGGCAAATAACGTTAATTCTTCCTCCCACCTCTTGCAGTATTTATCTGGGCGAGAGTGGTACAGTCAGCAGGCCTCCCGCACTGTCAATCAGGCTATCGGCCGGGTCATCAGGCATCGCCAAGACTACGGTGCCATCTTCCTGTGTGACCACAGGTGAAACCTCGGCTCTGGAACAGCAACCTACATCAGCATCGTTCTGTCCCAGCACGGGGATCGGTGTTTTCTATATAAATGTTACTGTTTGGAGAAGGCCACGGTTCATAAATAAGTTCTTTTATGTACCTGGTTACATAAATATTGCACTACTTTAAGAAAGTAACTACATTGTTATTGTCTGCCCCCAAAATACGCTGTCTTGGAGCTGCAGAAAGAAATCAGTGGTATTAATGTAAAATAAGCCAATTTGTTGACTCCACATTTGTAATGCTGCTGGAAACGATGTGGAAATAACTTTGGGGTTTGTGTTTTCCCCGTCTCATTTGAGAAGGCAATCACCAGCACTGCGGGTTTTTGAGAGGAGGAGGATGAAAACGAGGAAAGATTATACTGCTGAAGCAGTATAATCCATATTAATATAATATACTAATATTATATTGCATACGTGTCCACAAATATAAATTAATATAGTATCTATATACTAGGCAACAAGAGTTTCACTGGTAGCCTTCAATGCTGAGGCTTGGCGGGGGGCAGTGAGCACATCCCCGTTCTGTGCTGCTGCTGCTCTGGCCCAGTCAGAGGTATCAGGGAGGTAAGATAGGGATGGGCTGATTGCCCAGTGCCTGCTATCAACAAAGGCCTTTTCTCCTGGGCAAACACATCACCCTGTTGTGTTTACTGTGCGCTCCAGTCTTTTGTGGTTTTGCTGCTTCTCCCTTGTCCTTTCAGACCTGATCTAGTGTTTGTCTATCTCATTTAGGCCAGCCTGGCAAATCATTCTCTCCTTTTCCAATCCTACCCAGGTTCACAACTGGTGACGTCAGGGACAAGCTGCCGTCCTGGGTCCGCCCGTACGCGAATGTTTATGACAACTTTGGGCATGCTGTCAGAAGCGTCTCCCTCTTCTTCCGTGTGGCTCAAGAAATTGTAAGTGGCCTGAAAATTTGTTGGGATGTTTTTTCTATGGATAGAGTTGGATACTGGGAATACTAAGTCAGGTGAGAGATGAGATGGGGTCACTTGTCTTGTCACTTCTAAGCACTGGGAGCTTTATGGGAAAGGAGATATGCCTCATCGTTCTTCAAGAGTGAGCTGGGGCAGGATGTGTTGTCATGCTGGGCAGCTCGTTAGGTTAGATCACAAAAATAACTTCCTTTTCCAGTTCCTCCTAAGTAAATACGGCTTTCGTTGGGTGGTATGCAAATCCTGGAACTGATTGCAGAGCTTTTCTTCCTCACCCTCAGGGAGAAGGTACATGTGTGGAAGAACTCGCCAAGCCCTGCTGGTCTCAGGAGTGAGACAAACCCATCAGTTATTATCACAGTTCATCACTGGCTTGACTCACATGGCTTCTCCCCTGGCATTAAGAAACTTTTTCGCAGTGATAGTTCCTTGATTTAAAAAGAAATATTGTAAAAAAGTCTTTCTAGTTGACTGGAGAAAGTTATAGCAAGAAGTGGGCTGGAACCAGAATGGGGAAATCTTTGTCTCCCAAATGGAGACTAAGACTAAAATAAACACAATTGCACAGGCAGACTTCGATGGCTTCCTGGAAACTGCTTTAGCCAGACTCAAACTAATAAGTTGCAGATGGATGATACTGGATGACTTGATAATCTTTGCTGATTCTAAATGGGAGTTGCATGGTAAATAAGAACCACAGCCCGATGTGCTCTGTTAGGAGGAGCCGTGTTGCAGGGGTGGCGTTAGGAAGCTGTTGTTCTTTAGCCCTTTTTCTGTCACGCAGGTCACTGTGCTGAGCCTGCTCACCTCACTTCACCCAGCTGTGTCTCTTCCTCCTTATTTGATCCTTTTTTGAAAAGCACGTAAATCCAGATGGGTAACATTGGGTTGTTGCTGAGATTTTTTTGGTTGCAAAGGAAGTGGAGTGGAAGGGTAGCTTTTGCCTACTGGAACATTTTGTAACTTGCTTGCAGATGCCCCCGCCCCAGCCACAATGCCCTCCTGGCTCTGCTGGTTCCCTCAGTGAAAGCCAGGCGGCACCATCTACTTCATCTGAGCAAATCTCCCTGAAAAAAGCCAAAAATGTGGACGACCATGTTCCCAGTTTGAAGAGGAAAAGGAAAGGTAGGTCTCTCTCACAGAGACACTTTTTTTGTTTTAAGCTGAACCAAAAACAGGAGAAGCAAGAGACTAGAAACTGGAATGGGAGAGAAGGTAAGGGAGAGCTCAAAGAGCAGCGTCACAGTCTGATCAGAAGGGACATAGCTCGGCGTTAGAAACTGGGGCAACCAGTTGCACCTACAAAGCAAAGAAGCAGATGGGGCCTGAAAAGTGTCCTGCAGGACAGGAGGAGTTTGGTGGAATGTCATGGAGAGCTTATAAATTAAGAACTGGAAGTCTGCTTCTGACTTTCCTATGTCCTTCCATCCTGTGTAAATACCTCTCATTAATCTGACTAAGAAAACAAAGAAGGCAGTGTCCTCGGAACAAAACCGTGGTTTAGAGTCTGTGATTAGCTCATGCCAAAGAATAACCTATTTGTCATGTCTGATGCTCTTTCAGAATGTCCCACTCCAGGTTGCTTGCTGTTCTAGAACAGAACAATGAAGCTGTGTTTAAAACTGTTGTTCCAAAACAGTTATGACTGAGTGTGAGGGTGATTTCACTTTACATCTAAGCCAGTGTGACTGCCAGTTGTCTTTTCTCCCTCCGTTTCCAACCGTGCACTTATGCTCCTTCCCTTGATTTGAATCAATCTATTGTGCAGCTGCAGAGCACGCAGATGTGCTTGCTGAACCTTCTGTCCCCGCAACAGGTAGATCCATCATGGGGAATTCCATAAAGCTGAAGTAGTTACACACAGCCCACTCGTGCAGTAAAACTTTTTTCCCATTGATCCCACACCATTTTGAGGTTAAATATGACCAGCACTTAAGGAGAGGTTTGAGAGGAATTCACCAGGTTGTGCTTACAAATGCTTGAGCAATTTTGGAAGTGATTAATCAAAGCAGTTTTCTTAGTAAGTCACATAATGCAATTTTGCAAGATGTGGATTAAATAAACTAACACATCTTTGTGGATTGCTGCGTAGGATTCTGAGGTATGAGTAAGTCAAAGAAAGTGGAAGAGATAATGTGGAATGTTAATTTGTCATCTGTCCTATGCTGTTATGCCAGTAAATGGGGATGGAGCATCCAGCCTGTGTGTGGAATATGAACAAGAGCTCATCTCGCCTAGAAGACTCTGTGTGGGGCTCTTGGATGCGTTGGAGCACACTGAGAAGAGCAGCGAAGACGCGGAGGAGGAAAGTGACTTGTCAGGAGAGGAAAAGGTAATGGCAGGGGTGTAGCCAAATACCTGCTTGTAAGTGAGAATTGTAGGCTCTGAAGCGAGATGAGATTGACTCTGGTTTCACAGTCCCTGTTCAACCCTCTTTCAAGAGAAACTCGCTATAACCATAACGGCAAGTTCTCGACATTCAGCTTAATCAAAGTGTTTCCTTGCCACATTGAACTGGATGACCAACAGGTACATACTCGTACTGTGCTCCGCAGCTGCTGACCACACAGGTTCCTGACGGTTATCCGTGCCCTCCGGAGAGCCGAGAGCTCTCCAGGAAGGGGTTGGTAGGCATGCAGTTCGTCCTGGCTGGAATCTGTGTCAGCACTTGGTACATGACCAGATAATGTATTAAAAAACGGGTGGGGGAGGGTTATCAATTAGAAACTGCACTTCCAAATTAAAATCTGGTTTTCCTCAGAGAATGAATGTTGCAGACTTGTGGAATGTTTTATCTGAATCAAAATCCACTATTGCATTAAGATCAGCAAAGCTGCTTCTGTGCAGTTCATTTTCTTTCCTCTTGTACTGGTATTTTTAACACATCAGCGCTCAGGCTGTGTTCTCCCTGCATCCCCCAACCCCCTGTTTTGTTGGAGGTGGGGTAGCTCCCTTACCTGGCTGCCATCAGCAGGAGTATTGTACTGCTGGCTTGCAGACTCGGTTTGGCTGATGACTGTGGTCTCCAGAAATGCCTGTTGCAACACACCAAGGGCTTAGGGGAAGAATGCCCCAGGGAGAGTGTGGAGGTGTAAGTATCTGGGGAATATCTAAGGAGACCTGAGGGTGATGGATGGAGACGTGTATGAAACAGAGGGAATGTACAAACTTGGAGAACCAAGGATAGAAAATATTTAACTTGTGTGCAGCTGGTTGAGAAATTTGCTCCACCACCCATGGGCTGCCACAGCCCAGACACCAGAGGTTATTCTCTGGAAAGCCTGGCCCGTCTCCAGGGCTGCAGTATCTTGTAATGCAGCTGCTCTGCTTTTGGCATCGTTCAGCATTTCTTTAAGTCAGTCGGTGGTCCTAAGGGCTCGGCAGTGAGTCAGCTCGTGTCCTGTTTCTATATTGGACATTCCTACTCATCTGTGCTTTGCAGAGGGTGGTGGGTCATCCTGTGCTGCACCTGGACTGATGACCGCTGACACCAGAGACCTGGGGAGGGTGGTTCTGAGATGCTCAGTGCCGCTGAGGGAGCCAGCTTTCACCCTGAGCCTGGGAACTGGACTGATGATGGGGTTGGTCTGCTTGCCTGTCTTTCTTCACCATCCATCACAGTATCCGCGTTACTGGTTTTTTCTTTTATCAAGGTTTCTGTACCCTTGTTCCCTAAATAATGGAAATTTAGCTGCTGTCACTGAAACAATTTGCTTGGGGTGAGAAAGAAGAAAAGGTGCCTTTGGCATCTCAGAAAATCAAAATACAAGGGATGGTCTCTCAATCCATTTAAAGAATGATTTGTCAGGTCCGCCAAAGAGTTCTCCTTGTGAGACAGGCCTGACAGGAACTCATCTTTCAGAGTCTTCGGGATCATGCTGTTGGGGCGGTACCTTTGCATAGTCCAGGATCAAGACGATGGTTTTGATCGTTTTTCTGCCTTACTGCATGTGTCATCAACGTCTGACTTGCTGCTCAAATTCCAATTCTTCGTTCCATGATCCTTGAATAAAATAGGTGTAAACGTGCACTTAAACTATGGTCAGGCTTGTCAGGAGTTCTGTGTCCTTGCAGCACTGGGAGTGCACTGAAGATCCTGTTGCTGAGTATCAGCAACTGCCTCTACAACTGGCGGATCTGAGGTTACTACCTCAGGGGGCTGTTTATTTGTAGGGTTGTGGTTTAGTTGTAGTTAAATTTGACTCTGAAGCTTTGGGATCTGAAGTCCCCCTGGAGTACAGGGGCACGGTTAGGTTGCAGCGGTTCCTCTCACAAGTGGACGCCGCTGTCCGGTCAATGCACTGATAGCCTTGTACTTGCTCTAACGTTCTTTCATTGGGCAAGAGCAAAGAAATACATCACTTCACCGACCTGCTTTCTCAACAGGGGTGTAGAAACCAGCTGGCAATACCGGGCTGCCCCGCAGTTCCTTCTCTTACTGACAGGATTGTTTTCAATGTGGTTGATACCGACTTGATCTTAATGTTGGAGATTCTGCTCTTAAGCAATTCCCCTCCTCTTGCTTATGCCTGTCACTCCTCCTTTGGAGCTTTGCATATACCAGTATTCCCAGTCGTTGCAGTACAGCACAATTCTTTGTTACTGGGAATAGGAGATGCTAAAGAGCTTGTCGAGCCACAAGTGTTTCTGCTAGCGTCTCTTCCTGTCTGCCCTGCTTGGGCTTCCCTTCTCAGCACCCCAGAAAAGCCTGAGCCAGCTTTTCTTGCGAAGAGCCGTACTGGGAGGCAGGAAAGCACAGGGGCGTGTGGGGCATCAGTCATGCACAGGTACGCTCCCAGGGCTGCCCTGAAACCGTTGGCTCTAAGTCCAGCTTCGCTTAGTTGGGAATCCGCACCCTCAAGACCAGCTTTGTCTCTAATTTCCTCTGGTTTGGTCTCTCTGAACTGCCCAGTAAGGGATCACCTTCTAGAAGCACCGATGGGGCCCAGGCACTGTGGAGTAATTTAGGTTGACTGGTTTCACTTTCTCGAATGGTGTCACAGACTGGGTTAACGAGCTTTACCGCTGGAAATGGCTAAATTAAATGGGCGATCACTGTGAAAAGCACTTTTTTGGACCTTTCTTCTTTTCTTTTAATCTTCACAGGCACAACGTCTGTCGACGCTTTCCCTGCAGTATGAGAAGAGGTTAACAGATGAGCAGAAAGGAGGAAGGAAGAAAATAAAGCTGGTCAGCAATACAGTACGTGTTGTCCTGTGTCTGTACTACCCCTTTGCTCTGTAGATGGCTTTAATTTGAATTGGAAATTTCCAGGCAAACAAACGACCGATGCCAGAACAATTACAGTTTTTCCTCCAAATAGTAAATATTCATCAATGCACATCTGAAATCTTGTTCTGTCCTGCTCTTTCTCAAATGTAGACATCACAGACCCAGTCAAGCACAGGTCACCAGGTAGGAGGTGAAAAGAATTGTTTTCTGGCACTGACTACCTCGTGAACATCATCTCCCATTGACTCCATTGAGGTGTGGTGGGCAGTTTCGTTCCTTTTGGTTAGAACAAAATAGTTGAGCTGGGTGGGACCTACAGCGATCATCTGCGCTAGAGCCTCAATGGTATAACTGACCAGTTTTGTTTGGATAGGCGATCCCGTCCTGACCCCGCCTGTGGTGTGTCATTGTTGAGTGTTATTTGCAGTTGTGCATTGTTGTTTTGCCCTGTCTCCAAACTCAGTTAACTCGTTCTGCAGCTTAAGAGTCACCATAAATCCACGAGAATCCCCTGGGTGATGGTGTGTGCCAGTAGTTGTCCAAGGTACTGTCTGAACTTGGCGCCGTTTGTCTGCCAGACTCCCAGTCACCCAGCCAAAGAAACCGACAGGAGTCAGAGATCCCGAGGCCGATAAAGTCCAAGGTGTGAGGCAGGGAGCAGGCTCATTGCAGAAGGTTTTGTTTGCAGTTTGTGGCTATCTGATGTCATGATGAGTCAGCCGAGAGCCCTCAAGGTCTGGAGTAAATGTCATTCTCTGTTCAGCCTTCTCCTAAGAAGGGCAGGGAGACGTAGCTGCCTTCTCTAGGAATATTCCTCTGAAGCAGTCGGGTTCGTCAGCAGAGCAGGTGAATAGGATCGCCCTTCTCCTGTGAGGGAATGAGCATCACAGATATGGGAGGGATCGGTGGTTTAGAGACAGATAGAACAGCCAGCTGGGGAAATGAACAACGCACTTTTGCCTCGGGACTGCACCGTTTTGTCATGAAGACAGGTGACAAGGGTGCAACAGCTTACATGTCCAAAGCGTGTGAGCAGGTTGTAATGCACAGTCACTTCCATGAAGGAGGGGTTGCTGGGGATCTTTTTCAAGCCCCTGCTGCTTGGGATTGCAGAAGGGTGTTTCCCAACACGAGAGAGTGATCTGGTTTGCTTATGTGCAGGGGATGTCTCAGAGGAACCAAAATGCTTCCACACCTTCTGTTCTTTGAATCCCCTGCTTCAGAGAGTCATGTTTTTCAGTTAGTTGGCCAGTCCCAGGAGATTGTCTTTAGATTTGTGTTCATTCTGTGGCACTGAAGCTGGGGTTTGGGGTTGTTTTGGGAAATAACACATGGATACCAGGGTGACCACCATAATTGCAAGACATGTGGTAACCTGTTAGTTGAAGGCATTCGGTGTTGTGTGTGCTGGCGGAGTTGTAAGTATATCGCTTCCATCCGAATTCATGTGAGAGTGACTCCTCATCCCTGCTCTTTACTGAGAAGCCGTCCTGTCTTTGCAGCCAGCTGATAAGGCGGCAGATGTGACGGAGCCCAAGAAGGCCCGAGCAACGCTGTACATCGCAACGGTGAAGGAGACCCTCAGCCAGCAGAACTATGATCTCTTCTCGAAGGCTCTTCAGCACTACAAGAAGACAGACGACTTCCAGGCTATGTTGTCCCAAATGAGCTCTCTCTTCATAGAGGATGAGAAGAAGCACGTCTTGTTACGAGGTATGACGACTTCCCGCGTGTGTTTATGTGGCACAACCTTTCCCTTTGAAATGCACTTGGGTATTTCAGAGGTAAGCGGTTTGGGTTGGCGACACAGATCAATCAGGATGATAATCATGGACGTCCCTCGTTGTATATCCCCAGATCACACAGAAAATCCCAATCTGATTGTCACATGTTAGTTTGCATCTTGACGGGCCTGAAAAAACTCAGGTTCCGTGGAGGCTTGTGTTATTTTAAACGTTGCCTGAGAGTAGTGTAGCTTGTTCCCTGTGATTTAGGAGGCAAGATCATTTCTTGTAGTTAAAGAGCGTTTTCTCTGAATTTTCATTTCCCTCTCAACTTGTGAGCAAATGGGCACATTTTTTCCGTGACTTTTTTCATCTGCTAAAATAAAGAAGTGTCGTTATGCGTCTTGTATATTGTTTAAGGTTAACATTAGGGTTGAGGAATGGGAAGCTTGGTGTGAGCACTTGGTTCTAATAGTAGCCACAGACTGTTTCCCGATTTGCTGATCTTAACATATGGACAAGAAAACATTTGATCCCCAAATTAAGGCCGAAGTTCTCAAAAGTGGCAGCACCCGAAACCAAAAGTTCATTTGACGTCCAGGCTTTTGTTTGATGAGCCCTAACGGTAAGGAAGGAAGGCGAGGTGTAAAAATTAACTAAATCAGAGGATCAGCCTAGCAGATCCTTTGCCCCCACATTTGTGGCTATTTGTGTATGAGGCAGCACTTCTGCTGTGAGTACCTGTTTGACCGAGAGGGAAACCACTTCATGTGTGCAGTGGAGCACTGACAGTCCTCACCCCCCGGCAACAGCTCTGCCGGAAGGTTGCGAGATGACTGACCTTTGTGTAACCGAGAAGCGTGGCTGCTGGATAAATATTAGATAACGTCACTCCCATTCTACATGGTTTCACTGCACTGTTTTATCTTCACATTACCTAAGCTGGAAGCCTGCCATTGTAGGTTCCTGTATGACCTGCTGTAGACTGATTTTTTTTTTTTTCCTTTTTTTTTTCTCTTCTTCCCTCTCTCTGATGAAAGAATTTTACCAGTTTGTTCGACCTCAACATAAAAAACAGTTTGATGAAGCGTGTTGCAATCTGACTGGAGTGGGCTGTGGCTACAAACCCGAGCACAGCCTCCTGCGGGAAGAGAGGGAAATACTGGCCAAGAAAATAGGTGAGGAGCTGGTTTCAGCACCGTGCAGGCAGCTGTAGCGCTGGATGGACGTTACTCAGTGGTGGAGCAGGATACCACACATGGAGAAATGCAGGGATGGAGGGCGATTTGGTTTAATCAATACTGAGCTTGGTCTCTGCCCTGCATGATCCTCTTCCCGTGAGCGTACGCAGGTGCCTGAGCATTGGTTAGTACTGATGCCACGTCGTTTCAAAAGGGGGTTTTTACAGATCTTAAATCATGAATCTAGTCTGTGGATTTGAAACCTTTTGAAACCTTTGTGCGTGTCTTTGCACCCACATAGTGCCACCAGAATTGTGAGTAGAGGGTAATCCTGTCCCCATAGAGCTCGTGAGATCTTTGAAACAATAAAGTCCTACAAAAAGCAGGGTGTTAGCTCATCCCCGCTTCTCAGAGAAGTACATCTGCATCTTATGTGTGTTCAGTGTAGCATGTGTGCTTTGAAATGCACCAGTCCATGTTCGTTCTGCCCTACATTCACAGAAGAAAATCAGAACCAGCAGAAAACTGCATCGTCAAAGGACTCGTGTGCTCAGCTGAACCCTGGGCTCCACTTGAACCGGGGAGGATTCCACTTGACAACAGGACTGCACGGTGCAGGTACCCTCCGTGTTAACTAAAACCCCAGTGCCAGGGTCGTACTGGGTATGTTTTATTCCTTCACTGACTGTGAATTCTGCTGGTGGGAGCCAGTGGTTTGTGTTCACCCAGCACAGCGGCTCACTGCCTGCAGGTAGGAGTGACGGTAATTCAGAATTTTCAGCAAGGATTATAGAAAATAACCCAAAAAAGCCAATAAATGAAATCAGGGTGGATAAGAAAGAAACCAGCTGAGGCCAGCAGTCTGCTGTAGTCTGACCTGGCACTCGTCAGTGAGGGAAGGGGTGAGCTGAGGCCAAGCCTGCTGGGCTTCCTGTTTGTCCAGGGCTTGTGAAAGAGCTATTCAAGGAGTGTAATTTTAGATTGGGTCAATAGGAATCCAGGTGTGAAGAGGAGAACAGTTCCTGTTGGGTCATCGGGGACGTGCATGCTCCTCACGTGGAGTGCCTGGTTTTTCTGCAGAAGCAGAGACTAGCAGACGTGCCCTCACGACTGCACATCGTCTCTGCATGCGTCCCGCTAATCTCAGTGTCCAGTGTTTGTCTTTGAAGCCAAAGGCTCAGTTACATCCTTCGTCATAACAGTTACATCAGTGACAGACCTTCCTGCGAAGAGCTGGGGAATTTTCACAAGGAAATGAGTAGGGGAGTTGGACAGCTCAGAAGCCTTTTTTTAAAGGCTAAAGAAATAGTCAAAAGTTAATCCTTTCGTTATAAAAAAAATAAAGGCCACTCTTTCCTGGAAGGCTTTAGAAGCTTTTCATGTATGAAGCCATGCTGTTCCTTTGATTTGTTTTCATGTTTTGTTTCGTGTTGGAAGAACATTTGTACAATCCAGAATCTTTGGAAGTTGTGTTGTCCTGAGGTCCAGGAGACTGCTTTTCACAGAAGGGTGTTTCCACTAATAGCGATGAACACGTGTGTTTATTTCTGCTGCTTACGGCATGCGTGGAGCGTGCTCCTTTGGAGGCGATGGAGAGCTGCATGAGCTGCCACAGAAGAGACCGGTTATAAAACTCTCACCCATGTTTTTCCCCCTCTCAGGAAGTTGAACTAAGCCCATCTTTTAAAACCTCGTTGTCTTCTTTAACTTCTTTAGTGGAGAATAAAGATCCACATAACAAAAGATGTGGCTGGTCGATGTAAATCAGTTCATGCTTCATCCATATTTGCATCCCTGTAATGCACAGAACAGAAGTTTTTCCTCTGAAACCTATCAGAAATCAAAGGCTGACATCCGGAACAGAAGCCCACTGGGAGTGTGGCAGGATGTTCATGGCTGCTCCTACCTTCTGCTGTCACAGCGGAGTGACGTGCTTGTTCCTCCCCAAAGCTCGCTCACGCGTGTTCTTTGTCTCTCAGGGCAGAACGCTGGTCGAGCTCCAAGGAAAGATGCTGAAAAAGCCTCGAGCTCTAGGAGAGATCAGCCCCAGGTCCTCAGGGCCGCCTATCTCAGCGACGTGAAACGGGCGCTGGACAAGAGCGCGTACAGCCGGTTCTACGAAGCGTTGCTGGCTTACAAGAAGACCGATAACTACGACGCCATGATCTCAGTGATAGCAGCCCTCACCACTGAGCGGCCAGAGGACTTCCATCTCCTACAAAGTAAGGGATTGGGTTTTTAAAGCACTGCTGTTTACTTGAAAAGAAGATGCGGGTGCCGTGATCTCATGGGAGCAATAACCTTTCACTGGTCACTAGTCTGCGAATTCTCCACTTTTAGGAAAAACGTCTAGCTTTGGTAACCTTCACCTCTCACCTCTTTTGGTTTAACAGACCCGATAGATGGAGCAGCAGGGAAGATGTGTGAAGTGATTGTCATTCAGAGAGCCAAAAATCACAGTTATGAAATGTTCTCTCTATTCAGTTAGAAATTATCTAATGTTTTTCATGGGCAAGATCTCAGTAATTCCAGACCTACGTAATTCCAGTCCTATCCTTCAGCCAAGTGGTTTCATTAGCTTTTTTTTCTCCTCAATGACCTCAAGTGACTGCTCTTCAGAAAGGACAGCGCTGACTGTTGAACTGACTCAGTGTTGTCCTCATGACCACTGATCGCTGTATGGATGCTGAGCTCTTCGATCCCTCCCAGGGTTTGGGATAAGCAATCACACTTTTGATTCACTGTTGCTCTGCAGAGCTTCACCTAGGAATAGTTGTGGAACCCTGTCATAATTTAGTGTCCTTAACATTCATCAGAATCTTCTGGAAGTTTCAGGCTGATAGTTATTTTCTCAGAAGTTTGATTTGGTTTTTTTTCCTTTCATGGGTAAATGATGAAAGGATTTAGGAAGCTACAAGTTTTCAGATGTGGAATCGGGCTTTATTGCTTAAAAAAGGAAGAAGAAGGACGATTAAATGTTGGTCTTGATTGCCTCGATGGAGACATCTTGATTGCGCTAACCAACACTCAGTTCCACCTTCCCCCAGGTCTCTGCTCCGAACTCCTCTGCAGGAAATGATGCATGTGGCGTATGCTGGGAAATGCCAAGGTAGTTCCTGTGATGTCTTTAGGACATGACAACAAGTATTCCAGCGGCCTTGAATAGATGTCATAGTCTCCAAATTTTTAGAAAATACTGGTTTTCTGGTGCATTAACTAGTCAGATTAGTGAAGAGTGGGAGGGAGATGACCTGTGTGGCACTGTGAGTTACCATCTCCCCCTGAGCCCTCTTGTGACCTCAGAGGACTTTGTGGTAGAATTGTCTGTGCTTGGCAGTAAGTCATAATCGAGATTTTTTTAGAATTTCGGTATGTGTTGTGAATCCTTGTCGACCAAACAGAAACAAGAAATTCCCTCTCTGAGGAAGTCTCCTCGGGGATGTGTACATACCTGACTGGTTGTCAGGTGTCTATGCTTTAGCTGTAGAGAATGGAAACATTTCGAGGTAAGTTGAGGTTATTTTCAATACTAAACACTCCTCTCTTCTGGCAAGGAAAACCCCATAATTACAAGATCAACCAAAACATCAGGTGTTCCACCAAGCTGACAGCACTCTGACGAATGTGGCTGATGCTCTCCAGCTTCCAAAGAATTTCTCCCCTCCGAAACAAGGAGCCTTCCATGGTCAGGTGTTTGTTTTCCTACACATGAGTGTGTTTCCTTGTGGACAGGGTTTGCCATGTTCGTGCGCCCGCACCACAAAGAGCGGTTCAAGCAGATGTGTGAAGATTTGACTGGCACGGTCTGTGGTGAGGGGGAGAAGCGATCGCAGCCGGAGGTGCGAGGTGAAGGGAGCCCGCTGGGTTTGGAGAGCTGGTGCGCTGGAGGAGGAAGCAGCCACATCCAAGGTGGGGAGTGAACATTTGTCTGAGGTTTCAAATCTTTATTATTGCAACGGGTGGTGTCCAACAGCCTTAGCCGTGGGCCAGGGCCTCCCTGCGCTAGAAGATCAAGGCAATTGGCCGTGCCCAAGTTGTGTTAAAGAACCCAAACAGCTGTAGGCTGGAAGGGGTTGGGAAGTGTAAGGAAACAAGGACGACATTAGTTATGTGCCCTCTTCTTTAACCTGTGCGGCGTGTTACGGGTGAAGGCAGCATTTTTGCATCTAAGTGGGGTGGGAGCAGCAGCGGATTGGACCCACTCTGTCTGGGAAGAATTTCCACAGAGCTATTTCAATACAAAAGGTCCCTTTCGGTAATAACGTGTGTGTTAGGATCCGACACTTCTGTTAAGCAGTACGGCATAAACCCCCAGTCATTCCAGTTGTGGTTTTCTTGTCATACCATGAGAACTGCCTGATCTCACTGCTGATTTGCAGTCTGTGCATTGTGTTCTGCGTTACACTCCTTTGTAGGCTGGGGGTTTGTATTTCTTTTTATCTCCAGGTGCAGCCGCTTCCAAGGGTGAGGCGCCGGAGAAAGTGCAGAGGAAGATTTCCTCCTTCTGCTTTCCCCAGAAAAGCAAACCGAAATTGTCAAAGCCCAAAGTACCGAAGGAGACCAGGAACGTGCGAGCCCCCACAGACCCCGGGGTGGTGCCCATCTTCCCCCTGGAGATGGAGCCCGAGTGTGGTAGGTATAGGTGAGGGTTCAGGTGTGGTTCTCTAATAACTCAGGAACGAAGATAAGTTATAGAAATGAGAATTATATTGATGGTCTATTAAAGGATGGCTGGCTCATGCCTGAGATTGCTCAGTAATTAGTGCTGTTTGCTAAGTAGAATTTATACTTTCTGCCACCTGCATGTCTTCTCTCACTACTTCATTGTCTTTATCACAATGGGGTAATGGTTTCCTGAGAACTCAGGGGGTTTTATCAACAACTTCCTTGTAAAATGAGGATATAACCTCAGTTTCTAAAGGAGATCTGAAGCACCGAGTCATGTAACAGGGGCAGGTGTTGCTCTGTTAAGGTAGTTCGTGAAGCTCATGGTCATTGTTTTCTGGACCGTGCTGGAAACGTGATGCATGAGGATTCCACAGGTGGTTACTGGGATTTAGTCATTTCCTCCCTCTCTTTCTCTCTCCCCCTCTCCCCACTCCCTCTCTGTTCTAGGAAGATTCCAGTGCTCTAACTGCCAATCTGAGGATGACGTGCCTTTTAAATGTCCATTATGTGACTTCACTTGCTGCAAAACCTGCTGGGAGCAGTTCTTAAAGGTTATCTGCTTTATTGCTTTCGGTTCTTCCTGCAACTGCGGGTGAATTTTGTGCTTCTCAGGAGAACCGTGTGGTCAGCCCTGGAAACAGAACCCCTCTGTTTTCAGAGAGAACGCCTGAATCCTGATGGAAGGTCTAGCACTTGTTTCGTTATTTCCCACGTCCTGCACTGGACTGGATGCAGACCTCTGCCTTACACTGTGGTTTTTACACCTTTGCATCTCCTGAGCTGCCTTCATGTGTTTAGAGCTACACAGGCAGTGAGCTGTGGAGTCAACCTGAAAAAAAATTATTTCTTTACCTCTGAACCTTTATTTTAATATTTCTTTTTCTTGCTTAGTTTCATACTTTTCTCCCTGTAAAAACCTACTGTAAAGCACTATCATGAGGTGAGGCAGGTCGGGCCCAGGCTGCCCAGGGCACTGGTGGAGTCCCCATCCCTGGAGGGGTTTCCCAGCTGTGTCGAGGTGGTGCTGAGGGCCAGGGGTCAGTGGGGACCTGGCAGTGCTGGGGGAATGATGATTTTAAGGATCTCTTCCAACCTAAATGATTCTCTGATTCTAAATTCATGCTCAGATATCTTCCATGTTATCCTGCCCTTTGGTTTTCCTGGCTGAGTAAATTGGTGGTTGAAGTTCTTTAGGTAAGAGGCTCTAACTGATCCCCCAGTGTTTGGCAGCGTCTTACCCCACCTTTGAGTCGGCAGCCAGGTATTAATGCTCTGTGACCCTGGTACGGAGAGTTAATACAAGAGCTGAGTGGTTTCTGAACGTTCATAGGGGATGAAGAAGGCTGCTCATCACCGGAGCTCAGGAGCAGACAAAACCAGTACTGAAGGAGAAGAAATTCCTTCAACCTGGGAATCCTTAAGTACAAAATAATGATGAATTCCAGGTTCCAGAGAAAGGTCTTTTTCTCTGGAAGAACGTACTGAATTACATCAGCTCGGTATAGAAAATAAGCAGTATCCCAATAAAATATAACCACCAGGACAGGCTTGGTCCAAGAGGAATACGGATTAATGTCCAGACTGACGTTCTCGGCCATGTGTCTCCTAGAAGGGAGTTCAGCGGAGCTGTTCAGCTCATTTCATCCTGTCTGCTCTGCCGTTTGTCTTTAAAAATGTTAAAATCCAAAAGTGCTGGATTATAAAGAATACGTATAAGGAAGTACAGAGGAAGGCAGCTCGTGTTTGCTGCAGATTGGGCCAGAACGCAGCGGGGACAACCCTCTGCAGGCAGCACGCGCCGCTTCAGGAAGGCTCTGGGAAATCCTGACGAGGATTTTACTAGTGTGTGTTTATAATAAATAACTCTGCTGCTCGAGTCTTGAGTTGATTAAGGAGCAGAAGGAGCTCCCTGGGGAGGTTTTTTGGTTAGGCAAGCGAGTTTGTTATCCCCCAGGGAGATTGTATTATCTCAGCCCATAAATTTTTATCTTGCAAATGGGGAAAAGCTTTCTCCTTTTACCAGTAAGATGTGACTTGTAATTGTTGTTTCGTTGGTTTAAGAATCCATTTTATATTGAGCAATTATATTACCCTGTTCTGTGGTTCTTTTTGTCTTGAAATTGGTCATTCTGAGGTCTGGTTTTGTCCTTAATCCCCAAGGTAATGTGCATTTTCATAGCTCGTAGATAAATCACAGAACTTACTCAGCCACTTACTCTAATCACTCCTTTCTCTGATTACACATCCCTTGGACTGGGGATTAAAATAGTCTGCTCTGCTGGATTAGACAGAGTTCCAGATGCAGATTCTTGCATGGTCCAGAGGAGAGCAGCCAAGCTGGCGAAGGGCTGGAAGATGTGTCCTCTGAGGAGCGGCCGAGGGCTCGAGGTTGTCTCACTGGGAGGAAGGGGGCTGAGGGGTGACCTCGAGGCTCTCTGCAGCTCCCCGCAGCTCCCCAAGGAGGGGACATGGAGAGGGAGGTGCCGAGCTCTTCTCCCTGGGATCCGGCGGCAGGATGCGTGGGAATGGGTCAAAGCTGTGTCAGGGAAGGTTCAGACTAGGTATTAGGGAACGTTTCTTTACTGAGGTGGGGTAAAAACCACTGCAACAGGCTTCCTAGAGAGGTGGTCAATGCCCCAGTGCCCTTAGTAATGCACTTGAACTCTTGGTCAGCCCCGAAGTGGTCAGGAGCTGGACTAGACGATCACTGCAGGTCCCTTCCAACTGGAACTGTTCTTTCTCTTCCGTTCAGCTACCTGATACAAAACCTTGGGTGGGGAAGTGAGTCATCCCCGTGGGTCATTGGTTATTGATGACTTCCATGTTTGCCACGGCATAATCTTGCTAGTCACAGTGAAACTTCATCCCACGTTGTACCGGCTGAGGGCAGGGGAAAGAAACCCTCTGTGTTTTTCTCAGCAAGGTGAATCAGAGCTCTGCTTCGTGGGAGCACACCAGAGCTCCAGAGGTGAATACAGGCCTGTAGTTTGTGAAGAGCAGGAAGACAGATCTAGTTTGGAGCAGATAATCAGAAATTAACAGACACTGAGTCACTGTAAAGTCTGTCCAAGCCACCATTCTGTCTGACAGTGGCCAAAAAAGGGTGGCTAGGGAAGAAGACCATGGCGAGCATGAGTGGTGGTTCTCGCAGGTGACCTCTCAGCCCCAAAGCTTATTTGAATACGAACTCCAGGAGCCAGAGGTTGCTTCTGTGTATTTAGAAACCTCTGATGTGTTTCCTTCACATCTCCCAATTCCCTTTGAACACAAGTGAACTTGGCATCCCCGTCCCATGGCAAGCGCTTCCACAGCTTAGCCAGCTGGTGGGTGAAGAGTGGTCTCATTTTCTGAGGTCATTTTGAACCTGCTGCTTGCTAGTTCAGCTGAATGCCCTGCTTGTTGAAAAAGGACAAACAAAATACTCTTCCAGCTCGGGACCATGCACCATGGATACCCTGTCCTTCTTCAGTGCACCTTTGGAGTCCTTCTGCCTACCCCAACGGTGTGGTCCGTCTGCCTTCTCCACAGGCAACATACATCAAAGTCCTTATTTTGAGGAATATTTATTTTTCCTTGCTCTGAACAAACTGTTGGGTACGAGGGGTAAGAAGAATCTTCTGAGACCTTTTGCTCTACTGTTCAAGCACCCCTCAAGGCTCAGCATGTCTGACATTCTGTAGCCTTTTTTGTGGAGAACATGAAGCTGCACCTCATGTTTCTTTACCGTACTTAGGCCATACCTTTCTAGCGATGAATGTTCTCAGCACACAGTGACCGTAGCTTGCTTACGGTACGATTCACCTGAGTTTGGTTAATGAAAAGTCAAATATCTTGTAGTTTGGGTTATGGCTTGAGGACTGATGGAGGGAGACGCTTCTCCCAGTGACGAGGCAGAACATTCTCTGCTAGTCACGCAGCTCAGCAGGGAGAACAGCCTGCTTCAAAGTGTGGGATTGCAAACAGGAAGAAGATTATTCCGTGTTTCTCTGAAACTAATCCCAGAGGAACATCTCCTAACGCTCCCATCCGCATTCCCACCCATGTGTTGGCTGGCCGTACTGATGACTGACTCCAGTCATGATGGGGGCTGCGGCTGTGGTGGGGGTACCCCTACCAGCAGGAAATGAACAACCGCCTCTGTGGTGGGTGAGCTCTGAACGCTCAGCCCATGGCATCGGGCTTGGTTACCACTGACTGGTGGTGACACTTAAAAGTTACTCACAAGTTTCTTCAGCTCAAAAGCCCTGTGGTGCTTATTGTCCTACGAGGAAGTGACTAACAGCCTGTCATTCAAAATGCAGTGACTTGGTCTTTGCGATGTCTCTTCCAATGTATTTTTTTTTTACTGAAGAAGCCTAGTGGCAGGGAGAGGCGGTGAATAATTCTGGAAGGTTTTGGAAGCTCTTGGAGGAGCAGACAATTCCCTGCAGGGATGAGAGGGCTTAGTGCTGGTGCACACCGGGCGTGCTGGGGGGAGCCTTGCAGGGGCTGTGCCAGCGGTCGCTGCTCTTGGGTTTAGTTTTCTGTGCAGGTCTGTGGCTGCTTTTCCACATTTAAAGGCATCATTCTTTCACACTCTTTTTGCAGGTCTTCCAGAGAGGCTGAGTTCCTCTCCTTTGGGTTGTCTGTAACATGGGCAAATAATACAAGATTTTCCAATTACATCTTGCACTTAATTTTCAGAGCTTTTGGCAAATCACTGTCTGCTGGGGGGTAAGCGAGTTTTCCTCTCCCCCTCCGTTTCTGGTATTTCAATTAATGTGTCTAGAGTGGAACACTAGTGCCCAGCCTGCTTTGCAGCCTGCGTCTTGTTGCAGTGATTAACTTCTGGGCCGGAGGGGTGCCCCCGTGGTGCCACTGATGTGGGTAACCATCGTTTCAGCCCTCTGAGCTGGCCATTTGCTCACAACGATTCATTGTTTAAACACTTTTTTTAACTATCTCACTGTTGAACTGAGCAGTTCAACTGCTCTGCTGGGTTAGACGGAGTTGCAGATGCAGGTACTTAAATGGTCCGGAGGAGAGCAGCCAAGCTGGCGAAGGGCTGGAAGACGTGTGCAGCAAATATAGTTTTATGTCTTGGAAATTCCTGTAGTCTCACCAGGAATTTGCAAGACATAAAAAGAACCGTTGAGGTTCATCTGCAGATTAAGTGGCTAAAGCCCAGACTTGAAGATTGGTGAAGAAGGAAACTGAAACCTGGGTGGAGAGGTGGTTGCCTCATGTACCCACCTTCTGCTGTTAACCAAGAGAGCTGGGGAGTGGATGAAGAAATAAACGCACTCGGGTCCCCTACCGACCTCTAGGTCATGGGCACATCTATCACCCGTGTCCTGGTATGTCCAGGAGATCACTTCCTTCTCCTCCGTGCAAGAGGAAGCAGTTGTTCAGGGAACTCACCAGCCACCTACGGGATGTTACTAGTAGCCGGTACCCCTGCGCTTCCCAACAGCTCTTACAGGCGCCGTATTTCCTCATTCCTGGGTTTTGGTCTTCCAGATGTGTCATAGCTGTAATTAATCTGAGCCACCTGCCGTAAAGGTTGTTGCTGCCTCACCAGGAGGTTTTTTTCCCCCCTGTTATTACTGGGTAAATAACTGACTGCACTGGTTAGAGATACTGAAGGCGATACCCTGGGGAGTGTCATATGGCCAGCATGGCTTACAGCCCCTACTGGACAAGGGCAAAATTGGTAAAGAATTGGATGTGTTACCTCCGCTTTGCTGATTTGTTCATACAGATGGTGAAGAAGTGCCCGGGCTGCCACAGTGATGTGAAGAAGCAGCGACTGATCCAAGTGTTCTTCTGGTTGTGATCTCACCAGCAGAAAGGGCAAGTTCTTCCTGTCGGCAGAAGGAGACCGCTGCGCTCTGAAGCTGAACGGGAGCAGGATGAAGGTTCTCTTCACTGTCTTTGGTCCTCGCTGCTGTGCACCAGCACATGTCATTTCTGAGTCTGAAAGGTCTCTCCAAGCACTGGCAGGAGACAAAGCAGGATACTGTCTTCTGTTGGAGCTCAGAAGGTTCGTTTCTTTCTTTAGCCTGTAAGTTCTACTATGGCCTCTCTTAGGCTGAAACTTTCTGTCCTGGAGGCAGCTGTCGTCCAGGGGCCCTTCAGGTACCGTTGGGTCCTGGAAGAACCCCGCAGCAGTGCTGCAGGAGAGCTGCGCCGGCTGAACGAGGATGCTGGAGCACCCATCTGCACCTCGTGGTGCCCCTGGGAGGAGTGATTCCCGCTGGAGTCCGACAGCAGCTGCTCTCTCCAGTAGCAGAAGATTCTGAAAGGATGATTTTGTGAAAACAAA
The DNA here is from genome assembly GCA_009769605.1 of Bucorvus abyssinicus. Classification (NCBI taxonomy): domain Eukaryota; kingdom Metazoa; phylum Chordata; class Aves; order Bucerotiformes; family Bucorvidae; genus Bucorvus; species Bucorvus abyssinicus. Next base: position 1,516,140 of record CM020047.1, read on the forward strand.
TTCTAGTGGACCGGTGACCGTGGACACTCTTGCATCTGCTGGGCACCCCAGAGCCTGGTCCCTTCCATCGTGCTGGGGTTGTTAGAAACGTGCTTCTACGGAGGCTGTATTTGCTGCTCCATCCTGGTGTCTCCGTTGTGCCTGTGTGCTTGATGTTTACTTTCAGGAAGAAAAAGAAACTAATAGATTTAAACTGAAATAAATCAAGTTAGATGGGTTAAAAAAAATTCCTTAATACTTCCGCTCTCTGTGAGCAGTGGGTAGAGGTGGTGAACCTGAAAAACCGACAATTTTACATCTTCAGTGGCTGCTGTAAACAAAACTAAATAAAACCGGTTCTCTCCTAATTGAGTTTTGTTTGAATTTTAAAAAATTTGTAGGTGTAAAAACACGGGGTGCTGAGTCCCAAGGGCCCAGTAGGGAGTAAGGGGAAGGGTTTATCCTGCAGCGGTTTGGACACGTGAGGATCGTATCCTCACTTGTTAGTTCTGAGGTTCCCGTGATGACCAGGACCCTTCAGAGAGCACCCATTTTCAGAAGCTGCTGACAGAATATATTCTTCAGTGATTGCAGGGTGGTTTTTTCCTCCACCTGTGGATGGATTTCATACCAGTGGCATTTTGGGAAACTTGACATTAATAATTGATAACTCAGAATCGAAAACGAGCTGCATTATAACGGAAGTGTCAAAGGGGTTTATTTCTCCCCCATTATACAATGCAAAACCAGCGCCACTTCGACTCTGCTGGGTGCTGGGATATTGGTCCTCATGGAGAAGCTGCTTTTCTCGGAGTGAGATCCTCTTTACCCAGAAACAGCCCCGGGGCGTTGGGGTGCGTGGTGCTGGGCCCCTCCTGCGTTCACGTGTCGAATACCGGGCGTGTATTGAAGTCGGTCACGCTGAAGAGCAGGGAACGTGCTGGTCTTCAATGGCAGTGAAACAGGACCTTCATTAACTAGTCCTTCATTACCTAGTGGTTAGAAACAACAAGGGTCTAGACAGGAGTTAGGGTAATCTGGGGCCAGCACGGGTCCTGGCATGTTTGAATCGGGGTGAATTTTCCCCTCTGTCTAATCAGTTTATTAACGAAAATCCAGGTGATGCTCTCGGGGCAAAGCGGATGAGGCCACCGCCCATGTCCCGCAGTCGGCAGCTTTGGGGGGGTCCGAATCCTCTGTGCAGGACAAAGCTCGTGGCTGCTTCCGCACCAGTCCCTGCGGCTTCTCTTGGGTGCCGGCTTTGAGCTCCCGGGGCGTTTTCTCGGCCTGGGCGAGGAGTGGAGCGGGAGGCCCGAGAGCTGGGTGAGGCAAACGGCGAGAGGGCATGTCGTGGTGAGACAGCTCAGCGCCGCGTCGGCTCCGAGACCTCCTGTCCCTGGGGAGAAGTGCAGCTTATAGCTTGTGCCACTGGAGGGAAACCACAGCACGGGGCGGGAGCTCCGGACATCTTTGGCGAGGCAGCGCGTGATGCCTTCGGTTAGCTTCGCCTGGTGGGAATGGTCTGCTGCGGGCTCCAAAAATGCTGCCAGGTCCAGCAAGATGGAATGAAAGACTTCAAAGGCACGTGTGGGTCAAGAGAGTCTCACGTTCCTTCTGCTCGTCATCGTCCCACTGATGGGATTTGCTGCTGCGTGCCGTCACTAGCCCACCCCGCCGCCGAGTGTCCCACGGTGACTCTGCCGCACGCGGAGGGAACCGATTCGGAGTCGCTCTGGTGGTGGGGCTGCTCTCCGGTGCAGTGGGGCTTGAGCTGCGGCCATCTGGAGTCTGGTTCCCTGCCGGATGGATGCCAGAGTGTCCTGGTGATGGGACAGCATCCCGCTTGCCCTTGTCTGCGGCTGGTCTGCTCATCCCTTAGTCACAGTTTTAACAGCAAACAGAATTTAACGATCCTGTCGGTCCTGACCTCTCTTGGAGAGGTTTGCTCAGAAGTGATGCCCATCAAGTAAAAAAATCCAAGCAAGCTGCTGCGGCCCTGAGCAGTGATGGACCAAGAGGCTTTTCCGAGGTGTCCGTCAGCAGGTCTTGCTGCAAACCCAAGGGAACTCCTGAGGGAGGGCCCAGCGCTGGACTGGAGGGTAGGTCTCAGGGTCTCCACCCTTGCAGATCACCTGGCATCACTAAAGAGCAGCCCCGTTACCAGTTAGGAGAGGGTTCACGCTGGGGCTTCCAGGGCGCCCATCCCTGGTTTGTGGGCCATGCCCAGCAGCGATGTTTCCTGACCCGTGACCAGACCTCTGCCCCTTCCCCTCCCCAGCTCTCTTAGCTGAGCACCGAGCGACCCCACGTACCCGAGAACCGCTCGTCCCAAGGGGCTGTGCGCCCTGCTCCCCTCTTCCACAGAAGTGTCGGGAGCCTTGTGTGTCCCCAAACCCTTCCTGCCCTCAGCGGGGTCCTCCTGGACGTGTTCAGTGCTGCTTCCCCCAGCCCTGCCCCAGCAGCAAAGCTGCTTCCAGCCAAGCCTTGCAGAAGAGGGTCCCCAGGAGCCAGCTGTCCGCACGCGCTGCACGTGCTGACCTGTCTTGGAAACCGTTGGGTTTACAAGAAGGAGACACAAAGTACTTTACTTCTGAGGACCAGAAAACGAAAACAAGAATTGATTCAGAAAAAACCCACATTGCTCTACGCGGTTAAAGGAACCGGCCCAGACGGCTCCAGGGGAGGAAAGCCAAGCCTGGACACTCCTTGCTGGCTTTGGGAAGCAAGTGACACATGAGTTACAGATCATGAAGGAAGCAGATACTCATCTCTCTTTGCTGCCCCTGCGGTGCTATGACTGTACCTGCCATATCGGCTCCAGCCCTGTGTCATTCTAAACCCTTTCCTGCTGTTTCCTCCAAATGAGGTTGAAAAGACTTGGAAAGGGACCAAGAGTAACAAAGCGACTCTCTTGTCGGGGGAGAACCGACCCGAGCCTTGGCTTGGAGCTGGTGGAGAGCGGGGGACTCCTTTTGCTTTTCAGATTTTTTAGTGACCCCCCAAAGCCCCCCTGGGAGGTTCGCTGGGCAGGTAAAAGAACAGACAGAAAATACCGGCCGAAGGTCGTTGTGGTACCAGGCTGTTATCTCCCCGAGGGGCAGAGGTTGCCGGGGGAAGCCCGTTCTGCCCCGCCATCGTGGTGTTCCGCTCGCTAAGTATCAATGTGATGAGTTTTTGTTGCTGTTAAATTCAGGAGTGAATTAATTGATGGTAACCCTGCAGTGGGGTGAGGAGCCGCCTGGCACCTTGCGTCCGTGCCAGCGGCGGTCGTGGGGAGGACGCAGGGACTGCCAGGAGGTGCCACCCAGGATGTGCCGCTGGGTTCCTCCGCCCGTCGGCAGGCGGGAGCAGGGGCTCCTCGGTGGGTTTCCTTCGACACCGCGGGAGACAGAGGAGAGACGAAGCCCGTCAGGTTAACTCTGGAACAATCCTTTCCCAAACCTCGCAGTGTGACTGTTCATCACTGCAACCCACTCACGAGTTCGCAAGAGGCTCGATGACCTGGTTTCTGCAGCAGCTTCTTGGAAAAGTCCAGATGTGTCAGCGAGAGGGCTGATAACAGGCTGGAGAGCCACGAGCAATCCAGGGGAGGAAAACCGGGACCAGCTCCCGCCTGCCAGGCGGGGACACGCGCTGCTCGGGAACGCCCGGCTGGCCTCGCACGGCTCCAGCGGTGGCGCGGGGCGTGGGGCTGCGCTCAGGCCAGGGGCGAGTTTCACCCAAAGGAAACACCCTCCAGATGTGCCTTGGGGCCGGGGCAGCGCTGGGACATCCATCGACGCCCTCGGTCCCGGAGGGACGGGGCAAAGCCCAGCCGTCCTCGGCCAGGGCTGGCGCCAGTCACGGGGGTTGCTGTGGGGAGCAACAAGGGGTCGAGATAAACCAGCAGCAGAAGTCAAACCCGCTTTAGAGCGGCCTCTGGAAATCAGCCCGTCGCCAAACAAACGCGGCTCAGGCCGAGCTGTTGGCCCGAAACATCGAGCCCCTTTGCTGGAGTCGGAGGATTTTCTTTAACCGTGGTGGGGCCAGACTGACCTCCCTGGAAGGAGTTTGGGTTCCCTTGACCAACAGGGTTTACTTCTCCTCCCGGGCAGCAGCAAACTGAGCTTGGTTTGATCTGTCGGTTGTGTAGGTCTGATCTCTACCGGCGTTGAGAATAGAGCCCAAGAGATTCGCCCTCCGTGGGTCCGGGGGCTGACGGCTGGAGGCGACAGGCTGGTTCTGGTGGTGCAGGAGGCAACTGCTCCAATGCTAAAACTCCGTGACGATGCGCAGAATGACTTGGCTCTGGATCCTGAGGAGAAAAACCTCCACGTCCTCTCAGCACCCCGCTACGGGTCCTTCACCTTTCCAGAGCCTTCGCTTTTGCTTTTCGAGTGTGGGATCTGGGTCTGTTCACAACATCTGCGCAGGGTCTCGCTGAGAAGGAGATGCTGCTTCCTCCTCCTCGGGGGCTGCTGGGGGATGAAGGGGGCTCTTAGGGACCAGCTCTCCGATCCCCCTTCCCCAAGCACACGGACCTGCTCCGGGTACAGCACGTGGGACTCCTCAGGACGCCTTCTAGGGAGCGTCGGGCTGTACACAAGGTGTTTGCGCCCGGGCTGTGTACGTGGGACAACGTTACGGTCGTAGAGGTGACGACACACGGAGGGAACGAGTATGAAGGGGAAATTTGGGAGCACTGAGTGTTGCAAGATGAGGACGTAAGGAGGCCGGCTCCTGCAGAGAAGGATCCTGCTGGGTAGGGTTGCGGTTCAGACCCACGGCTCAGCCGCCTGTCTAACAGCTCTGAAAGCTCTCCAGAACACCGCTGGGGGTGTTGGGCTCCCGGCGCAGAGCAGAGGCAAAATGGGCCAAAGGAAATTCCCTGCCATTCTCTAGCTGGGGTTTGATCCTCACCACGGCCGGGCGGCCGGAGTCACCCAGCAGAGCAGAGGACCTGCATGGGAATGGGGGATGCTTGGGGGAAAGGCAATCGGTGACAGCGGCGGGAGAAGCCCATTCAGCGGCCGTGGGGCCGGCGCATAAAACCCCTCTGTGCTCCCTGGGGACAGCTGTGTTCCCCAGTACAATTCCCTTCTCCCGGCTCATGCAGTGGTGGGAAATTGTTCCGAGCCCCAGCGCGGGGCCGGCGAGGGTGTGGGGTGCGGCCAGTGTCCGAGGCAGCAGCTGGTGGCCTCTTCTTCACCAGAGGGTTTCAGAGCAGCGACGCCTGACCTGGGAGCAGCCAGGCTGTAAACGCAGTTCCATGGAAAATGACTTCGGATGGTTTGGACCCTTCAGCGTCTCCACATGGTGATGCTGGAAAAGACGTGTGTGTCGAGCAGGCATGGTTAGGGGCTGGCTGCTGCTCTCGCACAGGTCTCTGCCCCGTCTTTGTCCTGAGCGCACCAGGCTTTGCCGGCTGGTGGTTCTCATCCCTGTTTTTCCTGAGACATGGTGCGGGTGGTGGTGTTCTACCAGGATAAAACCCACCAACTGGTTTTTTTCTAGCCGCAAGCCTGCTGTTCAACGTGCCAAGCCAGGGAGGGCAGAGCCCTGCCCGAGGCGGGGGTGACTGGGGGTCCCAGGCTGTAGAAGAGGCCACGAGGACTTTGTGACCCAGGAACTGGCGGGGTCCGTGTGAGGGGCAGCGGCCGCGGCCCCACGTGCAGAGCAGAGCATACGCTCTCGCCCTTCCACGGGTGAAGGTGGCACATGGTGACATTAACGGGGGGGTGGCACAAAACCCCTCGGCTTTCCCACCGCGTGCTCTGAGCGCTGGGGTGTGGTTGGTCGGTGAGTTCTCTTCTCTTCTGTCATTGGGAGGGTTTAAAGGCAAGAAAAAGGCTGAGGTTTTTCTCAGCCGGCTGCTTGGGAGCGGCTGCAGTTTCCCCCTTCCCCTCTGCCATGTCGCAGCGTTCCTGACAGGGGAGATGGTGTCTGGGGGGAAACTAAAGGGCAGGCTGGCAGACACGGAGGACACGGGGCTCGCTGAGGGGTTCTCCTGCTTTCACACCAAGAGTGGGCAAATTCGGGGCTTTTTCTCCTTCCCCCTGTGCTGGCACGGCTGGAGCAGAGGGATGGCGAGCTCGCCCACGGGACCGCTCCGAGCACTTTGCAGAGGTGCCCGTGGGTTCTCCTGCCTTCCGAGGGGATCCGAAGGACAAAGTCCACGGGTGTGATGTATTTGAGCGGGGCAGCGTGGAGCGAGCAGGCGCCAGTCGGGGCTCTGCTACGGCAGAGTTCAGCTCCCATTCAAACCATCTGGGTCCAAGACCTGTGTCACCTGTAAGACACTGAAATACCAACCTCCCCAGCTGGGGTGGGGGCGTTTGGCCCACTGGAGGTAACGCCAGTGGGGTTGGAGCCCTCCCGGCAGGGGAAGGCTGAAGCTCTGCGCTGCCTGCCCTGGCTGAGCCCCAAGCCTCGGGGCTGCCGGGGCAGGATCCGTGCGCTCCGGGAGTGCCGGGGGCAGGACGGGGTCCCCCAGGGCTGTCCCCTGCTCACAGCCGCGGGAACGGGCACACCGGGCTGTGCCCGGGGACAAACCGTGCCCCGGCAGCGGGTACGGGGAACTGGCCCAGCGTCCACAGCGGGGAAGGGCGCGTTCGCGGGGGATTTCCCCCGGCGAACACGGTGTAAAAGCTCAAAGCGGCGTTAAAACCTGCGGCTGAGCGGCTCCTCGCCGGGAAAGGCGCTCCGAGAGCTCCGCTCTTTCGGGGCACTCGCAGAACCGGGAGGGAAAGCGGTGGGACAGCGGGGGGACAGCGGGGGGACAGCGAGGTGACAGCGAGGGGACAGCGGGGGAACAGCGGGGGGACAGCGGGGGGACAGCGAGGGACAGCGGGGGGGACAGCGGGGGAACAGCGAGGGGACAGCGGGGGGACAGCGGGGGGACAGCGAGGGGACAGCGGGGGGACAGCGGGGGGAACAGCGAGGGGACAGCGGGGGAACACGAGGGGACGAGGGGGGACAGCGGGGGGACAGCGGGGGGACAGCGAGGGGACAGCGGGGGACAGCGGGGGAACAGCGAGGGGACAGCGGGGGGACAGCGAGGGGACAGCGGGGAACAGCGGGGGGACAGCGGGGGACAGCGAGGGGACAGCGGGGGGACAGCGGGGGGACAGCGAGGGGACAGCGGGGGGACAGCGGGGGACAGCGGGGGAACAGCGAGGGGACAGCGGGGGGACAGCGGGGGGACAGCGAGGGGACAGCGAGGGGACAGCGGGGGGACAGCGAGGGACAGCGGGGGGACAGCGGGGGACAGCGGGGAACAGCGAGGGGACAGCGGGGGAACAGCGAGGGGACAGCGGGGGGACAGCGGGGGACAGCGGGGGACAGCGCGGGGACAGCGGGGGGACAGCGAGGGACAGCGGGGGGACAGCGGGGGACAGCGGGGGACAGCGCGGGGACAGCGGGGGAACAGCGAGGGGACAGCGGGGGGACAGCGGGGGGACAGCGGGGGGACAGCGCGGGGACAGCGGGGGGACAGCGAGGGGACAGCGGGGGACAGCGGGGGGACAGCGAGGGGAGCCCAGGCGGGGAGAGGGGCCGGGCCCGGTGGGGGGCCGGGATGCCGATTGCGCAAAAGGGTCTTTCCCAAGGGCTGGGATGGATATAAAGGTGCTGCCGGCCGAGGGGAGCGGCGAGGCGAGGGGTGGTGAGCGGCGGGGCGGGGAGCCGGGCTGCTGCCGGGGCTGGGCTGGGGAGGGAGGGCAGCCGGTCCCGGGAGCTGGGATGCGATGGGAGGGTTGGGGAGGGAGGTCTCGGCTGCTCTCCCACTCGCCTGCTTCTGCTACTCCATCTCTGCCTCTTCTGCTCCCTCCCGGCCGCAGCCCCCGCGGCGGGTCCCCGCTGCCAGCCTGGGGGTGATTTGCCTCCTCCCACGCGTGTCGGGCCGTGAGCGCCTCAGCAGCGCGGCCGCAGCTTCCACCGGGGAGCCGGTCCTCCCCCACGGCTCTGCCGCTGGCCCTCGGGAGAGCGGCATCGCCCTCGGAGGAAGGAGCGGCTGGAGGGCATCCCCCGGCTCGTCCCGCCGCTCTCCGGCCGGGCTGGCGCAGCGCGGCGGGCAGCTCAGCCCCGCCGCCCTCCTCAGCCGGCCCCTGAGCACCCCTCTCCGTCTCCGCAGGGTTCTGGTCGCGGCGCTCGGAGCCCTCGGTGCTATGGTACGCTGCCAGGCGCCCGCTGTCGGGCACCCACCCAAGGTACCGTCCCGGCGGCTCCTGGGGCTGGGCACTCGCGCTTCGGGAAGGGAAGGGAGGATGAGCAGGACCCGGGGGTTCTCTGGCCCTGGACCGAGGAGCTGGGTGTCCAAAACAGTCTCTGGAGCCCCCACGGAGCTCCCTGTGTATTTGCTCATCTGGAAAACTTCCCTTCTGGGGGCTGATCTGCAAAGGTCCCACCGAAAATAGCGGGGAACAGGCTGAGGTGAAAGGAGGGAAAACGTGCCGGAGCAGGTTTGAGTGCTCAGACAGGGTGGTGAAGGCACCGCAAAATGGGTTTGAGGAGCATCGTTCGGTGATGGCAAGTGGAGGGTGATGGGGAAGCTCGTGGGGGGCAGCGACTGGTCCCCGCTGCCACCGCTGCCTTACCCCCGGGGCTGGGGACAGCATGAGGTGGGAGAATAACTTCACCTGCATCGGAAACGAATTCTGTAACGCAGCAGCCGTGTTTGCAGCTTCTCCCTCTGCGAGAGGAGGAGCTGAGGGCTCTGTGCTGTCTTTGCTGCAGTGGGTGTTTGCCCCTCTCCTCCTTTTCCTGGCCGAGCTCGGCTGCAGCGCCCAGCCCACTTACCAATGGAAGGATGCTGTGACGCGGGAGAAGCTCACCTGCCAGCAGTGCCCGCCGGGGACCTTCGTGGCACAGCACTGCACCAGGGACAGACAGACGGTGTGCGCGCCCTGCCCGGATTTGCACTACACGCAGTACTGGAACTACCTGGAGAAGTGCCGGTACTGTAACGTCATCTGCGGCGAGAAGCAGGTGGAGGTGCAGCAGTGCAATTCCACCCACAACCGCGTCTGCCAGTGCCAGGAGGGCTACTACTCGGAGATGGAGTTCTGCGTCAGGCACTCCGAGTGTCCACTGGGCTCCGGCGTCGAGGAACTGGGTAAGTCCCCAGCCAGGCGGCTGCGGCAGCGGCAGGCGAGCTCGTGGGGCTCTTGTCACATCCCGAAGTTGCTGACGGAGCCAAAATTCAAGGAGAAATACAGCAGCCGATGGTTGCCCGTAGCCTTACTGCCTCTTTGCTCACCAGCATAGTGTCGTCCTTGCTGGGGTGTGAAACTGCTCCTGGCTTCTTTTCCATAGAGCGATTCGCTCGCGCTTTCCTCCCGGTTTTGCTTTGAAAGCCTTTGAAATCCCCCAGCACCACGCTTCGATGGGACGCGGCGATGCTGTTACCTGCCTCGCTCGCTGCAGCAGGCAGAGCGGGGCCGTGAGTCACCTGTCCCCGGAGCAGCAGCTCGCCCTGCCCGGGCTCTGGGCAGGGGAAACCCTCCGAGCGGCTGCTGCTCCCCCGGCAGCTCCTTCTGCCGCAGGCGGGTGGCCAGGGAGCGGGGCAGGCTAATTGTCGGGGCTCAGAAAGGCTGCTCATGATGCAAGAGCAGGGCTGGCGAACGCGCGTAGCTCTGGGGCTGGGTTTCGTGCGGTTCATTGAGCAATTTGGAGAGGCCGTGTTCAGAAAATAGATACGTGGGCAGGCTCCCAAACGACGACACCAGCCTCACTTCGATTCGTATCTGGGGGAGATTCATGACTTTGAGACCCCAACCCTGGTGAGATCCAAGTCACGAGCGATTCTGGGGTTTACTTTAATGCCGTTTCCCCAGCACCAGTTTGCCGGGTCCCTCGGTCACCCCATTTGTACGTGTGGGCAGGGTCTAAAAATACCAGTTGCCTGCGAGCGGGTTTCCCCCTCGCTCTCCCCTGGATCACGGAGGACCAGGCTCTGTCTGGAACCTCGGCTGGGTTTAACACAACAGCGTGGGCAGCGTCAGCACAACCAGCGTTGTCTTCCCTCACGCTTTGAAGCGTGGAGGCTTTTGAAGTCCTTCCACGCGCGGCACAGAAGCGCCCCAGGCTCCCAGGCCGGATGAAATACCTGTCGTCTTCAGCTGATGCTTACGGTCGAGGTTCGGGGTTTAATTAAGCAGCACAAGGTGAACTAGGTCTGCACACAACGCGGGGAAGGCCCTTGGCAGTGAACATCGCTCTGGCTGGAGCGTTGGCTGTAGGACTGAGGAACCACTCGAGCAAGCCAGGGAGTTGGAGAAGAAGCCAATTTTTTGTTATTATTATTCATTTTTCACAAATGGCTTCTTGTGTGGGGCGTGATGGTACCCCCAGCCCAGACATCCGAACCCCACGGGAAGGACCGGGCATCCAGCGCGCGTGGGCAGAGCCCTAGGGCTGGGAGCGCTCGTGTCTGACCGCGGACGGCGTGGAGCCGGTGACAGCGGAGCGGTGGCTGCGGGGCTCACAGACCTCGCTGGCGTTCGGGCTGGGCTCTTGGTCCAGGCGTGGTTCTGCTGGGGACACGGGCATCGGCTGGGCTGGCTGGGACTTCTCCTGGTAAAGCCAAAGCAACGGCCTAAAGCGGTTGTGACAAGGTAGAAACCTTGTTCTTAACGAGATATGGGACGAGGAGGTGACGGGTGTGAAATGTGCTGCCCCCACAGCCGTTCCCTCTGCTCCCAAGTCACGCTGGTGCGCTCTCTCGCTCCCGTGGCACCGTCCCGGTGAAGCGGCGGCGGGTCTGGCCCCGAGCCTGGGTGGGAAACTGCAGAAGCGAGCGGAGCTTTCACCTTCTCAGCGACTTTTACTTTCACTTGGCCAGGAGCCTCCTGAGTCGGCGGTGAATCAGCGGGCCGGTCTGGCTTACCCGTCGTGTCCCCGCCGGTGTCTGCTACCCAGGAGCTGCCCCTTCGCAGTAGCACATGACACCTCTTGTGCCCAGAGGCTGGTGACAATTTATCAGCACGTGGCAAGTGCTTTGGCTTGGGAGATGGCTGGGGAAAGCGTTGCCGTCTGCCCCACGAGAGGGGACACGCTTCCCAGGCAATGACCGTTCCCAAAACGTCGCCCTCGTGCTCAGGTGGTGTCTGGCGCTGTCTTTGCGCTGCCGGCGTCGTCCCCAGCTCCTGCCGCTGCTCCTTTGCCATCTCATCGCCCCAGGCTGACGGTCCCGTTGCCTCCCCCTGCACAGGTACCCCCTTCAAGAACACCCAGTGCCACCCGTGCCCCCAAGGCTTCTTCTCCTCCTCCGCCTCCAGCACCAGGCCGTGTCAGGCCCACCAGGACTGCGAGCAGCAGGGCAAGGTGACCAACGTGCCGGGCAACCGGTACCACGACACCCTCTGCACCTCCTGCAAACTGGGGATGAGGAACGGCACGCAGGGACCAGGTGAGCCGGGCAGAGGCGGGGCACGACGGGATGCTCTTGGGGTGAGAGAGAGCTTTTGGGTGACTTCTTACTACATAGATGCAAAATGAGGTGAAACAGGTTGTAAAAGTGCGGAGGGGTCCATAATTCATAGTAATTATGGATAAACCATGGACTGTTTGCCCTCCTCCTCCTCCTGAGTCAGTCCCGCAGGGCAAGAGCAGGGCTTAGACAACGGCCACTGCCCAGCCAGGACAGAGCGGGCACTGAAATCCTGCCCGTTCTCACCAGGGACTGGCACAGCGGGGGATGCCGGGGCACGCGGGCGGTTTTGGTGGCCGCTTGGCTGTTACCAGTAGCTCGCAGCGGTAACCGACGGCTGGCGGTCGTGTGAACAGACGCGGTGCGATGGGCTGCGGCACCCCGCTCGGCTCCCAGCCCGCCCGCTGCGCTGGCTTCTCCCGGGCTTTCAACCTGGTTTCCAGGAAGCTTTTATTGCAGCCGCAACCTTGGCTGGTGCAGGTGGAATGGAGCAGAGTCCACGGCTTATCGGAGCTGAGCGTAGGGCGGATTTTGACCTCTTTGGTGGAAAACTAGAGACAAGTGTCAGCTGTGTCACCGTGATGTTGTTGTGCTGAGCCTCAGCAGGGGATGAAGGTTGGGCAGGAGCCACCAGTGGGTACACATCGTAGAATCCCAGGTTGGAAGAGACCTCAAGGATCGCCTGGTCCAGCCTTTCCTGGGAAAAACACTGGGCAAAGGAGCAGGGGAGAGCGATGGGCTGGCTCCAGGGGTGCTTTGTAACACACGCCCCAACAAATCAGGGGATGAGAAAGGGACTGAAAACCATCTCAAGGGGCTGATGTCCGTTGAGGTGAGGCAGGCAGCTGTTTGGAACCCCCCGCTCTACCCTGAGCATCCAGCCAAGACCCACAGGAGAAAAACTCAATGTGACTGATGTGGGTTGCCCTGACCGTCCAAAACAGATCAGTCACAGAGCCATCGAACAGCCCAGGCTGGAAGGGGCTCTGGGGGCTCCTCTAGGCCAGCCTTTCATGGCAAGGAGAGCCTGGATGAGATCATCCAGCGTCATGTCCAGCCATGTCCTGAAAACCTCCAGTGGTGGGGACTCCACCGTGTCCCTGGGAAGGTCATTCCACCGTCAACAGGAAGCTTGATAGAAAAGCTTCGAGAAAAAATTCTCCTCCATGGCGATGGAGCAGGGAGGCCGTTCCCCCCAGCAGCGTGCGAGAGGACCTCCTGCCTTTCCATCCTCTCCTGGCACCGCCGGCATGAGGCATTTCTCCTTCCAAAGGCTGACTCACGCCACGAGCTCCTTTCCAGGAACGTGCTCCCGCTGGCGAGCGGAGGTGGGAAGCTCTGTCACCCGCAGGACACGGTCCCGGGTCAGGGCGTGGGGGTCAGGGGAGAGGAGCGTCAGCAGCGCCTGCGCTGCCGCTTCTCAGGCAACGGCACCCGCGTCCCAGCCGGCCTTCTGGCTGAGAAGCCGGAGCGCGATGGGAGCCGGGGGGTACTTTTAACTCCGGCTCATCGTGGTTTCCCTCGGGTGGCACCTGCCTTCCTCCCGGCTGCAACGGCATCGCCGGAGCAATTCTGCAGAAACCCTGAGGCTGCGGGAGGGGCAGAGTCTGGGCACGGGAGCCCGACCCACCCCTCTATAATCAGTGAAACCGTTCCCAGTTTGCAATGGCACGAAACTGGGCTAGTCTGCCCTTGGCTGAGTAATCGTTTGGCCTTGATCTCTTGAAAACCCTCCGTGCTTTCATTCCTTACGCTGGATGCGCTCCAGCAGAGCTTTAGCCCGTGGCTTGTCCTGTCCCGAGATGTGAAAATCCACATGGGGAAACAGAAACTTTCAGGAAAAATATGTGTAAACACTGCTGGGTGCTTCAGATTTTGGGGGAGTTTCCCTCCTCCCCTGCCCCCTGGCAGGGAGGAGCATGGAAAATGTCTATTTACTTTCTCCAAACTTGCAGGAAATTTCACACACTGTTTTCAAAGTGCCCCGTACAGGACAGGCAGCTGCCGGGAAATCCAGCCTGTGGCGAGGGCTGAGCCCAGCCTGCCGGGGCACCGAGCTGGCAGAGACGGGCTCTGGCCAGTTAATGATGCCTTTAAGGTGCTTTTCTGCTCTTCTTCCTTCTGACCTCATTTTTGAGACTTCCAAAGTGCTTCCAAAAGCCACCCCAGACCTGCCAGCAGCACGAGCCGGCTGCTCTCCCTCTTCCCCCTTGGCTCAGGCTAACGATGAGCAAGGCAGCGGCTGCCGCATGCCCAGGCAGGGCTTTGCGTCTGCCTGGGCACCCCCGTGGGTGGGCAGAGCTGGGCGGGTGGTCCCCAGCTCGTGGCCATGGATGTACCCTCCTGAATCTGGAAGACGGGTTGTGAGAGGCAGGTTTCCCCGCAGGGCTCACCGGGCTGGGCTCCCTGGTCCGAGCTGCGGCTGGAGAGCAGTGCCCAGGTGAGGAGAACGACATACGGTCATAGAATGGGTTGAAGGGACCTTTAAAGCTCCCCCAGTCCCCTGCAGGGAGCAGGGACATCTGCAACCAGAGCAGGGTGCTCAGAGCCCCAAGGGCCAACCTGACCTGGGATGGTGCCAGGGATGGGGCTTCTCCCACCGCTCTGGACAGATGTCCCATGGAGAGGCTCGCTGGGGCTGGGACCTGCTCACCTGGTGTCCCGTGGTCACCTTCCCTCTAACCTGCAGGTGTTTTCTCCCACCGGCTCTAGGAGACGACGACGACTGTGAGCAAGCCGTGATAGACTACGTGGCGTATCAGAACATCCCCATCAGAAAGCTGAAGCGTCTGCAGCAGATCCTGGAGCACTCGTCGAGGAAGGAGGCACCAGGGACCAGGGCAGCCGTCCAGGAGAAGTTCAGGGCTTTCCTCATCCGCCTCAAAGAGGTCCACTACGAGGTCACCAAGGAGCTGCTGGACGCGCTGCGAGCAGTCAAGCTGCACTCCATCGAGGAGGAGGTCCGCGAGCGCTTCCTCCCACACTGAGGGCACAAAGTGAACTTTCCGGGTGGTTTTTGTTTCAGTTTTTCTTCTGTGGCTTCGTTAATTTATTAATCTTTCCAAACCTAACTTGAAACGCCGCGCTAGAGAGGAGCACTGGGTCAGAGCTAAACGGTGCTGTGGCGGCTGCGGGGGGTCCCGCGCTGCGGGCTGGCATTTCGCTGCCTCTGGGGTGGGATGCTGCCGCTCCAGCATCCCTTCGCCCGCGGCCGGCGCGGCGCCGGGCAGCTCCCCGCGTGCCGGCCGCTAATTTTTCCGCACTCAACAAGGGTCAATATCTTATCAGAAGAGAAACCGGCGGCCGGGGTCATTCTGCCTGGGGAAGAAGCCAGCTCTGCTTTTTTTTAGCAAACTGGCTTTGTTTTGAAGTGGTTTGGTTTGGGTGGGGTGGGGCTTTAGTTATTTAACGGTATTTCTCACAGAGGGCTCACGTGCGTTTGTTTGTCACGCTTCTGTTCTGAGAAAGGAGTTTGCTGTGGAGGCACAGGGTGGGTGCAGGATGGCCCCGGTGCAGCCGGCTTGACATTTATTTCTGAATTACCTGTTTTTATACCACGTGTGAGAGATGTTTTCTACAGAAAGAAACCAGAGAAGTTATTTTATTATACGATTCTCTGTCACCAGAGTCCTTTCCTAGTCTCATTTGGAGGAGAGAGGTGGTGCTGCAAGTCCCAGACCATCACCTGCTGACTCGCTTACCTTTACTCGCTTTTACTCGTTACCTTCACCCCATGATCCCACCACATCGGCCACCCACACCACACCGCAGCCCTCCAAACCCAGCCTCTCCGGGGCTCGCGCGAGCAGGATGCAGCCTGGCTGGGCTGGGATTTGCCGCTGGTGCGGCCGGGGTGAAGCTCCCATCTCTTGGCTCAACCCAACCGTGTCACCCTGGGCCCCAGGTCTGTCCCCAGACCTGACTGGACGCTGCAGCGAGCCAAGAGGTGCTTCGGCAGCCCAGGGCTGAGCCCGGGGCACTGTGCTGATGGCAGCCCGGGGTTTTTCGTAGCCCGGCAGATGTCACTTGGGGAAGTCAACATGGGTGACCCTGTCAGGCATGTTCCAGCCTGTAGCAACGATGACACGGAGCCAACATCTGCCTCAAATGATCTGACTTTTTGTATAGCTCTTTTTTAGCTGAGTAGTTGCCAGGAATAGCTCGTGGTTCAAAGAGGAGTATTTGCCCCAGCTGGGAGCTGTTAAAAGCTCTCTGCAACACATGCTATGGGGAAGTGCCCCCACACTTCCCCCGTGCGAGGAACGCTGACATAACCGAGGACGGCGGGGATTTGACCTTCCCCTGGCTGCCCACAGCCACGTCCCGGGCTCGCCCTGCTGCAGCCCCGGGCTGTTCATCCATGGCAGCCTGGAGGAGCGGCGCTGGTCCTGGGGGCAGCACTTGCCTCTTCGCGGCTCCTTGCGGCTCCTCGCGGCTCCTCGCAGCTCCGCAGTCCCTGGATGTCTGCTCGGGTCTGCCTGGCTCTGCAGCCCTGCAAGCGGGGACCCCAGGCTTGCAACCGGCTCACCCCTGTCTTGGGCTCTGGGGATGAGGCAGTTCAGTGATGCTGGCGTGGCCCTGGGCCAGTTCAGCCAGGGACAAAGAGAAGCAAACGGCTGAAAAGCAGCAGAGGGGACCCGTCACTCCCACCTCTGCGCTGAGCCAGGGCTGACCCTGGCAACTCCCTCACAGCTTTCTTGAGCCCGGCCTGAAAACCTGCCCAGGGATTGTAAATCCCTGTCCACTGCTCTGCACCACGTCGCACCCCTGCTCTGCCGAGGTGGCTCTGACCTGGAGGTGGCTCTGACCTGGAGGTGCCTTTGACCTGGAGGTGGCTTGGCGTGCGTTCTGGTGCAACCCGTCACGGGCAGGTCAGAGCATCCCTTGGGAGCTTCCCAGGCCAGTGACATTCCGGGCACTGGAGCCATTTGTGGGCGGTTTATGGGCAGTGCCAGACCCCTCCCCACATCTCCCTGCTGCCGTGTCCACAGTCCCCCCCCAACCCACGTCCCCTCATGCTGGAATTTCTGCACAACGAAGTTTCTCCTCGCATGGGCTCCGTGACAGTGGAGGATCTTCCTGGTAAATATTGACCTTTATAGCAGAGTCCCAACACCCCACACTGATGCTGTTGGGTTTCCCAGAAATGAGCTTTGCTGGAAAAGCCTCCACGAGCAGCACATGGTGCTGTCCCAGCTCTCCCAGCTCCGCTCCCACCACCAGGGCAGGCAGCCACAGACCAGCCTCGGACTGATCCTAAGTGCAATTAATGAAAAGGTGAAATAACCTAAGAGAATAAAAACCCCTTTTGGTTTTTCCCTGAAGTTTCCAAAGCCTAGAAAGAGAAGAGGAAGAGCTGGTGGCGTGAGGTTCTTGCTGATCATCTCAATGACCTCTTTCCGTATTAGCCTGGCTGCGGACCTGGTACCATTAAACGTGGATGTAGCTCTCTCCTGGGGATGACTCAAACATTTAGTGCACAGAAAGTGATTTTCCCAAATGCTATGAGCCAAAGCTCATGTTGTTCCCTGAGCTGGCCTTCCCTGTGCTGTTTAATATTTAAAACGGGGGGAAAAGCCCAGAAAACCACGTGCCGAGGCACGGCCCCGTGTTGTCTCCGTGCCACGGGCTGACTCCGAGGCCCCCCGGGCACCCAGCTGTGGAATGACTCAGGGGGGCTCCTCAGAGCCACGCACCCGCCCGTCCGCAGGAGCTGACTCGCTCGCCGCGGCGGTGGTTTGAACACGTTTATGCTTCGATGCACGGAGAAATCCGCACGCGCTGGCCCGGCGCCGGCGGGCTGGGAAGGGCATTGGGAAAACGATTACCATTAGCCGAAGGGAGTCAGCGGGAGTTTTCTGCTGAGGTCACTCCGAGCTGGCTCACACCGCAATGGCACGAACGAGTGGAGCTGGGAGCGCTGGGGGGGATTTTCGGGGCTGCGCAGAGGGGTGCTGAGGGGATGTGGCCGGTGGAGACTCGTGGTCCTGCTTGTCGAAACAGCCTCCAGCCACCCTTGGCCCTGGAGTTCCAGCCCGGTCACAAGGCAGGTACACTCACGCTTCTGCCTGCAGATTCCCCCGTGGTTTTGTTCTGCTGGAGACAGTTCTTCACCCCTGGCCTCCTGCACCGGTGGACAGTGGGCTGAGCCCTCCGGACACCATGGGAGAGGACTTGGGGAGTGCTAAAACACCGAACTTGGTTGAATTCACCCGTCGCTATTCCGAAGAGGTGCCAATTTTAGCTTCTGTTGAAGGATACATCTTTTTTCCTCCTGGCTGTAGGGATTTTCTCTGCCCATTGCAGTCCCGGTGCTGCACGCCCAGGCTTTCCCCGCTGAGACTCGTCCCTCGCTGCTGCACGGGCAGTGTCTGCAGTGACCCGCCGATGGGACCGAGCTCCTCCCATGCCAGTGCTGCTGGTGGGGGTGACGGGGAAGCAGAGGGGAGGCTGAGGAAGGTAAATCATCTCCAAGAGCAGGAGCAGAGGGATAGCTGGAGCGTGCAGGGCAAAGCAACCTGTGCTCAGCTCAGAGGAACTTGAAATGGGACCAGAGTGTGACCTGGGAGAGGACCCTGCCTCGGGTAGGGAAACGGGTGCTGTGAAGCTCAGGACAAAGCCACTGCCACAGCCCCGACGTGGTGTCACAGCCCCGGTGATGCTGCCGGGCCAGACCCAGCCCTGCCGCGATGCAGCACGGGCTTTTGCTCTCCCCGTTATTATTTTCCTGCCCTCCTTTGCTGCAGGAGCTCTTGTCTGAGCCTCCCCTGGCTTTCAGGGGGTGAAGTCCCAAAACAAGCAGAGGATGTTGCACTCCAGTTTTTACGGAGAGCGGTTCCTGCGGTGCACTGACCCTTTCCCCGTCACCGCTGAGCTGCTGCTGCAGCGGTGTGCTGAGCTCAGCCGCCCTGCCCGCGGCAGGTCTCCTCTTGCAGCACCTTGGCCGGGCTCCGGTGCCAGCAGCCTCGGCCACGGGGCACCAGGGAGGTGCTTTTCTCCCACGGGGTCTCACCTCATTCCCCTGCCCTCATTTCTTCCCCTCCTCTGTCTGTAATTTCTGCTCCCTTCTGCATTCAAGGAGCTCCCTGAGAGCGGGATGTCTCGGAGCAGGAGGGGGCACAGCCGATGGGTCCCGTTCCCAGCCTGGCCGGTCAGACTGAGAGGTCAGGACCAGGCAGGTTGGTGTCGGTTCGGCACGGCAGGCGAGGAGATGGACCAGGAGCTCCGGGGCTGAGCGAGGCTCATAGCTGCTGTTCAGCACCCGGCCACAGCTGGGTGGAACTCCGCCTCCTAATCACTCCTCCTTATATGTCTTTTAATGAAAGGAGAATTTTTGCCTCATGGTGACCAAACCCAGATCCTGACATAAATCCTGACCTCCACGATCTCCCTGAGCAGATTCGGTTATGTGCGAGTATTCAGACCCCGCTGCAGCACCGAGGCACCGGGTAAAAAGGGACCTGAAGAAACGCTGCATGAAATCATCTTTTTTAACAAACCCTGGTTCCAGTTTCTCGTGGCAGAGCACGACGCAAGCAATTGTGGGGAGGAGAGTTGGCCTTTACAGGAACGCTTGGGTTTGTCCCTGAGGCTTCCTCGAACGGTCCCTTACAAGAATGCCCCAGCAAAGGGGGCCTCGTCAGAAGGTTCTTCTCTTTGTTCAGCCATTGCTTGGCTCCCCTGGAGTCGCTGCCCGGGTACAGCGCTGAGGTCTAGGCACTGCTTCCGCTTAGCTTGAATCAAAATAGACTGTATTTAGTAAACCTGCGGATGCCCTTTAGCTTACATCAGTCTTCTGGGAAACATGGTCAGGAAGCCTGTGGCAACTGCAGCGAGATCGTCCTGGCACAACCCCCTGGCTGCAGGGAGCCGCAGGCACCGCATGTGTTCTATCTCGGTCAGCACGAAGCTGGAACCTCCCCGAAGCAGCTGCTCACCCTCTAAAACCAGCGGCATTTTCCTCCTCACACAATGGTTGGGGAGAGGGCCAGGAGAGCCCACTGTGCTGACGAGACTGAGCGCTGCCGGGAACCAGAGCCCTCGTGGGGGGAGAATGGAGCCCCGGCTGTTTGTGTGCTGTCCCTTCTCACCGCTCACACCGGAGGAGCCCTGGGCACCCCAGGCAGCGGGTGCCGCCGCGTCCAGTGCTCCGGCTGGGGCTTTCCCAGCTGCTCTGAATGTGGCGGAGCTCCAGCTGTGCCAGGACGTGGCTGTAACGCCAGGGAGTTTTTCTGGGGAAATGTGGGGAGTGACGACTTCCCAGCTACGGCTACGAGGGGATGTGCGTTGGGTGGTCTGGGTGCTGCTGCTGGGTCTCGGGCACGTGGACTTGAGGGCGTTTTCGACTTGCAAAGCCTAAGGGACTAGGTAAAGGTTTGGAAAGTTCCGACCGGCTCCAGAACACGCTCCAATGTGCTTGGTCAGCCTCAGTCAGCTCGATTCCCCCATGCCGGTTTCTATTTCTGACTCTACTTCCTTCCACGATACTGGAGCTTGGTAGGTGATTTAATCGACTTCTCTTGGTCTTCCCAGAAGTTAAAACAAGGACTCTTTAGTTGGGAAACTTGGAAGATAAGAATAGGAGTGTACATTCCCCGCTTCATGACTCTGAACCTGAAAGAACAAATCAGCTCCGGCAAGATCAAACCCAAGTTCTTCTTTCAGCCAGTTTCAGGCATCACGCGCCAACGTGACGTCACGCAGGAACAGCCTCGCCTGTGATTCAGCACCTCTTGTTCACCGAGTCCCTGCAAGTCCCGCTCATGGGGCATTTACGAGGGCTCCTCAGCCCGTGACGTGGACGATCCTGCGGTCCTGCCTCTTCTCACAGCACGGGGATGAGCTGTCAGAATTTCCACCGCGCCGAGGACAGGGGCGCAGACATGGGGCAGCTTAATCCTGGCGGGGGCCGGGGCTGACCTTCCGCCTTGCACAGCCGCCTCTGCTCCCACTGCCGTCACCTCTGGGGCAAGCAGCTCCTGCTCAAAGCTCTTCTGGGGTCAATAAGTGGGCACTGTGCGTAATCTCAAACGCAAAGATAAGCTTTGTTCGTGCGGAGGAGGAGAATCTTTCCCCAGGGCAGGATAAGCCGTGGTCCCCCACAGGTCACCGTGTTCCCCCGATGGAAGAGCAGTGGGCTGGGTCACAGAACGGGGACACCCAGCAGCAAAATCTCCAGTGAAATCCAGGGGCTGCCAGCGGATCCCGGTTTAGGGGCAGGCAGCGAGGAGGTGCTACTTGCAATTTGTTTCTGGGAACAAATTCCTCTTTGGGACTATTTTAGAGAATCCTTGTTCAGGTTTTTTTGTGGGAGCATGACTCAAAAATTGCTAAAGGAAACCTGCCGATGAGCTGGTATGGGGTTATCTGACTTCTGAGAACTAGCAGAGGAGTCCCTGGCTATGAACTGAACTGGAATAGCACAGAAACAGCCCTGCAGGTTCCTGTTTCAGGAAAGCGTCCCAGGATCCACTTCGTTTTACAGCACATTTAGGCCATCCTCAGAGCAGCGCTCAGGGCATGCACTGCTTACAGACACCTCGAGGCTGTGCTGGATCAGAGGGTCAAGTTAGCTCCTCGCACAACACCCATCCAGCTGAAGGGCGTAGTCTTCAAACCATGAAGTTTCTACTCGATCACACTGTGCTCGTCGCACGCTGGCAGGTGCCAGGCACTTCCCCACCAGCACAGCAGCAGCTGCACCAGCTGCCGGCTCGTGCTGCCCGTCCCAGGCCCAGCTGGCAGCAGAGTCTGCTGGGCAGGAACAAGGGTTTGGGCAGGTGGGTGTAAGCACCAGAGTCCTCCATGGTGTGCACTTGGTCCCATCACCGCCACGACAGCAGGGAACCACTGGTAAGAGGCGACTGGGTGGATGAAGTGTGAGGGTAGAAAGACAGCACCTCTGCAGCCTGGCACGAAAAGGAGTTATTACTCATGAGTTAGGGCTATAGTAAGGATTACTACATGTTTGTCCAGCAAGGGCTGTGATTCAAGGAAAGGCTGCTCCATCCTGCACATTCCTGCGTGACTGACTCTACCGCTCATCTTCACGATGACTTTTGCTGGCATGTGGCAGCAGGGTTGTGCGAAAGGTGAGGCTGTGGCACGGCCAGCCTCCGGAAAGGCTGTGGGGAAGGTGGTGTTCAGCAGGGCACACTGCTGACCACATCATTTCGAGATTTGGAATTGGCAGCTTTAAGACAGTGCAGTCAAGAAGGAACGAGGAGATTCCTGCTTCCAGAAAGTGATTTTCCGTGTTTCAAAATAAATGCCAGGCAGAATCCGACAACAGAGCAATTCTCCTCCTCCTCGTCTCCACCTGGTCTGTGGAAGACGTTTAGGTCGTTTTACCCTGGTGATGCTGCGTCCTGTGCTGCCCAGGTTTGCTGCACCAGCCCTCAGCCTTTTCCTGCACAAGGGTCTGGCTCCTCTAGCACCAATTTGTTTCCTTCTTCCATCAGGAAATGTAACGAGCGCTCCCTCCCAAGGCACGGAGGGTCACGGCTCACCAGCAGGGTCCAGTGGTGCACATGAAGCTGTAGGGGGGCAGGGTCTACTGACAGCTGCGACTAGACCCTTGTGGTTTGGGACGTAAAAGAGTGTGAGAGTGTGGGGAGAAACTCCTGGAAAGCCCCCGATAGCTGTTGTGGAAGCTGGTAAAACCAGAGGAGCAGAAAAACAGCTCTTTAAGGGCTTTCAGAAGCACAGAACAAAGCTACAGGAAATGCCAGGCGGGGGTTACGCACCAGGAACAGGCCACCTGGGGTTTCCAACATTCCGCTGTGAAAAAGCACCTGCTCTGGTTTCTCTGGCAGCCTTTGTCCTGGTGGGCACAGCAGAGGGCAAAGGCTCTCCCCACCCTCTGCTCCTCACACCTCCCAGCAGATGGATTCGAGCTGAATTTTAACAGAAGAAAGGGATTTTTGAGGGTCCAGCCTGTGACCTGTCTCCATGGCCGGGTCAGTCCAGTCTGGTTTAATTGATTGTCCGAAGCTGGTTTTGGGAAACCTACAGACAATTTCAGTCAGTCTCTGAACATGGTCCCAGGACCACTGAGAACGAGGTGATCGGGTCACTGCATCGGGGCCAACATGTCACTGTCACCTCGCACTAGAATGGGGCAGGAGGAGGTGGCACCAGCTGAAAGTACCATAACTCACTCTGTGTCCTCCCCTCGCTCCAAACGAAGGTGAAATTGCCACCGCGTGGGTGGCACTGCGATTTATGGCATCCTCAGAAGCGTTAGAAGTGACGTGGGGGGGTTAAGGAATGCTCTTGCCTCCTAAAAGCAGCTAAAAAATGTTTGCACAGCAGGAAAATTCCCGATGGGTGAGAGAAAGTTCATCTTCTGCCCCTGTTCAAATAAGGCAAGTAGAAGTACCACGATTATCAGACACTTCTCTATCTCAGGGTAAAGCACGCTAGAGGTAAAGAGTGATTAGTGAGTATGAATGATGAATTTTTTTTCACCTGGGGCAGATAAAGCACCTCTTCGGAGAAAAAAATTGCTGTAAAGAGGCCTGGGCAAAACAGGTCCTTCTCAACCTGCCCAAACGCCAGAACGCTGATTGCACCAAACTGCTCAGACGTCCTGGAGGTCTCGCAGGGAAATAACTGTCTGAGCTTCCTCTAAGGACTCGAGCCTAAATATGATAGACTATCGATTAAATTACTGATCAAAATAGAAAACAGCTATCGGCCACCAGCACATCATCTCAGACTACCCCGGTGGGGGTTCTTCTGAGTGGGGCTTATGCTCTGACCACCCTCCCTTCTCGCAACGCTCTGCCGTGTCACTTCGGATTGGCCCTGAGGCACCAGCAGCGGAAGAGCTGCAGATAGGGGCTGAAGCTGCAATAAAACCAATGGCAGGAGGAAGCCATCAGCGTCCTTCTGCAGCCATCGATGCCCCCGAAAGACCCAGGTGACTCAGCAGCGCTTCTCTGTGCTTCACAGGAAGTCGCTGCACACGGGAGGTGCTGAGGGAGATCAAGGCTGTGCTTGCCCAGCAGATCTCGATCTCCATCTGCTGATTGAGCAGGATCCCCTCACTGCAGTCACACACCAAAGCAATTCCACAGCTGGTGTGACCATCCCCTGTGGGCTTCCCCAGCACTCAGGAAATCTTTCGATGGTATCAGGTAGGTGCACTTCACCTGCAGTGATGGAAAAACCTGAGTGCGAAGCTCTTTCCCACACCAGTCTGGGAGCCAAGCAGCTGAGTGCCCCATCAAGGACCTGCTGTCACCGCTCTAGAAGTCAGCTCTGAATGATACAGAACTTCTCCCTGCCCGTTTCAGAAAAATCTCCTTGTTTTCCGTGGACATCAGAGCGTGCTCATACTTCTGTATCGCAGCTGATGCATCTCTCTGGGTGAGAGACTCTCCCCCTCTCCAGAACTTGGAATTCTGAAGTCAACATGTTTGCTTTCATTTCAGACCTCCTGCTTTAACTTAAGACCTAGAAACTTGTGGGAACAGCTATGGCCTTGAGCTTTACAAGTTTTTTCCTTCCTCGTCCCTTAGGGAGATCTGAGCATGTGGAAAGCTTGGAAAGCCCCTGGTGTCCCATTAAACAGACGTTTCAAGTTACTTGACTAAAGCGTTCTGTCCCAGCAAGGCGCTTTTGCCCACCAGTCACTGTTTTACCTCTCCAGTTTAATTGTTAGCACCACCCCTGGCACCCGAAACGAGAGCCAAGACTGCAGAGAGGCCATGAGCATGCCCAGGCCTTCGGGGGTGCCAAGTCAGAGACTTCTCTTAGATCAACGGCCAGTACTTCAGTACACTTGAAACTGTCAGCCCTACGTCCCAGGGGCTCTGTGTGATACCAGCTGTTCTAACAGCGGCAAGTCACTGAAAGGGATTTTCTCTCTTCCCCCATTTGCCCAGACCCCTCCTATCCCAGTGTTACTGGGAAGGAAGTTTCTGCTTTCCTGTCTGCAATTATTTCCACCGGCTTCATGTGCTTAATGACACAGAGTCCAGCTGCCCTCAACGCTTTGACCCAAATGTGAGGGAATGAATGATGCTCTCATTAAAAAAAAAAAAAAATCTGCAATGAGCTGCATGCAGGAAATTTAGCAGAAAGTTCTTTGACAGATGCCAAATAGCAAATGTTTAAACAAATCCCACTGTCTAACATGCTCAGAGAGCTCAAATAATGCCCCAGGTTCTGTCAGCAAACAGCTCAGAAGGGTCACCAGTGCCAGGAGTAACTAAAAACACGCAAAGCGCAACACCCGCTGCCAAATCACCATAAAAGACATGTAAAAACGGCTATTTGGAGAAATGTCAGGGATGCGTCAGCAGAATTTCTGGCTGGGCAAGCACTGAGTCCCACTATTGCAAACAGCAGTTGTTTCAGCAGAGAATTTCAAAGAAATAGGAAGCTTTATTGCATACTGGTTTCTCCCTGCCTAGAGGCTCAGCTTTCGGCCTAGAAAGATCACAGCGAGGGCCTTGATTTCCTCCAGGTACAGAGGAGACCGATTATTCAAGCAATTACAGAGGACACACAACAGAGCCTGGCAGCCAGGACAAGGCAGTGTCCTGGAGCCCGTGTCCTGCCCAGCAGAGCCAGTTCAAACTGGGCACCACTGTGCTGTGCTGCTTCTGCATTTACCACAGGTACAAGTTATGAATCAACGTGTGGATTGAAAACTGAGTTATAATCAATGCTTCTCCCCCCATTACACCACCAGCAGCATAACAGGGCCAGTAACACCCCCTACAGCAACCATGAGGCAGGAGCAGCAAGGTGTCTCCTCGGTTAGAGGGTCAGCCATTCCCCAGGCTCTCCCTCCCTTCCCTGTTCACCGGCAGTTCCTTCAGCAGTTCCTTCATGTCGCTGCCCTCTGGCCTGTTAGGCTGACAAATCACAGAGTAACACCATCAAAAACCAAGTCCTTTGCATCGGCCTAAAGTGTAGATTTGCACTCGGTCTGTGCCCGCAGGCCAGGGGCTTAATACTTAATGGAAGAGATTCCCATGCCCCACACAGTTGGAATCCTTCGCTCAAGTTTTTTAGACACAGAAAGAGAATGTTTGTCTCCAAACTTAGGAAAGAATCAGGTGTAAGAGGAATCCAGTGGACCACCTTCTTTAAAGGGAACACGAAACTGTGTGGAAAAAGACTGTCCGTTCCTTGGCTGCCTCGCAGTCCTTACGTGATGTCCTTCTTTCTCGGGGCCGGTGAATATTCCTCACCACGCACTTCACCATCCATTCGATTCCTTCGTTCACTCCTTTGCTACGGAAAAAGCAGATAAGGTTTAAAAAAACACTCAACAAAACGACAAAAAAACAAGAACAAAACCATGGAAAAACCCCCTGTAGTCCCTAACAGAGCCCTCACAGGAGCAGTGAAGGTTCTCTCCCAGTTACTTATCGGCGTGACTGTGTTAGCTTCTCATACACACAAACAACAGGGATCCGGCCTCTTGTAACACGGTATGTAAACTCCATCCTCTATTTTTCTGGTGGCTCTGCAAGTCTACGTCCAGTCTGGTTACTCATCAGCTCTGTGGAAACCTTGGGCTGACCAAGTCCCAGACCACCTGACAGCTGCTTTGAGGTTATTTTGCCACAAGACCAAGGCCAGTTTTATCACACCTTCCAATCCCGGCTCCAGCTCTGTCATCATCCGGGCTGGGGCTACCCAGCAAGTCCCCCCCCTCACTGGGGTCCGCACAGCTCCCTGGCCAGACCTTCACCATTTAGGGGATTTTTTTAGTGCAAACTGACATTTTGAAAGGAAATTCCACAGAGATCAAAACTGGACGCGTTGGTATAAACCCCATAACAACCCTAAGCCACAACAACTGAAAAGCTGCATTTCCTAAGATTATTATCTAATACTTCTCTTCCAGTCAGCGCTTAAGCATTGTTCTTGTGGTCGTTCATCTGCTTAACGGCGTCTGGTTCTTAGCGACACAGACACCAGAGATTTTTTCTCATGCTTTAAGGAGCTTTTCTTGTCCCTTGCAGTAGCTTGTATAACAATACAGCTTTCTTATTAGATTAAAAACGAATGAAATCTCAAAGTCCTGGACTCAGCGCAGACAGCAATTCAGCCAGGAGTGCTTCCAGCCATCTGGAAAAGTACTTTCGACTTACGCCAAGCAGCATGTTTCGCTGAGAACTGAAAGCGTAACCAAAGCACCGCAAGACGCGATGCGTAACAGCCATGCCAAGCTCCAAGAGGCCGGTGGGTCCGTCAAGGTCACAGCAAGCCGCTGCGTGGGCCTGAAGAAGAATCACAGCCTCCCAAGTTTTGGTCTGTTTTAGTCATTCTATCTTAAACCACAGACGTCCCCAGTGTAAGAACGCTCCTAGATTTTATCTACATAACAAAGCTCGTGTGCACACCAGAAAATATGAAAGCAAAGCAGAATTCAACTGCCAGCAATGGCACCACTCATTTTCTCTGGCACTGTCACAAACCGCTGCGTTTTGGACTGACTCTCGCAAAAGCCAGGAGCTGCTGCAAGCCAGAGACTGCAATGATTACTGTGGATGGAGAGTGGATGATAAAGGACAAGAATGGACAGCTCCATCTGCCTCCGAGTCCCGCTGCTCTCAGCCAGCAGCACATTCTCATCATGTTTCATTTACAGATGCAGTTACTGATCTGGTGCAAGTCCAAGGGTCACAAACAAGCAGCTGTCAGCGCTGGGAAGGAAGCGCAGCTCCCTTTCAGGGGTTATTAAATCCTAGCAGTCTGCTCTGTGTGGGACAGCCAGCGGTGCCTCCGCATGCCGAACCACCCCCCTTCTCACACTTACCCGGTGAGAGCGGAGCAGGCCTGCGTCAGGCAGTCCCTCTTCCCAATTTTGATAATGCAGTCACTAAACGCCGTCTTGATGTCTGGTATCGACAGACAAGGCTGCAAGGGAAACCACAGGAGAGCTCACTCTCTGTGCCATGAGATGGTGACCTGCTTCCCAAACCCATCCTACCACACCTGGAGCTCTGCCTCAGTTGGGATGGCACCATGCTGTTGGGTGAAATCCCCTCACACACGAACAGCAAATTCCTTTCTTGACATTCCAGAAATAAGACCACATTCTTTTTTCACCAGATAAGGCTGTCTGACAGCCCCACCTCCCAGATCCTGCACATGTACACCTCTACACAGAGTCATGAAAGGGAGCACAAGCTGTCCATCCTCGGGATACTCCTTCCAGCCTGCCCCCATCATCACATGCAGGGCACGAAACAACCCCAGTAAAGCGGGGGATTACTTCCCTGACATCAATCGCAGTGCTGCCACAAAGACTCCAACACAGTCACAAACAGCAAAAGCAAACCTGCCCTGCTGAGGTCTAGACTTGCACCTTCCTCCTTGACACAGGAAGCAGGTACAAGAAAAATCACCGGCCTCTACATCCTTTTCTGATCTCGCTGCTCACTTTTCCTCAAAAGCCCTGGACAAGGCAGTAAGCACTTCAGCTGGCATGAGCCCAGCTTTTCTCCTCTCTCTGCAAAGACATTTTGGCCCTTCAATGAGGCTCAAATACTTGTTGTGGGTGAGTGTTTACTCGAATGCCAAATCAGACCCTCGTGAGCCTTGAGGATTATCCAAGAGGATGCTCACTTCGACATCAAAGACCACCTGTGGACAAGAACTGGTCTGCTGCAAGTCTGGGCTCTAACTTGGCAGAAAGCTGGGAATTAGTGATACCAACTATCTGTTTTGCAAACCACTGGTTCTGGAGAAATTCAACAGAGGAAGCTCCTGTAGGGATGACGACATGACAAATAAGCAGGTTTCAGTGCTTATAAATAAGACGAATTCTTAAGAAATGGCTTGAAAGGAGTCTAATGACACCTGATTCACACAGTGCCCTTCAATCCAGACTTGTGATTTTCCACGGTGGAGGGCCTAGAATCCATCGGTTGCTCAACTCCTGATGACTGCACTTTCTCATGACCCAAACTCGCAGTTTCAACGTGCTGCAAACTGCATCCAGAAGCGTGACTTCACCGCACCAGAGCCCTAACAGCTCACTGCGGGATTTCAGCCAGACGCCAAACCTGCAGTTCAAACCAATGAGCTGTCATCCACGGGCTAAAGGGTGAAACGCTTACAAAAAAACAAAATACTGACTTTAGAAGGAGTCAGCCTGGACTTGGGAGCTGGAATTCACACCTGGAGGTCTGGAACGTGGGCAAGAGGTTACTACTGACCAACTGTTCCCTACTTTAGATGCTTCTCTAGTTTTGGTGTGAAGCTCACTGCCAAGTAAGAAAGGCAGGTCCAACTGCCTCTTGATTTAAGCCAAGCTCTAGATGAGTCAATTACCCAACAACTGGGAAGAGGGAAATGCTGCACGCCAATAACTTTTCATGTCATTACTTCTTTTTTTCACGGCATTTCACAGCAGTAATTTTTCATGTCATCACTTTTTTTCGTGGTGTTTCATGTCAGTCATTTTTCAGGAGCTGTTTTTCACGTTGTCACTTTTTCTCAGTCAATGAGACTTGCCGCAGGAAGGTTAAATCCGAAGGCAGCTGAAATCGGGCGAATGTTTCTTGAAATATCCTTTAAGCTTACCACAGTTTAACGTCCTAGCGTAACAATTCCTCCTTTCATGACGATATATTTTCAAATCTTTTCAAAAATAAATGTGAGAAAAAGTGTTCAAGGCAGGAAGCAACAGAGCAGAGCACAGTCATGGTCATGTTGTTCTTCATTTCTACTTGCACAGAGCCATCGGGCAACGGACCTCCCAGACCAGTGCACCCAGCAGCACAGAGAATCCCCTTCTTCACCCTGTCCCAAGGCAGAAGTTCACTTTCCCCAGAGCAGCACACAACTGCTGTGCCATTTTTTTCCCCCAGCTTATACATTAACTGGCTGCATCCGTGGCCAGGGAGGAGCTGGGGATATCATCTATCCGGACTCCGTACAGCCTTCAACATGGTCCCCCCCAACATCCTTCTCTCTAAGTCAGATACAGATCTGATGGGTGGACTGTTCAGTGGATAGGGAATTGGTTGGTTGGGGCTCTGGGCAACCTGCTCTAGTTGCAGATGTCCCTGCTCACTGCAGGGGGTTGGACTGGATGACCTTTGAAGGTCCCTTCCAGCCCAAACCAGTCTGTAATTCACCGTAATCCCTTCCCCTTTTCTCACCCTTTGGTACAACCATACGGTAATGCAGCAGAGGGGACAGCACCACTGAACCAGCAGTTCAGAGAAGCCTTGTTTTAGTGTTCAACGGGAAGCCACCAACCGGAACCTCATCTTCCAGCAGAGGACGAAGCAGATTACCCGTCACTTCAACAAGGAGCACTTGAGCTTCTCATGCTCGGAAGAAAACGTCAACTGCAGCTTTGAAGTTCCTCTCTTTTCCACCTCCCTAGCTACATCACAAAATAGTTGTTTACAGATGTTTTGTTTCTCAGCTGAAAACCACATAAACCAAGAGCAAATTGGGGAAGCTGGATCTGGGGTCACATCAACAGTGTCCCGGTACAATAATAAAAAGCCCAGCTGACCTTTCTAGAGATGTTATCTACCATATGATGACTCAGATCTCTATCTCAGCTTCCCCTAAGGAATGCACCATAAATCAGCTCTTCATGGAGGCTCTTCAAGGCATGAGCTGGCCAGGACTGTGCCTGCACCACCCAATTCCTCTTACGATGGGTTCAGACCAGCGTTACCCAAATGAAGACTCAGGAATGCTACATCTACAAATACA
Source organism: Bucorvus abyssinicus (assembly GCA_009769605.1). Taxonomy (NCBI): domain Eukaryota; kingdom Metazoa; phylum Chordata; class Aves; order Bucerotiformes; family Bucorvidae; genus Bucorvus; species Bucorvus abyssinicus. The sequence goes on from CM020047.1 coordinate 1,546,234, forward strand.
TCAAGCAGCAAAGACTCCATGTCTGGAGTCACCTGCAAAAACCATGAGTTTTAGGCAAAACAGGTTGTACTGTTGAGTTTTTATCCATTTGCCAAAACCACCGAGGAAAGACAATGCCGCTGTTTGGTCTCACACCAGGACAAAACCTGAAGCAGAGGCTCTGCAGCCATCTCAGGAGCAATCAGTTGGCAGAATGGAACTGAAACAGACCCCAGGGAGGTGGACAGCTTAAGGAGGACTAATAAAAAACCCAGCTGACCTGACCTATGTTCTATGTTATCTTTTCTTAGAAGCTTATTTTAAATTATAAAGCTTATTTAAATCCTAACAGGTTTTACAGGGCAGCTGTGGTATTCGCTGAGTAGGGAGTTAGCATGGTCGTCACACAGAAGGTCTGTTTTCTAACACCTGTGTGGAAAACAGATAACGCTGCGAGTCTCAAACACAAGCTGCCCCTCACCAGGACTCTCATTTCCCAAAGACACGAGGAGGTTTTCCAACATTCTGGAGATTTCACATTAAATTTCCAAAATTTATCTCACGATTAGGGAGGCAAAACGTCCTCCCAAAGCCATCACACAACACCAGTTATTTTCATATGCTGTTTTTTCGGCTCATTTTTTCTGGCACCAGGACCAGAAACTCTTACAGTTTCTGCAATTTCAGGTATTTCAGGCACTGAGTCAGACCTTTTGTTAGCTTACGGTGAGGAATGTAAACTTCAAAAAACTAAAAACCTATAGCAGAGGCACTACTGCTGGTGTATTTCACCATAAGTCTTCTGTTGGCCTTTAAGATGTAATTACTCATCACAAATTACCCCACCCACAAACACCAGCAAGGTGAGGATCGCACGCGTCCTCCTTTACCACGCTCCGCAGTAACGGCAGTGGGATGCCCTGAGAATTGCCCACCACCGGTATATGTTCGGAGACCCAGAGCAGAAAAATCTCTGCCAACGATAACCCTGTAACATTTCCTCACTGAGGTCTCCAGTTCTGCAAGACCAGCGCAGGAGGAACAGGCCTGGTTGTCCAAACCTTGCTTATGGGAGCCTCAATCGTCACCGAAAAATAGCTACAATCCCTTCAGCGTTCTAACAGCACCGATGTCTCTTTGCTGTGCCCATATCCAGCCATAAGGAAAACTGTAAGAGCTTTCCAGGTCACTGCACACAGCTAAAGGCAAGAGCACAGAGTGCTCCCTCCTGTGAAGCAGTAGCGTTGTGTGGAAACGCAAGAGTTAATATTCCAGGAGAAAAGACAGTCGACTTCCGCAGGTACCAGAGATCACAGCAAAGGCAGGAGCTCTGCCTCACGTTCTCTCTGAAGTGGAACGACAGCTCTGTTCTTTCCGTGACTGGAATCTTGCGTCATCCAAAACAATCTGTGGTGGTGTACATGTGAAACGGAACCAAACCCTCCCTTAGAGCCAAAGTGCTTCCTGTGGAACTCTCAGGTACCTCCCAAAAGTTCACTTTCTGAGGCAGGTGTAAAGTCCAGGGGAAGATGCTGGGAAGTGTTTGGGTACTTGGAAACACCAGACCCCAGCTGTCAGGGCTGGTCCTTCCAGTTCCACCGGCAGCCTCTGGCTCCATCTAGAGCTGGATCACTCCAACTGCACTCCTGGGATGGCAGACACAAGGCTTGGAGAGGAGAAACGAAAAATCATCCCCACCACCACCACTTTAGTCCCTCTCTTCCCTGTTTTCTGCGCCGGGGAGATGAGGACTGCCCTGGCTGCGTCATCTCAACAGACACACCGTAACGCCCACTAACTTGTCAAACGCAAACCAGGAGTTTTGCTGTTCTCAAGATGCCAGGAAGAATTCAAATTAAACCATCAAAACTAGCGTCACTGCTGCCACTGACAGAATGCTCAAGGACATCCGGCTGTCATTGAGCAGATCTTATCTGGTTAGGGGGAGAGGATGACATTGCTTCACACACATCTGTCATTCTGTTCCAGGTAAGAGCAGAGCATCATAAACAAAGTGCACTAAACATTTTTTTTTCCTGAATAAACAGGAAAAAACAGTATCAAGATACCAAGTCATGGTACAAGACAGACCCACCAGAGCTACGTAGTCTGTTCTGTTTACATAAAAGAGTCCAAGCCAGCCAAGATGGATGTGCCTGCAGTAAACTCATTTATGCCACTGGAAAAGGGTTGAGAAAGGAAAAAATTACAGCTAAATTCAAAGCAATTATTTCCAGCAGTGGGAAAGTGCCACAGGATCAGTCCAGGAATGTGAATCAAATTTAGACGTGAATGCAGAGCTCACTCAGAAGTAAAACTGCGATAATCGTACCTCAACATCCTGCTTGTTGGCCAACACCAGGATGGGAACCCCCTCCAGCGCCTCGCTGGTGATCATCTTCTCTGTCAAGCACAGAAACAAAACCAGAGGTTTAGCCAGTTCTGGAAGGTGAAGGTGTGCAAATACCAGACACAGACCGTCTGGACACAGGGATGAAGCATTACAGTTTCATTTGGTAAAACCTTTCACATCTATTTTCTTCCCAGAAGTTTTTTCCAGCTCAAACTCCAAACTTTTGTTTGCTCAACAAGCCGTTACTGAGAATTAATGAGGTGGTAAGTATAGAATAAGGAGTAAAAAAATTCAAAACCATTAGCATAGGCACAAAAAGAGGTTCAAGGTCCCCACAGGCACCAAAAGCGGGTCCTGTGTTAGAGACAAGGCAGACTTCAACAGAAAGGTGCAAGAGCACCAGAGACGTGTCCTTAACAGGCCAGCCGCCTCCTTCAAGGACACAGGAATAGACACGACAGTCACGAGGGAACTGTGCCACAGTATGTCACAAAATCACAGCGCAGTTAGAACACAACTCACCAAAAGCCCTTTTAGATTCCGAGAGCCTCTCCTCATCGGTGGAGTCGATAACGTAGATCACCCCATGAGACTCAGCATAATACTGAAAGGAAAACACAGACATCGTGTGTCTGCCTGCTGGCATCTGTCGTTCCTCTTCCTCCTTTTTTTGTAAATTGGTAAAATTTTGATACACATGGAAGAGATCAACCAGTTGGAGGCAGCTGTTTCCATAGCGTGTGTGGAGAGAAGAATGGTGGCAGGTGGAATGCTCTGCCCGTTCTGTTCGCAGGCTGAACACAACAGGTGAAAAAGCTCATCTGTCCTCCAAAAAGCTCATCTGCCACCCCAAAAAGCTCACCTTTACTGGCACAACCTTCAGATATGGGCTGGTAACTGCTGTCTCTAAACAATAATGCCAATATTAACCATTATCTTTGCTATCTTGCACAGATACAGGTGAATCCCTGGAAAAGCATCAATGCTAAACACTTGGGTTGCCAAGAAGCCTGCATTGAATGATCACGCTGCTCTAAGAGACAGAGACAATTCTAAGAGACACAGAAATCTCTAAAAACAAACAAACCATCTCCAACCTTGTCCCAAAGAGACTGGAGCTCCTCCTGCCCGCCAAGATCCCAGAACATGAGCCGAGTTTTGCCAACATCAATAGTACCAACTAGAGGGAAAGAAGAAAAGACCAACCAGTGAAAACTAAAGGTGTTCCCTAAAGCACAGACACCCGCATCCACCCTTCCCTGAGAAATCTGGGGTCAAGGACACCGGCAAAAGAACAACCCCATGCAGCAGCTATTTCAATGACAGAACAACACCTTCCAAAGAGAGACCACTGAAATGGGCTACTTGGGGTGTGAAGACTTCAGGGTTTTTGAAACAAGGAGTTGGGAGACATGATCTCCACTTCCAGGAACTATTTTGCTCTTGTCAATTCTCAATTATTTTGAACAGGAACCAGCTGTTGTCTCACTCTGCAGGAGAGCTGAACACGTTCCAAACAGATTTACTCACTGTTTAAGCCTACAGTGGTTGTGATTTTGGACAAACTCATCCCTTTGTAGTTCTTGTTGAAACGAGTTTTAGTTTGTTCAAGGAAGGTCTGAAAAAAAGAAAAAGAAAAAGGATTTAGTCTCAAATATTTTCTTGGCTGGGATAATCCTAGCCTGAACCTTCAGAATCCTGCCCCAACAGACCCTGCCATCCCGAACTTTGGAGCAAACCCCTCTCGTTCCCTATTTTAGCAAGGAAAGAAGGATCACAGGTGATTACGGGATTACCAAAGCCACAGCTACATCCCTGAAAGCTCATGCTAAATTTAATTAAGAGGGAGAAGTTGATTTTCTGGTGTGATATCACTAAAATAACTCACAATACAGCTGAAGAAAGACAGATCTGTCTGCTGGAGGAGGATGCTTGAGATTGCGTGTGCCCTACACACAGTTAGTAATAAACAGCACTTACAGTTTTACCAGCATTGTCCAGACCAAGGATCAGGATGCAGTACTCATCCCGCTGGAACATGTATTTATAGAGCCCGGAGAGCAGCGTATACATCCTGCTCCTGCAACGAGTACCGGGAAATCACTGACAAACAGGTCATTTCCAAAAGCCTCTCATCCCACCACACAAGTTTTTCCCAACACCAGATAAATAAATGACGTTTTCTTTAACAGTAACTCTCATATTTAGTCAATCCCAAGACAAATCCCAAGAGATGATGCAAACAGCTCAAGAAATGCACACAAGTGAGGGATCATCTTCCACAGAGTTGAACCTCTGCTTCTGCACGTAGTGCCCGGCATCCACCTCAGCGTCAACCCTCACATGACAACCACCCTGACTGCTCTGGGGCTTAAAGAAGAGAGAGAGCTTGAACGTCTTTGGGGTACACGTGAGACCCACAGAAAGTGAAGTTGACTTTATACAAATACAAAGAATGGGTATTTTGGGCAAGAATGTCCAGGTCAGTTCCCCGGCTCTTCTTCCTGATCCATATGACAGTGTCATGGGGTCTTTAATGGTTGAACTGAGGTCAGTGTACCTTGAAGGCAAATAAACCCCCCTACTTATCTGAATTTAAGCCTTATCCAGCAACAATCTTCTCTTATGGTACCTGCCACACAAGGATTTTGTCATCTTACAATGCCATGAAGACAAGATCGGGAAGTTAACGCGCCAAAAGCACAGGACTAAGCCTCAGACGAAGCGACACCGACGTCCATGGAAGCCCACACGCTTTTGCTGTTGGCTTTGCACAAACAACATTGGCCAAGAGTCAGGAAGTGTTGGTACCAAGAGCTACAGCTGACTCACATAACATTGCAACAACCCTTCGGTTTACATACAAAGTGACCTCAAGGCAAAGGCTTTGAAAGGCAGCTGTCTTGTAGCAAGCGTGAGATAAACAATCGCTTTGAAGGCAAAGAACATTACCTAAAGGGAAAAAATGGTGTTCCAGGCCAGAAGGGATTTGTCAGGCCAGGGCACTCAGGGTGACGACAGGGCACCCCAGGGCGCAGGGGCTTTACCCGAGCGAGGGGGACACTTCGCGTCCAGCCGTGCAAGAGCCGCAGGCTCACGCCGTGCCCCGGGAAGGCACCGAGGCCGCAGGCTGGGAAAACACCTCCCCACCCCCGGTGCGCTCCCCTTTCGGGCCGGCAAGTGACCCCAGGCGCGCCCAACTACCGGCCCTCTCCCCCTATGCCCGGAGACAAACCCTCTCCTCCCCCGCCGCAGCCTAACAGGGAGAAGGGGAAAAATCGACCCTCCCCGCCATTTGCCCCTCACGGCCCGGTGCCCGGTCCCGGGCCAGGCCGACGGCGTCTCGCAGGCCTGCCGCAAGCCCAGCCGTTTCCTGCGGGCCCACGCAGCAACCCTTGACAAACCCCAGAGCATGGAAAGAGAAGGAAAGAGTCCGAAGCCCGCGGCCCCTCACCAGGCCCCGCTGATGCCTCCCGCCACACAACTTCTCACCGCTCCCCTTCGGCCTCAGCCGCGGCCGCCGGCGCCATCTGGCGCGCGGCACTCTGGGAAATGTAGTTCTGGAGCAGCGGGCGGGGCGGGTCTAGGCGGGCGGATGGACTACAACTCCCAGAACGCTTCGCGCCGCCGCCGCCACATTGCGGACTCCGAGTGCGCAAGCGCTGCTGAGTGGCGTAACGCAGTTGGCGGGAAAAGCCGGAAGTAGCTCAGCTGAGGGACCGGAAGTTGGCGGGGTGTCATGGCGGCGGCACAGTAGGGGAAGGGGGAGCTGTGGGGGAAGCGGGGCGGTCGAGGCAAAGTCAGGATCAGGGTGGGGGCTTTGCTGCCAGCTCCGAGGTGGAGGGATCGCGCTGTGAGTGCCCAGGCTGCGGGGGGCTGCGGTGGCGGCCGTGGGCCCGGTGGGCTCGAGCGGAAGCCGTGGCAGGGGAGGGCAGGGCCCGCCCGTTTGCTGCAGGAGCATCGGCCTCGTTACTTCCGAGGGAAGAAGCGGGCCTGCGGGTAGATGGTGGCCTCCGCGGACAAGCGCTTGTTGTCAAAAAAGTTGCTAATCTTAAGTAAACGCTGAGTATGTTCTAAGTTCCCAGAAAGGACACGATTAAGGTGTGTTTACTCCTTTGTTTTGCTGATAATGGATGAAGAGTCTGGAAGCAGCAATTCAGACCTACAATGCCCAGCTGCAGCAGGTGGAGCTGGCTTTAGGGGCAGGCCTGGACCCCTCACAGCAGTCGGACTTGATTCAGTTGCAGGAAGATTTAAAGCAGCTGATAGAACTGACTGAATCCAGCCTGGTGTCGGTGAAAAAGAGCAAACTTCTGGCTACTTTAGATACAAATGCCTCCTCCTCCTCTCCAGCGGGTCTCCTGGAGAAGGACACCAACGCGGACAGTTCTGCCCAAGATGATGAGTACGCTGCTTTTAAGGAGGCCATCGCTGAGCTTGGAACCGACGAGAAGCCTCCAGCCAATAACGATGAGACACCATCAAAGAGAGATGGAGAAACTGATGACAAAAGTGAATCAAAGTGCAGTGAAGAGGAGTCTGATAGAGAGGAGGAGGAGGAGGAAGAACTGAGTGGCATGAAGGTTAAAGCCCCCTACTACAGTTCTTGGGGGACCCTGGAGTACCATAACGCCATGATTGTGGGGACAGAGGACTTGGCAGACGGCAGTGCCGGGGTCAGAGTGCTCTACCTCTACCCCACCCACAAGTCTCTCAAACCGTGCCCGTTCTTCTTGGACAACAAGTGCAGATTTAAAGAGAACTGTCGGTAAAAAAGAAAAAGGGGTGGGAGGGGGCGTGTGTCCTTGCTGTGGGGAATGGCCTTGTCCTTCAGAGGGATAAACCTCCTCTGAAAGTACCATGTTTGGCTTTTATACCACGGAAATTTTGCCTGTATGTTTTTCAAGTGTGTTATGGTGAGCGGTGGCATCTGTTTGACTGATGCAGAGGTGAAACAGAAAATCCCATGAGAAAGCTCTGATCGTTGATTTTACATGTTCTGATCCTTGAGGTCCAACCTGGTCTTCTGTGATAATCAAGTGGCTAAATTAACAACCAGTTAAGTGTTTTAGAATAAACCGGCAAAGCTCATCTGTTGGTAGTGCTTACATTCCGGTTTCACAGAGAGGTGCTAGATCTTTTTGGAGATCATCTGAATTTAATTAGATAAGGCCTTGAGCAACCTGATCGCTCTTGAAGCTGGTTGTGCTTTGAACAGGAGGTTGGACTAGAGACCTGCATGTCTTTGATGCTGTTTATCTCCAAGGATCTGTGACCTGGATGTGTCACTGGCAAGGAGAGGTTAAAACTCTCTGGGGTGGGACACATCCTTTCTTACGTGGCCTGAATAATATGTTTAAGATGAAAATTGATTCCTCTCCTACCTCCCCGGCAGGTTCTCGCACGGCCAGGTTGGTGTCTGTGGAGGAGCTGCAGCCATTCCAGGAGCCCAACCTGAGTGGGCTGGAAGTGGGCTCGGCCTGTCTGGCGAAACACAGTGATGGCATCTGGTACACCGCCAAAATCACCGTGAGGCGCCCGCCAGCGTCCTGCACCGGGGTGCTGTGAGGAGGTGGAGGCTGGTGCTTAAGTGAATTAAAACTGGGCCATTTGGGTTAATGACAGAGAAACGTGACGTGTTAGCTGCCAGGCCCCCAGCTGGAAACTGTTGGCATAGCTGAGAAACACCACTGAATTTGTCAGGTTTTGGGAAGGGAATGGGCTGGGGAACAGGAGAGAGACAAAAGGAGCCATAAGAGCAGGCCTGTGGAAAGGTGGTGACAGTGTGGTCGTTAACTGCCCCGAAGGGAAGAGGCAGCTGTGGCAGAATTGCATGGTATTAGGTCAGAACTGCAATATCTGCTCTTGTTTAACCAGTGGCATGGGGGGAGCTGGCCCTGCCCGTTGGCTGTTGATACAGGCTTCCCCAGCAAGTCCTGGATTGGTGTCTCTTTCCTTGTTGTCTGGTCCCAGAGGACAGCAGGTCCAACGACTCTAATCCCGTTCCTCAGCAGCCATCTTTCTTTGGGTTTAGAAATAAACCTTTACATATTGACATTGTGGAAGCAGCTTTTCATTGCTTCTCCCTCCCAGACAGAACTCTAAAGCACCACAAAACCCCAGAGTTTTTTCAAACACCTGTTCCTCGGGCCTTCCGCCTCTCCCATGTTGTTCCCGCTGAGCTAAGCCTGGCTTGAAACAGCCCTCTGGAGACTGACTGGGACTCTCGTCCTTCTCTAGACATCGACAGTGGTTACTACACTGTGAAGTTTGATTCCCTGCTGCTCAAGGAAGCTGTTATGGAAGGAGACAGCATCATTCCCCCTCTGCGAGGTGAAGATGGTGCCGAATCTGCCGAGTCCGATGAGGACAGTGGGATGATTCTGGTTATGCAAAGGTAAGAGAGGGGAGATGGTGTGAGCCAAAGTGACTTTGATTGAGGTTGGCCTTTCTCTGGGACCACACTGAATTACTCTCCTGGAGCTTTTACCTACCATGGAGGATGGTCATTAGCCATGTGCTGCAAACTACGAACTAAATCTTTGCTTTATGCACATTTCAGGGTTAGGTTGGAGGTTTCCATGGGGAACTCCCAACACATGAAAGAAGAGGGTGTGATATTTAGAGCCGACTTCCAAGCTGCGAGTCTGTTTCATATGTGGCTCGTTGAGTTGAGCTAAGAAGTGAATTAGAGGCTTTCTCATCCTCTGGGAGCTCCGTGGGGCTCCGTGACACGAGAGACCCCGCTAATGGTGGTTGGTCCCTCCAGTGCCTCGATGAGGTCGCAGAACAGCCATGTCCTGTTGAAAGCTGACACAGAGAGAGCCCGGGGGACCTCTCTGAGATTACACTGTCCCTGTGCTAGTGCCACAGTTACGTCACAGGGACAAAGTTGTGTCCTAGAACTCTTCACATTTGGCCTAATGGGGATCATTGGGTCCTATAACAGAATTAACATCGTGGCCTAGAGGAACCTCATACCAGAGACGTGAGCTGGAGGCACAGAGTGGCTATGACGTGCACAGTGTTACGTGCTCTTTGGGTGCCCCAGATGAGGTTTTGGGTAGCAGCTCCGTTTCTGGGTTTCACTGATTCTTCTCCTCTATGCCACAGTGATAGATGTCGGGAAGTTCCGGAGAACGGGCCTGGGCGCCCGCCTGCAGCTCTCCTTCGCTGGCTGGAAGCCCATACTCGTGGTATCGGCTCCAAACTGCATTGTGCAGATGGGATACGAGTTTGGAAAAGGTAAGGGGAGAGGGTGGTCCTGGAGCTGCGGGAGCCTGACTGCCTCGATGGGTCCCAAAACTAGTCAAGAAAAATGAGGTTTGGGTGAAGCTAAACCCTTCCTGTGCTGAAGGGTCTGTTAGATGAGGCCACAAGCTACGAGATGAATCTCGGCTGGGTAAGGAGGCAGGAGGGAGGGTTTGTTTAATCCAAGTGCAGTTGTTTTGTGTGCCTAGCCCAGTATGGTAACAGCAAAAGTTGGAGGTGTTTGGAACCATGGTCAAGGTTGTGATTAAAGCTGTGAGAACTGTTGTATGAGATGTTCAAAGCGCTTTAGGGAGAAGGGCAACTGATCTGCAAAGCTCCTGATGTCTGTGTTTAAAGCATCTCCTGGCTCTAGACGCAGACTTCAAAGCCTGCTGAACTAGCTCCTCACTCCACAATGCTGTTGAGCCTTGGGGGCTTTGGGAGGGCAGCCTGCTGCTCCCCTTTGTCTCTGCATCTCCTGAAGGAACCCAAACCAGTTCTAAGAAGAACCTGCCTTGAGAAGCTAAGGCTGAGGCTGAACCTGGTTTCACAGAAACCAGCCTGACATGTGGTCTAGGGCTTTTCATCACCTATCCTCAGCTGTAGAAGGCTCCTGACAACAGCACCCGCATCCCCTGGGCTCTGGCCTTTGCGCTCCCCTTGACTCAGATGGTAGTTCAGGCTTTTTGTCCCTCAAAAACGTGTTGGCTTGTTCTAAGCTAGTGGTGTCATGGCGGGAGGTGACTCGAGGGGGAAACGTCCTTGCTTGCAGTAATTGACTGGTGTCTCTCCTCAGGCTTAGGGAAGAATTCCGATGGCCGAGTGGAGCCGGTGCAGGCTGTGGTGCTGCCCCGAGGGAAGTCCCTTGACCAGTGTGCTGAGGTGCTTCAGAAGAAGAAACAGGGGAAGCTGGACCCAGGCAAGTCGAGGAAATGTTCGAGCAAAGGGAACCAAGCTCTGGCAGCCGCAAGCCTCCCCGCAACGTGTTTGACTTCTTGAATGAGAAACTGCGTGGGAAAAGCTCTGGGGAGAAGGCTGGGGGGACGGCGCTGCCGGAGAGGAACAGCAAAGCGATCTACCACGCCAGCAAGAGCACCAAGAAGGCCCTGAGCGTCCGCCTCTTCCAGACAATGGAGAAGATCGACCAAACGCAGAGGATATCAGGGGGATCCAGCAGGGCCCTGGCACGCAACATTGGACGGTAGGAAGCACTGAGGATGAGCTAAGGGATTCTTGGTGCTTCTGGGCCAGGGGAGGCTTGAAATGAGGTGTAGGAGGAACAAGCGAACATACCTGGATGAGACCCAGGGGGATGGAGGAGAGCCTTTAGTGTGTGCTTCACACCAGCTCAGTCACTGGTGGATGTTCTTGGGGTCCTTGGCTGGGATTAGGCTCAGGGAGAGAGGAGCTCCCTGAGGAAAGGTTCTGGAGTCCTGTCCCTCCATGCCAATGAGTGTCGCGGTTGAGCATCACAGGAGGACCTTCTCTAGCCCAGGTCGTGCTGAGTGTCAGGTTCTTCCTGGCTTTCAGCAGGTTGCTTGTGCTAATCCTGCGGGAAGGGCAAACCCTCCCGGGATGGTGACAAGCCTTTGATCTTTCTCGTGCGGGATGACGTTGCCGTCATGTTTTTTTGCCTCCAGGCACAGCGTTGCTGCGGCTCAGCTGGAGGAGAAGCTGGCGAACGCGCACAGACAGCTGGGGCAGCTGCAGGCCCAGGAGGCCAGTCTGCAGCGGGAGCAGAAAAAGCGGACACGCACAAGAAGATGACCGAGTTCTAGCCTCTGAGGAAGGCATTTGACTGTCGTGATTGTCCGTCTGGCCAGCCCCGTTGCTCACGGCCTCAAAACCTGGTGCAGCCATCCGGCTGCTCTGGGCCTCGGCTGCCCAGCCTCAAACTGGGCAGAAAAGCAGCAGTTTTCTCAAAAACGAGATGCTGCTGCTGAGCTCTGTGGGGAGGGGCAGGAGTCCACATCCATCCAGCCCGCAAAGCTTCTAGGGCCTGAGCCTGATGTTGGGGCCAGCTACAAGAAACACGATTCTCTGAGCTCTAGCACACTCCTTTCCTCTGTTGTCACCGTGGTAGCTCCTCCATCCAGAGCCTGTCGCTATCGGCGGGGTGACATTGGCTGCGAAACCAGCTGAGGATGGGCTTTGAGAGCCCCACAGCCTGCCAGCAGCCGTGGCTGTGCTTGCAGCCAGCTGACGAGCACGAGTGGAGGCAGAAAGGGCCTGTGCTGGGTCAAAACAGCCAAGTTCCAATTGCTTCAGCCGCTCTCTGCCCTCTGGTTTGTGTGGGGTTGATCTGGGAACTCGGGGTTTGGGGGGAGCATTTCCACGTAGCCCCAGTGTAATGAATAGACAGCAAACTGGCAGCTTGGAGGTGGGTTCTAGTGGCCTCAAGCACCAGGTGTCATCAGCAGGAGCATCCCTAGGAAGGGCTGTAGCTGAACTCATTGACTGGGTGAGGAAGCAGGGGGTTCCACAGGTGGAGTGCCAGAGCTGGGGGAATAAGAGCAGAGTAAACAGATCCTCAACCTCCCAGCTGGGAACAACCCCACGGGGAACCTTGTTACCTGGAACCATCATTACTCAGGTTTTTTCTGGCCTAGATGGCTCACTGGACACAGGTCCTTTTTATTCCAAAAGCCTCAGGACCCAGATCCAGGTGGGATTAGGCCCCAGATGAGGACAAAGCCCTGGAGGTGTGTGTGACCCAGCATGCAGCCCCAGCCCAGAGAGCGCTGGGCTCTGCTGGAAGCAGACCAGCCCAGTGCCCGTCCCTGCAGTGGGGAGAGGCTTTGGGCAGGATGTCTTCTCCCCTAGGTCGTACTCTGTGTTGGTGGCAGCCAGTCCGTGACCCAGAGGAGAGGGTGGTGTCATCACTGTAACTGCTTTTTTTAAAAAAAAAAAAAAAAAATCTGTTTGCAATTTCATGCCGGTATTTTCAGGACCCTTTTTTTTCTTTATTTAAGAAATCAATTTCCTTTTATTCTGTGAGTGTTTTTTCTAATGAAAGTTTTGCCCCTCCAGTATCACCGTTTTTCACCTGTTCCTAAGAAAACTTCCCAAGCCGTCGGCTGGAGCAGGGCTGCGGCTCCTGGCAGGGTCAGGCTGCCCAAATCAGAAAACTGGGGAAAGACGATTGGAGTAGTTCAAGTCCCGTGGGATTCAGCATTGCTGCAGACTCACCTCAGAAAACACCGAGCGGACAGTGAAGGTGAACAAGAGGAACGTCTGCAGGAAACCTCTTTCCTGTTGTTGGGGAGCGCTTGGGTGCTGCTGCGATGGGCCCTGCGGGCACACGAAGGTGCCGTGGGCTGCCCTGAGCCCGGCAGCACCCGCCCATTTCTGACTCCATTGGCTGTTCCGTGTTCGTTGTTCTGAACCCGCGTCTCCCCGCGCTGGGCTCGACTCGAGGGTGGAGCAAGGGCTGCTCAGTGCCCTTCCCTCGCAAGCGGCTGCCTGTTACCCACATTCGAGTGTCGAGTGGTGATGAGGATGGATGTGCCCAGTGAGCATGGGAGCTCACCAAAGTGGCCTTTGACTGGTGGGATGAGCTGGGCAGAGAAGTTCTTGGGTTTGTTTTGTGTTCTGATGCTATTTAGAATCATGGAACCATTTTGGTTGGAAAAGCCCTTTAAGCCCATCCAGGTCCCCACTGCCCCCTGTCCCTCAGCACCACCTCCACACAGCTGGGAAACCCCTCCAGGGATGGGGACTCCACCACTGCCCTGGGCAGCCTGGGACAGGGATGGACAACCCCAACAGGGAGGAGATTGTTCCTCAGAGACAACCTCAACCTCCCCTGGTGCAACTTGAGGCCAGTTCCTCTCGTCCTGTCACTTGTTCCTGGGGAGAAGAGACCGACACCCCACCTCACTCAGCCTCCTGTCAGGGAGTTGTCAAGAGCCAGAAGGTCTCCCCAGAGCCTCCTTTGCTCCAGGCTCAACCCCGCCAGGTCCCTCAGCCGCTCTCAAGTGCATTGTGCTCCAGACCCCAGCGTGGTTTAACAGCAGCAGCTCTCAGAACTGGCTCTATTAGCCCTCTGTCTTGGCTAAGTCGTATTTTGACCCTTCCTCGGGGTTTCCCCCAGTCTCCCTTGTCAGACCCCTCTCCGACCGGCTGCTGCGCCCACCCCACACAGTTCACATCCCTGGTGAATAAAGTTTGATATTTTTCCCCCTTTGTCGTTGTAAGTTGTTTTTCATTTGCAAGGTAACGTCAGTCCGTGGCGACCTGCTCTGCCCTCCTGTTCCCCTGCGGACAGAGCTGGCGTGAAAACCCGCCCGGCAGCGGCGGGTGCTGTGTGTGGCGGGCGCCTGCAGAGCCCGTCTCGCAGCCGAGGCGGGGAGACACCCAGCCTGCCGTTGGGTGCAGCAGCCACCTCTGCGGGCCAGGAAGCGAGCTGTGGGGAGTGCAGCGTGGTGGCTGCTCAGAGCTGCCTGCTCCGGAGGGAGAGAAAGAGACCGAGATGTTGGGGAGCCCTGATGTGGAATAGCTGCAGGGAAAAAAGGAACGGGATTCTCCAGGCTGGGTGAGGAGAGCATGAGTGGAGCCCCGCGCCCCGCACTCACGGGCTTCTGAGCGGTCAGGGGGTAAGTGCTGTTTGCTGTCTTGCCTGGCAAACTTGGCTGCAACTAAACCAGGGGCTGAAAAATACTTGAAAGCCCCCAGTCTCTGCAGAGACCGCGGCGCTGTGGGAGCCGCAGCTCGCTGGACTGGACAGGCAGGATTCCTAAGGCGGCACTGGGGAAGCATCGGCCGGGTTCAACTTCCAGCTGCTTTGTGCCACTTAGTGCTCTGGAAGCATCTAGGCCTTGAAAAGGGAGGGAAAAAAAAGCGGTGCCGGAGCTTGGCAGCGCTGCTGGGGTCCGGTGGTGTGACGGGAGGCCGAGTGGGAACCGTGTTCTGTCGCGGTGCATGGGTTGGGTTCAGAGGTGGGGGCTTTGGCGGTTTCAGCAGAACCATTCCCAGTTGTCTGTGGGGAGGGGGACTGGAGTTTGTGGGTGGAACAACTGGGGAACCGCTGAGCTCCTGGCTGCAGCTGAGGAGGCTTGAGGGAGGCGGGCATCGACCTGCTGCCCCCGGTGAACCCCCGGTGGTGTAGAACTGCCGCATGTGAGGCAAGAAACCCCCAGGGCAGGTGGGTGTGTGGAGAAAACGCGCGTCTCCTCAGCCCCCCCGTGCTGGGGTTTGGGATCTGCCCGTCCTGCAGCCCCGAGCTCTGCCCCGGCGTGCTGCTGGGACCAGCTCGCTGGGAAGTCTCTCGAGCACCTCGATTTCTGCTTAGAGGCGCATTTCGGTGCCCCAGCGAGCGCGTTCCCGGCAGCGCCCAGCACTGCTCGCTGCCTCCGGGTTTCGTGACGGTGGGCTCTGGTGGCCGTTGGTCCTTCCGAAGTGAAGCACCTCGGGGGAGTTTGAGCAGGACGTCTCTCCCGCCCGCTGCAGAAACGGTGGGTGCCACCTCTGCCTGCCCCAGGTTTAATTAGTTTTAAACGCCCTGATCGCACCCCGTGGTCGAGGGCAGGGTCGATGCTGTTGACTGACTGTTACGGGGCTTTCACTTTTCAGAATTTAAAAAAAAACAAAAACCAAACACATCAACTTCTGCTTCTCGGCCCTTTTCCGTACAACTCCCTGGGGTACCCGAGCTGCGTGCGCCGCAGCCGCGTTCGCCATCGCTGGTGGCAATCAGCTCGCCGTGTTTGTCCCGGTTTCTTGCAAATACGCCTGAGCAGTTTCACAGACGTTGCTCCCGCCGCCCTGCGCTGTGCGTGGTTCTATCCGGGGAGAGGAATCGGAGGCCGGGCAAAGCCGGCGGCAGCGGCGCTTGGTTTTACAACTGAATTTCATCGTGTTTTCGCGAAGCCCAGCTGAGAAATTTGTGCCTTTTGTAGGGGCCCCAGAGAGCTCCCACGTCCCCGAGCGACGGACCAGCTAGGGTCTCGGAGGGGGTTTTGCTGCCTCCTCGGAGGGCCGTGGGTGTGCGTTGCGCGGCCGCGGCTGCTCTCCTCTTCAGAGCCATCTTGGCTGGCGGAGGCAGCGCCTTACGCGAGGCCGCCAGCCCGGTCTGCTGCCCCGGAGCGCAGCCCCGGGGCCGGGCGATCGGTACCTTTACTGGCAGAGAACTCGGCTCTGGGTGTCCAACGGTCTGTCCGAGGCTTTGCCTTGTGAACCTGTCGGTCCTACCCGGGCCAGGCACGGGCTTTTCCTCTTGGGTCTGTAATTCCGGGAGAACTGACGTGTTGTGCCGAGAAGCGGCTTCTCCCGGTGGCCGCGGAGGCTGACGGGTCGTGCTCGGGGCATTTCAACAGGTCAGAAATTCAGGAGCAACGCCGACCCCCCGCTCAGCAGAACGTAGGGCGGAAGAATCGCTCTCAGCGCAGGACGCCTCTCCCTTCGTTCTGCACCCTTCAAGACTCAGGGGTGGGAAATCCACCCGCCATGGGCTGAGCTGACCCCGCACGCTCGGAGCTCGCCCTTCGGGGCTGCCGGCCTCGAAGCTCGTTACCGTTTTGCCTGGGGAACCGCGGAGGCTCCCGCCGGCCGCTCGAGCCGAGCGAGCCCCGGGCTGGCTGCAACCACGGCCCCTCTTGCAGGTAACGCGTGTAATTAACGTCTGCTCAGACAGAAGAGCGGCGGTGTCTAATTAAAACGTCGCTGGGGAGGGAAGAGCTTCCCTGCCCAGCTCTGATCTCAGCCAGTCCGTCCAGCCCGGTCGGTCCCTCGAACCTCCCTGTCTCCAGGTTGAAATAATTGTTCTCCAGGGGTTAAGGCTGCAGTCGGGGACGTGGGAAGGTCTCGGATAAAAGGGTACAAGCGGGCAGAGACTTGCCGGTTTTTGGGCTAAAGATGCACCAAAGATGCTGCCGGGTGCCACGGGGCGTGGGGCAGAGGGGAGCGGCGTCGGTGCCTGGCCGGGCACGGGGCGCACGGTGGGGCGGCTTCTGGTGGAGCTCGTCTGAGCTTTGCCGTCTGTACTCAGACATGTGAGCAAGAGGTGCCCGGCGTGCCCCGTGGCATCTGTCCCCACCGCGCCGGGGCAGCGGTCCTGCTCAGCCCTGTGCCCCCCGGGGACGCTCCACCGGCCCCGTCTGCACCAGTTACGGCGGCTTCTTCGAGCCGGGCTTTGCTCTGGCGCTGGGGACCACCCGTCTCCCTTCGGAGCAGGCGTTTTTCCGGACTGTCACACACGTCTCCAGTAGCTCACCAGCCTTTTTTGGGGAGCGGGGACATCACAGAGCTGCCAGCAGCAGCCACCGCCTCGTTGCCGGCGCAGGTGAAGTGGTGCCAGCTTTTGCTTCGGGCTTTGCTGCAAGGTGAGCAGGGACAGGGACGATGGGACGGGGTGTCACCAAGAGCCCCCCGAGATCCTGACGGGCCCGGGAGGTTCTGCTCTTTGCGTCGGGCTCCCCAGCACCTCCACGCCTCTGCGCCGCCTGCTCTGCCGGGGCTGGCAGGGAGGCATTTTCCCTTGAGGAAGGCGCCGGGAGGAGGGCTGGGCTGGGCCAGGCGCAGCCGCTCCTGGAGCCAGGGAAGCCCTCGAAGCTGGCTGTTTTCTGCCTGCGTGTCGCAGCACAGAGCGGCTGCGGAACCGCGGGGGTGGCGGCGGAGGCGGCGTGGGGTCCGTGTGTGCCGAAGAGGCGGCTGGGCTGGGGCTTGGTGACGATGCCACAGCTCCCGGCCCGGGTGCGGGTCGTGCTGGGATGCTGCGGGGAGCGACGGGGGTTCCTCTGAGAGCAGGAACATCGCAGTGGGGTTTGCGGGGCTGGGCTCAGCTCCCCGGGGGAGACACCATCCCATGCGGCCAAGTCCCGCGGGCCTCGAGGTGGAGAGGGTGAGCCCCGCTGCGGGAGGAGGGCGTCCCGGTGTGTGTCAGCACGCCCGGGGTGCGAGGAGGATGAGGTGGCTGCGGGCTGAAGCTCGCCCCGTTTCCGGGAAACTGAGTCATCTGTTTGCCCGTCCTGTCTGGAGCACCCCACGACCCGTCTGGGGCAGTGGCGCCGCCCCCCTCCCCCAGCTCGGGGCGCTGCCCTGGTGTCCCCAGGAAGCACAGTGGCACTTTTGGGGTGTCTCCAGAGGGTTTTCAGGGCCCCTGGGCGTCTCCTTTTCAACGTCTCGGTAGCAACTTGGGAGCTGAAATCCTGTTGGGATGTTGGTTGGTTTGTGTTTTTGAAAGGAACCAAAACGCCACCTTTTTCTGGGGGTGGGGGAGGACCCGCGGCGGGGGTCTGCACCGCGCTGGGCAGAGCGAGGGAGCGTCGTGGCAGCCCTGGGGAGGGCAGCAACCGGCCAGAAAATGGGGTCCCTGGGGCATGTCCCCCTCCAGAGCATCCAGAGAGACCCCCTGCCCGGGGGTGTTGTGCCGCGGGGTCCCAGCAAGCCCTGGGTGTCTGGAGCAGCTTCTCGTGCCGTGGGGAGCCCAGCGGTGCCCGGCTGCACCCCCGACACGTGTTTTTCTCTCCCCAGAGCTCGGCCCCACGGTGGTGTTGGAAGCGGCTCCCCCATGGCTGGGGCCGGCGGCGAGGGGCCGGTGGGGACCCCGCTTGTGCCAGCCGGCGCTGCCCTGGCGCTGCTCGGCGTCCTGGTCTACCTGGGTGCCCTGTGCGCTGCCTGCAGACGGTACGTGCTGCCCACCGCCCCTCTGCTTTCCCTCCGGGGGCTGGGGACCCCTCGGTGACATTTGGTGGCTGCATGAGGAGACCCTCCCTGTGCCTGTCCCGGGCTGGGACCACTGCCCCGAACCCCCAGCCCCAGTGGAGTGCTGCCTGGCCTGATCCTGCTCCCCTGTGCCCCCAGTGCATCCCCTGCACCCAAAGGCCTTGCAGGTGCAGCCTGGAGCAGGGTGGTGCTGGGGTGCCCAGCACAGCTCAGTGGGCTGCAGAATGCCACCGAGACCTCCCCAGCCGGCACGGACCCAGCTGCGGGGCTGGCGAAGGAGCAGGGTGGTGGGTTCGGGGGTGCTGCTGCTCCGGTGAGGGGCACACGGCGATGACCGTCGTGGCCAGGTCAGGGTCCCGGAGCACCCGCTCCTCACCCCTGGCTTGGCCACACACCTTGGGCTCAGCCCCGCTTCTCCCCGCAGCAAGGGCAGGAAGAAGAAGGTCCCTCTGGACGGCGTGAGGCTGGTGGACGAGGTAAGTACGTGCTGGGGGGTAGGAGCAGCTGTGGGGGTGCTCCGGGCGCCCCAGCTCCCGGCCGCGAGGCTGAGGCTGTGCGTGGTCCCCGCTGCAGTCCCTGCTCAGGCAGACGCAGCTGCGGTCGCTCAGCAAGTCCGACACGAAGCTGCACGAGCTCTACCGGGTGAAGGCCAGGGATGACGGTGAGTGGCCATCCAGCCGATGGGGCCGGTGGCCCTTTTTGGGCGCCCCCAGTCCCCAACCCGCCCGGTGAGCATGTGGTGGCCTGGCCACGTGCCACAGCGCGGGGCTTGCTGCATGCCGCACCCCTGATGTCCCCCCATCTCCCCTCCCCGCAGCCCCGCGCCCGGCCAGCCTGGACTTCCCCTGCCCCACGTCCCCCGCCGCCAGTGCCGACTCCGTCAGCGTCCTGCTGCACCGCGAGCTGCCCCAGATCCCCGTCCCCGAGCCGCCGGCCGCCTCCCCGGCCCCCGACCAGACCTACTCCAACCTGCTCTTCACCCCGCTGCGGAAACCGGTGCCGGACACCGTCTACGAGTGCCTGGCGGTGGGGGGGGAGGATGCCCGGGTGCCCCCCGTGCCCGCTGGCACCCAGATGTCCCCACCACGTGCTGGGCACGGGGCGGCCGATTATGCTTGTGTTCGCAAGGTGAAGAAATCGGTGCCCGCGGAGGTGCAGGATGGGGCTGTGGCGAGGCCACCCACAGCCCCGCGGTGCTGGGACGTCCCAGGCGATGCCCCCCATGCCAAGGTATGGCTCTGGGGGGGGGTGGTCGGGATGGGCCGTGGGGCTGGTGCTGCGCTCGCCGGATGGGGCACACGGTGGGCCCTGGCTCCCCGTAACGCCCGTGTAGGAGCAGGGTGTAACGTAGGCTACTGCATTTCCAGTGGAGCTTTTGGGGGGCAGGATGAAGCCGAGACCCCGAGGGTGGGCGATGCCCACGGTGCTGCTCTCTGCGCCCTGCAGAAAGCTCCCCGAGTCATGCAAAAATTGGGGTCTCCAAAGGGTTAATCCACTGCCGGGATCCTGCCGGGGGCTGTGGGCAGCTGGGGGGAGCGCGGGCAGGGGAATACCCCGCGGCGGGCAAGGATTGCCCCCGAGCCCCCACCTTCCTTTTGCAGCTGGAAGAGATGTACTCAACGGTGTGCAAAGCCACCAAGAAGAAAACGCAAGTGCCCGCATCGTCCCCAAGGGAGGCGGGTGCTGGGTGGCCGCCCCCGCGTAGGGAGGAGGGTGCCCCGGCTGGGTGCTGGTCCCCCCCGGCAGCCCAAGGACCCCCTGACCCCTGCTACGAGTCCATCAACGACAGAGCCTGGACTGCTCAGGGCCGCGGCCCCGACCCGGACTATGAGGCCGTGGACATTCACTGGAAGGCGGCGGGGAAGCGGGAGAGGCCGGGGCAGCCCTGCGCCCCCGAGAACCTGTACGAAAGCGTCGGTGACGTTTGGGCGGGGGAGTCCCGGCGAGCCTCCGCCAGGACAGCGGCCAACGGGCTGGAGGTCTACATCACCAACCTATAGCATCCCCACGAGCGGCGGCCTCGCCGCAAGGTGGTGCCACCCCGGTCGGGCACCCTCGGGGTGAGGGTTCCCCCAGAACCGGCGTTCCAGGGGGTTGAGCCCCCAGGGATGGGTGCCCACCAGCCCAGTGCCCGCCGGGGCGGCCGCATCCCTGCGAGCGCTTTCTGCATGTATTTTATATCACTGTTCTTTAAGCGTCCTTGTCCCATCCCAACCCAGCTGGTGCCACCAGGTTGATGTCGGGGTGCCCTGAGATGGGCGGTTCGTGGGTGCTGGGTGCCACGTGGGAGCCCGGTGGGACAGGGCTGGCGCCGGGTTGGGCCGGTGTGTTTTGGGGCGGGTGGTGGCAGGGCTGTGGCAGCCCCGTGGCTGCAGGATCAGCCCCTCATCGCGGGGTCGTGCCATGAGTGAGGGTCTCCATCCTGCCCTCTCTGCCCGCGCCCTGTCTAGCTCCCGGGAAGCCCCGAGCAGCTTCGCTCCCATCACCGAATACCCCTGGATATGGGGACCAGGAGCCAGCCCCCTGCCTCAGCGCGAGGAAGAGCAGGTCCTGGCCTCTGCCCCGGGGTGGGTGCCCGTCCTCCATCACCCGCTCCCACCTTCTGGCTGTGCAGGAGGGTGTCCGTGAGCAGCCGTCTCCCAAACAGCATTAAAAGGCCGAGGGGTTTGTCCTGTTCAGAGAACACACTTTTAAACTGGAACGCACTTTTGAGCACACTTTGAAGCCCTCGTTCTGGTGGCTGGTGCTGCTGCTGCTGCTGCTGCGGCAACGTGGTGGTGCCGGCGCTGGGAGAGCAGCTTTGGGTGCAGCGTAACCGCGGGGGGGGGCACCCACCTGCACGGGTGGTTTCGCACCTCCGAGATGGGGACGTGCCGCCACCAAGAGCTGCCAGAACGGGGTGGCCCGTCCCAGAGCAGGGACTCGCTCTGGGGCTTCCGCACGGGGTTGGGAGCGGAGCCGGGGAGCAGTTGCACAGCGCTTGCTGCCCGCTCCCCTCCGTGTCGCTCCCGTGGGTGCTGCAGCCTCAGTGGGTGCCAAAAATGCTCAGGAGGGCTGGACGCGCAGCCAGAGCCCTCGGACCCTCTGCTCCAACGCTCCTCCTCTGCTCCCCACCGGGAGTTTGGCATCCCTGCCCCAAGGGACACCGATACGCCCCGGGTGACGCCCAGGGTTGAGCGCTGAAGGTGCTGGGACGTGGGCGCTGCGCGGATGGTGGCCCCGGTTTCGCTGCAGCCCCCCTGGGCGTAGCTCAGCCGCTTCGCATGGCTCTGGCTGGGGACTGCCCGGCCTCCGGGCACGGTGGCCTGGTGCTCGCCGGAGCTGGCCGGGACACGTGCCGTGCCGTGCCGTGCTGTGCCGAGCCGTGCCGTGCGGCAGGAAGCCACGCACCTTCCTTCGGCAGCTTTGCCCCGGCGTCGCAGCAGGCGAAGAGATGAAAAACGAAAACAAGGCGCTCAGCGAAACCGGCTGCAGGCTGAAGACGTTACAGCTGGGAGGCAGCTCGGGCGCCCGTGCCGCTTCGTCAGCCCCACGCTCGATGCCAAACCACAGCGCTCGAGATACAGGAGCCGGCCCCGGCGGCTGCTCCCATCCCCCTGCGAGATAAGGGCGCCGATAGAAAATGCCGGTGCTGCCACGCTCTTCCTCTGCCAGCCGCGCCGCACTCCACCGGCGCGTGGGCTCACCTGGCCGCATCCTCCCCCGGCTCCCTTCCTCCACCGTCCCGTCCTGCGGCTCTCCAGGGCTGGGTGCCTCCCGCACCCCCCGAATCCCCTGGGAGCTGCGTTTGGGCAGCACCAGCCCCGTGCGGGAGAACCATGTCCCAGCGGCTCCGGGGGCAAGATGGGCCCTGCGCTGCCCCGGAGGGGTCGGGACGGTGCTGGCACTGCCCGCGGGGTCGGGACGTGGTACCACCCGGGCAACGCTGGGCTCGGGATGCTGCAGGGCTGCACCCAGGCCAGGGGATGCTCTTGCTGAGCTGGGGGTGGCCAAAGCATCTCCCAAACCTGCCCCGGCAGCAGCAGGAGAAGCCCCACGTGCAGAGCTGCCGCCTGCCCATAATTCCCGCTGCCTGCGGGGCTCGGGAGAGCCGGCCTCGCATCTAATGCAAGAGCAACTGCCCCGGTCCTTGGGGTGATGGGAAACGTGCCCGCAGCCCTGGCCGGAGGCTCAAAAAGCGTGTGGTGAAAGGAGGATCCATCCCAAAACACCACACGGAGTCTCATGGTCCGGCTGGGAAGGTCGGGGTTGGGGTCGGAGGGAGGGGAGCAGGTAGGGCTGGGAGCACCCTCCTCACCCCGGGGACAGCGGGTGTGGGGGCCCGCGGGCTGCCGGCTCCCCGCTCCTCCCCGCTGGCTGGGAGCCACTTTGGGGCCGGGCTCCCACTCATGATGCGAGAGAACCCGGAACTGGCCCCAGTGAGGGCATCTGGGTACCACAGGGGCATCTCCCGGGGATGCCACCCTGCAGAGCCACCCTGCCCGGGCAGGGGGTCGGGCTGGGGGCACCAGAGCCCTTGTGCAAGGGGCAAGCGATGCTCGAGGCTGGCGGAGTTGCACAACACCGAAGCTGCTGGAGCCGCCAGCTCAGCGTTTTGGCCGGCGTTAACGATTAAACCAGAGCGGGGGGCGGCCGGCGGAGCCATCGCCGGGGTCCCGCCGCGGCAGAGCCCGGGGCGGTTATCCTAACCGGGGTGGGTGGAGAGGCGGTGTGCCCGCCCCAGTGCCATAGGGCTTTCGTTAGCTCCTCCAGCGCCGCGGGGCCAGAGCCCAGCGGGGCCGGGGCAGAGCTGCGGGATGGGGACGAAGGCTGCTCCAGCCACACTCCTCCTCCTGAGCTCCCCACCGCAGCCCCACCAGCCGCCGGGGATGCTCCCCGTCCCCAGCAGCCCTGGCACAGCCGCGGCAGGTTTGGGACCCCATGGGTGCCCTGGTTCCCGGGTGTTGTCGTTCGGGACCCCACGGGGGCCGTGCCAGGCTGACGCCCAGTCTCTTGGCCGGGCACATGGAGGATTTCCCAGTTCGCTGCTTGTTTTCACGCTTATGAAAGCGCCTGGCTGCAGCCATGGTGCAGGGCGAAGGTGACGCCTCCAGACACTCCCGAGGGACAGCGGGTGGCTGAACGCCCCGGGACTGCTGCCCCTCCACCACACTGGGGACATCACCCTCCCCGGGCGGGGGCACGCCAGCCCCAGCACCCAGCTGGCCCCGAGCCGCAGGAATCGCCGTGTCGGCCAGCCCAGGGCTGCCGGGGGGGGAAAGGGACAGGTGGGGGCCACCGGCCGGGACAGCCGCACGGACTCTGTCCTGGCCTTCGGGCTGCGGGTTGGTAAATCAAACAGCAGCGGGGCCTGGGTGGCCCCATGCAGATTTTGGGGCAGGCGAGGAGCAGAGCATGGGTGGGTGCCAGCGTGGGCACCCCGAGCACCCCACGGACCTGGGGCGAGCACCCCACGCACCCCACGCACCCCCACGCACCCCCACGCACCCCAGGACCCCCATGCACCCAGCACCCCCCACCCAGCCCTGCCGTTCCGGGTGGCTGTCGGCAGCGTTCCCTCGTGGTGGGCAGCACTGACCCACCCCGGGTGGGGTTGGGGACCCCTTTCCTGCTCTCCCACCCCCAAAATCCGCCCCCCCCAGCAGAAATACACTGTAATTTCAGGAAGCCCCTAAAACTTCCAGCGGGTCCCAACTTCAGGGGGAACTTTGGGGCAGACCCCTGTGACTTTTGGGGGGTCTAACTTTGGGGGGAGCCCCACGGCTTTGGGAGACCCCCTGCAGGGCAGCCCCGTAATTCGGGGTGGGGGGAGCATAACGTCTGGGGGAACCCCCCAAGCTACGGCTGTGAGTGTCAACCCCGTAACTCTGAAGGAGCGGGGGCAGTTTTCGCGGGGTCGCCCCCGCCGGCGGAACCCCCGCAGGTTCAGCGAGGAGCGCGAATTCCCCCGACAATAACTAAACCACAACTTTTTTGGGGACACCCGGCAACTTTCGGGGACTTTGGCGGGAGTGCGGCGGGGGCGGGGGCGAGGCGGGGCGGGGGGTGGGGGGAGCGACTTTCCGGCGTCCGCCCGTTCCCATCGGAGTCCCCAAACTGCCGGGGGGGTCCCGAAAGGCCGGTTTAAGGGGGGTGGGCGGTGGTTTTCGGGGGGGTGCAGCGGGAGGGCGGGGCGCGCGAAGATGGCCGCTGCCGGCGGGGGCGTGTCTGGGCGGGGAGGGGGCGTGTCCCAGCGGGGCGTGGAGGGGCGTGTCGCGGCGCCTAAAAGTGGCAGTAACCAATCAGAAGCTTCAAAAGCGGCGGCCGCGTTCCAACCCGCTCTCGCTGACCAATGGCGATGGGAGCGGGGAGGGGAAGGGGGCGTGGCCTGGCCGGCGCCGACACCGGGCCGCGCGCGCGGCGGAGCGCGCTCCCCCGCCGGGCCCGGCCGCGGCCGCCCCCGCCGCCGCCGCCGCCGCCGCTTCCCCCTCATGGAGCCCCCGCGCCCGCCCACGGTGTTACTGGCCGCTGCCCGCCGGCGCCGCCGCGACCCTCCGCCTCCTCCACCTCCTCCTCCTCCTCCTCCTCCTCTCCCCCAGCCCGGCGGCGGCGGTGCCGCCCCGAAGGTACCGAGGGGGGCGGCGGCGACCGGAGGGAGGGGGGGCGTTGGGAGGAGAACCGGGGGAGGGGTGGGGGGGGCGGTGACAGCTGACAGCGGCCCGCCCGAAACTTTCCCCGCCGCTAAAATGGCGCCGCTCGGGGACAAACTTCGGGGGGGGGGGGTGTGGCGGCGGGGGCGCGGGGGGGGCTCCCCCCGCCGCCACCACCCCCTCGGCTCCGGTAGGATCAACTCCCGGTTAAATCCCAACGCCCGGAGGATCCAGCTTGTTGCTGGTGGGGCAGAGCTGCCGGCTGGATCCCCCCGGGCCTGGGGGTTCGGCCAAGATTGGGGGGGGGGGGCGGGGGGGGGCGTGTCCGGCTGGATCCCGGGGTGGGGATCTACTCCCCGGGCTCTCCTTCCGTGATCCCGGGATCTGTCTGCTGCTTGGACAACCTGCTCCCTGAAGGGAGTGATCCCTGTGGAGTGATCAGGGTGATCCCCGTTGGGGTCCAGGGCTGGAATCCACTGGGTCAGGTGGTCCCCATTGGGATCCAGGGCTGGGATCCACTGGGGATCTGCCCAGAGAGAGGGATCTGCTCAGCCAAGCTGCGCTGCTGTCTCAGAGCTGCTGGGGTGGATTCCTGCTGGATCCTGGCTCTGCCCCCGAGGATCTGCTTGGGATCCTCCTGGAGAGGGATCTGCTGAGTGCTGCCACACACCCAGAGGACAGTGATCCCTGCTGGATCCCAGCACTTTGGGATCTTCCAGGAATCTGCTTGGTGCAGCCAATGGCATGTGTGCCTTGAAGCAGCCCCGAGTCAGGTCCTTCCTTCGGGGCAGATCCCTGCTGGATCTGAGCCTTGGGGTGATCTGTGTGGCTTGTGGAGAGATCCCCCTGGTGACCGAGTGGCCAGCGAGTGCTGCTGGCCTGGGTCAGCCCAACAGAAGGACTGCTTGCTGCTTCTCAAGGAATCCCCTGGGAGATCACCTGGGATCCACCTGCAGTGGGATCCACTTGGTGCCAGCGCTCAGTCAGTGGGTGCTGCTGTCTCTGGCCTGGCAGGGGCAAGCCTGCTCCTTGCTCTGTGGGGATCCCCACTGGATCCCGGGTGATCTGCTCAGCGAGGGATCCACTTGGTGCTGGCACATGGCACGTGGGTGCTGCTGCCTTGGAGCCACCCTGCAGGAGGGTGTCAGGTCTTCTGGCGCTGTGGAGATCCCTGCTGGATCCCCTGGGTACCCACCTGGGGAAGGATCCACTGGCTGCCAGTGCTTAGCTGGCAGCGACAGTGCTGGGAGCAGCCTCTGCACAGCCCTGGCGGGATCACGACCTGGTGGGATCCACCTGGGATCTACCCCATGAGGAATGCACCCCAGCCCTGCCTGGATGTGCTGAGCCGGCTCCCCTGACACCAGCCTCCTCCTCCTCCGCACCGCGATCCCATCAGGATCTGGCGCTCAGGAGATCAACCCTCGTCTCTCCCCCAGGCTCCTCTCCCCTGTGGCGGCCGGGGGCTCCCGGCGGGGGCCGGGGGCTGGTTGCCCCGTCTGGCGGAGCCGTTGCCCCGGCGGGATGCGGCCGGCCGGGAAGCGATGCTGCGGGTGCTGGACGCCGGGCTGGAGCGGTGCCTGGCGCTGCACTCTGCGTACATCCCCGTGCCCCGGCACAGGTAGGAGGACCGCGACGGTGACCAACGGTGACGGCCACCACCCTCCCAGCATCGGCTTCGCCGCCAGAAGCCGCGAATTGGGTTATTTTTTTTTTTGCCGCCGGCTGCAAGAGAAGGACTTTGGCCGCTCGGGGTCTCCGGCGGTGACCGGCTGCCCCGTGGACGGCAGCACCGAGGGCTCTGCCCGGCCCTGGCCCTGCCGGGTGATGAAACAAGGTGCCATACACGAGCCCTCGAGCGGTTTGCAGAACGGCTCCTGCTGCTCCTTTTTTTTCACTTCCATTTGACTATTTTATATATTTTTTTGTTGCTGGGTCGGGCTGGCGTCTCGGCGTGCTGCAGGTGGTGATGCCCTCAGCACGGTGTGACTCTGTGCCACCCGTGTGCCCTCCCACCCCGGGGGGTGGGTGCAGAGCTGACCACCGTGGGTGGGGGGTCCTGACCCCTCGGTGGGTGATGGAGAGGGGTAAAGGGTCCTCACACAGCCCCCCCCTCCGGCTTTGCAGGAAGCTCTCGGGCAAGGCCGGCATCGACGAGGTGATGGCGGCCGCGGTGCTCACCAGCCTCTCCACCAGCCCGCTGGTGCTCAGTCACCCGCCGGCCACCCCCGCCCCAGGTAAGAGCGTGACCCTGTCACCCCCCGCCCCCATCCCTGGACACGTGTCCTGTGTCAGGACCTGACCTTCCTTCTCCTCCTCCTCACCAGAGCCCAGCAGTGAGGTCTGGAAGGAGGCGCCCACCATGTCCTCCAGCTGCAGCAGCAGCAGCAACACCAGCGGGGACTGGAGCTGGGACCCCCCCAGCGACCGCTCCAGCCCCTCCACCCCATCGCCCCCGCTCTCCAGCCACGTCCCCAGCACCTTCCTGCCCACCCCGCTGCCGGACGACGGCCCCGACGAGCCCGACGGCACCCACTTTGTCTTTGGAGAGCCCATCCCGCGGAAGAGGAAGGTGGGATGAGGTTGGAGATGGGGAGAGTGAGAACAGGGGAGGAAGAGGACGAGGTTGGGGGGGTGGATGACGTGGGGGATGAGGATGAAGACGGACATGAGGTTGGGGATGTGGATGGTGATGGGGATGAGGTTGGGGATGCGGGTGGTGATGATGGGGATGAGGCCGGGGACGGGGCTGCAGCCTGACGCCTCTCTCCTGCAGAACTCCACCAAGGTGATGTTCAAGTGCTTGTGGAAGAGCTGCGGCAAAGTCCTCAGCAGCTCCTCAGGGATGCAGAAGCACATCCGAACCATGCACCTTGGGTAAGCACGTGGGGTCCTCCCGGACAACCCCACACCCCCCCCAGTGCCCCCTGTGGGGTCAAGGGGGGCAGGGGAGAGCCACCCCAGCCAGACCCCGCTCCCCCCACAGCCGCAAAGCCGACCTCGAGCAGAGCGACGGCGAGGAGGACTTCTACTACACGGAGCTGGACGTGGACGTGGACTCGCTGACGGACGGGCTCTCCAGCCTGACGCCCGTCTCGCCCACCTCCTCGGTGCCGCCCGCCTTCCCTGGCCCCGAGGCGCAGGGGCCGGCGCTGCCGACCCCCGACCTGGCGCTGGCCTCCCCCTGCAGCCCCCCGGCCCCCCCCGGCCTCTGCCACGTCCACACCGACCACGCGTACCAGGTGGGGGTACAGGAGCGGGGGACGGAGGGGCTGCCGCCGCGCTCCCCGCCGTCGCCGTCACCCGTCGGCCCAGGCAGCCGCTCGGTGCCCAGCTGTGACGCGGGGGCCGCGTCCTCTCTCTCTCCCCAGGGCTGCCCGACCTCACCACGGCCCCCGGTGCCCCCCGCCGCGCCGGCTCTGCCTCCACCCAAACCACCCGCCATCCCCAGGTGAGCCTCCACCGTCCACACCCCCACCTCCTCCCCTCGTGTCCGTGTGTGTCCCGGGCCCCGTGACATGTCCTTGTCCATGTCCCCCCCCGCCATGACATGTCCATGTGTCCCCCCCTGCCGTGACGTGTCTGTGTCCCCCACCCCATGACGTGTCCATGTCCCACCCCCTGTGACACGTCCATGTGTGTCCCCCCGTGACGTGCCCGCGTCCCCCCTGCCGCGCCGTGTCCTTGTCCGTGTCCCCCCGCCGTGACCTGTCCCTCTGCCCGCAGGAGGCCGCGGGGGGAGGCCAAGAAGTGCCGCAAGGTGTACGGCATGGAGAACCGGGAGCTGTGGTGCACGGCCTGCCGCTGGAAGAAGGCCTGCCAGCGCTTCCTCGACTGACGCCCCCCCGGCGACCCCCCCCCACCTTCTTGCACATTTTGCACTCGAGGTGCCTTCGTGCCCCCCCCCCCGCCTCTGCCTTTGCCGCCCCGGACTCAGGGATCGGCCCCCCCCCCCCAAAGCTTTATGCACACAGCACCCCCCCGCCACGGAGCTTGTGTCCCCCCCCCCTTTTCTTCCTTTGATAATAAGCTAAATCTGACAAACCCCCCCCATGGGCACCACGGCGGGGGCTGGTGGGGGGGTGTCCAGCTGCTCCTGACCCCCCCTCCCCGTGCTGGCTTTGGGGACCCCCACCGGGGCCGGGGGCTCAGAAAAGAGGGGGGGTGTCTATTCCTGTCCCCCCCAACCTGCTCCCAGGGGGGACCCTCAGTGCCCAGGGCAGAGGTGGGTGCCTGCCCCCCCCCTGCCCCCCCCGGGGGGTTTTTTAGTCGTTGTCGTCTGGGGGAGCCGCGGCTCCCCCCGGGGCGACGCTCCGGGAAGTGCCTGCAGGAACGCGCCCATTTGCACTAAGCCAAACTGCACAGAGGGCTCCGGGGGGGGTTCTTCTTTCCTTTTTTTTTTTTTTTTCCTTTGTGTGTTTTTATTTTTTAAAGAAAATATATGAAAAGTCATATTTTTAAATACTCCCTCCCAGGGCAGGAGAGCAGCGGCTGCGGCAGCGCGATGCCCCCAGCCCCGGGGGGGTGATTTAAGGGGCTTTATTCCCTTCAAACCCCTTTCCTCCCTGCCCCAAATCTCCCTTTTTCCCCCCAAACCCTTTGTCTCCTCTCGTCCTGCCCGGGCAGCGGCTCAGGTTTGGCCCGGCCACGCCGCCCCCTCCCCTCCCTGCACCCCCCCGCTGCGGGGATGGGGACAGGGATGGGGACAGGGATGGGTGGTGGCAGGGCCACCCTGCCAGCGCAGGCTTCCCCCGCTCCTCCCCTTGCAGGGGGGTTCCCTTCCCATCGGGACCCCCTCTTGCAGGGCGCCCTCCCCTCGCAGGGGGTCAGACCCCTTCGGCCCCATGGGCTGGGCCGGTGCTGTGCCAGGCCGGGCCCCACTTGTCCCCAACAGGGATGTGACGTGTCAGATCCAGAAGAAAAAAAAAACCAATAAATATTTGAATTCTTCTTTTTTTTTAAAATGATGGTTCTTTAGTTACTTTTCAGCTGCGGGGTGGGGGGGGCTCGGCAGCCCCCGTGCTGCCCCCCACCCCCTGCACCGCCCTGAGCGGTGCAAAAGGGATCGGTTTAACTTCAAATAAAGCCATAAAAAGGGGGAAATTGCCACCAAAGCTTACCCCGAGCTGGGGGGATGAGCTGCAGGTGCCTGTTCCGGCTGGGGAAGGGGAAGGGGAGAGGGGAAATGGGAAAAGGAAAAAGGAAAAGGCAGCAGCAGCCGCCGCCGGCTGGGGCCGGGGGGGGATTTTGGGGAGCGGGGACCCCACAGCAGCCCCGTCTCCGGAGCCGGGGGGGACGTGGCCCTGCAGCATCGCAGCGCTGCAGCTGGGTGGTGCCCACGGCCCCGGCATCGCCCCATCCGCAGGCACCCGGCGAGGAGAAAAAAATCCTGTATTAAAAAAAAAAAACCAACAAACCAACCCAAAGAAGACAAAACTGTAGCAGCAGTTTCCCAATTTATTGACCCGGATTGACTTTTGCAGTAGGTCTAAGCTAAACCCCATCACAACTCATGGTCAGCCCCTCCGGCAGCCGAGAGACCGGGGGGGCCGCTAGAAAAGGTCCTATTTACCTGAACTACATTTACAGCGAACTGGTACAACACAGCCATGATCTCCCACCGACCTCCGCCAGCGCCCCAAAATATTAAACACATCTTCAATACAAACACAGGTTTATCATAATTAATATAAAGTCAGTATAATATAGAATATTCCCAGCAAAAAAAAATAATAACAATCTTCAAACACTGTCTGGGTTTTGTTTTTTGTTTGTTTTTTAGCTTTATTTTTTGTAGACAGGTTTAAAGCACGTTGAAAAATAAATATGGATGAGAGCATACACACAGCACTCGGACTACGGGGACCGGAAAGAAAAGGCAGCAATTCCCCACACAACGGACCGAAAGCAGCGAACCGCTGGGTATGGCTTTATCGGCGTCGCGGCGAGCTCCAACGGGACTATCCTCACCCTGCTGCAAAAAATTCCAGTTTTTGCATTCTTTTCATGGAGTTCCTGTCCTACACGTGCAAAACGGGAAGCGCCCGCGCGGGGGGTGCCGGGGGGGCTCGGCCCCAGCAGGGATGGGGGGAAGGAGCCAAGCCCCCACCCCGGTCACGGACCCCAAAGGCTCACCAGAGCCCCCCCAGCGACGCGGCTTTCGCTTTGGAAACGCGGAGTATTAAAGGCATGAGCGGAGGAGGAATGAACCGGGGCCGGACGCTAGAGCGGGATTCCTCTCGTGCGAACCCCCCCCTTTTGTAGCCCAAACCACTGATTTTTGGGTTAAAAAACAAGCCGAAGAAGAGTCACTTCGCAACCCCCCATCAGTCACCCCCCTCTCACCTCCCCGCAGCGACGAGGCTTCAGGGAGACCTTAAAATACACAAAACGGGGTAATTTATGCTTTTGAAATCGAATTTCTGGATGTAACGCAGAGAGGCGGCCACGCTCGGTTGTCCTCAAGACTCTCCAAACCTACCCGCAGCCCCCAGCCCCACCGCGAGCGGGACCCGGTGGCTCCTCAGGGACCTCCTCGGGGCTCTTCTGCGCGAGACGGTCGCAAAGCGCGGCTGGAAACGCTCTTTGTACTCCTGGCACAATTTAATAGTTAAAAAATAAATGAGGATAATAAAGAAATTCTGGGAGGGGACATTTACAAGGATGTGAATACTTAAAAAAAAAATTAGTCGCGAGTTATTTGAGACCAAGCGCATCCATTTTTTACCTATTTGGGAGTTATTTCTTTGAAACTAAATCTGTATATATACACACACAGATATATATATATATATAGAAAAAATTAAAAAAAAGGACCCTCAGTGAAGTGTACAAAGCCCTGC
Source organism: Bucorvus abyssinicus (assembly GCA_009769605.1). Lineage (NCBI taxonomy): Eukaryota > Metazoa > Chordata > Aves > Bucerotiformes > Bucorvidae > Bucorvus > Bucorvus abyssinicus. The sequence goes on from CM020047.1 coordinate 1,577,949, forward strand.
AGGGACATACAAAGATGAGACGCTGGTACAGGACAGAACGGGCGGAATTCTCGGGGCGGTTGAAATCTCAGAGCAGCGGTTGCATAGGAGCAGGTCCCAGGGAGCGCGGGGGGGCTGGCGGAGCAACTGAAGTTTTATAAAGTTTTGGCGTGAAGAGAAGAGCCCCAATGCCTTTTTTTGAGCCCGGAGCGTGGAACGTTGAAGAGAGATTCCTGCGTTTCCACGTGTCCGTGGAACGGAGCACTTGGAAGAGCTGTTGGGGGCATTATTTGGTGTGTTTGGTGTTCGGGACAGAGGAGCGTGTGCTGGGTTTAACGGTGAGATCGTACAAATCCGCTTTTATGTGGATTTCCTGGTTTTGTCTCCTTTTTTTGATTGATTTTTTTGCATCCTCGGCTCAAAGAGCTTCAAGGTGGCACCGCCAGGAATTGCCTCCGTGTCCCCGGGCTCATTGCCCACCCTCAACAGACAAAAAAAGGGAAAGACAGACAGAAAGTATTTCCGAAGGAATTGCGAAGTAAAGCTGAGCGCCCCGTGACAAAACCCGAGTCAGCCCAGGGTGCAGGCAGGGAGGAAGAGGAGGGCTCGGACCGACCCCTCCTGCTCCTCCTCGGGAGCTCCGACCACAGACGGAATGTCACAGACACCGACGGGGGTTCAACGTCTAGGGGTTCAATTTTTCCTTTTAAATAGATTTTTACATAGAAAGAGCCAAGCTACGGGTATCCTTTAGGTACTGTATGTACTTGTCTACAGGTGAGGCTGCACGCTCAGGACCTCAGACACCCCCTACCCCCCCCCTCCAATATTTACAGGATAAATGACAATAAATACAGATCCTGTGGGCAAGAGTCGGGAGAGACGACACAGCGACCTTGCTCTGGGACCCCCCAGCCGCTGGGAAAAAAAAGGATGCAAAGGTCCCGTCGTGACCCGCAGGCTTTGCTCACAGCTTTTTTAACCGGGGTAGGGTTAAAAAAGTGCGGTAGGGGGGCTTCAGGAGGAGATAAAATGGAAAATGAGGATTTTTACAGTTGAATACAAATGTTTCTGCATGACCCTAGCGCCCTGTTCGTGATTTGAAGAGGGTTACCCATCCTCGCCGGCGGAGCGCAACAAGCCCTTGGCTCCTTCACCCCTGAGGATCAGCAGCAGCAGAGACGGTGCTCGCGTGGCCTCCCTGAGTCAAAGGGAGGATTTCAGGAGACCCCCGTGTCCACCCAAAGCAACAGACCGGGGCCCGGGGAGCCGATTGTGAGCCAGGATGACGCACGCAGAGAGAAGGCGGTGAACATCTGCAAGGATCTGAGGGGCAGAGCAAGGAACCGAACGCCAGAAACCCGGGACAAGACTTCCATCAGGGAGTGAGGAACCAACCGGCTCTGCAGGTGCCGGGATCAAGGCTCCCACCGCGCTCCACCGAATCCCGGCACCGAGTGCCTTGAACCCTTCAGCGGTCTTTGCTCTGCTGGGGTGTATTGTACAACGTGCTTTTTGTTCCCGCTGCAGCATGGAATCACGCTTCTCCTGAAGGACCACCAGACCTGCAGGAGCGCTCTGCACCCCGCGGGGTCCCACCACGGTGGGGAAATAGCACCTTTAGTCGTTTGGCTTTCGGTAACGGCTTGTCTTCCGCGGCAGGTTTCGAGGTACCACCGTCACAGACGCGGTATGAAACTGCTCCGTGGCAAGGGCAGAGTGAGGTCTTCAGCCTGGGTTTTGTTAGTGAAAAAGCACCAGAAGCAAAGAGGTGAAGGGTGAAACGAGCTTCTCCTCAGGAACAAGACACTTCCAATGCGCTTCGTTGCTGTTGTCATTTAGGTGCAGCCAGAAGAAGGCAACGGTGGGATAATGAAGGAGGAGGATCCAACTCCAGAGTCTGTTAGGAGACGCTGGGAGAGAAACCTCGTTCTTATTTAAACAAGCAAAAAAAGGTTTATTTGAAAACTGACGTGGAACCAAGCGCAGCTGAAGCTGCAGGCTTCCACCACGAATCACCTACCAGTGCTGAAGGAACATTTCTAGGTTGGTGAGGAGGAACAAGGTACCCAGTGAAATCCTGGCCCCACCGAAGTCTACGGGACGGGAGCAGCGGGATTTCCGCCCTGCTGGGATCTCCTCGCCTTGGCTTCTCGCCTCTCCCAGTTCATCTTGCGCTTTGCTAAATGCCTCATTTTTGCTACGGTTTGCATATATTTACGAAGAAGGCAGCTGAGCAAGGGAGGAAAGGGAAGGTACTTGCGGAGAAGAACGACAGGTAGAGAATCACCTGTGTCCTCTAGAGCAAAGGGTGCTTCTGGAAGCACCCGCGGATCACCAAGGCTGGAAGACGGCTTGTGGGTAAGACGCCAGTAGGTCCAAGAAACGCCATGATCTTTCTTTCTTTGATGGCGATTCTTCTGGGATTGAAGAATCTAAGAAAAGAACTCGTAAGGCTGTAACCTGACTTGCCTTTTGATCTATTTGGCTCCATAAAAAATAATAAAAGCTCTTTAACTAACTCTGCAAAAGGCCTGTATCACCACGGGAAGCCCTCCAACACAGCCATCCGTTTGCTTTCCCAAGGTTAGCTCGTAGCTCCACTGCTGCTGGGATTTTAGCACGCAGAGGTGGCATTAAAACATAACCGACCACCACCACCACAGCCTGCTTCGGGTAGACGGACCTCCCCAGTGCCAGGGTGGGGTGGCGACTCAGCCAGCCTCCCCACCGCGCAGCACTCGCTCCGCCTCCCTCGCATGCAGCCAGCCGGGCGGCCGCGGCCGGGGATGGTCGTGGGGGGAGAAGGGGAAGGCGAAGTCAGTCGTGTCGCTGGAAGCGACATTGCTAAGACAGTGTCTGAGTGGAACAGAGAAAGACTTGTTTAGAAAACACGAGAGTTATTTTGCACACATGGACGACAACAAGGCTACTTAGTTTTTTCGAACATACTCCGTCCTCCCCCACCCTCCCTCCCCCTACAAACGACAGAGCGAAACAAAAACAAACAAAAAAAATCCCTAAGAAATCCAGGTAAAATCCTTGTCGTTCTCCCCAGAGTTGTCCTGCTCCTGCGGAGAGTCGACATCTTTGTCATCATCTAAAATCACATCATCTTGTGACATTCCCACATCATCCTTCCACTTGATGTCATCGTCGTCTCCCATCTCCTCATCTCCTTCCACTTTGATGTCATCGGGGTCTTCCAGGTACTGGCCCTCCCCGGGGTAGCACTCGTCTGGAGACCCTTCTCCCCCGTTGTGGTCCAGGTGACCGGCGATGCCTCGCCCAGAGCAGTCGGCGCAGACCCCGTGGCGGCGAGAGCCGTGCTTGATCCCCACGCTGGCGGCGGACATGAACACCCGGTTGCACACTTTGCAGACGTATTTTTTATCTTTGCTGTGGACCTGCGGAAGGAGAGCGATCAGGAAAGTCAATGCCGACGGAACTGGAGAGCTGCAGGGAAGGACATGCTCCCCCATCCTTCCGCACAGGCACAACCACCACAGCCTACAACCGAGATCATCATGGACTTTCATCGTGTGCTCAAACCCACCAGGATTAATTCACCCCTGGAATGGTGTCACACAACGCAAAATCTTTCATATCTGCCTTTTGATCACCAAACCAGTGGTTTGGGGAGGAACTCCTCTCACTTCGTTTTTCTGTCCCCTTCTCCTGTTGTTTTTCTGCAGAGCTGCACTGCACCAGCACCACGAGGGAAATTTTGAAAAGGAAAATCAACCCCACCCACCCCAAGGGCCAGTTCTGCGCAGAGCAGAACCATCCACCATCCATCCGCTGTTCACACCACCTTAACTCACACGCTGCTAACCCAGGGCTAACGTCGCGGCAGTTTAGCGGTTTCTCTCCTGATCCCACTGCTGCCAAGAACCGAAGAGCAGAAGCACCGTTAAAGCATCTTGCATCTCAAAAAAACGGCAGCCAAATGCACCTCTAACCTTATTTCTGACTACTTTGGTGGCAGAAAAATGGTTTGTCACCAGTCTTGCAGTTCATGCTGCATTTTCTGTCCGAGCGTAACAGGACACGGAGCTGCCATGCTCACAGAATAAGCAGCAAGCGGGAGAATGCTCAGCAGGACACCCAAAATCACATCAAGAGTCAAACTTCACCACACAACGAGTAAAATCAGCGCAAAAACACCTAGTCCAAGGTGAAATCTGTGGCTGGCTGCTCTGGCCATGTGTGGAAGGCAAGAGGCTGGCTCAGAACGCTCTCCTGCTGCTCCAATCCCAAAGGCAACGGCCAGCCAGTGCAGCGACAACTCCGCGATTCCACCATGAGGAGCCTCATCGGGTCACTTATATATGCCCACATATAAACTATACATAGATATTCATTTTATTGATTTATAGAATAGCTCAGTTGGAAGGGACCTACAACAACCATCTAGCCCAACTGCCTGACCACTTCAGGGCTGACCAATATATGTATTATACGTATATATTGTTTCTTTTTTATACATATTCTTTATTTTTTTATATATTAACATCACGCTGGGCGAGCCCAGGAGCTCGCCCTGGCCAGCGCCCCGTTGCTGGCACTGGTGCAGCTATTTGGGAAGAGGACAAATTGACCCATCGTACCCCCCCAGCCCTTGCTGCCCCAGGATGCTCGCTCAGGCTCTGATCGCACCGGCCCTAGCCGCCTTCAAAGCCTGCGAGCTCTTCTGATGTGCCCCGGCTCCGCTTCTCCCTGCTCTGAGCAGGGATCTGATCTTCAACCGCAGCTCGAGAAGTCATTGTATTTTATGGTTTTTTTTAAAACGATGTGTAACCTCTTTGACAAGCGGCTGGACAGGGCTGGGCAAAGCCACCTGACAGGATCTGTAGGTATCGCTCCCTTCAGCTGCTGGAAGAACGATTTTCAGGCATCAAAAGCCAAAAGGATTACAGTAGGTGCTCCAGGGGGCACAATAAGGGCTGAGAGAGCCAGACAAAAAGAAATTATAAAACAGGCACTAAAAGGATGTGTAATTGAAATACTTGCTAAAAGCTGATCACCTCTCTCCCTCTTTTCCAGCAGGAAGAGTTTACTCGGCATATTCGAAGTGAACCGTATCACTGGATGCTGCTGAGCAGAAATTAATCCTACCTCCCTTATTGTCAAACTAGTATTAAACACAGGAACAGCGTTTGGCCCTCAGGACCTGAAAATGCCGTTAGCAAGGCTGTATTCTGACTCAACACCACTGTTCCAAGGGAAGGGGTGGGGGGGAAACATGCCGACAACCTCCTAAACTTCTGAGAAACTTAAAACCAGGGCAACTTCTCAGCAATAAGATGATGGAGGCAACCAGCTGGCCCGACCACAAGGTGCTCCGCGCTGAGGAGGGAGCAGCAGGTCCTGACAGCCCTTACCAAGGTGTGCCGCTTCATGTGCTCTCGGCGGGTGAACTTCTTGCCGCAGATCTCGCAGGGATAGGGCCGTTCTCCCGTGTGGGATCGCATGTGTCTCTTCAGGATGCACTGGTGCATGGCTGAGAAGCTGCAGTACGGGCACTTGAACTTCTTCCTGATGACCGTGAACTCGTTGACTGGAAGAGAGCAGGAAAAGGCGCCCGTTACTTTCAGAACGTCTCAAAACAGTCAGTCGTCTCGTTTACTATTTCACTATTTAATTAGTTCACTGGGAAATCGCACTGTCACCCCTTGAGCACCTACAGTTCTTCTTAATCCTTATATCACTGCATTTATATTATCAAAGCGAAGCACTTCAAGTACCTTCATCAAGCACACAAACAGTGCCCAACAGTCTGTAGCACACACGGTCCAACGCTCGCTAAGCGTCGAATAAAGCGGGATGACTGCCAGAGTTCTGGTTCATTAGAGTGAATTATCCTAAATACCAAGCTCTAAACCTCTCATGCTGTTCTTCGAGGAAGCAGCAGCTCGCCATGAACAGAAGACCACAGCTAGATTTATGGGGCGATGCAAGCACATCCCCATGCCCCTCAGGAGAGTTTCAGCGACGGAGCAGAGATGAAGGATGACCCAGAAGAGACAGGAGAGCTCCCACAAACACATCCGGCGATACCCAGCTCTCAGCTGGTGCTACCACTGCGGCAGCGACACAGGATCAGGGCAAGAGGCTGCGGACTGCTGAATGACAGCCAGACGCCTGCAAGCCACCTTACGAGACAACCGCACAGAGCGGTGGACTTGTTCTCTGTCCTCCCGAGTCGTATTTTGCTGAAAATTAAAAGGATGAGTCCTCTGAAGCCGCTCTAACACCGCCGATTCTTCCCCTCTTGTCCCCTCAGAAGCGTGCTAGGAGCGGGCCCAGGGGCCAGCACTGACAGCCCGGGGGGCTCAAGCGCCAGCAGAATGCTGGTATTTCCTCCTCCAAACAAAGTCAAAGCGCAACATGCAAAATGCGGCAGGGGAAAGCAGAGCGTTGGTGCTCCCTGAGGACATCCACCTCCACCTGCTGCAAGTTCGGAAGCGACTGTCCACATGGGTGCAATTTTAAACCTCCACCTTCTAATTCTGCTGCTTTCCATTCCTATGTTAACTTTCACCCAGTACTTGCTGTCGTTTAATACCCAGTTTAGGGGCTTTTTATTTTCCCCTTCTGTTTTTAAACTCTGTTTTGTCTGGTATTTGCAATACAGGTAAGACGATGTGAAAAGTAACTACCCTCGTGTAAAAGCACCAACCACAGGATGCTGCGAGGAGACGTTCAGATGAGGTGACACCACCCTCCGTGACCAGAAGAAACCTCTCCACACAAGCTCGTCTTAGAAGGAGTGTTCTGAGAAGTTTTTTACTGTTCCAACGCAGACTAAAAGTGTGGTTCAAGAGCTGCCATGACAGGAATTCTGTCTTGGCATTTGTTTTGACTACTTGGAATTAACCAAATCCTCTGCACAGGTAACTCGGTGGAAAAAACCACATCCTTTGAGCAGCAGCTTGAACTGGATCTAATATTGTTAATATTCTCCTACCACGCTGCTTAGGGCTGCTCAGCAGCTAGGGTGGTCCCCCCTCCAGGAGCTTGGTTTTGGGGAGGTTTGGTGGGGGTTTTCAGCCCATCTGTGAAGAAGTCAAAGAGAATTTTCTAGCCCAAGGTGGGGGGAAAAAGGAAAGGCTCCTACTCACCTGGGCCATGGCTGCAAAAGCGAGGCCAGGGACAGTGAGCACTAAGGAGGATTTTATTCCCCTGTTGGTACAGATCAGGCAGGACTTGGAAGGGCTGGCTTCCCCTTGTGCTGCTTTGGGAACCAACCAGAGGAGCTACTTCCACACGGCCCGATGCCCAGAGCCTTGTGCAAGCTCGTTACCCCAAGAACCAGCCCTACTCCACCCTATGTGCTGATGTATTTCTTTAAACAACTAGAAAATGAACACTCTTCTATATTACAGGAAAAGTATTCTTCACTTTATCTCCTTTGGATTTGACACCCTCTTGTCTACAGGATCAGAGGCAAGGAGCCCACTTTCTTCTACAGCAAGTACTAATTTTACAATACGAAGCTGTTGATGATGAACATGTTTCCACTCTGATCTTGTAACTGCTCAATTATCAGCGATAGGCCACAAAAATACTGATACTCCCCAAGATCACCATAAACCTATTACTACGGAGTCTAGACAAGGTAAGCAAGCTATAAGCTGATCAAGGGAAGCCAAGAGGGGCCACAGAACCCTCCTCTTCCTCCAGCTCAAGGCCACGAACAGCATGACTCAACACCACAAACGTGTGTTGAGGACAGTGAGCAGGACAAGCTGCTCAGCAAGGCTTAACCACCTTGCTGGAAACACCTGACACGGAGATCCTGACAGCAACCAGATCCCGAGATTATGAAGCAAAAGTGCTTTAGAGGAGAGAATATCACGCAATCCCTTATTTCCTGCATCGCCAGATTGTACCAGATCCGGTCGCTTTGGAAGTGCTCAGATGCCTCCTCTCCATCCCTGCCTGGACCTGTCCCTCCACTTTATGGCTGGGCTACTGAAGAAGCCAAAAAGGCAACTGCAAAAGTCAGGGGCACAACCTGAGCCACTGGCATGCTACTTCCACACACACATAGCCAGGTATTGCCAACCCCAGACAGGGGCATTGCCAACCCCATTCTTGTAACACGTTCTGATTTCAAGACCCCTCATGCCTGCTTTCACCTGCATTCCACTTCCATCCCTCGAGAACACGTTCACCTTCTAGTACGCTTATATTTAAAAACAGTCACAGAACACTTTTTGCAGCTATGGCTTTATTGAAAACTATTTTTTCACCAAATAGCCACGTATTTAGTTCTGGTATCTACACAAGTAAACACCTGGAAAACAACAGCAGTGCTAGAAAAATAACTGTAGGGCAGAGTGAACGTTTTCACAGTACTGCTAAACATATGCACCCGCGAGCACATATATGTAATGAACAACATACCAACATTGGTACGAGTAAAACCTTTTGTCTAAATGATGATATCTGATAGAGATGATGTATAGCAGCACTGAGGTCCTAAGAAACAACCCTGAACAGGATGAAGGTAGCAGCGGTGCCGTAGGTCAGCAGCTACTGGGCACAACTAGAGGCAGAAGAGCCAAGGAGCGGCGAACGGAACACCAACAGTGCCACGGAAAGAATCTCTGTACTCAACCTCACTGAAATACGTATAGAAAAGGTGCCTTTTTAAAAACAACACGATATTGCTTAGAAAAGAGCCTTTGGTATCGTTAACACAGGTAACTTCACTTATTTCAGTGGGGCTGGTAAGAAATAGGCTCCTACATCCCTGAGCGGAGAGAAGGGAAAGCACGAGTGATCTCCTGCCCGAGAGAGCTTCGTGGGACTAACCGCAACCCGACGGGTAGACCACTGCCACCAAAATGCTTCCCTCATCCGGGGATTATCAAGAAACCACAAACTTTAACAGAATTCTTGTCCACTCGATCCTCATTGTATTTAAGGTTATAAATAGCAAGGTGCAATTTACCTGTCAAACTCACCGCCCATCACCTCCCTGTGCCATTTCCTAACAGGAAAATCCTGCTTTTAGCAAGTTTTCCCCAAGACCTCCGTAAGGCTCTGCTCTATGGCTCTAACATTGTAGAGAAGCTGGTCCTGGTGGTGGCGGGAAGCGCTGGGAGCTCTCCGCGCTGCAGGGGGACGTACAGGCCAGGTAAAACACTACTTAAACCTCTGCTTGAGAGAAGGAGCTGACCTGATGATAGCAAAATAGTTCCCTGTGGAATTAAATTCTCACACGTGAGAAGAAAGAACAAACATGAAACATTACCAACTATCACCACGTTAACAAAGCCTGTTAAGATTTGCTGGAACTACTTTTGCTGGCATCTCATTTTTCCGTTTCAGACGAATCCTACCAGGCTGCTCCCAAATTCCCAGATAAGCCTCATTTTGGTCACAACTTTCTCTCCTGGCTCAGCTTTCTCCTTCCTCACTTGCTGGTTATTTAAGAGCAAGGCAAATTACGAGGCAATTAAACTGACATCTGTAACGAGGGAGCTGACAGACTATAAACCACACTCGTTCACAGAGAGCCGGGATCCACGATGCCGAAGGTGTCAGTGGGAGCAAGAGCGAAAAAATAAAGTTTAAAGAAACGACTGAAGTATGGTGACTATACAGGAACGTATCCTCGACTCTGATCCCGCTTAAATGAAAAGTAAGAGCTAATCCAAGCAGGGAAACTCAGAGCCCCAGCACGGAGCCATCTCCCCACAGCTCCGACTTGCAGCAGGGACGGGAGCAAGGGCAGCAGGAGCCGGACCATCCCTCTCAGCTTTCCCCAAGGAAAAGCAACACAAGGAACTCTCCACTGGAGACCTCCAGGCTGCTCAAGTCCACTTTGTGCACAACCAAGTATTTCTCGTTTTTGTCTCCCTGAAAGGCAACAAGATTAGGAGAAAGAGCTTTCCTGAAGAACCCTACAGACCGTCTGTAGAAGCTGGTTTTGCCTCCTCGGCTCCCTCACAGATGAAGGAAAGCAGCCCCACAACCCGCAGAGCAGCAGGAAGCACTACAGAATTATGCTACTTTGGTTTCACAGTTACTGTCACCTGGTTTTGCATGTAAATATGAAATATGTAATCTTTTAAAAAAATAAATTACATGTAATAAAATAGGAATTACAGTCAGACTTCTACCCTCCAGTAAGAACCGCGCTGTTTTGTATGTGCATGCTACGTTACAGTTAGATCGTCTGTGTAAAGCCTCCTCTCCTCAGTTCCAGCATCCACTCAGTCTAGCTAATTAACTACAGTATATAAAACAAACGAGTCAGAACAATGCCCAGAGTTCCTGGAAACCACAGCCATCCTCCCGTGTGTTTTTTGAGTCCTGAAAGTACCCAAACACAGTATCACTAAAATACACAAGCCTTGCGACAACTTTCAAGCCCAAATAATAGACCGTATTGCACATAGGAACCAGCAGCATGTTTTTCTCCTCTAAATGTCATAAAACCCCAGACTTTTCTAAACAGCTTACAGGGCTGGGCAACCCAGTGCTCTCCCAGCTCCTAATCCCTGAAACGCCCAAACTGTCTAACGGACAGAGCACTAGACCAGAACCCAGAGACTGAATTCTGTTATTGAGTCTATCGCTAACACGCTCAACGAGCTGAGGGATGTTATTTTCCCAGGGGATACGAGGAAAACATCACCATTTCTTTTATAAAGCACTTTGAGATCTACTGACAAAGAGGGTTTAAGGTCGGGTAAGCACATGGTATGATCACACCAGTAAGGGAGCCGAAGCACCCGTTACACGGACTGACCAAAGTTCTCTTTGCACTAAAACCGTACTGCGGCTGCAGCCACGCAGAACCTGGACCCAGCGCGTCACCACCCTGATCAGCTTTGGGGTTCCTCTGGTGTGTTACACCCGTGGTACTTTTATTTGCAGCATAGAAGAAGGGAACAAATGGGTTTTCCTAGTTTAAGAGTAGCGTCTCAAGCCCGCGGCGGTAGCTATGCCTCCCCGGGATCCTCCTTCTGTCCTACGCTGTCCAAGAGCTCCAACCCGCCCAGCTGGGCAGAGCCCAGGCAACAGGCTTTGCCGTGGCTGGTGAGGTTCTTCTGCGTGCCGAAGCCCTTGCCACAGAGGAGACAGACAAAAGTACGCTCGCTCGAGTGCACAGACATAAGATGCCGGTTTAAGTCTGTCTTGTCTCGAAACAGCTTGGTGCAGTTAGGACACTGCATCTTCTTACAGTTGAAGTGGATGGTCTTCTCGTGCCGGTCCATGTTTGATTTCAGCGTGAAGCTGGCGGGGCATTTGGAGCACTGGAAGCGGGCGAGCTGGCCGGGAGGGACGCTGTCAGCCAGGCCAGGCCGCCAGCAGTCGAGCAAGTCCAAGGGGAGAAGCATGGAGAAAGCGTGCTCATGGATGTGCTCCTTCAGCTCCTCCGCACGCTGGAACACCCTCCTGCAGAGGCCACAGGTCAGCCTCCTGGCCAGGGCCGTGTCCAGGCTGTCGGGGTCCGTGTCTTCAGATCTGGAGAAACTCGTATCTGGAATGGAAACATATGTACACACGCACCAGTCAGTGTGGTCTGGTATAAAACAATGATAGCTTGAGGGGAAAAAAAAGTGGTTTTCTCCCTGCTTACCTGAATCAGAGTTATCAAACTGCCACAGTGCTAAGAACGCCCCGTAAGCAGCCTGCCAATGAGAAGCACACCGCAGTTAGGGCACACTGTGACACGAACATGTTCCTGCAGCCCCTTCTCGGACCCCCATCCCATCGCTGCCTCAGCCCCTCACGAAGGGATGCTCGCTGTTTGCCTTGGCAACCCCAGCTGCCTCTGCAGAGCCTCTCGGTCAGAGCGGCCAAGGTAATCGGGCCACGGTTTGCAAGATGGGGTGTTCTGGAGGCAGCAATCAACATGCCTGGTTTAGGTCCCAGCTCCAGTCCCGTTAACCCTGAGGTTAACGGGAGGTTCAGGCCAATGGGACACACTGCAGAGAAAACTTCTCACAGATACAACGGAACTGGAAATTTTCCCCTTAGCTCCACAGAGCTACTTCTTCCTTCCACGCAGAAAACACCCCCCTCCAGCGCAGTCCCCTTTATGCAATGCTCCCTGGCACTGCTGAGCCAAATTATAAATAAAAGCTGGGGATTTATTTTTTTTTCCTAAAGCCATTTGCAATATGCCAGTGTGCGGCAGATGGCAACGCTCTATGAGGCAGAGGCGTGATGCTGGTCTGCCGGAGAGCTGGCACGCCGCTCCCCGCCGTCCCAGCAGCTCGCTCTGCGCTCAGGTGACTGCAAAGGGAACGCTGTGCTTCCACCCGTTTGTTTAACGGATTAAAGCATCATTTAAAAGTATTCAGAATAAGAAATGCCACAGGAAGCCATGGATTTTCTGGCAAACTCTTGTAGTACAGAAAGCCAGATGCTTCCGTCCGAATTTAGACCAAACCGAAATGCAGAACCCCCAAGGTGGGCAACGGGCAGCTGGGGTTTCTGCTGTCTTTATGCCATCCTTGTATTCCTGTGGGCAATGTTTTGCAAACAAAGGGGTTTACAATAAAAAGGGGATGTATACTTGAAAAAAAAAAAAAACCGTTATTTGAATGCGAGTTCTGTCGAGGTGAGACTGAACAGCTGAAATGAGGACAGCGCAGCCCTGACCTCAGCAGACTTCTAGATTTAAACAACCCGTGTTTAAAATAAAGCTAAGAGACCGAAGCAGGGGGTGTTAGGGGCTTTCAAAGCGCTCCTAACCGGGGAGAACGGCATTGAACAGGCACCTCTGCATCTCCCCCCCCACTCTTACCTGGGTTGCAGAGGGCACCTCTCCTTTTGTCACGGTTTCTGGTGACATTTCACCAGAAGAGCAGATCTCGGGGGGGCTCTGAGTGGCAAGGTGTGATGCAGGCAGCGGGGGGGATGGTGCTTCCACTTTGCCATCACATTCGCCCCTTGAACGATTCAAGTTGGTGCCAGGCCCTGGGGAACACAGGAAACGAGTCTCACCCACGTGCACTCGCACCAGCTGGTGCTTTCAGAGACGGCCTTGCAAAGGAGCGCCCCGGCGCTCGCGGCTTCTCTTCTGTCTGCGGGAGGGAAGGCGGCGGGACACTGATGCCAGGTGCTTTTTTCTTTCGGTTCGGTTTGGTTTTGTTAAAACCAGCCTCCCCACCCAAAACGCCTCGTCCACGCGTGGTGTCTGCAGCAGGGTTAGATCGCGTGGCACGGGCACCGCGGGGTCCGTCGGGGCAAAGCAGCACAGCGCAAATATCCGTTTCTGAGAGACCTCCTGGAGAAGCACCGTGTCAAACACATCACGTCAATCGTCAGGGAACGGACACACGGACTTTCCTACTCCCTGCCTGGAAAAGGTCTGTCAAGGCTTCAGATCGCACGGTTTGACCCTGGTGGGTCTGTTTGACACCCAACCGTCAGTCCTCGATCTCAAAGTGCTTTACAGAAGAGGAGGATGAGTATTCCTTTCATTCTACACTCAGCAAGCGCAGAAGTACCAATATTTGGACAAACGTTACACCTGACAGTCGTTACATTTACAAATCTACTACAGTGACACAGGAGAACATGATTTGCCCAAGCAGATCTGCACCCTCTTGCCTGCACTGCAACAACAGCACTCGGTCAATATTCCCGAGACTGCCCCGATCATCAGGGACAAATGTACGCCCAAACAGAGTGTCATCGAGAGCAGTGCGTGTCACAAACTGCTCGAGGAGCTTTAACGAACACCTTCACTGAATGTGGGGTGACATCCCGAGCGTGTCGTTGTTTGTGAAAGGCGATCAGGGAAAATCAGAGACAAATATGCCATAAAAGTCAATCAATTCATCCTCAAAGCACTCTATGCCCTAAAGGCTTTTTGTTTCTAACACAAAAGAGTCCGACCTAAACCTTTACCAATGTAAGAAACACTCTTTAATGCAGCTACAGACAAGTCCAAGTTTGCGCCCTGTCTCAGTACAACACGCTGTGATCTGGGTCACCACAAAGCGTTCGAGCGAACCCACACCGAGGTTTCTCAACGTGAACAATCCCAGATGTGACTTTTCATCAGCGCGCAGAGGAAATCCTGCTCCTGTGCCACAGGCGGGATGTTTGATTGACCTTCCTCCGCTTTGATCGCAGATGGAAACCCTTCACAACTCGGTTAACTCCAGTGCGGTAACAATGGTGTTTTCAGGCTGCTGGTGCTCATCTGTGGCTGGCAGAATTTGGATGCTGAAACCCCATAAATCCAAGATAAGAGAAAATGGGGAGAAAAGTGAATTTATCAGTATTTCCTGAACAAACCTGTCACCAGGAATCCAGCTCTGCAGGCGCATAGCAGAACCAGAGCCCAGACACCCAAATGCCCCCTTTTGACCCTCAACATCCCAAACCCCTCCAACCCGCCCCATTCACATCGAAGCTCCACACTGGGACAACCGAGAGCCATCGCCAGGCTGCACGTCCTTCACCAAACAGGATTTTACGTTACAGTAAAGATAAGCCAGAGGGGTCTGGCTTGGTTAATCCTTTATCAGCACCTCCCCAGAGCTACACAGGTTCCTCAGACACGTCAGTGGCACTTTTTAAAGCAAAAGTTATGGGGAATGAATGGGCAATGCGACAGGGTAAGGAGAGACAATAAACCCCATCAGCCAGCAGGAGCCACGGAGCTGTACAACACAACAACGCACAAAGATGATTTTACAAACAATAATTAACATTTATTTGATTTCAACCACTGCAAGTAACACACGAAGAGAAACCCACAGAAATGACCTGCACGTTGTACACCAGAATGCAGACAGCACCTAGGGGATGTTTTGTCCCGTCCTGAGTAGTGCTGTGAGAAACCTTTTTCCCCTCTTAAATTTGTACTGAAATGAGAAATATTTTAACATTTACAGGAGGAATCAAAAGCGTGTTCCTTCAGCCAGGTCTGCACACAGATGACCTGCTGGTTTAGCAGTATTTGTATGAACAGAGGGTGCTCTGGCAGCTGGACAGTGAACTAGCGTGGAAAAGAGAAAGGTAAAGGTTATTTTCTCCCGTTTATCCATTCTCCCCTACATCTTCATTTACCTGTACAAAAATTCCACCCCAAACTGAGTAACGCCCTCTTGGGAAAGCTGACCACTGTGTAAAATGTGTTCCTTTAACATCCAGCGCGAGGATAAATCATTGGCTCCAGCAAGCCGCTACCTAAAAATAACATATTAGCTGGTTTGCCCCAAAGAAAGGGGCTCTGTGTCCCCTGTAATCACTTGGACAGCACACTGCACAGGAATCGCTTCTATAAACAGTGCCAGTTGCAAGAGGGTAAACAGGAAAAGCCAAACTTAGCCGTATAAAAAAGTGTGTAACGTGCTATTCTGGAGACATGGAAGAGTCGCCCTTTAAGGGAGTCGGTCACCCCCAAATCGGATGGTTTCCTGACTTTTTTTTTTTAAAGGAGAAAACAAGGATGTCAACTGGCCAACTCATTTTCTGATGAATATTAAAATTCTTGGCAAAACCAGCTAAAAACGTTCAGCTCAAGCCTTTGCGAGTACCGCAAACATGGTGCAGCCCCTGGGAACAAGGTGGTTCAGCCTCACAAATGGGGTGAAGCACACAGCAGTGACCACGGCGCTCAGTGGAACAGCACTGCCGAGGGTGCAAACCCACACAAAATAACCCGCTTCTACTGACGGACCATGGAAAAAACGCCAGGATGAGGAAAACTGCACCTCTTCTCTGAAAGACATCGCCAAGCCCACACTGCGCAGGTTCCCGAGACAACCCCAGCGTTACCCACGAATAACTGACGTGAACTTCTTTCTGCAAAACTTGCATGTTCTTTAGGTTTCTGACAAGCATTTGAGCAGTGTCAATCTTGATGATACACCACAAACATCACTGATTCTCAGAGCCCTTTGGCCACAGGTTATCTGGCAACTATGTTACCCAAATGGCAAGATATTCCAATTTTCCCTTCCGATTTTAAACCAGTTTGGACTGATCCACTTTAGAAACACCGTACTTACGCCTGACTGCATCACAGAGACACAGCAGCCCCCACACAGCCCAGGCTTCACGTTCCATCAGCTGAACATTAAGTGATCCCCCACCTCATACAATCATTTCAATAGACAATGAATTAGGAGAGAAGAACACGAGGTTAAACGAAAACCTCGGGTTACCCTCTATTAACTTTTACAACAGTCTGAACTATGGAACGAAAAATGGAAACTCGTCACATCTGCAGCAACATCCCCTTCAGAACTAGCTCATGAGAACTTTGAACGTGTACAGTATACCCTTCGGACCCATCCACCTCCACTAAGTCTTGTCCTCCAGAAGAGAAAAATCAGCATGAACGCTGCTGCTTGAGTCAGGACCTTACTGTGGCGCTTCAGAAAGAACAGGACAGTCCAGCGACAGCAGTTAGGATTAAAAACACACGTCACCTTTTTTAAACTCCGGAGAGCCTGATCACTTAAAATCCTTGAAATTAGTGTGCTTCCTTTTCACTATGCTGGTTTAGGGTTTTTTAAAAGTAAGTAAAATCTTTTTCACTGTGCTCCTGCCTACACCCCCCGCCTTTTTTTTTTTTTTTTAATATAACCCAGGATTTTAAATGACTCAACATCCTCAAATTGTGTTTGAAGAAAAATGTGAAAAACACCTACAAAGCCAGCACCAACTTAGACTGTGCTTTTAGACCTCCAGAATCTTCTCACCACTTGCTTTCACTGTCGCTTTATACACTGAAAATTCTCATTAAACTTGATGTCCTATTGTATTCCCTAACGACCACTTAAAAGCAAGAGAGTCTTGAAAAAGATGTTCTGATACAGGTGATTACAATAAATCGATACCTGTGAATCTGAGCAACATGAAAGAAAAATATGGCCCTGAACTCGCTGTCTCTTAGCCGGCCACAGCCACGTCTCCTGGTGAGAGCGCTCTGGACCAAGCCAGCGGTCAGCAACTCGTCTTACACAATTCACTTTGCTCCATAAAGATGAGAAGCCTGAAGCTTAGTGGAATGAAATTCAAGTAATGAGATGAGTGGAAAGCAGGGACCTTGACTACGGGCTGGAAGGACCTCCAGAGACATTCCACCCTTCAGGAGCTCTCGTCTACCCCCTTTTCCAAACATACCAAGCTTTGGGTTAAGGGTACTTCACTGTAGCAGGGGATTTTCTACCCAGGAGCCTAGTTTGAACCATCTAAATCTGATTTAGAGGTCATTCAGTACACAAACTACTGTGGAAGAAACAAGAACATCTCATCAGCGAGTCCCCCAAAGATTCGAGTGCAGAATAAGGTACAAAAGTTTTTTTTTCTCTCAAAACTTAGAGTTTTTAAAAAATAATTGTACTGTTCAGACATGAGAAGCGAAAAGAGGTGCTAACATTACGATGTGCTGTAATTTCCCTTCATCATACAAGCCACGTGACCATTATAAGTTTTCTATCTGTTGCCATTGAGGAACGCAAAACTAAACCGAGAGTTATCTTAAGTGAAATTTCCATTCTATTTAATTGATCAATTTTCTCAGTATAGTTTAAAATGAACCTTTTCCTCTGGAAACTAACACATAGTACTCAGAAAGCCACCGCTTGCTCTATTTTATGTAACGAACGATATCCCCATCTTCTGAGAGAATTATTAAAATACAGCATTAATGACTTTTCTTTCTTTGGGCACTAGAGGATCCAACTATTTTGTATCGCAATGAAGAAATCACAACAGAGTGCTGGGCAGCGAGCGGCCACACGTAACGGCGGCATCAGCTGATCCAACACATCACTAGCAGAAAAACATCCGTTTCCATGCGTGAGTAGAACAAAACCATCAGGAGCTGCTCGTTACTTAGCGAGAGGTCTAAAAGGGAACAGCAAGCAGCAAAGATCACGCGATCTACAAAATCACAACCACTTCTACAGACACAGGAGCAACAGCGAAGCCTTTCAACGCCCATCAGCTTTGGTTCAAAACCTCTGGAGTCACCTCCTTTACCCTAAGGACTCAAATACTTTCTCTTTTGTTTGGGAGCACCCTTTTGTAACCAAGTACCACAGAACTGTGAGGACCAGCACTACCTACGCACTGAACACTTTCTTCCACACTTCAGCAGTTAACATTACAGCTGGATCAATGCCAGACACAGGTTCCCAAATTTTATGGAAAGTGGGATCAAGCAGGACTTAAAACCGGATAGAAACATATCAGACCGTGACCTGTATTTGCTTGTCACTTAAAGCGTCAGTAAACAAAAAATAGGTAAAACACAAACTTACGGGAGAGCGAATGCGTGCCCTTGGGTAAGTACTCGAACAGCAGTGAACTGTCCTCTCCCAGCATGTCGGCCTTCAGGGACAGCAAACTGTTCTTACTCATGAGAGCCGCGCGCAGGTTGGCGACGGTGGCAGCCTGGAGCGCGTCCTCTTTCTCTGGCGTCAGGGGCTGGGAGATGTAGCTGCCCTCCCCACCCATGAGGGCTTCCTCGACGTTGGCATAGGCGTCCGGCCGCTCCACTCTGCTGTCGGAGCTGCTGGGCTCGCTTACTGTCACATCAGCACCTGCGTGACGAAAGATGCCGTCAGAGACGCAATCGAGCTGCCAAGACGGGGCACACCGACCACACGCGCCTGTCCCACCATGGGTCCACACAACCGAGAACCACCTATTTTGGCTTCACTCTTCACATGAGAGTGTTGTTTCTCACTCCTCTTTTTCCTGAAGTCTGAAGATGACCCTGGCCATTCAGAGACTCAACAGAAAGTGCCACAGAAACCCACTCACAGCTGGGGGGCTCTGTTCTCCCAGCCCGTGCCCATCAGCACCCTCTGCTTCTGCTCCACCAAGGGGTCTGACCTTCAGTGCCACACACTGGGAAGGCAGAGCAGAGGGAGAGATGTACAACCTCCCCACAACCAAAAACTGGATAAAACTACTGGTTTATTTTAAACTTTCAGGATAGTTCGCTATGACTTTGAAACGTTTAAGTTCTGGTTTTTTCCATAATGTTACTCTGTTAGTCCAAATTTTCTTTCTTTCATTTCTTCCTCATGATGAAGGTTTTGAAAAATCCAGCAACAAACAGCCTAGAACAGTGGGCTGCTAATTAGTACAAATCCCTTGGGTCACTTCCCTGACGAATACATGGTCATCAGCGGTTCCAGCATCTATCACAGGGTTGGGTTCAGACAGAGGGACACGGTTAACGACAAAGACACGGGTGAGCCACTTGACAACAGGTAGCTATATAAAAATGTACCGGGCTATTAGCAAAAACACCCATTAGTGAGCCCAAACAAAAAAGAAAATGTCATGGTAAGGTTAACTGCACCCTGTGAAGACACCGTTTGCTGCTCTCACAAAGAGGCTTCCAGGGGCCTTGGGAGCACCTGGACTATCAAGATGTAGAGGGAAAAAATCCAAATCCAAAGGGAAGGCCTTGATAACGAGGGATTGGATGGAAAAAGAAGCTGTTTGGCAGATCCTGAACGTTTTATTGCCTCCTAGTTCACAATATGTTTAAATCTACTCAATGCAAGAGGCAGCTAGAGCAGTCCAAAGCACCGGCGTGACCTGTACCAAATTAACAGCTGCTTTCACAAATTCCTCCCGCACTTCCCAGGGCCAGGAATTCCGGTGTTGTCCATGTGATAAGCTCATGAGAAGGGACGAGGCAGAGCGTGGCAAACCAGCACTTGGTTGTAGCGTTCGACAAGCCAGGGCACGGCATCTGCACGGCTTATTGAAAACACTGCCGGGGACCCTGGGGCAGCGCCTGCCCCTTGGGCCCTGCAGAATGGCTAAAGGAAAAGCGGTATTTTTATCTACGTTTTACAGAGAAAGATGCCGTGACTTGCTCAAGGTGTCCAGCCCCTGGAGCCAGGATCGGGCAGGGATTTCCCAGCCCAGGACACGTCGGATCCCTTCGCACGTTCGGGTTCACTTTTCTGAGCTGTCCTGTGCTGCCAGAACCTCCTTACTGTGCAGTTTTCCCACTTCCTTTAAAAAACAAAAAGCCTCAAAGCAAACAGTAAGTTAAACCGATCGTTAGCAGAGCACCGGGACACCCCCCGAAGGCGTACGGGGCAGCCGGGGCTGGGGGCTACAGACACCGCAGCAGCAGCAGCTCTATGAACTATAGAGATCTCTCCCTAAAACAAACCCTCTTCCCTCCTCCACCTGGGCTTTGCTCCTACAGTCGTACACGTCGGTTTTATTAAATCGCAGCCAAGCAGAACAACGCCGTGGCTTTGACTTGTACGTACTCTGTCATCCCTCCGTTACTGAGCGAGCGTCAAGGGGTACCTGCGCTTCTCTAGATGATAATGACGTTTGTTTTAAAAACACTTCCTCATAAGGGGAGATTACACAAGTTTACAGAACAGCAGCTGCTCAAAAGGTGGTGAAGAAAGTGAATTCCAGCCCCTTGAAGTGGTAACGGAACAGACAGCTTTATCAAGTCAACGCCGCGATAACGCTGCTGCTCCTTTGCTCCCTGCCGCCTACGCGGCGAATCGCCGCAAATCGGCATTGCCAAACAACGGGGCAGGCAGTAAATCACCTCGTGCTTCCCCCGTCCCTGTTTCAGAGCCAGTGGCAGACGCTGATTGACAGTCGCCAGAACCCGTGGCTGCCTGCTGCACACAAACACTAATTGCTAAAACACACGCGGATTAATTGTAACCACAACAAGACATTAAATGTTCCTCAAAAGCCAAGATCGGAGACAGACAGTGAAACAGAGGCTTTAGTGCTTCCAGGATTTATAGCTGATGTCACCTAATCAAACACACATTACAGCAAAATAAATATCCACTTAGTCACAGACCTACTGAAATACTCTCAGCGCACCAAAACCCCAAAACACGTGAAGTTCCTCCTCACGGCGCCTCCAGAGCCACGTCTCCCTTTTCTCTAGAGTACGGCTTCTGCTGAGAAGATTTAGCCAAAGAATTCTATGAATCAAAGCACCCGTCACTTCCCAGTAATCTAAACTGTTTACTCCATCGCTTCAGCAGCACGTAAACCCAGCTTTGGTAAATGAGCTTCTACTTCGCAATTACTCAAGGCAGCGGCTCAGGAGCAGCCTGAGAGCTCCCTCCAGCCCCTCTGCAGCTCATTTTTCATGCCGTGGAGGCAGTCCCTGCGACTCCACGGGTTCCAGGCACCGCTCGCAGGAAATCCCGATCGGGGCAGCCAGCTAAACCTGGGATTAACGCTGCTCAAAAAAACTGAGCTCATTAGTCTCTTTAGCAAATAATTATTTTGCAGTTATTCTATTACACCAGCCTACGATCCAAAACGCAGCAGCTTTGGAAAGGCTTTATTAGCATTAGACCTAGACAAACTGCTGAAAAAACGCACGTGCCATCTCTGAGACACTGAGGAAAAGCTTCTCCGTTTTAAAGAATCCATCTGAGTACCTTAATTAATGACTTTAATACACAAACCCATTTTTTTCTTGTATTTCCTCTCCCTGCTTTAGTCATTTTCCCTCATTAAAGCTTAACCTCAGCTGTTACCAAACCACCTCCTCAGTGGCTGCTGCTCTCACACCACTGATCTCTCATTTGTGTTGAGTTTTTACCTTCTCGGTGACACCCCCCACCACCACCCCCCGGTGTTTTCTGTTGTTTCCCAGACTCCCAATCCTATTATTCTCTTTCATAATTTGGTTTTTTAATCATTTTCCCCCTCTTCCAACTTTTCTTCCCGCTCTCTCATGTACATAGTTAACTATCTTCTAGAAATCTGTACCTGGAGGACTAAACCCACGAGGAGGGAGGAAAGTGTGGATAAAAGCCATACAAGATCACATCTGCTGCAGGAAAACTCAAAGCAGAAACAAGATCTTCCCCAAGAGCTAAAGGCAGCGTGTTGCCAAGTCCCTATTCCTCCGTATTGCTCTTTTCGTTCCAATCTTGAGATTAGAGGAGATCGACCTTCTCAAAGCCCTTTCTGTCTGGCAGAGCACAGCGCAGTAACGCTTCTGCCTCAGTCTCTGAGTCTCCAGGACGGTGAGGAAGCACAACACGGCATCGCCAAGCGACTGCCCACCTTGGAACGACCCAACTGCCAGCGAAGCGGGGAAATCCGCCAGCAGATACAGCAGCCCCGGAGAGGGACGCAACGCGATTGAGCTGTGAGACCCCACCAGTGGCTGGAGCTAATTAAGGCAATGCTGGATAATCTTAGATCCCACTCTTCGTTACAGAGCACACTTGGCCGTCATCATCAAGCACGTCAACCTGCTCGTTTTCTTTAACGCATGCAAGGACATAAAAAACCCCACAGAGTTTATAGGGGGACAGAATACTCTCTCTTCACGTAAGTCAGGGTGGAAAAGGGAAGGGAAGACGAACTTTCGGGTACACAAGTCCTGCAGTCAGCAACAGCACAGCACGTGCCAAGGGAAGTACGGCCTGAGAACAACGGCAACGGACTTAGGTCTTACGGGGTCTCAGCAACAGAGCGCGAACAAGCAGCTGTCCTGATGGGGGACAGCCTTTCTGCTGCCTCAGCTGGCTCCGTTCTTAACAACTGCAGAATAAATGAGGTTGAAAGTGACTTCAGGGCTGCTTTCAGATTGGATTCAGTTTCTCAGGGCCTTGCAGTCAAGTTCCAAATACGTGCAGGGGCAGAAACAACACAACTTCTCCAGGCCCTTCCTCCATCATCTGACCACTCTGTGAAGAACCTCCTCCCTTTCCCCCATGAAAATTTCCCTTCCCGCACCTTGTGTCCATCACCTCTCAGCCTTTCTCCACACACATCTGAAAAGGGTCTGGCCCCGGACAATCCCTCCACCCCCCTTCTCTTCTGCAAGGTTACACCGAGCTGTCTCAGCCTCTCCTTATACACATCTCGATGGCCTCGGCTGGGCTTGCTCAAGCTTGTCAGGCTCTTTCTGGACCTGGAGATTCCCAAACCGGATCTTGTACTCCAGATGTGGTCTCACCTCCCTTGACCTTGCTCTTCGAAAGGCAACTGAGTGTGCAGCCAGCCTTGGGGTGCTGCGAGGCCACGCAGACCCCTCTTCAGCTCACTGCTCAGCAGAACACATCTTCTGCAAAGCTGCTTTCTCACTCCTTGCTTGCCAACCCATACTGGTGCATGGGGTTATTCTGTCCCATTTGCCTTTGCTGAATTTGTGCTGTGTCTGGCACCGCTGCCTTCCAGCGAATCATTCCTTCAGCCTGGCGTCACCCAACAGCTCGCTGAGGGTCCACCCCATCCCACCACCCAAGCTGCTGATGAACAAAGCAAACAGCATTGGGCCTGGAAGCTCCCTGTGACGGAGGCAGTCATGGCGCTTCCTGGGGTAGCTGCTTGGGGTCTCCTGCACATAGCTGCACGCGTTTAGCGTGGTGACAAATGTGATTATTTTTGTGTACGACGTGACAAGCAGAAAGGGCAGAGGGGCACGAGAGAAGAGGTCCCAGCATCAGCAGCTTCTCCTATCCCAAATCCTCATTCCTGCATCCTCCCCTGCTACTCCCTCAGCTGTACCAAGTCTACAAGTATAGTTGTGAATTTGAGACAGGAACTAATATGTTAAAAATAAACTGGTTTATTAAAAAAAGTTATTTTTAAACCCAGATCAGTTCCCCAATCCGGTTCTCTAAATGGCTGGACAGACATTTTCACCGGAACAACTGTGGGAGAGCGTGGGGGGGTGCAATTCAGTACTGGGGGAAAGTGGGAGACACTTAAACTCAGCTTTTCTTTCAAGGACACTGCCCAACGATGACCTGAGCCAAACTCTTCTGGAAAAACCCTGGGTGAAAACAAAGATTTTGTTTTCTGAGGTTCTTCTTCCTATTTTGTGTCAAGTATCTGTACAAATCTGCCCGACATAGGTTTCATCTAAAATTTCAGGGATGATGTTTCTTGTGTAAGTTTAGGAAGATTTGGCTTGATCTCCTTCTGAGTGAAAGACATAATTAATTTTTAAACTCACAGGAAAAAAAAAAAAAGCTTTAATTTCCTACTGGTTTTTCTTGGGAATAAAAAAAAAAAAAAAAGGAGCATCCGGGCTGGTAGAAAAAAGACAACATTTTACCAGCTGCTAAAAATATCCCTGAAGCTTGTATTTCAGATAACCCCCCTTCCAACAGAAACCCTCCAAAAGTGTTTCACAACTCGCTGTTTGTTCAGCGAACGCCGGCGTTCCACATACTGTCATACTCCTGCAGAGAGGCGATGCCACGAGCCGGACTGGTTTTGATTAGCACTGTTTTACAAACGTAATTGTATACATGTGGATGTGAGACATGTGCGCAGTGCTCGAAAGCAGCTCCGATCTCGTAACTCGGGAAACTATCAGGCAAACACCGATATTTAACCACAACACATATGATCATTAAAAACTGCCTTCGTGTTTCTTTAAGAGCTCTTAAGTGAACCCTTACGGAACCAAACCCGTGGTCTCCTTCAGGCTGCGCTTTCCCTTCCCTCTTCTTCTAGATTTGAGTCCTACCACAGTTTCTCAGCCGTGATTCACAATCTGGGGCACTGTCCTGCACTGTCGGGATCGGAGCTGCTGAAAAACACCATCCTGCACAAACCTGCCGGTTTCCACGGCTCTCGCTGTTTCTGGAGGGCTCGGGGGCAGTCCGGGCCAGCTGAAAGGCTGCATTCATCACATCGGCTTCAAAACAATCCTAGAGCCAGAGATGTTCTCCATGTTTTACCAACAGAACCATTCTCCTCCATACCTCTGCAGTAATATTTCTAAAATAAACCAGGCTTGCCCTACACCAGAACGACCTGGTTTTATGTTGGTATTTCTGCAGTGCTATTCTACAAGCACAACTCTATCTCCATCTCTGTTTCCCTCACAACAGTGAGCAGTGTACAAATACCAACTGCAAAATTCCCTCCACTCCTCCATGCACCTGAAAAAAAGAACGCTCCGTTTTCATCTCTCTCCTGTAATATTTATTTTCCTACCACTGAATTCTGCAGGTATTTTTCTGTGCTCTGTGCCAGCCAAAGCAGCTCCTGGCCCCAAACCCAGCTGCTTGTTGCGGCTCTCCCCTGGCCTGTTAGTGACCTCCACTCAACTGTTTGTAGGGCTACAGAGTAAACCTGGCCAAGGAACTGATCCTCCCCCAAACAAGATACAACAAAACACCCAAGCCCAAAGAAGAGAGAAATGGTTAAACTGGATGAGTTCATTGCTTTTGAAGCTATTCTAAGGTGGAGTAATCAATTGGTCCTTGCAGGAGCAGCAATGACTGGGCAGTGCAGAAATACTTTAAGCCACACTTGTTTCCCCAAAATACACAGAGAATTGTACAGTGACTTCCCACAGATGATCCCTTTAAAAACCCCAAGGTTGACTGCAAGCGGAATCCCTCTTTCTGAGTCTCCCAGCCCCACAGGGAGAGCACTGCTGTTCCTCTGCTGCTGCTCAGCAGAGACAGTGCCCTGCTGCACGACTGCATGTGGACAGACACACACGCGAAGGGATGGAAATACAACATCCGAGTATCCCATTGGACAGGAACACCAGGGCTCCTGATACCACAGGATGCCGAGTGAAATCCTCAGAACAAACACTGACCTTTCGAAAGCCTGTAAGAAATGTAAAAAAACCAAACAAAAAAACCCCCCCAAACCTGAAACCGACAGAGCAAAGTTAGTCTCTGGGTTTGACGCCTGGACACCGCATCTATAGAAACAGTTCTGACTGCGTCTTAATGCAAAAGCAGCCCTTTGAATAGGAAAGTGAAAGTCCTGACCAGTGACGATGGCAAAGTAGGATTAGAATTTTATGTTAAAATTCTAAAACCTTCTTGATTTCTCACTTGCAATTTCAGGAAAGAAACGGAAGAGGGTAAAAAAAATATTTTTTTGCCAAGTTGGTATCTGTGTCAAGATGAGCGCAGTGTAACCTTGGCACATGAACCAGTAAGATGGTGAGAAGGGCACTCGAGAGAGGGGCAGTGCCTCTGATCTGGAAGCTAAAGCAGATTAACAGAATCAGGGCTGTTACCGCAGGGAGAGGAGGAGGAGGAGGAAGAGGGGGGCTCTGGAGCCTGGGGAAAATGGAATGCAGGGTGGGGAGAGGAAACAGACTCTGAGCTTTGAGCTAAAGCTGGTTTAGGGTGGAACCATTTTAAAGCCAGGGTGTAGCCAGGGAGTAAGTGTCTGGGTTTAAAGCAATGATTTTAGTTTCCAAACTTGAAAATAACCTGACCTAACCCTTTAATAACAGGAACTCCTGAGTTATCCCTGCAACGACAGCAGCCTAATAATCCCGTTAGCCTGTGATAGCGAGAACGTGCATTAGTCACTGAGCACCCTGCAATGTTTCTCCAACATTCGGCACGTGGACACAGAGGTCAGGAGGGTTTGGGCTGGGTTTTTTTTTTTTTAATGTTTGGTTTTGCATTTTGCTGCAACCAGCAGCAAAATGTTCCCACACAGGGAACTGGATACTCGGCGCACATGAAGAGAGCACCAAAGAGGGGTTAGAAACCTGGGCAGCTCCGAGAGCCAGAGGAATGCCGCACACGGGCTAAGCTGATTTCGGTGCTAAGCAAGAATTCTGGGGGTGGCATTAGAGCGCTGTAACCTCTCCAGGTCTGGCTGCGAAGGAAAGCCTGGCATCGGCGACCACCGCCGCTTAAGGCATCGAAATACCTCCCCAGGAAAAACATCAGTAAAACCCCCTCAGTTGGAGCAAAGATAATTTTAATACCTTGCACCATCGCTGTAACTCCATGAAAAGCAGGTGGGAAAATGCAGTAACTACCTGAATTTTCCAAGTGACAGACAATTTGTAATGTGCTATCACCTACCCTCAAAAACATTCTGACAGCTTTCCAATGAGCGGAACGTTTTGATCCAAAACATCTATCCTTAAAACATCATCTTTCCAAAATGAAGCATAAAAGAAAGATCTAAATAGTGACCTCACAGCGGGCAACTCTTACAGTTTGAGCCCATGTTGTCTGAGGACATCAGGTATTAATGGGACAACTGGAATTTTAACCAGCCTAGAGTTCATTCATGGCTGTGACAAACCCTTAAACTCCTGCCTTAAGTTTTCACTTTGCAGCCAGAACTCAGACCGTGGCAGATGGGTTGGAGACTCCACCTCCTCAAAGCAAAACCCATCCAAAGGAAGAACGAAGGTCTGTATTCTGTCCCGGTGATGGGTTTCGGCTGCATTTCAAGCTGGAGCAAAAGGGTTTTCCTATTGGGCCACAGAAGTTAAAAAGAAGAGTGAAGAATGACTGGCCAGGAGGGAGTGAGGTCTATCATGTCTAACAGGAATAGCTGGGTACAGAAGCCCAAAACACAGGTCACTCTTTCAGCCTCAGTGCTCAGCAGGTATTCCCGGCAGAGACACGTCCTGGTGCAACCCTGCTCCTGCACCTCCTGTCTCAGACACCACCTTCACTACACCAACTTCAGGCTCGTAGTTCTCAGAACTTGTGTTAGTTCTCTTTTTCTGTTATGCCTCTTCCCTCCCCTATTCTCTCCTCCTCCACCCTACCTCTCCTTCCCTTTCTCCATCCCCACTCCATGCTGGCACAAACCTTCACACCCAACAGCCTCCGTCGCCGATGGCAAAGCCCTGTTCTTTCTGAGCTCGCTCACGCTGCCTTTTCTTTATTTCCTCATTAATATTAACCTCCAGTGCTAGCCTGCAGATCAGCTTTTTCATTCTCCTCAGGACAGGTAAATTGATTATTTATAAAGCATCATGTAAAGCCAGAAGTATTACACAGGTTTTGCAGAACAAAAATTTTAAATAGGTCCTCAAACACCTCAGTACAAACACCACGCTCATTTTTTCCCCCTCTTCTCATTATACAAAACCTCTGTTCCACTACGTGGACTAACGTGCTTGCCAAGCATCACAACAGAAACAACGGGATGTTGGCTTTTTTAAAAAATAGTTTAAAAATCAAGGAAAGATTTGAAGATCTGCACTGAAAACGTGAAAGAGCTACAGGAAGCCTGGTAGAGTGCTGAGAAAAAGAGTTTTTCAAGAATAAACACATCCTGTAATGAGACAATCTACACACTCACCTACCAGCACCCAGACAGGTCTGGAGACCTCACCTGCACAGAAAGAGTTGAGAGTTCAGCTAGACCGAGCAGTTTCCTGCCTCTCTCTCAAAAATACCAAAGGAACCTGGAACTCTGCGAAGGCAGAAGGACATGGTGGAGTCCTGCCCACCCTTCCCATGGAGGTCACTGCTCTGGGCTTTCCTAAGCCCTGAAGCTCTTCTTACAGAAGACAGCAATTCCGCTACACGTAACCACGGTAAAGCAGAGTTCCCAAACTGCAGCGTCTCTAAGAAGGGCTGTTGTGTTTGAGGATAATTAGCTTCATTTCACAGTCAATTGGCACACAAAAACTGACTTGCAGCTTTAGGGTGCCAACACTCAGAAGACGTGTGGGAGTATTTCCTTGGGATTAAATTCCTGATTCATAACTACAGTGCTTGAACTAACAGATTAATAAAACCATCAATAAGTTCTTCAAAAGACACTCTCCAAGTGACAGAGCGCTCCACTGTATCAAAAGGCAAAACCAGAGACATTTTGCTGGTTTAACAGCTCTTCCAGTGAAGATAACTGCCCTGTTTGCTGAGAGCCTTTCAAATAGCACCCGCTCCCATAGTCCACACACACAGGATGTGTAATCCTGTGACAACTTTATCTGACAACATTAAAGGAACAGTAGCTTCAGGAAAATGAAGATGCTCGGAATTTCATAAGCATCTTTTTATATTAAGACTGATAAATTGCAATATGTTTCTTTAGAAAACCTATGAAATTCAAGGAAAAGGGTTAAAATAAAAGGCAGACCTGTTATTTTGGCAGGTCTCTGGAGGAAATTCCTCTTGGCTCAGTACTGAATAAAGTTATTATTTATAAAAGCCCATCCTTCAGTTTACGTTGGAGAATTGCTGGTTCAAGTTAATGCAGCTCGGTGAGGAAAACATATATATGAGTGTTTCATAGGCGGAACGACAGACTGACATCCTGAACAACCCAAACAGGATGCGAAAGAAAAAACCTAACGTGTTCTATGCTAAACAGAGAGTCCAAATTAACAAAATGAAACTAGCCTGACAAGATGGTCCTCATCAAGCTGAGGCTGATTGACTCCACCCTGCAGAAACCGAGAGCTTCATCACATTCTCGATCTCGATCACTTCAGTGCACCCTGCCTGTATGGATAGGAACATGTTTCCCCCGAAAGAAGCACCACTACAAAGTGTAAACAAGCCATTAGCTGGGTCAAAAGCAAAGTTTCAGAGACAGCCACGAGTTTCTTTGCAAGACAACAAAAATTCAGCAATCCTGTCGAGCATAGGAGTATACTATAGAGCACAGTTTCAATCTGTAAAGTACACAGCCCCAATAAATCACCCATCAGAAAGGGGATGCATCGGTTACTTGCAAGATCCACCTTCCAAATCGCTGCCTGCACCTTGCTGGAGCGCAGTGAACAATTTCAGGAGGACGACACCAACGGTGGACTCTTAAGATGGACTCTCCCAACTCAGCTTGTGCATTGCCAGAAGGTCGCTGCCAGTCCTCCAGTACAGCGGCATTTGCAAACGGTACCTGAATTACCCCCCAGTGAGGGCTCTCTGACCGAACAAGCAGCATCTTCAAATAACTGAATGGATCAGAAACGTGAATGAGCCTCAAAGAATAAAAAGAGTTCTAGGTAACTTTTTTCCTCTTAGCTACTTAAGGAAGAACAGCCAACACCCATTTCCTCAGCAAAGGAGTCCCTTTTCATCTTAGCCATGAACAATAACAGGTTGGGACACTTCTAAATAAAGAGGTTAACAAAAGAGAGACACAGATTATGAGAAGTCTGCTGTAAAGAATGAAGCCTGGCACTACTAAGTGAAAGACAATCTCAAGCTGAAAGTTAAATATATCCTAAATACTCACTGCGCAGTGCAGATGCTTGCCATCATCTGTTTTCACACAAGAAAACAATTTTTTCCTTCATGCACAGGACCTAAGTTTGCAACACCTCTTGACTACTTCTGGATTCCAGCAGGAGAGGGAAGAGCCTGGGGTACCACCAAGCAACCTAAGCAGAGCCCTGCAGCCTGGCAGGCTGGAGATGGAGCCAGGCACAAGGGGATTCTTCCACCTGCTGGAGATGACCAAAAGACGCC
Source organism: Bucorvus abyssinicus (assembly GCA_009769605.1). Lineage (NCBI taxonomy): Eukaryota > Metazoa > Chordata > Aves > Bucerotiformes > Bucorvidae > Bucorvus > Bucorvus abyssinicus. The sequence continues at coordinate 1,608,080 of CM020047.1, forward strand.
ACTGCTCATAGGGACCAGGACAGCGATGGTTTGGTCACCCGAGTGACCAACTCTGATTTCACCCAACCCACACACTTACACGCACCAGGTTGGCTGCTGCGACATGTCCAGTGTCAACTGAAACTTAACCTGCATGGATCTCAAATCCTTTGAAATCATACCCCCAAAAATCCCCCAAAAGACAAGAAAATTTGACCTAAAATGCACACAGGGCCCCTCCTGCTTAGGGGAAGCACGCAGAGACATGAAGTTCACACTTCATTAAGTGCCATTAAGTCCCTAGGCACCCATCCCACGAGCTCAGGACCCACAGCACAGAGAAATGTCCCTTTTCAGCCGGGCAGAAAGGCGAATGCCATCTCTGCCCACCTCTCCAGAAGGCCAACATGGAGAAACCACAAGTGGCTCCCTCTCTGAACACCCCCTGTGCCGAGCATGGCCAGTTTTACCTTGCACGCATTGCTCTTGGGGCAGCAGCAGGCCGGCTGGCCACTGCCCACCCAGGCAGCCTCCGTGCCTGCTCAGTCCTGGAGCTCCTCTCCTTTCGGACAGGGAGAAATGTTGCTGTTTGGTTTTTCCTTTTGCTTTACCAGCACCAGTGGAGTGGTGAAACTACTGCCCTAACTGCCACCCTTCAGCTTTCCCCTCTCCCGTCATTAAAGCACCTCTTCTGTTGGAAACCACCCTGAAGACAAGATTCAGAACAAATAACTGGATGGTGCCTGCTGATGTGCTGCCTCAGCATCGCACCGAGTCAGCGTCCGGAGCCACCTTCCTCTCCCCTGCAAACAGGCGTAAGGCAAGAGGCCACTTCTGTTAACTCCTTCACAATTAGGAGTTAAATATCTACACCTCATTCAGCTTCCCGTGATACAAACTCTTGTATTCTGCGCTGCCCAAACCCGGCACACCTCACGGACAGGACGAGTGACCGGCTTGTTTTCATGGGACACCGTGACAGTGAACAGTATTTGCTTGTGAAGAGCACACCAGGCAATCCGTGCTGAATCTCCATTCAAAACAAGCCTAAAATACATCCATTATAACAACAGGATTCGTCATAAATCACTGTTATCTCAAGTTATCTCACATTTTTCTTCTAACTGACGTTGTTTAGATTTTATCGCCAGCCAATTAGAATAATTACATGCAAGCTTGCTGCAGCAGATAACTGTAAACTGTAATAAATCTACAGACATTTGTAGAGTTACCCCTTCAGTGAAAGCCACTTTTAAACTGCGGTATGTAAGCAACTTAAACATCCTTCTTCAGCACATAAAGACTCTTCAGACTTCCAGTACTATTTATATTGCCTTTTTCATTTGCCTTTGGCAACGTAAGGGGATATAATCTCCCACACCCTCCTCTGGCTGGCTTGGGTTCTGGTATGCCAGCAAACACAGGCGAAGCCCTGCAAGTCAGCTTGAGGGAGTTTCATACCATACTCCCTTAAAGTCCTCAGGAAAAAACCACCCCACACTCCTGTATCAGTAGTATTCCTGATCTATTAGTTGCCAGGGATTAATGAATCAGAGAGGACAGTTAGCCTGAGATAGAAAATAACCACTGAAGATTCAAAAGACGCCAAGAAAACACCTTTCTCCCTGGCTATACACGTTAAAAGCTGCCTGAGGACCATCTCAGACTACAAGTAGTCACACATCAAAACACACTAAGCCTTCGCAGCACCTCCAAAAACCACATTATTCTTCAGAGTTACCACTACAGCAACAAGCTATGGTGGTTTCCTTACACGAGAGGAAGCGACACTTGAATATCGGGAAGTACAAGTTATACCCGTGTGTGGTGTAACTACATCATCAATCTACCGCGCGAGGAAAATTCTTCAACCTTGACATCAGTTTGCACACCTGCTAAAATAAATTCCAGCCTTTTCTCTCATTAAGTCCAACAATTATAATGGTGGTTTGGGGGTGATTTAGGCCGTTCTATGCTCAAGGCCAAAACAAAACCACCAGCTTCTTGCACAGGAGAACCAGCCTGCAGCGCTGAGACTGCGAGGTTTTCAGTTTCTGGCAAGCCGATGTGTTTCAGAGGCTGGTAAGATCATACTGTAAACAGATCTAATAATCTCAACATTTTTAATTTCAGCCATGAAAACTGGAAGAACTTACTTGGGTCTCGGCTGCTGTACGGCCATCCTGAGGCAGGTAAAAAAGATGGCATCGGAGAACTCGCCCTGCTGTCATCCTCCACTTGCTGCGTAATATGCCGCACAGTGTCCTTGTTTTTCCTGTTCTTCCTGCGCCCCGTGGGCTGCCAGCCATCCCCTACTCCTTGCTCCGACAACGCGTTCTGTATTGCACTATCCTTGGCAGAATGGAGTTCGCTCCCTCCGTAATGCGATGGGGAAACCTGCTCCTCTTTGATCCGTAAAGACCCATAGCCCATGTCACTAGACCAAAGAGACTGGGATGAAACATCCTCCTGGCTGTCTGCTTTTGGTTCTTGATCCTCTTTTCCGTAACTGCTCCCTCCTTCGTGGCAGCTGGCAATAGCCGAGTCTCCGGAGGAGTTGGCTGGGCTCGTTCGCCGAGCTAACCAGGGAGATATGCTCCTGCCCGCCACCACCGCCGAGATCAGCGCATCCGTGCTGCTGCTGGAGGGGGCTCCGAGTTCATAATCAACGAGGTCGTCTGAGGCATCAGACTTTATGCTTATGTCAAGAGCTGCTTTTATGAAATTGTGACAGGCTTGTACGATGTCCGTCATCTGCAGGTAGCTGGCAGCTGACATCACCTCAATGACGTTCCTGCTGGTCAGCGCTAGGTGTGCGGAGTACATGAAGTCGATGATGGCTTTAAAGCCCTGTGCAGTCACGATGTCCAGGTGGGTGACAGTGGCCTGGTCGGAGGTTTTCTGGACCTGGCAGTAGAGCGTTTTGAAGTAGCGACTGCTCCCAAGCAGAACGTTTTTGTGAGCCTTAAAGATCTTCCCCTCCACTATGATGCAGACATCACAGAGGATGCCGTGCTGCCTCTGCTCGTTCAGCTCACGCAGCAGATGACGGTAGTGGGAAGCAATCTCCATATCTTCCTTTCGGTTGTTCATTTGGAAATCTTTGTGTTTCCTCTTCCACAAGTCCTGTATGGGGAAGGAAATGACAGCATTACAAAATCTAGTTTGAGCTTACAGGCATGTTCTTGAAAGGCCGAGACAAACCTCAAGTTGTACCAAATGAAGTGACAGGTTCATCTTGAAGGAATCCCACAAAACACAACTGCTGCCTGGAACAACTGCACACATCACATGGCGCAGCTTATTTTCAACAGACTTCAAATAATTTACGTTAAAAGGGACTATATGTGAAGCTCAACAGAGAAGCATTTCTTTAAATTCCTACAGACCGGTAAGAAAACCTGTCCTGAGTTCCTGGGGTGGAGTGGCTCTCAGGTTTTACTCCTTGGGCTCAGGCAAGTTTGGTTTTGAAAGAGGTACCACACTTGAAACGACGCAGATGGAGACCAACTTTTGAAAAGCCCTCTGTAACACAACCTCCCCACGGGAACCAGCTCACTGACTGACTGAAACCCTCCAACAGCAACAGCCAATTGACACCAGCTCCCTCCTTTGCTTTATTGCCATTGAGGGGCTATAAACACTATTCTCAAGTCGGAGGAGCAACAGGCAGGTCCAAGACCACAAAGCACTAAATTTTAAGTCCCCACCCAAACTAAATTGGCGATAGATCAGAACTATGAAATTCATGTTATTTGAAGCTTAACTGCTTACAAGCACAAGATTTCTAAGTTTGCAATAAAGCACATTACTTCCTTGGCTTAACATCTCCACGTTCACCCCACAACCACCCCAAGACTGGGTAGAGAAATTCTAACAATCACCTAAACATTCACGTTTAGGAAGGATGCTTACGAGCAAAACACCAAAGCATCCATCAAGCTGAGAAGAATTCACAGGACTTCTGACCACCTTTCATAAAATTTGACAGTATTATCCATAAAAAGGCTAGTTGGTGCCAGCAGCACATCAGAGCCCCATATCTTGTAAGTTATGCTTCAAATCACCCTCCTGTTACATCTCAAAGCAGACAAAAAGGTGTTAAATGTTGATATGTTGACAGTAACCAGTGGCGCTAATATTTTCAGATAGCACGAAACACAAAAGAACTAACACATCAACACGGACAACTCCTACCACACAACTTCATCTCCTGTTCTCCACACCTCACCAGAACCTCCCAAGGTACCATCTCAGGGTGTTAGAATGGATGGGGACGTTAGGGTGATGGATGCTGGCAGCCGCAGAGCAGCCTGATGAAGCACCCTCTGCCACACCATTCCTCGGCACTTACTACCTTTGCAACTCTGTACTCGCCTTTGCCACCACAGGTTTGCAAACTCCTCAGCACTGATTTCTACCATTTTATCTAGCTTATACCACTTATTTGGAACTTACCGTCAAGATTTATCTACCGTGTAACAGCGGTTTAATGGTCCAACTGATTAAGAGCGCCGAGCTGCCACACAACACGAAGGGTATCTACTCCTTTCTCTCAAAAACTTAAATTTGTTCCAATATAAGAAGTTCCAACTGTAAAACTGATATGTGGGTCCACATGCAAACACGCAACTGTAAAATTGGTACCTGCTGACAAGACCAAATTCCGAATGTAATTATGGGCAGACACAGGCATCGGAAGCCTAGATTTAGGCTACTGCTGGCTGCTGATAAAAGCAGAATCACTGCACCTCTGAGGTCATACGGTCCTGAAGCACACAGGGTTAACCACACGCACTGTTGGTAAGGAGGCTGATGCAAGCTTGAAGCAGCTTGCTAGCAGAGCTGAGTTCAAACCCAAATTCAGTCCCATCTGTTCAACCGGCTCACCGCAGTGGGCAGCCCTAGGACAGCCTAAGAGTTTCCTCACCCATGCAAGCAGGTTTCCTGCACTGTGGAGCACAGATCCGTAAGTTCTCTGCTCCCTTCCCCTCGTCTGGGCTATTACCACCACCTACAGCAGCAAAACAGCTAGCAAAACAGTTCAGCCAGCACCTCTGGCTAGAAAACCACCTCTCAGCCCATGGAACACACGTGCCAACAGGACCTTTCTTCTAGGAAGTCACCTGATGATTGGAAAGTTCCAGCTATGCACAATTGCCTGCACAAGCATCTCCAGTTCCGCAAGAACAGGGCAGGGTCAGAAATGGGAATTGTGGGACCAGCTGGTCCCCGATCGTTGAGAAGCATTTGTTTCCCTCAAGAGAGGAAGGATCCTCTTCCTGCAAAACAAACCGGCCAAACTGGTGTTCAAACTCATACAACTTTCTGGTGAATTAAGCACAGAACTCACCAAGAATGTATTTCTTTTATATTTGAACTGGAAGAAGTCAATATCAGCGTAGCTCTGCATCCCCTGAACAACACTAACTATTCGCCACTGAAAACTGCCCCGAGACCTCAAATCCAATCCTCACACAGAAGCCATCTCCATCTCAATTAAGTGAAATAAAGAAATAAAAATCAAACCAAGAACCAGAGTCAGGGAGTAAAGGGGGGAAGAATGGATTTTTCAGGTGTCTGACCCAAAAAGGTTGTGATGGAGGCAGTCAGCAGAGCAGCTCTCCAACCCAGGCTCTAGGGGTGGCTGCCACCGCTTCCCGATCTCTTCACGTCTGAGAGAACCACCTCTTCAGGCAGAATGACAGTTCAGTTTTGTCTTTATTCCAGAAACCACTGCTGCATCTACTTTTAGGAGCTGAAGAGTCATCTTAGTCCCCTTAGGAAACAGGAATTGCCACATAGGATAAAGCGAGTCGTCCATCACCAATCCCGTCTTCAACAGCTGCCATATCCACATGGCTCCAAGGAAGACAGAAGAAAACCTCACAGCATACAATCACCAAGCGATCAGGAGGTTTCAGAGATGGCATTTCCTTTGGCTGTTCCTCCATGGCTATCAAAATCCACATTAAAGACATCAACTCCCTGGAACTGGTGGGGGTTGGGTGGGAAATGTCCTGCAAGGATAATTTTCCTCGGTCTCAGTTTAACACAGATCAGCATCAGGAGTCGCTGTCAATGTCGTCACCTGGTTTTGTGGATCTGTCCAACAACAGCTTTCCTTCTTGAAAGTTTTTCACCTGGAAATTACACCCATTCCTTGAGATTTTATCTCTTTACTGTTTCCTATGTTTATTCAGCTGAGTTCAGTGGGTTGGGTTCCCCCTCACTGTTGGTAACAGTCTATTTTAGACTCACCTTGTCCTTTGCTTAAGCTGCCTACAGCACAAACTCAGATTAAAACCTTTGTCTCTTGCTACCTTTGCTTTAGACTAGACCAGTTTGAGGTTCAGGCATTGGCTAATCTGGTGCTTCTTATGGAACAAACCTCTTCAGGAAATAGCTTTCCTCTGACTTTATCTCCTAGCAAAGGATTTTTACTAAACACACAAATAATCTGTGCAACATTGCTCACCGACCTCCCTCGCTCCCTCCCTCCAAGCTCTTGACAGAAGACACCCTCCAGGCAAGCCATGGATGAAGACAAGCGTGTCGTTACAGCAAGGTCGCGCAAGTCCTTGTCTCTTGCCCACAGTTCCAAGGACGGTGGGGACAGGAGCAGAGGGTGGGCAGGAACCTTTTGGACCAGAATGCAAAAATACCTGACATCCTAAACTATGACGAATTTAAGAAAACAAGTACTAACAATGACAATATACCTTCCTCTACTCAAAGAGAGGATGACTTGTCCTTGTTCTGAAGTATGAAGGGAAGGAGAGACGGATGGAGAGGACGCCCATCCCCTCCCCTCAGGCGGGCACTTCACCGCCCTTTCGAGTACACAAGCAGTACTGCGGATACGCCCGTGTTCAGCCCGGGCAATCGATGAAACTCAACAGCTTCCAAACCTGCAGTTATTACTGCAGACGTCTTGATCTTCCTCTGTCAAAAGGTCTGCTACCTCACACACCCCGTTCCACAGTCAGCGTTGTCACAGCATTGTACCTGCTAAATGAGAGGTCTTTGGGGGAGAAATTAAATATGCCTCAAATTCAGAGGAATTAATTAGTTTTCTGTCTACCCATGTCAAACCAGAACATCCGTTTAATGTCAAGGATCACCAGGGAATTAATCCAAGTTAAATTTAAGGCAATTTGCTAGTAGTTAAGAATTCAGGAAGCTTCAAAACCCTGTGCTCTTGTGTTCCAATTCTATATGCTGTTTTGTGGCTTGTTGTTGGGTTTTTTCCCCCCCTCCCCTTTTCCTGGTAACGATATTTATCTCCATTTAAAAAGATGTTGTAGAGAGGTTTCTTCAGAAAGGCAGTACCCTCCAAACTTCTACTGAAGGCCGGGAATAAACTGTGAACATCTTTTAGGAACAGATCTTGAAGATCAATGATCTATTTTTTTATTTTATCTCTGGTCTTTTGAGGACACTGAAGGATGGCAAAGTTGAGCACCTACTAAAACCCTTTTGGCCTGGGCCCGCATTGACAGCACGTGCCACGACGCAGCTTTCCAAGAAGCCAATGAACCATGAAAGCTCAGCAGTAGATCTTCCACAAAATAAACTGTAGCAGATCAGGCTTTCTCCATAAGTCATTTGCAGAGGTACAGTAACTCAAGTCTATCCCCTTTCCAAAAATGACTAAAAAAATTGTCCCTAAACAAAGAACACTTGCATGTAACAGCAAAAAGAACAAAACACGAACAGATTTAATAACCACTTTACACAAACTTCTGTCAAGATACAGGCCAGCTTTTCATTTTTCGTGTTGTCAAACCCCCAGTCTTAGAGTGAGCATCAATAATGCATAGAACGTTTAACGCCAGCTAGAACAAACCGGCTTCTGCAAATACAAAAACTGTTTAGTTTGTGCTATCAGTACAGTTATTTGAACATGAAGATACCACCTGACGACATGGTAAGAGCCCAAATAAACACCATCATCACCTGCTGTTGGGACACTTGAAAAAGACTAACCAGGAACACGAACATCGCCACCTCTCAGCACACCTCCCAGAACGAGTCTCCTCAACACGTTCTTAACCCCAGCCAAGTCAGGGGGGATAAATTTGCTGCCTCTAAAGCTCGGCGCTTTATTTGAGTATTGACAAAAAGCCACCGGCAAGAAACGGAGCACACAGATGAAAGCCGCTATGGTCCAGTCCCCCGGGAAATGGGGGGAACAAAAATAAACTCCCTGCACGCAGAAGGAAAACAGGAAAAAAAAAAAAAAAGGGACTAGAGGGGGTTTGGGGGTTTTGGTGGGGGGTTGTTTGTTTACTTATTGCTGTCTCAGAATCTAAGCGAACCAACAATTCAAACCACACGACATTTAGTCTGTTACGATTCTCTGAAGGTGTTTCCACGCTTTAGGGACACAAGTTAGGGAGTACCAGGATATTCACCGGTGCGCTCTCCCACCAGCCGCTCTGTGCTCCCCAGGGAAAACATGCCCACTGGAATTTCACAAAAAATGTGGTGTTTCCTGCCCCCCGCTCCCTTCAGCGAAAAGTAAAAACAGATTAAGGAAGAACTCAAATTCACTCCAACGGTTTATTGTACAAAAAACCAACAAACACACCCCACTTCTCGGCTTCCCCTATGTCCTGTCCGTGTCTCCACTCCCAAGACATTCCAACATTTCTTAAATTCCTCTGCCAAGGAGCTCTGTGAGGTGAGCTGGGGCCTGGAACGCCTCCTTGCACAACAAGACACAGCGTGTGTACCAGTTTCACTTCTACCCAACTAAAGACAAGAGAAACGCACAGGACTCCTCCCGTCCGCGTGCCCTGCGCTGGAAGAACGGAGAACAGAACAGCCCGGGGTAACCCCAGCACCTGAAACAGACGTCTAAAAGAGGGGAAGAGCTGACGACTCAGGGTATCGATGGCTAATAACAGCCCGCAAAGACACTGCTCGTGAGCCTGGCACGTAGAAATGCCCAGAAATGAAGTGCTTCCTCCTAAGCGTGTTTGAGGAAGAAGAGCACACGATTCTAGAAGAGTTTCCATTTCTTGACACCAGATACTCCAAAATTATATTTGTACGTTCAGCTTTGTCCAAAGCAGATGCAAGTAAGAGCTTATGAAAACGAGAAGAGAAACTCTTCTGCCCTGTTCTGATTCACGAAACCCATCGCCCCTTGTTCAAGTGGGTCATTCCAACCACAACTCTGAATTCAAAGAGAAACAGGCGGATGTTTATAAACAGACCAAACCAGACCCCGGGGCCAAAGAGGTTACTCGCGACTCAGGGTTTCATGCAAACAGCACTGCACCGCTTCACCCTGATGATTGGGGATGAGGATGGTTAATTACAGCCCCACAGGGCACGTCCCTCCTTACGGGTTAGGAGTCACAGGAAGAAAATAAAAGTTCTGTCATCCAGTTTGAGAAATACTATAGAATTACAGAAAAGGCAAGAATTTGGGAGGCAAATGATTTTGGGTGAACTTAAAAGAAAAATACTAATTATATTTTTATCATGAAATTTGAGAGGCCCACTCAACTCTCAGTGATTGTACAGCAAAAAAACCAACCCCAAGCCTCTACCAACACTGAATTAACTTCTGCCTGAGGAGGAGTCACTAACATCCTCCAATTTCAAGCCATCACCAATAGCATTAAACACCATCTCCATTCAGCACCCTGTAGCAGTTACAATCCAGAAAGTCCACGAGTGAAGCTCCAACACCAGCAGCAGCGCAAGCGTCACCTTCAACACGTCGGCAAAGAAATCACTCACTCAGACCATGAGTTCTCGGCACAGGCAGAGACTTCAACTCCCTGGGTCAGATTTACCCAGGACATACAACCCTTTTAGACCATAATGTCAGTTTACAATTGCTCCTGCCATGAAAACACACAGAGCCTAATGCAATTAGGAATTAAAAGGCGGCCAATTTCAGCAAAAAGACTAACGACACGCAACCACGACACGCATCTAGTCATTCCTAGCGCCAAAGCTTTGTTTCCACAATCCAAACGTGAACCACAAGCAAAATCTAATTTCAATAAGCAGAACATGAAACAACAGGGAGCGATCATTAAACATTTCACTCTCCACTACAAAATTTTAAACCAGCAACTTGGCTTTGCCCTTTGACCTGCCCAACCATCTGCCTGAAGTCACGGGGCCAGCCACAGAAGGTGGACACAACCAAAGCGCAACCAAAAGACAGGATTTCTGAAGGTGCGTTAGAAAAATGCATTTATTAACCTTCATTAGCTCTGACTGAGCATGGAGAACTAAAGAGAAAACATGGTCTGAAATGAAAGCTAAGGAAAACGGTCAACCCCCGCATTTGGGAACGAGGACAAGTAGAAATTTAGAAACTGTGAAGTTAAAAATCAGAGGAAAAAACCCAGCAAAGACCAGAGATACACATTTTGCTAGAGTGTTCTTAAAGTGATAAGCAGTGAAGAGGGTTTTTTCTGATTTTGTTATAGAAAGCATGTGAACTTCAACATGAAAAATAAATAAAAGCCAAGCCAATTTCTTCTTACCAGTAACAAACTGGGTTCCAGGTCTAGCGCTTCTCCTACGACAGCTGAGGACATCAACAGCCCAGGGGCAGCACAGGTAGCGCACTGGCTGCAACCGGCCACAGGGCTGCTGCGGGCTCGGGTAGGGGAAAGACAGAGCTGTAACAAAGGACAAACCCAGATGTTATTAGCGCTGAACTAGCAGAATGCTGGACATTTGGAACTGCTTTCCCTCCAGACTCACCGTTGTAACACCTCTGTTCATGACTTAATGAACCCCTCAGTGTTGACTCAAAGCCTATCAATGCATTGCAGGTAATTAAAAGTCTGGTTACGTTTGAGTCATTTCTTAAGGTATGGGGAAAAAAAGTCTAATTTTAGACACTAAAACTTCAAACAGATCCTTGAAACAACAGTCTTTCCTGTTTGGGAGCTTTTCCAAACATTCTCACTTTAATGACTTTTTAAAGAGACGTTTGTGGCCCAAAGGGCACTAATTCACCTCATCTGACCTATCCAATCCAGAGGTTAAAGAGCTACCGATGCAACTCCTGAAAAAATCCAGGTTTGCAAGAAGCTAATTTCCTCTTGAAATGTCTGTAACTGGCTGATGCCATTTGAGGGTAAGAGACTACATAATCCCAAGACTTGGGAAATTCTGTGTAAAATAGAGGTCCTTGGGTACAGGAAAGCACCTTCACCGACAGACTTCTCAGATACACCATCAACGTTCACGATTACTGGGAACAAAGATCAGGAATGGTTCATCTCCTGCTGTGAGGACGCATCCACTTCACTGTCACCTTGTACGCTTGTTCTTGTACAAACTAGACTCGATTTTCCTCAGAACAGTGTAATTCGCTACACTGCAGTATTTAACTTAAAAACTCCCGACTCTGCTCTATTCAACCCTTCACACCGTTTACATCCTGTCGCAGGAAAGTATTTGTCCCGTATTTCTGATCTCTGCATTTCAGACATATTCGCTATACAGAAAAAAAAAGCTACAAACCAATGCTGCTGATTTCACAACTGACCTTCTGTGGTAGCAGATTGTGAACGAAAACACCAGAAGATAAAAATGAAGAAAACTTATCCAATACAGCCTGATGTCACTCTAAGCAGTGACCCAGCAGATCTAACAAGCAAATGAAGTCACGAGGCAAATCCAAGCATTCTTATGGCAACAAGCAGAACTGTGAAAAATCTTGAAAACAAATATGACCCAATTGAAGCAAATACCATTGACTTTGTTCTCGGTTTCTCTTTCGGACTGCCAAGTCCTGCCCTCCTCTAATCCCAACTGCTCCTCCAGAGCAGTTGTTTTGGCCGGCTCCTTTTAGTCCTGTTATTTAGAGTTAAAAAATAGAACGGGGAGTGAGGGAGCCAGACCGACACAGACACATGGGAAATTACTTTGTTAGCAAAAAAAAAAAAAAATTACGTATTTTTGCTTAGACTTGGGGTTGTTGCTGTTAAGACTCATTTACACCTCTGTCCCAGCCACAAAACGAGCCAGGATGGTCTGTAGGAAGGTAAGCGGAGCCCTGCACTGTTTTGCACTGCTCTGCATTTTTTCCTCTTGCTCTGAGCTCTTTTTTCACCTGTTTTCCTCTTCCAGTCAAAGAGGTAAGAACCAAGTGACCGTGATTTGTGGAGGCCGCAGTACCACAAGGGAGGAGCAGGACAACAGCCAAAGGTATTCTTCATCTTTGGCAACTGGGCAAAATTTCTAAACGAGCCCTTGTTACCGATGGTAAATCAATTGTTACACAGAGCTACAAGCCCTCATGACAACATTATCCTCAACTACTCCTTCTCTTTCCACTTCACAAAAATATCATTAAATGCCGAGAACTTACCAATATGTGAAAATATTTCCTGCTAGCGAAAATAAATGTCACGGTGTTTCACGGTTGGATAGTGCATGATTTAATGAATAGAGGAGAATGGTCTCTGGTAACAAGCTCCGGAAGGTTCATCAGATGTCCTGTGTTTGGGAATGGAAAGAATAGAAGGCAAAAATTAAAAGCTAAACCTTAATACAAAAAATCTTTGGTGCCACATAATTACAAGCAACAGTTAGAATAAGTGCGTATTTACAACACTGCTGTTCCGAACAAGAAAGATTCTGATATATTTCTGTAACTAAGCAAATAAGAAAAGTTATTTAGCCCTTGTGTTAAGTTAGAGTTCAACGTACAAATGTTAAGTCTATTGGCACCTCCTGACTGTGCTTCCAGACTGAAAAAACAGTACTTTACATGAGGATTGCTGACAATTTTAACAATGTCGTTTGTTCTAGTGAACATCATCAAGTTTCAGTTAACATTCCTGTGCCACTTCCAGCCATACACTGTAAACGGGGTCAGAATTAATTTAACCCCACAGTTACAACAATCCCCTCCAAACCAAAGCACTCACCTGAGCTTACAGAAAAACTATGTGCCCACATTATACAAAGGAGAGATGTTTGACTTCTATTCCCACCCAGCTCAACTGAGTCGCAGCCGCCAAGAGCCAAGCTGAAGAGCAGCGAGCACACGGGTCCTCAGTAAAGCAGTTTGCTCTTCTAACTGAAACTTCGGAAAACAGAAAACCCACAGAGATACAGGAAAAGAGGCAAGTACCTAACAGAAGGACAAGGTTTTACCAGCCTCTCAAAGCTCTGCAGCCCGAAATAGAATATCCCAACTGGTAACGACTTGCTCACGCAGCAGGATGCACCTTTCCAGCAGGGCACTTGGTGCACCTTTAGTCCAAAACTCTTCCTGGCAGTTACCTTCTTTGTATTTCCTCTGCATTTCACTTACTCATTTCCCTACAGCTTCCAGCTCCGTCCATGTGCCTGTCTTTCCATCCCAGTACAGACACGGTTGGTGGGATCACTCCCCTGCTTTTGATCTCTGTGCTTTCTCTCATCTGGCTGCACCAGGAGAAGAAGAGATCCAGCCCTCGTCACTGCGGGACGCAGGGAGAACATGGAGGAGCTAGCCAGCACTTAGATAGCAAGAGCCTTATAGGGCACCAGGCTGGACAAGTCTGGAGATATCCAAAAAACGTAAGAATTTCACCAGACACCTATCTGCTACTCTAGCAATGAAGGTTACAAACATCCTGAAAAGATCCAAATGCCTGTGGCTAGTGACACTCACCTGTCCAAGAGCCAGGAACTGCTATGAGATCTTAACCTTCCACTTAGAGAAGAGTCACAGAAGAAATCTAAGCAGAAGCCTTTGCCCTTGTGCATCTATAAGCTACGAAACAACATGAAAAACACCTTAAAAAAAAAAGAGGATTCAAGAACTGCAAGTGTCTCACGCTGGGAATTGCCCTGAGAATGGTTCCCCCCCAAACTTTCTCGCTGGTTTTTGGCTTTTTAACCAGGGGATCTTTGCTGAAGTTCCCAAACTCAGTATGTAAAAAGGGAGGGAGCCACAGAAGGAGGAAGAATCACGAGGTAATTTTTAAAGAGAAGTACAGCGGTGGGAGGACCCAAGGCAAGAAGCACCTAAGAGACCAAGAAGACAAATAAGGAGAGAGCAATAATCTAAGAGCAAAACAATCAACCAGTGCCAAACTGAAGATGACATACAAGGTGCTCTGTGAACCACCTCATCTCATCTGTGAGATTCGTGGCACAAGCACTGAGTGCCTTGGCTAAGTATCGGGTTTGCCTCTTTAGTATAAATCTCATTATCCAGATTTGATCAACTACTGTTAAAAAAAAAAAAAAGTGGAGTGAAGCCAAGAAGGATACAGTGGTAATAAGAAGGAAGTCAATAAGCTCATTTTATATTTAGCCACCACCTCACTCTCCAAGACTACAGTGGCAGGACTTTTAGGAGCACTGCATCCTCACTACTTCATTTATCAGTACTCAAGTTAGTTGGTTTGGGGTATTTTAAGCACCTAATGGCTAACAGAGACCATGATTCTTCTGGTTTGGAGCATGATTCAAGCACTACCCAGGAAGGTATTTCCTGTAGCGGTGTATCAGCGCAAAAGGTGCCAATTTTGCTCCTCAAAGAGAACAAGGTAACTCCTGAAATACCAGCTCCTTCTGCAGAGTTCTTCACACGGGGAGAACCACCAGGAAACAAACTGGCTTGGATGGAATAAACAGTTTGTTCAACACGTGATGAGGAAATACTTAGGGAAGATAACCAGGTATTTAAGTACTCACAGCTCTAAACCTATTCCTTAGTTTGTAAACCCCTACTCACTTTCCTGAGCGGGGCTGGTAAGCGGCTCAGTTCCTGGCACGCACTGACATTCTAGTTACTAAGTTTATTTTAATCCGTACACAAGCTAGTAGCTGTTTGTAGGATAGTCCTGAAGCCACATTGCCTCCCTCCATTTCAGGAGACCCCCACTCTGTTTTACTACAAAGCGAACACCTGGTAGCTCCCAACATCTGCAGAACGTTTCTCTTCCCCAGTGAACGCACAAGCCAAACGAGTCACAGGCAGAAAGGATTACCGCGGTGGGGCTGGAACAAAAGCAAGCCGCAGTCCCAAAAAACAAGGCAAAAAGGTGAGTTCCAGCTCTAACTCCGCATCTACCTGTTACATTTCAGCACAGCTGCAGTGCGCAGGTATACCCTTCCCAGGGGGCACACCCTTCTCTGCACATAACAGAACACCACAAAGTGGGACACATGTCCATCTCGTTACAATTACTGTCCAGCGAAGCACTCAGGAGCTACTCAAACCCAACATTTTGACTGCAAACTGATGTTTCCTAAATATACGGGTATGAAAAGAAAGTTAAAGCGGCTGTTCAGAAAATAACCGCACCACAGCTGACTGGGTAAGGGACAGAAAACCCCACCCACAAGCCTCAGAACTCCTCCGAGTCTCGTAGGAAATCCAGTGAGGGCTTCGCTGCAGTTTGCATTTATGAAGAATAAGTGTTTTTAGCACAACTATGATCTTGCATCAGTAGAACAGAAAATGTTTTTGAAGAGCTGAGCAAACCCCAGCCCCCGTTTCACAGAAGGGGCTCCGCTCAAAAGCAGCTGCGACACGGGCCCGTTGACTCCCAGCTGCAGGAGGGGGACCGAATCCCCAGCAGCTGCCCCTCCGGATGGACATCCCCATGGCAGCACGAACCAAAGAACGGCTGAACTGTCTGGGGATGCTGAGATTGTCCTCTTGCATCTCAAAGGAAAGAAGCCCTACAACAAGCGGGATACACGCTTTGATTTCTCACCCTGCCTAAAGGACTGAAGATCTAGAGGGAATTGAGAAAACCAACTACTGAAGGTTGTGTTTAAGGGGGCTGTCACCTAAACGTACCTCTTGTGAAACACAAAGTCCTCAAGAAGGAATAAAGTGAAGTTTTGAAGCAACCGATTTCAGTGCTGGAGTCCTGACTGTCATTGTACTCGACCAAAATATCACAGAAACGCTCCTGAAGATCTTTGGGTAAGGGAGAGAACCGCAGCGCTTTGCCCAGACCAAACACCTCCCTCTCTCTCGCAGTGGTAGGTCCTTGTGCCCCTGCCAAGCGTGACCCCTGCTCTCTGCACGCCCCGTGCTGCTCTCACCCTCAATCTATCTCCAGCTTCAACCACCACGCACGCAGAACGCAGGTGAGCAATGCGCTTCGAGCCAGTCCTAAGCCAGAAGCAAGATGTAAACACAATGCTCATCCTTTTGTGCCGAGTGTTGGAATTTTCTAGGGTGACGCTCACAGCCAGGAATGGGCACGAACCACTTGCTCCCGGGAATTCCAGCAGACATGTGGGACAACCATTACGACCGCAGGTAGCTCTTCCCAGGCTTAGACCAAGCCCCTCTTTGCCCTTCTGTTTGCCCATTAAACTGAGCTCACGGGAGCAAGGAAAAACCCTGCGAATGCTTTTTACCAGTTTAGGGGGCGTCTAGAGAGTGCCAGGAGTGCTCTGGAGCAGCCAGTAAAACCAGCAAGAACACGGAGGGGAAAATGTCCTGGGAAAGGTTGAGCTGTTTATGAAATGACTCTGCTCTGGAAGCAAGGAGCAGCAGTTTGGGTTGGGTGTCAGCCCGCTGCTGCGCTGCCAGGAGGACAGGAAACTTTGCTTAGAAACTTCAAAAACATGTATCTAAAAAAAAAAAAGCCGCACAAGTGGATAGCAAAGACAAAAAGAATATGCTCAACCTCAACAACACAACGTGTTCCCGGAGGAAAAGCAGGCAAATAACAGACCTTCCCAACATGAGGCATTTTTCCTCTCCACAAGGAGGGCTGGGGAGGGCGGGGGGGCTGCTAAACTGGTTTTCCTTTAAGCATTTCCAGTTATTAAAAAAAAAAATTAAAAAGCCCTCTTGCGAAGAACATATCCACTGTTGTACAACTGTCCCAGAAACAGAGACCGCGGGGAGAAAGTGGCCCATTTTCTCCAGTCTCCCAGAGCCCCGTGTACAGGTCAGGTTTGCAAAGGCTGGGTCCTACCCGCTCCAGAAGGAAGCGGCGTTTAAGGTATATGAGTAAACATCTTGGGTGGGAGCGACTAGAACAGCACATTTTCGGGTCCCACAGTAAAATCAACTCGGTGACACTGAAGCGAACACACAGTCTATGAAAACAACCGCGAGAGAAGTTTTAGCTGTGAGTGAGTTTCCCCCTCCTGGACAGGCTGCATCAAAACCAAAAAACCTCGTCTTCTATTTCAGTTCCCGTTATCCCACCGGTGCACCAAACCACGTAATATTTTTCAGGAACGTGCGTTTGGGAGCTCCCCTAACCACGGTTTTGCAGCTCTCCCTCCAGCCCACGGGACAGGCTCCTCTACCCACCAAAAAAAAAACCACCTTCCAGTGATAATTCCTCACCACATGGTGAAAATATTGTGACTAATAATACACTCCACCCATTTTTTTTCCACCACTAAGGATTTCAAAATATAAAGCTTGACAAACAGTGAGAGAAGCTACACAGAATTTAGAAGGGGAAAGTAAAATTTTATTTCCCATTAAAAGATGCCTTAAAACCAGAAAACGTTCAAGCAAGGCGCTGATAGAAGTGAAAGAGCTATCCAGCCACAGCAAGATTCTTCCTCGAAATTACACTTTTCTCACTCTTCTTGGATAACGCAGCTTTTCCTTTTAATCCCCACGGATATTTAAAAAAAAAAAAAGAAAAATACTCCCTCTCCCTTTTGAGAAAATATATTTAATGTGTTAGTAGCGAAGCTGCTCGACGTACACAGAGAATTCCACACTGGGACTAAATCCTCAGTTCAAGAGCTGAGATCTGTAAGACAGTGACTAAACGCTAAACGCGTTAGATCCCAGCGACGCAATCAGCAGGCAGGCAGGAACTTCGGTACAGGTGTCTGCCCCAGCCCTGCCTGGGAACACCTCTCCTCCTTAGCTCGGCTTTAAACAATGCTGGGAATAATCCCGTCCTGTAAGGCTGCCAAATGAACCGGTGAGATTGCAAAATAGAAAGCATGAGGAATTCATTAAAGAGCTGTTAAACTCTCCTTTGTTTATCTTCCCCCTGTCAGGTGTAAAAATAAATAAATATGGGTTTGTACCTCCAGATTTCACCCGCTCAGCTTCACAATAACGCGCCCTCAAGAACCTCCTCAGGAGGTACCAGCAATTTTTTTTTTTTCCTTCCCTCCGTTCCAAAAGAGAAAACCTCCCACTATTACAGTCCTGAAAAACTGCTCCATTCTCGATTTGTCACCGGGGATTGAGTTATCAGACACTACTTGTATTACTTTGGGAACTGACATGTCTATTTACAGAGACACAAAGGCAATCCAGCAGCACAAGCCCTCCTTCTCCCAGCACCTTTCGCAGCACCTCGCCTTCTCCCCTCGGCCAAATTGCACCCACACTTTCTCCTGGGGAGGGGGGAGGACACCTCACTACTTTCCCAGCATGACAGAAAACATTTCCAGCCACTTTTGCACTTGTTACAGCTCATGAAAAATCACCTCTATCCCCCCAAAGGCACAGTATTATTTTTTCGAGGTTTTTGTTTGTTTGTTTGTGGGGTTTGATGCCCCTTTTTTTTTTTTTTCCCCAGAAGAGGGTCACTTCCCCCATTTCAGCCTGCAATTAAAATGGAGGCAAGGCCAGGCGATCTCTGCCTGGCTTTAGGGGGAGACAATAACCCAAAACAGGCCTGGCTTAAAAAAAAAAAAAAAAAAAAAAAGAAAAAAAAAGGAGAGGGAGAAAGAGACAGGCAGAAAGAGAGAAATACAACATGCTTCCCCAGAATTATTACCTCATCCCTTTTTCCAAGCAGTTTTGAACCACACTCCTGACAAACTCTTGGTCCAACTTGCACGGATGCTGCGTTTGGGGGGCGGAAGGGGTGTAATGCTGGAGCCGGGGTTCAGGCTGGCTATTCGCAAGTGGAGCTGCTGTTAAAATGCCCCCTTGTCTCTTCTCCTCTCCCTTGAGCTGGGTGTTGACGCAGCAGAAATTACCAGCTGGAAAATTCCCCTTTTGGAGGTTACGGGGAGGGGGGGGGGGCGGGCGGAGGAGCGAGGGGAGGGGAGGGCCGGGGGAGGGGGGTTAAACCCTGCCACTTACCAAGTTAAGCCATCCACCCACACCAAATAAGCCATCGCGTCCCAAAGAAGGCACCGTGCCCCCTCCGCGGGCAGCCAGCGATCGGCCCCCGCTTCCCCCCCGCCACGGCCGGCGGGCTCAGCCCGGGGCGGAGGAGGGTGCCGGGGTGGGGAGCGGAGGGCGAGGAGCGGAGGGGAGAGGGGGTGATAATAACGGTGGTAATAAATGAGGCGGCGATGCCGGAGCAGCGGCGGGGGGGGGGGGGGCTCCCCGCCGCCCCCGGAGCGCTGCCCGCCTCGCCTCGCCTGAGTGCGGCCGCGGGGATGGGGGCGGCCCGGTGGTGCCGCCTCAGGGGGGCGGGCGGCCATGGCGACCCCCCGGCTCGCCTCAGGGGGCGGGGGGCGGCGCGCTTACCTGGGCCCCATGGAGGAGAGCGGGGTCTCGGAGCGGCCGGAGCTCTGGCTCCGTCGGTCACTCCGTGCCTCTCCTCCGGGTGGGGAGGGGAAGGGGAAGGGGGGAGGAGGGCGGAGGAGGTGGGGGGGGGGGAGAAGCCGGCGGAGGGGGGGAAGGCGGGAGGGGGGGGGGAAGGGGGGGGCGCCCGGGCGCGCTCCCGCCGTTCCCTCGGGCGCGCGGGGCGCGAGCCCGCGGCGGGCGGGGGGGAGGTGCCGCGCGGCGCGTGCCGGCGCTTTCCCCGCCCCCTTCTCCCCCTCTGGTGGCCGATGATTGGGCGGCGGCGGGCACGGGCCTCCGTAAGCACCGCCCCCTTCCGCCCGGCCCCGCCCTCCTCCCCCCACCTCGCTCCTCGCGCCGGGGGAGCGGGGGCGCCGGCGGCGGCTCTGCCACTGCCGGACACCGGAAGTGAGGGAGGGCGGGGGCGCGCGCCCGGGCTCGGCCGCGCGGGGCACGCCGGGACGGCGCGGTGACAGCGCTCGGCCCCGCTGACGGGCCCGCTCCGGTCCGGCCGCCGCCCCGGGCCCGTCCGTGGCACCTCGGTTGTCTCCTGCCTCCCCGTTGCCGTGGCGGCAGGTGCGCCTGGCCCGAGGCGGCCGGCGGTTTGCTGTCCTCGGTGCGGCATCCCCTCAGGCCTCGCCGCGGCCTCCCCCAGAGTCGTGCCCGGGGCAGGGCGAGGAGCAGCCGGGGGCTTTGCTCATCACGGGAGTCAGTGCTCCGGCGGGGCCAGGCTGCTGCCCGGGCCAGGCTGCAGCCTCCGCGGCACCTTGCAGGGGAGCAAAAAAATAAGAGTTTTCATCCCTCTCCAGAAATGAGCTGTATTTCACACAACCCCCCGGAAAATAACCATCAGAGAGCTGTGGCCCCCGGAGTGCAGCGGGCAGCGGGGCGCTGGCCCCGCTTAATGGCCGGAGAAGCGTGGCTGGAGGTCTGGAGAATGAGCTGGAGCCGCTGCGACATGGAGATCACAGTCACTCGTCGGCCGTCAGATCCGGGGATGAAAAACCTCGGGTTGCAACAAAGGGCAGGATTTTGCCCTTTTGACTGTTGCGCTGAAGGATCTGACAGAAACTGCCCTATATTTCAAAGGACAGAGCTTAACAGGACAGGATAGGTCTGGAGTGTGGAGGAAGCCAGCCCCGATGGAGCGATGGCTGCGGCGAGCGAGGGAATCGGTCCTGAAAGCCATGTGGTTGCTGCGTTGTGAGAGCAGGAGCTGCTCCAGCAGATGAAATGTTTCCAAAGTGTTTTATGGGTGTTTGCATACTGTGATTGTGCCCGAAATTGGGGAAACGCACCTCTGAGTCCTGGCGCTTGGCGTAGTTGACTGGCTGAGGTGTGTAATCAAGGTGATTGCCCCCATAATTGAGCGGCTCCGTGGTTTCCTTCCCCTCATCCTATAAATCGGCTTCAACTCTCCAGCAGGCAGAGCTGCTGTTGAAATCTCGCTGTTGACGTTTATGCCAACTCCTTACTCAAATCTGTTTCTACAAGGTGTTTTTAATCTCTGGGACGTCCCCTCACTAACGTGTATTTCCCACTTGTTAATCTGTGATTTAAATAAACATGTTCCGTCGTGTGTTTTCCTCCCCCCCCGCTTCCTCCTACACACCTTAAATATCTTCAATTTTGAGAAGTCTGTGAATAAACCTGGCTAATGGAAATGAAATGTCTTTTCCCCCCAGCAGGGCTTTAATTCCCTCGTTATTTCATACTGCGACAGAGTCCAAGCAGCACCTTCCTAGAAAGAGCTCTGTTAAAATGCAAATGAAGCCTTTGCAGAAGTTGTGTTAACCCAACAAGGACACAAGTTCTTAAGCAATGAGAAGTTGGTGCCAGGCGGGGTTTCCCACTGCCACCTGCTCGTGCCGCACGCGCGGTCCCGTGCCCTCGCCTCGTCCTCCGCACATTTCCCGGGCTCTATCACCTGTGGATGAAAAGCGACGGAACTAAACACCCAAAATCCCTTTTCCACCCTAAATGAAGCTCTTCCCCCTTACTCCTGCAGGTGTTAAACCCTTCTGTGCCTTAAGTCTTCCTCTTTTTTTTATCTCCAGGCTGAAAATTGAAGGTTTTAGGGGCAGATTGGCAACGGAGCTGTATCTTTATGCAAATAATCTATTTTGCATAAAATCTATACCATACCAGGTCGCAGCTATAAGCTCTCCTGCCTTCCCTCTCTCCCCTGTGGTTGAGACCCGGCTCCCCCGTTATCCCCAAGCTCCTTGGGTGCAGCACGTGCGTTCCCTTCCTCTCCTCCTCCCCGGGGTTTCTTCCTCAGGTTCTTTGTTGGAGGAAAGTATTTATTTTTGTTGTATTTATTTGTGTGTCAGGGCGGGTTGACTCCCCCAGAGCAGCAGCAGCTGCAGCCCGGGCACTGCCCTGGGGAACGCTCTCAAGATGGGGAGGGTGGCGCAGGCCGGCTCCCAAAGCTGTTCCGCACAAAGGATCTCAGGAGACGTGGAGAGGTTTCATGTTCTTTTGCCAATCATCACCCCTCTCCCCCTTTAATTAGAAGTTTGTGTGATGTTTGAGGTAAATACTGCAATTTCTCAGCCTGACCGTAGAAGGGAGACAGTTGCTCCTCAGAAAGAAGGAAAGAATGTGTGTAGAAAAAGGAAAAAAATAGGAAAAAAGACGAGCTGGAGGTAAAATCTGGGTCGTTGGCATGGGTTTTGGTGTGCAAAGCACCATAGACAGAAGCACAAAGGAGAGGGGAAGAGCGTAACGATGCACCGCTCCGGAGAAACAGCGGTCGAAGACCACGTGTTTCCAGCCGGAGTCGACGTCCTTCGCGCGCCACCACGTCAAGGCAGAGAGCGCCGGAGGCGAGGGCTTTCACAGCACTGCTGGGAAAACAGGTAAAAGTCATATTCCTGCAGCATGGGAGCGCTCGGGATCGCCCCGACACGGTCCCTTTGCTTCTTCACAAGGAGCACGCCAGCGCTGGAACATACCCGCAGCCGCCGGCACGGCCGAGCTGGAGCCGCGTGCCAGCGCCTGGTGCCTCATTGTCGTCACCAGACCATCTCAGAGACCTCAGGGCACCATGCTCCCGCTGTCCCTGCGCGGGGCGAGGTGGGACCAGAGCGGGGAACGGTGACGGAGAGGAGCTGCCTGGGCTGCTGCGCTTGTGCCGCATCCCGTTGCAAGGTCGTCGGTAAGGATGAAGCGCTCCCATCGCAGCTCCTCCCCACAGCATGCGGGGCCCTCCTATCTAGACCG
Source organism: Bucorvus abyssinicus (assembly GCA_009769605.1). NCBI lineage: Eukaryota > Metazoa > Chordata > Aves > Bucerotiformes > Bucorvidae > Bucorvus > Bucorvus abyssinicus. Next base: position 1,630,746 of record CM020047.1, read on the forward strand.
TGGTTCTCCCAAGGAAGGTTGGCACAGATGATCCTGGAGGTCCCTTTCAACCTGGAGTCCTATGATTCCGTGATTCCACGATTCTATGACTCTGTGATTCTGCGTTCATCACAGCTGTGTATTTTACATCTGCTAAATTAAAATAACTCCTTGTGTGTCCTGGTCGTGGTCAGTTTGGAAGCATGTTGAGAAAACCCAAATGACCTAATTACTCTTGTTCTTTCCCCCTACACAAGTTTTGTGCTCTGAAACAGAGAAACATCCCGAGCGGGCTCCGATCTGTGAGCTCTTCTCATGGCAATCCCCATTTCGCTTCCACCTCCTCGACAGGGTAGACATGGATCTCCATCCCCAGAGCCTGTTCTTCTCTGACTGCCGCAGGAAGAAAGCTGTTCCACAGGGCTCTGCTCCTGCCCCTCACCACAGCTCCGGATCCCTGAAAATCCCGGGACCACCATCCCTGTCAGCCGCCGGGAGAGCAGCTGGCTGATGCCGGAGGAAAGGGTTAACGGACCTACATTCCTGCCCCGGCTGCTCCGATCAAAGGTCAGGCGGTTCTCTAGGTGAAGGAGGGGAGGGAGGTTGTTGGAAGCCCTGACCAGGTCACTCGAGGAGTAAACCACAGCTGAGGAGAGCTAATGAAGCGGTGTTTGTCTCTCTCTCCGGCACACACTCCCGGGCAGTGCCGGGCCAGGCGGAATTCCTTCTCTAGTGGGAGTGAAGATGTCGATTGTATTTTTTCCATGATGTGTATTGAGGCATTTGCTAGGTTGTGGGAGTAAACACTTGGGGGAATTCTCCATGAGCGAGCGAGGGCAAGTCACAAGCCAACTAAATATGGTGAATGAAGATTACAAACCCCCCCTGGAGAATAAAACTCCCTCTTTCCACCCCATCTGCCCCCCTTCCACCCCCACGTAGTTTTTCTCATTGTCCTGCGCTGCCGTTCTGCTGCTTGCCGGGTCAATCCGTGGCCATTTGTGTGACCGAACGCGTTGCGCTGCGTTGGGTTTTGTTCTCTGCGCTGAAGGGCTGCGCTTGGGCTGGTCCTTCCCGGCGTCTGCGCTGCGGGGACGGGGACGGGCCGCACCGGCTAGGGCAAGCAGAGACACCAGCCCTTCGACGGGGGGAACAGCAGGAAATGCTCTCAGGTCTGTAAATACTTGAGGGGGTGAGAGATGATGTTCATGTACAAAATATTTGACCAGCCGCATCCCACTGACCTCCTTCGGTGCTGCTCTCGCAAGGGATTGGCTGGAGTCAGAAACAGTTGATCTTTAGTGCTCCAAAAATACATTCCCTTTCAAAGCCTCTCAAGTGGAGAGGCGTCCAGGCTGCCAAATTCGGTCCCGACTCCTCGTGTTGGCCTGGGTGGGCTCAGCTCCGGGGCGTGCGTTTCAGCTCACCCGAGGCTGGAGGTGATGGGGCGGATGAAAGGTGCCGTGGCCGTGGCACAGGGGGGTGCAGGGTGCGTGTAGGGGTGGCCAGCAGCAAGCTCTGTCCCCTTCTCCTGGCGGCTCCGTCCCCGCCATCCCCAGCTCTGTCTCCTCTCTCGCCTGCTCTCCTCCCTGCGCTGGCCCAGCAGCAGCCAAACTGGTTCTGCACACCTCGTTGGGAGCCTAGAGCCAACCCGAGCCCCTTCGATTCCCACCCAGAAGCCGCTGAGCACTTGGGTGTTGATCCAAGCTCAAGCAGGTCCTGATTAAAGGCTCTCTGCTGCCCTTTTTCCGAGCTCGGTCTCTCCTCGGGGTGGCTTTCTGCTGGGTTTCACAGCGCGGTGCTCGGGTACCTCACCCCTCTAACAGGTTTCCCCCGTTCCCAGTACGGATCCGCAGCAGGTCAGCGTTCTCTTTAACCAGACCTTCTCCCGCAAACGGCGGGGCTGCACGCGCGATGGGTGTAAACAGTGTCACCGAGCTCCGCTGGAGAACAGCTCCGTCACTGCTGGGGGCTGGGACGTGTGCTTTGGGGTTGGGGCAGGCGCTTGGTACTTGGCCTCACGCTCCAGGCCACATCCGAGGTTTAGCGAGGCTAAATTGGGTAAGTCCAGCTCTGCTCTCGTCTACACGCAGCCGCGGGCACAGTCCGGCCCCTTCTGGGTGAATTAACCCACCTCCGTTCCCCCCTCAGCCCAGGAGGGGTGAAGAGCTCCTCTTCGGTTTGCTCCTGCTCTGATACTTCCTTCTAGTTTTACCTCCAGCATCCTGAATTTGCCCAGAAAGTCCAAATTTTGGGGTCCCACGCAGGGCAGTGGGAAGGCAGCAGCAGACCCCTGTGGTTCCCTCCCGTTCTAAAAAAATAATGAGAAAAATTAGGAGGACCCTGGTGAGACAGTCACGGAACGCTCTTAAGGAAATAAAAAGCATTTTGCGCGACACTTGAATTTATATGAAATCGCTCGTCATGAGGGCGATGGGGCTGACCATAGTTTATGTTAGGAGCTATTCAAAGGCAGTTAATCGCGTTTAGCAGCACCGAGACCTGCGAGCAGCGGCGTCGGGGTCACGCCGGTGGCCGTGCATCACGGTGGGCAACATCGTCCTGCTGCCGTGCCCACGGCCGCCCTCTCCTCCCACCCTTCCCAGCGAGGAAGTGGCTCGTTGAAGGGCAAACGCCTCTTGTTGGTGTCAGTGGCACACGTAGAGGGGATGGTGTCGCTGAGGGCACGTCACAGTGGTCCTCACTCCCTCTCCCCGGGTTTCTCCCGGCTTTCCCCCGCTGCCCGCAGCAGCCTGGCTGGATGATGTGACTCGGAGCCAAAATCCCGGTGCTGCCCGACCCCAGGGAGAGCTCAGCCGCTGTTCCCAGCCCTCGGCTCCCGCAGGATTTCCTATCTGGGCAGAGCCAGGGTCAGCAGGGAGGGGTCCGGCCGGGCGCTCGCAGCCCCCGGCCCTCGCCCTGCCGCAGGAAGCGCAGCCGGGTGTGCAGGGTGGGGTGGGGAAAGGAGGGGAGAGGAGGAAAGTGGGGAGTCACAGGGGGAGCCGCCAGATAAGGCTGGGCTGGAAATGCCGGGCGGATGCAGCCCTGGGCCAGGGCTCGGACCTGCGCCCCAGTCACTTCCCTCGTGTCACTCGGCCGGAGCCGTTACGGGAGCCCGGGGATGAAATTACAGCCAGGGGGATCCAGCACCTGAGCAGGGGCCGGGCAGCACATGGCAAACAGGCGGCGGAAAATCCCTCCTGGAGCCAGCTGCCCTCGGGAAGATGTTTCCTCTTCTCCCGGCTCTCTTGGCTGGCTGAGCAGAGCCACCATCATCCCAGGGACGGGGCCAGGGGATATCGGTCCGGAGGGGTATGGGGGTCCATGTCCCCAGGGCCTGACTCCGTTACCAAGGCAGCAGCAGTGATGGATCCAGCCTCCTCTCTGCTCGCCTTCATCCCCCTCCCAGCCATCGTGATTTCATCCATCGGATGGGAAAATAGTCACCGTCCGGATGAGCCCTGAAGCCTGTCCCGGCCGGAGCTGTGCTGGCGAGGCTGGCACCTGCACCCAGGTTCAGGGATGCTCCCAAGCAGAGGCAGAGACATTTTCATTCCCCCCGATGCAGCAGTCCCAAACCCCTCCAAAAACATCCCTGCTCTCTTCTCAGCTCTTTCCTAAACCCAACCCACTCGCTTTTATTACCCCTGCGGGAGTCTGTTCGGTGAGGTGTATGACCTGCTGCTCCCATTGCTGCATCAAGCCCAGCTCCGACTCCTGCCCTCCACTGCTGGACCCGGCCCCGGTCCAAGCAGCCCCGTGGTGCCTCCCCTCTGCACGCCTCGGGCAGATCCCGCTCCGTCCTGGAGCTGCAGCCTCGTCCTTGCACCACACTCCTTCATCTTGGGCCTCCAAGGGGTTTTTTGGGGCGAGGGGAGCGGAGCTGCTCCACAGACGTGGGCTCCCGGTCCCGCAGGGTCCTGCCGACACCCCAGGCAGGGTGGGAGCGCCCTGGCCCTGAGCCCGCCTGGGCACCCCTGCGGGGCTGAGACCTGCAGGGAGCTGGGGAGGTCCAGACCGAGACCCTCAGGGGCTGGGAGCCACCCCCAAACCCGCTCTCTTTTCCCTGCCCAGGCTTGGGTTAGCGAGCAGCAGACGCTGTGTGGTTTGGGTTTAATCTGCTGGGAAATCTTCACACCTTCCTTTGCTCTTTTCCTCGCCAGCCCCTCCGCCTGCCAGTGCGTCACCTTCGCGGGGGCAGCTGCCCATCTGGTGGCAGTTACGAGGTTGTTTAAACGTTTTTCTCCCTCCCTCTTCCTCCTCCACCCGTGCAGCCCCTTCTGCTCCTCCTCTGCTCACCCCGACAGGCACCTTGGCTTTCTCCCTGCATTTATTGCTGGTGCAGCACGGACGCAGCTCAGTGGGACAAGGGAGGATGGAGAGATGCTGTGCCAGTGCCGGTGCTGGCGCCAGCTGGGGTTTGACCCTCCCAACCGCCAGCAAGGGCAGTTACGTGGGGAGAGCAGCTCCCAGCTTTGCCCATGCACGAGCAAACCCCGCTTCTCCGCCCAGGGCTGGAGGTGTTTGCCCTAAGGACAGGGTTAAGGCAGCAGGCACGTTGCCTCCTCTCTCGGCGAGGGGTTAGAAGGGGTATAGCCTGCATCCGTGCAGATGCGAGCTTGTTTATTCTTACCAGATAGTTTGATGGCTTTATCTGATCACAGGTTTTCCTGAGGAAGGAAGGGTGAGTCTGAGTCACTTGAAAACGGGGGCCCTTCATCTCTGGGTATCACTGGTGGGGCCATGGATGTTAGCAGCGCCCCAGGGGGAGACGCGCTCCCCGCGCTGGCGTCTTCCCGTGCTGGCTGGGCATTGCCACGGCCGTTAATAGACACGAATCCAGCGTGAGTACCGGTGAGGGGGGATGCTGTGGTGTGGGTGTCGGAGGAAGCGCCCAGGACCCGATGCCATGGAGGGAAGAGCGAGATCATTTACTGTGTCCGTGCCGTGCAAGGAGGGGAGCTGCTGACACGATGCCCCCGGTGCAGAAAACACCCTCACAAGCAAATTGAAAGCAAGAGATAAAATCTAGCAGCAATTGATAAATTCAACAGAGAGACAGGTTCATGCCCTCCTAGAAGAAAACCCAGATAATTAAACTCCCTTGTTCTGCTAATGCCTTCGGTGAGGAGCTGGAGGAACCAGCCCATGTGAGCTCATCTGCTCCTGGAGCGGTGGGGGCAGAGGGGAGCTGGAGGGGCTAGAGATGGGGAAGGGCGGTGGGTGGAAACAGCTCCGGCTCCTTGAACCCAGGTCGCTGGGCTGGGGGCTGCAGCGAGCAGGGGCTGTCTGCTGCCCCCTGACCCCACCTGCACCCCAGCATCCTCCCTGGCTGCCTCTGTGGCTCAGAAAACAAATGAATGTTCCAGAAAGCTCCCTCAAGAGCACTCGCACTCTGCATTTTGAGGAAACGGGGGGCTTCTGAACCTTTCTGAGCCCAGCCAGGCTCCAGCGAGGGGAGCGGGGCAGGCGCCGCCGCACTGCTGAATGCACGCGGAGCCGGGCCCCTGGGGTCCGGAATTAATAGGACGGAGCAGGGGCTGTTCCCTGCATGTTTTATTTATGGGAATCAGGCCATTGAAGTTCCCTCAGCTCACCGAAATAGTCACATCGCCTCTGCTTTGCGCTGCCCACGGCCGTGACCTTGATAAATGGGTTAGTGCCCGGCCCCCACCGTGCACCCGGGAGGATGCTCGCCCGACGGGGGCTGCCCAGACTCCCTCCCCGCCACCCTCACCACTTGGCCTTGACGTGCCCAAGCACATCCCAGGAGCGCTGGAGCTCCTGCCACGGGCGGCCGGCTCTGGCTGCAGCGCGAGAGCCGTGAGAAAGGGCCCACGGGAACTCCACCGAAAATCCCCCAAACACCGAGCGAGTGCCGGGCACCCCCTGCTCCCCCCTTCCGAGAAGGGCGCAGCCAAGAGCCGTGTCCCCAGCACCGAGGTGACATTTGCCTCTTGCACCAAACCGAAGGCGGCAGGGCTGGAGACCCCAAAACAGGAACTAAAAGTGGGGCTCTGCTTGGTTTCTTTATTTCTTTTTTAACCTTTTTTTAGCCGTTTCCTGACACTGGATCACAGGCATGGCCTCGTCACGCTCACCTCCGCGATGGCATCTCTGCCGGTCCCTCTCGGCAGCTCCAGGGCCACCAAAGCATCCCTGCAGCGGTACCCAGAGGGGTGGGATGCGGATTCGAGGGTCAGATCCTGCCGGGGGAAACTCAGGCGTGCTCCCCTGGTTTAACCAGAGGAACTGCGCGTTTGTGCCCCGGGAGCGAGGCGGCTGCTTCGCCGGGCAGAGCCCTGCTGAGGCTGCTCAGCACCCTGCCCGCGGCTGGGGGCCGCATCCTGACCCCCTGCCTCCGCTGAGCTCCTCCCGATCTCAGACCCACTGGGGAAAATGCGGAGTAGAGCCACGGAAATGCATTAGACGTGCACCAGCACCGCTCAGGTCAGGATACGGCTGGGCTGGATGGCTCCCGTTAGCAGGGGCTGGGGAGGCCCCAGCTGCCCTTAGGGACCTCAGCAGCAGCAGCCGCCGCCTCGGTTCCCCCATCAGGCACATCAGTAAGGTGGAAAATGGTGTAAAACCCGTGATGATGTTTGGGCAGGTGAGGACGGGCTCCACACTGCACCTGCTCCCACACTGCCCCGGATCCAACAGGAGATCCATGGCTGGGCACTGGTGCGGCGGTCGCTCCGGTCAGTCCGTGCGATTGCCAAAAGCGCGTTGTCGGTGTCTGTGTTTGGTAGTTACGGAGTGAGGAGCCTTTCCCAGGGCTGCCGGTGAGTCAGTGGTGGAGCTGGGAGCAGGAGCTGGTTCCCCTCCCCACCCTCCGGCCCCGGCACGGCATCTCCCTCCCCGTTTCCTTCCCTCGTCGATAATTATCCGGGGTTGATTCTCCCGCAGCATTTTCTCCCAGCACGGCGTTTCCCCGGCCAAGCATTGGGAGAGAGATGTGATACCCGCACCCACGGCAGCTCCCACTGCGGGAAATGACCACGGGTGGCCCTGGGAGTGGGGAACCGGGGAGGCGTTTCCCGAAAATCCCATGGCTGGGAGAGGTCCGCGATGCCCTTTGCCGGTGTGGGAAATGCTCCCCTGTCTCCTGAAGCCAGGGGGGTCCATGGAGCATCTCATCAGCCCAGGCTCTGCCCTCCCCGGGTTTGTCAGCCCGGGGCAGCGATGGCGGGTGCAGGCAGGAGGTCCCCCACCAGTGGGGACCAGCCCCTGGGAGATGCTGCACACCAGTCTGTTTGCTGGCTCAGAGACAAGGGCAGCTGCCAGCTCAGCCAGTCCCCAGGGAGGGTGTGTGGGGACGGGGCCGTGTGGAGCCCATCAAGGACCTTCGTGTGGCTGCCGCCAGCTGAAGCCAACAAAAGGCTCCGTCCACCCTTCCTGTGGCTCCAAACCCACGGCCTCGCCCTGGCCCCGACCTCAGCTGCTCCAGGTCCTTCAGGGCTCGGGGTCCTGTGCAGTTCCAGAACCCCAGGGCTCGGGGTCCTGTGCAGTTCCAGGACCCCAGGGCTCGGCTTGCTGGCATGGCTGAGGCTGGGGCAGGGTGGTGGGATGCCATCGTGTCACTTTGGTCTCCCAGGGGCTGGCGGGGTCTGCTCTGCCCCGCGCCCTCCCGCAGCCCAGATCCACACCCGGCATCACCCTGCCGTGTTCGTGGTGCTCCAGGACAGGCAGAGCTCCTTGGCATCCCATTCCACCTGGGAGACACATGGCCATGACCTCCCTGAAGATCCCTCCCCGCAGCCCTGTGCCCTTGGTGGGATGAGAATGCTGAAGTTCTGCCAAAGTCCCTCTCCATCTCCTCCACAGCTCGGTCACCTCCACCCCAAAACCTCTCCAAAGGGGCACATCAGGGCTGGGCACTGCTGCTGCCTGCAGCTCTGCTGGGTCTGAGGACCCCCAGGGGGTTTGTCTCCAGCCCCATCAATCCCCTACTTCGCTAGGGATGAATTTCCTTGAAAGACAATCAGCAAAGTGCCCTGTAAAATAAAGGGCTCTGGGGGGCAGAAAGGTCTCAGTCGCCAGCAGGGAGGGGGTGAACACCACATGACAGAGCATTTATGTTCTGGGCTGTTTCCACTTCGTCCCTGCGCTGCCTCCCTCCCCCCAGCTCCCTTTGGGTCCGACTCCATCTCAGTTTCACCACGCGGGTGGAATATCCCCGTTTGGCATCACCTCCGACGGGTGCCCAGCGTGCGGCACACGGCACGAGGCTGTTTACCCTTTCCTAAGGAACAGAAGCACCCGAAGTCTTAAAGAAAAAGGCTGAGAATAAAGTAATTCAATTAATAAAAGGAGCCCTGTTAGAGTATGGGAATTATTTACTGAGAGGGGGAATTTGCCAAGTGTATTAAAGCTGCAGCAGTTTTCTCTCATCTTCACTTCATGGTGGATGGTGTCATTAGCTGTTCGCTGTTTCCAGCAACGACACCTTCGTTAGCAGCCGGGCAGGACTCAGATCACTTTGCCTGGCCCCTGATGTGGGGTTTTGCCTCCAAAGCTTCTTCCTCACAAGGAGAGGTTTGCCATCCCGCGAGCGGCGTGGGGGGTTTGCCCTTGGAAGGGCGCAGACCTGGAGAGATGTGAGCCTACGCAGAAGGGATTGCTCCTTCTCTGCTCCAAGCCAGGGTTACATCCTTCCCCGCTGCCTCCCCAAGGAGGGACTTGAGAGGCTTTACCCAGAGGTGCGTGTCCTCTGGCAGCAGCTCAGGGGCTGGGCAGAGGAATCAATAACAAAATGATGCTCAGCTCCTGTATGGAGCTTTACATCTTCAAAGCCCTTTGCTGGCATAAACTCATTAACGGGGAGGAATGGAATTCCTAGTCACACCGGTCTCAAGGATGCAGATCTCGGGGGCGATGGACTGGAACGTATTGTAATAAGAAATGGCTGCTGTCGGTGGCCCCGTGCGTGGGAGGGCCCCAAGGAGCTGGCGAGAGCAGATGGAGAAGGGAGGGCTGCGATGGAAACGGTGCCCAGGGCAAGCTGGCAGCATCCTGGCAGCAGAGCTGCTTCCCCTCCCTGCGGCAGCCGGTGGGTCAGGGTCGGGGAGCCAGGCTCCCCACAGCCACCCTGCATCTTCCAGCGCAGCGAAGAAGAGTCTGGCATCATCTCCTGTGTGGCTCCACTTCCCTTTGGGAGCATCTCGCCCCTGCCGAGGTGCCCCATGCCATCCCCGCTGGAGCATCCCAGTCTGCTCCAGCCCTGGCTGCCCACCCTGGATGATCACACAACTGGGGATGTTCAACCTGGATCAACAGCGCAGCCAGGGCTGGGGTGGGCAGGGGGCTGAGAGCAGAGGCGGGGAAGGTGAGGAGGCTGGAGCCCTCCATCCCCGCTGTGTTGCTTAGCGCTGCAGTACCCAGCCCAGAGCATGGTGTGGGACAGGGGGAAGGGGCCAGCGTGCCCCCCGGGTGTTTGTTCCAAGCTGCTGTTTCTGAGGTGTTGGCAGCCAGGGCGGGCTCGCGGCTCGGCCAGGTCCCCTCCACAGCACATCCCAGCTAGGTGGTGTGGGCAGCACCCACGGGTCTCTCACCCCATATCCCACCTCTCCAAGGTGGGACCCCCCAGGACCCCTGGCACATCCAGCACTGCCCGCTTGGCCCATCCCACCCGGACAAGGGATGCTCAGGGGTGGACCTCAGCCAGGGCGTCCCCTGGGACTCGCGGCACTCTCCCACCCATGGCCCTGGCCTCATGCCCACGGTTGGGTGGGGAACCACAGCTCCTATTTCTGGTTTTCTCCCGGGGAGGCGCTGCAGGAGGGAGGACAGGAACACCCTGACCTGGTCCTCGAGGTCCCCGCGGTCCCGTCTCTGGGATGGGTCAAACACACCCGTGCGCAAGGGATGGCTGTGCTAGGAACGGGGTCCTGCACCTCTCCACTTTCCCATCCCTCCACCCTGTGGTCCGTCCCCTCCCTGTCCCCATCCCTGTCCCCGTCCCTCTAGCCACCACTGCCCGCACCAAGCCCCCACAGCAGCAAGGGCCCAGGAGGCTCCTCCACGTGCGGGGGCATGGAGGGATGCGGGGGGCACAGAGGGATGCAGAGGCCGAGCTCATCCAGGGTTACCTTGGAAACAGCGCCCGAGCCACACATCCCTGTCACCACCAAAGGACTGAGCCATGGCGGTGGCGAGGCTGAACCCCGCTCGCTGAGCTGGGGTGACAGCAGGGGTGTCGGGAAGCATGTCCCTCCCATCCCACTCAATGGCAGCTGCTGGGCAGGGGGAGAAGTGGCTGTAAAAGGAGCTGCACCTTCCCCCCAGGGCCAGGAGGCATTGCCCAGCCCCAGGGGTGGCAGAGAAGCCCCAGCAGGGGCAGCTGGTGGCTCTCCCCAGCATCCGGATCCCTCCTGACAGGACAGACGCTCCCCGCAAAGATGGAGCTTTAAATAAATAACGAGCTGCCGACATCTCCCAGCTCTGCTGGCAGTACCATGCTGGGAGCCCTCCCCGGCAGCCCCCGTGCTCTGAAACCTGCTGGGAATGGGGACAGCGGCTGCTGGGCGCGTGGCCCGGGGTGGGGGGAGCTGGGGGAAAAGAGGTTGGGGGGGTCCTGGGGGGTTGGTGGATCCCTGGCAGGGTCAGCGTTGGCTGACGGCGGTTGCCAACCCTCTCCTCGCAGCCTCCTGTGATGGAGCATCCCAACCTCGCATTGAAAACGTGATGTAAAGGCTGTAGGTTGGGGGCGGGGAAGCCCTCCGTCCCTGCCCGGGGCTGCTGGGGTGGATGCAGGGATGCACACGGGGTGTGGGGATGCAGGCAGGGTGGGGGGATGTGACCCGTCTCTTTTTCCCTGATGGAAGATGCTTCATTGCAACCGGGTTTGCAGGATGGAGCGTTCCAGAAGCTGGTGCAGGCTGGGGGGGGGGGCAGGCAGGGACGCAAGCAGGGTTCAGGCAGAGGCCAGGCAACCCGAGCGAGCAGCGCAGGCAGGGAGGAGAGCGACGGCCAGCAAGCCAAGGAGCCTGAAAGGGCAGCCGCAGGCTTCAATTAGCCGAGGAGCCATGGCAGCATCCTGCCTTAAATAGAGCCTCTGCGCCCGGCCGGCAGGCGGGCAGGGAACCGTGCCCGTGGGCAGTGGGGCCGGCACCCCACGGACCCCCGCAGCCAGCACCCAGCGCCCCTGGGCACGGTTGGGGTGTCGAAGGGATGCTGGGGATGGAGGGGCAGGGGGATGGCGTGGCCGGGGGGTGTGGTGGCTGCTGGAGGGGGAGCGGGGCTGGGTCTGCTCCGAAAGCAGCTGAGAGGAAGGAAGAAGCAGCTAAAATAAGCAGGTGGGTGGACAGGGAGGAAATAATAGTGAGGCTGATAAGGAATGGGCTGGGGAAGGGGGGAAAGAACCAAAATGTCCCCGTAGGAAATAGGAACTGGCCCCTGGGAAGCAGAGGGAGGTCACGGGGGGCAGCGGCACAGAGTGGCCATCCTGAGGGAGGAGGGACTGGGGGGAAACTGGGGGGAACTGGGGGGAACTGGGGGTCCTCTGCTACCCAGGGGGCTCAGGGATGGGCAAGATGCTCCAGCCAGGAGTGGGGTCAGCCTTGACCTCCCCATCCTGCTTTAGGCAGAGGGACAGCGGGAGGTGGGTGTGGGCAGAGGCACCACGAGCATCCTCAGAGGGTGGGTGGGAGCGTGTGGGTGAGTCCCCCAGGAGCGAAATGCCGGGAAGAGGCACAGAGCTCCGGTGGGTTCATGTGCAGGCAGCTGCTGGTGCTGCTCCAGGAATGGCCCCACTTAGTCAGGGAGTGGGGACAGGGACTGAAACCAACTGCCCAGCACTCAAGGAGCTGGACTTTGGGCTGGACCCAAGGGCGATGGGGCGGGGGTGCAGGATGCGAAATGCAGGGTCCTCCCCTTCCCTCTTCTGCCCACTGGCTGCCAGCATTCCAGGGGCTCCTGCAGCACACTGGGGGCTTCTGCAGCACCCTGGGGGCTTCCACAGCATCCCGGGGGCTCCCACAGCACCCTGGCAGCATCCCAGGGTCTCACACACCATCCCAGGGGCTCCCACAGCACCCTGGGGGCTCCCGCAGCACCCTGGCAGCATCCCGGGGGCTCCTGCAGCATCCCGGGGGCTCCCACATCATCCCACCTCCCCTCTGTATAACCAAGGTGGGTGCCAGGGAGGGTGCGAGAACGTGAGGCTGAGGTCAGGGCAAACCCGGGTGCTTGTGCAGAGGGGTCGAGCTGCCAGGTGGGGGGTCCGGGGGGGCCATGTGGGGCAGGAGGAGGCAGCTTGGCCGGAGCGCAGGATGCGCAGGGCCGGCTCTGGCTGCTGCCCTGGGAGTTTCCACATTAACCACGCACTGTTCACATCGGAGCAGTTTTCCCCTCGCCAGGGCCGCTGCTGCCGGGGGGTTATTTCCTGCCCTTTGCCTTCTCCCCCCACCGCCCCGGCCTGCCCGAGCCCGGCTGCTTCCTCTCGTCCGCCCCGGGGGCTTTCCATGCTGCCAGAAAATAAATCTCAGGCTATTTTTAAACAGAGGGGAAAACGCCAAGGTCTCCTCCGGGCTGGGCTGCGGCGCTGAGGGCGGCCGGGCACCCCCGGAGAGATGAAGGAGGGAGAGGAATGTGTGGGGAAGGATGTGGGCAGGGAGGGCAGCGTGAGCCCCGCTTTCATCTCCCTGCCTTCGGGCAGGGGTCTGGGGAAGGCAGAGAGGAGGGTGCTGAGAGGGGGGCATGGGCTGGGTGCTGAGGAACCCCCCTCCCCTCCGCCGCGGTCCTTCACAGCAGCCAGCAGCCCCCGCCACGGCCCCCCAGCCCAGCACCCTTCATTGAGGTCACCCGTGGGTGTGGGTCACCCCACGCCCATCCCCACTGCCCCAGCTGTGACCAGGACGTAACACCCGGGACCCTCCTGGAACGAGGAGAGGGGTGGCTACGGTGGGCAGTGCCAGGGCCCCGAGGGAGCTGGGGACGCCAGAGGGTCCCCTGGGGTCAGGGCTGGGCCAGTTGCTGTTTTTAACCCCTCTAAGTGCCTTAGGGAGGCTGCGAGCGGGATCAGCTGGCTAATGCCCGGCGGGGGCAGAGGGGGGCTGGGGAGCGGATGGAGCTGACGATAACGGGGGGGGGGGGCACAGAGAGGGACCCCCCACCTCGCCACTCCCTGCTCAAGCCCGGGACAGCGCCGTCCCCTGCCAGCCGTCCCCGCTCCTGCCCCGCCAGCCTCCTTCTGCCGGTGGCAACGTGAGCCGGGTGACTGGCACTTTCCCATGACTCCAGGAGCTGGCGATTTACTCTTTGCAAGGCTCCTGCTGAAATTTTTTTGCCAGCCCTCCCGTCCAAGCAGGAGGAGGTCTCTGCTTGCCTTGTCCCACCGGGAGACGCTGCACAAAGCCCACGGCCAGCGGAAACGCGGGAAGAAAAGCAGGGAGAGAAAGAGGAGCCGTTTCCAAGCGCCGGGTGGGAGGAGAGCAGCAAACAGGAGGTGGAGGTGAAAATGTCAAAGCCAGCTCCCGCTGCCCCTCCCGGGGCTGGCTGTGCCAGGGACACGAAGCTCGCCGCTGGCTTTCGGTCCTCGCCCCTCATCACCAACACCACCTTTGCCTCCGGTCCCCAGCGTGGTGGTGATGCCGGCAGCCGCCTCCCCGCCAGCGCCAGGGGCTTCAGCTCGGCACACACCGTGGTGTGGCCATCGCTGCCAGCAGCCGGGGCTCAGCCCGTGCCGGAGCTTTCCGGGAAAACCTGGAGCTTTCCGGGAAAACTTGAGCTCCGTGTTCCCAGCCTGGATGCCTCCAGCCACCTTTGATGCCACTTTCCTGCAGCACCCCAGATTTGACACCCATCGGTGCTCAGTGCCAAGAAGGGAGACGTGTCCCACCAGTGTCCCTCCCGGTCCCGTGGGCATCCCCGGGGTGGCTGGCAGACAGCCGGGGGTTGAAGCCCCATGTGGCTCCTGGCTGGGGGCTGTCCGGGGGTCTCCTGCCCAAGCAGGGTGAAGGGGGAATCATTTTGCTCCAGCTCAGCCCGAGCTCTCGGGGTCGCGCAGCCCTGCCTGAGCTCCTGGGAGAGGGACAGGAGTTGGTAGGGTGCAGCGCAGGGCAGAAACCCCCCGGGGCTGGCCAGGATGGGGGGAGCCTGGCCATGTCCCAGCATCGCCCAGGCTGGGGGTTTCCAGAGCCGAGAGCGGGGCAGCCCCCGTGCCAAGGGACACCCACAAAGCTCCAGGCTGGGCTGTGCCTGCCCCGGGCCAGGTCTGACCCTGCCCACGGGGAAAACCCGGCTCTGCGCTCTGGGACGGCCCAGAGCAGCCCAGGGGACTTGCCCCGGGAAGGGGGATAACCAGGCTTTGGGGACCATCCCCACCACGGGGCTCGCTGGGATCGCCCGGAGTGGGCCGGATCCTGCAGCAGGGACGGTGCCGAGGGGCTCTGCCCGCGGCCAGATGGCTGCGAGGAGCCCTAAGCTCCCCGTAATGCCCCTAATTGTCCCCCAGCGCGGGAGCGGGTGGCCTGGCCCAGCTGGTGCCTGTGTCCCCCCGCAGCAGCGGCTTTGGGACCTCTGGCTATTTTTAATCGCAGGAAGCTATTTTGGAGGAGAGAGGCTATTTTCCCTGCCCGCGGCTAATCCTGTCTTGCTTTTCAACCTTACCCAGCTATTTCCCGGGGCCGGGCGATGGGCAGCTCCCTGCCCGGGACAGGCTGCACCCAGAAGGATCCGGGGCAGGAGGAACAGGGTGGGAAGTGCCAGCTGGGATGGGGGGATCCCGCACCCTCTGCCCCGCTCTGCCGGGTCCCCACGTACGGCCAGGGCTGCTGGGTGCCTGGCTTGGCTCTGGGCAACAGCACCACGGTGCCACGGAGAGGAACGTGCCCCGTTTGGGGACATTTGGGGCCCTGCGGGAGCTGGGAAGGTCATGAAAGGATGGGGATGCCAGAGGTGACGGGGCCACGTGTCCCCTGGGGACCGCGGGGTCCTGGGAGCGCTGTCAAACTGGGGTTGAACTGGAAGCAGGTGTTGGGCACTTCCCGGAGAAAAGGGTGGGGGTGCAGGGGGTGGGGGGTGCGGCCCATGGTGGGGGGGAGCGGGGTGCACATCTGGCAGCGGAGGGCTGGCAGGAAGCATCGCACTGGCTCGGGCCCCCCCGCCCCGTGCTTGGCCGCCTCAGGGTCCCAGGGGGCCACATCACTGCCAGATGTTGTGCAGCTGTCTCCGGCGCTTCCTCTCCACCCATGCCCCGCATCCTCTGGGAAGCTCTCCCTGCGCTTCCTCGGCAGGGAGAGCTGGGGGGGGAGACCTCCCCAGCCTCTCACTCCTCCAGCCCCAGCTTCCTGAGCCCTGGGTCTGTCTGCTCCCACTCTTTCACCACCAGCTCATCCCCGCCATCTCCTCTCCCACCTCTCCCCAGCCCCTCACTCCCTTTCTTCTCCTGCCAGCTGCCCCCCAGCTCCCAGCCCTGGGGGTGTCTTGCCCCCCTGGCCCCATCCTGCGCTCCAGCCTTCTGCCCTGGCTCCCTGGGGCAGAGAGGAGGGCAGGGATGGGAAGCGTCGGGCGTCATTTATTGCTTTTCTTCCCTCTTCTCTCCAAGCATCTTGCATTTTCCCGCACTGCAGGGGCTGGGCTGGCCGGATCCTGTCCAGCACCCAACCAGCCCCAGCACCTCGGGCAGAGAAAAGCCGGGAGAGCCGCAGCGAGTGCGGCCGGGGGCTGCGGGAGCTGGGGGACATGCTTGTCGCCGGCAGCTCACGCCGACTGCGGGACGCAGATAGGATTCGGGGATTAGAGCAGCTTAGGGAGCAGGGTTTTTCCAAGTGGCAGATGGTGCTGGATGGATCCCAGGGCGAGGTTAGCAGGGTGGGAAGCAGGTCCCCGAGCAGCCCTGGGCAGGGGGAAAATCAGGCAGGAGCAGGGAGGAGGAGGATTTTTGGCCGAGCCTGTTTCTGGACAGGAGCACGAGGGAGGGCTGGAGAACCGGATCCTTCCCCCAGCTCCAGGGGTGCCAAGTGCCAGCGAGGACATCCCGTGCTGACACCCAGGGACAGCCACAGCCATGGCAGCAGCAGGGTGGCTCCTGTACCCTGTGCCCCCCAGGAACCATCCCTTGCCCCCCAGCTGGGCTGTGGAGCCAAGATCTTCGGGACTGGACATGGCTCCGTCACCCAGCTGGTCCTTGGGCTGCACATGTCCCCTGTCCCCATAAGTGCCCGTGTCCCCATGACCAGGCATGTCACTGTGAGTGCATGGCAGGACCTGGGTCCAGAGGCTTCCCCCCACGTCCCCCTGCATCTCCCTGGGGGGAACTTGGCCACAGGGATGGGGCTTGTGGGCAGAAGGGTGCTGCCGTGGGCCTGGAGCGGGGCGGTTCCTCCTGCCCCACAGCACTGGTGGCCCCACAGCTGCTGCAACTGCAGAGATGAGCAACTTCACCCCGAACACTGCTGGGGGAATTCCCGGTGACGAGGGTGGAAACGAGTGGCGTAAGTTGGTTCAAGAGGTAACTGATGAAGTGGGGACTGGAGAGAAACCCCATGGCCAGGGAGGCAGCGCTGGCGGCTGGCAGCCCCAGGAGCTGCTTCAGAGCTGAGAGCAGCCAAACGAGCTGGAGTAACGAAGTGGAAATTGAGGGACCCGTTTCCAGGCGGAGGGGTGCAATGAGGGGCTCTGAAACTGGCCCCAGAGGGAGTAGGAGGAGGCTGGTTGGCCATGGAGAGGAAGCCGGAATTGGTCCCATGGCTCCGAGGGCATTTATGGGGGAGCAGGGGGATGCCCAGCTGCTGGCCGGGGAGTCACCAACACTTTCCAGGAAAGAGCAAGACCCGGGTGGGAACCCCTTGGGCAGCCCACGGGCGTTTGGGGCTTTCTGCTCAGGGCAGGGAGGTGGGTGTGGGGACCCCCAGGAGATGCTGGAACCCCAGCTCAGCCCGGGCTGCTCCATAGCACAGAGCCACAGGGTCTGTGTGTCCACACCAAGCCACCCCCTCGGCAGGGAGGTAGCAATGTGGGAGGTGATGGGTTGATCCAGAGGATGCTCTGGATCCAGCCCACGGGCCCCGTGCCTGATGTCTGTCCTCTGGGCCCAGCAGCTGCGCCCACGTCCCCAGCAGCAGCTCAGAAAGAGGAACTGTTGCCCCTGGCATCCCCCCACCTCAGCCCGGGGGCTATTTTGGGTTTGGAGAAAAGCGGAAGGCAGCACCGGGCGGGCGGCTGTGCGGCAGCAGGCGGGCGATGCCCTGCAGCATGCAGAGGACAGCGACCGACGGTGAAAGAGGAACGTCAGCACCGCCTCGCAGCCCCGTTCCTGTCCAGGGGAACGGGGAAAGAGGATCTGTCTCACCTGAAGAGTAAAAGGGACTTTTTGGGGTGCACAGGGAGGGCTTGGGCAGCCCCCGGGGTGATGCCTGAGGAGTGACGCTCGCAGGGGATCCCCTGATGCTCCCAGCTCCCGACTGCCACCTTCAAGTCCCAAGATCACAAGAGCCAAAGGAGAGGGCAACTGAACATGCCATTTTCTAACGCTGTTTTTTGCTCTCAAGTGTTTCTTTTGCCACCAGTGCCAGGTAAACCCCATCCTGGGCAGCCACAGGCAGCGGGTGACAGCTCCCCAAGGAAGGGTTGGGTCTAACTGGTGTGGCTTTGCTGGGGAACCATGGGTGGGTGGGTGGGGGGGTGGATGGATGGATGGATGGATGGATGCATGGATGGATGCATGGATGGACGGACAGATGGATGGATAAATGGACACAGGAATGGATGGATGGATGGATGGATGGATGGATGGATGGATGGATGGATGGATGGATGGGCGGACGGACGGACGTACGGATGGATGGATGGATAAATGGACACAGGAATGGATGGATGGACGGATGGATGGGTAGGCAGATGGACACAGGTATGGACAGGTGGATAGATGGACAGACACATAGATGCACAAATGGACAGACAGATGGATGGACAGACAGGCAGCACAGTCACGCTGCACCCACACTCTGCTAGAGCCCATCCAGCCATTCGCTCTCCCTGCCGCACCCCCAGGCAATGCCGTGCTCTCCCCATGTCAGCACAGGCACTGGGGCCCTGCTGGGGGCTGGGATGGGGGGCACTGCCGTGGGGTGAGCAGGCGGGGCTGAGGGCCACCACTGCCGCATGTGGGCTACCGTGTGCAGAGCAGCAATAGCCCCAGTGGCCACCCCTCCTGCAGGGGGGGTCCGTTGGCACCTGGCCCCGGGAACCGTGTGACAGCGCTCTATCAGCCAGCGCAGACTGGCCCCGCCGGGGCTAATAGCCACCGGCTTCATGAGCAGGAGCCCCGGCTGCCCCGCTGGGCCCTTTCCAGGTGCGGGGAGGAGCGACAGGGAGAGCAGAGCCCAGCCGGCCTCGCAGCGGGCAGGGAAATCTAGGTCAGGGCTTGCTTTAAAAGGGGGCACGGAGCCCAGATCACGGCGGCTTCCAAGAGAAACCGCGCAGCAGCGTCGCCCGCCTGAGCCCAGCGCGGACGTGGGTGCCCACCGGCCGGGAAATGTCTGTGCTCACCCGGAGCATCGCCAGCCTGGGAGCTGCAGCGGGCGAGGACGCCCATGGGCACCGCTTCCCGTCTGCACGGCCGTTCACACAATTCCCAGCTTTGTTGGGAAGGATTTGGAACTCGGGCTCTGCTGGTGCTGGAAAAGAACATGCTGCCTGGGGACAGCCCGTTTTCCAGAGACACGGAGCGACGCCCGGGCACCAGGAGCTGCGGCTCACCTCCCAAATGAGGCATCTGCCCCCCCATCAAAGCTGACCCCTTCCCTCCCCTCCGCCTCCGCACGGCTGGGTGGGGATCAGCGAAGGGAACCGGCCCCAGGGCTGACATTTCAGCGCTCGCCAGCAAATGGCTAAAAAAAAAAGCCCCAACCAAGCGAAAAGCCCAGCGGCAGCAAAAGGGGAACTCGGGGGAACGCAGAGGGTGCGGAGCTGCGGCTGCCAGGGCGAGCCAATGCCTCTGCAGACATTTTGCCCCCAAATTACTGCTCAGGTGCAGCGGTTCTTCCACAAAGGGGAATTTTTTTTCCCCCTCTTCAAATGCAGGATGGTTTTTTGCTTCCCAACATCCTTCAAGGGCTTGAGATGGGGAATAATTAAGTTGACAGCGTGATGCATGTAATTAAGAGCCAGCGCTTGAAGGTGGAGCAGAATTAGCCGCTAGAGCGGTGGATTTTGGAGGGCGATCCTCCGCGTCAGGCACAGCCAGAGCCCCGGCCGTGCGGCCAGGCTGGACTTGGCAGAGGGGTTTCACGCCTGGCAGAACTGGTGGAGGCCACGGCAGCTCCCCGTAAGCCACTGCCCTCCCTGCCCCTCCTGCTGCAGCCACCTCTCGGGGCCAGATTTTCAGGAATCGGGGCTCTGGTGAGCCGGGAAAAATCCAGATTTTTCATGTGGGCTCAGCATTTGGCCACTTCCTGCGAAACGAGACCCGCGCCAAGGCTCCAAACTTCACAATAACCCCTCAAAAATTCCCCCAGTTAAAAGCTGAGCTGTTAAAATGCTCCCTGTCCTTTCAAGGGCACGCGGGTGGATGGTGGTGACGGGCCCTGCCCCAGAAAGGGCATTTCCAGGCGCTGACTGCGACCCCCCTGCTCTGCTGGCGCACTGCTGGCAAAGGCTCTGAAAAATTCATGCCTGTTTCCCCATTTATCTTCGCTTCCCTTTTCACACTCATCCTGGGCAACGCGAAGGGACCGAGTGGAAAATGCTCTGAAAATGAAAGGAGCTGGAAACAAGCGCCCAGCCCCGCGCGGGGTTTGCGGCGAGGCGGGCTGCAGAGGGAAGCGGCGCAGCCCGGGGCTGCCCTGGGCCCGACTGACGCCTTCCCACAGCCAGAGGTGACTCCACGGGGGAGGTTCAGCCCCTGCTCCACGTCCAGCCCCTCCAACGGGCACGGCGGCTCTGTCCCCGGGTCCAAGCTCTGCTCGCCCGCAGCAGGGACGGGCAAACCCCCCCGTCCTGCTATCGGTGCCAGCTGCTGGTGGGCACCGGTGAAAAACCTGATTGTGGAGGCACATCTGGAAGCGGGCAACGGCCTCGTCCCCACGACAGGGCACCCGGGCTGGGGGCGCTGCAGAAGGGCCTGGGTGCACCCGGGAGCCCCAAACCCTGGGGGGGCTGAGGGAGGGAAGGGTGGGAACGCGGCGCGGTTCATTATCAGGGTTAATTAACGAGCCCGGCGGCAGCAGGCGGCCGGCACCGGCCTGCGGTGGCCCCCGGGTGACAAGGGCCGGGTGGGGAGGCCGGGCCGGGGGGTTCTCCCGAGGGTTGGCCGGGCCCGGGAGGCCCGTGCTGGTGCTGCCCCCTTCCCTCCGCCCGGGCAAACAGCACCGGCGGCCCCGCCCGGCCTCGCTGACCGCCCCATGACGTCACCCGCCCATGACGTCACCCCCGCCTCGCCGCCGTTTCCGCTGGCGGCGCGGGGGAGGGGGGGGGCGGAGGAACGTGGCGCCGTCACCGTGACGACGCGGCGTGACGCGCTCTCCCCGCGACCCTCCCCGGAAGCGGGCGGGCGGCGCGGCGCTGAGTGCGTCACGGGGGGGCGGCGGGGGCGGCGGTGGCGGCGGCGGCGGCTTCTTCAGCGGCGGCGGCGGCTGGACGGGCCTGCGGCTCCGTCATGGAGAGCGCGAGCCAGGGTAGGGCAGGGAGGGTGCGGCCCGGCGGGGCCCCGGCGACGGGACGGCCCTTGAGGAGGGCGGCCATGGCGGGGGGCGTGTGAGACGGGTGGGGTTGATGCCGATACCGTGAGTGGGGAGGCGGTTCCCGGCGGGGGTTGGAGAGGCGGCCCAGGGGCACCATGAGGATGGGCCCCTCTGGGGACTGCGGTTCCGGGGCCCCGTGGAGGGCGCTGGCGGCTCGTCGTTCCCCGGCCCACCCCCCCCCCCCCACCCCCCCACCCCGGACATGTTTCCCTTCCCTCGGGGCTCGCCGGGGCTCTGCGGCTGCTGAGCAGCTGGTGCTGGGCAGAGGAGCTATTTCGGACGAGCAGAGGCCGGTGCTTGGGTCGCTTTTGCTAGATGCTGATGGAGGAAACTCCAGCGGGGCTTTCTCTTCCTCTTTTCTGCGAAGCCCCTTTGCTCACCTTTCCCGCCAGCCTGCCCAGGTTTGCACAACGCGCTGCGCTTGCTGGCTGCTTATTCTGTCTGCCCTCTGCTCCTTGTCTGTGACAGATATCAACCTTAACTCTCCCAACAAAGGTCTGCTGTCGGATGCCATGACAGATGTGCCAGTGGATAACGCGGCCTCAGCCAGGACCTCCGCCCCCGAAGGGTTGACTCTTGCTGAAGAGGAGGAGCTGAGAGCCGAGCTCGCCAAGGTAGCGGGGCGCTGGCCTTTGTCAGCAGGGCCGTGTGCGGCCGCAGTTGTGTTGTGCTGGGAAGGAACAAACAAGAGCTGCAGGAGCAGGACTGGCGGTTTTGTGTTTTTCGTTTTGCGGTGGCGTTACCTTCGGATCTCTCAGCTAATTGTTAAAAGGCACAAAGCTGGCAGGTACTTCAAACGCTGCGGTATGTTGTGTGAGCTTTCCCAGAACTGCTTAATTTAGAGCTCTGAGGAAATAAGGGGCTTTTGATGCCACGAGCTTGATCTAGGCTTTTAGCTCCATTTGAAGCAAGAAAACACTTTTGGCCAGTGGTATCTAAAAAAAAAAAACAACCCTCATTTTTCCTTAGGAAACTGAGACAGTGGAGCACTTAACGTGCTTGCTTTTTCTACCTTTTCCTCTTAAATATTTATTACACTTTATAAGCAACTCTTTGGCACCTGTATGCTTTGGAAGAGCTGAGAGCTTGTAATATCCTAAATTTTGGGCGCCTTTTGGAGTGTAAAAGTCAGTTGATGACCTCTGTCTGAAACAAGGCTGAAGGTGATTGTAGCTGTTCTTCTGTCCTTTCTTTCACTGGCGAATCTCGTGGTGGTTCTTTGACTTGCAAGGTCTCTCAAGGGAGCACTTTGCTGCTTTGGGTGGTCTTGCAGGTCTTGGTGAGCTGCAGTTAAAGCAGAAACTAACCCCCTCTGCCTGGAAACAGTTCCAGAGTGCTTTGAAAATGTTGTAAGAAAGATCTCTGAGGAGAGACTCTTTGCTTTGATGATATCAGAATCATGAGGTAGTTAATAAGGTTGGGTGACCGATGGTTATCTGTTGTTGAAATGACATCGCCAGGAAGGAGTTCTGTCAGTCCTGGTGCCAGTAAATCGCCAGCACTGTGACTTGTGTGGGTGTTTTCCCCATGGTTTAAAGACAAACCTCTCCTGAAGGTTGAAGAAGAGATCGGTACTCTCCGGCAAGTTCTGGCTGCCAAGGAGAGGCACTGCGGAGAGCTGAAGAGGAAGCTGGGTTTGACTCCCCTGGATGGGCTAAAGCAAAACCTCTCGAAGAGCTGGCACGATGTCCAGGTCTCCAACGCGTAAGTGTTGCTCATGATGCGCATCTGTTGAAACATGACTCTCATAATTATTTCCCAGCAGCATATTCCAGAGCTCTTCCAAGTGGCTGGAGGCTTTTGCTCTGATCTAGATTGTCATGAAACAGTTCAGTTTGCCCATTTCTGCCTGTTCTTTGATGCGTAGGGAGCTGCCACCTGAACTCGGGCTTAGAGAGGTGCAAGAAGATTCAAGCTCTGCAGCACAGGGCTGGTTCAGGAGCTGTTTCCTGAGTCGTAGCTTGAAATAAAAAGCCTGCACTTCCTAGGGGAAAATGTCATGCTGGTGTGCATTAGGCATGGTCATCTCTGCCTGAAGATCTGCAGCTCCACTGACTGTTCCTGAGCAGGCATGAAGGGAAGGGTCACTGCAGGGCTGGGCAGGGCAGGGCCAAAGGGGGAGTCAGAGGTAAGTTTGACCCTGCAGTTGTGCCTGGATGTAGAGATGCCCGTAGAGATACTGTCTTGAGTAACTGACCTGGGGTTTGGAGTTAGCGACAGTGAGTTGTTGAGCTGTTCATCTCACTGTTTGTTCTTTCCCTTTTCCTCATCTTCCCTCCTCCACCCCTGCCCGATTTCTGTTGTTGTGACTGAAATCTGTGTCGTTGTCTTCTGAAAAATGAATATTCAAGTTATTCATTAACACTTTCTGTTTCTAGTTATGTGAAAACATCTGAGAAACTTGGAGAGTGGAATGACAAAGTGACACAGTCTGACTTGTGAGTGCCTGGGGCTCCTCAGCCACACGCCCTTGCTCCTCGCTGCCCTCCCCGAGCTGTGCTGCTGCTTGTCCTCGGGCGTCAGGGGCTGGGTGGGGGCTGGAGGCATGGTGAAGCAGGGCTGGCGTCAGCAGCACGCCTGGCTTCCAGCTATCAGCATCCCTTAGATGCAGAGCAGATGAGTAAACATTGCTGCTGTCAGCTCTCTCATGGTCTTGCTACCGCAGAAGAAAAATTCCAATCAGTTACCAGACCACAGTTTATTAAAGCAAAAAACAAGGGGGGAAAATCCACCACAGTTTCCCGTTAGCTGGTCATCGGTGGCTTAGTCTGTTGTTACCAGGTGTCTTATTAGTGAATCGCTATCTTTACCATGAAACTCTTTCTCTTCTCCTCATCGGATGTGGTGGGGATTGGCTGATTATTGCCTTTCTGTGTGGCCACTGCGAGAGAAGGTGCCGAAGGCATTTACCGGTAGCTGGAAACGGGGCTGAGCAAATGCAGACACAAATGTGAGCTTTTGAAAGCTGCCTGTGTTGGTGGATGTGAACCCTTTTGATGTTGACACTAGAAAGCTGTGACTCTCCCTTCTATGTCTCGTGTGGAAGGAGATGAGCATTTGGCTAAGACGAAAATGTGGGTTGGGAGCATCACATTGTTAGGCAAGATGGCACTGGTCTAACTGGGGAGAGTGCCAGTTCTGGGTGACGTGAACTGCCTGCAAAATGTCACCTCTGAGCGCTTCTGTGTGTATCTGAGCTGGTAGCGGACACCTTCTGTAGTACTTGTATGTTCTGTACTGCCAGTGTTAATTCCCACAACCCCCAACGTTCTGCTCTGTGTGTGGAGGAACAAAACTTCAAGAGATTAGGAAGTGTAACGGTTTGTCCAGGTCCTGCTGTGTTGGTGAGATACAGCTTTGGGTGCAGCAGTCAGATTGTTTTGGCCTCTCTCGGTTCACTGCTCTGTACTCTTAATACATAGCTGCCACGCAGCATGTAGGAAGGGAGCAGAGATGCAAAGTCTTTCTATTCCTGACACCTCTGAGGTGCAGGCTTTGTTCTTCGTGCTCAGTGTTTGAACATGCTTAGAGAAGAAAGAAACTGGGGCTTGGGTGTCTCTCCGCCTCTCAAACAAC
Organism: Bucorvus abyssinicus; assembly: GCA_009769605.1. Taxonomy (NCBI): domain Eukaryota; kingdom Metazoa; phylum Chordata; class Aves; order Bucerotiformes; family Bucorvidae; genus Bucorvus; species Bucorvus abyssinicus. The sequence goes on from CM020047.1 coordinate 1,654,985, forward strand.
AGCTCTCTTCCTTCTGCCTGTAACAGGAGGGGGGGAAGCTATTGTCAAGGCAATAAAGCCGATGATACTGTGAGTGTTAAGAGACACTAATAATGTGGAAAGTGTCAAAAGAAGGATCTGTTGTGGGACTGGAACCGTTTTTAACCTCCATTGTGTTTGTAGATATCTTTCAGCCAGCAGCACACTGGAGGACTGGAATGAAAAATTAACTCAATCAGAAGCGTGAGTGTCTTAACCTTCAGCGTTAACAAATGCTTTCATGGCACTCTGCCGCCACTAACGCTCCCTGCCCCTGCTCACAGTCCTCTCCTTTGACTAGAGCTCTTTAAACAGTCCTCTGTTCTAGCTTTCACTCCTTTAACCCAATAAATGCCTCTTTTGGGAGAGGGAGCTTTTCCTCAGGTCAGTATTGGAATGATGTCACTGTGGTCCAAGTGATGCTCTTGACGTGCCTGCAGGCTCTTGGAGGAGAACTGGCAGGAGCTGCTGGGTAGCTGGGACCGTTGTGCCACATGTATCTTCAGCTGGAATAGCCAGACCAAACTCTTCCTGCAGGGCATGTGGAGGGTAACAAGGAGTGGGAGTTTTTGTTGCGGTACCTGATGAGAACAAATAGAGCTGTAGTGCCCAAGGCAGTGTTTGGTCGTGTTGGGGCCCCAGACAGGCTTGAACAGCTTAAGCCTGGCTGCTGTCACACTCCAGTTGTCGGCTGCGAAGGTCCCTCAGCCACATTTTGATGAAATCGCTGAAATTCAGTTCTCATCTGGACTAAACTATGGAGGCATGTTATGGAAGTTGCCCTTTGTCCTTCTCACTGCATCTCTTCCTCGGAGTACAGGTGAATCCTTTACAGCGATGCAGTGGAGCAGGTTGTAGTGTCCTTGTTTTCTGGACTGATACAGCATGGTGGGGTAGGTCTTGGGCAGCTTTTCCTCTTCTCTGGAGAGGGCAGGGAATCCAGCCCTTCGAGGGGGCTTGTTACTGGCAGTGTGTGTGAACAGAAGGGTTTCTCCATGAGGCAAGTGGAAGGTGAGCAGAGATGAAAGGATTATCAGAATCACCTTTCAAGTCTGCAGGTCCACTGTCAATGCTCAGTGCATGTTTTCTAGATTAAGATGATGTAAATTGTCGCCATTTCACATGCTAAACAGAACAACCGTGGTGTTTATGGTTGCTGACAGTGACCACTCTAGCGGTGTTTAATCAGAGTTCCTCCCTGGGTGTGCCTGATAGAATTGAAAACCTCTCCTTGTACTTGATAAGCACCAGAAATGTGGCGGAAGCATCCTTTTGTAGAGCACTTCAGGCCTGAATAGCTGTGGACGCTCGTTTTCCTGCTTGCTTTGGCACTAGGCAGTGACAGTTCATGCTAGCACGGTAGATGGTGGTTATGTGGAGAAGTGAGGGGGATTGGGAGGGAAGAGTCCAGCAACATTTCAGAAAACAATCAGAAATTCCACTTCCTTTGTCTAGAGCTCAGTAAATGGGAGGAGTCATGTTCAATAAATCCAAGCATGAGGTTTTATTTGTCTGTTTTGGGGTTTCCATGCAAATGCATCCTCTGTCCTGTTTCAGAGCTTCTCTGCATTACAGCTAACAAGCATCGACTGGACTGGGAATGGGCCTGACTGGTGACCTTATGGTGCTGGTGTGCGCTGCTGGTAGTTGCCATCCCTGGCCCCAGCACAGGACAGAAATCAACCCAGCCTGTCCCTAGCTCCAGACTTGTAACCAGGATGACTTGGATGGGTTGTGCACTGAGTCAGACTGCACAAATAGCGATTGCTGGATAAGAGCAAGTGAGGAAGCTGCAGTTGATGGAGAAAGGATGATTTGGGGGTGCAGTCTGGCTCCTCCCTGTCAGGGTCTATAGGAGAGGGGTGCAGTGAGATGTTTGGACACAATAGGATGAACGCTGCAGGGCAGGGATCATCCCTGCAGCTTCTGCTGCAGCCAGTTCCCTGGTAGAGCAAGGTGTTAATCAGAGCTCATGTTAATTACCCACGTATCTGGATTATTCTCTTGTGCTTTGTGCTGATTGCTAAGGGAAGAAAGTGAGTGATGGTGACTTTAAAGCCATGGTAACCCTGGCCTGTCTCTTGCAGGAGAGTAGCTGCCACTTCTAGGTCAGGGCTGGGTGTAGTTAAGTTGCATTAAAGTCTTGTATAACCCGATCCCTGGATGTAACCGTTGCAGTTCCACAGGTGTGTCAGCACAAACAGTTGTGCCAGTACTGTGAAGGAGCACACTGGGGCATGAGGAGCAGCACTGGAGTGCAAGATCTTCAGTTATCTCCAGAATACTGCTGTCATGTGGGGAAAACACGGCTGGAAAATCTCTGCCCTCGATCTGCTGAAGCCAGATGTAATACCTGGGAGTTTGTGGGGTGTGCATGGTGTGTCCTGTGAGTGAACTGTTGCTCCCATTGCCGCTTGGGTGTTCAGAGCTGGTCTCTGAGAGCTGAGTGCCAAGCAGACAGTCAGCACAACGCTCTTCGGTGAGCACGAGGTCCTTGGTGTTTCTGTTGGGCAGTTGTAAATCAAACCCCTGATAGGGCTCGGTCTGCCGGGGCGGAGCCTGACTGCTGAAGGGGACTGAGGTCCTCCTCTTCCGAAGCAGCTTTGCAACACAGTTGCTGCAGTAGGAAGGCACATGTCAGAACAGGCAGAGCTGATGCTGACCAATCCACCCCTAAATTGTCCCGAGATGACAGCTTCTGGCCAAAGGTTGTGCTGTGGAGAAAGAGTGGTGAGGCCTTGCCCTTGGAGCACGCTCAGGTTCTTCTGGAGTCACCAAATTGATGAGGAATTGCTCTGAAAAATGTGCAGGTTGTAGGAATTGTCTTCCAGGAGCAGGAAGAGGGAAGGTAAAGCTGATGTGGTTTTGCCCTGATCTGCAGTTTCATGTACATTCTTGATTCAGAAATACTTGGCTGTGGTCTTAAACAAAAAAAACCCCAAACAACAAAGCAACGTGCCGTAATTCAGGTGCTGTGGTGCTGCCTCCTGCAGCTCTTTCTGGACAGTCTTGGTGCTTCCATGGATCTTGCTTGGATCTCAGGCATGAGAGAGCACATCAGGCTGTTTATAATGCCCTTCTCCTAAATGTCCTAGTCAGGCAAAAAAAAAAGCTGCAATATTTGGAATAAGAAAACTTGGCTTAAATTGTTGAACTTGAGTCTTTCTTTTAATAATTTGAGGAACACCATAAATCTGGATGTTGATCACCAACTGTGGAGTAGCTCAGGGAGGATGAGTCCATGAGTGGCTCAAAGAATCTTTGTTCCTGAGCTTGGTCTCATCTGAAGGAAACAAATGTTCTCAAGTGTCCCCAGCTCTGTCACTCAAATGTAATCAGTGGACAAAACCAAGCTGTCGGACCTTTCGTGTGTTGTGGTTAATGGTAACTGATAGGAAACTTCTACCAATTTGTTTCTAAACTGCTGTTGTGGAGATAATGCTGATTCGTGCACTTCTTTTCTCTTCGGTGATGTTAGTCTTGTCTCTTCCCTCCACAACCCAATGCTACAACAAACGCTGCAACTCCCTTGGGGCAGGGGTGTTAGGGAATGGGTTCCTAGATTGGTTTTCTCAAGGAGACCAAAAGATGGTTGTAGAGCAGACAGGATGTGATGCTGTGGCCTTAGTTTCCATATGCAAAAATCAGGAGCTTTCGGTAAATATTGGTCAGATTTAAAAACTTATGGTCAAAATGGTGAAGTAAGTGTATGGAAAGGTTAACCCTACACTTGCTGCTTTTTAAAACTTACAGTTTTTGCCTCTGGGGAGGACTGGAACGGGCTCTCGGTGAGGTCAGCACAGCTCCCTAACCTGGCTTCTGCACTTTAATACGGGTTCCCGTTTCAAAATGGGGGGGAAGCTTCTTGCTTTCAGATCCTACACGTTAGTTCAATTCATGATGGTCTTTTTTATTTCTCTTTAGTTACAAGAAGACCCAGGAAACCCTTTCCCAGGCAGGACAGAAGACTTCAGCTGCCCTGTCCAACGTAGGGTCTGCTATCAGCAGGAAGCTCGGTGACATGAGGTAAGGTTTCTGGGGTGCACTCTGGTGCTTTGATCTGGGTTTCAAACAGCAATGAACCTGTAAACAAGAACCAGGCTTTTCCCAATTCTCTGCTTGGTGGGCAGCGCATTGCTGTGGATGGGCAGCCTTCTAAATGGATGAAATGCTAATTAGAGACTTGTTGATGGGGCAAAACCTGTTCTAAGGCATTTATGTTTGATTTGCCTTAGGAGAACTGACAATGTTATTAATTGTCACATGGTTTCACTGCAGCTTTTATGTCATGTAAGAAATTAGTATTAAAGTTCACATTTTCTATGAACAGGACTGTGGAGGGGTGTTTCCTCAGCATTACTGCTTGGGATTAGAAAGGGGTTGCCATGCCTGTGCTCTGTTACGCTTTAAAATGGAGCAAAGTCTGGCTGCTGCATTTCCTGTGGCTTCCAGCCCTGTGCTTAGAACTGGTGAGGTACCTGATCCTCAGAAATTTAAGCTGCAGATTGCTTCCCTGTTAATGGTGACATCCAAGATTTTCAGGCAGAATACCCTGACCCCATTTTTCTTGGAACTGAGAGCTAATCAACCTGTCTAGGCTACTGAGGAAGTGGTGTTAGAGCAGGTATTTAATGTGATATACTGGACCTCGGACTGAGTGGGCAGCTGTCATTCTTTGTAGGGAATTTCCTATTCCACTGTGGCTGGGAGTATCCAAGTGGTAAGAACTTGTTGGCCTCTGATCACGTAGTACTGATTTATTCTAGTTCTGTCCTCAGTGAGTGATTTACTGTGTTCCTGGAGGGTAATTTCTGGTGTTTTCAGTAGCTCCTCTGAGACCAGCTGGCTTCCTACCCTGTCCAGTGCTCAAGTTTGGACTTTTCTTTCCTGGAAACCACCTAGTCTGCTGGAGGAAGAGGTTTACATGTAATCACAGCAGATTACAGATGCTGGTGCACGATGTGGTGGTGACATGTTTTGCTAAACTGATAAGTGAAGTAAATTTGGTGCCTGCCTTCTGCAGGCTGGTCGGGCTGTCATGGCCATGGGGTGGGAGCTGCTTTTTGGACAAAGCAGGGGAACTCTTGAATTCTTGTTGCCACCAGAAGCAGCCGTTTTGGCTCAGTCCTGCCTGTTACCTTTTGGTTGGGAAAATCCAGTTCACCAGGCAGCTGCAGAGACGGTTGTGCCCCACCAGGAGCAGGAGATGGAGGGAGGGGACGCACAGCCTGTACCTCCCGGTGACACAGCAGCAGTGCAACCCGGCTGCGTTGTCAGCTGGCCTGCAGATGTCAGGCCTTTGCGGTGATGGTATTGCTCAGCATTAATCACCCACTGAAATGGCTGGGTTCCTTTTTATAGCTAATACCTTGGGGGGGTTGTTATGAAATAGGGGCAGGTTCTGTGTTATCACTTGGGAACCCCGGCCAAAGCCACTGCAGCAGGATTCGCTTTGTCTCTGTGGCCCTGGGGGCGAACACAGTAATGATTGACTGATTTTTTTTTTTTTAAGACTTTTACTTTCTCAGTGTGTATATAACCAGAATTCTGTCTCCTGTGCTGCATTCAAGTCTTGATATTTCTGATTCCAAGTAAGGTTTATCTCTGAGCATAAGCTCCTGCAGGAGCTGTCCCACTTCCCACCCGTGCCAGGTGAACTGGTGCTGTGAGATGTGATCAGAGCTGCCGAGGAGTGAGGGCTGTTGCAGTGCTGTGATCATGTCCCTGAACGAGTGGGGATGATCTCTGCTCCCAGAGAATCTCCATTAAAGGCCTCAGAGCCTACACTACAACCCTTCTTACTGTACTTTCTTTTTTCCTCTGACACTACAAATCCACTTGTGAGGCAGGTTTATTTTCCAGCACTGGAAGTGTGGCGATAACAGAAGGGATTTCCTTGTTTAGTCAGCCCTCACCGGTTGATAAATGCAAGGAAGGGATGATGAATGGGACAAACGCCTTGATACACGGAGGGCGTAGTCGTCGTTCTGTTAAAAATGCTATGAAATACAAGTAATGGGGTTAAGTCTTTAGGGTCGCAGTGTTCTGGTCAAATTTAAACGTTACAGATGTGGATTTTAAATAGAGGTGAAGTTAATGGAGTAACTGTGCGCTGACTGTGTTAATGCTGTGGCCTTGAGGGGAGAAATGCGGTTGAATAGTGGGTGGGATTGTTTTAAAATCTTGGCCAATTCAGCTTTTTCTGTTATCTCCACTTACAGCCGAAAAGCAAATTGGCTTTTAGTTCCGTTCCCGCGTTTTACTGACCCCAGTAAAGTGCAGAACGGAGTGTTTCAGTGTTTCCTTTCTTTGCTTTGTGGTTTTGTGTCCCCCAACACACTTCATGCTGTCTGAAGTTTGCTGCTGTACGTAATACTACAAGCAAATTCATCATGAAAAGTTAGCCCGAGCCCCAAAGGTGTCTGCAAATTGATGTAAACTTTAAATCCTCACAAAAGGAGGAAAAGGGTCACTGCTAGGTCTGGGCCACTACGCCGAACAGCCCGACTGGTGCTTGTGGTATTGCGTGCAGGGCGGCATGGTGCATGGATGGGTGTGGTCTGTGTTCCCCCAGGAGCAGAAAGGTAATTTATTTTGCATGCAAAGACAGCACTTCCAGGAGTCTGCCCAGCCAGGGAGCTGGCTGGGTGCGTGGGGAAACGAAACCACCAAGCCTAACATCTGCACGCTGGCTGTAAGGAAAAGCCCTTGTGCTCCTTGCCAAGTCCTTCAGCTCCAACTTGCCACGACTGCTTCCTGCTGCAGAGACAAAAATGATATTCAAGTAGAATAAAACACTGCTTCTGGCAGGAGAGGCTCCCTCAGAGCATCCTGGTACTAGTGGGAGTGGGAAACCTCGGTCTGCTATTTCAGGCTGCTGAGATACTTCTGCATTGCAAAATCCTGTGTGGAAATCTCGTAACCTGCTGGGGGATAGTGTGCCTTGTAACCTAAAAATGGGCATCCAGGTAAACACGATCCCTCTTATCTAGATCCTCTTATCTTTATTATGCTGAGATGTGTTTGTTCTCAGCACTGTAACTTTGAGATATGCAGCTGGGCAAGATAAGGGGTGGGTGTCCACTGCGGTTCCTCTTCTAGTAGTGCTCACCCAGGAGACCCAGAGCGCTGTCTTTTTGCGAGAGCTTGGGGGAGAGGAGGAAGGAGGAGGCTTTACCAATTGAGCTAGCGCTGGTAAAACTCTGTTTAGGAAACACACTCTTAAAAAATTCACTGGAAAGCAATGGATGGGGGTAAGTAAAATGTTCTGGGTGGTTGTGGTACACCCGCTCTCTTCCCTCCGCACACCCTGGCTCTAAGTTGCTGTTACTGTTCTCTGAAAAACGTCTCAGCTTGGCTTGAGGTAATGAAGAGTCACTGCGTTTTGCTTGCTTCTGCAATGTATTGTGAGAGGCTTCCCCTGGGTAGTTGACTCTGCTGTCCCAAGACCCCATGAGCATGTCCCTGCATTCAGTGGTGAGATCTGCACACGTGTCTGACCGTTGCTTCCCTCTTTTCTCTGCTGCCCGCGGCTTCTCCCAGGGCTCACCCCTTCTCGCATTCCTTTAGGTAAGACACTCGTCAGGGTGCTAGAAGAGCAGTTGTTCCTCTGCCAGGCCCTTGCAGACGTGCGAGGGGAAGCTGATGATTTAAGCTTTGAATCACAGGATTGTTTTGGTTGGGAAAGATCTCTAAGATCATTGAGTCCAACCATTAATCCAGCACTGCTGGGTCACCACTAAACCCCATCCCTCACACCACATCTTGGCCCACCCTTTTGACACAGATTGAGAAACCTTCCACAAACCAGTGCCTCGCAGCTGACTTTGGTATCACAGCTGCTGTTTGCAGTTAAATACCCATGTTTACTGTCCTCTGTCTGCAAAACTGTGTGCTGCTGTGTACGGGAGGAGAACGCTGGCTCTCACTGCCACGACCGTCCACAGCAGCCGGTGCGTGGGCAGTAAGCGTTTAAGAACCAGGGGTACACTGCTTTTGCATGGTGTTGGTATAAAATGGTCGTTTTAATGTTTTTCTCCTTATTCTGAATGCTTCCGAGCAGCAGTTACTCCATCCGCCACTCCATAAGTATGCCAGCGATGAGGTAACGTAGCCCGTGTTGCCGCAGCGGGGTTGGTGGGAGTGTACCGCTGACTCCCATTGTTGTTGAGTTGTTTGTTGTGATTTGTACAGCTGGTTCCCTCCTTCAGCAGCCCCTGCTCAGCATAAGGGGTCACCACGTCCTGCAGTTTGAGTAACTCAGGCTGGTTTTCACCCAGTCTGTCTTTATGGTTATTGGCACCCGTGTTGTTCTTGACTAAGCAAAGTGTCGCAACTGCAGGTCGTAGCTTTCAGAAGGCCCTGGAGGACAGGGATTACAGTCCTGCCTGAACCCAAACTTGAACCCTCTGTCTCCAGCCCGGGACGTCCGCACCCTTCTCTGCCTGCCCTTGTGCGTGAGGTGGTGGTGTCCTGGCAGGAGAAACGCCTGCCAGGCCTGGCCGAGGCCCGCAGGAGCCCTGTCTCTGTTCATCCTCGTTCCAGATTGACGGAGGTTATTTTATTGGGCACAAATATAAAGCGATTCTTTGGAACAAAAATAGCTGGGATGAGGGTAGTCATCTCCCAGTGCTCCCACAGCATCGCCGGGGGAGAGCAGCTCGCAATGAGTAATTGCCTCGTCTGAGCGCTCGGTGCCGAGCCCTCCCCTGGAGTCTTTCACAAGCAAAGCAGCTTGTCAGGTTATCAAACAACTGACCCGCTTTTCTTCGCTAGAAATCTGAAATCCTCTGATTAATTTATTACACTGCGCTTTTTTTTTTGAGCGTTTCCTGATGCGAACGATCACCCTGGTAGTAAAAAAGCTGCTCATAGGCAGAGGCCCCCGGCCCTTCCCCTTCCTGCCCACGGGATGTTACAGGGGAAATGGAAACCTTTGTCTTAAACCCTTTCAGCTTTCCCTTTCCATTCCTTACGTGAACTGGGACTTGTTTCCCTCCACAGTTTAGCTTGGGCACTTGAATGGATTGCACATGGTGTAAATGTTTTCCCTCAGAGCTGGTCTCTGGGGCTCTGGTGTGCCTGAGAGCTCGGTGCCAAAGGCTGTGAGGAGCTGGGAGCGTTCTGGGCACTGCTGGGAGCAGCCAGGGAGCCCAGTCACGCTGCGTGCGTTGATTTAGTTAAGAATTAACTTGTCTTGATTTTTTTTCTTTTTCCCCTCTCCTTTCTTCAAGGAATTCTGCAACCTTCAAGTCATTTGAAGATCGAGTTGGGACTATAAAGGTAACAGTCTGCTTTGTCTTGTAAACGTAGAGCGTGAAGCCTTATGCAGAAACTTTAACTTCTGCACCCTTTTTCTTGTGGACTGGTATTCGGGCAAGTGGCCTCTCAGACATGGAGCCTTGGCTGCAGGAGGTGACCTTGGCAGGGGAAATCCACTTGGTCTTCATGGGGTGGGCTTCTTGTTGTCCTAATTCTGCTCTCTCCTTTCAGTCCCGTGTGGTGGGCAGCCGGGAAAACAGCGCCGAGGGCCTCCACTCCCCCTCGGGAGCTGGCGACAAGCCTCCACAAGACAACGCTCCCTTCTAGACCCACGCTGGGGCTTTGCACGGCTGTGCGCACCTGTATGAGCGAGCCCCCTCCCTCCCAAACCTTCACAATGGCAACAACATGCGAACCCAAGACGGGGCTGAGAGCCAGTCCGGAGAGATCCGTCATTCGTTCATAGACACTGCTGCTGGATCCAAGTCAAATAAAGAGAATGCAAAGTTTTGTACACAAATAATATTTTACACTAAAGTTTGTAGATTAAACGTGTCACTGCTGTCCTTTTGGGAGAGCATGTCAGGTGGAGTTTCCTTCAAGTAGCTCAGAAATGCCACTGGTGTGGGTTAAAAACAGTTTTTCCCTTGTCTGACATAACTTGGAGCAGATACCTCGCCTCGAGCAGCGTGAGGAGGGCAGTTACTGGAGAAGCCAAGTGCATGGGCACCTTCCTTTCAGCTTTGGCTGCCTTCTCACCCGTTTGAGGCATGTCCTGCAGCTACTGGCGAGCTCCCAGGCTTCTCCTGTTACTGGTTTCCCTGGCTCTCATTGGAGCAGTCTGGTAAACGGGGTAAAGAGTTGGGGTTGTTTTTTCTGGACTCCCACAGGGGAAACTTCACTTAGCAGCTGCCTTGTTGTTACACTAATGCTCTAGCTTTAACAGAACTAAATCTTTATTTTTAAATGCAATGAACTTTGAAGAAATAAAGCTTAGAAACAAGAAACGCTTCAGCATCATGCTAGGGGAGCGCCCCCTGGACGCTGCCTCGCCAGCCTTACATCACCGTATGCTTTACTCGCTTGTGGTTTCTTTTCTCTAGAGAAGACTCGGGGGGGTTCTAACGCTGGCTGCTGAGCACTGGAGGTTTGCAGCACCCCGCAGCAGCAGCATGCTGGCGAGCTGGTCATTCAGTGGGGTGCTCTGTTTCCTGAGCGTGTGAAACTTGCTTCTCCCTCCTCAGTTCATGCCTTTGTTCTCAGAGGAAGACTTTCCGAAGGCTGCTGGCAGCGGGGCTGGGTGAACAGGGCAGTGCTGTCTCTAGCACCGTGGTGGCGGGACTCCGCTCGCTGCGGGCTCCTCCAACTTGTATGTCTGACTGGGACTGGGTGGGTTTTTTGGCTGAAGGCCCCAGCTCTGATCCTGGGTTACAAAACTGGCAGAGTCCTGGAGCTCACCTGGTTCCCCCAGGAGCTGGGTGTTTTGCTCTTTTGATGTCCAACTTCATTGCTCAGGAGCTGAAAAATGCCAAATTTTCTCCTAGAGGCCTGATCCTCTTCTAGAGCAGGTGCCTCCACATAGGAATACCTGGAGTGAGCAAATCTGTGCCTTAGAGGCGAAGTGGGACTTACTCAGGTTTTAGACTCACTGATGTACATATCGGGGTAGTGTTAGTGGTTTATCACCCTGGAAGGACTGAACTGTCTCTGACCCTTCTGTAGAGAAGCAAGTTTTGACCCTTCCCTGCTGATTGAGCTGTTTCCCCACCCCTGCTCCTCTCCCTCTGCAGACCTGGGGATGGACTCTCAAGGCAGATGCACTCGGCCATGGCTGCAGTGTAGAGTGTCGGTTACTGGTTTGACTGAAACTGGCCTCCCTGCGAGGAACAGAGCCAGCAAAATGGGGACGGCTGGAGCTTGGCTGTTGAACTGTTTATACAGATAAATAGTGAGGAAACCTGTCAATAAAGCTTTCCTTTGGGAGAAAATGAGGTGAGTGTTCTTCTTGCGTTCTGTCACGGCGCTGGGTGCATGTGACAATCTTTTCAGGCAAATACCAACTGCCTGCAGCGGCTTGAGGTGAGAAGCAGCTGAAATATTCTATCCCATCCCTCTGGCTCCATCCCCCGGCTCTCCGGCTGCTTTCCCATGAAGGCACGTCCCGGACATTTACAGGTGGATGTTTCCTTTTTGAGACGCTGACCAGCAGCTGGTTCCCAAGACGTCCTTGTGCTCAGCCAAGGGCTTGGGGGCTGCAAGCCCATGGTTATCCCCCCAGTACCATCACACTGTTCCCTTTCCCACCAGTGAACCAGACGTTCCTCCAGCTCCCTCTCGCCGTTTTCCCGAGCTCGGAGCGTGGGACCGCAGTCACAGCAGTAACCTTGGCCGTGGGGGCTGAAGCTGGAGAAGCTTCCAACGTGGAAAAGCCACAGCTGTGGTGATGGCTCGGATTTATGGCGTGATACCTCAGGGAATCAGCTGCTGGGATTTAAACAGCACGGCGTGGGGGGATCAGTGAGTGTGTGACGGGAGTGGGGATCTGCTCCCCGAGAAGCAAAAGGGCAGTGGGGAGCAGGCACATGGGTTGTGGGAGCCCAGCTCGGGGCGCTGTGCTTTCAGAGGAAGGCACCTGGCTGGATGTGAAGCTTCTGCTTGGTGGTGAGGGTGTGGTTTGGGTTTTGTGCGGTTTAGTGTTTTGTTTGCTTGTTTTGAAGATTCGGGGGATTTATTTTTGCTACTCGACTTCCATAGTTAAAACGTCTCTGCAACTGGCCTAAGAGCAAAGGGGTTGGTGTGATGCCTGATCTCCGAGGAGATGCTGCGGAGCTGGGGCTGTCAGCTCCTCTGTGAGTCCCAGGGGCGGCGGGATGCTTTGCCACCTCCCCAGTCCCTTCCAGTGAGGGATCTGGGAGTTCTGGAGGAAGGTTAATGAAACCTTCCCTTCCTGGTTACAGGCTCGGGTATTTTTTGTCGCTTCCCGGTTTCTAAGTGTGCTCCTGGCAGCCTTCCTGGGTGCAACCCCCTGGTTTCCCTCAGGGCTGGGCTGCAGACCGTGCAAAGGACGGGGGGATGCAGCTTCCTTCCCCACAAAAACCCAGGACCAGGAGCAGACGAAGCCCCAGGAGCCTCGTGAGCATCCTCCTGCTCTGCTGTAACTGGGGCAGAAGGTTTTGACAGCAACATTCCTCTTCTGTTCATCCCTGCCAGCAGCCTCGGTGGGCCGGAGCTGCTCAGCGGGGCTCAGGGACAGGCCAGTGCTGCCTCAGAGCCCGGGGAGGGTTCGTCCTGGAGCTTTTCCAGTCTCTTCGCTCTCCTCCCTCTTTCCCCTGTTGTTTCCCTTGCATGAAACACCCCTGTATTAAACCTGCAGCGAGGCCAGCGCGGGAGACCCGCCAGAGATGGGATCTTTGCAGGCAGCGACGGAGCCAGCAACCAAACCAGCATCTCCCCCTTCCTGCTCCTCTGGTTTTACCGCATGATTTTCCTTTTCTTTCCTCGTTGCTGCGGACTTCCTGAGTTTTCTTTGGCCGCTCCCACGTTTCGGGGGGGTCTGTGCTGAGCTCACACTATTGACTGGGTGATGATGAGAGGCTTTTCCCACGTGGGACCTGCGGTGCTGCTGCCTCTCTGGGAGGATGCTCATTTCTCCCTGGTTTGTCTCTGCCGGCTCTGTGGTGTGGAGCACAGGGCCAGGTGATGCAGAGGGACCTCTCCCGTCATGTTTCCAAGCCAGGTGCTTGTGCACCAGGGCCTGCTGCTGGCCTCGGCTGCTGGGCTGGACGGGACGGGTGGATTTGGGTCCAGAAAGGGGTGAGCACCCAGCAAACAGGAGGGAGCTGAGATTCAGTGGGGAAGGGAGAGCAGCACATGCTCCCGAAGCCACATTTTGGGGTGCAGTGACATGTGAGAGACTCAGCAGTCATTGTCCCCAGCCAGAAAGCACCCAGGGACGGGGTCACCCTCTTGGCTTGACATCAAAACTTCCTGGGGGATTTGGGGTGTTTGTCTCCTGCCTGTGAGGAATAGGGTAGGCACCCTCATCCCAGGAGCATCGAAAGTGGGGGAAGCTGGATCACAGCATCCCACAAGCAAGAAGCAGAGGAACAGCAGAATTGAGAAGTAACTCATTGCAAACATTGGAAGGAGCCACTTTTCCCTGCTGGCACCGCACCCTGACCTTCAGCCGAAATCACAGCAAGCGATTTTTAAAGAATTTGACATTTATGCTCGTGAGAGGGGCTGCACAACCACTGCTGCGTCCAGGAGCCTGCGCCCGGCCCCTGGCCAAGCAGGCAGCACCCAGAGCAGAGCGCTGGCCCAGGGCTCCCCGCCTGGTCCTGCTCCCCGTGTTCCTGTGGGCTGGTCCCGTGTGGGTGCTGGGGTGGGTCCAGCACCTCTTCTCGAGCGCAGACTCCATGCAGGGTGCTGGGGAGCCCCACGAGTAGCTGGTGCTTTGGAGGAGGAGAGGCGTGGGTGTCCTCCGGAGCGTCGGTGCGGGGCTGGGGATGGACTCGGCAGCCGCTGAAGGAAGCCGGGGTTGGAGCGAGGAGATAGTCCGTGATTAACGGTGATGACTCGGTTGGCAAATGGGATTCATCATCGTTCATTTCTTTAAAACGTGAGTCAGAGGCGGCAGCCGGGAAAGGCCATCAGAGCGGTGCGGGCAGGCCGCACACCGGTGTTCCCGCAGCGGTACTGGGGTCACGGCTGCGGGACACGCTGGGTGGGGCGACGCGGGGCTTTCACCCGCTGGTGGGAAACAGCAGCGCTGGCCAGAGAGGAGCACCGGGAAACCTGAACGACTGGGAAAAACACTGAGACTCTTAAAAGAAACCAGTTTTCCTCTCATTGTGGGTGCTCGTTTGCTCGGTCGAAGGGTCTGGCCCAGCTCAGCGCTCCCGGTGCCCACCAGGGCCGGCCGCCTGCGCCGGGCTGTGCCGGGGGCCGCCGGGGTGCAGCACCCCGAGGAAAGGCGCAGACGGTGGAGGTGCCGCTCAGACCTGATGGAGGGCCGGGGCTGGGTGAGCGCTGGGCGCTGAGCACCGCGGGCACCACCCGCAAAGGCAGCGAACTCCCAGGCCTGCGGCCCACAGGGGATGTCCTGCGTCCCCAGCCCCGCAGCCCCCGGCCCCGCCGCAGCCCCTGCCCTGAAGGCCCCAGCCCCACTCAGCCCCCGGTCCTGCGGCTCCCCGTGCCGTGCAGCCCCGGCGCCGCCGCTCCCTGTGCCACAGCCGCTGACCGGCAGCACCGGCCCCGCCTCTTCCCCCGGTCCCGCCGCAGCCGCAGGCCCGGCCCGGCAACAGTGCGTGAACAGCAACACGGCGCAACCCCTACCATCGCTCCCTGGTGGTCTAGTGGTTAGGATTCGGCGCTCTCACCGCCGCGGCCCGGGTTCGATTCCCGGTCAGGGAAGTCATTTTTGCTGCACTCTCTTTTCCAGCCGGCCCACGCCCCGCTCCCCGTTCCTCACCGGGGGTCCCCTCCGCCTTGCGCCCTCCGCCCACCCACGGGTCCGCTCACCGCGCTGCGGCCGCCCGCACGCGCCCCGCGGTAGTCGGGGTGGGGGGAGCGATGCGCAGGCGCGGTGCGCCGGCCCCTCCTCCGCCCGCCGTCGGCGTCGCCGGGTCCCGCTCGGTGTCTGGCGGCGGCGGCGGCGGCAGTTGAGGGGACGCCGCCGCGAACCGGGACCCGCTCGACACCGGGGAGCAGCCGAACCGCATCGTGGGGCCGGGGCTGCCCGGGGCTGCCCGGCCCCCGCCCGCCCGTGGGCCGCAGGTGAGAGCGGCGGCGGCGGCGGCGGGGCTGGGCCTGGCCGGGCCCGGCCCGCGGGTGGAGGCCAAGATGGAGCTGCCGGCGGGGCGGGGGGGTGGGGGGGAGGAATGGGGTGTTTTGGGGTGGGGGAATGGAGCAAGGGGGGGGCGGCCATGCCGAGAGCCCCCGGGGAGCGCGGGGTGCTGCTGCCTCTGCCCGTGCCCGGCGGGCCGGGGGGGCTCTGCGGAGCATCCCCGCCCCGGTGTCCCCCTGCCCGGGGTGGGGGTGCGGAGATCCCCGCTGCCCTCCTTCCACCCCGCCGCGCATTCCGCCGGGGCGGTTCAGGGCCCGTGTCCTCTGCCTCGGGGCTGGAGATGGAGGGGAGAAAGCCCCGAACAAAAGGCCTGTAAAGGTGAATTCTAAATGAAAGTCGTTGGTGTGGTGTGTGGGCCGTGATTCACCGTGACTGCTTTTTCGCTGGAGGGGTCTGGGGTGATTTTTCTTCCCCTTCCTTACATTGTTCTGCTCAATTTTTAAAAAATAACGTGTAACTGCTCAGATTATCATGTGCTTAATGAATGACGTATTAGCAACGGGAAGTAAATCCAGCCTTTAGAACGGGAAACTTGCAAAGGCAGCGTAATTCTATTTATTTATGCAGGGTCTTCTGGTTCTCCAGTTAAGAATTCCGGTCAGGTACTCGTGGTGGTACGGAATGCAGCCGGACCGAAGGGAGCCCGCGGATTCCCTGGTCGTGCCTCGCTCTTGCTTTGATGCTTTATCAGTATCTCGCTGTTATACCTGTCATGACACAAAGCCGTTGACTTTATTGCTGGAGTATGTTACGCTGACGGAGCCGTTTGGAGAGGAAGGGGAAAACCAATCATATGACACAGAACAGAAACCAAAATGTTTTTCTCTTGGTTTTTTTAGTTTTTTTTTTATCGGGATATTAATTTTCATGCACTGTGAGGTGTTGCTCTACAGCTGTGTGTGCTTAATATTCCTGCGGTAAAGCTTTAAAAAATGGCATCAATTGGGTAAATCATCTGACACCGGTATGGAATAATTCTCCTGGCCGATGCCTGCCTGGTGTCCTCACGCCAGCTTATCGTAAGGAAACCGAAGGGTTATGTGGGTGTTTCGGTGCCGTGCTCGGTTGCTGCTGTTGAGGCCAGACCTTGCAGGCCGCGCTCACCCAGTGGCTGACCGGCGCTGCTTCGCCCGTTTCGCTGGGTAGATTAAGCTATCAAAAGTATGCAAATCCAAAAGGATTTCCTCTGAAATGCGGCGGGATTGTAGCTCTGTAGATTCTTGACTAGTAGCAGCCACCTTTACGTGGAATTTATTCCACAATTTCAGGAGAGGCGTTTTCAAGTTCTCGGGCTGCTGTTGGTTTTGGGCAGCTCAGCATCAGGGTGCGCGTTTTTGTTTGCCTTCGACAGAAAATGATAGAGTCTAATCTGACTGAAAGATCCCCAGAAACATGCCAAATTCATTTGCATTAATGAATTAGCTCTAATAATTCAAGTGCACTGGGAGGGAGAAAAGAGGGGAAGCAAAAGCTGGAATCAAGGAGAAATTGCCTTTAATACATAGAGTGCGGGATGAAAAGGAGTTTATTTTTATTGAGCAGCTTCCTGTGGTTTTCTCACCATGCTCTAAGGACTTCGGAGAAACTTGCCATGCTGCTGGCCCTGCAGATCTGCTTTTTGGATAACCCCGACGTTGGAGAGGAGATTTTCAGCTTTTTCTAAGCATAAATAAATGCTGCTTTCTCTCCCTCCTTTATTTCATCTTAGTGATTTAAAGGAAAGGGAAGACACTGCAACGTGGTCATTTTCCTCCTAAATTTTTGATGTGTTGCCTTGATGAATTGCAGGTTCAAAGTGCTGGTGAGACCAGATTTCCCACTGCACAGAGTAGCTGTGCGCTATATTTAACCATCTTTTATCAGTGAGCGTCTGAAAAAAGTCATGTCTTTGTGGTATGTTTTGTCTTGTAGTCCCTGTTGATGATTCCCAGGAAGTATAAACACTCTTGGAGGCTTTCCCAAAAGCCAAACAATCCCTGCCCGCTCCATGGGTGCTGTGCCTTGTTTTACAGCCGGGTTGCAGTAAGTTCATGCAGTTTGGGCACAGTCATCAACCTCCCTTCAGGGATGAGGTCACCAAGGTGTTGGATCCTGCCAGAGACTCGTTTTGCAGCAGAGGATCAGAGCAGGGGTTGAAATACAGCTGTGGTATGGACAGGCTTTGCCTACTGTGCCAACAAGTCAGCGATGGTGTTTGGATCCTTCAGACTTTGGAATAAACTGAGCGGTGCCAGAATACGCCGTAGGAACCGGCCAGTATGGACGCTGGTTTGCAGCCTTTTGGCCTCATTTGCTGGTTACGCTGTTAGGGACGTGGTGGTGGGCAGTGGTGATGCTGTTCATCATCATATTTCTTCTCGTCGTGAGCTTCGAGGATTCTTGTCTGTGTTTAAGCATTTTTGATAGTGAATGCTCGCGGAATTTCCTAGTGGAAGCCCAACTGCATTACTTAAGAAATTGTGTATTGGGTTAAATGTGGAAGTTGCTGATATGACTCTTTTTTTTGGATTTATGAATTCCAGAATATCCTCTCTGGGGGAGTGGGCACAATTCACGGCTGGGAGGTGGTTCTGCAGATCCCATCTGGCCATTGAATGACTTACAATAGCAGCACTGTAACCGGCCTGTGACAATTGCCCTATTTCCCTTTTTTGATTGGTTTGCCCGTGTTTTCTCTTTAAGTGCCATTCATGTTCATAACCAGATCAAAGGATTGTTTTGGTGTGTTTGGAAAGAGAACGGGTTGGCAGAACTTTTCTGCAAAGCTCATACATAGGACTGAGCTCTCCAGTGTCCTCCCCAGAGTGAGCAGAATGGCACCTGCCAGCGTTTTCACCGCTCTCCCATCAAACGCGCAAGCGTGGGGATTAGTTTAAGGTAAGTGTGATACAGTGATCTCTGTCACAGTTTGAGCTGGAGCCGTGCAAGTCCTCTCTGTCTGGCTTTGCCGCTTGTTCTGGCTCAGCCCTGCTCATGGCCTCTCTCCTCCAGGTCTACCTGCCCTGGTAGAAAATGAAGCAGCACTAGTGAGGGGTTTCCTCTGCCTGGGAAGATGTGACTCTTCCGTCGCTCCCCTCTAGCCTGAGGAAAAGCCGTTTTCAAGGAGCAGGTGTGTGCAGTCACTTGGTTTCCGTGAGGTGACCCCCAGCTCGTACGCAGGCGGCGCAGAGGGCTGTGGTGGCCAGTCCATTTGGGTTCTGTGGCTGCCTGTGCCGTAAGACAGATGGGTCATGGCAAGATACAGAGGAGTGAGGACCAGAGCGAAGTGTAGCACCATTTTTCTAACATGAAAAAGTTACTTTCCTTGTGCTCCAGTGGTGGAAGCAGTTTGAATTGAGCAATGCTGGTTTAGAAGTGTCCGTGTACATATTTTTTGCATGTTTAACTCTCTAGCTGCCTGTCCTGGCCATCAAAGCTCTTCCTCGCCTTCAGGAAGATTTGGTGGCTGACTGGACACTTGTGAGAGAAAAGGTTTGGAGGATGGATGGATTGTTGAGGAGTGACCTTGGTGCATCTGGGCAGCGCAGGCTGACAGAGCCGTTTGTGAATTCTTGCCGTTGTTTTAGCGTACTTTTTATTCTAACCATTTTGTTCATGTGTCAGCTACTGCGTGTTGATGCTGGTTGGTTACCCAGTGAAAGACAGGGGTTTGAATGGTGCTGTACCTTCAGATTTACTGGGAAGTTCAGTTAAATTCTCTTCTTAATAAAACCATAAAAAGTGCGGTTAGAAAGTCCATGTTTTAGCTTCGGGAGCATTTTGTTTCCTATTTCAGACACTGTGAACTCATACAAAAGAACCATGTTCTGGAACAAAAGGGCCTCAAACGATTAAATATTTTTAATGAAGTGATAACAGCTACCAAAACCCACAACAACTTTCTTTGGGTGCCTAGAATAGCTAAATAATAATTCTTTGTGTTAGATTGCGGGGGTTTGGTGCATTGTTGATGTGTAGGTTTTCTTGTGGAAGGACAACGTTCAAATTTCTTACATCCTGGCAAGTTCTGATTGCACTTACCTTGTGTCTGCATTGCACTGAAACACGCCTTTTTAAAGGCCTTTTCTGCCATCTTCAGTAGCGCTGAACCGCCGTCAGTGCCAGCGTGTTGGAGGGCCGGCTCTGAGACCTCAGGACCGTTTTCTTGTGTGCGGCAGCTCCTGTGCAGACAGGACGAGCCTTCCAGCCCCAGGTTAACTCAAGTGAGCACCTGCTGTCTCCTCTTTCCTCACCTGCCTGAGGATTTGTAACGAGGATAGAGGTTTTTTTGATTAAAGATTGGGTTTTTTCTTCTTTTTTTTCTTTTTTATGTAATACCAGTGGGGAAAAGCTGATAGAAGAGCACGGACCAGAGATGCAGCCAGCACCCCGCGCTTCCCTGCCTGCCTTCTGGGCTTCTCTTCCCCCTGAGGATATACAGTTCTATATCTATCAGGAACTGTTCTTACCTGCTTGCCCCAGGAACCTGCTGTGCACCATCCTGCCCTCGCTTCGTCCCACGGGACTCTCAGTCCCTACGTGGTTTCTCACGTGTGTCTTTGCTCCAGTTGGGGTGGGTGGCACTTGGAATTTGGGAACATTCGTGGCTTTTATAGGACAATCTGTAGAAAAAAGTGAGTATGCAGGACCTGTCTGTTGATAGCATTTTGCAATACGGGTGGGAAGAGCCCGGAGTTTACTGATGTCACTGCAGCAGCCAGGTACGTGGTTACAGAAAGTAGAAACTCGCCCAAGTTTTCCGTTTGCTTTTCCCCTTTGATGTCTTTAAATTTTGGGCTGTATTTCGAATGAAAATATTCTTTTTCCCTTCCATCTGTCTTTACATATTTTTATGTCTTAACAGGGCAGTATCTTGGCAATTTTATTTACGCTCAGGAGTAGTTTGTGGTTTTGTGTCACAGTTCCAGTGTGTGGTGTGGGCACAGGCCTAGACTGGGTCAGTCGCTAGAGGATTTTCATTCTGCTGCTCATGGCAGGAGGATTTAGGGTCAGTTACTGGAAAAACACAATTAGGTTTAAAGCTGCTTGTAGAGAGGAGGAGGAGTTGGGAGCCTGACTGCAAGGGTTTTCACGGGCAGTTACTAGAGACGATGGCTGCAGTGATCTGGAACGTGCCAGGAGCAGGAAATCCATCCTACCAAGACTACGCTGCACCAAGAGAGAGATTTATAATTGCAGGTTGAGTCAAGCATTACTCGATGGTGTGCAATTCAGGGAATTTATTTTAAAATATAGTAAGGAATGTCTTAATTTTTATTCTCTGTAGTCATGATGTCAGCATGAAAGTTGGCGGCCATGCTTCTGATGTTTAGAAGTATGAGAAGGGGGGTCAGCAGACAAAATGGGGCGTGTTATGAGCTCGTTGGGATACTGGAGCGTGGCAGGGTGTTTTGGGAGACGCTGTGATAACAGCGGGTAGGAGGGGAATAAAATTAATGAGTGTTCACGTGCTTCTACAAGGGCGTTTGGGATCCGTGTGAAATCACCCGGTATCTGCACAGGGAGTTGAAGCAGTGCTTGCTTTTTTACGTTCTGCTCTAGTTCTGGTCCGTCAGGGACCGGAGTTTTCCTGATACAGTTCCAGGGCAGGCTGATGACCTCCTGGATCCGAGACGGACTGACCCGATACGCCTCAACTGACTTGATCTATGTGATGTTGCGGGCAGGGGACCCAGCTGCGGGGTGCCAGCTCTGGAAGAGGGTGAGGTGGTTTGGCGTGGTTGGGGGCACCATGGTGGGAGCAGGTGCCTGTTTCTTTTCCTCCTTGCCTGCGTGGTTTAGCTTTGGCCTCTCCTGGATCCACCGCTCTTCCCTGGCAACCCCTCGCCTGCTGCTCCTGGAGGAGGAGGGAAGGGACCATGGGATTGTTTGGTGCCTCTGCTGCAATCTGAGGTGAGCTGTTTCTCAGGAGCTATAACCACACACATTTCCTGCTCTAAACTGAGTTAAAAAACCAGATTCGGTTACTGTTCAGAGCAGCGAATTGACTGAAGTTCCAGGTTCCTTCTAGGTCGCTGTTCTTCGAACTTCAGGGGAGTTTTCCAGCTGATAACTGGCGAACTCTGTCACTCAGTGTTTCACTGAGGGGTTTGGAGAACATGGACAACAGTTGACAGGACTTTATTTTTAATTTCTGGTCCTGAAATGGAATATATGTTGGATGAAATGTCTTGTGTGATGAAAACCCAGCATCTGCTGTGGTTGTCTTATAGCACACAACTCCTTACCCCGGCTTCCTGCATCTCATCTTAAACCCACGTTTTTTCCAGTGACTTGTTCTGTTGACGTCTGCCGTACAAAGCCCACTTAGTCCCTCTTGAATGTTAAGAATTACCTCTCTGTGATGATTTCACTCTTCCTTCCGTGCTGTTTTGAAGCTATTTAAATGTATAGATGTATAAAATATTATTTAAAAATAGCCCGAAATGAGGAAAGGTGCTATTCTGCAACTAACTCTATTCCTGTTAAGGATCTTGAGGAAGATGTTCTCATGGTTTGAGGAACGTGTATAAGAGTAAGTGGTTTAGCATTACACTGGCAGCATCACATCCTGTATACCAGCAGTCTGAGGAGACAGCCGCCATGCTCCGGTGTTAGTTGATATCAGCAGGAAGAATAGAAGCATCACAAAAACTAGGGGGTGTTCTGGCTTTGTTCTCTGTGAGCTGGAAGAAAGACTAAACGTGATAATTCTCTACTTTAAACTGAAACAAGAAGGCCTGTGCATTGGGAGGGTTAAATTATTAGTAGTGGCCTTTGTGTCCTCTGAAGTGTGATTCTAGTCTGAAAACTTAGTTTCCAAGATCTATATACATTTAGATGTTCCGTTTCTTATACAGTTATAATGTCAGAAAACTGTTACAGGCCTGGAACTTGAGCTGCATCTCCTGTTAATCACCAGGGAGCTCGTGGGGAAATCAGCAGGACAAATACCATTCTCAGTCGCCTTATTGTTTCTAAATTATGGGCTGGCTTTTTTTTTTTTTTTTTTTTCCTTAAGCAGCCATGAAATGCTGTTGCCAGACTGAAGGCGGAACCGAGGACATGCTGCATCCCGCAGTGTGCAGATGAAATGTGTGCGGAGTGAGAGCAGTGGAGAGATGCAGCAGCACGGGGGCTGAAGGAGCAGCATAAAATGAGGGGTTTTGATGGTGAAGCCACGCTGTATAGTTAGAAAATGCCAGAGTTTATCTCCTGTGAGAAAATGTCAGCTTAAATTAAAGCCACTTTAAATTAAACCCAGTTTTGATCCAACCCTGTAATTTGTTTGGGTATTTATAGCCAAATGAGCCGGGTGGAGACAACGTACAAGGCCTGAGGTCTTGAGCACCTTGTGATCCAGCGCAACTCAGACATCTACTGCTTATAAGAGTAGCATTACATTAGCAGTGCATTCACAGCACCCTTCTTCAGGGCTGTGAACACTTCTGGTTCTCTAGGGAGTAAATGTCGCCTGTCCCGAGGTGCTTCGTGCCGTGTTTTACTGTCGTAAACCAGGACAGGGGCTCTGGGTTGGTTGACCTTAGAAACAAGAATACTGACAGCGAAGACATGTCCCTCCAGCCTGCAGAAGAAAAGGAGTTTTGTATTTTCCTGCCAAAACAACAAGTAAAAGTTTGAGCGGTACAAGCTGTGCTGGTCTGTTTGGATTTTATCATGAAAATCTGAGGTCTTCTTTTATGCTTCTAGATGTCCGTGTGCTGGGAGTTTGAATGGAGCAGGTACGAAACTCATCTCCTCGTACCTTTTAAACCATTTTCTGCAACATCCGATGCTACCCAGTGAGGAGGAATCTGTGGTCTGAAGACAACTGAAGAATATCCAATATATATATATGTATTTGGTCTGCCTGACGGGGGGGCTTGGTCTGCTTGGGTTTGTGCTTGTCCCCCCTCCAGCGTTCAGAGGGGTTTTATCCTACAGCCTGTGCCCCTTTCGTGATCAGGGGACTACTTATTCCTGTGATGGCTTGTTGGATTTTTGGTTTTGTTTCCGCTGGGGTTTTTTGAGGCTTACCTGGACGGTACGGTTTGGCAGCAGGCAGTGCTCACGTTGGTGTTGCATCCTGCTCCCAGCGCTCCAGTTCATGCAGAGGCAGGTGATTCTGGGGGAGAAAACAGCTTGCAACTTAAAAAATGTGATGATAATTTTAACGTGTAGTTTCTTGAAAGTGAGGGTTTTGAGGGGGTTTTTAAAAGTTATTGAAGATGTTATTTTCAAGCTTAGAACATCTTTTTGAGCTCTGATAGCTCTGTCCTGGCACGTTTTCCTCTGCTGCAGGACTGCGACTGCAGGAGCGATGTCCTCTTGTGTGTGTTGTTTGACTACTAGGGAACAGTGGCCATCGGTGCCAAGGACCCGTCACCGAGGTTGCTGCAGCTCTGCTGACCTGGATTCCTGAGCTGTGGTCACGGCTTGGGGTGCCTTACCGTGAGGCTGTACCAGCAGATCGCTGGGTTGCCAGGTTGTGCCTCCTGAGTAGAAGAGGTTGTCACTAACACTCATGTTTGTGGACGTGAGGGTGTCCTTACGAGGCACAAACAGCCGCACGGCGTCGATCACCAGCGCAGCTGCTCTTGGCTTTGCTCCGCTGGCTTTCCTGGCCGCAGCTCGCCGTGTTGGACCAGCCTTGCAGTTCAGGAAGGCAAATGAGCAGTGGTTTGGTTCTGGTTTGGGGTTTAGTAGTTGGTTATTTTCTTTGGTTGGTTGTTTTTTTTTTAACATTTCTTGTTAGTGTTCATTCTCATCTGAAAAGGAGACAGATCTGTTGGGCTGGTTTTGCCTTTGTTTCTCTACGGTCTAATAAAGAAGTCTTTGAACCTATGTTAGAAGTCCGTGTTTTTCTGGTTTTTACAAAAGGGAATTAAAATCTTCTTTTCTCTGGCAGTTTCTGTGAGGAAGTGAAATAATGAAATCGTGAAGTCTCCTCCCCACAAAAACTGGGGAAATACAGTTGAGTAGTTAGAAGAAGAAAGGATTTTTAGGTATGCTTAATTTTTAAGCTTTGCGAAAGAAAAAAATCTTTGGAACTGAAGCCTTCACAGCTTAACTGGGTGGGTACAAGTGTTGCTTGAATAATTGTGCATCTTTTTAGGCTGGGAGGACCTGATCAGAGACATGAGGTAAAAGTAAATCCAGGGAAAAAAACCCTATATTATTAAAAAACCCCTTCATTTTTAAATTGAGTAAAATCCTGTAGAATACTTAAAACTAATTACCCTTGAACTGGAAAGAAAAGCTCTGATGTTACAATGACCTTGGAGGCATGGTGGTCCTACAGAGGTGTTCTAGCTTTTCTTTTCCTGAGCTGGGTGCCTTGTTGGGGTTGTTGTTTCTGAAAACTTGGCTTTATAAATCCTGCTGTTCAGTGCTCTGCTTTTTTTATCCAAAACTTTTTAAGAGGAAGACTTTTGCGCTTGGTGTGGGAAGAGACAGTGGAAGAACCGAATGGCAGAGGTTGGTAAGCTGGAGGCAGGGAGAGCTTCTCAGAGGGGAACCCAGACCCGAGTGTTTTAGATCAGGTTGAAGATGTGTGAATTCCCTTGGCTGCTGGCACAACCTGGTCTTCAGTTTTGCTTTTTTCCCTGTTAAACTATTGTTTTCCAAGTCATTAATTCTTTTAGTTGAGAAGGTAGAAAACGGGAATCTAATACCTTACATTTTTTTTCCCCTAATATGGAAAACCTTCTTTAGCAGGTTTGAATCTTCCCCTGGTGTGGGGTACAAGGTCACAAGTCTTTATAACAGGTTGCTCAATCAGACTTAAATGGCTAAATTTTAATCTGCTAAAGCTCATTAGAGAAACAGCACTGCTATCACTGTAGCTGAGTTCGTCACAAGTTTTGGAGTAAACTCTTTTATCGCCGTTAGTGATGGATGTTACATCACAATATGTCTCCATGTCACAATATGGACTCTTAGCAGAGAAGTTGAGTTGTCCTAGATTTTGTTATTTAAAAGCTCGATGCTGCTGGTTTTTTTTAAAAAACCCCTCACAAGAGAATTTAATGAAGGTTTTAGCGTCGCAGTCTTTCACTGTTGGAGAGCTATCTCCTGTTCCCACGGCAAATGAATTTGGTCCTAATAAGGTTTGGTTGTTTTTTTTTTATTTTGTGCAAGGAGGATGCATTTGAGTTAATTCCCTGGACGCCGGCTTAGCTTTACATCAGAGTTTAGGTATAAACCAGAATGTTTTTATGGCTATGAAATTTCTCACATGACCTTTAGCAAAAGGCTACAAACCAAATAGCAAAATTTAGCTGAAAGACGTTTGGGCTGTGTTGTAAAAATACAGGCAACATCGACCGTTCACTCTTGGATGCTTTAATCAAAATAGTAAATGTTCGTGCTTCAATTAATAGGTTAAAAATGACTATTTCAAGACAGTTGGGGGATCGTTCATGAAGAGTATGTTAAAGTAGGGGGAGTCTTCTGAGGGCACTTATTGGACAGTTTGCTTTACCTCTATCGTTTTCCCAGTACTGATTCATTTTGCAAGTGATGTGGAAGTAAAGACTTGGGAGTTTCTGGTTTGCCTATTGATATTTTAAAATTATTATTATTTTTGTTTGTCTTCTTTGCCTTACTTCCAGCATTGTTTCTTTAAATACTTGTTAACTACGGTATAGCTCACGTAAGTGATGGAGATGGCTTATGAAGTGAAGTATCCTAAAGATCCTCTTGCTTTTTGTTAAAGAGACACGGAGCAGGATGATGACAGTCCTGGTAATAACCTGTTAAAGCAAAATGCTTCTCTGCATCTGTCGGGGAGGTCAGGGTAGGCAGCAGGAAGAGATGTGCTTTTTATGGCAAGGAATAGATGTGAGCACACGTCTGAGCTCCGGGAGGAAAAGTACTTTATGTCTCCTGGTTAGAGGGGGAAGAGGCACTGAGCACTATTTATGGTCGCAGTTTATGAGGAAGATGTAAATCGGACTCAGGTTTGCAGGACGAATGAGGGCAGAAGAGCAGGGTTTGGTATGAGCGAAATGGGTGGCAGAACAGGCAGACCTGTTCTGATAGAGCAGGCAAAACCGATTTCCTCCTTCATGTTCCAAAACTTACCACAGTTTTCATGTGCTGCTGAATTTCGTTTGCATTCGTGTTGTTTCACTCCTTTTTATTACCTTCATCATTCCTTAATCTTTTCTTCTGATTTCCATATATTTTTTTTTTTTCCTGCAACTTAAACAAC
Organism: Bucorvus abyssinicus; assembly: GCA_009769605.1. Classification (NCBI taxonomy): domain Eukaryota; kingdom Metazoa; phylum Chordata; class Aves; order Bucerotiformes; family Bucorvidae; genus Bucorvus; species Bucorvus abyssinicus. The sequence continues at coordinate 1,681,306 of CM020047.1, forward strand.
TGCTTATTCCCTTCCTCAGACCTTTTTCATTGATTTTTTTTTTTTTTTGGTTGTTTTTCAAAACCTGGTAACATCCATTAACCTTGATTTTTGCACACTTCTGTTTCTTTTTCCAGCATCTGCCCTTTCATTTTCTCTCCTGTTGTTTGTATCATGACTATCATGTAATGAGGGGGGGAGATGTTTGCAGGGAATTACGGGCAGGGTATTATGTAGAGCTCTGGGTCAGTGGATCTGGCCTGCTGAATAATGAGATTGGATGGGAAGATCAAAACATTCCTGAGCCACTAAATTAAGAATTGCCACTTGCAAGCAAACCCCAGAGGGCTGCGATGGGCACCGTGCTGGCAGGGAACGCGCTGGGAGGAGGCGCTGAGGTGAAATAGCTGGCACAGGTTTCTTGTGTACTTTAAGTTTTATAAGAACTAGTTTCCTTTGGAATTTATTTCGGTCTCGTTCGGTTGTTTCCAGCCTTTCTGCTGTTAATGACACATCACTGTATTTTCATGGACTTCCTCCCAAGCCCCGTGCTGCAGGCCAGCTCCTTTTGTCAGACAAGCCAGGGTAATCCAATCTCTGCAGCGCGTCTGGATTTTGCTTTCTTCTGTGGTTTCACTCACTGGGTACGTCCCGCTCTGCTCGAGTGGAAGGTTTAAGTCCTGCCTGTAGCCTGTGCACTCCCCACCTTTGGTGGTATCTACCACACGAACAGAGCCATCAGCACTAGGCTGATTATTTACCCGTTGGATGGTTGCATCTTCCCTGTTCGTGGATGTGCTGCTAACATCAAGCAGCTTCTTCCAAACAAATTCTGTGGTCAGTAATGCCAGCAGCTTACTGGGTGTGTTCCAGCGTCTCTGCCCCACCAAAGCCTTCGGGTTTGTGGAAGATATACTGTGTAAGTGAACAGGGAGTTCATTTCACAGGTGCATTCAGAGCTTGTTCTTTGGGAGCTGTTGAAGGATTTGGGTGATGGTGAAGCGATGACTTGCCAGGTAGGAGCTGCTCTAAGTCCCACTCATGGAGTTTGTTGTTTGGTAACTTAACGCATAAGTGACTTGGCGGTTAGGGACATGGGTTAGATGATCCCATAGCTGCTTCATCAGAAATATTTTAATCTGTTGCAGTGATTTTCCTCCTAGCATCATCTGGCATCTCCTGGGTTCCTCTAGCCCCTTCGTTCTCTGATGATCGTGGGATCGGTGGTCCGCAGTGATCTATCCGACTTTGCCTTGACCGCTGAATGAAGGGGGTTGCGTTGCTGGGTCATCTCAGGTTCTCCTCCTCCTTGTACACCAAAGGGAGGCTTCTTTCTGCTCTGGGTAACCTGGCTCAGGACAAAGGAATGTGAATAGGAGAAAACTGTGGTTTCTGGATGGAAATGTGTCCTGGCAAGACGAGCTGGTGCTGATCTGCAGTTCAAGCGCGTGAACGGATTTCGATGCTGGGCAGAGTGGCTCTGGACAGGGCAGAGTGGCATTCAGCTGCTCCATGCACTCGCACATCTCCTTCACCTTAGTGGCAGTGCTGCTCTTGTGAGGAAAAGTGCTGTGCAGCCAACACTGGTTTTCTCTGGAAATTTTAAGAAATTACATCTATTTGTCCTGTCACTAAGCCTCCCTGGGCTGTGGCAGAGCCTGGCTCTGCTGTGGCTCCTCTCGCCCGTGCCGGAGCTCGCAGCCCACTGTGCAGCTCAGCTGCTTTAGCAGTCTCTCTCTAACAACAGTACAGATTATCAAGACTTGAAGAACACACTTCTCTTGTTCAAAATACAGATATTTCACCAATGCCTAAGTTGAAGAAGTCCAAAATCTTACTCAGATAATGAGTTCCTGTGTGCTGGTGTCTTTGCTTTAGCTAAGTGTGTGTTTTTCACAGAGTAAAAGGTTTGGGAGAAGAGGCTGAAGCTATAGATAAGAGCACAGAGCCCTTGAATCTGTAAAATATTTGTAATTTACTTTGACAACTAATCAATTCTGAAGATATGCATTTACATTGTGGAGACTTGGTGTAGTATAAAATATTTTGGACAGTGAAAATACTTGTGTTTTAGTCTGGACTTTCACAACAAGGTGGTATTTGTGTGAAGACATAATGAAAATACTGAAATGCAGCCTCTGAAATGTGGTCTCTGTAGGTATAGAAGGCAACATCTCTGTTATTTCAATCCCATCTCGCCTTTAGCCTATTACGAGGGATCGTTCTAATAAAATAATGTGATGTTAACTTTGCAGCGAGCCCTCCACAGATGAGTTAGTGAACTCCTGATTTACTTTTGTTTTGTCTTTAGGAGATTCAGTTTCAGAGGCGTGTGGAGGCTGTTACCACTTCTCTTGGAATATTCGAGCTAGACACCAGGTAAGTGCTGGGGTTTTTGATTTCTTGTAGCTAAAAAAAAAATCCACTCATTTAAATGCAAAATAAAGTGTTTCTTACAGAACTCTCAAATACCTCTCGAAGCCAAGCTTAAAACGGCTTGTATTTCTCTTGATAATACAAGCGTGTATCTGTTTCTCTCCTCTCCCCTTTAAAAATGATTTTTTTCACCCTCAAAAAATACCAGATTGTGAGAACGACTCTCAGTGAGTCGAGACGGATGGACGGGATGTGGAGGCCAGTGGTACCGCTTCGTTGTGATGAATCAATATTTACTAACGTGTTTTCTGGCTTGGTGTTTTTCTTTAGACTTTTACTGATAAATACTGGTGGAGACAGAATAATGTAGTTGAAGATTTAAGACCAGCAGCTGGTCTGCACTGGAAATCTGTGAAAAACTTAACTGACATTGTATTTCAGAGAGTCAGTAGCCAGAAATGCTTTGCAGAAGCCAAGTCCTTCCTAGAACACTCCGGTGCTTCCTGCAGGTGTGTAGTCGAGCAGCAGCTAGACATCATTGTAGTCAGAGCTGGCAAAGCACCGTTTCCAAGCCAGGCCCTTCAATCATCGCTCGCGTGCTGGTGGAGCCGCCCTTGCGGAGGGCTGCTCTCGAAGGATCTTGCAGGGCTGGTGCCTCGGTGGTGTTGGGCTGTGCTACCTCCCCCCATCCTGTCCTGTGCTTCCAGCATGGCTTTGGGCTGGTCTTTCTCACTCCTCTGGTTTCTTATCTGCCCATCTGGGGTTTGCTCTGTGCTGCTGGTGACATATGGAACCATCCAGAAGCTCTTCCGTTCTGGTTTCAACCAAACGTGTTGCAGTTTGGATAGTGAGTATCTACTGAGTTTAATGACCCTCCACGGTCCTGTGCTCAGTGGATAAGTGTCACTTACTGTGTCAGGAGGTGGCGGATTTTGTCGCTTATAGCAGGATTTCACTTTTCGGACTGACTGACAGCCAGATTCCCCATGGTGAAGCCAGAAGTTTGCTGAAAGTGGTGTGAGCAGCACGTGGTTGAAGGCTTGTGTGTTGGCACACGTGTTTATGATGTGGGTTTTTTTCTTTTAAATTTTATTTTTCAGTAACTTAAACTTCTGCAGGTACTAAGAAAATAAAAATTGTAGTGAAGATTGTCCCCAGGCTTCTGCTGTGGTAGTATTTCTAAAGTGAACATTGGTTTCCTCTGCCCCTTCTGATGGTTGTCAGTGGAGCTGAGCAGCCCTAACTCTGCGAGCAGACTGTCTCCTCCAGCGAGGGAACCCGAGTGAGCGGCTGGCCTTTGTGACTTACATGGAAAAGTACACGTTCACTGGTTATGCAGAAAGCGGTATTTTGGGCAACTTGGAACTTGATGGTTTTCACAGGTTTGTTAATGAATAAATATGTACTGCGTCAGCCCTGAAGTGGAGTGAAAAGCACCGCTTGTCACCTGCTTTCAGTGCTAACGGCACCAAACTGTGGTCCACAGCATCCATTAAATTACCCCTCCAGCCCTTGACTGGTGCGAGCTCATTCTTTCTCCACCACCCTCCATCCTGCTGCAGACCTCAGCACGTTTCCTTGGAAAAATTGACCCCCCGCCCCATCACTGTCCCAGTTAAATTCTTTGCAGCAACTTGCGTTGGGGGCAGATGGAGTTTTAATCCTCCTGTCCTGCTCCCGGCCACCGGATCTGCTGTCGCCCTTTTTGGGGCTGACATTCATTGGGATGTTCTGTGAGTATTTAATTCCCTAAACTGGCAGAGACCTATTTGATTTTCTTGGCTGTAATAATAGTTTGCCATTTTAACGAGTTAAATACAACTTATCAAAGGGTCAGCAGACCTGACAAAAAATGCGATATCACCAGTTTCATGAAACTCGATTGGATTCTTTGGGAAGCTGAGAAGAAAGTTGGTCTTTCTAAGGTTCCATTTACTGTGGATGTATTTGAAATGTTCAGGCTGGTTTCCATTGAAACCTATTGGGTTTAATCCATGTTTTCTCAGCAAGGTGGGACCAATTACACTTACGTGGTCGTGCTGAAAGCAGTTGCTTTTCATGGTGGAGCTAAAGCCGGGTATTCTGGTACACAGCTGGTTAAAAACCGTGCTGTTTAATCCAGGGATTACCTTCCTTCACAGCCTTCCAGAGAAACTTCTTCAGGGCATCCCGCTTGGTCCGAGCAGCAGATAGCTTGTTGCTGCTGAATACGCCACTTTGTAAAGATACAGTGCAGCTTTCAGTGCCGAGAATTAGAGCCACTTGTAAAAACAGCAGGAGAGAGGATACCCTGGTTCATGAAGCGCTCTGAGCTTAGATAACCCACACCTTTATTGTCTGTTTCCTCTCCGAAAAGCCAAAGATGGTGTTCCCAGTAATACTGCTCTTCCCAGTAATACTCTGCTTCCCGGATGAATTCCCATTCCTTGTCCTCTGCCAAGGCCGGCGGGTCCATTTCGTACTGATTCTGAGGAACAGGCACCCTATTACACTGGACTCCAGATGCCTCAAGCTGCTCAGGTCGAAGTGATTAAAGCCTGCAGCAGTGTGGAATTTACTCCCGTGCCTGTCTTTATTCGTGACGGGCAGCCTGCAGACTGACAGATATCGCCTGGATCAAACCGAATTCGTTTCTATTAAACAAATTGGCCCTGGTTTAACACTGGAGGTTTTATTAAGCAGAACGTAGCATGGACCTGTGATCTGCAGCATCTGTGCCCCAAGGACACCTTGGGTTGATGTTAATGCCCAAATGATGTTAATGCCCCAAACAGAGCTACAGACTTGAAACGACACCCATGCTCACAGAGCCCTCAAAGCTGCGGTTTGCAGCAATATCTGTGGAAGAGCTGAACGAACGTGTCCAGTCTCAACCAGCTGCTTTTTTTTCCTGCCCTGACTTCACGTTAATCCCACGGGTCCCTAGCAAAGCGCAGTAGCGATAGACACGCTGCCCTTGGCTGGGTGCTGCTAATGGGGGACCGGCGTGATAGAGCTTGGAGAGCATCCTGCGAGGCAGCGGTGGCAGTCAGGGAGCAGGAGGAGCTGCGTGGGGAGCCCGGGCCGCGGTGGGAGCAGGTCTGTGCGATTAGCTAGATTACCGGATCAATGGCAGGATCCTCGGTCTTTGACCTCAGTGCTGGGACCGCTTGGGTGGAGGGGGCTGGGAGGAGGCTGCGGCTGGGAAAAGCCTTTCCCGCAGGGTGGTGTCTGGCGTGTTCCTGCGTGTGGGATTTCTGTCCCAAAATACTGGTTTTTTTTTCACTGAATAGGATTGTGCGCTGGTAAGTGAATCGGTTGTATTGTGTCTTGCAGCACTTGATGGTTTTCCTCTCATACAGAAACCTTTTGGTAGCTGAACAGTATCTTTTAAAAGAAAAGAAAAGATTTTCTCTCCCCACGCACACACTCACTGTCCAGATTTGGGGCGTATTTCGAATTCTTAGCGAAAGCATTAGGCTTTGGACCTTTTAGCTCTTAATTCAGCTTACCAGAGCTGCCAGTGATGGCTTGAAGGAAATTAGGTGAGAGTTTCCTAGTTTAGCCAGTGTATTCCAGTCAAAGAAACTGGACATAGTGCCCGGGGTTAAACTACAGTAAAGCTGGCGAGGGCAGAGGCTGAAGAGTGACAGGAGGCTCTGAGACGAGCGAGGAAGTTGTAATGTCACTGTCCACGTCCTTGCCCACTGGTCACACTCTTACATGGTGACACCCGTGTGTGGGACAGACACAGCAGTGGGTTTTGTGAAGTATCTCCACACTGTGAGGTCACACCAAGAACCAGCCTGAGAGGGTATCACTTTCAGGTAGCCTTTGAAAAGCTGAAGTTATTAACTTTGTTATATAAGATAAAGGGTTAAATTAGAAAAGTCTGGTGCTTTAAATATCTTTTTCAAAGACTACATAATCTGGTGTAGGCTAACTGTAATGACCTAATCCAGAAATAGCCAGTTGCCTTCTCCTCGCTGCTCATCCTCGCCGCAGCTTTGCAGCTGAGGAGCGGCCAGTGCTAATCCCCTTCCTCGGGAGGTGAGAGGACATCCCCGGGCCTGGCTGTGGCATGGCACAGGGGACACCACGGGGGTCTTTCATGTCTGAATTTGGAGCAGGAGGTTAATCAACGGTCAAGGAGCATTATTTTAACTAGAATACATGTTAAATGTTCAATCCACAACTGTATGTGACAAGAGGGGAGATCTCCTCCTCTTGGAGTGGGCAGCTCCCTCCTTCATCGCGGGTGCACAGCCCTGGTCAGGCTGGATGTGTCCGGAGGGTTCTGCTCCAGCCCGTGTCAGTGATGAGGCAGGGGGCTGGGGTTGGTTTTGGGAGGTGCATGGAGGTTTGCTTCGTTGGTATTTTTTAAGGTAACAGTGTCTGCAGTTGAAAACATCAATGGATTCGCTTACCCCTGGGCAGGCACCATGCAAAAAGGCAGCCTTGGCGTAACAGCAACCTCGCTGTAGGCAAGGTGTTTTTATAGGCGTTATCACAAAGAAATTATCTTAATATTAACACTAACAAAGGAGATGAAGTGCTTCAGGTGTGTGTTATGTCGTACGTAGCCATAGCTCAGCTGTTGATGTTGGGTTTTGGAAAGAAGAGCCAAGGATGTGCTGCAGCGATTCCAGGGTGCCTGGCGGGGAGCTGGAAACGTCATGGTCGTTTTCACCGATAATTCACTGAGTTCTGTAAGTTTTTAACTTCCACGTGTGTTATGAGCCTTTTCAAAGTACCTTTAGACCTTACAAAAGATGAATTCTCGCACGCATAGTCTGGTTTTAAGGATGATTTGATTAATGAGGTCTGTGTTCTTTTTGTTTAAGCATTTCTTAATCTCATTTTGACAGGGGCCAGTTGTCTCCTTGGGTTGGTTCACAATGGCAGACCAGAGGCAACGCTCACTCTCTACCTCGGGAGAATCGCTGTACCATGTGCTGGGGCTGGACAAGAACGCCACTTCAGATGATATCAAAAAGTCTTACAGGTAAAGGTGCAGTTCTATGCCTGTTGCCCTACAGCACAAATAGCTTTAATGACGCGTTCAGCAAATGGGCTGTTTATGTTTAGGCTCGAGTTGGTTTATTTAAACCTTTCTCGAGAAAAACTTGTAAGAAAAGGAGGTGAAACAAGGTTGCTGCTTGTAAAATCTGGTATGAAAACGTGCTGGGGCTTTGTATATAAGTGCTGTTAAGTTCCCAGATACTCAGTATCGTTCTGGAAGGTCTTTCTCGAAAGTTGAACCAAATTTTAAGTGTGATCAGAGTTAAATTCTTCACATTCCGTAGCCTTGGTCTGGTTTCCAGCGCCCGCAGGTGTGTGGTGCTGCCCTTTGTCCATCATTTCCAATTCTGGCACAGTGAGGTATGGATTAAAGATCCAAATCAGGATGAAAACTGGGTATCAACGAGGACTTTTTTCTAAAAACCCAGTCCAGATTTCTTATTCTATATGGAGTTACTATTTTACAAGAGGATTTTTTTCCTTATTTCTTTTCTTAAAGAGTTAAGCACATGAAATGCCTTCATATTGACAAAAAAAAAAAAAGTCCTGTAACATCCTCCCTTTCTACACACCACCCACATCTGCTCAAATGCAATTGCTGCTTCGCCTTAGGCGTGAGCTGGGGTCTGGCAGCCGGAGTGGCAGTGAGTTCCCATCACACTAGGGGTCAGTAGTTCCCTTCTCATCACCAGACTCTTTTTACAAGTTGTTTTCTTTTAGTCTTTAACACTTACCAAAACTTTTTGCCTTTCAAAGTTATATTTTAATACTGATGGCAACTACGTGGTGATGTCTGTGGACAAGCTGGGTCCACAGATTCTCAAAAACTAGCTATGTCTTCCTTTAAGCGGAACCTTCAAGCCTTGGCAACTGGGAAATAATTGTCCCTGCTTGGGAGAAAAACCACCAGTTTCTCCTTTGGAGGAATGACCCATCTAGATCCTACGGTGAAGTGTAGTTGCTTCATACTTACCTGGAGCTTCATCTAATCTTGTGTCCTCTGCTGCTCGTTTAAAAAGGAGGACTGACACCTCTTGTTTCCATTCTGGTTGAGTGAGCTGTGGGCTTTGTGTACGTGTAGGAAATGGGAAGTGAAAAATATTTATCTGGTGCTGCTTGATAGTAGCTGAGCCCTTTCCAGGTTTATATAACTTCCCTCTAATTGTGAAAACTGGGATTATTTCAGTCCTCACTGAGGTCCCGGTGTTAGCAGCAGCCCTGGACGTTATTTACCTGAGCAGTGTCATTTACAGTCCCAGTGTTTCCAATGCACGCTTCATCTACTGTCTGGATGCTGGGATATATTTGCATGTATGTCCCAACGTGCTTGCACAAATCTTTAGCTTTGTCTAAGCGTTTCCCCAGTGCGCCGTTGTTGTATAAACACCTGCAGGTTTATGGTGTATTTCTCAAATAGGGGGCTTTGTGGTCGTTTTCTGCAAGAGGACAGAAAATCTGTTGTGGTGGAGGAGAGCTGGTAGCGTACAGTTCACTGTCGTTTCTCTGCTTGGGAATGCAGATGGCCAAGCAGCCTTTTTCCTGTTTGTAAGGAGGTGTTTGGCCAGTTATTTCTGCTGATTTCCATAACGAGCCTGGGCCATGTCAGAACCAGCAAATTGATCAATGCTCAGTCTGATTTTTTTGTGCAGTGTTCAGAGACCTCAGGGGACTGTAAACCGCTGTCATTCAGTTGTCAGAGATCTAGCACGATTAAGGGAGGTAACGTTGTCATTTCCTGATGTCTCGAAACTCTGAAGCGTTTTCTATTCTAGCAAGCCTGGAACTGAGCAGTACTTTGTTCCTGCCCCAGAGCTGGTGAATGAACCACAAGCGATTGTCTGTTCTATTTTGGGGTGCAGTCGCTGCAGGTTAGCTGTGGCAGACTCTATCTTAGACTTGAGGTGTGTCTTTTTTCTGTTGGCTTGGTCGTTGCTTTAGCAGGAGCAAAACTTACTGCTGGAAATTGCTGGAGCTGGGGGTAAGAAAGTGCTGCTTTCCTTCAACCTCTCTCTCTTTTCCCATCGGGTTTCTGAGCGCCAAATCCAGTGGTCTGAAGTCGATCCTGTGAACTGAGCTGGACACTGCTGTGGCCTTTTGTTATCATCTAAGGAAGAATCATCAGAGGAATTGAATCACAGATGGAGGAAACCAACTGGAACTTGAAAGTCTCCCTTGAGTGACAGGCTATGGAATTAAAAACATATAAATCAAAACCCAGGAACCCAAATCCCAGTTTTTAATCTATAACAATCTCTTTTTTTCTTTCTGCAGGAAACTGGCATTGAAATATCATCCTGATAAAAACCCTGATAATCCAGAGGCAGCAGAAAAGTTTAAAGAGATCAATAATGCACACGCAATACTGACCGATGCCACAAAGCGAAACATTTACGATAAGTACGGTTCTCTGGGTCTGTACGTGGCAGAACAGTTTGGGGAAGAAAATGTGAACACGTACTTCGTGCTATCCAGCTGGTGGGCAAAGGTAAAGAGAAGTTACTCTGCATTGGCACTGAAAGCTCATAAAGAGCCCCATTCGATACCTGGTTTTGGTTTTACGTCTGGAAATGGCTGAATTTCTGACCCCTGGTAACTAACCTTCTCTTCCTGTGTGGCAGCCTCCCGCTCAGAAGTATTTTTCAGTGATAGAGGCTTAATGAGCCAGACTTAAGCTACTAAGAGAAGCTTCTAGTGGCTTTGCAAGTGATGAGGACATGGTGGGGTTTCTCTTTGGTAACATCTGCTAAATGATTTCGCAAAGCAAGTCCTGACTGTGAGCTGGAGCTCGTGCAGGAGAAGTTTAAGTCTAGAAGTATCCTTACAAACTCCCGCAGAGGTTCCCTGAGCAAAAGGGACTTCTTGTTCCTCTCTGGTTTGAGAGACTCCAGGTTATTGGTTCACTTGCCCATCCTTGTTCTTGTGCAGCAGAAAGAATATCACCAGTAAACCTAAATGACACTGGAGCCCCTGTTGCCTCACAAGCACATGCAAAAAGCTGTCTGAAGGGATCGCCTGTGTGCAGGAGATGTGACAGAGATTGTGTAGATGCCTCCTGCCAGTACCAAGGAGTCCAGAGTCTTCTGCCAGCACCAAGGAATTGCTGTATTTTACTGGGCTCAAATTATTTTTAAGCCTGATGTGCCTCCATCTTTCTAAGAAATACGTTTCCAAATGACTGCATTCACTCAAAAATGCAAGCCCCCCTGTACGCTGCGTGTGGCACGTTTCTCATCCTGACATTGTCCGGGTGTTTGCAGGCTGCTTGCACAGGCAGTGGCAGGTAACGGACTATGAAACTGAGGTGTGAAACCACAACTGCACCAGCTTAGTGACCTGGTGGAGTTCGCAGTGCTCTGTGGCTGATTAAAACCTTCCGAGTCGTGGCATTTAATTTCCTGGTTCATTTCTCTATGCCTTGCCAGCGTCACCCCCTCTCTCGATTCCCCTGCAGTAGAACAGGACCATCACCGTGCTGGTTTGCCATCTTTAAAACTAGTTTTTCAAACAACTGCACAGCAGCCTCTATGAATTTTGCCTGTTATTGCTGTGAGAAGCACCCACGGTCCTGGCTGGCTGTGCGTTGCCTGGCTGGGGTGGCGGTAGCACCTCACCCCCCTGCCCTGCACCCCCAGAGCGGTGAGCTTTGCCGACGGCTGCGGGCAGGTCGAGGGCCCTGCTGTAGGTACAGCGTGACCTGGAGCGTAACTCTTTCCCAGGGGTATTTATGCAAGCTACAATCTGTCTACATGATTGTTCCTCTGGTTTTTTAATACAGACACACTTCTTAGACTTGGGTCTTCTTGCAGATGTAGCAGAACAGTTCACTTAACCTAAACTGTAGGAATTCCTCAAGTAAACCAGGCTGGCAGTGTTCACCCCAGTAAAACGTGGAGAGCCGCAGCCAGTTTTGCACATACTTTTAAATATATCTTGGTGCTGAAGTATAAAACTGTGGCTAGTGAGTTGTGTCTCTGGTTTCCGTATCCGAGTCTCACACACGGTGGTCTCACGGGTCAGGCCCAGGCTGTGAACGTTTCTCCCTCTCCTGTCCCCTGCAGGCCTTGTTCGTGTTCTGTGGGCTCATCACAGGCTGCTATTGCTGCTGCTGTCTGTGCTGCTGCTGTAACTGTTGCTGCGGGAAGTGTAAACCTAAACCTCCCGAGGGTGAGGAGCAGGAGTACTACGTCTCTCCAGAGGACTTGGAGGCACAGTTGCAGTCGGATGAAAGGGGTAGGTAAAAATGCTGCAGGATGTCTCCAATGACCCTCAGGCTGTGACCGAGGGCTGCAGGTGCTGGCTGAGGAGCAGCGCTGGCTCTGTGGAGGTCAGCAGCGGTCTCAGGTTGTGGGTGGCGGTGAGGGGATAATTGTGGCACAAGAGTTATGAGGGTGATGCCAACACTGGAGATGGAGTTGCTGAAAACTCCAGAAGGGTCTTCATTGAACTTGGGATCAGTGTCAGAGCAGTGGGTGACATCATTGACCTTCCTTCCATGTCACTGGAGTAATGTTACCAGCCAGACACGCGTGATTCCAGAAAGGGGCTCTTTGACCCCAAAGGATGGGCGGTGTTAACTGCGTCAGGCATGAAGAAAGCCGAACTGCCTCCCTAGTCGCTCTGTCTAGTGCTGTTTGTGAAGGGGTAATGCTATTTCCGTAGAGTTAAGCGTATCAATTCAAAAACTGTAGAGCCCTGTGTGCACTCTGGTCATGTTTTCAATGGGCGTTGCTGGACAGCGGGGCAGGGTCGGCTGCTCTCCGTGAAGAATGAAATAAATGTTCCACATGTAGACTTGAGTCAGTGGGGTTGCGTGGAGACTGAAACCCAGTAAATCGAGGCCATGCTCTTAGAGGAGCGCACGCCCGCGTTGCCCTGGTGTAGCAGGGAGATGTACCTTGCGCTTACCGAATCACACGGTGCTGGTGGTGTTTCTCTTGGTGTTCTAAGCCTTTTGTCTTCGCTTTTCAGAGGCCTCAGACGCACCTATTGTGATACAGCCAGCATCAGCCACAGAGACGACCCAGCTCACAGCTGACTCTCACCCCAGCTACCACACCGATGGATTTAATTAAGTTAAGGAAACACTGTAATTAGGATGGATAAAAATAAAAATTACATGGCCAACTCACCACTAGAATCATGAACATTAGAAGTAGAGAATGGGGAGGGGGAATAATTCTGCCACACTAAGAAGGCAGCTTTCCAACCTGCCGACAATATTTTGTAATCCCTTCAGCCTTTTGTCACCTTTCAGTGTCGTATCTTGATGATACGTGAAGTGCTGTAGCATGCAGTATTTAAAGCAGTTTAGCTACGGTCTTATTTGTTCCCTTTTTTTTTCCCCCCTGTTTTTTTATAGCATGTATGGAGTTATGTTATATGTCCGTGGTGTAATGTACTGAGTTGTCACAGTATCAGTGTGATGGAGACGTTCTGCATTTTAAGCAGTGGGACTGGCCTAAAAAATGAGGTTTAAAAAGTTTCACAGGAGCCACCACTCTCCCGTACAGCTGAGCTGTCGAAGACCTTTAAAAGCTGAGGAGTGCAACCAGCCAATTCTGTCCTTCCTCCTCCCGGTCCTGCGCTGCGAGCTAAGCAAGTTTACAAAGCCAAGAACCAAAACCCGCCAGTCCTGCAGAGCTGGAGTTCTCCTGAACGCTGGTTTTCAGCCTAAATAAACCTACCGTGAAAAGGGAAAAGGGAGAATTGCCGATCTTTGAACGGTAAATCAATGAACGGCTCCTTAGAGGCTGTGACGGCGTCACCGCCAACGGCGCTTTGCCACCAGCCCAACTGTGAACGGGCCCGTTTGGTGGCGGCGGGATTTCACGTCAAGCACGACTCTGGTTTGGGTTGAATTCAGTCATTTTCCTGAAACGCTGAAGACCAAATAGCGCGGCTTCTGTTGGGTGCATGAGAATCTTAAAGCGAAACCGGCCAGTTGGTTTTCACTGAGCGAGTCAAACGCAGACGGTGGGCAACAGCGTAAGTGTCTAAAACCCAAAATTGGCCTTTCAAGATTTGTTCTAATAATTGGAGATTTTAATAGACAGACAGGGTATTATGTGTCTTTTTTTAAAGCTTTTGTATCACACTTGCCCTTTAATTTTCTCATGAACATCTTTGTGGAGTACTGAGGTGGAGTTTTAAGAACAGAACACCTTTCTCTGTGTTTCTATTGTATAATTTGCACATCTGACATTTAGATTTGTTTACACCAGTGTGTTTCTTTTCCTCAGAACCACTGTGGGGAAACCGCCACAAGTTTTCCTGTGCTGTTTTGAACCCGAACTATGTTTGAATACTGCTCTAGAAACTCCTTTGTTGAGATTTAACTGTTCAAAATGCGTTTTAGGCAGCTGCTGGTGTGTTTTGTCGTTAATAATCCTTGATACAGAGTCAGGATCTAGAACGGCTGCTGGAGAACCTGCACGCGGTGCTGTCAGCGGTTGATCAGAGCCGGTTTCATGCTGTGGCTTTAGAGGGGGGCGAAGCACTGCTGGGGTGTGAGAAAACCACCGGAGAAGGGAGGGCACTCTGCTGCCAGAGAATCGTTCCCAATGTATTTTCCCGCTGTCTTTGCATGAGCCAAAAATGAGGGAGCATGTGGAATATAATGTGAACCCGTGTTGCATGTGCTGGCTAGAGAAAAGGCCCTCAGCGCCGCGCGAGGGGTGTTGGCCGAAGCAGCCTTCCCTCTAGTGGCCGGTAACACGCGTGTTTGTTGCCTGCGTGGGAGTTCGCCGCAGAGAAGCACGTTTGTGAGAGCACATCAGGTCCCCAAAACGACCCGAAACCAGTTAACTTTTAGTGAACTGGCTGGATTGCGCTTTTGAAGACGCTTCTCCCTTGTCATAATCCTTTTAGACCTGAAACTTGATGGTTACTGGAAGATACTTGTAACTTTTTCTGTCTGCAAAACTCTCTCCTGGGTGGCCTTGAGGACAGTCACGTATGGTTTGGCTTGAGGTTAATGAAAGTCTTTGTGTGACCCCTTGGAATGAAAAGCAATATTTTAGGCTTAAAAAATTAATGTCACATTGGCTGTCCTTGTGGATTTTTGCCTGCAGCCTGTTCTCGATGCTGAGCTGCACGCTGGAGTGTTCCTGAACACCTGCAGGCTTTGTCCCCGAAAACCTCGCTGTTACAATTGCCCTTATCTGAGCAAGTTACGTTCGTGGTAAAAAAAAACGATGGTTCGGGGTGTTTTGGCTTCGTAACCGAGCGTAGTTGGTCCGAGTGACTCGCTAGGACGGAAGAGGCTGTTGTTCCCTGGCGTGCTGTAGCTCGTCACATTCCGTGTCCCCGTGTCCATCCAGACGGGTGACACACAGCCAGATGCTGCGGCTGTCGCTGCCCCGCGGCGCAGCCCTGTCCCCCGGTGCTGGGGGCTGCTTGTCGCTGTGAATTTGGAATATTCCTCTTAGTTCTTAACCCTTTTGGGCTGCTCCCACGGGACGAGAAAGGCTGGCAGGAGGTCGTGGCTCCAGGGAGCTGTGAGATGCACCCGGAGTTGCGCCTGATGTTGGATCCAGAGTGTGGGCAGCAAGGGAGGACCAGAGGCGATACATTACCCGTGTTTCATGGGAAAAGACAACATCCAGGGTCCATCTGCTGGTTTAGTTCTGGGCTTAGCGAGGCCTGAGGTTGAGAGACCGCTGTCCTTTTGGCTGGGCCCGTGGGTGCTGTGAACGGTCTGTGCTGAGATGCCAGAATGATGGTGGATGCTCCAAGGGAAACTCCTCCAAGATCCCAGTTACAAGGAATGGTGGGAAAACATGGTTTTAGGTGAATATTCGTGGTTTCTGAAACTGTTCTAAGTTTGCCCATGTTGCTCTATAATCTGAATTTGAGGTTAGTGTGTATTAATCTATATAACGTAAGAAAGCTATTTAAACGTTGCTTCTGTCAAACAGAACTTGGGTAATCAGGAGAGAGGAGGGTAGCACCACTTCCTGCTGCTCTCGTAGGTGAGGTACAAGAGCATCCCGGGCTCTAACACGAGTTGCACTTCACCTTGGCCGTGTTGAGTCCTGGTAAACGCGAAGCTGTGGCGGAAGTACGGTCCAAGCCTGGTGCCCAGGGACAGTTCTGTGCTTGGGTGGATGGAGCCGCGGTGTCTGCCTGGCACCACAGCCATCCCCTGTCTTTACCTGCAGAATGTTTCCTTCCAAAACTCACCCTGAGCGCTGTCAATGTTCAGCGTGTTGCCAGAATTAAAACTTGAGCTTTGATTGTATTTTTTTCTGTCTCTTAAAAGTTGTACCATTTTTACAAGTTGCCCGAGAGCTCCGTAGTTCACTCTAGCTCACCGAACCTCCTCAGCACCGGTTTTCTTGTAGCTCCTCCTGATGAGGAGTTTCAGGGAGAACCTGCTCTGGAGAGCTTCTGCTGGCCGGGGTCTGGGACCACCAACGTTATTCCCGAGCTGTGTTGTGTGGAGAAGCCCGTTTGGAGCTTTGGGTGAGTAGGCAGAGCTCCTGCCTCGCTGCGGAGCGTGCTCAGGTACCGTCCTTCTGGAGAAGGAGCTGGTGCTGGTCTCGCTGCCCCATCCTCCTCCCTGGGGACGGCAACGTCCCCGTCCTCCTCCTCCCTGGGGACGGGGAAAATCCCCAACGCACTGTAGTACAAACTTGAAGCAAATGAAGGGGCGTTGCACCCGTTAAATGCCAGTTTCATTTTGTTAGTGATGTTTGTAGGGAATTCTTAACTATTTATCTGTATATACATTTGTTTATGTCAACTCAGTGGCGTCCGAGGGGGGGTAGATTCCTGCTGATCCCACGCAGTGATGTTTTAGAGCCATGTTACCTTTTTAGTCTTACTTTTTAGATTTGTAATATTTTTAAACTGCTTTAGATATTAGTGCTCATGGCGTTGTTAAAATACGATGCTCTGAGGTTTGGGCGAGCACGGCCAGAGAGAGGAGCGGCGAGCCCCGCGGTGGGGCTGTGGCCAGGGGAGCGCAGCCCTCGAGCCCCTTCGTGCCCGTGTGGCGTGGCCAAGCAGATGTTCCTGTTCCAGCTACGAAGCGGTTGGGTGATGTTGTAGAGGGGCACCAGTGGGCTTTCGGGGGGGTTCTGTCACAGCGCCCATATCTCGAGAGAGGGACCCACTTTTCTCGACTGCTTTGTGCCCTTCGGTGTCGATGACGTTTCCAGGGAGTTCAGGAAATGTGCGTTTGCTGCAGGTTTTTCCTGGCCGGTGCAGCTGGGTGTTGGCGTGGCGTTGGACAGGAGACTCTCGCGGGGTGGTCAGGGCGGGTGTTGCAGAGTCAGTAATTCTGGATGCTGTTTAAATGCGCGTTAATCTCAGAGCCCTGAACCATAACCCCCCAGTACCGGTGTTTATAGTGTAAGGTCAGTCTAAACACGCTTCATCATTTGATGCCGCTTCTCTGTGTGATAGTGGAAACCATCTGGTTTGTAGTGTATCATCACTCCAACTGCTTCAATACATTGGAAGAACCGTCACTGACAAGGGGGCAGGAAATCTGTCCATGTTCCAGCCCTGCAAGAGCCCTGGGGAGGCTCATGAGCTCTCCAGGGCTCGGCCGGACTGACGTTCCCGTTTCCTTCCAAGACGACGCTGTTCTTGCCGGGAAGGGGTGAGGGAAGCTGTCGCTGACCTTTGCACAAGCCAAATGCCATAAATGTGGAAGACAAACCTTCGTGTGGAAATCAAACGCCAGCGCTGCGTGCGCAGTGGGTTTTGTTGTGGTAGAAGGATCGATGCTGGGGGTGCTGGTGGTGGTATATACACGTATGTGTGTAGAGGAAGCCCTTCACCCCCGAGCGCTGTCGTCTTCTCTGCTCCCTTTCCCCCCAGCCAGCCGTGTGCTGTACTCCCGCAGTCTGTCAGCGGCTCCTCGTCATACCCTTCCAAAAACTGAATGCAAATTTTCCAAAATTCCAAAAATTTATTTTAGTTAATTAAAAAAAAATTAATGTCCTTGAACTCCACGAGCTGCCCCTTGTCCCAGGCCCCTCCGGCTGGAGCAGGGCTGAGCTGCGCCAGCTCCAGCTTTCCTTCGGAGGAGGGAAATGAGGAGGACAGAGGTGGCTCTGGGGTGACTCGGACTCGTGCAGGCTGGTACGTGGGGGGTTTTACTGTGGTCGATGCGCTCGTCGCTAGAGATGTGGTAGAACACATTGATTTGGGGTTTTTTTTCTTCTTATTGTCTTCACCACGTTGTCCTCTCCAGAGTGGGACTTGGGGAGCTCACAGGGCGAGGTCCGGAGCCGCGTTGGGGGCTCTGGGTAGCATCACGTGTGTGTATGTATGTATATATGCACATATGTATATATTTCTACACCAGTGTGCACCTAGTACTTGCTGCTGTTCGTTCTTTGGTGGTAAAAAGGTGAAAGGTGGCTCCAAGCCCTGCTGCGAGCATTCGGCCAGAGCAGCGGGAGGTGGGAGGTCCCTGCGGCCAGAGCTGGGCTGTTTCCTTGCAGCTGCAGGAAAAAACATGCAAGGTCTGTAGGGTTAAATGACTGGTGAAGGGGACGGTGGAAGGAGCCTGTTGTAGGGTTGATGGGGTAGTACCGGGGTAGGGCTGTGCCGCTGGGAAAGGACAAGCAGTTCCCTTCTCCCATCCCTCCCTCCCTGCCCAGGGGAGTTTACTCTTGAACAACGGGGCGTGTTGGCACAGCCTGGCCTGGTTGCTCTATTGAGTAGAGTTACTCGTGGGTCGGAGTCGTGAGGGCTTGGAGTCGTAGTCACCCAGCGGAGTCGGGTGTGATGGGTGTGAAGGCAGAGCGGCCACGGCCGGCACACGGGGCTGCCAGCACCACCGAACTGCTGCTGGGCAGAGCCACGGGGGCTCTTTCCAAACCACCGCTGGTTTCCTCTTGGCGGCAGAAATGGGGGGATACTGGGGGGATTCCTTTCTCACTTCCACGTTTGAAGTTCTGTTTGTGTCCGTCGCGGTAGATGAGCTCTGAGATTTGCCAAACGCTCGATGTCTCCTCGCCTGGCTGCGTGTGCCCGAGCCCCTCGCTGTCATTCCTTCCTTCCTTCCCCTCGCCCCCACCTTCGCCCACTTTTCCGGGGCTGGGCGCGGGTGCTTTGTCTCGCCGCAGGCACCCAAGGCGGTTTTACCTTCCTTTTGCATGTGAGCAAGGCCCCGAACTAGGTGATTCACGGTGGCGTTTGGGCGTGCTGGCCTGCTGGTGAAGCCTGGGGGAGCCGGGGCCGCGCTCCGCGTTTGCACTGCACTTCAACTCGGGCGGGGTGGGGGGGGCCCATCTTTAAAAAAAGAAAAAATAATGTAAAAAAAATACCCAACCCCACGATGGAAGTATAAATGCATCTGAGAAGCAATTATAATATAGACATATATATATTTTGTTATGTTACTAAAGGACCATACTTGGAACTGTCTGTCGGTCGCTGTGGCTGTCTGTGGATTGTAACCTCGATACTACTGAGCTCCTGTACATCCCCGCGGCTGCGGCAGAAGGAATTATTTTCTGTTTTAGCATGGTCATCTGTGTATCGTATGTCCGGATAGAAACTCCAATAAAGATTGCTAAGTTATCTGAGACCACTGTTGTAAAATAAATGTTTTCAACGCAGAAACGCGCCTCGGCTCGTTCTTTCCTTCTCCGACACGAGGGGAAGGGGCTGTGTGGCCTCGGCTGAGCTCTCCCCTCTCCCGCAGGGCTCTCCCCGGCTCTGTGGGTGCCGATGGGTGCAGGCTCCCTGCGGCAGGGGCCGTGCTCACTCCCGCCTGCCCCAACGGGGGTCCTTGGGGTGTTTTGAGCATTAAAGGCCAAAGACCCTCCTGTGACGCTGGGCCACAGCAGGTGTTGGGGTGTAAATACAAGTGATAGTTGCTGGGTGGTGCGAGGAGCCATGGCGGTGTTCCGGGGAGGGGGCGGCTGCTCCGGCCCCCGTGGAGGTTGGTCTGTCTGTCTGTCTGCCCTTTTCTGGACCCTTTTCTGGAGAAGCTCACTTCGTTGGTTTTGCTCCTGGTGTTGCTGATGGAGAGGCAGAAGCGAAGGCGAGCGGAAGATGTGCTGAGGGCTGCTGTGACGCTTCTTTCTGAACCAAGGTGGGGGCTGAGGCAGCATCAACCCGGGGCTGTGGCTGAGGACAGGCTGCCCGTGCTGCATGGTGGCCCCAGTGGCTTCTGTCACCCCTACGGCTCCGCTGGGGTGCCAACGTCAGGCACCTTCTGCCCCTCGTTCTGGCTCTGTAGATAAAGTGACCTTTTCTGTCGGAGACTTTTGGTCGGGTTTTTATTGGCCGTTTCCCCCTCACAGCAAATTAAACCCCCTTACGTGTCACTTTGGGGGTTGCAGCATGGGCTGCTCGTGGGTAAGAATTTCACCTTCACCCCAACTCGGGACCAAACCTGGTCCCCGTGTGTGTAGTTCATCGTGGGCCGGGTCCCGGCCCCATGGGCTGTTGGCTCCCACAGCTGCTCTGCCCATGTGCCACCGGCTCAGGGATGCCCGCAGCGTGTCCTTGGCTCATCCAGGCTGGCACAAGCTGGGAATTGCGTTCTTGGGGACCATGGAGGTGAAGGTCAATCAGTCCTGATGAGCAGGAGGAGATCGAGAGCCTTGCGTCCCTCTCTGGGCTCCAGGAACCACCCTGCGCCGTCCTTGGGGACGTGGCACCGCGCAGGAAGGGGCTGCAGGACGGTTGGGCAGGGGACAGGACACAGCGACGCAGAGCTGGGGCTGGTTGGGTTCACCAAGCCAGCTCAAAGTTGTTCCATTTGGGCACGTGTTCCTCAGCAACGTGCCCGCCCTCGGCACCCACTCCCCTGTGCTCTGGTCTCAGCATGGTCCGGTCTTTTGTCATGATTTCTGTCCTAACCCCACTGTCCCCGGGGTGCCAGGGGTCCTGTCTGTCCCCGTGCCCACCCCTGGTCACTCACCCAGGGCTGGGAGGGGTCTGGGATGCTCTTGCTGCTGCTGCACAGTCAGGAAGGCTCTTACATGGATGCCCTTCCTCCTCCAAGAGCCACCAAGCTCAGGTTTTATCAAACCTTGTCCCAAACCACCCGCTGTGACACTAAAAGGCGCAGCCGTGCTGCGAGGCCGGGAAGTGGTGGCTTGCGGAGCCATTTGTGGCAATGCTGGAGGAGGAGAAGCCCTGGCCAGGTCTCAGGGGGCAAATCCCCACCCGGGGCTTGGAGCAAACCCCGTTTGTGAAAGCTGTGTGTGCCCTGGGAGGGCTCCGCGGCCCCCGGGCATGGGACTGGTCCAGCCAGGGCACCCATGGACGGGGTCAGACCCCTCCCAGGGCAGGAGGAGCCTCCAAGCTGCTGTCCCCAGCGCAGCATCCCAGGGGGAAACGTCCTCTACAGCCCCCCGGGGATGGACCCCCCACCCAGCTGTCCCCCACTCGTGTGCCAAGGCCGCTCCCTGAGCGCCCGTCTCGCCTTAGGCTGCTGCTGGCACCCTACAGGCAGCAGCAATCATCCTCCTCCTCTGCCCACCAGGCCTGGGGGCCTCAGCTTGGGTGGTGGTGACGGAACGCCGTTCCTCGGGCGGGAGAGGCACAAGCTGCACCACTCAGAGCACTTTACGCCGGTGCCTTTCACCCAGGGGTGCATCTGGGATTGCTCCGGTGTGTTTGGGGAGAGCTGGTTTGGGCCCGGGGGTGGTGGCAGGGCCCGAGCAGCTCTGGGAGGGGAGAAAGCTGCACCACCGGCTTGTTAAAGCACTCCCAAACCCCATGTCTGCCAAAGGGATGGATCCAGCAGGCTCAAACCCAGGGATACCCCCCCGGGAGGGGGAGAAAGCAGGGGAAGGGGCTGGGAGTCACAAGATCCCGGCAGCGGGGCAGGTGCAAGGGCGAATTTAATGCACAACAGCGAGAGCAACACGTGGGACGCAGCAACGGAGACCCCCGGCTGGGCAGCAGCATCCCCCCGCCCCGTCTCTGCTCTGCCATCGCTGCTCGTTACGGGTTCGGCCTCCTTCATCTCTCCCCCCTACAACGACCCTCCCTCATTTTCCTATACTCTGAAGCAAGAGCTTGTTGCTCAGCGCCTTCCGAGCCAGTCTCTCCTCGCGGGACATCTCCAGGAACTCGCGCAGGAGGTGGAAGGTGAGGTCCAACGAGTTGGGTTTGCCGTCTCGCCTCTTGCCGCTTTGCAGCGCCCGCGGGGTCCGGGGAGCCGGCTCGGGCTCTGCCCCATGGCGTTGGCACAGTCTTTGGGGCAGGGGGCTGACGGCGGGGCCCGGGGGTCGCGGGGCTCCTGGCCAGGGCTCCCAGGTGGGTTGGGGGGCCAGGGGCAGCCTGCGGGACGGGGCCCGGGGCCACTGCAGGGGCGAGCAGGTCTCCGAGGGCAGGAAGAGCAGGACGAGGACGGAGGCAGCCGAAATCATCCTGACCCGCATCGCAGCCGCTCCGGGGCCAGACACCTGCAAAAGCCGCCCCACCCCACCCCGGACCCCCCACATCCCCCCCCCGCTGCGGTCAGAGGGCACCCGAGGAGGATCACACCGTGGGGGGACCCCCGCCCCAGGGGTGGGACCCCCCCATCCCCTGTCTCTAGGACAGGACCCCCCCCACCTCCGGGGGCTGGAACCTCCCACCCGGTACACCCCTGCCCCCGGGATGGGATGGGACCTCTCCCTCCCTGGGCCGGGTCTCCCCCGGGGTATGGGACACCCTTGGCCGCTGGGACGGGACCCCCCGGGACCTGGGACCCCCACGGAACCGAAGACCCCCCCGCCCCAGGGATGGGAACCCCAGTGACGGGAACCCCAGTGACGGGACCTCGCCCCCGGACACCGGACCCCCCCCGTCCCCGGGCCGGGCCCGGGTCCGCTCACCGCTCGCTCCGCTCCCCGCGGCAGGACGGTCCGCGCCGCCCGCCCAGCACCGCGTTATATAGGGGAGGTGGCGGGCCCCACGTGACCGCGCTATAGCCGGGCGGAGCCGGAGCTGTCCGCGGTGCTGAAGCGGGGCTGGGCGGCATCGGGGGGACACGAGGGTGCGGGGGGACGGAGGGGTAAGAGTCGGGGGGGGACACGGGGATGGGGGTGACAGGCTGGGGGAGCACATGGGGGGACATGGGGGTACTTGGGGGTGAGAGCTTGGGGAGGGGGATACGGGGGTACCCGGGGGTGCGAGTCTGGGGCGATACAGCGGTTCATGGGGGGGTGAGTCAGGGGTTACCCTGGAGTACGCTGGGGAGCGCCTGGGGGGACACGGGGGGACCGTGGGTGGAGAGTCTGGAGGGACACTTGGGGGTACACGGGGATATGTGGGGGTGAGAGGGATGAGAGTCTGGGGGGTACGCGGGAGTACAGGGGTGAGGGGGAGTGAGAGCCTGGGGGGGAGATACAGGGGTTCATGGGTGTGTGAGTCTGGGGGTACGTGTGTGTGCACGACGGACCCTCTGTGTGTGCTGGGGGGGACTGGGCGAGCAGCAGGACCAGCCGCCCAAGACCCCACGTCGCACCGAGACGCTCAGCCCCCTGCAAACAGCCCGGAACACAGTGGTCCCCGTGGCAGAGGGGCTCCCTGGGGCTCCCACGCGTGAGCGGGGTCGGCCCTGACCTCCCCAGCGCTTCGTCTCGCAGGGAGCGTTTTCCCCACCGGCTCCTTGGGAAGTTGCCCGGCGAAGGCAGCCCCTTCCCTGGCTCCTCCGCGTGATTCATCTCCTGGTGTCAGTGGAAACTTCACTTTGGAAGCGTAAATGCGTTGCTGGAGGACAATCCCCCCCTTCGGTGCAGCACCAGAGGCAGTTTCTTTCCCCGGCCCCATCGCCCAGCACCGACACACACCCCTGGGCGCACGTCGGGGTCCGGGGGGTTCAGGCATGTGATGCATTTGCCTTTTCCTCCCTCTCTGCTGGAGCTTCCATCACTCCATCAGCAACCACTTCATCTTGCAAAAGTGCTGCTGCCTCTCAAATTAAAAGTCCCTCGTGAGGAATAAACATTTCAAGAAAAGGGAAAAGAAAAACAAACCTCGAGCAAAACAACCCGCATTAAATAGAACTTGAATGAACGGCAAGAACCACCGCCCCGTCTGCAGGTCAGGTCAGGAGGCACCCGAAATCCAGGGGCTCTGCTGCTTTCTGCTCGGTCACTGGGAAGGGCTACGGGGATTCGTGGGGGTGGCAGGCGGGGGGCTCCCCCACGCCCCCTCAGCTGCAAAATAACTCCTGGTTTGTGCAGAGCGGCTGTCAGGAGGGGGGAGCATCTGCCTCCCGCTTGCTTTGTGCGCGGTGCATTGTCTGAGGCCTTTTCTTTCCTGAACCATCGAGAACCGCTTTAATTTCCAGGGCTCCACCTGAGCCTGCTTTTCCCTTCGTTCCCCCCAAGCCCGACCCCGTGCTGGGGGCTGAGCCTGTCCCCCCCTGCCACTCGGCTGGGGCTGCCACTGCCCTGCCCGCAGCTCCCAGGGCATCGCCCAGACCTCGTGGGTGCCGAGGGCAAATGGGACCCCCCCCAGATCCCAGGAGGAGGAAGCGGCTCCGCCAGCGACTGGAGCTGCAGTGCTGGAGAACGGAGCTGCCCCCCCAATACTGCCTGGCTGCTTGTGGGGGATCCCAGCATGGTCGGACCTCTCCTTGAAGTTGGGTCTCCTGGCAAAACACTGGAGGGGCTGTGGGGCAGAGAGCTGCAGCCAGAGGGGGTCACGCTGTGGGGCTTTGGGGGCCACCCTGGCTGGGGAGGAGTGAGCTGGTGGCTCCGGGCAGGACGAGCTGCTCCTGCACGGACTCCTGCACGGCCGGGGAGACGCAGCCCGGTTCCTCTGATACCCCCGTGGCTGGCACTGGGGCCGGTAACGCTTTAGACTGTTATTCCTTCAGCCCGTGTTCTTTAGGGTTAGTCATTTAATTGTAGGAACGACAGCGAATCCGACCGGGGTCTTGTGCTCGTGTTTTATTTAGGAAGCTCAACTTGGAAAATTAAAAAAAAAAAAAATTTTTTTTCCTGCTCCCTTCATAAATTACTGACACATTCAGCGCTGAAGGGCCCCGCGTGCTGCCTGGGGATTCATTACCGTCGCTTTTAGGGATGTCACTGTCTCTTCCTCTAGCCAGGAGTGCGAGGAGCGACGTGTTAATGACGCTTTCAGGGATGCCAGCTTCACCCCTCGGCTGCGCTCGCCGGCTGGCGGAGACGCAGATCCGGGGCTCGCAGCTGGTGGGAGTCAGAGAGGCTCCTAATTAGGCGCTTTGAGCACCCGGAGCCTTCTGTCCCGTGAACAGCAAGACACGCGCGGCAGCCGCTGCTTCGCTGACCGTGACAGCTCCGGTGCTAACGCGTGGCCGAGCTTCCAGCAGCTTCTCCTGAGGAGCTGGGGACCACTTTCCTGCCTTTGCTCCTTGGGGGATGGCACCCACCGTGGTCAGGGGGTGGCTGGGGTGCCGGTGGGGGCCGATGCTGCCCATCCCGCTCTGGAGAAGGCGTCTCATGGGCTGACGAACCTGAGATTGACCCTTAAGTTTCACCATTCTCAGGTTAGACAGTCCTCGAGGTGCCCCTCGCTTGGGCAGCCGCCGAACCCCATGCCACGTGTCCTGCGTCCCACGCCGTGTGCTCACCCAGACCCTACCCAACCTTTGAGAAATTTGGAAGAGGAAGCAGAGGAGCAGCCCCTTGGCTCTGCTTTCCCACAGTGGCACTTCCAGCTCCTCCCCACCCCGGCTCGATCCCTGGGCTCTGCATGGAACAGCCCCTGCCCAAAGAGCTGCTGGTGGGAGGCTGTTTGCCCCCGGGGCCAAGGCTGCTGTGGAGGGCAGGGGGTGTCTGGCAGGGCTGAACGCCCCAGCCTTTCCCCTTCGAGCAGGAGGAGGGCTCAAGTCCAAGACTTGTCCCTCTCCAGCCACTGAGGTGAATGGCAGGGGGTGCCCAGAGCCTCTGAGACCATGAGCTGCATCAGGCAGGGACCCAGAGCGAGTGCTTGGAGTGGACCATCTCCAGCTGAGCCGTACGCAGCGGCGTAGGAAAGTCAGGAATCACAGAATCGCTTTGGCTGGAAGAGACCTTCAAGCCCATCAAGTCCCCCCGTTCCCCCAGTCCCGCCAGGTCCCCACTGCCCCCTGTCCCTCAGCACCACCTCCACACGGCTGGGAAACCCCTCCAGGGGTGGGCACTCCACCACTGCCCTGGGCAGCCTGGGACAGGGATGGACAACCCCAACAGGGAAGAAATTGTTCCTCAGGGACAACCTCAACCTCCCCTGGAACAACTTGAGGCCGTTTCCTCTCATCCTGTCGCTTGTTCCTGGGGAAGGAGGAGCAGGGATGGACATGGCCACCAGATGCGTGGTCCTGAGTTCAGTGGTGGAGGAAAACTTCACCCT
Organism: Bucorvus abyssinicus; assembly: GCA_009769605.1. Taxonomy (NCBI): domain Eukaryota; kingdom Metazoa; phylum Chordata; class Aves; order Bucerotiformes; family Bucorvidae; genus Bucorvus; species Bucorvus abyssinicus. The sequence continues at coordinate 1,706,953 of CM020047.1, forward strand.
TTACCTTGGCCGGAGCAGGGAGGAGGATGAGCACACGAGCGTGGCCCTGTGAAATCCCGGCCCCCTCCTCTCTCCTGTGTGGATTTTCAAGTGTGTTCCTGCGGGGGCTGCCCTGGATTTTGAAATGTGGCAACACAAAAATCTTCTGCCCATCTCTGCAGGGAACGGGGCGGTTCCCCATTCATCTCCTAACGCCGTGGGCTGCTGAAGATCCTTTCTCTGCGGAAGGGGATCTCTGGGAGCAGCTTGGGGGGGGCTTTAAGCTTTGCATCGTGGGCTTGCAAAGACCAAAACCAGAGGAAAAGCCAAAGGGAACTAGCTTCTCTGAGCATGGTTGAGTTTTAGTCGGTTTGGGATGGGGCAATGAAGCAGCAGCAGACTCCTCCCGACCTCCCCCGCTGTGGGAAGGTGCCGAGCAGAAACACGGTGAGGAATGCCAAGAAATCTGCAGAAAGGGTGAAAAAGAAGGTGCAGGGCAGCCCCCGCCTTACCTGCGAACCCGCCTTGTCCCCAGAGAGGTGAGGCGGAGGCTGGCCCTGGCCCCTCTTGCCGGCTCTCCTTCATCCTGCCACCCCCACACCGGCTTTTATGGCCTTTCTTGTACTCGGCTTTGTTGAGCCGGGCCACAGCACGTTGCCACGCTTTCTGCTGGCTTCCTGTTTGTTCATCGCGAGCGCCTGTGGTAAAATTTCCATTACACGCTGGACGGACAGGGCGGCAAAGAGAAGCGAGGCAAAAAAAAAAAAAGTAACCACCCAACACCCCCCAACTCTGTGTTTTAGTGGTTCTCTCATCCAAAAATGAGAAAGCGCCCGGCTGGTGCGGGACAGAGGGAGGTGGGGAGGGATGCCCCGGCTGCGGGCGCTGCAGAGCATCCTCCAGAGCCTGGGTGCTGGGCCTGAAGCTGCCCTCTGGCCCTGAAGGGATGGAGAGGTGCCGTTCCCCAGTTCAACAAGCAGAAGACCCTCATTTCCACCCCAGCCACCAAAAAAGCGTGTTTCCTAAGTGCTGCCTCTCCGAACAGAGCCAGAGCGCAAGGCGAAGCTCCGTCCTGCCCTGACCGAGGGCTGTGGCACGTGTCTGTGTGCCCCTGCACCCTAAAGCCGCTCCAGCTCGGCCAGCAGAGCCCCCCACCGAGGCCAAGCCCGGGGTGCAGAGCAGCTCCCTGTCCGGCAGCTCTAAGAGAGCAGATCTGGAGGGGAGCGATTTATTTTGGTCTTTGCTTAACCCTTGGCACGCCCGGAAGAGCTGTAGAACAGAGGAGAACGCAGGAAAACCAGCTGCCATGACAATGCGGGTGCTACCGGAGGATCCAGGTCCCTGCCAGGCAGCCGCCGGGGCCCAGGGGGCACGGCACACTTCTGCAGGGCTGGAGCAGCATCTGCCCACGGCAGGACACAGCCGGTGACGAGCGGTGCTCCTCCTGCCTCCGCAAAGGGCATTTCCCTCGGCCATCATGGAGTCTCTGACAGCTCCTGTGCTGCTCCGGCCCGTGCTCCTCCCTCAGCCCCACCAGCACCCCTGTCCCACCCTGCTTTAGACGCTGTGAAGCGCCCCGTGTGCTGCTTTCCCAGCTGGGGGCGATGGTGGCGGGAGGCAGGCGGGGGCTCAGGGACCTGTGTTAGCTTTGCCACCTTGGGTGGGACATGGCTTCCGCAGGAGAGCTGGCACAGGGCAGAGGGGCTGTGGAGCTGCAGCCCAGCTCTTCCCTAACGCCGTGTTACCCCTGGGCAAAGCTGGGACTTCTCTGTGGCCTTGGGGGACAAATCTCCATCTCGCCCAGCTCGGGCTTGCCCGCGGTCCCCGGGGATGGACAACACTGAGCCCATCTTTCCCGCACACCCTCCTGCTGGGGCTTTTGTTTCCTCCCTGTTCACGCCAGATGAGCGAGTTGCCCCTGCCCGGGCTGCTCGGGGGCGAGCAGTACCTCCTCGGTGTGGCTCAGCGAGCTGCCGGGCAAAGCCGCGCTGCTCAAACCCTCCTCATCTCTTACCGCAGCTCTTCTTCACATGAGGCAGGAAGGGAGGGGGCACCTGCACGTCCTTCGTCTTTTCTTTAGTTTATTAAAAGCAGAGGATGGATCCTGGAGGGGGATCCCAGATTTCGCCCTCTGCTCCGCGTGTCTTTTCCCAGAGCACGGTTACCTCCCTGGAGATGCCCAAACTCAGGTGCACAGCAGATCCTGGCACGGCGCAGACCCGTGCCCTTGGCATGAGCCAACCTGCAACCACCCTGTGGGGCACCCCATGTCTGCAACCTGCACCCAGGGGTGCTCCACGCCAACCCTGCCCTTCCCCAGCACGGTCGGTTAAACGTGACTCTCGCAGGAGCTCGCTGTCTTCCCAGCGATGGTGCACGAGCATGTGCTGCTTCGGCACCACGTCTTAGGTGTCATTATCAAGGAACCTATCATTAATGCAACATTATTTACTGATAATTAATATTAAAACGATTGTGGCAGCAAGGAAGGGAGACGAAATAGCACCGTTTTGCTGGGCAAAACGGAACAGCAGCTGAAGAACCCCTGAAGCGCTCGCTACGGCTTTTCAGGGAGGTTGCACCGAATTTCAAGGCGTATTGTAAAGTCACCGGCTAACGAACCCCGTCAAACACGGGAGATAAGGCTCACAAAAAGAGGATGAGCTTGGACCGGCTGCTGCGAGCCGTCAGAATAACTGTGACCGCTGTTAACCGAACTCCTGTACCACAACCGACCCCCCCAGCGTGGAGCAGCCCCGTGCCGAGAGTCTTGGCGGAAATTCGGCACCGAGCGTTTCACCCACCAGCTATTGCTCCGCACCCGCCCGAGGCCGGCGGCGTCGAAGGACTCTGCAGCCTGTCTTCGCTGAGGCCAAATAAAGTCTTTTAAATGTCTGTGACTTTGATAAACGCGAGTGAGCTCGGCCAAGGGCGGCTTGCAGCGAGAGACGGCGTGAGCGGAACCGCAGGTGTCGGTGCAAAACTTTCCAGTGGCACCAGGTAAACACGTGCCACGTCGGATGTGTTCTCTGATCACCGTCCTCAAACGCTCCTCTACAGCAGCGTGAAAATACCCCATTTTCCATTGCTGTTTCGATACAGCTGCTGAAGAGCCGCCTCTGTTCGCTGCTGAACACCAGCGGCTGTCGGCAACGAATTTCCTCAGTGCCGACACACAGAAATTGAGCATTTTTAAACAACCGACCAGAACTGAGCCCTGCCGAGCCGCAGGCTGGAGCCGCCCTGCCCAGGAGGCAGCAGCCAGGCCGCCGCTGGTGCTCCTGAGCACAGCCCACTCCTGCAGCGAGTTGCTGGGTTCTCAGACGGGCGGCGGGGCGAGCGCGCAGCTCTCAGCCCACAGCTTCTGCCTCTTTCTGTACAAATAGGAAACAAGCGGGTAGCGAGCTCGAGAGGGAAATGAGCCGTTGATTCTGAGCTGACTGATCGCCGTGTTGCTTTCCAGCCCCACCGAGCCCACGGACGGGCAGCCGCCGGCCCCGGAGAAGCCTCATCTTGGGCTGGCGGCAACGAGGTTCTTCATCTCTTTCAGAGCGAACCCAGCCCGTCTGCTGCAGAAAGAGAAAATGTGACCCGGACGTTCTCCTCGCGGGTCCTCCCGGCTCAGAATGAGTGTGTTTTCTCTTTGATGGTCAAGCAGATATTGTTCGCATTTTCTGGTGTGTTTAACCGCCCCGCTCTATTTTTAGTGACGAGGGGACGGCGTTCGAGAGGCTCTGCTGCTGCTCCCATCAGCGGTGCTTTGGAAGGGAGGAAATCGAGTAAAGCCGGTCCTGGCGCTGCCGAGACCGGGGGTCCTGGGGCTGTGGGGTGGGACGCCCACGGCGGCGGGGGGCTGCAGCCCGGCCGCGGGCACCTTGCGATGGCAATAGATCCAACGGGTTCACGAGGTTTTTCCGCCTACTTGAATGGGTGAGCTGGAAGCGCGGCACTGCCCGGGTGTACAAGGAGGAAAAAAGGGAGTTTTAAACAGTTTTGTTTTTATTTGCCCCCCCCTTTCTCCAGTATCGCCGTGTTTCGTGAGGAGGCCGTGGGGCAGCGTGACGGTGTCACGGCCGTGGCCGGGCTGGTCCCCAGCGGGAGCTGCAGCTCCGGCGCGTGTCTGCCCGCGTCAGGGCCTGGGGCAGCCGGGCACCGCGCGGCGCCGCCACAAACCACCACGTTTGCTCTTTTTCCACTTGAAAAAGAAAAAACGGCGTGACCCCCGCGGGGGTTTTTGGGCGAAGAGAGCCGAGGGCTGCGGCGGCACCGCGGTGACTCAGCCTCATGGCCGAGGTGCCGAAGGAAGGGGTAGGCTGGTACCTTGTCACAAAAATCGTGGTGGTTGCTGTGGTTGTCGCTGTCACCCCCGCGGCGGGCGAGCGGCCGGCACGGCCGGCACCGGGCAGCACGGCCGAGGCGGCGGCGGGGGAGCCGCCCGCCGCCCACGCAGCGTTTCCGAGGCGGCGTGTTTGCCGCCAGCGCTTGGTCGCGGAGAGAAGAAGTTCAACCCGGTAGCGCTGGCGGGGGAGAGGGGGCCGGGGGACCCTCCGGAGCGCGGCCGCGGGAGGTTGGAGGGGACCCAAGATGGCGCCGCGGCCTGTGGGCGAGGGCGATGGCGGCGGGGAGGGGCCGCCCGGCGCCAAGGGCGCCCGCCACGGCCTTCGCTGCTGAATTCTCCATCACCGCCTCACGCAGGGCGCAGAGGAGGAGGGAGGGGAAGGCGCCGTGTTCTCGTGTGGGAGGGTCCGCGTTGGCCAGGGCTCATGGCTGGTTCGCTGAGGTCAGAAACGGCTCCGTGGTGGCAAAACCCACCTTTGCCGGGGTGAAGGGGGGACGTGCTGAGGGGAAACGCGGTCTGCTGAGGGAAGGTGTGGGTCTGTGGAGGTAAAGTGCAGATCTGAGGAAAATACGGACCTACTGAGGAAAGACGTGGATCTGCTGAGGGAAAGCGCAGCTCTTCGGAGGTGGAATAGGGCAAGGTGCAGATCTTCCGAGGAAGATGTGGATCTGAGGAAAAACGCGGACCTGCTGAGCTAAAATGCAGGCGTTCTGAGGGACGTTATGGATGTGCTGGGTTAAAAGCAAGAATCGCCCTGGATGCAAGGCTCTCTGGGGCCATGGGGTGGACCGTGGGTGCAAGACACCCTCCAGTGCTCTACGTGGTGGGGCACAGCCGCATGGCACCCAGTGCTTCTCCTTCTGGGCTACTTCTTCCATGTTACCCACCGAGGGCTGTTAGCAGGGGCACGGAGCGGCAGCGTCCACGATGTGTCGAGGAGTTTGGCTGCGTGGATTTGGATGAAGGATGCTAGGGGAGAAGAGGTGCTTCCCCCCACCTCTGCTATGAGGATCTTCACCCCCATGGTGGACCCTGAGGGCAAACCCTGCCCAAGACCCACACACGGTCCTGTCTCCCTCAAGGAGGTCACCGCACTGCTCAAACCAGGGCTGCTGGAGCTTTGTGCGTGACAGATGATGGTGCCATTCATTGAGCATTGTCTGGAGAGAACACTGAGCTCCTCCAGCACTGAGCTCCTGCGCCGGCGGCTGCAGCCTGGAGGAAGGACTCCAGGTGCAGACATGCTCCTCCATGGGTCTGGAGCTGCCACTGTCCCTTGTCACCTGGTGCCCCATCCAAAACCCCCCGTGTCTGCCTGTCCTCCTGTGTTTGTGCTTACGAGCTCTCCTTCCACCTACACAAGGAGCTATTTTTAGCAGAACTAATCGAGTGTCAGTGCTGGCTCGGCGCGTGGCTTTTGAGCCGAAGGCTCATGCTTTCGCCCAGCGCTCGCAGGAACCCGGCCGTGTGTTTCCTTTTAAATTTAGTCGAGAATTTATACAACATGCCGCAGAGCGGTAGCAGCTATTTCGGGCTCATCACACCTGAGCCCACACTGAGCTATCAACCAGGCGGCTCTCCGTTTGGGCAAGGTCCTGGCAGAACATCCCCCTCCTGGCCCCGCTCTCCTCGCTGCCAGCAGCACCTTGCCTGACCCTCCCCGGAGCCGGCTCTGAGCCAGGGCTGCCCAGCCCGGGGGTGGTTTGCTGCTCTTGGCCTGTTCATCTCCAGCACAAGGATGTTGCACTGGTACCTGGAATGGTGCAGGAAAGGAAAACACTCTGTGACTGCGTCACGGTCTCCTCTGACTAAACCCACGCCATGGGGCTGGCCGGCTGCCCTGCCGCTGAGGTTACCCTGGTCTGCAAACAGCTTCCTGGAGACGGTTACGAGAGCCCCTCCTCACTGCGTCCTGGGCAGCTCTGATTCAGCAAGAGCGGGCTGGTGTTTCGTTTCAGCTTCTGAACTGAAACAGGGGCTTGGTGCTGCTTAAGCTACAGCATGGCATGACCTGAGCAGAGCTTCAGCTTCCTCGGAGACCCAAAGAACCGCCTGTCCTCTGGCACCAACCCTTCACTTGGGTCTAGGACAGGGTGTTGCCTCCTCGGTGAAAGGCAGCAAGAGGGAGCTGAGGAATGGGGGTGGTGGGTTTTTCTCCTGCTCACAGCCCTGCTGCAGGCAGGAGACCTTGGTCTCAGGGGGGCTTCCCTGTCCGAGCAGGGTGCTCTCTGTCCCCCGCCAGCTCCCATGAGGTGAAGGTTCCCTCCCTGCCTTGGTAGCATCAGAGAGAGCGAGCCCATCGCGTGGGACAGGCTCTCCCTGGGGTGTACAAACGGCTCCAGGGCTGCAGGGTCAGTCTGCTCCTCAACAGCAGGGTCTCGACCTCCCACCGCTGCTCGTGGCACCTTGCCGGTGCTGGGTTAACGGTTGGACTCCGCCTTGAAGGTCTTCTCCAACCTGAACGAACCTATGAGTCTATCTCCCCTCCCAGGGCAGCCGCCCCGAAGGGCTGCGAATCCCTCTGGGCACCCCCGGGGAGTGACAAAGAACGGCTCCATTCCAGAAAACCAGAGAAAAAATTTATTATTTTCCTTTATAAAATATCTCCAATAAGTTATATAGGCAAATATTTAAATTAAAATAAATTAACTCCGCTCTATGCTGGGACACGCGACTGTCCACAAAGTCAAACTAGGATTTGTGTTTCTTTGAAAAAATATGCCTTAGATCTCCAATGTAAGATTTGAAAAAAATATCTATGCTGGGTGAGGAGGGAGGAGGAATCGGCACTGGACAGAGGGGTTAAGGTGCGGTGCTGAAGCTGCCTGGCGCCAGCGGCATCTCCACATCCAGCTAGGTGCTCAGAGCATCTTCATCGTCGCTCCAGTCGGGAGGAGCATCCGTCCCGAAGTACCGATCGCCAAAGTTCCCTGCAGGGAGGAAGAGAGAGACTTGGGGAGCAGCTCAGGGAGGCAGGGACCCGTCCCGGCAGGCGAGGAAACAAGAGCAGGTTTATCCGACAGCTTGTGCGGCACTGAAAGGCGTGTAGCAGCAGAACTGGAGCAGCCTGGAGGCTGTTTTAGCAGCTCATGGCAGGGGTGTCTCCTGGCACGGCAGAGGTGAGGACAGAACAGAGTGAGCTTGTTTTGGATGAGCTTGTTTAAGGTGGCAGCTCAGGGAATGAGGTGGGCACAGGTCCGCTCCAGCTGTCCCAGCCCAGCTTCTCCATCTGGGGCTGGAGGAGGCTCGTGGCACGTGGAATGGCTCCTTCTGCCAAGGTTTGGCTGCCTGACAGCTCTCAGAGCACGCCACAGCCACGTGGCAGCAGGAGTCGGGAGAGGCAGCGGGTCCATGGGTAAAATAAGGGCAGACCTAAGCTGCTGCGGACAACCAGGGCTTCGTCTCCTCTGGGGAGTGGGCCAGAAGCACTGACAATCCCGAGCCCACTCCAGATACTCACCGATGCCGGGGATTATCCGGAAAAGGTCATTCACCTTCTTGTCCACAGCCGTGGTGATGATCTTCACCCGGGGGAAGGCGTAGGCGACTGAGTGGACACCCATCTCTGCCATGAGCAGGGAGAGGAGGAAGATCTTGTCTTCTGGGACATCATGATCCTAGAGGAAAGACACAGAGACAGCTCGGGGTAGGTGTATCTGAGGCATGTTATGGGCCGTGTCTCCAGGGAGCAGCACTCTGAGCACTCAAGGGTCTTCCTGGAGCCACTTCTTCTCCTCTCTGTGGCCAGCTGGGGTTGGCACAGGACCAAGAAACCAGCTGAATCCAGGCTGTCACGACACAAGGAAGGGGCGGCTTTGTCAACGCCTGCTTACAGAGCCACCCCAGCTTCTGTCGTCTCCCGTGACACCCTCCTTTGCAAGGAGATGCTTTTCAGCACAAAGCCCCTCAGCATGGCTGTGGCTGGTGTTTTGGACATGACTTGGGAGCAAACCACCCGCCCTCTGCAGCACCCATCCTCCGTACCAGCAGCACCCGCACTGCCATCATGGCTGCTGCGCCCGTGGAGACCGTGCAGTCCATCAGGATGACGTGGTCCTCGCTGATATCCTTGGGCAGCCGCAGGTAGTGGAGCTGGGCGGGGGGAAGAGACATCAGCTTAGGGGCTGCAGGCTGAAGGTGGATGGCGCAACCCGAGCTCTTCTCTTAGAGGGGTGAAGGATCTTTCGTGCATCTCCATCTCGGGGACCCTGGCTGTCAGCTTGGAGCCAGGTGCTGCTGCAAACACTTGGAGAGCAACCCAGCCCCTGCGTGCACAAACACGCTGGCAAAGCCCACTTGAGAAGCTTTCAAACTGCTTTCTGAGCACTCACCCCCCGCCAAGATCAGCTCTCAGGTCGCTGAAGAGCTCTCTGGAAATACCTGCGTCCGCCCCCGCACGCGGGAGACGCCCTCGGCTGCCCAGGGCTTTACCTCCGGCTCGCCCGTGTTGCAGTTGGTCTGGATGAGGATGGTCCCGATGCGGACGTCCTTGCAGACCGCTCGCAGCGCTGGCTCCATGGTCTCGCCCGCTCGCAGGATAGACACCCCCGTGATCTAGAGGACACGGCGCGGGGGAACGGGAAGGCACGGTGTGGGAGGTGCACGGTGTGGGATGGCACTGGTCCGCGCCAACTGGGGACTCTAACAGGCAATCCCAAAGCACATCCCTTCAAGAGGGTTGTGCCGCTCTCTGTCCACTGAGAGCAACAGTGGCACAGTGACATTGCTGGTGGCACCCTTGGCCACCGACCTGCTGCTGTCCCAATGATACAGGGTCTTCTACTCGTGACAGCAGGCACCAAACCCAGGGCTGGTGGAAGCCCTGAAAGTGCAGGGTGTCCTTCTTCTGCATCCATGGGGCTCTCAGAGCAACTCCTCGGGGCAGGGTTCGATAGTAAGTACCTTCTGCTTCCACTTACTTGCTTCCCGCTGTACGTCCTCCCTTCGTAGTCCTGTCCCTGAGGGGTCTGGACGGTGCAACTCTACAAAAAACAGGTGAGAAGCATCACCAGGGGCTCTGGCATGGCTCTCAAAGGAGACCTGGGACCGGGGAGCTGGTCTGGCCCCGTGAAAACTGAGTCTGGGCAAAGAGTTGTCACCCAGGGCCATGCCATTGCTCCATGGCCTCAAGGAAGGCTGGAGGAGCAGCGACAGGACTGTCCCGGAGCCCCAGCAGTTACGGGTTAGAAATCAGAAAGGAAACACAGCACCCTCCCAGCAACAGCCCTGAACCCACCTGGAACGGGAGCAAGGAGAGCGCATGTTCGATCAGCAACCGCATCAGCCTCTTGGAGTAGAAAATGAACTCATCTCTGCTGGTCTCCTTGTTCCTAGAGGGGAAGGAAAGCCAGCGTAAGCTGTGGACCAAAACATGCCCTGGCAGATTCTGACAGGGGTCAGGAGATGCGTGGAGAAGGACAGCCCCTGCCCCTGCCTGGCTGTCAGCATCTTCTTGACACAGGGCCCATCGGCTGATCCTGGAGCCGAGGTGGCAGTTTTAAGGTGAAAGAAAAATTGTTGGCGAGATGATGGAGCAGAGCACAGCTCCTGCACGCAGGGTCCACCACTGTCTGCCCTGTCCCACGTCCCCACATCGCAAGGCACACATCTATTTAGCAGGGGCTGTTGGGACAGGACAAGGGGTGATGGGTTCCACTGAAAGAGGGAGATTCAGACCAGAGAGAAGGAAGAAATTTTTTATGCTGAGGGTGATGGGCAACTGGTCCAGGTTGCCCAGAGAGGTGGGAGAAGCCCCATCCCTCAAACCATCCCAGGTCAGGTTGGCCCTTGGGGCTCTGAGCACCCTGCTCTGGGTGCAGATGTCCCTGCTCCCTGCAGGGGGTTGGGCTGGGGGAGCTTTGAAGGTCCTTTTCAACCCAAACCATGTCATGATTCTATGATTCTAAGTGGGACTTGGGAGCCCAAACCGAGCCGAGCTGGCCCCAGTCAGCAGCCGAGCCCCATCCCACCCCAGTGGCGGCAGCGCGGGCTTTACCTGATGATGGTGTGCATGCCCCTCACCTGAGGGGTGCTCTTCAGCACGCTCAGCGTCTGAGGAAGGGGGTGGCACTGGTGGGCAGAGGCCAGGGCAGCCCTGAAAACCAAACAAGATGGTCAGAAGGTCTCGGGGCAAGGCTGCCCGAAGGCTGATGCACAGCACACGGCCAGAGCCATCCTCCCAGATGTCATCTCACACTGCAAAGGCACACCAAGGCCATCCAGCCGAGCCGAATGAGCGGCCAGCCCTTCCCGGTCCCCAGTGACGGCAAAGGGACCTGCTCCAATGAACGGGGCAGGCAGCGGTGGTCGGGGGAGCCAGGGGGACCTTGCAGCCCAAAGACCTGCCCTTCCTGCTGGGCAGCTGACCTGTGGTTGGCCCATCTTGGGAGTCTTATCTGGTGGTGAGCTTGAACTCAGGGCATGAGGAGGAGGTGCTGTGGTTGTCTCTGTCCTACAAGTACCAGCTGTCACCAGGAACGGGACTGGCACAGGACTCAATGCAGAGCCAGGCTGCAACGAGACCATTTCAGGGAGCGCCTGGCCCATTCAGGGACAGTCAGATCCACACCAGCTCGGGAAACAGCTTCAAGACTTTCTGGCTGCACAGGACTGGCTCTGTGTGACTCATCTCCTCATAACTAATAGGGTTGGGAGCTATTCTTGGATCAAGGGAACACCATTCATGGGGAAGCGCACAATGGAGCCCCATTAGTCACCTCTCTCTCTTTGAGAGCAGCGGTAATGAGATGAAGGTCACATCTATCTGGCTTCCAAAAGGCTGGGCAGGATGGACAAGCAACTTTGTCTGGGAGGAGGGCTGGGGTCCGAAAGCCACATGTCAGATCACACACGTGCCAGCGGCTGCATCCGGTCAGAGAGATGTCGGGGAGGAGGAGAGAGCAAACAAACGAAGGCACGAGGTGATTAAGACTTCAAACCAAGCAGAAACCTGGATTAATTGCGCACACGCACACAAGTGGAGCAGAAGACAGAGAAGATGCCTGGGTGGGAATGGAGGAGGGCAGAGCTAGATGACTTGAGGCCTCCACCCACATAGCCATCTCCTGGTCTTGGCCGACCAACACCAAACGAGACATTCCCAAGGCCTGTGGGTACTTAAGGGCTCCTTCTTGCTTTTGCCACCTCGGTTCTGCGTAGCAGTGAAGGGCTCCCACGCAGGGAACGCTCCCGGCAGCCACGACAGCTCACGGCGGTGCAGAGCGCGTGGGAGGGTGCTGCTCCCATCGAAGGCTGGCCCCGCTGCTGGGTTGGGGCCAAGCCCGGTGGCTCCCGCTGCCCGCAGACCCCACCGCCTGCTTGGGACAAGCAGCCCTCAAGGTCCCGGACCTGCTGTCAGTGAAGCGAGCTCGCTCTGTTAGCCACCACGACGGGGGTTAAGCTGCTTTGGAGATGCTCCTGTGCCAGCTCTGTCCCTGCAGCTCCCCCCACCCCTTCCTTCCTTCTTCCAGAGTTGGTCCTGGGGGCACAGCTCTGCCTAAACCCCTCCTGGCCCCAGGGGTGCAGAGCCACCCGGAGGGCGAGGACTCGAGCCCTGCCTTTGGTGCTGGTGCCTGCTTCTGGGGGGGGGGGGCGGGCAGAGATCAGCCCCCCAGCAGAGCCACGCACGCACCCATGACCCCAGCTGGGTTTGCTGTCAAGGTCAAGCTGTCTCTCACCCACCATGACCCACCCAAGGGGCACAGGACTGAGCTTGCCACGGGCACCTCTCCCCTCCATCCCTGGCAGGCACCCCGCCACGCCAGCGGGATGGGCAGCCCCTCTCCTGCCCTGGTCTCTCTGTGGGGCTGCAGGTGACAGGCGGTGTCACCTGGCTCCTGCTCCCTGCCACAGATGCCAGTGGGTGCTTCCAGCTCCAAGAGAGTCCCTATGTGCCTGGGAACACCTCCCCTGCACCCCGAGCTGTCAACGGGCCCCTGGGGACCGCTGTCAGCGGTTTGTCACCAAGCTTTCCACACCTTCCTGCGACACCCACACAGGGGCTGCTGCTCAGCACGGGGAGGTCTGGGCTCAGCCCTGCTCGGGCCCCCGTCCCCGACACCCCAGGGAAGCTGCTTAATGCTGTGAGGGCCCCTGCGGTGCTTTCTGGGGGGACAGCAGCAGCTCCCATCATTGGGGTCAGGATAAAGATGCTCTCTCAAGTCCCCTCACTCCGGTTTGGTCCACACAGCCCCAGCAAAGCGGGACCCTGGGCGCTGTCTGCCTGAAGCCCCCCGGCCCGGGTTAGTAAAGTGGCTCACACTGCACAGCCCTCGCCCCATTCCCCGGCGTTAGCGTCACAACCAAAACACTGCCGTTAGCATTTGTCTCCTCACATATCCCAGCGCAGCTTCCTCTGGTCACCGAGGGATGTTCAGGGGAGACAAGACAGGAAACACGAGAGTTTAAGGGGAGAGGGACAAACACGACATGAAACAAAGGAAAAAGCACTGTCATTAGTCAAAGGGGGGGAAAAAAAGCCCTGATTGATCTACGGCTCTTGGACCTGCCCAGTGCTGGGGCCATCGCTGTGCAGACCCCAGCGCCCCTCTCTTGGTGACCAAGTGATGTCATCTCTGCTCTCCACGGCACCATCGCCACTCCTGGCTCCGTGGGGGCAAAGCTCCACCCGCTCTCACCGCCCCGGAGTCACAGCAGGGACATTGTCCCATCTCTGTCCCACGTGGTACCACACTGCAACACCGGCTGCAGCTCTGTGAGCTCAGAAGGAAATAAATGCCCCGGGCTCTGCTGCAAGCAAGAGCAGCGCAGAAGCTCAAGGCCAAGCTGGCAAAACCTTCATCCAACCTTCATGCAAACTGCTTGTGGGATGTCCTGGTTTGCCCACCTCCCAGCACGCCTCAGAGATGATCTGCTCAAGCCTCAGAGAGCCTGGAAAGCTGAGAGCACTGGGAACATGGGGAGGAACCTGGCTCTGAACTGAACATCACCTCCTGGGAAGGCCTTTTGTCCTCCCCGAGTTCACCCGGACCTGTCCTGGGATCACCACCCCTTGGCGAGGGGCTGCAGGTTGAGGCACAGAGAAGAGCTCAGCCGCGCCGGCAGCCGCGGTGAAACCTCTCGCCCAGCCCTGCGAGCGGGACGGAGGGAGCGGGTCCCTGCCGCCACGACCCGTGGGCACCCGCCTGCAAGCGCGATGCTTCCTGACCCTCCCGCGACCGAAAACTCAGACGGGCAGCATCAGCACGTCAGGAAAACGTCTCACTTTGGAACCTTATTTTTTCCCCCCAGAACAAAAGCTTTAAAGGGAAAAAAAAAAAAACCAAAACAAAGAAAAAGAAAGAAAGAAAGAGAGAGAAAGGGGTGAGCACCTCTCAGGAAGGCTTCAGGGAACATCCTCGGCTCTTTGTTGAACATGCTATCAAGCAGGAAGCAGACAAGAGACAACCAGCTACAAAGGAGCTAATGCAGTCAAGGCATTTCAAACACGTTCAGCGGCTGGCTTTCAGGGCTGACATTTCAAACAAGGGCTACTAAACCGCGCCGCGGGCTGATATTTAAAGACACAATTGGCAAAGGGCACGCCAAGCTGATCGAGACCTGCGGGGTGGGGAATATTGATGGGCGAGGGGAATGCAGATGAAAGGAGCGCTGGCTGCGAGAGCTGGGCTGGGTCCTGAAGTAGCGGGGCAGGAGGGATGGAAACCAGGCTCGGCCGGGAGCACCGCGCCTCGGCGGGCACAGGATCACCTCGAGGAGAAATACTCGCCTGGGAAGGGCTGTGCACATCTCCAGCTCCAGCACATGCACGGTTAAACATGTGGGAAGCTGGACAAGAACGATCCCAACTGCCAGGACTGAGCTGCGCTGAGGGGGTACAGAGGAAGGCAGCGATGCTCCTCAGCAGCCGTTCCAGGAGCAAAACCAGGCTGGCAGGTCCAGGGAACGACACCGTTCCTTAAACTACTCAGAATCCACCCGTTTGGTCAGCTGGGGTTGGGGAGAGGAGTCCCCGCCTGTCCCAGCCACCTTCTGGGTCCGGAGAGGCAGCCCAGGGCCAGCCCGGAGCACAAGGACCAGAGAAGGACCTCGGGCTGGGGCCAGGTCTAAGCATCCAGGTTTTATTCTACCACCTACAAAGGCCTCGCTGCGTCCCCACGGCCACCAAAAGGCGATGACATCAAACAGCAACCGTGACATTGGGACGGAGCCATCCCAGGCGGGAGGACGGGGAATTGGGTTCGATGACAAGCCCCGTGTTTGCTGAGCCACGCGTCTCTCCGTCCACCTCGCTCCTCCACAGAGGAGCTGCCGGGAAACCGTGGCAACAGGAAAAGCGCCGGGACTCCACGAGTGTCAGCAGAGGGGGTTCTTTTTTCAGGAAATTTTTTTCAGACTTTCTGGCAAAGGCATAAATGGAAACCACGAGCCTTAAGCAGAACCTAAAACCGCCTGTGGCTGAGGTTACCCCGGAGTTATTTCTGGAGGCCAGAGCTACCTTTCCAAACTTGCTACCAAAAAGCTGCTAATAGTGTCTAGATGTATTATTAAATACCTGATTTTTAAGGAGTGTCACTGATTAACGAGGAGAATCACTGCAGAGGAAGGAAATTTTCTATGTCTGTCTATATATATACATACACACACATACACGTGGGCGGATGTACCTAGACACACTCACACACACACACGTTACTCTACTCTCTAACGTTATTCCTGCAATTTTTTAAAGCAACGATCACCTCCCTGCGGTGTAGAGCACCTTCCCACCTGGACCTCCAGCACACGGGGAAGCCTACGCTCTCTGTAGGCAAACGTCAGGCCCTGGGGTGTTAAATGACCCAACAGAAATAAAATAAAACTCATGGCTTAGTCTAGGAAATGAACGGCTTAAGCAGAATTAAATAATGCAGAGTCTTTTTCCTGTTCTTTCCAGGTATTTTAACAGCTTGCTGTATGACAACGGTAAATTTTAGGGTTGCTAGAGTTCAGTGGCTGCACGCAATGATGGAGATCTGAATGGGCACCCATCTGCAGCGACGCATCCCCTCTGCTTCCTACAAAAACACCTGGGAATTAGCTGGCTGCTTAATGAGAGCTGAAGTCCCGTCTGGATCCCCATGCTGAGAGGTCAAGTAAATCAACCTGCCCTTTACAGCATCCACCTGCAGATACTGGGAAATTAGAAATCCTGCTGGATTAAGTATGTTCTTAGTCCCCAGGTAGCTGCTGTGGGTCTTTGGACGCGGCAGGCGAGCGGGTACCTCGCGCCATGCCCGAGCTGCCATCGGGCTGCCAGCGAGGGACCAGGGCTTCCCTCACCCTCGAGCTGCTTTGGCTCATCCCAGAGTTGACGTTTAATGATGTTTAACCATCAGGGATGGAGAGTGGCTCTGAACTGTTCGTCTTAGAGGATGAAGGGAAATAAAAGAGCTCCCGGGATGCCAAGCAGAGAGCCCAGCTGACAAACCTGGCCCTGCCCCAGCTTCTGGGCTCCGTATTCCCCTGGTGCATCCCCGGGGAGCAGCCCTGTCCCTGCTGGTCCCAAAGCCAAGGACGAGGTGGCCTTCCGCCAGCTCTGAGCGTGACGAGGCCGCAGCTGCGGGGCAGGGTTAGGCCAAGCAGTGCCTGGCATTGGAAATGCCTCGGGCTGCACAGACAGGACAGAGTTAGGGGCTCTTACCTGACACTGAGTTCACGCTGCGGCAGCAACACAAAGACACAATGCAACCGGTATTAAGCATTGTCAACACCAGGGTCGTTTCAAGATAAAAGAAAAGGAAAAATAGGAATATTTTCCTGCATTCACATGTAGCCTTTTCCCCTTCTTCCCCTCCCCAGGTAAATGAAAGCCCTCCCCAAGCCAACCCCTCGCCTGGTTCGCAGCAGCGCCCTGGGAGAGCTGCCGCATTTGCTCGCTGCGAGTGTTCCCAGCCCAATTCCGGAGGCTGGGAGAAACAGCCGTGTCCCTTGGCTCGGCCCGAGTGGCGATGCTGGAGCTCTGATCCTCGCTCCCGCAACCGAGGGTTTAGAAACCAACTTCCCGACCGGCCGGAGCTTCGTGCTGGAAATCCGGGCAGTCAGCAAACCCCGACTGCAGCCTGGGGTGCCCTGGGAGGGGGAACCTGCCAAGAGCTTTGCATCGGAGTGGTCCCTCCTGAGGCACGATGCTGTCGCGGGCCAGCTCACACCCAGGGCTGGGCGGCTCCCGCGAACTGGGAGCTCCGAAAGGCCAGAGGGAATCTGGCTTTCAGGAATTTGCTTTCAGGTGCATCCACCTCCAGGTCACGCTTCTTCCACCTCCCAGAACATCGCTCTGAGCACTTTCACAACTTAAACATCAAAGCTGCGAACGGGGGGGGCGGGAGGAGGCTGCGCTGTACACAGCACCGTTGTGTGATCGAAGGGTCCCAAGCTCAAACTTCAGGACTGGCCCGGGACACACAGAAGACGACTTATTAAAGCCAGGGATGGAGCATGTGCCTGGATTGGGGCTCAAACGTAACAAGACTTTGGGTTTGGAAACCCACGGGCTGCACCCAACATTGAAGTGGAAAAGCAGGCTCTTGACTGGAAAGACTGTGCAGTGTCTGCAAGGGGGTGAAGAGGAGATGCCAGAGCCAGGGAGCCGAAGTATTGCAGGGTTGGGGTGATGCTGGCCCTGGGAGGGCACGTCACTCAGATCCCTCAAGGATGATCGGTTTGTCCCCAGAGGACTTGCTCTCCCAGGGAGGGCAGGAGGCTGCTGCTGGCCCACAGCTTGCAGAGGAGCCTGGCACTGACCCGAGCGGAGGGACGAGCCGTCTGCTTCGCTGAAGTGGTGGGAGCAGGGCTGGGAGGGGTCCCTGGGGACAGCCCTGCAGCTCACACGCCGGGAGCAGGGAGGGAAGCCATGTCAAGCCCCCCTCGGCACCCAGCGCGCTGCTCCCCGCGACGCCACCGTGGCACAGGCAAGGGCCACCCCACCAGTAACACCCCGGGGGGTCCGGGCGGCTCTTACCTCTTCCAGCTGGCTGTGGACGTGCTGAACGATCAGGTCGATAGCAACCGTGTTTCCACTCCCTGGATTAACCAAGAACAAAAGAGAGACAACCTGGTCAGAAGCACCGCGCCAGCAGCGCTGAAACACGGCTCTTCCCCAAGCTCCCCACCGGGCTGAAAACACACCGTTCCCCAAACACCCCTCCGAAGCAGGAGACGTTCCTGCTTCTGTTGAATTCTTACTTAGGAATCTATGGTCGAACACCTGCAAGTCACCGCTAGCTTTTAAACCACTGAGCTGCAGAGCTGGGAGGGAGGGCAGGAGACGGGTTGAGGGAAAAGTGCAGACTTCATCAAATCATGACATGGTTTGGGTTGAAAAGGACCTTCAAAGCTCCCCCAGTCCAACCCCCTGCAGGGAGCAGGGACATCTGCACCCAGAGCAGGGTGCTCAGAGCCCCAAGGGCCAACCTGACCTGGAATGGTGCCAGGGATGGGGCTTCTGCCACCTTGCTGGGCAACCTGGGCCAGAGTGTCACCACCTTCAGTGTAAAACATTTCTTCCTTCTCTCTGGTCTGAATCTCTCTCTTTTGGTTTAACCCATCACCTCTTGACCTGTCCCAACAGCCCCTGATAAATACTCTGTCCCTGTCTTCCTGATAAGTCTTCTTCAAGCACTGACAGGCTGCACTAAGGTCTCCCCAGATCCTCCTCTTCTCCAGGCTGAACACCCCCAACTCTCTCCCCTCTCCTCCCAGCAGAGGGGTTCCACCCTCGGGTCATTCCTGTGGCCTCCTCTGGCCCCGCTCTAACAGGTCCATGTCTCTGCTGTGCTGAGGACTTCCCCTAGGAATCTGCTTTTGGCCAGTGTTTGGAGACACTCAGCTGAAGGGATGGCCGCTCCTCTGTCCTCACCAGCCGGAGGGTGGTGGGACGGGCCAGCAGAGCTGAGGGCAGAGGGACAGCGACTCTCAGGTCCCCCTCAGGACTGAGCCCCAGGGCAGACCTGGGCAGGTACCTCGGGGGACAACGATGTCAGCCAGCCTCATGGTGGGCTGGATGTACTGGTCGAAGGCGGGCTTGACAAACTTGTTGTACTGCTTGATGACACCCTCGATGTCACGGCCACGCTCACTGATGTCCCTGCGCAGGCGACGCACCAAGCGGATGTCCGAGTCTGTGTCCACAAAGATCTTCAGATCAAGGAGCTGAAATGAAAGGGAATGAAATGAAATTAATGAAAGAGAGGGAACAAACCCCACCAGGTTGGGTGTGGAACTCGAACTGACCTTCTCCAGCAGCCACAACCAGGAGGCTGAGCCCTGTTCCCAGCACAACACCAGGTCAGCAGAGCTTGGCTCAGCTCTGCTCCAGCCTGGAGGGAATTTTGCCTCTGCAGCCCCTAACTTGAGCCTGGCTGGCAGTGCAGTTCCTGCCACCCTCCTGGCCCCCTGAGACCTCTCCTGCTCCAAACCCTGTCTCCACTTCTAAGCAGCTCCACGTTATTTAAGAGCAAGGAGGAGACCAGAGAAGTTAATGCGCACCACACAGACCACCCGGCTTGACCCAGGAGCGCTGGCTCGTTAGTGCTGGAGGGGAGCAAGGCACAGCAGGTCACCTCAGGGCACTGCCCTTAATGAGAGTCAAGAGCAGGGATGCTCAGCGGAAGTTCCTGGGGGATTTACCCAGCTGTCCACTGGAGGTCATCGTTGCTCCAGAAAAGTGCAACCCAACCGCTCCCTTGGCAGGGAAGGAAGAATTCCAGCCTGAGCTTGGCCAAGTTTGTCCATGGCTCACCCCCTCCTACGGCATTTTTCATGGATCCAAGTAATTCCCAGGAAAGCCTGAAGTGCTGGATGAGTCCACCCCAGGAACACCAAGCTTTGTGCAGAAGCACAGGAGACTTGGCTTCTGCAGCGTAGGGGTGGGCTAGTTGTAGTCTTATTTATGCATCAGCACCGCCAGGGACCAGGTCACCCCTCGGCTCCTGGCTCTATGAAAAGGGACCTGGGCATCAACAAAGGCATCACCAGCAGAGATAAAGACTCATCATCCCACTCTGCTCAGTGCTGTCAGGCCACCCCTGGAATATCGTGCTCAGTTTTGGTCCCTGCTATGCAAAAAAACCATGGACAGGATGGAGAGGGGACGGAGAAGGGCCACAAAGGTGACCCAAGGGCTGGGAAGCTGCTGTGTGAGGAAAGGCTGAGAGAACTGGGTTTGTCCAGCCTGGAGGACAGAAGGCTCAGGGGAGACCTTCTCACCCTGTTCCAGTGTTTGCCGGGTGGCTACAGAGAAGATGGAGACTCCCTTTTCACAATTTGTCACATGAGCGTGGAAGAGAAGGTCATCTCCCTGCTGCGGAACCTCAGGAGAAAGCACGCTCCCACCACCAACCCCAGCTGGCTGTGGGGCAGAGGGCTGGTTTGCAGGGGTGATGCTGAAGCACTGGGGGAGGACAAGGTCCCATCCAGTGGTCCAGGGCTCTGGGGACTCTCTTTATTCTGTGATATAAGGCTGCAGAGGAGGGGGCTGCAGTGCTTGTGCCTGTCAGGCTTCGCCAGAACTGATTCCAAACCCTTCCTCACCTTCAGGAGCTCCTTGTCTGCGAATGCCATGATGCCTTCAAAGATGATCACGTTGGCACCATACAGGGTTTTCTGTGGAGATGAAGTGGATGTGGTTGGATGCAGAACATGTGTTCAGAGATGCCCCATCCCAGGGAATCTCTCTGAGTCGTTAGTGACTGTGACAGCTCACCCCAAAAACATGCCCTGAGCCCACCACAGGTCCCTCTCCTGCCTTGTCCCACCTCCCTCAGCACCCCGTACCCATTCCTTCTTCCGGCTGTGGGTGGTGAAGTCGTAGATGGGGATCTTCACGCTCTTGCCTTGCTTCAGCTTCTTCAGGGTGGCGATGATGAGGTCAAAGTCAAAGGCATCGGGGTGGTCGAAGTTGAAGTCATTGCTGGCTGCCTGCTCCTGCTGCTGCTTAGTCAACACCTGCCCACAGAGAAGAGGTGAGTGCATGTGGCCGTCCCCACCGCTGTGCCCAGCAACCTCTCCCCCCGCCCCAAGAACCATCTGAAGGGGAAACCACGAGGCCGTCACTAAATCCACATTGCGTTTCCCTGTGGTGGGGGTTAGGCCAAGGGCTGCGGCAGCCCCCGGAGCCTGGCCAGGACGACGCGCAGCCTCACCTTGTAGAAGGAATCCATGGACAGCAGAACCACCCAAGGGACATCAAGAGCCTCAATTATCATGGTGGCCACGGTGGTCTTCCCAGAGGCGCTGCCTCCTCCCAGGCCTGCCAGGGAAAAGGGGATGAAGCCACCAAGCCCACAACCTGCCTTTCCAACCACAGGCTAAAGCCCAGCTCCTCTCTGTTGCACTAAGTTGGAGGAACCTCCAAAGAGGGAGATTGATAGGCTCTCCATGAGAGATTATCCTTGAAAATGGCAAACGGTGCTACAGCTGCCAGCAGCGCGCGCAGCAAAGCTGGGAAACCCTTCGCTCGATGGTTGTGTAACACGGGAGAGCTGGCACGAGAACCAGCCTGGACTAAACCCCGGGGAGCTCGTGACAACCCAGGCAACAACAGTTGAGGGAACAACAAGCAAAGTGTGATCTGCCCAGTGCCTGCTATAATCCACCACCCCCATCTGCAAGCTCTCAGCTTCTGCCCAATCCCACGGCTCACCCAGTCAGCGCTGGACTAACCATGGGGACTGTCCCTGCTCAGCGGTTGGACTTGATGATCTTAAAGGTCTTCCCTAATCTAAACAATTCTGCAAGCCGATGATTCTACGATTGCTGTCCAGGCTGAGCAGCTCACAGCCTGGGGTCTGGAGCCAACCTCAGGCTTCCAAGGAGGCTGTGGGGCAGGAATCCCCCAAGATCTCCTGGAGAGCCACTGGGCAGGCAGCACCAATGCTCCCCACGGAGGGTGAAGGTGGGACAGAGCCCGGACACGCGCTGCCTTCACCCACCTATGACGAAGGCCTCTTTCGACTGCGTCCCGTGCTCATTGTACCATGGTGGCCGCCCAGCTGTGTAGATGGTCCTCTTGCTGGTCCGCAGCAGGGGTGGCTCAGACTTGCACTGGCTCGTGGTCCGCTTTCGAGGTGGCCTGGTGGAGCCCACCGCGGGGTACAGCCGGTCTAAGGATTCGGCACTGCTGTTGCTGGGGACGGGCAGAGGAAGGAGCTGGGTTACTGGTGGTGGGGAAGGGCCCGCGCTCCCCGTGCGTGGCAGCGGGGTCTCCAGGGGATCCCACGCTCTGCGGAGGAGGGATGCGACGGGAGAGGGGCAGAGGCAGCCAGAGCCCTGCTGCAGCACTACCAGCACTGAAGCCTCACTCAGGACCAGGCTGTAACCTGGAAAAGGCGCCGCACAAGCGCCGCTTCCTCCAGCCCCGCTGCCTGGGGAACGTCTACGTTAAATACACGCTCCAGGGAGCTCTCAAAAGCACCGAGGGGTGTTATCAGAGGGCAATACCTTGTCCTGATGTACCGAGGGACCTTTCTGGGGGATGGAGACCAAACACACGGGCTGCCGACCGTCCTTATCCCCCCATACACAGCCCCTTTCCTCTCCCCTCTTCGAGCGCTCCACTCCCACCCCACCCTCCAGTTCTCCCACTCTTCAGACCTGAAACTCCTGGGGACAACCCCCGAGCTGGCCAGAGCTGGGCAGCAGAGCTGCCAACCCATCTGCATCTGCTTTGCCGTGTGCGCTGAGCGCGGCCGGAGCCCTGGAGCTGCTAAACGCCTCTCCCTTATCTCCCCTCCCGCTGCAGCCCCGGGAGGGAGAGGGACAATGCACCCTCCGGAGCCCTTCGGAGCTTGGCAGCGGGAGAGCAGCGGCTGGGAGGCGATAAGTGGCCTCTGGCCAGGAGATAAGCTGCAGCCGGCCAGAGTGGGGATGGGGAGGATTATTTATACCAGCTCCCGCTCCTCCTGGCGCTGCTTCGCCGTCTGGGGGGGACGTGTCACCTCCCTGGCAGACGGTGCAAAGGGCTGGAAACGAAACCTCTGCAAGGTCAGAGAGCCCTGAGCACCGAAGGCTCCCAACCCGGCACCGTTTGGCATGGTCCAGCCACGCCAGCCGGGCTTTGCTGTCTCCCTGTTATTTTTTTTTTGCTGTAGAAAGGGCTTAAACTGCCGAGCTTTACAGATTTTGGGTTGATTTTAAGCTGTTTCGGTATGAAGATTAATTCCCTTCCCTCCCCCAGCCCCTTTTAGAACAATTTTAGATAACGATCAATATTTGAGACCAGCCATCTGTGCGTGAAGCGATCCAGCACCCCCTCCCCGAGCACTGCGGGGTCCCCCCCGCACGCCAGCCCACCCCCTGCCCCGGCACATCCCCGCGGAGCGGGCAGGGAGACGGTGATTCGCTTGGCTTTGCCGAAGCCCTGCGAGCAAAAGGCGGCTGCAGCTCCTGCCCCAGCGCCAGGACATCTCACACCGACACCGACCCTACGAGCGTGCACCCACGGAGTCCCCCGCAAGAGCCTCGAGCACCCTTGCACGAGCCCAGCGGCCAGCACCCAGCACCACCGGCTCCTGAGGAGCTGACACCAGCCCAACCATCGCTTTTAAAAGCAACGTCAGGAGGTGAGACCCGCCGGGAAAAGCCATCTGGGGTTTCTCTCTGTGCAAAGGTGGCTCCTTCCACCAGAGGAGCAGGAGAAGCAAACCCAGACGGGGTATTTCGGGTTCCTCTGCCACCGGCAACACTGCAGCAGCTATTCCCAGAGCGGGGCTGACATCAGCCGGGGCATAAACCAAGTCATTTTGGCTTGATAAAAGCAAGAGGTGACAAAACCGCACTTGTTTACCAGAAAATAAAGCGGTTCCTTCCATGCGCGTCCCAGCCCCTCTCCCGGGACCGCGGTTACTCGAGAGCCGAGCCGCCGGTGCCGCCGCCGAGGGCTGCTCAGCCCGTTTTCCCCCAGGGATGCTCACTCGTGACAGGATGCTCTGCTCTTTGGTGTAAGGCAGCATCGAGCTCTCCCGCGCCACAGAGTCTTCGGGCTGAGGTTGGCCGCAACCACGAGCTGACCGAGGCCACCGTTCCCAAAGCAACTCCGAGTTCAGCAAAACTGGGTTTTGGAGCCGGAGCGGAGCCCGAGCGAGAGGCTGACCTCTGCGAGACTCCGGGCTGAGGTCTGGATCCCGACAGCCCCGGCTGTGCCCACGGTTACAGGGCGCAGCCCGCCGCCCCCCCAGGCACCCGGCGCGCACCGGGGGCATCAGCACCCCCAGCTCCGTGCCGGGACGTCGCTGCGGGACACAGGGACAGGCATTTCCCGGGATTTCTCTCGGATGAGCACGGCCGTGGGGAGGGCCCTGTCCTGTCCTGCCCTTCTCCAAAGGTCAGGAATTTTCTCCTAATGTTACACTTCAAGTTTTGTAGATGTTGTCGGTGGCCGCCTTTGCCAGGAAGGGACTCTCCTCCCCGCCGAAGGAACGGCTGATCCCGGCCACCTCACAGCTCTCACCACTTGCAGGTTCTTCCCAGTGCCTTTTAAAACCTCCCTGCAGCAGCGACGACCCCCCTGCAATGCCCCTTCCCACTGGGAGAAGCCCCCAGAGGAGCTCCCTTCCCCACCACCGCTCCCATCCCTGTGCCCCCCGTGCTAAGGCTCACTGCATCCCGCTGCCCTCCGAGACCCCCGGCCATCCCGGATCCGTGCTGGGCTGGGAGGAGAAAGGCAGCAGGTCCCAGGAGGCAGCAAAGACCACTGGCAAAGCCCCAGACCTGAACTGGGCGAACAGGAGAGCTCGTCCTCGGCACCCTGTAAACACCACAGCCAAGCGCCCAGCCCTCCAAATCCCCCCATGAGACCCCCGCAGCCTGCGGAGACATCGAGCTGGTTTCATCCCACGTCCCGTGGGAAGATGATCTTTCCCCCAGCTGCTGCCAGAGCTGTGGCAGCCCTCAGCTGGACAGGAGCTGGGAACCGGGACTGGGACCACTGAGGGTTGGCTCTGACAAGCAGAGACCGAAGTAAAACCCCCCCGAAACCGAAGCAAAGGAGGAACTCACCCACTGTCCGGCCCGAGGGCCCAGCAGCCCGATATGCGGACGCTGGAGAAGGCCGGGGGGCTGCTCATCTTGTGGAGCAGGAGGTGATGGAGGACAGAGGGTGTCACCCCCCCCGTCCCTGCCTGCGCTTTGGCTCCTGTCCCCCACCCTCCCGGCACTACCGCGGTGAGAGGGCGGCCGCGCCGGTGGGGCTCCCGGGGTGAACCCCGGGGCGAGGAGCCATGCAGGGGAGCGTCCTCCCCGTCACGGGGACCGTGGGCTCCCAAGGGACCGGGGTGACGTGGAACCCCCCAGTAGATCCGGAGGGGCTCGGGATGGGACGGGAAGATGGAGGAAGGAGGAAAGAGCGCTGCCGGGGGAGTGTCTTTTGCTGGGAGCTGCGGAGCGGTCAGCGCGCCTAAGAGGATAGCTTAACCGCGAGATTACGTTCATTACCTGATATTAATAGCACTGGCTTGATTAAAGAAAAAGCGGGGGGGTTGGGGGGGTGAAGTGACACCTCCCCTCACCGCCCCTTGCACAGGCAATAAACACTGACCCCCCCGCGCCTCGGCTCCCTGGGAGCACGGCTCTCCTCGGAGGTTGGGGCTCACGGGGGCTCACCCGGTAAGTGCGCGGCCACGAGCGAGCACCAGCGAGCTCCCGGCACCGGGGAGCTCCCGGCACCGGCGGGGAGGAGGCTGCTGGGGGGCAGAGAGGACAGAGCCGGGGCAGGGATGGAGGGGTACCCAGCCAGCACCCTGCTTCCAGCCGATGGGGCTGGCTGGGGCTCGGGGCCGGGGTGCCGCTGGCTGTGCCGGGGTTGTCGGTGCAGGATTTGTCCCACTCCCATAGCTCCCAGCAGCGGGAGGTCTGGCTGCGAGCCCCCCCCGGTACTCATCTCCCTGGGGAAGAGCTGCCCCTCACTGTCCCCTCAGCCCCGCAGTAAACAAGTGGGTGAAACTCAACACTCCGGGGCTGCGGGCGGCTAAGAATAACGTCCCGCTGGCTGCTCAGAATAACGTCCCGCTGGCTGCTCGGGCCCTGCAATCTGCGCTCTCAGCCTCCCCCCTGCCAGCTGCCCCTTGCCCCCCCCGGCCATTTCAGCTCCTCTCCCTGGCACCAGCCTCACCGGGGAGGGCAGGGAGCCCAGGCACCCAGTGCCCAGTAACCCCCGGGGGAAGCTGGGCAGCAGCTGAAGGGCAGGATGCCCAGCAAGGGAGGGGAGATGGCCGGGCATCACGGCGGGAGGGGTCCCAGCCAGCCCTGGAGCACAGGGAGTGGGGCAGAGCGGCAGTGGGGGCTGAGGAAGGCAGGAGGTAGCGGAGGTGGCACCAAACGCCAGGCAGGCGGCAGCAGGAACGCTCTGCCAGGGACGTGGCTCGTCACGACAAGGTCCTGCAGCCACCGACTGAGCCCCCAGCACAGCGAGACCGGAGCTCAGGCTCAGCGCCCCCACCTCCGAGGGGGGCACGGGGAGGATGCTCCCCCCGCGCTTAGCACCAAGCAGGGCTGAACGCCTGGAGGTGGGACCAGAGATGGGGAGAAGATTCCTTCCTCCTCCTCCTCCCCAAAGCACCGGGACTATTCCGGTGGCGGGGGACACATCTTCATCCCGGGTCCTCAGCAAAACCCCACTGAACATGGTGGGCACCAGGCATGGCCGCACCGGCCCCCTCTTCCTCCCTTCCACAGCAGGACCCGCGCAGGAGAACATCACCCCGAAAGACGTCCCGATGATACAGCACTGCTGGAAACCAGCGACAAGGGGCTGGTCCCCGAACTGGGGCTGCGGGAGGAGCAGGATGGGGACAGGAGGGTCTCGGAGGGGACCTGTCCCCAGCTCCAGCCGCGGCTGCTGCCCCAACAGCGCCGGTGAAGTGAGCGACGACCAAAGGGACCTCTTCCACCCTGTGACTCCAGCACAGACTCGCCTTTCTCTGTCAAAGCTCTTTCAGAAGTTTAAAAATAAATTTCTCTTCCGCAGCGATTTCTATTCTTCTCCAAAAAGAAAAGGGACGAGGACCTCGGCGGTGAGGAGCCCGAGCCCGGTGACGCTGCTCCTCCTCGCACGCTCCCCGGTGCCTTTTTACCTGCCTTTGTTCAAAACGTCCGAGCGATGGGAGCGGCTCCCAGCACCTCACCCCCCGTCCCGGCCGGGATGGGACTCGCAGCCCGGCAGCGACCCAGCCCTTCTCCCGGCACACGCTCCTCCGCCAGTCTCCTCTGCTTCCCCGCTCCCGGTTTCTGAGCCCTTGCACAACCCCAAACTCCTGGATTTTGGACCTTTTTTCCTTCCAGACGATTTTTAAGCACAAATCCCTCCTCTTCCAGGAGCCGGATTTAAAGCTGGGAGCAACAGCAGACCCTGCGCCGGCCAGCTCTGAGCTGGGCCTCCGGGTCCGACAGCATCTTCGACTTAAGCCAAAAGCGGCTGCCGTGCAAAACCCTCGTGCAAATCCCTGGGGCTGACACCAGGACACCCCTCACTCAGGGACCTGGGGAGACGGGGCTGGATCCCACCATCCTGCCGGCAAGCCCGGCTGGAAGGCGAGTTTTGTGCCGGGAGCGCACGAGGAAAGGCTTCAGGAAGCCCTAAGCTTTGGGATGGAGGAACCCTGCCATGGGATGGAGGAACCTGCCCAAAGATGGAGGGACCTGCCCAAGGGACGGAGCACGCCCGCCCAGGGGACGGAGGAACCTGCCTGCCACCTCCCTGCCAGCAGCTCCAGGGGTGCGTGCCCGCGCCGTGCCCTCCCACAAACCCATGGAACATCCCACCCGCTTTTCCCCAAGCTCTGCCGCTGCCCTGCCCCGGCCAGAGCAGGACGGAGCACCCCCGGGCAGCTCACCCCCCCTCACTCTCTGCAGCTCCGCGAAGGCCTCGGTTCCTGACGACAAAAGGACAAACATTTCCCTCTCCAAACCCAATTATCTCGCTGCTATTTTTACTGAGCGGGAACCGTGCGGGCAGCCGGGCCGGCGCTGGAAGGCGCTCCGTTATACAACCCAGTTACTCATCTCCCGCCCAGCCAGCGTCACTGGGGCAGCTCCTTCCTCCCCTGCTCATCCTCATCCTCCCAGCTCCTCACCACTGACTCACAGGAAGGGCCACAGTGACGAACGCCGTCACAGGCAGCTGCTGGCTCCGTATTTAGCTGCCGAAACCCACTGGTTGGGCACTGACTCAGCCAGAGACGGGGTCGGTCGGTGCCCGGGGGACACTGGGCTGCCGGTACCCTACAACCGGCAATGCCCAACATCCCTGCAACTGGGTTTGTCTCCAACCCGGTAATGCCGGTACCCTACAGCCAGTGATGCCCAACATCCCTATAACCAGATTTTCCTCCACCCTGGTGATGCTGGTACCCTACAACCAGATTTTTCTCCGTCCCGGTGATGCTGGTACCCTTCAACCAGTGATGCCCAACATCCCAACAACCAGTTTCCCTCCACTCCAGTGATGCTCCAGAGCCATTTGATGTTTGAGAGTGGTCCTGCTCCTCCGTGCCTGAGGATTGTGGTGAAAAAGGGAGTGAAAAAAAAAAAAACCACGGAGTGGGGGGGGGGGGGGGTTGGACTAAACGACTTTAAAGGTCCCAAAATATTTGGTTATATATATAAAAAACATCCCATGTGGGTTTTTTTGGTAGTAAACTTGCATTTTTCCCCGCTCTGCTGGCACCTCCTGCTTGTTGGTGCCGTGAGGGACTGCTGAGGAGTTAAAGCCCCCCCCAAAAAAATCAAGAAAAAAGAGAAAAACACACCCCCAAAAAAAAAAAAGGGAGGGGGAGAACTAAACGAGAAATTTGGGGGAAAATGGTGGATAAATGATGCTGCGCGATGGGAAGCGTCTGCGGCGTGGGATGGGAAAAGGCAAAGGGGTTATTTTTTGGAGGGGGGGGGGGGTAAAAAAAGGAAGGAGCGACGGGCTCGGGGAGGCCCCACTCGCGGAAGTAGCATCGTGGGACGGGACCGCGATCGCAACGCCCCGGAGCCGCCGCGACCGGCGGCTCCGGGGCGTTGCGATCGCGGTCCCGTCCCGGGGTGGGCGTTGTAAGGTGGGGTGGGGTGGGGGGTGGAAACTGCCGGTTCTTACCTGTCGTGCGGCTCCTCCGGAGCCCCCTCGGCCACCGGGGCCGCGGCCATGGTGCTGCCGGGGAGGGGCAGGAGCGGGCGGGCGGGGCAGGAGCCGGGGAGGGGGCGGGACCGGCGCGGAGCTCCCCGGGACTTGTAGTGCGGGGAGGGCGGAGGGTGGGTGCTGCGGGCATGGGTGGGTGCTGCGGCTATGGGTGGGTGCTGTGGGCATGGGGGATGCTGATGGCATGGGGGGGGTATTGTGGGGTGCTGGGGGGTGCTTTGGGGGCAGATGGGTGCTGGGGTGCTGTTTGGCACAGCTGGGGTGCTGTTTGGCACAGCTGGGTGCTGTTAGCACGGCTGGGTGCTGTTTGGCACAGCTGGGTGCTGTTTAGCACGGCTGGGTGCTGTTTGGCACAGCTGGGTGCTGTTAGCACGGCTGGGTGCTGTTTGGCACAGCTGGGTGCGGTTAGCACAGCTGGGTGCTGTTTGGCACAGCTGGGTGCTGTTAGCACTGCTGGGTGCTGTTTGGCACAGCTGGGTGCTGTTAGCACAGCTGGGTGCTGTTTGGCACAGCTGGGTGCTGTTAGCACAGCTGGGTGCTGTTAGCACGGCTGGGTGCTGTTTGGCACAGCTGGGTGCTGTTAGCACGGCTGGGTGCTGTTTGGCACAGCTGGGTGCTGTTAGCACAGCTGGGTGCTGTTAGCACGGCTGGGTGCTGTTTGGCACAGCTGGGTGCTGTTAGCACAGCTGGGTGCTGTTAGCACGGCTGGGTGCTGTTAGCACGGCTGGGTGCTGTTTGGCACGGCTGGGTGCTGTTAGCACGGCTGGGTGCTGTTTGGCACAGCTGGGTGCTGTTAGCACGGCTGGGTGCTGTTTGGCACAGCTGGGTGCTGTTTGGCACGGCTGGGTGCTGTTAGCACGGCTGGGTGCTGTTAGCACGGCTGGGTGCTGTTAGCACGGCTGGGTGCTGTTTGGCACAGCTGGGTGCTGTTAGCACGGCTGGGTGCTGTTTGGCACGGCTGGGTGCTGTTAGCACGGCTGGGTGCTGTTAGCACGGCTGGGTGCTGTTAGCACAGCTGGGTGCTGTTAGCACGGCTGGGTGCTGTTAGCACGGCTGGGTGCTGTTTGGCACAGCTGGGTGCTGTTTGGCACGGCTGGGTGCTGTTTGGCACAGCTGGGTGCTGTTAGCACGGCTGGGTGCTGTTTGGCATGGCTGGGTGCTGTTAGCACGGCTGGGTGCTGTTTGGCACGGCTGGGTGCTGTTTAGCACGGCTGGGTGCTGTTAGCACGGCTGGGTGCTGTTTGGCACAGCTGGGTGCTGTTTAGCACGGCTGGGTGCTGTTAGCACAGCTGGGTGCTGTTTGGCACAGCTGGGTGCTGTTAGCACGGCTGGGTGCTGTTAGCACGGCTGGGTGCTGTTTGGCACGGCTGGGTGCTGTTAGCACGGCTGGGTGCTGTTTGGCACGGCTGGGTGCTGTTTGGCACGGCTGGGTGCTGTTAGCATGGCTGGGTGCTGTTAGCACGGCTGGGTGCTGTTAGCACGGCTGGGTGCTGTTTGGCACGGCTGGGTGCTGTTAGCACGGCTGGGTGCTGTTTGGCACGGCTGGGTGCTGTTAGCACGGCTGGGTGCTGTTAGCACGGCTGGGTGCTGTTTGGCACGGCTGGGTGCTGTTAGCACGGCTGGGTGCTGTTTGGCACAGCTGGGTGCTGTTAGCACAGCTGGGTGCTGTTTGGCACAGGTGGGTGCTCTTGGCACAGGTGGGTGCTATAGGGCAGCTGTGCAGGAGCACCCATGCCCAAGCAGCTGAGGGGTGCAACACCAGCACCCCCACCCTGCAGCTGCCAGCAGAGCTGGGGGGGGACACACACAGGGGGCATTTGGGTGGCCCCGGGCTCTGAAACGGTCTCTGGGTGCTGGGGAGCAGAGGCTGGGGGGACTCCGGCCGTTAGCGCCAGGGACATCGGCCTAAACCTGGCACTTGCTTGGGTTCGGTGCCACGACAGACATTAGGAAGCAGATTTATTCCCACACCGGGGTGGCCAGGGGGTGCCCTGGGTCTTGCCAAGCTCCCGGGGATGAGAGGTTCCTCGCTGGATGTGGCCCCTGGTGCTGGGGGACGCTGGGTGCTGCTAAGGAGCAGAGTGAGGGCAGCTTTGGGGGGCTTTGTGGGAGTGGGGGACGCTGGGCATCGGGCTGTGGGCACCGGGGACCCTCCCGGCCCCGGAGCTCGTGGCTGTGCCAGGCACTGGGTCACTGGGGCTCCGCCCCTTGGCCACCCTGCCCTGGTTTTGGGGCACCACAGGGATGGAGAAATGGGTGCTCCTTGATTTTGGAGCACCGCTGGGATGGAGGACCAGGTGCCCCCCAGTTGTGGGGACTCTGAGGGGATGGCAAACCAGGAGCCCCCCAGTTTGGGGGCTCCATGGGGATGAAGAACTGGGTACCCATCGGCTTTGCGGCATTGTGGGGATGGAGAAGCGGGTGCCCCCCAGTTTGGGGTCTCCGTGGGGATGGAGACCCCACACTCCATTCCCGGCACGAGCCTGGGCCGTCCCTGGAGGTTCCCTCGCCCACCACAGAGGAAGCGCAAACACGGCAGATCCCACGTCAAACCATCCCCTCCCCGCGCTGCGAAATAACGAGGATCATAGCAATAATAAAAAATCAATAACCATTTATTCGATACAGCTGTTTTTAATACATACAGTACATCGAGGGCCCCCGCCGCGGTGCTCGGCGGCGCGGCCGTGAAGAGCTGCCGGTACAGAACTCTCCAGCTGAGGATTTGTCAATGATTAACAAAAGAACAGATCGTCACAAATTGGGAGTTTATTATAAGATAGTTTACTGTTAAAACAACTTTATTTTTTGCAAATAAACACTTTTTAATATATATATTTATATATTTATATATATGGTTACAAGTGATAAATTGAAAATTCTTTTTTTTTCTTTTTTTTTTATTCCATTTTCTTTTTTTCCCCAAAATACACTTATGCACTAATAACTGGCATCGACGAGAAACATTCGGATATGCCGTGGGATGGGTGTCACCAGGAGAGAAAGAAAAGAACAAAACGCTCCTGACGCTGGCGGGCGATGCTGGGGGCTGGGAGAGCTCCCTGCCCGGGGCGGGTGCCGAGGGATTCCCACCCGCCGCAGCCCCCCGCGGTCGAAGCTTTTGGGGACGGCCCCACGAGGGTCACAGCCCGCCCCACCCCACGGCGGTTTTAGCCCTTTCCTCTAAGGGGGATGTGGGCAATGGGACGGTGGGGCCAGGGGGGGCCACGGCGTGACGGTCCCCAGGGTGCTGCGAAGGCAGGTGGCACCCAGCGCTGTCACGCAGCCCCCACCAGCTCCGAGCTCCCGCTGACTTACCGCGAGAATCCCCTGAGCATCGCGGGCAGGACTGTGGGGGTGCCACCAGCACCCTCCTCCCCTCTGCGGGGCTCTACATGAACCGTAGGTTATTTTCCGCCGCCGCAGGGATGACCCTGTGGCTCGGCCCCTGGCCAGTGCACAGAGACGGGGGTTCCGCTGCCGAGGGTCTCCAAACCCCCACGGGCCAGGGGATGGAAGGTGGGGAGGACACACTCGTCCCCCATCTTGCCCCGCAGCCTCTGCATTTCGGTGAGTCTCTGCCTCGCTGGGAGCACCCCCACGGCACAACCCGACGGCACGACCCAACGGGCTCCAGAGATGCCACCGCGGCTTGTCCCTGCCAGCTCGGGGCAGGCAGCTGCCGCTATTCCTGGTATCGCTCCCTGGCCAAGCAGGAGACTAAGGGATGTCTCACGGAGAAGGCAGCGAGGGGAGAATGTGTTCCTCTCTGAGTGATGACAAGTGGGGAAAAATACCTTTTAAGGGGGAAAAAAAACCCTGAAGATTTCGCTTTCTCATAAAATTTTCCATGTGCCCATTTCCCGGGGTGCTGCGAAGAGCCTCTCCCGGCTCCGAGGGGGTCAGGGCGCAGCCCCAGCACCGAGATCGCTGTCCTCACCGCCCTGAGCCCATCGTCTGCCCCTAGACCATCGCCGGGGTTCCCTCAGGGACGGTGTCACCCTGCAAGGCCACCGCGCCTGTCCCCACTCCTCCTGGGACGCTCACTTGGCGACACTGAAGCAGTGGGATGGGTTTAGAGCCTGACCTCACAAGGACCCCCCAAACAGGCCCCTCCCCAGGTCTCCCCCACCTTGAGCCACTCCTGGCAGAGCTCCCGCACTGCCCCAGCACGGAGCATGGAGCTGCCTGTTAACTGAACCAATGAGAAGCCAATTAATTGCATGTTAATCGAGCCCTGTGCTATCTCCAAGGGGAGGCAGTGGGGACTAGCAGGTCCAGGCCAGCCGCCCAGGTTCCCCCTCACCAGGTCAGGGCACAGGGCTTTGCCAGGGGCTTTCCCCGCCCTGGTGGGCCGTGATTTGGGGATCCAGCAGGGATTTCAGTGCCCAACTCTGCGCCAGGTCCCCGGCTCTTCCCGCTCTCCCCGTCCTGCCGCTGCCCACGCCGTGCACTGCCCCAGCACCTTCCTCGGCTGCGGGGGTCCCTCCTCGCCGGCCCTTCTGGCAGTTATTGCTTCGGTGAGCAGCATGGGGCTCCATGGGCAGCCGTGCTGTCCCCTGGGCTCAGCACAGCAAAACGCCATCGCCCAGGACAGCGTCCCCACGTCCCCGACAAGACGGGTCCTGAAGGTCTCCTCCCCTGGGAGGCACCATTTGTACCGGCGACACCATCAAAACAAAGACCGGATGAAGCGCAAGCAGCAAACGGGCTGAGCCACGGCGGCTAATTAAGCCTTCTCACTAATTGCTTCGCAGCCTGGTGCAACCGGCAGCGCTCAGGCGGGTTCCCTCGCCCGCAGGCATGTGCCCGGCTCGCGGCTGGTGGCAGCCAGCTGCCCGGAGCAGGAGAATCGTCTCCCCCGAGAAGCCACCCCAGCTTCAGACACGGCTGTCCCCTCCCCTCCTCCATGGCTGTAATAACCTGCCTCTGGAGCAGGACCTTAATTATTACTGAGCGGCTGCTCGGAGCGGGGAAACGATACCGAGCCTCCGGCGAGTGGTGAAGGGCAGTGAAGGAAAGCGAGGGTTGAGGTTTTAATTGATTAAAGTAAAAGCAGGAGCTCTCCTCCGCCTCGACGCCACCTTCCTGGCTCTGCACAGGGGAAAAAAACCATAGAATTAAGGTTTTGTGTTCCGTTCCCCAGAGGAAACGTGCTCGTTTCCCAAGGACCGAGGTAGCCTAGTTTGTGTCTGGAGACAGACACGTCCCGGTCCGGGGGTGGTTCCCTCCAGGCCGGAGCAAGGTGTTACGATGGCTTTAGCACAGACGCAAAGAAAAGCCTGGGGAAAGAGCACAAGCGAGGGACAGCAGCTGCGCAGGGACCCCCCATCCCCGGGGAAGATGGTCAGGGGCTCAGATGCATCTTAGGGGAGCCCAGACTCACCCCATGGCGGGTCCCAGCCTGGAGGAACGAGGCAAGTGCAAGAGGACCCATGATTGTCACTTGATGCTGCCCCTGACCCGTTACACACCTCCCGCGGCCGCAGCTGGGTGACCGAAACCCCGTGCCTCCTTCCTGGGCCCTCAGCACCTTTGGGATGGGGCACAATGGGGACCCTGAGTCGCCAGCTGAACGCCGCCGTGCCGGCTGGGCAGCTCGACGGCTGCCGGCTCGCCCCAGCCCCAGCGCTGCCAGGTCTGGATACCTCTGTGACAACACCTTGAGCAATGGGACGCAGCACCCCCATCTCCCCCACTCTGCGGTCCCCCCTGCGACGCTCCCGCAACGTTCAGTTAAACCCTCCGCGCTGACCCGTCCCACAACAACTCCCTCTCCCATCGACTTCCAGGGGTGCTCACACCTCCCGCACCCCAGCCCGCAGCCAGACCCATCTCAGGGCCCCGTCACCAGGACCCCACCGTGCCCACTGCCAGAGCCTCCACCCCTGCCCGGCCACTCGCGCCGGGTCAAACATCTTTGGAAACTTCACCCTGGGAGCAGGGACGCAGGTGCTGCCCGCACCAGGAAGCTGGAGCCCGCGAAGGCAGCCCCAGAGAGACCCCAGCCAAGGGGACCCCGCTGCTATTGCACTTTTCTTTCGCTCAAGCGTCACCAGTTTGGCGCAGGGAGTAAGAAGGGAAATGAGGGCGGGGGGGGAAGGCAGCAGGGTCCCGCCGGGCAGAGGGGTATGTACATGGGCAGGGGGTGGAGGACGGTTCCGCTTGCTTGATCCTGTTTTTTTTCCAGTGTGAAACAAGGTCCGTGACTTGTTTAAAGTGGTTAATTGGTATTTTCTGTCTCTTTTTTTTCTTTTTTCTTTTTTTTTTTTTTTTTAAAAAGGGGGTGAGTGGAGGGTGGGGGGCAGGAGATGGGATGAGGGGGGACAGAAAACCAGGAGAGACCCCCACCCTGTTACCCTGGGCTGTAAACGAATCCTTGGAGACGAGTCTCTGAGCTGCTCATTTCTCAGGCATCTTACTGGCTCCCCCCTTCCGCTGGCTCGGGGGCTTGGGGATGCGCTCGTCCCCGTCGGGGCTGCCTCGGGAGCCTTCCCAGTGCTCAAGGGTTTTCTTGTGATTAGTCTTTGCTGCCACGCTCTCTCTGCCCTTCAGGGACGGTTCTGGAGGCCTCTCCTTGGGTTTCCTCCCCCTTTTCTTCCCATTTGTGCTTTTCTTTTTCTCTTCTTTGCTAGAAGAAAGCTGTTCCCTGTTTTTCTTTTTCCGGCTGGCTTCTGCGGAGGTTCGGAACCAGTTCTGCATCCGCAGGGTGACACGGGGGTTAGTGACCATCCTGGGACCAGGCACCGACACCAGCACGCACAGCCCATGCCTTGCCTGCCCCAGCCTGGACTGCCTCACGCCCCACTGGCATCACCTCCCCGAGGACAAGCTGCAACTTGCCTGGGGGTGTTGAGGATCCAAAGAGGGACAGGGAGATCCCCCTCAAGGCTGTCACAGCATCACTGATGCTGCTGGGAGTTGCTGTGCCAGACAGCAGACACGGATGGATGTGCTGTGCCTGGCAGACAAGGATGGATGGAGCCCATTCAAGGACGGGCGTGTTGGAGCAAGGACCAGCCCAGAGCAACCCCAGCCATTTCCTTACCTCTGAGTGAGCCTTGATGATGTGGTACTTGACCCCGCTCTCGGAGCTGAACTCCTTCTGGCACAGGAGGCAGCGGTACTTGCCCACCGAGTGGTCCCCCTGCAAGACAGAGCATCCTCCTGCAGCCCCAGGCAGAGCCAAAACGCCCCGAGGGTGGCTCCCTCCACCCTGCTCCCCCCTGAGGAGGGAGGTTGATGCTTGAAATTAAATACTCCTTTCTGAAACCCCGGATCCCTGCTGGCCCTGGTCCAGGCCAGGAGCTGACAGCTGCATCTTCTGCTCTGTTTCAACCTGTGCTGGTGGTGCTGCTGCAGTGTTGGCAGTGCCGGCTGTCGTGGCGCCGGTGCCAGGCATCGAAGTGCCAGATCCTACGAGCTCGGAGGGCAGCGAGCGGTGGGTTTTGCTGTCTGTGCATCCCCAGCACCTGTGGTTGTGTTATCACCGACTCTGTGTGTGCCCCCAGGCCCACGGGAGGCCAATCGCCCCTTCTCCTCACTGTCAGCAGATCTGTGATTTCTTGGGACTGAACCACCACCTAATTTATGTTCCACAGGCTCACCTAATTTCCTTTTACGCTGTCAGAGACGCAGCGACTGCTGGATTTCTGTCACTGGAGCCCTCGGGGTGGGGGGGTGGGGGGTGTGACTGATGTCCCAGCTCTGCTGCAGTTCATGGCACAGGGGAGATAACACTCTTCCTGTTGACGAGGGGTTTATGGATGGACCCCTCCAGGCGATAAATCCACTCGCTGGGAATTTCTCCAGAGGTGGGTCCGTGCTGTACATCAGGAGTTATCAACAGCTCCTTCATCTTGGGGACAGGCAGGACATGGGCAGGCCTGGCCCCACTGCGGGCTGGCTTCAGAAATACTCGTAAAAACCATCTTGGTGCATCAGTCCCTGTGGAGGATGGGGTGCTCTCGGGAAGGCTTGATGTATTTCAACCAGTTCTGCAGGATTTTACAGCAGGAATCACAGGCCAGCTTGGGAGGGGCTCTGATTTATGCCAGGTTTGGTGGCACATGTATCCAAACTAAACCCTCAGCAAGGGCGAAAGTCCCGCTGAGGGCAGTGCATGGGGGACACGGAGCAGCCAACTCCCCCAGTGCTGACCCCCAACACCCAGGCCTGGCTACACTGGACTCGCTGGACCTGGAGGGAGCAGCTCTGCGGTTAAAGGAACCGCTCGTGCAGATGCCTGGCTGCTTTCCGTGTGCAGAACCAGGCAGCAAACGGCTCCGGTGTCTCTTGGAGGGTATTAGCTGGTGGGCTGCAGTGACAGAGGAACTGCCCTGGTCTCCTGCACTGGCACTTTCATCCTGCATCAATCCAGCTTCTTCTGCCGGATCTCTGCAGCCCATTTGCTAAATGATCTCATTAGGGGTTGATGTTCCAGAGAGTGTTGGAGGAGCTCAGGAGTTTGTTTTTAATAACCACGGGGTATGTATTGGAGCTGCCTCCTGGAAGCTCCATTCCATGGAAGCTGCAGCTGGAAACATTTCAGGGTATAAAGCTTTACCAGCGCTTACTCAGTTCCAAATTGGAGGAACCTACACTGAGCTCCCGATTCCTCCCCCATAGCCACCGGAGCTCTCTGCTGCTCTGGTGAGCGACAGACCAGCTGCCTCTTCCAGCCTTGAAGCTGCTGGGCTTCCAGAGGGGCTGCAGTGCTGCCCAAATCCATGGAGAAAAGACTCCCAGTTCCCACCTGCCTCAGGAAATGTTCAGCTTCCAACGCCCAGCTCCTCAGCTCTGAGCTGCTGCGGTCGAAGAGTGGCTGCCTGTGAGGTGTTGCGTAGCCGAGGGCTCGTGAACGCCTCGGGGGCTGCAGGAACCGGGCTGGGCAGGGGGCTGGTGCAGGGTGGGGATGCCGATGCGGGGAGAATACAAGGTGAGCAGGCTTGCTCCTGCTCTTCTGTCTCCAAGGCTCTTGGCCTGTCACAGGTTTGGGTTCTTGGGTGAGACATTTGTATTGAAAGATCTCTCCTCCAACGCTGGAGCAGTAGCTCAATCCCCTCCATCACATCTGCTCGGTTCGAGCCTCTGTGCCTTTATCTGCCTGTGGCTGTGGGTTTGATCCTGCCCAGGAGGACAGTGCTGAGGGTGAGCGGCCAGACTGGGATGGTGACAACAGGCTGAGTGGTGACAGCTCCATGGACAGCGGCATTTCTTGGCCACGATCCTTTACCCTGTGCCATTGTCCCTTGGCCTGTTGCTCCCAAATGAGCCCAGGGGGAGAGAAAACCCAAACCCCACCCCACCTCTGAGCTGGGGCTGTAACAGCAGGGACCTACCTTGTTGCAGTTGGCCAGGTGAGCTTTCAGCCCCGAGACGCTGGAGTAAATGGCTTCACAGCACTGTGGGAAGAAACAAAGCAGGGTTTGCCACGATCCCCCCTCATCCCTGTGCCTTCCTCAGTCAGCACCGGGTCCAGGAGCCTGCTGGGCCAGCAAGGCCACCGGTCCAGGCGAAGCAGCGTGAGGGTGAGGTTAATGCTCTGCCAGACGCCTCAGGCTTCGGTCACACGTTTCCTATTAGTGCTAATGGGAGTCATGTGGCTGCATCCCTCTGCAACGGGCTGAAATATGTCTCCCCTGAACGTCTCCGTGGAAAACGTATATTTGTGAGCGGTCGGGAGGTCCTGCTGGGCTACAGGAGTTCTTGGAGCCACAGCAGATGCTTAATGGAGAAATCACCCGGGCAGCAGCATGACCAGTTTCTGAGCAACGGCTTTTCAAAGGGCCTGTGTATGACATTAATTAGCCAGCGAGGATCCCCCCGCCTTGCGGCAACAGCCTCGTTCCAAGCTCCATTAACGAGGCTTTGTTTCAGATGATAAATCAAGGGCCCAGCGCGAGGGTGGAGTTCACCTCCCCGCCAGCTCAGGCCAAGGCTGTCTTTCACAGCAAGATGAAGCGCACACAGCACGCCCCCGAGGTCCCTGCCTGTCCCAGGGCTTTAAGAATGGCTTAAAACCAGTCCCGGCTTTACGCTGGGAAATGCAGGTTCTCTGCATCAAAAGGCTCTCGAGCACAGAGCACGCAGCCTTCGCCCCATCCGGATCTCGGCAGCTTCCCAGAGGCAGCGCCAGCACCCAAACCAGACAATGCTGAACCGTCAGCCCAAGGGCGCCTGGGGAAGGGGTGGCCTGGTCTCAAGCCTGGTGGCTTGAGCACACCAGGAGGGTCCCAAAGGTGGGACATGCTTCAACCAGAAACAGCAGCAACCCCAGGGAGAGGAGGTGAAATGGGGGTCTGAGCATCACTGCCAGCTTCATCTGGGGCCCAACAAGAACCTGGCTTTGGTGGGTTTCTGCCCCCAAACCTCCTCCCTTCTCCTGCACACTGAGACCAGCCAGCCTGGAGAAGAACAGAGATGGTCCTTACGTTGTTGGGACAGTTGATGCGGCCCTTCTCCTTCACTTCATTCTTCCAATTTTCCAGCAGCCTCGGATTGAGCTTCGGAAGCCCTGGTCGGGTGTAATTGAGCTGCAAACAATAGAAGGCGATTAGCAGAGCGGCACACACCAGTCTGGTCCTTGGGGGAGTCCTCCCTCTCCACATGGGTCTTACCCCCCTTAGCAGAAGTTAATCGGGGACTGAAAACTAGCTGGGAGGATTCCCCCAGAGATGTCATCTCCCCCCCAGGCACCAAAGAACTGGGAGGTGGCT
The DNA here is from genome assembly GCA_009769605.1 of Bucorvus abyssinicus. NCBI lineage: Eukaryota > Metazoa > Chordata > Aves > Bucerotiformes > Bucorvidae > Bucorvus > Bucorvus abyssinicus. The sequence goes on from CM020047.1 coordinate 1,746,101, forward strand.
CTGGTGAGGTGGCAGTTGGGAGCTGGGGGCAAGGAGCAGGGCAGGAGCAAACCAGAGAGAGGAAGCTCCTCTCCTGGGTCCGTGCCCCATCGCAGGCCCAGAGCTGGTGCTTTCAGCGCATCGTGTCGGCCTGGCCCTTCTGCTGTGTTTCGTAACAGGGAGATTAAACAACCCTGAGCACTGGGCAGCGGGGACAGCCGCCAAAAGCCTCCGTGGCTGCCTTCCACCCATGAATGGGCACAACTCGGCCAACAATGAAAGCCTCTTGTGGCTCTGCCTCCCCTCCTGGCAGAGCTGCTCCTTCCAAGTGATTTTAATTACCACTTTATTAGCATCTTTGAGGTTTAGGCATAGCGGGCTGGCCTTCCCGGCGCTATTTCTGCATGTTCAGCACAAGCAAAGGTGGCTGTGACATCTCTGTGTCTTCCGACTGCCACACTCTGCCCTACGTGCGGAGCTGGACTCTGCCTCTTGCCGTGTCAAAGCCCGCAGGGGACGTGGGGCAGCTCTGCCTGCGATGTGAGCTGCCCATCTGCTGCACGACCACATCAGCACAACTCCCAGCCCAACCCAGTGAGCTCTGCCAGGACCAAAGGATGTTGCTCGGATCCCAAGCCCCAAACTTGCCCTGAGTCAGGTGAGCTCTCTCATGGCATCCTACAGGCGCAGGTATCCGAGCACGTGCTGCTCCCTTTGGGCACCTCTGAGCGTAGGGCATGGCTGCATCGACACACCCACGCTGGTCAGGGAGGATGCCCAGACAAAAGGCGCTTGCAGCGAGGTGCAAACCCAGGCTCTGTGCTGGAAATGTGTCCCCAGGACCCAGTTCTGACCCAGCGAGGAGGCAGCTGGCGGGATTCCTGAACACGTTGATAAAGCTGCAAATTTGCCTTTGCCCAGCTCCCCCCGAACAGGCTTTGCTCCCAAATCTCCCTGCAAAGGGAAGCTCCCACCCAGGGCTCGGGATGTGGAGAGCTCAGACATCAACTGCTCATGATCCACAAGCCCCCGCAGCCCCCACCATGGCCGGAGGAGAAGGGAGCTGCGGGAGAGCTGGGCTCTGCATGAAGGGCAGGGCAACGGGCCTTGAGGAATGGCTTTATGAAGGCTGCTAAGGACGGATGTGGCAAAACTTCCCCGAGCCCCAGCGCGCTGCTCTTGTCTTGCTTCGTGCACGGGGGAGATGCCAGCAGAGCTCTTTGAAGCACTGGGATGGCGCATCCACCAAGCACTTGGTCCGCTGCCCAGGGAAGGCAATGCCACCTCCGGGCGAGAACACAGGAGTCCCTTTTTGTCATTGATACTGAGAGCTGGGATGCCAAACGAGCTCCTTAATTAAAAACCAATCAATCCCATGAACGAGCAAACACTCATGGTAACCGCACGCAGCCCCAGCAACAACCTCTCCCTCTGCGCATCCCCCAGGGAAGGGATGAGGGGGGATGTTCAGAGACACGGACCCTGCTGCTCCGGCTTCCCACTCCAGAGTAAAGTCCCTCCCCGCGCCCCTCCACCAGCCCTGCACAATAACACACAGATCCCACGTCTTCCCGGGGCGCTGCGGTTCTGGGAATGTCAAAGTCATCTTTATGTCTCTATTAAGAGGGAGCCCCAGGCATGGAATATTTTATATTATTTTTTTTTTCCATTTCTTTTCCTCAAACAGCCTGTAAGTGAAAATCTTCATGGCCAAATCATTAAATGACTACAACTGGGTTTGGCTGCAGCCCATCTCTTCTGAACCGTCAGAGGATGCTGGGGCAGGAAGGCTTGTTTTCTTTGACTGACGGTTTTATTTAATTAAGTTCCATATTTCAATCCTCTCCACTCACGAGACAGCTCTCCCCTTCCCCAAAATATACCGCAGTAAATGAGAACCACGTGGGCTGCCTCAGCCCTGGCCAACGAGCAATCCTGAAGCCTCACCGAGGTGTCCAGCACGAGGCACGGCTCTCCTATCACCCTGTGGAAACAGCGGCTGATGCCATCCGGGAGGCGAAGCCAAAACACGCCCAGGGGTGCTGGCCAGCAGCTGGGTACCATTCGCGGCTCTGGGCAGCTGGGTCACACCACACCGGGGCTGCTGAGCAAGGGGAGGAAGGACGGACTCAGCCCTGCCGAGCTCCAGGTCCGCAGTGGGAGCTGGGATGGGGTTTGGCCCACCAGTGACATAAGGCCACAGGGCTCAGCCTGGCTCCCGCCCGCATCGCAGCGCCATTGTTTAAGGGCACAAACCCGAGCCAGGCTCTTCTGCTCTGGAATTCATCCTGGTTTCAGGATGGGGTTTTCTTAAAAACTCCAAGCCTGGAGATGATCTTTCTCTTTCAGCTTTATGCCTGCGGAGCCCTTCGCTCCGGATCCCGGTCACCCCACGACGTGGCTCCCAGGCTCCACGGGGATGTGCAGCCTCCATGGCTGCCCCAGCCCTGCAGCAGCACCCGGATTCTGAGACTCAGGGAGTTCTGCATACCCCCACCATAGTTTAACACCGGGAGTGTCCTGGTTTCAGCATGGTGGCTGCCTGGACTGCAGGAGCCCACCACCACCTCCAGCACAAAGCTCACTGCACCTCAAAACAAGCAACCACATCTCGAGCTCTACAGGGAAAGCATCACACCATGAAACTGTGGGATTTCCACAGTGTTTTCTCCCCTTTCACCTCTTAGATGCCCCTTCCCTCGGCTCGAGGCGGCTGTTTCTTTCAGTCTGGCCTCCAAAACAAGCAAGGGCATCATCGCCCACCAGATCCCAGAGCCCACCACTGCCTGTCTGCACCACTGAGCTGGGAACCTGCCGGCCTCTCGCTCCTTCTGCAGTGGTCCCAAGACTCTCCAGGACAGGCAATGGTCCCAGAGAAGGCCAGGGGAGGGTCAAAGCATCAGCATCATCTTCATGGAGCTTCTGGAAAGGGGATTTTTTTTCCCAGAAAAGCAGCAGGGGTGTGCCCTTCTCCATCTGACATCCCCGGCGAGTGCTCGTTGTGAAACACTCCATCTGTTTCAGCTTATCCAGAGGCAAATAAAGATCGGAGCGAGAAAATAAGGCTCCAGTGTATATTTAGAAATACTGGGTATGGTTAGCACAGAATGAAGGCAGCGCAGGGGCTGGGATCGAGCAGCAATCGTTTATTCTAATGCCATTGCTTTGGTGCGAAGGAATCTGTCCTCCTGGGGAAAGGCGAATGCTTCCCACCACGGGCCACCAACGGGATCCAAACCCAATGTCCCTCTCTCCGGCTGGGACCAGCTGCCCCGTTGCCACAGGGACAGGGGCTGCAGCAGGGCTGTGCCTGCCAGGAGGCTGCGAACCCCCAGACCCCATCGGCTTGCTGAGGAGCTTCTTGCCTTCCGCTAGGGAGAAGCTTTGCTGCCTGGAAAAGCGATGCAGAAGCGGGTGGAGGAGCTCCCCTGAAATCCACGTTGACTGCTGGGACCGTGGAGAGCTTGGGGACGGAGTGGCTGCTGCACTGCAGCAAGTCCAGGTACATCCATCCATCACTGGTTACAGACTGGAGCTGGGCAGTGTCTGTCCCTCTGGGACCCTGAAAACCCCCAGCTCTTGCTGAGATGGTGCAGGAGCAGTTGAAATCTGCTGCTGATCCCTGACATCCCACCTCTCTCCAGGTCCGAGCCAGCAATGGGGTCTGAGGGCCTGGCCATGTACTCCCAATGGCTATTTCTGGGGCTGTAACAGAGTCAAACAGGGCACTTGCTGGTGTGTTTGAGTCTCTTCATAGTTGGAAGGTTTTTTCCACACCCTGAAGCAGAGCAATTTGTAGACAAGTCCTGAGCAATGCAAGACCCTGCTCAGCAGAGCAGCACAAAGCGTGCTGAAGTCAGCAAGCTCCCACCAGCTCCCTGGGCAGAACCTACCTCCCACCTCCTTTCTGCACAGCTCGTTGAGAAAAAAAATGTCATAGACTGAACAGATCACGTTTGGGAGTGTTGTCAAGGGAACCTGACAGTCGCTGCAAGATGCACCCACTGGCACACTCACAGCTACATACATACTCGCCCACGGCATTGACCTCCTCTGGAATCCATCGGTGCGATGACGGAGAGCAGCCCGTGCAGGGCCCCAGGTCCCCATCCTCCAGCCCAAGAGCCTTGTTTTGTCCCCTGGGAGCTGGTCCAACATGCCAAATATCCTGCCCAGGGTGAAATCTGGAGCACTGGAGAAGAGATTTCCAACGGTTCAGAGCAAGAAGACCTGGCACCTGAGTTCCTTGCTCAGGAAACAGGCTGAGTGCAGAGACTTGTTAGATGGTTCTGCCTTGAGTCCTGGCCAAAAAGTATCGACTACAGGATTACAAAACTCCGAGTCCTCTTTTTTCCCTTTTATACTGAAAAGGTTTATGTTTTGTTGCTGTTTGATTCCTTTTAAGGTCCAAAAGGAGTGTTCCTGGAGGGAAATTCAGGTTCAGGACATTCCCAGGCATCACCTCCTCCCACGGTCAGGGACATTTGAGTTCACACGTTACTCCATGGTCTCCACGAAGCCCAAGCTTTTGGCTGTGCAGACCCCACAGCACCAGCCCATGCGTGCATCACTGCTGGAGACCACAGGGCTCAGCCCTGCCTCCACGCTCCAGGTTCCTCCACTCTCCAGCAACGCTGCAGGCCCTTGACCTCCAGGGAAGCATTCCCCAGAAATTAAGGCAGCAACACAGAAGGGAAGAAATTCCACCTGGGGCATCTTTGCTCTCTGACAGTGCAAGTGAGATGGTTTCAGACCTGACCTCTGCTCTCTTCACGTGCTCCTCTTGGCTGCCAGCCCCTCCTTCACTGCTGACCACAGAGCAGAACATCCTCTGGGCTGGGCTCTGACCTCTCTGCTGATTTCCCACAAAGCATCACCTTTTGCTCCAGTTAGATTTGGGTCCTGGCAGTGGAAAGGGCAGAGCTGCCCTGCTGCCAGGCTTGTACAGAGCCTCTGCAGCACCGGGGCTCAGCCTGCGCTGGGTGGGCTCTTTAGCAACACATTTGCCATCACAGCTAATGGATTTAAGGCACAGAAGATGAGGCACGTGAGCCCTCAGCCAGCTGGGGCTGCGCTAGGAGAGAAAGGAGAAATAAAGGCTTCTCACCCGCTTCGTTTCAGGCACCAGGTCATCCTTCATCCTCCGCTTAGTCCAATCCCTGGCCAGCTCGTCCTCTGCTATCTCCTGAAGGTGGAAGACGGCGACTTGGGCCGACGTCCGACGGATGCGGCCACTCGGGGTCCTTTCAAAATCTTCTACGGGGCCAGGCTCTGGCTTCACCTCTGGCTCCTGGGGAGGCTGCAACAGAGACAGAGTCAGGATGGGCATGATGAGGGGTGAAGCAGCAGTCGTTCTGCTGTGGGATGAGGATGCTGGGGTTTGGGGGGCTGTTTGCAGACCTGCTTTGTGTAGGCAAGGGCTGCTGGTGCCTCCGTGACTGAGCACGGGAACAAAGGGAGCAGCCCCACCTCCCCCAGCCCAGCAGCCAGCCACGCGGTAGCCAGCTGTGTCCTTTCGCCCTCCCACACGTATAAACACCTCTGTTTATTAGAGTTCAGGAGTTATTAGCGTCAGATGCGCTGTCAGTAGGGATCAACGGAACAGCAAAGGAAGTTCCCCAGGGATGGATCCTGCCACCCCAGCGCTTGGTTGTGGCCGAGGGAGTGGCCTGAGCTCTTTTTCCCTGCAGAGCATGGGTGCAGGGTGGGCTGGAGCACCAGAGAAGGGCAACGCTGCCAACCGCTCCGCGCCCATAAATGCAGCATCCTGCTTTGTTGGAGAGGGCTGTAGCCTGTTTCCCACCAACACCGCATGGTACAACACGTGTACGTGGTGACGCGAAGGAGAAAAACAACACCGGTCTGACGTCTGCACCTGCCTTGCCCATCCCGGCCCTGCCCGGCTCTGTCCTGCCCACGGGCTCTGCAGCTCTGCAGTCACTCCCGGGGAGGGCTGGCCCCGCTCCTCGGGCTTCGGAGTCGTCCAGGGGGCTCACCAAGGCTGTGTGTTCTGACCGCACATGGTAGTCGTGGCCAGCTTTGGATTTGTACTTCTTGCCGCAGTGCGGACAGCTGAAGACAGGCTTGTCAGCCTCGGCGAGCTGCTTCCCACACCGCTTCTGGTGGTACTGGTAGCCCATCAGGCTGGAGAAGTTGGCCACGCAGCCCTACGGAGATGGGGAGGAGGGTTAAGGGGGGCTGGGGCTTCATGTGCCCATGTTGAAATAGTCAGGGTGTTGTTGGTCCAGGGAGGAACATGAGGGAGACCACTCCGCAAGGCAGCCCCGCCAACCCGCCCCCTCCGAGAGATCACCGGAGGGTCCCTCTCCTCCGAACAGCCACGCACAGTGCCACAGAGGGACAGGGCTACCTGCCCTGACGCACCGACGGAGCTCTCCAGACAGATGCACAGCGGGCAGCAGGTGGGGAAGGCGATGGGGAGGCACTGCCTGCACGGAGAACAAGGCATCCGCAGGGACAATCTTCTGCCATGTGCCCCCATTACCTGTTCGTGACTTGCCTGCCACCACTGCTTTTCAGTGTGGTTTGGTTTAGTTTTAGGCTGTGCCGAGGACAGGGCTGGCTGAGCCCCTTCCTGAGCTCAGGAGACAGAACCTGCCCTTCAGTGCTCCTCAACCTGCCCTATGTCTGCTAGGACGGCCCACTGCTGGAGTGCATGGAGCCAGCAGGACAGGGACCCGGATGGCTGAGCTAAGTTGAACGTGTACCAACAGGTGCCTGGAGAGTCCATGTCCCCCTCTGCATCGGGACTCACTCCTTCAACCTTTGTGCAGAACAAGAAACAGGAATCATTCTCATACCTCATTGGGACATTTCAGTTTTCCCATCTGCTTTAGCACTTTCCTCAGCCTTTCCCGCTCTTCCTGTTCACCAAGTCCAGCAGTTTCCACAGGAACAGGCTGGAAACAAGGAAGTAACAGAAGTGACAAAGTCAACTGTTTACTCGTGTCCTCTGGGCCAGGAGTGGGTGGTAAACCTCTGTCTTGCAGGAGCTGCCCTTGGCCAGGGGGAGCCTCTCCTCAGAAGAGCTGGATCTCCTGCTGCTTTCACTGTCATGTGCCAGATCTGCTCGTCCCTTTCCTGCACTTGCACCCCGAGCCCAGGAGCAGCTCCTGCACGGAGGATTCACCAGGCAGACTGAAGAGCAGGAGATCAGTGCACAGGTAAAAGACAAGTCACAACTGGTAAGCACGGGACACGTTGAAATACGGTTATGCCTTGTCCTGGTACCTCAGAGACGTACATGACCAGATTTTTAACAACAGCATCTATATTGGCACCTGCCATATTTTAATCATGATAAATTTTGTGGCTACTTCTCACATGCAGTGTGGAGAGCTGAAGACCAGATTCTGAGATCCCTGCAAGGCAGAATCCATCAGTTCCAGGTTTGTGGGCACTGTTTTGAAGGCAGAGCTTTGCCACTCCAAGTCGACCTCGTTCTACTCACTGAATCTTCCCCCGTTCTTGGATTTGAAATCCTGTTTTATTTTTTTGGTCTTCTGCTCTGCTCCCCAGGATCAACAAGAGCCTAACGAGCTGCCCAGGAAGGAAAGGCTTTGCTCAGCAGGGAGAGGGGAACCCACCATCTGGCCTGAGTGCTATGAAATGCTGCAAAGACAGTGTTGTGAATCCCTCCTCTACAAAGACAAAGGCCAGAGGCTGCCGATTGCTCTGTCTTCTGCATCTGCATGGAGAAAGGAGGCTCAAGAGGCGAGCAGCTCAGCTCTCTTACCTTGCTGACATGCTCGGCCATGGTGTGGTAGTTCAGCCCGGCTTTGGACTTGAACTGCTTTTTGCAGTGCTGACACTTCAGGGCATCCTGCAGCTGAAGGAATTAAAGGCAAAGTCACCGTGGAGGCCACAGCCCACCCTTCGTCCTTCCACAGGCTGCGGCTGCTTGTCACTAAGCCCCGCGGAAGCTGCTGCTGCAGCAGTACCCAGTGGTGGAACACAGCAGGCGATACAGTGTCCCTGTCCCCCATCCCCACCCCAGCCTGCGGCTCAGGAGTTTTCTCTCCGTTGTCCTGGATACTGTTATCAAAGCCACATGCCTCAATTTTTGGAAAACATTCCATGTTGGATGTCGATTTAAAGCCCCACTGGCTGGAAACATCTGGACCTGGTGTCTCAGTCTTCCTGTGAAAGGGTTAGGAAAGAGAAGCAGCTTTGATCTACCAATATGTCAGCGGACTGTGCTCCGCAGCCCTGTTAACTATGACAGATCCTGGCATACAACACGCTTTCGGGGCCTGGGCTGTTTGAAATTAAGATGCTGCTGGACAAAATCACAGCAGAACACTTCCTGTCTCATACTGCTCTGCTGTTTGACCTGAATTGGCCTCCTGAGTGACTGGGGGATGCACTAAATGCACACACTGACGTACAAGGGGACTTGAAAAGTGAATAAGAAGATCATGACTTTTGGTGGGGCAGGTTCCAAAATGTGTTGACTGAGGAGGAGAACGCTCTGGGCACCAAGAGTCAGGATGTCTCGACAGGGAGCCAGTGCCTGGACGGCTGTGGCCTGGGCCTGCTCCTCCTGCCTGGCTGATGCTCCACCTTCACCACTTCCCCTTCATGCAAGCCTGGACTAGAAGCTGAAGAGAGAATGAAGATGGAACTGCAAATCCTTCCACATCCAGTAAACTCCCTGCAGCCAGCTGGGAGTGACTCACTCCGTACCTGTGCTCCCACCTTGTTCCAGAGCCAAGCGCTTCATCCTAACAAGGTGGATGCTAAAAGCTCCCTGACTCATCGGAGGCCAATGCCAGCCAGCTTGGGGTTTGCTCCTCTGGATCATGATGAAGAACGTGCCATGTCCATATTCTATCACTCTCTCTCACCTGGGATGCTGGGAGGATATACCTGTCCTCATCTCCTTCAGGCTTAAGCATGTTGCAACTATCCCCATCCCTTATTTCCTTTCCAAAACCAAAGCAAACAGGGCAGACAGCTTAGTGACAAGCAAGGAACACAGAAACCAGTTTCTGCAGTTTTAGGAGAGTTTCAGGAGCCTGCACATCCTTTTCCCATTCTTGAACTACAAAATACTTCAGTTATTAAAGCAGAGAGGAGCTGAGAGAGTGCCTGCACTCCAGGGTCACTTCTGATGGGGGTACCCTGTGCCCGTGGCAGTGGGGCCTCACTAAGGATGTGCCATGGAGATGAAATGCTGAGAACTGGACCTGTGGTCACACAGACAGAGCTTGGAGACTGTCCTCCCTGGGCCACAGGCTGCTCTGGCAGGGATGCTGCAAAGCATGCCAGCTCCTGGAGCAGCACAGCCAGCCCCAGCAGGGACCACACCTCTCAGAGAAGGGTGACAAAACACCCGCTCCTTGGGCTGGGGCCTCGATTCCTCTGTGGAACATCCACCAGCCTATTTACAGCAGGGAAACACGCCTGAGTGCTCTGGCAGAGTTGCCTTGGCAGCCTGGCTGGCTGTGCAGCCGCTGAGGAGCCTGCCTGGTTTAGGGGATGCTCCAAAGTGCAGGAGATCTGAGCAGTGATGGCCAAGATCCTTACTGCACTGGAGCCAGGAGGATGTCAGAGGAGGCAGGATTCGAGGCAGGAGGAGGCATCGACGTAGTCTGGGGTTTGGAGGGGGAACAGCCTTTCACTGCTGGCTGAATAGCGAGGCAAAGGCTGAGGAGGCATTTACAGAGAATGAATGTGGAATCAAAGCTGAGCCACTTATTTTCAAAGCACAAGGCATTGATCCCACGTTGGTTTTCTCTGGCAATGGCTCTGCGCTGTGCCGGGTGACGGATGAAGACGTAATCCCATGTTCTGATGGATGGCGGTGTGGCAGAGAGACCATTTTTCTCTGCACCATTACTGAACCCCTGCGTCCTGGCAGCCTGCCTGAGCACATCCAAGCTCGGTGTCTCCCTGAGACGTGCCCTCATTCAACCACAGTTATCTGGCCTGATGCAAGGCATGGCACACAGCGAAAACCCTGCAGTCAGCACTCGGGAGGAGGCCAGGTTAGAAACAGCCCCAGCAATCTCTCCAGTCTTAAAACTATTCATTTACTAGAAATACCTGACTCTGCTGGAGACAGTGGGGCAAGGGTCCCAGTCCACACTCAGAATTGCTGAGAATTAGGTGTCCCAGCCCCTCTGAATCGACACGAGGCAGCAAGAGCTCTGAAGACAACTAGCAAGTGCTCGATCAAATGCAGCCCAGATTGGTTTTAGGAGCACCAATATGCATTTATGAGTGGCTCATCTACACATCCATTCCAAAATCCATACGTGTGCGACTGAATAAAGCAAGTCCTTACCTTCTGGCAGACATCCATGTGCTTTTTGAGCCCCACGACAGTTTTCCTGGTTATAACGCTGCAGGTTGGACAGGCGACTTCTCCCTTCTCGCTGATCTCCCGCTGCCACTGATCCTCGGGGTTTGCTGGCGAGGGAGAGGAGAGAGGCATTAGACCCAGTATGGGCTGCTCGGCAGAGGACGGCGCTGCCGTCAGCCTTGGTTTGCGACGTTGAAAAGCACCGAGCTGGGAAAAGCTCCTGATGTTAAAAAAAAGAGAATGACTTGACGTGGGCCAAGCCCAAACTGGACACAAACCGTGTAGGCACTTGCAGTTCTGCCTGCCCTGCACCTCCTGCAGCTGCCTGAGAGAACTGGGTCACTGGGTCACTTTACTGGAGTTACCCAACCTGCTGGCACATCATGGGCAACAGGAGATTCAGCTTTCCAACCCTGCTGGTATCATGAGAGTTAAACCGCAAGGATGCCCTTGGCCACCTCATCTTGCCCTGTATGAAGTAACACCTCCTTGCCAAACGAAACAATTAGTGGGAGTGAAACAAAGGTGAGCATCTGGGCTCCATTCAGACGTGAGCCTGGAAAGCTCTCCTGGCAATCCGCTTCCCAGCAGACGCACAGGCAGCCAGGGGAGTGCTGGCTTCCAGGCATCTGCTTATTGGAATGGCTGTGACCGGCTTAAAAACACCTGCAGTAAGAGATACACGGGGCCAAAACCTGCTCCCAGGTCCAGTGCTCACACCGCGTTCTCAGCAGAACAGCGCTTCCAGTGAGGGAAGCCAGGTCTGAAAGAAATCCACCAAGTCTGTTTATTCGGATGCTTTTGCATGGCTGTGAGATCAGAGAGTCATTTATTTGAACGTGAAAGCAGTGCAAGGCGCTGCAGCTGTGTTTATCTTGTACATCCTGCACTCCTCCTGCTGTCAGAGCTCCCAGGGAAAGTCAGCAACCTGCGCTGGGGCGTGGGCTGCACCCCGGAGCCCTGGGGAAGACATAATCATGCCCAAGAGTTACGCACTGGCATCATTAGAGAATAGAATCACAGCACTGTTTGGCTGGAAGAGACCTTTAAGCTCCTTGAGTCCAACCATTCTCTCAGCACTCCCAGGTCCCCACTGACCCCTGTCCCTCAGCACCACCTCCACACAGCTGGGAAACCCCTCCAGGGGTGGGGACTCCACCACTGCCCTGGACAGCCTGGGACAGGGATGGACAACCCCAATGGGGAAGAAATTGGTCCTCAGGGACAACCTCAACCTCCCCTGGTGCAACTTGAGGCCGTTTCCTCTCGTCCTGTCACTTGTTCCTGGGGAGAAGCGACCGACACCCCGCGCCCTCACTCCAACCTCCTGTCAGGGAGCTGTCGAGAGCCAGAAGGTCTCCCCTGAGCCTCCTTCGCTCCAGGCTCAACCCCTCCAAGTCCCTCAGCTGCTCCTCAGGGCACTTGTGCTCCAGACACTGCACCAGCTTCATTGCCCTCCTCTGGACACACTCCAGCACCTCAATGTCCTTCTTGGGGTGAGGGGCCAAAACTGAACCGAGGATTTGAGGGGTGGCCTCCCCAGTGCCCCCAGTACAGGGAAACGATCCGGGCCCTGGCCCTGCTGGCCATTCATGGAGACGATGTCAGGAAAATGCCATCGTCCCAGATGCTGACCCGCACTGTGGTCACAGTGGAGAAGGTAGTACCAGGACTTGGCTATCGACTCTCTACACTCACAGTGAACCATCCTGGCAGCAAAGGAAGGCCAGGTGCCTCCTCAGAGTGTCAACTGTGGCTGCACCAATTATTTTAGAAGCAGTGACTGTTCCCACATATGTACTACACCTCAGAAAGGCACAAGCTGCCTGCTCCTCCTTCTGAATTTGTGATGCTACTGCTTGCCAACTTGCTAGAGAACTCGCCCAGGGTGCGGGGACCACTAGCTATGGGTGAAGCTGGGGACCGTGGCGTGAAGGTGGGGGCCATGCAGGCTTGGAGCAGAGCCCAGGATGAGCAGCTAAGCTGCACTCAGAGCTGCTGCCTGACCTGCTGGTAGATGCGCAGCCGTTTCCTTCTTCACACCAGCTCCTGGAGGTTTCTTTTTCAGCTCCTCCATGTTGGTGTTCCCCTCCAACTTCTTGGCTCGATGGGCTTTCGCCTTGTCCTCTGCTTTGACGAGACCTGTAGAGAGAGAGGATTTTTATTCAGCACTTGCTTTAACACCTTCAGACCAACTCCCATTTAGCAGGTAAAAAATCTCTACCACTAAGCCCGGGACACTGAGCTGGCTGTAGCTCTGCCACGGCTGTATGGGTAGGATCAGGTCCATAACTACAACAAGCGGTACCATAACAGCTTGTGATGTTTCATAAACAGGATTGTTTCCCAAACCCAGACAGTTTATGAGCTATGGAAACCCCTTGGCAGAGCAGGGTAGGACGTTTCTAGCACGGCAGACTGTGGGGAAGAGGCGAAAGGGCATTTTGCAAGAAATCGAAAGGGAAAGAAATTTGCTTTGAAGCAGCAAATTCAGGAGATAAAAGTGATGTCAAAGAAAGGCAAAGAGAGGAGGGGGCCTCTCCCCTGGGTGAGCAGGTCATGTCAGTTCAGCCCTGTGCCCATGCTTCCACAGAAGGTGCTGGAGGCAACACAGTGAGTGCCAGGGGCAGATCCATGAGGTCCCCATCCCCCTGAACTTGTGGATTGTGACTCTTGCACACCCAGGGTCTGAGTGGAGACAGCAGCCCATGACAGGCACCCGTGTCTTTGGGGAGCGAACTGCTGTGTTGAACGCAGGGGGATGCAGGCAACCACTTGCCCCATCTTCACTCTCCATTTGAGGCAGTGGGTCACTGGGGGACCAGCTTATCCCTGAGGAATCCACAGCAGACGTTGCAGTCTGTGGTGAAGTTAAGGGAAACAACCGCAGACTTCCCAGGAGCCAGGGGAAAGGCAATTGCAGAGATCACATCCCGCCTGCTCCTCAGTAAGAGTTTAAGTCCTTCAAAGCCATGAGTGCCTCTCCCTGAGCCCCTCTTGTACTGGAAGGTGCTGCCTCCTGCAGTGCCTGGAAGTTCGCTTTTTATTTCCCTGACTGAACGTATTTCATAGCCAGTCTGAATCCAGGGGTGCTCCGGGTCGCCTCCCTCCCTTCCAGCCCAGTTGGGTGTATTTACGGAGCACAACCACAGTCCCACTCACTCTCGCCAGCTCCTGAGCCTCCTCTCAGAAAACAGCCTGGTAACATGCCTCTTCCCCCTTGAATTAATTTTCTTGAATGTGGGCGACCAGCGCTGGAGACAGCGTCTGCGGGACGGATGCGTCACCCAGCATCTCCATGCAGCAGAAATCCTCCTCAACTGGAAATACCGTGACATCCCAGGACGGTGGGATGATGATGAGGATGAGATGATGTTTCTCGTGACTCGCCTGTGTCAGCAGCTCGCTGCTCTTGCATTACAGCTGCACGTACCCGGATCCTTTCCTCTCTCCCCTCATTTCCCAGCGACAGGCTCCGGAGCAGAGCCGACAGGGTTGTTATCAGTGCCAGCTCTGCTGCTGCCTTTCATTCCCGTTACAACACTCATGGTTAAAGGCACCAGCTCCTCCAGCGTGATATTGCCAGGCTTGGGGTGGTTGTCATGTACCTCCACCACAGGGAGGGCTCTTGGGGAAGAGGCTTCCCTAGGAGAAGCTACAACTGTGCAGCTGCCCAGAGCCATTCCTGTATTACCTTTCAGTCCAAATGTCCCCGAGATGGACGGCTGCTCCCCTGTAAACTTCTTAGGAGTTTTCTGTTTCCTTCCTGACTCAAAAGAGAGAAACAGAGAGAGAGATTTGGTCAAATAACTGTACTGCTAGGGAGGGCTTCAGCAGTCCCAGGGCATGGGGTGGGCACACACTCCCTGTCAGGAGCGGATCACCTTGAGAAGGCCTTTACCACTGTGAAATACAGGGGCCGTCGAACAAAGCACCCACCCCACAGTAATGGGATGCTGCTTCCCACCGCACAAACCCAGGAGAAATAATGGTATCCAGGGTAATTCAATGAGTGGGAGCAGTGGCTCTGCCTAGTGCCAAAAGCCGCGTGGTTTCTGCAGCAAAGGTGGCTGGGGGCGGTTCGCTTTGGTGCTGCAGGCAACCTAAACCCACGCCATGGCGGGGACAGCCCCGGTCCCGCCTCCAGCCCCCCACTGGTACCAGTCAGAGCGAGCCTCCTCACCCTGCCCCAGCACTGCAGGGAAATGGGTTTGCCAGAACCACCCTGGTCTAAACTGCCATGGGCCGGGAGGCCAGACGGGATGACGCGGCAGCTCGCTCTGCTGCAGGGAATTCAATCCCTTTCCAACCTTACAGCTCCTGTAGAAATACCTCTACCACAGTTGCAACTGTTTTTTAACTCCCAGTGGAGCAAGCAACTGGGCGGGGGGCAAATTATCAGGATGCTAAAACAATTCACAGAGACACTGGCAGAAGTGTTGGCTGGAGCAGAGCCCCTTCCCACAGGACACCAGTCTCTGGGCTCCTGAACCAGCGTAGCCCCAGGCTCTCATCTTACTGTGCTTCATCCTCTCGGGGTCTTCCTCCTGCAGCGAGGCCTGGCTGCCCCCCTGCTGCACGGCATCCTTGCCGCTCGAGGACTTGGCCGTGGGGGTGGCGGCTGCTACCGCCTCAGCTGCTGCGATCTGAAACTCCTTGCTCTCGCGGCTCTCCGCCAGGCACTCGCCGTTCTCGGTGTGGTCCTGGGCCACGGCTTTTTCCGTCTTTGCCTGTTTGGGATGGATGGTGGGGCAAGCTGAACTCTCAGCAGCTCTAGGGCAAAGCACAGAGGGCTTGTTTAAAGAGGGGTTGTTAGACAGATGTCCTGACACCTCCTCCCCCCTCGCCAGCCCAGATCATGGGAATGGAGGCGGGCACGTTCCCCGTCTCCCAGCCATCCCTCCGCCACCACCGTGCAGCCCAGCCACAGCCTGGTACCTTTTCTTGCCACTGCTCTTCCCAATGGCCTTCGGCACTTTATGTTCTGCTTTGCTGGTTGGCACTGGCCGGTCCAAGTGATTCCAGAGCCGATGCTTTTCTAGCTGGGTTTTGGAGGTGAAGGCAGCTTCGCAGTACGAGCACGAGTACGTCAGCTTCTCTGAGATCGCACCCTGTGCAGGGCGGAGAGAGACGGGTGAGCACAGACGTTAGATCGCAGAAGGGACAGGCCTTTTCTGACTCAGGCACCCACACAAACCGTGGGTAACACCCTTCTGCCCCTCCAGACAGTTACCAACTGTCCACGATCGCTCCAGACCCCCCCTCACACTAAGCTGGAGGGACTCCAGTCCCTCTTGTACGCACCTCACGTGCTGCCCCTGGTACCTCTGTGCCCTCCCCATTTTAATCTCAGGTTTCTCCTGAGGTTTAAGGCCTGAGAGGGGCTTTACACTGTAGATGGTACTGTCAGAGCTGGACACTGGCAAGGACAGCCCGCCCTCTGGTGTCCTTACCCCTTGGCAGCGCTGATAGTGGTACTTCAAGCCATAAATGCTGGGGAACTCCAGCCAGCAGCCTGAATTGGGACATTTCACCCTGGAGTGGGCTTTAAATTCGTCCTTCCACTGGTTCATCAGGGGCAGCTGGGAACAGGAGATGAGAGAGACAAAGCTGAGCAAAGAGCATTGAGCACCTGGGCACGTGCTGGGCATCCTGAGGGAGGCACATGGGACCTCTGATCATTCCTGTCCACCCCTTCCCTCCACACAGCTGCAAAGCAGAGCCAGGGCTGTGTTTTAGTGCAGGAGGTGCTGGGTCAGATACTGCAGGCTCTACAGGCTCATGATTCCTCCCGAGAATTTACCTTGCCGTGCTCCCAGAGCTCCTGGCCAGGCTGGGGAATAAATCAGATCAGAAGTCGCCCGGGTGATTTAACCACTCCACATTTCATCTAGTCAGTAAATCACCCCGTGTCCACGCTCTCATGACAAACTGCTCTGTATGTTGTCCATGCTAGCGTGTGGGAATTAAACTGCACAACACTGCGGGGAATAAATCACCCCTTAGCCGGTGCTGCCGGATCATTGGCCAAACCCGATGTGGCTGCAAAAGAATCCAGCTCATCTGGGCACAGCCCTGGGAAGCGGAGGCTGGTACTGATCCCTAACCAGGGTTCTGGAGACGCTGGATGCCTGCACGGAGGGGATTGAGGAGCCAGGGCCTTGCTGAGCCCAAGACAAGGCTGCCTGGAAGATTAAACCACTGGGAAGGCGGGTTTAGCCCCGGAGAGGGGCTGGCTGTAGCATACGGAGCAGCAAGACGTGCAGGGCAAGTCAGAGGGAGCGAGGCAGGGAGAGCACCACGGATCAGAGTGTGTGGGTCTTACGGGGATGTCTTTCAGTGCCTGGTTCTCAGCCTTGGGTCGTCCTTTCTTCCTGCCTTCGGTTTTGTCACTGGTTGCATTTCCTGCAAACAGACACAGCTCATGTCACCCACTGTCCGGAGTGGCCACATGCCAGTTAAAATCTGAGGAGGCTGGAAGCTGAGCTGTCAATCCCTCCAGCTCCTGAGAAATCAGAGCTCGGCTCCAAGCCTGGCACTGGCTGAACTCAGAAGCCGATCCAGGATTTTTTTGGAACAAGGGAGAGAGATCAAACAGAAAGCCAACCAGCTACCTACAAAGGCCCTGCCAAAACCACAAAACTCTCTTCCTTTTCTTGCCTCCTGCCCCAGCAGCCAGAGGTAAAATAGCAAACAAGACAGTTGGCTCATTTATTTCCAGTCCCCTGAAGTCACAGCAGCTGGTTTGCTCCACTCTGATACCCATAAAAGCATCCCTCGGCGATGCAGCATCCTTCAGGAATCCCTCTAGCTCAGAAGGCCTGAGCAGGAGGTGACCTATATGGACTATAAGAAAAAGCCCCCCAAAAGCCATTTACCTGCCCCTCCTGCAAGGTAGCCTCTGAGCTATCCCGAAAACACCCCGTTCCGTTTGGGATCCTGCCTGCCTGGCTCCTGCAGAGCAAGAAACGGAGCTATGGTTCTTGTGCGTCAAAGGACCTCACGAGCTGAGAGTTCATGAAAACCCACCAAATTGTAGAGGAATTGCAGCAAAACCTCACAACGCTGCAGTTAGCTGCTCAGCTCTGTCCCTGGTTTTCACTCTCTCAAACACTTCAAACTTCTCCACATTTGCTGTGTCCCACAGCAGCATGTCCCTGCCGCTGCTCTCCCCGAAGAGCTCATCTGGGGTCAGGGTTCACACAGAAACTCGGCTGGAAGCTCTCCTCTTCATTTCACAACTTGCACAAAACTTTTGGGCATGTTTCACGCCAATCCCAAGGGCTCCTCAATGTCCTCATTGATCAGCTGCTGGCCAGGGACAGCGAGGACAGGGTCGGAAGGAGCAGAAAACACGTCTCCTCTCCCAACACCCCACTACCAACCACCAGCTGTGCTAAACCCCAACCCTTCCAGGTGCTTGCAGGAGACACAAACCCGACAAGTGCTCGGTGTTCTGGGGGACCGGCGCTGGCCTGCTGACAGACTCCAGGCTTCTCTGGAGCAAGACCCGCCTTGGAAAGGATGCTGCCCGCACCAACCAGGCTGCTGCATCCCAGCAGGGACCAGCAAAGTGATTGCATCCAGACGGCATCAAGCCTAACGCACCTTGATGAAGTGAACCCTGGCAGATATTTCCAGATAGAATATATTCATCATGGAGCATCTTTCACTCCACTTCATCACTTTCAGTCCATCTAAACCAGAAAGGGAGGCCAAAAAAAAAGGCTTTTCTACTTTTGAAGGTGCTGATAAGACAAGGTGCAGGGAAAACCACTCTCCTGAACACAGGTATGCCCATAGCATGGACAGCTGAGCTCATTCCCCTTAGCAGTAAGTTACCCCACTCTGTGAGCAATTATGGCTCCAACACACTCAGGGAAGAGCAGTATCTGGGAAACTTTCTCCCCACAAGGCCACTGATTTTGGGTGCCTGGTCTGAGGTTCATCTTTGGGCTCTGACCCTTGCTGGGGTGCAGGCACCCTTCGGTGTCCAGGGCTGCCATTAGCAAGGTAAAAGCAGCGAGAACCTCTCCGTGCCCGCAGAGATCCGCCCGGCATAAGCTGACAGGAGAAAAAAAACTCTCTTCAGGCCTGGAGGTTCCTGGGTAGAGCAATCAGCTATCCATCAGTGTGACAGCCCTGAGCAAGTGGGTCCCCCGGGGCTCGTCCGCCTGCAAGCCTCCATCCCGGGGGCCGCGACACGGGCGACAGCAGATGGTCTGAACTCATTGAAGCCTTTCCAGCCTTTGATGTAACACTTAGCTACCAACACGATGGATAGGCGGCCAGACACCCATCTCGTTAAGCCAGCCACACACCTCTCCAAAGGGAGAGACCGTCTCCAGCCCTCCCCTCCCGCTCCCAGGCACCGGCTCTCTGCAGCTCCAAGAGGTCTGGGGCTTTTTTTGGCCCAGCACAGCCCTCACCGGTGGGTCAGAGTGAGAAGCCGAGACCCACTGCTCTCGCACCCCCTCGCTTGGCAGCCAGGCTCATCACTTCCACCCCATCCACCTCCGCGGAAAGAAAAACTCAGTTCCTTACCGAGCTTGGGCAGCTCTGCTGGCGGGTTTATCCTCGTCTCGGTCCTGCTCTCTTTGCTGGCAGTGGGTTTGTTAGAGCCTGCAGTTTTCCTTCCACCTTTACAGGTACAGGAATCCGCCATCTCTGCAAGAAGCCGGGGGGAGGCATTAAAATTCACCCCTCGGAGCCGGGAGGAACACATGCTGAAAGCCAGAGCTGCCAGGAGGGAGGGAAATCTGAAAACTACGATGTGGCTTAAAGGTTCCCACAAAGAGGAGAGACGGGACGTGTTTCCCAGTATTTGTCCTACGGTCGAACAACGCCACAGACATGGCTGAAAAGCTGCTTTCACTACAGGCTGGTTTCCCCTCCACACGTAACGGCAAAGACTTTATTAAAAATTATGGGCTGTCTTTGCCCAAAGAAGCAGCGAATAAATGGCTTTTCCTCTTCGTTTATTTCTCTGCTTTCATTTAAGACACCAAAAGAAAAAAAAAATAGTGAGTTTTAATGAACAGATGTAGTGATAAATTTCCAATTTTCCTTATTAATGGGAAACCGTTATAAACTGAGAATTGTTAATGTTATCTGAATTTTCCCTATTAATAATTCAATTTGGCTTCTCTATAAATAATGAACACCCGGAATTATCGCGGGAGGCCCAACCTCGCTCCCAACGGAAGCAGGCAGCAGGACACCCCTCCGCTCCGGCACTGCCAGGACGAAGCCCCCAGTTTCAAGCACCTTCCTCCACTCTGACAGCACAAAGACATGTCTGGGGCTGCGTCAGGAGAAAGCAGCCCTCCAAACCTCCACAACGAGAGCGTCAGGCCCTTGGGAGGTGATTCCTTGGCCCACCACGGCCTGGAGACCTTGGTCAGGACACGATGCTGATGCTCAGCGCGGCACCGGCAGCGTGACTAAGGGAAGTGCCAGCTGATGCCTTCTTCACCTTTGCTCAACGCTTCTCTCCCCCACACACGGGTTTTTTCAAGCACAGATTTGACTTGTCACCCCCGATTCCACCCATGAGATCACGTTTAACATCATTTAACTCAACAGAGTCGATGCCCTGAGCATCCAGACTTATCCTGCCTGTCTGGGAAGCCCCAACAGTCCTTTCCAAGGTTCCCCAGGGACTTTCTGTGCGGGATGGACCACTGTGCATCGCATGCAGCCCAGATGCTCCAAGAAGAACCAGGAAGAACTTCCAGCACGTGCTTGGCTGGTGACACATCCGGGGATCAAGTGAGAAATTCCAGCCTTGGCAACAGGTTTTCGGTGCTGAACACAGGGCTGGTTTATTCAGCTAATTTGGGCTCCAGCAGCTCCTTCCCGGAGACAGCTGGTCTCAGGAGCAGGCACAGTGCAGGGGCCCTGCTGACCTTTCCCAAATCACGGCTCCGCTCTCACCCGCATGGGCACTGCTGTGTCCCCAGTCCCCAGGGGATGAGCAGGCCAGTCCCCTTCCTGCGCTGCCTCCCGGCACCTCTGCTTCTCTGAGCTGTCCTCAGTCAAGCAGCTTGAAGAAAAAAGGCCAAAAAAAGGACTCACAAAAGAGCAGTGAACTGAAAGCTAAAGATGACACGATCTCCCTCTCACCGTGGGAGCCAGGCTGGTGCTGAGCATCCCTCCCAAAACGGGCACTGCTGAGTCCGAGGTGCCCGGCTCAGCCCTGCTCCCAAATGCTTCTTGCTGCCCTTAACACAGCTCAGAGGATCCTTTAGGAGGCTTTGAATGTCTTTACTTTTTCCACACCAAACACTTCTTTGAATTTTTTTTCCCCTTCTTATTTTTTGGCTAAATGAAAAATAAAAACCCCATAAACCACTTAGTGAGAGCCAAACTCCGACACAACCCCAGGGATCCCGAAGGAATCTCCCCGGAGCCAGAGAGCAAAAATCAGCCCATTGTGTTTTTTGTAATGTCCAAACTTCTCACTCATTTTTGAAACCGGACCACAGCCCGCGCCCTTCCACGGTTTTATGATGTTCTGGAGAAAACTCTTTCCCAACCAGCAGCAGGAGAAGGTATCGGCAGGTCGTGCCTGCGAGCGGGGCTAGGACATGGTGCGGGAAGGTCAGGGCTGGCAGCATCTTCGCTGATGACGCCTCCAGCTCAGCTTTTTAGAAGCTCACGGCAGCATTTTCAAAGTGTCCCACTCCAGCTCCGGAAAAAAAAGCCCGTGTCAACACAGAAGCCAGCATGGGATGAGCGGAGGCCACATTGGCAGTGCTGGGAGTGGGTGAGGAGGAAGCCCGTGGCCAAGGGAAGCGAAGCCCAGGACCCCAACACGTGCTCCCAAGCCAGCAGCAGCCCTGCCCGGCCGGCACGGCCCCGTGCTGCTCCTCCAGGTTTGACCAGGGACGGCAACATCCCAGCCGCTCGCCGCCACAACAGGCTCTTTCCCTCTGTGACAGATCCCTCCTGCCAGGCTAGGCACAGACTAGGAATTGGGCAAAAACTGGAAAAGGGGAAATAATTCCAAGTACAAATGCTGATCTGTGACCTCGGATCAGGTCTGCAGGAGCACATAAGCAGCCAGGGATGCTGTGACCTGCTCAGCCCCACGACGACCTTATGGCTACAAGGGGGAAAGTCACCGGTGGGTCCTGACCGCAAATTCTCCTGCTGGGACGCCCGCCCCAGTCCCATTGCTACAGATACACCGTGCACTGACCAGCCTGATCACCCGTCGATCTGCTCCATTTATCATTAATAATTTACCAATGGCTCCAGATGGAGGCAACAGCAAAAAGGCAGGCGAGCTGCCCACCGTGTGCCAGGGCATGCAGGCAGAGATGTGACGAGGCCAGCACGGATGATGGACACCAAAGGTCCCTGCCATCCCCGCGCTCCCTCCCATGAATTTGAGGCCAAACCGCAGCTGCGGAGAAACTTCCCAGGAATAAAGACGAGGAAGCGGTGGGAGAGGCTGCCTTGGGAGGGAGCGGAATCGCCTTCGCTGGAGCTTTTTCTGAGAGGGAAACACGTGGAGGGTGAAGCCCCGTAAGCTCCAGCCTCGCCAGGCACGGTGGTTGACTGGGTGGCTCCGGAGGGTCATGGTGCAGCCCCTCGAAGCCCAGCAGCCGTGGCTCTCCTGCAGGGAACAACTCACCCCTGGGTGTGTGGGGCTCTCGCTGGGTACCGACGAAGCGTTTGGAAGGGGTAAAGTTTCTGTTTGAAGCACGTTAGCTAGTCCCTCCCCTTCCCCAGTCCCCAGGCACAAAAGCAAACGGGAAAAGCACAGAAAACCCAGCAGACAATGAGACCTAGTCGTGCTGAGCTGGGCACCGGGTGTCCCCCTGTCCCAGGCATCCCCGGGGCCAGCGGACATGGGGACCTCTGTCCTGCCCGGCCCTGCTGTCACCTCCGCGGGCCTGGCTGTGCCTGTGCCATGCCCTGTCCCCATCCTCGCTGTCACCCATGCTCCCACCCGTCACCGTGCCGGCAGGGCCGCCCCGGGCCCGTCACCGCCCCGGGCCTCGGCGGGGCCGCCTCGCCGTCTGTCAGCCGGCCGGGGCCGCCCCGCGGCCTGTCGCCTCCCCGGGCCCGGCCGCCCCATCCCCGGGAGGTGGTCGAGGCCCAGCGAGAACCGGGCGGGGAGGGCCCGGCCCGGCCCGGCCGCACCGGCGGGAGGGGAAAAGCGAGCGGCAAAATGGCGACGCGGGCGGAGCGGAGCGGGGCGCGGGGGGTCCCCGCCGCGGCGGCGGCGGCGGCTGCGGTAGGCCGAGGGGTCCCGGCGGGGCCGGGACCGGAGCCGGGACCGCAGCTCGGTGCTTACCTCGGCGGCGGTGGCGGGCCGCGGTGCGGGGAGCGCAGGGCCGGGTACCCCCCCCGGCCGGCGAGGCGGTGCCGGCCGCCGCCCCCGGCTGCGGGCCGCCGTGCGGGGCTCCCCGGCGCGCCCACACCCGCGGCGGCGCCGCGCTCCGCTGCCGCGCTCCCGCCCGCCGCTGCCGCCGCCGCCGCCGCGGCTCATGCGCGCTCCCCGCCCCGCCCGGCCCGGCCCGGCCCGCCCCGCGCCCCGCCACCGCCGGCGGCCCCGCGGATCTCGCGTGGCTCCGGGGACGGGGTTGGGGTAGCTCCCGGCTTGACCCGGCCCGGCCCGGTCCCCGGTGCGGGCAGGGCAGGGCAGGGCAGGGCAGGGCAGGGCAGGGCAGGGCAGCCCTCCCGTCTGCTCCCCGCCGCCCCGCCAGCGGGCAGGTCCGGGGTGCGGGCAGGGTGTCCTGCCTGTGGTCCTGCCCGTGGTCCTGCCCGTGGTCCTGCCCTCCCGGGTGTCCTGCCCATGGTCCTGCCCATGGTCCTGCCCTCCCGGGCGCGGGCAGCGTGTCCTGCCTGTCATCCTGCCCTGCGGGGTGCCCTGCCCATGGTGCTGCCCTCGGGGCTGCCGGCAGGGTGCCCTCTGCCCTTCCATCCCTTGCCTAACCCCGGGGTGCAGGCAGCTGGAAGGAGGCTGCTTGCAAAGCCGCCCTGGCTCCTGGGGACGAGGCTGGGTGCCAGGCTGCTGTGGGATGATCCGGTTTTCCCAGCTCCCGGGCTCCAGGGGTCACCCAGAAGGTGATGTCACCTTGGGGAAGGTGCCACAGGGCAGAGCCAGCCTCGGTTACTGGCACTGGGAATGCACAGTCGTGCCGGGATCCAGTGCTGCCATCTGAGTGGCCATAGAAATTAGGGAAAACCAGGAAAATTTAGCTGTGTGAGAGCAAAACCCAGCGCAACTGTTGCTGTCGGGGCCACCTTGCACTGCCGTCGCTGGTGTGGGGCTCACGCGGTGCCACTGGGCACTGGGAGCCCCCGTGGCACAGCCACCCAAAATTGAAGCGAAGAGAACCCCCCAACCCAAGCCAGGAGTTTCCCCGCGGTTCCCCTCTGTTTCCCTTGCGGGGAAAGAGCTTAATTAACATCTGCGGAGAGCAGGGAAAGCTTTGTGTAATTGCCGGGTATGATTATCGGCGGAGCAGAGGGTGATCAGCGGGGTGGGAGGGACAGGCATAGCCCACCTTCTTTGCACAAAATGAGACATATCCGAGGCGGCTTCGCTTCCCAGCCCGCGAGCTGCCCGCCTGGGGAGCTGCGAACCTGCAGCAGGCAGGATGGCAGCTGCCCGTTGGGGCTGGCAGGCAGCTTCGTCTGCCCGCTGCGAGCCGGCAGCACCTTCAATGTCTCCTCCTCGCTGTAAGGCTGCAAACGGTGCCCAGGCGCTCGTCCCCGCCGTGTCCCAATGGCACGTGTAGGTGCACAAGTGCCGCCGTGCTCGTTTCCTGCACCTGCAAAGCACCTCGAGGAGTGGGGAGAGGGTGAAGAGGGAGATGCTGGGGAGCCCGGCCGCGCCAGGGGCTCTGCAGAGGCTTGGAGAGCGGCTGCCGTGAGCCCATCGGGGTGCAGGAACTCTGAAATGCAATAATTTTCAGGCCTCACTGAGTGAAGCAGAGGGGAGGAGGACAAGGAATGGGCTTGAAAAGATCAGCAAATGTAGAGCAGGTGCTGAGGAGCACTGTGTTTCACATGTACCGGTGTGGAAGAGCTCCGCTGGAGGAGGAGGAGGAGCAGGAGGAGTGGCAGGGGCAGCAGTGCTGTCTTTCTCCGAGTACCCGTAGGAAACCATCACATCTCCTCTGGCTTCGAGGCTTTGTCGCAGATGTGGGTCGTGGATGAGAGCTTGTCCTCACAGACCGGCATGATGCCATGGGGAGGACAGGGCCAAGTGTGCCGAGAGGTGATTCCCCAACGCTCAGGCCCTGGGTCACTGTTCCCACCATTCCCACCATTCCCACCATTCCCACCATTCCCACCATTCCCACCATTCCCACCATGCAGGACAGGAGGAGGCAGAGCAGAGGCAGCCCGGCACACGCTGTGGCTGTAAATGCCAGAGAAGCTGTTTGGCAGCGGGAGATGAAGCAGTCCAAGCTGTAAATTAATTTGATACTGACCCCAAGAAGAGGAGAGGGGGGGAAGGCAATTATATAGCAGGATCGGATAAATCCTGGTGCGTAACTGTCTTACCGAGCCACGTGCGCAGCGAGGTGCTGCCATCCTACGTGCACTCCCAACATCGCATCTCTGGCCTCTCGTGCTGGTGTCGAGCAGAAGGTCTGCCTGGAGCTGCCCTGCATCTCCCTGGGGCTGCCCTGGATCTCCCTGGAGCTGCCTCTGGGTCTCTCCAGAGCTGCCCTGGTCTTCCTGGAGCTGCCCCTGGGTCTCCCTGGAGCTGCCCCTGGGTCTCCCTGGAGCTGCCCCTGGGTCTCCCTGGAGCTGCCCCTGGGTCTCCCTGGAGCTGCCCCTGGGTCTGCCAGGGTGCAGCCAGTGTGGTGACCCCCACCCGTGACACAGCATCAATCTCGGGTACTCCTGACAAGGGTAAATTCTGGCTTGTCAAGACAGGTGGCCAAGAGTTAAAAACATCAGGACTGAGCAAAACCCCTTTTAACAGGAAAGGCAGGAAATAATTTGGTTTCCTGGCTGCGGATCCTCCTGGGTATGTCAGGACAATTTTGGCCTGCAGGTTGTTCATCCCCGAATCCAGGACTGTGCCCGTCGCCCAGATCAGGGCTGGCTGACCAGGCACTTACACAGCGAGTACCTTTAAAACCTCTATTAACCTGGCTGGCTGCAGCGGCACCTTTCCAACCATGAACACTATTGGAGTCAAAAGGATGCTGGGTTTGTGGAGCCTCTTCCACACACCGCTGGCTCTGGAGACATCTCAAAAACTCCCGCTAAATGCCATGTGCATGGGGCTGTGCACCAGCACCTCTGCTGGGGGAGCAGTGGGGTGCCCAGCGCGAGGGACTGGGAGCCCAGTCTTCAGCCCGTGCCTGCTGAGCCTCACGCCCCAGACGCAGAGACAGGCGAGGGAAAGGGCACGACCGTGATGCCCAGATCCAGGGTGGGGGACGCGGCACTTCCACCTCCCCAGGGCTTTACCCTCGGATCGCAGCCGGCTCTGGAGCCTGCAAACCCACTCAGCAGCCGCTCTGTCCCCGATTATTCTCGCCTTGGACCAGCTCAGCGCTCCTGCATCCACTGTGCGGTGGGTGGTTTGGCTGAAGCAGAGTGATCCCAGAACAAAGAGAGGAGAATCGCTGCTGGCTTGTGGAGCAGCATCGGGGCCAGCCCCAGCCCTCCTCCCGCAGCCCGGGTCTCTGATTGGAAACCGGAGCCCGCGATGACTGGGCGAGCCATGAATTATGCTGATGGCTTTTTTTTTTATTATTTTGTTTTCCCCTCCCCTCGCTTGAACGCGCTCAGCAAATATAAGCAAAAGGGAATAATAATAATGAAAAAAAGAGACAGAGCAAATCCTAACAGATTTAATTTTAGATATGGCAAGACAGCAAAATGGCTGCAGCGAAGAGGGAAGGCTAGTGGTGGAGACGCTCCTGTCTGCGGAGAGAAACAAAGTTCTCAGCAGCCCGGAGGCTGCTCTTTATTATTTACAGGGTTGTATTGGGGGGGGGGGGGGGGCATCTTCTTAGCTGGGGGGTCAGCTCCCTGGGGCACCCACCGCCCCGTGGAGGGTGGTGGGGAGATGCAGGGGCGCAGGGCAGGACTGGGGGACCGTGGGCATGGTGACGAAGCTGTGCGGCTGCAAAACCCCCAAACCTCCCCTGGTTTTAAGAAAAAGCATCCTCTG
Source organism: Bucorvus abyssinicus (assembly GCA_009769605.1). Taxonomy (NCBI): domain Eukaryota; kingdom Metazoa; phylum Chordata; class Aves; order Bucerotiformes; family Bucorvidae; genus Bucorvus; species Bucorvus abyssinicus. The sequence goes on from CM020047.1 coordinate 1,772,566, forward strand.
ATGGGAGGCTTGTTTGGGTTGGAGGGGTTTGCAGGTTTTTAACTGGAGCCCCCCGCTAACGGCTCGTGCAAACACGAGCCTGGAAATGTTGTGTCAAAACCAAGCCCAAAACTTTCCTTTCCAAAAAAGGCCCAAGTGAGACGCTGCGAGTGTTTCCACATGTTTCTGCAGGGCTTGTTTTTGCAGCAAAACTACTCGTGCATCCTGGCTGTGGAACAGCGCTGGTCGACCCAAATGATATTAATTTCAGGATAAATTATTTATCTCGGCCCCGCTGCCTGCCCTGGTGGCTGCTGCCCACTCCTGCTGCTGCCTGCCCTCCCTTGGGTCAGCGCTTGGGAGTTCCCAGCCTGCAAACGCCACCTCCCTCTTCCTCCAGCCCTGCCAGACCCCCGGCCCCACGCCGGGCTGTCCCCGCATCCAGGGACCTGCTGAACCCTGCCTGGGTGCTGCCCGTGCCCGGCGTTGCTGCAAGCCTGGCAGTGCCCCGGTGATGGTGGCAGCTCCGCACCCGTACCCGCACCCACCCCTCTCCATCCTTCCCAGCTCTGCATTGTGCCCACTGGACTGGGGGAGCGTTGCTGGCTCTGGGGAGGGCTCCTGGCAGGCACCCAGCGGCTGAGAATGAGGACCCCAAAATGAAGGAAGTAGTAGAAGAGAAAAAAATGAAATGAAGCAATTATCCCTGCTCCGATAGTTTCCAATTAAGGGAACTGTCACCCTTATTAAAAGGCCATTAACTCACCATCATAAGTCACCAGTGGAGTGCAGGGAACCAAAAATATGCCTGGGCCATCAGGAGTGGAGCAGCATCCCCTTGTCCCCATGCCGCACCAGGCCACTCCTCGAGGCCGCGGGGCTGCTCAGAGCTTCCAGCAGCCACGCTCACCAGCACAGCCAGTGCTTTGGGCAGCCCTTAGCTCTGCCGTGGTGCTCAGCCTCTCCCGGGCAGGGATGAGCCCATCCATCTCCACCCACATCCCTGCGCCTGTGTGCTCCCCCCTGTGCAGTACCAATGCATTTGTGGTGCAAGGGATGCGGCGATTTCTCAGCAGGGAACAGCTCTTGGCTGCTCTTGGGGAACCAAACCCCCAAAGAGCTGCCAAAATGTGCCCGGGCTGCGGTTAAGGCCAGTGGTTCCCCCAGCATCGTCACCCGTTAATGGCCAGCTCCGGTCCGCGGCAGCCGCTCGTTATGCATTCTGCATGGAGGGCCCCGCATCAGCTTAATTAACAAGGTAAGAAAGACGGGACCTTTGAGGAAATCTTAATTATATTATCCATCTCACCCTGAGTGGCACCCGATCCATCCCAACACTGTTCTCAAGTTCATTAGTAATGAATCAAGATTGATTAGTCCTGGAGCGCAGTGAGAACACGCCGGGGCCAAAGGCTTCTGCCGAGATTGCCACGAGACCCCGTGTGTCCCCACGCCCTGTCTTGTCCTCCGGCCCCGGGCAGCTGGTATAGGGGCGAGGGCTCCGGGATGAGGCAGCCACAGGTTTGTCAGTGCTGGGATGTGGCTGCGGAGCATCCCAGGAGGAGCCACTTGGCTGTGCCCCCAGCCCACGCCTCCCCGGGCTGCTCTGATTTGTACCAGCACCCACACAGCCCTTCCAGCCCACTGTGCCCCCCACCACCCACACCCTGCTCTCCTTCCGCGGGGCTCAGGTGGCTCCAACACGTGGCAGGTACCACCAGAGACTGGAATTTCTCTGTTTTTTCCTGCCAGCCATCCTGGTGCGACGCATCCACATGCCTGCACGTGTCCAGTGCAAGAAACTTCATGAGGAGAGGTCCAAGAGCACCAAAAAGGTGAGGATCTGGGGAGGTCTGTGATCACCCCTGGACACTTGATGGGTTCCTAATTAGATCAAGTGTGTAATCTACTGGGGACCGGTGTTCAAAGTGGTCTCGGCTGAGCAGAGCCCACGGCAGGCGCTGCCATCCCTCTGGGCTCAGCAGCTCCTGTCCTTGCACCCCGTGCCGCCAGGGAAATCGCAGGCTGGCTTCACAGCCCAGCATGAATTTCAGTGTTGGGGGAACCGCGATCGTTTCCTGACTCGGAGACGCAATCAGCAGCGGTTCAGAGCTGGAGGTATCTGTATCATCAAAGTAATTACTTGGACAAATCAGGCATGTCTTTTCTGTGCGCTTGGAAACCTTGCTGTGATCTGCGAACTGCCTCTGCCACTGCGAAGGGATGGCTGGATTTTTCCTTTACAAGACAAGAAGATGCGGAACGTTATTTCTGATGCCATCAGCGCATCGTCCTTCTTATTGCAGAAAATCGCCACGGGCAGAAAAAGTTAATCAGAGACAACAAAGTCGTGTGCTCTCCGATAGCTGCCGCTGCCGGCCCCTTCGCCCGGGTGCCGCTGCCCGCAGCCTCCTGCCTGCCGCATGGGATCGATTTGTGCTTGCTGGTGTTTTCTCTTTACTTTAATCGTTGTCTGGTTTTAATATTGCATGAATCCACGCCCGATTTTCCTTGTCTGGCGCTGTTTGTTTTGGGGCAGCGCCTGGAATACCGCGGGCAGATAAGTGCTAGACAGACAGAAGGTATTTTTCTTGCTCGGTAAAAGCTGAGCAGTGACTGAGCTGCCTCCTGGTCCTGAGAGGACCCCGAGCACCCATCTCCCTCCAGCACCCAGGGTCCTGGTGCAGCACCCACCAGCCCAGGTGCTCACACAGGAGCCTGTGGGGAGGACGGTGCTTCCTTGGTGCCGATGTGCAGGTGGATTTTGCTTCATGCTCAGAGCCACCAAAGGCAAAGCTGTGCTCAGGGCTGCTCTGGATATGCCCCATCTGCCCTAGGCAGAGCCTGGCCCTGGCTACCCCTCAGATGATGGCACCAGAGCTGGAGCAGTGGTCCAGAGCCAGCCTGGAAGGATGCTTCGCTCTCACAATCACCATTCTTGCTGGGATGAAGGTGCAGCCGGCACAGACCCTACTAGGGCAGGGGGTGAGGGCAGGATGGCATCTTCCTGCCTGCCTCGTCACATCATCTCACCTCCAGCCCCGTCCTGCCAGGTCTCGGCAAGCCCAGGTGGGTCTCAGAGGGACACCCCAACAGGGCCGCGCTCAGGTCTCCGGCCGAGCACACCGGTGGGGTTCCTGCTTTCTTCTGTGCCTCCTTTCTCTCCTGCGGGTGAGGAGCTGGAGGCAGCTGGAGCACAGCCTGGCACGGGTGGATGTGGCACAAGGGGGTTCCCACGGCCACCCCCCCAGGGAGCACAGCAAGGGGCAGCCAGGCTTTGGGACAGGACCTTCGCAGGGGGGTCAGGGGGAGCCCCAGCACTGCTCCCTGCACCCCGGCTGCCTTTCAAGCCAAATCACCACCAGCTTGCTGCGTGAGCACAGACGGACACCTCCCTCTAAGGATGCACCTTGCCCACAGCCAGACACCAGCAGCTCTCGGGGATGCTGCCTGCTCCTCAGCCACCCCACAGCCCCGTGTGCCCACACCGCCACTCCTGCTGCCCCCCGAGCACCCACCGCCGGGGCAGAAACTAAACCTGTGGTGGGGGAATCGACTCGGCTCTTGGCCAGGGGTCGTCCCGCTTGCGCTTCGGTTAGCTCCGATCCATCCAGGCTTGAAGGCTCAGTAGTTTCTTACGTGGCTGCGTCAGGAGGGGATGGGGCCACATCCTGCACAGGGCGCTGCTCACTGTGTAAGGAGGAAACAAGGAGCAAACACGGACCCTGCACCGCCCGGGATGGGTGCGCGGCTCCATCGCGGCGGCAGTGCAGAGCCCACAGCTGCCACAGAGGACATGGGCTTTTTCCGGGTTGTTTTCTTCCCTTTTCTTCAAATTCAATGAATTCCCCCAGCTTTGTTGCTCAGGAAGTTCTAGTGAGGTGAGAAGAGCCAATTTTGCTGCATTTTTGAAAAAGTCAATATGGGCAGAGGGGGAAATTCTGATTTCTGTGTCGTGGCGGGGCTGGGCGCTGTGCACAGCGAAGCTCTGAAGCTGGTTCCCTGTGGATGGAGCTTGGGGGTCACTAAAACAAAGCTCAGTGGGAATTACCCGCTGGTGGGGTCCAGCCAAGCCGACCCACGTGCAGAGAGGGGAGAGGGCAGAGCTGTGGTCTGGGTCACTCCGTTGCAGGCACCACCCGGCGGTGCCTTTCTCGGAGTTGGAGGAAATTTGGGGTTAGGAAATTTGGAGGCTTTGCCCTCAGCCCAGCATGAAACCTCTGCTCTGAGGGTGACAGATGTGAGTTATAAACTCCTTCGGCAATGCCAGTGTTGTGGAAATCACCCTGGGCTGGGGAAAGAATTCATCTGCTTGGATCTGAGTGCAATTTGGTGAATCCACTATCCAAACAGAACTGCTCTGAGAAACAGATTTTACTTCTGATACCTTTCCAGCACCTGCGCCTTGCACAACTCCCACCAGGGACCCAGCGAGGCCACCGCAGCCAGAGCCCAAGGATGCTCTGTGCATCCTGCATCCCGCCCAGGCCCCGCCACATCCTCCCCCGAGCCAGGCACTGGCTTGAACCCCCCGTCCAGGCTCGGGTGATGCTTGGGGGTGCTGAGTCCTGCCGGGTTCCTGCCCTCCAAATCCTGGAGGCAAATCTCTGGGGTGTTGCATCTCCTCCTGCCCCATCTCGAGATGGCCTGGAGGGCTTGGGGACAGCTTTCCTTGGGGATTTCACAGGGAAGACAAAAAAACCTTTGGGTGCAATCACAATCTTTGCTATCCATAGGCAAACAACTCGTTTTCAGCTCCTCTTCGATCCCACCCCCGTGGAAATCTCTCAGCTCCTTCACCGAAGAGCAGTGTCACGGCGATGGGACAGGGATGGGACAGGGATGACCCTGGGCTGCCACTGCCCTGCACCAGCGCCAGGTCCCCCCGTCCAGCCGCCCACCAGCAAAGATTAGCAGCTTCTTAATTCTCGGTGCTTCATGGAGCTGGGGAGGGGATTTAAGCACTGGCAACCCCCCAGGCTGAGGCTTGTTCTTGCTGTCCAAACCCCTGTCCCCCCTGGAGGTGCTTGTCCCGGGGGATTTAGGGCCATAGACATCTCCTGAGCATCCCCAGGAAGGATTAAACCCGCAGCACAGGTCCAGGCATGGGAGGAGTCAGAAGAGCAGCCAGTTAAAATAACAGTCTCTTATTTTATTACCAGCAGAGGAGCAGGTGGGTGGTGGGTGGGCACCCAGCCACGGGGGCCACCCTAACCTGCCTCCACATCCCTGCCAGCTCCGATGCCCTGGGGGCTTTGGGGTGCTGCTGTTTTGGGACTCCCCAGCCCTGCCCTCATCACTGGAGGGGGAACATTGCAAGATCAGAGCATCCACCCTGCCCCTAAATCCTCGGTTGTTCCTTACCTGCCCGCATGAGCAGTCTGTGGCTCCAGACAGGGGCGTTCGGGTGGTTTTGGGGGTGTAACAGTAAACTTCACTTTAATGACGAGCTGGGTCATCGGGACGGTGCCTGGGTTCGGTGGCACCGTCCCCAGCCCCTGGGCAGGAGGTTGGGATGGGCATCTGCAAATGCCCGGAGGAGCAGAAGTCTGCAAAGAGCTGGTGGGAGCGCAGAGGGTGCGGGAGGGAGCGCGACAGGGCACCGGGGCCAGGGGAGGACGTGGCACCCAGGGATGCCCAACCCTACCCTGGGCAGCACCCAGCACCACCCAGCAGCATCCCCGGCTGCTCCCACCCAGCCCCTGCATCGGCTCCTCGTCTGCCCGCAAACGAGGATGGATGAAGGACAAGCTCCTGGCACAGGTTCCTCCAGGCCACGGCACCCTCCCAGCACGTCCCCCTGCCTTTGCTCCTGGATTTTCCAGCTCCAATGACTCAGCTCCCTTTTTAACTCACCAAGTAGAGCCGAGCGCTGGTGGCTTGGCCCCGCTTGCAATTTTTTTTTGGCTGGTTGGGTCATCTTGTTTGCTACTGATAACGTTACCTCCTCAGATGCTGGAAGACAGCCCAGTCTGGAGAGAAAACTAAAGCTCCCTAAATAAGCTCCAAGGTATGGACAGGAGCTGCAGGGTGCTGGAATGTTGCCCATGGGCATAAGGCTTCACAGTCCTGTGTGTGGCCCTGAGCCGTCCCGGGAATAACCGCACTCGTGTTGTCTGCCACGCTGAGCCCTGCCTGGTGCTGTCTTTAACACCTCTGAACGTGCCTTTTTCACATCTCTTTCCCTGTGAACTCTCAGGCTCAGGTGGGCGAAAGTCCGTCTGTCCCAGCGGCTGTTTTGCTGATTTTCCTCCAGCCAAGAGCTGTGACTGCTGGAGGAAACCTCCCATCTCTGCACAGAAACGTATTCGTAAAAAAGAAAGAGAGAGAAGAAGGAGGAGAGGAGCCCCGGCGTGGCTGGGAAGCTCTCTCTTCGCATTCCACGTGTGCGGTTCAGGTCTCGTATCAGCGGTGCACAGCCCATCCCAGAGGTGCTCGGTTCACAGTGTTGGTGCAATCTGCCAAACAGATGGATCAGCTAGGAGACATTTCCAAAAGAAGCTGGAATAAGGCAGGAGAGGAAGGAATAAACAGCCTGTGGGGCGGCATGTTCCAGCTCACCCACTGCCAGCCCTGGAGAATCCCGAACCTTCCATGTAAAATGCCACTGATGGATTTTAGGCTGTGCACCATGGTCTGGCCCTATGCACCACAAAATGTCCCTGTGCACCGCAAACCATCCCAGTGCACCAAAACCTGTGCACCACGACCCATCCCTGTGCTCCACAAACTGTCCCTGTGCCCCACAGCCCGGTCCTGTGCCCCACAGCCCACCCCTGTGTACACAACCCACCCCAGAGCACCACAACCTGTGCCCCACAGCCCTTACCTGTACACCACAACCTGTCCTCGTGCACCACAGCCCAGCCCAGCGCACCGCGACCCCTGCGCCACATCCCCGCTCCATGTGCCCCAGCCTGGGCTCCACACCCCATCCCAGCCACGCCGCGGGCTGCACGTGCACCCACGACATGCAGGCGGGCGCCTCAGGCTTTGGCAGCTTGCCTGGATGGCTGCAGGAGGGGCACAACTTCTCCGGGGTTGGGCTTTGTGGCTTTTATTCTCCATCTGGTCCTACCTTGGCTGAGCAGCTGCAGGTTTCGGACCTCCTCGCGCACCTGGAGCTGCAGGACCTGCTGCAGAACCTCCTGCCTCTGCACCTCGTGAGCGATGCCCATGCGCTGCAGCTTCTCCCCGTTCAGCCGCAGCAGCGCCCGACCTGCAAACACGGCATCGCTCAGCGCCGTGGGGGGCACAGTACAAGAGCAACTCGTGGGTCTGGAGCACAATGTGCTGAGGAGCAGCTGAGGGACCTGGCGGGGTTGAGCCTGGAGAAAAGGAGGCTCAGGGGAGACCTTCTGGCTCTGACAACTCCCTGACAGGAGGTTGGAGCGAGGTGGGGTCAGTCTCTTCTCCCCAGGAACAAGTGACAGGATGAGAGGAACCAGCCTCAAGTTTCACCCTCAAGGGCAGGTTGAGGTTGTCCCTGAGGAACAATTTCTTCCCCGTTGGGGTTGTCCATCCCTGTCCCAGGCTGCCCAGGGCAGTGGTGGAGTCCCCACCCCTGGAGGGGTTTCCCAGCCGTGTGGAGGTGGTGCTGAGGGACAGGGGGCAGTGGGGACCTGGCAGTGCTGGGGGAACAGGGGGACTCGATGGGCTTAAAGGGCTTTTCCAGCCAAAGCGATTCTGTGATTCTGTGATTCAAATGGGAGCTCATCTTCACGTGGGAACAAAGAGGGGGAAAGGGAAGAAATCCTCAAATGCTCCTGCACCACCTGGACCCACAGGGACGGGGAAGCCTCGCAGGTGACCCCGCTGTTGGGGAGTGCCGGGTGGCAGCTCAAGGTCCCCAGCCTGGGACAGGTACCGGCTCCAGCAATCACGTAACCCACTCCCGGGGGCAGGAGCTTTCCATTTCTCCGCTCCTCCTCCCGCATCGGGAGATGTATTGCCAAGCGCAGGGTCCCCGAACGGGCTGGTTGTCCCCAGGGCAATGGGGGGACCCATCAAAACGCATTAGCATTGCCCGACCATCCCCAGCGAGCCACTCTCCTCCAGTCCAGGGGCTATGAGATGAAGGATTTCAACCAGCTTTTGTCCTTGTTCCCACCGTACATTTGCTAATGCTGCCTTTGTCTCCCGTGCAAGGGCTGGCCGAGCTCTCGCATTAGGGCTTTGCATCCCTCCCGGGCAGCTCCAGCGCTCCCGTCCCCGCTGCTCTCTCCTGGCCCTGGCAGAGCTGGCCATGCACACGGGGTGATGCTCGTAGGGAGAGGTCAAAGTCACTGTCCCCAGGGGGCAAAGGGGAGGCAGCAGGTCCTAGAGGTAAGCCTCCTCCAAGGACTTGGCTGGGAGTTGGATTCAGACCTGGAGGAAGATATTTGCCACCTGGACCCCAGCTGGGCAGAGATCTTCCCTCTTCTGCAAAAATTTTCAGTATTTAAAGAACTATAAAATGATGATATTAATCTCGGTGAGGAGAAGACTCTTCCTCATCTTATAAACCACCACCTCCCCTGGGCAATTTATGCTTATTTTAAAGAACCTCCAGCCTGTCCTGGAGCTCACCCCCGTGGCAGATGCCTCCTGCCCAGCCTGGTTGGGTGTCCCCATGCCCGGTGCCATGGGGCAGCTCCACCTCTGCAGGCAGAGGGGACAGAAATGGGAGGGTACATCTGTCTTCTGAAGCCCCAACCTCCCAGCAGCCATTTCCTGGAGCATGTGCCCATGGTGATTAGCACTGGGACCGAAGTGGGGGAGTCGACCGTACCGGTGATGGCGTGGTGGGAGAACGCCTCGACGTAGATGAGATAGTTATGCGGGCAGTGCTTCTTCAGCCATTTGCACACATCCTGCTGGGTCCAGAGCACCACCGGCTTGGCCAGGCTGCCCAGCGTGGGGCTGGTGTGGTAGATGCCATAGTGGTCATAGGTACGGCCCTGCGGGGAGCGGGAGGGGAGGCGATTAGCAGGATTCAGCCCCCTGAGGAGGAAAATACCTCGGCCAGGAGGTCAGGAACTGGTGAGGGGTGAAGGGAGTGAGGATGGGAGCTGAGATGGAGGTCCTGCTCTATGTAGACCCCATACCCAGGAGCTCCCTGTCCCTCCTTCTGCAGGGAGAAGCCACACACCATGTCCCCTGAGTGTCTCCCTGCCCAGCAGAGCACCGCACGGAGATGTCCCCGAGGTCCCCAGCATTCCCCCCTCACCAGGCAGAGAAGGGCACTTGCTGGCAGCTCTCAGTGGGAATGGAGTCAGTGAGGTCCTGGGGTGCAGCAGGAACCTGATTGTGCAAAGCCATCCCCACCAGACGTCAGTACTGGTGCAAAGCCATCCCCACCAGACGTCCCCAGGGAAGCAGCCGGCAGCCAGCTGGTGCCCTGGAGCAGGAGGGACTCTTCCTTTCTCTCCATCTCATCATCCTTCTACCCTGAGGTGACCAGCCACGAGGAGGTCCTGCAGCCTTGTGGGCACCTAAAGCCACCTCTGAACCCCACAACTCTTTCTTGGGGTGCTGCAATGCTCGGAGACACCCAGGATAAACCAGGGTTGCAGTCCCCAGCATCCTGGTGTGCCCTAGTCACCCTCCACCTCCTGGCTGAGCCACGCCGTAGCTCCATTTCCTCGCTCACTTCACAGCAAGGTCATTGCAGCGTGGATTAACCCCAGTACAGAGCAAACCAAACGCCTTGAGCTGTAATGGTGCAGGGGGATGAGCCCAATTCTCCTGGAGGATCCTCAAGGCTGGCTGGGAAACGGGAGCTCCAAAGCTGCTCCCTGCACCCGAGCTGTGGGACTGTCCCGGGCTGGACCAGGGGAAGGTGAGGATGGGGAAGGGGTCCCCACTGCCCGCAACATGAGGGGACCTGATTGCCGAGGTCCCTGCCAGCACAGTCCTCACCCGTGTCCGGGACACGGCAGGGCCATGGCAGAGGCAGCAGCTGATGAGGGGACACGCTGGCATGGGAAAGGTCACCAGTGCTTGGACCGCGATATGCCGATGTCGACCTCTATGTGTGAACATTGGCTAATTAAGCACGTCTACCAGAGGAGCAGAGATAATTAGTGTAACAGGGACTCCAGACATCCCACGGGTACTGATACAAATGACACGTCCCTGAGAGATGCCAGTGGCGGAGGGCAGCGGGGTCTGGGATGTCTCCCCTGGCCCCGTGCCGGGCATCGCTCACCCCGCAGAGCCCGGCCAGGCTGGCAGGGGCTGCTGCTGCGCTCAGGGGAGCACTCGGGCTTGGAAACGGACTTTTCCTCAAGGAGAGCTCACCCGGGGCAGCTGGGGACACATGAGCAAGAGGGAAGAAGGTGAAGCAGCGATGCTGTAGATTAATAACTGAGGAGTCCACCTCCAAAGCAGGTGGAAAATGTGATAGACAACGAGCACAACTGGTTTCCCAACCAAACCAGACCTCGTCTTTGTGGGGAGCAGACACATCCCGGGAGCCGCCTGCCCGCAGGAGCAGCCCCAGCCTGCACCAGCCGCTTGGCTCCTTCACACTCGGCTGAGCACGCCGGAGAGCCGCCGTGGGGAGGAGGAGGAGGAGGCGATTTGCTCTGCATTCACTAACGAGCAATGATGAGAAGCGGAGGGGCTGGGGGGAATAACAGCGAGCTTCCCGTGAGCTTCCCGCAAGCTTCTCGCAGCTATTACCCATCTAACCCTCCCAGGCACGGGGGAGAGGTGACAAACAACCTGCCGTTTCCCTGGGCACACTCACGTCTGCAAGCGCCTCGCCCATCAGACACAGCCCCACGCTGGGGACCCATCGCAGCATCCCTAAACCCCCTAAACACTGCTGGCTCGGGGGGCAGCATCCCCCGTGGCAGGCAAAGCCCCCTCAGCAGATCCCCGGGTGGGCAGGGGAGGTGTAATGAATCTCGGGTTTGTTTTCCAGCCGGTTGAGCTGCGCTGTCTCTCTGATAAACTCTCAGCCGTGAATATCGACTGTCGGGGTCGAGGAGAGCGGGCGGGAGAGCTCGGAGGCTGCTCCTGCGGGGAGGCGGGAGGTGGCTGGGGGGAGCCGGGTGGTGGGAGCCATCGTCTGGGAGCACGTCACCTCCCTTCTCCCAGACGTTTTTCCTTGCTAATGGCAAAATTAAAGCCTTTCTCATGCCCAAATCCCTCTGGGAGGCACATAGAGATAGACGAGGGAGAGCCATGATGAACGCAGCCGGCACCGGGAGAGCGGCTGGCGTGTCCCTGCGCAGGCAGCACCGTGCAGGCAGCACCATCCCCATGGTTCTGGCAGAGGTGCGAGAGGGAAGGAGCCACTGGGATGCCTGGAGGGGTGAGGGGGACAGTGCTCCCCCAGCACAGGGGACACCGCACCCCTGGGGCTGCTTCTCCTGTAACGGTGGGACCCTGGGTCCCCTCCAACACCAAACCAGCCAGGCCCTCAAGATGGAAAAGCATCTCCATGGGGGCTGGAAGCTGGGCAGTTCGATTTCCCCCGTTTTCTTCCCAGCAGCTGGACGTGCTGCCTCCGAACGCTGTTCCCAGGGCGTTAGGAAGCACCAGGGGCCGCACGCTGGGAAGATGCTCCTTCCCTCAGCCGTGCAGAGGAAGGGCAGCAGGTGAACGGCTGGAAACCTGCAGCTCGTAGCTTCGTTAATGCAATAAAGCTCAGAATTTTAGCATGAAAAACAGCCCAAACTTGGCTAAGAGACATAGCCAAGCGCTCAGGGATTTTAAGGCATTTTGAGGAATTTGGTTCTGGCACATTTACTGCAAAATTGCACTACGGCCAGCTCCAGGTGTGGAGGGGAGGTGACACACAGAGCTCACCCCAGCACAGCCCCGGCCTGATGATAATCATTAAGTTATTATATTTATATACATTACTATAATTAAATGCCCAATAATCATGAGAGCTTTCAGCAAAATGGGATCTATAGGCCTGACCCTGCAGAGGAAGGAGAGATGTTCCTGCGGGGAATCGATGGGTGGGGGAACACGAGGAGCCGCGTTCCCTGGGGCAGCCCCGGGGCAGGCTCCGGGGGGTGTGGAGGGGTCCGGTGGGTACCTGCGAGCCCTCGGTGCCCGGCTGCCGCAGGAGCTTGATGGTAGGGCCGCCGTCGGCCCGCTGGCTCCGGCCGTCGTGCCAGGTGAGGCTGCTGCCCGGGTTCCTCTGCAGGCGGTAGCTGAGGTTTTCGGCCGAGACCGTGTGCTCCAGGAGGCTGCGGCAGAAGCTGAAGTGAGCGGCGGTGGCTGTGGGGAGAAGCGGGGTGAGAGACGCCCGTGATGTTCCTCCACCCCACATTTGGGCACCCAGAAAGTCATTGTCTCCCCCATGGGACCTGCCAAGCTCAGCTGTCCCCCCACTGCCAAGATCTCCCCACTCCCGCCTTCCCTCCCATTGCCAGGGAGAAAAACCACCGGCCCAAGAGCCCGTCGGCTGGCGCCGGGACCCGGCAGACGCCGACAAGGTGTTTGCCCACACGAACCCCTCGCGAGCGATGCTTGTTTTGACACCCGCCTGCCAAAGTGACGCTGGGGACCCGCAGCCGATCTTTGGCGCATGGTTAGAACCTCCTGCTCATCACCGCCGCTCTGCCGGGGGAGACGCCGGGAGCGGGCAAAGGGGAAGAGCTGCTTTCCATGGACCAGATGACAGTAAACCCCAGTACCGAGGGATGGGGAGGAGATAAAGCCCAACTGGGGCGGAAGATGGAGAAGGGGACGCAGGTTGATCTCCCACCCAGCACAGACCCTGGGTGCTTGGACACGGCCGCTGCCCCACGGGTGCACAAACCTGCTCACCCAAGGGATGGCCCAACACGTGCCAGCCCATCCATGACCACCCAGGAAGAGCCATTTACCCACAACAAATAGTTTTTGTCCGTCACTCCTTGTGTTTTCGTAAGCTGGGGGTATCTGGGTTGCAATAAGGATGCAAAGCTTTCCTTTGGCGGGGGGTGGTGAAGGGACCTGGCTGCTGTGGGAGGAGGACAGGAGGGTATTAGGGGCTCACACACTCGTCTGCTCCGGATAAAAGCCAGCCGGCTCGACATAAGCAGTGCTGATCCTCAGAAGCAACAAGCAGAGCATCCCCTGGCTCACCTGCTCCCACCACAGCGAGCTGGGCAAGCCAGGAACCACCACTGAAAGCAGAGCAGCACCCAAAAGAGATCCACCTCCCGGGATAACACCTCACCCTGGGAGAGCGGAAGGGCTGGCAGAAACCCGCTGCAGCTCATTCTCATAATTAGTGGGTTTTAAGAGGGAAGAGGTGGCGAAGAGACCTCTTGAGCACAGCTTCACGCAAAAGGAGACCAACCGGCCAAAAGAGGCCAAAATGGGGCAGGAGACAGTTGTCGATGTGTCCGTGTGTCCCAGGGTATCCAGATCACATCACACCCCCACGCTCCTTAAATGCACCCAGCGACAAGCATTGCCATGGGGAAACTGAGGCAGGGGACCTGACTGACAGCTGGGGAAGTGGCTTTACAGCCAAGGGAGATGTCTGGAGAGGCTCAGTGCCGAGCAGAGGCAGGGCTGGCAGGGCTGATCTCTGCACCTGTCTCGGGCGATGGGGATGTCTCCAATTGCTTCCTACAGCCTCAGACACCCCAGACCCGGTGGGTGAGAACCGCAGCAGGTTGTGCTCCCTCCAGCCAAGGATGCCCGAGATGCCCCCAACTGTCCTGTCCCTGGCACCCTGTGCACCCAGCCCTGCCGTGTCCCTGCTGGGCTGCCCCCGAGCCGAAGACCATCCCATCCTGCTGGGTGTTGGGGGCAGATATGGACCTGGTAGGTCCGGAGGTGCCAGAGCTGTGTCCTTCAGCTGTGCAGGGGCTTCCCCGGGTCTTGCTGCGGGGAGACAGTGGGGAAGGGGGTTCTGGCCATCATCAGGACCTATAGGCATAGGGGACTACAGAGCATCTGCTGTCAGCAGCAGGATGTGGGCATCTAAGCTCCCCCAGCAAACACGGCTGGAGGTGAGAGTCGGAGCAAGAGCAGATGGGAGAGGGGGAGAAAGACAAGGGAAAATCAAGCCGAGAAGAAAGGCAGGGCCGGAGTGCCGGCGGCACTGCTCCTGTCAGGGGCAGGCAGCTGCTACCCTGGAGCCCAGAGCCCCCAGCAGTTCCTCCAGCAGCTCCTCCCCAGCCTCCTGCCCCCCCAGCCCAGCCCTCGGGTCCCAACTTTCCCGTCACCCGGCGGCACTCAACAAGGGTGAGGTTAGGGGGATGCTGAGCCAGGGCACGCGGGAGCGTTTTGAGGCAAGGGAAGGACAGGGTCATGGCACCCCCGGGCTGGCTCCACGCAGGGACACGGCGGTGGTCTCCACATGAGCTCTCCTTTCCTTCCACGGGACCAGCCACAGCAACGCCGCGAGCACCCAGCCGCCCTCCATCCCCTCCGACCCTCTTTCTGCTGTGCCCGTCAGCCAGAGATACACAGGCAGCATCTCCTCCCAACCCCACTGGCCCCGCAGCCCCCCCGGCCGTGCCCTGCAGCCCCCCCGGCCGTGCCTCACCTGGCTCGGGTGGTCCCTGCGAGCTGCGGATGGTGGAGACGCAGCAGAGGGATGGCCGGCCCTGCTGCATCTCGGCGGGAGGAGGGATGCGCACGAGCGCTCGGCGGCACCGGCTGTCACGAGCGCAGCTCCATCGCTGCCTCCCCTCATACCTCGTCCACACCTGACTGGCTCCCCCCGATCGCCTCCCTCCCGCCAGCCAAGAAATGGTGGCTGCCGGCTCGCCCCAGCTCCAGCGCTGGGCAGCCCTCAGCCAGCCTCGTATGGGGTGGGGGGGGTGTGTGAATTATACCCCCTCCCCGCTGCCCCGTGGGCGTTTGATCCGGGAAGATGCTCCGTGTTTTCCTCGCGTGCTCCCGCCTAATCCCGCGGCAGGGCCAGCTGGCACTGGGATGGACGGGAAGCCTGGGGGGTTCTGCAGGGGACACTGGACCCACTGGGCATCAAAATGCCCCGGGGCTGAGCGGAGCCGTGTGGGGCAGCACTGGGGCCACTGGCGGCTCGGGATGCAGGAGGAAAAGAGAAGAGGGAGCGCGGTGATGGGCATCCTGCCCGAGCAGGGGCTGCGGGGCTCAGCACGGGCTGCTCCTGCAGCCGCCCAAAGCCGACATGGTTCTCCCCATAACTGGGGTCTGGGCAGAAGGGAGGCACCCACAGCCAGCAGCAGCAAACGCTGGGCTGAACCTTGAAAGGGGGCTGCAGGAGCCTTCGGGCTGGCTGAGCCTGAGCTGGCTCCATCTTTCCGGGTCCCCATGAGTCCATGGTCCCTGCACCTCGTCTGGCAGCCCAGCAATGGACACCCCGCCGCCTGCTCGCGGGCTGGGGGGTCACTGATGTCTCATTTTCTCTTGGTGGCTCTTTGATCCATTTTGGGGACCTCTCCAGCCAGACAGGACTGGTGGAGGGAGAGGCCAGGGGCTGGGTCACCACAGGGGCACCAGCAGCCGCCCGTCCCCTGTGTTGGGACAGGGTCTGCAGCAGCAGCAGGGACAGCCAGCACTCCCTCCCCTCAGCCGGCACGCTGCCGCTCCCTTCCCTTCTCCAGACACTTTTATGGCTGGTGAAACGTGAGCGCTGGAGAGGCTCAGAGCAGCAGCAGTCACTGCCGGGGAGAGGGACAGGAAACCTCCCGGGGCTGGAGAGCTCAGGGCAGGATGTGGCAGCACGCACCGGTGACAGCATCCCCAGGTCGGTCCCAAGGTGGGGACAGGATGATCGCTACCAGCAAACCGGCTCCGAGCTGACGTTCCGTGGGTGCTGCCTGCCTTGCTCACGGGTGTCCAGGACCTGCCCTGGGGCAGGCGGCCACGCTGCAGGAGCAGACAGGGGCACAGACAGGGGCACAGACAGGGGAGACCCGTGTCTGGCTCCAGGCTCCCTCCTCTGCCACCGCTTCTCAGCACGGCCTCGGGGACGTCCCTGTGTCTTTGATGCTGTCACACGCGTGGGTGTCCCAGACGTGCCCTCTTGCTGAGGACGTGTCTGAACGCAGCTGCTGCGGGGACAGCCAGGCTCCCCCGGGTCAGCCGGGCTTCCCGGGATTAACAGCGGTCCCTGGGAGAAGCGTGGAACGAGCTTTGCAAGGAACGAAATCCCTTCGTTGGTGTTTGTCTGGGAGGGAAGGAGACATTTAGCACCAAATGAGGTGGGAGATTTGCCTACAGTTGCAGAAGGATTCATGGGGAGCTGGTTGTCCCTCCTGAGTTCCCCCAGGCAGGTGAAGGGTGGACGGGTCCAGAACCGTCCGGGCACTCCTAGGACAGGGAATCCACTCTGCTAAAGGAGCAGGTTTGTGAGGGACTCATCTCACTTTAAGTGGCATCTGCATGAGCGACCAGCCTGGCTGGCATTGCCACTGCCCTGGTCCCCTCCGGCCCTTCCACGTGGCTTCACCCTGGTACAGAGCACAGCTGTCCCCGGGCACACGTGATGCTCTCCAAGACCCCCCCAATGCACATAATCTTTGAAGCCGTTCCCATAGGATGTCCTTATGGACCGGATCCTGCCCTGAGCCATTCCCTAAGACCTGATGTCCCTGAGAAGGGCAAGACAACACTCAGAGAGCACTGACACCCCCTCAAGCCTCGCCAGGTTCCCTTGGGACATCCTTGGCTGCCATGAGCATCACCTCAGCGTTTCCCTCTGAATTCTCTGCTCACAGAGGTGAATCGGGAGCCCCATGCAGGGACGGAGCTCTGGCCAGGGGCTGCCGACGGCTGGTGCCTCCAGAGGAAGGGAACAAAGGGCAGATGCCCTTCCCGTCTGCCCCATGCAGCAGGGGGTGACATCCGGGGGGCGTGCACGGTGGGGCGCTGGGGCAGAGCCTTTGGGGGGGACTGTGCATGTCTTGGGGGTGTCTGTGCTCCTGAGCCCCCTGTGGGTACTGCCAGGAGGTCCCCGAGCACCCCAGGACGGGGATCTCTGTAGGGTTGGGCACGCAAGAGAGTGTGGGGTGAGGGCAACAGGGAGGACCTTGGGGTGGCTCTGGGCAGGGCAGGGTCTGCTGGCACAGGAGCCCACAGGCAGGGACAGCCCTGCCTGCAGCGAGCCCCCTTCCACCTCGACACTCTCCCACCGCCTTCCAGGGGGTCCTGCCCTCCTCCAGCACCCCCAGGCCTGCCCTGCCCTCACTCCTGCACCCCCTTACTCCAGCCAGATTTCCCAGTTAATTTCACTGGTACTCCACAACACTGCGGGGAGGGAATGGGCACAGACCCCTCCCCAAGTTGTTGAGGGCAGCAAAGGGGGATGTGGAGGGGCAGACCCCCGGGATGGAGGCGGTAGCACCGGGGGGGTTGGAGGGCAGACAGACCCCCGGGATGGAGGCGGCAGCACCGGGAGGTGGAGGGCGGACAGACCCCGGGGATGGAGGCGGCAGCACCGGGAGGTGGAGGGCGGACAGACCCCCGGGATGGAGGCGGCAGTACCGGGGAGGGGATGGAGAACAGACTCCCCGGGATGGAGGCGGCAGCACCGGGAGGTGGAGGGCGGACAGACCCCCGGGATGGAGGCGGCAGCCCCCCCAGGAACGTGCCCGCTGCGTTTGGGGCTGGGGGAGGCGCGTCCCGCCGTGCACCTGAGCCCACCCCCCGCCCGTGCCCGGTACCTTCCATGTCCTTGGGCTGGCCGCAGCTCATCCTCCGCGCAGCGGGGCCGCGCTCGGGCGGGGATGGAGCCCCGCGCCCACCCCCCCCCACCCACCCCCCCCACCAGAGCCGCCGCCGGCACCGGGAGCTCCCGGCCCGTCCCTCCCCGCTGTCCGCGCCGGGGGCGGTACCGCGCTCCGCCACCCCCGGGCGCTCCGCCCGCCGCCCGCCCCGCGCTGCCGCCTCTCCCTTCCCCGAGGATGCCCCGAGCATCCCCCCGGGTACCTGCCCGGAGGCATCATCCCTCCAGCTCCCTGCCCGGAGTCCGGGCATCATCTCCCTGGATCCCTGCCCGGGGGGCATCGTCCCCCCCGGCTCCCTCCCGAGCCGGGGGACCAGGGGGCAGGGGACCCCGGGCACAGGTTTTTGCTCATGTTTGCGGTGGGCACAGAAGAGAAAATGACGCCTGGTTGTTCCCTCGTCCCCAAACTTCCCTTCTCCCCCCAGCCTGCAGCTCCCCGGGTGGGTGCCAGCGAGGCGGGTGAAGGAGGGTGCTCATTCCCATGTGTGCAGGGTGGGCTCTGGTGGGTGGCCTCAGGGTGAGTGGGCACCCACCAAACCTCACCGGAGCACGATGAGCCTGCACAGATCATAACGGCATTGCAACACCTATCATCCTCCCGGGGCATCAACCCCACGAGTATTTTTGGAGGCAGCTTCAGCTACCGTCCCAGTCAGGGGCCGTCAGTGCTGCAGAGGGTCCGGGGGTCCAGCTGTGCACCCTGCTGTTATCCCATGCTGGGCTGGGACGGGGACATCACTGGGTCACCAGGATGAGGACAAACAGACAGCCCATACCGTGATGCTTCGCCTTTCCAAGGTGTTCCCCACCACAGATCCCTCGTGGCACCGTCAGCACCCTCATCCTTGTTTTAAGACGAGGAACACTGAGTTTTGCGGGATGCTGCTTCCACACCCGCTGGGTTAAGCACGCTGGTGATGATCCACCACCGTGGGCTGGGGCTGGAAAGGTGCAGCGGGTGGTAGTGACCTGGCACGTGGCCTCGAGCCAGGGGTTTGCGTGGCTGTTCTCCGTAGCTATGGTGTAAAACCCGCCCGGACCCGGGCTGTGCAGCCGGGTGTGTGCGTGCAGCACTTGTAAAAATTAAATTCATCTCCCCAAATCAATATGAGCTTTCCAAAATTTTGGATGCTCGTTCAGGAGCTGCTTCAGATGGGGCTTAAACCAGGCTCACCCGCTGCGAGCTGGCTGGTGCTGCCACACTTGGCGAGCCACCCGTGCTGCCACGCGAGGAGGGGGACGTCGGCCCGTGACCTGTGCACGTGGCCGGCAGACAGACCACTAGTAAAGCAGCCCCAGCCCTGGTGTTCCTCCTCCTCCTCCCGCTGCGAGAGAGCGGTCGGGGCTGAACTGCTCATCGCAGGCACCCGACTCCGTCAAAGAAATCAAGAACCTGTTTTCCATCGCTCTGAAATTCCCAGTTCTCCCTCGGTCTTTGTCTACACATGGAGCTTTCAAGCCATGGCAGAGAATTTCCAAGAAAAACACGGTTAAAGTCGAGCCTTGGCAGGAAAAGGCAAATGTCGCTTGAAAAACGTGTGCGGATTACGCCAAGCTGTTATTAAAAATCAGTGCTGCGCTGTTCCCAGCCTTCGCCTTCCCGGATTTTTCTGGTAGTAATCACACTTCTCCAGGAAAGGTTTAACGTGTCCGGGGGAAGGAGTTTGGTTCCTCCTCATCGTTTGCAAACGGGTCCAGTGCCAATCTGACGATGCCCAGGGATGCTGCGGTGGGCCCTGGGTGTGTGCGGGGAAGCCTGGACCACTCGCCCCTCTGTAATCCCAAAGGATTTTGAGGAAAACCCCTGAGCCTCGGGGCTGCCCGGGGAGGGCTGGGGAGATGCTATGGTCCCACCCCCGGCTGTCGCAGCATCCAGCATCATTCTTGGGTTGTCAATTCAATCCCTCCCAAGCCGGAGCATCTTTTAACCAGCCCCAGTGCCTCCGTCCTGGGTTTTGGGCTGACTTTGGGTCTGTTAATGTCTGATCGAGGGTTTTCTGCGGTTAATCAGGAGTTAAATAACGAGAGAAAAGGCTGTGTGTTGAACCCGACCCAGAACACAGCTCAAAGCAGCGGCCGGGGGCCCCTTTCCCTGACACGCTGGCGGGGTGGGAAGGGCACGAGGTGGGCACACCAGCTCCGGTGAGCCCCGACCTATGGGTTTGCCCTCCCCGTGTGCATGGATTTGGGCAGGGAGAGCACCAATGTCCCCGCGGCCCCGGCCCTCCCCTCCGCCAGCCTCTGGAGAGGGCGCAAGGAGGGGATGATTCAGCACGTTCGCTTTGCAGAGAAGAAAGGAAGTAATTAAACATCCGCTTTCCTCCCGCCGCAGCCCTGCGAGGATGAGAGGGAGAGGATGAAAAGCCTTCAGACGGAAGTTATTTGTCTGAGGAGAGAAGTGGCTAATTTCTCTGTTGCTTTGCTCGTCTGCTCGTTAATGGAAACCGCTCGTCAGCAGGAAAGCGAAGCACTCAGCCGAGGCGGGGGTGATCCGCACCCTCCACCGGCGGCCGGGCAGGTGGCCTCGGGATGTCCCATCCCCATGGGGGGGTCACCTTCGCCAAGCCCCCCCGTGGTATCCAACGGCTGGGCTGGGGGCGGCGGGTGCAGCCGGGTGTCAGGGAGCCCCCCCTCACCGCACACCCAGGAGCTGGGGACCAAACGCCACAGAGGGGCTTTCCCAACACCCCCACCCCAAACTGGTGGGCAAGGAGATGAAAGAGAGTTTGTGAAGGCACTTGGGGGGAGGCGGAACCGGAACCAGCTTCGTGCCTGCTGCAGGGTGACGGATGGCGCTTAGCTCGGCTGGGCACGGAAATATTTAGCGCAATGAAAATCTCTCCCTGCAAAGAACTTATTTTCCTGCTGATAATAAAGCACAAACCTCCTTGCTGCGGGGCGGGGGTGGCTGCAGGTGGCTCTGCCTCCCAAAGCCCAGCGCCGGCGGGCTCCTGCACCCCTCACCGTGCAGGGGACCCGCTCGCCGCTCGCCCTGCAGAGCTGCCCCGTCCTGAGGACAACGGTTTACTGGCAGGGGACGTCCGAGGCACCGCTCCCTGTTTTCTGCTCCCTGGGACGCAGAGCGGGGGCTCGAGACTGTGGAAGCTCTTGGAGGTTTACACAGAGATATTTCTAATTGGATTTTGGCATGTCACGGTTATTTCCAAGGCAGCCCGTAATTATTTGAGCGCGGAGCCCGGATCGCCGCCTTTCCCTCAGCTCAGAGGATTTTTTGATATTGTTTTCCCAAAATGAAATTGTGAATTTGCAGCTTAATGCAATGAGAGGACACACGCGATGCCACCAGCCACAGGGACACAGCGAGGCAGCGGGATTCACGTCTCCCAGCCTCGTAATCAATTCACAGCAAGAATAAAAAAATCAAAGCCATATTTTAATTCCTTCCAGTAAGAAAAATAACAACAGAAATAAGTATTTTAAGAAGCTGCTCCATGCTCACGGATGTTTCGTGAGCTGGGGAGGTTCTGCTGGTGCTCAGCCCACCCCGTGCAGTGATGCTGAGCTCGGCGGGGATGCAGCCGGACTCAGGGCAGCCCCAGCATCATCTCGGCACAACCAAATCTCCTGGCAAACCCGGGGCTGTGGCACAGGAGGGCAGTCGGACGCTGTTCTCGGACTTTTTCTCTCCCAACTGAACTTGATGAAATTGCCGTTGGTTTTTGGGGTGTTTTTTTTCACGTGTTGCAATTTTGGGGGGCCAAAACCATTTCCTCCAGCTCCATCTGCTCTCCATTAAGTGACTGACGCTGGAGCAGGTTGGATCCCACTGTCCTCACCGGGGATACCCCCACCAGGCCAGCCATCACCATCACCCCAGCGCCGCGGTTGTTATGTCAGCGCCCAGAATGGGCACAAAAGAAAACCATCATCTGAGGAAAGTTTTCCAGCATCTAGCAGCTAACCAGTATGAACCAGTTAACGACCATATTACGGCCCCGTTACATCTCAACAGCCTGAAGTTCTCAGCTTCCTCTAATCAGGGATTCAGCAATTAGGGAGCTCTGGGCTTCAAGCTGCCCGTGCAGCTCCGTGCTCCACGTTCTGCTGCTGCTTTTGGTGGCATCTCTTGGGATATTGTCCTGGGGAGGGCAGTGGGATGGACGGGCAGGTGTCCTCCCGCAAGGGTTGGCACCTCGGCTCTATGGAGAAGATTGGGTGGTTGCAATGTGTCCCCCATCATTTCAGCAGCCCAGGTCCGGGAAATGGGAGGGGGCAAAGTGACACCAGTTTTTAGGAAGGAGCCGTACACAGGAGCACAGAGCAGACAGGGAGAGCAGAAGAGATGGGAAACATCAGAACCGGGAAACAACTGGGAGCACTGTTGTTTCGAGGGATGTTTAGCAGACCTTCACCTTCACCACGACCTTCACCATCATCATCATCATAATCACCTTCACTTTTACCTTCATGTTCACCTTCCTTCATCTTTATCTTCACCTTTGCTTCACGTTCACCATCAGCTTCACCTTCACTCCTTACCCTGCTCATGGCCGGAATTCGCAATGCCTTGGGTGGCAGGAATGAGCAAAACCCCCACAAACTTGAGCCCGTTGCTCCAAGGCAATGGAGACCAGAGCCAGGAGGGATTTGGGCAGCTTCACTGATGGCTGATCTGTTGGAGGTGGATCTGGACCACTGGCATGCTGCCCTTGGCATGGAGACTCTCTGCACCCACCTCACCCAGCTGCCAGAATCACCGGGCACTTTGGGAAATGTTGGTCCATCTCCAAGAGCTCTTGACTTCAGACATCCCGGGATGGGAAGGCGATGTGAAGGTTGGGCAGCGTCACGAGCGTGCTGCTGGCAAAGCACCCCGCGCCCTTGAGCTTTCTCCCACGTGGGGATTATTCCCAGCAGATCTCCGGCTGACACCAGCTCAGCTCTCTCGATTGCCAAGGGTGCGAGATCCAAAATTCTCCGTGTTGAAGACCCCTTAGCAGCCTCTGCTGATTGTCTCTGAGATCTAAAATGGCTTCGGGGGAGATGTCGAAAGGCACCTCGCTCCCCACAAGCTGTGGTGGGATCTCAAGCACCTGCCAGCCGCCGGCTCTGGCGACGCTCCCCGCCGCGCGGCGGTGCTCGGCTAGGGGTGCGGAGGGGAGCAGATGCTGCAGACGCGGCCTCGGGGCCCCTCCGCACCGTTGTATGGGGCTAATTAAAATTTCAGGAAGTATATTTACCTAATGCGGAGTTGATTTCGCTAACTAGGACATCCTGTCTTCAGAGGATTTCACGGTGCGGGGTGATAATCAAGTGAGAACAGGCTCCAAAAGTGTTAATTTAGCAGCTGAGCTCACGGGGATTAAAAAACAAGCCCCTGTTTTAGTCTTTTCTCGCACTTCCACGTCTGAAATCCAAGTAATCATCCCATTCAGGAGCGCAAAGCAGCAGCACGTCCGCCCAGCCAGTGTCATTTACCTCCTGGGGCTCAGCCGAGGAGCTCACACTGCTCCGGGTACCCGCCGGGTGCCCCCGGGATGCCCCATCCCCGTGCACGGCACTGGCACACAGGCTGGTGTCGCTGGCGTGGGGCTGGGGTTCTGCTCCGGGCTGGCAGGCGGTTTTGCAGGCGGGCACTGGGAACCGGTGCTTGGGAACGCGCCCCGCCGTGGATCCTGCCCCGCGGACGCATTCTTGCTGCGCTACGTGACATTTGAAAACATGAATTTCCAGCTTCGGGCGAGCGCAGGGGTTTGTTTTCCCGCTGTCCCTGGAGAAGCCGCCGCCGCCTCCGCTCTCCCCGGGGACACAGAGGCGGCTTTGTGAGGTGACCCCTCCGCAGCGGCCCCGGCCGCGGGCTGGGCAGCTCGTCGCTGGGCTGCGGGCCAGGTCCTGAGCTGCCCGGCTCCCAGCGGCATCCGCAGTTAAACGAGCTCGGCCGCGCTCTCCCTTCTAGGTGATTATTTTTCACTTTCAAGCCTTGGTGAGCCATTAGGTGCGTGTCCGTGCCGACGTGCCCAGCATCCCCTGCCCAGCCGCGCTTTCCTTGGCAAAACGCACAGAAACTGTGCTCAGAAAGTCCCCAACCAGCAGCGGGATGACTCTGTGCATCCCGGAGTGACCGACAGCGGCTGCCGTTGGTGGCTCCATTCCTCCGGGATTTATCCCCATCCATAAACACCACTGAGGGAGAGATGATGCTCTGTACCGATACGCAGACCCTTCGGATGGTGTTGCACCGGGAGAACACCTCTCCTCCCCACTTCGCATCCCATTTCGAGGTGGTTTTGTGGGGCAGAGTGGTGCTGGCAGCACACACGTCGCAGACCACGGCACCCTGGGGACCAGCCACCTCCCACTCGATGTCCACAGCCACTTTGCTGCGACCCAAAGAGGAGCTCAGGGCTCTGCCCTCTCCTCGTTTCCCACCCCACCACCCCCTGGCTGTGTTAATTAGAATAATCGCTGATTAATAACCCTGCGGGGCTTTCGGATGCGTCCCTGCAGCCTGGTGCCGGCGTTCGGGTAGCAAAGGGAGACCCCAGGAGAAACCCATGGAGGGTCCAAAGAGCAAGAGCCAGGCTGGCGAGGATGCTCGAGGGCCTCCTCCTGAACCACTCATCCCTGCTGGGCTCCAGCGCCGCCGGAAGGTCCAACCAGAGCTCCCAGTGGGGCGCGCAGCGGCTCGGGGCCAGGCTGGGACCCAGCTGCTGGCTCTCCCCTGCGCTCGCCAGTACGAGACAAACCCCGGGTCCATGCACAGGGAGGATTAAAACCCATTTATGATTGATTTTACTCAGCCTAGACATTATCCGGAGTTTTCTCCTGGGGTCGAGCGTGTGAGGCGAAAGCTGGTGGGAGAGGGGAACCTTCTGCCTGTGGAATGGTGCTGGTGGTGTGTCAAGAGAGAAGATCCGCAGCCCCGGCCTCAGCCCCGTGCTGGGTCACCCTGCCGCTCTCTGGGGCTTTTGGGGGGGATATTTCCTGTCTTTCAGGAAATCTCCCCAAAAGTGAAATCCCGGCAGCTTCCACGGCCTCAGCAGAGACTTCTCTGCTCTCCCCATCCCAGCCTCAGCCTCTCCCCGGGGCTCAGGAAGGTTGCTGGCGGGCACTGCCCCCCTTGTCCCCGTCCCCTGGCGGGGACAGGGGTTTGTCCGACCCCCAGACAAGCCCCGCCGGTGCCGGTGCCGGGACACGGGTGCAGCTCAGGGTGTGCGCAGGAGGCCAGACCTGCTGGGCCAGCAACACCTTTTATTGACCCCACCATAAAAGCCACGTCAATGCCGGGGGGTCAGGGGGGTCCCGCGCCCCTCCCTGGCACTGGGGATGCTCCCATGGGCTTCGCCCTCGCTCCGGGGTGCCTGGCCGGAGCCCCGGGATGCCGCAGCCCCCCTCCTCCCTCTGCCACCCCAACTGTTTGGCAAAAGTGATTTGATTTATGTTTTTTTCTTTTTTTTTCCCCAGCAAAACCCAAAAATAGCCTGATGGGAAGCGGCTGGGGGCTGGGCTGCCATTAACATGCAAAATGGGGCTATTTGTCTTCCCGCAGCTGGTTTCTGCTCCAGTTTGGAAACCTGGCAGGGGCTGGCAGCAGGAGGCAGGGCTGGATGCTGGGGGGGCATGACAGCCGCCCCCAACCATCCCATGGCCCTTCGCACCCCTCTTGCTCCCCCTGGCCCTTGAGCTGCGTGACCCTGAGCCTCGCCCGAGGGATCCTTCGGTTCTCTGTTACAGGGAGACTGAGGCAGGAGCCGCCGGGATGTCCTCAGGTCTCCTGGGAGGGCGATGGATGGTTCAGGCAGAGGGGCTGCTGCTCTTCCCAGCCCTGAGGGGACAGATCCCCGGATCCTGTGCCCCCCATCCCCGGGGTGTGCCTCAGCACCTTGGCACCACGCAGCAAAGCCGGGGGCGAGAGCCCCCCGGGCTGGTGGAGGGATGGGCACAACAGCATCTCGTGCTCTCAGAGGGCATTTTTCTTGGAAACCGTTGGCAGGTGGGGAGCAGGGGGAAGCGGGTGGGAGCGGGGGTAAGTGGGGCCTGTGCATTGCAGCCCCGGCAGCGAGGGCTGGGGAGGGAGGAGGGCGAGCAGAGTGGGGGCTTCGGCCACCTCTGGGCTTTGCTGGGATGTTCACGGCTCCTTTTGTCCCCATCATCACCATCACCCCATCACCCTCATCACTCCTGTTACCTCCATTACCTCTATGACCCTCATCACCCCCGTCACCCCATCCTCCCATCATCCCCATCACCCTCATCACTTCCACTGGCTCCATCACCCTCATCACCCCCATCACTGTCATCATCCCCATCACCACCATGGCCTCCATCACCCCCATCACCCCCACCATCCTCATCACCCCATCACTCTCGCCACTCCCATCACCCTCATCATCCCCATCACCTCCATCAACCCCAGCAGGCCCGTGTGCGCATGCGCGCTCGCCTCACCACCGCCTCCCCGCCGCGGCGCCAGGGGGCGCTCCGCTCCCCCGCCCGGGCGGAAGTGCAGCGCTGCCCTCCCGGTTAAGCCCCGCCCCGTGGCGTCACCTGCCGTCGCCGCCGCTTCCGCCGCCGCCGCTGCTCTCCCAGTCCCGTCCAGCGGCCCCAGTTCTGATCCCATCTCGCCGCCGCCGTCGTCACCGGCACCATGAACAAGAAGAAGAAGCCGTTCCTGGGCATGCCCGCGCCCCTGGGCTACGTGCCGGGGCTGGGCCGTGGGTGAGGCGCCGCCCCAGGCTCCCCCCTTGGGCCTGGCCTAGGCCTTCCCCGCCCTGGCCACCCCCTTACGGCCCGCCCGCTCTCCTCGCCGGGCCGCAGGACGCCCCCGAGCCCCGTTTCATGTCTGGCTGGGTGCCCGACATGGCAGGCCGGGGGCCCCGCGGGCCTGCTCGGCTTTTACAGTGTTATTCCTATGTGACGGGTCGCGTCTGCTCTTTTGATGGGCGGGGGGGGTGGGGGTGGGAGGTGGCATTTAAATTGTGGTTAATCACAAACCTGGCACCGGGGATACGTTCCTGGGTGCTTTAGGTGCTGCTGGCTGGAAAGGGGTTGTGTCCCTCCTGATTTTGTAACTATATGCAGCCCTCTTAAAAATCATTAAATCCAGGTGTGTTTGTGCAGGGCCTGGGGAGAGGCAGGTTTCAGTGGTGGGTAGACAGTGTAAGAGGACAGTTTTTTTCCCCAGGTTTTATGTGTGGTGGGGATGGGGACTACCTGGTGCCGTTCTTGCACAAGAATGATCTTTTTCTTGTCTAAGTAATAATTTTGACAGGCTGCCTGTGTAACAGGCAGTGAGGTTGCAGCGTGCTAAAGAGCCGCTACTGGTTTATCCACCCAGAGCCACAGGTTTCACCACCCGCTCAGATATTGGCCCCGCGCGCGATGCCAACGACCCCGTGGATGATCGTCATGCGCCGCCGGGGAAGAGAACTGTTGGGGATCAGATGAAGAAGAACCAGACGGCTGACGATGATGACGAGGACCTGAATGACACCAATTACGATGAGGTGATGAGATTTGCATCAACCTGGAGATGGTTTTTCTCCGAGTGGAAGAGCAGTCCCTGTGCTCCCTGCTCCTTGCCGTGAAACCCCATATCGGCCGAGGTTTCAAGGCCAGAATTTCCTGTAGTTTCCAAGCAGCGCTTCCCTTTTTTCTTTTCCTTTTAATTGAGACCTCATTATACATCATGGCATAGTGCTTCCAGATTTTTGTGGTGGCATCAGTCCACGTGTTGTGGTTTAATTATCCACACAGAGCCCTGAGAGCCTTGGGAAGAGATCTGTAAATAAAATACTGGCTTAAGTGCTTTGGGGGATGGATTTTATGTTCCCCTGCACAAATCCAGGCTGCTGTGCTCTGACATGTTTGTCTTTCCGAGGCCCTTGCGGTCTCTTTGTGTTTAAACCCCACGCTGGTTGGTTATGTATTGGGTTATTCTTTGTATTTGCTTTCAGTAGTTAAAAAAAAAAAAAGTGGTTAATGGAAGGAAGTGGCCATTCAATACCAGGATCTCATTTATCACTTAGTGATTTTGAAAGAGAAGCAGTTTAAAAGCAGCTTTGCTTTTGAGCTGCTGTGGGAGAATAAACACTAGGGGTGGCTGTGATTGAGGGGTGTGTTAGTCTGACGCTGCTAGAAACAGCCTGCTTGCGCTTTGTCGTTGTTCAGCAACAGGAACATCACAGGAGCTTTAAACTGAGGATGCTGCTTTGGTTTTTAATGTTTTCCTCCCTCTCTTTTCACGTTCTTAGTTCAATGGCTATGCTGGGAGCCTGTTCTCAAGCGGCCCCTATGAGAAGGATGATGAGGAAGCAGATGCCATTTATGCAGCTTTGGATAAGAGGATGGATGAACGCAGAAAAGAGCGGAGGTAGGATGAATCACAGTGCCGGTTAGTTTGGGCTTTAGAGTCTTCCTCCACTTCTTCCATTTCCCAGTTCAGGTTTTGTCCGTGTCTGCTGGGAGCGTGTTCAGAAGCGTTCATGGTTCTAATGTGTTTCAATGTCGAACCCTTGACGCTGCGGCTCCAGGTTTTATGGGCGATGGGTGTTTTGCACAACTCGCTCAGAGTTGGTGAGGGTGAATCTCTGATTAATATTCTCTGTAGTTTGTTAAGGTGATGCGGGAAGATGCTGAGGGGCTGGTTTTGACACCCCAGCACACCGGGAAGTGTTAGAAAAGTCATGTCATGTGGGTCTGGTAAACCAGTGAGTGTCACTGAACTGGCTGAACTCACTACCGGTAAGAGGACATTAGAGCCTGGAGCTCCCTTGGTTGGAAACATCTGGTTTTACGCTATAATATTGTCTTATATGTCACAATGATGATCTAAGTTTGGAGATAATGCTTTTTTTATGCCTTAGCTCTGATCAAACAGATTTTTCTGTAATACCAACACTTTGTTTAGCTGGGTGTTACTTGGAGCATAACCTCAGAACTCCTTTTCCTAAGGGAACAACGAGAAAAAGAGGAGATAGAAAAATACCGAATGGAGCGACCTAAAATTCAGCAGCAGTTCTCAGACTTGAAAGTAAGAAAAAAATGTCTGAAATACGACTTTTCTCTTCTGAGAGGTGGATGTGTGGTGTTCTGCATTTTTTTTCTCAGATTTTGTGTGTGAGCAAACAAGTCCGCTGTTACTCTCCAGATTAGAGTGACTTTTGGTTGGAAAAATAAGTAAAGGACTATGAAGCTGGCAGCAAGTGGGGCTGAACCTCTGGGGCTGGAGCTCTCTCAAGCACTGCACTGTAATTTGCAGTCAGTTGCTGATTTAAATGCGAGTGGTGATGGCATCTGCAGCAAACAATGAAGGAATATTGTCCCTGCTGACCGCGGTGCTCAGTCACACTCTGATGGCAGTGGGGGGTTATAAACTGCTTTTCAGGGGTGTGGGAGAACGCAGAGGTTCTGCCTGTTGAGCACTTCTCTGGTGAATGCACAAGGTAGTGAAATTTATACCAATTTTGATACTAGGCCTTTGTTTTGTGCTTTATGGGACTTCCTGTCAGTTCTGGAGAAGGTACTGCACCTCTGTCTTTGGGGGACTGGGAGCATGTGGGTAGTGGAGCAGCATCTCCTGCCTCTAGAGCTCCTTGTAGATGTATTATCTGATGGTCAGTAATAAACCACTCAATGCTGCAGGCACAGAGGTTAAACTGAATATTTGCAGCACTAATTCAATAACAAAGTTGATTTGGAATCTCATTCTGGACTAAAACTAAATTGTAATTAAATGCATCTAAATTCTGTACATCAGATTAGAAAATAATCTGGCCTGTGACCTTTAAGTCTTTAAAATTCGTTCAAGAAAAAAATATATTAAGGAATAAGAGCAGTTAAAAAGAACAAAATTCTACAAGTAATGATGGCAACTGCTGTTTGAATAGCGGAAGCTGGCAGAGGTCACAGAGGAGGAGTGGCTCAGTATTCCCGAAGTGGGCGATGCCAGGAACAAGCGTCAGAGGAACCCGCGGTACGAGAAGCTGACTCCGGTACCCGACAGCTTCTTTGCAAAGCACTTACAGTCAGGGGAGAACCACACGTCGGTGGACCCACGCCAGACGGTGAGTATGAGGGTGTGATCCCTGCTGTGGAGACCAGGGTTAAACTGTGCGTTCGTTAGTGGGAGCTGGAAAAGAAAAAAGATCCTTGACCTAAAAACTTGGTGTAGTTGGTGAGTCCATCAAAGGAGTTGCTGGATGTTAAACTCCAGTGCTTGCCGGAGCCTTTCAGTGCACACCCATTGCCAGAGACAACTCAAGTACAGGCAGGGACAGCCTGGTTCTGTGTTTAAAAATGGAACAAAGTGTTTCTTATCCTTTCCTCTGGCTGCAGAATGGTGGTGTTGGGTTTTGGTGAGTGTAGCCGACATCCTCTTGCAAAAATGAAGCAGAAAACACAGCTCAGTCTCACCTAATGGTTTGCTCAGCCCTGGAGTGATTGTATTAAACATTATTTGCCTTATTGTCAACTGAAAATTAGATAATTCAGCTTGTTGCTATGTGGCTGCAGGCTACTGTGGTCCTGCAGTTCCAGGAGGAGCCGACTGGCCCTGGCCTGGCACCAGATGTCCCTGGGACATGCTTGGTTTAGATGCTTGTGCTGAGATTTTTCACTTATTTCTTGTTACATTTCACTGACTTGACTAAACTACAGATTTCCAAAACCTATATGAGAAATGTTTTGTGGTTCAGAGTAGCTGCAGTTTCAGAGATACCTACAGGGTTTGGGTGTCTCTGCCCTGGAGAGGAGCAGAGCAGCCACAGCCTGAATTATCTGTAAAATCTCAGGTATTAAGAAGGAGTTTCTCTTGCTCTTGTTTTCAGCAATTCGGTGGGTTGAACACTCCGTATCCAGGGGGATTGAATACCCCGTATCCAGGAGGAATGACACCAGGCCTGATGACTCCTGGGACGGGCGAGTTGGATATGAGGAAGATTGGCCAAGCCAGGAACACCTTGATGGATATGAGGCTGAGCCAGGTGAGGATGCTGAAAGGAGGGTCTGTCATGGGTGTGCCCGGGGTTGGTGGTGTGCTGCTATTCAGGACCTGGGTTTAGAAAGGTCTTTCATTCTCTTGGGTGTAGGGATGCAGCACAGAATGCTGAAAAACTACTCTTAAGTCGTCATTGTTATGTGTTCTTTTTCATTGATTTTTCCCATCTAAATCTAGTTTAAACTAAAAAGAGGGGCTTTAGCTGGTGGGGCTGCAAGACCTTTTGGTGACTGAAAGC
The DNA here is from genome assembly GCA_009769605.1 of Bucorvus abyssinicus. NCBI lineage: Eukaryota > Metazoa > Chordata > Aves > Bucerotiformes > Bucorvidae > Bucorvus > Bucorvus abyssinicus. The sequence goes on from CM020047.1 coordinate 1,803,400, forward strand.
CAAGCTGCTTGTTTTCTGCATTTTTGGTGGTACTCAATTTTTAAATGTTAAAGTTGTGTCGTTTAGAAGTGGAAAAAGGTGAATAAGCCAGGCTTAGTGTTTTCCTCCTTCCTGTTTTGGTAACAGATAAATGTTGAGGATTTTTTTTTGTCTAGCAGAAGTGTCTTCTCCAGTCTTTGGTGCGTGCAGGCAGACTTGGGGGTGCTGAGAATGATTGTTTCAACTGACTTGACCTTTCCCTGTTGGGGTTGTCCAGGCCTGGCCCAGGCTGCCCAGAGCAGTGGTGGAGTCCCCATCCCTGGAGGGGTTTCCCAGCCTCGTGGAGGTGGTGCTGAGGGACAGGGGTCAGTAGGGACCTGGCAGTGCTGGGGGAACAGGGGGACTCGAGATGCTTAAAGGTCTTTTTCAGCCAAAACGATTCTGTGAACTCCCCAGGTGTCGGACTCTGTGAGTGGCCAGACTGTAGTGGACCCCAAAGGATATTTGACAGACTTGAATTCGATGATTCCCACACATGGAGGAGATATCAAGTAAGTTTAAGAAGGATTAAGTGGTTTATCCTATTAGCAATGGCTGTGATCCTGTGTGTCAGTGGAAATCTGTCTGAGCGGGTGGCTTTCAGCTGGCGTTTAATTTGTAGAAGCTGCTTGGTGAGTTTTTGAGGGTGAATTCTTTTACTGTGAGAGCTGGGTTAGCCTTTCAGCTGATGTGTTTAGCATCTGACCTGGATGCATCAATCGTGGGGATTGTTTCTGTTCTATCCCAGACTAAGCTGCTGGAGGGGTGGCAGCGTGTGGCTCTCTGGAGCCGGGAAATAACCCCTGTACTGCTAATTTAGGCTTGATTGACAACGTCTGAAAACCTTTTTAACCTGAAGTTTGACACCTGTTTCATCAAGAATTGCCATTTAAGTCAAAATTTAAGCAAATATTGATGCTAATACTTGAGTTAAATCAATGCTTGTGCTTATCAGCTTCCAGCTGCAAGTGCCCGGGTGTGATTCCTAAAAATCTTCCTGAAATACTTGCCTGGTTTCACTGTGATCTCGCTATGTTAGTGTGTAATTTTAACCTTGTTTTGGTAGTATGTAGTTTGTGTCACCAGTAAGGCAGTGTTTCAGGTTGCAGTTACTGTGCATCTGAGTGTGGCTGTGGGGAACTGACTGTAAACTGATTCAGGAGAATTGTCTGGCATAGTGCTGAAAGTTTTCCTGCCTATCTTTCCTCCTCCTTTAGTGACATCAAGAAAGCCCGTTTGCTCCTGAAATCTGTACGAGAGACCAATCCTCATCACCCACCAGCCTGGATAGCGTCAGCCCGGCTGGAGGAGGTCACTGGCAAACTCCAAGTGGCTCGAAACCTCATCATGAAAGGAACAGAGATGTGTCCCAAGGTCAGAACTGCTTTGCTTCCCTGCTGATCCTTGAAGAACAGGGCAAGAGGTTGTAGTTATGAGTACCAATGTCTCTGTTAGGCTTTCAGGCTGTATCTGATACAGCTTCATTGTCTGCAGGGTTAAAAGAACACATGTAGCTAGAAGCTCTAGTGCTAAATTCCTGTTTTGATATAAAGGAAGATTGTTTCTTCTCCCTGACAGAGTGAAGATGTTTGGTTAGAAGCTGCTCGGCTTCAGCCTGGGGATACAGCCAAGGCCGTTGTGGCCCAAGCTGTCCGCCACCTCCCGCAGTCGGTCCGGATCTACATAAGAGCAGCAGAGCTGGAGACAGACATCCGTGCCAAGAAACGTGTCCTTAGGAAGGGTGAGAGCTCCGAGGGGTCAGGAGCAGAGTCCGAGTCTACTTTTGTTTGTGCTGCGTTGTACGTTGTTCAGGATGTGTCTGTAACCTGCTGCAGTGGAGTCAAGGAGTTGTTGAAGTATTTGTAGAATGTCCTTCAGCAGAAAGCTGACGTTAGCATTGAAGATGCTCTGTTTTCATAACGGGAGACCCAGCATGATTAGGCTTCCCAGTTTTGAAGATCCTACAGAGGATCCTACAAAGAGACTTTGTCCAGCTAGGTGTTGAACTGGAGAGGATGCACGTACTGCTTGTATGGGGAAAAAGCCCTTGGCTCTCCAAAACCTGTTTCCAATTAACATTATTAAGTAAGTTTTTTATTTTCTAAGTTCTCATTGTTGAAGCAAGAGCTCAGATAAGTACAGTTCCCTCCCTTCTCTCTTGCAGGAAATTCAGTCTGTAATAGGACAATGCCTTTACTGTATCATCTTTAAAAATTGTGATTCTCTTTGGGGAATCTACTTTGTCAACGATTGACATGATTGTTTTGCCTCTGTAGCTCTTGAGCACGTTCCGAACTCGGTGCGTTTGTGGAAGGCAGCCGTGGAGTTAGAAGAACCTGAGGACGCCAGGATCATGCTGAGCCGGGCTGTGGAGTGCTGTCCCACTAGTGTTGAAGTAAGATCTAAAAGAGTAAAATAAAGCAACGCCTTGCATGCCACTTTAGCTTCGAAAACAAAAGGCAGAGCGAGTCCCACGTGCTTTTATACCACACACTTCATGCCACCATGAGAAGGGTGTGATGAGCAGGGAACGGTGCTTTTTTCTTCAGAGTTAATTGTCTTGTAGTCATCATATGGCTTGTTTTCCTATGCAGTCGTTATGTTAGTTATGCCAGGGTACCCCTGCGCCTGCTGCAGCCAGCTGGCCGTGTTCACCTTCAGAGCCTCGATGGCCGTGAGGGCAAGGGTTTGTGAAGCCTGGGCAATGTCAAACCAAGTTGCTTGTTTCTGAAATGCTGAACCAGAGCGTAATACTCAGCTGTTTAAAAGGTGACGTGGACAGAAATTAAAGTGTAGCAGCCCAGCAAATGGAGATGATACCTTAAAGGTGATGAGGATCGAGCTTTAAGGGCAGTGGTAGACTCTGTGCTGTTTCCCCGTGGTGTTCTGCAGCTTGTGCTTGTGCTGCTTGAGGACAGATGCCCACCAGTAGCAAAGAGCACAAAGCTGCTTATCTCTTCAGGCCAACTCTGCCGTATGGCGGCATTGTCGTCTCCTTGTTCTAATCTAAAATACATCTTCTGTTACTTCCGCAGCTGTGGCTTGCACTGGCAAGGCTGGAGACGTATGAAAACGCTCGTAAAGTCCTTAACAAAGCCCGCGAGAACATTCCGACGGATCGTCACATCTGGATTACTGCTGCCAAGCTGGAGGAAGCCAATGGAAACACCCAGATGGTGGAGAAAATCATTGACAGGGCCATCACATCTCTGAGGGCAAACGGTGTGGAGATCAACAGGGAGCAGTGGATACAGGTATTTGCTCGGTCACTGTTAGAGACCCCGGTGAACTCCTCAGGGTCTGTTTTGAAGGCCCCTCATGCAAGATACTGTAGGGTTGAGTAATTTAGCGCTAGGTTTATCAGTGGAGATCCCCGTGAAGGTGCAAGAGGTGAAACTAAAAAGCTGAGGAGAGCCAAGGCTACAAGTGATAGACGGGGGTAACGCTGTGTGTGTCGAGCTGGGGAGTGTCTGGTTTGCTTCTGTCTTGGCCTATAACCAGCTGCAAGTTGAAGCAGCTGCTGCTCTAAGTAGGACAGAGGCGTTAAGCCTCCACTGAAGGATTTATGTATTTTTCACATGTGTCTCTTTTGGCTTAAAAGGTGTCTGTTTGCCAAAGAAGTCTTTGACAGATAGTGCTGTAAGGAGTTGGCACAAATATTCTGTAATGGCTTGATGCTCAGGTTAAAAGAGCCTCTTTCCTCCTGAGTATGTACTGTGCTTTGTTTAAATCTTTTAACCAGTACTAAAATCGCAGTGGGTCAAGACAGCAAAACGCTCTTGGCAGGCTGCTTCAAAGAGTACTGATAATGAACAAAGTATTTCGTGTTAAACAGATACCCTTGTTAACACCTAAAAATGTGTATCTTTCTTTACAGCAGTAAAACAAGTTTAACAGTTTGAACAGCTTCTGTTTAAACCTCCCCCCCAGCCTCTGCACTGCCATCTTCTCGAGTTCCTTCCCAGTGTAGAACTGTTCCTTTGCTGTTAATGTGAGCAGAGGCCTTTTCAACAAGTTTAAGCAAGACACGCTTGGCTTTCTGGAAGCTCTATATGCCAGAAAATGGTACTTTTCCACGTGTGCTCTGCTGCGAAAGCCTTGGCATCTTTAGCTTAACACTGTTTGAGGGTGTTTTCATTTAAATTCGGTTATTGTTTAGCCCTTATTGACCCTTAAGAATCAACCCAAAGCTGAAGACAGGTCAGTGGCTTTGATGTTACAACTCTTCTCAAATTCTTGATGATTTTTCTTGGCCAGGTCCTTGCTTGGCCCAGCCTGGGGCAGGTCAGTGGAGCTGTAAGAAGAGACCTTCCAGGCTGGAAAGGTCACACCTTGTCACACTTAACTCCGTTTCAGTGGATGCAGTCGATGGGCTTTGTTTCTTAACTGACTTCTGATTGATTCATTGTACAGCTCTAGCACCTTCCTTGCAGGTGGAGGCTCACCACTTAGTGTCAAGATGGGTTTGAGTAATATTTTGAACGTGACAGTGACCCATGATGTCTCTGAGGGGAAAAAACTACTTGTGCTGAGCTCTCACAGTGAGCAGAGCTTTGCTCTTCTTTCTAGGATGCTGAGGAATGTGATAAAGCTGGAAGCGTGGCCACGTGCCAGGCCATCATGCGAGCTGTGATTGGCATTGGGATTGAGGAAGAGGATCGGAAACACACCTGGATGGAAGATGCAGACAGTGTATGTCCAGCTGTGACGCTGGGTTTTGTTGGATTGGTTTGGTTTTTAAGCGGGGGGAATTGAACTGGAGCCTGGGCAATGGTAGTGGGTATGATTCCCAGGGCACCTGCCCGTGTTTGGCCACTCTGCCTCCTGGGAGGTTATTTTATAGATTGTTTGGTTTTGGTGTGGATTTTCGTGTGTGTGACATCAAGAGAGATTGAGGGGGCTGGTTAAAGGAACTGGGAGATGAGTTTCAAAGCCTGAGCATTGTAGCTCAAGAGTTGAGGTAAGACAGAACAGGGGAGTGGGTAAAAGTTTTACCTTCACTTTAGGGGAACAGCTTGAACATGCACTAAAAACTAAATTCTGTTTCAGCACGAGGAATGTCAACTTCACAGGCCTCGAGTGGGGCTTTCAGCAGGAAAGGGGTTATGCTGGTGCACTTTAAAAAATAACAGTGAAGAGCAGACCCAAGAGCTTTACACTCCCTCACTAATGCTTCAAGCTGGCCTGTGAGTGCCAGTCCCACTGAAAGGCCAGACAGACACTTGAAAACTTCCTCCCTGCTTCCCTTTAAAAAGCTGGTACCAACTGTTCTGTTGTACGTAATGCCCCAACTCACCTATCACCCTGAGATACCGAGGTCTGCGTTGAATTCTGCATTGTTCCTTGCACTTGCTTTCAGTGCAACCCTAAACTGACTCAATTCTGACCTCTTTGTCCATAGTGCGTTGCCCATAATGCTCTGGAGTGTGCCCGAGCGATTTATGCCTACGCCTTGCAAGTTTTCCCCAGCAAGAAGAGCGTGTGGCTGCGAGCAGCCTACTTTGAAAAGAACCACGGGACAAGGTGTGTGTGCTGCATAATCCTGGGGTGGAGGGTTCATCCTTGGTATGGGGGCGTGGATTGGGGAGGAAGAAAAGCTGCAGGATGATCCCTGAGGTGCAGAGCTGGTGGAAACTCGCTGGCTTTGTTTCCAAGTCTGACCTTCTTTGTTATGGTCAGGACATCTTTAGGTTTTATGAGGTCATAAAAAGTTCTTTGGCAATAGAGATTATGGGGTAAAAATAGTTACAGATAGGCAGGGTAGGGAGAGCCGTCTTTGAGAAGACATTTCTAGAAAAAATTGGGAATACAAATCCCCTGAAAATACAGCACGTGTTTAATTTTCATGGATAAACTACCCCATCGCTGACTCTGAGCATCTCTGGTGTTTTCTGATTAAACACACTGTGAATGTGTATCACATCCTGAATTCACAGTGGTGTTTTGCTGTCACAGCTCCGGCCTCTTCTTTAAAGTTCATTCATAAAGCTTTACACATCTGAAACATTCTGCCCAAATTTTAGAATAAATCAACGGTCTGTGTAATAGACCACTTATGCCCCCAGAATTCTCATTAAAGCCAACAGGGCTGTTCTGTGGAAGCAACTGCTGAGTTCTACCTCTTTCAGGTTTGTTTTTCTTTTTTTTTTTTTTCACAAATATCTCTTTGCTTTGATGTTGTTGTCTCGTGTTTTGCGGCGGTGGCTGCCTTTTAAGTCCCTTGTTCTACCTTAAAAGTACATTTTCCAGAGGAGAAAAGAAAAAAAATCAGAAAGATCGAGCCAGCTCCATCTAATAATTCTGACAAACCTCCTGTCTCGGTTTCCACTAAGGTTTGTTAAGAAGAATGGCTCTTTCCGAGAGAAAGGAGCTGTTTGTGGGCGGGGTCTTTGTCCAGGCTATCACTCCACGGGGTCTGAACAATGAGCCGTTTGTGGAGTGCCGATTTCAGAACCCTCGTGAAAAAAGGCCCCACCCTTTCCTCATTATGAAACGACTTATCACGGTTTACAATGTTGGACTTTGCAACAATATTTATAACGTGGAGCGATAGCGGCAGTGGTGGGCGAGAGCTCGCCCTCGGCGGTGTTTCGGGTGGTTGTAACTCGCTCTTTCTTGTCACAGAGAATCTTTGGAGGCCCTTTTGCAGAGAGCTGTTGCTCACTGTCCCAAAGCAGAAGTGCTCTGGCTCATGGGAGCCAAATCGAAGTGGCTGGCAGGTGACGTGCCAGCAGCCAGAAGCATTTTGGCCCTGGCTTTCCAGGTGGGTATGTTAGACTTGGGTGACAGTGTGAAGTGCAACTAGAAAAGAACACAGAGTGCATGTTCTCTGTCAGCACCCAACTCCTGCTGCCTTTCAGCTTGATGGGGGCTTCCGCTCCTCTTTTTGTATGTGACAAAATGTTCTCCTGTGACATAGCAGCAAGCTGGAAGCACGAGTGTATTAATCCTCTTTTCACAGAACCATGCCAGGCTATGAGTTCAAGCCAGTAATTTTACCTCCGTGGCTCCCACCAACCCCAGTCACGGATCAGAATCCCCTTGTCTGGGGTCACCTCTCTCCTCAGTGAAAAGGGTGGAAGTCTGCCCTCATCCATGAGGTTACTGCACTGTGAAAGGATGGGCCAAACCCCCTAATCCACAGCAAAATGAAGGGAATTGTCTGCTGGGTGCTGAAAAATAGGCAGAGTGGTGCAGTTCTAACCCTAGAATGAGGCTTAGAGCAGCAAAACCAAATGGCGGGTCCTGAGGTAGAAGGTAGAAGATACGTACTTCCTGAATTTGTTCTTGGTGGTTTTTGTGAGCATCTTGAAGACTCCTTGCCATGGTTGCCACTGAAATGACTTTTATTGGAGGCCTGTTCACAGATCTCATTTGGGAATCTGAGCTTCAGTTTTTTTCCTCGGGGATCGTAAATCGAGGGTCTCATTGTGGCAAACCCTATGATCTTTGCGGTATTTAAGCTGGAAGTTCAGAAGCTCAAGCATTAATGCTTTTCAATGATCGAGAAGCATCCAGCGGCTGAGCTGGCATCTATCTTTGTGTCACGCATCTGTTTTGGAGAATTTCTATAAACTTCAAAGGTCAGAGCAGATTGGGAGGAGCTTGAACTGAAAAAAAAAATCCTGGTGTGGATTGACAAAGCTCTGATTTCAATTTCAGTCTGGATCAAACGACGGATTAAATCTGCTGTTGATTCACTGTATGCATTTGTCTGTCATTTTATGTTCTCGCAGGCCAACCCCAACAGCGAGGAGATCTGGCTGGCTGCCGTCAAGCTCGAGTCGGAAAACAATGAATACGAAAGAGCGAGGAGGCTGCTGGCAAAGGCCCGCAGCAGTGCCCCCACTGCCAGGGTGAGGATGTGTGATGGGCAGAGGGGCTGAGACCTCTCTGGGCCGTGGGAGAGTTGGGACAGAAGTTGCTTCGGATCTGCAGCCTTGGGATTGACCCCATGGCTCCTTGCCATCGCCTTTCGTGGGCATGTGGCCACTTTGCTGCTGCACTTCTCCAGCTAATTGCGACACAAAATCACGGCATGATGGGGGGAAGAAAGGCAAGGAGCGAGTGAAGGGTTTCAGGGTTTTTTTAAACAAATGGCAAAAGTCAGGAAATTCCCAGTTTACAGCTATTTGTATAATGATCATGTTGCATAACGGCATGTCTTGGAAAAAAGAGTGAGAAAAGACTTTCACAGGAGACTCGCTCATGCTTGCTGTGCTCCTGACAGCTCTGCTCAAGTGGCTGTTTAAAGTTACACCCCTGTGTTCATCTCTAGAGTTACCTCTGGTATGACAAACTTTGTTCATACAGAACCATTTTAGCTTGTCCGAGTAAAATTACCATGAGTTTGGTGTTTGTCCCGTGTGTGTCTCCCCCCAGTCTGTGCTTTGTCCCAGCTCTTTTACACCACTCTCTGGTCAGGCAGGGATCTCCTCTCTGGTTGGAGTGGGAGCTCTGGCCTCAGACTCAATCTCTCTCTTGTGAGGTTGTTGGGGGGGGAGTTTGGGAAAGGGGAGGAACAGGATCAGAGGGTAGTGAAACAGCCTATTTGCATTTACCTTGCTCATGGTTATCTGTTCCCACTATGATTTAACCCTGGTACTTATTGATTTTTTGTTTTACTTCAGACTGTAGCTAATAAATAACATTCTGGTGAACCCACGGCACTGACAGACTCACGGTTGTGATCAACAGCTCTGGTTCCTTTTCAGGTCTTCATGAAGTCGGTGAAGTTAGAATGGGTGCTTGGGAACATTGCTGCAGCCCAGGAGCTGTGTGAGGAAGCCCTGAAGCATTACGAGGACTTCCCCAAACTGTGGATGATGAAAGGACAGATCGAGGAACAAAAGGAGCTGGTGGAGAAAGCGCGGGAGGCTTATAATCAAGGGGTAAGGTGGATGGTCCAGCAAGCTGGCTTTGTGCTGCTGGCATGGAGAGGTGTCAAAATGGAGAGGGCTCTGTCCCAGACTAACCCAAGAGATGATTTCTCTCAGTTATTGGTTAAAACAAGAACAAAACAAAACCAAATTTGGACCTTGAAATAAGCAGCAAGAATTTCTCTTAGCCATTATCTGTGTGCAAAACTCACTTTCTGGCTTGTGAGAGTTTGCTGTGTGTTTGACTCCTTGCTGTGGGGAAAAAGTCACTGCGCAAGAATTCTCTAAAACCTGTAAAGACTAAAAGCAGAACTCTTAAAAGAAAATCCTCTGAATGAGCCCTCAGATATGCACTATAAAGGGAGGGGGCCTGTGGGAGAGCTCGTGTCTCTTCAATGGTAGTTGGTGTCCTTGCTTGTGAGCACTTCTGGGACTGAGACAGCAGTGGAAGAACGGAAATGGAAGTGATGTGGAAGCATGTTTCTGCCAGGGTCGATAGATCCTGATGGCTTCCCGGGCTTCCATGGCAGTGGGTTTCCTGTGTGCTCTGCTGCGTTTGGGTGTGGAAAAGCCCCCCGCTCCAGAGGGAGCACAGACTGTAGATGGGGTGTTGAGGGTGGTGTAGCCTTTCTCTTGCACAGCCGATGTACCCCGCTGTTTTGGATATAGGAGAAACTTCTGTGCTGTAAGGCTAACTAGGAGAAATGTGAGTGACATCATTGACTTTCTCTCTTCTAAACTCTCCAGGGGGATGTAGAGGGAAGTTCTTTTCATAGGGTTTATAAGATCATTTTCAATTCTGCATATTACCATACTTTTTTTTTTTATAACAGTTGAAAAAGTGCCCCCATTCCATACCCTTGTGGCTTCTGTTGTCCAGGCTGGAGGAGAAAGTTGGGCAGCTGACTAGAGCAAGAGCCATCTTGGAAAAGTCTCGCCTAAAGAATCCAAAGAATCCAGATCTCTGGTGAGTTGTGTGGGGATGAGCTGACCTTGGGCTGCAAAGCCAAGGCATTCTTCAGCGCAGTATTTTAGCTGTTCTCGGCTGTTTGAGCCTAGAGCTTATGACGATGCTCTAGAGTTTCTTCTGGACTAACAACTTTTTTTCTACATACTGGAAATGCTGTGGTGATCCTGGCTAATGTGTAGCTACTCTAAGGAGCTGGGGACTAGTTATTTCTTCACTGATAGTTTTAGTGCACAGAGCATGAAACCCTGGGGGTCTTCCATTTCTGTTCCAGCCCCTTTTCCAAGGTGTTTTTGATCTAGGCCATTACAGAATAAAGGTCGTGTTCATTTTTAGATGAAGGGGGAGGACGTCAGTCACCTCCATGTTCAGAGTATGGGCAGATGTTTCCAACTTCCAGTGACCTTCCCCTGTCTTGCTGTTTTTCCGCATAGTGAATGTGTTGTAAATATCATCACCGAGTCTCTTCCTTCCCAGGTTGGAGTCTGTGCGATTGGAGTACAGAGCTGGGCTAAAGAACATTGCAAATACTCTGATGGCCAAGGCGCTGCAGGAATGCCCCAATTCAGGTGAGCTGGATCTCTTGTCTAGCTAAACCACTGTTGTTCTGCCCAGTTGATAAAGGCACGTCTTTATCCAGGACATCTGTCCTGGCCAGGCCTCAGAAGTCTGCGTTTTGGAGAGGGGTGTCAGTCATCCTTCTGCCAACGCAATGCTGAGGGTCTTTGTGACTAATCCCAGATGCTTTGTGACTAATCCCAGTTGCGAGGGACTAACCCTCTCGCACCAGAGAGGTCACGGTGTTGGTGCTGGTTCCATTTCGCTGCAGGACCCAGTATAGTATTGGGCCTGTGCTCCGCAGTTTGTCCCCAGGTTTCCTGGGAAAGCATCTCGGATAGGGGTGGCTTTTCTCTGAAGCTGGTAGGAGTCTGCCAAGGTTTAAAATTGCAGAAAGCCTCTTGAGTGTCTGGTGTCAGGAAGTTTGATGGGAAAAGGTTGGGTTTTCCTTGCCTCACGAGGGTATGATTGGCCATGGGAGCCTTCCTGGTGTCGCTTTGCCTGCACCAGTTGCACTGCTGCCTGAGGGCTTAGTAACTTGTGCTGGCAGCACAATCATCATTAGGGGATCATGTACTATAAAGGTTTAGATCTGTTTTTTGATTGTTTTAACTCATTTAAAAAAAGGCAGATGGGTCATATAATGTAATTCAATTGGTTCTAACCAGCAGTGGAAGCGTTTGCCTTTTGGGATGGGAGAAGAAAGTGCATAATGCTCCCCTATTTTTTGGCAGAGTTGCGGGAAGACTTTATTTAAACATGTTGACGTCTTTGGAGAGAAGGTGTCACGTAACTGCAAAGTGTCATCCTCTGCTGCAGGGCCCTTCTAGCTGCCCTTCAGGCTCGGTTTTGAAAGGTGTTTAATTGGTATCTACTAAAGCCCCAGTGAAATAATTGGGAATTATGTGACTTTTATGACATGGTAAACTCGTTGCAAGGTGCCTACCATCTGCATGGGTCAACAAAGCAATGCCACCAAGTCTTGCTTTGCTTTTTGAATGACCTAATGCTCAGTGAGCATTTGCCACCACAGGCTTCTTGCTATGGAAATGATCAGCATGATCGCCGGTTGTTTAAAGAAAATCGCTTCCAACTCTATCTTAAGACTCCACAAACCTGCATAAAAGCCTGCAGGAATTAGTCCATTAGACACCTCCGGTTCATTTAAACCAGAGATTTGCATCCATCAATGGCTGGATTGATTCCCAGTTGCTTATGGCTGATGTAGGCAGCCGCACAGAGTAAAACTGAGACGTGGTGGTGTTGGTGTCCTCAGCAGGCCTGAAAAGAGACCTTCAAAAATGTTCTTTGACCCTATCTATGAAAAGCAAGAAGAGCAGAGCTCTGCTCCTGTCTGTCTCTGCAGTCCCCCGAGCTCATGTGTATTCCTGTGGTGCAGTTTATGGGAAGTGAGAGCACTTTGATAGAGTCCTGGCAGCGACGAGCTTTCAGGCTTTGCTTTGAAGTGATCTGCAGGTATGGTTGGCTGACAGGAGAAAGCGAAGATTTCATGCTCCTCTGAGCGTATTTCCTTTGCTGCTTTTGGCAGTGAAAGGAACTAGGGATTAAACCCGGCTTTCCTGGACCTGCTCTGTCCTTCATTGTGCATGTGGAGAGCCAGCATCAATAAGTGTGATGCTCTCTGGCACCCTTGAATCTGCTTCCACTGGGTGTTGCTTTACACTTTCTGGGAGTTCTTCTGCCACTGCAGCATCCTGTTCAGACAAATGAGTGGCTTTCACTTCAGAAATGCTGCTCTGCCCACCCCTGTTCTACCCCTGCAAGGCCTTGTCCGAAAAGGCACGAGCTCCAGGTATAGCGCCCACCAGCACAGGGAGCGCTGGAGCTGCAGCGGGGTCATGGTGCAGAGACTGCGTGTCCAGCATGAGCGATAGCTAAAAATTCAGAGTAGTGAATGAAGTATCCGTGGAGAAAGTGTGAGTACAAGAACAGGTAGTGATAGGACAAGGGGTCTTGGCTTTAAGATGAAAGAGGGGAGATTGAGACTAGATAGAAGGAGGAAGTTTTTCACAGGGAGGGTGGTGACACCCTGGCCCAGGTTGCCCAGAGAGGTGGTAAAAGCCCCATCCCTGGCACCATCCCAGGTCAGGTTGGACCTTGGGGCTCTGAGCACCCTGCTCTGGTTGCAGATGTCCCTGCTCCCTGCAGGGGGTTGGACTGAGTGAGTTCTGAAGGTCCCTTCCAACCCAAACCACTCTATGATTATATGAAAGAGTGGTCTGGGATCAGGTTGAGTCATGAGTAACCACCAGGATGGGGGCAGGAGTGCTGCTGTGTTAGAGAACACTGGCCTGGTGATGGGATGGGGAGGGTTAATCTCAGAAATAACACTAAACAGTCTTCCTACTTGACTTGTTGAAGGAATCCTGTGGTCAGAGGCAATTTTCCTTGAAGCGCGACCGCAACGAAAGACCAAGAGCGTGGATGCTCTCAAGAAGTGTGAACATGACCCCCATGTCCTGTTGGCCGTGGCCAAGTGAGTTCCTGCGCAGTAAAAACACCCGGTTCTGGGTGCGGTTGCGTCATGGGGAAACACTGCGCTCGAGCACGACCGGGTGATTCTGCCTGCAGCAGCTTGAAGAAGCCTCAGAGGCAGCACCAGCTCTGAGCTGTCTTCTGGTAACTGTGCAGCTCCGGTTCAAAGCAGGGCTGTCAACCTGCCCTCAGGCTGCTCTCGCGGGCCTGGGGCTGTGGCACAGCCTGCACCACCTTCACACGGAGCATTTTGCCGGTGCTGAGTGTTGGTGCTCTGAAACTTGGTATCTTTGTGTCCCTTAAAGGGATTTCGCTGTACTTTTAGATCATCAAGGCTGAATTAAGTTTTATAGGGTGGATTTTAAGTATTTGTGAAACTAGGGGTAGTTTTTGCTGGTTATTTTAAAGTTTTTATGTGGCTGACAGTGTATTCTTCATCTTCCCTCTCTGTCGTAGATCCTGTAAGGTATTTTTTCAATCCTGAGTGTTGTAGTCTTCTCCCCTCTTGCATTTCTGCTGTGTCATTTTTCCTCCGCTGGCCCTTCCTGGAATGCAGGCTACTGGTCATACTGTAGTTTGCTTCTCTGAAACGGGAAGATGATCCTCTAGGAATTGTCTTCCTGTCTAGATCCAGTCATGAGGCTTCCAGCACTGAGGAGCCGTTCTTAGAACTGACTCACGCTGTGTCCTTTCCGAGCTGACGTATGAACAGCTCTACAGCACTTGGGATTGGAACAAACCTACTTTTCTTCCCTTGTGAATACCAGAAGAGGTTAATGCAGGAAGTATTCTGCCTGAACAGCTGCCCAATTCTTTCACAACTCTTTTTTATAAGCCAAAGAAAACTGTAGGACACACTCCAGTGACTGCAGCGTTGGGTTCTGCCAGCTCAGGGCAGCTGACTCGTTCAGCTTCAGCAGCGAGCAAGAAAAATGTTCACTCGTGTGTATGGAAACTGCTTCCAGGCCGCTGCTGGTGCAGCCTCAGACAGTTCTGCAGCTAATCCCAACCCAAACAGCTTCCACCTCCCGCCCCGACTCACACATAGGTTCAGCAATAAATACCAGAGTGTCACACGTTGTGAAAAACTTTTGTTCAATGTGTTGCTGAAAACAGCCACAGCCTGTAGGTGCTGAACCTCCGCTGTCATCGTTCGTGCTCTTTCAAATCACAGTTTATTTAACACGGAACAATCAAGAGTATTACAGGGCTTAAAAACAATCACCTAAGCTGTATAACTTTATGACAGGCTAAGCTCTTTATGAGGGCTGGCTGGCTGCTTTGATAAAGACCTTCCTAGCTCGGATGAACCCCTCAGTGCAAAGGAGGGAAACCAAGAGGCTGTTGACTCAGTGGGCTAATGACTGGGCAGAAGTTTCAGAACTCATCAGTGCCTTTAGGAAATGGCAGCAGCGGGGCTGGGTGCTGGGTGGGCGTTTGAGCGCTTTGTGCTCACCTTTCCTCGTAGAGCGGGGCTGGTGAGGGGGGTCCACCCCACCAGAGCATTGCTAGGGGGATGTGGATGTGAGCGCACCAGCTCTCAGTTATTTAACAGTTAGATGCTAAAATCGACTGGAGATGTTAAGAAATTGGAGGAGGAAAATAGATGTAAGCGTGTGATGCTGTGTCTACCCCAACTCTGGGACAGCAAAATGAAGGAATTGAGTTAGCATGGGCTGGGAGAGGCCAGGATTGGGCTCAAGAGTAACTTCCCTTCTCGGGAGTGTCTATCTCCTCCTGGGCCTGACTTGAGAAAATGAAGATGGTGGGTGTTGTTTTCAGTCCTCTTGTATCTTTTCCCTTGCCGGCTGAAGGACAGTCAGCAGGTGCCTACAAAATCTGCTGTTTCCTTCTTGGGAGAGCAAAGCGAACAGAAATAACCTGCAGAGCCTTTAGGCTGGGGCGATGGCAGGTTGGCTCATTCCTCTGAAGAGGCCGTTAGTCCACCCACTCGTGCTTTTCTCCACAGGCTGTTCTGGAGCGAGCGTAAAATAACCAAGGCCCGGGAGTGGTTCCACCGGACCGTGAAGATAGACTCTGACCTGGGGGATGCCTGGGCTTTCTTCTACAAGTTTGAGCTCCAGCACGGCACAGAGGTGAGAGTGTGCTGGGCCCAGGGAGCGGGGGGAAGGCAGCAGGAATCCGTGGTTACCCATTCCTGGGGATGGCCGCAGCGCTGGGCTGAGCACACTGCGGCTGGTGTGGCTCACAGGAGAGGCTACGGCTGTCACGCCTGGTCACGAATGAGCATGAACAGGCCTGTGTGGTGGTTTTAAAAGGCTCTGTCATTAGCTGAGCTGTCTTTCAGGCTGCTTTGCTGTCCACAGTCATGCAGGTTCCTGCAAAAATCTATGAAATCAATCTTCCTCCGGTAAAACACAAGCTTTCTCGGTGATTTTCCTGTAGTTGCGTTGCTTGGGTTTGTGTAACCAGTCCCATTTCCTCCCAGTGTCAAGTACAGGTTGACCATGAACACAGCCGGAGGAACAGGCTGTTCTCATCTCTCACGGCGGTTTTTACTGCCTGGTGTTACTAAAATGATTCGAGTGTTTATCTTTGACTTCAGAGACCTCTCACCTGACAGATCCCATGTAGGTGGTAATCAAAGGAAGTTTCTGCTGCAGTTTCTCTGGTGTGGCCAAAACTTCCTTGGCTGTAATTCAGCCGGTTTGTTCGGGAAGGCAGGAGAGTTGCTGCCTCTGAATTTTGACTCGGGCTTCTGAGTCAAACGAAAAACCTCACCACAGGCTTTGGCAGAGTGTTTGAATCAGGGAGGGTGTTGCTAAGGTCTTGGCTCTGTGGTGGAACAAACCAGGGCATTAAGAGATTTGCAAACTGTCGTTTCTCTTCCTTGCAGGAACAGCAAGAGGAGGTGAGAAAGCGCTGTGAGAATGCTGAACCTCGCCACGGGGAGCTCTGGTGCGATGTCTCCAAGGACATAGAGAACTGGCAGAAAAAAATCGGCGAGATTCTCGTGCTTGTGGCAGCCAAGCTTAAAAACACCTTCTAGAGCGGGCTGGCTTGGCCCTAGGACTTGGCCACTCACCTGCTTTCGGTGCATTTGGAGGAGATCGGTGGCGATAGGAATGATCTTTCTCCCCAAAGGGGCAGCTGCCTCCTCCTGTCCCCAGCGATAGTGCTCTGTGCTCCCACAACGCGGTCATCACGTAGGACAGATGAGCGGTCTCGTGAGGCTCCTGTTTCCATTCCTGAGCCCCTGTAAATAGAAACTTTAATTAGTGCTCATAAGGATCCTGCCATTCAGCAGCTCCTCCAGTTTCTCGCCCCGCATGCAGCCCTGTCCCATCCCCTGCCCCTTTGCGCAGTGTCTGTAGTGTTTGGCCCGTTGGAGGCTAGTTCCTCGGCAGCAGATCTGGTTTGTTGCTGTTTGAATACACTGAATATCCTGGAAGGGGGTGAGTGGAGTTCTCAGGGGGACCAGCAGCCGAGGGAAGGACTGGGCTGGCCCCTCTGCTTTAGGTTTTAGCCACAAGCCTGGCTTAGCTTGGTCTCCTCTGCCAGCAAACTGCAGCAGAGCCCACGGTGTTCCCGACCCTGAGCAGATGGAGTGTTTTGAGAAACCTGAGAGCGTATTTTGAGAGACCTTTTCCTCAATTTTTAAAAGGTATATAATATAACCGTCTTTTAAGTTCTGAGTGCATAAGCACAGTGATATTCTAAAGCAAGAAGGCACAACCCAGCAATCCCTGATGGCCCTTTCGATGGAACAACCTTTAGAGTTGTGGAGAGACTGTGCGGTGACCCCTGCTTTTGTTTTGGGCTGATGCTCTTCCAGTGCAGATGGAGAAAAGCTAATTCAAGAGAAGAGCAGCTTCGTGTTGGGGACTCTTTAAGCTGTCTCAGTTTTCTACACTTGTGATCTGTATTTGACCCCCCCAAACCTGATTGTGTTGTGATCATTGAGTGAAGAGCTGTCATGTTACACGTTAGGAGATAACAGGAGCATCCGGGTCTGTGTGTGTGCGTTACAGAACGTGTTTAGTGGGGAGGAGAAACCCCTCTGTCGCTCGTTTAGACAATATGTCTGAAATACAGCTTGGTTTTTTGTTTCCTTCTGCTCTCTTTGAATGTGGTCTTGCCCTTTGACTCGGACTGGGAAGAGTGGGTCTGATAGCAGAAACCTTTGGACTTATCAGGCTCCCACCACTGGGAATGTGGCTGCTGGCGGTGGTTACCGCGGTGGTGACGTTGTGCTCCAGCCTTCTGCCAGAAAGGCTCAACGCTGCAGTAGAAACGGTTGGTCTTGAGGCAGAAGCCTGTTTTTCTTTGGGTTGTAACGGGAGCTCTTGTGCTTTCTCTCAAATAGCTGGTGGAAGCGTGGGTGGAGCTGCGTGTCCCTTCAGGAGGGGGTAGGTCATGGATGTCCCATGGAATTGGGGTTTCCCAAAGGTGAGTGAGAGGTGCTGGAGTGGAGAGGCTCTTGCTCAGGGGTTTGGTGCCATCGCTGGCATCTGGCCTGTATGTGGGCTTAGGGAGGGAAGTTTGGGGAGCAGAGAGACAGCGCTGCTGGGAGAGGAGAGGGTGGATGTGTGGGAAGGGAACTTGGCCGGACGAGGACTTTGAGACTGCGCCAGAAACTGCAGGAGCAAAACTTAAAAAATAGTTTTCAGTGCATGTGTCCTTGTGCATCTCGCACGGCTTTTGCTGCTCCTCTGGCATCTGTGTGAGTGCAGGGCCATGGTGCCCATGTCCTGCTCCTCTGGGAAGGGCGTACGACATTTTGGTTGCTGCAGCCCTTCCCGGCATAGTGACGTGTTTGGGAAAGCCGGGACATGAATCCTGCTCCCCTGTGGTGCTCTCAGTTGCTGTCTGCAGGGATGAGATGGGGAAGGGCGTTTGGAACCTCAGCTTCTCTCACTGGAGAGCCCCCTGACTTGTGTTTGAGCATCTCCCTGGAGCCAGACCCTGTGTGTGCACCTGCTGACCAAGATCCGGGCGCTGCCCCTGCCCCATTCCTTAAGCATTTGTGGGGAAAGAGCTCAAGAGCCCTGGCGCTGGGAACGCACACAGGAAGGACTTGCTGGGGGAGAGTTGTGCTTTGTGGGTGGTGAGAGAAGAGGTTGTTTCCCATTGTGGCACCTACAAATTTTAACTATAGAGCTACAGAGGTGCTGCCTGCAGTGGTGTGTTGTGTGTGCTGCGGCTCCCAATTCCTGTGGAGGAACAGTCTTTGCCAAGCTGAGACGAGTCGGATTATTCATCCATTTGTTCTGTCCCACTAAAACCTGTGCTCCACTCCTCACTGGAGCCTTGTGGCTGACAGTTCATTTTTTTCCATTGCACCCTGTACAGAAGCAGGTGGAATTGAGTCAGGGGTGGTTTGCTGGTGCTGATGTGCCTGTCCAAAACCCAGAGGGGACACAGGAGGGGGCTTTTGGATATTGTGTGGGTGTTTTAAGGGTCTTTCTCTGCACAGTCACTTCTTCTGTATGTGGTGTGCAGTGGTATGTGCTAAGCAGGACAGTAATGATCACACAAATGCAACAGAAATCTTCACCAGGGCTGCTCTGTGTTCCTGGGCTCCGGCACATCTTCACACCATGAAATACAGCCCCAGCTCTGTGCCGGGGTGGGAACACACATCGGTTTGGATCTCTGGAGGGTGAGACCAGGTGGGTGAGAGCCCTGGCCCAGGCTGCCCGGAAAAGATGAGGAGTCTCCTGCTCTAGAGAGATATCCCAGACCCGCCTGGACACCACCCTGGGGAACCTGCTCTGAGGACCCCACTGGAGCAGGGGGTTGGTCTGAGTGATCCCCAGAGGTCCCTGCCAGCCCCACCAGTCCATGGGGTGCTGTCTCTGCTGGTCTTTCAGGGCAGAAGGAGCTTCTCCTACCCTCACCCTCCAGCCGCGGGTGCTCGCCGAGGGCAGGTTCTCTCCCTCCAGCCGCGGGCCCGACGCCCCGAGCCCGCTCTCCCTCCCCTGGCCCCTGCGCTCCCGCGGGGGCAGCAGCCGCTTCCCCGGGGCGGGGGGGCTCTGGGCTGGGCTGGCGGCGGTGTGGCCGCCGAGTCTCGTCCCGTTCCCCCCCTCCCGCCCCAGCCGGGCCCGTCCCCTCCCACCGTGGAGCCAAGTTCAAACGGCGGGACGCGGCGCAGGGGCCGGGCCGGGCTCCCCGGGAGCCGCCGCAGGGGCAGCGCCGGCGGCCCCCCAGCTCCCGCGGGGCTCCATGGTGAGTGCGCCGGGGCCGCTGCCCCTTCCCCCGCCCGGGGGTTGTGGCTTTGGGGGCGGCCCCTTGCCCCCCGCGCCGGGGAACCTCCCGCCCCGCCGGGATGGGGCTCGCAGCAGCCGGGAGGCGGCTGGTTCTGCTGGCATGGGGCTGGGATCGAACGGGAGAGGGGCCGGTCCGGCCGGGAGGGGTTGGTCCGGCCGG
This sequence comes from Bucorvus abyssinicus, assembly GCA_009769605.1. NCBI lineage: Eukaryota > Metazoa > Chordata > Aves > Bucerotiformes > Bucorvidae > Bucorvus > Bucorvus abyssinicus. Next base: position 1,822,708 of record CM020047.1, read on the forward strand.
GAAAGGGCCTCGGACTGGTCGGGATGGGGCCGAGCCGGCCGGGAAAGGGCTTTGGACCAGTCGGACCGGAGCTGGGCTGGGTCAAGATGGGACTTGGATCTGGCTGGGAGGGTCGCGGCAGGATGGAGCTCGGAGTCGGTGGGAAAGGAGCTCTGGTCCGGCTGGGTGGGCTGGTCCAGGCTGCTGGGGCTGGGCTGGGGCTTGGACCTGGCTGGGCTGTGGTGGCGAATGGAAGGTCGGTCCCTGCCCGGCGCTGTGGCAGGTGCTGGGGCTCTGGGTGGTGGCCGTGGGTCCCTCGGGGTAGGAGGGTGTTGGGGACAGGGTCCATCTGGCTGGAAGGACCTGGGGACCCCAGGGTGCTCCTGGGCAGGCAGCTGGCATTGCCCCTGGGTGGCTGGGGCTGCACCAGTGCCACCAGGAACTGCTCTATCAGTAATGGTGATTTCCCTTATCTCCTCGTGTTTGCTGGAGGATTAGAGCTGAGGAAGAGATTAGCTTCCCCTGCCAGGCAGAGCAGGCTGTGAGCGTCCTGCAGCCACGTTCCCTCGGCTGCTCCGTCCCTCCAGCCCTGGCGTGGGAAGGGATGTGCCTGACCCCAGCGCTGGAGCTTGCTGCTGCGGGGATGGGAGCGAGGGGAGACGGAGTAACTCCAAATCAGCCGCTGAACTCGTCTTCCTCCATCCGGAAGAGTGGGAAGCAATAGCCAGAACTGGGGTTTGCCAGTCTGTCCCCTGCACCCCTCTCTCGTCACCGCTGCTTCCCCGCTCTCCGGGGGGTGCTGGGAAGCACCCGCTGCACCCTGTGAGCTCCTGCCACAGCTGCTCGCTGAGCTGTTGTAACTGCCGGCTGCGCTTCCCCCCCGCCAAGGACCGAGCGTCCGGCGGCAGGCTTGGCTGCCTGGAAATGCCGTTACTGGTGTGCTTTCCGCTGGAATTTGGTCCCAGTTGTTTAATAAGCCGCTTCAGGGAAGTCATTCCCTGTTTCATGGTAAGATCTCATGGCCTTGTCTTCCCGGCGGAGGAGGCTTCCCAAGAGCAACCCTTAGACTTTGGCCCGGGTGTCCTCATGGCAGCAGCGCTCTCCTTGGGTGTCCCTGAGGATTCGCCCCTCACCTCTTTGCTCGGTCGCCTCTGGGGCCAGATCCCTCTGTGGGTTTGTGGAGAGCAAAGCCAGCGGCACGGGGAGGCTCTTCCCTGCCCTTCCTGGCTCTACTGGAAGGTGATGAAGGAAGCTGAAGAGCCCAGTGGGGTTTGTACCAATCGCACATGGATTTGCTCAGTTCCTCACACGCGCTTCTGCTCCGAGGTGATGGCCGTGTCCGCGAGTTCCCAGGCTGGTGATGTGTTGGGTTTTGCCCCATCGCTCCTGCTGAGCTGCGGGAGGGTGCGGAAAGGTTTCTTCACCCTTCTAGAGCTGGGACCAGCCCGTCTTGGAGCGGGGAGCACGGAGCAGATGCTGGTTTTACAAACAAACCCTCCAGGTCCCCACCGAAGGGCAGGATGGACGATGTCTGCCTGGGCTCGCACTTCAGCAAGGGAACTTCTTCCTTCTGGCTTCCCTGAGCAAAAGGCCAAGCCCAAGTGTCGGCTGGGATGGCAGCGAACCTGCCGAGATGCGAGCTGGGGCCTGGGGCAGCGGCAGAGCTGCCTGTCCCTTCCTGCGTGCTCGTTCTTCGGCCGCCGCACAGGGGTGGCGTATTTGGAAGGAGCTGAGCTGCCTTCTGCCTGCCCAGACCTGACACCTGGGGTGGGGGATTTTGGAGGGGCTTTTCCTGCAAATGGGAGAGGATAGAAATGCCCTGGTGCCAGGACGGGGCCCCAGTGCTGTGCCACCGCTCAGCGATGCGGAGACGGGGAATGCTGTCAGGCTTCTTTCTTGGCAGATGCTGCGCGTGTATCGGGCTTCCCATCCTCGCCCCGCTGCCGAGGGACTGCTCAAATATCCCCGGTCACCTGAGGTTGCGCTGGCTTTTCCTCAAAACCCCGGGACTCATCCCTGGGAGGGTCTGGCCGCCCCCTCCCCATGCTCCCCTGCCAGCTCGAATGTCAGCGCTTGGGTTTCCCCGCTCTGCCGGGGCCGGCTCGGGGCTGCCGGGAAGGCTTGGAGCCAGGAGACTCGGCAGCAGCCGGGACGCGCTGGCGAGAGCAGGCGCTTGGACTGCTTCTATCTGGCTCTTGCGTGAGGACACCCGAGCCTGGGATGAGCTGGGGGCTGGATGGGAGCTGGGAAAATGCTGTGTCCGTGCTGTGGGGTTTGTGGAGGTGCGGAGAGCATCTTTCCGAGGGTGCCCAGAACTGTTCACTCGGGGGCAGGAGGTTTGCTGGGAGGGAACCAGGCGGCTCCCTGCCTCCAGCTCCTCTCCATAGAGCAGGGCACGTCCCTTTCTGCTCCCCTTGATTTTTGGTGGTTGAGGATCTGCCCTTAAAGTGCCACAGACTGGGGGAGCTACTGAGGACACGGTGGAGCAGAGAGCTTGGGCACATCCTACAGACCTACAAAGGTCCCTGGCACACCTCTGTACCAAGTACCCGGCTGCTGGCACTGGAGAGAGCTCGGGGTGTGCCATGGGCTGGGCTGAAGCTGGAGCAGTGTCCCAAGGGCTTTGCTCCGAGAGGGGATGGCACGGCTGGGAGGATGCCCTCTGGGAGAGGACACAGCTGAGCCCCCTCCTGCACAGGTTGCGTCTTCAGGGACAGGGCACATGGGGGCTTCTGGGGAGGGGTTGAAGGTCCCAGAGCATCCCTGGCTGATGCTGAGCCCTTCCCTGCTCAGATTCTCCCCCGGGCGCTCTCCTGCGCTGTTCTGCTCCTCCTGCTCGTCGCGGTGCTGAGCCGAGGCAAGAGGTGCAGCATCGCCAGAATCCTCCGGCAGTACCGCGCCGTCATCTTCCACGAGATCCAGAACCTGGTGAGCGGGGTGGGGTCTGCCCAGGGCCCCGGCTCCCCGCTCCGGGGGATGCTGCTGAGCGGGATGTGGTCCCGCTGCGGGGTGTGAGTGGGGAGGGGGTTGGTGGCTTTGCCAGCCTTACTGGGGAGAGCGCTGTGTTTAAACGGGGGATTCCTGCCCTACGTGGCAGGCCCCGATGCTTCGGGGTGCCCGAGCTCCTCCTTCCTTTATTTCCCCAGAAAAACCTGAGCGGTTTGGCGGACAGGAGCAGAAGGGCCGGGCCAGCTTGTCGTTCGGACAAGGTGAGCACCACGGGACCCAGGGCTGGGGTGTGGTGTGGGCTGAGCTCCCAGGGAGCTGTCGAGCCCCACTCCCCGCCCGGGGCCACATGCTTCTCTCCTCTCCAGGACCAGAGGATCCTGCTCTCCATCTACAACATCAGCATGTCCCTGCGGGAGGTGGCAGCCGGGACCCTGCGTGGCCCCGAGGAGCTGGCGGTGTGGAAGGTGGCCAGAAACACCGACACTGTGCTCAGGGAGAACTGCAGGAAAATCAGCAAGGTGGGAGCCCTTCCCCTTCCCAGTCTCCCCAGTGCCTCCCAGTTCCCCAGCACGCGGGCTGCAGGCCTGTTGCGCGCTCTCCTGGCTGCCCATGGGGAGTCTCCACAGCATCCCGAGGGGTTGATGGTCCGTGCTGGGGGATGCTGGCTGGGGCGGGGAGTCTGGCTGTGACGGTGTGGGACAAGCTGGTGGGGTTTTACCACCAGCTCCCAGGCGGGTTTGTCCACGGTACCATGGCTGATGGGAACACAGAGCCTCATCCCAGTGGGACTCTGACCTCGTGGGTGGGCTCGCCCGGTCCTGCTCTCACTCCCGTGTGCTCATAGGCAGGAACTGGGAATTCTCCCCAGAGGGCTGGTCTGGGCTGCCCCGGCATCCCCGGGGCTCTGCTGGGGAAACCCCGGCCAGGAGGATCCCCTTTGGCAGCCGCCAGCAACTCATTAACTAGCGGGGAAACCCCAGGGCAGCGAAGCGCCGGCTCCCCGGCTCTGCCCGGCTCTGGCGCAGTGCTGGGGTTGTCCTCCCCACCATCTCCGGGGAAATCAGCTGGGGCTGGCCCTGCCTGGGGTTTGCTGGTGTGGGATGGAGGTGCTGCTGGTCTAGAAAGCCACCTGCAGACCGGACCTGTCCCTCTGCCCTGGCCGTGGGTGTGCTGTGGGGTGCGTGCTGCCGGCTCAGGGTGGGGACAACCAGCTCTGGGCACCCGAGAGCATGTCCGCACCACGGCCGTGGATGGTTTGGCCAGCCCAGCCTGCGGCTTTGCCCACACAAACCCCACGGGCAGTGCCTTTTGTCCCCACAACTAACGCCTCGGCACGCCGACCGCAGAACCCGCTGCGCATCCCAGCACAGCCCCGGCGCGGGGGACCCGGCCGCCGGAGGAAGCAGCTGCGGGAGATCGGGAGGAAGGCGGAGAGGCTGGCGACCTGCTGGGAGAAGCTCTACGCCCTGCACGCACCCCGCCGTGCCCCCCGCGACTCGTAGCCACGTGCCAGAGGGACACGATGGGAAACCTGGGGCGAACCCAACTGTGAAGGCAGCGGAGCTGCCACCAGCGGGTGCCCACGTTGAATTCATCCTCCTGATTCAAGGGGTTCCCCGGCCCCATCGCGGCTGGTGGGGCCGGCAGGTTGGTTTGCTGTGGGATGGCTGCGGCAGGAAGCTGGAACACCAGAAACACAGTGAAAAAAGGTGAGGCGTGGGATTTCTGCGATGCTCCTGGCTGTGCATCACCTGCCGCTCTCTTGGGGACAACGGTTGCTTTTGGGGACAGAAAGAGGACATGTGGGGCCGTGGCTCGGAGGGCGCTGCTGGAAGAGGGACCCTCGTGCATCCTCAAGGCTCTGCGGGTGCCCGAGCTGCAGAGAAGGACACGTGTCCCTGTTGTGCTGCTGGGTCACGCATATCAGCCGGGCACCCTTGGTGGTGGAGGAAGCCGGGGTGCACCAGTGGGTGCCCCGGAAAATGCCGGGGCCTGTGGATGAACAGCAAAACCCCAGGCAGCTGCGGGGGCTGAGGCCGAGGCTCGGCCTCGGGGCTCGGCAGCACCATGGAGGGACCTGACGCCCCACCGTGAGCAAAGCTCAGAGGTATGTGGCGTTCAGCAAGGTGAGAAGCATCCTCCCTCATCACCACGCTCTGCCAGTGCCCCGGCCGCGGTACCCGCTCCCACGCTGGGTGACAAAAAATCTCTGGCAAGGAATAAAACCTCTCCTTCCCTGGAAGCCCTTTGGGTGTTTCATCTGGTGACCTCGGGGCTGTGCTGCGGATGGGGCCAGCGTGGCGCAGGGGCTGGGCATGGTGCAGGGTCCGGACAAGCCCGGCAAGGAGCGGGCAGCAGTGGTGGGCACCATGGCATCTGCCCCCTGCCTGCTGTCCCCCCATCCCTGGCCCACGGGGCGCCATCCTGCTCATTCATAGTGGTGGAGGTCAGGGCTCTGCTGCAGGAGCTGGAGCAGCGGCTGGGGAGGGAGGGCTGGCATTGCACCCCTGCCTCAGTTTCCCCAGCCGCTCTCCACTCGCGTGGCCGCTGTCACAGCCGTGAGTGGGGCCAGCCCTGGCTGGGTGGCTGTGGGGACGTCTGTCGAGGACACGAGATGGCAGCAGCGGGCTGTGCGCGCTGAGCGGTGCCGGTCGGCTGTCCCTGCCCGTGTGTCCCCATGGCCCGGGCCGTGCCAGCATCCCCTGGTCCCCTCACCACCGGCACCTTGGCCACTCTCCCAGGTCCCAGTGGAGCTACTGGGGTAGGGTGGGGGGGATGAGTGGGACTCCTCACCTCGACGCCTCGGAGGGGATGGGGGGCACCTTTCCCTGGGGGTTCGAGCAGCTGGGGGATGCAGGGAGGGGAGGGCAGAGGATGCTGGGGGGTCCTCTGGGCTGGGAGGGGGCTGCATTGCTGGGGGTGCAGAGGAGAGGCCATGGGCTCCTTCCTCCCAGCTCCATCCTCCTCGGGGTGCCCACGGAGGGGATACCAGGCTTGAACCTTCTTTTCCTCCTGCCCTTACAGCTGCCTCTGCGGGGGTGGTTTATACTCCTTTAAATTCAGATTTTCTTCCTTATTCCCCCTCGCCTCATCCCACCATCATCCCCAAAATAGCCCTATTGATGTTTTATATCCTGTGGATGAGGCTGGAGGGTCCCACCGGGGCGTCGCGGTTATCCCAGCCGTGCCGTGCCGCGGTTCCCATGGCACGGCTGGGACAACCGTGACGCCCTGGTGGGACCCGGTGGTGGCTCGTGCACCGGCGCGAGCGAGCTGGTGGCTTGGGACGGGGAGGCTCACTGCTTTTTCCTGCATCAAGGCTGGAGCAAAGTCCCCCCCTCCTGCTTCTCCAGCGACCCATCAGCACCTTCCTCGATAAAACCGAGTGATAACCTGCCTGGGGTCGCGCCTGGAAATCCCCCCCTGCTGCCTCCACAACCGTCCAGCGTTTCACCCCGAGCTGAGACCAGGGGAGGTTGTGCCCAGTGCTACCAGTTTGGCGCTGGTGTTGCTGTGCGGTTGGCTCACCGTGAGTTTGGGGAGGTGGCGGTGGGGGGAGAGGGAGCCCGGTGCCGCGGCAGGGATGAGTGCATGGAAAGGAAGGAAAGAGCGAAGGAAGGAGCAGAGAGGGAGGGAGGGGAAAAGCGAGGTCGAAGCGACGGTGGAATCACAGCAAAAACAGCCGGAAAAAGGAAACGGGCCCTGAAAAAGTCACATAAAAATAGCAGCGAGGCGAACCCAAGTGTGCAGCACATGGGAGTGAGCACATTTCCTTCGAGGGCAGCGCCGCACGCTCCCGGCTGCTCTGGGGGGGCCCGCTCTGATGTGGCTCCAGCAGCCACTGCCGCCGTGGTCCCCATCACCCCCCCTAACCCCGTGCCAGCCGCTCGGCCCTTCGCCAGCCCCCGCCTCGCCTGGGCCTTTGACCGGAGCGTCCCCGCGCGTGTGTTAGAGCACGGGGGGATGCGCAGGGCTGGGGTGGGGGGACCTGGCTGGCCGTGCCCTCGCCCCCGTGCCGTGCCATGTGCTGATGGTCCTGCCAGATGCATCCGAGCGCCGCGCAAACAGCGCGATCCCGGCTTCCTCCCCGCGCCGCTGGTTTTGCAATCACGGCGGGGTCCCCCCGGGAGAGGGGGGTCGGCGGCGAGCGCTGCTGGGGCTGCAGGGACGCGGACAGGGGTGGGGACTGGTGCTCCTCACTAGGGCCACCGTGCTGCGTGCAAGCTGGCTGCAGGCTGAGCTGGGGGCAGCAGCAGACCCCAGTGTGCCGGGGGACCGTGCCGGGGTACCGTGTGGGGTACCGTGGCCAGGGGATGGTGGCAGCTGCATTTCTGCGGAGCTGATGCTGGAGGCACATTTCATCCCTTCGCATCATCACCGTTCCACGGAACTGCAGCCGCCCCAGAGCTGTCACCATCTCAGGGCACCAGCAGCTCCCCTGGCCGGTGTCTGGGGGGTCCCTCGCACACAAGAGCTCCCTGCGTTGGTCCTCACCCCCCTGGCAAGCAGGGCTGGGGGCACTGGCACACGCAGGCTGTGTCTGATGGAGCAGAGCAGCGTTTTGTTCTCTCCCCATCTCCCCGCAGCATCGTAAAGCTGTTGAAAGCCCAGATTTACGGTGTGATAAACGCTGGGGGCTCTGCTGAATATTTTACTGCTCCATCCTTTGGAGAACGGCTGGTTTTGGAGGAGCGGGGAGAGCCTTGCGCGGGGCGGCACACCCAGCAGCAGGGCTGCCTGGCTCCGGCTGGACGACAGCGGGTCCGGGGGTCCGGGGACAGCCGGGAACGGGGCACGGAGCCGTGCCATGGCCCAGGTTGGTCCTGGCACCCCCCAGCAGTGGGATACCGGCTGCCTGAGCCCCCAGGGGCAGCGGGAAATTGCTGACCCCCCATTATTTCCTGGGCCCGTTGCTGGTTTTGGAGGCATCTGCCCACCACATTGTGCCACGGGGTGCTGTGCCAGGACATGCCAGCCGGGAGGTGGGGTGGGGTGTGCCCAGGCCCAGCTGTGGGTGCTCTCCCTCCCCGGTCCCCATCGCCCGCTCCCCCGCTGGGTGCTGCAGGCTGCTGGGCGGGAGGCTGCGTCCTCCCGGGGAAGGGCTGGGGGATGCTGGAAAGCAGCTCCCCTTCGCTCCGCCGCCAGCAAGAGGTTTGCAGCGCGTGATCACGAGTGCGCGTGGATGTGTGCATGCATGTGCGGGGGCACGTACGTGTGTGGGCATGTGTGTGTGGGTGTGCGCATGGGTGCGTGCATGTGATTCCTCTCCACGGCTGCTTCCCCAGGGGGAGGCTGCAGCCCCCCAGTACCACCGGCCCCGTGCACCCTCCTCCCCGCCGCCGGAGCTGCAGCCGGAGCCAGGTGCTGGAGCCGACAGGCCTCGGCACGGGGAGACGCCAGCGGCACCGGGGTGCTGGGCTCCGCGGGAGCTGCCAGCTGGATGCTGGCGATCCAGGCCCTGATGGTATTGCATCTCCCCGGGCGGGTGCAGGCTCCGGCGGCTCTTGACGCCCAGCGGGAACCAGGCAGCGGCGAGGGGCCCGGCCGGACCCTGCTCCCACTCGGTGCCCGCGCGATGGCACGTCCGTGCTGAGGAGCCGGGGTTCCGCCGGAGCTCGGCTGGGGGCCAGGGAGGGTACCGGGCTGCCTCCCGCTCCCGCGGCCCCCAGCCCCACTGCTTGGCCCGCAGCACCCTGCGCCGGGGCCCATTGTTCGGCCTCGCCGGGCTGTGGGGCAGGATTCCTTTGTCAGAGCTCGGCAATATTTTATTCTAACAATTAACCAAACACGCCCGGGCCCCTGAGCCTGTTTGTGATTATTGGAGGGCGAATTCCCCAGCCTTGCTCCCTCTTGGTGTCGGCTCCGCCTGGGGCTGCGCCGGGCTGAGGGGACGCAGCCCCGCTCCCTCCAGCTTGGTTTTGGGGACCCCTAACCACGCCGAGAGCCCCCCACTCCTGGCACCGGGGGGGTTTTGGTTGCCTCGACCCCCTCGGGAGCCCGCAAGCGTGGCCGACATTGTCTCGGCAGCAGCGGGATCGGCGGTGGCGCAGGGACAGCAGTGACTCACGATGGAGGGGGGGATGTGAATCACAGCCCTCGCGCTCTGGGCAGGATGCGGCCCTGCGCTCGCAGCTTGCCGCATGCCAGCCATGGACCGCAGGCTTTGTCCTCCGCGGGGTGGAAGCGGCTCGCTGCCCAGGGTGGGATGGGATGGGACGGGATGGGATGGGACGGAGCCGCTGCTCTTCCTTGGGGCCCCCCAGCATCCTGGCATGCTGGTGCAGCTTTCCCAGCCTCAGCTTTGGGGTGGGACGAGGGTGCTGTGGGACGCGGGTCCCTCCTCCATTCCGGCTCTCTCCGAGGCTCCTCATCATGCTCGAGCTGCGTCCTCATTGATGTTTGTCGCACCGGTGGTAAAGGCATCACCTCCCATTGCAATGTGTCCTGGAGAGCAGATTGCCCAGTGCAGGTTATCACATCCCGGTAAAACCCCTTGTTAGGAGCAGCTCGGCTTGGCTCAACTCACCCCGATGCTGCATTTCCACTCTGCTGGGTCCCCCGGCTGGTGCCCTGGCCAGAGCCGTGGCTGGAGCAGGCAGTGAGGCATCAGCCCTCACAGGGTGCTGCCCATCATGGGCAAGGGAGTCCTGGAGCTGAGGGTCAGGGCGGGCACCGTGGGTGATGCTGCCCATGACAGCGAAGCAGCCGGTGCTCTGTGGCGGAGCCGACCTGGGATAGCTGGGGGTTATTGGCCATCCCAGGGCTGTTTCTCCGGTTGCTGCAGGGGATGGAGGGGTCCTGGGGGCGGCTGGGGCAGAGGAGGGGGATTGCAGCCGCAGGGTGGGGGCATGGAGGAGAGACCCATGGCATGGTGCTGCCCTGGCCTTGCCAGTATCCTCAGCAGCCAGAGCCCGGTGTGGGGCAGGGAGCCGGCACAGGCAGTGTCTCCTGCCCGCTGCTCCCCATGGGTGGTGGGGGCAGAAAGGGCCGACCCCTGAGCAGATTCCCTGTCTCTTGCTGCAGCTGCATGCCAGTGCCTAAACCCGCTCCTTCAGAGCCAGGGCTCCTTCCTCGGCGGTGCCGCATGGCTCCGGACACTCAGCCTGATCCTGGATCTTAAAATACAGTGAGTCGTTGAAGCAGAGCCACTCGGGCGGCCGGGCCAGGCAGGGCAGCCTGAGCACAGCCCCGGTGAGCAGCCCGGCAAGCAGTGAGCCACCGAGGGCCACCGCCAGCCCCGCCACCTGGCACAGCGCCTGCCCGCCCGCCCCACGGTTTCCCCACTGTTCCCCGGATGCCTCGCTGGCATTGCCCCCAGCGGCAGACATCTGGGAGAAGCGGGACCCAGAGGTGTCCTCAGATGCCACCAGGATGGCCACGGCGCTGGCTGCGGCGCCGAGGATGCCGGGCAAGCCGTGGAGGTTGTGGATGCCGCACTGGTCCTGGAGCGCGAGCTTCCTCGCCAGGAGTGGGGTGAGGAACCTGAAGCCAAGGACGCACGCCACGGCTGAGAGGCTGCCCAGGGCAAGAGCGGCCACTGGTGGCACAGCCATGTCAGCCACTGCGCCGATGGCCACCCCGCCAGCCAGGCTGCCATTCTGCAGGTGGCCTGCACTGAGCTTGCCGTCCTTTTCTGTCAGGCTGGAGGCCACCACAGTGGTCACTGTGCTGGCGCTCATAGCCAGGATGGTGTTTAAGATGGCGCGGTGCTGGGCGTCTCCCGGTTGACAGAGGACAGCCACGAAGCTTGGCCAGAAAACCCAGAGGATGAGTGTCCCCACCAGGGACATGAGGTCAGAGCGGGGTGTCGGGGTCTCCTTGGGGTGCACTGGCCGCCGCGCTGCCCCAAACAGAGCCTTGGACACACCGAGGCCAAAATAGCAGGAGAAGACGTGGATCGTGATGGTTCCCCCCACATCCAGGACACCCAGGTGGGTGACGATGACCCACTCGCTGGCGAGGTAGACAGGGATCTCACAGGCAGCCACGACAAGGAGCTGGCAGGGGCTGGTCCTTCCCAGGACGGCCCCCACGGAGATGAGCACGGTCACAGCGGCAAACTCAGCAATGAGGAGGTTGCGGAGGTCCAGGTGGACCTGGCCATGGTGGAAGTGATGAAGCAAGCCCTGCAGCGCCAGCGCCCATTGCGTGGAAAAGTTGAGCAGGAGGAAGTTGTGGGTGAGGACACTGAGTCCGTAGCAGGGCAGGAATGTCAGCAGGAGCCCCAGCCCCACCACCAGCATCACCTGGATGTCCTGAAAGAGGGGGAAGATGCCATAGAGCTGGTTGGCCACCAAGCTGGCATCCTCTGCGTGCGCTGAGGGCTCATCGTAGGTGATGAAGAGTGCGAAGAAGAGGAGCAGAGCGCCCTGGAAGAGCCCCAGGGAGAGGGGCAGGAGGCGACGGGGGCAAATGGGGGGTTGCATGGCCGTGCCGGGGAGGACAGGAGGGGACGGTGACCGGTGGGACAGCAGCACTCACAGGGTGAGCTCTGCTCGCTCCTACCTTGGGTGTTTTATGGCCACAGTTAATTTTTAACCAAAGATACAGGTTTATGTGCCAGCAGAGGAGGATTTCCCCCCTCCCTTCTTTAAACACAACGCCCATAAATTACCCACGTGCTCTTGTTTGGCCGCCATAAAAAGTGGATGTGAGGGGGGTTGTGATTTTGAAGGGAAACAACAAAAACCTGCCATGGGGCAGAGCGGGGAGAAGGACGATCTGACCGGGATGAGCGTACCTCAGCACACGCCCCATTTAACCCATTCCCACCTGGGATCAGGGACCGCTGAGACCACTGGCGCGATGCTGGGAGCTCAGACCCCGCCCCAGCTCCTGGTCTGGCTCTGCCACATCCCTCCCAGGGATGGCTCCAGCACTGCCACCTCCCCATGCTGCGGGATGATGCCCGTTTTGCTCGGTAACTGCCCGGATTTTGCAAAGCGCCATAAAGCGCCAAAATCAGGGCTGAGAAGATCGTTTTCTCACAGGTTTGCTTTGGCTTGAATGGCTGGAAATTCATTAACAATTAGCGCGCGAGAAAAACAAAGCCCAGAGCAGCCAAGCAGCTACCCCGAAGTTTCTGGGTTGCTGCTTAATGTGACATTTTGCCAGTGAATGTCTGGAAAAAAGAAAAAATTAAAAAAAAAAAGTATATGAGAACCACAAGAACAAAAGGCAGAAGGGTTGGTAAATATTTGTTCCAGAGAGAAGATATTTTTGTGCTGTCCCTGATCTCAACACCCCTGCCGCGGGCGCTGGCTCCGCGCCGCTCTTCGTCATTGTTACTGGAGGATGAGGCAGGCGAGGGCGCAAAATGGGAAACAATTGTTGAATAATCTGTGCGAGGCTCCTCTGCCAAACCCACCCCGGCCATTTTTCAACCCAAAGATGATGGAAATGGGGGCAACGTACAGGAGGAGGCGGTGCGTTGAAGGCAGCAGCTTTGGGGGTTGAGAAGGGGTTGTGTTGAGCCCAAGCTGTGGCCAGCGGCAGTGAAGGGGTGATGAGAGCTGTGGGGCTTCGCGGGAGGGAACCCAGGATGCTTCATCCTCCTGTATCATGTCCCTGCCCCACGGCTGGCGATGCTCACGGCAGAGGATGCTCCCGCAGGGATCCCTCGCCCAAGGAAATGAGGGGCTGGGGGTCCCCACGGTGCCGTACGGCTCTCTCTGGTGTCCTTGGGGATGGGATGGGATGGAGTGGGGTGGGATGGGATGGGTGGGCAGGATGCTCCCACTGCTCCTGCCTGTGACTGCACTGGGGGCACAGCTCGACCTAGCTGCTGCCAGCTCCCACCTCTGCCGGGGCAGCAGGGATGAGGGATGACGGGACACAGGCAAAGCCTCCCCCACCCCTTGTTGGTATAAAAAAGGCCAAGAAAGGTGATTTCTTTTCCCACTTTTTTCTCACTTTTTTGCATTTTTAAATAAAACACTCAAAGAAAAAGGTTTTGAACAGGTCCTTTAAAAAGCAGAGTGCGTTGAAGATTTCAAGGTTATGGCACAGTGCCTCCACAAGGAGGAGGAGGAGGAGGAGGAGGAAGGTGCCGGAGGAGATGCATCCTCCTGGGTCCTCCCAGCGCTGCCAGATCTGCTGGAGAGGACAAGCATTGTGTTGGGAGGTTTGGGAGGTAAAAGACCTCCTGGATCTGGCAAGGTGTGGGGACACTGGGAGGTTGGGGTACCCTCACTGGGTCAGCAGCTGCTGGGTCGGGCTGCCGAGCTGGGTGCTGGGGGTGCCTTGGGAGGTGAGACGACTCCTTATCTCGGGTGTTAGGGAATTGCTTGGTGGGATGTCCTTGGACCTTGGACCTGTGCTTTTCTTCCACCTGGAAATCTTGCTCTGGCAGCACTTGGGGGTTTGGGATGCTGATCTTTGCTCCCAGAGGGGCAGAAGCCAACGGAAGGACCTGCACCCCCAGCTCTGCTGCACCCACCATGCAGAGACCGGGGCCAACCACCACTGCACTCCTTTGACGAGCGGTTGGGTCCCACCATCCCCATCCCTTGGGAAAAGGCCATCCCATTTAGCCTCCCCGCTTCCCAAACCAGACAAGGTGCAAAGAGCAGCGATGCCCAAGCGCTCCCCGGGCCAAAGACCCTGCTGCAGAGAGGGGGGAACCCTGCCGGGGTGCAGATTAACAAATAACCTTTATGGCACCCATAAAAGAAGGTCGAAGTTTCAAGAGGTCGCCGGGAAGGTGAAAGTCCCCCCCGCCCCGAACCCGGAGCACCCCTGAGGGCGGCGAATGATTAACCCCACGGTGCAGGGTGCACTGGCGGGATGTCACCGTCCTCCCGGGGAGGAAGATCTGGTCCCTCCGGTGACATTTTCTCGGCATGGAGGGATTTGTTCCAGCACCGAAGGAGCGGGGATGGAGGAAGCATCTGGTGAGGGCTGGGGTGGCGGGGAGGGGAGCATGGAATTCCACCCCCCACGTCCCCCTTTCACTGTGTGGGCAGTTGTTTTATGGCAGGAGGATTGGGGAACCAGTTTAGCATGATCCACGCTGGGTCTGCTGGAGGAGTTCCCCGCGGAGGGCTGGCTACAAAGAAAAGCTGAATTAACCAAGGGTCATATAAGGCGACAGGATCTGACAGATCCGAGCCAATACATGCTGGCAACAGCCAGTCCATGGCACTGTGAGAAAACACTCCTGCAAATTTAACAAATCCCCACGGTCTAGAAAGTCATGTACAAGAAATTACCGATGAAGGGATCTAGTCCTATCTGGATTTCCAGACGCTGGTCATGCTCCCACCGCCTCTCGCAGGCCATATAAGTACATGGATCTGAGTCCCGGGTGCTGGAGACCGGCAGGATTGTTCCGATCGTCTTGCCTGACCTCCTGCGTCAGACGAGGGCTCCCGGCGAGGAGGGGATGCTCAGCCCAGCCGGGCGGCGGCGGCCGGATCCTGCGGCTCTGCTGCACTGGGGTTGGTCGGAGAAGGGTTGGGTTAACGCGTTAGTGGTGGCACTGGGGCGGCTGGGTGCCCTCACCCCACGGTGACGCGCTGGCACCCCAGGATGGGTGCTGGCAGGAGGGATGGGAGCTCTGGCTTCATCCCCGTGAGGCTTAGGACCGGTGTGGTGGGGAGGGATGCCAGCAGCACCCCCCAGCCTCGGCATCGCTCTTCTCCCTGCCGCCCCCTCCACCCTGCAGCACCCCAAAATGCCCCGCTCCCCACAGACCCTGCTGGCAAGCCGGGCTCCCTGCGGTGCTACGCCTGGCTCCTGCTCCATCCCCTCCATAGGTCCTCCATAAACACCCGCCTGGTGCCTAAGCGAGCCGGGAGCGAGTGTTTTAAAAACCCCGGCCCAGCTCCGAGCCCAGCAGCCCCAGTGCCGGCTGTGAGGCGGCGGGCAGGGGGCCAGCCCCCCCCCCTCCTCCAGCCCCTCACAACCGGGTCCTACCGGGGTGGGGGGGACCAAGGCGAACAGACGTCACCGCGGTGGCATCACGCGGTCCGAGCGGCCCTCTCCATCTTGTTAGCACATTGTGTAACACAACATGTGGAGGCGCGGGGACCGCACACGCATGCACTCCCCGACAGCCCAACCGGGGGGAAAAGAGGAGGAAAAAAAAGAAGAAGAAGAAGAGAAAAAGAAAAAAAAAAAAGGAAGCAATTTAAGCTTTGAATCTCTCTCTTTAAAATGTTCTCATGGCTTCATTAGAACTCGCAGCCACAGAGGCTTTGAAGAGCGTGGTATAAGGAGCGAAACATCTGGAAAAATTAGGATTAATGAAAACATAATTCCCAAGACTAAAGGAAAGATTAATCCTGCGTTACCACTTGTGTGTTCCACAGCTTTTCCCCAGCTCGTAACGCTGAACTTATTAAACCGCCCCGAGCTGAGTTTTCCTTTTTCTCTCTCCCTCCCCTATTGAGCCCGATGGAAGCGGCCGATGCCAAACCCAACGATAACCAACTGTGCCGAGCAGCGCGGGCACGTCGCCCACCCTCCCCGCGCCCAGGTGGGCACCCACGGCCTGCCCGACCCGTGGGTAGGGGTACCGTGGGGTGGGGGTCCTCGGGGCTGCACCTGCTCCCATGCGTGCTCCTGAGCACGATGGGGCCCGATCGGCTCGTGAGATGGGGGATCCTAATGAATTAACAAATAAATTAATAAACTGCCCTCCTCCGCTTTCAGATGCTTCGGGTTGAAGCCAAAGCGGCCCCGAGGGGCTGGTGGCTCTGGGTGGTATTTCTGCAAGGGCGAGGTTAGCCCTGGTGCTGTGCCATGCTGTGCCGTGCCCACGCTGGCACCACCCTCTGCTCCAGAAGCAGCCACAGGACCAGGTTTTGAGGGGGGCACTGGGACACAGCAGCCCCGTGCCAGCTCGCTGCGCTGGCGGGACCAGCTGGGGAAGATGCTCTGGGGCCACGGCCCCTTTGTCTCTGTAGAACACCGCAGCAAACTCCGCTGTACTTGGGGCAGCGATGCCACCAGCAAGTAGCACGCAAGCGCCAGCGGTGGCTTTGGGGGGTGTCGCATCAGATGTTCCTCACTGCAGATGCTACTTTGCCAAAACAGATGGAGTTGGGGTCGGAGGGTGGCTCTCCCCGGTCCAAGCGGCAGCGCGGTGTTTCTGGAGAAGAGGGAAAACCAGCAGATTTCACTTCATGAGCTCTTCATCTCTCCCATGCTGGGTGCGGGGAGGCCGGGCAGTGCCAGCTCCACGCCGAGGCCAGCTCTGCTCAGCCGCCCACCGCAGCTCTCCCCACAGCCAGGATGCTCCGGAGAGCCGGAGGAACCACACGGGGTGGGGATGGGGAGCAGCACGCGCTCTGCGAGTCCCAGCTGGGGTCTGGGTGGGCTCTTGCCTGCTGGGTGCTACCCAGGACCTCGGTGCAGGGGAACCAGGCATGGTCTGTACCCCCGCCTCGCCTGCTGTCCCCTCTGCAGCCAGGGCTGCAGCTGGCCGGGGCCAAAGATGAATTTTGCCCACACATGGGGGGAAAAGGGCTCATTTGCCCCATGCACGGAGGAAAAGGGCTTGTTTCCCCCACACGGGGGCAAAGGAGGGGCCAGAATGCCCTGGCCACCCCCCCCACCCCCCTCCCAGAAGAGGAGGCTCCCAGGGCTCTGGATGGGACCCCACTCCCTTCTTCCCACGCTGCTGCCCCGCTCGGTGCTCCCACTTGTTTTCCAGAGAGGAAACCATCAACCTTGCTATTTTTTTAATTTTTTTTTTCCCCTTTTTCTTTCCCTGTGCCGGTGCGGAGCGGCGGGGCCCAGCTGGGTGCCGGGTGCTGGCGGTGCCGGGTGCCGGCGGGCGCCAGGTGCCGGCGGGGCGACGCGGGAGGTGCCCGTCCGCCACGGGGGGACAATGCAGCGACGGCCCGCGGTGCTCGCGGCCGTATTGTGTGAGCGAGGAGGAGATGGATGAAGGTCACATCCTGCCACTCTTCCGATGCCCGGCACCAGGAAAAAGCTGCGCTTTGTAAATATAAAAATAAGCAACAAACTCTTCCCCCCATTTACCACCTTCCCCCCGCCCTGAAGAAAACAACAACAGCCCCAGCGGTATCGCAGCCACCTGCTCGGGGAAGTGATTTTTCATATAGGCAGGAAACGGGGGGTCTAATTAAATCTGGGGTCAAGAACATAAAGGGAGAACTGAGTTTATTTAGGAGTCCTTGAGCAGGGCCGGAGGGGTGGGAGGGGGATGCTCGGTGGGGCCGCGGGTGCGTGTGCCTCTGTGGGACGTTGTTTTGGTGGGGTTTGGCAGGGACCAAGGGGTGTTTTGGCCCCGGGGTGGGTTGTAGGGCATCATCTTCCTTCTGCCAAGAGGTCCTGTGTGCCACGGGGGACGATGCTGCCCCTCACCAGGGCAGGGGTGCGTTGAGGGAGTCCCCGCCATCCCCGTTCCCCTCGCGGGTGGAGAAAGGAGCCCGGGGAGCGTCACGCTCAGACCTACACGAGTGTCCGCAGCCTTCAGCGAGATCATATGAGGTTCCTGTTTCACAAGACGGGAGGATGGCATTTCCATTGTGCTCGCCGGGGATGTGTTGCAACGGGGCAGCCGCTTCCATCCTTTGTCCTCCTCCCTGCAGAGGAGGAGTCTCAGCCTCTGCCAGGGTGACCCGTCACACCCTGCCACCCCCCAGCCACAAAATTGGGCTCCGCCGGCCGCAGCAGCCCTCCCCGGCGTGTCCCGGCCGCGGGCATCACCCGCACTGCCAGCGCTCTCACGCTCCAAAGGTCTCTCCTTGCTGCCACCACTGGGTGACCTCAGGCAGGGGGCTCCTGCCAGGTGTGGGGACACACTACAAAGGCGATGCCCCATCTCGTGCCCCTCCTGGCGCTGACCCAGGGGGTGCCCCGGCTGCTGTGCTGCAGGGCTCCTGCCTCATTTTCCCAGCTAATTAACCAATGAGGGGCTGACCCCATCAAAGCCCACCTGTGGATCCTTGGGTGCTGGTGGCAGCCCCAGCTCCCATGGGATGATGCCACCATCCCGGCCCCGCTCTCCTGCCCGCAGGGGGCTTCGCCTTTGGGTCAGGCGCTCCCAGCCTGGACCCGCTTTCTATTCCCCAGCTGAGCCCGATGCACTGAATATAATAAAGTAACACAGCATTGTTATGAAAAAGAATAAAAACCCAACAAAAAGGCGAAGCAGCAGCTGGAAGGGAGCAAGCTGGGCTGGCCGTAACCCTTCGCGGGCAGGGAAGGCAGGACGGGCAGGAACCAGCATCCTACATCCCAGCAACGCTGCTGGTGCCTGTGGGAGCAGAAGGGGAGGTGATGGGTCAAGGTGTCCCAGTGCAGACCATGGCAGGATGGGGAATGGTTCCCAACAGACCTGTGCCCTGGGAGTAAACAAACCAACAGGATTTTTGCCCAGGCTTTAAGGACGCTGGGGCGTGCCGCGGTCCCCAGATCCCTGCTGAAGGATGGGACATGCCACCTGGGGACCACTCAGCGCGGGGGCTGCTCAACCCCATCCCCACCCTGCAGGAGGGCATTGGGGTGCGACCACTGATGGGACACAGGTGCCACCCACCGCATGGGGTGGGTGTCCCCTCCCTGCTACCAGCATCCCATCACCAAGTGGGGTACCGGGGGCGGCGGCATGGGGATGAGGACGCGTCCCCAGCCACGGGCCTTGCTCCAGCTGGGCGCTGTTTTGTAAGGACTCCTGGGCCTCTGCGGCGCAGAGATAAGCCCAAGAATTCACCGTCGGTTCCAAATATCCCGTCCGCTTCCTCCCGCCGTCCTCGCCGCCGCTCCAGCCCGCTTGTCTCATTTCCGCAGCCGCGTGCTGGGGAGAGCTTCCTGTTTTCCCCCCGGCCCCGGGGGCGGCGGCGGGGGGCTGCGGGTCGCAGGGAGGAAGGGCAGGACAATGGGTGCAGGCAGGGATGGGCAGCTGCCCCCTGCCTGGGCTGGGGGGGCTGCGCTGTTGGCAGGGGTTCCTTGGTGGTCTGGGATGGGGCTGGCACGTGGCAGTGATGGGGATGCGGGTCCTGGGCTGAGCTGAGATTGCAGATGGGGTTTCTTCCTTTCCTTTTTTTATTTTTGTTTTTTCTTTAAGAGTTTGGCTCTAAATCAGCCCAAGCTCCCTCCAGAGCATCCTCTCTGAGCTGTGGTGGGTGACACCAGTAGGAGGAGGACCCCCCCCAACCTGGGCATCTCCCTGGCATGAGAATGGGGATGGAGCCAGGTACCAGTGCTCAGCCCGAGGGCAGGGATGGAGCCGGGTACCACTGCTCCAGCCCCACCACAGTGGAGCAAAGCCCTGGGTGGGGGGACCCTGCCCTCCATGGTAAGATGAACCTCCCCTCCTAGAGCCACTTTTTAGGGTCCTCCCCAGTAAAACCACCCACCACAGTGTGGGAGAGCAGCATCCCCACAGGACTGTCACCTCCCAGGGACCACATTGCAGGGTGGGGGGTTGGGATGCTGCTCCCCCATCCCAAACCGCGGCTGTGGGAAAAGAGGGCTCCGCTTTCAGGCTTCTCTCGCTCTGAGCCCAGCATCCTCCCGCTGCAGGTGGGACCGGCCGGTGGGCAGCTCTGCGTCCCCCAGGTTTCAGGGAGGGGAGAAGGCTCTTGCCCCCCGTCTCCTGGGCCGAGTGTGAGTGTTTACTCACCGCCTTTCTCACCGCTCGCAGCGTGGCAGGAGTTATTCAAAGGCGGGCGGAAGCGAGCGCAGCAACTGAAACAACAATGAAAAGGAAACGGAGCTTGAAAAATTCTCCGTTCATAAATCAACTGAACTGCAGGTGATCCCCGGGCAGGAGCGAGCCGAGGAAAAGACACGGCTCGGCACGGCCGGCAGCCGGGTGGACCCCGGCCCCGCCAGGCAGGGACGGGGGGATGACTGGACTGCCCCAGGGTGGTGCTGGGTGATGCTGAGGCCGGTGTCCGTGACCCCAGGGTGGCCCATCAGCGGCTTTGGGGCAGGTGAGGTGTAAGTACCGCTGGATTATTAATTTTTATTATATATAAGCAAATCTGGGTGAGAGAGGTGAAGCTGTGCTGGGTGGAGCTGCTTTCCGTGGCGGGGATGGTGGCACACATGCATGTGCACACGCATGCACACACACACGCATATATGTACACTGACATGCACACATGTAGATGCACACATCTACCTCCCAGTCCAGGGAAATGCCCACAGATGGGATGGGATGAGATGGGATGGGATGAGATGGGATGGGATGGGGCACAGAGGCCGTGCCGCAGCAGCTCAGGGCTGTCAGGGTGGGAAGATGATGCCATTGTGGTGCTTGACGGGGTGCAGAGCAGCCCCCCAGCTCCCTCTTCACCCCCTCCGCAGCTTCACGCCTGCTTTTTTGGGGTGAAACGTGTAGTTTTTGAAGTGGAGGAGCCAACGGGTGGGGATGAGCATGGCTCCAATCCATGGCCATGCCACAGGAGATGCTGGGGTTAATGGGAGACGATCTAGGGCTCTCGGTGGCATCAGGCCATGGCTCCTCGCTGGGATCTCATAAAGGCTTTTTCCTCCTTAGGAAAACGAGCTGCTGTCTTGGGATGGGCTCCTCGGCACTGGCAGCGTCCCTGCGCGGGCAGGGGGTGGGCAGGGGCTGAAAACATCTCCTCACCCCAGCCAGGTCCTGCAGGACCTTGCTGCAGGCGAGATGGGGACCAGTTTGGACAAACCCAAGTCTTCCCTCCTCTCTGTCCCAACTCTGCCAGCTGAGAATTGACCGTGGGGACACTGCAAAGGATCTTGTGTCTTTGGGATCGGAGGATGGCCTCAAGGACCAGGCTGGTGGCATCAGGCTGAGCCTTACAGAGGAGAAAAGGATCCGGTCGTGGTCCCTGTGCTGGGAAAGCCAAGCAGGATTGTGTGTCCCCCTCTGCCGCTCTCCGTCCCCCCTTCCGCGATTTCCCTGTCATCTTGCCTTTCAGCAGAGCTGGAAAACGGGGAGACCACCGTAAATAAACCCTGTGTCTTTAAGCCATTTTGTACAGTACAAGAAAACGCACTCGCTGAATTACAGCTTTTTAATCAAATACATGTAACCATGTCACTTAAAGTGCTCGCGAATAGCAGGAAGAAAAAAAACCCAACACAATTGGAAGAGCACGATATTAAAACCAGCTGCTTGCTTACCCCCACCACAGTTAATAGTTTTTGAATGTTCTGAATGAGAGAGAAACCAGAGCCAAGCTCCACTTTCATGTCCATCTTTCTAATCAAGCCCTGTCAGACGGGGGGAGCCGGGCAGCCTGGCACAGCAGCGGGGGATGCGGGAGGGCTGCGCTCGCCTCTCCTGCCGCTTCCCCCGTCCTCTCGGGCTTGTCTCCCCGTGGTGACGGGGATGTGGGAGCCTGTGGTCTTCCTGCAGGCAAAGCAGCGCTGCTCGGCTGGGACCCAGCTTGGAGATGCGCTCACAGGTTGTCCAAGCCCTGCAGTGGTGAAGGATGCTGCCCTGGGACATCACCGCTGCGTTGAATGTCCTCCTCCCACCAAGTTCAACCCAACTCCACCTCCTGATGCTTCCTCCTGCAAGTTGGCATCGCCGCTCGTCCCCTGTGGGTGCCGAGGCGCCACAGTGCCCACAGCATCCCTTCCTCTGAGTGTGCCGGCGCGGTCGCCCGCGCCATGTCCCTGTGTCCCGTTCCCTTGGGGCACACATGCTGGGACCACCTCAATGTCTACCTCCGGCCTCGCTGGCCACTGATCCCCTCCCTGCACCGCCTGCCAACCACCCTGAGCTGTGCAGTTCCCCCGTAACGTGGACCAACGCTCATTAAGCGTGAGGCAGAGACCACCAAATATGTCAAAACACACTTAAAATTTATTGTTTCATACCATACATCTGAGTCTCTTGAACGCCGGCCAGTGTTTCTCCCTCTCCGCGATGGGGCCTATCTGCTGTCACCGACGTTTTGCATATATGTATAGCCCGCTTGCTTTCTGGCTTTTTTTTTTTTTCTCTCCCCCTTCTTTCTTTAAATGAAAAATACAAACAACTGATGGAAAATGTACATTTGTTCCATATGGGACAGTCGGAGTGTGGAGAGGAGCCAGGAGAGTCATTTTTAGGCAGAATCCTCACTCCAGTGGATGGCTGGATGCCTTCCCAGAACAGCCCCGCGCGGCCTGGCCTGACTCTCCTGACAAGCCTCAGACAGTCTGTGACGCTCCCGCGCTGGCGGGGGGGGGGACGTGATTCAGCTCCATGCCGGGCTAAATCCCTTGGGGGCTGCTGAACATGGGAGGAGGGAGAGCGTTTCACCAAGACCCCTGCGACATCCCAGAAGGGCTGAGGTCGGCTGTGCAGGAGGCGATGGGGAGGCTTGCTTTGCACGGGCGGTTGAGTTAGGCTGGTTGGGTTGGGTTGGGTTGGGATAGGTTGGTTGGGTTGGGTAAGGTTGGTTGGGATGGGTTAGGTTGGTTGGGTTGGGTTTGTTGGGTTGGGTTGGGTAGGCTTGGTGGTGTTGCCTTGGGTTGGGTTGGCTTATTTTTGGTTGGATTGGCTTATTTTGGGTTGGGTTAGGTTACATTGGGTTGTGCTGGGTTTGGTTGCGTTGGATGGGTTGTGTTGGCTGTGTTGGGTTAGGTTGCATTTTATCAGATGCATCGGTTGTATTGCATTGAGTTGGGTTGTATTGGGTTGGACATGTGGAGAGCACTTCCAATCCTTCCATGACCCTTTGGCCTCCGGGTTCATCCCAGCACTGCTGTCTCAGCTTGGAAGAGGAGCACGAAGTGGCTCTGATGGAATCCTCTGGGGCTTAGCTCTGCTGAGAGCCAGAGAGAGAACAAACCCCCAAACTCCTCCATGACTCGTGAAGAGGATCAAGCCTGCCTCCCTTAGGGCCCGAAGGGGCCCTCAGCGTGGTGTTGGGAGAACAGATGGGTGGGGAGGGGGCTGAGGGGCTGGCGGCAGCCCTAAGGCAGGGGGAGGAATGTAAGGGCTGGTGGGGACAATGCTGGGGGACCACAGCCAGAGCTCCACCAGTGATGGGGAGACTGAACTTCACAGCAAGAAAAATGCTAGAAACAAGAGTTTCAGGCTGTGCAACTTTCCAGGGCACACGAAGGGCTCCTTGCTGCCTTATTTCCTTTTTCTTCCACAAACCCTGTAACGTTTATGATTCCAGGGCCTCAACTCCCTGCAGGCAGCTGCCCTCCTGCCCACACCCAGGGCTTGCCATGGCTGGGAAAGTGCTCGGGCGCAGGGCTGGGGAGAGCATCCATCAGCATCCATCCCTGCGCTCCTCTGCCGCCCGGCCGGCCACCCTGGGCACGGCCCTGGAGGAAACAGTGCCTTTCCTGTCCTGCAAGGAGCGTCGAGATTTCCAACCATTTCCTTTCCCAAACTGGGCTGCAAAACAGAAAGCTGGGGAAGGTTTGGGAACTTTCCTTCTGCTCCGTCAGGAAAGGTTGGGCTGGGAACGTTGGAAACCTTTCTTTGCGTTTCAACCCCTTCCCTTGGGTTAACCTCTACAACAGAGCGTGGTTACGTCTCAGAACGGTTTGCTTCCCATCTAAAAAATCCTGGAAACTTTCGGGTTTTTCCAATGCTCTTTTGCTTGAGTCAGGAAATGTTTTGGAGCCGTTTCCCACAAACAGGTTTGGTTTTGATAAATCTCCTTTTTTTTTTTTTTTTTTGGTGGAAGAGGGGAAGAAAAATAAATCCCATCACCAGCTCTAGAGCAGCTGCTGGGTGCTGCGGGTGGGGAACCAGCACTGGCAGCATCGTCCCGTTCCCACCGACATCCCCACTGCAGGGACGTGGTGGTGAGCACCCAAAATATGTACCGAGAAGCTCTAATTCCCTCCTGACATCCCAGCTAGGATGACTTCATCGAGGCTGCAGGTGTTGATGTTTCCTCCCTCCTGGTGAGCTCCAGGGTGGCTCCAGCCACCCTGGACCCTGATGGGTCCCACATGCCCCCAGCTCCGCCGTGGCTTCGGCCTCGGGAGCGACGAGACCGAAGCTGAGCATCACCGGGTCATCTGGCACATGCTGTTTTAATATTTGGGTGATGTCATTGAGCACTCTATAATGCCATAAAAAAACCAGAACCTCTATAAACCTGAGGAGGGAACCTCCAGCAGAACACACACACACACGGACGAGCGTGTGCACCGAGACATGCACATGGGTACGCACACACACATGGACTTGCAGACACACACGGACTTGCAGACACACACACGTGTGTGCAGACACACATTTGTTCACGCACATGGATGCACACGCATATGTGGAGACTCACACACACAGATGCATGCACATGGATGCACATGTGTATGCACATGTGTGTACACACACACGCACCTATAGACGGATGCGCACGCGGATGCACATGCAGATGCACAAAAAGGGACGTGCCCCGGGGTGCTCCACTGCCACACGTCCCCAGGAGACACGGAGCAGATGCCACCCGCCCGCAGAGCCCGGGCAGGGTCTGCGCCTCTCCCTGCTCCCGCAGCCAGCCCGGGGAGCCGGCAGGATGTGCCCGTCAGCTTTTACATCTACCTGTCAAAGACCTGCTCCATATTTCTGCTGTAACGAGCTGCTAAGAGCCCCCCACTCCTCCTCCCCAGTCCAAAACCATCAGGCCTCGAGCTTTGGAGAGATTAAGTCATAAAAATCGGAAGGGGCCGCGTGGTAACGGCCCCGGCCTGAGCCATAACGGCAGTGAAATCATCCCCGAACTATTCCAGCCCCGTCCATTTCCAGTCCCGCGTCACACCTGAGCCACCGGCACGTAGTGAAATAAAAGGCTGGCGGAGGGTTTCCTGGCCCCAGCGCGGCCGGACGGGGATGGGGACGGGGAGAGGAGGTGATGGTAAAAATAAAAAGGCTCTCCCGGGGTGCAGGGCTGGTGCCGGTGCCTGAGAGGTGCAGGATGTGTCCCGGCCGGGCTGGGGGACCATGGGCACGGCTGGAGCAGCCCGTCCCATGCCCAGCTGGCCCTTGGGACCTCGGGTTTCACTGGGAGATAGTGGATCGAGCATCCAATCAAACCCAGTTCACTAGCGGTGTGGTTAAAGCTGCTCAGGGAGCCAGCACCCCCTCCAGGGTCTGCCCTCCCGATGGTGCCGACCAGCTCAGCCCCCATCTCCATCCTGGGTTTGGAGAAGGACAAATCCTGTCCTGGCCGCTGCTAAAACACGATGCTGCAGCCCCAGCGCTGCGGGAAGGCACCTGCCCAAACTGCTGCCGGCTCAGCACCCCCTGCCCGCTGCCCGCTGCCCGCTGCCCACTGCCCGCTGCCTGCTGCCCGCTGCCCGCTGCCTGCTGCCCGCTGCCCGCTGCCCGCTGCCCGCTGCCTGCTGCCCGCTGCCCGCTCGGAGGTGAGGCTGGAGGAACTGCCCCGGTTTGGGACACTCCTTGGTGGATTTGATGCCAAAACAGTGAGTTTAGGTGAAAAAGGCTGCACGAAGCACCGACCGATGGGAGGAGGCGGCTTCCCCCGGGGTCTGGCACGGGTCCTTCTGCCTCCTCCGACCCAAACCCATGCCCATGTTCTCTTCCTCTCTCCCGTCTTTCTCGGTTCCTCCTGACCTGGTGGGGGGTGTTGGCCAGCGAGACGGGGCAGCCGCGTGTTGTTGACGGCCTCGATCGCAATTAGCCTTTATGATTAATGAACCCCTCGGGCTGAGTTAGGCAGGAGGGCTGGCAGGGCTCTGCCTGCTTTTGTGTAGGAGCGAGCCAGGGCTTTGCTGGCAAACGCCGCCTGGTGTTACAGACCCGGGGAGCTGAAACGTGCTGCTGGTGGGTCTCGGTGACCTGGGGTTGGGTGGGCACGGTGGGGCCCTGCAAATCGCCCCAGCAGCACCGTGGATTCAACGCGAGGCACTGCTGGTGCACGTAGGATGGGAGCGACCATCCATCACCCTGTGGTTTTCAGCCTGGTACCAGCCCCACGGCAGCATCCGTAGGCATGAAGCAAGGAGAACCCCGCACTCACGTCCCCAGCCCCACGTCAAAGGTACATTTTCAGCAGTTCCTCTCCTCTGTGCCCGGTCATGCTGCTGGTGCCAGCGAGCACCCGAAACCGGGCCGTGCTGGACCCGAATTGCTCCAGAGCGAGGAACCGCAGCCAAAATACCCCCCCAAGGATTTGCAGCCATCCTCTGAGCTCCGAGGCGAGCTGGCACGGCCCAGGCCATGGGGAAAGAAGGGAATTTCTGTTGCAGAAAAATGACTTAACGTTTCCCCCGTGATGGGATCCAGCCCCCGCGGGGCAGCTGGGCGAGGGCCGGCGCGCGCACCGCTCCTTTGAACCGCAGGAAGTGATCGCATCCTCGCCTGGAAGGTACCTGGAAGCTGGGGGGCTGGAAAATAAGTCAGGGCTTGCTTTTTCTCACCACCCCCCCACCTCATCTCCTTCCTCCCGGGCTGCTTCGGGGAGCGGAGCCTATAGCCGGCTGCTTCCTTTCATAGTCATCGGCGGCGGCACAGGATGCTTCTCATTTGGTGTCGTGTTTGTTTGCCGCGGTGCAGGGTTCTGGCACCCGCCGGGCGCCCGCCAGCCCTCCCGTGTAGGTAGTGAGGTCATTTTTCCATGTATTCCCCCTTTTTACATACTGTATATGGAAAGACAATGAAGAGCCTTTCTGGCGTTGGCCGGGAACGCGTCGCCAGCCCCCAAAGTGGTCCCGTTTATTAGCGCTTCGCATTAAACAACAACAACCGAAAAAAAAGTGAGTCAGGATTTAGTCCTGTTAACACTAATGTGAATTTAATTTAGGAGAAGCTTGAAAATTAATGTCATTTGTTAAATATCCATTTCCCCTAAAAGGCAATTCTTTGCCAACAACAACAACAAAAAGACTCTTCTTCTATTCAACGTCTTTTTTTTTAACAGCCTTTTTTGGCGATATCAGCCTGGTTTAAATCACCCGGCGCTCAAGGAACGGATGCCACCGGGGTTTTATGCAGCAGATTGCCATTTCTCCTTTTCAAATTGAACAAAAAATTTTAAAAAATTACTGTAAATCATCAAGAGATTCATGGGAGGGGGATGAAGCTCCGGCAAAGCACCGGCGGCTCCGAGCGGCATCCGGCCTGGCACGGCGACGGCTCGGCAAGACCCGTCAGCTGCTGAAGCCGGGAAAGAGCCCGGGAGGTGGAAGGGCTCCGGCACATGGTGTTTCCTCCCAGCCACGAGGGCGCCGGAGCAACCGGGCTCTATTTTTGGGGCGTTTCATGGGAAAACGGGGTGAGCGGTGGGGACCACACACCAATGCACCAGCAATAACCACACCGAGGCTGCTTTCGGAGGAGTATATCGCATGTTTTATTGTCTCTGAATCTGCAAACAGCTGCTTTTGCTGCAGAACCCATCCCCGGGCGGTGCCGTGGGGTGGCCGCCAGCATCCCATCCTGCTGCCGGAGCCGCCGGAGCTGCCGTCCCGCGCCCGGCTGAGCTCGGGGAGCCCGGGGCGGCTGCCGGGGCAGGCGGGCGGGCGGCAGCCTGGAAATTAATACAGTTGCCAGGTTGTCAAAACATTAATCAACGGCTACAAAAATCTGGAAATGGTTGGGACAACATGTATTTGCGGAAAATATGTGTTCACACAACAAGCACACAAGATGGGAACAATTATATGAAGATGTTTTAATAATTAACCAGTATAAAACAGTTTGCTCTCCATACAGTTCTAGACAATAAAAGTGTTTGCAGTCATATTTTTTCTTTTGTACAAAATTCCAGTCGATTGTTCCACAATATTTACATTGTCGTTCACTTTTCACAAAATATCTCCATTTCCCATCCCCTCCCACCCTGTTTTTTTTTTTAATCCAGCTTTGCTACATAAATGCTTTAGATCTCATGGATATCCCTTGATTTATTTTTTAAAAGTCTAATAAAAAACCCCCGAAAGACATTAAATACCATTTTATATATAAAAATGCTTAGTAAAAATATAGTTTTGTTGCCCAATTAAAATATATTGCTGAGAATACAGTAAAAACTGTCCTAAAGCCCACCCCAACGGGCGCCGACTCTTGCACGGCCCCGGCAAAGTCTTCCTAAAAGTCCGCCCCCCCCCCAAGTTCACCCGCCCTTGAGTTAGATACTGGGGGCAAGTCGCTTCGGCTCGTCCTGGCGGTGGTTGTTTCGGGCAAGATTTACTGGAATTGGCTCCAAAACGCCCCTTCGGAGCTGCTGGGAGCTCCACGGGGCCGAGGGCTGGGGCGGGGAGCGCGCGGGCAGGCGGGTGCTGGGGACGGGCGACTACCTGTGTTATATAGTTATACGGTACATCGGAGAGTTCAGCGCGGCTTTTCTCTACAGAAACCCCGAAAAACCAAGGAAAAAAAAAAATCAAAAGAAAGCAATGCGTTTAATGAGATACTCTAAATACGCTGGAGCTCGTGGTTAAAGGAGGACGGCGTTTCGTTTTCCGAGGAGAGTCGGGGCTCTCCCGGCGCGAGCGTGGGGACGGCGGGGCCAGCCTAACCGGTGATGCAGGGGCTATAGTAAACAGCGCTGCTGGCATCGGACAGGGCGGATATCAAGCTGCTCTCCTCGCAGGAGATGCTTCTAGGAGTCACTTTGGACAGGGAGACATGGTAAGGGAGTCCCGAGGCTTCGGGACGAGTCCTGCTCATGTTCAAATACTGGTCAAACTCGTTGCGGTCAACGTCTGTCCACAGGTCGGTTTGGTTCAAGTGATCCACGCTCTCCATGTGGTGGGCTTCGGGTGGGGGCGAGAGCTGGCCCAGGTGGGCCGAAAGGCCGTTCTGAGTTCCTGAGCACATCTGGTTGTAGTATATGCTGGAGGGATGGGGAGTCCTCATGGCGTCGGCCAAGTGCGAGGGGGTCTGCGCGTAGGGCACGGCCACGTCCCGCCCCATGCACTTCTCCTGGGGAAACTCCATCTGGTGATGGTGGTGGTAGCTGCGAAAGGGCATCATGTTGCAGTCATCCTGCATGTGCGGAGGGAAAAACGCCGGCTCGGTCTGTTCCAAGACATCCAAGGGAGACATCTCAGGAGTTGGCAAGCCATAGTTTTCAATATCCGACCCCATGGAGTGGAGTTCTCTGAAGTGGTTAAGTGGGGGAGGCTGGGGGTGGCCCGGCTGGCTGCCGCCATGGTGACTCATGCTGAAGTTGTCACTGCAAGGCTGGGAAAGGTTATGCAGGAGGATATTGGGTTCCATCCTCTTGATTTTCTTGGCTTGCTTCTTTCTCCTTGGGCGGTACTTGTAGTTGGGGTGATCCTGGAGATGCTGAATTCGCAGCCGCTCTGCCTCTTCCACGAAGGGACGCTTGTCGCTGGCGCTCAGCGCTTTCCACGACTGGCCTGCAAGGGGAAAGCGAAGCTCTGTGACACCGGCTCGGCCACCGGCACTGGAGGGGGCTCGGGGGCACCCGGGGAGAGGGAGCCCTTGGGGCAGGAAGGGCTCCCTCGGAGGTTTCATGAGCGCGGTCCCGCTGGCAACAAGGAAGGTCTGGGGAATGGCAGCCCAAGCAGGGCTGTCCCTGTGTCCCAGCACTTCAGCACAGCGGGAAAATGGGGGCTCAAAGCCTGGGGGG
Organism: Bucorvus abyssinicus; assembly: GCA_009769605.1. Lineage (NCBI taxonomy): Eukaryota > Metazoa > Chordata > Aves > Bucerotiformes > Bucorvidae > Bucorvus > Bucorvus abyssinicus. Next base: position 1,852,122 of record CM020047.1, read on the forward strand.
GGCTGCAGGAACCCCTCTGTCAAGGCTGGGGATTCTGCCTCCTGCTGCCCCATGACACAGCCCAGTTCCCAGCGTCCCTGTTTCCCTGCATCCCGCATCCACAGCCCCAACCGCCCATCCCCAAACCCCGCAGCCCCGTATCCTGAATCCCGCAGCCCCGTGTCTCCGCGTCCTGCCGCCCTGTCTGGCCATATCCTGCTTCCCGTAGTCCCGCATCCTGCAGCTCCATCTACCCACATCCTGCTTCCCGTGTTCCCACATCTCGCATCCTACAGTCATGGATCCCGCATCCTGCAGCCCCGAATTCCCATATCCCGCCTTCCGCAGCTGTGTACCCCACCACCCTGCATCCCGCAGCCCCGTTTCCCTGCTTCTTGCGTACATGCAGCTCTGTATCCTCACAATTGGCAGCCCCATATTCCCACATCCATATCCCAGCACCGTATCCCACTGCCCTTGATCCACAGCTCCGCAACCGGCATCCCTGTATCCCATATCCCTACAGCTCACCTCTCGCATCTCTCTAACCTTGCAGCCCGCAGCCCTGCATCCCCCAGCCCCGTATCCCACAGCACCCTATTCCTGCATCCCGCAGCTCCCTTACCCCACATCCTCGCAGCCTGCATCCCCCAGCCCTCGCAGCACACATCCCGGTGCCCTGTACCCCTTCATCCCGCACTCCCAGCCCCATACCCCTGCAGTCCGACACCCCGTACCCCCGCAGCATATATCCCCAGCCCCGTAACTGCATCCTACTGCTCCGTACTCCTGCAGCCCACATCTCCAGCCTCAAATCACTGCGTTCTGCTGCCCTGGACTCCTACAACCCACATCCCCAGCCCCCAAACCACCCATGCCTACATGCCCAGCCCTGTACCCCACATCCCTGCCTCCTCAGTTCCATATCCCACATCCCACAGCCCTGCACTCTTGCAGCTTGCATCTCCAGCTCTGTACCCCGCATCCTGCAGCGCTGCACTCTTGCATCCCACAACTCCAACCCAATACCCACCCATCCCTGCATTCCCAACCCCGTACCCCCTCATCCTCACATCCCCAGCTCCATGCCCTCACATCCCGCAGCCCTGCGCTCTTGCAGCCCGCAGCCCCAGCCCCATAACCACCTACCCCTGCATCCCCAGCCCCATATCCCGCATCCCTAGCCCTGTACCCCCGCACCCCTGCCTCCTCAGCTCCACACCCCCACACCCCGCAGCCCTGCGCTCCTGCAGCCCGCACCCCCAGCCCCGCACGCCCCCGGCCCCGCAGCTCCAGCCCCGCACCCGTCCTCCCGCAGCCCGTCCCGCTCACCCAGCATCTTGCTGAGCACGGCGTTGTGCAGGTCGGGGTTCTGCTGCGCCAGCCGCTTGCGCTCATCCTTCGCCCAGACCATGAAGGCGTTCATGGGCCGGCGGATGCGGGAATCCTCGCCGGCCTTGCCCTCGGCCCGGCCCGCCGGGGGGCTGTATCCATAGCCCGGCTCGGGGCTGGGCGAGCGGCTGGGGGCCGCGCCGGGGGCCGCGCCGGGGGCCGCGCCGCCGGGACCGGGGCCGAAGGCGAAGCCGGGCTCGGGGCTGGGCGTGCGGCTGGCGGGGGAGGCGGCTCCCGGAGGGCGAGGGAAGGCGAGCCCGGGCTCAGCGGCCGGCACGGCGGCGGTGACCCATGAACAGTCGCCCCGGGGTTGCGATATCTCCTCTCGGCAGTAGTTAGACTCAGATATATTCATTCCAGCTGGACAGCACTTTGTGTCCGACCCGACCGGGTGCCGGAGAGAAAACCGGGTCCCGCCGCGTCCCACCGGGTCCTGCAGCCGCCGAGCAGCAGCCCCAGCGCTCGCCTCCGCTTCGGGGGGTTTGGGGTCGCCTTGGTTTGTTTTGGTTTCCTTTCTTTTTTTGGGGATTTTTTTCCTCCTCTTTTATTTTTTTTTCCCCCCCTTTCCCCCCAAAAAAACTTTTGGGATGATGCTGGGCTGGAAGGGGCAAAATATAGCCGGGCTGGACCAATCAGCGGGGCGGAGGGGAGGAGGAGGAGGAGGAGGACGAGAGGGACAGGAGGAGGAGGAGGACGACGAGGAGGAGGAGGAGATGATGATGAGGGGGAGGTGGAGGCGGAGGAGGAGGAGAAGGAGGAGGAAGAAGGGGGGCGTCCCCAGGCACCGGCAAGAAGCGCCACCCGGGGAGGGCCAAGCTGGGACCAGTGCGGACGCTGCTGCCCAGTTCCCTTCCTTCGAAGGAATGGTTGATAATTTTTTCTCTGCCTTTTTTTCCTTTCTTCCTTTCCTTTCTTCCTTTCTTTTCTTCCTTTTCTTCCTTTTCTTTTTTTTTCATTTTCTTCTCAAGCCCCTTTTCTGGCTATTGTGATCTGCCTGTGCCTTCCACAGCCTCACCGAGCCGGGTTCACATTTGCCGGCCTGGCTGCCTGTCTGCAGCAGACGGGGATGCTTGGGAGCTTTGCCTTTATTTTCCTTATGACTTATTTCATGTGTGTGTGTGTGTTTTGGCCAGCATTTCCCGTCCGGGCCCGGGAGCTGCCCTGGGGAGAAGGCAGCAGTGAGCCCTCTTCCCCCCGCAATATTCTGGTCAGAATTTTAGTCCCAGGGGCAGAAAAATCTTGCTTTTAAGCACGATTCACATGAAAAAAAAGGTGTTTCCAGCCTGTCAGCCGAGGAATGGTGGGTTCACCAGTAGCCGAGTGGTCGCAGCTAAACCTCCCTCCTGAGCTGTGCTGCTGGGGCCGCCACGGCCATGGCATCGCCGTGGGCACGGCAGCCTACCCAGGGCACGCTGCCATTGGCCCCTGCGGAGCAGCAGCGTGTCCCCCGGCGCCAGGTCACCGCTCCGCTCACTCGGCTGCCCGCCAGCAGAGATTTGCGGTGCCAAGAGCCAGGCGAGGTGGTTCTGAATTTCCTTCCTGCCCTCGGCACGGTGGAGTTATGAACTCTGCGGGACCCGTTTGCAAGCAAGGAGATCTGCTTGTGCGCTGTCCCCGCTCCCTGACACCCCCCGGGCTGTGAAGGGTGCTCCAGCTCTGGGAATCTGCCGCCGAGCCCCCTCCAGCTGTGACACACTCGAGACCCCAGCCTGAACTGGGAGCCTCGGCGGCGTAAGGAAGACTTGGGGCGCGGGTTGCGCAAGAGCCCAGCTCCCAGCCTGCTCGCAGCGGTGGGGTATTGCATGCCATGGTTTCTGTGTGTCTGGAAGTGATTTGACAAAGCCAATCTGCTGTTAACCCTAAACAAAACAAAGGCCTTAAAAAGAAAATAAATAAAATAAAATCTTGTCTCGCTTATTCTTCCATCGCCAGCCAGGAGCGACAGAGGTTTCAGGCTCCATTTCCTTCACGTTCCTGGAGCCTCTTATTAATATTTTGCAAGAGCAAATCAGCACCAGTCCACGGGAGAGCCCGGATGGCTGCAAGGAGCCTCCTCTTCGCTCTCCCCTGTCCTGTCCCAGCCGAGCAGCCGGTGCTGCAGCATCGCCACGCCGGAGGAGCAGCCGCGTGCCGCTGTCTGGAGCCGAGCCCCCGAGCTGCCGGAGGCTTTGGCTCTTTGCCCCAGCCAGGGGACCAGCAAGGTGGGTGCTGGGGGGAGCTGGGGGCCCCCGGGCCAGGGTCTGCTTGTGGGGTGAACTGAGCAGCCTTCGGGGCAGTCAGTCTGGGCAGCAGCTGGGGATGTCCTGGAACATCCCCCTACCACCGATCCTGGCCCCTCTCCCGGGCTTTGGCCGAGCACACTGCACTCTCCCTGGCCACATCCAGCCCATGCCCTCCCACATGGCCCCAGCAGCCTCCTTGGTGTCCTGGTGGGCTCAGGGCTGTCCCGGAGCCACAGTTAGACCCGGTGTCGCCAGCTGGAGTTTGGGACAGGGAGGGGATGAGCTGCAGCAGGGTGAGAGTCAGAGCAGCTCAGATTTTTCCAGCTCTAGAGATGATGCTAAGAGCTGGAGCAAACCTTCCCGGGGGGAAGGCTGAGGCAGAACGCCGTGCCTGCCACGCTTGCTCTGTGCAAGCGCTCCAAGCTGGGCCTCCTCCACCTGGGACGGCAGCAGGCTCTGGAGCTGTGCTGCTGTCCCTGCTGCACTGGGGTAGTTTGGGACCTCCTCTGCCCACGGAGCACGGCCGGCTGCTGTGACCCCAGAGCACGTGTGTGGTGCAAACCCTGCCCCACAGAGCACTTGCTGGTGGTGCCAGAGCAGGGATGGGGAGGAAAAGCCAGGGAGGGTGCAGAGGGGGAAAGGAAGGGCATGGTTGCTGGAGGAGGAAGGATGAGAGCTGTGAAGCTGGGCCAGAGGGGAAGGAGACATGCAAGGGGGGATGGAGCAGCATGCAAAGCACCCAGAAGTGCCTGGGTGCCAAAAAAAAAAAAAAAAAAAAGGGTGTAAAACACCCAAAAATGACTGGCTGCAAAAAAACCCCCTGGGTACCCAGCACCCCAAACCTCCTGGCCCAGCCCAGGAGACGCGTGGAGGGGCTGCGCTGTCTCCCTGCGTGGCCAATGCCACATCACTTCGCTCCCCCTCCCCACAGCCAGCACCCACCCCGGGGAGCAAAAGCACCCTCACCCCGCCGGGGTGGGAGGGACACGGGTGCCCGGCTCAGCTTTCCCGGAGCGGGGAAACACAACACCTCCTCAGCACAACCTCCTCTTCCTTTCACCCCTCCTGCCGCAGGGCCGTGGGGATGGGGCAGGGGCGCTGGTGACCCCCTTGGCCCCGGTTTCTCACCGGCTGCGCGGGGAGGAAGCGCTGGACATCCCTGGGCAGATACGATCGGTGTGAGCTGGCCGGGTGACCTCTCCCCGCGCCCTCCCTGCCGGGCCTGGCGTCGGGCGAGCTGGACCCCAGCCCAGCACACAACCTCAGGAGCTGTATATTTTTTTTTTTTCTCTTTTTTTCTCCCACCCCCCCCACCCCACCTCCTCAGTTTTATTGGGCTGGCAGCTCCCCACCCCGGCCCCCGGTTTCCCTTCCGAGCATCCCGGGCAGCCCAGCACCACACCTAGCAGAGGAAGCGTGGCGGGGACGGCAGCCTCCGCTCCCCAGCACAAAGGCATTTTCCCTCCCTGCCCCCAGCCCGCGCCTCTGGCTGCCGGTTATTCCTCCCAGCCGGGTCCGACGCCGAGCTCCCACCCGCCTAAAAATAGATGCGGCACCATCTGGACCATCCCAAGGGGTCTCGGGGGTTTGGGGGCTCCAGGAGGGGTGGTGGGGATGGCAAGAAGGTAAGAGCGAGCGTTGCTGGCTGAGCCCAATGGTTATTTCTGCTGTAGGTGGGGGGCAGGAGCCCCAGGCTGAGCAAGGAGCAACTAAATCCAAGGGATTCACCCCCAAAATGTGCATCCAGGTTACAGAGGTGGCAGGTGGGTGCTGCAGAGCAGCAGCAAAGCCCTGGACCGTGATGGAAAACTGCTTTTTTTTTCTCATTTTGCAGAGGGTGCAAGGCCCGAGGGGAGAGGGCAGTGGGGCAGGGGCAGGATCCATCCCCCGGGCTGGGCGTGGGCGCTGCACCCTCCCACGGTGCCCAGCACCTTCTCCCCTCGCTCACACGGACCGGCCTCGCTTCTGGAGGTGTTCACACCACTAGAGGATTAACCACCAGGCGATTACCGGCGTGGGGCCAGTGCCGTGGTGTGTCCCATTGGGTGACTGACATATTTCGCTGGCACAGATTCATTATTAATTACAGCTCATAATTATCTGTAGGCCACGTCGCACAGGTCCCCAGAGCGGGATGGACGTGACCTACATCCCCACCCGCTTCTTCATCCCGAAGGAGATGCCCTTGACCAGGGGTGCCCGAGGGGAGCGGGGACATTCCTCACGCAGTGTGGGGGGGTCCGTGCAGGGCTGCCCAGGCTGGTGGCTCCCCCAGTGCCCCGAGAGGTGCCCCGAGGAGTGCCCTGAGAGGTGCCCCCGCGCCAGCGGGTCCCGTGGGCTCCCCTGGGACCGGAGCCTTGCTGGAACAAAGGCTTCCCAAAGAAAGGCGCTTCCTGGAGAGCAAAGGACTCGGGGCCAGGGCTGCGTGTGAGTCCTGCCGGGAGGCTGAAGTCATCTGCTGGGAAACGCTCCGCGCGTCGCCGGAGCGTCCCTTTTTCCAGGGTCCGGCTCAGCGCTCGGTTTCCTCGTGGATAAATAGTTCAGTGGGTCAGGCAGCGCTGGCAAGCGCCGAGCAAGCCGGCACCGGCAGATGCGGCACAGCACCCATGTCAGGAGCGTCCCACGGAAACCGTGTGCCCGTGCAAGGGTGACACGTCCCCCGCGTCCCCAGCTGGGGACCAGACTCTTTCCCACCGAGTCCATGCGGTGGGTGGTGAACGGGTGGTCCTGGTCAGCCACATCCCTGGGAACAGCCAGCTCAGCTCTTTTCTGCTCATTCGCTCTTTTTCTTGGCTTCCAGCTCCATCTGACAAGTGAAGGGCACTGGGGACAGTGGAAAGGTGCCCCGGGTTACAGTGGCTCTCTGCCCTGGGAGCGTGCTGGCCCAGGGACTCGCTGCCACCCTGCCCTGCTGCCACCCGCGCCAGCAGGTCCCTGATGGTCGTGGGGCTGAGCCAGGAACACGGTGAGGACTGTGCCGGCCGAGCCCGGCCATCAGGCACCGCATCCAAGGAATCAGAGAAAGTCGTGTTTCTTTTTCAGCTCTTTCCAATAACCAGAGGTCAGCCTTGTTTATACAGGATTATAACTGGAACAACAACAGCGATACCCATGGTGCGAGCAGCGAAACCCGCAGCTAACCCGAAAAAGCTGTTTGCTCTGCACAGGCGCAGCCTCCCGGGTGGTTGCCAGAGAGTTGGGTCCTCACCAGGGCCATCCTTCCTCCCCTTCCTCTGCCTTTGCCCTCTCCGGTGACGGTCCTACCAGCTCGGGGTGCCGCACTTCCAGCCACGTCACCCCGGGTTTGCTCCCTGACCTGCTCCCCGTAACTCCCGGGATGAAGCCCCCAGCCCCCGAGCATGAACGAAGCTGCTGCAAATCCCACCCACGGTGCCGACGGCCGGGCTACCGGCGGGGAACGGCTGCGGCGCGGCGCGGTGCACGAGCAGGGCGTGCGCGCTGCCTGGAGCCGCTTCCCCGGCAGCTGATCGCGGCGGCGGTCATGGCTTTAATGCTCGGTTCCCATCACAGAGAGAGCCCAGGCTTTTAGGAAGGAAAGTCTTACACTTCTACCAACTATGTCAGGACTCCCATAAACACATTTTTGGTTCAGCGTTAATGAATTACCTCAGTGCAGAGCGACTCATGCCAAATACATGAATACAGAGTGTAGAAAAGCTGCCGAGAAGCAGGTTTGGCTGCCATTCAGCTGCTCCGATCGGCAGAATTTCTTTTCTCGATTATAGCAAGAAAACGGGCTCTGCCTGTGGCATCGCGTCCTCCCAGGAACAGGCAGCTGGCCGTCGGCTGGGCTGCGCAGAGCCTGGGCACCCCGGGGTTATTCGCTGCTTCCATCACCCGAATTGGCAGAAAATGCTGCTCGCTGGTGCCTGTGCGGGAGATGCAGCCAAGAACCGGGATGCTGCTCTTTCTGCGTGCCCAGGCTCACTGCTGCGGGCCGCCCGACCCCCTCGTGGGTGCTGGGGGAAGGAAAACTGCGATTAGGAGGGTTTCTGAGCCTGGCTGTTCTGAGGAGGCGGGTTGGGGCTGGGCGGCTCCACTGTGGCCCCTCTCCGTGGAGCAGCGAACCCTCACCCACAGCCTCAGAGAGTGCATCTCCTTCTTCCCTCCAACAGCACCAGGGGACTGCCAGGAGACAAGGTGCCCCCAGGAAAAGCACAGACCCCCTTTTGCAGAAACCCTCCTCACCGGGGGCTCTGCTCTGCTCTGCTCTGCTCTGCGGGTTCCCAACCTCTGCATCCCACCGGCTCTTTGCTCACCCCTTGCTCTTCGAGCATCATTCGACTGAAAGCACCGTGGATAAACGGGCTTGTGCTGCACCCCGGGTGAGGGTGTTCAAGCAGGGGAGCGGAGGGGAATCGAGGGAGGCAACACAGCGCTCACACCTCCACCGTTCTGCGCCTCAGTCCTCAGGGGCTTGGCAGCAAGGGCTGAGCCCGTTATTGCCTCTCTGCTCCCTCAAACGAAACTGCAGCGGCGGGCGAGCAGGGGAGAGCGTTGCCCATCCTCTCCCTCGCTGCGAGAGCAGGATGGCTCCATCTGGGAAAGCTTTGCTGATCTCAGGAGCTGCTGCGGCTCCCGACATGTTTGAAGCCAGCGCGAGGCATTACCTCACCGGTCCCACTGCAGATGGCAGCTGGCTGCTGGCTGCGCCGCGCACCCCTCTCCCCTCTCCTCGCTCCGTCTGCAGCCCCTGAACCCAGCGCTTTCTGCTCAGGTTTTCCACGTGCTGGCCAGTTCCCCCACAGGATCCTGGAGAGGCGGTTGCCTGGTCTCTGAGCATCAACCCAGCCAGGCCTGGAGGAACAGGAGCCCTTTGCAGCATCTCTGCAGGAGCAGGAGCCCTTTGGAGTGTCTCTGGAGGAAGAGGAGCCCTTTGGAGAGTCCTTGGAGGAAGGGGAGCCCTTTGCAGCTTCCCTGGAAGTGACAAGCTTCGCCGAAGCTCGCAGCCCACCTCCTCGCACATGGGGTCTCGTGGCCACCTCTCTGCTTCACCAAGGCTTTCACCACCCAGTAAAAAGGATGAGGATGCTGGGGAGAGCGACCTCACCTTCGTATAGACAGGGAAACCCTCAGTGCCAAACCCAAGTGGGAGAGAGGAGTTTGGGCTCAGAGTGGGGTAGACACTGCTCTGGCTCTGTGCCTCAGTTTCCCCAGGTGCTGTGCAGGGCATGGGGCCGCCCAGCCTCTCCTTGGGCTCTTCAGAGAGAACAAATCTCCCCGGCAAAGGGCAGGATGTATCAGGGGAATTTTGTCGGAGTGCTGCTTTCCTGAGAGAGAACAAGGATAATAATAACGATAATGCTACTACGAATGAAGGGCCCTGCAAGCAGAGGAACAACTTTTGCTTTTTGGTGCTGCATCGGGGGCATTAAGGGAAGGGCAATGAGCATGAATATGCTGCATTAGCAGCTCAAAACCCCAAGAACTGTGACATCTCTTCCATAAATTGGCCTGAAAATGAGATTTAAAAGCTCGCCACAGAGATTTTTTTTCACTTTCCAATTTTGTAGCATCCTCTGTGCTGCAGCTTGGGGAAAGCGGCAGCGAAATCCCCCAGCAATGGAGCTGGGGCTTGGGGATGCTGCGAGCTGGGTTTGGCTCAGAGGTGCAGGATGGGAGGAGGAGGATGATGCAGACCCCCAGGGATGAAGGCTGCAGGGGGCCCAAAGCTGGTGGGGTGCAGGGGGCCGGGAGCAGGGGGGAGAGGACGGGGAAGGGCTCCAAGGGAAAGGCTTTGTTCACGGGCCAGCCGGGAGCGTGCGAGGGCCTCCGGGTTCCAGCGTTTCTCCTCCGCTTCACTCCTGCTGTGCGCGGGAGCCGGGCCAAGGTGGAGCCCGGCGGGGTGGAGCGGGTCCCTGAGGAAGGCAGCGGACGGCCGCGCATTCAGCCCTTACATCGCCTGGGAAAGCGGCTCTATCGTCCCACGTCCCTCCGGGGCTCTTCTCTCGCCCAAGCCGAGGCCCTTTCCCAGGCTGCCCGCCCCAAACAGCCCTGTCCTCCCCCAACCACCCCTCTTGCTTGGCCCGTTCAGCCTCGCCGGGATCCGAAGGCTCTGGGGAAGGGTAAGCGAAGGCTGGCGGCAGAACGGCCCTTCGTGGTGTGCTCGAGCCAGAGAAATAAGGTTAAAGGCTCTTATCTGATGGAGCCGCAGCCTTGCCAAAGCCTGTTGCTATCAGCTCAGGACACATGTGCTATTGGCAAAGCTTCGGGGACACAATAATACAAACAGTTTTCATTGTCGAGTCAACAATGATGGGAGAAGGAGCCTGGTGCTATTAGCGGTATAAAAGGGACGCCGTAGGAAGGCTCGGGCCGGGAGGATGCAGTCGGGATCAACAGCGGGTTTCGCAGATTACAGTTCTATTTGTATTCGGGAAGGAGAAACCTTCCATCCCCAGCGGGCTGGAGCCAGGAGGATGGAGCCGGCGGGCGGAGGGTGGTGGGGTGGAGGCTGCAAGGAAAACCCCTCGGAGCAGCGCTGGGGGCAGCTGCAGCAACGTGCCGATGGCGGCGGCTTTGGGCAGGGGCAGCTTCGCAGCGCCGCAGCCCCAGGTCGAGCTCTGCGGCGCGGGAGGAGTCACCCGGGGAAAACACTTACAACAGCCGCGGCGCGTCCCCCCCCACTCCTCCTCCTCCTCCTCAGCCTTCCTGGGCCCCTGTCGATCCAGTCGGGGGGGTTTTGGAGGACACACATCCCCAGGGTGGGGTTGGATGAGTGGGATGGGAGGATGAGTGGGATGGGGCCACCACCCTGCCCAGAGCAGCAGCCCCTCCAAAGCAGCACCCATGGGGCGGCCACACGCCCGTGGCTCTGCCTGTGCCAGTCCCGGTGCTGTGCCATGCTCCTGGCACCCAGGCAAGGTCCTGATCCGTGATGCCACCCACCAGCGAGGGCACAGAGAGGGATGCAGGACGAGACGGGTGGTCTCCAGCCACCCGCTTGCAGAGGGCGAGGAAGGGGTGGGCAGCGTGACGGAGGCACGGTGCCATCCCACACCCTCGGAGGTGGATGGAGAGGTGTTGGGGAGCATCTCCCAGGCCGTGCCCATGGTGGTGAGGAAGAGGATGCAGGTTTGGCAGCTATCATGCCACAGTGGCAGGGGGATAGCAGGCACAAAAGCCCCCATGCTGGCTGGAAAGCCAGGCAGGAGGTCAGGAACTTGTCGGCTGCTGTCAGGGGCCGAGCGGGGCCGGGGCAGCCATTCCCACTGGGAGCACTGATGTCAGGCGGTGGCCGCGGCCGGGGGGCAGGAAGCCCGACGCAGCCAGCGAGTCTGTCCTCCTTGGCCTTCCCCACGCGTTTTTGTGAACAAGGCACCCGGTGTCGGGGACTGGCCCTCCCGCCCCCACCAGTGCCCCTTGCACCCATGCTGGCACCCTGGCCACTGCTCTGCGCCGGGTGCTGCTCCCCGTCCACATCGCTTGTGGGATGGCACCAGTGTTGTACATTTTGCAGGGGGATTTGGCACCTCTGCAAGGTCTGAAGGGAGGAAAAGGCAGCCTGCACGGCTCCGGCACACTCCTGCCTGCGCAGGCAGGGCTGCGGCTGCACCTCCTCAGAGGGCACATCTGGCCCCAGCAAGACACATGTGTGGGGCAGACAGGCTGGCGGGCCCCGGAGGAAGCCCCTGGAGAAAGGACGGCCAAGCAGCTGCTGGCCTGGCCCTCTCCCACTGACAGCTCAGCTGGGGCAGGGTAAATACCTGCCTCGAGCCTCCAGCCGGGTGTCCAGACACTCCATCTGGAAGCTGCAGCAGCAATTACTGCAGGAGGAAAAACCCCGGCAGAGGTGCTCGGCGGTGCTGAGAGATGCAGAAGGGCCTCTCTGGGCTGGGGGTCCACCAGGGCGAGCGGAGCCACGAGCACCATCTCTGCCCTCCCCGTCCGGGCTTGCTTTTGCCTCCCAGCCCCACGGGCAGCCCCCGCACACCCAGGAGGGCTCGGAGCAGGCAAGGTGAGGGCAGCTGATGCTCCTCGGTGGGGCGGCTGGGACCCGGGGCAAGGCGCCTGGTCTCGAATACCCGATGGGAGAGGGACCTCCTGAGCCCAGCCAGCTCAGGAGAGGATGGCCCCAAGGACGCCAGTGCGGCCTCTCCCTCCTCTCCCTCCACCCCACCCAGCACACCCTTGTTTTCGCAGAGGTGCCTCCGTGCCGGGGATGCAGCCGGCTCGCGTTTGCCAGCGGCTGGCAGCCGATGGTCGCGCTGGTGCCGACGGGCCGGCTGGCATGCTTTCCCCCCGGGAGGCTTTAGCAGGAGGCCGTGCATTTCTGGGAATTGTGTCGGGCAGGGAAGGAGGTTATTGTTCAAGCTGCAAGTGTGCGGCGTGCTGATGAGATCAGGGCGCTGGTGCTCGGCGGTGGGGCAGCTGAGCCCGCTGCAGCGGCGCTGACGGGGCGATAAGTGGGAGAAGGCTCTTCTCTGCGGTCCCATCGCTCGGGGGAGAGCGGGAGAGCAGAGGGCACGGCAAAACCCCAGTGACCCGGCTCTGCTTGGCCTCGCCGTGCGGTTAGCCAGGGGGTTTCAAAGGGCGTGATGGAGGGAGCGAGGCAGGGAACACGCTGTCTTCACCCCTCGCCATGCCACGGTGCAGCCGCCCACCCTGCTGACTTCAGCCATGCAGACTCTTCCTCCCAGTCCTCCCAGTTTACCTCAGGTACATGAGTGCAGACTTGGCCCTAGGAGCTCTGATATCTTTTAGATCCCGGGGGCCGTCACTGCAGGGGGAACCTGCCCTGCACAGCTCCCCGTGGCCGTGGTGAAGCAACTTTCGCTCCAGCCGTGGATGGAGGAGGCTGAACGCTGCCTGTTCGCTGCCTGGATTTCACCCTCTGCCTCACTGGTGTGTGTCCCTGCAGCCACGGCACCATCCGTGCATCCCCATGGTGCCACTGTGGGCCTCCAGCCCATGGCCACAACACCGAGGGTCTGGTGCTTTGGTAGAGCAGCTCAGGGGAGGGGGTTCCTGAGAAAAGGCCCCTCTGTGCTGCCCCAGACCTCGCTGAGCCTCTCCTTCCTCCCTGTCTGCCAGCCAATCCCTGTCTGCCAGCCGATCCCTGTCTCCAGCCCCAGTGAGGTCTCGGTCCCAGCCCCGCTCACTCCTTTGCAGGCAGGACACGGGTCCCGTCGACCCCAAACTTCATGGGTGACAATATCAGAGCTCTGTTTGCAAAACTACCAAGAGGCAGGGGCTGGGGCCGGTCAGAGCCCTTTGCAATCCTTTGGGTGTGCTGCGAGGTGCCAAGTTGGCCCATCAGAAGCTAACCATCCTCCTCCTCAGGAGGATGCCTTCCTCCACACGCCACAGCTTTTGACACCGAGCAAGTCATGAGAGCCCGAGGAGGACAGACCTGCTGCCATGGAGGGTCACCACTATGCCGAGAGCTTCCCCACCGGCCCGGTCTGGAGATCGCGCTGGCGAGCGGGGCCAGCGTAGGAAATGCTCCATGGGAAAGCCCAGTGTGAGAGCCCAGGAGCCCCTGCCTTCCCACAGCAGACTTATCAAGGCACCAGTTCAGAGTGGTGCTATCCATGGGCCAAAAGGGAAGTGCATACACACCAGACTTCTCGGGGTCAAGGATGCTGGGCAAGCAGCAAGCCGAGAGGCTGCAGGGGGCAAGGGAGGGAACCGGGGTGTGGGGAGGGAGACACAAATAGCAAAATGAATGGCTTGAACTTCCTATGTTTTATGGAGGAGAATAAAAGGAGACAGAGAGGGGGAGAGAAAGGAGACCTGAGCACTGGCACACGCTGTCACGCACACACGGGCCAGCCTGGAGCCCGTTGTTGGCCGGGGTGGCACGGTAGCCTGGCACAGCTGCTTGCCTGGCCCAGTGTCCCCCAGGGACACCTCGCGAAGCGTGACAGCACTTATTCCTCCCCCTGACAGCATTATTTTCAACAGCAGCCGGTATAATGACAACTGTTAGAAGGAGGAGGTTTAGGGAGGGTCTCAGAAGAGCATCTGCAAAGCTGGAGGTCCACACACAGTGAGCAAGGCCCAGGGGAACCGCCAGCTCCTCCGTGTCCTCCCTTCCAGGTTCCCTGCTTCGCAGGGTGGCAGGGGCTGGGCTACACGCAGGGTGGTCCTGGCCACCTTCCCCCTCCGCAGCTGCTGGCCTTCCTGGGGCAGGACTTGTCCCGGGGAGGAGCAGAAGGCAGCGTCCCCAGGCACGGGTGCTCTCCAGCAGCTCCAGGACAGATGCGGGAGGAGGTTGTGGGGAGCGGAGGACTCAGAGTTTCTGAGAGCTGCTCTGCTGAAGCCTGCGCTGTCTCCTGGAGCCAGGCTGGTTTCTGTGTGTCAGGAGGTGTGGGGAGGCCCCTGGGCTCCTCAGAGGAGAAAACAGGACAGTCTGCAAGACAGAAACACAAGTCACCCTTCGCTCCAAATTCTCCAGGTTTCTTAAGCGTTTGGATGGAGAATTTTGGCCTCCAGGGTCTAATGACCCTGGTGGCAGGGCTAGGACACTAAGGCAACTGGACAACTGCAGTGAGGAGGGGACAAAAGGCAGATCCCCACCTCTGTTCTGAAGGCTGGCACATGCCCTAGGGGATCGGTTCCCCTGTCTCCCTCCTCCTCCTCTCCCAAATCTTGAGCTGCCCTGGCCTCAGGACCAGCAGAATAACGGTCCCAGGGAGGTCAGTGCTGGGAATGGACCAGCAGTGCAGGAGGATGGTGATGCCCTGAGAGGCAAGGATGGCTGACAGCCAAAAGAGAATGACCCAGCAGAGCTGGGAGCCCTCCACTGCCACTGAGGCAGGCTCACGGGGCTGAAAAGGAGGGGAGATGCATCAAAACCCCTTCCCAAAACCAGCACTGCTCTGACAAAGCCGAGGGCAGCTGCTCCCATCTTCTGGCTGGTGTTTGCAGTGATGGAGGAGGGCTCGGAGTGAACCAGCTACTTGGTGTCTCCCTGGATGGCATCTCAGTGCCAGCTCAGAGCCCAGCCAACATTCCTGTCCCTACCAGCCGTGACCCCAAGGCTCCCAGGACCTCAAGATCTTGGACACTTGGGCAAACCTGAATTTAGGGGGTGTCTCAGGACAGAGCTTGCCCGTGGTGGGGAGGTGGGCAAGGCTGGGCCCAGGAGGGCCTCTCGACTGCCTCCTCCAAAAGGATTGAGGTTCTGGTGTTGGGAGCAAGAGAAGGTGGGTTTGGAGGCCAATTTCCAAACGATGGTGACTTGAATCTGCTGAGCAAGGAAAGCTCCTCCGACTTGATCCGGCCCATCCGCTGGGCCCAAATTGGCCAAGAGTCACTTGGGAAACACTGTAGCCCAGTGGGAAAACGGGGTGAGATTTTGTGGGGTTTCAATTTGCAGCAAACCCTTCTCCTGGCTCCACCAGCTCCGCCTGCCCAGGGGAGCCGCCGGCAAGGCACCAGCACGGGGGTTTTCATGGTGCCTCTGGTGCAGAGGTCAGCTCAAGCCCCCTCCTGAGCTCTCCCCCGAGCCCAGCTCCAGCGACGGACTCGCCCCTGCTCTGTTTTTAGTACATTCAAGGAGCTGCTTTCACAAGAGGTAAACGAAAGTTCATGGATCCGCTGACAGATCAGCCCAAGTGGGAATTTCTCTGGGAATTCCTGCCATAGCAGGTTGGCTCCCGCGGAGGTGGAGTTTCCTCTGCATCTACCTCCACCCAGGCTGGAGAGCGCTCCGGCCACCGGCCCCACGCTCGCTTGGGGGGCTGGGCTGAGCCATGCCACTGCTGCCAAGGTCACCAGAAACCCTCCCCGCTCCGCTAACGCCCGTCCCGTTAACCCTTGGGAAGAGCAGAGCTGCGGGCTCCAGCATCGGCCAGCAGAGCTGGCCCAGGCAGGGGGCATTTTCTGCTGCCCAGAAGGCAGTGGACGGGGCTGCCAGCATGAGGATTTTGTGCCATTATATTCCTTGCAGGGCCTGGGCGAGGACGGGCTGTTGCAGCGGGAGGTCGGTGCTGGTGGGGTGACGGGTTTCTTGCCCAGAGGCAGGGAGCGACGGGGGGGACGGCGCTCGGCATCGGTGACTGCGCACTCTGGAATCTGAGACACGTCCCCGGCCATAGTTGTGGTCAGGAACCATCTCCGTGTCGCAGCGATACAAACCACATTCACAGTGGCAGCAGGGCTGCTCGAGCGTGCCTCTGACGCCAAGGACTGGCGTGACCCGAGCCCACACACGGGACAAGCAGCTGCCTGCTTCCAGGGACCTCCAGAAGGTCCCCTCGTTGGGACTGGAGTCCTCCTGCCCCGCAGAGGTGGGCCTTTCCAAAATGGCTCCCCTCGCCTCATGGGCAGGCCCTGCCAAGAGGACAGAGGCTTCCCAGAGGCTCCAGACATGGGTCGGGTGGGAACTCGCGGTCGCAAACGTGGGGCCAAGCCAGGAATTTTCAAGGTAGCTCCAAGTGTTGTATCAGGGAGAGGGTGTGGAGCTCAGGTTTGGTCTGGGACCACCTCTGCAGGTTTGGGGTGGTTGGAAGCGTGTTCTTGCCTATCTGGGGAGCATTGAGGGGATCCCTGATGTCGGTCCAACTCCATGCAAGCTGCAAGCTGGCAGCTTTAGGTACTTAAGGCGCAGTTTCGGGGGACAGCCACCCAGGAGAGGTTCAGCCCCGATAAACACTCCCCACCTTTGTGTGCTGGTAAAGCTAAACTCTGCCTGCAGTGACTTGGCTGCCGCAGGACCGAGCAGGGTTGGAGCTGAGCTGGTTCCCAGCACAGAACCGTGCAGCCTGAGGCCACATGTAGCACATCTCCCCACTGCCGCTCAATCTGCAGCCCCGCTGGGGCAGGACACGGCCGCTCTTTACCAGCGCAGTCAGGACCTTCTCTGAAACATCCACGCTTGGCGAGGGCTGCAAAGCCAAAGCTGGCTGTGCCGGAGGAGGCATCAACATTCTCTCCCTGCCAGGAACCAGCAACAACAGTCAGCAGCATGACCCAGGGGACATGCGGCCCTCGCACAGTGTACGAGTGCCATCTACAGGGGAGCTCTGCCCCGGCCTGGGCACCCCCAAACCCTCCTTCCCCTCTCCTGCCTCCTGTTATTAATCTCAAGTCCCCAAGGCCATGCTGGACTGGCCGCAGCGCTCCTTGGCTTGGCTTGGCCAGGCAGCGGCGCTGACCGTCACACTGAGGGGGACCTGTCGTAGGATTGCAGCCATGGGCAATAGTCCTGCAGCACACCATCGCTGCTGGAGCTGCTTCCCCGTCCCTGAGCATCACAGGGTGGCTAATTGGAGCTGTCTTTTGCCAGTCTGGGCTGCAGTGGCTCCCTGGGGATCATCAGCTCACCTGCAGCTGAGGGGGCAAAGCAGGGCCCACCTGTGCCAGGGCTGGGAGGTTATAAAGGCAGGGCGCCCACACCCTGCTCCAGGCTGGGCTGCGCATGGGTGCGGCAGTGCGCAGGCCTCCATGATGCGGAGTCACCCGGGGCCCAGCTCAGAGAGCCCTCGAAGAGGGGGACCCCTGAGACGTGGGGCAGCCTTTGCCAGGCTGAGGCGGAAGCTCACCCTCCACTGCCCCACGACAACGCTTTGGGACACGCGTATCTCTGCCCTGAAACAGCACCGCGGGGGCAGGCGGCGGAGCCCCCGCTCCGCGATCCGTTACCGGCCCATCATGGCGGCGGCCGGATGGGGGCTAGACTACACCACCCACAGTGCCCCGCGCGGGGCAGGTCGGGCGCGGAGCCCGCTGGGAGTTGTAGTCCCGCCACCGGGAGACGCGCCAAGAAGTGGCGGACGGGCGCCGGGAGGACTACAAATCCCATCGTGCTTTGCGCGCCGCCCGTCCTGACTGCGCTACCGGCAGTTGTGCTGGGCACCGGCATTCGCCGCCAGCACCCCCCCGCCCTCCTCCCCCCCACCCATCCCGGTCCGTCGGCCCCCTCCGGGACCGGCCGCCGCGGGGAGCGGTGCGATGGGCGGGGAGGAGGAGATCGTGCGTATCGCCAGGCGGCTGGACAAGATGGTGGCCAAGAAGAGCGCGGTGAGTGGCGGCCCCCGCAGCCCGGTTGCGGTGAGGGGGGAGCATCCCCCTTCCGCGGTTTGTGGTCCAGTGGACGGGGCCTCCTTCCCTCTCGGCGCGGCCCCCGTCCTCGCTGCCGTGCTGTAGGGCCCCCGCGTTCCCCTCAGTGCCCGTTGTGAGGGGGCCTCCCCCCTCCGCAGCCCCCATTTTGGGGCCTCCTTCTCCGTGCAGTCGTTATGGTGGCGGAGCAGGAGCCTGCCCCCGCCCCCGGGTGGGGTCGCCTCCCCCAGGCCTGGCCGCAGTGGGGTGTTCTCCCTCTCTATTCCCCATCCGTTGCGGGATCCACCCCGTTCCATCCCACTGCTCGTTATTGGGGGGGTGACTACCATGTTGCCCCTCGATGGTTCTGTGGGATCCCCCATCCCAGGCCTCAGGGACCCCCTGCCCCACAACTCAGCACCCTGAGGCTCACCCTTTGCTCCCTGCTGCGCTCTTCTGGGGATCATCCTCAACCCTCCTCCCCAGTCCCCTTGGGAGCCCTTGGGGAGGGGGATCCTTATGCACCCCTAAGCCTGGGGCTCTTGTCGTGCCCTCAGGGAAAACCCCAGAGCTTCTGTATTTGCCTCCTGCATCCCTGTCCCATGCAAGCACCACTTCTGCTCGCTCTCGTGGCCTTTGGGCTGTGGAGGACTGGCCTGGCTGCTGGCTGCACACTGGGGGTCTCTCAGGGCTTTTGGGGCTGGGGAGGGCAGTGGGGAGCGGGAGGTGATGGGCGGGGACGGGAAGGGGTTAGAGGAGTGTGGGTTTGGGCGATGGGATGCTGGGCACTGTGCTCATGTGGACTGTAGGACGCTGGGCAGGCTCTGCCAGCTGCAGATAGGGGTGAGTGCTGGCACTTGTGTAGCTGTTGTAACAACCCAGGAAAGTGTGTTTGCGTTAAACCGGGGCCCGTGATGTCTGTTCCCGTTGATGGCAGGTTTTCAGCGCCATTGTTGAAATAGGAAAGGAGCAACTTTGCAGAATTTGCTTCCAAGCTTCATTGAGAAAGAGGCACTTCTTAAATGAGCGGTATGCAGCGTTTCCTCTTGGTTGGCATTTCACCTGGTACGGAACCGCGGCCCGTTTATCCTATGTCAGCTAATTTGCGAACTCTTCCTGCAGGACGGTTGCCTGGAGTGCCGGTTTGTTGCTCTAGTTTTTGCATGGATCCCCGTTGGCTGCCACTGTGCCAAGTGGCTCCATTTCTGGTAACGGAGACAGGAATCACCTGGTCCTTTTGTGTGTTAAGGGCTGGATTTAATGGAGTCCCATTTGGCTGTTGGAGGAACGGAAAGGTGTGAAACTGCCTGAGCGGGAAGTCACTCGTTCTGGGTACGGTAACGTGTGGTTTACGCTGGTGTGTGTTGCTGAAAGCTTTGACTCTGCTTTGGTTTGGCTTTCTCAGCATCTGTTCCATAGGGTGGCAGCTGGATTTGTCCCTGCAGTGACTGGGAAACGGTCCTTCTGCGAAGGGAGGATGAGGACAGGGTCTGTCGGAGCAGGCTGCTTTGCTTCCCAGCAGTCGTGGGCTCTGCAGGGCTTGTGCTGCCAGCGGGCTTGGAGCGGTCAATGTTTCAAACGTGAACACTGGAAAGCCTTGTTGACTAGAAGGGAGGTGGGGGAAAGACCCAGCTGAAGGGGGACTTGGCTAGGGCAGCTGTACCTGTGATTGCACTGGCTAATGACCAATTTCAGGTATCTGCAGATGGCCTGGTCGGATTTTTTTCTGGATCTGGGTTCTGGGATGCAAAGCTGATGCAAGAAAGCTTCATATGAGTTTCAAGCTCTTCAGCATCACTAGTATTAATATGAAAACTAGGAAATGGCTACATACAGTTTCACACTGCAGAAAGAGGAAACTTTTCTCTCTGGCTCTGCTGAGCTTTAGGTGGGCAACTGAAGTTCCTGCAACTCTGCTAAACTGTTCTTGTGCGCTGATACCATCCTTAATCAGGGCCCCCAAAACAGTGAGTCTGATGATGGGAGCACTCCTATGAGCTGAGGGGTGTGCTGAGGGGTCAGTTGGGATTCAGAGTGTGGTTTTCAGGTGATAAATATGTTTAGCTTGCCAGGTAAGGATCATAAGCTAATGCTGCACTTGTTACTATACACCAGTAAAGACCTGTAGTGGTCCAGTACTCTTCTGTTTTGCCCATTCCAGTATCTCAGGTGCCTCCAGGCTGTAGGATCTACTGTCTGTCCATACCAGCAAACCCAGCAGTCATCCTGCTGATGGTTTAGGGAAGGCTTCTTGGTGTTTTCCCCTTTGAATTCCTGAATTTTTCCCAAGCTGTGGCATTTCTTCACTAAAAGCTGAGGCGCTCAGTCTGTTTCTCTTCTTCTCTGCAGGACGGTGCAATGGATTTGCTGAAAGAACTGAAGGGTGTGCCCATGACTTTGGACTTACTGCAGGTGAGTATCACAGTGCAGGTGAAAAGCTGAAGTCTGCATCTGGAGGAGTCTGAAATGTTGTTGAAATAAACTTAAATCCCCTTTAAGGTCTTGCCTCCCTCAAAGCATGAAGATAAACATTAAATCCACAAACTAGTACTGACCTTGGGTTTTATAATGGCCATGAAATAGCACTGGGCCACCAGGAAACTTGTGCACTTGAGGAGGCACATGTGGGTGAGTGCTCAGATCCTGAGGTTTCAAAAAGAGGAAAGATCAGATGAACAAACACAAAGGGCAGCCATGGGACAGGCTCTTTTAGTCAGAATGGTGGCAGGTCCTTGGGTACTTCCTAGCCTGGTCGTGGCTTTGGTTCCTTCGTGCTTATTTCTGGGTTCAGTGAGTAACGAGTCTGTTCTGTATTGATTCATTTGATGTTCCCTGGCAGTCCACCCGCATTGGGATGTCGGTGAACGCTCTGAGGAAGCAGAGCACAGATGAAGAAGTGATATCGCTTGCCAAATCCCTCATCAAATCCTGGAAGAAACTTCTAGGTAAGAAAATCTGCGTGTTCCTGTCAGATTCAGCTTGTGAAGGAGCTGGGAGGCTGGGTTTCTCAGGAGAGCTTGTCCGTAGATCTCAGAATATTCTAGCAAATCAGCCTTTACAATTGGCCCCTTCCTTTCGAGCTTGGTCTCCTACCATGCATTCCTCTCCTCTCCATCTAGCTCCTGTTTAGCCAACTCATCCTTGAAATAGCATTGAAAGCTCCAGGGCTATTCTTAACGCGTACTTGTCCATGTAATAATTAGCAGCATTATTTGTAGAAGCGGGATCTGCGCTCTGAACCCTCTGCTCCTGCGCTGTGTGGCTTTACTACAGTGTGGGCTGTCAGCCTTGTGCAGCGGCTCGGAAAGAGCGATGCTGGAACGTGTTGAGCTGGAGAAGGACCTTCGTTTAACACCTCCCAGACAAATTTACCCAGGCTGTTTCCTGCTATTTCCTGGCCGTGGACACTGAGAAGCGGCAGCTTGTAATTCTGCCTGAGGAATCTTAATGCTGATACAGCACAAACAAGTGTCAGTTCACAGCTGGGGGGATCACAGAATTGTTTTGGTTGGAAAAGCCCTTTAAGCCCATCAAGTCCCTCTGTTCTCCCAGCACTGCCAGGTCCCCACTGACCCCTGTCCCTCAGCACCACCTCCACACGGCTGGGAAACCCCTCCAGGGGTGGGGACTCCACCGCTGCCCTGGGCAGCCTGGGACACGCCTGCACAACCCCAATGGGAAGAAATTGTTCTTCAGGGCCAACCTCAACCTGCCCTGGTGCAACTGGAGGCTGGTTCCTCTTATTCCTGGGGAGAAGAGGCCGACTCTCCCTTCCAGCCTCCTGTCAGGGAGTTGTTGAGAGCCAGAAGGTCTCCCCTGAGCCTCCTTTGCTCCAGGCTCAACCCCGCCAAGTCCCTCAGCTGCTCCTCAGGGCACTTGTGCTCCAGATCCTGCACCAGCTTTGTTGCCCTTCTCTGGACACGCTCCGGCACCTGAACAAGGTCTTAGTGGTTCCCTTTGTGATAAAGGTTGGACAGGCAGCTCTACCTGTGTCCTGTTAGCCAGCCCCTGTGTCTCCCACCCTATGCAGAGACCCTCACTCTGAAATTCAAACACTCCTGATGTTTTACACTGCTCTCTTGGACAGCTGTCTGTAAAAAGAACAAGAGCAACGTGGTGTTTGAGGCAAAGGGAGGTGTGTGGCTGGCTCTGGTCTGCACCCCAGGGCTCCCCATTTCTCAACAGGCTCAGTGAGCGTTAGAATCCCCGTTTTTTCCATCTTGGCTGGACTGTCACTGCCACAGCAGGGTGAATGTCTCTTGGCTAGGCTGAGACATTTACCTCCAGGTCACACTTGTTCTACAGTGTCACTAAAGTCCTCCCCAGGGTTGTGTTGGTGGCTTTCAGCAGCACTTGGGAAACACTAGAAGTTGTATTCACAGAAGGACGAGCCTGAACTGGTCACGTTGGCTGGAAACGCTGCTTTAATGGTGCTTTAGAGAACCTGATCTAATCCCTACTCAGCAGCCAGGGTGTCTCTGAAAGAAACGTTTGTGATGGGGCATGTCTTGTGTGGAAGCTTAGCTCCTAAGCTTTCCTCTGGTGAGGAAAGCTGCTGTTTGAATTAGTTTCTACTCAGAGGCAAGTAAAAGGTCTGTGGGAAGCAGGGAGGGCTGTAAAGGCATTCTTCCAGCACTTTTCTGGGAATAATAACTTGCCTTAGACCAGTTCCGTGTGGTGTTAAGGCATCAATTAATGTGTGCAGGGATGTCGCATACAGGCCAGTCCTGAACCCTTCAGCTCCATTTCTCGTCTTTTCGATACAGATGCTTCTGAGGAGAAAAGTGAGGAGAAGAAGAAAAGCCTGTCCTTGCCAACATCTTCCTCAAAGGAGACCGGTAACTCGAGAGACCAAAGGTAACGCTTCCCTCTAGCCAACAAAGAGACTGTCACAGAATTTGAATGTTCTTAAGGCACTTTACATTTATTTTTATTTCTGAGTGTTGGAGTGGTGGATTTTGCACAGTTGAATTCCTGGTCAGGCTCCTTCAGAGCTTGTCCGTGGTGTTTTAACCAGAGAAAAGCACATCTACAAAGTACGATGGCTTTAGTGAGTTTCTTGATTTTATTCACATCTTATTTCATGTTTTTCTACTCTTGGTTATCTGTTGATTTTTCTATTAGTAAAACATTACTCTGGTTTTTTCACTTTAATGTATTTTTCCTTATTTCTAACTTTGAACTCCTTAGAATGAAGATTATTTTTGGCCTTTAGTCTCAAGTGATGGGACCAGTGTCTCACCACCCTCGGTATAAAAAAATTCTTTTTTAGGTCTAATCTAAATCTCCCTCTTTTAGTATCAGAGCTGAAGGCACCATTTTCTTTCTTTTCCTTGGCACAGCAGCTCCTTCTGGAGGGGCTAGTGCAGGCTTCTCTGATCCCTGCCCAGAAGGCAGCATGCTGATGGCCGCAGAGAGCTAGAGCGCTTTGTTGGGTAGCTGTTCTCTTCCCTGCTGCTGACACCTTGGCAGTAAAGGGTGCAAGATGAGGAACCAGCTGAGATGAACCTTCGTGGTGACTCCTGCTCCCTTTCTGCTGAGAGCAGTTATGGACTTGGTGTCCTGCAGGGTAAGAGAGGAATAAATACCGTGTGTTTGTGCATGGTGCTGCCAGACCGAGAGCCTGCTGGTGGTCTTGGGCAGTCCTGAGTCTGAGTTCTGGATGTGTCCAACAGGTTTGTGATGTTTTCACTTGATGCCTGGTGGAATCACAGACGTGGCCAGCAGAGCTCATCCTGGGCTGGTGGTGCTGGTTGCTGTATTACTCTGTGTGCTGACCTGGGGCAAGTGTCCCTGCATTGTTTTCCTCTGACCGGTTTTGTGTTATTAACAGGGTGCTTGGCCACTGCCTGCTGATTCCCCCCTCTGCTCTCGGTGACTCAAACTGAGACGTCCTAACAGCTGAAGTTTCTCTTTCAGCTCCAACAAAAGGCAGGAGCCTCCGAAGACTCCGACCACCCCCAAAATCACCACCTTCCCCCCAGTGCCCGTCACCTGCGATGCTGTCCGCAACAAATGCAGAGAAATGCTGACAGCAGCTCTGCAGGCTGATGGTAAGTGCTGGGGAAACCCTACGTTGCCTGTCGTGCTTCACAGCGTTCTGATGGAGGCCTCTGCATGTGGGTCCACACCAACTCCTCTGAGATACGTTCTCCTGGAGCAGCCTGGCCAAAGGATTGCTGCTGTGGAACAGGCCTGCAGCTCACGGTGTTCCTTGGGGATCAGAGCTGGGCCCTGTCTTGTTCAAAGTATTCAGTGACCTGAGTGAAGGGATGGAGTGTGCGCTCAGCCAGTTTGATGGTACTGAACTGGGAGCAGTGGCCGATACACCATCAGGCTGCGCTGCCATTCAGCGAGACCTGGACAGGCTGGACTTGAGTGGAGAGCGACCAAATGAGGTTTAGCAAGGGCAAGTGGAGGGTCTTGCACCCAGGGAGGAACAACCCCCTGCACCAGTACAGGTCAGGGGTGACCTGCTGGGAAGCAGCTCTGCGGAGAAGGACCTGGGACTGCTTGTGGGCAACAGGTTGACCATGAGCCAGAATGTGCTCGCGTGTCCAAGAAAGCCAATGATCTCCTGGGGTGCATTAAGAGTGTGGGCAGCAGATTGAGGGAGGTTCTTCTCCTCGCCTTTACTCTGCCCTAGCAAGGGCATATATGGATCTGGAGTCCAGTTCTGGGCTCCCCAGTTTGAGAGACAAGGAGCTACTGGAGAGAGTCCAGCAGAAGCTACAAGAATGCTGTGGGAGCTGGAGCATCTCTGTGCCGAGGGCAGGCAGAGAGCCCTGGGGCTGTTCAGCTGGAGAAGCGCAGCCTGAGAGGGGACCTCCTCAATATGATCAAGAGCTAAAGGGAGGTCAGGAGGAGGGGCCAGACTCTTCCCAGTGGTGCCCAGCAACATGACAAGGGGCAACGAGCACAAACTGGAACCCGGGAAATTCCACCTGAGCAGGAAGAGAAACTCCTTCACTGTGAGGGTGAGGGAGTCCTGGCCCAGGCTGCCCAGAGAGGTGGTGGAGTCTCCTACTCTGGAGAGATCCCAAACCCACCTGGACGCCAAACTGGGCAACTGCTCTAGGGACTGTGCTCTAGCAGGAGGTTGGGCTGCGTGATCCCCAGAGGTCCCTTGAGCCTTTCACTAAGCTCAGCCCAGCTCTGCCTTCCCTGCTCCATGGCGTTGGTCAGAACAGCAAATGATCTAGATTTATATCGGAAATGCTGAACCTGGGGAGCCCTCGCTGGGTCGGAAGTCCCTGACCTCGTGTTTCTTTTCTCTTACAGATGACTATGTTGCCATTGGTGCCGACTGCGAGCACATAGCAGCCCAGATTGAAGAGTATATCCTTACTATACAGGGCCTCCTCAAGGGCCTGTATGCCTCCAGACTGTGGGGTTAGTGTGCTGCGAGGAAAAATGGGCCAGTCTGGGGGTAAACTGGGCCAGTCCCCCAGTGTTGTTCTGCGCTTCTGCTTGCCAGGGTTCTGTGTCTGGTTCCAGCTCTGTGTGGCTGAGTCCTGGGTCACTGAGGAACCAGCGAGGTGATGGGAGCTGAGGGCTGGTGTGAGGGATATGGTTCTTTCCTTCCTGTTTGCACCATCATGGACTGTCATCCCCAGTTTGTCCTTCCCATCCCCACACTGTTTCCTGCTGTCAGCTGTTTCCACATGGAACTTCCCTGAGCCTCCCTGCTGAGGAGTGTGTGCTGATCCAGGCAGAAGCAGTGAGGAACAAGCTGCCTGTGGGTTTGAACTAAGGCAGGAGGTCACTTGGTTTGGGGGCTGTGGGGCAGTAGGTGCAGCCGGGCTCTCAGTGGAGGGTTTGTGGCTACTTTGCTGAAAGAGCTGGCTGAAGAACCAGACATTGCTGGTGGGTCCCAGCACCCTCATCCGTGTCTTGGCAGTGGGTAACACCTCCCTGCTGTTCATGAGAGGTGCAGAAAGTGCTCTGGGTTGGCTGCAGACTCCTTGACTGCTGTGTACGCATATACCAAGATGTCAAGAACACCGACATGAAATACAAAAACCGAGTGAGGAGCCGGATCTCAAACCTGAAGGACTCCAAAAATCCTGAGCTGAAGAAGAACGTGCTGTGTGGGGCCATCACCCCTGAGCAGATTGCAGTGATGACCTCGGAGGTGAGGATGCTCGAGGAGTGGCAGGGAATGTGTCCTGTGGTGGTTTAGCTTGAAGCAAGGGGCTGGTCTGCTGCCAGCGTGGTGGATTTCTTGGCAGCCGCTGCCAGAGTGTGTGGGGAGGGAGCTAGCTGTGGGGTTTGCAATGTGGGGAGTGTCTGCTGGGCTTTCGGATCATCCCGGGGGCCTCGCTATGAACCACAACCCAGGAATGGAAGGATGTCTGTCTTCATACCCATCTGTTAGGCCACCCTGTCCTGGTGACTCTCCACTGTAGTGGGTGTGGTGGTAAAACTGGGCAGATGTGATTCTCGTGGTTTGGTTTTTTGAAAGGAAATGGCCAGTAATGAGCTGAAAGAGATCAGGAAAGCCATGACAAAAGAAGCAATCCGGGAACATCAGATGGCCAAGACAGGAGGGACACAGACTGACCTCTTCACCTGTGGGAAATGCAAGAAGAAGAACTGCACCTACACCCAGGTTAGTCTTCCTGCAGGCTGCGATCTGTCACGAGCTCTTCCTGCTCCCCGACAGGCCCCGCAGCACAGCACAGATTTTGCTGTTGCTGGAGAGAACCTTTTCATACCCTTGAGACTCTCTAGGACACGCTGCTTTTGCACGAGGATTTTGCAGATGTTTTCTCAGAGCTCCTGGTGCTTTTTTTTGGCTCATTTGTACAAGAGCAGATACCCAAAAATGCACCAGCAACAGCATGGTCACTACTGGGTGGGTGGCACAAACTGGGCAAGCGCCTCTGCCATGCAGATGAGACCAGGCAGCTGAGCAGGGGCTGTCCTGTGGCTCTGCAGAGGTCGTGAGTCCCACGGGCTGGCTCAGATGAGAGGCCTCGCTCTGCCAGTGCGTCCCAGTAATTTGGAAGCGCTGTCTGGGCTGTCTTGCTCACCTTGTAGGAGTCCATTTCCACCTGCACTGGGCTGGAGTCCGACTGCCTCGGGTTGGTGCGACAACAGCATCATCTAAACAGAAATGGCAGCAGGTTTTCTGTAATTTTTTATTAGTTACCCAGTGAAATCGCTGTTTGCTGACGGAGATGTAAGTTCCGAGTAGTTGAACTGGCATTTCTGGGAGTGTTGAAGCCAGGCAGTAAGGTCAGGGGAAGTCACAGAATTTCGCTACCCAGCGTGCTTGCCAACCACGCTGGATTTGCATTGTGCACATTGGGTAATTACACCCGTAGATCAGTGTAATCCCCCCTCGGCGCAGCCCTGATGTAGGCCTTGCACAGGGAGCGCCGGGATTTTCAGCGCAGATCTGCCAGGTGGGAACCAAATTCTGTGAAAATCAGGGTTTTAGTGAAGTGTGTGTTTCTGGCTGGAGCCCGTCCAAGGCAGCAGCCACCCCTGGGTTAGGTAGCAGAGTCCCTGAATGGTTCGGATACAAACCACACTGGGAATGTGCGGAAGCTGGGAACCGGAGGGTGAATGGGAATGGTTTGAGTGATTTTTTCACTTGGTGTGGAGGATATCCTTGGTGGGCCGAGGGTTTTGCCCTCTCCCTGCTGGCTGCATCCCTTTGTGGGGGACAGCACTGAGAGGGACCGGCTGCAGGTATGGCCACCTCTGGAGCCACAAGGAATGGGCAGCGGAGGAGCTGAAGAGAGGAGTCTGCCCCAAAACATGTCACCCGAGGTAGCGGCAGGGTTGTGAGGTGTGTGCGGGGCTGTATATCTGTGTGTGGAAACAGTAACACAGGGAAGCTCCTTTTGACCTCCCAAGCCTCGGTCTCCCTTTGATCTCTGACAGTGTGACCCCAGTGTGGTGGCCAGAGGGACTGGCAGCTCCCGGTCACCACGTGCTGGGGGTCATGCTCAGCTCTCACATCCCTCGTGTCCTCCCGCAGGTGCAGACCCGCAGCTCCGATGAGCCCATGACCACCTTCGTCGTCTGCAATGAGTGCGGCAACCGCTGGAAGGTACCGCACCAAGGCTCTTCCTGGCACTGAGGGGTGTTAGGGCTGCACTCACCATGCTGCAGACGCTTGGCCGCTGCCCAGAGGGGTTTGCCAGATGCTGGCTGGCTCCAGCAAGTGATCCTTCCTCCCAGTGCAGAGGAGGGAGCTCCTGGGTTCAGCCCAGCTCTGCAGAGCAGCTCCAGTCGAGTCTTGCTTTCACTGCCTCCCTTCTCATGTCCCCTCTTCTTCCCTGACCAGTGTCACTGAGCTTTCCACGCTCCCTCTGCCCTCTGAGAGGTGGTGGTGATGTTCAGCAGGGTAAAACTGCTCTTTGCTGCACACAGAGCTCGGGGGTGAGCAGAAACCTCCTGGTCTGTTGCAGAAATGGTGCTGCTACCACGCGCCAAAGAGCCACAGCCAAGGGGTTCCAGCAGGAGCGGTTGGGCTGAGCCCTCTGCAAACCCCCAAGCCCTTGCCAGCTTCAGAAGCGAGACCATCCCCTGGCTCCCTGTCCTCTAGGCAGCATGACCTGCAGCTCCCCTCGGCAGCCAGCTCTTCCTAACCGGGGTTTGAACTCCCCTCTCTTGCAGTTCTGCTGATATGTGCCACGGCCCGAGAGCGGCAGCCACGTGTGGACCAGAGCGCAGCCTCCACCCGCTAGCTCCCACGGCAGTCGTGTTTTGTGTCCCAAGTGAGTTCACAGCTGTGGGGAGGCCTCAGGAAGAGCCCCAGCAGTGGGCCCACAGCTGGCCAGGAGAGCTCACTTGAACACCCACAGTCCTTATTTGCTCATCTCAGCCAGTATTGTCACTTTGTTTTTTTTCTTCCAACTAATATTAAACATTTTGTCAGTTTCTGACTTTTATTTGAACTCCATGTGTGCAGTGCTTTGCTTTTGCAGCGTGGGACTGTGCAGGAGCTCGACAGATGGGCAGTGGCTGGATGGGTGAGGAGTGAGCAGTGCCTGGACCTCCAGGAAGCCAGACACCACTTGTAGGAACATGCTCAGTGCACGAAGGCTTCTCCTGCATCCACTCTTGAATCCCAAAACACTGAGTCAAGTCCTGGGCTGGCTGGGTGGGCAGTACTGCTCTTCCTCCCCTGGCTGAGGTGACCTGTTGATGGAACACAGCTTTTGGGGCACAGATCAGATGCTGCTTTGCAGCTTAGAATCTTGGAATTGTTTTGGTTGGAAAAGCCCTTTAAGCCCATTGGGTCCCCCCGTTCCCCCAGCACTGCCAGGTCCCCACTGACCCCTGTCCCTCAGCACCACCTCCACACGGCTGGGAAACCCCTCCAGGGGTGGGGACTCCACCACTGCCCTGGGCAGCCTGGGACAGGGATGGACAACCCCAATGGGGAGGAAATTGTTCCTCAGGGACAACCTCAACCTCCCCTGGAACAACTTGAGGCCAGTTCCTCTCATCCTGTTGCTTGTTCCTGGGGAGAAGAGACTGACCCCCGCCTTGCTCCAGCCTCCTGTCAGGGAGTTGTCAGAGCCAGAAGGTCTCCCCTGAGCCTCCTTTTCTCCAGGCTCAACCCCCCAAGTCCCTCAGCTGCTCCGCAGCACCTTGTGCTCCAGACCCTGCTCCAGCTTCCTTGCCCTTCTCTGGACACGCTCCAGCTCCTCAGTGTCCTTCTGGGAGTGAAGGTACCAAACTGAACCCAGGATTTGCGGTTGCTATTCCCAAGGCTGCTCCCTAGGACCACCTGCTCCTGTGTCCCTCTTGAAGGGACCCTGGGAACAGCTGACCCAAGGAGAAGCCATCAATGAAGGAGGTGGAGGGAATCCAGGGGACAGTAGGTGTTACAAGGGAGTCCTGGGCACTTTCCTGCCTGTATGTGCTCTGCTCTGGGCTGATGGCAGCCCAAGTTTTCAGAGGGACTCCCTGGAGAAGCTCAGGAGGAGGGAAAAATGCTGTGAATGCAGGAAATTTTCCAGATGCTTGGACCTGGAGGAGGTAGCGATGACTGGGCTCGGTGGGAGCTGTTAGCACTTGGCTCTGGAAATGGATGAGGTTTGTAGTGAGCTGGGAGCTAGTGCTGGGAAGGGAGGAGATGGGAAAGGAGCTGGCAGACCTAAAATCTCTCTGTTCTAGCCTTGAACTGGGGTGATGCAGCATTTTGGGGACCCCAGGAAGGCCTCGGAGTTTGAGGCCGCTCAGTCGCAGACCTGTGTGCTCAGATGAGCCAGGGCAGGAGCGTTTCTGTCACATCTCCTCCGGCATCGCTGTTCCGCAGCGAAAAACAAGCATTTCCACAGGCTTTCCAGCACGGCAGAGAGCGGGGGCTCACCGGAGACTTGGGAGATGTTCAGGGAGGGGCGAGCAGCCCCATGAAGGCAGCGGGGAACGTGCTCCAGCCCCTCTGCGGTCTGTGCTCCTCAGGGCGGGGGTCCCAGCACCATCCTGCGCTTCACGGGGTGCAGCCAGGTCTCCCAAGAGGAAAAGATTCAAAGATGCCGACGACTCGTTTAGGGCTCGCGAGTCTTGCGGCGATTTGGGTTATTCCCGTCGGGGTTGGGAGGGAGCGGTGACCTCGCGGTCATGCTTTAAAACCAAAGCCAGGGCTGTGTCCGAGGGCGCTTGCCAGGGCCGTTTGCTGGGAGACCACCAAGGAGAGCCCGGAGGGGAAGGCACTGGAGAAAGAGGTGTCTCAGAAGTGGAGATCTGCTTACAAAGTGTTTGAAAGTGCTGGGAGTGGGAGACAAACGAGACGGTCCGGTGGCAGCGTCGTCGTCCTTGGGTGTCACATGTGGAGAGGACCGACCTGCCCCTGCTGCGCTCTTGAATGGCCTCAGGGCTGCTCGACCCCCAAACCTGGAGCTATTTCCTCCAGCACTAACCCCCAGCCCCGGGCGGGGGTGCTGGGGGTGCCGTAGCCCCCCAGCCTTGGCACTCGCAGGGGAAAACCTGCCAATATCAACCCAGCGCCGACATTCCTGAACCAATGGGCTATCGCTGGTCTCGCTCAAAATTACATTTTCTTCATTTTCCTGCCCTGTATTTCCAGCTTGGCACTAAATCTCCTGCCAGGGGTTTCCACACAGTCGGGCCATGAGGAAGGAAGGAAACAAAAAAAAAAAAAACAAACCAAAACTTGGAAGAATTTTCTTGGTTTGTTTAAAAAATATCTTCAATAAAAAGCACCAGTGCTCCTTGTTTTTGCTCTGAAAGGGAGGAGGAGGAGGAGGGAAAGGGGTCAAGCAGGGGCTGTCCTGGGTCGCGTTGGTCTGCAGCAGCAGGACCCCAGCGTTGGCTTCGCTCCACAGGGCAGGGGCTGCTGCTGGGAAGGTTTTAATGGTGGGCACTGGGGCTCCAGTAAACCGTGACTCACGCTGTACAAAAACTGGTGGAGCCCACCGCGGAGCACGGTCCAGGGAGCAGGGCAGAGCCCGGGGCTGCAGGGGCCGGCTGGGAGCCGTCGCTGTCGGGGGTCCCGCTGCCTGTGGGGCTCTGCAGGAGGGTGAATACCTGCACGGGGGGGGTTTCCTCTTCCCCGGGGTCCGTGACTCGAAGCATGGGTTTGAGTGACAAGCGTGCGGTGTCCTGGACTGCTGCAACGCGGACTGGTGGAGGGGGCAGCTGTAGGTACCCCCTGCCCACCCTCCCAGCACATCCCCATGGCCCCACAGTCCCTTCTGGATCCTCCTCAGCCCCTCAGGCAGCTGCGGAGATGGGGGAGCCGAGACCCCTCTGCTCCAGCTGCCCCCCGGATCTGTCGGGAACACAAAGAGGGGGGCGGCAGCGCTGCTCCCCCCTCCCCGGGCTGCTTCACAGACGGAGCGCTGTAAACCTGACAAGTTTTTATATGTACAGAGACGCTTGTCAAACCCCCCTCCTGCCCCTCGAGTCCCCCAGTAAAAGCCAACAAACAAAAAGCATTTAAAATAAAAAGTTAAAAAAAAAAAAAAACAAACCACCAACAACAATCCACCTCCCACCCCCACAAAAAAATACCCAACCCAGTCCCCAACTGGGTGTCAAGTGGGAACCGGGGACGTGCCGTGTCCCCAGGCGTGGCGGGGAGGGGATAAAGTGACCTCTTCAAAAGGGGGTGCGGGGGGAGCCGGGCTCCGAGAGCTCCCCCGGCTCGCTCCGGCCGGCGGCGGGGACGGGGCAGGGGGGTCAGTAGTACGAGCCAGAGCTGGAGCCGGAGCTGGCCCGGGCTGCGCTGCCACCGTGGCACCAGCCCCGGGGACAGTCCTGGAGGGTGGCCCAGAACCCGGGGTGACGGTTCATAGGTAAAAAGCTAAAAACTTGGGGGGGGGGGGGGGGGGGGGCTGGCAGGGAGGGGAGGAGGCACCGAGCAACCCCCCCCAACCCCGGCCAGCGTGTCCCCTGGTCGGCGGGTGCCCTTAGGACTCCGAGTTGGAGCGGGAGACGCTCTGGAGCAGCGATTTGTATATGGCAGAGTTCAGGAAGCGAGGGTACGAGTCTCTGTGCATGAGCGTGTAGATCTGGAGCTGCGCGTCGTCGAAGGTGTGCGAGGACGGCTCCTGCATCTTCCGGTTGATGACCTCCCGCACCCGCGAGTCCAGGCTCACCTGGGCGGCAGGGAGAGAAATGGGGGGGGGATCAGGGACCCCCAGTGACAAGCCCCCAACCGCAGCACCCACCCCTGCACCCCTGGGCAAGCTCCCGTGGGCAATCTGGTATCCATGTGGCGCCGGGGGGAGCCCACGGTGAGCTCCACCCCGGAGGCAGGGTGCTCTGGAGAGGGTGGCAGGGAGGAGCAGGGGGTCTCCGGGTCCTCCCCGTGCCCCCTGGCTGGGCACAGGGAGGTGGGCTGGGGTGCTCCCACGCCGGGAGCTCCCAGTCTGGGGATGCTGCGAGCTGGGATGCAGCAGCTCCTCAGCCCACTGGTGCCCTCCTGAGGTTCTGGCCCCGCAGCACAACCGGGCCCGTGGGGCCGCTGCCGGCTGCGTCCCGGGGCTTTGGGGTGGCCGGGGACACCCTTCCACAAGCGTGACGCAAACCGACCACGCTGCCAAACCCATCCCCACCCACCCACCCGCCCCCATACTGCCACAGGGGCAGCGGGACAGAGCCCTCTCCCTCAAAAATCCCCTCGCGGCCCCATTTTAGCCCGAGCCGCCCGCCGAGGGGCTCTGCCCCCTACCTCCTTGGGCGAGAGGATGGAGATGTAGTCCTCGTAGATCATCCTGGCCTTCTCGTCGATGGTGTGCTTGTTGCACTCGGTTTTGAGCTCCTCGCACGCCAGCCAGAAGAGCATGTTCTCCTCGCTGTACTCAGTCCGCAAGAACTCCCGGAAGACGTTGCGACCCGCCGGGCTCTTCATCAGCTTGTCGAAGGACTGTGCCCAGCCCCGCACCTCCTCCGCCGTGGGTTTGGTGCTGCCGGGTCCCCACGGGGAAGGCAAAGGGGCAGCGTTACAGCCGGCTCGGGAGGGCTCCCCGCTGCGTCCCACCCCACGGGGCTCGGTCCCGCTCATCCCTGGTCCCATCCCGGAGGGACCGTGCCCGAACGCATCCCCGCTGCTCACACCAAGGCCGTTCCTGCTTGGGCCCTGCTTATCACGGAGGCTTTCGGAGGTTGCTCCTGGGGTCTGTCCTGACTCCGCTCGGCCAGGCTGGAGCGTGGCCTTGGTGCCAGCTGAACTTCCCAAGATGAGATGTGTTTTGGTGCCGGTTTCGCACCAACCCAACGGGGAGCTGGAGCCTCTCCCTTGCAGCCCGGGAGAGACCGACATCAGTCCGTCACCCTCACAGCTGCCAGAGGGAGGGAGGCTGCTCCCCAGCAGACCCTCATTACCTGCTAAAGCAGGGTGGGAGCAATCGTTATCAGTGGCTAATTAGCACATCTGACCCCTAACTCTGCTGTGCCAGGTTCTCCACAGAGAGGGGGTCCTACTCGTCCCCCAGGTGCTCAGTGCAGGGCACCCCCAGAGCAGTGTGCCCTTGGCATGGGGCCTGAAAGCTGCTGAGGTCCTTGCGTGCCTCAGTTTCCCTTTGCAGGGGGCCCAAAGGCCAGGATGCAGAGGGCTGCAGCCTGTGGCTCCCCGTTTCTTGGTGGGAACTGTGGACACGCCGCTGGAAGCAGCACCAGGAAGCCCCAAGTCCTGGCGCCCCGATCCTGCTCCCCATGTGAGCACCAGTGGGCAGGAGGTGGGGCTGGGTGCCACGGAGGGTGGCAGTGGGCGCCATGCCGTGCCAGGCCCCCTTCCCACCCCCGCCAGTGTGCTGCCCAGCACTCACCAAGCTTCACAGTTTGGGATGGTCTCCAGTTTGGTCTCCCGGGACGCCCTCCACGCTCGCTCCCGGTCCTCGTTCCTAACGGGGAGACGGAAAGGTAGTCAGGGGCATCAGGGACGCACCCAGACCCCTACCTTGACCCCCCTGCCCTCCCCTGGACACCAAATCTCCTCTGCGGGCACCAGCACCCCCCTGCCCCAGATCCTCCCCAGCACCCAGCCTGCGCCAGCAGCACCCCGGCTCCCTTGTGCAATTTTGCCATCATCGTGCAAGGGTGTTTCCTGCGCTTGAGCCCTCAGGACGTGTGCCAGGGCCAGACCGGAGCAGCCGCAGCCGGCGGAGGCCAGTGCCAGCAAAGCCGTCGTGAACCACCACGGGCAAACGCCAATAAATAAATACATAAATAAACAGGGGGCTGCGGTGTGCCGGGCTGCGGCCATCGGGGCTCAGCACCTCGCCCCCACACCCGGTTATCACCGTCTCCAGCCGGCCCCAGCTTGCCCAGGAAGGTGGAGGAACATGAAGGGCCAGACCCTGCACCCCCAGGACAACCCAGCCCCGAGACTGGGCGAGGGATGGAGGTGCTGGGGCTCAGGGTTGTCCCCTGTCCCCCCATCCCTTGTCCCCGGGGGAGCCGGTGGCGCAAGGGGGGAGCGGGGCCCTTGCATTCCGGTCGGTGCTCGCCGCAGCGCTTCCTGCTTGCGACACCCTCCTCGCCGCTCGCACAAGATTAAACGTGCCAACTTCTCCCTCGGCAGCGCGGCGGCTGGGGTGGGTGAAGCCACGGGCACGTCCCTGCTCAAGCCACCCCTGTGGCTCGCTGCCCGGCACCCCCGAGCCCCAAAAGGGTCAGTGCTGTCACTGCTTGCTCCGGGAGCGGGGCACAGGAGGGAGTTCTGCCCTGTCTCTTGCAGAGATGGAGGAGGAGGGACACAGGGAAGGGTCGCCCTGCCCACAGCCGCATGCCACCAAGCCCAGGGCAGCGTCAGGGTGGGAGATGTTCGGGGCAGGCTGGGAGGAGAGCTGCTCCCTGCCCTCCCTGCCTGCAACAGTGAGGAAATGCGATGGGAGCAGGCGAGATGGGGCCCCAAGGACCCCGCAGGGGTTTGCATGGGGCTGGCAGCGGTGCTGGGGATGCGCCGTGGGTTTGCACGGGGCTCAGCTCCACGGTTTGCTGCTCCTCCAAGGTCAGCACCATCAGTGGCTGCAGAGCCCAAAGCTGCTGCAAGCCCAAAGCCACCAGCAACCTCAGAGGGGTCGATGCCGAGGATGGAGGAGAGCAGACGGGCTCCTCCAAACCTGGGCTCTCCAGAGAAATGGGATCCTTGAACACCAGACGATGTGGTGGGCGGGTGACGCTCAGGCCGGGGCGGGCGGTGGGACGTACCATGAGCAACTGCAGCAGCAGCACCAGCAGAAGCAGCAGGCATTGGGGCGGTGGTTGCTGGCGGGTTGCACCGTTGTCGGAGAAGTCTCATGCCGGGACATCGGAAGGGGTGTCTCTGCGGACGCGGGTCCTGCGTACTGAAAGGCAGGAGGGCAGGGGGCGGGTGAGCGAGCTGCTGACGTTATCCCCCACCACACGCAAACACCCAGAGGTAAACTGTGATTTAGTTTTGGCCCCTGCTTGCCAGCCTGGCCCCAAGACGGTCACCACCTCACCTGCGTCCCAGCCTCATACACGGTGGACGGGGTTGGCTCGTGCTTCAGGGGCTCTTCTGCTGCTCTCTGCTCCTCCCAGCCCGCGGGTGAGCCGTGCCGTCGAGACACCCCCGCTAACGTCCCTGCCGCCTCCTGGACGGAGCCTGCGGGGAAGGAGAGCAGCGGCACCCCGTTACCTTGGCAGAGGGACCCCCGGCTTCGAGCGGCTCCAGGGGGCTGCTCCATGCCAGGGAAAAACCTTTTCAGGCGTCAAGCTGGGGCATAGGACGAGAGGAACCGGCCTCCAGTTGTTCCAGGGG
Organism: Bucorvus abyssinicus; assembly: GCA_009769605.1. Lineage (NCBI taxonomy): Eukaryota > Metazoa > Chordata > Aves > Bucerotiformes > Bucorvidae > Bucorvus > Bucorvus abyssinicus. Next base: position 1,887,939 of record CM020047.1, read on the forward strand.
AGGTTGAGGTTGGCCCTGAGGAACAATTTCCTCCCCGTTGGGGTTGTGCATCCCTGTCCCAGGCTGCCCAGGGCAGGGGTGGAGTCCCCATCCCTGGAGGGGTTTCCCAGCCGTGTGGAGGTGGTGCTGAGGGACAGGGGGCAGTGGGGACCTGGGAGTGCTGGGGGAACGGGGGGACTCGATGGGCTTAAAGGGCTTTTCCAACCAAAAGGATTCTGTGATTCTGTGCATGGCGGGCAGACAGAAAGTGTCCAAGAAAAGGAAGTGAGAAGGAAAGGAGGAGGGGAAACACGGCTGCAGACGCTCTGCCAGCCCCACGGTTTGCCCAGGACCCCCTCCCACGCACTGGCCATGCTGCCGGGCCCCAAAGGCTGCAGGGCAGGGGGCAGGGGGCAGGGCTCAGTGCCAGCCTCCTGCACCCTGACCATGCCCCATGCCAGGGGAAGCATGGCCAGACTCCCCTGTGCCTTCAGGCCCGGGATGGGGAAGTCAGCTGCTCCATGGCATCGTATGAGTGGAAGGAAACAGGGTGGTGGGGGGGAGTTCTCACAGCTCCCAGCACTGAACCAAAACTCGCCCCGTGCCAAGGGCTGGCCAAGTCCTGTCCCCACCTGCACCACTGGCCCAGCCCGGAGCAGGGATGCTCCCGGGCAGGCAGCAGTCACGGCCCTTCCTCTGCCCGAAAGAAGGACCAGGAGCAGGGGACAGTGGGCAGGGAGAGCCCCCGGCTGCCTCGGCCCCAGCACCCCTGTCACGAGCTGCCCCAGGTCTCATCCCCTCAGGTCCGAGTCCTGCCGCGGACTCAGCGAGGGGGATGGAGCTGGGGTGCGGGTCCCAGCTGGGGACAGAGCTGTCCCCAGGGTGTCTCCCACGGGTGCAGTCCCCCCATCTCCAGCACAGCCATCGCCCAGCAGCACTTCCCAGGAGCTCCTTGCCTGGGCCCTTGTGAACCATCCCGTGGGCTCCCATCGCTCCCGCAGGAACGAAAAAGGAGAAAGTCCACGTTTCGCTCCCAATTGCCCCTATTTATAGCCCCGAGTGCTGGCAGGAGGGCCGTGACCTTGTCACCCGGCTCGGCAGCAGCTCTGCTCCCTCCCACTTTTTTCTCCTTCCTTTGCATCTCCCAGCCCGACCAGCTCCCACTGCCGGTGCCCGCTCTTCCCCCTGCTCCCGCACAGCCACGTCCCGCTGCTGAGAGCGTGTGGCATCGCCCCGGGGGGACTCCCAGGCACTTCACTTCTGCAGCTGGTGCTCGGCCTTGGCCAGTGCAGAGGCACCCAGGAGACGCAGCGGGATGGGGTGGCATCACCCAGCACGGAGCATCCCCTGCCCACGTCCGTGGGGTGCTGATCCGCGGGGATCAGCTCGCGGCCCATCCCGGGTGCTGTGGCACCCACCCAGAGCCATCCCAGCTGTGTGGGCTGCACCGAGGGGATGGGGAGGAGAAAGGGCTGCAAAGATCTCCTCGGCCCATGGCACCGAAAAGCAATGCTGCTGTGCTCCGGATTGGCACCGAAGGGCAATGCCATCGTGCTCTGGATTTGCAGGGGCGGTTTCCCAGCCCTGTGCACCCCTGAATGCCCCCGTAGCCCCCCAGCCTACCACGCTGGAGGGGCCCATGTGCCACGGGGCTCTTTCCAGCTTGCCCCGGTGCCGGGCACCGCTGTGGGTGCCGGCGGATAAGGAAGTCCCGGCGGGCAGCGGAGCCCATGAGCGCCGGAGGGAAGGCGAGCGCATGCGCGCGAGGCTGCAAAAAGAGGAAGGATGACAAAAAGGGGACGTTTCCCCAGCAGAGAGGGGAGACGCCCCAAAAGCCGCCCTCACCCAAATCCCGTGAGCTCCCCGAGCCCCACCATGAGCCTTTGCCGTCGCTGCCCAGTGGCTGCAGCACCCAGCCTGGAAGTCCCTGTGTTCTGGGTGTCATGTGCCCGGGACATCCCCACCGAGCCTGGCACCGCCCCGTCCTCTCCCCAAATGGAGAGGGGACCCCCCACACAACCAGACAAAGTGCTCCCCAAAATGGCTTTCGAAGGGAAACCTCCCCTTCCGCCGGCGGCTCCTTGCCGGGGTGCTGGGTCAGCCCCGTCCTACGCAGCCGCACACAAAGCGCCCTGTGCCCTGCTCACCCCAGGCAAAGCCGACGCCAAAATCACGCCATACCAGCTGCCAGAGGAGTTGTGGCACCGGGGTGCCAGCATGGGCAAAGCCAAGGCGATGGCAAATGCTAGCCAGAGATGACACCCCTCCATGCACCGACTTCCTTCAAGTGCCCCGGCTGGTGACGATGCCCTGAGCAGCGGGGCATCCCCCTCCAGCTACCTCTGCCTCTGCAAAGTGGGGCACAAACCAGTGCCCACCCCGGTGCGGGGGGCACCCCTGACATGCCCACCCGACCCCAAGGAGGGGCACAGAGGGAGCTACCAGCAGCGTGTCCGTACCTGCGACCTGGCCATGGCGCGGCGGGTGCCAGCCAGGGCGACCCCGGCGGGCTCAGGGGGCGTGTGGCATCACCAGGACCGCCGGGTCTGAGGGCAGGGAGGTGGGAGAGAAAAGAGGAGAGAAAGAGAAAAGAAAAGCGGCCAAACACATCCTCTCACAGGAAAGGGAGTGGTAAGGGAAGTGGCAAACTCAACCGAAGAGTTCAGACCTTTTTTGGGAAAGCCCCGGCAGGGCCCGGCCGCTCTCCTCGCCGTCCTGCCGCGGGGTGGCCGCCCCAGCGGGGCAGAGCAACTCCCGCCGGTGCCTGAGCCGGGTCTTCCTCCTGCTTCCCACCCCTCGGCTGGATCCAGCGGCTGCCGAAGGCTCGAGGGCAGCCAAGCCGCAGCAACCCAGCCAGGATGGGCACCTGCTGCCTCCGGACAGCTCGGAGGTAGCCTGGGCACTGGAACAGCCCATGGCCACGGCAGTGGCCACTGTGGCTTCCCTGAGGAGTGACGGGCAGGATACGTCCCGAAGCGGTCCCCAGCACTCAGCCGAGGCCGTTCTGAAGCGACGGCGCTTTCCACCGTGCTGTGCCCCAACGCGTCGCCGGGGTTCAGCGCTGCCCGTGGGGAGAGGATGTGGGCAGCGAGGTGGGCAGCGAGGGATGGTGCCGGTGCCCGAGGTGGGCTGAGTCAGAGGCTGCCGGCAGCACCATCCCGGCCACGCGCGACGTGCCAGCCTGCTGCCACACAGAGCGGAGCCTGGCTCCCTCGGCCAAGGGTGACTCACAAAGAAAGTTGTTTGGTTTTTTTTCCCTCTTCAGGGAGAAAAAAAAAAAAAACCAAGAAAAAGAAAAGAGAGAGAGAAATCAGACGCTCAAACTCCGTTTCCTTGATTAAATTTGCCCTCGACGGCGCTGCGGGTGGAGGGGGTCTGGCCCCAGCATCGCACCAGCAACCGAAACCAGTCTGTAGTCTCTGCCCCTCGCGCGCGTGGGCTCGACGCAGGTGGAAAAGGGGACAAAAGGGGAGAAAGAGGGATGGGGGATGCCGGCACCCCCTGCCCGCTCCCCCGGGGCTGTGGGGCTGGGCTGGGTGCCCGGCCATGGCATGTGCCCATTATCGGCCCACCCCAGCGCCCTGCTCAGCGCAGCCGCTTCCCTCGCCTGCCCCGGGGACACCGAGCTGTTACCTCCTCTCTTCCCAACACCGTGTACCCCGGCACCCAAAAACCCAACCCCACCCCATCGGACGGACCCCCCCCCCAGGCACCCCAAAGTCCCCCTCCGCTTCAGCAGCCCCTTTTCCTGCCGGTGCCCACCCTGCCATCGCTGCTCTCCTCAGGGGGGCCAGCAACGATCTTTCTCCTCATTTATTTTCCAGATGGTTTTCCAGGATTCCCTTTTTCCGCTGCCAGCCAGGGCCAGCTCCGAGAGCTGGAGGCTGCCAGGACGCAGCCACGGTCTCCCCGGGGATCCTCCAGCAGCAGCCCCAGCTCGCCGGCCTCGGGGCACCCCCCGGCACCGAGAACAGTTTTATCTCAGACACGGCAGGAGCTCTCCACCCCAGGAGGGATCTTCCCTGCATATTTTACAGGTCAAAACCTGAAGGGCAGCTTCGCTGCTCGTCACAGACCCCCGTGGGATCGCTGGGCCGAGGGCGATGCTCAAACCTCCCCGGTGCTCAAACCATCCCCAGCCAAGCTGGTGGCACCGCTGAGCCCCCGGGGAGCTGCGCCGGATCCGGCCCCTCTCTGTGCCCCGGAGGAGCCGCAAAACCCCGGAGGAGCTGCGAGACCGGCCACGCTGGATGAGTGCGAGCAGAGCTCGGCAGCCCCAGCCGACTGCAAGCTGCTGCTGGATTCTCCAGTGTCTAATAAGGGCTCAGCCCAGCCTGCAGCTTCCCCGCCTCCTCCCTGCCTTTCTCCCAGCAGCGACCCAGCACCTCCAACCTCTGCCAAATTTGGCTGAAACCAGCCAGCACGTGCAGCCAGCCGCGGGCCAGCCCCGCCGGCAGCCCCGGGTGGGTGACGGGTACCCTCCGGGTACCCGTCTGCCGGGGTTACCCCATGGGCGGGCACCGCCGCCGAGCCCCACAGCTGCCGCCCGCCCCCGCAGCCTGTCCCAGCCACCTGCCAGTGCACAGGAAGTTTTAGGAGCTATTTTTAGACCCGGCTCTTCCACTCGCTTTTAGCAATCTATCAGAAGGCGGCTGAAGAGGTGAGGCTCGAGGCCCCCGACTCGGCAGGGATGGGGCTGGGCTGACTCCGATTTTACCGGCATGGAGGTGCCCGCGGTCCTGGGCATTGGCTGGGTCGGGCTCCCCGGGTCCCACTCGGACAAGTTGGTGGCGATGCCCACGTGGCTGTGCCTCGGCCACGTCCCCGCCACGCCGAGCGTGTGTGGCTGATAACACCGGCAGATGTGCCCGTGGAGGAGGTGGCGAGCAGAGCCTTTGGGGGAGTTTCTCTGCCCGGCAGTGATTTTTCTGCCATCCCCTGAGACTGGAAAGGCAGGTCCTGGCGATGGGAACTGGGAGATGCTGCAGCGTGTCCCAACACCTCCCTGGTCTTTCACACCGTGAGGGCCGACAGCCCCATGGGGAACCCTCCTGCCCGGATGAGGACGATGCTGGGGTCCTTTTCTGGACCGCCCATCTCCTCTGCTCCTTGCCCCTCTCTCGCCCGTACCCGGGGTGTATTTCTACACCGAGCATCCTCCGAGCCAAATCCCACCACAAGCCCTGCCAGAAGGACCACACCAACCTTTCCAGCACCAGCTGGGAAGAGGCGAACGGACCCGCGGCTCTGTCTGGGCTGAGACGGACACCACGAGCTGCCGGGTGGCACGATGGGTGCCATGCTGCCAGCACCCACCCCTCCGGCCCCGACTCTTGCACTGAAATGGAGTTAATTATTTCATAGCATAAAAATAGCACCCACCACAATCAGCTGGGGGATTTAACAAGGCAAGCCCTGACAATTATGTTTCTATTAGTAGAGGTATCGCGGCAGCATTAAGGCAGACTCCTATTAAGCATTTGGTAATGATCCATGTGAAAGGAAAAGAAAGATCATGGTAATCGATACGCAGCAGGGGCTAAACCACACGGACGGAGCCCAGCGGCTGATGGGAGGGAAGAGGAATGGGAGGGATACGGCACCATCGGGGTGCTCCTCACCCACGGGGTGCTGCCAGACCAAGAGCCACTCATCCCCATCCCAGCGCGGGGAGCACCGTGTCCACCCGGGGAACACGGGGCAGAGGAGGAAAATTAATTAGTGGTAATCTGGGGGATGGGGATGCTAGGAGAACCGAGGAGAAGAAAATTTGGAATTGTCCCTTATGAAGAAACGAGGAACGAGACGGAGAATCAACCCAGGATCGGGATGAAAAGGAAACGCTGGATCAAAGGGGTCGCTTACCGCAGCTCCGAGCACTCCCCGGCATGGCCGATGGGTGGATTTCTCCCCAGCACCAGACCAAACCCTGCCAACTGCATCCGGAGACCCACACCGGCACGGAGCCACCAGCCGGGCACAGGGAAGAGGTTTGGGAGCCTGCGCCGGCACGGCTGGGAGGTGGGTCTGGCTGCGCCGAGGACAGGTCTGGCCCTGCTCTCCAGCCACGCTCCCTGCCCAAAGCGTGGCCCCGTACCCCATTGATGTGGTCAGGGCAGGGCTGAGCCCGGCAGCTGGCTCAACCAGCGGTGGGACCGGCCGGGCTGGGGCCACACCAGCACGATGGCTGGGGACAAGGGGACCAGCCCCGCAAACACTGCACCCCGGGGATGTTTGCCCACTGCAGTTTAGTCACCTGGGCAGCGCCAGGCCCTGCTGCCCGCGTGCTGCCAGCCCTGATGGATGGCTTTTGAGGTCTGGCTTCAGGCAGATGTCACAGCTCGCTGGTGAGCACCCAGGGCTGGGATGTCCCCACAGACCCAGGGCCACCACGGGTCCTGGGACCAGAGCTTTCACTTGTAGCAGTAAAACAGACTCCCACATCAGACTTAGATTCCACACTAAAAGTGATGGACTGAGGAAGGTGTCTCCCATGGGATCGTTCAGCCAACAAACACCCAGGACAAGGGGGATTTGGGGAACCAACACCCTGTCCCAGCTCCGGAGCATCCCAAAGGACATAGGTGACCCCTGTGCTGTGGTCACCACCACCTCTGCTTCCACCAAATGGCCAAGGGCAGGAGGTTTTGCGGGATGGGGGAGAGGCAAAGCGCTCCCTGCCTCTCCCAGTAAACTCATCCGGGGCGGCCGAGCTCCCACAGCACAGCAGTGATGCTCTGCCCTGCTCCAGCCGTCCTCCGAGACCAGCCACACCAGTTATTTAAAACCCAAGCAAAGGGGAAGAAAGATGCGGAGTTCGGCTTGGCCGTCCCCGGGGAGGAGCTGGCAGCGCGGGCAGGAAGGAAGCACCGTCACCCTGCATGGCCCCTGTGCCACAGAGGTGGCCCCTGGCCCCGGGCAGTGCCAGCCAGCTGCAGCCACTGTATCCTGCTCTGGCCGGGCACACTGCTGCCCCACGGGGCTATGGGAGATGGCTGGGGTGGCAGGAGCCCAGCCACGGGTGGATGTCCATCGCAGGCACTCTGGGCTCACACCGTGGGAGTGGTCCTTGCTGGGGATCTCGGTGAGATCCCCGATGTGACAGGCCACGGCGATGCCCTTCGCCAGGCCCCTGGGATGCTGCAGGGCTCGGCTGTAGCATCGGAGGACACAGGAGCTCAGATGCCATCGCTGTCACTGCAATACCCTGCCCTGGTCCCGAAGCCCCTTTGTGAGCTCTCTCCTCATGGTGAATCCCACACCAGACTCACAGGCAGCATCCTCCCTTCGTTTTTCTTGTTTCCCAAGGCTCGCTTGAAGCTTTCCCTTCCTTTTCCAGGGCTCCTGCCCGCTGATGCCAACATGTACCTGTTTGCTCTTCTCCTGCCCTTTGCCCTGAAACGCTCCTGGGGCATTTGCCTTCTGTCGGAGGAAACCACTTAAACCCTGTTTGGGTTCATGCCTGGAGGGGGAGCAGTGGGAAAACCCAAACCCTTAACCCCAAACCCCTTTGCTGGCTCTCTGACCCCCTCAACACCAAACCAGCAGTAAATCCAGCTCCAGGAGTGGGCTGCCAGTGCACCCACAGCCTGGTCACTGCACCCCGAGCCGTGGGAACGCTGAGGGCTCCGCTCCCCGCTGTGCCTGACCCGTTGCTGCCCTGGAGCCTCCGCGGCGTTTCTGCCTGCGGAACGGGCAAGTGCTGACAGGCAAGTCTGGAGCGTGGCAGAGCCGGGCCCCCAAACCCAGCGGATCCTCAGCCTGAGCAAAGAGCCCTCGAAAGGTCAACCGAGGCTGTTTCCACGCGGTTAGAGAACTGGAAGGGCAGCTTGTTCTATAACTCTACCCCATATTTTGACGCTGTCAGGAAACCCCCTTTTTTCCATGTCTAAGATGAATGGGAAAGCTGAACCCCAAAGGACTTTGTTGGGGTTTTCGATGCTGCTCCACCCTCCCCTCGGTTAAATCTCTGCTTCCACCAAATGGCCAAGGGCAGGAGGTTTTGCGGGATGGGGGAGAGGCAAAGCGCTCCCTGCCTCTCCCAGTAAACTCATCCGGGGCGGCCGAGCTCCCACGGCCCTGGAGGAGCTGATGGGGTGGGCTGGGACATCACCCTCCATGCCCAGCCCAGCAGCTGGGGAGGGGGGAAGTCAGAGGCAGGAGGTCTCATCACCAGTTCCCCCTGAAGAAGGAACCCAGTGGATTTCCAGCCAAAAATAACAGAAATAAATTAATTCTCCATGCTCTGAGAGTGCTTTCGCAGGAGGGCAAAGGGTCCATGAAAACTAAGGGGTTGCTGCCTTCTTTTACATGGCCAGAGACAAGATTTTGCCTTTGATATAGCTTTATCCCAAAGCCACCGGTTCCCGCATCCCCAAGCCCCTCACAGCACCCCGGCAGGCTGGGGGGCTGCGCGGGGTACTCGCCCCACGGCTCGTGGGCTGCCACAGCTCACCCCCAGCGAGGCACCAAGCTGGCAGCTCCTGCAGTGCGTTCACAGCCAGCTTTAAGGCATCTGATCCCCGCGAAAAGTTACGGGCGTCCTGAAGCCCATGGGCACGGCGGGGAGAGCCGGCTGGTGCAGTTATTTGCTGCAGACAACACAGAGGCTCAACCCTACCATCGCAGCAAGGAGCTGGGACTTTCTGCAGGTCACTCTCCCTGGGCTGTGTGGGACGACCCACGGCGAAGCGCTGGCCCAAGCCCAGGGCTGATGGGAACGGCGCTGGGTGCAGGGCGGTATGGACGGGGAGATGCTGGTGGCTCTGGATGCCCGTTCCCTGAGCTGGCTGGAGCAGGGGTGGTGGTGGCCACCGCGGAGCAGCTTCCCAGTCTGTGACGGGGCCGCTGGAGTCCCCCCGAGCCTGCGAGTGCGGCTCCTTCCCCTCTTACAGCACAGAAGATGTCGGACACTCTTCCCCCATCCCACCCTGCCCATGGGCAAAAACCATGTTGTAACACACTGAGGGACCAAAATAACCGGTGATAAGGTCCGGTATCTATTTCCCCCCAAAATGAAGAGGTAGTTACGAAATAACGTCTATAAACAACGGGCTGTAGGTCCTCCCGCCTCGGAAGAGCTTCTGTAATGGAAATGCAGAGCGATGCGCAGAGGCGAATAAGGAACTGAGTAATAGGAAGTCTTGGCGCAGACCGCGGGCACCGGCTCACCCGGAAGCCGCTGCTATTCCAGAAAAGAGCCCCAAAGCGTCGAACCCCGCGAGCGCAGGGCGGCTTCTGTGGTGAGAAACTGGCCTGAGGAGCAGGAGGAGCTGCATCAGCACGGCCAAGAGCTGGGTCAGGACCAGCTTCGGCCCCGAGCGGGGCTCTGACCCGCTCCTGAGCTGGCTTGCCGAAATACTTTTATCCAGAGGATAAAAATTTGGATGAAAAAGAGGAAAAGCCACCACACCTTGCGCTCACGGTCTGCAGAGGTGGAGGAGCGACACAGGGGCTGCTCTGCCGCTCCGGACCTGTTGCTCGCAGGGGAGAGCCCTGAGCTCCCCAAACCTTTGGAAAGTCAAGGTGGTGCAGCCCCAGTCCAGCCCCCAGTGAACCCACAACCAGAAATACGCCAAGACGGGAGAGGACGCGCTTCGGGAGGCGGCAGAGATGTGCTGCTCGCACGCCTCGGGCAGACCCCGCGTTAATTACTCTGCCGAGGTGTTTTCCTCCCTCGCCCTCCCCGGGTTGGAGTCGCGCTATCTGATTATCCGCCTTCGGTTCCGTCTCTTTTTTTATAACAACACTATCAAGGCGGGCACCCGCACCCCAACCGGGATATATTCGTGCCACTAAATCCGTGTTTCTCCGCTCTCCTCTTTTGAGGTGGGGTTTGTTTAATTGCTGAAGAACACGACTGTATTTTGATTAGCGGCTTGAGTCATTTGTGGGGAAGGGCTGAGGCGGAGGAGCTAAAATCCTTGTAGGGAAATCTGATGTGGCGCTCTCCCTTGGGAGACCTTGGGAAATATGTACCCACTGGGGCGACCCGCTTTTCCCAGAGAACACGATATCCAGCGGGCCAGCGAGCGCCACGGGCCCCGCTCACCCCAGCGTGACACGGGACGAGCGTCTCTGCCAACGGGGATGGTGGAGACGCATCCAGAGGGGAACGAACTCCCCTCGCAGCAGGGAAATCCCTCCCACTCACTTAACACTTTTTGTTTAGTTTCTTAAATAAGGCCATGGATCTGCGCCAGAGCAGCCTCGTGGAAGCGGCGGGGAAAGGGAGCTTCCCGGGGGAACCTCTCCATGCCCAGAGCAGCTCCACGATCCCCACACGGAGCAGCTCCACGGCCCTCTCCATCCCTCGGCTGCGGCGCCGTCGCGACACCCCGCGACGCTGCCCACGTGTTGGGCGATCGACGGTCGGATGTCACGTCCCTACGGGGGAAAACCGTGTCCCGGACACCGCTGAGCCGAGTCTCTCCATCCAACCCTTTGGCTGTGCTGCTGCTGCAGGAGCCGGTGGGGACCGGAGCCCGCTGCCACCCTGACCTCAGCCAACCTCCCCGAGCCCCCGGACAGCTCAGGGCTCCCCGCTGCTGCTCCCCCCGTGACGAGGCACGGCGCCCCTCCGCATGGGGAGCCGCACTGGAGCAGGGCGCCTGCCTGGGCGAACCGGTGCATGGATGCTCCAGAGGCAGCCCGGCACCCACCTGTAGGTGCTGGCAGGGCCGGGGCAGCCCCAGGCTGGGGAGGCCTCGGCGGAGGGGGAGACCCTCCCCGCGAGCTCCCCGCCCTGGGCTGGGCCAGCCCCGGTACAGCCGGCCCTGCGGCGGGAGGGTGCCCCCGCCTTCACCCTCCATCCTCCTCCTCCTCCTCCTCCTCGCAGGAGCCCTGCCCACCCCCGGGGTGATGCAGCGGGGAGGGCCCCCTCCCCGCTGGGTTGCTCGGGGTCCCCTCGCCCCGCCGGCCGGTCCCTACGGAGCATCCCGCTGTGTGCCCCCCCACCAGCCCTCGCACATGGGGCTGTCACAAGCAGCAGCCGGACACACGGACGCACAGACAGACAGACAGAAACACACACACTTCTCTATCAGCCCCGGCTCGGCGGGGCTCGGTGCGTGGCCGGGGAGGGGGGGGAGAACCGTGCAAAAGGGAGGGATGCACCGGGGAGGGGGGGAGTGCAAAGCGGGGTCCCCCCAGGGGAGCGGGGTCCGCCCGCAGCCCGCGGGGAGGGAGGGGGCGACGGGCCCGTGTCTCTGTGTGTGTGTGTGTGTGTGTGTGTGTGTGTGTGTGTGTGTGTGTGTGTGTGTGTGTCCCCGCCCCGCTCCGCTCCGCTCCGCCGCATCCCGGGGCCGGGGCGGGGGGTACTCACGGGCCGGGCATCCGCGCTGCTGCTGCCGCCGCCGCCGCCGCCGCCGCCGCCGCCGCTGCCGCTGCCGCCGCCGCCGCCCCGCCGCCCCCCGGCCGCCGCCTCTGCGCTGCCTCCGGGCTCGGCACCGGAGGGAGAGGGAGAGGCAGCGGGAGCGGAGCGGAGCGGAGCGGCTGCACTGCGCAGGCGTCCCGCGGCCCCTGCGATTGACTTCCTAAAGCAATTGCAGCTTTGGCACTTCCTCACGTCAAAACACACACCCCCCCAGCGCCCAGCACCGGCACCCGGTACGGGCACCCTGCTCCGGCACCCAGCACCGGCACCCAGGATGGGCGCCCTGCACTGGCACCTACTACAGGCACCCAGCACCAGGCACCCAGTACTGGCACCCTGCACCAGCACCCAGTACCCAATACTGGCACCCAGCACTGGCACCCTGCAGCAGCACCCAGTATAGGCACCCAGCACTACTACATGTACCCAGTACTGTCACCTTGCACCAGCACCAGGCACCAGCACTTTGCACCCAGCACCGGCACCCTGCAGCAGCACCCAGTATGAGCATCCAGCGCCGGCGCCCCGCACCAGTGCTTTGCACCCAGTACTAGTACCCTGCACCAGCACCCAGTACCCAATACTGGCACCCTGCACCAGCACCCAGTACCAGCACTTTGCACCCTGTATTGGCACCCTGCATCGGAACACGCATCCACTACTGGCACCCTGCACCAGGTCCCCTCTGTCCCCGCAGGGTCCTTGCTGGTCCCTGGAGCAGGGGGCCATGGAGCTGCCCCCCAGCCTGCTGCTGCTTCCCAGCCGGGTCCTGGCCCAGGAGCAGCTTTCCCTAATTCAGTGGTTTCTCTGCTTTTTTTTCCCCCTCAAAGGGTGGGATTATGAGTCGCTAAAAATAAAGGCTGATAAAACTTTGGGAGAGAAAGGAGGCATAAAAATTTCATGATCTTGCCAGCCAGGCAAATTATCCCATTTTATTATTTAAAACCTCATTAAAAACCATTTTCCTGGGAGAGACAATGGTCAAACCACCGTCTCTTTCGATCCCCGAGACGTGCACTCCACTCTGGGGGAAAGCCTTTAAAACAGGCCCCTCCACCTGATGCTGGCCCCAAAACACCCACCCCGACCCCCACCCATGCGAGCAGCAGCTCTCCCCATCCCTAATTCCACGGCACCCACTGCACCTCCTGCCATTTCAACCTGCTCGGGCCAATACTCCCCAGTTTCCTCTATTTTACCCCTCCAGCTTGCTCCAGCGGGAGCTACAACGCGCTTGTCCCAGGCGGCTCTGCCTGAGGAGCTGGTGGATGAAGCGGGTCCGTCCTCGTCCCCATCTCCAGAGCAGCTCTCTGGCTGCCAGGCCGCTCCATCCTGCCACGCGACCGGACTGCCCGCCCTCGCTTTGCTTTAGCGCTTCATTTAACTGGAAGCTGACAAACGCCCGTGAAGGCTCCTGCTTCTTCAGCAGCTCTTTGGGAATTTTAGAAACCCCCATGAACGTTTGGGCATGCGATTCCTTGTGATGGTCAGCTGAGAAGATTGCGAGTGTTTGGTGTAAAAGGAGGCACCTCTGTGGACATGGAGAAAATGTCTGGAGCTCCCAAACCACCTGCAAGGTGGTTCTGTCTCTGAAGAGCAGTTTGTACAGCTCAGCCTAGACACCTCCTCTTTAAATCCATACGGTGCGGGGGGGGGAAACGCATCTTTCAGGCAATTGCGAGTGCTCCGATAACCAGCCAGGAACCCTGCCCTTCCAGCGTGGAAAGCTGCCTTCCCCCAGCGCCAGCCCGGGCTGTGAAGCAGGAGCTCTTGGGGAGGGCAGGCGGCGTCCTGCCTGCGCTCAGCAGCCCCGAGGAAGGATGTGACAGCCTCGCTTGAGCCCTTTCTGGGCTGAACGGGGACGGTGGGTGGCAGAGCCGCTGCCTGGGGACACCCCGCACCGCCCAGCCTGCCCCGCAGCCCCCGCTCCGCCTGCCCCCCAGGCTGTGAACGCAGCCCCGGCCTCCCCCACCCAAATCCTTCCCTGGCTCCGGCGGGTTCCCAGCCCCCGGTGCCGGCGCTGCAGTAGCGGGGTCCGCCCGCAGGTGCCGCCCGACTCCGCCGGGAGCGGCTCGGCGGGGCCCCGCGGCTCCGGCTCGGTCCGCGCCGCTCTCCCGGTGGGGTTCAGGGCGTTGCGGCAGAGAGCGGAGACCTCGCTGCGTGTTGCAGAGCATGTCCAGCCCAGGAGCACCCGGGCAGCCGGGGCAGCCTGCCCGCCGGCTGCTGATGCCGCGTCCGGCTGGTACCCGCTCGGTGTTTCCGAAGGGACGGCATGTGCCCCCAAAACAAAGAGCGGGGCCGTCGGTGGGCTCTTCTCTCATTTTTTGATGGTATTGCCATAAGACAGTGCTGGGTGAGCTGAGGTGAGGTCTGCCTGGAAAGCTCGGGCAGAGGGGAGCGAGCAGAGCACACAGCGAGCACCTGCAGCGCTTGTTTTCCTCCTCACCCCAGTAACTCCAGGCAGGAGCTGGGGAGCAGGGAGCCTCTTTTGATGCATATCTGAGAAGAGTCAGCCTGTGTCAGGGCTGAGTTACAGCGAGGCTCCCGATGGGTCTGCAGTGCACCGTTTGATGCAGAAATCCTGTCCACGGTTGCTCAATACCATCGCCAAAGCGCTCTGCAGCTTGCGGCAGCGTGGGCTGGTCCCTCCCAGGGTGTTTACAGCGGGTGTGCTCCCTGAGAGGCAGGGGTTAGTGAATGGGGTGTATGGAGGCTGGTGAGGTGTTTCACTTGAGAAAAACCCTTGTCTCCCAGCAGCCACCTGAGCTTTCAAAGCTTTCCAAGCAGCAGAGTGTAGTTTGACTGGAGTGACCAAAAGACGCAGCTTGGCCTGGAGCTCGATGGAAGCAACACGTGGGAGTTACAGGAGGACAAACTCAGTCATCACCCCGCAGGAAATGCTCGTCAGAGCCGAGATTGTGAAGGTCGTGTCCGTCCTGTCCCTGAATACACATCTCCTTTTTGCCGAGGGCAGCCCAAGGACACAGCGAGGTGAGGCTCACCTGGCATGTGTGTCTCGGTCACAGAGCTCTTTGCAGAACACCTGGTTTGGGTTCTGCACTCCCATCACAGCTCATTTATTCCCTTTCGAGAAATACCTGGGCACCCTTCATAGCCGTGTTTGTTCTTTTGAGGCCCCAGAGCGCCCCAGGGACCCTGCGTATCTCCACGGCTCCCTGTCTCTGTTCATGTGCTGACTGAAGAGTCATTCTGGTTGGGGTCACGTTTTTCCTGCAAGAGCCTGAAGTGTAAAAGATTGTCTCTCAAGCTTGAAGATAAAGCCACAACTCGAAGTTCAGGATTGTGCTCTCTGCAAGTTGTAGTGCAAAGTTTAACAGGGGATTTTGCACTACCAGGAGCAAAACAACTCTAAATTCTATCACATTTGGAGGGAAAAGGCTGGATTATTTTGATTTCCTAATGTAACAGAGCTTATGCAATCTCTTATATCAGCACACTCATGTTCCAAATTCTTCTTCTGAAAAACCTTTTAACCCTTTGGCCAGTTTTTATCGAAACCTCACAGAGGTACAGAGCTCAGTTCCTGCACTTACAAATGGGTAAAGAATGACCCTGCCAGGGCTGCAGCTGTGAGAAACACCAACATATGCTGCCAGACCTTATTAGACAACAGAAAACCTGCACAGAGCTGACATTTGATTGATGCCCCAACCGTGGGAAAAGCTTCAGTCAGAGTTTGTGCCCTCTCAAGCACCCAGGTCGGTGCCCCGAGAGACGCCAGCCTGTCCAAAGCCAGACTCTGCAAATTCTGCAGCTCACAGAGCTGTCTGTTTGTGGTTTAGTGCCAAGCTGGGAGGGGGCGGGCAGGGAGCAGGAGCTTAGCAGAAGTCTTAGCCAGAAGGGCTAGTGCTGGTGTTGGAGGACGGGGCGAAGAGCAGCACAGGCGCTGCAGCCCCGAAGGCTGCCTTTGGTGATGTAGAGATGTTCTCCTTGGAGGAGTCACTGCTGACCATCAGCTCTGCTGCAGGGGTACAAACTGTCAGGGTGCTGGGGGCACTGACCCACTATGGTTTTCATCTGAGCCTCTCCGTGATCTACAGACTTTCTCTCAAAGTCTCATCCCGGTTTGAGCGATGGCTGAGTCATACAATCACAGAATTTTTTGACTGGAAGAGACCTTTAAGCTCCTTGAGTCCCCTCCGTTCCCCAGCACTGCCAGGTCCCTGGGCAGCCTGGGCCAGGCCTGGACAACCCCAACGGGGAGGAAATTTTTCCTCAGGGCCAAACTCAACCTACCCTGGAACAATTTGAGGCCGTTTCCTCTTGTCCTGTTGCTTGTTCCTGGGGAGAAGAGACTGGACCCCTCTTCCTCCACCCTCCTGTCAGGGAGTTGTCAAGAGCAAGAAGGTCTCCCCTCACCAGTGCCCCCAGTACAGGGGGACGATCCCTGCCCTGGTCCTGCTGGTCACACTAGTACTGGTACAAGCCATGATGCCGTTGGCCTTCTTGGCCACCTGGGCACGCTGCTGGCTCCTCTTCAGCTACTGGCAACCAACACCCCCAGGGCCTTTTCCACCAGGCAGCTTCCAGCCACAACTGAACACAAAATGAACAGTTGTTATGAAGTATGTCAGAAACAAGTTGGAGGTGGTGACAGTCAGGACAAAGCTGAGGTGGCTGGACTCTGCTGGTGACTCCTGGCTGAGATCACGCCAGGCAGAGGAGCTCTGGGCAGCTATGCTCTTTCCCCAGTCACAAGATGGGCAGTGGAGAAATTTGGACCAAATCCAGCCTGTCCAACCTCTGTCTGCTGTGAGAGTTCAAAAGCATCTCCGGCTTTTTACAATGTAGAAGGAGTTGAAAGACACGTTGGAGACTTTCCACCTGTAACCAAGAGCACAAAAGTCCGCAGGCAGGTGGAACAACTCCTGCAGGTATGCTGGAGAACGAGTGGGAGGTCTCTGCTCTTTGGCTGCAGGGGGAAGGTGATGTAGATAATCAGAGATTGGACGAGGGATTTGAGGGGAAGGTCTGAGAAGTCAAGGTCAAGTGTCTATACAGGAAAGAAAATACTTTGCATGAAAGGCGAAGATAAAGATGTTCTTGGTTGCATCATCTAGCCTGAGAACTATATTCTCTGATTTTTATTCCACTTGCATGAAAAGCATCTCCCCATCACTCCCCATCTCTATACTGGTAGATGCAGTCCATTAGAAATCTGCTCTGTTGAACAGCAAAGTGATGAATCTCGGTGCTTTCCATTTTCTCCACCTGGACTGGAAAGCATTTTTCTCACACAATCTCAGCCTCAGGCAGTAATAACAAAACCACAGCTTCTGTTGCAGTTCTCTACTGGCAGGTTGGAGTCCTCTGTGGACACATCTAACCACGAGGGTACACGACCTGCTGGCTGCAAGATAGTGGCCAAAGGCAGTGATGGTTACAACTGTGCGAACAAACTCCCTTCTGACGGTTCTGTTCTAACACAGCAAGGTCCAGGAAAAACTGCTCAGGGTTTTGAGGTTTCTCACTTATGTGTTAAATTGAGAACGACTTCTCTGTGCAGAACAATAACTTTTGTACGCAGGTTTGGTTTAACCCTGTACAATCCCTATTTCTAATTGACCAGGTGACACTGAAATGGGTAATGCTTTGATTATGGCCTGATTTATGCGCCTGCAATTCCAGAGCAAACACAACCAAGCTGCAGGACTTCCATTTTCATCTGACACTAGTGAGATCCTGGGCTAACTCACGTGGCCGACCTGCCTGTTCCTCCAGCTCTTCCACCTGCAGGCCCTGATGGGCCATCTCCTGTAGCTGAAGCTGTTGCATGGGTTGGGAAACTATCTAACTCAGTAGCTGAAACATCTGGCTGCTCCTGGTTGCCCATCCCAGCTGT
This sequence comes from Bucorvus abyssinicus, assembly GCA_009769605.1. Lineage (NCBI taxonomy): Eukaryota > Metazoa > Chordata > Aves > Bucerotiformes > Bucorvidae > Bucorvus > Bucorvus abyssinicus. The sequence goes on from CM020047.1 coordinate 1,905,155, forward strand.
TGGAGTTACTCTAAAGAATTCCTCAGAGTTTCGGGGTCTTCTAATAAATATTCCACCTCTTTCATCTTCTCTAAGTGACTCTGCTGTAACACAAAAGTGGTGTGAGAGGACAGGGGGAAGGAGCTGGGCACTGAGGGAACGTTGGCTCAGATGCTAGTTTCCAGGTTACATCTCTCGGTGGCAGACAGCAGGAATAGAGATGTCTTCTCGCTTTCCCTTATTCTTTCTGTAATGGATGGGGGACAGAGGGAAGGTGTTATTTGACATCCTTGCACTCTGAAGATGTTTTTATTACAGAAGTGTCAAAACCAAGACACCCCCTCCCGCCTTAAAAAGACTGGTGTGGGAGGCACTGTTTCTGAAGGAAAGGGGTTTACTTTTTCTCAGTCTTGAATCAATTTTGGCTTTCCTGGCTGTGAGGAGGAGGGGAGGGCTGGCGGGCTTGTGGGTGAGGATTCATTTCCTCCAGGTCCCCAAACAGTCATCAGATAGCACCAGGGTTCAACTGCCACGAGTCTGCCTGGTCTGAGCCCCGCTGGAGCAGAGGACAGGCTTCAAAGAAATAATTGACTGAGGTGTCCTCCTGACACGCTCCTGGATGAGATGAAGGGAGGCGTTTACTCCTTCCCCTGCCCCTTTTCTCGGTGACACAGATACGGGCCAGGCAGCTTGTCCTCTGTTTTGGCAGAGGGAGGGGCAGTTTCCTGTTTTTATACAGAAATTAGATTGATCCAGGACGCCTTTGTGCTGCTGCTGGTCCTGAAGCGTGCAGAGGGACTAACAGCCTATGTGGGCTCTGTGGCTCCTGCTGCAGCTTTCCAGCTCGCTGCCAGGACCGAGCCTTTGACCCTCTCCGCACCGCACCACGGCAAGAGCCTCGCGGTTGGGATGCAGGGAGGGCCACCCCCGCGACCGGTGCGGGAGGCTGCCAAGCACCACTAAAAAGCCTTTCCTGCCCAAAACAGGGGCTGCTTTTCCAGTTGCCCGTTCCAGGGTGTTGGCAGGTTTGTGGTGCAGTAGCACAGCTCCATCCTGCCCCAGCGATGTCCAAGGCCAGGGCTGTACCTGGTGTTAACGTCCCAGGAATCTGCTCCTGGCGGGCAGGAACAGAGTGCAGAGACAAGTTTACAGCTGCTGGGGGGGCGGGTGGGGAGCACAGGCCAGGGAGCAGACACAGCCCAGGGGAACAGTCTCACGGTCTGGCTGTCGCTGTCACGGAATTGGTCTTGAATAAGCAGCAGATTGGCTTTGCTCAGCACTTTGGCCACAATTACCAAGGAGGGAACGGGGCAAAGGTAATGGATAGCTGAGCTGGCTGATAGCAGAGGTCTGTCCGCAGCAGGAATGTGTTGTACGCTGTCACGCTATAATTAGTCACATTTTGTTGTAGTACTTTTTCTTTCCTTGAAGGATCCCCCAAAACTTCACAAAATGCACCTCAGGGTAAGAGGCACCACGTCTGCAAGTCCCCGATTCTGCATGGTGGAACGGTTTGAGGCTGCCAGAGGGGGTGGGATGTGGCTTTTCCTCCAAAGACACCCAGCATGGAGACACAGGGTCCTGCTGCCTGGGGTGACCTGTGAAAGGGGGAATTTTGCTTGTGAGAAAGCTGGAGCATGGGGAGGTGAAGTGGCTTTCTAAGGTCACCAAGTGAGTCGTGGGTGAGGCCAGGAATAGAAGGCAGCAGCCAGGCTCCCAGCTCTGTACCTACGGTTATTGGTTATTTCTATTTAAGCTCTTTGCGTCTCTTGCCCATGGTTTACTGAGCACATTCCAAGAGTAACTCGCCTGCCAAACTTCCTCCCCTTTAAAGCCAGAAATGGACAGATAAGATAGTAGAAGAAATCAGTTTAACTGCTGGTATGTGCACGAACATACCTGAACCCTGTCCAAGTCATCAGCCAGTTGGGTTTTTTTTTTAACGCTCTTTCGGGGCAGGAGAAACGCCTCCAGTCTCAAAGCGCCTATGGCAGTTTGCTGGCAGGATATCAGATGATTTATTTCCTTCGCCTGTGGTCAAAAGGAGAAAACATAAAAAAAAAAGGCAAAAAATAAAGGCGGCAAACATGTTAGACAGAGCAAAACCCGGTCAAGTGACTCCAACATAAATCCCATGAAGGCAATGGGAGAGTCGTGGCTCTGGGAAATAGGATTTTAGACTGTAAACCAAAATAAAACTGAAACCTCAAATAAACGCTGCATTCTCCCGCAATAAATTTTCCCAGAATGCCTTATCTACCTCTCGGTGAAGGCCTTGAGACTTTCTCCCATCAACTGGAGTTGTAAATCAGGTTGGGCCCAAGGCCAGAGCATCCAAAAAGCCCTAAGCCAGGGGTAACCATTTGGCTGCTCGTTACTTTTGAGGTGAGCAGAACTCCATGGCTGTGTCAGCTGGTGTTCGATAGCAGCATAAAAACGTTAATTCAGGGGCAGAACTGACGTGAAGCTGGAGCGTTACCTCAAAGCATGGTAGTGGCATGAGCGACTAAACCTGCTGTGCAGTACCTGCCTTGGAGGATGGAGACAGGCTTGTCCATGCTGTGACACGAGCTGCTTAAACTCACTGCAGCTGCCCTTTGCCGGGGGTGAGCAGATGGGCTGCTCCATACCCTTGCAGCCCAGCGCTGTATCCCATCACTCCTTCACACTTCTTGGCTCTCTCTAGTCAATCCTTTCTCCTCTGTTTTCTCCTTTTTGCATTTTGCCCTTCATTTTTCTATTTGCAATGCTTGGTTTTCAGGTCTCTTCCCTCCCTGACTGGAGAGGTGATCTGCCATGGAAGGCCTGGGGAAGCTACTGCTGCTCGCGCGAGTCCCCTACAAGAGCAGCGAGGTGCTGGGGTCACTGGGCTGCTGTGAGAGCCTCCGGAGGCGGCTGTGAGCTTTTGCCTCAGTGATCTGTGCTGTGGAAGCAGGGAGCTGCCTAATCTTTGCCCAGGAGAGATTCAGCATTGTGTGTTTCTTCTGTTCTCTGCTGGATTCTTCCCAAGCTCCTCTGGGATCTTTGCGGAGGGATCAGACTGGAATAATCTGGTGTGGTCCCCAGGTACCTTGGGTACACAAACTTTCTGTTTCTATGAGGCGACTTTCGCTAAGTGTCCCAGGCAGAAAAGTTGACCTCTCCTCTTTGCCCTCGCGGTGATTCCCTGATGTTAGAGCTGACCAGCTGTGTCCAGCCGAGCTCCCCCTCCTCCGGCCAGCCCTGGCTCTGCACGTTGCGGTTCCAGGTCCTTTCACAGAAATTAACATTTACTTTAAGAATGACAATAAACCAAACCCAAATAAATCTCCTAACAAAACAAGATCAATAAAAACACAGCCAAGTGCTTTGTTTTGCTTCGAAGATGCATCTTTGTGCATATCCACTTGTGTCTTGCCAAGTTTTGGCAATCAGCAAAGGCTGACATTGTTTACTGCAAGTTAAAGACCCTCTGGAGACGTTCTGTCTTCTTTCCAGTGTAGCCTCGGGCTGGGGGAGGGAGGCGCTTGGACAGTAGCATAGAAGAAACCCTGTTCCAGTGTTGCTAACTATAGCCTTAATTTCAGAGTCATAAATAACTCCAGCGCCATGGTTACAGCACTAGCCAAGTATGATATCATTTAGTTTAGGATTAGGGAAAAATATCTTCCTTGAGGCTGTGGGTTCTAAAAAAAGCAACTTTTCCAGCATGGGTTTTCTCCCAAAGATTACACAGAGAAACTCCAGCCCGTAGCTGTAAATTAGAAGGATTACTGTGGAAAAACTGACTGGATGAGAAGTGTCAGCAGGTAAAACAGCTCCCGGGGCTGATTTGCCGAGTTCTTCACTGACTGGCAGCCTGGCACTCTGTCGGTTTTCTTAGAAAACAGCCCCTTCTGTGAGCAAGCACAGCCGTAGTCCTTTCCAACCCCAGTTCTGCGTTACAGAGAGAGGTAGAAGCCAAAGTCCCTTCAGAAATGAGGTGCCACTAACGACCATTCGAAAGATGGATCGAGAGATCAGCGCTGACAGTTCCCATGGCTGCACGGGCAACATCAGAGTAACTGCGCAAGCAAACGACAGCCAGCGCGTGTCCGGTCAAACAAACAACCGTCATATTTGTCTTGCCACGTTGACACACAATTACCTGCCGGTACGGTTCTGCGGGACCTTGGGAGCAACAGTGAAAGGCTGTTATGAGAGAGATCCTGAATTACATAGAGCACAGCGCTGGGACTCCAAGAACCTCGGAGGGGACAAGGGGCTCATGTGAGGAGGCCTAAGAGAAAATTTGATGGAGAAACAGAAACCTTTAAACACAATGAGAACAGTCACAGGTTGGTGACACAGGAAATCTGGCTCTAGGATACAAATTGCGAGGCCACACAAGCCAAAGCACTGATCCCCTTCAAAATTGTTCAGAAGTCACCGTCTGTGTGGGTCGGCCTCATGCCAGGTTAGACACTGTCTGTCTTCCTGCTGTCGGCATAAAGCCAGCATAAACACCGCGTTATGTCCTCTGGCTAATCCAACAGAAATGCAGCTGTGTGCCCAGGCATGATCTGGGCTGAGCTGGTCCTGCTCAATGATCCAGGAGAGCTCAAACCTGGTATAAAGGACCATAGAACTGTGGGGCAAATCTCCATTTCAAATCTCACCTCGTTTCTAAGAGGCAAGAGAATTTGGCCACATGTGAACACTAAAACATTTTCCCTTAGTTTCAGGCCACTTCGCAGCACAGATTGGAGGGTGTCTGTCGTGAAAAGCAGTGGAGAAACTCAAACACGCGGTTAAAAATGAAATGTACTTCTTATTTCTGCACTTCCTGGTTCTGATCATACAGAGACCGTCTGAGAAGTGACATTTCAGGACAGGCTGAACAAGCTTGATTGAGCCACTGCATTCATTAGTCCTGCCTGTCACTGCTCCATCCTGATCTCTGCTCAGAGCCCCTCCAGGTCAACTTACCCCAGCTCCTGAGAGCAGTCTTGGCTTTCGAGGTGATTGCGGGTTTCTGAGCAGCCTGAAGACCCCGCAGGCCGCTTTCTTTTGCTCTTTGGCTTCTTTGAAGTAACTGCTTTCCATCAGGAAGGTGTGGGAGGGCAGCAGGCTGTCGTTTTCTCAGCAGTGGGCTCAACCAACACCAGTTCCCTTGCCCTCTGCTGGGCTCTGTTAAACGGAGGCAGGCTTTTGGTTTGGGAATAGTCCTCTCTGAGTGTGAATCTCTCAGTCTTGAAGTCATCTTTATATCAGCAGTGAATTTCAAAGCAATCTAAAGGGGAAAATAAAGGAAGATGACAGGAGAATTATATTTGAGTATGAGGACAGAGGTTTCCTGACTTACCTGGTATATTTTACAGGAGAAAATGTAAAGACCATCTGGTCCAGGGAGCGGCTAGCAGAGATCTATCTGACATTTGGACTAATCTACAGCACCAGTTGGTTCTTTAGCACAGCCAGTGAATAGAAGTATTGCTTTCAGGCTCAGAAGATATGCAGCTCACTGGTGGCTTTGCTGCTGACCTGTCCTTTAACCCAGCAAACTCCAATCTTTGGCATTTCTCATCTGACGCCCATTTTCTCCCCCTTGGTTGCAGTTCGCTGCCTGGACCCTGACCCACTCTGGGATTTGTACCACTGCACAGGGCACCACTCCTACCATGACCCAATCTTACTTGATCAGGGTTATTTACAATGTCACTGTTCTGTTCGATTCCTCTGCTGTCAGGGAAAAGAGTCGGGTCTGGTCCCCCTGAGAACTTTCACAGGCAGTTGAGATGTTATAGGCCAAGCGGCCTAGTCTGTATTTAGATTGGGGTCGGGACAGCCCAAGAAGCCCTCTCTCCTGCACAGAGAAACCCTCTGCCAGAGCCATGTGAGCATCTCGACTTGGAAGCTCCTGGAATGTGTTCTCAAGCGTAGTTTGGAAATATGCAGACAATTACGTCTCACTGCTGTGGCTCGAGGACTGCCAATGGTGGGGTCAGGTTGGCCCCTTTGTTTTCCAGTAATTCCTATTTTTAGTTCAGGTTTCATTCGAGTGTAACGTTTTCAGATGAGCCCAAAGGTCTTCTGGCTGTGTTCTGTGCAGCTCCACGGAAGACAGATGGGCCATGACAGACACGGCGTACTTAGTCCCTGCCGCTCCATGAGAGTCAAAGTCCAGTTCAGCTGATTAAAGGACGATGTTTTTGAGATCTGAGAAAAGCCATCTCTGGATGGAAGCAGAGAACCTGCAGCAGGAACACAACAGGGAACTTCACCTGCATCAGGAACACAACACCACAGGGAATAATTAACCTTCACAGTAAAAGTGGCAGATTGTAAATGTTCAGGGAGCACAGGGAGAGTCTGCCACAGTTTGTGCTTTCTTTTAGTAGCTCAGGTCATGTCAGCTTGTGAAGTGCATCTTGAGAGAATCACGGCCCTCCTCAACTCCAAGGCAGTCTGTGACCTGAAGCAAACCGAAATCTAAGGAAGGATTGGAAGGAAATCTTAGGAAACCCAAGGAAATCTTACTCAGGCACTGGCTAGAGTCAGTCGGTGCAGCTGCACAGCTCCCATCCCAGCTGGGCCAGGCAGCACTCCTGGAACTGTGGTTCCATCTCAGTCCAGACACCGAGGTCACCAGTGGCTGTCCCAGCATGAGCCGAGGGCATGATCAAAGCCCCAAAAGGCTGCCATGACCTTGACAAGTATAAAGAGTTCAAAGATAGATCCTGCCTTGCATGTGCCAGTCACTTCTGGCTGAAAGTCATGGAGAAGGTACAAGCCACTGGACTTGGAATACTCGAACAATCGGGTAATCCCAATACATCTGTTGTTCAGAGCAGCCCAGACAGGCAGGGTTGGGTCAGCAACTTCGGAAAACAGTCTGTGTAAAACTGAAACTACTGTTGGATGTAGCTTGTTGTTACCGAAACAGGTTCCTTGGAGTCAGACGAGTATTCTAGAGCAAAACCTGCCGTCTAGCTGCTAGTTTCAGCCCTCAGTGTAAAACATCGCTGGCTGCAGATTAACAGAGGGCAGCTGATGGCTGCAGGTGAACATGGTACCAGAAGTGGATTAAACACCGATATTATGGCTGAGGCGCTGAAAGACCCAGGGAGAAGGAGTACAAACCCATGGCCGAACTGTGGCTTTCACCAGGCTGTGTGAACCAAACCTGTCGGGTTTCACACGAAGGGCAGCCCGGGGCATACTCGCTCAGTTCTCAGAAACTGGAATTTGTGCATAAATATGTGACCGCCTGTGGTAACCAGTCTATTCTTATCACAGGAAATGCTGGGGGTCAGGAGGAACAAAGGCGTTTGGTCCCCACAGCGCCAACAAGCCTTCGACTTTGTCTGTGCCACCCGGATCGCTGGGTTTATTTCATTGACAAAGTTCTTTGTAACACAAGAGATCGAATCGGTTTGACTCTAAGCCAACAAGACACAGAAAATAACGTGTTCAGAGCCAAGGGATATGGTGGTGTCTGAGCAGCCTGCCTTTGCCTCAGCTGGGCTCTCCTTAGATCGATTTGTACCCTGAGGAATGCGACAAATTGATTTAATTTATATATTAATACACAAGAAGAAATTTTAGGGTGTTTGGAGGCTTTATAACACACACTGGAAGGTGGGTGGCAGTTTAGGTGAGACTAAAAGAATCCAACCGAGTGTAAAGGAGGTTAAATTGCTGCCAAAGCTCCGTTTGAGGAGTTACCTCAGTTTAGGACCCATCAGTGTGGTATTAGTTTGACCTCCAGCATTGGGTAACAGTGGTAGGTGCCTGTGGGAGGGAGTGATGCCCTGGCGATAGCCCCAACGGTGCCTGGGGCATGCAAACGACGCTGGACACATTTGCTCTTCACAGCGGATTTTGGATGAGGATGGAAAGGAATTTAATTTCTTTTTGAAATAAAGCCCAAGATGTTTGTAGTTATAAAGATCAGTAAGTGATCTCGGTGAAAAATTAGCTCTTGTGCATGCAATAAAAAATTTGCTGTGCTGAAAAAGTATTTTGTCACAGAAATAGTGAATTTGGGGGTTTCTATGTTAACAATAACTGTATTTAAAACCAAAACCAAAACCAAACCAACCCAACAAAAGGAAAAGGATTGACTGTAGAGAGAAATACGCTGAATTCCACAGGGAAAAAAAAGAAAAAAACAAAAAGAAAAAAAAGAAGGAAAAAACCACAAAGAAGAAAACCTGTTAGAAAAATGCTTTAAAGAGGCATTTTGTAAGTAGATTTAGAAGAAAAGCTGCTGAAGACAGAAAATGGCTTTCTCTAAATGAGGAATCCTTTCATCTGTGCTGCTCTTACAAAACCATGCAGGAAATCACACAGGATGCTGCTGCTGAGGAGGAGGAAGTGGGTTTCAGGATGACATTGGACTCTGCCAGCGCGGTGCCAGACGTATTGCGGTGTCTGTCTTTCTCCTGGCTCCTCCACCATGATCTGCCGCTGCTTCCTCCCCCTCTGCTGCTGGAGGAACCGCTCGGGGAGCTTCGTGTGAAGCCTCTGTGGCTCATGACTCAACACAGCCAAACCTGCTGGTAATCTCTTGCTCCAGGCTGGTGGTGTTACAAAACCTGCTCAGGAACTGAAACTTCTGAAGCCTTTACCGAGCTGTCTGGGGAGGGCCCCACCTCCTCCGGCCCCGATTAATTCACACACATCATGTGGGAAACAAGCAACGCATGAGGTGGCTTTATAGAGCCAGGGCAAAGCAGCTGCCCGCTGCAGAACTCTGCCATTTTTAAGCAGTTACGGTAAACAAGATGATCCATGTTTGCTGAGGTCCTTGGCGTGGTGTTTTCCTCCTCACCCTTGATGTGGTGTTCAGGTTCAACACCTCTTTGCCCCGACAGTGAGGCGGTTTCTGCGCAGTGCCATCGAGGCGATGGCGTGTACACCCTCGGAAACCGCAAAGGCAAGCGGCTTCGGTTCGAGCCGGTCATCTGCTACGGCTTTGAACACACTTAGAAATCACTGAGCGACAAATGATGCGTATGGGTGTGCCTACAGCTCTTGTGAACACCTTTGTGTACATATATATGTATATTTGGCATAATTTCCGTGGAGGTGCCTGTGTGTTTCTGCACAGAGTCTATGTTTGTGCTTCTTCTACTGTAAATGAAACATAACTCAGATTATTTTCAGCTAAGATATTATCACAGGTTAGTCCTGTTCTAACTCAAACCAGGACATCTACAGAGCTTTTAAGCAGTTAAGTTCAGGTCAGTAGCCACACAAAGCTAAAAAATCTTAAATTTCTATCCATGCTCTTAAGCAAATCCAAACTCGGAAGCAAAAAAGATCGGAAGAACTTTGAGGGCAAAAGCTTTTGCCTCACTAAGAAAATACTATGGACAAATAAGAATAAATAGAGTCACATTTCACATTGGCAGTTTATAAAACACAACTCAATTTCAAATCTGCTGGCAAAAAAAGAGCCCCCTTGGCTAATAAACAAGGTCCACCTGCAGTTTGGCTTTTTGGTTTCAAGGTTTCTCTTTGCTGCAGTGGCCTTCGTGTGGGTTAAAGCTCTATAAATGGTGCACGTTGAGGTTTAGCGCTTCTGCAGTTTCTCGAGAGGAGGCCAGCCCCCGGGATTCATGTGGTCCAAGGTAAAACAACATTGGTTTTCATGATGGTAGAAACGAGACAAGTGAGCTCCTTGTTCTCCACCACTCTACAAGTTCTCCAGGAGCCCTAGAGCAGGAAGACCTGAGACTGAGGTTATGCCCACAGATGCCTTTGCTGAGCTGAATCTGTTCCCTGGGCGGACGAGTGGAGAGCAAGGATTGCTGCAGCGCTCTGCACTCCCAGACAGAAAACTCTTCTGCTAACAAAAGAAAGACGGATTTCCCTCAAAGCACTGAACCACATTTCCCAGGCCAGCGCATGGTACTTCCTGAGCCAGCCTGGATCACTGCTGCTCTGCTGTGGATGCGGCCACACAAGTGCTCCCAGCACGGGCATCGTGGCTTCTCGGCTCCCACTGGCTTCCACCCCGGGGAAGTGAAAACTCAGAGACACCCTGTGAGGCTCTGGTATGGCCTGGGTGGGTGGAGGCCTTGTGGCCTCACAGTCTAGCCCTGCACAAGGCTTGATTTGCAGATGAGCTCGGCTGCCGCCCGCCTGCTTGCTGTGAAAACAGCGCAGTCCTTCAGAGACCAAACTGCTGAAAGTCTGGTCAGTTGTGTAACAAAAGGAGCTGCCAGGCACTAATTCATAGCATTGGATCTCTAAGAAAAGCCATTTAGCGGATCTGGACAAGGGCCGAAGCTGATAGGGAAAGAACTCTTTAAACTGAAAGAATTAGAGATCGCTTTTAGCCTTCTCCCCGCCTGTCATTTGCCTCCTGTCACTCGCTCTGCTGTGTCTGCGCCTCGGAACAGTCGGGTTTGGGAGCAGAAGTTTTATCTTCCTTCAGGTTCTTTTAACGTCACGTAATTACCAACAACACAAAGGGAATAGGGTATGAGAGCAGCAGAAACGGAATTTGGTGAAGTTGCTCTTGACAGCAAAAAGCCCCTTCTATCTCAAGAATCCTTTGTAGTAAGTATGTCTGCTAAATAAATCATGATAAGACTCAAAACCCCCCACCTAACCCGCACAGCTCTCCAGAAACCCTCTGTAACTAACACACTGCTGGAGCCAACCACAGGCAACCTCACAGGCCCATCTGTTGACTCTGACGATGCAAACTCTGCCTGAGAGCAGCCCCAGGAGCAGGTGTTTAGGTTCAAACACTACAGGCCAAATCTCTCATGGACACTGAAGAAAGAGGCCTGAAATATTTCCTTTTAAATTAATTTTTTTTCCCATCCTGGGAGAAATCACAGATCGAGGAACACAGCCTGGTTCCAAACTGCTGGGGAATTACCCTTTAAACCCTGATATCCCACAGCTCAGTGTCCTGGGAAAAGGCATCGTGGGGACCTCTCCCTGATGCCAGTGTCGGGCTGAAACGCTGGATCACTGCAGAGGCTGTTGCCCACCATTGTGCAGACAACATGTTTATGTAAAAAGAGACAAAAAGGAAACTCCTTCCTGGGGACAGGAGCTGTTGGCCCATTAGCGATGGCACAGCAGCACCATGCTCATCACCCATGCCCACCCCAGGGTGGCAGCTCTTGCTGAGATCCATGTCAGTGGGCCCACTATTGCCCCCCCAAGCCCACTATTGCCCCCCCAAGCCCACTATTGCCCCCCCAAGCCCACCATTGCCACCCCAGGCCCACAATTGCCCCCCAGGCCCACTATTGCCCCCCAAGCCCACCACTGCCACCCCAAAGCCATGATTGCCCCCCAGGCCCTGCCTTCCCCACACACAGATCTGGAGTTTTGTTTGAGTTCTAGACACGATTCCAGCACCAGCACCTTCCTGGCTGGTCTCCCACAGCCCTCGGCAGATGATGGCCCAGTCTGGCCCATTTTCCATCAGGCTTCTCCCTTCTCTCCCCTCCTCACTCCCCCCACTACCCTCCGTTACTTCAGGGCAGTGCAAGGAGGCCTCAGGGCTTCGGGGACAGCAACGCGTGGGCCCGGGAGGCCTCTGAGCCCCTCACCCGTGGCCTGTGTCCCACCGGCCGGTACCCCAAGGCCGGCGGAGGGTGACGGGGGTGTCTGTTCCCCCCTCCCGTCCGCGCCGGCCGCTCTTACCCGTCGCCCTTCCCGCCGGCGCGGCCTGTGTACGGCCGTTGCCATGGCGACGGCGCTGGTAGGCAACGCGGCCACGTGACGGGAGGGCGCGACACCGGCAGGCGCGTTGAGGGGGCGTGGTTATACGGACGGGGCGAGACCGGGGAAGGGGGCGTGGCTCGGCGTTGCTAAGGGGGCGGTTGGTAAGGGCGGGTGGGAAATGGTGGCGCTGCAGGGCGAAATGGCGGAGAGAGTTTGGTCCGAGCACGGCCCGGCCCGGCCCGGCCCGGCCCGGCCCGGCCCGGCCCGGCCCTCTGTGGTGCCTGCTCAGCCGGCCTGCCCTGCTGGTCCCTTGAGCTGGTCCCTTGAGCTCCGCTGGAGCCTTTATTGTGGTCCTGATGATAATAATAATGCGCGTTTTGGGGCATGGGCATGGCAGGCTGCTCCTCCAGCGCGGTGCAGGGCCCTGCGCGGGAGCCCAGCGCTTCTCGGGCCTCTCTTGTCACTCAGCAGCAATAATATTACATAATTCTCTTTATTTCCACGGGCGAACTCATTTGAATTATCCTCTATCACTCTCCCCGCTGCCCTCTCATCGCGGCAGAGATAACCATTTAATTTACGGTGAACCAGAGCTTTTCAGAGCGGTTCCCACTATCGCGAAGGCCTGGGCTCTGTTGAACGCTCTTGGCCTCCTGCTCCATGCCCCGGTCGGGGGGTTCTTCCATGAAGAGGCTCTGGAGTAGAGTCCCGGTGTCGGGCAGCCTTTGCGTCCCTTTGGGCAGTTCTCAGCCATCGTGTTCTTCCTTTGCATGTTACAGCTGGAAGCAAATGGTTTGTCTGGCAGAAGAATTAAGCTTGGGGTTTTTTTTAATGTTAGTGAAGTGTTTTTTATATTGGGAGAAGGAGTGCAGTGAAATCTCGGTAAACAGTTACTGAAGTATGATGCTTTATAAGCCTGATTTTGGGGTTTTTTTAAAGGCAAATACTTTCAAGAATTCCACTTTTATTTCCCAGCTTCTTTCCTTTTGGCTGGGCATCGGCCAAATCAGTGTCATAAAACCACAGAGGAAAGCAAATGTTCGACAACGCGCTTCACCTGAGCAGATGTAAAATTGCACTCATTAAAGAAGCACACTGAGGTATAAAATGCAGCTGAGAAATCGCTGTAAGAGCTTCCACCAGGGAAAAAGATTGCTTTGACCTTCAGAGGTTGACGCAATGTGCAATGCTTATTAATATTAGCAAGAAAGTAGCTGTGTGTGGGGGTGTCTTGCCTTTTCTTTGGCTGATTTTAAGAGCGCTCTTACCATTTCCTAACTGAATGGGGTTGATGAAGAACTCCCCTGCGCTGTGCTGAATGGCTTGGCTGAGGTCCTAATGTCCATCCAAAGATGTCTCTGCTCCTCTGATGACGAGAGTAGCACTGGAAATGCTGCAGGACCCTGGGATTGATCCCTTTCACCACCTTTCCAGGCAGGGGAGGTGGCTCCGATGCTCTCAGTAGCATTTCCGTGTGTGAGAAACGCTCTTGAAGCACAAGGGGTTTTCTTTGCTCAAGTTGTCAAAGAAAATCAGAGGGTTTACTTAGTGAATTTTAAGGCGAAGACTACCTGAATTTTACCAAGCTCCCCATTCCTGTTCAATGCCAAGACTCGGCATGACCAGGCCGTGAGGAGTGGACCTGGCAGGAGAATCCCACTCCTCACACTGACATCAAAGCTGGGGCCTCGGAAGGGTTTGTGGAGGGACTGTTTGCAGGCAGTTGGAGCAGGGGTTGGTTTTTCCCCTTCCCCAGCAGCCTCTCCTCCAGCCCCAGCGAGGCTGCCAGCAGAGCGAGCTCAGCTCATGGGCTCACAATTCCCAGACCTTTAGCAGAGTGATGATGGTTTTGAGCAGAATGCACAGAGTAGTCGGAAGCCTTTCCCTGACAGTGGGATCCAGCTCCAGGCTTGATGGGGAACAGGCATCGTGGCTGGCAGTGAACACCTTCCTGTGGTGGGGATGTCCCCATGGTGAGGACATCCCTGGGTGTCCTACTGGTGGGGAGGAATCCCTGTCCCTTTTTTCTCCTGTCTTTTTCCCCCTCCTTGGTAGATCCACCTCTGTAATCCTTCATCGGAGTGCAACGGTTGTAGATAAACCAGAGTGGAGCTTCCTCTGCCGTGGTGCAGCACAAGAGTAAGCGAAGGGCACGAGTACGAGCGATGGGCAGGATGATGGTCTCGGGGCTGCCCTGTTTGTGCTTGCTCATGATCTGATCATGCTTTCGGTTTTGGCCAGAAGCTGGGAAGTTTGGGGCAGTTCCTGCAGACAGCGGGCAGTGCTCGGCATGGGAAGGTGGAAGTTGAACTGTCTCTCTTAGAGAAGATGATAAATAAACACTAACAGGAACTGAAGCTCTTCCCTGGGACTTTATTTTTTGTGGTTCATGCTACGAATGGGCTAGTGATGCGCTGGGGAACCTGCCTCACCTGCAACATCTCCCCTGTGTCTGGGCATGGGGGGACTGGCAGGGCAAAATTGTTTCTCCCATATCCCTGCCAGCGTCCGGGCCCTCTACATCAAAGTTACTGCTTGTGTAGTGTCTCAGAACAGGACAAACAGCACACCCAGGCTCTGGGCCCTCGCCCAGGAGGGGGCCGTTTCGGTGGACTCGCTCCAGTACAGCCGTGATGCAGCTGGGATCCAAATCTGGCACCAAACCACGTTTCTAGCGGGTTGGTCATTAGGAGGAGCTCAGCGTTTGCAGGGTATTTCCATGAGGACTCTGCAGCCCTTAAAATCCAGCGCACAGCTTTCATTGTGGATTAAACAATGTCGCCTCCAGCTGAGCTTTGGTAGCGCAGTTTTTAACAGGGATTTAAGCATTTTAAATCCTTTCAAAGCTGTAAGTAAGAACCATAATTTGAACTCCTGCAGACAGATGTCATGGGAAAAATACGAAGACGATTTACAAGGCAGCCCTGTCCGCCGATCCATCACCTTCTAATCTGCCTGACACGTGCAATCGCCTTTCTTTTTCAAAACACTACAAGGCCAGCTTTGCCCCGGCACGTGTGGAGTGCCCTGAGCTTCCCCAGGGTCCTGCCGAGACGCTGCTGTGCCTGCTCGTACTTTGCTTTTTCAGGTGATCTGACTGTATTTTCCCTCCCTGCCCCGTTGCAGAGAATTAAGTGATGCTCAGCCAAGTGAATCTCTTACTTGGTCAAGCCTTTCCAGCTGTCCTGCTCTGGCTGGGGAGCACTTGCCTTGTACGGGAGCCACGGCTTCCACAGAAACCCGCTCGCTGCCTCGCAGATGTTTTTGGGGGAGGCGGGAGGAACCGGCAGCTCGGGCTGACACACATGCATCTAATTTTGGCATTACAGAGGAGGTCAAAGGCAATGAACGCCACAGGGGTTGCACATCTGACTTCAGAGGCTGGATTAAACAAGTGAAAAAAATGGCTTGCCTGAAAAAGTTTGGGAAAATTATTTTTAAGGGATTTTTCTAGATAAATGAACTGAACCTATTTCTGTCTTAAGAAAAACATCTCAGGGGCTGACTGATGAAATGTCCTTCATGTCAGTGGTGGCTTAAAAGAGAACCTGAGTTTATTTAGTGGATTTAATTAGGGGCTGGGGGGTCTGACAGAGAAAGTACATTGCAGAAATTCCCAAGGCGCGGTCATCACGAGCTGCCATGGCTAGGGGAGCCTTCCCAGTAACTGGTCTGGTGTTCTTCTGCAATGGGAGACAAAAGTGACCTTCAAAAAGTGCCGATCAAACAGATTTGAGTGTGGAGCTTGACTAAGCAACCTACAGGGGTAGGTAGCTCCTTAGGGTGGCAGAGCAGGGCTTGGTAAAGGCCAACATCTGGATGCAAAATGCAGATGAGTTCGAAATAGCAATGAAGCAGATGTTTTTGAATGGTGGGAGATGTAACCACTGGAGCACTCTGCCAAGGGGAACTTCTTTGCCTCTTGTCCATTCTGAGTTGAGGCTGATGGCCATTCTGGAGGTGCTTCCATCCACCACGAGTTCCTGGGTTCAGCACGGGGGAGAAAATGTCACAGTTTCTTTTGGTCTTAAGGTCTCGGAAAGGTTGGAAAGGGCAAATATGCTGTAAACTTGCCTTGTGCTACTGAGATTACCGGAGGTGCAAAAAAGATGGTTGTTACTGTCCGGGCTCTGCTACTGAGTCCCTGCGGCGCAGTTTTGCTGGCTGTGGTCAGTGCTATAGTCCCGCAGCCCACCTGTAGGCGTCAGGAGGGTTAATGGGTGTTTGCTGGGTGAATGCTTTGGTGAGGAGGGAGGGTGTCATTGGAGATTGGAAACTCCCTGATGTGATTATAACGTGTAGTGATGGAGGCTATTTTTGTTGTGTGTTGTGAATATTTCCTTGTATGGAATCACAAGGAGCTTGCCTGTGGCTTGCAGCTCTGTTGAAAACCCTAGCGATGAAGTTCCCGATGTCTTCAGCGTTCCCAAGGCAGTGTTGTAGGCAGCAGCGTTAATTAACCTTGGGGGGCAATGCAGAACAATGATAACGAGTAATCAGAAACGCCTCTGGCCTCTGCTCTTCGCAAAGGGAGGGGACAGCACAGCCCAGACTCCTCACATCTTGGGACCTGGAGTCCTGCGCCTGGAGTGAGTGATCTCCATCGAAGTGGAGGAAACTCTTAGTCCCTGTTAGCGATCCAGAGTGCTGCTGAGCAAATCCCCTCACCACTGGAGCTGCAGATCAGTTGCTGTTAACGAGTCAAAGTGGCATTAAAGAGGAAGTCAACCTTTTGCACAGTTTCCTCTTGGAAAGTGAGTGTTACTTCTAATTATAGCGATTGCAGTTTTTCAAACGGTCTCCCAGGGACCAGAACATCAGGGGTGGGGAGGGATGACTGGAAATGCAGACGTGTTCCTCCTCTTCATTGATTCGTGTGAGTTATCTGAAATGGGAGCGGAGATGAATGGTGTCCTGCAGTTCCAGCTTGGCCATTCTCCCTGCACTAGCCCTGGCGTTGAGCACGACTGTGCTGCTGACAGGCATCAGCCATGACTGCAGAAGCGGCTCTCCCAAGCTGTGGTTGCTTTTCAGAGGAACTCAGCCGGTGTCTTTTTCTCCTCTCCCTCCAGTGCTTCGATGCTCTGGCTTCCTTTTGAGGTGATGGGTTAGAACCAGTGATTTTTGTCCCAAGGCCAGACCCTCCTGCAGAAGAGCCATCATCCATGGACGAGTTGAGCCTGCCACCTTCTGGTCACATTCTCCAGAACTAACCACAGCGTGGGGCAGGTAGCCTGGGGACAAAATGCTTGGGTGCGATGCCCAGAGCACCATGCACACCCTTCTTCCTATCCCTGCCTGGAGGAGGTGGCTCTTCCAGGTCCTGGAGATCAGGGAGGACATGCTCGAGGAGGAGGCCAAGAGGTCTCAGACTCTCCATCAGCTCCGCTCCATGTGGGGCTTCTGCTCCTGGCCAAGTGGTGATGGAGCTGCTGTTTCAGCACTGCTCTGAGGTCCCTCTTGCCCCCTCACCCTGACCCAAGGGGTCATTTCACTGCCCTGGGGTTTTTCCTCGTGGCTCTGCTGTGGGCTGTGAGCGTGGGGTCTCCCCTGTTTTGCAGAGGGAGGGCTGAAGCTCAGCTCCATCCCCTTCACAGTGCTTCAGTTTGGTGTCTGATGTTTTGGGGGACCTACACTTCCTGTGTGGCCAACAGAGAAGAGACAGATATCTTCTGAAGAGAGCCCAAATCACGCTCTGGAGGCGAGGCAGGGCCATGGCTATGGTCTGGCTTGGAGCCTTGCCTGGAGCATGTCCTGGTTTTGGCTACCTGTTGTCCCGCTCGGTGTCCAGCGGCTGAGCTGTTGTCAGAGGTGTGTTTGCGGCGGGAGTTCACACAGCCGTGTCCCTCCTTCTGCCCTGTGTCTCTGGGTAATCTCACTGTGGCCTCGCTCAAATGCCATCTCTATGGTGATGACTTGGAGGCATGTGTCCCTACTCCGGGCTCTCCTCTCTCTGTCCAAATTCATATCTCAGAGGAGTTCTCTGACATGTTGTGGATGTCTTGCCACCCACTCAAGCACAAAATGGCAAAATCAAGAGCTTTTAACCTCTCTTTGTCGGCTCCGTGTTTCCCTGAGCTCAGCAGTGCCAGGACGCTGCTCCTGTGTCAGAACCCAAGCGCTGTCTTCATCTCCTGCCTCCTCCTGTGTCTTCATATCCTGGCCACCTCAAGGGCTTGTGTAACCTTGCTAAGCCTTTCCTAAAGCTAAAACTCCCACCCGCCCTTTCATCACATCCCCCCTTCACTAGCTGCAATATCCCTTTTTTGGCCTCAACAGACTCGCTGGGCACCAGCTTGCATCCCCTCAATGCTGCTTCAGGCATTGCTTTCCCACCTGTTCTGCTGCTCCTGCCTCATCCCTCCAGGCTGCCCTTGCACCCGCAGCCACCCACTGCCTCCCCTTGCTTCCCAGTGGTGCCTGTTGGCTGTTCTGGGGCTGCAGCCCCACTTAGCCCTTATGTCTTGGGGTATCATCCTGTTGGTGCCCGTTTTATTTCTTAATGTTCAGGTTTTGGGGGCAGAAGCAACTTTCTTTGTTCCTCTTCTCACCATCGCTGGACAATCAGGCTGTTGGTGTTTCAAGGTCCTATTAACCCACTTAAATCTTTCTTGTGAGCAGGAAGGAGGCTGGTGGCTGGACAGGGCAAAGTATTTCCCCAGAGTCTGGGACTTGGCTTGAAGGCTGCTCTTGGTGGTACCTGGTTGGGGAGCTGGGAGGTGCAGGACTGTCAGGGGCTGCTGGCAGCAGTGTGCATAGTCCTGCTAGCCCACTCTGCTGCCCAGCCTTGGGGTGGACCAGCAAATGATGGGATTTCCAGTGCAAATAAACAGCTCTGGCCCCAAGCACAGAGGACATGGCTACTGCGGGGGCTAAATAAGCCACTGAATGGGGACTGGCAATGGGAGGGAGCTTCGGGGGAGCAAGCGGGGGGTAGAGCCTTTGCCTGTGAACTGAGAGGCTGGGAAGATGGTTTCAGCCCCAGGGTCTGTGCTCTCAACTGGGCCTTGCTGCACTCATGGGCATTAATGACATGATGGAGGGCCTGAAGCTGGCTGGACTCCCAGGTCTGGTCTCTGCGGTGGTTGGTGAGGAGGTTGTTTCTAGCAATGTGACGTGCTGCAGAACAGCTCTGGACCAGCCTCAAGGCAGCTTGTTGCAAAGGGGACACCACAGAATCCGGGCAGAGCTGCTGTGGTGTCCAGAAAGGTGTCAGCAGAGCCCATCTTTGTCGTTTCCCTGCCGGCTGAATTTTCTTTTAGGCAGTAGCGAAAAGCTGCGATGGCCCTGCTGAGCTCTGCAGTGCCTCTGCTCGAAAGTGAAGGCAGTTCTCTTTCCATTAATGTATTGATGCTGGCTCCAGCCTCCTCGCTGCTCACGCAGAAGCATGAAAGCGGCTCCTTGTTCTCGCTGGCAGGAGCAAGGCAGGTGCGTGTCAGCAGGCATTTTCTGTTGAGATGTGAAGAGCTCGTTTCTAAAGCAGCTCACCCGTGCTCCCCTCCCCTTGCCAGTGTGGATGCGCATCCCCGAGCCCCCGTGCCTCCTGTGTGCCTCACTGCAGCTCTCGCCAGAGCTGCCCTTCCCACATGAGCAATCCGGATGAAGGATGGTTTCCACGCGGCTGCCGAAGAGACACGTCTACACCTCTGGCTGTGATCCTTTCTATTTTCTCCTGGTGAAAGGTTCAGTGCAGGAAGCTCTTACTGATTTCTTGGACATCTAAGGGTAGAAGCAGTAAGACAGCCTTCGCGCTGCCACGCTGTGCTCTTTCCTTATTCCCCAGATCCTCCCAGCTGGGATTTCTCCCCTCGTGCTCTGTCTGCAGTGGTTTCAGCCATGGCACAGCAAAAGCAGCGTCAGCTGTTGGTTTCTCCTGGGGATTCGTCCTATGGCCGTGGCCATGGCCTGCCAGGGGTTAACAATAGCTGCTGGGCCCTGGGCAGTCTGCAGCACGTTAACCGCTCAGTTGCTGGGAGACTCTAATGGGTGACACAATCCCAGTTTTGGAAAACTTGACTTTGGGCCATGTGCCACTCCAGAAGTCACTAAAAACGCTGGGAAATCCCCACATGTTCCCGAATCTTCACAATATTCCCACAGCGCTGGCTTGGGGGGATGCTGCGGGTCTGCTGTCTCCTCGGGCCAGCTCTGCCTGCCCGGGCCACCCACCCCTCACCCTGGGGTGACCAGGCTGACCAGCACCAGGACAACTCAAGCAAGCCCCAGACAGGATGGGGCTTTCTTGGCTGTGCGACGGTCTGTGCTATAAGCATCTTTAGTGACTATCTGAGTCAACAAGGTCTTGACCCATTTAGATCTTCTTGGCTAAAGGGGCCCAGAGTTCCTAAGGCGCTCTCATGTCTCTCCCAGCCTGCCGAAGCTCTTTGTTTTCCTGAGAAGACAGAAGGGAAGTTTCTGCTAATGTTCTCCACCTTCCTAATGCCCAAACTGCTGCAGGATATTACTTGGCATTAGCGCCTCATGCACGGGGGTGAGCACTAAGAAATATTCCTCAGTCACAAGAGCCAGTTCTGCTGCTCGGGGTTTTAGAGTGACTCAAAGCGGACCTGGCTCTTCTGACACATATAGTAACAATTCTAAAGGTTCCTTGTTCAACATTACATTATCTTCCAGGAAAGCGCCTGCAGTCTGCAGACAGCGGCTCTCTCACGCTTCAAACGAAGGCAAAGAAACACAGGGGGAGAAACCAGCTTGCTCCAGAACGGCTCCCGCTGGCCCTGGGGCTCTGCTGCTTGGAGGACAGAGCCTGTTCATGTGGAAGGGTGGGGCTGGATGCAGAGAGCTTGTCCTTGTTGTCCTGTCGGTGAGCTCTTGAGGAAACAAAGGTCTTCCAAAGGCAGGAACCACACCAGACATGAACGAGGGTTGGGATACAGCCACGTGCAGGAAGGATGGCAAATGCTGCCCAGCAATGGGGAGCTGAGCGGAGGCCATCCATCCCCACTCACCTTCCAGCCAACGCTCACACTGCGTGGAGAAGAAACCAGACTCAGGAGGGGGTCAGAGACATCAGGGAGGTGCCAGCTGGGAGACCAGACCAAAGGAGGGTCCACAGATACTCGGCATGGGAAACCAGCTCTGCTGTGTCGGGGGATCCAGGGCTCAGCCCTTGCTGAGTTCACCCTGCCAAAAAATGAAAGTCTTGCTGTTTGCACTGAAATGAATCCTTATGGGAATCTGGTCTCTGATGCAACGCTCCGCAGGAGATTTCTTTTTCCCATCAATCTCCTTATTTCAGCTCGGAAAATAAACAGAGGCGAAAAAGCAATAGGCAGTAAAAATACCTCAGAGCTGCTCGAAGAGTTAAGAGTTTGCCATCTGTCTGTGGGGAACCCACCACGATGGGTAACGCTGACTCAGCGGCCATGCTCCAGCGATGAGAGCGGAGGGAGAGACTAAGCAGCTTTGCCTCGTATTTTGGCTTGGAATTACATTAGAAATAACAAACATCTGAGCTCTGATTCTCAAACTGACAATATCTCTAACTGGAAGGGAATGTATGGGATGGGAACCAGCAGCGAACAGCCAAAAGGAGTAAGCAGCTACTGCTGTGAGCGGAGAGTGTGTAAAGAGGCAGCCTGGCTGGAGAGGGGGCTGCTGGGGGGCTCCGGGTGTCTCAGCTTATGGGATGGGGACCAAAGGAGCCTGCTGGAACATGTATCCTGAGGACAATGGGGATTGTGAGGTGGAGGAGGAAGAGGAGGACTGTTATGTGGCTTTCCTAATCCACATCTGAATTCTGGGCTTAGGCTTGAATTGGGGCCCAAAAAGTGCTTTGTGTCCAAAGTGCTTGGCATGAGGGTACTGCGTGTGCCTGTCCACTGACCACAGGAGGAGAGGGCTGGTGTCTTGGGGACTTTGGACAAGCCCTTGTGAAGCCCACGGCTGCGACAGTCTCCTGGGTTTACACTGCAGCTCCAGGGTTGGCCTTGGGCTGCTTTGCTTTGGTGTTACTTTTCCTGCCACTTTACCTCTCCTGCTTTGGTGCTGGATCCATCTCTCCCCCACCTTTGCCAACCCAACTCAAATCCCCTTGGTGGTGAAGTCTGAATTTGAGAATTTTTTTCAAAATGCCTCATGTCTCAGCTAGAGGGGTGTGAGGAAGGGACTGATGCTTGGGGACTAAAGATAAAAGGTGCCACCTTCCCAGTTGCTTTCTCCATGCTCTTTTCACCTTTCCAGGTTGCTTTTCTTTCTCATCTTGATCATCATTTTGCCATTTCTGTAGGGCCAGAGACTTAAATGTTTTGCTTTAAGGCTCTAGAAAAGAGACATCTTTTGCTCGGAGAGCAGGATGAAGATGTGTGGCTCAGTTAGTCTTCATAGGACAGCATTGTCTCACACCGGTAATGCCTCCTGGTCCCCAACTTCTGCATGCCGTGCTGGGGCTGCCTTTTGGAATGTCTGGGACAGTCCCAACGTCTGGAAATCAGTGGCCTTGGGCTGGATGACACTGAGGTGGCTGGTCCTGAGCCAGGTTTCCAGTCTCCTTGCGTGTTTCTGCCTGGTGTGTGGCCTCTTGGATGACAAGAGGATTTTACCATGTTTGAAGGGAAGCTGGAGGCTCTGGAAGCATCCGTGCTGGTGGGGATGTCAGCCTAGCCTCTCTGCAGTGCTTCTGGGAGTCTGCAGGAGGCAACAAGATCCCACTGCATAAACCTGGAGTCAACTGCTATGGCTCAGCTGTGGCTTTTCTCTGGAAGGATGGAAACGTGAGGAGCATGAGGTGGGAAGGGCTCCCTTTGGATGTGCTGAAGAAGCCATATGAGCCAGCTGAATGAACACCTCCAGGAGCTGGTGGCTGCTGCCCTGCAAGGCTGAGCAACCTCATACCTGTCACCATCCCCATGGCTGACTGATGTGGGGGAACTGCTCTGCCTCCCCAGCCCAGGAGGAGGAGCTGCCCCTGGCCAGGGGAGCTGACTCAGCCTCTCTCTTGCATTTTGTTGCTGAAAGCTGTTTGTGGCTTTTCTTCTCCATCTCACTCTCCATCCCTGGTCCTGCTTTGAACCTGCTGGATCAGAGAGGCACACTGGGGAGCCCCTGGCTGTTTGATGAGTGAGTCCAGAGAAGACAGCAACGAATATTGCCTCCGTGTGAGATCTGATTTTCCAAGGAGGGAGGAAGAGAGAAGCTCTGCAGGTGTTTGTTGCTTCTGGACATTTAAAACACAGATCCCGGCACTTGGTCTGCTCAGAGTGGGCACATCTGGATCCCAGTGGAGTGCTGGGCAATGTGACCTGAACTCCAACAGCAGTAATTGCAGAGGCAGGGCAGGCTCACCTCCATCTCCTCCTCCTCCTTCAATGTAATTTCCTGCAGCAAAGCAAACCGTCGCTTGGATGGAAATAAATGCATAGCAGGGGCATCTCTAATCCGAAACCCGATTTATCCTGGGAAGCTCTGAGAGTAGGTCCTTGGGACATCTGTCTTGTCTTGGGGGACGCATGATTAGAGCCATTCAGATGCAAACACAGGCCAGGTATTGCCTAAATATGGCCCCATTCAGCAAGAGATGGATTCCTGCTGAAATGAGCTCGACAGGCGGGCAGCAGAGCTCGCCAGAGATAATAGCCAGAGCGAAAAAACTGGCCGTGTGTAGGAATTTTAATTAAACCTGACAAAGCCTGAGAGGAAGAGGGGGGAGATTGAGGCCATTGGCAGAAAGCTGCTGAACAAGCTGAGCTGGGTGAATCCTGTTGACCTGCTGCAGTGTGGGAGGACTTGGATGTCTCTGGGTGCCTGGGCCAGACCCAGGGCCGTGGGTCCTTCCACCATGCCGTGAAGGGAGATGCCAACGCGAGCTGTGGTCGTACTGTGCTTTGTACCAATTCCTTACACCTTCCCTGGAAGTAAATTAGCACTGGGAAGCTCTGCCCTGCTTCTGGCAGCACCGAGAGGATGAGGGGCAGCGCTGGCGGGAGGATGGACCGTGCCACCTCCTCGTGGTGCAGATGGGGCTGACACTGTGCTGCCAGGCGCCTTTTGGGATCCTCTGCCCTTTGCTGTGTTCCCAGCTCATGCTCCTGCGGGAAGGCAGGGCGTTGTAGGACCTGGGAGCAGCCCTGGCACCCGGAGCTTCGGTAAGATTAGCCTGAAACCAAGCGGAGCTGAGATCTTTGCACCGAACCCCCCAGGGACACGCAGACCTTTGTGAGCTGGAGCTCTGAGGCCAGCTCAGAGGAAGCTAAGCCGGGTCCAGAGCGGAGCTGGGTCCAGAGTGGTGCCGGGTCCGGAGCGGTGCCGGGTCCGGAGCGGTGCCGAGTGGGCAGCACAGGCTCAGCAGATGCCTGCAGGTCAGCAAGCTGGGAGTGAACTAGGAAAGGGGCTGCCCGAGCTGCCGGCCCATCGCCTGGCCACCTTTGCTGAGCTCTCCGGGGTGTTTGACACATGAGCCCAGCCAGCTTTAACTCCCCTTTGGGCTATTGCAAACTGGCAAGGCGTCGGTGATATATTTTAATATAGCTAGAGGAGCCTTCAGAGCGATGCTGAATAAATATTAAAAGGCCATTTAATATTTTTCTTTTCTTTTGCAAACACAAGGAAAATTCAAACCAGCTGGCAGGGCCGGTGGTTCGGAGCCAGTTGCGGCAGCCCCTGGGATTTCTGTGTGCGCTCTCTCTGCCTGGGGCGGGAGCCTGGGCTAAACCAGGTGATTTGGGCTGTTCCCTGGGGGTGGTACAAGCAGGAGGGGCTGGCTGGAGGCTCTGCTTTCCCTTGCCCTGCCATGTGCAGCGAGCATTGTGCTGGGTGTTTTACCTGCCCGCGGTGAGGATGGGTCCCTGCCCAAACAAGGGAGCCGGAGGAGCGGAGCTGAAGAAGGCAGGAGAGGTGCTGGACAGATGCATCTCACCGTGTGGGTCCTGCCGGCAGCCAGGCACGTCGCTCACCTCGCCTGGATGCCCACATCTCTGTTCGGCTCTGCTGTTCCCTTGTCCTGGCAGACCCAAACCTCCATCTCTCTCCCATGCCCGGAGGAAACCCGCTTTGATATCCTGGCCCGGGGACCTGCTGGTCTTTCCCAGCCCCGTGTGTGTGGCTTTGGGGCTCCTTTCCTGGCTGTTTAACCCAGCTGGGAGGATACCTGGGGTGTTGCTCCCACATCTGCCCTGGCCGACAGCCCAGCCTGGGCGTGATTCCAGTATTTAACCTGGCTTCTTCGCACCCCTCGATGCTCCCTGTCCAGAGACTCATGGGCAGACGTGTCTCACTAGGCCTGAAATATCTATTTTTCCGAAGTGCAAATTCCATCCAGAGTAATTACTTCTTTATTGCGGCTATTGCATTATGCAAAAGGATGAAACTCCGTTAACGAGGCACAAAACGAGAGCACTGGCAGCTGGAAAGAGGACGCATATTGGACCCCTGTGCTCTCCTGGGTGGGATGCCACTGGCACTGTGTGCGGGAGGGGTCAAGGCTCAGCGCTCTGCAGACCACCCGGGGGGCTCTCCCGCTGCCGTCCCGCCCTCCCCGTGCCTCTGCCTGGCCTTGAGCTGTACACGTGGGCGCAGGCACGTCCCTGGTGCCGGCACCAAAGCCCATCTTCATGCGCCCGCAGCATTCTTCAAATAATTGTGCCCAAACGTCTTGTCCAAGGCCTTTGCTGTCCCCTCCCTGCCAGCACCCCAGCCCTGCAGGATCCCTGGAAGGTGCTGGCTGTCACTGGGACAGGCTGTCCCCCTGCTCCGCCAGGTGCTGCTTGGTTCAAATTAGCTTTGCAAGCAAGACTGTCCCGTTTTCTTCTGGCTCCAACAACCTGCAGGCTGCTCAGAGCCCGTGTGGCCTGTCCCACTCTGCGCCTTTGGAACAAATGAAAATCACTCTGGGTTGAAAATCGCAGCCTGGGAGACCGGGTTTCTCCTCGTCTCACCAGGAACCCAGCTGGCGAGCGGAGGAACCTGGTTTTGGGTCCAGGCGAGGATGGGGAGTAGGGCTGGGTGCGGGGCTTGGGGCAGCGTGGTTGGGGGCAAAGGGAGCTCCCCTGCAAAGCTGTGCAAGGTCTGAGCTTGTCTTTTGTGCAGACCATGAGCGTGGGCGAGATGTGACAGCTGGAGAGGCCAGGCTTGAGATCCCCTTTGCACCAGAGCAGGTTGCAGCCGCCTTCAGAAATGACCCAGCAAACTCTGCCCAGGACAAACTTTGGCACAGGGCACGGGCTGCGGGGTCCCAACGCATCTCAGGTACCTGCAGCGATTTTGGGGAGGGCTGGCACACTCCTGGGAAGCCTTGATCAGTGAGTGCTGCAATCTCTGCCCGTGGGTCCCGCAGCACACGGATACCAGCCTGCTGACCCCCTGCACCCACCCCCCAGCCTCAGCTCTGGCTTGGACCATCGTGGCTCTGAGAGCAGGTTCACTGAGGAGGGGATTTATTGGCTGGAAAACCAGCAAAAACCCGCAGTCTGCAGGGGGGTGGTGGACCCTCGGGAGGGCAGCAGAGGCTCTTGTGGTCCAGCTTGGTCAGGAGCATCCCTGCTTCTGTGGCGCTGGACCAGGGTGGACACAGGTCTGTGATTACATTTCACTGTGAAATTACTGCTCCTGAAAACGAGCGAGGGTTTTGCTGGAGAAGAGCTGAATCTCGGCCTGGCAGAGCCTGGCTCCTCTCCTGTGGTGGAGGCAGCAAGGTGGGGCTCCAGAGCTGAAATGCTGCATGCTCCGGCTCAGCCAGGACCAACCGAACGGGTGGTGCCTCCAGTAAACCCCATCAGCACACAGGCTCACACGTGGCCCTGGCCAGCTCTGCCATGGGACACGTCCCACCGCCCCGCCGGGGTCTGCAGCCTCCCGGCATGGTCTCCCTCTGGCTCCTCTATCCCCAGGAGCGGAGGGAAGGGAAGCAGGAGGGCAGAAGAGGTGCTGCTCTCTCCAGAGCTGCCGAGGAGCCGGCCGGAAGGATTTCTTCCTGAAGTGTTGGCACCAGACGGGGGAAATCACTCTGAGAGGAGAGCCAGCTTCTGTCTAGATTTCTCCTGGGTTTAGGTAGCTCGTGTTTATTGGCAGCCACTCAGGAGCGTGTGTTCACAACAACTGCACTCTGCAAGGAGCAGAGCGTGGAGAATTAACCCTTGCGTGTCCCCTGCGATGGCTCTCAAGGGGCAGCGCAGCTGTCAAGCACAGCCCAAAGTCTGGAGGAGCAAAGTGATTTCCCTCCTGCATTTCCTTCTCCTTTCGATCAGTGATGGGCAGGAAGCGCCCGTGGTGAACTCGTCTGTAGTGAGCTTCAGGAACAATTATTTCTGCATGCTTTTCTTTCCAAAAAAAAAAAAACCAACCCAAAAAAAACGAACCCCAAACTGCTCCTCTGAATTTGCTGGGTCAGCGCTTTGGCTGCTGCTGGTTATTTCGATTTGTGCTTTTCTCCTCGTTAAACCCTGCCCTCTGTGGAAATGCGTGAGGTCAGGAACTTTGACACACCCGGGCCCTGCCAGGGCCCTGCTGCCAGCTCTGCTGGTGACTGATGACTCCGTAGAAGGGTCGGCAGGAGCTGTGGTTACCACGCACAACGGGGAGCTGGTTTCTGTGGTCCAGGAAGATGCTCCCTGCCTGGGATTTGCCTGGGATAAAGCCTCCCTAGGCCTCCTCTGCAAGTTGCACAATGAGCTGAGGCCACTCCAGATTTGGCTGTTTCTTTGCATAAGCATTAAATGGAAGCAAACATTTTAGCAAAGCCCTTTGGACACGGCACTTGGTGAGAAACAGGGCAGGAAAGCCAAAATGCTGCCTCAACGCAGGGAGATGGTCAGAGCTCGCCTGGCTTCATAGCATCCGAATTGGTGGAGCCATTGACCAAACTGAGCCGCAGAGATGGTGGTCTCTGGATCCTCTGGATGAATCACGACGTGAAGCTGCATGGTTGAAGCCTCGGGGTGTTCCCCACCAGACCCTGGGGCAATGGTCGCTTGCTGGGCTGAGCTGGGAGGACTTTGCCGTTTGCCCTCGCTCTAGGCAAGGCAGAGCTGCTGCCTCCTGAGCTCTGTGGGGCTGTATCCATCAGCATCTGCCTTCTCCATCACCAGCTCTTTCCTTCAGCGTGGGACATGGTTGAAATACAGATTTCCAGGCTGGGGCCTCTTATTTATATACAAATTGTTCAGGCAGGAGCTTCCCAGAAGGATGGAGCCCACCCCACCCCTCCTAAACACACAAATGCATGAAAAAATTGCTGCTGCTTCGCAGTGTAAAGCAAACCTGCTCAAAGGAGCTGTGAAATGGGGTAGACCAAGCCCTCCCTGCTGTAAACAGCTGGGGGCTGCTGCAAGGTACCTTCTTTTTCACTTTGCAGTACCTGGACGAAGCGATCTGCCAGGATTTGATGAGACTCGATGCTCATCCTTCAGCTGCCAACACCCTACACAGTGTCTTGCTTTATCCCAGGGAGTCAATCCTGCCTAATGGATAAATATTAGAGCTGGAGAGGAGAACACGGAGCTGTCAGATAAGCTGCAATTAGTGCATTTATCTACTTCATTTTCCTGTGGTTTCCCCAACTCCTGTTGCCTGCCTGCTCTTAATCTGCATTATTAAACCTGCTCTAAACGTTATTAAAGGAGCAGAAATCCCGGGTGTTTGTTACCTCATGCTGCTGTGAGATGCACTCAACTGCCTGGGGGAAATTTTCGAGTTTAGGGGGTTTCATGCCAGGGAAATGGCTTTTGCGTGGGGACTAGTGGGTCATCCTTCTGATTCACTTTCTGGTTTGCTTGGCTTTGCCGGAGGGGTGATGGGGCGCGTCTCTGCAGTCAGCTCTGCTGTCTCAGAGGAGCATTTACCCCTTTGCCAAGTGCTCCAGAACCTCTTTAAGCAAAATGCTGCAAAAGAGGTAGATATATTCTGGTTCGTCTTGTGGGAGAAACCACGGCAATCAATCCCAGCGCTGGACTAACTCCTTCCCTTCATAGCTGCGATGTTCAGAAGTAATCTGGGGAGTAATCGCAGTGAACGGCGGTGTGGAAGGAGATGCCTGCCATAAAACAGGGCGGGGGTGACTGTTACCCTGTCGGTGTTTCCAGCAAACATCACTGAAATATGTTTTCTTCTCTAAAAATGGCACCAGAATTTTCATGTTCTTAGTGCTAACGTGAAAATGGAGTAAAAACTAGCGGGGTTGGTTCTGAGATGGTTTGTCGTCATTATTGCAGGGGCGAGGTGGGTTCCCCCCTTCCTCCTGCCCTGCCTGCCCAGGAGGTCAGCATTATTCTCTGCCTCACGATCTGCTCGTATTCTATTTCACGTTACGAAGCCTCTTTCCATTAAACCAATATAAATAATTGCTCTGTTCTCCCTCAGAGTAAACACGACCATTGCAAGCTGGCACTAGCATCACAGGAAAAAGCTGCTGGCCTCATCCCAGTGGCCTTTTTTCCAGACGGGTTTATCTCTTGTTCTTTGTGAATAATTTATCCAGCCTTGCCTGGAAATGTTCTCTAAAGAAATTGTGACTGTCTTAAAACATCTCTGCCAGTGCTGCCTGTTGGTGCTGGAGAACCTTCCCTTTGCCCTTCCAGCTGGGTGGTTTTCTCTCCATGTGTGAGCAAGCCCACGCTGGGATATGCTGGGATTTTGGGAGAGGAGCCTGGGAGGGTCGTGAGCTCGAGATGGGCTGTGATAGCGTGGGCAAGGCTCGTGGTCCATCCAGGCATGGTCTAACTGTGACAGGGGAGGGTGGCTGAATCCTGCAGGGATCCAGTTCGGCATTGGGCAAATCCTCCAGCACCTGCTAGACATGATGGTTCATGTGTGCTGGGGTCGATGTCTCTATCTAGGCCACTTCGTAGAGATTTCCAAGGAAAACTGTTCCTGTAGACAAACGTTTCCAGGGTAATTCAGTTGTATTTGTAAAATTTGCCCTGTGAAACCAGTGCAACTTCAGCCTCCGCGTCCCTTGACCGAAGTAAATCTCGCGGCAGTTGGGCTGAGTCTAGAGAGCACCAGAGCAAGTGTGTGGGGCTGCAGGTGGGCCTGGCCCTGCCACCTCTTGATGCATGGGTGCCCTTTAGGTGCTGCTTTTTGCGCATGGAGCCCGTGGTGGCCAGGTCTTGCCAGCCAATTGCTTCCTCTTCTTCAGCGTTTGCAGACCCAAGTGGAATGGATGGAGAAGCGGTGCCAACCGATGCTGTTGTGGTTGTGCGTCTCCATCTGGCCAAACTTGCTGAGAGGGATTGGAGGCCAGAAGGAAAAGATCACCGTGCTCATAATCAAAGCACCTGAAATCCCAGGACATCGCGAGCTACAGGGGGCACAAGGGTGAAGAATCTGGGGGAGGTTTCAGATGTTTGCTGTGCCTGGTGCCCTGGAACGCAGCCAAGCTTCCTCCTCCATCACAGGCATGGCAGAGCCCCACAGAGCTCCACGGCGAACACCCACCGATTAAATGCTGCGTAAAGTGAGAGCTGGGGCATTGTTCCACCCTCGTCAGCCCTACGGAGGGGTGGGCTGCTGTCCGGAGTGTGTCAGCAGGACTCTGCTGCTCCTGAGAGGGGGAGCTCGTAGCAGCTGCCGGTGTTTGGGGCTGCTCTCGTTGTTGCATGCTCTGTCACACGCAGAGCTGGTAAAGCAGGTGATTAAATGTGATGCCTCTATTGATCCTCCGCTCTTCCCAGAGCCAGGACTGACGTTATCCTCTTTGGATATTCATAGCGTTGCCACTGAGAGCAGCTTGGAAATCCTTCTGGTCAAAGGTGTCCGCAGCCGTCTGCTGCCTTCTGCAGCCCTCCCGGCTGCCAGGCTCCCGCGCTGAGCTCCTCGGCATGGAGGGCTGCGGGATTTTGCTTGTCAGACCGTGGACGGTCACGGTTTGTCCCCAGGCTGGTGGTGACGGTACATGGCGTGGACACATCCCGGCGCATCAGCCCCTCTGCATGCGGCTCAGGCTCCGCACGGATGGGATGCTGACTGGGATGCCGACGTCTTCCCGGAGTCAGCGCTGGGTGCGGGGCAGGCCCAGCTCCCCCGGCTGTACCTCTGGGGATAAGTCCTCACCTCCCCCTGGCTGCAAACACCTCTTCCCAGCAGTCATATAACTTTGCCTTTTCTCTCCGAGTTGCCTAGTATTCAGTGGAAACATCCCCCCATGAGTGATGCCAAGGGAGCCCCTGCGACACCTCCCTCCTGTTTGGCACGGGGTAGCCCAGGACAGGAGAGGAAGCCTAAGAGCAGGCAGGTTATTCTCCAAATGCACCAGCAAAACAACAAAAAAATTGTTTTTAAGGCATTTTTTACTAGGTACTTGGTTTGCAGCCAAGAGCCTCATGCATCCCCGAGTTTAGCTCTGTCTGCTCTGCAGTGCGGTTGCTCAAGAAATCAGTGGCCTGACACACTTCCCTCTGCTAGAAAATACACTTTTCCTTGAGTGGGTGTGAAAAGCGAGAGCTCGCCAGAACCCGCGCGGAGCCGAGGGAAGGCTCTGCTGCCGGGTCTGGCATCAAAGCAACTCACAGGACAAAGACTTTGCTCTCCGACGTCTGTTCTGCTTGTCGGGGCCGTGGGGCTCTGAATACCCACCGGAGGGAATTCATCACAGGGACATGGCTTCTGTTCTCTGGCTGAAAATAACCTTTTCCTAGCGTGTGGCCACCTAAATTTGCGGTCCAGGCTGATTTTCTGGCTTTCTCTTCCCATCGCGATCAGATAAAGCTTCAGATAAACCTTGCAGCAGCATCTGGGCAGCACATTAATTTCCGTGTGGATGACACGGCTTCGTTAGGGTGCGTTTGCTTTGGCTGAGCAGCGGGGAACGCCTCTGCCCCTCTACGGACCCCTCCAGGAGAGGTGTCTAATCCTTCCCGCTTCCCCGGTGAATCCCAGCCTTGCTGGGAAAGCCGAAACAGCAACAGAACTCCTGACCTCGCGGCAGTGTCCCTCGGTCGGCCAATTGTTTAGTACTTGGAGAACAGCCACCGTCAAAAATAACAGAACAAAAGTCATAAAAACAACCCCCGAATTACCCTCTTCCCGGCCCGTGTTTTGACACGTGGTGGTGATTTCCAGCAGTGCCCGGGCTGGAAGCAATAACCGCTGCCCCGCTGCCCGCTGGGCTCTGCCCGGAGCGGGGGCACGGAGGGTGTGTGCAGCACCCGGGGCGAGGGGGGTGGAAAAGCCCCAGAGGGTTTTGTCACTTGTGTGACAGTCTCATCAGTGTCCTGGGCAGAGGGTGCTGTCAGCCTGCCACAGGGACGTGCGGCTCCCAGGTTCTCATTTTCTGGGTGGATTGATGGCTGATGGCCCCAGAGACCCCGGGAGAAGGAGAGGTGAGCGCCCTGGGTGCCCTGACACCGCTGTGCTCAGGGGCAGTGCTTTCTGGCCTTGAGGTTCACTCTGCCATCTCAAACTGGTGCTTGACATCCCATCTCCTGCCCAGCTGGGAGCTTGTTTTCCTCCTGCAGGTCTGTGGCTGCTGGGCAGAACTGGGATGCTCACCCCTTCCCTGGCACCCTGACCCTCTCGTGGCAGCCCACCTCCGGGACCCACCTCTCACCTTTCGGGGTCATTAATCCCCTTTAAGGAGTAAAAGACTGGAAGTGTTTGGAGCTTGAGAAACGGCTGCCCCAGCACTCAGCGCTGCGCCTTCGAAGTCGGTGGCAGTTTACAGTATCAGGCTAAAAATGTGACGTTCTTAGAGAAAAAACCGCAAAGTGTATTTAGAAAAAGGAAAAGGAAAATAAAAAGGTGTTTGCTGCTTTGCCACGTTATAATTGGAGCGCGATGGGGCAGAGCGAAGCGATGCAATGAGCAGAGTGCTCGTAACCGAGTGCTGCCTCCGGGGAAGGGGGGCTGGTGACAGGAGTGCTGGCAGGACCAACGTCTTTGGGGCTGGGGTAACAGGATCTGCTTCAGCAGCGGGTGGAGGGAGGCAGCGGGGCTCTGGGGAGCGGCGAAACCAGATGAAAGCCCAGCAGAAAGGAAAGCTGGTAGCCAAAACCCGGAGCCACCCCTTTCTTCTGTGCCCAGAGCCCCCGAAGCAAACCTTTAATCACCCTAGGAGGGAAGCGCTGGTGCGGTGGCAGGAGAACCGTGGCTTCCCCGCTCGTGGCCAGGGTTTACCCAGTCACTACGATCTCAGCTGGTGCAGAAATGGGCTCAGCAGGAGCAGGGGAGAAGAGCAGGAGAGACACCGGAGAGCTGCTGCGTGAAACCTGTGGGCTCTGCGTGGTGCTGGATGGCCGTGCGCGAGAGACAGCGGCTCGCCACCGGAGCTGAGTGTTTCCCAAGAATTCCAAGGTCTTGGGGAAAGGATTTTCATTACCGGGAGGGCTCCGCTTGCCCGGGCAGTCCTGCTTGCTGCAGGTGCCTCCTCTCTGGGGGCTGGGAAGATGCTCTCCAAAATGTAGCCACAGCACAGGGCTTACTCAGGTGTGCTCTGAGTGATATGCACCCCTGGAGCCCCACGGGGGCTTTTGGAGGATGCTTAACCCCTTCAGGGGAAAAAGTCGCTCCCAGTGCTACAGAAGTGGTGCGAGGTTGGGCTCAGCTTCTCGCCAGGAGCTCTGACGTCCAAGGGAGCTGCTATTTGAGCTGGCTCGCTGTCCCCAAAGGATCCCAACCCCCTTCTCCTGCAGGGTGGCAGGTGGAGAAGCCAGGTGAGAGCCGACCCCAAACCCCTGCCCCCAGGCAGACAACTGCTGAGCTAGAGTCTGGCTCACTCCGCACGAGACACATCGGGAAGACACGTGGGGCAGAGCGTGCAGGGGCACACTCCGAGGAGCAGCTTTGAAGCTCAGCGCAGGCAGCAGAGTTCTGCAGAGCTGCTGTAGTTTTCCTTTCCCTTGCAAACGGGCGCAGAATCGGTTGGCATTCAGCTCGTGGCTGCACCGGGAGCCAGCCGTCGAATGCACAATGTTGCTCAGCCCGGTTCCCTCTCATCTCTCCAGGTGGCCGTGACCTGGAGAAGCTGCAGTCCTGCTCCTGTCCTCCCCCGAGACATGCTGGGTGTGCAGATGGCAGTTTGCTAAATGCTTTTGCAGTAGCTGAGCTAATGCAAAATGGTGTTTTCACTTTGCCCTTCACGTGCCTCCCCTTGTCCTCGTCGCTCTGGTTCTGTCCTGCCCCCTGCGCTGGTCCGGCTCCATCCCTGCCCTGCGGACCTGCTCATGGTTTGCAGAAGGTAAGGATGGAAGTGTGCTTTGAACAGCTCTGCCAGAGCGGCGAGTGGTTCAGCGACTCCAGCTCGTTACAGCGTGTTCTCACCAATTCCTGCTGCCCTCTCCTCAGACCATCAGCCTGAACAGATCACCCTGCAGCTCCCGTCAGGCACCGCCTCGCCGTCCGCAGCCGAAGCCTTGGGTAGCTGCAGCCTGACTCACACTGTGTGGGAGACAGTAATTATTTCAGCCATGGCAAATTGGACCTGTAATAACCTTCCTCTCTGTAACAGCAATGATGCTCCTTTGAAAATACGTTTTAACTGATTTTGGATAGTGAGTTGGGCTTAGCAGGGAGCGGGAGGTGGAGGGGTGAGGAGCAAGTGGATGGGGAATAGTGGAGTGGAAAGGGGAGATGCTGTTGTGTCCCGTGGAGAGGGTGCTGAAGGCTCGATCCTGTGGGCAGGGCACAGGCAGGGCATGGGCAGCCGGCCTCTGGGACGTGAGCAGAGGCAGAGCAACACCACCAGTGGACTGGGCTCCCCACGGGTCTCTCCAGGAGCTATTTCTCTTTCCCAGGCCCTGAGCGAGGGCTGAATCTGCACAGGGCTGTGGTGAGCATTGCACGTGTACGTAAGGGTGTTCCTTCACCCTCCTCCGCCTCCCCCTCCTCCTCCTCCTCCTCCTCCTCCTCCTCCTCCTCCTCCTCCTCCTCTCTGCCAGCCGTTTTGACAGCTTCCCCTCAGTCCCCTGCCCTCACCCTGGGGTGGTGCGGAGCTGTTTTGCTCTCTTCAGGCAGGAACCGTGGCCCTTTCCCCAGAAGTTTTTTGCTGTTTGATGGAAAGTGATGGATCCAAAACTACCGTGACCTCCTCTGCCAGGCTTTGTTAGTCCTCAGAGCTCGCAGAAGGGCTGTTTGGGGGTTTGAGCGTGAGATTGCTATGTGCCACTACAGCGTTTCAAGTGTCTCTGCTCGCAGCACGGGGAGATGCCGCCGTTCCTGTCTCTTGCTGGGAAGAAAATGCAACAATGCTCTCTAGAGGCAGAAGAAGTCAAGAAGAGGTTTGCTTTCCTCTGCTCTGCCTTTCACCATGACCTCACTGCTCTTTGCAGCTGTTTATTTCCCACAGAAACAGCAATTTGGGGGCATTTCGACCTCTTGGGTTGTAGCTCGGGTGGTTGGCTTCCCCCTCCTTCCCCACAGGACAACCTAATCTAATGATTGCGAATGCTCGGTGGAGGGCTGGGAGCAGTGGAGAGTATTTTGGGTCAACCTGGGGGTATTTTGGGTCAGGATGGAGCTCTGTGGTGATATGACTGAGCAGGGTGATGGAGGAAGGGGAAAGAACTGGTGGAGATGTGCTGCAGCATGATCCAGTTTTGCTCTGGGACAGGGCAAGTCTTTGGGGCTCATGGTGGGATCTTGGAAAGAGAGTCTTTTGAGGAGTGATTAACCCCAGGCCTCAGGCGGGGCAGAGGCAGCTGTGGGGAAGGTGGAGCCACAGGAGCCCAATCGGGCACTGACTGCCCCTTGATAAAAGCCAGATGGGGCCCAGAGGCTGCTCTGGGAGGGTGTGGGCAGAGGGGTCAGCAGCTTTAGCACTGGCTCACCTAGGGTGTGAAGAAGCAACTGGAGTTCTGATCACAAGGAGTTTTCAGCAGACTGAGGGACTGACCCCAGGGAGATGCTGAAGGAGCTCCTGGGATGCTTTAGCCCAGGCTGAAGGAGGCTTTTGTGGGGCAGCCCAGGAGGAGCTGGTCCAGGTACAGCTCCTGAGGTGGGGGTGGGCGGTGGGGGTATGCTGAAACTATGGAGATGTCCTTACAGGGCTTTGGAGCCTGAGTCTGCAAGAATTGGCAAAAAGAGGAGTGCCAGCACCTGGCTCAGCAGCTGCAGAGCCCATCCTCTGCTCTTCTGGAGACCCCAGGTGAGATCTGTGATGGCTGCTGTATGTATAAAGTGTTTGAGTCCTCTGTATGTGCTGTTCCAAGGGGAAAGAGGTTAAAAGAGGAGGGTGTGGAGGTCAAGATGGGAATCTAGGTGAGATTTTTGAAGTCCTAATCCATGGACTTCATCCTCTGGGAAGTTTTTCGTGTGGATGGGTGACCAAGGAGAACTCAGCCCATGGTGTGGTGGTCGGTGAGATCCGTTTGCTTATGCAGAAAGACTGGCTGGGTCAGCTGGGCTCGCTGCCCTCCAGCAGCAAGTGGGGTCTGTCCCCCAGCTCATACCTGGGGCTGGGGAGGAATGCAAAGCCCAGACCTCTTCTGGCCATCCCAAAAGAAAAAACAAAACCCAAATAAAATAATTCCTCTTACTCTCCTGGCCCGTTTCCCATTCACTTAATTACATTCTGCCAACCCCCTCTGCAATCCCGTATGCTGTTGTTTATTTTATTAGCTCATATTTCATATCTTTCAGTACCAACGGCCCCATGAATAGCCCAGCTCGCCAAATTAATTTTTGCTGGTGAAAGGCCCAGGTTAATGTATAAAATGTGCTCACATTGCCTGAATAAAGGAAACAAAGGAAATTATGTTACTGAGCTGAACTGGGCAAATCTCGTGTCCCCAAGTGACCAGGAAGATACTGACTGGGCAGATGGTTTAGGAGGTGCAGGAGAACACCCAGGCTGAGCGTGGCTGGCACAACAATCTGATGTTTGCTGCCTGGAGAAGGGCCCGGGGTGGCCCCTCCTGCTGGAGGGGGTGTGCTGGGGGTCTGGGTGAGGCTGGAGAGGAGCATGGCCGCTGTGGCTCTCAGTGCTGGGCAGAGCCCTGGGCTACAGCCCTGTGCTGAATTGTAGCCTGTTTGTCCCTGAGAGCATCTCCACTGGCACAACGTGCCTCTAAGCGAGCTGGGTCGCAGCACACACCAGCTTGAGCCTTCCTGTTCAAACAAAAGGGGTTGAGTTCAGCCCCATGAAGGATTCCATAGACAGCCCTGTCGCTCAGTCCCCCTCGGGGAGAGCAGGAGCAAGGCAGTCCCTGGTTTGAGGTCTTTGGGACCTGGGTGGATGTCAGATGTCTGGAGTCCTCCTGGGTTTTGACCCATGTTGAAGGTCTAGCTGGTAAGTGGGAGACCTCATGGTTGAACTCATTCCCATCTGGTGTGTGGGTGAGGGTGAACCCCAGGGAACTCTGGGGGGTGTCCGTACAGCACCTGGGACACCCCATTTAACACTCGTGGTAAATGCAGTGACTGGGGTTGTGAGGAACTGAGCAGATTATGGGCTGTATCTGCACTTTTTCTCATTGCTTTGGGATTAACGATACCTAATGCCATCTGATGGCAGATGAGATACTGCTTTATTCCTGTATTCCCTGTGTTTCCTGTTATCCCGTAGATCAGGAACTCTCCTGCAGTTACTGCCCTGTGTGGCAGGAGTGATGCAAAGCCCGTGACATCTCTTGGAGGTTGCCCTGAGTCTGGAAAGTGCATCAGGAACTGGAGGACGGGACGATGCTGAGCGCAGGGAGTTGACGGAACCTCGCTGTGAGTCTGCACTGTCCTGAGGACGAGGCTGAAGAAGTTGGGATTTGGTGGCATCTGGGATGCTGACATTCATTGCTTGGGGGACAGGGAGCCAAAGCCCACCTGGGTTTCCCACTGCAAGTTCAAATCTGGCTGGTGGCAGCTCTGGATAGTGCTGGGTTGGGGCTTCATCAGCAAAGTGTGTGCTGTCCTCCCCGGCACCTGCACTGGGGACATGTTTATGCTTGTTTTTTATGCCCAATAACTTTTCTACTGGAAAGCAAGTCCCATATTTCACATCTCCCGTTATTGAGGATTCTTGATGCATCTGGTCACGTCTTCCAGCTTTTGCTACATGCAGTCTGCAGGTCGAGGTGGGATGCACGGGGCTTTGGTGCTGTGCTCCAGTCTGCCGTGACTGGTCGTACATCAGCGCTGAGGGTTACACCTGCAGACTGCCGATAGACGCAGACGGGCAGTTTGTGTTAAATCACGCCAGATTAAAATGTCTCTGTTTGGAAACCCTTGCTCTGGTTTAATTTCATGGGGTTCTGTGCTGTTGAACTCGGTTGCTATGACATGGTTAGGGGAGCTCGCTGCCTGTGAAACCAGAAGGCATCACTGACTGTTTAATCCAACCTCCCACGAGGCGTAAATGTCCCCCATCGCTGTGCCAAGCCCACAGTTCTGTCTGAGCTCCTGCAAACATTGGATCTGAATTCAGGGCTGTGTGATGAATCATAGCAAAGCCCCTGAAAGTCCTCGCCAAGTTTGGAAGTTACCCTTGCAATTAAAAACTGTGTCTTGTTTCTCCCTCCAGTCTGACTCTGCGTTGGTTTCCAGAGCCGGGAGCTCATCGAGGCTTTCCCTGCTGCACTGAAGAGATATCTGTTATCAGGGGAGCACCAGACAGCGCTGCCTGGAGACTGAGAGCTCAGGGGAAGAGGGCTGGATGCTCTGGGCTAGTAAAGGGAGTTCACAGGCTGCTTTGGGAAGGGGCAGGTAAGGGTGGATGCTAAGGGAGCATATGAAGTAACAGGCTTGATGCAGGAGCTTTTTTCTTGTTTCATGGATCTCAGTTCATCAAATCAATGATGCTGGATGTTGCAAACATGCTGGGTTTGTGCAAAGGCGCAGCCTCCTCTTGCTTATGGCTTTTCCATCTGCATGTTCTCCACCTCTTTATTGGCCCAACATGGCCCTTTGCCACCACCCCATCTGCTTTCCAGGGACAAAAGTACTGCCAGGATACCTTGAGGATGGGGGATGCTGTGATCGGAGGGGATGCTCTGCTCTCTCTCATCAGCCAACTACAAGGACAGTGGTAGCTGTGAGGAGCGGAGACTTGTCTTCAGGGAGGTGCCTGGGGTGTGGAAGGACACAGTGCTGAAATTATCAGGAAATCTGAGTCCACGTGGGACTGGAGCTGTGCTGCCAGCCTGGCAGGACTGTGGTAAGCTGGTGAGCAGCAGGGCAGGACGAGCTGGAGATGAAAGGATGGAGGTAGTGCTACAGACAGGTCCCTTCTCTGTTCTCTACATTGGGATGGTGAGAAAAGGGTGTATCCAGAGGGATGCCGGGGTTTTCCATCAGGCAGTGAGGACCATCCATTACCACTGCCTGTAACTGGCTTTGATGCACTGTGCTGTCAGCAGTTTAAATCTGATTAGTGCAAGTGTTTCTTCCTCTCCTCAGTGATTTGCCATGATCTTAATGTGATGCCCACTAATGACAGGGAAAGAAGCTAAACCAAGTTATTTTCCCATCGACTAAATGGCAGCTCGCATTGCTCTTAAACTGAGCAGAAGAGGGAACGTTCTTCACTGAGGCTGCTGGATGGAGTCAATTAATTCTGACTAAGAGCAGGATAAATGGGGGAAAGGGAGTTGGACACGACACTCGAGCCATCCCTAAGAGGAGGAGATGATCTGCCCTCTGTGTGAGGGGAAACTTGGAGCTCAAAGAATGTGTGGGCTGGGGCAAGCCGACATTGGGGGTCACTGGACACCCATTAATCTCCCTGGTTTCTTGTCAGCACCATCCTCCTTCAGAGCCCAACTTGCAAGGGGCAGACGAATCCCTGCAGATGTGCTGTCACGATTCCCCAGGTATGGTGCTGGTTGGCTCTCCCTGTGTGTCACGGCGGAGCTGAGGATGAGGGATCGTGGGGCTCAGGTCCTCTCACTGGCAACCAGCGCTTTGCCTGGTGACTTGCAAATGTTCTTCTAACGGTTGGAGCGACTGTAGAGCGCCTCTGTGCAGCACAAGGTGAAGCAAGCCCCGAGTCTGCTCCTCGGCTTGGAGGGTGTGTCATCAGCCATGTCTCTGCAAACGGGGTTGGGAAATGCCAGTCAGGTCTCCTCTGCCATACGCAGGGCTCGTAGTTTGCATGCAGAGTGCAGATGTCTAGACAAGGGGAAACGTGGCTGAGGCTTTGAGACGATGCAAAAAAATAAAAAAGCCAAGGGCATATGCCTGCCCTTGTGCTGCATGGGACGAAGGCTAAAGCAGGATTTTTCTTTCTTAGTCTTTTTTTCATGCTTGGTGTGTGTGTTGTGCCAGGGTTTACTACACAGAGCCCTTTAGGCTGTTACAACAAGGCTCATTTACTGTCTAGAACCTCTGGCAGTTCTTCCTTGGCTGGTATGTTTAGCTGGGTTGTTTTTTTCCACGCTGCAGTTTGCTATTAAATTCCTCTGTGAGCCCCTGAGTACATTTCTGGAAGGATCCCACCCTATGATCTCTTCACTGTGATAATCACAACCCTGTGCTAGTTACTTCCATCAAAGAGATCTGCTCAGCTCTAAAGCATTTCTCCTTCACTTTAATCCTTTCTCTCTCCCCCAGTTCCTCCTCCCTCCTGTGCAGCATCCCTGTTCTCTGTCCTGATCTCGGATGTCACTCAAGGGTTGCTCCTTGCTGGAATATCCTGAGTAAGTTGTTTGGAAAGCAATCCTGCATGTTGCACATACAGCGTGTGAGGGTCCCTGGTCGAGGCTTGTGCTGAGTGGTCTCTGAGCTGGCGTTTTCCGTAACTGGTGTCCCACTGAAGGTGATTTAACTCTGCTGAAGTCATATTTGTTTTCTACAAGTCTCCCAAGGTTAATGAGATGAATTGTTCCAAAGAGCTGAGGCTTTAAGAGCACTGATGTATCACCTCCTGTTGAGCTCACCCCCAGCGTGAGGCAGGGCAGTGCATGGGATGATGATGGTGATGGCTTGGAGCAGCCCCTCGGAGCCCCGTTCTCAGCCATTATCCTGGTGCAAGGTGAGGTGCTTCGCTCCATAGAGACGCGGAGCAAAGCCAGGACAGTCCTTGTTCGAGGGAATTTGGAATCCTAAAGTGTCTCTGACACAATCTAGGACAGATTTGCTGTATAACCGGATGCAAAAATTGTCACATTTCAGGAGATGTGAAAGGATTCTGAAGAGCAAAGCCTACAGAAGTGGAGTAACGTCATGCCTATGTGTTCCTCTGCTTCCATCTGCTCCGGAGCGTTTCTTCCCCTCTGTATTTCCCAGCTCGGAGGATGCTGGCCCAGCCAACCAGCTGGGATCCAGTACTGATGTCAGCTGGGTGCTGGTGTAGTTTCCCTCATAGAAGAGGCAGAAGATTAGAGACTTGTAACCTTTACATCCAAGCGTTCCCCAGGGCCCCATTCTTACTCAAATCCCCCTTTTCACCTTGTTTCTGTGAGCTGTAACTTAATCAGGATGTTAATTTTAACCTTTTCTTGAAGAATTACGTTCCACCCAGCTTAATTCCCAGAAAAGCTGACACCCCATGGGCATTCCTCATGACCTAATGTTTTTCCCCCTTCAAACTTTCCTGTGTCTTCACAGTTCTACTTTCTTCCAATACAAACCCTGGTGCTCATTGAATAATTTTTCTATATGCTGGAATTATTAATAATAGGCATCCATCAGCTGGAAGCCTTGCATTATCCAAAGAGGGATAATGCCCGTGGGCAACTTCTAACAGCTGGCGGAGCATCGTGTCACAGCTCTGGAGAAGGGATGGGTGGTTTACTGGGTACGTGGGAAGGGTGCAGGTAGTGATTCACCCCCGTGAAAACAAGCCTTGCTCGCTGCAGGCACCCGTTTCTGGGTAGGAGGGCTGGGGTTGAATCTCCCAGGGCTTGGCTGGGCTCTTGGGAAGTCAGTGGGAGAAGGGAAGAGGTGCCCAGGCAGAGCCTGCGCTGCTTTCCAGGCACTGCTGCGTGACTCAGGGGATGAGATCACAGGTTTGCCTAAGCAACAGCTTCTGTAGCTTTTGTTCTGCTGATTTAGATGACTCGTTTTGTTTCCCAGAGGGTTTTCTGGGACTCTGCCTCTCTGCTGTTTCTCTGAGAGGTTTTCAAGGTTACCATGATGTCCTCCTCCACTGCTGGAGCAGCCTGCTGTGACCCGTGGTGAGGGCAGAGCTGTCCCTTCACGGCAACGTGCAGAGCACAAGGTGTTCCTTGGTGTGGTGAGGACAGGACCCCTAAAGAGGAGATGCCCAGGCAGCAGGAGCTGCTGATGGGCTGTGCTCTTCCTGGATTCTTTTCCCTGTGTGGGCTTTTGATACCTGGCGAGAGCAGAACAAGGCTCAGCCTCCCGGTGCCCTGAGTGGCTCCTCTCTAGCAAGGAGCGCTGCTAGTGCCGTGGAGAAACGTTTCTGGGTGGTGACAGTGAGGTTCGAAACAGTAATAATACAGCTGTCGTTTGCACAGGTGGGTGCAGAAAAATGGTGGGGAATGGCGAGAAACCCCTTAACCTGGAAACACACTTGGCTGCCTCAGCACCCACGTCAGCCCCCTGACACAGGACGTTTCTTACCGAGTTCCAGAGGGAGGGGAGGCTGTGAAAAGCAGGTTGTCTACCACGGGAAGAAATGCGTCTCCAGATTTGAGATATAACCCCACGTTTGCTTTTTGCTGTGGAAAGGATGAGTTTGCCCATGGGCTGTGGGAGCATCCCTTCATGTCGCTGACCATCCTCACTGGGTGGGTGGCCTGAGCCACTGACGATGGGCAGCCTAAACCCATCCATTCCTCCTTGCCACCATCGCAGTGGTGCTTCGTGCTGGAATGAGTCAAAACCCTCTGCTTGCCTCTTTTCCTGGTGGAAACTCTTCAAGAACGATGCTATAAGAAAAATGCAGTTACACAGAAGTGATGCTTCCAGATGGGCACATTCTAGTTTTTTTCCATCAGCTATTGCTGCCTTGT
The DNA here is from genome assembly GCA_009769605.1 of Bucorvus abyssinicus. Classification (NCBI taxonomy): domain Eukaryota; kingdom Metazoa; phylum Chordata; class Aves; order Bucerotiformes; family Bucorvidae; genus Bucorvus; species Bucorvus abyssinicus. The sequence goes on from CM020047.1 coordinate 1,947,580, forward strand.
GAAGTACTAGTTGCTAATTAGCCTTCATGTCTCATTAAAATCGTACTGGTTTTTTTTTTTTTACCTACTGAAATTTTGTAAATAGCCTTTATTCTGGTCTTTAATGCATGTTGATTGAAGTATTTATTGGATGCCACTTATGCAGCTCTGTGCCTGCATTCATTTTCTTCTTAAGGCGTTTACTAACCCACTGCTTAGAATTGCTCCAGCCCATCTGGTATATTAAGTGTTTGTGCAGAGTGTACCCGACTTTCCCATTCACTTCCTCAATTAATATTACATATTCAAGGGAATTCAATTTTTTTTCCCTCCTCGCCATCTGATCTTCCTACCATCTCTAACAGCGTATTTGGGTAGAAGTGTGGCTCTAGCAGTGGGGCGTTAGCGCAGAGCTGGGAGGTGGGTGCTGGAGGTGGCATCAAGGTGCCCGGTTCTGCCCAGCGATGATTTCGGTGGGCAGATGGCTCCAGTAATGGGTGTCTTCAAAGCCAAGGGTATCAAAGTCAAAAGATATTATTCCACCCTGTTCTGGCACAGCGGTGAAGGGTCTCCAGGAGGCAAGGATTTAAATCTGCCCCGGCTCTGGAAGCTGCCCTACATCCCCTGGGAGGAGCAAGGATGAGGAGGATTAGAAATGAGCTCCGCTGGCAGAGCTGAGTGGAGAAGCGCTTGTACAAAACCCCTCTGCATCGGGCGTGACAGCAACATGATTTTACTTCTGTCGTCAGCCTCACAAACAAAAATGAGAACAGAACGTGTCACTTGCCTGGTGATTATCCCGAGCAGGCTAAACCCTGTGCCAGCAGTGAAACAGGGCTAAGACTGAATTTAAGTGGCAGTAAAATATTTGCAGTAGGGTGGAGGTAGTTATTAGCTCTGAAGAGGATCTCCGGCGGTAAAGAGGAGATCTGGCTTTAAAGCTCCTCCTGGCAGGTGGGAAAAGGTGCTTCTTGGATTATCCCAGTCATAAATCTGTCCACCAGGAGACAGACGTAAGAGATGCTGAAGAAGGGGATTTACAGTAATTCTTACTCCAGTGTGTTGTCCCGAGTGTTTCAAGCAGTTTTTCCAGCAGCCTCCCACTATCCCGATGCTGCCAGAGCAGGGGGATGCTGAAGGTGTGAAGGCTGTGCTGGAAGGGGGGTTCTCCCCTCTGACAGCTAGGGAGGTCGGGGGATGTGGCTGTAGCCCATATGAGTGCTGTGTGGTGGCTGGGACACCCTGCCTGCAGTGGCCTGGAGCTCCTGGCCGTGCTGGAAAGGTTTTGGTGGCCATCTGGCTTTGGACCGTGCCCGATGTGGGTGCTGGGAACACCTTCTAACCCAGAGTGCGGCTGTGTTACCAAGTCGCTGCTGGCGGGCTGAGCCAGCGGTGCTGAGCTGTCAGTGCTGTGCTTTGGGCTTGGGTTGTGAAACATCCCCCATCCCTCCCAGCAACCAGACCCTCCAAACGAGTGTTTCAGCAAGAATCTGCAGCTGTGGCCTGGGATGGCCCTGCTGCCGTTGCCAGCAGCGGGTGATGCTGGAAGCGGCTGGTTAGGACCCCGGTGCCCCATTGGAGGTGGCGATGCCGTGTGCTCCCTGGGAGCGGGTCTGGACCGGGCGCTTCAGCCCAGCCAGCCAGAGGCTTGTGGCAGTTTATTCTAATGGGAGAATTAGGCAGATGCTAAGCACAGTTGGCGTTGGAGTTCTCTGTAGAAAGTACTTATTTTGCCAGTGCGTAGGGAGAAAGATCTTAGAGGAAACAGAAGAGAATAAAACAAATCGAAATAATTAAAGCAAATACTCCCCCGCATGGCAAAGGAGTCTGCAGCCTGGCCCGAAGCACTTCTAATTGGATTCTGAAGTCCCAGGACGCGCTTGGTGAGGAGCAGCTGGGGAACCTCTTTGCTTTCATTAACTTCGCCTGAATACAAACAGCCAGAGGAGCGGGAAGGGAGCGCACGGCACTGGAGGGAGGAGGTGGAGGTGAGGAAGAAGAGGAGAGCAAGCAGCCAGCAGTGCCAGTGGAGCGGTGGTTGCTGGCAGTTCCTCCTGGCCGAGACGTGCTGCGGTGGTTTGGGCAGTGAGTGTTCCCGCTGATGGCATCTCCCTGCTCTGCTCCTCCGCTTCCCAGAGCAATTCCCAGCTCCGGCCTCGTCTTCCTTTGCCAGCCCCCGGGGAGGAGATGCTGCAAGGGGCTCGTGTACCTTTTGCTTATTGTAACTCGGATGATTTTTGGTGCTGCTGAGCCACCCTCCCTGCCTGCTCTGCCGTCTGCAGGGCCAGGCTGTGGGCAGGGGCGGGACGGGGAGCTGCTGGGGAGAGGAGCTTTTTGCTCCTGGGGTGTCCTCTGACGGACAGGGCTGCGTTTCTACCTGCTATGCGATGGCATGAGCAGCTTCTGCGATTTCCTGCTTTCTGTGCCTGAGGCACGCAGGAATAAATCCGAGTTCCCCGGCTGTAGCGTTGCCCTAATCCTCCAGACCTGTCTGTCGCTCCTGCGCGCACCAAGAAGGGGCGAAGGCTGTCAGAGCCATGAGGGTTTTTCAGGAGCTGCTCAGTGCAAACACCAAGGCTTGGACGTTGTGGGTGGTTTTGCTTCAGAGAGCCTGTGACATCTCCGTTTCCTTGACTGCTTAACAAATTTCTCTCCTCTTGGGAAAGGAATAGAGTTGACCCGGCCCTCATCGTCGTCCCGGGGTGGCCGACCTGAGATGCCGCTGTGGGAGTGGAGGGGCTGAGCTGAAGCCGTGGGCTCACCACAAACTTGAGCCAGTTACTCCTCGAGTGCCTGGCTAGGAAATAATTTCCTCTGGTCCTTCTCCAGCCGTATGCTTTTAATCCTGAAGTCCAGAGCTCCTGGGCTGCCAGATCAGATTTTATTTTTTCTCTCCTTTCACAGCTTGCACTGTTTCAGCCTGGAGAACTGGTAGTTTTTTTTCTTTCTTTCTTTCCTTTGGGGTATTTAATGGTTGGACTTGATGATCTTGAAGGTCTTTTCCAACCTAAACGATTCTGTGATTCACAACCCGAAGCTGACCTGGATGTCAGCCCCCGTCCCACACCAGCCCTGCCAAAACCTCCCTCCTCCCCCGGGGCTGAAGGGGAGGCCCAATCCCGATCCCTGCACAGCTTTTTATCCTTAGTATAACCCTTTCTGAGGGCGATCGCTGCGCACGCAGAGATGCTCTGGGAAACAGTAAAGCAGAGAAATAGAAAACCGCGGTCTTGTGGGGCTGGCCTGGCTGGTGATGGGGAGCCCTGCCAGGACCGAGCTACCGGGATGCCGGGAAGAAGCGGCTCTTCACCGAACAAACCGCAGCTGCTGGTGACCCACGAGGTCCCCGAGCCAGACCCCGCGAGCCCTTGGCTCCTGCCATTCACCTCGGTGGCGGGTGGTTTCCTTGGCTCTAAGGCAGTTGCTGCTGTTTCTGGAGGTCGATAGGAGAGCTCGGAGCTTGGCTTTGTGTCTCAGACAGCTCAACTGAGGGAGACCGAGGGGAAATGGGGCGGGACGGAGTCACGCATGGGTGCGGGCGCATGCTCATCACCCTGAATGCAGCGTATAAAATTTATGTCGATCCAAACAGGGCCATAGAAATGCAAATCAGCCGTGTCCTGCCTCATTAGCATGCTTCAAAACCTGCCTGCGCTGCTGCGGCCGGTGGGAGCAGCGTCTCCCCTGGGTGGCGTGGGGGATGCGTGTGGTGCCGCAGTCCCGGTGTCGACGGGGGATGAGGCTCCACGGCTCGTTTTGGGGCGAATCTTCGATTCCGGCCAATAAGTTACTTTGCGATGGAGTCGGGGTGGGGGTGAAATGAGTGTGTCCCTGTGTGGAGGGGAAATTCCTGCCCCAACCCCCCCCTGCTCGTGGCTCCAGTGATGCTCTGAGATGCGTCTGCTCGAGAGGGCAGCGCTGACCCCGGTTAGCGCGGCGCTCCCCCCTGCTCAGTTCCCGTGCGTTCTCCTCACGGTGTTTTGTTTGCTGAAAATGCCATGGAAAAGACGGAGGAAGGCACCCCCTGAGCTCTCTGCTGTCCAGATGAGGCCTGTGTGTTTTTCCCCCCGTTTTGGGGGTGGCCGGTCTCTGCAGCTCCCTTCCTGCCTCCTTCCCTTCCCAGGGAAACGTGGCATGCCTCTTTTCGGAGAGCCCCAGCAGTGTTTCCCCTGGCACAGCCTGCCCGGTGCAGACGGGCCCAGCCCAGCCCCATTTTCGCCGGTGTTCATAAACAGGACAACGCAGAGCGACTGCCGAGCCCGACAGAAACTCTTGGTTTTCTCCCCAAAAGAGCAGAAGACAGCGCTTAGCAATAATAATGCTTTCTGCAATGGGAGTGGCTGGCAACAGCATCTCCGGGGGAGAGACGCAAGCGCCGTAGTTCAGACAAAAGGAGACATTTCCATTCCTCCAAGAACTGCAACCTGTTATTTTGCGAGTTAAATTGCTCCGATCTGATTGAAACCCGCCCGGCGACGCGCTCGTTATTTAGTGACACGCCGCTCCAAATTACACGCCCGATCCTTTTGATATTTCTAAACGACTTGAGCGTTAGAAATTAATCCTGAAGAAGGGCAAACCCTCAGCGCGCTGACAGCCCGTGCCTTCACCGCCGCCCCCTTCCCTAATTACGAACTTTGCAGAACAGCGGGAAGGGGAGCGCGGGGATGCCTTGAGCGAGGCATTACCCTCGCCGCGGTTCGAGGCTGCGAGGACCCAGGGGAGCGCGCACGGAGGACAACCACTTTTTTGATCAGCTGGACGCGGTGATGTTTGTAGCGGGGGGCGGAGGTGGCCGAGAGCCCTCCTCCATCTGCGCTGGATGGGAGCCGCGGGGTCTCTTCCCAGATTTTGCCGGCAATGTGTTTCCCCAAACTTGCCAAGGCAACAGAAGGGAAAATAAATCGAGGAAGGCTTGTTGGAGCCGTGCTGGAAACCAGGCACGAGCGGCTCGCTGTGTGTCGGGTCCATCAGTACAATTTCCCAAACTGAATTTTAACCACTTGCGTTCCTTTTCTCTCTCCAGTGGTAGATCTTCCCCCAGGCAGTGATCTCAGCCCAGCCCCGTGTCCCCGCCTCTGCCGAGCAGGATCCTGCCTGGAAGCAGCTGCATGTCCCTAATTCCCACCTTCTCTCCTCCTCAGCTGCCGGATTCTGGTGGGACCGTCACTCCCGTGGGCATCACCTCTGCGGAGCTGCTGTGAGCAGGTTGCAAAGGGAGGTTTGTACGTGGGGATGTTGCCAGCTCGCAGCTCCCAAAGCCCGGGAGGCAGCTCCCCGCACCCCGCCATGGCTTCAATCAAGCCAGATTTGCTCCTGACATGCTTTGTCACCTGCTCAAGCTGCTCCTCTCCAGCATGACAGTTAAAATGTACCCTTCAGTGAGAAATGCCAGGAGGAAATTGAAATGTTTTTCCTCTTTTCTAATCAAAGTTGAGGGGTTTTCAGCCAAATGCGTGCCCGTGATCAGGAGTTTTGAGAAAGTACAGAAGAACTGGGTGCTCAGCAGATGCCTGAGTGCAGCGATCCACCTTGCTGCTGCTGAAACCTCTTGAGATCACTGAAAACAGGCCAGGAAGGATCCCACCCTCCTCTGATTTCCTTTATTTAACTTATTTATTGTGCAGGAACTTCACCTCTGTTTTCTCTATCATCACTTTCTGACTTACTGCTCCAGAGTTTGCCTGCTTGGAGCAGCTTGGGCAAAGGGTCAGAGCTCTCAAGTCCGCTCATTGCAGTGCAATAAAAAAGCCCGGCTGGATCTGCCCAGTGCATTGATTCCAGCAGAGACCTGCAGGAGAAAGGACCTGCTGGAGAGGAGCTGCAGGAATGTGTGGGGCTGGAGGTGGTGAACCAAACTGGAAAGTTGCATGGTCGCAGGCAGGAGATGTGCTGGACTTCCCACGTGGACCTGTCTGCCCTGGTGGCCTCAGTCACTGCTGTTAAAACGAGATTTAGTGTTTCTCTCCCCTCCTGTCGCTTTATGTGAGATGTGCAAGACGAACTAGGCACAGTTCGCAGCTCCCTCGAGGGGACCTGCCATTGAGAAAACCCCGTTTTGAGAGAGATGCACGTGACAGCTGCCTGTCTCCGGGTTCTATAGAGCTGCTCATCAACTTAATGGAAGTAAATGAACTCTCAGGAAGTCTTAACGGTGTCTTTGGGACGCCCTTGTGCTTGGGATCTGCTTGGGTAGCCCTGTTTATCTCTTCTTTTCTTTCTTGTTGGTGTTCAGACTTTCAAACTGGCCTCTGTCTGCCCTGCAGCTCCAAGGCTGCCTGGGTTGGAAGTGCAATACGGTCCCTGAGCTTCGCCCTGCACTTGTTATAGCTCAGCCATAAAGGGAGAAAAAATAAATCTGTCTAGAAAATGCCTGTAGCTGTCTATAAACCCCTCACCAAACGTCACCGTACGTAAGCCCTGCCCTAGTTTGAGCACGCAGGCGTTCCCCTGCAGCCCCCATCCCATTGGGGCTCGAGCTGTGCCTGGTGGCATCGTCCCTTGGGAAATACAGGCTGGCTGCAGGACAACCGAGAGCCCTGCACAGGGCAGGACCCCACAGCCTGGTGGGTTTTTTTGGTGAGACATCCCTCCACGTGCTGGGCATCATACGGAGGTGTGGGGCTGAGGGGGCAGCAGCCCGGCCCCGCTCGCCGCTGCCTCGGCGTGCCGAGCACAGCCGTGCCCTGCTGTTGCTGCCGGGGAGAGCAGACGGCAGCTGGAGCACTGGGGAAAAACACAGCTCCGGCGGCTGACTCACGCCCGATGGTGTTGCTTGCCATGTGTTATAATCACCGAGAAGTGCTTTGCCTGTGGTATCATTTTCCTTAAATATATCATTAGAGAAAATGACAGCCCAAATTGTGGGAGGATGCTAATGGCTGCGGAGTGGCAGACAGATTGCGGAAAATAGTTCCCTGCAAACACGTCGCAGGTGGGAGCCCATGGAGGAGGAAGGGAGACGGGCCGGGCACGTGGTGTGAGCAGGCGGTGGAGGGCGGTGGGGCACGGCTGCCAGCCTGGAGCCGGGACAGCCCTCCTCCATCCCACGGCCTCGGGAAACCCTGCCCGGCTTCCCCACTGCTGTCCTGCGGGCGAGTGTGGAGGGAGTGGGGCGAGGAGGAGGCAGGTGGTCCGGAAGGGGCTGTGCAGGGAAGAACAAATACCCGTTAAGCACCGTGCAATGGAGCAATGGCTTGGCAAAGCACGGCCAGGACTGGGTTGCCGTGTGGCTGCCCCCTGCTCGGTCCTGCTGCCGGACCCCTCACCGCTGCCCCACGCTGCATGTCTGGCACAGGGCTTGTGGTCCTGTCCCCTGCCACCCCGAACAGGAGGTCTGGGGAGGAAAACCCTCCTCCTCCTCCTCCATCAGAGTGGCCTTGTGGTCCCCGGGGCTGCTGAGATGAAGCTCCTGGTGAGCAGCGCGGCACCAGGACTCTTTCCACCCCTTGCACGAGCTGTGCTGCCTCCCGTTTTTACTACATGAAGAAGAACAAGATACAAAGTGGTTGTGAACTCTGCAGCTCTCATAGTTTGTTGTTTTTATCACTCCTCTGTCCTCGAAACCTTGTATTTCTGCTGCATCTCTAAGAAGCAATAAAAAAGAATGACCTTTAATTTCTCTGCAGCAGTTCCCGGGGAAGCTGCACAAACACCGTGTATCCTGGTGGATAAAGGTCTCCTGTCTTGTCCTTCAAAGATGTTGTCCTTAAACCCTCTTGGACTTTAATTTTCATTGAAATTCTTTCTCTCCAAGAGCAATTAGCAATGGGAGTTGCTCTCACATAGGGACAGTTAATTACCCCAACCCACACGCTGCTTGGATCAAATGCCGAGGGGGCCCGGCTGTGCCCTTTACATCCGACGTGTGGCGAGGAGAGGGAGAGGAGAGCTCTTTTGGAGGAAGAGCCTTGTGGAAATGGTGCTTCTTCAACTAAACCCGCAGCCTCAAGCCTGCCTGGGGGTGAGGTGGCTGGACCCTGCGTTATTGGGAACATCGAAGCCGTTTCTGCCCGTGGCGCAGCCTCGTCCTCTGGTGCTGTGGCTCCCACTGTAAGAACTGCTTCCTGCTCTGGTACCGCCACGTGCTCTGGGCAGTGTTCCATTGCTGCAGCGCAGGCAGATTGCTGGGAGGGGTGGGAGAGAGAGCGATGCTCCTACCCAGGAGTCAGGTTTAGTTTTCGTTTCTCTAATTATTTCGTTGCGTACTCATATTTCTGAGACTTGACATCGCTCCTGGCACCGGTCTGGGACGCAGGGCAGATTTATGCCTCCACCGAGGCTGTGCCTTCCCCAGACATGTCTGGTTCTTGGGTAGGAATATTTGTAAGCCCCTGGCCAGCCTGCACCTTGTCCTGGCCTTTGATTGTGCTACGGGGGTTTCCAGCTCTGCGGTGAAGAGGGGGACCCGCCGCGCCACCTCCAGAGCAGCAGATGGAGAGAAAAGGGATTTATTTACTATGAACGAGCTGGGAACAGCCCCAAATGCTCCCCTCCGCCGGCAGCGGCAGTTGGGAAGGGAAAGCACTTAAAAATGATGGAATTTGTTGACTGTCATTAATGTTTTATCTCCTCCGTGACTGCCGTGTGGAAATGCTGTTTCTAGCTAGCGGTGCTCCCAGGCAGCGAGTTTCCGATGGGATAAATCAGATCCTCTTCCTGACGTGGGACCCCGAGGAGACACTGTGCCCATTTTCTCAGCTTTCACTTGTTTCTTCCTTCAAACTTGGCTTAATGCAATTAATTTCCTTTAAAAAGGGTTTTCTTCTGAAGGCAGTAGGAATTTAAGTGAAACGGCACCAACTCGTCCTGGTTCATGCGGGAGGGATGGACTCACCACGAGGAAAGTGTTTGCTTTTGCAGGGCTGATAACCACCTGGACCGTGAGTAACTCCACACGTTCAAGCACTGCCTGACCCTCCGAGACGTTTTGTAACATGGATCTGTGAATTAAATAACACTTCTGTAAAGCTACAAAACTAAGGAACAAACCAACGTGAATCCCGTGTTCCTATTCAGGGAGTCAGAGAGGGGCTGGGTGTTTCTGGAACAACGTTTGAAACGCCTGAAATGGCTGTTGAGGAAAAAAGGGTCAGTTGTGTGGAACCAGGTGGGGAGGAAGGATCAGTCACATCCTGCACCAAATTCCTTGTTGCTCTTCTGAGCTGGTGAACCTGGAAATAATTATAATAAATGTGAAAAGCTGATGCTGGGAAGGAGGTGGGTTGGGTGGCCTGAGGAAATCTTCCATCCCTGGAGACCTTACTCAGCGCACAGGTACAATGTGAGGAACGCGAGTGTGGAAAAGCCACCTGTGCCTGAGCTATTTTTATGTGCGTTGGCTTACAACTCTAATTCTACCTTAATTTTCCTTCGGCAATTCTTCACGCTCGGTGTTTGATGTAGCGGGCGTGAGGTGCTCTTTGATGCAGTTCTAGCTGCGAAGCAGGAGCGGGCAGGAGTGCCTGATTTAAATTCCAGGCTTACTGCGAGGCAGATGAAAGCAGTCACTTGGATAGCTGCTGGCTCCCCACTTTGGTGTCTGCTATCAGTGCAGGATCTCAGATTTGCTCCTCGGCTGATGGTATCACCACGCTCCCAGCTCAAGGCTGCCTGTGGGGTTTTGGGTGGTTTTTGTTTTTTTTTTAAGTCTTTCTGCTACTTAACTGTGATTGAAAAGCATCAAGTGCTGCCTCGGAGAGAGGGACAGCTGGGTGATGACATGGGTGTTCTTTTGCTGTTGGGCAAGTGTCAATCGTGCGCTAGAGAAGCTGCATGGAGGTCGCTTGGTTAGCTACCCAGGGCGGGAGAAGAAAGCCAGTGGGGTATGAGGTTGGTTAGTTCTGCTCTGAAGCTGAAAGGAAAACCTTCAATGGGGGATGTTTGGTGGACATGTCCAATGCTCGTCCTGGAGGGAATAATTTATAATTGAAATAGGATTTTCAGCTAAACTAATGATGATTACAGCCCTCTGTTTGGCTTCCCCTGCTTGTTTCATCCTTCACCTCTTCAATCGGTCGGTAAGCGGGTCTGGTGGTGTGCTCACACTCTGCTGTACACACCAGCTCTGCTGCTGGACCCACGTGTGCTCCCCAACCTTCCTCCTCCAGCTGACGCAAGACTCAGCTCCTGGCAGGACCAGATGTGCTTCTGGAAACCTTCAGCATCTCAGCTGCTGTGGCTAAATATTTATTGAATGCTGCTTTCACTAGACATAGAGCTGGGGCTTATCCACATGGTCGATGAGAAAACTGGAGGTATGAGGTAGATACCACCTATGAGAGGTTTCTTCTGTTGTTGTGTAGAAGTTCTGTCCTGTCCTGAAGTCCAGCCAGCATTAACCATATCTCCCGTTAGTACCTGACGTACCTGTGGGGCCCCTCCTGCTGAGATGCCCGTGTGTTGCAGGGCCACCACAATGTGAAACAATTACTGTTTAAAGCAGGTCAAGAACATGTGTGTGACATGTGAACAAGGATGTCACTGCACCTAGAGACACCAAAAAGCAATTTTCTCCCAAGGTTTTTCTTGAGTCTTGCCCATTTTTCTAATGTCTTGAACTTCACAAGTGTTTAAGGCAGCGGCCAAGTGGGTTTTGCTGAAACCAGCAGGACCGTGGGACGGTCCCAGGGTGACCCACCGCTCTTCTGGAGCCGGGGGTGCTGCCCTACAGGCGAATTCCCCCTCCAAAGGGAAGGCACCTGCTGCTTTTCTCCGAGAGCTCTGATTTCATATCGCCCTGAAGAACAAGTCCAGGAATCCACAGAATGACTCACTGAAGGGAGGGCGGGATGAATTACATGTTATCGCGTGCCTTGCTGAGATGTTTTGAATCAACAGAATTAGCTAATTAGGCACGATCTCTGCTCTGTCCTGCAATTAGCAGCCCCAGGCGCTGGCGGGTGGGAGCAGCCTGGGGGTTACATCCCGCTCCAAGTCCAGGGGAGTCTTCGAAGTGATCCCCAGCAGAAGACATTGATGTCTGAGCAGGTCACGACGAGTCCTTGTCTAAAAAAGGTGAAAACAGCCCCTGCTTTACATCTGCATGGAGAAGGGCAGATCCTCAGCTAAGGGTCTAATCTCCGAGTGCGAACTGAACCACCTGGTTATCGGAACGCGCTGATAACTCGTCTTGCACCTCGCCGGCAAATTATAGAACGGGGGAAATTATAAAAGCCGAGGTGTCGGGTCTCTGGCTGTGAGCGCGGGCTGTGCTGTCCCAAGCTCGAGCTGCTGCCTCCACCGCAGCCTCGCGGGCGGGACGGATCCTGCCCGAGCATCGCTGCATCCCACGGTGTGGTGCTGGACCACGGGGCAGCTCTGCGAGCTGGGTGGGTGCTTGTAAAAACGGGTCTGTGCTCTTCTGCGCTGGCCTCTTCCCTAAAACGAGCTGGTGACGGGGAACATCGCCGGTTCCTGGCTGGACAGAATGAAATATTCCTGGTTTAATACAGATGCTTTTTACCAGTTGCTCTTCGCTGATGAAAGCGGTTTCCTCCCTCTCCAGGGTGGCTATAACATGCCATGAGTCGCTGTAAAAATAAGTGATGTGCTGTGGCAGACCGGTTCTCCGTGTCCTTCTCCCACCTGCAGCAGCTCTGCAAGCCTGTGTGGGCCTTGGGGGGAGAGCAAGACATCAGGCAGCCGGTCCCACGGTGGGAGAGCTGCAACGCCAGAGCAGCCTGAAACAAAAACGTACCTTTTTTTCCCATGAAACGTCGCTGATCGATACGGTGGGCAAGGCGGGGAGCGGGGTCAGAGGAGGCTGCTGAGCTGCTGTGCTGAGCATCCCCAGCGGCGCGGCCGGGGGGAGTTATCCCTGACACATTTCTGGGCGTTCGTTCAATTTGCAAATTAATTTTACCGTTCTCAGTTGTGTGAAGTGACTCTGGCAGGTACCCGTGACTGAGACCGAGGTCATGTCCAGATGCTGAGGGAATTGCTATGAAATTGCGAAATCCCTTAAGCTTATTAGTGCGTAATGGTGTCGCCTTCCAGCGCAGCAGAGTTGGAGTAGCAGCAGCATTTTAATTTTCCTAAAAGGTCCCTGTAACACAATGCCTGGCTTAGTACAGCACGACAGACAGATAACTCCTTGCCAAGGAAGGCTTAAAGTTGTTTTCCAACAAATTGACTTTTTTCTTCATTATTCCTTGGGCTCTCCTCACCGATCCCAGGCTGAGGGATGCTAAACTTGAAATATTTGAAACATTAGAAGTTGCGAGAGGCAGTGAGAAGCAGTCTCAGGAGAGGAGGTGCGGACAGTCGTGTGTGTCTGCAGGAGTTTTATGGTAATCGGGGGAGAAATTAGCTGAAATAAACTTTATTGGTGCATTGCTTCCCATGGAAGCTGTGTGATGAATCAAAAGAGCAATGAAAATTCCAATGTCCCCTCCAGGTCCTGTAAACTGACAGCAAAACCTTTGGGTTTCGCTATCCCAGGCTGCAAAGTGCCTTCCTCCTGCCGAGCCGCTACAGCAACGCTCCTGCCGCCAAGTCTGGGTCGTTCTGCGGTTGGGTCGGGGGCTTCGTGCTGCGAATCACACAGCGGTCCTTCTCCAGTCCTGCGCAACGTGGAGCCCTGTGGGTGTCCTGGAGACTTCGCAGCCTGCGAGCTGTGCCCTCACCTGATGTGTGTGATCTGAGCAGCACAGGGCGAGCTGCAAACTTCACCGATACGTGAAAGGTTCAGGTTGTCCTTTGGTGGAACCTCAGGAGCTCGAGCTCAGCCTTTGGTCTCTGAGAACGCTCCCGCCAGGAGCAGAACGGGCAGATTGTGGCACGGGAGGTGTTTGCTCTTCCCCCTGCTTTCACCTGAGCTTCGTGAGTCAGGGGCTTGCTTAAAAAACCCCTGTAATAACCGAGTAGAGTAAATACAGGTAGTTAAGAAACGTTCGGGCTTGGTGACCGCCAGCAATCGCCTCCTTCTTCTGGTTTATTGGAAGGGTGGAGAGGGTGTAATTGGGAGCGCAGCTCCTGCCTCTCCCCCGCGGTGCCTTTCCTTGCTGGGTTATTAAACAATTCAGGGAGACCAAGCACAAGCAATTTGTTTTGCTCTGTTTTTTCCACACTTTTTATTTTGTCTAATTTTTTTTTTTTCCCCCACATGAGCCTTTGGGAACATAATGCTAAAAATGTTATTAAGGAGCCGTTGACCCTACGTGCCCTGCAGATTTTTCTGATAAAAGCCACTGCCTATTGCTGTGGAGGAAGGAAGATTAAACACAGGCCAAGTGAGAGTGTGTTCCTGGGAAGAGTGGGTGAAGCTGCTGAAGAAAAGACCTTCGGTCTGTCAGTGACGTCCTTTGTCACTGGCACGATCACTCAGGATCTGCAGGGACACCTGGTTCTGTGGGGAGCTGTGGCTCCATAGATGGCTCTTGTCTGCAGAAAGTGGAGTGAGATGAGAACATTGTGGCCTCGAAGCCTCCTGAATAACTCGACGCATGTGCTGTGCTGCAGGAGGGTGTGTGGAGGGCTCGTGCCGGGTTTGCCCCAGGGAAAGTGTGATAAGGGGAGACCTGCTCCCGAGGAGGACCTTGAGGCAGATGCCAGTGGGGTGATGGGGATGAAGGTGACTGCAGCTGGATTAGGGGTAAAAGAGTAGCTAACCCTCAAGGGGAAAGAGGATGTGACGTGGTCACCTGTGAAAAGCAGTCTGCAGTGTTGTCCATCGAGCAGAGAATTCCGCTTTCCACCTCCTTGCTGGCTCGTGGGTACCTCGGCTTTCCTCCCTGAGTGTGCCCGACCCCAGTTCTGTGATGCTGATGGGCAACCGAATAACCGACTCCCGTGTGCTGTCCTCCCCTGGGAAGAGGTGCTGGACCGCTGATGCACCACACCTCCCGACCTCCACCACGTGGATCTGCCAGCTGTCCGTGCGCAGACACCCTCTCTGTGCTGCAGAGCTCTGCGGGTGGAGCCCAGAGCTTGGCGAGCCCTGACGGCACGTTTTCTAATCCGCTGCAGAGCCCTTGTCAGCCCGGGGCTGGCTGTTCAGCCCATGCATTTGGAACAGGCTGCTGACGGTTTTATCCTGCCGGATCCGCGCTGCTCAGACACCCGGTGAAAAACCTCTGCCGCTCTTCCAGAGGGCTGCTGGATGCGACGCACCAACGCCTGCGGTTGTTGTTTTCCTCTCTGGCTCTAAATTGTTCTGAGCGGCAGCGTATGAAAGACAGGACATCAAACTCAGTGGGATCGGAGAGATAACGGGCCTTCCCGGGGAGCCGGAATTCCTTGGCATTTGACTCTATGGCTCTCGAAACTCATGAAGCCTCTTGCGTGTCCCGGGTACCAGCCCACCCGCTCTGCCTCGGCGCTGACCCGGTGCCGTGCCTTCTCCTGGACGTGTCCAGGGGCAGCGGAATTGAGAACCTGTTGCTTTAGGGGTGGGGTGGGGTGATGATACCCCCTCGATGCCGTGGCCGGCTGTGCAGTGCCCTTCTTCCTCCTCCTGTGGGTGGGCTGGCACTGGAGGATGGAGAGGACAGTATTTTGTGGGAGAAGGTGCACAGATGCTTCTGGCATTAGCACCTGCGTGAAAAGCGGTGTCAGTCGCGGCTCTGAAGTTGTCCTCCAGTGCGGTGGGAGGGAGATCATTAGCTCTGATGAGGACGTTTGTGATTCCAGCGAGGCCTTTCATTTCCACCCTGGCTTCTGTTCTGCATATTTGATGCCGTTCCCTAACGAGAGAGTGCAAATGTTCAGACGTTGGAATAATGCTGCCCCGAGGTTCATACGTTGATAACAATTATCACCCTCCCAGTAGTTCAGGACTTAACAAAAGGTACAGAACAATTAAGCCCTGATGAACAGTCAGGCGTTTCCATAATCACAGCGCGAGGTTTTGCGGTACTGTTTACTGCCTCTTCTAAACCAGACGAAATCCAGTGGCAGAGACGGGTTTACTCAAACGCCCCGCTGGTGATGGACGGGAAAGCAGGGACGATGCTGCTGGCTGCTGAGAAGACCCCAGCGAAGCCCAGCCCTGCAGTATGGCGTAGAGACCAGCGCTCCCAGCGGGGCATGGAGCCTTGTGAATGGCAGCTGTAGGTGACAGATGGTGTTGCAGTGCCAGGGACTACTAAATGGAAAGAAAACCATTACAAGATGCTTTTTCTGATGGCCAATATGGCAGAGCCTTGTAATCCCTCCGCTCCCCAGCTCTTCGTGAGGCAGGATCCACCCCTCAGAACCTTTAAACGTAGCAGGATGAATGATTCTTGCCTGGGGAAACATCTCGCTGAGCAGAAGCTAACTTCACTTTTTACATGCAAAGACTTCCGAAAGCACTTTGGAGAATTAAATAAGACTGAGGGAATTCGATTAGGGCAGCAGGACAGAGGAATTAAAAGATTTAGGCCAAAAGCATGAATTTCTGTGAGGAGGGAGGTGGCAGCGCTGGAGGTGGGTTCTGCACGGTGCTGGGGGCAGCGGGGACGTGCCCCAACGTCAGGGTGCTGGAGGGCTGGGTCTGTTGCCTCCACTTCACTCGTCAGTCTATAAAGACCTGTCAAATGTATGGAAGAGGGAGCTGGGATAAATCAAGAGCAGTTTAATTACTGGGTAGTGCTGTAAATATTTCTGCCAGCCTCCTGGGGATTCCAAAAGGTCTCGGTTTCTCTCTTGCCAGCAGCGAGATCAGAGGTTGAATAGATTTGCCTTCGGCTGGAGCCGCAGCCTGGCTGGGTTGTGCCCGGGGACTGGCGAGTCTCGAGGGACAAAGCGGGGTTCGGCAGCTCTGTCACTCCTGGGTCCTGCCTAACAGCTCCCGAGGTCATTGGTAGGTTATTTATAAGCAATCAGAAATCAGGAGCGGTTTGTTATTACTGAGAGATGCTAATTCACATTCCAGAGGGGATTCATTAGCTGAAATAGCTTTACCGTTTGCAAGTTGATACCAGCCTTCTGGGTGCAGTGCTTGTGGCTTCAGCGGGGCGTCTGGTGGCCTTGGGAGCAGCCCGAAATAGCAGCAGTCTGGTACCAAGGGGTATCTGAGCCCTCCTTGCCAGTTTTTTCCCCTAGATATCATATCATGGGATCAACAATCCCAGCTCATCCTGGGGTTCCCCTGGATGAGGGAGGAATCCCCTCCCTAGAGGGGATGTTTCCTCTTTACACCGTGTTTTTTCCCCAGTGTTCACCACGGGGCTGTGGAGCACTTCTTGCAGGAGACAGCCCCACCAGTTAGGCACCAGCTCTTATTTATGTGGGGCAGTGCAAGGCGAGGACAGAAAAATACACAAAGTAATAAAACACGTCGTCAGCACAGCTACAAATCATTCTGTTCCTCTTGGCAGAGGAGGTAACTGCTGAAGAAAATGGGGCAATCGCTGCTGCTGGCGGCTGTACGGTGCTTTTGGATGGACAAGGTGGCAGAGCTCATTTTTAACCCCCCTGGGATGGAGAGAGCAGTAAATTACAAAGGGTGGAAAATGTCACAATGGAGAGATGAAGTTGGGGGGGGTGGGGGGGGTGGGGGGGTAGGGGTGGGGAATGGTTTCTTCCCTTGAAAGATTTCCAGTGATACGAGAGACCTAGTTCTGAGCTAAAAAAGGACCAACCATCTCACTTGCATTTTGTGAGTGCTCACTGACTGTTGGCACAAAGAAAGTAGGCACCTCTTGCTGCTGCTGTACGCTCGAGAAAGGGGAAGAAAACCCTCTGCCTTTATTTCCCTCCTTCCAGTTTCTTCCTGGTGTAGCTGGTTACACCGGCTCCTGCGTAGGACCAGCTCATTAATCTGGCAGCGCTGCTCTTTGTGTCGGTCGTTCGCAGAAATCCTCAAGGAGGAGCACGGCGGATATGAAACGGGGCCGTCAGGCGGCAGAGCAGAGGGACCTTGTCACCGTGGAGCTGGGACCTGCCAGGGCGGCTCAGCCCGCCCTGCCAGATCTGGGGGTGTCCACAGCATTGCTCTCCCTTGTAGATTCCCTTGTGTCTGATAATAGAGTTGAGCTTCCCTTTGCTGGTGGCTGTTGGTGGAGGCTTCCCCCTCTATTCACCTATTTTGGTGAAACTTTTAGGAATTTATTAGGCTGGAGATTCTCAATTCAACTCAGGCTGACGTTCCACTGTGCGAGAAGGAATCATGGAGAGCGCGGAGCAGATCGTGGGAAGCCTCTGTGGCTGCCGGCACCGTTAACCTCTGCAAACACTCCAGCAGCATGTCCTGTGGCACAGCTGGAGCAGCTCCGCCAGCTGAGCGGGCACCGAAGGCTGGTGCTGCGGGGCCCCATCGGGGAGCTGCCCCCGTTCCCCGGGGCTGGATCACGGAGCTGTCCCTGTCCCCAGGACCAGTGACCTGGAAATGAGCCACTGCTCGCTCGCATCTCTCTGCCCCCCCGGCTGCAGCCTGGCTCGCTCTGACTGGCACAGTGTCAGAAACGCTCTTGCGTGCAGCTGAAGTCCCGCTCCCTTTGGCACTTTAAAAAACAAATGAAGGGAGGAACACGTGTGAAATGGAGAGCGACGTTCTCAGCGCTGGCTCTTGCTTAGCGCAGCCCTGTCCGGTGCACGCTGCGTTGCCTTTGCTTAATGTTCACCGGGCTCTTGAGGAGCTGAATTAGCTCCGCACCGATATCATTACAGCAGCAGGGTGATAACTTCTGTGAGGCTCCGGCTGCAGTTTCCCTGCAGCAAGGGCTGTGGGGCGAGGGGATGGGGCAGCAGGGGGAAGGTGATGGACAGCCCATCGTGTTAATGAGCCTCCCAACCTCACGGGGGGAGTTCAGCATTCCAGTTGGGCTGGTGGAGCGGTTCTGATTTATTCCAATGGCTTCTGGCCCGTGAACAGCCTCTGATGAAAGCCCAGCTGGAAAGACAGATACCTGGGGACTTGCTGCAGCAGAAATAATTTCCCAGGCTTGGGCTGCTGTGGAAGCCGAAGCAGCGTTTGGTATTCTGACGCCTTCCCTGCCCCGTTTCCAGGTGAGATCATCGCCAGCTCTGTGTCAACCCTGGATTATGGCTTGGGGGGGCATGTGGTAAAAAGGGAGTGGATGCGGTTTGGACATCACTAACAGAAAAGTTCCCTCACTTCAGTAGAACAGAGTTATTTGTTTTGTAAGACATTTAATCTGGTTTTAGGAACATAAAATATTCAGGAATATACCGTCTCTCTCGATGACTCGTTTTACTGTTGAATTATCTTGAACGTGAATAAAACCTTGGTCCATGTCCAGTCTGACTGTGCTGGGATTCAAGCTGCAGGTCTGAAAACGCTTTGCCGGACTTTTCCTTGCATGGAAAGAAAAAGCATTGCAAACCAGGTCCATGCCGTTCCTTCTGTGCTGTGAGTTGTTGCACAGTTGCAGTTCGTGCCCCTCTGTGCTGTTTCCACCTCCTAAATCTGAGAACGTCTCCAGAGCTGCTGGTGGAGTCTGGCATCCATGGGGCTGGTGATGCCACCTTGGGTCAGCGAGAGGTGGGAATCACAGGGACAATGTGTCCCATAGGGATCTTTTCCTCTAAAAGCAGCAGGAATGAAAAGCTGGGTGGGAATGGAAAGGTCCTACAATAATAAAAAAAAATATAAGCTAACCCCAGCAACCAAGCTGTTGGTCACCATCTGAAAGCCTGGGAAGATGCTCCGGTTCACCGCATGGCTCCAGCACAGCAGCAGCCAAGGACACTTCTACTTAACCCCCCACCACTTTGCTTCTTTCTTTCTTCTGCAGTGAGCTGAGCTATTGACCGAGAAAAGGAATGCGATGTTTAAAAATATAACAGAATGGATGGGCTTTAAAGGGGCGGTGGGAAATGCGAGAGGTGGCTCTGAAGTGCCTGGAGCACGCACCTCTCCGGTGCCCGGCCCGGCTGCTGCGGGCTGGCCAGCTCCTCAGGCATGGCTGTGGTTACTGCTGGAGGGGGGTAAAAGGTTTCTGTCTACCTTGGGGTTTGCTGTTTCAAAGGAAGGCAGAATAAATACCAGTCAACAAAGCTTTTACCTCTCTGCCCGCTGTGTAATGCAGAGACCATCTGTGATTAATAGAGGGTGACCTCAGCTCCAGAGAAGCTGGAATTGAAGCATGAGAGTAATGGATTGTTTTCCTGCCTTCATGAGTGGCTCAGAAGGATCAAGTGCTAATTTCGTTTGGGGTCCATTTACGAAGAGAGCTTTTCTTAAGTTTAGGTTGGTTTTTTCCACTGTACTGTGAAAGAATAACCTCAGCAAGGAGATGGCTTCAGAAGGCACCATCTTCTGTCCACTGCAAAGCCCACCCACGCAGAAAACACCCCCCTGGTTTTGGCAGGGTGTTGGGACACTGGCTGGAAGGATGTCGCTTTACCCATCTTGATGTTTATTTTCTTGAAGATGAGTTTAATGGACCGTTGGTGTGAGGGGTGGTGGGCACTGCACCTCCCTGGCGTCACAAGTCCTGCGAGGGCTGGGGGTTTGCAAGACGCTGCTCTTCATCCTTTTGGAGCAACCACCAGCATCCCTGAGCTGGTTCAGCACCGTTTCCTCCAAAGCGCTGCGAAGCCAAGCCCTGCACTGGGAGAGCGCTTTGGCAGCAGCACGACCTACGAGGTTTGTGCCACCATCTCCCCACAGAAGATAAAAGCCAGAAGGCAGAAAGTGATTTGGGGGTTTTAAGCTGTATTTATGATGGGTCTTCGAGTTCCTTTGGAGCACGATAATCCTTCCTGCTGGATTTCTGGGTCCAAACCTTCCAGCACTAGTGTCAGCTTTTAGTACCTTGCACTGGAGGTCTTGCTGTAGGATTGAACATGATACTGGAAACGATTTTGTGACTGGCAAGTTGTTGGAGGTTGAAGGATGGCAGAAAATGTCTCAAAAGCAGCGTGAAAAGTTTAATATAGATATAAATGTTAAACTGTCAAGGGAAATTGTCTAAGACAATCCCTGAACAGTAAAAGGAGTAATAGGTAAATATTACGTTTCAATAAATTCACTGTAAAGGATTCTGCCAATCTGAATTCAGACTTTACATTTAGGTACATGGCGAAATAATTGCTACCAGTCAGCAAAAAGAAAACTGGGGGTTTTCCACATTTTGCCTCTGAGTTTTCTAAGTAACCTGGGAGTCACGTTTATGGCTTTTATCCGCTTCACTTTGCTGGATGCTGAACCCAAGGGTTGTGATTCCCAGAGCACAGCGCAGATGGTCGGGGCTGTGCTGCTGCACCGAGCACTTGAGTTCCACCCCACCCGTGTGTTCAGACTAAGTCTGGGTGTTCTGGAGCACGTAGCCCTGCCTACTAAATAACTAGTTACTACTTTGTGCGATTTCCCGTTCTTTGAGCGGCTGCTGGGGGTCAAGAGTGTTGAAGTGAAAGAAGAAGGTCTCAGGAGGAGGCTGGCAGGATGGAGGGATGGGAGCAAGGGGATTTTATTGCCCCAAGCCCTACCGCAGGGAAGAGCTTTGCTGTGAGAGCATTGCTTCCCACAGCGGCGCTTCAGATCCCTGAAGGCTGAAGCTGGGCACTTCAAACGCGGTGAACCACAGAGCACCCGAGTTCTTCTAAAAGGGCTGTTTCTAACATCAATTTTGACAGAAATCGAATGGATGTCAAAGACATCAAAAATACCCAAAGACGGGCAGTGGCTCTGTGAGTCGAAGTGTCTTACTCTGCGCATCTCCTGGTGCAGCCCCACCGCTCCAGCGGAGCTCAGGCTGCCCAGGTACGGCGCACGCTCGGGTGAGGCTTTGTCTGACCCTTTTGGGAATTAAAGTGGGGTTTGCTTCATGTTTAGCAATCTGAAATTTTCCTTGTCTCCTGTGTGTAGCAGCAAACCTTTATTAATTCCTGGGCTCTGACCTGATTCCTGGCCATAAATACTCGGTTTCTACAAGGGAGCAGAGAAGAAATGATAAAGGAGAAGCCCCGATCAAATGACACAGATGCGAAAGAGCCTTTAATTGATTTGCTTTTGTCTGACATAATTAAGTCCTACATTACATTGCAGCCCTTGGCTCACGTTCAGATCTCAAGTCTTTGGTGACAAGGAGCGTTTTGGCTTCCAGTGAGACCGCTGGGTTCTTGCAGCAGCTTGCACAGGAGGCACAACATTTGATGTTGTATTGGCTGAAAGTAAAGCCGTGAGGCACAGCCAAAACCTGGGTTTTTGATTGCAATTAAGTGCCAAGATGTCATTCCTCCTTCTGTGCCTCTTGCTTGTGTGTTCCTTCTGCTTCTCCGAGAGGCAGTTGCTTCGCGGTTTGTCTTCTCTGGGTGGGCTCATTGTGCCCCAGAAAGCAGCACTTTTCCCTGATGTGTGAAAGAAATGAAGCGGTTTTGCAATATAATGAAGGAGGTGGTCAGTGGTTTGAGTGGCAAAACCCCAACCAGACCCTATTCCCTTCCATGAGCTGTGAAGAAGGGTCCTCCTGGAACCCCCTAGGAAGGCAGGTGGGGGGTCTGCAGGGGAAGTGTCTTCATTAAGAGGCTGAAGATATCCAGGGAGACTCCTGTAAGGTTTTCATACCTCCTGGCAAAAGAAAAGCCCTTGAAACCCTTCCCTTGCCTTGCTCTCCTGCTGTCTATTGTGTTGTTAAATCTCTTTGCTCGGTGGCGTTATGTGCTGAAAGGAAATGAAATCTCTGCGGTGTTATTAGTGCTCTCTGCTTAGATAAATAACGCTGTGCTGGATCCGGGGTATGGCACGCTGGCTGTAACCTTCCAGATGTGCTGCCCGGGGGAAGCGCGGGCTCTCACAGGCGGGAAGCGCGCGGGGGTGCGGCAGAAAAGTCTTTAAATCCCCACCTTTGGAGCTGAATCCTTTAAGAAGTAAACAAAGCTACGGGGTGTTTTGGGTGAGGAACACTTCAGGAGTTGTCACCTGCCTGGAATGCCCCAGCAAAAGCTGAGTTTTGATTCATGGGGTTTTAACAGAGATGCTTGGTCTTGTTTTTTGCCTGCTGGGCTGAAAAAGCCCTTTTCCAAAGGAAGTACAGGTTGAATTTCCAATTCACTGGCAGTGAACTGGACACGCGGGCTTTGGATTTCACCCAGCCCAAAGAATGGCTCTGAAAGCAGGTACATCACTGGCTGTGATTGGAAATGTTCTCGTAGGAGAGGTTCCCTTGTCCCCAAAATGGGGACGACAGAGAGAGGCAAACAGGAGCCAAGCTTCCCAGTGGGTGGCTCATTGGGGGTGATGCTCATAGTCCAGCAAGTCTGGGAGATCTCCCATACACAGGAGGAAGGACATGGAAGGAAGGGCAGGAGATCTGAGGAGACCTTAGATATGCTGAAGATTAGGAGGGGGCTCAGGCTCCAGGGTGGGCAGTTGCCCTAAAACTGAGCCTGGAAGAATTTGAGGATGGAGAGAGAGGGAGGTTGGTTTGGTGTTGGATTGTTGTGAGCGCCTATGGACAGTTCCTGCTGGTGACTAGCCCTGTGATGGCCACATGTCCTCTGCAGAGGGCATGAAGGAGTCTTGACACAGTGGCTATTGGCAGCCATGGTGCAGTTTTTCAATTGACCACTGTGTCTGGACCATTTCTATTTCAGGGCATCAGTTTCCTGGGGCCCTGCTAGGGTCTGAGAGCAGGTTCGGATGATAAACTCTCCCCGTGATCTCTGTTTCAACCTTGTTCTCCTGATGGTGGGCTGCTGACACTCGGGTCCTTTGCGGGTCCTTTGAAACATGCTGAGAGGTCGGTTGTGTGTGTTGGCTCTTTTTTCTCTTGCTGTAGAGGGCTGTTTCATGCTCATTTGAGACTTCTTTGCTGCTCTTAAGTTGCCCTCAATCTCCAGACTGGTTAGGGAGGGCCTCAAGAAAGTGTGGAAAAGGATGAGTCTAATTCACCTTTTATTAATTGAATAAAAAGCAGTTTATCCTTCGGAGGAGAATGTTGTTTTCCATCAAGGATTTTCTTATTCACATTTTATTTCTGTCCAGCAGGGAAATTAGAAGTGGCTTAAGACAGGCAGGTAGGTGCAGAAACCTAGAGAGACCCAACGCCCGTAAATAACCACTTGCTCAGAAATGTGATGGGAAATGCTGGGAAGCTGAAAATCTGGGAATTGCCTGCCTGGGAAGGGAGATTGCCATCTCCAGGAGCAGGGATTGCTTTTGCCTGTCAGTCTGTGAGATCTCTTGCTTCACGCTGGAGGAGTGACGAATAAGCGCGGATGAGTGTGTTACCTAAGGAACCCCAGGGAGGTGGGAGCGGGGTCCTTTGTCTGATGATGCACCATGGAGTGCCATGGGCTCCGCTCTGCCATCCGCAGAAAGAAAACTGCTGCCATTGCAGGGGGCACTGAGGGTGACTTCTGCTGGAGTCCTGTGCAGCCAGTAATTAAAGCACCATCAAGGTTTCTTGTGGTGATAGCTAATAATTTTCTAACACAAAGGATATTTTGACCAAAACAAACCCCAAGCCTAGTCTGGACCTGTTTGCTGACAGGAATTTTGTCGTTGCCTAGGAACCGCTGATCAGAGCCTGATTACGTCCAGTGTGGGCTGACAAAGGGCATTTTCATCAGTGTCATCATTGTTTACAGCCATATGGTCATACGGCATCTTCCAAAGGGCCGACTCTCCGGAGCTGGGGAAAATTGGGCTTGGAATTCACTGGAAGCTAAAATATGGGCAGAGAAAGGTGAATGAACACGGGGGATTGTTAGGCAGGGATCATCACCTGGACCAGCCCCTGGATTTCATCATGAAGAGATGTTGGCTTTGCCTGGAGGATCTTCCAGATTCAGGAGCCAAGTCAGAGCAGATATTAAAAAAAGAAAAAAGCAGTAGTTTGAAAAAGGAACCAGACAGCAAACGATGTGTATCAGAAATGCCAAAGCTCA
Organism: Bucorvus abyssinicus; assembly: GCA_009769605.1. Classification (NCBI taxonomy): domain Eukaryota; kingdom Metazoa; phylum Chordata; class Aves; order Bucerotiformes; family Bucorvidae; genus Bucorvus; species Bucorvus abyssinicus. Next base: position 1,971,337 of record CM020047.1, read on the forward strand.
GCCAGCTGCTGAGGGACAATAATTAAAAGAGCTTGAAATCTGTTGCTGTCAAGAGTGATGACAGAAACTTTAAATATCTTTAAACAGGAAAAAAAAAAAAAAATGGTGCCAGCTGGTGGGTTCCTCACAGGATGACAAGGTTCAATCAGCACAGTAATATCTGGTCAGTGTTTCTCTGTGGTGTTTGGAAAGACAAAACGATGTGTTTTATCTCCCTAATGGGAGATCAAATCTTTCCCATTCCATCTCTAATCAGCAGGGCAGTAAATTATATCTGTGTCGTCGGGGGTGCACTTGGAAATAAGTGTCCTTATAACTCGTATTTGAGAGTCTCAGAAGAGCTGGCTCAGGTCGAGGGCTGCAGATGTTCAGTTTTAATCAACAACACAAAAGCTGGGAAAGGGGCTAGTGTATAATTTAAAGAGGCTGTTATTACGTCCCAGATAACTACAAGGCAGTTATCCCGGACAAAATAATGGTATAGGTGAAAGGGAATTCAAAGGATGAAGAATTAAAGGCTGGGAATAAACCTGGTGGGTTTCTGAACCACAGGTCTTTAGGAGAAGGCTGGATTCATCAGCTCAGCCATGTTTTTTGGGGAGCTCTAGCACACCTAAAGTCTTGCAAAGCATTTGACATAGTTTCACATGGCGTTTGGATTCAGCCACCCGAGGAGGCAGGCTGAAATGGTGGTGGGAGCAGGTAGCTGGCCAGGTTGGGGGATCGTTATCCGAAGGAGGCACTTGGATAGGTTCTCAGCACTTGACTTAACCCTGCTACAAACACAGGGGAATCGTAGGATCTGCGTCCAGAGGTACCTTCACAGTGCCCAGAGCAGCGCTGCAGACAGCATCCTCCAAAACCAAGACACAGGATCTTCACCTCTCGGTCTTCCCAAAGATGCTGAAGGCTCCATGTGCGTGGAGGATCAGCTGATATTGTCAGGGGGCCGGTGGGTCAGGAGATCTGTGGATAGAGCTGGGAAGCCACTGCCAGGTTCAGAGGGATGAGGTGTTTGCCCAAACCTCACTCTTCCTCCCAGCATCACCCTGGCTATCAGCAATAACCCACAAGCAAGCCATGAAGTCCAAGGAGAAACACAAATTCACCCCAAAACAGGACACAAGCTCTTAATCCTTGTGTTTCTACTTCATTTCTAACATTCACTCAAAAGGCTGCTGTGAAGGATATGCCAGGAGAGTGGAGGAGCACAGCTCGAGCCGCTCGGAGTTGCTAGGTGACTGCTGCCCTCAGGGCATGATTTGCATCCATTGGACAAAAATGCTGTCACTTGGGTCTTGCTGGTTGAGTCGTTCTTGCTGGGAGCAATGGGTTATCTGGGTGACTCCTGCCACCCTAGAGGTGCTCAGCCCCCAGACCAAACCTCTCCCAGCAGGCTGGGTTGGCCCCAGGGAGCATCCCAGTCACCTGCTGCTCCGTGGTACTATGCTGAAGGGCTGCTCTTGGCACACAAGTACAGCAATAGCAACGAAAAGTTGTGTCCACTGGCCAATACTCTTTGGCTGACCACCAAAGATCTTGTCTGAACTTTTTTTGGACTGTCCCTAGAGGTTAGAAAAGCCTTTACATCCCGGCTGTAGAGATGGGGAGAGCAAGATACGGAGGGAAGGCGGTATGACCTGTTCCAGGAGCAGCCAGGTCTGGGATGCAGGCGGTGACCCCTCTGGGTGTTCAAGGAAACACTTGTGACACTTCTGTGGACTTCCAAGGTTTTTAATTAATTTCTCGGGTTAAAGACAGTTATAGCATAAAAAAGTCATTCGGTTTATCTTCCCTCTGGTTTCCCATGTAGGACATGATTGCAGGTTAAACGCTGTTTTGGCAGCGGCTCGGTGATGTCAGGTGTGAATCAGTGAACAAGTCTTTTAAGGTCACTTCTTCCAAGAGGACAAACAGGAGATATTTTAGCAGCCAATGATTTTAATGCCTGAGTGCTCTCTCTTAAGAACATACTACAAAGCGAAGGGAAACTTGTTCTAGTGCCTTTCTCTGGCCAAGTTGAAAAAATTCTAAACTGTCCTGTTTTCACACTGTTCCCCCTCATTTGTGGCATCAGAAGGGTGAAGTGATGGTTGCAACCAAAGTGGTGGGATACCGCTCCCAGCACTTCTTGTGCAGCGGCAGCATGCAGAAGGCCAGTCACAGGCCACACCGTGCTAGATGCTGCCCAGACACAAACCGAACTTATGTCTCAAAGAGTTTGCAATTAAAACTAAACTAAAAGATTGGGAGAGTATGAGGAGTCGATGGCAGAATATGAGCCATTCTCTTGGGCCGTGTTATTGGCCATGCTCATATACAGTTGGGTTTGGGCAGCTTTTGAGTAGGACGTGGAGTAAAAGTGTATTAAGAGGTGAAGGAAAGATTTTTCCACCAGGATTCTGGTGTTGAAAATAAGCTGCTGCAGACAAGCTGAGAAATGCGATCTGGGAGCAGAGTGTGGGCAGCAAAGCGAGGATCGTCCTGTCGCAGGGCTCGGGGGTGGGACTTTCTTTCTCAAGACATCAGGAGCTTTCGGAAGCCCTCGGTGAGCTGTTGCCGTGATCTGCCAAAGGGCACAGCCTCGCACAGCTAACAAGCTCCAGGGCAGCTCGTCTGCCTTTGGTGTGAGGCTTTTCTCCAAGCAGGGATGCTAAATTGTCGGCAAAAAATGCTTCCTGTCAAGGATCTAATGATGCTTCATGTTCCTGCAACCTTTCAGATAAACAGGGTGGAACAGTGCAGCGGGTTTTGTAAGAAATCTCTAAAAATGTGCAGTGAACATAATGAAGCAAAATTGATCTGTTGTTTTCTCTCAGGAAACAAATACTGCATGAGGAGGCAAAAAGAAGACAGGCCAGAAAAATACAGCTGTACACTCCAAATGGGCCAGTCATAGGGACAGCAGCTGTCCTCAGACATTAACGTTTTCACGTTAAAAAAAAAGGAAAATTAGGAGCCCTACTTACGCAGCTGCATCTTAATATCTAAGGATGATATCTTCCAAACAGCTCTTCTAAATATTCAGCCCAAAGCCACATACATGAGGATCTGAAGAACAACCTTGAGACATGTGCACTGGCCTTGCGGAAAGACGGGAACGTGGGAAAGAGAGCACGAGTTTATGGTTCAGAGCTGAGCGAGATCCACTTCACACATGAGAGGCGAAACCAGGAGTTAACCAGGAAAAAAGGCGTGTAGCACATCTCAAGAGCGTAATGCTCTTGAGGGGATGGATAACAAACTGAACACAGCAGCAGCTGCTCAGCTGGGTTGGGAAATGCTCAGAGATGGCCCTCAGCAGGGCTGCGAGTAACGTGTGATCCCAGGAGAAATGATCCTGGGCGTCTTCCTTCCTGTTGGAATCCCTCGGTGGAGTGCCAGGTAGATCAGTAGGACAGCCCTGCTCTTCTCCAGGGGGAAGGGAGCTCCCAAGGCAGCAAGTCAGAGCTGATGGATGAGGCCAGAGCCATCAGTGGCTACATTCCCGGGTCCCTAACTGGGTCTAACTGGGTGGGGAATGGGTCTTTGCCTGCTCCTTTGTGGCCTGTGCAAAGGCAATGGATAGTGTTGGATCCTGCCTTTGCAAGGGAGCTCCAAGGCTTGGACCAAGGCAGCTTCTTACTGCAGACTTAGGGATGTCCAAAGGAGCCTGATCCAGTGAGAGGTCGGTGGTCGTACATGGCTGATGTTACCGATATACACATGGAGGATTTTCTGGACCCTGATGCCCCTGAGGCTTTTGCTGTTCCTACAAGTTTGTGTTTCATCCCAGATGTGAAGGTCTGCCACAGCAGGGAACAGGCTTCCTTGGACATCTGCTGAGAGCTGCGCCCTTCTGAAGATGTTCAGAGCCAGGGAGGGCACCTCTCCTGCTCCTGGCACGGATCTGCAGGCTGAAGAGTGCCCAGCAAAGCAAGAAGTGTGATTTCCTGAACGACTTCGTAAAGACCTTCCCGTGCTTCTTAGATATCCCCCATCGTGCAGGGATGTAACGAAGGAGAGACCTGGCTGGTGCTTCACTGCACCCAGCGAGGAGGATCGGCAGTGGCGAGGGGATTGCTGAGGATGGAAACGATCCCTGCGTCGTGGTGGGGTGGGAGGAAGAGGCTGGTGCTGGCAGACCTGCACAGAGGGCTCAGGGGAACGCTTCTACCCCAGGCAAACGATGGACTGCAGACAGGTCAGGAGAAGGTGGTGTAGACTTGCAGGGGGAAGAAGTTGGGAGCGGCTGCTGTGTGTGTTTATGGCCGAGCTCGCAGGGCTCACGTTTACAGCAGCACGTGTTCATCGCTGGCTTCTGCAGCTGCCGTAGACAGTTTCGATGCTCCCGGACTCGCGGCTGGCTCTGGAGAGCCCTTCGCTGCATCTCACGGGCACGGGCGTGCGGTGAGAGCAGGCAGCTGCCAGCCTGGCTTCTCAAGAGCTGATAGCAGAGCTCTCCTCCGGCTCTGGAGGGCTTCACGTGCCTCGGCCGAGTCCCTCGTTAGGGTTCGCCGTGTCTTGTTAAGCGACAAAACACCCAAGAGCCGACCCAGCTCACTAGGAAATGGTTTTTCAAGCGTTCTCCTTGAGGAGGGCAGCCACACCTGGTGCTTTTTAGAATGAAAACAAGTAGTTTTCTTTCTTTGTTTCTTCCTTTTTTCCTAGAAATTAATTTTCAATCACGCCAGCTGGTTGCCAGAGGTGACATTTTCTGCAGCTGAGGTAGCTGGTGTCACAGGAGGATGCCGTGGAGGACTGTGGACATTTCTGTTTCACATTTCTTTGCTTTATTTTCCATCAAGGTCATGGTGTCTCTTGCCCAGGGTTTGGTTCTGACTTTAGCTGGAGCTTTCAAGAAAATGTTAGCAGCGTAATTTTTTTCTGGGAAAAATGTTGTGCAAGATGGACTGAGACGGCAGGAAAATTTCGGTGAAATTCATCTAGGATTGAGCTGGAAATTGAAAGAGGATATGAAAGTTTGCTTTGAACTTGCGGTCTCTGTTCTGTTTGGATCCTCGTGATGCGTGTGCTGTCAGGGAAATCGATGCGCATCAACTGAACTACATCCTCAGGGGAAGGGAAATAAAAGGAACTAAAATCTTTACAAAAATACCCATCAAGGAAAATTTTTAAGGCCAGTACATCTCCATGCTGGAAATAAAGACATCCTACAGACCCCTGAACTACCAGATGTTTCTGTTTTATGTGGAAGGTGCCTGGGATAGTGGTGAACTTCCGTGGCAGAGGATGTGTGGGAGCAATGAGGGGTCACAGAATCATCTGGTTGGAAGAGACCTGTAAGATCATTGGGTCCAACTGTTTACTCTGCACGGCCAGGGTCCCTACACCCTGTCCCTCAGTGCCACATCTACACAGCTTTTAAACACTTCCAGGGATGGGGACTCCACCACCCAGGGATGCAGGGACTAAACCATCCCCTGTGCAAATCCATCAGATCCAGCATGACTGGATGAAAAGGGGTGTGCAGGTACAGTCTGTGCACACCTGGGTCAATGTGTCGAAGCCCCCAGTTCCCAATTTAGTGTTACAAATATAAATCACAGAAGCTGGGGTGCTCTGAAGCCCCTGGCCAGTTTGCCGGTGTCTGCTTCCACGCTTCCCTGGGTGTCTGGGTCTTGGTCCCTGCAGGGAGTGGGGCGGGACTGAAGGTGTCAAACTCTTCCCCTTGAAATACGGAAGATTATTGTTTCCCCTCCGGCTGCTGAAGTTTGGCAACACTTGCAAATGTCGTAGCCTGTCAGGAAGATCTTCTGCATTTCCCATCCCCTGGAGTGGGGGCTGCCTATCAAATGTCTCTTCTCTGCAGTTTAATGTTTCTGGTAAAAATATTGATTTGATTTTTAGACTTTGTCTGAACAGATTTAGCACATAGCACACGCTTGAGCTGTCAGTTAAGGGGAAAGCCAAGAAATGGTCAGGGGAATAAAACAAGTTGTCCCTGCTGGGGCTCCATCAGCAGACCAGGTCTACAAGGCAAAAGCCGTTTAGTCCATGGGATCCCACTTCACACATCACAGGGATGAGAGTGGCAAGTAGGGCACTGGCACAGGGTCTGTGCCAGTTATAGGAGTGAATGTTGGCAGGGCGAGGGTGCCACCACCTCAGCCGGGCTGCGCCTGCTCTGCGAGGCAGCTGGTGGCTGTGGAAATGGAGAGGATGAGGTGGTGGCTGCACATCTGGAGGTGGCCAGGGCTGAGCAGCTGCATGGAGCTGGAGATAGGGGGTGAGCAGGAGCTTGTGCAGGCGTCTGGGTTCCCCCACCGCAATGGGGTGCTGGAGAAGGATGGTGGAGTGTTTGTGTCTCTCGGGGAACGCTGGTGACAGCCAGGGATTCTGCCGGTATTTAGCGATGACGTATCCATTTCTCCTTTTCATCTAATAAATGTGATCTGTCTCACAGACAAAGATCTCAGCTGGAACATTTAGGTGCGGAATTAACTCGAGCGCTGCAAGCAAAAAATCAACCCGGAGAGGTGCATCTGCAGGCGCTGCTAACCCTCGCAGTGCTCAAGCTTCAAGAGAAGACCATCAAGATTAATTGCCAGTCAATAGGGCTCCCATAAACTGCTGCTGATCATGTCTTGGAAAAGAAAAAGGCATCTCCTCTTGCTTCAGACAGGGTCATGCACTGTGCTGCCTTATGTCTGCAGAGGAGAGCACTAGACGTTAGGAAGACGCTGAGCACGGGTCTCCTGCCCAGCACAGCCGCTTGCCGCAATGTGCACTCCAACACCTGCAGAGTCGCAGGGACACACGTGCATCTGTCACACCCCGGGAATGTCAAAATGAGGTCAGGAAAGTGCAGCTTTGGGGCTTGACAAGTGAGAAGGTCAGCTCAAGGAACACTTAGACCCCGCTAACCTTCCACTAGAGAAATGCTCCTCTCTTCTTGCAGGTGTCCTCACTCCATGCTGGGTGTGGAGAAGCCCGTGTGTATCCACGGGGATTGAAGAGCTGACTAGACAGTGAGAACAAAGCCATATGCCACACGTCACCGTTTATATCCCACACTTTCTAAATCCCCCACCAAGATCACAGTGTTTTTCTCACTTATGAATTTTATGGAAGGAAAATAAAAGCCTAATAGAAGGCAGGAGGAACTCCATGTTTTCTGCTTCAGCATCACCTGCTGGTTCCAATGGGATTTGCAAACCCAGGGAGGAGCTCAGGAGGTGTGGGGCAGGAGATGCCAAGTCACCCATTTTGCAGGCTTTGGGGTTTTTAAGGGGATGGGTGGGTGCTGCTCTGTAACGGGTCACTGCCCGAAGGCTTAAACGAAGGAAACAGGGGCGAGGAGGACGGTAATAAGGCAGCCTTGTTACATCACTCAGATTTTACTGTCACACTCTGAGATTCACGATGAGGAGACAGTATTTAAAACGACCCTTGGTGACTGTGGCACTGAACTGACTTAGTGTCTGGTTTAAGTTAGTAGAAGCCACTCCGAGTACATGGCAAGATCTGATCTATCTGGTCTGAAAGATCCAAGTCTGCGGGCAAGCACAAATCCAAACCTCCAAAAGTAAAACAGCCCCTGCAGCAATATTAAAAAAGCCATTTCCCTTCTTCTTCCCTTTCCCTTTCCTCGTCCCTCATTCAGATTTTTATGAAATCAATTGATAGCATGAGATGATGCTCCAGCTTGTAGAGTGATCTCACACAAAGATAAGATTTCAACTGAGGATTACGATTTTTGGATGTTTTTTTTCTTTATTTCAAGAACCCCGGGAGATTTTTTTTTTATTCTCAAGTCTGTCTTCTCCACTCTTCTCAATGCAGAGCGAGGACCTAACCCAACTGCACCAAACCTCGGTGATGGAGCAACCTTGGGAGGAACTTGAAGGGACATCTTCCCAGAACAGCCAGTCTTGGGGAAATACCGATACAGGAACATGCAGTGGAAGCTCAGGCTGATCCAGAAGGGATGAGACAAGAGAGCATCAGGGCAGGGAGGAAAAACCGCTCCCGGGATTGTCCCTGACCTGTGCAGCATTTTGATTACATTAGAACTAGAAAGCTTCAATCACACATCAGGGGTGGTGGCTGGAAGTGTTCAACTTAAATAGTAATAATAAAAAATAAAAGACATGTGACAAAGGCCTCCCAGAGTTTCCTCAGAAATGAATTAAATGAGATCCCGGAGGAATTAGATGTCTAAGGCTGTTCCTAAGTTCTCCCAGGCAGCTCTGTCACTACGTTAGCACTCCAAAAGGTGGAGGCTTGGTGCTGAGATGACCAGGTGAGACCTGGGGAGGGAATAGGCTTCCTGTCCTACTTAATATGCTGAACGATGAGAAAAACGCCGCTCCCTTACTTAACCGGACTGAATCTGAGACACTGCAAACCCCTCCAGATTCACAACCAGATTTCACAAAAGCATGTGAGATTTCCCTGCTCCGTGTGTCACAGCTGTTGCTGAGATCTGAGCAGCAGGATACCTGGCCGTGTCCGTGGTCTCAGGAAGATTTAGCCCGTGTGGCTGCTGTCAGAATTTCTCAGCAATCTGGGATGGTTTCCAGGGGAAATCTGATCTGGTTTGTGTTAGAGATGGACAATTTGGAGCAAAGCGAATAAAACTGCCTCGAGAGGTTGTGCTGTGAACTGAGCAGGGGATGTGATAAAGGGGGTGGGCAGCGGGGGTCCTCACGGCTGTGCTGGTGCTGGCAGGGGTTGGCTGGGGAAGCCATGGTGGGTGCCCTCGTCCATCCAGCTCACCGGTGGGACGTTGCTTTCAGATGACAGTGCCCTCGATGTGGATAGTTCTCACAACTGCAGCTCTTCCGGCATGGCAACAGCACTTTGCAAAGCTGGGGCATTTCTACCTCTCTGGGATGTTCCTTTCCTCTCACCTCCTGCATTTTAGCCCTAGGCTCCTGGTATCTGTCCCCCTCCATCCATCTCCTAAATGAGTTTGCAGAGTTTGCAGCACTCTCTGGGTTTCTGCAGAAGCACGGTGTAAGAAGTCAATCCTTATTTCTGTGATTAGTGTAGCTGGCGGATCCTGCCTCTGGCACTGAGCTCGTGCTGCTCTGAGAGATGGCCTCAACCTGACACAGCCTCAGCGAAGGTGATGGAGGGTGCGAGCCTGGAAAAAGCAGAAGATATGAAGCAAAATGGTCTTGAGGGCAATTTGGGAGAAGCAACGAGAGGTTCAGAAATGGGGGCAGCTGGGCACAAGTGTGGCAACAGCATCTCCCTATGCCCAAGGGAGAGGACAAGGTGCCAAAGTGCAGCTGTACCCCACCAACCACCCAGGGCAGCTCCTGGGACATGCGATGGTTAGCGAGAGGTCCAACCATTTCTGCAGTGGGTCACTCTTGGGGGGAGGTCTCAGTCTCTTTACCTCTGAGAAGCTTCTGATCTGACTCCTCTCCGTGGTTGTCTCGCCCTGACTAGGCACATCTTTGGCCACTCCAGCATCTTCCTCAGCTGCTTGCTGCTCCGGGGGCTGAGCCAAAGGGGAAACAGGGGGCGGCACAGGGGAGCAGAGCAAGGGTGAAATGGTGATGCTCGAGAGATGGGTGCAATGTCAGGGGCTCGTTCACCCCTTCCCACTGCTAGGAACATTTCCAGAGTGCTGTTCTCATCACTCCTGCTGCCTCTGGTCCCTCCTCCAGCACTAACCTGCAGCTCGGCACAGCCATGTATGGATCTGGGGCAGAACTGTGCCCCACCCCAGCTCCTCTGTCAGAGAAACCACCTGAAAGCACAGACCTTGCAGGCCTTCCTCTCCCTTCTGCACAGCCACTGCTCTCAGCTCCCTGACTCGGGGGTTAACCAGCTTTCCCAGCATGTTCGGTTCTTGTCTGTGCTCAGCCCTGGCATCCCCTTGGTCCTGCAGCTGCTCACCCTGTGCAAGCTGCCCATGAAAGCATGGAGGGAGCCATGGCAGGGACCAGAGCTGGGTGGTGAGTCCTGATCTGGGAGAGTGCACACGTATACATGGAGGGGTTTCAGCTGGGGTTCCCTTTGACCTGGGAGTTGGGTCCCTACACACACCCCATACATCCAGGTCTCTGTGCAAGGAGGCCCAAAAGCCTGGAGTTAGGCGTCTGCACGAAGAACCAATGCTGCTCTCGTTAGAGCCAGAAGCAAGGTGTTCCCATACCACCCAGAATGTCCCAGCTCCACGGCTCCATCCAGCTTTCATTTACTCCTCATCCCAGCCCTGGATTCAACCACCGCGTGAACTGGACACAGGACAACTCTGTGCTGAGAGCTGCCCCATCACGAGAGGACCTCTCAGGAGCTTTATGCCTCCTGGTTGGAAAACACTTAAGTAACAGCCCCAAACTTGTCCTTTCTTCCAGCAGTGAAAATTTTCATAGGGCATCTGTTTCTTAAAGACCTTTCACACAATTTTTCACATTCAGAAGAGGAAGTTGTAGTCGGATACATGTTTTTCAGGGACTTTTCACGCAATTTTTCCCATTCAAAAGCCTGGCTCAACCACACACCCGCCCAGTCCCAGCACCGGTGCTTTGCTGGACCAGATCTGAACACCTCTCCTGGTTCCCAAGCCACCATCGCACCATTTGCGCACAAAGCTTTGCTGAGGCTGGAAGAGCCTGTGGAGAGGAGCAGCCCCAGGTGATTTCACCCCGAGATGAGCTCAGGTGCTGCAGGTTGGGTGGGTGAGGGATAAAAGGCCTTTGTGGGGCTGGGGAAGGGGGTTTGGTGGTGCAGAGGGTGAGGTGCATGTGGAAGCAGATCAGCCCTGGTGGGACCCAGCAGCTTCTAGGTAAGGCTTTGGCTTGAAGCAAAGAGGCTTTTGATGGAAGGTAAATGTTATTGCTGTAGGGGAATGGTCCAGTTTCCCTAGCTGGGTGTGATTGCTGAGCCGCTCAGGGTGCTGGATAGCCTCTCTCATGGTCACCAGTGCACCTTGTCAGTGCTGTGTGCTCCTGCTGCCGTGGGCAGGCATGGCTGGGGGCAGTCACTGCATCTCTGCAACATGAATTTAGAAGTGTTTTCCTGTTCTGTCAAACCTTCAGGCCCTGTTTTTTGGCTCCTGTGGAGCAGCACAGCTTTGCTGGAACCATCTTATCCCAGCAGGGCCGTTGACTCTCAATCCCACATAAAATTATGGGGAGCTGGAGCGTATGTGCAGTGCTTCTGGCATGGCTCTTTGCATGACATCTTCAGAACGAGCATGACAGCTGCATAAATAGCATATGTGAGGAGACATTACAGATCTGCTGCTTGTTGCATATTATTTACATACATATCCTCCACCTAGCTGATGGCTCTTTCTAGTTAGAGATTTGTGAAAGCCTGGAGTCCTTTCAAGGCAGATATTCAAGCCTTTGAAAAACTGATGTGAAGATATTTTCCATTTGAAATTTTCAGTAAGCATTTATTGTTTCCTCTTGCTAGAAAATGGACCAAGGGAAAGCTGCTGAGACTGTTTAGGTGGGTTGAAGCTGTGGACACAAACTGCCCCAAAGCGAGTTATCGGGCATCAGCTGCCTTCGATCCAAAGAGCAGCGCGATCTCGAGTGACACCTCTTTGGGGAAAGCCAGCTCAGAGGGGAGCAAACAGCAAATGGACACTGAGCGGCTTGGTGCTAGACTGTTTTTGCAGTGAATCTGCTCCCAAAGCTGTTTGTGATGTAAAATGCAGCACAGAGGTGATAGGCAGGTGCTTCCTTTGAAAGACTTCTGTGAAAATCACCATCCGAGCGCGGAGGCGTTCTGCTCCCTAAGGGAGAAGAGGTTAAAGTGCTGGGATGGAGCTCGGAGGCTCTGAATTCAGCATCTGCTCCTGTTTCTCATTGAGTCCCTGTGTGAATCGTGCAACCATAATTTCTCTTCCCTACCTCAGCGACCCTGGGCTGCAGTACCCCCAGATAGTGAGCCCAGGGTGTTGGGTGCCCACTCCCAAAATGGTGGAGGAAAAACAAAATCCCTGTCCTGGGTGAGGGGGTAGCAGGGGGAAAGGAGAGCTTCTGTCTTGGGAGACTGGAGGGATTTGCTTGCTTTCGGGTTTATGGGTTTGAGAGGCAAAGAGGACTAAGACTGTGAAAAAAGAACCTGATGTTGCAGAGAGGGTTGTTACTGGCCTCATCCACAGTCACCTGAAATGATCAGTCCCTGGGAAATTGCAGATAATGATGGCGAGCAATAAAACATGAGTGGAGTGGGTAGCATTGTGTGCTGGCGTTTTCCTGTTAGAGCTTGAGGGATTTGCTCTAAATGAATTTTTGGTGAAAGCATGATCCGCTCTAAGCATCAGTGAGTGATGAGGATCAGGCTCTCCACCGCACTCGGTATTCTTCAGAATGCAGGTGGCTGTCGGTGTTAAGTGGATCTGGGTCTTCCTAACATGGACCTTGTAGCTTAAGGGGACGTGGAACTTCTGATCTTGGTGGCTGCTGTCTTTGGGACATCACTGAAGGGCATGAGCAAGGCATGCTGGAAACATGGGAGAGACTGGAGTAGGGCTGGAGCAGCTCCTCCTGTCAGGTCGACTCAGGTTTTGGGACCCCACTGGCTCTTTCTCCTATTGTGTTATCCCGGGAAGATGTCGCAGGAGCTGATGTATTTCTTGGCGTGGTAACTCCATGGCTTTGGGAGCTGGAGAGCAAATGGAAGGAAGAAGATGGATAGAAGAGGAGAGATTGCGTTTGTGCTTGGAATGGGCACGAGTTATACTTGGTTCGCTGTCCTGCTCTTTTGGAAAGAGGAGTCAGCTGACTCCAGCTCTGTTAGCCAGCTGCCCCTGGGCATCAGCTGGCTCTTGCATGAGGCTGTTTTTATTGCCTGTTGCTGTGGATCAGTTCCTTCGGGACTGGGCAGGGAGGTACCCAGGAGCAGAAATGCCGGGTTTCCGGGTACGGAGAGAAGCGGGTGCTGCCCCATGGCTCTGGCACAGGGAGAGTGGGCGGGTGGAGCTGCCTCTCAGGGATGTGGGGATGGATGAGCTCAGCTGCCGTTCTCTGCTGGCTTGAGCTAAAGGCCGTGTGCAGGTGTCTGGGTTTATATTTATAGCGAGAATAGGTGGGATGTACTGGGATCCGTCACCTGTGGTGTGGACTGGACCATCACCCTGCGATCTTGTCTTAAATGTGCTCTTCCTGAGAAGTTCAGTCATCGTGGAAGGGACATGGGCTTTGAAAGAAGTGGGGCCCTGGCCTGTGATGTCCTGCTGACCCCGTTCCCCTCGGTGGCTCTGGGTTTGTAGTGTCCCAATGCCAGCTGAAGTCAGGAGGAACCCTTTTTCTTTCTGCAGAGTGGTTGTTCCCAGGCCCCTGTTCGCTCCATCTGAATGTTATTCTGTTTTTCTTCCTTTATTCAGGTGCTTGGTGTTGCAAGAGAGGGTCTGTGGAGGTTTCTGCCATCTCCAAGAGGAGAAATGCAGAAGCTACAAGGACCGTGTATTATTGCAATAGCCAATGTACGTCTCCTCAATCGATGTTATTTCTCATTCTTTGAGCAAGTCAAAGACAGCGGGTAGATAATCCACTGCTGGAATCTCTCTTGTCTTGTGGTGTTACATGATTTATATCATCACGCAAGGAACAGCATCTGTCACCACTGTCCAGGAAGGACCACAGATCTCCTGGGAGAGAGCGCTCTGGGGAAGGGGGTTTGGGGGCTGGAGACAATTCTTTTCGTTATTTTTATTCATTACTTCCTGCCGGTTTCTCTGATGCTTTAGCTGTTTGTGATGTTATGTATAGCAGTCAGAGTGTTTGTATACTGACCCCACATCTCTTGCTCCTCCGGAGCTGGTGCAGGGCTGGGCAGTCACCTCCATGTGCTCCTCCATGGCTTCACCACCCTAGACATCATCTTCCATGTCTGCTCTGCAGGTTTTCCGGCTCTGGAAAAGGGCTCTAACTTCTCTAGCTGAATGCAGTTTCACTTTTTTCTTAGTAAAACCCACTGCCTGGTTGTTTCCTCAGTGTTTACTGGTTTGCCGAAGGCTGCGGCGCCCGCTGGTGCTGCTCAGCTGCAGACACGGTTAATGTTCCTGCTCAGCACCAACCCAGGGAAGGGAGCAGGATGATCACGGTCCTCCCAGGGCTCACTGGTAACACTGGCCTTGGGGAGGCCCTGGCTGGGCTTCCCTTGACTTGTATATGTGCTTAACAAAACCAGAGAGGGTGAGCAGAGAGCTCAGGGAAGGGCTTGTAAGGCCAAGGCGGAAGAGGGTGCAGTGGGGAACCTGAGGGCATGCTCCTCTGATGCTGGAGGGATGGTGTGGGCGGTTGGAGATGGCTGTTGAAAAGCATCAACAGCTCATCAGGAAGACAAGATCTTTTGTGCTTTTTTGCTTGGATGTTTGACAGCAAACAACAATTCTACCTGGCTGGCACATCTGGTTCTTGTTCTACCAAACAGCCTGAGCCTGATTTAGAGTCATGGAACTGTTTAGGTTGGAAAAGACCTTTAGGATCATCAAGCCCAACCATTTTATGATGCTTGAATGGGTTCACTGTTAGTGCGCTGCCGATGCCATCAGCGCCGAGTGGAGGATGTGTGTATTAACCAGAGATGTCTCCAGTGTTTATGGTGTGGCCAGTGGTGGGAGAAATGAGACCATATGTCTCCCTGTGTGTGCCTCTTGTTCTTGGTTGCTGAATTTGTGTGATGACTAATGTCCAAAGAACAAATTTCACCCACCATCAGTGGCAGGGGTGCAAGTTTAGCTAATGAGCCTTTGGCAGGTGCCCATCCGCCCCCGAGTGGCAGCTGCATTTTTGAACCTTTCTCTAGCATGCTCTGCATCCCACCCCAGCCTTCCTCCCTCTCCCCTCCAGCCCAGGCGCTTGTTCCCTGCATGAGAAATGATTTCACATCTTGCAAAATTAATTCTCTGCTCATGACGGCCCCAATTTTAAACAGATTGGCAAAATGTGCTAAAGGTGGCAAAACAGCTCTGACACACGGATGTCTTCACCTCCTGAAAGGCAAAAACTCTGTGGGCTGTTATTGCAAAGAGCAGGTGGCTCTGGGCTGTTTTCTGCAAAAGCAGCAAACCTCTGCTTTTAGGAACAGTGTCTGTGATGTTAACCTGGCTGAGGTGGAGGTAGGTGTAATTATTGGCCCTTGAGCTAGATTAGCTTCCAGTCATCGCCTGGAAGAAGGGGTTCTTTTTTGGCTTGTTCTCTTTTGGCTTTTGTTGCCTTGCTGTCTGCGTAGAAACCTTCAAGCAGAAGAGTTGATCTGTTTTTCTAAGAAATAGGCTGGGAGGAGCCCTTCTGGGTGGTGCAGATGCAGTCTCGGTGGCCTTGGTGCACAGACCCCAATGGACACAGCAAAGACTGCTGGTAAGGATGAAATCTGGCCAGACTCCTGCTCTTGAGATGACTGTCTGTCCTCCCTTCAGCCCAGGGATCCTGGGAAGAGCAGAAGGTGAGATACCATGAGATGTCCTGGAGGGACAGATCTCTGCATGGTTGAATCGGAACTGGGGTGAAATCCTGTGGAGCAGCAGCCTTGGGACTGAAGGTGCAGCATGAATGTCCTGGGCTATTTCCTGTGCAAGAGGACATGGCTGAGCAGCGTGAAGGGCCTGCATGCATGGAGCAGGAGGGTTTTTGGAAGTGTTTTTTTGTCCCAGACAAAGCATGTCTGCGCTGTCAGGGCTTCAAGGTGGCAATCCTGATCCCCTTGACAGCAGTCATTCCAAAACTCTGGGCTGCGTCGAGTCAAAATAAGCATCACAGCAAGATGAATAGGTGAACACGCTGAATTTGCTGCACTGAATTAACATAAAATGAGTGCATGGAGGGCTGAGCGCATTTGCTGGGGTGGGAGCCAGCAGAGAGAGCAGAGCTGAATTTGCAAACACTTTTCCCGTAGACTCCCGGGCTGTCTTGTGCTGATTTACTGCTGTCCTTCCTTCAGCCTTTGACAATCAATCCATTAACAATTACAGTAATGTCTAGTCTAGTGTTTATTTCACAGTCTCTCGATAATGGACTGACACAAAAAAAACTTCTCCAAGCACTTGGACTGTTGCATTTCACAGGAGGGCTGTATCTCTGGGTCGTGCTTTTTCCCTTGTTCTCTGATGGACCCGAGCCCTGCTCTTAGGGCAGCACTCAGGAAAATTGCTGTGCGTTACCATACCGTACCATTACCTTCCTTCTAAAGAAGGTGCAACTTCTGGACTAAGTGTCCTCAGATGTCCACTACAGCAGAGCTGGGGTGGAAAGGGCCAACCCTGACCATGTCGCTGGGCTGGGCAGCTCTGCCTCGGGCTGTCCCTGGGCTCTGGAAGAGAAGCACCACTTGCTGCCCAAGAGCCCCTTTTCTTTTTCTCCATCTCCTGGGCAATCCCGAACGAGATCAGCCCTGCGTGTCTCTATGTATGTCCCCAACACAAACTGATGGGAAATGGCACCTTCAGGGAAACACTATAGATGGCCAGAGGCACCAGAGCGTGAGGGTCCGGTTCTCGGCAGTCCTGGTCTGGCATCAGACTGGGGATGGACCCCAAAGGCACCCTGCCTGGGGGGGTGGCTCTGCAGCAATTGAGCACCGGCTCTCAGGGTCAGTGTCTCACGGCCATAGCGAGGATGGTGGGGAGCTGTGGGGTCTGCAGGGATCTCCCACCCCAAGGCATGGCTCTACCTCTGCAGCAGCTTGTAGGAACGGTGCTGCTCGGGCTCGGGTCCGGAGTGTGGGATGCTTTGGGTTACAAAAACCACCGGGAGCGAATGCTGCTGGGAGAACACTAAATAATAACCATTTTCTGCCCTCTTCAGCTCTCAGTCCTTGGGCTTTTGCCAGTTTCTAGGTCAGATTCCCCGTCCTGCCTCCCCTGCGCTCACACCGTTCAGGTTGCACAATTGCAGAGGGAGGAATTCGCTTCCCGACGCCCCGTCTCCCCAGTGCCCCCCCACTCCATCCTTCTCTCCCAGCGCCTCCGGCTGGGAGCGCACCCCAGGTAGGCTGCGGGTCCCCTCCGCGTCTGGGGGGGCTGCGGTAGGGATGGGGGGGGGGGGGGGGATGCTGGACCCCTCCTCCTCGTTCCGGGGGTGGGACACGGGGGGAGCCGCGGGCAGCTCGGAGCCGGGGGAGGACGCTGCTCTTGGGCTCGCAGGTGTGGGCTCGCTTTCCCTTTGGTGCGTTTGGTTATTTATTATCCCCCTCCCTCCTTTTTCCCCCTTCCCCCCCCCCGCTTTTGTCTTACGCAGTGGGAGAAGCCAGGCAGCCGGGGCTGGCTCTGCCCAGCCGCCCTCCGTCCGTCCTCCCTCCCTCCCTCCCTCCCTCTCCCCACATCCCTCCCTTTTCCTTAAAAACGTGGGCTCCGGGATGCAGCCCCCTGCGCTGGCAGCATCCCTGCCTGCCAGGAGCAGCCCTTTTCCCCCGCCACCGACCGGAGCCTCCGGCCGTGCCCGCAGACCGGCTTTGCCCCCGCCGGGGGCACCTGGATGCGGCCGCGGGGTGCGCAGCCTGGCGCGGAGCCGCGCTAGCCGGGACCCTCCAACCCCCTCCCCGCAGGTAAGCAGCTTATTTTCAACTTTAAGCTTTTTCTGCCGGTTTTACCGGGGCTGGCTCGGGGTTGGTGGGGGGGCCGTGCTCCAGCAGCCAGATGAGCCCCCGGCCCCGGTGGGAGGATGCTGCGGCTCTGGGAGGGTACGGGGGGGTTGGGGGAGGGTGTAGGTTTGGGGGTATAAACTGCATGTGGGCACTCACCGACCTGGCGGGCAGCAGCATCCAGCGCTTGGGAGGGATGGTGAGTGCAGCTGCAGGTCCCCTGTGCTGGCGGTGAGGAGATGGGTGTGAGCTCAGCACGCACCAGGCTGGGGGGGTTGCATCCCGTTAAAACGCTCCTGGGGGGGTTGGAGGGGGTGCCACGCTGTTCCCGGCAATCAATCAGCCTTCTCCCCCAGCGTTGCGCACGCTTTGCTACAGTCCCACGCACCCCGATTGATCAGCAGATCTTGAAACTGGCTCTCTGGTGCCCCAGGTCCTTGGCGCAGGCTGGTGTTTCACGATGGACCCGCTCTTCCCTGCCCATATTTTGGAGGACCCCGATCTGCGAAAGCTGCTGAACGACTCCTCCATGCTGAACCTGAGCTTTCTGCCCAGTAACTGGTTCAACAACGGCACTGGGGACAGCTTCCTGCCGCTCAGCATCAAGATCACCATCGTGGTTGTCTACTCCATTGTGTGCATCGTGGGGCTGGTGGGCAACTGCTCCGTCATGTATGTGATCATCAGGTAGGACACGCCGGCAGCGTGCCGGGGGGGCTGCGAGCGGGGCAGACCCTCCCCGATAAATCCCCGCTGGGGGCAAAGCAGGTGCTTCCCTGGTAATCGCGAGGTGCTTTAGAGGCGCCGATGTGGCATTCGTTTTATTGTTTGGGGTTTATTTGTTTTTCTCCCTTCCTAGGCTGTGATGAAGGTTCCCACCAGCTTTCAGCTGCCCTCTGGTGCCTCCTAAAGTTTAACCCAGAGAATGGAACGGAGCGATCAGATCTGCTCAAAAATGGGGCTGCTTCTGCAAACCGCCGGGCAGGGAGCGGGATGTCCCTGGGGAGGGCAAAGCGCTGGGAGCGTCCCGCTGCCAGGGTGTGCCTGATCTGTAGCAGGACCTCTCCCTCCTGCCCCGCATCCGTGTCCCCAGCTCCGGCTGCAGGTGCTGCTCCAGCTGGGAGCTGCTGCTTTCCAAAGCTGAGTGGGATTGCAAGGGAAAGGGCCTGCTGGGAGGCTCAGTCTCACTTTTACAGGGGAAGAAAAATCATGAGCTCAGCTCTTCCAACTCTTTGGAAACTATAGACGTGAGTAAGACGTGGCAGAATGTGGTGGAGATGCGGGCAACGTCTCTGGCTTCTTGCGTTGAAGTTGGGAGAGTGGGGGGGGGAGCTTTGCAGAGGGACAGAGCACAGAGCAGGGACCACCCCAGCAGCACTGTCCACGCTCCCTGCACGGTGCCGGTGTTTTACGTGTCCCTCTCTGGTTCTGCTGTGGTTTCCTGGAACCAGAAACCCTGCTCCCCCTGTAAATACAAAATCGGTTTGTGCCACCGTAAGAACTGTGATTCCCTGTCAAACACCAGCAACCCCCTTCTGATCTTGTGCGTTAAGGAGCCAGCATCCATTTCACACGTGTCTCAGAGCAGATTCCTGATGCAGGTGGATGCTGCCAGCACACGGAAGACAGGATGAAATTGTTTTCTCCTCCAACAGAGGATGGAATTATTTAGCAGGTATTCAGACACTGATTAGATTAAGTCTTGCTTGTGCCAGGAGCCCTGCAGCTTCTAAAGCATCTTTCCCTTAAACACCCACAACTTGTTTGGGGGAAATGCTGCAAAATTAAGTCTCTAGTATCACAGAGCAGCGAACAGCAGCTGAATCTCCGCCACAAAGGCAAAGCGACATGACCGCTCACTGGGGTGCCTGTCCGTGCTCTCCGTGCCGAGGAGGTTCTGGCAGGGAGAAGGGGTCACGTTAACCCTGGGGAGTCTGGAGCGGGGAGGTTTGTGGGGCAGCAGTGCCGTGTTTGGAGAGCTCGTGTCTCCGTTCTGTGTAGTAGCAAGGACTGGAGTAGACACGGTGTTTGTGGGCGCTTGTAAGCGTGGTGGGTAGTGAGGCTGCAAGGAGAGGTCTCTGTCCCACGGCGATGCAGCTGGAATGCAGGCGATGGCTGAGCTTGTGGGCAGGCAGGGGAAGGGAATCTGAGACGGGTGTCAGAAGGAGAAGGCTTGGTAGAAATCTCCTCCCTGTCTGCAAAAGTCTTGTGGGATGTGGGCAGCAGGACCCACATCCAGTGGGCCAGTGTATCACCAGGATGCCCCAAACCAGCATCCTGGTCAGGGTGGATGTGTCCTGTGGCTACGTGGGGCCATGCTTTTAAAATGGTGCCTTCTGTTCCACTCCTTTTTGGCTTTGATGCCTTCCAGTTGATAAACAGGACCCAAGAAAAGAAAGTGGGGTTTAGCACTGGAATTTCCTCTGGAACTTCACTTTTTTGTGTCCAGGTGTTTTAAGCAATTGAAAACTGAAGATGGGTGTCACCCCCATCTTCCCCAGACCTTTTTGTCTTCTTCAGTGTCCCCTCCAGTAAATCTCTCTCTTTATAAAAGCCAATAGAAATTTTAATTAGTTGGATTCTCCTTTTTGGGGATTCACCTCTGTTTTTAAAAAAAAAACCTTCTGTGTGAGCC
The DNA here is from genome assembly GCA_009769605.1 of Bucorvus abyssinicus. Classification (NCBI taxonomy): domain Eukaryota; kingdom Metazoa; phylum Chordata; class Aves; order Bucerotiformes; family Bucorvidae; genus Bucorvus; species Bucorvus abyssinicus. Next base: position 1,991,471 of record CM020047.1, read on the forward strand.
TGGAGAGGCCCCGTGAACAATGTGTGTTGGGGAAGTTATAACCGAGCCAGAGCTTGTGGAGAAGGCGCTGCTGGTTCTCCCCAGCTCAGTGCCGGCTGAGGCTGAGTTCCACCCAGGGAAATGACCCTTCTTGGTTTGGTGAGTAACTGCTCCTTTTGGTTCTCTCTGCCCAGGATTTCTCCCTCCTCGCCCAGTCTGAGGTCAGGAGGAGGTGTGGTGAAAAACTGGAATCAGTATCTCCAACTCTTGACTCCGGTCATGTCTACAGAGTTGTGCAGAGCTGCTGAATTAGGGGCTGTGCAAGGAGGATGCTGATGACTTCTCGAGCACAGGGTTTTTCTCCCCAGACTGGAGTTGTGTGCTTCAGGGCTTCATGCCTTAAATAGCATCTTTTTCCAGTAGGTTGAAAGTTGGCTGCTGGTAAGTCAGTGTGGAAACAATCCAGGTCAGGTTGGATGGGGCTCTGAGCAACCTGCTGCAGTTGCAGATGTCCCTGCTCACTGCAGGGCGCTTGGAAGGGATGACCTTTGAAGGTCCCTCCCAACCCAAAGCATTCTATGGTATCTGTCTTCCATTAATGGGAGAAAGACTGGCAAAGCCTCCGTGCTGCTCTCCTACCATCTGTAGGCATGGTGCGCCCTACAAAAGATGGGGTTTTTTCCTTTCCGTGCTTATATTTCACCAGCAATAACCAGGCTTCAACATCCCACACAACCTGTAAGAAACCAGCGTATTATCTTCCACAAAAAGAAGGTATGGTGACGTAGACCATAACTGTTTCCTGTTTGAGGCAGTTGGGAATCATAAACACTCTAATATTGGCACTCGAGGAAACTGGAGGCATCAGGACGGCTTGGTTTTGGTTCCTCTTGAATGAGTTTTTTTGCAGCACTGAGGGAAAAGTTTAAAATCTCCTGGTATTTCACACAAAAATACAAATTCAAAGCCTCCTCTGGGTTTTCCCCTCTGTGGTAGAACCCAGCCTTCATCTCCATTCTATTTGGAGTGATTTAACAATTGGAATGATTAATTTATGGAGACAGCCACCATGGGACTGCCGGTCCCCTCCTAGGGCTGAGCAGCACTAGTTGGATAAGAGCGAGGAGGGCTCTCGTCAGGAACACGATTTTGGACAGCAAAGTTGTGGAAGCCTGCCTTGGCTGTGGCTTTGTTCCGTTGCTCCATATGGAGCTCCTCGTCGGGGGAGATGATGCCTCCCCCACCTCCTCCTCCTGCTGTTTGCTCTCTGCCTATTGTTCCTGTACCGCTTTTTAATGAAGGCGAAACGGGGAGTCAAAGCAGGAGGCTGAGAGGGTTCGGGGGCAGAACGGGGGAGACCAGGCTGCTGAGGTCCCTCATCGATTAACTGAATTCGGCGAGGCTGGCTGCCCAAGAGCTCTGTCTTTAGGCAGAAAAGCGCAGGGGGATGCGCTGTTCTGCAGCGGCACTGGGGGTGGCGTGGGGGGGGTGCTGACCCAGATGTTGCTGCACGGGCTGTGACAGATGTCCCCGAGCTCCACCAGCCACCGCTGTGTGAGGGAAGGGACCAGGGACAACTTGCAGCTTGTTGCCCAGGAAGTCCTCTGCTGTCCCCCGCTCCACTGTGCTGCTGCGATGCTCAGCAGGGATGGTCGGGAGCGCTCCCTGCCTCGGGCCCCCGTTGAAAGGTGCCTCATTTCTTGGGTGCTCCTCCGTGCCGCAGCAGCTTTGCTGGGAGCCCAGCAAAGAGCTGGGAGTGCTCGTCTCTTCCTGTTGAAGAATGCTGTTCCAGAGCATTTTAAGCAGCTGTTTAGGCAGATGGGGGTATGTCAGACCCCTACAACTCCATTTGCTGCTCCCAGGTGAAGCGTTAGGAGGAGGGATGAGATGGGGAGGTGTCTGCACCGGGCGGCTGCCTGGGGATGGCTGTGCCAGCTGCTATTCCGCTTCAAAACTGCATCAGTCCCTGAAAATAGCGGTGAGGGCAGCTGGCTGTGGTGAGACAGGGAGAATGAAGTTAATTATGACACTGCAGAGATGCTGATTTCTTAACAGAACGCTTTCGAAGGGAAAAGCCTCGACCAGCTGCATGTTTTGGAGCTGAAATTGAGTGAGTGCTTAATGCATGGTGGGGCCATCTGAGACCTCAGCTCTCTCCAGATCCACCTCTTTTAGTTTTTCCTGGCCAAAAAACCGATGACAATTGCTGCAAAAAAAGGGAGTGACCCACTAAGCAGCAGTGATTCTGTGCTGTTCAATGTGCTCGGTTCCCAGCAGCGTTTAGGGAAGGAGCAGTTCAGCCGCGGCAGATCCAGCATGTGAACATGGGTGAACACATCTTGCTGCAGGACAAAGGCTGGCAAACACCCTCCTTAGACCGAAGCACCGTTCTTGGTGGCCATGCACCCACTCAGGGTTGCCTGAGCATCCCTGCGAGCCCCCGGGCAAGTTGCAGAGGCTCGTGCAGCAGCAGCCATCCAGCCTCTGCCCTCAGTGTGGCATCGACCAGGGCTGTGCGATGTCCCTGTCCGCAGACTCCTTAACCCCGCTGGTTAGTCACCGTCCTGCCAGGTAATTAATAGGCTTTTATGTGCCGCTGTTGCTGTAGCGTCTGGCTTCACAGTTCAAAGTGATTTAAATTTGTCCTTCGTAAATTCTCGGGGGTTTTTCTGTGGCCTGTTGAATCATTAAGAATAAACTGGCTTGAATTGGGTAATTTCAGGATGAGGGGGCTCTGCAAAGCTGATCAGACTGGCAGGGACACGGAGAGCACGGTGTGGTCGGATGGCTGGGAGGACACAAACCACGATGGTACGTGCCAGATCAAACATCAGCTTCGTACAACCTGTGGGCTAAGAGCTGAGGTGTCAGTGAACCGGTGCTGATTTCCTCCGTCAGAGGGTGGGAGCAGCTCAGCAAAAGTCCTCCCTGAGCCTTTTCTGCCCTGCGCGTGTCCAGGGAGGGCAGCAAAGGCTGTCACTGCCGCCAGGGCGTGGGGTGGGAATGGAGGGAGCTGCTCAAGGTGAGCAGCACTGTCTGCATCCCAATTAGCTGGAGCTATGAATATAAAAATCAAGAGGCTCCAAGAGGCAGAGAGCTCCTGGCAATACTGCTCGTGGTTCCCCAGGGCTGAAGGCTTTGCTCTGGTCCCTCTGCCCCTGGTGTCAGCAGCCCCAGTTCAGGTTGTAGGTTTGCTGCAGCAAAGGTCCGTAGCCGTGGGGCATCCAGAGCTGCTCGCTGCCCTGCAGCCTCACCGTGGCTGGGTGGAAAGGAGGGAGGCAGGGATGCTCAAACAACAGGTTTGCAGCTCACTGTGAGGCTCAGCCTGGGACAGACTCTGTGATTGTGAGAAACAGGACCTCAAAGCCCAGTATGTGGAAGCGCTCTGTCCTACCCATCTCCTCCTCTCCCAAACTGTGGGTTCCCCTCGCCGAAGCACAGCTTTGTTCCAGGTAATGCTGCTTGAGCTCCACTTAGCAAAAAGGAGGGGGAAGCTGAGTGCTGAGCTGGTATCCACATGTTTTTCCTCATTGGCTTCAGCAGCTGGGAGAACAGGAGAGCAGAGCAAAGCCATTGCCTTTGTAATGAAGGTGGAGCAGGATGGAGAGCCGAGAACTGCCCTGTGGGAGATGCTCCATTAGGAAATTGCCTCCGTGATTGAGTGCAAGAAAGTGGCTCAGCGGGGAGGTAATGTCCTCCGTGGAGACCACAGGCTTATCCACATCGGTGCTGTGCTGTGGGGAGACCTTAGGTGCTCCTAAAGCCTGAAAGTTTAATTAGTCTTTTTTTTTGTGCTGATTAAGAAAGAGAACACTCTCAGTTCCTGGAGGAAAAGAAAAAGAGGTTAATCCACTGAGAAGTGATTAATTGATTTTTTGTTTGTTTGTTTGTACTGAACATTCTGGAAATGTTTGGGAACATTGCTTGCTTGGGATAATGGCTGTTGGCCCTTAGCATGCAGAGAAAGTGGAGATAGAAGTAATTAATTAGGTGTAAATTAATTTCCCCACCCTTCAAGAGTGCGAAATCAGCCTTAAACTCCACTCGAAGGTGGGTTGGAGGAGGTGAGTGGAGGGCTGGCTGCCCCGGCAAGTCCTGGCGTCGTTGGAGGGAGCGAGGGAAGGTGGCTCTGCTGTCACCTGGCGGAGTGGGTGAGGAAAGAGGCAGCAGAGAGGGGATCCGTGCAGCGAGGGAGAGTGGGTTTTGCAGGACCAAGCTGAGTAATTGCACTTAGACTCTGAATTCTTGCTGTGTCTTGGAGGAGAGGGGCCAGTGAGGTCGCCAGGTTGGAGGGGAGCAAGAGGGAGCTGGAGGTTTGCAGTCTGTACTCCCCAAGCTCAGCGTTAGCTGAGATGCCCCAGACTTCTTGCTGTGCAGGGGACAAGGGTGCATATAGAGGCAATGTCGTCACCCGTGGACGCTGGATGGGTGGTAGAGGTGGCTGGGTTCCTGCTTGTTTCTCACTGGTCAACAAAAATCCCAACCAACCTGTAATTGTTTTCTGTTTCATAGTAAAGTTGCTCATCATTGTTCAAATACACGGTTGTGTTCCCTCAAGGTGTCATATCGGTGAAAGCAGTTGGGTTTAGGGACATGTTGAGAAAGTGTCTCCAAGTCCAGTCTGGAACAAAGTTGACCCTTGGGAAGCTTGAGCAAGCCCAGCCAGGTCGGTGGTACACAGAGGAAGCCTGCAGCTCCCAGGAGACCTTTGCTAACATGCTCTTAGGTATTGTCAGTTTGGGAAATTATTCGGTCACCTATTTTTGTGTGGGCTGATAAAGAACAGCGGCTTCATTTCTTCATTTTAATTCCCCTGCCGCTGACCTAGAGGGGCAAGTGTCTGAATCCCTTCAGAGACCCACCTCGTGCCCCCTGTGTGCTTTGCCTCGTTTATGCCAGCTGCAAGAGTTCAAACACAAAAGCAGAACTCGCCCACCCTGAGATGCTGCTGCTCTGGTGTTCCCAGTGCTGGAGTCTCCCTGTTCCTGGGTAGTTCTGCTTAGCAAGTCCCAAAGCTTTAAAGCCCTGGCAGCTGCCTGACTGTTGGATTTGCAAAGCGTTTCGCTAGTTCATCCCTTTGCCACAGGAAAGATGCAAGTGGTTTTCCTTCGCTGCTTTTGGTTATGTAATTGTATCTGATCTGGGCTGGCTTTCGAAGAACCCGCTGTCTACTCAGCTGCTGTAATTTCTGGGCCAGGAGGAGCCTGACTCAGGCTTCTGTGGGGACCTCAAGTGCTTCCACCAACATTCACCCGCTCTAAAAGCTCCCTGTGGCTTTCAACATCCAATGTGGGATTGTTTGTTCCTGCGTTCTGAAGCCACTTTCAAGCATCTGGCTTCTAATACAAGCACAGCTTCAAGCTCCAAAAGGGGTGGAAAAAAATAGACTTTATAGTCCGCGCTGTGGGTCCCCTGGTTGCAAACCTGGCTCCACCACCACGTGTCTCAGCAGAGTTCGGAGCATGGCAGTGATAACGTTCCTCAGATAATCTCGAGAGCTGAAGCTCAGACCATTGCGGGGCGGGGAAGGGGTGTCCAGTGCTGAGAAGTGCAGTTGTGGGTTTGCTATTCTGAATCAGTTTGACAAAAAGAGCTTTTTAGGTCCAATCAGGCTCTGTAATGGTCCAACACATCAACCTGAAAGCAGTGCAGTAGTTTGTGGGTTGAAGTGTTGCCCTCGGATGAACTTGCCCTCTATTAATAACGCACATTATTGCCTGACGTTTTTGGCAATGTGCCTGCAAAGGCCGTCGGTATAGGAGATGATGGATGAGCTGCAGTTTGAAAATTACACCTATCTGAGCTCTTATTTTACTCGTGAGAGGAACATCCTGGAGCTGAAACATTCGGGCAGAGTCACCGTTGAGTTTCCATTTCTGCAGACTCTGCATGTGTCCTTGGGTAGATGATCTCATCTTTCTTTGCATTGCTTCCCACGTGTCAAAAGGTGATGGTTACCATTAGAGCAAGGTGAATCTTTTTTTGGGGCAGTCAGGTCATGTGATAAAAGGAATATAGGAATGACAAAACCCCTTTGACGTCGAGATGACTCATGACTTTATCTGCAAACCGCCCCTTGCTTTAGAAAGATCCATTGTGATATTTGGATTTCTGATACAAACGTCGTTCCTCGCTGTTCTTTAGCTGCTGCCGGCCAGAGCTGGCCATGCTGGTTTGATAGCTCACATGAGCCGTGGTCTTTGGCTATGGGCCCATACAAAGTGGCTAATCAACTTACCCCTGGACCATATGATGCCTTTCAAATCAGCTTACGGGGTAAAGCTCTCGCGAGTGTTTATAACAACAAAGCCGTATGTGATGAAATCCAGCATCGGCCTTACTGAAGTAACTTGTTCAACAAGCACGGTCTGAGCTGACAGCCTCAGGCCTTACTGGTCCTCATTTGCACCCTGAGGGAATATGTTTCTCCTGCCCATGAAACCAGTCGTGAAGGCACCGTTTGTGTTGTAGGCACTGGGCTGAGCTGAGTGGTGATAAGCACGTGGGAGGCACAAAGGAAAGGGTGGTGCTCGATCTCGTGTTGCAGAAGGAAAATACAGCATCTCTTCCCTCGAGTGGCAGAATTCCCTCTTCAGCCGACTTCAGTGTCCTACCCACCATGGTCGGGGGAGCTCTAACCATTGCTCTTTCCTACATTTCAGATTCACCAAGATGAAGACAGCAACCAACATTTACATCTTTAACCTCGCTCTGGCTGATACCTTGTGTCTGATGACCTTACCCTTCCAGGGTACAGACACGTTCCTGGGCTTCTGGCCCTTTGGCAATGTCCTCTGCAAAATTGCCATCTCTATAGACTACTACAACATGTTCACGAGCACCTTCACCCTGACGATGATGAGCGTGGACCGCTACATTGCCATCTGCCACCCTATCAAAGCGCTGGACATCCGCACTCCCCACAAGGCCAAAGTGGTGAATGTCTGCATCTGGGCGCTGGCTTCTGTCTTCGGCATCCCAGCAATGGTGATGGGATCTGCAGAGAACGAAAACAACGGTCAGTACAAATGCATCCAGCTGGTGGGAGGTGGTGGTGGTGGCCGGGAGTGCCCATGGGCTCGGGGAGCTGTTGGAGAGAGGTACCAGTTTCATCAGCGTGGTGAGCTCTCTGCTGTAAAACCATCTTAATTGTCCTTTCTGCCCTCACTTCTCTGCATCTCTGCTTCTGCTTTTCCAGTGTCTGAACTAAACCAGATGTGCAGATGCTTTTCTTCTTGATATGGGTTTGCTGATCTTCCTGTCCTTTTTATTTTTTCACATACAGAAATTGATTGTCTAATTAAACTCCCTTCCCCCGTGGATTACTGGGATCCAGTGTTTGGCATCTGCGTCTTTCTCTTCTCCTTCATGATCCCTGTGTTGATCATCACCATTTGCTACAGTCTCATGATCAGACGACTCAAGAACGTTCGCGTCCTCTCAGGCTCCAAGGAGAAGGACCGAAACCTGAGGCGCATCACACGAATGGTCCTGGTGGTGGTGGCAGTCTTCATCATTTGCTGGACTCCCATCCAGATTTTTGTGCTGGTCCAGTGCTTGGGTGCCAAGGCAGAAAGCGAGCTCGAGCTGGCCATCTCCTGCTTCTGCACCGCGCTGGGGTACGCCAACAGCAGCCTGAACCCCGTGCTCTACGCCTTCTTAGATGAGAACTTCAAGGCGTGCTTCAAGAAGTTCTGCTTCCCCACTGCCTTCAGGACCGAGCTCCAGATGTCCAACAGGATGTGCAGCATCGCCAAGGATGTGGCCTATGCCTGCAAGAACTCGGAGGGGACTAACAATCCGGCCTGACTAGGCATGGAAATTCCCATGGTGGCTGTCACCCAGCAGAGTCCAACCACCCCCACGTCAGAGCTAACTCAGATAACGGCCCTTTAGCAGGACCTCAAAACTGAGGAAACAATTTTAGGGGTTGGGAAAAGCGGATTCTGCAAGAGCGCGCGGGAAAAAGTGAGCCCATTTGATGCATTTTTAATTCCGGTGCGCCTCGCACTAGGGAGCGTGTTTGAAATCAGCCCTTTGATTCCTGTGAAACCCTGGTGGTTCGCAACATTACTGTGAGAATTCAGGAATTGAGGGTTTAAAACAGGCATCGCTCCTGCGACTTACACTTCTGCTGCTGGGAGACAGACAAAATACGAACTATTCCACTTGTTTTCTCCTCCCTGAGTTGTTGAAGACTCTAACAGCTCCTGCGGCTCACCAGGCGCTCCTCTGCGGGTTCTGTTCCTGCGGCATCGCTCTGAAATCAGCTGAAGCCAAAGCGGGCGGCAGCCACCAGACAAAACCCAAGATCATTTCCAGGATGAATCATCAGGAAGGGGGAGGAAGCGGGGAGGGGGAGGAGGGAGCTGCTGGAATGGGAAATTCAAGCTGCCCTGCGGCTGGGAGCCTGGGGAGGAGAACATCAGCTCCTGCAGACGGGTCTGCAGTGAAACCCTCCGCCTCGAGAGGGGAGCGGGGCGGTGAGAAGGGACCGTCAGAACTGATGGATGGAGCTCAGAAGAGGAGGAAGGAAAGGCGGATGGAATGAACACGAATCCTCGTTTACGTGCTGCTGTTGCTGTTTTAACTCTGTATTTCCATTGTATCATGGACAGAATGGGTCTGTATATACTCGTCTCTCTAGTGCTAGAGGTACAGCTAGATCGTAGGGTTTCATCTTGCCAAGCATGCCTTGGGGATCTTCCTCAGCGAGAGGAGGGAGGAACAAAGTGGCCTATATGTATATACATGTATTTATGTATTGGGGAAAGCCGTTTTGGAGAAGTCAGAGTGGCAGCTCCTCCAGAAGACATGGACATTTCTGGTAGGAGGGGCAGCCTAAACCAGTGCCCCCTGCTCTGTGCGAGGTAAGCGGTGCACCAACCTTAAAAACGTGGGAGTTTGGGGTATTTATTAATGAAATGAGATCCACGATGCCGAGAGCGCTTGGGAAATGCTGCCGAGGTACCACCCCTCCTGGTGCCCTGAGATTGATTTTCCTCTCCCAGCAGGCCAGAGCTTTGTGGAAAATGAAATGCCCCATCATTTCATTTGATAACGACAGCATTCCCGATGAGTTTAACCACTGAGTGCCCACAGCGGGGGACGGCAGACTGGTATTCCCTCTGTAACACAACTGCCCAGGGAAATCCGAGCAGTGGTGGCCAGTGGTGCTGACGGGGAAGCAAAGCAGCGACCTCCGTTTGGGGATGGAAGGTCAACTCCAACGCGAGAGCCGGCAGCGTCATCCGTATTGTACAGATTCCATGTGAATATATTTCTTGTGCTGTGGTCTATGAGATTCTGTATTTTTAATGTATTGATTTGCCAATATTTTAATGCTGTCATGTTCTTTGTATATCCTGTATAAAAGAATCCAATGTTATATTTCTATGTAGAGTGTTTCCCTTATGGTTGGGCTTAAAATATTGATACAATTCAACTGTCCCACGTATAGGACCCAGATCCCCTGTAAACTGCTCAAGCTGGGAGGAATTTCATGCTGATTTGGGAATCTGGAGGGATACCAGAGCAAACTTTGCAATTAGCGCTTCCCCTGAATAATGGAGGGGGAGGAGGAAATCTGGGCACTTCAAGCACTTTGCAGTGGATGTTTATCCCCAAGCACTCACCAAGAAATCTCACACAACCCCAAGCATGTGAAGAAGAACTCCCAGAGAACCACGCTGCTGGCAAGCTGCCTCCACGCCCTTGGAAAATGAGTTTGGTGGGCTGTTGTGCCCGTCACTACATAAGAGCGTTGGTCGGAGAGGGACCTTGCGTCTTCCCAGCCCACTGGGTGCTGGGTACAGCTGGGCGTGAAGCTGGGAACCGCTGGCTGGGCTTTTCCTGCTGTGCCCTTAGGGAGCAGGAGAGCGTTCGTTAGTGGCTGGCTAATGAACAGCCACCCTCCCTTTGTAGTTCTCCGTTGGGTTTTTAAATAGATTTATGTCCTCTGAAAAAAAATATCTCAGTGTTTGGCGTTTTTCTAATAAGGATTTTGTTATAATGACTATGCTGCAACGATCTTGCGTAATCAAGTACTCAATAAATGTGTGTTTACTGAGCTTTTGGGTAGCGTGGCCCTCGCAGTGACTCTGTTTAGGCATTCGATGCTCAGTGGAGGTTGTTGTAAAGAAGAGCAACAAAAACCTGGAAGCAGAAGCTTTATTGTACTGTGCCTATGGAGTTAAAGGCTTGTGGACGGCCGGGCGGCCGTCGCACCGACTCTCGAATTCTCTTCTGGAATGGTTGTGTTGGTATGATTTCGCTGTTACCACGGTGTAAATGACAATTTCCCAGGTGGCTACTTGTGTGCTTTAATAAAGGACAATAAAACCCCCTGGACTTTGATTGATGTGGAGTCTGAAAGGCTTAGCTGCGTCCATCAGGGGGCAGTTCAACCCAGCGCTGCTGGAGTCTTTGCACGTGGGCTCATTTTTCCAGCCAAAACCGCTGCTGAGCATGTGCAGCAAGACTGGAGCATCCGATCCCTTTATTGAGATCAGCAGGAACTTCTGTTACGCCGGCGACCAGGAAACAGGAGATGTGAAGATGCCTGAAAAGTGGCGGCTGGAGGTGAGCGGGAGCTGCCTTGGGTCTCCCCACAGGCAGCTGTCCCGCTGTTAGAGGTAGAGTGTGGCGCAGGACTAAGGGCAGCCCTTCCCACCCACTCTCTCTGCACCTCCCAGGAGTGACGGGCTTGGGCGCGATCACGGGGAACAATCAATTGCAGAGCTGCTCTGCAAATAAAGCCAAAGCAATGTTCTGTAGCCGGGAAAGATGGATTAGCTGGTGAGATGTGCGATGAGGAAAGCGCCTTCTCTCTGCACAGCGATCAATACTCTTACCCAGGCAGGTAAATATCAGGAGGTTTTGTTATTAGCAGTGATTTGTTTCTTAAAAAAAAAAAAAAGAAAGAAAGAAAACTGGAGAGAAAAAATGGAAATCTTTCTTTCTTTTCTAGTTCAGTTAATTATAAGTACCCAGGGGTGAGTTCTTCTAGCAAAACCATAAACTGAAGTGCTTCATTCAGTATTATGGGATTTACCGATGTACGAAGCCTTCTCCCTGCTGCTGCTGGCTGGAGACAGCTACTGGGAAGGCCAAGGAGTGGATGACCTGGGGCTGAACTCTCGCCCAAGGAGCTCCTTATCTCATGGCACTGTCATGTCGGCGCAGATCTCTGGCTTGGGAAGGGTGCTTTGCTCTGCAGGTGCCACATGTCCCTTGCTCTCCCCCTGCCCAGGCTGCTCAGATGACCATTTCCCCCCCAACATCGATCCCAATTTCTAGAAGCAGAAATAAGGTGCAGAACTTCCACCTTCACTGAAGTTTGGATGGTTTTATGCCATGGGAAGAGCTCACCACGGGAGGTGTTGAGTTGTCCTTTACCAAGCCACAGGTCAGACTGTGGTCAGTGGGTGTGGGTGAGCGTCCAGTCGCAATCACCCTCCTCGTGCCCGCTGCCCGCAGGAGCCTTTCACCCGCGCTGAACGCCTCTGCCCGCCCCGAGCCTGGCCCCAGCACTGAAGGCAATTTAGTGGTGCCATTGCTCTGCAGCTCGGGACTTGCCCTCATGAAGATGTTCTCCAATGCTGAGCAGTTGCCAAGGTGTTCCAGGAGGAGCTGGACTGTAAATATGACTTTTTTTTCCTTTCTTGCTTTTTTTTTTTTCCCCAGAGGAAGATTTGTTAACTCCTTAAAGAGCTGTAACTGGGCTCCAATCTCTCTCTGGGTACTTGGGGATGTCGTTGCTGGGTAGGACATTATGTACCTGGAGAGGGATGCTGCTCACCCCGCATTGCTTGCTAGGGAAGGTGAGGGCTCTCCATAGTTACAACTTCTTGGTTTGAATGGAGAGGATCTCCAGAAGCAGCTGGCGCTGGTGCAGCCTTTGCTATCTGCTCAGAAGAGGGACTGGCAGCAAAGCGGGCTCTGCCAGAGAGCTCCCAGTTTGCTTCCCCACTGGTTCCCCTGTGCTTTCCTTCAGCTATTTTTGTGGATGTTTATGCATAAGCAAATTTCTCCTTCCTTCCACAAGGAAAAGCTCCTTTGGACAGATCCTGAGCTCTCGCACTGATTGTGCATTCCTGGCTTCTCGCCGCGTTTCCGTGTGAGTCTCTGTGGCAGCAGAGCTTCATCGCAGAATCAGCCGGTGATTCGCATCCTTGATCTTCACCTCCCAAGCCCTGCCCAGGGCTATCTGAAGGACCAGTTCTTCCTCCCTGGCCTTCTCCTATGCTGAGGAGAACCGCGATGCTGAGATGGGAGGGTAGAGGGTTGCAGGAGGGAAAACTGTCTCAGCTTCATGGTGAAAGAGGCTTGTGAGGCGGGATGAAGGGAGAGAAAATGGAAGGTGGACCTGAAGCTTCAGCACCTGCCTGTAACCCCAGAGTCACGGTGCTGCATGAGGAACAGAGATGGACTGTAAGAAAGAAGAGCATATGCTGCACTGGGTGTTTGGCACTGGATTTTTGGGGGATGGAGATGTGATGTTACAGGACCTGTAGCCTCTCCTCGCCACAGCTGAGCTCATGCACCTCTGTTTTGAGTGGCTCACAGTGGCCGTACATACCTGCCCTCTTGCCCATTTAGCTTGGGGCTACTTGCCACCTTTGCTCAAAACACGATAACGATGCGTTGAGGCTGTAATTCATTTTGAAAGAAGGAATTTTAGGATTTTTCCAAGCAAAGAGACTGCTATTGTGGTGGGTGCGCTTTAGGTCAAAGAGCCCCATGGCTCACAAAGCCCCTTGGTTCCTTTTTTTCAGTACCCTGAAGCCTGGATAAATTGCACGACGGATTGAAATAATCAATAAATAGAAGAACATGGTTATGTATCTTGGCAACGATGATGCTAATCAACCATGTAAACCGACTGTGCTCTCTCCCTCTCCCTTAATGCAGTGAAATCCCAGCTGGCTGCAGTGCAGGAGTGATGCCAGCTCTCTGCAGTGCTGGGGGACACAGACAGCCCTTTCCCCACCTCCTGCCTCTCCTACTACACACAAGGTTTCTGCTTCAGCAACCCAAAACCTTGCTGAATGCTCCCTGGGGTAGAAAGTGAACAATAATATCCAGCACCAGCTGGGATCACCTTCAGCCCCCTGGAGAAACGTTCAGATTCTTGGGAATTTTGTCTTCCTGTGGTTAAGCTGCTGGAAGGGTCTCCAGGAGCAAACCCCATCTCTTCATGCTGGCGTGTGGCACCACTTGGGATCTTCCTGAGTAATGAGCAGGCTGGCTCATTTGTGGGTCTGTAGTGCGTGGTGTTAGACATGTCTTTGCCTCTTGCCCCTGCTCGGCACTCAAACCCCTGTGCCTTTTGCAGTATGTAGGAGCTGGGTGGGAAATCCTACCTGCAGAGCCCATGCAGGCAGCTATCACTGGGAGGTCTCGTGACCGGTGCAACTAGCCCACTCTTGCAGCAAAAGGTGTTTTTCCTTCAGTACATGATATTGCTGCGAGGGGATGTGGCTCCTGTGTAGATGGAGTCATCCTGCCTGCAGTGGTCAGGGAGAGCATCCACCGCTTCCCTCCCCTCTGGGCCTGCAGCCAGGCGGGATGGGCTGGAGCCAAGAGCTGAGCTGCTCCAGCCCTGCCAAACAGCAGATTTTCAGCGTAGTGAAGGATGAATCTGCAAGAAACCAAGCAGGAAACTTGATTTTTTCCAAGGAAACCACTGACAGACTTAATATCTTCCCACAGTCTGGTTTTTGGTTGCGTCAGATCACCTTTCTCCTGGCCACGAGAGGAGACCAGGCTCTGTCCGTTCTATAACACTGATTTCTCTGGGTGGTTTTGGTCTGCCATGTGCAGCGAGTGCTACGAAAAGCCCGTGCCATGCTGATTCATTCAGCGATGGGCAATAAAAACACAAGCTCTGCGGTCAATATGAGATCGAGATTAACGGCTTTCCAGCTCGGTTCCTCAGTGTGACACGAATCCCGTGGTGTGGTTTGGCTATTTAATGTCTGGTCAATGTTAGACATGAAATAGCGACTCCTCTGCGTGCACAGGTCATTTCTTCGCATATTTTGGACTTTCCCTCGTCTCAGCCTCGAGCTCCTCTGGCTTTGCTTAACCACAGAGAAAATTCCTGGCCATAATCACTTGCCTCCAGGGATTAAATTTAAAAGAGGAGAAACTGAGCCCAGCCTCTGGTGCTGGTGTTTCTCCTCGCTCCCCGCATTCCTGCGGCAGCTCGGAGGTGGGTCTGGAAAGCCGACCAGGGCTGCTGTCCCCACAGTTTGCTTTGGCATCTGCACTGGGGTTTAGCTCGAATGTGCTTGGCTGGAAGACCGCCTCTTGTCTTCTGATGTGTGAGTGATGCAGTGAGCACCACTGTCTGCCTCGGGGCCATCCTCCAGGACGGTCTACGGTGAGCTGCCCGGCTCTGTCCTGCCAGCCCACCAGGAAACGGTGGTTATCAGCCTGATTTCCTCAGCTCCTGGTCAGCGTGGAAGGAAGGACCTGAGCTGAGAGTGACCCACGGCGCGGAGGAGCCCGCGATCTCCATCACATGGCTAAGAGAAATGTAATTACCTCTGCAGCGTTTCCATCAATACAAGACAGCAGCAGGCTGAGTCTCAGGGGAGGATTTTCACTGCCTTAAAATCTGACTTTATTAATTACCAGCCTCTGATCTCATTTGAGGGTTAAGTTTATAAAACTGAATCCTCATTTCTCTGCTTTCTTTATTCAACTGCCTTATTGAGTTTTAGACAGTGGATGGTTTGGACCTTAGAGACTCCCAAGGTGGCTTATTCTTCAGGCACGAGCTGTGCAGGGGAAGCGGTGGAGCCAGGGGAGGTGACGGAGGTGTGCAGAAATCCTGGAGAAAGGCACTGGAAGGAATTACATCTCAGGAAAACTGAAAATGGGGACAGTTACCCACTCCCAGACTATGGATAATTGCCCCTTCCCACGTGGGATGCTGGTGGCAGCACCCAGCGCCCCCACCCCTGCCCAGCGAGGGGACATTGCCATGGGGTGCTTTAGCAGAGCCACCGTCAGCCCTCGGTGCTGCCTGGGCTGCTCGCCTCCTCCTGCGGACAGCTTCCCAGCCTCTCCGCTTATCCAGTGAGCACCAGGCTTGGCTGTAGGCACTTCTGGGAGTGCCTGGTTTCTATCTAAACATCAAATATTATTTTTTTAAAAAGGGAAAATAGCCACTAAAGAGCCCTCAAAGCTTCAGGCTAGTGTCTAATTCCACTCAAAGAGCTTTGTTAGATAATTGTAATACTTTTCTGAGAGAAAATAGAGCAATTGAGGCTTGTAATTAAAAGCTATTCAGACAGCTTTGATCTTCCCCTCTGCATCTTCACTTACCAAACACAAATGCCATCGAGAAACTCTTGGCAATATTTATTGTCACTATTCTTGGTGTTTGCCTTTAAATTAACTCCTCTTCCTCCCTTCCAGCGAAAAGAGAGGTGGGAGGAGAGAGGCGTTTCTTTGGAAAAGTTCTTTTTTTTGGAGGGTGCCTGGTGTCTTGCCACTCCGTGATGACAGCAAGTGTGGACCTCTTCTGGAGGCCTCAGAGCTGCCCTCGATCAAGGGTTTATAACCCCAAAACTGGCTCTGGGCACAGCCTTGGCTGCAGCGGTGGTGTAGATGGGGTAAGACCCAACACGGTCTGCCCCAGGTGTGGGACAGGGAGCTGCCAGTGCTGTGTCCCCACAGCCCACAGGGGGTCCTCAGATGACCTCCTGACTCACCAGCCTGGGGGTCCCCTTCCCTTCAGCAGCAGGTGGGAATGTCAACCCTTGGGGTGCTGAGACCCTCCGAAGGCACCAAACAGGGCTTGTTTCTCCCAGAACTAGCAGTAAATCTGGAGGGTCACCATTTCCTTGGGTTTCCAATGGCACATCAGTGGCACATTAGCATCGTCCCTAATTGAGATGACACCCACGGGGTCCCAGCACCCTGTAGGCAACAAAGCGAGCGCTACGGATAAATCAGGCTGTACAGAAAAGGAATGAGTTCTCTCTCTTTTAACAGCATCCTCTGGAGACCCTTCTGCGTCATAGCTTCTATACTCCCAGGTTTTGCTCATCCATTTTTAAACTCTCTTCATTTTTTTTCCATCTAAAAATGCTTGTGAGAGCTGGGCTTTCATCCCTCGATGGGGTTTTGGTTTTTTTCTCCCTGAGATCATGACCAGCAGTAGGAGACAGCGTGAGACGGCGTAAGTGCCAGGGGATTACGGCTTCACGGGGGGACAAGCTGCAGTGCAGCTCGGAGGAGGACAATTGGTTGAAACAGCCATTATTACCTGCTGCAGCACAAAGACTTAAAAAGCAAAAGTAATTTCTGATCCCCGTCTCTTATCTCAGATGCCTGCGTTTAAAGTGCGGTAGGAATATGAGAATATATTATAAATATATTATAAATACGTGAATTTCTGCTTCTGGAGTAGAAAATGGCTGCTTCTTCCTCTCCCAGGGATGATGAAGCAGAGTGCTCCAGGGCTGCCTGTCCTCCTGGGTGCAGCCAGTGTACGGACGGCGATGTCCTTCCTGGAGAGGAGGCAGGCAGGAGCCTGCTGCCTTCCCCCGTGCTGCTGCAGCGGGCAGGAGTGAGCGGAAAGCCTTCAGTTCCTGCTGTAACCAGGGAGCTGGGAGGTTACCTGGGACCTTTGCACTCGTTAAGACATCCCGGACTGTTCCGGAAGGAAATTTCCCCAGCTCCAGGGCTGAGCTGGCGTCCCGCTCAATGCACGGCCAGCTGGGAAGGGGGTTAGGATGGGATGGAGCGTACGGGTCCCTGATTCAACCTCCTGCTGCCACGCAGACCCTGGAAGGGATGCCTGGTTTGGAAAGGGATTTAATCAGTGAGTTGTTAAGGGGATTTATTCCCTCACAGCCTTCAGGATGTGGGCTGGTGTGCTCCGCAGCAAGCCAGCCCCAGGAGCCTGAGGGAATCAAAGGAGTGAGCGGGCGCGCAGGTTTTCCCTGGGGTAAAACGAGTGGGTAAGGGTCTGCTCGAAGGTGGTTTCTGCTCTCCCAGCACCAGCTGTAGCAGCCTGGCTTGGGTGCAGTGCTCAGAAGCAATGCCCGGGCATGGACAGCCTGTTTGCAGGCTTCCCCGCAGGAGCATGGTACCAGCCTGCGTGAGGGATGCTGAGCTGAAAGCAGAGAGTGCCGCTTAGTGCTGCCGGCATGAAGCACAGAGCCACACCAGATGCTTCACCAGCCATCACACCGGCCAGCTCAGTGCACCCATGGGAGCCAGAGCCCCTCCTAAGCATGGGAGGAGACCCTGGCTCCCTTCTCCCCTTTGTAGCTTTGCACTCCACAGAGAAAAGAGGAGCCGACGCTCCCATGGTAAGCATTTCACGTAGAGGAAAGCAGAGGATCTGTCGAGAGAGGAGATGCTGCGAGATGGGGCTGCTCATCCTCCGGGGGAGAGGGCTCGGGGTGGATCTGAGCAGTCTGTAAATGCCTGATGGAGGGTGCAGAGAAGAGGGAGACAGACCCTTCTCAGTGGTGCCCACTGGCAGAACAGGAGGCACCCACTGAAATACGGGAAATTGCGTTTAAACACAGGAACAAACTTTTACTGTGAGAGTGGTGAAGTGCTGGAACAGATTGCCCCAAGAACCTGTGGCATCTCCGTCCTTGGAGACATTCAAACCCCGGCGGGCATGGTCCTGGGCAACCTGCTTGAGCCGAGGAGTTGGACTGGGCGATCTGCAGAGGGGCCTCCAACCTCAGCCACTCTGTGATTCTGTGACAAACATGACATTTGATTCAAAGGGGAAAAGCTCCAGCAACGACACTGTCAGGACTGAAAGGGGGTGGCTTACCCTCGAAAGGTCCTTTCCACCGAATGAAGTGGATCAGGTTTTGCATCTCAGACAATAGATTGCCTTTCCTACGGACCTGACACCAAAGAGCAGTGGCCTTGCAGCCAACTAGACAGTTTGTGTGTGAGGTGGCATCATCTGCGTCGTTTTTCTGCGCTCAGAGAGTTTCCTCCTCCTGGGGAGCCTGTGGCCAGCAGGTGGCAACCGTGCTAAAGCAGCGGGTGCTTCAGGGGATGCCCCCGAGCCGGCTGCCTCTGCTCCCTGGCCTTGCCCAGGGGTCGTGCGACGCCCCTGCGCTCCCTCCTCTGCTGCTGGCATCCGCCTCCTTCCCCGTGAAGGTTCACAGGACCAGAGCACCCAACTGTCCTGCCAGAATTGGCCACCAGTCCGGTCCCCAGCCCTCCACCTGCCGGGTGCCCCTCCTGCAAATTCTTTGAGCCATCTGATACCTCTTGAGAGCCATCAGCACCTTGTAAGTGGAGCTGATCTCTTCTCCTCCCTGATCCTCCTCTTGTGACCGGGGCTTGCTCAGCATCACCCCACGCACCTGAACTTGCCAACACACACTGTCGGGGCTGGTTTTGAAAAATCTTCGTGTTTGCTGGTAGTTGCAAGGTGAAGCTACGGAGAAATAGAGAAGAACTGTGAAACTGGGCTCTGGGAACCCTGTAGGGTCTAAGTCTGGTGGTTTAAGATCGTGGGAATCGGGACCCACCGCTGTGCCTGTTCCTCGTAGAACTGGCTGAGACTGGGGATTCTTGATCTTTACAACAAGTTAATGTTACAGCTGGTAGAAAAAATAAAATGCCTGGAGAAGTTTCACCTGGAAGAAAGTGTATCCTTCATTGTCCTTCTAAAATTAACACCTTTAGTATGGAGAAGGCAACACAAGGACTTTGTGTTCACACATCTCTTCTGGTTTTCTGAAAGGGAAAAATGAAATTGCCATCATGATGTATTGAAGGTTGTTAATTGGGGTGTTGGTGCTCTGAGGGCGCTGATAGGACTGCATTGCCCTGAGTGGCCTCACCTGGGGTCTCCACCCACAACCTCACCCATTGCTCCAGGAGCCCATTTAAGCGGAGCCCTGGTGCTCCTAGCCCTGCTCTGTTGGAGGGATACCTGTTCCCAGCTCTGCCTCCTGGATGGACCTTGGACTCGTGTTGCAGCCTTGCCTCCAGCCCTGTTCCCTGGACAGACCTTAGATGCCTGCAGTAGGTAGCTTGTCTCCTGGATGGCCTTTGGTATGTACCATGTAGCTGGGCTCTAGCCCAGTCTTCTTTTGTTTTACCTCTCCTTTGCTTTGCTGGTGGAGTCTGGGCAGGGAGGAGCCCAGTTTGGTGCCTGTGGATCTGAGGAGAGCTGGAGGGAAAAGTTTTAGTGGAGACAACCTTCCTTAAAGCAGTAACGCATACACCCTAAAGGGTGTGTGGGTGAGCTCTTCGCAGCCCTGCTAGACAGCTTACTGCTGGGCATCACCCTCCAGGATGAGGGCAGGGGACAGAGGTGAAGAGGGGAGTTTGTCTTTGGTGGTGTTTGGCTGAAAAAAGCTGTTTGGGTTGAACTCCCCTGGCTGTGGTGGATCCCTGTTAGGGACTGACCGTGGCACAGGCCCTGCTCACCTCTGTAGGTGGGTGGTGGAGGTGAGGCTTCTCCATGGCTGTGAGAGCCAGGAGATGGGGTGTGCTCAGCCCACGGTCTGTGGGGAGGAGAGGCTCCCTTCTGGGAGAAGGAGGATGGCTTTGGTAGTTCTCAAAACATTCAATATGGGGTTTCTGATCTCCAGATTCTTCCTTCCGAGCCCTGGTTCTGTTGATGTACTTCGACTATTTACCTGTTGAAGCAGGAACTTTATCTGTGGTGTTTGCTTGGGGCTTACAAAATGCCTTCATTTTGTTACAAATCTACAACATACTTTTTCACAGTAGGTAAAATACAAAATATATAGCAAAGACGTGGGATAAGCAACGTAAGTTTTCTCAGGTGAAAGAAGGACAAGTCTCTTTTTTCTTGCCCATGAAGTTTATTTCATTAATCGCTCTTAAATAAATATATATTTGACACTTAACAGGAACAACTAGTTTAAAATAATTTCTAACACAAACTCCCGCAGTTACCATAGTATTTGTACGGTGGGTTGTTTAACCCTCTTTTTGACACCCCACATCGTGCTTTTGGTTTATATTTAACTTGTGCTGACAGTTCAGGAAAGAGAGAATTTAGGGTGGGGGGCGGAAAATAGATATTCTTCAAAATCAGCGCCGTAACACACATATGCACGTACACAGCCATGAAAATGGTTTGTTTTCTCTTCCAAATACTCATTTTGCATCTTCTGCCCCTCTTATTGATATTCCATTGGAGGTGCTCGTTAGCTCTGCTCCATGCAATGACCCTCCATACAACAAAGCTGTTAAGAACTGAGAGTTCTGTTAATCTGGAAGCTGGTCTCAGCTTGTCTGTGCTGTACAGCAGATGGCAATAAAGGACTGCTATGTAGACGTGTGCCTCTGAAAGGGGAGTTTTCTGTCCTTAATGCTTCAGAGTGTGTAATTAAAAATAAGAATATAGAAACGCGGCTTTGAGAAGTTGGGAGGTGCAGAGGGAGGAAATGCCGGAGTTACAAGTAAGCAGGACAAACCGTGAGAAGGATAATGACAAACTGACACATACATTACGTGTAAATAAAAGAATGGTGCGTGTTCCTTAGCCACCACCCGCCCCCTGTCAGTCTGCAAAGCTGAGGGAGGGAAGAGAACTGCGAGCCCCAACCCACCGTTCAGGAAGTTCTGCATTCCAGCATCTTCCGGAAGCTTTTCTGAAAGCTGTCATCCAGGAACGCGTACAAGAAAGGATTCAGGCATGAGTTGGCGTAGCTTAGGCTGGTGATGAAGTAGGATATACCAATGACCATGGAGGTCTGGGGCAAGTCACTGGTCAAAGCCACGATGGTGGCCAAGTGGAAGGGGGTCCAACAGAAGAGACACACAGCCAGGACTATGAAGACCATAATGGTGACTTTCTTCTTGGCTTTATCCAGGGCTTTAGCATTAGAGTTCAAGTGCATGTTCCTTAGCTTGCAGAGCATCATGGTATAGAGGATGCAGATGGTGGATACTGGAATGGCAAAGCCAAGGATGAGGGTATAGATCCTGCTGGCTTTGAACCAAAGTCTTTCAGGCTTGGGGAAATTGAGACCACAACTCTTGATCTCAAGGTCATCTATGTAGACGTTGGCAAAGATGGTGAAAGGGAGAACTATGATGGTGACTAGGATCCAGATGCACAAACTGACAATCCTGGCTGTTCGGTATGTACGACGTGGCATCCTCTTGGACCTGACTGTAGCCAGTACTACTAGATACCTGTCTATGCTCATCACTGTTAGGAAGTAAATGCTGGAGAAGATATTGTAGTGGTCTATGGACAAGATGACCTTGCAGAGGACATCTCCAAAGGGCCAGTAGTGGAGAAGGTGTTCAGCAATATTAATGGGCAAGACAAGTGTGAACAAGTCATCAGCTATAGCAAGGTTTAGGATGAACAAGTTTGTCACAGTCTTCATCTTGGGGGCCTTGAGGATCACGTAGATGACAGCAGTGTTGCCTGTGAGCCCAACAGCACAGATTGCAGAGTAAATCACGGGGAGGACAATATAGAAATCACCTGCCTGCTCTTGGAAGGTAAAGTTGAACCTCATGCTGTTGTCTAGGTAGCAGCTGTTGCTTGTATTGCTGCAGGTGCTGTTCAGATCATCCCAGAGAGAACTGTTTCCCATGCCTGCTGGTCACAAACCACCCTCAGATGTCATGGAAAGCCTTGCTAGCCTGGAAGGGAGAGCCTTTTTTTTCTGTGAGAAGCAGTTGCTACCTCATTTAGAAGTGGGTTATTTCCACAGAGAGGGTTGTGAGGCGGCATGGACCATCTAACTTACCTCTTCTGTCCCCCACCATTGGAGAAGTTAGGATTTGAAGTAATCGTAGGGGGAAAAAAAAGACACATAAGGCTCCATGAACAAAGTGAACGAGAATTATAACTCCTTGTGTAAGTCAAGGAATTCTTCTGAGAGCATCCTGGTGAGCTTTGGCTTTTCTCTGCTGTGGAAGCCAAGTGGCTCCAGTTTGACTGTCTGCAGTGAGTCCTCAGGGCTGGCAGGAGCGGAGAGGCAGCTTTGTGCCTGGTTGGCTCTTCGGAGCCCTCAGAGGATACGAGGGACGGCTGCGGTTTCACTTGCACAGCGCTTGGTTTCCCATGCTGGAGCAGAAGCGTTGCAGGGTTTAATTAGCGCCTTTCTTTGTGACAGAGTTCAGACTCTTCATTGTCTCTGAGGTATCACGGACAATGAAGAGGTTTGACATGGCTACTCCCCACTGCCAGGGTTCCCTAGCAAAAGAAGGAGGGGGAAAAAATAAAGTTCAAAGAGTATTTTTGAAACTAGGAGCTAAAGGGGCTTAACCCAGGATTAAAGTAACTCTTTAAGCAAGGGTCGGTAATTATCTTATTCAACATGAAGAGCATCCCCACAGTAAACTGTGGCAGCACTCAAAGCTTGGCACAGATGGACAGACAAACCTGTAAATCTCAAAAGTTCCGAGTTATTCAGGGATGTGGCAGCGGGGAGAAGTACCCTGAAAGCAAACCCACTTCAGAGTCAAAGCAAGAATTCCCGTCTGTTTCCACCCAGAGCCGTTGCCACATCCATCGCTATCGCCTGACCCCTGTACTTCCAAGAATTCCTCTGCAGGGAAGGGAACAGACAACTGACCCCCTGTGAAGATCAAAGATTTGGCAGCTGGTCCCCAGGCTCTGCGAAGAGAAGCGCTTCGCTTCACGTGCGTGTTCGCTGTCGCACAGTGATAAAGTGAGCCGGACCGTGAAGGTCGGGGATGGAGGGTTGGGATGCCCCTTACCTGGCGAGCGGCTCCGGCTGCCTCCTCCGGCACCTGCTGCTCCTCGGCACTGTTGAGCCTCTCCTCTCTGATCCGAGTTGGAGGAGGGTCTCTGGGATGCTGACGTTCTCCGGCTTCGCAATCACATTAACATGGTGGCTCTCTGTGCGTGCTGCCTGTCTGAGCAATTAGCACTTATCGCGCCAGGGAAGGGGGGAAGAATGTTTTCTCTCTGCAGGGCTATTTAAACAGTAAATAAGGTAGATGCTGGCGAGCAGCTCATGCTGCAGGGCTGCTCTCTTCAGGAGTGAGGGAGATGTTGAGGGGCTCAGGCAGCACCCAGGGCTGGGAAGCCGCTGTGTGACAGCGTGGGAAGTGGGGGGTTAAATCGCTACAATAGGGACCACTGGCTGGTTTTAACAAAGGGAGATGCACTAATGTGGGGGGGGGGGGGGGGGGGGAGTGGGAGGAGGGTACACAACATGGCAGGGCTCAAAATGAACAGAAACAGCCGCACCTTGGCAGATCTCTGCTGGTTTCAGCTGCTCTGGGGGAGCTCAGCTGGTTTTCCCCTGCTGGGGCTCTGTCCAGCTTTGGAAAGGCAGCGAAATCCTTCAGACGCACAGCACAAGGTGCAGGAGCGCTGGGAAGCTCGGCAGAAATCCACCCCAGGTCATAGAGCGAAGCCAGCAACAGCGTAAGGTCACGTCACCTTCGTGTCCCTATAAAAAGAAAAAGGGAAATCAAAGGGCTTTTGATTCTTCTGTGATCTTTTCAGTGTATCCCCCAGCTGCCTGACCTTTGCTTCCCCACCAGGCGAGGGAGAATGCAGCAGCCACCAGCCTGGCAGGGTCACTTCACCAAGCGGGGCAGCTCCTTTAGAGGAGCCACGATGATCTCGGAGGTCTTTTTCCAGCCTAGATGGCTGTGTGTAGCTAAGAGTTGTTTGACTTGACTCTTCCTCTGTAGCTGTTTACCCTTTTCCGTGCGCTGGTGCGAACAAAACACTTCACTGCACTCAGGTGAACCCTCAAGGCCAGGGGGAAAACTTGACCTTTCAGCGGATGGCAATTTTTTTTTTATGCCCAGTGTGCAGCTCTTTCAATTACTTTCTGTATGTCAACCAAAATCTGAGCAGTTATTAGGCCTAAACCAAATTAATCAGACATTAAGGATTGCTGGAGAAGATCCGTAGGAATGATACGGAGGATATTTCTTCAGATGAGACCCCCAGAGCCGCCCTCCTGCCTGCTTTGGGAAAGCTGGCCCGGTTTGTAAGTACCTGCCAGGGAAGCGAGGTTTTCATAGTTCTGCAGGGCGAAGGCAGTTCTCCAGGAATTGCTGTTGATTTTGCCAAAGAGATGGAAATATTGGAAGATAAAGAATTTCAGGGGACTGTGATGCTCAGTCTACTGACCTGTAACTGTTCTCCAGGACAAAACGTAAAGCATTTGGCATTGAAAATCCTCCCATCACGGCTTTCTATTTTTCAGCATAAAGCACATCTCTCGGGTCTCTGGGAGAGTTAAAAGCTGTCCTTCTCCTCCCCAAACTGTCTTGTCTTGGAGCTGGCTCTCGCTGCCCTGGCCAGGGGCTCTGTGCCCGGGTTCTGGGACACGCTCCGAAGGGGAGGGGAGTTTGGGGGCTGCAGGGCTCGCGCATCCCTCCCCAGCTCCCTGTGGTCCCCCCTCATTACCCGTGGTGAGCACGCTCCCCTGCGTGCCTCGCTTAGGATGCGGTTGATTAAAACAACCATGTCAGAGATGAGATGGAGAGAAGAATTTAATCTCCTTGACTGGTGTGAGTAGAGGGGCTTTTGCTTCTGTTATACCCCTCAGACAAATCGGCAGCGCTGTGCTCCTCGCCTAGTTCCCCTAACAGATTTGCATTAAAACTCACCTGCTTTGGGGAGAACCATTGCAAACAGATGGAAATTCATGCACGAAATGGCTTTGCAGCAGGAGCACTTCCATCTACAAAGAAAAGTCTTCCCCTTGTACTGGCTCTGGATCCGACCAGAGCTGGTGGCTGAGCCCAGAGGAAGCACCTTGTGCATGTTGTCGTGGAGGTGAAACAGGGAGGGAAGGCTGGGAGGATGTTTTATCCATCTTGTTTCCTCTGGCTGGGTGTCCCTTCCACTTGATGATAAATGGTACAAAGCCCTGAAAACTGAGCACTAGTTGAAGTTGCTGTTACGAGGGGCACGAGCTGCATCTTCTCTCTGAGCCACTTGCACCTATTCTTGCATGGGCAGCTGGTTGCCAGCACGGAGTGACAGGGACAAAGTTTCTAACCTGGCAAATCCATGCCCTGGAGATGGACTTTGCCTCTTGAAACCCATGTTCCCGCTATGCGGCTCGAGTCGGCTGTGCAAACAGGCAGAAAAGGCGGTAAATTAGGGAAATCCCTTGCAAGGCTGAATCGATGGTGCTTTATTGCCTTCACAAAGCTGAGTCCAGACAGGGGCCATCCATCAGTTTGGAGTTACGGAGAGCTGTGCTGCTGGGGCAGGGGGAGCATCAGGAGTGCCTGGGCAGGGCTGAGCCGCAGCAGCTCGCACCTTGCTGGGGACAGGCAGGGCAGAAGCCTTCTTTGCCTGGGTCGCTTTTGGGGAGCACTGCAAAACCTCTGCTCGAATGATGGGTTTATTTCCCCACCAACAGCGTGCGTGATGCTGCCCGAATGCTCTGAGATGCTTCAGCTCTCCAGCAAGGGCATGTGGTCTAAGGGGTTGTTGTCCAAGGGAGAAAGCTGTCTTCTCTAAGGCTTCGGTCCTTTTGATGAGGACCTCTGCGGGTCAGCAGGAGTGAAGCCTACCTCATCTGCCTTGTCAATCCACAGGGGCCATTAAAGAGGGTGAGTTACTCTGGACCAGCCCTTGAGGCAGACTGGTTTTTCCTCCTTCCTTTTCCAAGTCACAGTAATCGTGGGTGGATTTAATTCTGAAACTTCCTTGAATTAAGGCTGCATCTGGGAGGTGAAACCAGGCTTGCTGGAGGGGTGACTTTGCCGGGGAAGGGAATGAGAGTGTTGTTCCTGCAAGGGCTTGCAGGGATAGGAGACAGGTTCAGGCACTTAAAATTCAATGAATTAACTGGGGGGGGGGGTGTGTGTGTGTGGAATTGGAGAACTGATGAAGCTCTGCTCCTCTGGGGGGTGGTTATGTTGGAAATTCTGAATGCACTTGTACTGCTGCTGCCTCGGGTCCCAGAGCAGCTGCTGACCAGGCTGCAGCTTCCCAGGGCTCTTTCACCCCCTTTGAAAAGTATGTTCTTGTCTTTGGAGTAGAATGAGGAGAGCTGCTGAATAAAGCAAAATGAAGATGGCTGCTTGGTCATCCAGGGTGCTCTTCAGGATGCACCTTGCTTTGGGCACTCTCACTTTGGGGACGAGGTACGATCATCTCCCCCGGTCACAGTGCTGGTGCTCCTTGCCCTCTCCTGGGGTAGGCTTTGAGCCTCCCCTCGTGCCTGTGTGACAGGCAGCCTGGGAGATCCACAGACATTCTGCAGAGACAGGGAGGGCTTGACTCAAACACTGGGGCTCAGAGAAGGGTGTAACCACATGAACAGGTCAGATCTGGATTGCGATTGCTGTGCTAAGACTCCACGTTTCCTGGACACCTAAAGGCATTTCTTTTCCCTCTGCTTCACTTCCCAGCTTTGGAGGAAGGGGTTGTGCAGTGCTGGACTGCTGGACTCAGCATCCCTCCCAGGAGCTGAGCTGGGGAGCAGCAGCTCTTTGCTTCATAGGCCTTGGGCATGACCTTGGAGCTCCTGCAGCCACCAGAGAAGTCCTGTGACTGGGTTCAGTTTCCTAAGATTGCTTTGCTTGACACCCCTGCCCCTTGAGGGATTAGCAGGGGAGATAATCCTGGTTTGTTGGGCTCTGGCTGCTGTCAAGGAGTCAAGTTCACCTCAAGGACACGGATACACAATCAATGTTCTCTGCTCACCAAAACAAAATGTTCTTGGCTGACTATCTTGCAGTCACTGGCTATTAGGGTCATTTATTTGTGTGAGGTGTTCAGGCTTTTCAAAAGGTGGTGCAATGATGCAGGTTGGTCTCAAGAACCGATTATGTCGAATGGTCTGTAAGTGGTGGCTTTTGGCAAGTAAAGTCTGTGTGCCTGGTCAGGTCAGTTATTGCAGGATAACATCCACTATGCTGTCATCTCTGCCTTGGGGCTGAGTCTCCTCTGAGCTGCTCTGGCCCCAGCCTCAGGTTGCTTAGAGGTTGCCCACTGCATCCCCCAGGAACTGCCCACTCCTCCTCAGTGCGGTGCTGGCTCAGCAAAGGAGAAGCTGCTGGGTGTTGGGGTGAGCTGGAAAGGAGAAACCTGAGCTTATTCATCCCCCCGCTGTGCTGGGTGCTTCCCCCTTTGCCACCAGCTGTGACATCCTCCTGCTTCCTAACCCTTCCCAGCCAAAGTGAGCCAGGTTAGCTTAGATGATGGTGCTCGCCTTGGGACACTGCTGGGAACCAGGCAGGGGATGTGGGTGTTGATTTTTCTTGGGGATGAGGATAGAGAAGATGTCTCCATCAGTGAACTGGTGAATTGTGGGGGAAGAAAGTGCATTTGGATGGTAGGATCAATTGCAATGGATCCAGCGTCCAACTGCCACAGGCTGCAGTGAAGGCAAAGTGGTACTGGAGGTGCTTTAAAGAAAATCACAGTAATGACTCTTGTTTTGTCAGGCAAGGGATGTATCAACTGCCCCATCCCTGCCTCTGCAGGGGAGCAATTAAGACAAATGCTACGTGAGTAATTTCCTCAGACCAGAGGCAGTGGGGAACAAAAGCTGTAGCACTGGGAGGTGCTGGATGGGTGGCTGGAGCCAGGAGGGAGGCTGTGAAGCTCCTGCAATGTGTCAGCCCTCGTTCCCAGCAGCTTTTGGAGACCCTGGCTCTTCTGCAGGACATCCCCAGCTCCGTATTGCTGGCACATCCCTGGCCTGGACATGTTCCAGCCATGGGGAGTGAGTTGTGGCATTGCAAGAGGCTGCCTGGCTCCCAGCACGAGCCCGTGTTGTCAGAGTGCCCCTGCCACGCGGGCAGCAGCGTGTTAACGAGTAGAGCTCTGGCAGCGTACCTGTGGCCGTATGAGCGAGGCATGGTGCCAGTCTTGCTGCAATTTATATGTATCTGGGAGAATTTGAAGAGTGCAGGCAGAACGCTGTGCAGCTTCTTTAAGCACCTTCCTTCCACTCCCCCGCCCTGTGGTCTGCCTTCAGGCAGCCTTGTTCCAGAGAAATTACAGGATGCTTTTATTCTCCCGCGCTTTTCCCTGGGGCTGGAATTGAGTCTGTACTTTGGTTTGTTTTCTGCCCTGAGCCAGTCCAGCCTGGACCAGAGCCCTTTGGGAGGGGAAGGTTTCTGGAAGGGGGCTGTCACCCTTTTCAATGCTGCTCATCTTCTTTGTGGGGCTTGGGGCAGCTGCTGGAGGTGCCGACAAAGTCCTCTTGTGCCGGTGCTGTGGGCAAAGGCTGTCCCACAGCATGTCCTGCGATGGGAATGCTGCTGCCTCATCCTCCTTAACTCTACCTAGAAGCAGAGTAAATTAATCTGATGGATCAATCTATGGATCGATTTGTCTTCTGGGCTTGGAGCTTTTGCTCTTCCCTCGCTCAGGTTTCTTCCACCAGTCCATGTGAGTCCCAGCTTTTGTGTAATCTGACGTGGGACCTGTGTCTGTGAGGAAAAAGCATCGTATGCGGCAGGACCTCGTGCTGCAGTGCTCCAGGGTACGATTAACTGCTTACTTTGCAGCTGTCTTGGGCTGCTGTTAACTCTTGAAACTATCAGTGGCCACTGAAACATTAACAGGGTTCTGTTTTCCTGCTGGCTGCCTTTAGCAGATGTCCATGGCATGTCTAAAGAGGGTCGGACTGTTTTTAACGACATCTGAACCCTCGCTTCTGAAAAGTCACCCTTTCTGCCGTTGCTTGACCTGCCTTGAAAGGCTTTGCAAACAACGGCGTTGCGACAGGGCTCTATCGCATCCTCAGACAACCAGCAGCCCGCCGGGGAGCAGGCACTGTGCAATATCTTCCAATATCTCTAAGCAACAGCGAAATGTGTCCCCTCCTGCTGAAGCAGCAGAGCTCCTCTGGCCTAAAAGCCTCATCATCGGAGGCTTGTGGAGTGCAAATTGCTGCTGAATGAATTTGCTGCTTTGTTCACTCCAGTTTCCCCTCCCTGCCTGTGTTATGACAGAGAAATGAGTCATCTTCACCTTGATATCATGTTTTAGAAAAATGTTTTAGTATTTTGTACAATGTTCATTGTTTAAAAAACCACCAACAATCCAACAGGTGAAATCTGTCTTCTGGCACAAGGTTTTCCACTGCAATTATAGAGCTGGCACCTTTTCCCGTGTGCTCTTCGGGCCAACAAGCATAGTGGACTACAAGGTCCATGATACTGTCAATTATTAAGAGGGAAAAGCAGGAGGCCTGGTTTGAGCCTAGCAAGACTCCTCTATGGCTTTGGACTGCAACCACTTGTTACTGCTCAATTTTGCAATTAATTACCAGCCTGACCTACTTAAAACAATTTTCATTACGATGAGCTATTTAAGAGCATGATTCTGGAGGGATGTGTCAGTGTGATGGGGAAAATGAAAGCTGGATAACTGGGGTGAACTTGGTAGGAAATGATGTGCTGTGGAGCACCAAGGAGAAATCGAAGGAACCTCACTGCACAGTGAGGTTTATGGCTGGTGCTGTCTGCACCCCCTGGTCATGGATATAGCGGGGACGTTTGGCTCTGAGCAAGGGCGGGAGGGAGTAGAATTGGTATGTGCTCCAGAAATAACCAGCAGAGCAGCAACGGTCATTAGGACCTGGCTCTTCTCTCTTTGAAATCTAGTCTGGACCCCAAAGCAAAGCCCCAAAACTGACTTTCCCAGCTGACAGGGGTTTTCCTGGCATGCTGGGGGCAATGAGGTCCTCATCAGAAATCCTTCTGATGCAAGTTTAATTAATGATAGCCATGCCATAGAGAAGATCTTTCAGATGCTTGTGGAGGAGAAGCAGGAAAAGAAATGAAAATATACCGCTGTGTTTTCCATGGGGAATTATAAGCGCAGACCCCCTGGGCCAGGCAGGGCCTCCCCTCTGGTGGGTGATTTCAGACAAGAGCTGCCCGACCAGGAGAAGGTGTTTTGTGGTGGAGGGCCGAGTTATTTCCCTCGTAATACCAGTGATCCTCAGTAATCCCAGTGTCACTTTATCAATCAGGAGCACGCTCGGGCTCTGTGAGACCTCCCCATCTCCACCTGCTCCTCACTTCCCCTTGAAGGTGGAGGAAAATGACTCCCTTGTAAGTGGCCCTTTCCCACTGTCTTCTACAAACTCTCACCGAGGCTCCTTGCTGGGAAGCTGATTTTTTTTTTTTGTGCTAGGAATTGCTTTCTTCTCATAAATGTGAAGTGATGCGCTTCCCTGCCTCAGATGTCAGGAGGTTCAGGAGCGCGTGCTGTACAGAAACACTCCCCAGCCGCACCAATAACGGTTTTGTGTTGCATAGTGAGTCCCCGATAACCGTGGAGTAGCTGTGTGGCTCTGCAGGCACTTGACAATCACTTACACGTCCCCGGTACATCCGAACGTACGGGGAGGGTGTGAGGAACTCCTTGCTCTGCTATCGGGTGCTGCTCGTGGCTTTATGGGCTCAGCAGATGGGTTGTGCGGGAGGAGAGGCGCTTTTTATTTTTGAGCCTTTCGATCTCCCTGTTTCTGGCCAGGATTGAAGGTGAGAAGAGCTTTGGGGCTGTTGTAGCACCTCCCCTGTTTTCCCCTGCAGCACTCCTGCTTGGCTGCTCCTCATCGGCTGGGGCAGCCCGCAGCCTCCTATGGCCCTACAAGGGACAGGAGGTGTTCTGGGTTGGAAAGACAAACGTCCATGAGAGGCAGAACCATGATGCTGTTGCCTGTGACTGGCGTTGCCACTGCTCTTGGTTTTTCCCTTCCTTGCTGCCCTGGGGCACCTGAATAGTGGAGATTTTGTGGTTTCATTGTCTGTATTGAAATTGGTAGAAGAGTTTATGGGCTTCATGAAAACAAGCTCAATTTTGCCTGTTATATAAGAGAAAAAAATAATATTGGGCAGAGAATGGTGAGAAAAAGGCAGGGGATCAGCAGACCTTTTCCATGTGGCTGCAGGGAGGGAGAACACAATTGCAGCGTGCGAGATGCATCGTTAAGGTAAAAGCAACAGAAGTGACCTAAATTGTGGGTGAGCATCATTTGAACTGGTATCGCTGTCCCTAATGGAGCATCTCTGATCGCTGCTGACTGGGATGTCTGCTGCCACGCCTGCTCCTTCGCCCACGCTTGCGTCCAGCCGGTTCTTAGAAAACAGGTCGGCTTTATTAACTCTCTTGAGCGTTCCAGTGAGTCCAGGAGATGGGGGGATGGATGATCCGATAAGTGGGTTTGGGTTGTCTTGGCGGGGAGGTGTTTTGCTGGTTCCCTGTGCTCCTGCCTGTGATGGAGCTATTTGCTCCACTCTGAAGCAAACCCAGGGAGGCAGAATAGCTAAAAACAGGCTGGAAATTACCTGTTCTGGGGAAACACTGTCATTGTGCGTGTCCTTCTGGGTCCTCTTGTGAGCAAAGATGGAGCCTGGATGGGGGTCTGCTTTGATGGGGGCCACTTATGCTGGCATGATGCTCTCCGTGCATCTACAGAGTTGTCACCCCATGGAAACGTGTTCCTGGAGGGACCTCCTGGAAGGGGGAGATGGGACATCGCAGCCGTGTGGCTTGGAAAAATCACTGAGGCAAATTTTCCCTTTGCTCTCCCGTTCTCGCCGGGAGAGCCAGGATGTCTGCCTGCTGACGAGTAGGAAATCAGCTGCTGAGGGCTTTCTGCTGGGAGATTTGTGCTGTATGAAATTCATGCTGGGGGGCTGGAAATGAGAGCTCGGTCTTCCTCCCCTCTGCTGCGTTAATTGTTTGTAATGACTTAATAAGCAGCACTAAACAGGGAAGCTGATCCTTCCCCGTGGCAAACACGGGCATGGGGCATTTTATTAGCTTTTCTAGGGCCGCTGTTTGAAATTTCTTTGCTGTATTTTCTTCTTTACGGGTTTGATCCAAAGCCTGGGGAGATTGGGAGGAAAACTGCCGCCTTTGTGGTGTCAAGGCTCTGAGTGTTGAG
Source organism: Bucorvus abyssinicus (assembly GCA_009769605.1). NCBI lineage: Eukaryota > Metazoa > Chordata > Aves > Bucerotiformes > Bucorvidae > Bucorvus > Bucorvus abyssinicus. The sequence goes on from CM020047.1 coordinate 2,023,318, forward strand.
CCAGCACCAAGTCCATGCAACAATCTGCGAAGACAACATGGAGAAACGGCATCATTTGAGCACTGAAATGCTCTTGGCCGTGGCACCCCCTGCGTGCAAATGCACACTGGGGAGAGGAAGATGAAATTAGGTACAAAAAGCAGCTTTTGCAAAAGAACGAATGGAAATGGCTTGCAATTGAGGCTGGAAATGAGGAGAAACTTTGTGCCCAGCAGAAAGGTGGTGACATAGACCAGGTGCCCAGTGACAACAGGCAGCTAGAGAAGTGAAATCCTAACCTGAAGACTTTTGAGGTGGAGCTTTTTGGCTGTAGAGGCAGATCTCAGGAGTCCCATGGCCAATGAAGGCAGCTTCCTGGGGCAGCATGCCTGCTCCACGGCCAGCAGGTCTGGTCCCACAGGGATGATTTGGTTTGCATCCAGTGGCTCAGCCTCTCGGACTCCCTTGGAGTTGAAAGGGGTTTGGTTCAAATTGGTGCCTGTCTTCTCTGAGCGGGGGAGTCTTGAGTTCTCAGTGGTTTGGCTTGAATGCAGTGGTGCTTCTCCAGGCTGCCCCTCAAAAAGCCCCCAGCAGCCCCCCTGCTCCTCCCACTCTTTCCCACAGCTCTGATCCTCAGGTTTTTGCTTAAACTTCAAGAACTGAAAATGGAATGGTTTTTGCTGCCTCTTGATATTGTGCAGTTCGGGGAGGAAGCAGTTTCTTTCCCCTTTCATTTTTCTGCAACAAAGCACTTTGCTTCTCTCTGAAGGAGCAGCAAGAAACACTTTCTTCAAAGCTTTCGGGGCCAAATTGAATTCCCTTGTTCAGAACAAAATAACAAAGTTATTTACGTCAAAAATAACTCCAAATTTTTGAAGAGATCTTCTGAGAAAATATTTCTCGTGGTGACTGACTACAAGTGGGTATGGGAAGAAACTCTTTGCCTTGAACCACTCAAAGCAGTAATTTTTTTTCCCAAAGAGGAGTTGGAATTACTCTTTCAGGATGAAAAAAGATGTAGTGGACCAAAGGAGCTCCAAGCCGATCTTCATTGGCTGTCACTGACCAAATTGCGAAGCAAAAGGTTACTTCCAGCTCCAGCAACAGAACGTTACCTTTGGGTTAATAGGGGTTTTGTCAGTGATGGCCACACAAGGGAAGGAGTTGGCAGTGATAATTTATGGAACTTTCTCCAATGCCAGCCTTTGATTTCCATCTCCTCAGAGATGTCTGTGGTCTTTGTTTCTCCTGCCTGCTCAGTATGTCACTGAGCTGTTGGTCTTTGTGGCGGAATCTAGTGCTTGGAAATGCCATTTTATGGCTCCTGGTTATTTTCACACGGAAGAATCTTGTGTGTAAAATGAAACAAATTGAACCTTCCAGTAATTTGAAGTCAGTTTTGAAGCTTAATGTTTAGGATTGCCCAGTTTTAACTGGGCATGTTTTCATTCATGCTTTATGGCCTTATTGCCATTTATTTAAGCAAAGAGCTGTGCCCAGCAGATCCCTCCCTAACACCTCCTCATGGAGGAGGAGGCATTGCCCATCACCCTTCTGAGGCTATAAACCTTTGCCCTCTAATTTGTTCTCAAGAAGGGACTTGCAGGGCTCGGCAATCAATGGGTACTTTTCTCTTACTAGTGGGCACGTATTGCTCTGGGGTTACCCTGCAGCAACCATGTGGGAAAAAAGTACAATGTGAAGTAACGCATTTTTTTGTTCCTTATACCAGAGGACCAACAGCCAGGCTGTCTTGGTTGTATTTTCCCTTCTCCAAAAATATTTTCTAGCCTGACAGCCATGGACGGAGGGCAGAGGAAGGAGCAGGCATGGTAAGGAAAGACCTGGGTGGGAATAACATTTATGGGAAGATCTCCTGCACCTTGGCTCTGCCCCTGTGTGAGCTGTTGGCGCGGCTGGAATTTAAGTAAATGGCTTTTCACTTCTTTTGATGCTTCTTTTTAAGTTTTCAAGCCCCTATTGTGTGTGTTATCTCCTGTTTGGTGAGATAAGGGATACCAGCATGTCCTGAGGATCAAACAAACCTGCCTATATGCAAAGTGTCTGACTTGCTGGAAGAGAGCTCTCCATGCATGAAAATCATCTAGAAAAGAAATGATTTGGTGGCAGAGAAAAGAGACAAAAAGACTGGGGAAGCAATCCTTGGCCTGGTTTAAATGATGAGTGCCTGCTTGATTGCCTGGGAGCCCAGCAGCCTGCTGAGATGCCCCAGCATCAGCTGTCCTTCTGCTGGGCCATCCCTGTCTGCTGGCCTGTAAACATGTTGCTGCTGGACGTGTTCAACAGTGAGCACAGCTGGATCCCTGTTGTCCCCATCCCACTCAGGACAGGCTTATTAATCGCTCCTCTTCTTGGCATGTCCTCATCATCCTTGGAGGTAGGGCTGAATCTCAGGGAAACTGGAGGATCGAATCACTCCTTTCATGGAGCGAAAAGGAATGATTTGCAATTTGCTGAGCTCCTGTTTGCAGGAGGAGAGGGATGCTGGCAGGTCTGGGGCTCTTCCTGCTGTGGTCCCCCCTTGCTGCAAGGCCACCTTCTCCCCCAGAGCCCAGCTCTTGGGTCAGGCTGTTAAGTGACACCATCAGCTCCATGTCATGATGAAATTACAGCACTTTGACGTCCAGGAGGCTTTGGCATGGGGACTTGGCAGCATTTACTGCCTGGGCAGCTTCAGAGCGAAGAGGTTGACTGGTTTAGCTGAAATCTTCTGTTGTGGACTGAATAAAATTGCCTCATATCTGCTCAGCGCTAAAAATCCATCAGAACTCAATTCCAAGCCCTGCTGCAGCTGCTGAGTAATGGGATAATCCCTTCCAACGGCACTGTGAAATGGGAGAAATATTAAGAATGGGCCCCAGAACCAGGGAGAAGGATTTGAGATGCGATTTGCACCCCAGACTCATTAAAGGGGGTGTGTGGGTGGGTGTGTGTGTGAAATGCCGTGTTCCTCCTGTTCCTGGAGCTGCTAATCTCGTTCTGAAGGTTGAAAACCTCTCCAGCTTCTCTCATTGTACCTAAATTTGATTATTGCTTTGACTTCACACCTCTCTCATGCAGGCTTTTCCTCCCTCCTTGGCTGGAAATGTCAGCCCCGAGAAGAGAAATGTTGCTGAACCTTGGACTTGCACGCACCGCCCATCCCTGCGTTTAATTATCCTGGGAATTTGAGCATAGGGGGAGCTGGTGGTGATGTTAGAGAGGGGGGAAAAGTAAGGAATACAGGCAAAAGTGTGAATGCAGTGTCAGGGTTACCGCAGTCTGCACCACTGTGGGGGATTGGACTGAGCGAGTTAATGCTTTTCTCTGTGCTTTGACTCCTGTGTCATCTCCTCCCGAAATTCTCACGTCAATGGCAATGGGATGTGAACCTGTTATCACAACGGTGAACCGAGCGGCTGAACAGCAGGGCCCGTCCCTGCCCTGGGTCTGGAGGTGACCGGGAGCAGATGTTCCCAGCTTGGCATGAGGATGAAATCCTGCCGGAACGGAGAAGCATCTCCTGAGCCTGTTGTCTTTAAAGACTTACCACCTTCTTGGCCTTGCCCATGCGCCTTTAATACACCCTTCCTTTTGGAAAGGAGTTGAAAAGTCTAAACATTAAGTGGGTAAAAATACCTGGGCTGTTTTCAGCTCACCCAGTGAATTAATCTGGAGTGAGTTTGGCTCTTTTTCTGCAGATGAAAAGCTACTAGAATTTTTTTTTTGGCATAACTTTTTCTTCTTAGAGAAAATATTGCCTGTCTTGGACTTCTGGAAGTAGGCATATGCTGGGCCCTGCACCAGGGTCCTGAGGGGGTCCCTCCTCTTGCCCCTCACTGCTGCAGCCAAGATGCCCCCCAGGCAGTGTGTTTGTGCTGCTGAGCAGTCCCCTCCTCTGCGAGGAGGACAGGATGATACGTGGCTGTAGTTTGTCTCATGTGCTTTAAAAAAAAATATTCCACAGTTTGCCATCAGCTCTTTGTTCTGTTGGTATCAGGTAGTGAATCCCTCGAGATGTGCCATTTTAGTGAGTGACCGGAGCTGGCTGGGACACTTCAGGCTCCTGTTAATTACCTGTCATTACAACCCAGTCCCTGGCTGGTTTTTAAAAGCTGTACGTGACTGTGCTGGGCAATGAGGCCGTCTCCTGCGGCAAGGGCTGGGGACCAGCCATCAAGGGCGATTCACTGCAGTGCTCCTGTCCCCAAGCTCTGCAGCCCACGGAGCTGCCCTGGGTTGTTTAAAGGAAATAAATTTATTTCAGAGTCCTCAGGAGCTGGGACAGGTGTAAGGTGCTGTGCTGGGTGGCTCTGAGCGAGCTCTGCTTGAACTAACAGATGCCATGCAGAGGACCTCTGCTCAGGGCTCAGCTCAGCTCTGCAGAGCTGGCCCTGGGCTCCTCTGCTTGCCGTGGCTGCGAGCGTGGGCACAGCATCCCGCGGAGGCGCAGCATCCCGCGGAGGCGCTGCCTTGCCTTTTGGCGTGCGCCCCAGGCTCGGAGCCGGGGTGCCGCAGGGGCCTCGTTAAGGAGCTGCATCTCCGCTTGGGCGAGTAATTCCTGATGGAAAACCTGTGGTGGATTTGGTCTCTTTCTGGTTTGCGCTGGCTCCGGCAGGGCTGAGCGCTTTGCTCTCGCCGAAGCGCGGGGAAGCAGCGCGCGCCCTCGCGCTCCGCTGGCGGCGGTCGAGTCGTGCCGGCGCGGCTCGGGAGCGAGCGCGTCCAAAGCGGGGGGTGAGACCCTCCCCTGGGCCGGCGGCGGCACGTTCGGTTCTCTGTGCCGCAGGACTGCCAAGCTTCACCCGAGAGAGGAAACCGCCCGCAGGTCCCTCCGTGCCCGCGGGGCAGTCACAGGCTCCTCCTGCGGAGCGGGCGGACCTTTCCGCCCTGCCCATCACCGCCGGGGGGGCTTTGGGCTGAGTTTAACCCGGTGCGGGGTAACACCGGCTGTCGGTCCCCAGACCCTGCGCCGAGGCGACACAAACCGCTGGCGAGGGGAAAAGCGACGAGGGCTCCAACGGCTCTGCCCGGGGCTCCCGCAGCCCCGCGGGGACCCACGGGCACCCCCTGAGGGTCCGCTCCGCAGAGGGCAGAGCCGGGAGCCGCGGGGTTCTGCCCCCGGGAAGTCAGGTCTTCTCCCAGCTACCCCAGGGGAAGGAGGACCACGTTCCTGCACGGAGGTTTGCTCCAGGAGAAGTTTTTATCGGACTGAAAACTTTGCAGGTGACGGACAGGGACTCCCCCCCGCCCCCGGCGGTGCGACCGCGCGGCGGGTCCGTTGTGTGTGAGCGGGAGATGGGGGTCGGGACGGGAGACTGGGTTATACCTGTAGGTGCCTATTGATGTCTTTATCAATCCCTCTCCTTCCAGTCCTATTGGTATTTAAATGATCGCTTTATGGTTTTGATTGCGTTCACTATTAAAACGCTCCTGTTTCTCACCCCCTTAAGTTCAGCCCTGTGTATCAATTCCTTTTCCTTTGCCTAAACAAAGCCTAACGAGCTGTTAAGTTCTTTTGTGTAGGTTTGGGTGGGTTTACCTCACCTCCAAACCCGTTTCGGATAGAACAGCCTCATAGTTTTAACCTGGGACACATACGTTCACAAATAACTTGATGCCAACAGGTTCCTGTTCTGCTGCTCGGAAGTATTTCCTGGGAGAACACTTCCTTGGGTTCCAGGCAGGAGGAGAGGTGGCAGCAGAGCAAGGCAAACCACTGCTGCCAGGCTGGGAGCCACGTCAGAGCCCAGCTCCTGAAGCAGGATGACTGGGACGCGGTGGAGCTGTTGGTAGAAGTGCCCTTGGAGCGTAACTGCGGAAAGCAGCGGCAGCACTGTGTTAACTCTGGCTGATCTGTCAGATCTGCCTCTGAAAGATTAGGGGCTCGTAATTGTTCTTCTCGTCAAGCTGAGTTGGTTCCTCAGGTCTTGGCAGAGTTCTCTGGATCAAACCATGAAAAGACAACTGGGTCAGCTGGTCTTTTTTTTTTTAAAGATCCCTCTTTGTCTCTCTAAAGCCTTATTATTAGTCACTTATTTTCCAATGAGGTTTTTGTTTGCTAGTTTAATGGCTTGCAAAGAAGTAGGTAAAGCCATGCAAGATGCATGTCCTGCTAAATCCAGCCAAGCTTCACATTGCTGCTGTTTCCCCCAGGAACCCGCGGGCTCCTCCAGCTCTGTGCTGTGGGGTGGCTGCATTCCCTGGAGAAGCCTCATCCCAGCAGCATTGTGCTCGGGTCAGGCCCCACCTCATCCCTTGGGTGCCCCTGGCTGGGTCTCACCCATGCACCAGGAGTCGTGCTGGAGCTGCAGGTCCCCACGGGGCCATGTGGGACCTGGCGTGGATTGTTTGCTTGCTGCTCTTGGTGAAAAGTTGTGATATGTGTCTTGGTGTCAACAAGGTGACACTTTAATGCTGCTGCTGTTGGCTTGTCAGGCAGTGCCCACACACTGTGTCTGAAGGCGGCTCAGGAGGAGAAGGTGAAGGAAAGCCAGGGTGAAATGCCATGTGCTCCTTAATGCTGTCAATAATGGCTTGGGAGTGAGATCTGCGAGGGGACTTGGGAGGGCTGGGCAGAAGGGACAGCTCTGAGAAGTGCCTGGTGCATTGGTGATGAACTACTAATTGTCTTTACGCTGGGGTGAGGAAGTATCCATTTGCACAGCCTAAATGCCTGGAGCTGAGAGGTCATGCTGCGTGTCGCAGAAGCTGTGCTGAGCTCATCTTGCTCTGAAATATCTCTGCAACTTGACCAGGAATCATATGAGACCTGAACCGACTAATAAAAACCAGTCGTAATCCAGAAGCAAACCTCTGCAATAGGTATTCGTGGTAGTGAGAAGACCTACAGCTTTCACTACATTTACTGTTCTTCTTGGACAATGAGTTCAGTATTAGAACTCCCTCCTCGCTGTTGAAATCCTGTCCTCGGTGTCAGCTAGGAGCCAGGCTCTCAATGCAGAGTATTTCATTTCTGGGTGGTTGCTGGAGGAACGTTCTCCCCCTGTCTGCAGGTAGGTGCTAATTAAAGCTGTGTCTGGGGGTTCATCGGGTTTGGTGCCTGAGCAGGGGCTGCAGAACAGCGATTACGAGCGCTGACATTTGCTGCGGTTTAAAGTCCAGGGAGCAAATTCATGGCAATTAACTTCACACCTTTAACTAGAAGATCAAGTCATGTTGTGCTTGTGCCATAGTCTGGTGACAGAGGTGGTGTCTGAAGGGACACTCAGTCCATGTAGGACCTGGTGGTGCTTTTCCCCTCTGCCCCGTACGGACAGTGGGAAACAAAGCTGGGAAGTGGCAAAGGGTGTCAGAAACTGGCAGCAGAAACGGTGGCATTAGACCCAGGTTTGTCCCTAAATACCTAAAATTCATAAAAGCAGAGGGGCGGGTGCTGGGATGATCCCTCTGAGCTGGTTAATATGTTTTTCTTCCTGCTTTTGTCTGTTGTGCTGACCCAGGTTTTGCCGTCCGAGAAGGAGCTCGGTGCAGTGTCCGTCTTCCTCTCGGCGCAGTGCTGAGCACGCGGAGCCCGGGCTGGCTGAGGCTGCAGAGCAAAACCTGTGAATATCCTGGTGATCCTGAGCCCAGCCAGGGCTGGGGATGCAGCTAAACCCGGTCAAAAGTCATTTCTGGTAAGTCAGGCCTGGTTTATGTTTCCTGGAGTCTGACAGTGTAAACCTCACCAGTCATTTCTTAGAAATAATTTAGAAAGAAAATAACTAGGAGGTAGGTGCTGGTATTAGTGGTGGGTATCGCTGCCTGTGAATGGCTGCTTCCCGCGGGATCATGCTGGAAAGCCATATGTACCAGCGGCTCAAAAATCAACACGACAGGAGAAGTATAAATCGTGATAGACGGTGGCTTTGGGGGCAAGCAGCAGCCTGAGCTCTGGTGGCTCCATGTTGAGGTGATGGATGGGCCAAGGGAAGGGCTCCCCACCCTCCAGCCTGCTCTTTGCTCCTGATGAAAGACTCTTGTGTGACCTCAGCCCTGCTCGATGTACTATAAATCCTTCCCACAGCTCTCAGTGGAGCTGCTGGTATTTCTAGAGTGGGATTCAGGCACAATCCTGCTGGCTGCTGAGCAGCCGTGGAAGGTCCTGAGCACCTTCACCCCCAGAGCCACAGAACAGCTCAGGCTCCCCCTCAATCAGGACTTCGTGGGAGGTTCTCAGTCTGTGCAAGACTTTTTTCTCCCCTTACGGTGATACTCATGTGCCTGTGAGTAACCAATTGCTTATGGATGACACTGTGCGCAGAAAAATATATTCCTTGGATCATCATTTTACTTCGCAGTCACTCAGGCGAACATGGTCCTCATCGACCCAGGCAAGACATGGGCAGGAATTTTGGCTCAGCGAGGAGCAGAAAGCACATTTTCTAAACCAGGTTCCAGCTGATGCGATTTCACTGGCGAAGCAGTGATTCCAATTCATCTTCCAGGGAGGAACGCGGAGACTCATTCACAGATTCGCCTGCCCTCTGGTCTCCTGTTCCTCATTTCCCACATCCAATTTCAAGGGCCATTAAAACAGGCTCGTGTTTGCTTTGTGACGCAGAAGTGCCGTAGTTATTCACAGAACAATAAACAGCGGTCCCGTGGGAGCTCTCCTCGGAACCTCCCGCGGGCTCACGCCGCAGCCTGATGTTTCTGGGGACGAAGAGGACCCGGGTGACAGTGGCTGCCAGCCGCAGTAAATCACAGCAACCACATCGCTGCCACGGAGCGATGGTGGGTCCTGGGCAGTGAGAATTGTGGCTGCTAAAGTCCCTGATTGTTGCTTTTTTTTTTTTTTTTTTTCCCCTGCAGTCCCTACCCCAACGCAACCCCCAAAATCTGGCTCTTTGGTTTTTGGAAAAGCCTATTTCAAAGCAAACTCTTCTTTCGGCTGTTCGGGTGAGCTCAGGAGAACAAGGTAAATCATCGTGAATTGCCATGGTCTCTCCTCGTAGAAATTCCTCAGTGCCCACCCCTGGTTTTGAGGGACACTGGCCACTCTCCTGAGCTTATGGCTCCTCCTTGGGAGGGTGAAGATCAGCACAGGCTCCTGGTCATGCACCCAGACCTGAGGGTGATGGTTTTGCTGGAGCGTGTCCAGAGAAGGGCGATGGAGCTGGAGCAGGGTCTGGAGCACAATGCACTGAGGAGCAGCTGAGGGACCTGGGGGGGTTGAGCCTGGAGCAAAGGAGGCTCCGGGGAGACCTTCTGGCTCTGACAACTCCCTGACAGGAGGCTGGAGTGAGGTGGGGGGTCAGTCTCTACTCCCCAGGAACAAGCGACAGGATGAGAGGAACCGGCCTCAAGTTGTTCCAGGGCAGGTTGAGGTTGTCCCTAAGGAACAATTTCCTCCTCGTTGGGGTTGTCCATCCCTGTCCCAGGCTGCCCAGGGCAGTGGTGGAGTCCCCATCCCTGGAGGGGTTTCCCAGCCGTGTGGAGGTGGTGCTGAGGGACAGGGGGCAGTGGGGACCTGGCAGTGCTGGGGGAACAGGGGGACTTGATCTCAAAGGTTTTCTCCAGCTGAAAGGACTCTGTGATTCTGTGTTCCTTTCCTGCTTTGTAAAATCTGGTGGAGTGGCCGCTACACCCCTTCTACCATCTCGGAGACAAATCCCAGTCCCGAAAGCTGCAAAGGTCAGGAGGAGTTTATGCACAGCCGCATGCGGGGCTGTGTGCTTCCCCGCTGACATTTCCGAGCCCACGCAGCATCCAGCCACTGCAAACAGCTGCCTGGCGAGAGCCCTCCCCTCGTGGTGTGTCTGCGCCCTCCGACACCGCTCTCCCATCTGCTTCCGTCAGTGCTTTCACAGGCCAACATCGATACGGCAACAGTGCTTCAAAAGACATTTTTTGGGTGGAAAGATGTGCTCTGACCTGGATGGTGATGGAGCACTGCTAGAAGGCGCCGGGTTTGCCTCCCTGGGCTGCTTGGAAGGCTGCTCGTGGACCAGGGGGCAGTCAGAATTAACTGGTTTTTCTTCCATATGCTGGTTGTGGCGGATCCCAGCTCTTGCAAACTAGTGGCTGTTTTGCTCCAGCCTCGTTGGTATCCACACGCAGTACCACGCAGACCTTGGTTAGCGCACCAGGAGCCCCAGTGCGTTTTCTCCTTGTCAACAATGAAACCAGCTATTCAATACTTATTTTAATTACTTATATTATGCTCCTGATTTATTTTCTGCTTTATACCCACCCTGTGCGCAGCTTCCACTTACTTTCTGTCCCTGCAGGCATATGGACAGTGTGGAGATGGAGAAACCGGATTTTGCGATGTTCCGTGCAAGCAGGAGTGGGCCGGTGATGGAGCGGGAGCCCACGGCACAGGATGATAAATGTTTCTGTAGAGGTTTGATCACTGGGCTCTGTCTCCACGTGCCTCTGGAAGATTTTTTGGGGTTAAAATCGGAAAGGTGAGGCAATTTTTCCTCTGCTCCCTCCGATGCCCGAGCAAACAGAGCTGCTGCATTTTGGGGCTGGGGCTGTAACAGCCCAAAACGTGGCAGAGCAGCTTTATATTATTTTTCTTGTGTGTTTTGAAAACGTTGTTCCCAAAGCATCTCCCTCTCCTGTCTTCTGTTGTAAATTGCGGAGCAGAGCAAAGGGAAAAGGGCAGAGGTTTGATTAAGCTGGCTTTTTTTCAGTCTTAAAATAGTGTCAGCTTGATGCCTGGTGTTTTAGGAACTGGATTAGTAGCACCTATATCATCCCAGCAGAGGTGGGATTTAAGGCTCCCAACGACAGGAGCCCTGGATGCGCTGAGCAGAGTTTTTCCATCCCCGGCACCCTGGTATCTCATCATACTATCTTAAGCAGCCTCAGCCAGAGACATAAATATACGGCCACAAAAAACAGCAGCAGCAGCAAGAAACTGTTCCACCAAGAGGGGAAAAATAAGAGAAGGGGGTGGCAGCCCCTTCTGAAGAGCTCGTGTGGATTTTGAAGGGTTGGCTGCAAACACAAGAGGGTTCGCCATAAGCCCTTCCTCGCAAAATGCAGATACGGAATAGAAACGGATCTCTGAGGCTGCAGATGAGTTTGGTCCGGGACGAAGATGATGAACGTTCTGTTTTCCTGAGATTTTGCCTTTGCAAGGGGCGATCCCAAACGCCCTGCGTTGTTCTGCAGCGTCGAGCCGAGCAGCCCCCTGCCGCGCTCTCCCCTGGGTGCCGGGGGACGCCACAACTTGCGTTTTTGGGGGTTTTCACAAGGCAGAGAATAAGCAGCCGTGGGTGTTTGCCAGGGAAAGAGGCCTGGTGGGTCTGTAGCTTAATTTGGTGCCGCTTTTCCCTTCTGCCATCGTTCGTAACCTGCGGCTCTCCAGGGCTCTTGAACTCAGCGGCTGGGGAAGTTAATCAGTGTAATTAGCGATAAATGAACCTGTTCCCCTTAGCACGGGGGTGATGAGCATTAGGCAGCCTGGGAGCGCGTGCCAAGAGGGGGGTGTTGTTACATGGCAGGGAGGAGGAAGACAATATTGCTTGGAGTAACCAGGGCAGCTTGGCTTCCCCGGGAGGAGGAGAGGAACGCTTGAGGAGGCGAGCGCTGCGTGGAGGCAGCGCCTGGAGCTCCCCAGCATGGCCCAGACCCGCTGTCCCAGCTCGGGCAGGCTGAGCTGGGGGAAAGCGAGGGGGAAAAACTGTCCGGGCAGGAGCGAGGGGGAAAACTCTGGTGTTTCCTGAGACCCTTTTCCTCTTTCTTTGCTTCTTTCTTGATCTCTCAGAGATGTTGCACCACCCAGACAGCACCCTGCTGCTGCAGGGTGTCAGATCTTCTCTGCCACGCAGGAATATTCCCAGTAAGCCACGACCCTCCGAACCTTCCCTCGTGTTTCTGGATTTCTGTGGAGAGATACAAGAGGCATTTTTTTCCTTTCTTCAGGCTGCCTCTTCCTTTCGTTGCCCTTTCACGGGAGCTCACTTCACTTCTCCTGTTGTTTGCAGCACATTTAACCCTTTCCTGGTCTCCCCAGCCTTGTTTGGGCTCTGGGTGTTATGCTCACTATTTAATTGGGGTTTTTCTCCCCCAGCTATGTGTTTCTTTTAACTTGTTTACTGCATTTACCTGTGGGAGTGATGGATTTTTCTTACCTTTTATTCCTTTTATTTTTTTTGTGTTCTCTGAACTCGTCTTTTCACTTGCCTCGTGGTTGTTAGGAGCCAGTTAGATGAGTATTAATTCTTCCTCCCCCACTTGCCTTAGCTTTTGCAAGGAGGTGAGTAGCTCTCCTGGGCCAAAGTCATCTCACTTAACTGCCTTCCTGGATGCTGCCTCTGTCCTTGAACAGCTTTAGGTGGATGAAGTGTGATTATAGGTGTGGAGCGACGACTCTTCTTGGGGGAGGGTAAGAACGCTGTTATCCAGCTTTTCAGGGATACATTGACCACCTCGTTTTGGGGAGGAGCTGGCTCACATCAGCAGAGGTGCCCATGCAGGTACCCGGGTTTGGAGGGCCAGCAGCAGCTCCTCGGGGCTGTCTGTGCGGCACCGTAAGGTTTTGTGTTGGGATGCTGAGGCATGGGAACGCCCCTGTCAGACGCACATCAGGAAATGGGTGTGAAAAGGGGTCTGGAAAGCTGACCTACTTTGCTTCAATTGCTGAGGCTTGTGGAGGAAAAAATGCTATTACTGATGTTTTGGAGAAATTGAGGCTCTTTCTCGTACTCTTTGTCTTGCCAAATATGTAAGAAAGCTGGAAATCCAGAGCTCATGTGATGAAAGCCCCTGATTACTGTTGGGTTTTTTTCCCAACGTTTTTATCCCAGCAGGAGCCGGGGTAAGAGGCTGCGTGTAACCTGCCTGCCTTTGTCTCGCTGACAGCAGCGATGACACGGGGAAGCTGGTCAGAGCAGCGTCACTGCTCTGCCCTTAATTTTCCGTGCGCAACTGATGGTGATTTAATAAATGAGCCAGAGCCAAGACCTTTCCCTCCTCTTACGCTCATCAAGTAATCATTGCTCCATCCCGCTTCGCTTCAAATACTTCATTTGCATCTGGCTGACCTTGACTTTCCTGCGTGGATGGGCAGATGAAGAGGTGGGAGCACAAGGGCTGGGGACTGGCTGTTATGGGAGAGGCATGAAACAGTGGCCGGTGCAGGGTCTGGGCACGGGAGGTGCTGTGGAAACATCGTGTGCCGTGCCATGAAAGATGATAGTAAATGGTTTAGACAGGAGATAAAAAGGGGGAGAGCACCTGGTTAGCTATTTTTGAAGAAAGCGTGGGGAGAAAAAAGGTAAAAAATACACCGGAGATGTCATTAACTGCATGGCAGGTCCATGGCTCTTGTAGTAATTGACTGCATAGTGAATGCTAGAAATGATATAAAAAGCTTTGAGTGAGGGCTTTCGGAGTACGTCTGGGTGAGACAATACTGATTCTGGTAGAACTTCTATGTTAGGCGAGATCCTTTTTCTGAGGTAATAGCTGCGTTGAATATACCGAAATATCTTCACCATTAGCTCTGGCAGGCACCGGGTAAAGCTCTTGTTCGGGTAAACTCTAATCCAACGTGTGTCTGTGTAGCAGTAAGTTAAGTGGGAGCCATCAAACCGTTTCAGGAGTACGGGTGGTGCTTAGGGCTAAGTTAACCAGCTCTCATGCAAATAGGAAGGGTAAACCAGGAGTGGAAGAGCCAAGCGTTTTAGCAGAGCAATTATAACTTATGCCAGATGGGGGAATATTTAACTAAATTAAGATGAGGGTCTGTCTTCAATGTAAGCTGAGCTTTAAAAACAGACCTCTGCTGCAGAGGGTTAGTAGTCCTGGGCTCCAAACCGCCTTTAGATCCAGGTTTTCCTGTGGTTTGAGAGAGCTTGAACAGGATTTCATGGCCTTGGTCTTGACTCTCGGGCTGTAAATGCTCCTGTGAAATGAAGACCAAAATTAGAACTTCCACAGATCGAAGAGCTCCAATGGAGAAAGGTCTGCCTGGACTTCGGGGACAGGAGCTCAGAGCAGAACACTTTCAAGTGCTATTAAACTGCATTAAACCCCCTGTTTATGGGGAGTTGACTCCAAACACCAGCCTATCAACCCGATGCCTTCAGCAAGGACCCAACTCTATATGGCCTATTTAAACTAATTTCACTGGCAGGTTTACAGCTGTGAGGATGTTAATAAACTGCAATAGCTGTTCACCATGCAGTAGCCACTAAGCAATTCTGTTTTGTCTGTAGGCAGCCTAATGAAACCAGCCGTTAACGACCTGATGAGAACTTACACCAGCCCACTGCTCCATGGAGACATCCCTTTTCTGCCCCTGGTTATCCTGCACCCAGGGTTTTCCAGAGGAGTTTGGTGCTGCTGGGGGTTCAGGTAAAAACTGCCTTATTTTGTACAACACTTCTTCTGTGGTGGTGTTTCACACGGGTGTGCCCACGTGCTGCCGCGTTGGGGTCACATCACAAAGTCCGGTGTTTCTGCAGGAGCTGGTGAGCAGGGAGACGTCCGACAGTGTGACGTGGGGAAATTGGGGTTTATTTTAGTGTTTCCCTCTGTTCCAGATGGCATGTTTGTACTACAAATAGGGCATTGGAGAGCTAAGGGATGCGATAATGAACAGGAGATGGATGCAGACCCCAAACGATGACCCCCAGAGGCCCACTGTGCCCTGGCTGCTCCCCAAAGGGATGTCTTTGCCAAGCATCCACCTCCTCTTTTATTTTTCCTTTGCGCTGCTGGAGTGCTCAGAGTCTCGTCTCTTTTGCACGAGGCAGCCTGGGAGGGTCACACCGCTAACAAGCGAACTTGTACAATCCTTCTCCAGCTCATCAGCAAGGAGAGGACAAAGTCATCAGCCATCTGCTCGGGGGGTAATTAAGCAGCACAGCCTGGCAGGCAACGAGCAGGCGGGGGGGGCGTGCTGCGGGATGCTCTGGGCAGGGGGACTGATGCTGATTTTCTTGTCCAGGGCACAACTGGCAAAAAGGGCTCAGGATGTGGAAAGGCCAGTTGTCCCCTTGAGTGTAGGTATTGCCCCGTCCCTCCAAGGCACTCTGAACTCTGTGGTGGATATTGAAGCTCCCAGCTGAGCTGATGGCGATGAGCATGTGCAAAAGCTGCTGGGTAAGGGCTGGGCAATGACAAGCAAGCAAAGCAGCCAGTGTTAAGGAATAGGTGTGCCAAGCCATTTTAGCACCAGATTTGAGCAGGACAGGGTCAGGAGCTGAGGAGTCATGGCCATGCAGTAGCAAACTGGGTTTGCAGGCTGCAGGTGGTGCTGGGGTGTTTGTGCTCATCTCGCCCTGCCTTGTGAACGCGCCTGAGCAGAGCTGTGTGCGGAGAGCTCGGGGGTGAGCCTGGGCTCTCTATCATCCCTCTCACTCAGTCGCCAACTGCAACAGCCTGGAAGGTGCAGGCTTCCATCCTCCTCTGCCCCAGCTCAGGGGGGGTGTCATGCTACCTGCACGAATAGCATGCTACGTGAGCACGAATATATGTATATTGCTAAATAATCAAAGATAAGAAGTTGCTGGTTTGGTTCTAATTCTAGGTTGCTTTCAAGATAGCTTTCCCCTGGTAGCTAACGTTTTGGTTTTTGGTTTCTTTGAACAGTCATTTGGACGCGTAATGAATAGCAGCATCTATTCCACCCTCATTACACACGGTATTAGATGATGTTTAGCCTTTTTAGGTTCTTTCTTCTCCAGGTCCTAATTGCTGTGCTCCCTCCTATCCGCTTCTAATTATTTCTATTGCGTATCGGTGGTCTCGGCAGTTCTGCCACCCACGTTTAGCGTGGGGTATCTGTGACTCACTGCAGCCTGTGCGGCACATCGGGCCAGGCTGAAGAGCAGCGTTAGGATGTATTCAGCCCTATTTTCCCTTCCTCCCTCCATGGACATCCTCATGTTTTGTTACGAGCGCTCTCACTTTCTGAGCTCGCTCTTATGTCCTGATCCTTTTTCAGAATAACCAGAGGGGTGTCAGGATTTAATCCCCTCTGAGGTCTGGCTTTTGAAGAGCCCCAGGTATGCTCTTCTACTCATCCCGTCCTGTCCTTGATGGAAATACTGGGTCACCATGGATCATTTTTCAAGTCTGTGCATGCTGGCACTGTTTCCCAAGGGAGGTGTTTGAGTCTTTGAAGGGTTTTTTTGGGGTGGGAATGACAATCCTAATGCTTGATGGGAATTGCAGTTGCCTGAGTTGTGAAACCTGCTGGAAAATGCTGTTTCCTTCCTTTTGGATGATTGTGTTTATCAATGGAGTGTGAGCTTTTGGGATCTGTTTTCAAAGGAATTTCATGGAAGTCTCTGTTTTGGTTCACCAGCACCTGCTTAGGATGCAGTTAGCTGGTAATTAACTGTGATGTACTTCAGGAGAGCAGAGCAACGAGGAGACAAAATCACGTAGTGACAACTCTGTGAGAGTCCCGTCTGAGTTTGGACCTGTCTTTTCCCAGGTGCAGGATCTTGAACAGCCCCATAACTCACTGCCATCTCCTCTGAGCTCTGTCATGCAGCATCCTGAAATACTGGGGGGGAAAAGCATTCCGGGCTTTGCTTGAGTTACACACTATTGAACACCTAAACTGTGCCCATCAGTACTAACTCAAGGCTTCACCCCACGCATTTCAAACACAAGTGGATGGTTGCTTGTACTGGTCCTCTCCACCGCTGGAAGTGACGCATTCAAAGAACTGGGTGCCCCATAGGTACCTGGTTATGTGTTTTCCTCAAATGTGGTTCGATGAGGTATGTGGGACTCATTGCTTTAGAAGGGAAGGAGAAACAGCTGATGCTGCCCATGGTGGGCCTCCCCACCTCACAGTCTGGCACAGATGTGCTTCTGAAGAGCTTTATAATCTGTCCTTCTTATGTTCTATGTGTGATTTAATGAAAGATCCTTTCTGTACTGTAATTGAGCTCTTAATCTTGTCTGAAAAGCAGAGCACAATCCCTTCAGAGACGGTGTTCAAGTAACAGCCCATTTGCATTTCCTGCACCACGGCGCTGCTCGCGGCAGCCGCTCGCTCGTTATTTAAGGGCAGACAATAAGCAGAATATCTTTGACTCAAATACGTCAGCGATGCCATATGGAGCGGCTTTGAGAAGCAAACTGTCTCGCTGCCCATCTGAGCAAGCAAGGCCTTCCCTGGTCCTGAAAAGCAAGAAGTGAGCACCTGAGTGCTCAGGCAGCTTGATGGTGCATGGAGGTGAGATCTGCCAGCGAAGTGTGTCGCTCTGGGCAGCTGTAAGTTGGCAGGAGATTAAAGTGGAAACTACAACTGGATGCTGAAAAAAATGGTGAGAAAGGCAATGTGTTCGGTGACAATGCCTCCTTCATCTTAAACCTTCAAAAATCCACGAAAGCGCCCTGCTTTGGACCAACCTGATCTCCCTAAGCAGCATTTCACAATCGGAATTAGGAGTTAGGGGAGTCTAAAGAAGGCTCAGCACAGGATTTCTCACTGTGACCTTAGCAGATCTTTTAACGTCGGTTGGAGGGAGGCCACAAGCCCCCACTCCAGGCTGATGAGACCCTGCTGACCTAAGCACTGATGGACACTGCCAAAACCTAGTGTTGGATTGGCCCCAACCCAAAACTGGGATGGGACAATGTGAAGCGCTTAACACTAAAAAATACTTGAAGTTGATGGTGATCCACAGTCCCACTCCAAACCACGGACAACGCAAACAGGGGCCAGTTTGCTGCCTGCTCTGTGCAGAACTGGTGGTCGTGAGCAGCAGAGCCGTGGGGTGAATCGGCCGCTGGTTTGTTAGTGCGCACAAAACCTTCCACGTCCACAGGGCAGAGTGCCTTTTACTAGACTGATACGCAGAGAGTGGGAAGGGTGAAGAGGGAAGCCCTCCCCTGCCACTGGTTGATGCTGTACTCTTTGCAAACACACGAGTTATATCTTGTACAAGTCCGTGAAGCCAATGCAGAGGATTCCGGGCTGACCTCAGATCAGCTGCATCATTTCCTAGGCTAAGGTGGACTAGACTCTGCGCCGCGTTTCCTCAGCTGGAGATGGAGTCCACAGGATGAGAAACGTCATGTGTTTTCTTGCTCTACAGCAGATACCCAAATTCAAAGCAGTGCTGTCTTGTCAGCTTCTGGTCCTTCCTCTGCCTCCTTGAAGACCCATCCATTTGCAACCCGCTTCATCTCTCCCACCCACACCTCCCTTAGTACTAATCTGCTCATCCCTGCACGGGTGGGAGCAATAGGCACTGTTGGATCAGCCTTTGATGTGATAAGCAGTGGAGTTTTGTAGCCGATGTGTCGATTTAAACTGCTACAAATGAAAGTTCATTTCCTTCTTTCCTGGACAAGAAATTAAGGACAAAGCTTTTCATGTAACGAGGCTAAAGAGGGCGAAGGTGGAGACAAGGCTTGTCTCCTGAGGGGTGTAAATTTGTCAATTTAGCACATTAGAGAGAATTTGCTGGCACCTTTTACATAGGCAAGTACCAAAATAATGTCACTCTGAGTAGGCAGGGCATCGCTCACACTGCTGAGCAGAGCCGTGGATTCGCAGACCTGTTCACACAAGAGCCCGTTTGCTAATGCCAGCCCCGCGGTGCAGGGCCCAGAGAGGCCAAGGGCAATTTCTCTGCCTGATGTTACAGTGTGTGGCTACAAGGCTGTTCGATAGCATTTTCCATTCCCTTTGCACCCCAGTGGACAACATCCTGGAGGAGAACATCCCGCACATGCTTGCTGCCTGTGGCTTGCACCTTGCGTGATGTCTGCAGGGGCTCGGTCCCCTTTCATTCAAAGCCGAGACAGGTTAGAGGGAATCTGATGAATTATTTGCAGCATCAAAGGTGGATGCTGCTACAGAACCTCTGATCCAGGGTGCAGCACCTGGGGACGTCATGGAGAGGGGCAGGAGCTCCCCTATGGCACCTCAGTCCTGCCTGGCACAGCTTCCCATCCAAAATCAGCCCCGAGCCCATCCCTCCCGATGCAGAGCTGCTCTTGGTGCTTTCTGCCAGAAACAGGATGAGAGAGAGTGGGGAACCCCCCAGCCCAGCAATGCTGAGGGCAGGAGCTCCATTCCTCAGGGATGAGCTGGAGGGGGCTGGAGGCAGCACTCTGCTCATGCAGCATGTGCCACTCAGTGAGTCCTTTCCACAACTGCTAATGTGCTCCTGATTGCATTTAATTAATTAGCAGCAGGTTGAGATTCTGGAATCAGAATTGTGCTGGTGGAGGAACACGAAACAACATGTTCTTTTGGCGCTGGAGCTCCTCTAACGGTACCCACGACTACGTTTGCCAAGGTAACGGCGGGTGGTGACTCAGAAGCTGCGCAGGCAGCAGCTGGCAGCACAGCGCCGGCTCCGCAGAGGCTGAGCGCTCGGATTTGGTGCTCCTGAGCATGGACTTCATGTCCCTGTAGCACCTTTCCATCCAGGAAAGGTGGGGAAAAGGGTGATGAGTCCCCAGAGTCATGGTGCCAAGCAGTGATGTGATGAGATGTGGCCTCAGGACATGAGGCTCCCTGGCCTCAAGTTGCCCCAGGGCAGGTTGAGGTTGTCCCTGAGGAACAATTTCTTCCCCGCTGGGGTTGTGCAGGCGTGTCCCAGGCTGCCCAGGGCAGTGGTGGAGTCCCCATCCCTGGAGGGGTTTCCCAGCCGTGTGGAGGTGGTGCTGAGGGACAGGGGGCAGTGGGGACCTGGCAGGGCTGGGGGAACGGGGGGACTCGAGGGGCTTAAAGGGCTTTTCCAACCAAAATGATTGTGTGAGATGAATTTTCCCCATCAGCCCCTTTTTGCTGCATTATCTCCTCCCCTTGCAAGATGACACACTGGGATGTTTTCTCTTTTCTGCTCCCTCACCACTGCGCTCTGCAAATCTGAACCTAAGAAAATCCATTCTTGGGTCTTTGTTCTTTTCAATGACACTGACCTGCACATCAGGAACATCTCTGTAGCTTTCAGTGGGATTTGTTACTGTATGAAACTTTGAGGCTTTTTCTGCTTTTTGGCCCTGATTTTGTGGCTTGGCAGGTGTGTGCTTAACTGAAAACCGGCGGTCACTCCTGTCACCCTCTCAGGAGCTGCTCAGCACCCGAAGTGAAGCAGGTTCGTTTTCCCCAGGTACCCCCAGCTGTAATTACAATGTAAAATAATTTCTTTTTGGTTTCATGAGACTGATCTCTTCTTTGGTTTCTGGCACATACTTAGTTTAGTTAATTCTTGCTAGTCCCCTTCATGTCCCCGTGAATACTAAAAGAGGCTAAAACTAAATATTTGAAAGCGTTGGGAAAAGGATTGGGGATAATTAAAAGCCATCGTTGTGTTTTATGCCTCTACCCTCCCTCAGTTAAAGTTCCTTCCTTTTTTTGTGTGTGATTTTTTTTTCTCTTTTTTTTTTGATCCCTGTACTTATACCACCTCCCTGTCCCAAGAAACCAGCCAGCCCAGCAGATAAGGAAACAGATGTTGTAGAGCACGAAGGTCAAACAAATACAGACAGCTCAGGAAAAAGGCTTTGCAAAATGGTGAGAAGCTGAATTAGGTGAAAAGGAAGGGGTTTTGGAACGGGATTGCAAAGCAGAGCAAAAAAACACCTTACCCTCCAAAAAACCCCCAGTGAGTTCAGGGCAATAACAGACAAGGAAAAATCACTTGCATTTTGGTAAAAGTGGAGCCCTGCCAGGCCTGTGGACTGGGGAGATGCTGCGGCATCTCGGCTCTGACTGTCTCATCGTTTTATGGCCTCTTCCACGCGTGGAATGATATGGAAATGCCCCGGTCTAGGAAACCCTTTACCAAACTGCGGTAATGAGGACTTAGCTGCACCAATCTAGCTGGCTGCTGCCCTGGGATGGCTGCTTTACTCCTCATTTCTGAGAAATTTAGCTTATTTCTAGCTTACGAGGAAAGAGATGTGCTTTTAATTAATGTGCAGTTAATTCCAGCCTCCACCCTGGATTGTATTTCACTGTTCCTTGTATCATAGGCAGAGATGGGACTTGTACTTATTCAATTAAAAATGCAAAACGCTACCAGGTTGTTGCTGTCCGGTACAGGCAGTAACTTACGCTGCAGCGTTTGTCATGGACAGCTGCAAAACCATGACCCTGATCCATCCCAATGGCTCCATCAGCCCAACCTGCCGTCCCGGGTGGGTCTGGTGGCCAGGGGCGCTGCCGACAGCCTGGGTCTCTCTGTTCGTGCAGCTTGCCGTGTCCCCTGGCAGTGCCGACTCCTCCTTGTGATGCTGGTCTTGGGTCTGCTCCCGATGAACCACAGTGCTTGATGGTTCCCATGTCATTGCATCGCGGAAGTGAAAATTAACGGTCAGTAGAGCTCAATTATTAAGCTGTGGCTGTGTTCGGAAGTGGTGAAGCACACGTCTGGGCTGCTAAACCCAGGAAGAGTAACGGTGCAGAAATAAAATGCAAAGGGGGACTAAAACGACCTGTGTTTGCTATTTAAATCGCTTCAAACATCAGTCGTGGTTGTCCTGATGAAGACAGGCAGCGTTCCAACAGATGCTGAACATGGTTCCTCTAGACACGATTACAAAGAAGCTGCTGCTGTCCCGTAGCCGCAGCTGGAATCTCAGTCTCAGCAAGTGCAGCCTGGGGGGCAAGATGTGGCTGGGAGCCACAGCGGGGCATGTGAATCGGGCAATGCAGGAGCAGAGGGTCCGGAAAACCGTAACTCAAGGTACAGCCGGCAACGGGGCACCTGGCAAAGGATCTCGCCTTCAGACCCAGGGAGGGAAATCGAACCAGGGCTTGCTGATTTTCATGAAGTCAAGCACTTGGGGTTCGCTTCACTCGCGTCTTCCTGGAACAACTCAACACTGTGTATTTATACGCAGACCTTGACTTTCTGCTGTTTGATGGGACGGCCACAGACTTCCTCTCCGGTCACTGCAATCTTCCCTCTCCTGCGGTGTGTGCTCCTACCCCCGACGCTTTGCATCTGGCTGGTTCTGCAAAGGGAAGCAAACAGCGCTGGTTTAAGCGAGCCCACTTGCATGCAGACTTTATTGGAACCAGGTCTTGCATAAAGCCAGAATCCAGTCCCATCTCCTTTGTCATGTATCTCTGTTTTCCCCTCATCGTTGCTGCATTCTTCAGCAGCGTCAGTCAAAACTACACAGAATGCAGATATTGCTTTTATATTTGTGTCTGCTGTGAGCCCTTCTCTCAGCCAGATCTGTTTAACAGCTGCTTTTCCCCGGGCTGACAGATGTATTCTTGCAGCTGTAAATATTGCAAATCTGGGACGCAGAAGTTTTCTCGCCCTGCGAATCTGATCAAGGTCCTTTTCTAATACCTCACTGAACATCTGAAGTCTCCCTTTCTTCCAACAGCCTCCGGAGCTGCTTTTGGCTAAGATAAAGCAGAAAGTGCTGCTTGGATTCACTCCCACCATGCACTGGGCCAACGCAGGTGCTGACCACAGAACCAGAGACCCCCTTGAGCGGAGGACCTACTCCCCCTCCTGTTGGGGGAAGCACGGTGATGGCGGTGGCCTCGGTCAGGACCAAAGTGCTGATGATGGTTCCCAGTGCTATGGCCTCTCTGCTGCCAGATCAGCCAGAAGACCCTATTGCCAGGGACAGGTTAGTGCCGCAGCCGTGCTTCTCTTAGATGAGGGACCAACCCAACAGACATGGGGTATGTGACCTGCAAAGCTGAGCGGTGAGCTGGGAAGAGCGTGGTGTCTGTCCAGAGCTGCAGGGACTTCAGCCGCTGTCTGTGACTGGTTTCAGGAGGTGGGGAAGCTCTTCCTGTCAAGTCCCCCTGAAGTGCAGGTCTCAGTGTCCGGCGGAGCTCAGTGTCCCCATGGCAGATGCTCTACTGCAAAACTGCGTTTTGCCCCTGAGCATCCCAGGAAAATAACTTGGCTGGTCTTGTGGCTCTGTTCCTAACCCCGGGCGATGCCTGTGGCCCTGGCTGTCTGTGTCAACCCTGGGACCGACCCAACACAGGGGACCCCCAGAGCTGCCACCGGCTGCACCAGCGGTCAGGCTCCCTGCCTGCGCCCAGCTCCCCACCCGCGGGCATCCTGACAAAAAGCCCGGTGTTAGCAAACCCCAGGTTTGGCAGCGGTGGAACGCGCAGGGAAAGCAGAGCTGTGCGTGGTCCTGCTCCATGTCTGCGCTGCTGAGAGCACCAGGGTGAGGCAAGGACCTGCTGGTTGCCACCTCCAGCGCTCACGCGGGCTGGGACACGGAGCCAAGGAGCTGTGTCGTACGGGGACGGATGGAGAGGTGGCACGGGAAGTCCCTTTGATTCCTCGAGCAGAGGCCTGTGTGTACGGTCCTTTTCGTTACACAGCAGGTAAAAAATGAGGCAGCTGAGATATATCTTATCCAGGGAGAGATCGGGAGCTTGGGAGGAGGAAGAAATGCACCGTCGCTTTGAAAGATGCTTTGAAGGGGAGTAAAACTTGCTGCGGGGCTTCCCTCTGAGAGCAAGTCCAATCTGTCTGTCTTTCTTCTTGTGGTGCTGCGTTATTCCTCCGTGGCCAGGAGGCTGCAGGCGTTTCAGTCCTCTTCTCCGAGTCCTTGTTTCAAAAAGGGCCCAAAATGTGTTTTGTTCTAAGAGGCAGCAAAGGGAGCGCACAAGGCGGCTGTCTCTAAGCCTCTCTTCTCCTGTCTCGGGGAAAGGAATTCGCCAAGCCCTAGAGCCTGACTCACTCGCTGTGTGAGCATGAATTAACCAGGAATGTTCGAGAATTATTCCTGAATAATTCATGAACCTGAATTAATCATGCATTTTCATGAATTATTCATGAATAACTCATGGAAATGCAAGGTTTATTCATGCTCCAAAAAACCCAAGGCTTTTTCTCCGCTGCTTTCTCTCCCTGTAAGAAACAGACCTGAAACACGCTGAGGAAAAACAATAAAATATGCACATGGAAAAATAACAGGAATAATGATGCTGAGACAAAACAACCAAGAAAAAAGCAAGCAAAGGGTCTTTTTCTTTTTTTTTCTTTTCTTTGCAGTGGGGACGGCAGGTGGGAGCTTTCTAAGCCAAACAAAGGAGACCTGACAAGGCGCTGTGGTGAAGGGACGAGCCCAAGGTGACCGGTGACCTCCTCTCCTGGAGCAGGCAGCGGGGATCGGGACAGCCAGGACGTGTTTTCAAGCCTCAGCGCCTGGAGCAGTGCGGACCAGGCAAGGACCCAGCTCTGCTGCTCTCGGGATTGGGGTGTCTCTCTCTTTCTCTCTTTTTCTCTGATGTTTGTGCAGTTTTGTGGCGTTCGTGAAGGTAAATGAGCAGCTGGTAAGTGGGGCCGGAGGGCGCAGCAGCAGCTCTGCAGGTCGGTGGGTTTTCTTTAAATGGAAGACCCCTCTAGTTGCTGTTGGGGCTGGGGTGGTTTGCTGGCTGTAACATGGAGCTCTTCAAAGCAGAGCCGCGTTTCCAGGAGGGGAAGGTCTCAGCTCTGTGCTTACCCCAGTTGCTTGGTCTACAACCTTCCCCGGGGCTCAGGAGAGGGCTGGGAGCAGCCGGCGGTGGCTGCAGAGCAGCCAGCAGCGGGCAAGGGGCTGGGGCAGCCAGGCAGGTACCACAGGTAATTTGTACATGGAGCTTCCTTATACAGATAAATGCCAGAGCGTGTCTCGGCCAAGAGCAAGGGGTTGGCATGGGGCTGTGCCAGCAGGGCAGGCTGGCGGCTCCGGGGAAGTTATGCTTTGCTGTAGCTGCTGCTGGTGGAGGGGCAGGGAAGGAGGAGGAGAAGGTTCTCCAGGGTGACCTGAGCCTCCCAAGTGAGAGGAATGCAAACAGGGTTGGCTCTAGCGAGGGAGTGGTGGCAAAACAGCTGCAGTAAATTGGGTGGGAGCTGCCTGCCCTGCCTGCTCATCCCTGCTCCACCTCTCCTCTCCCTGCCCTATTGGCTTGGGACACCGTGGCTGTTCTCCACGTGGTGCCCAGCACAAGGGCTCAGCCCCGGTCCCCAAACCCTCCTGCCAAAGCCTGCTGCAGTCTGGGGTGATGCTCAGGTGGTCTCTGTCTGGTTTTGTCCCCATGCATGATTTGTTGGTTGAAACCTGGAAATAACCCCTCCCCAAGGCCAGCAGCCCTTGGCTCCTCAGGAGGGGTTGAAAGCCACCACCCCCTGGCTGTTTGATGGTGGAGCACTCCCGTTTCTCCAGTGATTTAAACCTGCAGAGGAGAAAGAGGGTCTGTCAGTGGGCAGAGCAGTGGGCCAGGACCCAGGAGACCATCTCCATACAGCTCTGCTGCTTGGCTGCCTTAGATGTATCTTTTTCTAGTCCGTGCCTCAGTTTCCCCATGTATGAAACAGATAATTTGCTGCCCTCTTTATGAAAGCACTTTCATTTTTCTGGAGAAAATAACTCTACAGGCAAAGGAAGGATCATTTCCTGGGTCACGCTGGGACCTTTTCAAGCCTCTTCTCTGTACTCCTTGATATCAAGGACACAGTTTGCCTCCACTGCAGCAAATCGCTGTAGACCCACTGAAGTCAATTGAGCTGGTTCACGTGGGCAGAGGAACCAGCCTGTCCCAGCTTGGTGGTCTGCTCAATGCATCCTGCGTGAGAGCTGGTCCTGCCCAACCCCAGGTGACAAATGTCATGGCTGGAGCTCCAGTTCCTCTTCAAATTCAGCTTGGGGACACTAAAGGCACATGGAGCAGTGCCCGGGTCAGTCCCAGGACAACCTCCCAGGGAAGGGGTTTAGGATGAGGCAAGCACAGAAGGGCAGGAATGGGAAAGGAGAAGTAACTGGTAGAAAAGGTGCAGGGACAGGAATTTTCTATCTGCAGGCTGCACTGCTGCAGGTAGAGCATCATTTGCTAATCCTCCCGACCACGGGAGAGAGCAAAGCTGTGCTGTGACACTCCCCTCCTGCTCTCCCCACACCAGGTGGGCAGCCCTGATGGCAGCCAAGCTCTATGTCCTCATCAGCTGGCCCGACGGCAGCCGGGTGATCAACATCGAGAACATCAAGGAGCCCCGCAAGCCCTTCCACCTCTATGCGGTGGGTGAGCAGGTGCTGGCCCGCTGCCCCGGCTTCAGCGGGCTCTACTGGGGGATGGTGGAAGGCATAAGTGGTGAGTGGTACCCCTCTGCCTTGGGCTTTGCAATTTGGGGCTGCTCGGGGGCAACCTTTAGAGAAGGAGTTCAGTGCTGAAAAGTTCTCTCTTTCTACAGAGCATAAAGATGTTTTAGAGAAGAAGCTGCTGGAAGGTAGACAGCTTCTGGTGAAGTTGAGTGAGTAGGGTCTTTTGAAGATTGCCCCTTTCTACCTCCTTTGGGCATTTGGGGTGGCAGGATGCCGAGGGCATTGTAGACCTGTCATAAATTTCACAGTCCTACAGTCGGGGTAACAAGTACTGAGCGGGAGGTGGGAGATACACAACGTTGGTACCTCATTGTACATCTTGAGTATCCACCTTGCTTTCAGAAGAAGAACCAGCTGTCTACAACATGATCCCATCCCAGCCAAAAAAATCCAGGAAAACCTTCCCAAAATGGACCCCGGGGAACATGTCCAGGAAATACCACGGTGACAGGACTTACCCTGCCAAGCCGCTGATGAGGACGGCTGAGGCTAGCCTGCCCCATGACTCTGGCAGCTCCTCCATCATCAGGGAGAGATGTGCTCTGGGCAATGAGGCAGGAAGCCCCCATTCACTGATGGGCCCCCATCCAACCAGCACCTTCACACCCCCATCCACATTTGTTACCATGGCTGTGCCGGGGACTTCCCAGGGCGAAGAGGAGAGGACTGGTCCAGCTACTAGAGGTAACCATGACTGTAAATGAGGACATTGGCTTTTAGCCATCTCCTGCTTCGTTCTGAACAGCAGGTTGGGATGGGGACCCACCAGGAGACCTCTGCTTGTCTCCAGGGCTGAGTGTGTTTTGTGTTTTATTCCAGGGCTACAAAGGTTAGAGATGAAATTTTCTGGTCCTTTCCACCTAGGAGGTCTCCTCCAGGAGGGCTGCCTAAAGAGGTGCCTGTGTGGTAGCATATGGTGTCTGCTTTACCGGGCACCAGCTCTGTGTCCTGGGCTACCAGTTCTGTCCCCACAAACTGAAAACCAATCTAGGCTGCCTGAATAGCTGTGCAATACCCCAAAGCCTTGTGTCTCAGTTAGCTAAACCTTCTCAGATTTGCCCATTTCCCTGCTTTTCCAGCAGGGAAACATGCATTAAACACAATAAAAATACTCTAGTGCATCATCTACCTGCTGACTAACAGCAGTGTCCAGAGACATATTGGCTCTGCTTGCCATGTTCACTTATCTTTTGTGATGGGAACAGAAGGAGCCCTTGAGATACCATCTTTTTCTGTAACAAAATCCCTCTTGTTCAATCCTGGAAAGCGTGTCTGGATCGCTCTGTTTATGCAGAGGGAATAACGTGTTGCTGTGTCATCTAGCAGAAGTGCTTAGATAATCTGTTCTGGAGGCAAAGGGATTCAGGACCTTTTCAACAGCTGGTTCATTCAGCTTGTCTCCCGTCCCTGCCGGTAGATTATGTTGCCCTGCCAATGAAGAGGAAGTCAGACGGCATCTTGTCCCCATGCCAGCAACACGTCTGTCTGAACAGGTAACACTTGAAAGGGCAATGAGGACCCGGAGTGTTTCACACTGTATGTATTTATTTCATAGTGCGGGGTCTGTGCACTCTGTTTCCATGCCCTGGTGGTGGTCCAGAGTGGTAGGAGAAGCCCCATCCCTGGCACCATTCCAGGTCAGGTTGGGCCTTGGGGCTCTGAGCACCCTGCTCTGGTTGCAGATGTCCCTGCTCCCTGCAGGGGGTGGGACTGGGTGAGATTTGAAGGTCCCTTCAAAACCATTTGATGAGTCTAACCATTGCTATTTCCTCTCAGTCCATTTTATTCTTGCTGAAATGAAGACTTTGCTTTGAATTCCAACCTTTGAATTACAGAGAATTCTCATCAGGAATGAATAGGAACGTGAACATGAAGCTTCTGGTGCTTGTTTCTTCTAGCTGTGAAGAGCGAAAGCTTGACACTTTGCAAGAGACAGATGACTTGGAGAGAGTTCAGAAAAATTTTGGTCCTGGTGAAACGGAAAGGTAATTAGCAAAAGGAGACCCTTGTTCTTCATTGTATTTTCTTCCTCACTATAAAAGTGAGCAGTGAGGCCACAGCTGGGTGACAAAATGGTGCTGTTTGAGAACCAAGGGCTGCTTAATCTCTGTCTACTCAGAGCCAGATGTTTCTGATTGTAGGGCTTGGCGTTAGAGCTGCGAGAGGGCTCTAAAACAGTGCAGAAACCACAAAGCTCTTGCCTATAACAATCAAAATTACATCTATTGCGTCCAAACATGGTTGTGTGTGGCTTATCACCTGTTACTTTGATGACAAGTATCCAGAGGTGAGGTAGCTGCCAGGGACAGTTTTCCTGCAAAGAAAAGGGTGCCAGGAAGTCACGTTACAGTACATGCTCTGTCACTGGTTTCTCACCACAAATACGTGTCTCCTGGGAGCTGCAGAACGGGGCTTACTCTTTCCTTAAATTTGAGCATCAAAGTCTCCACGCCTGAATGACAACAGGGGGTTGAGGGTTAAACTGAGCTACTGGAAAGTCCAGACCAGGTCGTTCTTCTCTCCTGCCTCGCTCCTCACTCAGGAGTAACTGGATGAGCCGACACTCTGGCGGAGAAGTTGTCCTATCCCTGCTTGCAGGAAGCATGTTATCACTGCTTGGGTGGAGTTGCTACATCCTTAGCAAAATCCATGTTGAGGCCATGGTGTCTTCTTGCCTTTGCACATGTAATTTTAATTTTTCAGGGCGGAGAAGATAGAGCAGCTGGAGAGGATGGTATTGGACCTCCAACAGGATGTCCTCTCTCTGAAGAAGAAGGTGCAGAGGCTGGAATCGCTGTCCTTCCAGGAGGAGCCCCACCGGCAGCCGTGTGAGGTGGTGGAACTCTTCAATGGCTACACCAAGGAACAGCTCAAAGAGACCATCCGGTTTGACCAGAAAATCAGCACTGCCTGCAAGACGCTGCTCTACAAGCTCTTCACGTCCGACTACATCCAGAGCCACTCCATCACGGGGCGGAGGGGCAATACTTTCCGAGAGGCAAAGCCCATGATGGATGAACGCTGCATCAAAATCATCAGGGTGCTCTTGAAACAGAAGTTTGGAGACCACCTCAGCGACACAGTGATCACGGAGAAGATACAAAACGTGCAGAAAGCCCTGAGGCAGAAGTTTAAGACAGAATGTCTCTGACGCATGGGGGACTTGGTGTCTCTTCCTTCCGTGCTCGTTGGTGAACCTGAGCAGCCGCCCAGGAAAGATGAATCCGATCTGCTGCCATTCAGCTGATGCCCCCCAAGGAGCCAACCCAAGTGAACGTGCACTAAACACAACACAAACCTTTCGCTGCCAAACCTCTGCCTGTTCATCGGGCGGGAAGTCTGCCCTGCTTGGCAAATGTCCTCCACATCTGCTCGCACTTTCCAAGTTCCTGTCCACCCAGTCTGTGTGTAAACCTCACTGCGGGGTGCACGTAATGATCTCCAGGCCTCCTTGGTGGACATGTTGGGAAGCTTGAGGGTTCCTGTTGGGTCCAAGTATGGGTCAGTTAGCCAGCTCTGTTCCACCTTCCTCTCTCTAGGGAGGGAGATTGGCTCTGGGGTAGCAAGTCCAGCTGCAGATGGACTTTATGTCAAACAACTGTGGTTGTGGTTGCTGCCTGTGGGACAATATTTGCTCTCTTTACTCCCAGCGAATGTGTTTTATAGTCCCCTGCAGTAACAGAAAGGCAGACTCATTAAAACACCGCCATAAAACAGTCAGAGAAAGATAATCTCACTTTTTTCATTTTCATTTCCTCTGCTTTAATGTAACTGTATGGAAGAAATGTCCTCACAAAAATCCGCTGGACAGGAATGTGGTCACCCATGGAAATTACATTAATTTTCCGTTCAAAACCAGATGATTTCCATGAAGAAGTCCTAGAGATTTTTATGACATGAGTGGGGAATGGAAGACAAAACGTGGCCCAGTGGAGCTACACCTTTCCTTCAAAGATCAGACGTGCTATGAACACAGTCACTATAATTCAAATACCGTATTTATATCCTAGTTAAGAAATTCCAGGGGTTTTGCTGTGTGAGAGGCTACAGAGAAGGACTAGAAAGTCTCGTCTTTCCCTAAATAGTTCAGAGCTGGAGTCTGGGTGGGTTAAAAGTGTTTTTAACATTAGCTGAATAAGATGCTGATATCAGGCCACCTAACAAACTGATGCAAAATATCAAGCATTCCCTTTTAAAGAGGCTTCTCAGACAAGAAATTGGTTTTCGAAGTTTAACTTTTGAATTATTCAGGAAAGGAAATATCAGTTGGTTTGTGTTAACCAAAACATTTGGTTTCATTTATATGTTTTGCTCTGTTTCCAAGTATTTCGTTTCTTCACAGCTACATGAGAAATAATAAGGCAAAATAAATGTATTGAAAAACAAGAAGCTGTTTTGAAAGGGGGTGGGGGGAATGGGATGTGTTATTTTCAGGGTTTTCCTTCCCCCTCTGCCTTTTTTCCAGTTGAAAAATGACATCATTAAAGTAGGGTTAATGCTGTGAAGCATTTTGATGTGGATGGGAGTTGTGCTTGCCAACGTTTTTGGCACTATTTTCATCAGATGTGTTTAACAGTCACGCTAAATTGCCGTAGCCAATAACTAAAGACATTCCTTCTGTTTTCCCAGTGCAAATGCTTTTCCTAACTCTCTATTACGCGAACGTGCCAGCGATGCTTCCTCCTTTGTGTGGACCTTGACTTGAGCAGCAGCTGGAGCAGGCTGGCTGTGATCACTAAGAGCCAAGAGCGCAGCCGGTCCTTGAAAACACACTTGAACTGAGCAGACCTGCCCCAAGACCTCCTCAGCGCAGAAACATCCCTTGTAATACAGCTGCCTTGCCAGAAGCGTGTTACCTGGTGTTCCTGCTGCAGCTTGGTGTCACCGCTCGAGGAAACGCCCCAGGAGGTGTTTTTCAAGTTGACTTATCAAAGAGACGATTGAGGAGCACAAGCAGCCTTATTGTGCAGGCACTTGCTTTGGCATCAGCCCTTGGGGCTTTCACACACCTTCCCTGCAGATTCTGCTTCTCATTTCCCCAGTGACATCGCAGCCAGCAGCAGGGAGGGATGGAGAGGATGGGTCCCTCAGACCCACCCCAGCGAAGGACCACCATCACCTCCTGCGTGGCCGGGGCTGCATCCACGCCAGTTTCCTGGGCACTCATTTTGTGCTTAATCTTCCCTCCCGGTGCTTCACCAGCTCGCTCGCCAAGCCGTGCCCTTGAAAGCCAGCTCACGAATGCTGTTTATTAAAATCTGTGCTGCTGCTGCTGTCCTCCCCCGCTGAGCCCCTCCGCCGAGCTGCGGATCGTTACTGCGAAAGGAGGGAGGAAAAAAACCCGAGAGGATGAACTTGCAGCGGCGAGGGATGGCTCCTGAAACGAGTTGTCTCTAATCAGCTCCTCTGGAAGCAGATGAGCTGGGTGACCTTTCTGCTGGAAAGGCCCTTTGGTGGCTCCCTTGGAGGTAAACTCCACAGCCTAACACGTTTACTGATATTCAGCGAGAGCTCCTGGGGAGCGAGGCCGGCGGCGTGGGCTGATGGATGCTTCCAGCTCTGCGCGCAGCACAGCCACGGCACTAACGAGCCAGCGCTCAGGCCCTTCTTGGCAATGAAAGTTGTCCCTAGCTGCTCTCGAAGGCTTTGATACGGCGGAGACGGCTGAAGAAAGGCAACGCAGGCGGCTTTTCGTTCAACTTCGGTTCTAAGGTATTTGTGAACTGAAGGCAGCAACTCCGGGCTAATTGGGAGCGCTCGCAGACGGCGACGATCAAACGTCACCGCAAGGATGCCGATGCTCTCACCTCCCTGAACTCCAGCTCTGGCTAATCGGCCTCCAGAGGGAAGATCATACAGCGCTGAGCTGTGGCATCCCTTAGGGGGTGAAGGGGTCAGGGGAGATAGAGGAGGAGGAGGGTTTGTGCCAGAACCGCTTCACTGGGGGATGTTCAAAGCCCACGTGGTGAAGGGCAGCTCCGCTGAATTGCGTTAACCTCCCACTTCAAAAGAGTTACTGGGAGAAGCTGGACAGGTCTTTCCGTTGAGGTTAATCGCTCACCTGAATCTGCAGCATCTGGTTAAAAATGATGCTGCTGTTCTGCTTCTGGGCCCTCGGGCTGCAGGAGAATGTGGGCAGCAAAAACCGGGGTGGTCTTCCAGGACGTTTGGCATTTGGTTCAAAAGCAAGCAGAAACGGGACTTGTCAACTTTTGCAAATATAGGACGGGCCTGAACCATCCAGTCCTCCTGCTTTCAGCAGGAACCAGCGCCGCGGTGCTGTCCTCAGTGGTTTGTACGGTGCAGCCAGGCTGAGGAGGGACCTGACAGGGCTGTGGGGCTCTCTTGAGGGTTCTTGGTCCCCAGCACCCCAAAACACTGCAGTGGGGCACTGTGACCCACCACCCACCGTGTGGATACACCTCTTGGTTCCTTAGGGACCGGTGAAGCTGGGTGCTGCTCACTGGCAGCAGCGCTGCCAACATAACATGGGTTCTCAGGGAGAAAGGGAACCTTCCCAACCTGCCGCCTACTGGCTTTGACACTTGGCCGGACCAAAGTGTGAGACTTCTGCAGTTTCCAGTTGCAGAGGTGCTGCTGGGGGGATTGCTGAAAAAACCCAGTCAAGACAAGAGGGGAGTTCTCTGGTGTTCAACGTCATTCATTCATTCATTTAAATTTTATCTCCTTGACTCCACCAGGGGAATTCCAGCATCCCACACAAGCAGGTTTTAATTTGCCCATTTTTTGGCTCGTAAGAAACACACACCACTAAGTCCCTCAACATCTGCACCGTGCGCATCCCCTAGAAACTAGCACAGTACTTTAATGAAAACAAGAAAACTGTGAGTGTCTGCTAAAGGAATAATGGAACTAAATCCCTTCTTGGGTTTTAATCAGGGCTTACAAAGCCTTTATACGAGCCCCAGGCAGCCGCCAGTGAGGCTGCCCAACACTCTGAGCTAGCTGGACGTGCACGGAAAGATCTTCCGAGGCAGCAATAGTGGTGCGGCGGGTGGTGAAAGTGTCTTGTGGCTTCATCTGGATTGAGAACCTCTGTCAGACAGCTGGAGGAACGAAGATGTGACCTATAGAGCGCTCAGCTGGCGGGTCAATGAAATATGAAAAGGGCGAGCCTTGGTCGGGACGAGCTGTGTGCCATCTCCTGCTGGCATTTAACACATGACTACTCAGTGTCATGAGATGATTTGTTTTGTTCTGGTAAGTCTTTATCTTATTTGGCTTCAAAAAGACAGTGAAAGAGAGAAAATGCACATAGAGATGTGGCTCCAGAGCTATATGTGTGTGCTAAATTTGAACTGCTGGAATATTTTTTGACAAAACTCATATTTTTTTATCATTTTACATTTTTCTTGAAAGCATACCTGCATTTTTTTTTTTAGTGCATACACACACCTGGTAGGTGTGCAAATATATCAGATTTTATAACTTTAAGCAATTTTTCATGTCTCTGCTTCAGTCACATATTCATCAGACATATTTTGTGCCGGTATTTCTCTGTCTGAAGTACTTGATTACATTATTCCAGCTCATACCTCTCTGTCTCCCTCATCTACTCAGGGTTCAGATGGGACTGGGGAGGTCGTTAGTAAAACACAGAAAGCACAGGAATAAAATTAACCAGAGCACCGGTTCTCCGCGAGCCGAAAACACTGAGGAAATAAAAGGGCCTTTCACTTCTGACAAGATCTGGGTATGAATTGCCTCATAAGAGCTTAAATGAATTATATTCAGAGGCCAGGAAGAGAGAAAAGAGCGAGCTCGGAGCCCTCTGCCTGCGGGATGACCGTTCCCATTGCCGGGACCGGCAGCGCACCAAAGCATGGCATGAAAGCTTCGGAACCAGGGGTGCTGTTCCGCTCAGTCAGCTTCAGGACTTGCTGAAACACTCGAGCCACGGGTCCACAGGTGGGTAAAGCCCCTCCCAATGAAATATTAATCCCTGTGAGGTTGCTGGAGCTCTTCCCGCTACCTCCCGAGGGCTCGGCCATTGCTTGGGTTCATGCCCAAGTCCCTTGCTGCTGGAGGAAGGACGCTGCAGAGAAGTGGCTTCTCAACCCTGTGCTTGCCTCGCTCTGATCTGCCCAGGGTTCCAGGCAGGATCCGGAGCATGGACGCAGTTTCTCAGCTTCTTCACCTCCACGCTGGAAGATGAGGGCTGGTGAGAAACATGCCCCAGTTCATCTTCCTTGTAAATCCCCAGAGTTCTTTTGTCAACCGCATGTCCCGGGATGTTTCACTCCCCATGAGCTGCAGATTGGAGATGTGCTTCGAGTCACATGTTCTGTTGGGTGAGTTTTTGGTTTGGCACAGGGAGTTGGCTGGAGCGAAGGGGCCTGCGTGCCTGGCTCAGTAACGGAGAAATTAGCACCCCCCAAAGCCTGGGACTGCGTGGGGCTTATTGATTGTTTCTCTTCACCACAAGCAGTGGCCCAGAGCGTCGGGCATCCGAGGGAAGAGCAGTCTGTGGAACCAATGTACTCCTGGTAATGAATAATGGTTAAACTCCAAAGGAGTTTATTATTATTACTGTTAATTCTAGTTGTGCAGTGCCCAGAGACCCGGAAGGAGATAGATGAGTTCGTGACCTACATTACTGGCTAGATTTTATCCTGCTAATACAAGAAAATCAATCATTTCTTAAGCGAGAAGCCTGATAAAATCATTGACTTCAGAAGAGCAACATCATTGCTATTATACGTTCAACAAGCTCGCTGGAAGGGTGCTGGCGAAGGGTCAAATCCCTCTTCTGCACACCTTAAATTCCCTTTGCCCCATTTCCAGGAGGGAAGCGGTTCACACAGGCAGCATTTCCCCTTGTGCTGACCTGCTCCTCTGCAGGCTGGACATCTCCCCATCCCGTTTGTTGTCTCCCTGAGGTTTTTCATCCCTGACGGCAGAAGAAATTGCCAAAAGTGAAGGAAAGCCATAGAAATCCCCCTCCAGCTACAGCACAGGTGGGCCGACAGTCAGAGGTTTAATGTTCCTTTAAGGTGGTTGGGACCAAGAGTGAAATACTGTCATGGTGTGGGAACCCCACTTTCCTCCACGCTCCCAAAGTCACTCGAGAGCGTTCCTTTGTAATTCACCGTGTTACAGAAATGCCCCAAGCAAGAGGACTCGTTCCTCTTCTGGAAGATAAAAAACAAAACTCACTATTAAACACCCCCAAACCCATCTGTCTTGGTTTGCCCAGATCAAAAGGGAGGGACAAATGGTTCTTCTGCTTTTTGGGTCTTTGTGTGGCGTATCTCCTAACTCTGTCTGGAGCTGAACTAGCTGGGTTTGCTTTCTCCAGCAATGCCTTTCCGTTTGGAGATGTTTCTATGTTTTCTTGGCTCAGGAGTGGAAGAAATGAATATTGGGGTATTCATGACCCTTCCAATGAGACCATGAGGGTGAAAAATGAAATCAGTTGGTTTAATGGGTTGCTTTGGTAGGGGAATTTTACAGCTTGTTGTGGTTTTGCTGTTAACTCCATAATTCCTGTTTATACAGCACGCACTGCTGGTTTGGTTTATGCTCTGAGGAGTGGGCTAGGAGCATTTATTTTCAGGAAGGAAAGCCATTCCTGAGAGAGCCAGCAGCTCCAGGGACAGACCTGCTTTCTGGTTAGGGATTGGAAAGCGAAGACTATCTGCCCTGTGCTTGTCCCTGGAATTTCTGCAGGCTGTGACTCGCTCTCTTGTTCTTGCACAACTTAGAGGGCTGTGTTCACCAGGTCACTCGAGCCAGCAATATAAACCAGAGTGAGGTGGGCATTGGGCACCTCGCTTCAAGGTGGACGTTGAGGTGCTTGAGCTTGTTCAGAGAAGGGCGACAAAGCTGGTGCAGGATCTGGAGCACAAGTCTTGTGAGGAGGGGCTGAGGGACCTGGGGTTGTTTAGGCTGGAGAAAAGGAGGCTGAGGGGAGACCTTATTGCTCTCGATAACTACCTGAACGGAGGATGTAGAGAGGTGGGGGCTGGTCTCTTCTCCCGTATAACAAGTGACAGGATGAGAGGAAGTGGCCTCAAGTTGCGCCAGGGAAGATCTAGGTTAGGTATCAGGAAGAACTTTACAGAGAGGGTTGTGAAGGCTTGGAACAGGCTGCCCAGGGAGGTGGTGCAGTCCCCATCCCTGGAGGGGTTTATCAGACATGTGGAGGTGGTGCTGAGGGACAGGGGTCAGTGGGGACCTGGCAGTGCTGGGGGAACGGGGGGACTCTATGATCTTGAAGGCCTCTTCCAAGCAGATGATTCTGTGATTTCCATGCACTGGAACAGGAGGGACCCACCAGCACTGTTCTCTAGGAAAAATAACCCACTGAACCCGCCTGCCCCTGCAGGACTGTGTCAAAGATCTGGAGTAATCTTTGATGACAAATGGTCTGGAAAGTGGGAGAGGAGGAAGCTCCTGCTCTCTGGTGAGAAGAAAGATGAGTTAATTCTCGATGAGGAAAGACAGTAAATTGCAGCACTTCCAGCTGCACGGACATTATCTTGACATTGCCGGTTAAAGTTAAATGCCTGACGATGACAGTTACCGTGAATTAGCTGCAGAATATGTTTTATTATGTGTCAAGGTCCCTAGGGCTGACATGTCAGACACTGCTAAAGAGAAGAAAACCATGGAAGAGGAGGGCTCCATACAGGCCTGTTAACACCTGGTTATTGAGAATATCGCACAGCCAAAAATTCACGTGTGGTACCCGTAGGGGACAGCTTGAGCTTCAGCACGCTCTATCTTTACTCATAAAAACATGGACAAGGGGGTGGGTCCCCACCTGACAGACAGAGGCATACCTGAGCACAGGAATTGTTTTTTCCTTTTCTGGGCTGAAGACCAGGGCGGTGGTTTTGGCTGCTGAGCCATCGGCTCTTCCCATGTATTTCGCAGGACACCAGTGCAGGTCCGGTTTCCATTGCTGAAGTCAGTGTGAGTTTTGCTCGATAACTTCAGCCATCAGAAGTTCAAATCCAAGAAAAAAGAGATATCGGAACTCAGCAGGATTCAGTTTTGAGTCCCTGGATTTCAATTTGACAACAACAATCCATGGGAAAAACGCAAATAGGATTTTTCCTGCAGACAGAAACGAGAGAGGGTGCTGAGAGCCCTGGCGGCGTTTGATCGCTTTAAAGCCTTTCCTGCAGAAAGTGATTTGGTGAAATTCTGCTTGAAATATGCTGGAAAAGCGATGAGACGAGTAAACCTTCCTCAGCTTGGAAGAGCCTCCCCCAGCCCTTCGTGGTTATCCACTTACATACCAGGGCTGAGATTCTTTTCTGGCTCATCTGTGGATTCAACCGGAGTACTTCTTGTTTAGCGAGCCACTTCACCACAGAAAAAGGCACCAAAGAGGTTTCAGCTCTTTCCCCCACCCGAGCCTGTTCTGTCTTGTCATGTTAATGAGCGATAACGCTCCCTGGTTTTTTCACAGGCTATTGCTGCCGAAAATTGCTTCGGTGCACTGGGACTCCTGTTCACCGGGTACAGCGAGAGCGTTCTGCAGGCTGAGGAGTTGTCGGGAACTGGACAAAGCTTTTGCTTTTCATCATTAACTAAGCTTAAATCTATCAAATAAAAGGCTGAGGATCATGTTACCTGAGGTGAGGTGGGAAGAGAGGCTGGGGCAGCTCTGTGGCTCCATCCCTGCGCGCTGCGAGCGCGTCGGGAAGGGATCGCTGGGATTTGGGTAACTAATATTTCTGCTGAAATGGTGATAGCTGGGGCATTAATGCAGCCAGGAGAAATGGGAAAGACTCTTTGATGTACCAAATAATTTATCTGATACGAGTCTGCGACAGAGCAAACCCCAGCCTCTCCTCAAGGCTCTGGCAAAGAAGCTGTTTTGTACCAGCAGCGTTGTCCCCAGCACGTGCATTGCCGTGGCTGTGGCCAGAGCCTGTGCAGGGGGACGAGGGAAGGTAATTTCTGCCTTTCAGTGCAAAACCAGCAAGTCCTCCGTGCACACTGCCCCCCCCCCGCCATTGCATATGTAAATACAGACACTGGGATTTCTTTCCTGGAGCCTTTAGCTTCTTTCACTTCAAGCCCCCAATTTTTGTAGTCCCATGGGGGGCTCGAGGCAGGAGTGACTGCACAAGTGACACTCTACAGCCAGATTCAAACCCATCGGGGCAACCAGTGTCCCATAAGTGCTCTCGAAGCAGTGAGAAACAGAGATGGCATCACTGAGTGCTGACATTTTTGCCTTCCTATTTTGGCACTGAGGAAATGCTTTTGGCCTCTCCTGTCCTTCAGCGTTTCCCGAGGGGGCTGGACGCAGGTGGTTCGGAGCACTGTGAAAACAGACCCTGAGCTGTCTGATCCATGGGCGAGGTGTAATATCTTCACTGTTGATGTCCGTTTAGAAAGACGCTTTAAAGCAGCTTTATCCCAAGCTTGCGGAGACTGGCAAGGGATTTCTAGGCTCCGTTTCTGAAGCGGTAGCAGCTCTGGATGTGAAATAGCCTTTAAGGGTACAGGAGCAGCTGCAGGATGTTTTTGTAGACCAAAGGTGCTGCACTAAATCTGAAAAGTCAACAAGCAGATTAAACAGTACAGTTTAGCTCTTGGAGCGGAGATGCCCAGCTGGAGTCTTGCCACTGAAGTCGGTTATGAGAGACCATAATTGAAAGGGAATCTGATATTTCTAAATCTCAGCAGGGTTGGAAGCTGCGGGTGAATGCAGACTGGTGTTTATATGTTGGTGTGTACGTGGCCATCCTACAGCGAACCACTGAACCTTCCTTGTAAGCAGCCACAGCTCATCTTGTTCGATATGACCACAGTAATTAACGCTTGCCCGCATCAACATCTAGAATAAGCTTATTAATTGTTAATTACATCTACTTCGCCCTTTTGGCTGTGTGAAGGGTGAGTGTGTGTCTGGTTTGTGGTTTTGATTGCTGTATTTTTATTATCTCAAGCAACAAGTTCTTACATCCTACAGGTGACCGGCTCTCACATCCCACACTTGGAGAAACGGTGCTCTGAAGTGTCTCTCCCCCGTCATCTTGTACCAGATTTGGAGTCTGGCCTTGGTCGACACCATCCTTGGCCTCTGAATATTGAAATACTCTCTCCAAGGCTTGGGGTTTCTGTGGAAAGTCCCATCGCTGCTGTCAGACTGTGTTTAATGAGGTGGGTTCCAGCACTTCTTGCCTGCAGTGGGTTTGGCCGCCTCGTAGCCCTGCATGCTGCAGTGGTGTGTGTCGAGGGGGATGGATTTCTAGATGAGAAAGCCCCGCTGTGAGCCAAAGAGACAGAGCTGGGATCAGCCTCCAGCGGCTCGCTGAGCTACTGGCTGCCAGCTGGACAGGAGATCGAGGGAGAGAAACGCCAGGAGAATTTTATAGAGAACGAGACGTGTTGCAGGGGCAGATATGATGGAAATGTCGCTGCAAACCCATTCTTGGGGAGAAGGGCAGGGCAGCAGCGAGTGCTCTCCCCTTCCGTCTACCCAGCAGAGAACAGGTTTTGCTCCATTGAACAGGTTTTGCTCTATTCCTCAGAAACAATTTTACATCTTCTTTCCTCCCTGGACATAAATGCATAAGTTTTCTTTTGTTCTTCAGGAAAAAAAAAATGAGGAAACAAACCCTCACCTATTCCCACTGTTCACTCTTGATAATGCTATAGCTTAGAAAACTCTACATATTAATAGCGTGAATCACTTGAGTGAGGTACATTATGTTTTCAATTTCCACGAGGCTTTTAGTGTAGGCAACTTACCAGGGGCTGCCGTTCAATCTGCTGCCGCAATCTTGAGCATTAGAGCCAGGTTATTTCACAAAGGGATGTATTCCTCTCGCTGGGGAGGTTAATATCACCCATGATTATATTTGACATTTGGGCCTGGCGTATTATTTTCCATGCCGTGCCTGAAGGTAAGTACCCACTCTTCGCGTGAACAGTGGTTGAAGTGGGTACATTTCAAATATCTGCACACATCCCTAAGTGTCATCCCAACAGCCTCATCGCTGTAAATAAGAAAAGACAATTTAATGAACAAAATGGGGAGGGTGGATTCAGGAAATGAAATTTTCTCTAGTGGGTAAGCAAGCGAAGAGTAAATGTGGATGGTGTGCATGCCTGCCGAAGAAGCTACAAAAGGGGAGTGGGTGCCACGCTCCTTGGAGGAGCATCTCCAGAGCATCATTGCTCGAAAGCATCCCTGAACAAGCGCTACTGAAACACCGCTGATGTGCAGCTGGGCCTCCCCGCTTCTTGCAGAGGTTCCTTTCATAATACAATGCGGCTTAGAGGTCTGCTCTCGCCAAGAGACAGGTCCAGAAGCTGGTGTCTGAAACTGAAAAATATTTCATGTCCTTCCAAGCAGATGGGCTCTGGCCGGCTGTCAGCGCAGGCTGCATGAGTACGAGCCCAAAAGGACTCTTCAGAGCTGAAGATGGGCAAATTCACCTTAAATCTCAGTGCCAGCCTGGTGAAGATGGTAATTCTCAATTAGGGTAAGTGCCTTTCATTTAGCAGTCAAGGGAGCCTGTGTCACGGACATCAAAGACTCACCCGTGTCTCAACACCAATAGATCTGCCAACAGCAGCTGCTAATTCTCTGTTTGCTCCCTTTTGTCTTTGGTGGGAACAGCCTGTTGGAGGTGAAGCTCTAGACATTGTTCTTGGACACGAATAACTTGGGGAACTTACTGCCACAAGATCTCAGCAAGACCTAGAGCTGAGCAAGATCCCAAAGAAACCAGGGCCTTTCCACTTCAGATGTTAGCTCCTTGGTCCTGCTGCTGTGTGGAAGCCAGCAGAGCTCTGAGGTAGCCTTTGGATGTTGGTTTTTTTGAATCGCTGCTGTCCTATTTCCGGCTCTGCTCGTTCAGCCTTAGAGCCTTAGTTACGTCTTAATGAGCTGTGGAGACAGAGCAGTGGACCGAAAGGGAAGAATGGGGCACGAGGAGTCAGCAGTGCCGGAGAGGGAAGGAGTGAGTGGAATTCAATTACCACCAATTTCTGAGGCACGACAACGCATTAGTGGATTTTGTTGAGGATTCAAACAATGCATCTTGAAAAAATTCTCTTCCCTGAATTCCATGTTATCCAATGTCATTTCCACAAGTCCCTTCCTTTGATTTATTTTCCAAGCCAGTTGACAATGCCCCCGTAATCTCTTCTGCCTTTGTCTGTATCTGTTCCTATCACTGTGGCTGTAGTGGAGGAAAGACCCCAAACAGCCGTGGCACCAACCCCACCCATCATTTAACGCAGTGCAGGTAATTTGAGACAAACGGGACTGTGGGGCACTTCAGACCTAAGCGGCCAACAAAAGAAAGACTGCCCCGTTTCCAGGCTCTCTGGACACTGCCTGGGAGAAGACACCAGTACACGGGACCAGAGCCAACTGCCCTCTGCTTTCTAGCACAGCCCAGTGCTTCTCGGGAAGACCATTGGATGAGGGTCTCCTACAAGTGGAAGCTCTACTTGATGACTCTGAGTAGAGCTAATCAAAATGCAGAGCTTCATCAAGACGAAGCCATCTGGATTAATTACAAAACTCCCTGAGCTGCCCAGGGCCAGGAGTTCAGCCTGAAATTCCCCTTTTGCTCTTAGAGACATAATAATACAGTCATGGAAAACGGGGCTGGGAGAGGACATCAGGACATCCCAGAAATCTGATTCTCCATCTACCTACATCTGATCTATCATTTTGAATCCTGTTTTCACAAATCTCATAAACTTGAAGACTTCACTGTTCCCCAAGCAATTGGGTCCATTTCTTCTGTGTCCTTATTACAAGGGAGGTTTCTCCAATACCTAGCTCCTACCTGGCATGGGTTAGGGATGCTCCAGAGACGAGTTCAGGCTACAGATAACCTCGCCTGTCATTTCAGAAGTGGTCAAGTGGAATATTTATGTTTTATAAGACAACCCTTTGTGCTACCCAGTGGCTTTCTATGCATCAGCCTCCAATTTTTAGCTACACTTGTCTCTACCTGTGACACAGCATTGCTCAAACAGAGCTGCTCATGGAGGAGATCAGCTCTGGTGAAACGCACCTCTGGACCCCTTCTGCCCTCCTTCTTGTCCCCAAACACATACGCTTCTCCCCTCAGTCCCGGTTCCAATGGAGACTGCTGCACTTATCCTGTGGGGTTTTTTATGACTGCAATTTTGTTTAACGTCGCCCCTGAAGAGCTCTGTAGTGTTTTTCAGAGCTCCAAGTACAAGAGCTCCTTGAATCTTTCCCCTAAGTGTTCCTATTGCTGTCGGGAAAGAATATTAGAAGAGTGCGGTCCTGCCTTCCCCCCTCTCATTTGGAGCCTGTGATTCATGTTTTATAGCATCCCACTCCCATTACCGCCAGCGCTGCTTTCCCAGGGTTCGTTCTGCAGCACCCCGTGCAGCGGGAGGACTAATGAGTTTTTATGCCCCATGGTGTCCTGGTTTAATTTGCTTTATTCGGGCCATACTGTCTACAAAACTTCTATCTGAGACCCTTCCTTCTTTCCTTTCTTCCAGCCATCCTTCCACTGGTAACTGAATGATTTTTAACCATTGGCAGCGAACTGAACACGAGAAGTTGCCGGATCAACCAGCGCAGTTGCAGAAGCCTCATCTCCTTTGGAAACCAGGATAAAAATCCAGTTGCAAGGGTTTCGAAAGTGCGGGGAGGGGATTCAACAGCAAACAAGGCTGCAAATAATTCCTGCCAGGGGATGCTTGTGAAAGCTATTTGATTAGTGCTTGTCAGCATCGCAGGGTGCAACAGCTGGGCTGCTTAAAGAAAATGCCTTTTCTATCACCATGCAACTGCTTTGCAAGGCAGGATCATTTGAAACAAAATAATTATCTGTGAAAAAAAGATTTTTCTAATATCACAACATCTGATTGTGATGTTAGGGAGCGAAATGTCATTTTAAATGGACTTTTCCGACAGAAACTGGTTATTTATAGGCATACTTTGTAAGGAAAGGTCAGAACGATTGTCTGAATTGAAGTTCATTAATTTTTTTTCTCTCCCTTCCTTCTGCCAGGGCAAACAGCTGCTCGTGGGCTGTGCTCAGCGCGGGCCTCTCTGCAGACCAGCAGCGCCATCGCACCGGTGGCAGGGTACGCAGGAGAAAGCTGCTCCTCCCGTTCATCTCCAAGTGGTGCCAGTGGCAATCCCTGCCCTGCTCCATCACTTTGCTGCAAGGG
Organism: Bucorvus abyssinicus; assembly: GCA_009769605.1. Classification (NCBI taxonomy): domain Eukaryota; kingdom Metazoa; phylum Chordata; class Aves; order Bucerotiformes; family Bucorvidae; genus Bucorvus; species Bucorvus abyssinicus. The sequence continues at coordinate 2,066,479 of CM020047.1, forward strand.
TGAGCTGTGGTCCCCCCGCACCCGAGCTGAGCCCCGCACTGCAGGAGCACAGCCTCCTCCGCCGGCATCCCGCTCCCTCTCCAGCTGCTGGTCTCAAGGCAGGTCTCTATTTTTCCAAGCCAGTTGGTGAGGTGAGTTACCGGGAGGCTGAGCTCTGCTTGACTGAGCCTTCCATATTCTGGGAAACGAGATCAAGGCTGGCACAGGCTTTGTATTGCTAATTAGCACATAGTAAATGAGCTGCCGTCCCAGGCCAGGGCACTGGTGATGCGCTAACAACCCTGGCTGGTTTTGCGTGGTGATAACTGGGATCAGAGCAGGAATAACTGGGCTTAGTTTTACTTCAACATCTTTCCTGCATGAATCCTGTCTGGCATGGAGATGAAGCAGGACACCATCACCTCATCTTTGCTTTTGAATAGTGCCCCCCTAACCTCATTCCCAGGTCAAGAAGCTGTAGGCTATTTTTCCCATGGACCTTGGCAAGAGGAACAGACACTTTCAGACTGTGGTGTGGCCTCCGCCCACCCCAAGCTGGCCCCAAAAGCATCCTAAAGTCCTGATTGCTCCCACCTCTACCAAACAGATCTGGGCCTGCAGCTCAGCTGCTGGGGCTGAGAAAGCGTTTTGTGTCATCTCCACAACTCATCCTGAAGCACAAGTGAAGTCAAAAAGTCTGCTTAGAACACGATGGAGGAGCATGGTCCTGACAATTCAATGAACGCCAAGGTTGGGAGATAAAAATCCAGCAGGAGATGTTATATGCATTTGTACAGATGGTACCAACGAGGTGGAAGAATAGTGTAATGATGGCACGTTCTCTGCGAATTAGTACGAGCCCGTTTCATTGCCCAGGGAGAGCAAAGGGTGGGTGTGCGACTGCGTGCTTAGATCTTCACACTGGCTTTTATTTTTGGCTGTTCAGACCCAGCACTGCTTTAAACAGTTCTTTGTGCAAATAAGAGTGAAAACAACAGTAAGTCCTTCATTGGGAAGTACAGAAACATTTTTCTTCTCTCAGCTTCTTTGTAAGTCACCGTATATTATGGCTGCCAAAGCAAACACTCGTCCACCTGCGTGCCCACTGAAACATATTAAACTCCTATAAAACACAGCGCTCTCCCCGTGGACGCTAGGTTTTTGCTGATAACCCCAAGGATACCATGAAGTAATGGACTTTTTTTTTTTTCCCCCAAGTCTTTCTCTTCTGACACCCCGCAGACTGCAGCCCTGTCTCTCACTGCTCAGAGCCATCTGCTTCCCGTTGCCGGTAACGGAGCCCGGGCTGTTGAGCTCCAGCCTCCACTTGTGCTGTTTGCTATTTGCTGGCTAATCAGAGCTGCTTCACTTGGGAAAACAACTGTTCCCCCGTGCGAGCTTGGCCACAACGTGCCTTGCTCCAGCTGCTTGGCTGCTGTGTGTGTGCAACTGCATCCACGTGCCAGATGCAAACAGCTGGGAAAGCTGCGCTGCGAAGAGGCAAGTGTTTTCCTTTCGGTTATTCCCTTAATCCTGATGGGCTGGGGGTTTGGTCATCTGCTGGGGGAGATGTTCCCTGTGTCAGGTCTTTGGGGCTGCGCTGGGGAAGCTGGGTTGAGTGACTGTGGCTGCAGTGGCTTGAGGTGAGCTGTTCCCTGAGGAAAGAGCTGGGGATGCTGGGGGTAAGAGAGGCAAAGCCCAGGCCGGGCTTCTCCTGATGGGAGAAAAGGGCGAGCAAGCCAAAGATCAGGCTTTCTCGTCCAGTATGTGGCAGCGCAGCTTCATCTGAAAGCTTGCTGGGGTCTGGTGAGCAGATGAGACAGATGGAGGAAGGGAGATGGAGGTTCCCAAGGGAGTGGGATCTCAGGAAGAACTTGCCCGTGCTCAAAACCTTGAGTAGCTGCCTCAGTCTTGCAGGGAGGTGACGGGCTTTGCTTTAACCACAGTTGCAAATCCAGGTCAGAGATTCAGGTTCACAACTTCAGTGCAGACAAGACTGGTGGCTCCCCATCCCACCTTCACTGAACAAAGACGAAGGGCCCGAAGTCCTCAGGGTATCCGTACTAGCAGCAGAGAGGAGAAACTACCTTTGGATCCTGCCCTCCTCCTGCCTGGGCAGGGCCGGTTGGGCTCTTCCCAAAGTGGGGCTGGTCCCTGGCTGGTCCCTGGGCTTCTGTCTCCACCACCTTCTTCTGAAGGGCTGGATGGTTCTCCATCCTGCCAGCACTGACCCCAAGGGCTGGATACACCATTTCAATGTCTCCCTCTCCTTGCCTCCCACCTTAGACCACCAGTACTTCCCCAAATGGGGGGCAGAATGTCGGGGTTATAGATGGCTCCAAGAGAAGAACAATATTTTATTGGCATAATTTTCACCATTTAAAGCTGTGCTGCCACAGGACCTATAATGACCAAGAAGAAGAAGTAGTTGCAACCTGACATGCTGAGGCTTTGTTCAGCTAAAGGAAAGCAAAGATGGTGTGTTGGGGGGGGTTGGTTGGTTGGGGTTTTGTTGTGGTTTTTTTTAAGACCTCAAGTCCCTGGGCAGGAACCAGAGAAGCTTATCTGGGTCTCTTGGTGTTTTTCTCCCGTTGCACAAGTACTGTGTACAAACAGCTTCTGCAGGGGGTTTTGTAGGCGCATTCAGTCGGCACTCGTAATTATTACCCATCTATTACTTCTGTTTAAATGGAAATCTAAAAAATCTGGTGCTAGAACTCAGTCTACGTTCCCTCTTTTCCTCCCAAGCCCTGTACAGTCCCTAAGGCAATGAGGACAAGCAGGTCCCGAGATCTCTCTGGGTAGTGGTGGGGCCTGAAAGGGAAATAAATACTTGAGGCTTGTGTAGGAGCTTCCAAAACTGCCATTTGGGACTACTTCTTTCACGAGGCTTTGAGACGGGAGGCAGTTGAAGTGGAGTTTGGGAGACCAGGGTTCTTTTCAAGGCATGTTTTGGGTGGGTTGTGTGATGGCTGCCTGCCTCAGTTTCCCTTTTGGGAGAAAAAGTGCTCATATAAAGCTCGTTCGCATGAAGTTGGGGGTGAGCTATGTCAGTCTCATTGTCCTGGTCCAGGAAACTTAGCTGTCAGCGATGCCAGCTTTGTTTTATGTGAGGGAGCATTTATTGTCTGTATCAGACAAAGCCAAGCAGAAGAGCCCTTGGAGGCATCACCCAGCAAGGACAGATGTCTCTTTTTTTTTTACCGCGTGTTATTCTTAATCCCGCCAAGTCCTAGGAAGGGATAAAAGCAGATAAAACTTCCTCTGTATGCAGCAAGCAGACGTTATTGGAGCAAGCTGGAAACGGTACCTCCTCGCGTGTCAATATTTGACTGGAGGTGATGCGGGGGCGGCATCGATTGCGCTTTGGCTTTGATGCATTGTCACTTCAAAGCACAAAACTCCCCCAATAGTTCAGGCTCGGCGCAGATGTTGGCAGGTGATTATAAATCCATGCGGAGACGGGAAAACCAGCCTTTGGGGAGAGCTTCAGAGCTGAAGCTGAGAACATTGCAAACGTTGTGAAATATTTCAAAGTCTGTCAGGTGGGAGCTCTGCTTTTGGATTGGGTGAAGGAACATGTGGGCTAATTTTGTAAGACTCTCCAGCACTTCTTGTGGATTATGGATTCTCTTTTAATCTTTAAATAGCTGCACTTTTCTTTTAGTTTTCAATAAAATAAAAAAAGAAACCTGACAAAAGTGTTTCTCCATACACTTAGATGAAGGCAACTCCCAAACGACGGCACCGTGAATTACACAGAGCCTTTTCCTGACACAAACGGCCAAATAGTTCTCACGAGGGGTTCCCAGTTCATCCCACATGGATCCTGCACCCCCGGGAAGGAACCAGGGCCAGGAGGTGGTTGCCGGGAGACCACAGCCTGCCTGCTCCTGTCCTCCTGCCCATCATCTCCCGTTTGGCTCCTCCTGTTCACCTTTTCAGCAGGGGGGTGACCCTGCAGGGATGCTGCGCTCGTGTGGGACGGCAGGAGGTGGAGCCAGTCACGGGTAGAAAGGAGCGGAGGGTGTTGGCAAATTTGGCACCTTGGGAGAATTAATTATTTTCCAAAATAAAATTTGAGTGAAAGATTTTGATTCTTGCAGAACAATCAACCCCCTGGCTGCACGCTCACAATTCCCAGATAGTTTCCGACAAGGTCGCTGAACCAGGGTGAATTCTCTGTCACAGGAAGTGGATCCTCAGCGGGGTGAACTAAGTGGTTTAAATATCCCTGAGGTGCAAAATATTCCTTGTCATGAAGAAGAGAAAAAAAAACCTAGAAGATTATTTTGACCTACTGTTGCTTTCAGGGTCATCTCCTGAGACACTTCCCTGCCAAAAGAAGAAACGAGCCTGTCTGGGTTCACTTTGCAGCTTGCGTTAAGTACTTGGAAGCGTTTCTTAAAGGCAGAGGTAATGCAGCAACAGCTCGTGCCACGCTGGTGGCTTTTTCTAAACTCTCCTCTAATGATTCCCATAGAAGTCTGTAATTTAGCCAGCAGGTAAATGACTGTCCTGTCGTCCTGTCTCTCCTGGTGGAGTTAAAATGTGCCTTCAAGAGAAGGGGATTTTCTATTGATATACAAAGGAGGTGAGCGGGAAATAATGCTCTTTCCATTAAAAAAAAAGAAAGGTGCATTCACACTGCAGAGGGTGCAAAGGCAAAACCTCAGAAATCCTTACTGAGTTACAGCCCAACTTCAAATCTTTGCTCTCCTTGAAAATGTCACTTTAATTACAACCTGTATTTTTCAAAGCAGATTTTTCTCCATTTTGTGAAGAAAAAAAGATTTAAAAAAAGCCCAAACCCCCAAACACTTCCCCTTCCTTCAAACCAAGAAAATTTCCTTTTAAAACACCACCAATTTTGGGTAGGGGAACCAACAATCAGTGGTGTCTCTGCATCCAGCGCTGCCCACAGAGAGGAGAGGTGTAAAGGAAAAAAAAAAAGTGAGGATTAACCCTTTGTTTCCTTCTACATTGCACCAGGCTGACCTCGAACCTGAGCTCTCCACCAGGCACACCACCTGAGATAAGCTGAGACTAACCGGGACTCCGATGGATGGGGCCTGCCCCTGGGATGGAGGAGGACGAGGGGATGCTGCCTGCGGCCCCAGGGGAGGTACTGGACACCTCGGTGTCGCTGCGGTCAGGGTCTGTTTTTCAGGCAGCCCTTCAGCTGGTCTGCTGGGGGTCCCCCAGCCTTGGCAAACAGCCCGCAGAGGATTTCTTCTTTCGCTGGCAGTTTGCTGGGGGGGTTCGTCTCCCTTGCTGCTAGGAGTATTGAATTTACAATGCGACTTTTCTGGCAGCAGGTTCCAGCTGCTGCTTTTTAAATACCTTTCTCTGGTAAATTAAAAAAACCCTGGCAGGTCATCACAGGGGCACCTGTGACACCAAGTTTATTCCCCTTCCCTGCACTGCTGAAGAGCATCACCACGCTCAGCAGCCCTGCAGGAGCAGCCTGGACCTTCCTGACCAACGCATCTTCTTCTCCTTTCCTCCAGCTGCCAAAATACATTCCAAAAGGTCTCTTTTTGTGAGCCCCTCCTGTTAACGTTGCTTTATTCTGCCCTCCAGCCAGATGCAGCACCCGCCAACTGTTAGTCCTGAGTCACACCCCCGGTTTCTGCCAGGGAAAGATTTATTGCCGATGTGGAAGCCCGCCCCGTACATCCCAGGGACCAACACGTCTGCTCCTGCTCCTGCTCCCTCAGTGCTGTTAGTGTAAATACACGAACAGCTTTGGGCTTGCAGGAAAAGACATTTAGCAGCGGGTATGACCACCGCCAACAGCTCCCCTAATTAAAGCGTAGTGAAGGACCAGCTGCTAACGGAGCGCCAAGAGATACACTGCCGCAGTGGGTTTTTTTCTTCTCCTTTTCTGTATGCAGAAGAAGAAATGAGTGGGCTTCTTGAACCTCCCCATTGTAAGCTGATGTGTTACTTGCTTAAAAACCTGTCAAAATCAAGAGGACAGAATAATAATTTTGATGTTCAACTGCGTGATTTTTTTTTCCCCTTTAAACCAAAGCATTGTTTTAAATGATTTCAACTATCAAAGCTTATTTAGCAGAGATTAAAATTCAAAACGAGTTTAAGAGACGATAAAGAGCTGCTTCACTTGTTTTCCTGTCAGTTGGCTTTGTGGGAGCTGGTGCTAATGAAATAGGAAGATAATTTGGGTATCTGTGGTGGCAGAGAGCAGACAACGGGAATTTGAGTCTGAACTCGACGCACTTATAGAGCCGTGGTATTTTGTTTTGCCAGACTACTTTATTTATGATACTTCAGGGGGCCAAGATACCAGAGAAATGATGAAAAAAGAGAAGTATCCTGCTTTATAGCCAGTGGAAGCCTTTACAGCTTCCAGGCCTGGGGAGTTATTGCTGCTCTGGAAGGCACTTTGCAGCATGGGAACTTCAGTTTGGTCTCTGCAACAGCCTGTAAACCCGACCGTGTAGGCTCCTTCTGGAGGTTTAGGCTTCTAAAGATCAAAAGCAAGGGTCGTTGCGCAGGAGTGAACGAAAAAGCTCATTTGGGATTTCATTTTGCAATAGTTGCTGGATCTCTTTTCAGTGAGAGTAAAGCTTTTCTCACAGCAGTGAGTCTTGCGCTTTTCCTTGGTTTCCAAAATGAGTTCATGAGCCTTCAATATGGCAAGCTGTGTGAATCACTAAAAACTAATATTTGCTGATGAGTCGCCGTTGTGAGGCTTGCTCCCAGGCTGCGAGGTGCCCAGAAACTCTGCAACAACATTTTCCCCAAGAGCTGGTTGCAGAGGGACACAGGGCTCAGCCTTCTCGCTTTCCCTGCCTGCTGCTTGCAGAGGTGGGGAGGCGGCCCTGGGGACCTTGATTCACAACCAACGGGTCCAGGAGATCTGCAGCATGGAGATGGTGCTGCATGAAATGCCGTTTCCTCCGCTCCGGAGGGGGAATTGGCCGTGTGAGTGGCTGCGATGTCGGTTCAGCAGCACCACATTTTACCCTGAAAGCTCCTCGAGGAGGTTTTCCAAGAGTCGTTCCCATCTCAGCCAAAAGCAAGCGGCACTAATACTCATATTCCTGTTTAAATTTCCTACTGTCAGTGCAACCGAGGACACGCTTCCACAACGCACAGCGGCTCCGCTCCCCAAACACCCCGGGATGGGATTCTGGGAGCAGGCACAGAGAACCGGCCGTGGTCCTCTCTGCGTCCGTGCACCGAAGGAGCTCGCAGCGAAGATCTCCCATCTGCACACGGGGAGACGCACAGGAGTTATGGCAATACTCGCGGTGTAAGTAAAGTAGGTAAATGCGCTGGTGGTTACGTATGCGGCTCTGCGGGGGGTGGCATTAACATATCGAGTATTTATGCTGCAGAGAAACCCCAGCAAGCATTTCCCTCCGCTGTAAAACGAAAGCCTTAGGGAGGGGTCAAGGAGAGGAGATTTGCTGCTGAAGTTGGCTGTGTTCCGCCGCAGGAAAGCTCAGCAGGAGGCTGGGACTCGGGCTCCTCTTCCTCAGCCTGCCTTCAGCAGAGCAACCTGCGCTAGGGGAGCCGGGGAGAGAAACACGCCTGGATCAGGTACAGAGCTGATGAATGAACGCTTCTCTGCCGCCTCCTCCCCAGCCTTGAGGTGCCAGAGGCCTGGGAGGGAGCAGAGCTGCTTCTGGGTGAGGTGACGATGAAGAGGGTTATTTCGTAGAGGTTTTGGCCAAGGCTCAGTGAAGGGAGTACAAGGCTCTGAAGGGATGGAGGGGGCCTATTAGTGCTTTTTCTACCTTGAAGTGCTGCCTTTGAGCCACCAGGAAGGTCTCTAAAAGCCTCCGTGAGAGAATAGGGAAGACAAAGGCTCTTCTCTGAGCAGCGGTGGGGAGTTACTGTGCAATCAGGTAATGCTTTAAAGGGCTGTTTGCCATTTAAGTCAATATTCTGTGTAGTTTTCTGCTGGGGAAGAAGCACTTTATGGGCTGTAGATACAAACTATTGCAGACAAAACCCTCTGTTGTCTCTGGAGTTGGGAAGTTTTGCCTCTTCTCTCATCCTGTCTCTTACAGAAAGCAAAAGAAAATTAAATAGGGACTAATCCTGGTGGAGAAAAGGGAAAGTGTCCCTGTTTTTCCTTAGTGTTCCTCTGGAGTTAGTTGTATGATCAGCTAATCCAAGGAGTAGCTGCCCATCTGCTAATCGTTGTTACTAACATGGGTTAGAGGGCAGCGTTTTTAAGAAGATGCTCTTGGCTTTGGTTCTGTCGATGCTGGCCAGTGTTTGATGTCTTTCCAGGGGACTGTCCAGCTGCAGAGATCCCTGAAAAACACAGATCTTCATCTGAGAGGAGCCTGACTTCCCATCAAACAGAAAATAGTCTTGCGGTGAGTGCTCCTGCTCCTGGGAAAACGTGATGCTGCCTCTTTGGATCGCGTGTCAAGGCACAACTCTTGGTGGGATCTATGGGAGGGATTCCACTAAGAGTAAGCTGGAAAAGTTCTTCATCCAGAAGTCTGTGAAAAGTATTCACTATTTTCTTCAGTACTAGAATTTTTGCTTCTTAAAATCCAGTTTTCAGAATGCATTGTGTAGAATGCACGACCTCATGCATAAGGTGCATGCATTGTTCCAGCAGCAAAAAAGCTTAATTCCCTTAAACTCCCTCATTTCACTAAATAATTCTTCTGTGCTTCGTGTATTTTCTAACAGCTACTTCTCCAGCCTTCCCAAACGGCTCAGGGAATAGCTCAGAGCCCCTCACAAGCTGTAAAGCAGGTGATGGGGGTTACAAGGACAACTCCACCCATCGCAGTTAGCTCAGCGAAGGAATGCAGCGTCCCTTCGGCCCTGCAGCTCCAGCTGCAAGGGGCCGCGGGCTGAAAACATTGAGTTTTGGGTAGGGGAGATGTGAGCAAGGCAGGAGGTGAATGAGTGGACTGGAGGCTGGCAGGAGCCCAGGTACAAATGTTGCCATGGAGCCCGTAAGGAATCCAGTGATCCCACCTGTTTGCTATGGAAACCAGCAGCTGGATTTGGAGGATGCAGATTGTGGCTACATCCGAGACCCGGGCCCCGGAGCAGCCAGGAAAGGGCTCCTGGAGCGGGGCTTACGGGGCTCACCGTGTTGAAATTGCAGATCTCAGCTCCCCGTGAGCTGAGCACAGAGAGCTGAAGGAGCATCCTGAGTGGGGAAAATTAATTAATCCACCAGAGCGAAATCCCCGTTGTAAAATATTCTTTTCCACCTGGATGAGTTGACAGCTGGAGCCCATGGAGTCCGTGGGCATCCCGAGGACGACAACCAACAAGAAACTGGGGAGCAAACTGAGGGAAGAAAAACCCAGCGGTGTTTTCTTGATAAAATGCAGTGCAGATGCTGCCTGAGAGTCAAGAGAAATAAAACAAGCAAATACAAGGAGCCTTGGGAGAGAAGGGAGGAGTGAACATTTTTCGAACCCCCGAATTTGACAGCCAGTTTAGATGAAACAAGCTCTGAAGGCTCCTGCCTTCCCCAAGTTATCTTCTTTCTAAATAGATCTATAGATACATTAATTAGCAAAAGCAGAAGCACAGGAGTTAATCCCTAATCATGTAAATGTGTTGTTTCAATTAATTAACGCAAGTGGCACTTGTGCTCTAGTGATCGGCACCCTAAGGAAAGACAGACAGGAAGGAGAATAATCATATTTATCAGTCTGCTCCCATTTGTTCCCCCGAGCATTAATGGTGTCGAACCTTCCCATAGTCTTTCTCCGTAATTCACGGTTGTTTGCCAGTGCCGTGTTATAAAATACCTGGGATCACAGGCTGGAAAGGAGAGTTTTGTAAAAAAAATTAATAATGTGTTTACTTAACGACTCAGAGAAGGGACGTAACAAAGGGAGAAGCGAAGCACTGCTTTCTGGGTTAACTGGTTTGGGACCCTCTGGGTCTGGGATGGTGCTGGGAGCAGACACCCTACGCACGGGTGCAGGCTGGAGCCGGGCGTCCACAGTTTGGGACTGATGGGGCTCTGCCAGTTTAAGTGCTCAGCCACGCAGGGGGGTTGCTGGGCAGGCGGGGAGACTGGGAAGGAGAAAACAAGTCACCAAGGAGTAGATTTTCATCCATGAAAAAATTCTTCCCTTAATGACCTTCTGAAAACAGCTCCCTCAGCCTCGAGCGAGCACGGTACGAGCTGGATCCAATTTTGACTCTTTTTACCCGATGTTAGTGTTTCAGGTCAGACAGTCACCACAACGGACAATAAACAGGACGTGTTTATACAAACCCGAGGGGACTCTAATGTCCTGCCCATGCCGTTTCCGAGAACTGCAAGTACGCATCAGAATTAAAAGCCACTTTATTAAGGAAAAGGCACAACAGGAGTGTGAGCAAGGCGGGAGAGGCCGTTTGTGGTGTGGTGCGGGGTGGACGAGCCCTGCAGAGCAGCCGGCATCGAAAGGGGCTCACAGGCTCCTCAGAGCAAGCTGAGTTTCTATTGGCAAGATAAAAATATCCACAAACGGCATGATGGAGGCATCTGGGGAGCCAGCAATTAGCTCTTGGGCTGGGGGACGGCTGCTTTCATGAAAAGCCAGGGCACTGTTGGGTTAGTCAGAGGTCTCTTTGGAGAGGTGGGGTGTTCTTATGTGGTTTTTTTAGAGGTTTGTACCGCCCAGCAGCAAATGTGCCCATCGTGTTGGGGTTTGGAGCTCCAGGGTGAGGGATGATGCTCAGGGCGGGGGGTTCACACGTTACACAGAAATGCAGGAGCAAAGACGTTAAGGTGATGGTGGGACCTGCAGAGCTTGTGCTCCACAAAGTCCTGACAGCAACAGCATCCTCTGCCATGACACAGCCCCAGACTGCTGGTACTTCTCCGGCATAAATGCAACAATTTGAAAGAATTGGAGAAGGAAGTAGAGATGAGGCAGGAGTCGGCGAAATGGCAGAGGCTGGTGAGTGTCACAGCTGGGACAGTAGCGTTTTATTTGAGCCTTTCTATCGCGTGAAGCTGGTGCACAGGGCTGAGAGCCCCCAAGCAGCCCTGGGGTAGGGGTAGCCCAGGGGAGCCGGGGCTCATGGCTTTGGGGGTACATTTGGTTTTGACTGCCAGGTACCGCCCAGCTCAAGGTCTGAGGAACACAGCTCTTGGAAAGCTCTGTGGAAACGCGCTGCCCAGCTCTGGGGCACCTGGAGCTCTTTGGCCCCACGGGCCAAATCCCTCTGTGATAAATTTGATTTTTTGGAACCCGTTTTCCTTTCCTGGGGCACTCGCACAGCGGCTTCCTCAAGGGCTTCCCCCTTCTCCTGGAAAGCAGGCAGACCAAGCTCCTCACAGATCAGTCAGGGTCTCACAGCATTGCTCAGGCTGATGAAGAGGAAGGGTTGCAATAACAAATCCTGAGCTTTGCCCCAGCTCTGCAGCATCGCAGCCTAAATCCCGGCCACAAGGCGGGTCAGCTGAGCCGCTGCGGCTGCCTTGCCATGGACACCCGCGGTGTCCTCAATGCAATTTGAAGTTCATTTTCTGAATTCATCAGGGGGAAAAAAGAAATAATCTGAGTTTCCTGTGACTTTTTTCTTCTGGTTGCTATGGTAACTGTTTAGTCAGGCTGTTGATTTGGGTGTTTGAGTGAGGGGAGGTTTAATTTTGCTTCAGCAAATTAGCCCATTCCTTTGAGTGCGATTTCCTCCCGTGGAAAATTCCTGCTGTACTTCCCATCGCTTCAGAGAACTTCCTTGTTAAAGAGCGCATCTCTCCGATATCCACTCGGAGCGTGAAACCTTTCATTTGTCTGTTTACTGGACTGACTGATTCATTTCTCTCTTTCGAAGACCCATCTCCCCGATGGTCATTGAAAACCATGGCCAGCTCTGAAACGAGTCCTGAGTGATAAAAGAGACTAAAGACTTATTGAAACCAAGTGGATTGCATGGGACAAAACCACGAGTCCGCTCAAGGACGTCAGTGAAATGCCCTGTCTGCAGGAATGTGCTGCTTTCCCCAAACTAAACCAGACTTCGGCGGGGCGATGGATAACGTCACTGGCAGCGCAGGACTGCAAAGGGCTCTGCGGATCTTCCTAAATGGATCAAGAACTATAATAAAATAGTGCAGCTGAATTTTTTCCGTGCTGGTGCTGACGCTTTTCAGATGTTTTGGGGGAGTTTAATTGCTCTGAAGGTTAGAAACTCAGTGTTTGCCTCCTGCTGAAATGTACTCGGGGCCGTTCTTGCCGTTGCAGGGCAGCTCCAGAGAGGACTGTTTCTGAACAGCTTGGGAAGGAATCTGAAAACCTAATATTAGAGGCTGAAAGGGCAGGATTTCACTCCTTGGGCTCTCCCTTAGACACAGACCCCGCGAGGAGCCCTCCTCACCGCAGCCCCGGTACCTCCCAGCTGCCTGCTCAGGTCTCCGTCTTTATCCGGGAGTTCAGCGGAGGCGGCAGTGAAGGTATGCGGGCAGCAGGAGAAGGGCATGGCGCGCTCAGCAGGAGAAGGGCATGGCGCGCTCAGCAGGAGAAGGGCATGGCGCGCTCAGCAGGAGAAGGGCATGGCGCGCTCAGCAGGAGAAGGGCATGGCGCGCTCAGCAGGAGAAGGGCATGGCGCGCTCAGCAGGAGAAGGGCATGGCGCGCTCAGCAGGAGAAGGGCATGGCGCGCTCAGCAAGAGAAGGGCATGGCGCGCTCAGCAGGAGAAGGGCATGGCGCGCTCAGCAGGAGAAGGGCATGGCGCGCTCAGCAAGAGAAGGGCATGGCGCGCTCAGCGTGCCCAGGGCTGAAATCCCAGCGCGCCCGCCGTCTCTATCGTCCTCACCCGCTTGGGAGTTTGCGTTTTCTTTCCCAGTTCACAATTCCCTTGCGTGGGTTAAGAACACCCCAATTCTTTCCCAACAAAACTTTCTTGGAAACCTCAGTGCCGACAAAAACAATGAGGAGTTTTGTCTTTTCTTCCCCTGCCAGCTGTGCCCAAAGCCCCAGCCCGGGTTCTCCCCCTTTCCAGGCGGTCTCTTGTGAGCGATGGAGCTCTGCCACCTTGTGGGACCGCAGCCCGGCGCCTCACCGCCGGCAGCCCCGTGGGTGTCCTGCCCCAAAGGGTCCCTTTCCCTGCACCCTACAGCAAGTTCAGACGACAAACCACGACCCACTGGAACACCTCGCTAGAAGCCCCTGGATGGTGGCTCAAAGATCCGGTGGTGCAGCCTCCTGCAGAAACGTGACCTTTGGGTTGAGGCCGTGCTCTTCCCTGCGGGGTTTTCAGTGCTCCCCGTGTTCCTGTGCCGCACCCCAGGGGTGTGAGGGCCAGGGCACGGTCTGCAGAGCAGGGCGAGAGGGTACGCGGTACAGGGATGGGATGGGGATAGTCTTTTTGGCAGGGGCTGTTGGGACAGGACGAGGGGTGATGGTTAAACTGAAAGTGGGGGATTCAGACCAGAGAGAAGGCAGAGATTTTTTATGCTGAGGGTGGTGAGACCCTGGCCCAAGTTGCCCAGAGAGGTGGCAGAAGCCCCATCCCTGGCACCATCCCAGGTCAGGTTGGCCCTTGGGGCTCTGAGCCCCCTGCTCTGGGTGCAGATGTCCCTGCTCCCTGCAGGGGGTTGGACTGGGGGAGCTTTGAAGGTCCCTCCACCCCAAACCGGTGTGAGATTCTGTGTTTCTAACCCCACAGTGTCCTGGGGTCCTGCACTGGGTGTGAGGATTGACAGAGAAAGGGCACAGGGAGCCTCGTCCTCGGGGCTTATGTGGTGGGCAGCGATGGGCTGGGAAGGACCCTCGTGTGAGCTGTGGGCCCTGCAGGCAGGTGACTGTGGTGGCTCTGGCTGCTGGAGGGGGCTGGAAGCTGGGTTTAACCCCTGTCCCACAGCACTGCAGGGGCTGCTGTGGGCTGCCGAGGTTTTGGCAGGCCGGCTCTACCACTGGGGTGGCCGCAGAGGAGCAAGGCAGCCCCCTGCCTCACCCCCCTTCCTCACCTGCAGCACCCCCCTGCAAGCAACAATTAATATTCAGATTGTCTTTTTGAGCCTCGAGAAGACAAATAAAGGGGACAGAACTAGCAGGGCTGCAGAGAGCCACTAATTGGCACTTGCTTCCCTTGCCCGTCTGCTCATTTACAGACCGACAGCGTGTTGGACGCCGATGTAATTGAGTTGTCAAGTGGCAGGAGATGCTTAGGTGGCCATGCCTGGCTCTGCTGTTGTTCATTGATTTGTGGTGTTTAACTACAGGAGTGTGCTGCTGGCCCTGAGCTCCGCTGGTCTCCACTAGCACCAAACATCGCTGCCGCAGCCCTGCGAGAGCCAGGCTGCCACTCACCCATGTCCCCAAGGCGTGACCCTGTCGGAGCTGTGCTAACTGTGTGGCAAGCGATGCCGGTGCAGTGAAGTTCCACTTCAAGGTTCAAGTCACTGTCGTGTGTTTGGATCTGATGCTGGTCAGTGGGTCAGGGCTGCCCGTTTGAAACTCTGAAGTCTCCTGCTGCTGGAAGATGGGAGGACCCTGGGCAGGAGGTGGAGGTACAGAAGCAGGACATCAAGCTTGCTGGTGGCTCCGGTGTGGTTTGTCTTATGTCTTTAAGTACTAATATATTTTTTTTTGCACTAATCTGCTAAAATCTCTCTAAGAACACCAAAGAGAGTTTTGCCTCACAAATGCCACTGAACCCCACGTTCAGAAAAGCACGTGAGCTCTTCCTGGGAGCCACCTCTAGTGTTCTCCAGCAGAACGTAGGCAAGTACTTAAAATTACACATGCAAATCCTAAATTGGGGAGGTTTTTGGTGAGTGTGCAGAATACGCCACCCTGTGCCTTCACAGGCTGATGGGGAGGGGTAAGTGGGAGCTCCCTGCGCCCACCTCAGTCACAGGCGTATTTCTAGAAGTCCTCAAATTCCAGCTACCCTTCAGGCTTTGAAGATTCCTTCCTCCCATGTGCGGGATGCTTTTGATGATCTGTTGGGGAGTTTTGTGAAACCGATCGACTGGGCAGCAGACAAATACTCTGTGGCAATTATTCTGAGATAAACTTTATTTTAGCAGCGGCCTTTAGGGAGTGACAGAGAGATTCTCCCATTTCTTCAAGTTTACCACCTGGGAAACTTCTCAGCCATAAATAGTCATGAGCTGCTATTCTGGATGCCTATGGCTGATTTCAGAACCGTGTGACAGGTTAAAAACAAATAAAAATAACCCTTCGCATCAAAGGTCACGTTTCTGATCTCTGCTGCCTTCCACCTACGGGACCTGCAGGAGAATAAACTGCCACAGGCTCGATTTGCTTTGAAAGAATCGAGTTGCTAGATTTGGAAGAAAGAAATGTGCTCTGGTTTTGTTTAGGTGGTTGCTATTGTTTGCTCTGCCCTTTCGGAAAGGGATGAATCACCACCCGAAACCAGAACGTTCTCCTAAAATGTTCCAATTTGACTAAAAAGTCAACAAAATTCATTTCCAACCAACTCTAGATGATTCGTGATAACAAGTCTTACTTGTGGCAGTACGGACTATAAAAGCACTCCCCCCCCGGCCCCTCTAAGCAGAAGGAGTTGTAATTCATAAAGGAAATAAAGCAAACGAGGGCTTGAGCTAACACCGCCGAACCGCAGGATGATCTGCAGGATTACCCTTCAGGTATTGATCTCGAGAAAAAGAGGAGCAGCTGCAGAATCCTCTCAGGGCGAAATAATTGCGTCTGAAGGCTTGTTTGCCAACTGATCTGTATCCAAAGCAAAGGAATTATTTTGGCCTTTGGGGGGTCGGGCGGAGGGGGGAAAGGTCAGACATGATAATATAGTTTTCTGCTGGGAAAGCCCTGAGCTCTGCCTACCTGTGCATCGCTGAGCTCCCTCTCAAAAAAAGCAATTGTTCTTCAGCCCTTGGAAAGTCCTGCTCCCTCTTTAGCTGTTTCTCGGAGGGAACTGATTTCACCCTGCAGAACCCTCCTGGCACTGCTGGAAATGACCGTGCTCGCACCCCTCTGCTCCTGCGTTCAGCTGTGGTGGGGAGGAAGGTGTCCCATCCCTGCGGTGGGGACAGCAGCGTGACAGTGGAGTGACAGACAGCCTCAGGGAAGCATGGAGGATGCTCCAGGGTTGGGCTCAGAGGAGTCGGGGCAGATGCTGGCTGTTAGGCTAAAAGTTGCTGATATTTGGGCTGGAACTGGCAAATTGGTATTTTACGTTGTGTGTAACCGAAGCGAGGAGAAGCAGAACAGGGCTGTGAGAGGGGCAGCTGGAGGAGGGCTGTGCCCGGTCACGCATCTGGGGGAGACGCTGTGTGGTCCCTTTGTGCCATCCAACAAACCTGGCTCTGTTGCAGCCCTGGGGCTGGAGGAAGACGGGGCAGGAAGGAATATTGCCTGTCCTGGAAGTGGGAGCATCACAAAGCCTGCACTGAGGGAGGGGGCTGAGCTGCGAGGTGCCTTGGCGTTGTCTGTGCTTGCTAAGGGATCCATTCACGGAGCCTGACCTCATTTCCCCCGCAGCACCCACCAGTGTGGATTCTCTCCGCTTTATTGATCTAAAAGCATTGTCGCTCTCGCGTTTCCTTGAACAAGTGCCCCACGGCTCTTTCCCCGGCGGGGGCTGTACTGCTCTCTTTCCTCATGTGTCTCAAAAATAAACCAGCTCAAAATTAACTGTAGTCAGTTATTACTGTTCTTTTCAAAGCCCCTTGGATTTGAAGCGCAGGTTGGACCCCAGTGAGCACTAACCCTCTTGCCTGCAGCTGGCTTGGTCGCAGTCCTCACCTGGGCGGCAGCTGCCCGGGGAAGATGAGGACCCTGCTGAGCTGCTGCTTGCTCCAGCTCCCGCTGCATCCCTGGTTACCTGAGGTCCGTGTGACCCCTTGTCATCACTGCTTGCCTGGAACAGCTCTGCCCTGGCCTTTCGGGGTGGTTTGAATTCCCCTTGCCCCACTCCTGAAATGTGTCTGGCCAGGGGACCATCTCCGTCCAACCCACCTCCCAAAGGGCCCAAGGAAGGGGGGACAGCAGATGCAAATTGAAAAGCCATCTGAGGAGGGAGAATATGCACCTTAACTATGCAGAGGAAGCCAAAGATGCACAGAAGAGAATGTTTTTACTCTAAGCCATGAAGTTACACAGCCATCCTCCTCCTCTCTCCTTTCCCTCTGCGAAAGCTCTGCGTGGTGCCCGAGCAGATGCAGGGATTCATCCGTTTGCCATCAAAATCCCATCCGGAGTCTGTAGAGCAGTGTTCAGAATTCAGGTGGTGGCACTGAGAGGACACTGTCTCCCCGTGTCATCTCATCTGACCAGGGCAGTGAACCTGGGGACCAACCTGGCTTAGAAACAGCGTGTGAGGATGAGCTGGCAGCTCC
Source organism: Bucorvus abyssinicus (assembly GCA_009769605.1). NCBI lineage: Eukaryota > Metazoa > Chordata > Aves > Bucerotiformes > Bucorvidae > Bucorvus > Bucorvus abyssinicus. The sequence goes on from CM020047.1 coordinate 2,083,751, forward strand.
CGGGGTGCTCTAGGAGGAAAGGGGAAAGACAAGCATCCTCCTGGCCACCCAGCCCTGGGTGTGGGCGTGGGGCTTGTCTCTGGCAGCCTGGTGGTGCAGAGCTCCCTTCCACCAGGGAAGACTTCTGCTGGGGACACTAGAGAGCACGATGTGGCGAGGGGGACCACGGTCACTGGGGTTCATCGTCCTCCTCCCTGAGAGGGGAAGGACTTTCTGCAGCGACAAGCCCATGCTGTTCCCAGCTCGGAGGAGCGTGGAGGAGGCTGCCAAGAGTTCCAGCCCCTGTCCTCTAACTTTGGCCGGAGGAGGAGGCACTGGGCAGGACGCACTTTGCAGCATGTCGAGCTTGAGGCCAGCTTTGGGGCTCTCTCGGGAGCGAAGCCCCGGAGCGGGGACCGCACCGCGTGTCCCGGGCTGTCGGCTCATCGCACCTCACGCGGTGCTGCCACCCTGCCGGCTGAGCGGCTGCCGGGAGCATCCCTGTGCCGTGTCCCTCACATCAGTAGATGGCAGCAGCATCCCGGCTGCTGGCGGAGGAGCCCGTGGAGAGCCGCGGTACCGGAGCTCGGCTTTTGTCCTGGTTCTCAGCCCAGCCTCCTGCCGCAACCCAAACTGTAGATGGCAGCAGGAAAGAAGATTTTTCCTTTTTCTTTGTGACTTCTGCTCTGGGTCGTGTTTTCCTGCTGCTGGCTGAAGGACCCCGCTGGCTCTGGTGTTTCTGGCCACTCACAGCCCCGACTCAACTTCAGGCCGGGCTTTGCGGAACGGGGTCGGGAGTTTTCTGCGTGCGCTCCAGCTCTGGGCGATGAGAGGGGTGTGCGGGGGAGTGCGGGGGGATGCTCCCACCGCGCTCAGAGCAGTCCAAAAGTGTTGGTGCAAAGTGGTGTATCACGTCCAGGAGGGAAACCTGGCCGCTGCCTCCTGTTAACGGAAACAGAGGAGTTGAACAACGGGTGTGCTGGCAGAGAGAGGTTGTGGCTTCTCCATCCTCGGAGGTTTTCAAAGCTCAGCTGGACGAGGCTCTGAGTTAACTCTGAGTTAACTTTGAACTTAGCCCTGGTCAGAGCAGGAGGTTGGATCAGGGATCTCCAGAGGTTTTCCGGGTTAATGAACATGTTTTTGTGTTGTAATCGATTGCGCTGAGTCTGTTAGCCCTTTTTGAGCAGGGATAGGCGAGTCTTCAGAAGCACCATCCAGGCCGATTGGCACCTTGCAAATAACTGCCAATGTGTCCTAGACGTGTCAGCAGGACCCTGAGGCCACATCCACACGTGTCGCCCGGGTACCGCCACTCAAGGCTTTCTAAAGTGTTTTTTGAGGCTCTACTTGGTGAATTGGTCTGAAGTTTCACGCCTGGGTGATGTAGTGGGAGCTCATGTCCTAAGGAACATGGGTCATTTGAAGTCTATACTGCTCAGTGGAGGAGGAAATTTTAACATGGTACATGCTGGCTAGGAAGAAAAATCAAGATTAAGGTGAACCATAGAAAAAGCTGCCTCAAACCGAGAGTTATTAGTGACTAGCGTAACTCGTGGGGACAATCTTTAGGTTGTTTAATGCACCATAAATTACACAGAGAATTCTCATGCTTTAACTCCGTAGTCACTAGAGTTAAATCTGCTTCTCTCCCTGACTTCCTATAATTACAGCGTAGCTCCCAGCCCCAGCCACCTGCAGCGGCTGTTCCCGGTGAAAGGGACACCCAGATGTTCGACACCTCTCGCCGCTGGGTCCTCCATCTATGGGGTCTCTGTGGCGGAGCCGCCGATCCCCGCTCCCACCCCACCAGCGGCTCTTGAACCGCCCGGCTGCTTTTCACACCACGGCTCTCTTTGTGGAGCTGGGAAAGGATCCAGAGCAGCTGCGCTGGGACCTGTCAATCTCAAATTGCAAAGTCATAAGGAGAGAAAATAATCGTCGTAATAATAATAATAAAGTCATCAACTTGTCTTACCCTCCAACAGAAAAAAGGTTTTGGTTGGAGGTTTGCATTAGTTATAATTTTCTCCAAGCTGATTTCTCCCTGTGATGCCACTATACAGTCTATAAATGATACTCAGGCAAAATCTCCTCTGACATTCATCTCTGTTTGCAGAGCTCATCCAAAAACAAGAGGCCTTTTCTTCACTTGATTCCGCATCACCACGGCTCGGTTGCCAAGGCCCTTGATTCTTGCAGTTTGGCTCTAACCAGTGATGCCCGACACCTCCGGATCGCCGCGAGCGGCGAGCTCAGCCATCCCGCAGCCGAGCAGCACCATGCCCCCGTGATGGACATCCACCACCACCACCCAGCCTTGGCGGGCTCCTTCCCAAGCCTGACATAAGGATCTGCCTTCAAGCTTGATTTGCCAAGGGCAAAAAAGCAGCTGGAGAAGACAGGCAAAACGATGTTTTGTTAGAGTTCGCGCGCAGTGGCTGTTCAACCCAAATCACCTTCGTTCTTCTGCTGAATGGAAAGGGCTGGACAAGGAGACCCTGAAATGGGGGGTCATGAAGCCCGTGATGGGTCGGAAGCAGCGCTGAGGCTGTTGTTCTCTCTCCTGTCTGTTGGCTCTCCCACACCATCAGCACCTTCCCCAGCTGACGCACATCTGTCCTCCTACCCCCAGGGTTTTTAACAAGACCCTTTCTAGCTGCAAGACCCACCACCCTGAGGCAATCGTTCGCACGAGGGCTGAGCTGCTCTGGGACGAGAGCTCTTAGCAGCCCCTCCTAAGACCCCCGCCCGTGCATCACTGCTAAAGCCGCAACATTTATGAAAATCCCCGAACCCAAGACTGATCAACGGAAAAACATGTTTCTCCTTTTCTGGTTTTCCACCAAAAGAGAAACATCCTCCAAGCTGCACAGCACGCGAAGGGAAAGGAGCGGGGAGAACTGAGCTGGAAGGGACAGACAGTGCATCTTGATGCCTTTAAGTCACTCAGATGAAGTTCATTTCTCCTTGTCTATACAAGGTTGGACTCTTTGCATTTTCATGGTAAATTTGTTTACCGAGCCGTTGTTGAAATTCTGGAAGCAGAGAAAATGCATTTGCTCCATAACCTTTCCGGATCTGACAAGTCCTATAAAATCTATTAAAGCCTTTAATGAAATCCCCGCTCAGAGCCAGCTCCCATGAATGAATGTGGAATCGGAATTTAAATTAAAATGTTGTTTTTGTAGTCTGTGGGCTTTAGCCTCGACAGAAATTAAAGGGATAGTTCACTTTCGGGGGGTGTTGCTTTCTCCCTCTGGTTTTATACCACCACGAAATGCCTCTCCTTGCTGAAGATGGGTGTTCGAACCTGTTTTCCTCTCACTGAGACTGTGGCCAGTTGGGAGCACTCAGCTGCAAGCACAAAACCTGGTATACTCGATAATTTCAATTAGAAAAGAGTGAATTACTTAATAGGCAGCCCTGTCCTTTAAATAGGATGCAGAACCCTTGTTAGCAGATGGGGGTGTTGGGTCCAATCTCCCTCTCTGAGGTGCACAGAGCTGACCAGGCACAATGTGCCCTTGCTGCAGGGGTAACCACCACGCCAAGGGCATCGTGGTCATGGACATCCTCAAGCCCTTCCCTGTCCCTCTGCCGTCAGCCACCTGGGGACACGCTGCAGCTCGACCCCTGAGTCTTGGTGCTACGGAGACACTTCCAAGCCAGCCTCGGTAAGGAGCCTGATGTAAATCCATTGGATGTGCTTGGCTTTGCATACCCAAGGATTTAATTTCCATATGTAAATACAGGTCTGCTGGTGCAGGGGGTGTGCAAGCAATTAATTATTTTTGATCTCTTCTGCGCTGAGCAAAGCGAAATATCCCACGGTGAAACATGTGCATCTGAGCCTCAAAAATAAAAGGCTGCTCAGGGCTTTGATTACCTTCTCCCAGGCTTGGACCCGGCGTCAGCCTAGCGCAGCACGACTCGGGGATGGGCCAGGGCTATCTGGGGCTCTAGAACCTCCTTCCCCCAGTGAAGGTTTGCCAGGATTTGCTGGGTTTGGCTTGCCCCGGAGTGAAGCCACCAGCTGTCCCCACTGCCCCTTCGGGTGCGGGTTTTCTAACAAGGGACAAAGGTGACCAAGTCTGCCTTTGTTTCCTTATGCAGGTTCACTTCTTCTTGCCATATTTTGGTTTCATATGTTTGCTCACAACTGCATCAGCTCTTGCTGTCCCCCGCAAGGAGTCAGCTCTTTACCTGGGAGAAGGAGACAATCCCTTCACCTTTCCTGGGAGCCAAAAGCTGCTCCAGACCCCCAGGGGCAGCTGCTCATCCCTGGGCTGCAAAAGGGACCTGACTCGCTCCATTTGGGGGATTTGAGCTTTCAGTTGCTCTTCTCACAGCCTGCAGCTCCTTCTGTTTGTGTTTCTCACTTTGCAAGGATTATTTTTACCCAGAGAGGCCCTTGGCGCCTGTGCTTCAGCCTGGAGTTACACTGTGCAACGGGCTCCTGAGGAGTCCCACCCCGTGTCCGAGAGCATGGGGAGGGTGCCTGGTGCCCCACGGTCCTGACCTGGGGCCAAGGGTTATTGAGCTGCTTCCCTCTCTCCTTTTCATGAGGGCTGCTTCCAGAAGTGCATCCCCAACTCCCTGAACCCGGCACCGTTCGGTGTTCGACTGCAGGGGCTCAGCACAGGCTGGGACCTCTTATGGACGAGGCATTCCAGGAAGGGTTGCAGATCACTAATAACTGCATAATAAACACATGTAAACAGCCATTTGGTTCATGGCTGATAAACTTTCATGGTCCATTTTATCTCTGTACCAGGAGGAGGAGGGCTCGGGATTCAGGCTGCTGCTGGTTGGCTGTGGACCAACCCTCTTCCCTCCGCCCTGCAAGAGGTTTGGGTGCAATCCTGAACCGTGGACTCGTGGTTCACGCACTAGTTCCTCCAGGCTGGGAGGACGGCTCTGCCACCCAAGTGTGGCACGAGACCGAGGAAAAGGGAGATCTCCGGCACGTGTGATGCTGCAGAGAGAGGTTTCGTTCTGCAGGGTGCTCAGCACACAAGCAGTAGAGGAGGAGGCTCCTCTCCCAAGCAGGAGAAAGCAATTGCTGCTCGTATTAAAACCCCTCCGGGGCAGGAGAGCAGCAGAGGGCTGAGCACACCCATGGGCACAGGGGTTGTCCCCAGCTCCGTGGGAAGCCCTGCTCCTGCAGCCAGGCCGAGTGGGGGAACAGTCGCTCTGGAGGGAGCATCTTGGAAGCCCGGCGAAGGCGAGAGTCTGTTTTCAGTGCAGAAAAGCAGGAGAACTCATTAGTGCAATGTGAAGTGAAACAGAAAATGCTTAAATTTGTTGGCAACATGGCAGGAGGAGGGAAGGAAATGCTCTTTCCATGTCAACGCGTTGCTGGAAGGATGGTGGAAAGTTTGGGTTTGGTGGCCATCAAGCCTTTGCGTTTTTCTCCGCTTTCCTTTTTCTTTAACTCAGGTTACTTCAAAGCAACCCATGATGTTCCAAAGAAAAATATCATTAGGTTTCATTTTGAAAATGTCAAAACAAAATGTTTTGGCATTTCTGAAGTGAAACATTTCATTAAAAATGCTGCATCTGAGTGTTTTGACATTTTTTAAATCCACTCTCCTCCTCCTCCCGTTTTCTCAACCTAAATTTGTTAGTATTTTTAGTCCTTCTAAAACTTAATTTTCCAGCAAACATAGCGGTAGTTTAAAAAAAAAGTTAATAAATCGGAGCCTTATGTATTTTGAAAGCTATGAGCAATGGGAAACCTGGGCCGCTGAGGTCACCACTGGCTCACAACCCCAGCTGTCATTTCCACGGGGCAAAAGGAAGGTGTAGTCGGGTAATTTCCTAGTAGGAGCTTTTTTAACATTTTATTTGCTTGGAATCATAGTAGTAAGAATACCTCAAAGGCAAAAATTGACCTGGTGGGGGGTGGGGGGCAATGCTGGAGCAGGTTGGGAGCCAGGTGATGATGCTGATGAGCCTTCCTCCTACTCCCTTGCTGCACCCCTGGCTCAAACACTGGCTCCATCAGAGCACCCAAACAGCAGCAGGGAATTGTCTTGGTGCTTCAGCCAGGAGATGACGAGGAGGCTCAAGGGGGATGGGAAGCCTTGTGATGCAACAGGGTGGGCTGCTCGCACGGTGCTGGGTGTTTGTCACCTGCCACCACCCTTCAAACCCTCCTGGTGTGCGCTGGGCATGTGGTGGGACCCCTCTCCAGCCACAGCTGATGCTTGGAGACTAGTCAAAGTATCAGCCAAGCCAAATGCAATCAAAAGCTGCTTTTAGAATGATGCTTTTTGTGCAGCAGAGGGGATAGCTGGTGGGGCTTGTTGCTTGTGGCAGAGTGCGATAGTCGCCTGCAAAGGCTAGAGGTGTTTGTGAAAAGGGATGGGAAGCCTTTGAGGCCAAGAGGTGCTTCCAAGAGGTGAGCGAGTGAGTGCGCGCTCCGGTCTGTGCCCCATCCCTCGGAGATGAGAGGTTCCGAGGCTCTGCCGTATCACACGATTGTGGCCGCAGCCCCAGCACGCAGCGATAGCGCACCCTTCCCCTGCCAAAGCCTGAACGCTGGCCAAATTAAAATGAAAAAATGTGAGAAATTTTGGAGTCTTTATATTTGCTTTCAAATCACCTGACTGCAGGAGTTCAGTTGTGATGAGCATAGGAAATACCAGCACCTCCCAGTTATCTGCTGGCAGATGGACCACCGAGAGGTCTGACCAGAGGAGAAGCTTAAACCAAGCAGCACCAGTTCTAGGTGGAGGTGATGGAATGGTGCAGTTTTGCTGCTGAAACACAAAGGCAGGCTGGGGCTGCCCAGGCCATGAGCTTGTCTTTGCCAGCCCCTGCTTCATTTGATGCCACTTCGAGGGTTTGGATGACCCACGCAAGGCTGAGCACGGTCAATTTGGGAGCATTCATTTCCTCGAAAAAATAGCCTCTCACCCCACAAATGTCTATCCAGAGGCTTTCCCAGCACTTCAGGAAGACCCAGAAGCTGCCTCAGCATTATGAAATATTGACAATAATCCTAATCTGCTAAAGAAAGGTTGTTTTTTTTTTTTTTTAAATCCCAATCAACCAGTTATCTTCATGAAAAAAAACCTGTGCTTGGGCTTGGGCTTGCTGGGAAAACTTGCTTGACGACTTTGATCTCAGCTCCTGTTTCAGCATCCCCCAGACAGGCTGGGCAAGCAGAGCACCCACCAAGGACCTCCTTTCAACTCTGGCTACTTGCACCTAGGTCTAGGCAAATGGACAAGCCTCTTTTTGGTTTGGAAAAAAACCCCTTTTTCTTCCTCTTCTATAGCTGGATGCTTAATTCCCATGTGGTGGGAGCAGATCTGGATCCTAACATCAGAGGGTTCCCTGAAAACACCCTGCGCTGCTGCTTGGGGGATGCAGTCATGCTCAAGGCTGAATTTTCTCAGCAAGCTCACACTTATTTTTGCACCAAGATAAGCAGCTTGCAGTAGTGGTGTCCAGCTGAAACCTTCGTGGAGGTGAGACACTGGTGGTTTTCACAGGGGGAAGCTCAGGTGTCGGGATAGATCCAGCCTGGGACAACCCAAAAGATGAGTTCAGTCAAGGGGAAAAGAGGAAAAACTGTCTCTGCTCTCCTCATCCTTTGGGTGACAGCAATTTTTGAACCAATACCGTCACTCCTCCAGCCTCTTTGGTGACTAGTTGCTCTCTCAGGGCTGCAACGCCTTTGTCCCGCATCTCTCTGCCGCAGACCTCTGGATAGGTGACCGTAAAGGTCCCTCCCAACCCAAACCATTCTTTAGCTGCGGTCATCCAGAGCCAGCACGTCTCCTCGGGTCCCTCCACTTCTCCTCTTTTCTAAACAAACATTAAGGGAAAAAGGCGGAAGGGAGGTGGTGGTTCAGGAACATAAAGTCCCGCAAAGAAAATTATCTTCCTTTCACTTGAGTTTTTCTGAAAGCTGCTGGGTTGCACCGGCGGTTCCGTTGATTGCAGTTTCAGTCCCTGATTATGCAGTAATGGAAGCATCAGAAATCATCAAGCTTCCTTCCTCAATTTGAGTTTGCCCTTCATCCCGTGGTTTCAGGCTAAGGAGAAAATGGTCATTTGGAAGAGGAAGGGGAAGAAAAACACAGTATTGTTTATCACCCTTAAAGTCGTAGCTCTCTATTCGCCATCCCCATTTTACAGCTCGCCCATTTGAAAGATCAATTAGCGGCTGCCTCATACGTGAGCAATAAAACCTTTCACAGGGAAACTTTTTCCCCAGCTGAAAAGTACTTTTCTGTCCCTACTGAAAGAGGAAAGACCAGGTGGTTCCTCAAAGCAGGCATTGCCAGGTAAGAAGACTCAGGCTGTGGATAGGCTGTCAGACCCCGCTCAGCGGGCGCTGCGCTGAGGGTTGGCATCAGTGAGCAAGAAATGAGACGGTTTTGGGGGGAAAAGTCAGCAGGTTGATGGGCTGGGGACATGCTGAAGTCTCTCGTGATCAGAAGCCGTGAACAGAAGGAGGAAAACACCTCTTGCAATGGGAGGTTTTGGTGATCGAGATGAGGGGGCCCATCCTCTCCCTTTCAATAATGGTTGGGATCACTTAGGAGGGGACTAAGCAGTTAAAACAACTGCTCTAGGCTCATGCTCTCTGGTGGGAAAGTACAGTGTCTGTTTTAAAGTTTTATAATAAAAGTGTACATCGCTGTACCCACGAGGATTTATAGCCATTTGTGTAGATAAGGCTGATCAAAAATTCACAAAACGGGGAAATTAACCCCGAACCCTGATTTTAAGGCATCGCAGCTAAGCAGTGCCTGGGATTTGGGGGTACTGGAGCTGCCGGGGGTGACTCTGCCACCTTGGCACCTCATTTCTGGGGGAAAGGCAAAGCTCTGGCCATCCCAGCGCGCCTGGGGCACTGCTCCTGCTCTCCCTGGTGCCCCGGGCAGCCGATGCGGCTGCAACTCTCGCCAGGGCCGAGCACTTTTCTCTTTCTTTCTTTTTTTTTTTCCAACTCCAATCTGTTTGCACTTCTCCCCCCTCCCCATCGCCATCCCTTAGGCCTTCTGGGGAATGAAAGAAACAGCCTCTCTGTTTTTAATCAACCTAATTAGTGTATCTTTAATACAATTAGAGGGAAATTTTACCGCTCCCCCCCTCCCTGTGTATCAATTAAAGCCCCACAGTCGCAGGGTAAATTTCTAATCCATTTAGGACCGTTTCCCCCAGCCTCGCATCCCCCCCGTCCTCCTCCTCCTCCTCCTCCCGCCTGGCAGAGTGTTGCTTCCTCCTCCGTTTTCTTTAGGAGTCTGTTCAAACAGCACATTGTAAGGAGTAAATAAATTACTCTCTGCCCCCTTGCCCTCTCCTCCGCGGCAGCCGGCCCCGTTCCAGGCAGCTGCCCTGATTGTACGAGGGGGAAGGAGCTCGCACAAAGCCAGGGCTGGGGGGCTGCACGCTCTGGGTCAGAGGGGGTCGTGCTGTTCATCCTCCCTTTCTTCTATTCTTCATCCCCTCTTCTGCATCTTGCTGCGTTGGGGTTTTTTTCAGGTCTGGGGGTGGTTGGGGGTTAGTGTCTATTTTTGTGGTGTGTAGGGGTTCATGCCTGGAGAACCCCCGGGTTGGTTTTTTCTCCCCTCGGGGGTCTGGGCAAGGTGGTTGTGGGTTATGGCCCCATGGCTGCAGCCACAGCTCCTGCCCCTGGGATGCTGCGAGGGGAGCTGGGGCATCCTGCTGTGCCTGGCTGCTTCCCCTTCACACTGCAATTCCTACGTGGAAAAAGCTTTGGTCTTGCCTAAACGCATAGGGAAGAGCCCTACCCTACCTACAGAGAGTCCAGGCTCAGCACTGGTGGGTCCAATCCTGCCCAACACACCATGACAGCAGCTTGGGGAGCACGGGGTACCGCTGGCGGAGCAGCACCTAGATAGCAAGAGCGTTTTCTTGGGGTTTGGGGTTTTGTCTGGTAGTAAAGACAGATGGCTGCTGGATCTCCAGAACCTCACTGAATGCCACAAGACAAACACGGAGCCCAGAGACCTGCTTAATTAGTTCACGATCGTTTGCACAGTCCTGAGAGGGGTTGAGGGCTCTGGGCTGGGGTGGCCAGAGCATGGCAGCCCACAGGGATGGAAGCTGGGAAGGAGCGGGCAGGACCCGACCTTCTCCTCCTCTTTTGCACGTGGATGTAAGAGGTTGCTCGCAGAGCTGTAGAGCAAAGCGGTGGGTGCTGTGGGGCTGGGTGCTGGCCCTGTGCAGTGCCTGGCTGGCGTGATGGCACAGGGCGATGCCCCGGGAACCCGACTGCAGCCAGCGACTGAGCTGTGCTCCACAAAGTCCTGCCAGTGTCTTGTTATCGTCAGTGCTAACACAATTAGTAGCTATGCTGCTGCCTTTCCAAGGTAGACGAGACTTCCCCTCTCTGCGTTTCTCCCCAGCTGGCCCATGACTACAAGGTCCTGCCTTTATGGATCACCGAGTCCCTGTGCTTTCTTAATGAACCTGCATTTAATGCTTGACTTCTCTGTGTCATGTTTAATTACAGCAGCTGTAACTTCCTCGTTGGTTGGCTTGAAATAATATCTAAGTGCTTCTGAGCTTTAGAGCCTTGTTATTCTTGTATAATTAGAGTTTTAAGGCTGGTGTGAGGCATCTCTATAAAATAGGCAGCCATTTGCCATGCAGGCTTACTGCAAGGCTCCAGGTTTCCCGAAGATGGGAGAGAGATGCTGTTATTGAAAATCTGGCAGGTTTAGGTGGAAGGAGAGGTGGGCCCAGGGCACAAGAGGTGGCAGCCGTGCTCTGTGGATTGATGGCAGTGGAACATCTCGCTGAGTGTTTTGAAACTCAAAGTTCCTCGGGGTGTATCTGACACAGGAGCGTGGGCTTTCTTTTGCTTAAAGTTGACTTTTCATTCATTCATCTCAGAATACGCTGCTTTTCCCCGAGGAGGGCTGGGGTTGGGAGATGTGGGGTCTTCACAGCCTCACCACGTCCCCCCCGCTTCAGTCTGTGGCTGGTGACCCTCCTGGGAACCAGAGACAAAAGAGAGAGGGACAGGGGTGAGCATCAGCCATTGCGGATGATCCCAGAAACCTGAGGTGACACCGAGCCTCCTGGGAGATGGGTGAGGCTGCAGCCAACTTGCAAAACAAGTGGCCTTTTAGGACCTGCCAGCTCAAGAGAGAAGGGGCTTTGAGAGGGTAGAGATGGCCCCATTTATACCACATCTGCACTCCCGGCAGAGGGGCCGCAAATGTTCCCTCCTCTCAATCTCCCCCTCTATATTCGCTGCCTTTTAAAGGAAGGTTTTTATTCCAGCGAAAGTGAAGGGATTGATGCCTTTTTCTTAACTTTATGTTCGGGTACCTGTGTTGTTCAGGCAGCTGCGGTGGGAGCTCGAGCGTACGGACCCTCCAGCCCAGCTGGAGGGGTTCGTGCCGGCCGTGGTGGGGATTGGAAGAAGGGAGCCTGCTGATCTATCCCTGAACTGAGATTAGTCTAAACAGGCAGGGACGAAGCGCCCTGAAACCTCAATTTACACTGTAAAGTCTCCCCCAAAGCATCTGCCATGCGCCACGTTTGGAGCCAAGATCCCAAACCCACCAGAGCTCGGGCTGAGTCCACGGTGCGGGACCTGGCGCTCGGAGCTGTGGAGAAGCTCATCTCCTCCTGCGATCCCCGCTTGCACCGAGCATTACAAGGGCTTTTTCCAGCGAGAAGGGGATGGTGAGGAGTGACAGTCCCTGAATCGCATTTTGAAACGTTTACAGCCCAGTCAATCCTAATTCATTATTAGCTGTAATTGTTTCAAAGAAAGTGTCCACTGTTATGTAAAATGCAGTCCCAGATGCTCCTAATGGTTCAGGCTCTCTGATTGCTGTAATTTGCAAAGCTTTCGCCTTTTTATTTTTTTCCCCCCCTCCTTCTGCAGTTATGATGTGCCTTTTATGAGCCAGCGAGGAAGAAAGGGAGAAAAGCACGCCATTAGAGGAAAATAATAATGTTGTACCTGAAAGGCCATTAGTGAAAGTATGCATCTGGTCTGCGCCCAGCCTGGCCCGGATGCTCCCCGGCACCCGGACACGGCTTGGGGCCACACAGGGTCTGGGGACAGCTCTGCTTGCAGGGAGAAGGGTGCAGCCCGGGTGTGCAGCCCACAGCGATGCTGCTGCACCCACCCAAGCAGGCATCAGGGTATGGGAACAACCCTCACGCCGCACAATTGCTCTTCGCAGTTAGACAGGGGCTCTGCGCGGATGGGAAATCAGCTGGGGTGGGGCAGCTTTTGGCTGGCAAATTGAACGGGGGGTGATTTCTGAGGAGAGCTCTGTCTCTTTTTTGACATCCATTTCCCACTTCCATCCTCTGATGTTGCTCTGTATAAAGGCAGAACTGCAGGGATGTCTCTCGCCGGGGCACCCAAGCTGCGCGCTACGGGGCACCTCAAAGCTCTTATTGCTCGCTGTCTTTCGCCTCCACCTCTGTTGTCAGCTCAGGTGTGTGTTTTAGCCTGTCTTGGTCGATCCTGTCACCGGGAGCTTCTCAAGTCCGTAATATCAACCTAATTTAAGGAAGGCTTTACTTGATGAGACAGGTTTCAGCCCCTGCTGTGTGCAGCGGAGAGAAATGAAGGTTGGTTTGGTGTTTCCATCGCGCCCTGCCCAAAGCTGAGCTCCCACGGGATATGGCATGATCCTCGGGCTGAGTTTCTCAGTGCCACGATGAACTGTGCCTTTTTAGGCAAAATATCCTTAAAAATAGAATAGAATAGAATAATTTCAGTTGGAAGGGACCTACAATGATCATCTAGTCCAATTGCCTGATTCATACCCAAATTCATTGCGAAAGAGGCTAGAGGACGTGAAAGCTGAGATTAAACACTGTGTCCCCCATGTCCGGCAGATGCTGTGTGTGTAAATTATGTGGGAGTGAAATAACGCCATGAATTGCGCAGGGGTTTCCCTCTTTCCGAGGCCAGGCTGGGGGGAGCAAAGGCCAGGAGGAGCGATCTAGGGTGGTGGCAGGGAGGGTGGTGGGAAGGGAGGGCTGCCCTTTCACCTCTGCTCTCCCATTTCTCCTGCAAAACTATCTGCTGTGCGACCCGGCCTCGCCGCTTCCCACCAGACAGCCCTGCCCTGGCCCCCTCCCCAGGACCTGCTCCCCAGAGACAGGCTTTGTCTGGGGAAGATTGAGAGGGCTGCTGGAGCGGGGCGGCTGCCTTACTTTTCACCTCCGAGGAGGGTGGTCCTCCGGGGTCATTGCCGGGGGCACGCGGGGCAGTGCGCGATGGTATTGTCTGTTCAGCAGCCTCCGGACGGGCTTTTAACGGGGGAGAAAGCATGTAGCACCCATTCCAACACCTTCCGCTTCACAGCACCCACCCCAGCCCCTTGTATTTCACCGCACCCATCCCCATCCTTTGCGTTTTGCAGCACCCTTCCCAGCCCGTGGCATTTCTCCCCGTGTCTTGGAGCTGGAGGTTTGCTGGTGTTGGGAATAGAGGGGATAACTCTTACTCACAGGAAGGGTTTAGTGTGGGCTCACTCAGGGACTGCGGTCCTGCGCTGGCAATTAGCACCATGCATGGGCTTGGAAGAGTCAATTAGGCTCTTGAGCCATTGTTTACTCGTTAACACAAGGTCTCTAATTACCCTGACCTGATGATATGAGGGTGCTGAGGTTGGCTAATCAAACACGAGCATCCTTCAAAAGGAAGTTTGGGCTCAGTATTGAGGGAAAATGCCCTCTCCAAGGCAGAGACCATGTTATTTGGGGATTTACAGCAACATCCTGCTCTCCATCCCTGCGGAGGGACGGGGAGGAGGGAGCGAGTGGCTGGGCTGTCCAGGTGTCTCGCATGCTGCTGGGGCTGAGATTGCTTTATTGCCTCCCGTGTCTGCGGCTGCCAGCAGCCCTGGCTCCTGCGGGATGTGTTAATGCAGGTCGCGGCGTGGCTGGACTCGCCGGCCCCTGCGGGAGCGAGGACGGATGCGGTGACGGATGCGGTGACAGCAGACAGACAGCTCACCAGCGGGCAGGGCTGCGTGGGGAGATGTGTAAGAGCCGTGTAGATGTGGCACTGAGGGACATAGTGTAGGGACCCTGGCAGTGCAGGGTGAACGGTTGGACTCGATGGTCTTCAAAGTCTCTTCCAACCAGATGATTCTGTGAGATGGAGGTGATGTGGCCGGAGAGCTTTGCTTTGCAATCCACTGAAAGGATGATTTGGGGGGTGAGGTGAAACACTCTGCACTCCCCAAATCAGAGCTGGAAAACAGATACCACAGTCACGAGCACAATGGTCACATAGGAACCGAACCAGCCTTTCTTGTTTGATTTTCTTCCCCACCCCCCCATCTCAATTAACTCTCTTTATTATTTCATCACGGAAATTGTTTGTGCCTTTAACGAACGGGAGGAACATTCACAAATGCCTTTTTGTCTGAAGGCAAAGCTGCTTGGTGTTACTGAACTTCAAGGGATCGTTCACTGTTTCCGCTCCTCTCCCTTTCTCTGCTGAGGCAGAACGTAGCATAACTTAAAAGTCAGTGATTCAGACTGCAATTATAACCTAAAAGCACAAATAAAAGATAAGCTGGCATCCTACTGTTCTCCATTTGCATCTGTGTCACATGAGATGAAGGGAAAAATAAAATCTGCTTTTATAAAGTGTCGAGCCAGAGAATCTCGTCCAGTAGAAAGAAGAAAATAAACAGATCCCCTGAGGCACGGGCTGTTTGAGTTGCAAATGACAACTCGGTTGGAAGGTGGTACCATGAGAGGCACGAGGAGTTTGCGCACAGGTTGGCCACCCCGGCCGCACACGGAGCCGTTGGATCAGCCTGACCCTGGGAAAAAGCCGCGTTGTGCTGGTTTTCGCGTGTCGCGTGAGCACCACGCGCCTCAGCAGGGGGGTTTCCCGTTGTTCCCCCAACACTTGCCGTGATTTCCAGTGGTGAGGAGGGGTGGTGGGTGCTGGCCAGGTGCAGGAGGGCTCAGGGGGGCCGTGGGGCTGCCGTGGTTTGCCCATCCCAACAAACAGCCATCCCATGCGGCTCCTCAGGGCCAGTGTCTCTGATGTTATCCTCTATTTTGGGGAGCAATGGCTCATTTTAGCATTGGCAGAGATTTCTAGTGCTTCCGTCTTGAAAAATCACCTCCCAGGGTGGTTCAGGTTTCTCTGTTTGCAGAGATGGCTGGGAACTCGCTGGGGCCCTGTAAACACTTCTTGCCTAAAATAAACAGGGGTTTGAGACAATGGGCTTTTTTTTTTTTTTTTCCCCAGAATGTGATGGATTCGTAACAGAAAAAAAAAAGGAGAAGGCAGAAGGAGGCGGGTTTTGACTGAGATACTGAAGAAAACCAAAGCTATCGTATTTGGGAGCAGGGGGGGCTGTGCTTTGTGTCTCTTGGGCTGGAAGGAACCAAGGCTCTGCAACCAAGTCTCAGCTGCAAGGATTTGTCTTCCAGCCTGGGAGCAGATTGTTTCCCAGCCAGGCGCTGAGCTGGACACGACGAGCCACGTCAATACAGAAAATGCTGTAGCTTGATCTCCCAAACTTGGCCCCATCCTTTGCTGCCTCCTGCTTCTCCAGAGACCTACCCCGATGCTTTACAAAAGCAGGTTTTATTTTTTCCCTGCTTGCACATACTCATGGCAGACCGTGGCTGTGGGACGGGCAGCACTTGGGGTTGTTCCCTAAAATTGTGCAGTGCTTTACTTGGCGTTTCCGTGACCCAAGCCCCACGGTGCGGCCGGCCGGAGGGGCTCCTGTCCGCCTGTCCAGCCCCGGGAAGCGGAGCAGCTGTGCCGGGGATGCTCTGAACAAAGTGCCTCTCCCGGTGCGGGCAGCCTGTGATTTGCATACAGATGCGTAGAAATCCCGTGCCCTGGTGTCGAGGGGGAAGGGGACCACCGGTGTGGCCAATGTGCAGACCCTGAAACCTCTACCTCGTTTTGGCAGGCTCAGGACCATCAGTGAGGCTGTTCCCACGGCCACCCCAGTGTGTGTAGGACCAGGAGAAGCCTCCAGCCCAGTGAGCTGGAGAGATGGGGATGTTCCTCATGGTGCAGCACCACCCTGCCCTGTCTGTCTGTCCATCTTTTCTCCTTCTCCTGCCACTTCTCTTGTTCCTCCTCATCCCTTTCCTCATCAGCCTGTTCTCACGCTTTTCCCCTCCTGCTGTCTTTTGTTGAAGATTCTGGGTAATGCTTTAAAATGGTGTTTAGATCCTGCTCATTTTTCATCCACCGGCTCTGGGTGCTCTGCTCACAACACCTCACCCGATTGTGCAAATGGTGTAAAAGCCCACCACCCTCATGCCTCGAGTCCCCGGACCGTGCCAATGGTAGGCATTGACCAGAAGCAGGGGATTTTGCAGGCAAAGGAGAGTTGAACAAACCCTTCATCAAGAAGCAGGGATAAACCACAGCCTGTGATCCCCCCACCCCTAGTCAGCAGAGGAACTCCAACCGGAGCCTGCCGCAGTCCATAAACAGTCTGTCTGCTTTATTTTAAAGAAAAGTTATCCATCAAATCTGTTTGAATAGCAAATAGATGCAGGGAAGCTCGGAGCAGCCGTGGAGGGTCCTTGGGCAGAAGGAGAGGATGAATTTGTCAACCTCACTGTTTGTACAGCTGGATCTCTGAGCGTTCTGCAGCGTTGAGAAAGCTGAGGCTGCATCTGAACGAAACACTGAACTCATCACCCACTGTCCACGTGCCCTTCCCCAGATGCTGATGGCTCTGCGTTGCCTTTGCTGCTGGACTCCAGACCCGACTTGATGCGAGGCTGGCGATGGAGGTACTGGCACTGGAGGGACAAGTGGCAACGTGGGGCAGCACACACTGACTTTCCAAGGTTTGCAAAAGGCTTGGAGGTAAAACACCGGAGCCACAAGCATTGCATCTCAATGAGGAGCTCAGCAACGCCCTTCTCCTACCAACATGTAATTAAAGAGAACAAAAACCCAACACCGTGGAGGTGCTGGAAATGAGATGGCTTCCTCATTGTCCTTGTAGCTCCCGTTGCCAAATATTGTCCATGGCATCCCAAATGCATGACCTCGGCAAACGGCAAATTGAAGCTGTTTATCACGTGGCTCCTTAAGAGGTGCTTGCCTGGTGAATGGCCTTGGCATACTCGGAGTGAATAAACCGCCCCATTGTTCGGCTCCTTCAGCCGCTCTGCTCAGTTGACCCATTCAATAACTGTTTGTTTGCACAGATTTCCCTGTACAAGTGCAACAAGCTGAACCCTGGATCTGAGCAGATGTGTTTGGAGTAGGCTCTCTCTCTTCGCTTCCTTCCCATCAAGGTGTATTGTTGCCTCATTTAAGAGCTCAAGCTCTCGCCAGCGTGACTCATTCCGGCAAAATTTCTGTGCTGTTTTCAGGGAACCTCAAGGATTTCCAGGCATGATTTACCTCTTCCATGGCCATATTTTGAACCTCAAACTAACCCAAAACTTCCTCCTAAGTGATTTCTTCATGTTTTAAAATGGGAAAACAAGGAATGGGGCACAGGAAAGGTGTGTGGCCGCTGTTTGAAGGCAGAATTTAATCGGTTATGTCAGCATCTCCTCTCTGAGGCTGCTTGGCTCTGGAGAAAGTGCCCTGAAGTCCTCTGGGGCTGTGTCTATCGTGGACATCCTTTGCCTTGACCTCGCAGCACTGTGCATCCCCTGGAGCTCTGCCTGGACTTAGAGATAGGAAAGCCTCAACCAGGACCTCTGGGAGACCAAACAGTCCCTGTGGCTTGAACTTCTAATTGGCAAAAAGAAGTTAAACCTCTGGTTAAACCCTTGTGCTAGGGCAGACCCCTGCAAGTGCCTTTGTTTCAGGAACCCCATTTTTCAGTTGTGGGATCTGAAGGATTTTCACAAAGACATCACTTCTCCATTTGAAAACCATGGCTTGGCCCCAACATGATCCGATGTACAGAACCCACTGCTTGTCGCTCATGTCCTCTACCCAGAAGTAGCAAAGCGCTGCATAAATGTCACGAGTTCAGGCTGATCAGGCACAATCTCGCCTTGATGCAGCGACCCAATGGCTGAAAGAGTCATGGAAAAAATAGTCTTCAGCAGTAGAAGTGAAGGCATGTCCCCATGTATTTTAAAAACACGGGTAACTTCGGGGGTGGAGTAAGGGCACATCCCTCGGAACAAAGGAACAGTGGCAAGCTCTGGAGTGTGTGATGCTGGTGCCTGAAAGCAAAGTCAGCTCGAGGTTAGCTAAAAATACAGCAGGCACGTTCTGCGGGACTGTGGGTGCCAAGACCCAATAAGCTATTAAAAGTTCTGGAGATTTTAAATCCTTTTTTCCATTGATGTATCACATGAATCACAAATACCCTCAGATGAGCCATTTGTGCATCTCCCTCCAGACAGTGCTGACAGGGGGATAAACCAAACGCATGCAAATATTATTTCAGGGCAGGCTGAGATTGGATGGGGTGAAAGAGAAAAGTTAAACATAGAAGCATATTTATTTCTGCATAATTTTGTCAGCTTTCTGCTGGCAGCGAGAGACTAAACTTTGGAGGAGCCTGACCCCGGGATTATCCGAGGGAAGACATGTGCTCGCTGTTTCGGAGTCACCATCTGTGAGGGAGATGTTGGGGAGCGAAGACGCGTGGCACGGAGACGGCTGCGTCAGCCCAGCCCGGAGAGGGACCGCCGGGACCCTCAATTCCTGAGCATCCTCCCAGCCCTGCTCGTGCATTTATCACCGCAACGAGCTGACAGGGGGGTTCTTCAGCTTTTCTATGGCTTTCCCACCCTTCTCCAGCCCAGCGCCAGGAGACATTCCCTCCTCTCGCAATCAGCCCTGGCAGGTCCATTTGCTTTTGTCTCCCATTAATTGCGTGCTACTTTTCACTGCCTGCTCCTCCCCCTTTTAAAGATAAATTTTAAAGCCCGAGCAGGGTGGAGAATGGCTGAGCCCGCTGTTATTTTTGACATTCGCCCCAGTGACAGCTGGACCTTGCAAGGCTGGGGCCGTCCGCACACAAAGCCTATTAGCTGTGCCCACTCATTTAATGAGGCCTGAAGTCTGGAAGGAAAATTTCCTCCCCGAAGTGTGGCAGAGCCCTTTGTCATTGTAAACAGGCGCTGCTTGCCCAGCCCTGCCTTGCCTTTCTCCTTCCTGCCACCGTGGCTTTTCTATTTACTCAGGAAACAAAAGCGAAGCCGTGTCAGCGTGCAGGGAAGAAAATGCACCCGGCTACTCGGGTTCGTACACGCCCGCCCGCCTCTGCCACCCACCGACCTCCGCCAGGGCTCCCTGGTGTCACCGACAGGAACGGGGCACCCAGGCACAGGCTGTGGGACGGGGAGGGAGGGATGCACCTGGGATTTGCAGGTCCGTAGGAACTCCTCCCTGTAGGAACTGGCTGTACGGGGCAGAACAGCAGCGGGAAGAAGTGCGGGATGTTCCTCCAAGACCCTTTACCGCACCGTAGTGATTTGGGGCTCCAGAAGTCCCTGCGTGAGCCACAAAGTTGATTTTGAGGGATATTTTCTTCAATGAATTTCTCTAGTTTTCTTCTGAATTCGCATCATCTTTTTTCTCGTGCAAGGAGCTTCCTTCCCAGCTCTACAAATAATCCAGAGAGGAGCATTTCCTTCTGCCTCTTTGGAACTTGCAGCCTGCCCAGGTTGGTGGCATTGTAAGCCCCAGCACGTCCCATTTTATGCCCATTTGCTATGGCAGTCACTACCCAACTGAATAAACCCGTAAGTGCCTATAAAGCACACTCTCGGTGTGGCTGGTTGCACAGGTTCATTGAGACTATCAGCAATACGCAAGCAAAGAGCAAGGAAAAACCCAACTGCTTTCCCTGAGCAAGGCCACCTACAGACGGACCTTCCTTGGGCTGAGGGTGACCAGTCACTTGACATAGACCCTGTCCCCGAGGGCAAGCAAAGTCACTGGGATGACAGCTGTGGGGCACAGGTCGTGCTTTGATTGAGAAGATGAAATCTCCGGCTCTCATGATTCGCAACATAACCTCCAACGTCAGCCAGGTGTAAATAAGAGCCGGAGTAGGTGCCCGGTCTTCACCCAGGCTGGGAAAGAGCTGAGAGGCGCGAGCTGTCCCTTCTTTGTAGCGTTGTTACCGAAGCCTAAAAAGTGTTTAAACACCCGGCTTTGAGTGTGTGCGAGGGCAGGCTGAGCCTGCTGCGAACACCTCAGCCTGCACAGCGGCAGCTCGCTTCTGTGGCTCAAGTGGGCACAGGACGGCTTGAGCGCTGGACCTTGGCGGATGTCCTCCTGCCATTGCTTTCCCGGGCGGTCCCTGGTGAAAACTTCCAAGAGGCTTCGGAAAAGCAGCTCCCAGCCTGCAATGTCTGTGGATGTGCCGGCACCCCTTCCCCCGCTTCCTTTTTGTTCCTTCTTCTCCAGGGATTTGCTTGCTAGTTTTAAAATATTTGCATATTTCAGTGCTTTCTTTCTGTTGGTAACCAAGGCTGTTTGGTAAAAGCCGAGACATGCTCTAAATGTAAGTCAGGCAAAAAAATTACCTTTTTTGTGTGCTTTGCAATTATCACAGCGAAACGATTCCTTTCTTCCTTCCGTAGTCAGTAATTTATTTTTTAACAGAAAAACTAAAACATTCCTTCAAGAACGCCGGGTTAATGCTGTTCTTGTTTTCCCTGTGAAGTTAAGCCGGCTTCGTGACTGAAGTGTTTGTCTTCAATTTATAAAATCGCTTGTGGGTATGTCCCGCTTTGGGAAGACACAAGAGGCATTCACAAGTGAGAGAATCTCGGGTTCCAAATTGGTTGTTTAGTAACAAAGAAAGGGGAAAAACCAATCTTCATCCTGTGTTTTAAACTTGCCTTTGCCAGTGTTTCTAATGTGGCTTTTCCCTGTTTACTTCCCTGATCGTCAGATGTAAAACTGACTGTCTCAGGAGTCACACAGTGGTCTTTGATCACCAATCTCAGCATCTCCTGCTTGCTCCTCCGGCTCCCTGCGCTGACGCCAGCCCACAAGCATGAGGAGTCCTGCACTCACCTTGTGGCAGCATTTCCCAAGCAATGCTTCGTCAGGGGATGACGGAGAGAGAAGCAGAATAGACAAATGTTGATGAGAAGTCACCAAGTCCTTCCCTCTAGCCATGATTGTCCTTTTGGCCTCTCATCCTGTTCTGGGGATCTGGAAAAGAGATTTTCTACTCTCACTTGGCTTTTTGTGAACTGCTCACACTGCAGCAGCTTTGGTGGAGCTCGTTACTGAGCATCCCACCTCCTGCTAGCTTGGGCCAAGACCACCCCTTTGCAGCATCTCAGTCCATCCGACGGTTAGTCAGGCCTCCAGGGACAACGGTGATTTGGCAATCCAAGTCTCCAAGTTTATTGAGTGTCCAGTTCAGGGAAATGTGCGTAAATGCTGGTTGCAGGGTAGGAGTGTGAAGGCCTGGACTGTAAGAGCGGTGCTGGACCATAGCTTTACAGACTGCTAGAGCAAGCTTTCCAGACACTCTCTTTGGCAGCTCCTGCGTGTCCAACACATGTGAAAGCGTGTCAGTCACATTGCGCCATAAATCCTTGAAAACCTTCCCTAATGGCAGTGGAGAACCTTTCTGTTGGACACAGTCCCCTTGCGTTGGGCTGCTCTGGAGAGCACGGAGCCTGCTGTGATCCGCTTTTCTTCCTGTGGTTCTGTGTAATTTGGAGCTGGATGTTGACATGGAGAAGTTTGTAGAAGCACCTCTTCCCTCTGGAGTCAGCTTGTCCCTGTGTGACGGGATTAGGACACGGCAAAGGAGCTGCAGAGGTTGGGGAGGAGGTTGTGCTACAAACCAAGGTGGGGGTCAGAAGCCTTTCTCCATGACTGTGGCCTCTTCATCTCAATGTCCTTCTAATATCTGCTAATCGGCTTTTCATTTGTAGGCTCCATTTTAATTCGCCGGTGCTCATACCGCCGACATTAAGTTGGCATGCTTGCGCCTGTGTAAAAGCTGTAAGTCAGGACTGGGCAAACGGCTCCAGGACTGCCTGTGAGCTTGGCGTGTGTCAAGGGGATTTGCATTTTGAAGACGGAGCTAATCCCTTTTCTATGGTCCGCACTCGTAGGCAGCTGCCCCAGAAGCGTTTTGCCTGTCCTCTCCTCCACCCTCCCCATTGACGGGGATTTCAGAACAAAGAGAGCGGCGGGTCAGGGGTGGGAGCACCAACCTGGCGTGCAGGAGAGGTGGCTCCAGCCCTCTGCTCTCACGCAGCCTCCCAAGGTGACCCTGGATAAGTCCCACAGACTACCTCTACACGGGTGCCAGAGCAGGCTTACGCATGCGAACACCCACCCCGTCCACGGAGCTGGCCTCCAGCCCAGCTCCGGCTCCGGCGGCCAGCCCAGGTCAGGAGAGCTGCTGGGGGACGTGGCTGGAAAGGAGGAAATGCACAAACACCTCCCAGCACTTCCAACCAGCCTGTTAGAATTTGTATTTCACCTACTGGGTATTGCTGGGGCTGTGTTTTGAGAGCTCTGTGAAAATCTGAGCTGCTCCTCTGGTCGGCAGAGCCTTCTAAAGAGCCGGTACCGAGCGAGGGTGAGATTCCTTATCATCTCCGCTTAAAGATGCCCATACTGCAGAAGTTGCTTTGAGGCCAGCAGCTGATGGGAGGTGTCCAGAGTCCCTGGATGAGGCCACGATTTTCAGAGCCAACTGCAGGGTGTAGATACTCAGCACTCACCAAAATGAAGTGTTAAATCTCAATATTCAGCTGGCTTTGCCAAGTGGACAAAGTTCTTGGGAACATCCTTTTTGCCACTATTTCATTAAAAATATTAACCTCAGGATGAATAAGGTGGGAAATTTGGCTGGATTTGGCTTTGGTGCATCATTTACAGAGGCCAGGATGATCTTTCCACAGTACGGGGGATTTTTGCACCAACCCTGCGCAATGACTGCCCCTTACACAGTTGTGACGAGGGGTTTGGAACCTGAGGAGGAGTTTTTAGACCATTGCCAGCCCCTTTTGCATGACTCTGCAGTTACCTGCCAAGATGCCCTAAGACTTAAAGAGGCCAAACACCCTGCTGATCTCTTGTGGAAGAAGGAAGATCTGCAGCTCCAGATTCTGGTCCATGAATGCTTCCCTTTCCAACAACTCAACATTTTTCAGTGATGGGGGATAATATTTCCCTTAGAAAATTTCCCACCACCTTTACAGCTACAGCTACAGATGGACTCATCTCCAAGCTTGGAGAGCTAAGGACCTCCAAGGGCATGGAGGTATCTGTAGGTGTTTGGTCTCTGACCTCTCCTCCTGCACCAAAGTAAACAGTTCTCACCTCTCCGGTAGTCCTGGGGAAAAATAAGTCCAGTGCTGTCAGTCTTTGGCGTGATTATTTCATGTCACAAGGTCGGCTGAGCGGGTGGATGCTGCCAGAGCAGGGAAACGACCCAGCACAGCACAGGCAGGTGGGCTTCTGTTGGCCATGCAGGAACGCAGCTTCCCCCCACGTGGGGAAGAAAATAGAGTTGGGTTGCATCTGAAATAAGGCTCGTGCAAAAATTTGCATAATAATATGTAAAAAAGTGTGACATGCAACTAAATATAGTGCAGTGCTATTTTACCAGCCTCTGGTTAATCAAAGGGAACTGCTTCCCAATGTAACAGGCGTTGTCTCACTGCATGAAAGAGCGGAAACCCAACTCCCACCCGTGCTACACCTCGAGTCGTCAGCAAACTTGCTGTTACACCAATAAAAAAGTTTTAAAGTCTTTCTTTTAAGTCTCTCCACGCCTTTGGAAGCAAGCCTGGGAGGAAGGGCCAGCAGGAGGAAACACCCATCTCCGGAGCTCTGGAGAAAGCCCGATTTGTCTGTCATGTTGGGAACGACGTGTAAGTAATTACCTGAATCACGCCCAGAGTTTTCTGTGGAAAGAAAGGAAGTTTTCAGGTAAAGCCTTTCAGCTTGCTCTACTTAATCTGCAACGTCTTGAGTCTCTCAGAGGAGTGTTGTCGCTCTGTGAGCAGTGGCCAAACTGGTCCTATGGGAAAGGCAGAAGAGAAAGCAGCACCCATCTTAGCTTTGATTTTTTGGTGCGTGTGGTTTTTGTTTCTTTCTTTTTTTTTTAATTTTAGAAACTTGTCCTCTCAGTCTCACATCTTTCCATTGTCTCCTCCTGCGATTTCTATCATGAACCGTGATCTCTGTCCTGCCCAGTTCCTCTCTGGCTCCACAGCAGTATCGTACGCACTTGTATGTTATCTTGACTAAAAAGGCAGAGGGTACGTTGCGAACCAGGCACCGGGCTGCTACGCTGTGCAAGCCCAGTGAATCCCAGCTCTTGTTAACACTGCAGTTAACGGCGGCGTTGGAGGCTCCGACGGGCTCTGCTGAGGGAAACACGCAGGTCTCCGCACACCAAGCACAGCTCTCCCCCTTTCGAGCGGATCGACCGCCCTCACCCAGGGTTTTACGCCACGAGGACCGGCACGTTCCTGGAAACACCCCGCTCAAAGCCCCTGTGGGTTGAACTCCTCCACGGCTGCTGTTAATAGGTTAATGAGACCCTCGTCTGGCAGAGTTAGAGTGCCTGCCTTTCCAAGATAAAACTATCCAGCGACATTAGGAGGTTGGGCCTCTTTATGACTGAGCGCCATTCATCCTGAGTACACAAGAGCTCGCAAATTTAATAAGCAGAATCCATTTCAGCCCCGTGGCCTGCCATGGCAACAGGAGAGAGGGGCTCCAGCCTCCGCTGCTCAGGCATCATTATCTCCAGGGCCATCTGCTCCAGAGAAGCACAATCCCAAACTCATTTAAATAGAGCCAGCCTGAAATATGTGACGATTTTCCCTAGTCTACCCCTCCCCAACGGCTCCCCCCCTTCCCTGCACGCAGCGACACCTCCGCACACAAGCGGGAGGAGATGTAATATTCAAAGGGTGAGGAGAGGGTACTGGAGATAAGATTATAGCGATAATGAACTGAGGGAAGGTGAACAGGGGAGGGAGGAACTTTCTTTGAGAAAGCAAGAGGTTGCAATAAATTATAAATGTATTTTTCAAATCGTCTTCTTGGAAGAAATATTTCATAAACAATGATTCATCGCCCTCCCCAGAACTCAGCCTCTCTGGAACAATTAAGCGGTGAAGAAAACTAACCTCACTAATTCATTTCTCTTGCCGCTTTCTGACTGACAGTGCACTGTCCTCGCCACAAAAGGATAGGACAAATTACCGTGCCCCTAAATGTGTTCACCCCTCCTAACGGGGGGCATTCTGGAAAGCCAATGGGAGGGGTTCAGGGGAAGGGGGTTCAGTCCTTGTGGGGCTCAGACGATTTGCACCCATTCGCGTGCTGTCTCGTGTTTAGCGGCTCCCAAGCCAGGATTTGGGACGGGGACCCATAACAGCTCGCTGAGATGAGTGGCCTCAAGTGCATCCCCAAAGGGGATGGCAGGGACATGGGCTTTGACAGGACATGAACAAGAGCGTGCGAGGTTGCACCACGCCGCTGCTTCTGCATCTGTTTTATTTCAGATGTACCTCACAGGCACGGCAGCGGCAGGAGCTGTAAGGAGTGACGTGAGCCGAAGCAGGAGCAATGGGGGACGCCAGTGGGGCGCTTTACAAGTCGTTGCCCCAAGGGTGTGTGAAGTTTGAGGAGCACTTCAGACTGTAGCTGGGAGGAGA
This sequence comes from Bucorvus abyssinicus, assembly GCA_009769605.1. Lineage (NCBI taxonomy): Eukaryota > Metazoa > Chordata > Aves > Bucerotiformes > Bucorvidae > Bucorvus > Bucorvus abyssinicus. The sequence goes on from CM020047.1 coordinate 2,109,344, forward strand.
GGGCCAAGAGCAAGCACCGGGGAGCCCCGAGAAGACACCCCAGTTGGCACCCAGCCTCTCCACTACAGCTCTCCACGGTGGGAGAGATGTTGCGGCCGGAGGGGAAAGAAGTTACTGCAGGAATTTCTGAAAGGTGTCATTTCTCATTTGTTTTCTGTCAGGGTCTTCTGACCTCTGCTCGCTGGGTCACAGGAGTAAATCCATCATGGACTGAAAGAGGGGTTTCCTCCACCGAGGCAGAGGCAGCGCCCAGCCGCCGAGCATCCCTGTCCCTCCTGAGAGTCCGTAAATGTGTCTGGAGACACTTGCCCTGCTCCGAGGTGTGGAGGCTGCAGATGGGATGCTGCAGCCCCGTTAGCTTTCAGGGCAGGTGTACAGTGGGATGTACAACTTTTCCAGCTCCCTGCTCATACATATGTGGTGCCGGGGTCTCTTTCGCCCAAAGCTCCTACCTGCCAGTTTTCCTGACTCTACTCAGGCATGTGGAGTTCATGCGGCTTACATGGAGTGAGGCTGCAGCACGTCGAGAACAAATAAAAGAGTAGAAATGCGTCTGGGGGGAATGAAATGAAATCATATATATTCGTTACATTTATTTAGTGATGTTCAGCCTCCTAGGGCCCACAACACCCTGTATACGCCATCGTCATTCACCTACAGCAGCGGCAGCCACCTCTGGGAGAGAGCGTGGCAGATGGCCAGAGAGCCAGCACAGCATCGCCGAGGTGGGGCTGTGACGAATGTCCACGAGGATGCACGTCTCTGCCCTGGCCCTGGGGAGAGTTGAAGGAGGCAGAATGGAATTGCACATCTTGGAAACTGGAGGTATTCCACGAGTCCTGGGGTATTTCAGCGTCTGCTTCTGTGCAAGAGTAGTGTTTGCTGAGGTGAGGAAATCGTGGTTACTGTCGGTGCCCATTCCTGGGCAATGCAACCCCACACGCGCGAGGCATCTTGGTTGACCAAGGAGCCCAGTGTCCTCTCCTGGAGGCTGAAACTGCTGTGGTCACATCCTTTACTTTGCACCGATAGAATCTTTACGTGTTCACTAACTCGGGTTGTCGAGCCACTGACGAGGACTGCAGACTCAGCACAGCCCGGTGATAAATGCCCTATGACATATTAACTGATATAGAAAGCTGCTACTGCTTTGAAATCTTTTTAGGTTGATAAATTGGAGGATTGACCACAAAATCCATAATAATGTGGTTTTCTCTGTAGCTCAGTTAGAAATTATAAGGTACCAAGTGTTATCAGAGATGAATAAGCTTCAAAGTATTTGCAGAAGTATTTTAATTTATTAAATTTGCAGAACAGTTGAAAAGAACGGTTTTGCTGCAAGTTTCTCAGCTTTTTCTTTTGCTGGAGTGGCTAAAGCCACACGAGAGCCTGAACCTAACCAGGCCTTTGAGTTCTCATCCTAGACAGAGATTTGGCCAACAAACAACAACCCCTTATGAAGACATATGCTCAGCTCCTGTTATCTTATTTGGCAGAAAAGTAATTTCCTCTAAAGAAACTTCAGACCTTTTTATCTCCTCAGGTAACGCCTTGTCAGGAGTGTCCCAGGAACTGATATTGCCAGGAACATGCAGCATCCACTCCAGATGAAAGGAAAACCAGATGTCTTCACAGACAGATGCTGCAAACTCCATGTGATCCTCTGTGAAATCTCAGCCTGGAGTTTCATGGACCTTCTTTCACCAGCCAGCCTAGACGCTTGCCTTAGGCGCATGCATTCAATTATTTAGCAAGGAAAATGGGCTCCTGTAACTAATAAAATATCTGATTTAGCCCCTTAATCCCATTCTAACATCTTTAAACCAGCGCCAGCACAGGTGAGACCTCTGGGAGAGGAAAGCTAAATACTGCTTGCTGCCTCGTGGCTCGCTTTCAATCGCACATTTCACTCCATCTCTGCTGTTCAGAATTAACGTGGCAAGGAGAGCGGCAGAGAGCTTTTCTAGGAAAGCATGGCAAGCGCCCAGCTCCAGCAGGAACCAGCCTACCACCGCGCAGATCCGCTGGAACACGCGTGGCTCGTCCCGGATGGCAAAGGCTGGGCTGGGTGGTTTTTGACGTGCTCAGCTGTTAGCAACACGAGAAAGCCAACTCGCGGGTCAAAGCACTCGGAGTAAATCGTTCTGCCTTATTTTTCAGGTTTTAAGAGATAAAGCCCAGCAGGTGGGAAGGAAGAGATTGAACAGGGCAGGTTTTCATTCTTCCATAAGCAAATTCTTGGCTGCAACCTCACCAGCTCCTGGTGCAGTGGCCTGACGTAACCAGACAGCACAGCCCGAAATCTTTCCCGCATAATTGTGTGCGTCACTGGACTGACACTGGGAATGGATTTAGCTCACCCGGGGCTCAGCTGGAGATGGGGTGGCTTTCAAGGAGCTTACGCTCTGTCCTGACGCATCATCACCGCTCACTGATTGATCACCTTTTCTGCAGCCTCTGACAAGAGGTTATGAAATTGTCATTAAAGATGTTCCTCGGAAAGGCTCTAAGCTGTTTTCCGATCAGATTTATGCTGTTTGGGAGGAGTGAGGCCAGTAGCATCCTCCCAGCCTAATTCTGCAGCTGATGGAGCTGGCTGGGGCTAAAGGGATGGCACGGAGGAAAACCTGTGCTGAGAGCAAGGTCTGGGCAAGCCCAGGAGATCAGTAGACACCGGTGATTTGTCTTTGGTCCAATACAACTCAGCTCTCAATTTTGATTATATTAGCAAGAGTTAAAAAAAAAAAAACAAACCAGAAAAATGTGACATTTTCTGATAAAAATAAAATAACATTTGGATTGCTCATAGTGAAGAAGGGTTGGGATAAAAGTCCAAGAGAATTTGGGACAGGCTGTAGTTATAAATGTACCTAACATCCTTCCTGGTATCTCTCTCACACGCAGCCTCATTTTCTTGCATGTTTTCTATTTTTATTTTCTTTAATGGGTTTCAGCCGTGATATTTTTACGAGCGCTCTTCTGCGCGGAGCAGCTGCCACCGCCACGCTGACAGCCTGGTTGCCATGGCTGATGCGCAGGGCTCGTGCCAGAATTTTGTTGGTCAACAAGCCGCGGTCAGCCCCTTTGGGCAGCGTGTTTCCAGAGCTGTCTGTGGAGAGGGGCTTCTTCAGGTGATGCGATGCTGAATCTCCTTTTTAAAGCACTCGGCCGAAATGCCCTCACAGGTCTGTCGTTTGTAGTGTGACTGTTTAGCACCCTTACAGCTGAACTCTCTCCAAATTAGCCGGAAAAGCAAGCGCGATGATTTCTAACGCAGCGCCGGCAGAGCAGCTCGTTTGTGCTAATCAAAAGGGAGTGATCAGCTTGAAAATGTCCCCTCTTAATTTAATTCACGGACTTCAAAAATAAGTTTCTTCAGATGCAGGTGCCTTGAGAACGTCCTTTTTTAACTCGTTGAAGTAGTGAATTCCTCTCACTGGACTTAATTAGGGACAGGTATTAAAACAAATTGAGGAAGAAGATCTTAGAAGAGAAGTGGGTTTATTAGGAAAGGACTGTAGGGATTTTAATTAATGCCAGAACAGCTGTCCTTAAACTGTTTCTCTCTCATGAGCAGATTATCCCAGCGAAGGCTAAGAGGCCATGGAAAACAAGGAGCAAGTTCTGTTCAGAGCGTCTGGTCCCCGTCTGCCCCACTGCCGTCACAAACCGCGGAGCACTTGCCTGGTCCTCCCTTGGATCGCAGCGCGTTTCTGTTTTCTTACAATGCAGACACATCCCAGTTTGTTTCTAAGCGAACTGCTTTTTTGTTCATGTTGCGTATTCCCTAAACAGTCGTATTAGTGGTGACAGCATGTCATTTTGATGGTGTTATGACAGTGTGACGCCAAACTAGTATTAACATAACGTTTCTTCTCAAATCTTGTCTGAAAACATATTGTTCTCCCTTGCCAGCGCTTCTCTGTTTCTCTCACCCTTTGCCATGGGTTCTGGGTTGTCTGTTTTGGTTTAACTCGGTTGTTGCGAGCGGGCTGATACACAGCGTATACAGAGGTGTTTTGCTCATCATTCAGGCGATGAGACGAAGGGAGCGAAGAATGAACCCACTGGCTCAGGGCTGTCCAGAAGCCTCTGCTGGGGGGAAGCCCCAAGGCCACGTTCCCCTGCCCGACACCCACCTTCCTCTTACGTTTCACCTTGCTTAGATTTACTGAGTTTAGATTTATGAAGTTTAGGTTTCAAGATTCCCCTTGCTACCATGGAATTATTTTTATTTCGTCTACGTTTCCTCCTACAACCTCCATCAGCAGGTGGACTCTGATGTCCCCCAAACGGAGAGGTCAGTCTTCCATTCAGGTGAAGGGGGGACAGCCATACCCCGGGGGACGAGGCGCTCGCTCTGTGCACGAGGGCGGTGAGCAGGTGCTCGTACTTGTTTGGGTGTCCTGCTTTCCTGATGTGAGGTCTGAGGGATGCTCATGCAGGGTGGAGCTAATTTGGCTGGGAAATCAAAATTGTTTGCTAAATTACAGACATTTTTTAGAAGGAAAGCAGAATAGAGCTTTTTTTCCTCCTGAGAAAGAGATTTTTTCTGTTAAAAGTGAGCGATAGCAGTGCAGAAATCACCTCCAGTCCTGTGACACCCAGGCAGCGAGATGCCTGCTCCTGGCAAACGCCTGCAGCCGAGGGAGCCCAAATTGCCGAGGAGGAGCGGCGGTCAGCGACACAGAGACAAAGACAAACGGCCTTTTCTGCAGTACCCGCACCCAAGGCAGAAGCCGGGCTGGCAAACACCGGCTGACCCAGGTGCCCGTCGTGCCAAGTGCTTTTCCCTCGCTGGTTGAGGGAGTGGGGAGCAGGGGACACCCCGAGCTGCAGCTCTGCACCGGGGGCTGCCAGGGACCCCCGAGGCTGGAGGCACTGCTAAATCCTCCACGTTCGACCGAGCTGGCAGAACCTGTGGCCATCTTTGCCTGACCTCCTCTCACCTCGCCAGGGGGTCAAATGTGCTCTGCTCCAGATTGGCTTGGCGTGTTGCTGGCTGCAGGGCTTCCCTGGCTCTCAGCCTGTTAGTGATGAGGGGAGGGTGGGAGGGGGTCCTGTGATAGGATGCACAGTAAAGCTTCCTGACAGCCCACCGAGGAGGGTGAAGCCCCTCTTTCCTCTCCAGCAGCCTGTGGATGAGCACAGACCCCATGCCCATCGCCCTGGACACCTGCACCCCACAGCTCCTCCTGCCCCCTTGTCCCCAGCCCCCTCCTCATGGCAAACCTTTGCTCAGGTTTTATTTTTGCCTGTTTGCTTTCCCATCCCTCCTCTGCTCCCTGACCTGACAAGCGCTCCTTTTAGCAGAGTATTAATTATCATCACAGTGCTGGGACTAGTAATTATCCCTCCCTTGTGCTTTATGGGCTTCCCAGCATGGCTTGCAAGGAGGACAGGGTGAACCGGCTCAGCTGGCAAGGGGCTCGTGGTGTGTAACTGGGAGCTGTGGTAATTGTCCTGTGACAGAGAGGAGAGAACGAGGGGGAAAAGAAGGAAAAGGAGAAAATTATCTCTTTGGAGTCAATAGTGAATCGGAGAACTCAGCTCATAGCCTTTAACCAGGCTGGTTTTTAACTCAGTGGCTCCCAGAGTTTATAACAGAGAAGAAAAATAGGACTAACTTTAGGACAGTTACCAGGAAATTGAGAAGCCCAGGAGGGCTGAGAGATGTCTGCCAGTGCTGAGAAACTCCTTTGCAACAAGAAGCATGAAAAAAAATCCCCATAGAGACATACAGAGGGGTCCCAGGGAGAAGATGCCAAGGGTGCGGGTACGTGTGCACGTTCCTCCGAGGGTATCTGTGCGGGGCAAACGCGGCAGGCTTGGCTCTCGTAGGGGCATCGCCCACATTCCCTCGCAGGGCTCGTGTGGGCTGGCCAGGCACAGCTGGGCACAGCAGCACCCACTTGGTTACCTCACTGGTATTAACTACCATGTTCGTGCCCCGTTTACAAGGTCTGTCCAAAATAATTCATACTCACGTAGTGCTTTGCATTTCGCCGAGCATTTTAAATGAAAAACTCTTGTGTTCATCTCTGCCTCCTCACACCAGTGGAGCACTTCTGCAGTACCTCGCTGTACTTCTGTGCCAAAACCGCACCGTGACCGACCGGACGAGGCTGCTTCTCTGAGATGCTCATCACCGGCCGCCAGGACCTGCCTTGGGAGATGATGGTGAGCCCAGCGAGGGACGGCAGAGCCGGAGAGCTTCGGGGTGGGGGCCCGGGTGCCTTCCAAGGCGCAGTGCTGCTGCTGCTGCCAGAAACATAACAGCTCTCTGCCATGAATAGGGGAATTAAAAAAAAGAAAAAAAACCACTCTCTGGCCAAAACCGTGAATTTTTCATCGGCAAAATGACAACATTCTGCTAGTGAAAATTGCCTTTCATTACAGCAGGGAGGGGAAAGGGAGATAAAAATGAAATAAGCTGCGCTTTTCTTCCCTTTATGTCCTTTTCACAAACCTATAAGGATTCTTTCTGCCTTTCCCCCCCCAGTTTCCTCCAGCAGTGAGAAGTTTTGTTACCATTTACTGTGTATTTGTCTCGGAATTTGGGGATCTCAAGCAAATCGCAGCCCCAGCCTGGCAAGCACCGCTAACGGGCGCACGAGGAGGCAGGGTGTGCTCTGAGCACCTTTTACTCGAAATACAGAAGGCAAGTGTCAGAGGGAAAATGGATGAAGAGATTATCCCAAGGCCACCCTCGAAAAACCCGTGGCAGGAGTGGACGTGAAATGCAGCTCTCCCGCCTCCTAGGCCCTTGGGAAAACCTGCTCGCTTGGGGATTTTTTTTTTCTCGGTATTAAGGAGTAATTGTAGCATCCTGCCCTGGCTGCTGCTCTGCCCCACACCCGGCGCTGAGACACGTCACTCGGGTGGGCACTGACCCACTCACTGGCTGCCGATGGACATTCCCCACCTGCAGCATCTTCGAAGCTGTGGGATCGAATTCTGCAGCTTTTGCCCATCATTAAATGGGAGCAAAGAAAAATATGGCCACCAAGGCAGTGATCGCCGCTGCAAATAGAGTTGTCCTGAGAAATTTAATCCTCAAACACACGAGCATTGCATCTCTGCCTTTGCAGCAAGGGAACCTGGAGCATCTTCTCTGATACAGTGAAGCCAGCCGAGCTTTTGGGCTCTGGGCTGAGGAAAATTGATACTTAGCTCTGCCAGCAACTCTATGTAACCTTGGTGAAATCACCTGCCACTTTGATGAGGGTGGAAGAAGATTCAGTGCAGCAGCTCCTGAGGTTGGGCAGCCCCAGTTTTGCACGTGCTCAGAGGAGTGGAGTAGCTGCAGCACCAAAGCAAGCTGCTGCGTGTGCCAGCACATCTCCACTGGTTCGGGCCAGCCCATGGGTTCCACACGGTCTGCACTGACTGTCACTTTCTTGGCTGCTCCGGTTCAGCAAAGACAGTCCGAATACCATCCAAAACCACTACGTGCCTCAACTTCCTTATCAGTTCAACGAGGCTAATCATGGCTTTCAGTTTTGCGTTGAACCTAACAGCAAAGGGCTTTCGCACGGAGGGTGAGCAATACCCTGGAGCTGAGCGGCTCCCCTGGCGGGCATCCCCCACCCAACGGCGGCTCTGCTGGTTTTAGGCTCATGCACATCCCTCCTGCACAGCAGAAACAAACTGGCTCGGGAAACCGCATCCATCCTCCATCTCATCTCAAGGCAGATTGCTCACGGGTGGAGGAAATCTCCTGGAGAGTGAACCTTGTCAGCAAAACCACAAATGTTTGGAGACAAAGTGTTCATTACAGCAGAACTTGATTTCAGGGTCAACCCTTTTTGCAGCAAATTGTTAGCCAGTGAAAATGTTTACTGTCACCACACTCTGGCAGTTTTGACAGTACCTATCAAGTTGAGCTTGACAATATCAGCATTCCGTTTCTCCAGCTTTCCCGGCGATGAGAGAGGTGCTGGAGGAAGAGATGTAAACCAGAAGCAAACAGTCAACAGATAATTGGAACTCTCCCCTTCTTTGTGAAAGGGATATTATCCCCAGGGCTGTGGGGGACTGGGGGAGCTGTTTAAGAAGAGAGGAGTATAACACAGGCTGTTGGTAAGATGGAGGGGGGGGGGATACACGATGAAATGTCTTGGCAATTCAATTTTTTTCAGGAGCAAAACTGCACACATGGAACAATAAACTCCCCCTGGACTGTCAGGGCATCAGCAGAAATCACACACTCCAAAAGGATGGTATTTCCATTGGTCTTTGTGAGCCACGTGGCTTCCCAGGACCCGCAGCAGGGAACCCTCCAGATATCAGCGGAGTTCCTGTGATTTTTCCCCATTCCCATCGCAGCTCTTTTCTGCTCCCCTTAACGCCTGCACAGGACTCAGGCCAGTGGCCCCTGGCAAGAGGATCACAGGGCTGGCAAGCCCAAAGGGAGACGCTCCCGTGTCTTTGCACTATGCTCCAAGATCAGAGGATGGAGGGAGCCAGGGCCAGCTCCGCATTGCTGGTCAAGGGTGAAAGGGGAGGGAACAGCAGGAATTTGGGGGAAAACAAGAACCAGGGTGAGATGCTGATGAGAACACCAGGAAGGAGAGGACAAGGCAGCTGCAGCCACAGGACCTGCTGATAAGAGTTTGGGGCTCCCTCTGCTAGGCAAAAAGGCAGCTTCCAGCTCAAGGATGGATTGATTTTACTCTGCTTTTTCCTCTTCCATGTCTTTACCTTTTCCCCCAGCTAATGCATGGGGAAGGTTGGCCAGTCTGGAGCTATTGTGAATGAGTTTCGTTTCCTTGCTTGCTGGAGCTGAGTGAAGGCTGTTTCATCTCAACAGGCTGCTCCCAACACCCCTTAATTTGAGATCTCCTGCATGCAGGAAGCAATGGAGTTGAGTGACCTTGCTGAATCCCGGCTGCTGCAGCTGCAGGAGAACAGGGGAGGAAAAGAAAAGAGGGGAGGAGGAAGAGGCACTTTGCTGTCTCCCATTAAAGCCCCAAGAGGCCGGAGATGAGAGAGCGAAAGTTTCAAATTGCCAGACCGTCATTCTGAAAGTCATTTTCCAAGCGCAGAGCTCTCCACAATGTCACCTCTCATCTTCCAAGGTGGGGATTGAAGGCACAATAAAGCACAGAATATTCTGCAAAGACAGAGCTGCTAATTCAAAGACGGAAGAGGTGCCAGTCCCCAAACAGGCTGTCTTACACCCCCTTCTGCCGGGAGATCTGTGCAGTCAGATGTAGCCGTACAGGGGTTCCAGGTCATTTCCTGAGCCATATCCAGCCTGGATGAGCAATGGGGCTGTGCTGAGCATGGCATAGCTTGGTCCTTCTAAGAGTAAGGATCTCAAAAACACCACCTATTCAACAGTTACTCCTTTAACTTGGTTCAAACTCCTGACTTTCAACCCAGTGCAATGATTATGATAACAATTATTACTATTATTATTTTCTTAGCCCCCCCTGAGACTGGCAGAGGACCGTGATGGATGCGCAGAAGAAAAGGGGCACTTTGATATTCACGGACCCTCCGCCCCAGCCCAGCAAAGCTACTCCTCCACGCTTCCCCTTCCAGCTCTCTGCCTTCAAAGAAATCTGGATAAAGGAGTTAGACGTATTTGTCAAAGAGTTCGGACCGGGATCTTCACCAGACAGTGAATTAGCCTCTCGTTCTAGGTTCTTTGCTGACCTTTATTCCAATTGCATCCCACCCCTTATGTTTACAAAATAAAAAATTACCCAAGTATACAGGCATGCCCTGCTGAGACAAAGTGCATTCAACGCTCTTTCAGTTAATATCAGCTTTGTCCTGGGCTTCTTACTACTGGTGCTGCCTGGCCCCCCAAGCACAGACTTTGCCACTTTCCACCCCCCAAATCGCCGGAGCCGAGCCTTGGGCGGGCTTGTCCTCTCTCTGCAAACACACTTATTTGCCCATTCAGGGTGCTGAGTTTTCCCACTGACAGTCAGGCTTTCTGCCAGGCAATCCCTCCTCTCTCCCACTTGCAGAAGTGGCACTTTTGCCCCTCACTGCAGGCTGGGGCTGACCCACAGAAAGAGTTGGTCTTGGTGTTATCTTGGGTAATGAGCAGAGCGCGGTGGGTCACACAACCTAGAGAAGGCACTTTGCCCTCCCAGTCAAGGAGGTAACAAAGTTCAATGCTATCATACATACTAATCACCATCCTGGCTAGTTTTCTATTATTATTATTATTATTATTATTATTATTATTATTATTATTATTATTATTATTTCCTGGGAACTATTTCCCTGCTTTTCCATCTGGGAGGCCAGTGAGAGTGTTCCTCACTGGCCTGAAGCCAGTTTTCTCCAGCTGGGATCAGTTCAGTCCAATGTTGCCATCTGTCCTTTGAGGCAGGGGGACATCCTCTTCCTCTCAGATCTCTCCCAGAACCAGTTCCCCCTTTCCCTTCCCCCAACCACCCTGGACCAAACATCCTGGACCAAAGCATCCAGCAACCTGTGTGTGGCCGTCATTAGATTCGTGCATTTCTGAACAGACCCGGACATGCAAGAGGTCCAGTGGCCTGACCGCTGGCTGCCCCCAGCCCTGCCAGCCCCTGGACTGCCCGCAGGGCTGGGGGCATGTTCCCCTGCCCAGCTCCAGGGAGGAGCTGGGGGGACTGTCACTCTGCAAGTGGGGCCTTTGGGGGTCTCCCCGACACGACGAAGGTGAATAGTGCTCCCTGGGGATGCTTCCCCTTGAAGGGGGGGGGGGGTGTTCTAACCCCCCAACGCCTCCACTGGGACGTCCACGTGGTCCCTTCATCTCTCTCCTAATTAAAGGCAGAAGTGAGGCGCTGAGCCCCCGACCGATGGGGAGGACGGATCCCCTTCCCCAGCTCCCCCCTCCCCGCCCAGCCAAGGTGGAGGGGGGGCACGTCCTCGGGTGGGGGGTGGGGGTAGACAACACCCACCCCAGCCATTGTGCGGGGCCCCCGCGGATTGGCCGCCGAGTGCGCTGCAGTGATTTTGCGGCGAGGTCCCATTGGCCGCCGCCGCGCATAAGTTTTTGCTCCGGACGGCAACTTTTCCCAGGGATGATGGAGTAACCCCGGGCGGCTCCGTTTCCCTCCCGGCTCCAAACCCAGCCCCTCCCCGCACCGCCCCGGGCGAAGGCAGCCTCCGCTACCCGGCAAGGATGAAGCTCTGCGGGACTTTCCTCGGTTAGTAGCCGTTCGCCGTGGGGGTGAGACTGGAGGGCGGGGGGTGTGCTGAGTGCCTGTCCCCCTCCTCTGTCTCTCCTCTAAATCACTCGAGCAGCTTCATACTGCCTAAGCCACGCCTCGGCAAAGGGGGTCAGCAAGGGGGGGGGGGCGGTAAGGCGTCGAGGACCCCCAAATTATCCCCTTGGTTTTTTTTTCCCATGGTGGAAAGAGGCTCCCGAGTGTCTCCGAGCGCAGGTTTCCCGTGTTTGCGTGGAGCGTTAGGTCCTGGTCTCACACCCCCTCCCCGCCCAGCCCCTCCTCGCTTCGCTCCGGACTCAGGTGCGGGGGTGGGTGGTGAGTGCGCGGCCCCCGGCGCTGCTGCTCCGAGGCACCGGCGGGGCTTTGTCCGCGCTGCCGCGGGTTTCACCTAGTGACAAAGGGCGGGGTGGCGGGGAGGAGAAAATCCTGTTTTCTGCCTCTCCTGGTCACAGTTCTGTTTGGGGGGGGGGCGGGGCGTGTGTTTGATTTGCTTTTGCGTGTTGTTTTTGGTTTGGTTTTTATTCCCCTCTTGCTCGTTACTGGGTAATGCAGAGGCGAGAGGGGTGTTAGTACGTAAAAAGTTAGTTCCTGGGTGTGTTTCAGCGCCTGCATTAAGCGAGGCACAAAGGAGGAAGTTTGGGGAGGTGCCTTTTGCGAAAGCTGGTGATTGCTCCCATTATTGTTCTTCAGGGAGAAAGGAGCTCTAGGTTTGGGGTAGACAAAGGCATTGCCTCTTCGGGAAGGAACCGCCCAACTCGGGGAGAAGGGGCGAGCAAAGGGTTATTAAAAGTTTTTTTTGTTGCTTTTTTTTTTTTGTGCGTGTTGTTCCATCTGCCAGGGGCCTGTAGTGGGCAGGTTTCTGTGCAACCCTTCAGCTGTTCCATATACAATATTAATGCTGGCCATTTCTATTCGGCGTACAACAGCACTAATTGTAGTCCGAGGCATTAAGGCAGCCAGCCCATCTGCATAGAAGCTTTCAGAAAGAAACAAGGAGCAAAAAAAAAAAAAAAATCTTTCACCCCCAGCTGGTAACCGGAGAAGTTGGTGCCAATTACAAATGCATAAAGTTTGAGATCGAATTTTCTTTGAAATGGACTCAAGGAAGCCCATGGAGGTTTCATGTCTCTATTTACACAATCAAATGCAGTTTTATTTTAAAGAATCACAAACTTGAAATGCTTGATCTGAAAACATGATCCCAGGAAGATTTAAAAAAAAAAAAATAAAATTGCACGGGGTGGGTGGAGGGGATATGAAGAGAATCTGCTTTTAAAAATCCTTTTGGCTTTCGCTTGTGCATGCGATAGGGAGGCAGGGACCTTCGGAGGGGTCTCACGCTATGCTCCAAAGGTGAAAATAAGTGAGTATTTATTCTATACCTCTCTGCTGTACAGCTCCCTTTACGGAAGCGGCAGTTCTTTCAGCCCCGGGAGCACACGATACTGATCTGCGTCCTGAAAACAGCTTTGAAGTGACTCTGTAGAGCTTGGGGGTGAAAAAAAAAAATTGAAAAATGCTTAAAAGGGTCGAAACTGGCTTTAAAGCGGGCGGCGGGCGCTGTCCACCGCCGTGGTGCTGACGGGCCGTCGCGCCCGAGCCCACGAGTGGCCGCGCTTCCCCGCGCGGGCTCCTCCGCCGTGGGGCTGGGGGGTGCTGCTGGCCGACCTGGCCCCGACATCTTCAGGGGGTTAGGGAGGGATGTGGGGGCTGCGAGATGGGAATTTCTGCTGGCTGCTGAATTTGGTGGGAACTCCAAAGTCTGGGTGAGATGCTGCTTGTTGGCAGCATTTGGCAGGTTTTGAGGGGATGGGAAGGGGAGGTCTGGCGAGTTTGGGGACAAAGAAAAGCCAATCACCCTCTCACAACCTGGAGCGTAGCAGAATGGTATCAAAGCTGTCAGCTGCCTTAGGGCTCTGATGTGCATTGCTTGTTAATAAAAGCAACAACAGCAAGAATAAAATTCATCTGCGCTAACTCATCGTGGAGTGGCGCAGGTATGGCTGCACGTGTGTGCATTCACACCCCTGCAGCGTGCGTGGACGCATACTGCTGTGAATTTACACAAACCGTGGCAATGCGTGTGAGTAACCACGCTCCCCTCCTGCCTTCCAGCCTATTGTGGTTTTGTTTCTCAAGTTTTAGCATTATGTCTCTAAATGAAGTAGCGGTGGAGAGGACCAGGCAGCATTGTGAGCGGAGAGGCACCATGTCCACCCAGCCCTCCCCGTGACTCTATTGCGGGTGCAGAACAATGGAGATGTGGTGTAGCACCGGGCCTGTTGCTGGCAGATAAGAGTTTAATAGAATTGCTGAATGCCAAAGGTTTAGGATGTAAAATATCCCCGTCTTCGTGGTGTGTCCAAAGGAGATAGAAAACGGCTTTTCAGGAGTACTCTCTGCCGAATGCCTCCTTTATGTTAATGGTTTGGGAGCGCACTAGGATGGCAAGCCATGGGAATGGGCATCCTAAGAATCTCCAAAGCAGAGTTAACACTTTAAAACTAGTATTTCTGTCACCCTCTCCTCAATAAAACGCCTGAAATGGGAAATCAAATCACTCCCACTGCCATGCACCCTTGTAACAGTCTGAGGGTGCCACAGGGTTGCATCCAGCCCCTGCTGAAGCCCACGGTCCCAGGACAGTGTCTAGCAGAGCTGCTAACAGGCATGGGCTGAAACCCTGAGAGGCTTTTCCCCCTCCTCCCTGTGCCCTGCCTGCCCAGGGTGGTAGAGAGCTGGAGAGGGCAGCTGGGGCTCCTGCAGCTCTGGAGCTGGGGTTTCCTGTGGGAGAGCACATCCCCAGCAGGATTCAACTTCCCCTGCCAGGCTCTGCCTCTGCTCACTTGACTCTCTAAAGGCTCCTGGGGGTTCTGTCCACTTGTGAGCTCCCGTGTCTTTTTTGGAAATCTTCATTAAGATGACAGTGAAGTCTTAATTGTCTCAGTGATGCTGGGGATGGTGTGAGGGTGCAGGAAACAGCACTGGGTAGGAAGGTGTCCCCCGCTCTGTAGGGCTGCAGCTTGCCAGTGGTTTCACCCACAATTTCCAAAGTTGCAATCCCAGTGCTAATGCCCCTCCTGCCACACCGTGCCGGGTGTCTCTCTCCAGAGCCTCCCTCCCTCCGGCTCAGTGAGGACTTTCTCACCCCCGGGGTGGCCAGATCTCCACTGAACAGAAGGATTTTCAAGGAGAGATGATCCTGGCTCCTGGAAAGTGTGGCTCTTTCTGGAAAGAAAAGATGCGTAATGGAAGAACATGCACTTTCCTCACTTAGAAACAACCCCCGAACTATTTTAGTCACCGTTTCCTTTTAGGACTTATCCTTGTGTCATTCTCCTTCCCATCACAAAGCTCAAAACGTAACCTCCTGAGCGGTGATCTGTCCTTGCCGGGGTGAGGCAGTGTCTGCTGGGAATACGTTGTGTCATTTTTTAAAATTTTTTTTTAAGGGGAAGAAAAAAAATATTTATACACCTTTTAACCACTCGCTTTTGAATATGTATATCAGCTAATATGCAACACTTCCAGGTTCATAGAGGCGATAAATTCCCCAGTCTGTTCTTTATGGTGATAGGTCATCTTCCTAACCACCAATAAATATTGTAAAGTACTTTCGCTGGAGCTGTGCTAACCCAGGGCATCTGTCACTCGCTGCTTGCTGCTATTAGGAATTATTGGGCCGTACCACACGTTGGGATGCACGGGGGGGGACACGGCACGGCGCTTGTCATGCTCGCCATCCTTTTGTGTTGCTGCTATCAAAGGAGCCCTGAGCCTTGTGCATGTTAATTATGAATCAGCTCGGGGAAAAGCACTCACCTTCTGCTGGGTCTTGGGGAGGGGGGAGCGGGAGCGAGAGGGGCCGGCGGGCTGGAAGAGCCCCAACTCTCCGTGCACTCAAGTCAGCAGCTCCATCGCTCGCTCGCTCTTTTTGATGCTATACTGTAAATTTATTTCACCTCAGAGAGTAAACAGATATATTGCAACCCCAAGGGTTCATGGGTAGTGTATTTACAAAGGGAAGGCGCAGCAAGCCCCCTCTGTGCCATTTCCATTAATGAGAGCGGTCATTAAGTAAATGAGACATTGCCTTTAGCAGGCTTAAGAGTTCACACACTAAGGAGTATCAGATATTTAATTGAAACCAACAACCCGTCTTACACGCGTGTTACTGGTGTAGGGAAGTGGGCTGCCCTCCAAGAACTCTCCCCCCACAACCTCCCCCATGCAAATTTCATGATTGGTTTCCGTGATGTCATTTTGCAAAGGGGCAGACAATAGCTGTGGGGAAAGGTAAGTCAATATTATGTTCTTTCGCTGACAAAGGCAGATAATGCTGGCTTTTTTATTTTCTTTTTTTTTTTCCTCTTCTCTCTCTTTTTTTTTTTTTCCCTCCCCTCCCTCGGATTGAGACCGAGGGGAATGGCTTTCGGAGCACACCGTTGATGTAAACAGACGCAGGCGTTTCGCCTTTAGAGCACGAAGGCTGGGTTGTTGTTTTGAAAATTGCACTGGAGAACCGAGGAGATTTTTATGATGCTCACCATGCTCCTAGGTCCATCTTTGCTCGCTCGCTCTCTGGCTGGCTGAGAGACGCGAGTGGACATGTTATGCTTCTGACTGAAAAGAGGTTGAATAAGACGAGAAAGGAGGAGATTATTAAAGGAAAAAAAAAAACAAACCCAAAGCACAACATCGCATTCAGCCGGGAAACTTTCTGAATATTTCTGGAAGAGGATGCTTGCCGGGTTTGTGGACTGCGAGATCGGTGGATGTTTGTCCGGAGGGAAGCGTGCGCGGGGTTAGCAGAAGACGCTCCCGGGCGCCGGGAGGAGTTCGCTCCGCGGCCGCGGAGCTCTCGGAGGTGCTGATGGCGATGCGCGCCTGCGGTGCGGGGACCGGGGCTCCGCGCGTCCCTCTCGGGGCTCTACCCCCCCCCACACCCCCTCCTCCCAGCCCCCCTTACTACAAAAACTCCAACCCAAGTCTCCAGTTCCTACTCCTCGGGCTTTAAGGAGCTCCGCGCCCGGGCGGGGGTGGGGGGGAGCCGCGCTTTGCTCGCCGGTGGACGCGGGTGCGGAGGCACTGGCAGACTTTTCTTTTTTTTTCTCTTTTTCTCCCCTCTTTCCCCATATCGACTACTTTAGAGTTCTCTATTTATAGCGGCGAGGAACAAGGGACGCGTGCCATGTTTGTGGGTTTCTCTCTATACATTGACCACAACAGAAATCTGCAGGGATTTATTTTTAGCTTCCTCGGAAGAGGCTTTGCTTGGCTAATCTCTTTATCAATTTTAGCAAAGTTTGTTGCTGTTGCTGTTGTTGTTGTTGTTCCGTGGGTAATTTGGGGGGAGAGTGAAGGGAAGGTGCCTGAGGATATTCTTGCGCTGCAATCGACCCCGGAGAGTTAAGCTGAGTTTGGGGCGCAGTTTGCCAGCGGGTAGGACCGACCCTCCCTGGGAAGGTGGCCCCAAAGAGGGGGCTCAGCACCCTCCGAGGCTCACCTGCACAAAGGGGGCAGGTCGTAGGGATCAGCCCCCTCGGAGCAGGAGGCCTGGGGTGTGTGAGCCCCCCCATCCTGGAACTCCGCTCTCCTCCTGCTATTGTTGAGCCCCCTCGCTCCGAGCAGCCTCTGAAAACAAGTGCAAAAAGCCCCGGCTAAATCCTTGCTACTTTTAGATTTTTTTTTTCTTTTCTTTCCCTTTCCCCTCCTCTCGTTGGCTCATCTGCTGTTATTATCAGCCTTTTCCATATGGCCACTTTAATTAATGGCAGACAAAAAGGGGTTGGAGGGGAGGAATCCAGGAATTAGAGTTTATAGTTGGTTTGTCTCTGATGCTGTCATAGAAACGAGAAGCAAAGATGCCGCCTTTCCACTTCTTTGTATGATCCTGTTTATTGTTCCCGAGCGGCGCAGGCTGGAGCAAGCGCATGTTGCAGAGCGCAAACCATCGCCTGCTCCTGCGGCCCCAGGAACCGGCACAACTTCATCCCTTCGGCTCTTTTTCTCTCAGCCCTCTCCCCTTCCTTCCCCTCTTTCTCCTGCCTCGGGGACACCAAGGAGAACTTGGGTTCGCCTTTTTTTCCCCGTCCCTGCAAGTGGTTTAGGGATCCCAAAGGCGAGAAGAGTAGGAAAACTCCAGGAAGTTGGGGTTATCGCTTGGCAGAAAGCAGGCGGCAGCTGCCCCTTGCTGTCCCGGCAGAGCTGGGGTCGGTGGATCCCGGAGCGGCGGGGCAGAGTCTGTCCCGGCTGCCCTTACGGCGGGGGGCGGCAACTTCCCGGAGGTCCCGTCCAGGACGGGTCCGGGCGGGCAGAGCCGCTTGTCCGCTGCGCAGCCCCGAGCGAGGGTCCGTGATCCCCCGCTGCAGGTCGCCGTCGGAGGCAGCGGGGGGCACTTGGTGCTGTGGGACTGGTAGAAATGCAGCCTCCCAGCCCCTGCAAGGGGGATCCCCGGGGCTTGTCCCGGCTCAGAGCCCCCCGGCCCGGGTCGGTGCTTCAGGTCACTGCCAAGGGCGGCGTTGGGGGCTTTGGGACGGGGCGTCCCCTCCCCTTCGAGCAAACCCTGGGCTGGAAGCGGGCGAGAACCCCAACCTCCCCCTCTTCTCCCCTCCCTCCACCCCCCGGTGCCCGGTCCCATTGCCCCCGGGGCGGGGGGACACGGAGCAGGGGGAGCCCCCGCCGTTTCCCCGCTTTTGTTAGGCAGAGCCGGGCCGGGCCGGTTAATGGCCCCGGGCTGGGGTGGGAGGGAAGGGGGACTGACGCACCGCGGGCCCCGGTGCCTGCCGGGCGGGGGCTGGGGGAAGTCGTCAGGCCGGCGACTGACCCCGCGGGGCCAGCACTTTGCCCAGCACCCCGAAGCCCCACACTGGGCAGGGCAGGGCAGGCCGAGCTCTGCCCCTGAGACCCCGCCCCGCGTCCCGCCGAGCCCCGGGGCCGCTCGCCGCCGGTTCCCGGCAGTCAGCTGACGGGGCAGGGCGGGCTTTTCCCGGCGTAGCTCGCCGTCAGAGCCGCTGCCATCTTAGCGGGCAGCGCTGAACTTGCCGCCGCCGCCTCCGGCCCCCCGCAGCCGGCCGGGGCCGTGGGGGGGGGGGGGCTCTCTTGGAGCCTGCCCTCCGCATGGGGCCCGCTGTGCCTCGGGGCCGGCGGGGAGCGGCGCTTCCCCGCGCCAGCAGAACGCCCGGAGCCGGCTGAATGACACAGCTCCTGGAGCTCAGAACAGAAACTCTTCGTCCTCCCCCCGAACCCCCCGTTGTTCTGGGTCAGGGCTTGAGGCGGGCGGGCGGGCGGGGCCGCGCTGCTGAGCCCCCTCACCCCAGACCGGTCGGGGCGGTGCGAAACGGGCCCGCGCTCCCTGCGCGGTGCGGGCCGGTGCGGGCGTCTGCCCCGCTCCAAGGTTTGGGGGGACCCTCCGCCCCCCGGGAGCGGAGCGGGGGGAGCGGCCGCGGCTGGGCTGGGCTTCCCAGAAGACACGAAATGAGCTGTGGGAAGGGGAGGGGGCCGGGGAAGCGCGGGGTCATGGCGGGGAAGTCAGGTGTGAGAGTTTAAGGGCCAAGTGGCGGCAGGACGCGGCCTGCCCTTGGCTTTGCGGGGGGTTCAGGCTGTGGGTGGAAAGGCCTGTTCTTGCGGCCGTAACCTGTGCGGCTCAGCGGCTAGAGCTCTTCCCTTAATGACAAAGGACGTCGCCGGCTGTCTCCTTGCGGCTCTTCCCCGCACGCGGGAGCGGAGGGTGGAAGATCTGCGCTGGGATCTCGGTGCTGTGTGTTGTTCTTCTTTCCCCAACAAATCCCCGGCCTTAAATAGTCCATCTGGCTTCTGCGGCTGTTCACCTTTGCCGAGCAGAAACCTGATCCACCACCTGGTCCTTAGGGAGGAGATGGCGGTGTAGAGGACTGGGGTGATGGAAAGTTTCTGGGGTGGGAGAAATGCCCTCAAAACACCTTGCTCCTCGAGTGAAATGAATTTACATGAGATTTCTGCTCCAGGATCGGGGAGCTGGCTCATAACTAATGGCGAAGAGTAGTGCTGGGGCATCCTGCCACCAGCGATGGGAGGGGAATCTGTCACCCCCCGCTCCCCGCAAATATATTCACCAAGGAGAAAAGGGCTTTGTGTGTGCGTGTCTTTGGAGGAAGCGAGTTTCCCCTCTTGGCAGGTCAATTCGTCAAAGGGAATTTCTGAGAGTGCAGCGTTTGCCCTTGCAGAGCTTGGGGAGCTGCTCTGCTGCAAGCAGCTGCGTGGTGGCTCTGCCCTTTGGGACAGGACCGAGACACGGAAGGTGAAGAGCAGCTTCCAAGTGTCTTCTCCCCGTGCAGGTTCACTGGGTTTCCCCTGCGTGAGAGCAGCAGCGCAGGAGGACATCCCTCAGCTTCTCAGAGCTGCTTTTCCACAGCGTCTTATGTGTGTGTGGAGGTTGTTTCTGCCCTGAGAATGGCAGGAGGTGGGCACGGAGGTGAGGACATCTCAGAGGCATGAACGTGTGTTGAACATTATGTCTGCAGAATGTAGACATTAAAAATCACCTGCATGGAGCAACTCCTCAAACTTGAAACATTTTGTGAATTTTCTGTGGACTTTTATGGAAGTCACAAGACGGAGTTTTAAGGAAAAATGGCTAAATATACAACTCAAAACTAGTGTTTTGTATTGTGGAGGTTGTTCATCCCTCCAACGCTTCTGGGGGGCCTTGCTGTGGGTTTGCTGGGGAGGCAGAGAATGTTTCTGGGATCTTAGTGTGACATCTTGGTCCCTTTAAGCAGGAGTTTGCCCTTTGGGGACTGTATTTTCAACATCACTGGCTGCTTTTTAAAGCAATGCCTCTGCCCCGTGCCTGTGTGAAACTGGTCCAGCAGAGCGCTGGAGGGACCCGGCGCTGGGAGCCGTGACCGTGTTCAGGCAGATCCAGGAGGGCAAAGGCACACGTGGCTCCGGCTTGTTTACAGACAAGCATGGGGTGAGGGTACGAGCATGGGGTGAGGGTATGTGCTGCGAGCGTGGCCGGGGCTCCATCTCGCTGTCCTGCGCCTCCGCAGAGTTGATCCGAGCAGCCCGGTGTAGTTCCTGCGTGGCTCAGATGCCCGGTGCATGTTACAGCAGCGAGGAAATGAAGTTAGCTGTGAAAGCTTGTCCGGGGAGGGTGGTCTGGTGCAAAAGGAGGTCAGGAAACAGGGAATTTCCCGGCAGAGTTTGGTGGAGGAAAGGGTGGTTGAGATCACCTTGTCCTCCCAGCTGGGTCTTTCCCAGCAAGTGTCAGTCTTAGAGCAGAATAACGAAGTGACACACTCTGCCACACTCTGCTTTTCATTTCGGTTTGGCGGGTGTTTTTTTAAAAAGAGATTTAAAAAACTATAATTTCCACCTGAATTAAAATACTTTTGATCCTTGTCTTCCATTGAACTTTTTGCTTCAGAGAGAATAGATTAATAAACACTTTCAAATGGAAAAACATAGTTTGGAAAGGTCCCGCTTTTATCTTTAACAGAGCTGTAATGCTGACCTGGCTATGGGCTGGCTGTCCCTCCGTTCCTTCTGTCTTGCTCTTTTAATCTTAACCACAATACATTTGCTTTTGTTGTGATCATACTGGCCTTTACTGGTCACTTTTTATTCTTTCCTCCTTTATTTTGAAGTCAGCACATTAAAAAAAAAAAAAATTGCAATGTTATTTTAATCAGACCAAATGAAAGAGCAAATCAGAGCGAGAATTTTAATCTGCCCCAAGCAAAACTGCCTTGTACATCTGTCATGTTGGGATTAGTGGAACTCTTTAAAGAAGCTGAAGACTTTTTAAACAAAGTATTAAACATTTGTGACCTGATTTCCATTCTTACAATATTCTCATTAATAAGAGTGCAGGCTGAAAGACATCTGTTAGGTCCTATTTGTTTTAAGAATATTAAAGAATAAGAAGAATATTGGGCGGGGGGGGGGGGCGGGGGGAGGAGGGCAGTTGAAATCTAAATGTAATGTTTGGAGCCAAATTTCCAAGCTGCGGTTTTCCAAAGCGATGCTCTAACTTGGAGCAGGGTGGGAGGAAACACAGTCTTGGTGAAGCCCATCATGTTGGATGCTCCACAACAGGTCTTGCTTGGCCAGTTCAGGCTGTCAGAGCTTGGGTGAGGCTTCCCCATGGGCTGGCAGCTTTGCCTTGTCTCCATTCAGTAGCGTGGAAGAGGCACCTCTACCTTCCTGGGATAAAATCTAGTCTGAAATGAAAACCAAGCAGAGATGCTGCCTTAAATCGTACATAAATACAACTCGTATGGTGCAGCACCCAGTGCTGCCTTGGACCAGCCAGAAAGCGGAGCAGGAAGGGAGTGAAAACGTCCTTCTTGGGTTTGCTGCTTGTCTTGTTTGATGCTAAGGCAGTTAAAGGGCCCAGCTTGGACCCCTAAGGAAAAAAAAAAAAAAAAAAGAGTGAAGCATGTGCTTGGTAAACCCTTTGCTGAAAGAAGTCTTCGCTCTTAACGTGGGTATATGGTTTAAGAGGAGGTTGCTGTCGACTGCAATCTTTGCATCTTGTTTATGCTTGCTGGGTAAAATATTAACTAAAGCATCTGAACATAAAGTTCTGGTGTGAAAGAATATCAGCAGGGGAGAGCCATATGGTGCCAGGCTGCGAACAAAATACCCAGCGCTGGAGATTCCTTTTTGCAGAAGACTGAAAACTCTCATTCCCATACATAATACATGAGTTCACGCCTTTGATTACTCTAAACATTAGTCCAAGCGGTACAGGCGTCTCTTTGGAGCTAACACAACTTAGGGCACGCAGTTCTCTTCCCCCCCCTCCCTCTTCCTTTACATAAAAGAAATCGATGTCGGGCTGTTAAGATACAAATACCCAATATGCTGTAAGACAATATGTTTCCGAAACTGCTGCGTAAGCTGCCTTTCCCCTAATTCCACATAAACGGCAGGAGAGACTCGCGTTTCTCCGTTCCTTCGCTTGAAACCATTTGGCGAGCGCGTGGCTC
Organism: Bucorvus abyssinicus; assembly: GCA_009769605.1. Lineage (NCBI taxonomy): Eukaryota > Metazoa > Chordata > Aves > Bucerotiformes > Bucorvidae > Bucorvus > Bucorvus abyssinicus. Next base: position 2,131,503 of record CM020047.1, read on the forward strand.
TCCCTGGGACAGCATCTGCAAGCCAGGTCTGTGCCTGTTTTGGGGAAGCCTCTCTCAGACCTTTCTGAGGACCATAATTATCTCTCTGAGCAGCAGCTAGCGTGTGTGTTTACCTGAACGCTCCCCGCGAGCCGAGGAGTCAGGTGTATTCGACAGCGATGGATTCAAACCCCGCATTAGGAGGATCCCCTGGTGAACATTATTATACGGTACGAGAGATGGCTCTGAGGGAGCTTTCACGCACACGGTATTTAAAAAACAAGGTATTGCTGGCAAAAATCTGTGGGTGACACTTTAAGCACTTTTGAATTTCTTTTTTTAAACACTCCCCTGAAACCAGCAATTTGATGTTGAATAACTTTGCCTGGTCTCCCTGAGCGCGGCTTGTTAAGTTTCGTGACGAGGACCCAATTACTTGTGCGTAGAAACACCCACGTAGTGCAGAGAAACCTCCCCAGCAGCTGCCTTTGGTTAACCCGCGTTTCGGAGCTGGAGTCTTCTCCTGCCTTGGTGGTCCCCAGCCTGGGAGAGGGAGCTTTGGGAGGCAGAAGGCAAAGCCTCTCTGGCAGCCATTGGAGCTAAAGCTTGCATCTGAGTCACCTGGTTCAGCTCTCGGGCATCCAAACCCCCTTGGGAGAGGACAATTCGGGTTTAGCACCGAAGTGCAGAACTGGTTTTTCCTCTTTTGGCACTGGCTGTATGGGCAATGCGGGATGATGGGATGGAAATGAGGTCAAAGCCTTGGCTAACGGTCCGGTGACAGTTTTGGAGGTGGGATGGGTCTGGTCTGTGAAGCCATGTCCTAGGAGGAGGCTGTGCTGGGATAAGTGCCAGCTGGGCTTTGAGAGAAGTTGCTTGATTTCAGCCGAGAGGTTTTGAAAACCTTCTTGTGATGGGGCTTGAAGCAAGAGCCTTCCTGGGGGACAAGTGTCCAGTCCTTGCTCTGCACCCAAAACCCAAGTGCCTTTGTGGGAATGAGAGAAATTCCTTTCCCTGCTAAAGGCAAAAAATCTTTATTTGTAAGAAATCAAAAGCTTTGGGTGGGAGATATTCTGAGTAAAGTTATCTTGGACAAAGTTTGTCCAACAGGAGCGGCTCTGCAGAGAGGCAGGAAAGTTCATGCCTCTGAAAGCTGATGTGGCTGTGAGCGCGTCTGGAGTCCCAGCTTCTCCCGCTGTTGCATACGTCTCTCCTCCCTAATCCTGAAGCTTTGCATCTAGCGAGCTTCTGGCGAGTGGAGTTAAAGGTTTGTTTGTTGCCCTCAATGTTTTGATGTAATTAGTCAGCAAGCAACTCGCTGCTTTTGCCCAGAGAAATGATCTCTCCAAGAACACAAGTGACAGGAGAGGATTAATAGCCTTCCGGAGAGAGCTGCTCTGGGTTTTTATTTAAAAAAAAAAAAAAAAAGTGCCTGGGAGCAATGTTGTTGCTTTAAAAAAAAAAAAAGACAGTCTAAACAGTTAACGTTGCCTGCAGTGTCTCAGAGGAGCTCGGAGTTGTCAGCTCCTCTCCCGCATTCCCTAGAAACTTTTAGCTCCCTCCGGTTGCCGCAGCGCTGCTTCCTCACTGCACTTGTCCCCCAAGCAAGGGGCATTGCTGGGGAGAGCAAGGGCACCCCCTCGGAAAGGGGAGGATTGGGAAGAGGAGGGTTTGGAGGAGAGAGAAACTTCCCACTCCTGGGATATGAGCTAATTCTTGGCTGTGGGGTCTGGGGAGCGAGTGCATCGCTGGGACCTTGCGCTTTCCCAGCTCAGTATTGGGACAAAACTACCTGGGCTCAGCCGGTGCGAGCGGCTGGGCACGGGGTGAGGGCTGCTCAGAGAGTACTGCCCGTGGGCATGCAGCTGCTGCCCCATCCATCCTCCTCGTCGTCCCCACTTTGTATTCCCCACCAAGTGCAGGCTGCCGTAGGAAGGACAGAAAGGTATCGCTCGCCTCTATTTAATTTCAATTACACGGCGTCCGCAGGAGCGCTAGCAGCGGTGCCAGCAGGGCCGTAAACTGAACGTATTTGATGATTCTCCTCAAGCAAGCGGTGCACAGCAGCTGCCCCATTCAGCGGCGATAATCCTGGGGGGGCCACGATATCACGGCTGGCAGAGCCGCGTGCTGCGGCGGAGGCTCCTGTCTAACAACGCCATTTGAAGGGTCAGTTTAATTGCCTCGTTTTGCGGCAGGCAGAGTGGCACCCGGTGCGTGCCCCTGCTCCGGGAGGTTTGGTGCGGAAATGGGCTTCAGTTTGAGTGTGCCGAGCCTGTGCCATGAGATGGGATGCTGGGGGGGGGGTGCTGAGAGCCAGCACTGCCTCTTACCCCAGGGGAGTCGTTGCTGCACGATGATCTCACCTCCTTTTATGCCTTATTGCTTCTGTCTCCCTGACTCCGTATGACACACGCTTACGTGTCAACTTTTCACTTCTTATATGGCAGCAGAGAGGAAAGGCTTAATATCATAAAGACAAGCTGGCAGCTGGGAAGGAGCCCACTTAGTCATCTAACTTTGCGTCAGAAGCACTGCCAGCCTTTTCCCTGGCTCTTCCAGGCAGCTTCTCTCTCCTCGGCCTGACCTGGTGTCACATGTGGTAGAAATCTCCAACCGGAAAATCAGCGTCGTTTGCTTAAGCAGGTGGTGGACCCCAGTCCTGTGCTGAGGGCAAAAGGGTTTGTGTCCCTCAAACACCTCGGTGTGCTCCGCTTGGGGCAGCAGCGATGTGGGTTTTGCAGCTTTTCTGCCCACAACTCCTGGGGCCAAGGGTAAGGTCCCAGAGCAGATTCAAATTCACTTGGGCTGCGACAGTCGACACTGGGGCATCTCCGGAGGTTTGGAGCCCAGAAGGATCTAGAGAGTCATGGACAGCTCAGTCTGTAGATGACTGGAATGGCAGAGGCAAGATCAGTTCATATCTCCCCTGTCTCTTTTACTCTTTCCCTGCACACTGGGGCAATCTGTATTTGCTGCTCAGAAGCAGGTACTAGGCTGAGCGCGCGTTCCCCTCTCCCAGGAAGGTCGCTTCCCCACTGGCCTCTTCTACCACCCTTTTCACTACTCCTCTTCAGCCCCCATGCAAACCCACACAACCCTAAAAGTCTTCCCAGACCACCTCAGGTGGGGCAGGAGATCAGTGTCCAACACCAGCAGTACCAGTGGACATACTCCTGGTGCCTGCTGTGCTCGCCCCATGCAAACCTCTCCGGCTTACGTAGGTTGTCTTCCCCTTTTTGAGGGCTTCTGTGTGTCAGTAGCACCATGGGAAGGGTTTTAGAACGCAGAAGATGCTCTTGTAACCCCACCCTGAGCCATCGGGTCGTTCCCTTCAGCAGCCACATGTCTTGGAGCTGTTTCCTTCTCGGTAGCCCAAGACACGCTTACCCAAAACCATCTCTAAAAATCCATCTGCACTGAATTCTCCTGTTGGTGTTTCAACACATCGGCTCCACGCAGGCTTTCGATTTGGTACGAAAAGTAATTATTGCTGGGGTGCAGTTTAGCAGTTGTGTTTTACAGTGCTGGTAAGGTTAAAAGAAATAATAATAATAATATAAGAAAGACTCAGCCAGAGTAACTGCTTGCAACATGCTATTTGCATTTTTAAGGAAATACTTCTTTGAGACAGCCTGGGTGAAAGGTCGGCATTTGCATATAAATGGAAAAGAAAGTGTGTGATGCTGGAAGTTACATCTATATTATTTTCTCAGCAGTGAGCTGCTGTTTCGGAGATTAAGGGATGCGGTTTGCATTTGGCTTTTATTGAATAGAGAAGGTACCAGGAAAGCCAAATCAGAACAAAATAACGAGGGAAATGTGCAAGAAGAAAGAAGCAACATCCTGTTTCTCGGAGGCGCTCTCCTGTGTGCCTGACTCCTTACACGCCTGTTTGCACACGCGCCAGGCACGAGCAGATGAGCGTTGCTGAGCAGGGCACAAAAGGACGGACACGGGAGACAAAGCGGGCGGCAGGAGCTGTCTGTGGTGTGGATAAGCCTGGTGGAGGAAGGGATGCTGGCTTAAGCCAGGGCTTGTTTGATTATTTCTTTTTTTTAACATTATTATTATTGTTCAGGCTCAGGTATGTTTGGAGAGGAATTAATCAGCAGGCTCATATGAAATTCCTGCTATTGCAGTAGGAAAATCCACACTTTGGGCAACCCTTAGTGTCTAGCAGGGTGAAGGCAGGAGGCAGAGATGCCCATAGCTCTCATCTTGGAGAGGGTCAGCATCTGCTGAGAGCTTTTCCAGGCCCTGCTGTTGCCCTGGGCCTTGGAAACCCAACGGGATTCTCGGGTGGGGAACCTCATCGCTTTGTTTTCCGTCTTGTTGGTGGCCCTGCTCCCCGTGCTTGGAGCAGCTTTGTGTTTTGACAGCTCCCCCAGGAAGCCAGGGAAGGTGGGGTGCTGACCAATGTTTGCTCTTTATTCTTCCTGATGAAGGCACAGCAGCAGTGCTGCTGTGGGCACGCAACATTTCTTACTCTCTTGTAGAGTACACAAGTGATACAAGGATGGAAGGTGAAAACCGCCGTCTTTTATATCTTCTGCAGTGCTGTGTAGTGTGCTCCTGCCACTTTGTAGAAAAAGAAAAAAGACTCTAATAAAAGGTCTTATTAACTGGCCATGAACACTGGAGCATGAATATTGCTCTTAATGAGGAGAGTCTGTAGCCTCATTTGCTTCCCTTCAGCTCCTGTAGCGCTGGGTGATAGGGAGAAACAGGGTGAGATGTTGGTCCTTCCCTAGAGAGCTTCCTGGCTTGGTGTGCTGGGCAGGGATGGAGAGAGGGCCCCAGGTGAAGGACCTGGGAATGCTGGGTCCCGTGGCAAGGTAACGTCCGTGCCTTGCTCCTGGTGGGCTTTAACTCACTGCTGAACCCCTCTGCTGAGGGCTTTGCTCCCCTCCAAGGAGCAGGTTTCAGTGCTCCTTCCCTTCCTATTGCAACATGTCCTTGAGTTTGGGAAATCTGAATCTTCTTGTGATTAAGCCGGGTGCTCCATGTCCTGTGCCAGGACCATGGGAAAGGGGTGATTCTCTTTTCCCATCAAGGACCTGGCAAAGAGAGTTTGAAAGCCTCCAAAGGTGCCAGGTATCACAGGGCAAAGCATGAGGTGGCACGACTGGGGTGGCCAGAGGGGCTGACACGGCTGCCTGGGCAGAGGTGGCAGCTGATGGCATCAAAAGCAGGATGAGCCAAGAGGTGAGGTGGCAGGGGGCTGGGAAGGGGGACTGAGTCACTTGTGCTTCATGCAGTGCTGGAGGAGGGAGCCAAGGTGAGGGATGCTCCTTGGGCTGCTGGCTGGTCCCTGGGCAGTGCAGGAATTGCTGGAAGGAAGGTGGCGGGTTCTTGTGACTGGAGATGGAGAAACAGTGGCATTGTGCTAGCAGTGACCTGTCCTCTTCCCCTCTGCACAGCCAGATGGAAACGCTGGTGCTCCCCTCCTCTCCTCTGTGCCCCCAGGACCTGCAGAGCCAAGCAGGGCTGCACTTGGCTGTTGGCGGTGAACACCTCTGAGCCGTGCTGGTGCTGAGCTGGTTGCTTAGTGGGTTAGCAATGCGCACTGTGCTGGAGGCATCTGTTTGGCAGTGAAAGCACTAGAAAGGCTTGATCCTGCTGAAACCCCCTTCCTTTCCTTTGGGTAAGGGAAAAGTGAAAGGTCAGAGTCCACATCGCCGACTTCATAACCTGTGTCACAGCCTGTGGACTGGTAGCACGGTGGGTTAAAGCAGCACTGCATGTTTGTCGGGGCCATGGGATCAGAAATTCAGCTCACTGATGTGATGGGTTGTTGGGTCTCTGACTGGCCGTGCAGCGCAGCAAGGCACCGTCTGGCTCTGTGTGTCAGCGAGAGGAGGCACGGCTGGGATGTACGTGTCCCTCGTCAAGGGCAATGACATTTGTCAACCTGCTTTAAATAAGAGCTGCTGTTAGCAAAGACAGGGTGGCCGTGACTCTTGCACACTGTTGAAAGGTGCTGGGGGAGGATGACCATCTCCCACCATGTGCTTCCCTTTGTGGAGGTTCCCTGCTTTGCTGTCGGTGCAAACACAGTCATGGGGCCAGATCCCTGCAGCTCGGCCCCAGCTTTACGGGGGAAACTGCTTGTGTGGCTCCCCCATTTTGCCTTTTATAAAGATTATAAACTCTTGGGGGCTTGTCCAAGAAAGCTCCCCAGGTGAGAGCATCAAAGCCCAACATCTGCTCGGTGACTGCCAAGCTCCTTCCCACATGCTACAGAAAAGTGTCTTTAGGTCAGCAAATGAACAGCAGAGAACGACCCGCCGTCGAGCTGGCCGTGCTACATCTCCCATCGATACATCCCATCCGAACTGATTATTAAATCATATTTGCTGATAAGTACGAGATGTGATATCTATTACACAGCTGTTAAACCTCAATTATTATGTTTTAATGATCAGTCGTTTACTGTGCAATATACAATTAACATCCGGTATTAGATCTTAAATTAAATGTGTGTTTGGGAAGCTGGATTTGAAGCACTGAACGTAGCGGTGCCGCAGTGAACAGCGATAATTGCGTTGTACAGATGATATTTCTGCGTCCTGAGAGGGGGTTAAACCGACACCCTTGGCGTCAGAGGAGAATTGCTGAAGTAACTGGGTTCTACTTTTTCAGTGTATTTTGATCCCGATGGAGGTTTTAATTCATCTCCCTCGAAAAAAGCAGCCTGATGCAGAGCTGCTGTGCTCCTGCGTGTGTGAAGGCAGGGGATCAGCTCAGAGGAGACTTTTCTTGGCGAGGGTTGGGCAGGAGCGTGGGACAATTAGTGGTGCTGCAGGCTGTGCAAGGGGGGTCAGTGGTGCAGGTAGGATCTGAGACTGAAGCCTTAAATCAAAGATAAGGCACATTGCCTGCCGGAGGAGAAGCCCTCACTGCACCATGGGTTTGGGGCTGCGCAGGGGAGCAGATTCCATTATTGGTGTTCTCCAGGCAGTGGCCATGGAGAGCAGCACGTGTGGGTGATGGGCTGCAGCATGCGCAGGCGCAGAGCGGGTGGAGGGGCCCATGGGTGGCTTCTGCAGCTTAGAGATGTAAAATTTGGATTTGAGGTCTTTTTTTTAATTCATATGAAAGCTGAGGTCCAAAGGGCACCCTGATGCTGCTGCTGTATTTGCTGTGAGAAGTGAGCCCATGTTGTCTGGTGGGACGCAGGAGGAGCCAGCCTGTTCTCAGCGTGTTGCTGCCTTGTGAACACAGGGTTCACCTTTCCCGTGAAAAACGTGCCTGAACAAAGATGAAGAAAGATCTTACTCTTCCTTTTTCTTTTCTCCCACTTGAGGGGAGCAAATGAAGATTGATGTGTTTTTCTTCTAGGCTTTCAGTTTAAATATGCAGTGACGCATCTTCTGAGGAAACGAAGCCCTCAGCCCCCATCTTTTCTCTAAGGGACCCGTCTCTCACCCCATCACTTTGCTGTAGCAGATGGAACCCCTGCAGAGGTTTGGGGAGAGGGCGGTGCTGCTCTTGCAGGCAGCCTGTGAGCAGGACTCCCCGCAGCACTGTAAGGACACGTGTGGGAGCTGGCAGCCCCCTCCTGCAGCATCCTGTCTCGTTGTCTGTTCACCTGCACTCCAAAGCTTCCTGTGAGGTTTGCTGGGTTTATTTTTGAGGGAACTCTCTGTTGTTCTTCAGAGGGTTTAATTATTTTCTGGCAAACCAATGCTTTCTTCTCTCTTTGGAAATGGGAAGTAAAACACACCCAAGTCTGATTAACACTCTGAATTGCATGTGGTCTCTCTCAAGTTTCCAGTTCTTGTTTGCAGCTGATGAGGGTGACCCAAAGGTATCACAGAACTTGCTCTTTCGTGCCAGGATTCTGCAGAACTCACGATGCTTTGTTTCACAGCTGACCTGTCTCTAGATCTTTCTGAAGGAGAGAAGGGGGCAAATAAATTCAAGGTCTGGGGAAAAAAAACCTCACTGGAAGAGGATGCGCCGATGTTTTGGTGGTGGATTGTCACAAATGTTGATGGGGAAAAGCAGCCTGTTTAATGAGGGACCCCAGAGTGTGATCCAGGCCTGACTAGGTGGTGGGTCCTGAGCATGGAGTGGGTGGGGGAAAGCTGGTGATTTCCTTTGGGACGTGGACATCAGGCAGTGATCTCTCAGACCAGCTGAGCATCTTGGTTGTTTCTCAAGGGGGAGTGGATGCCAGTGCTCCTGGCTGTGAGCTTTTGCTGTCCCAGCTTGGTACCAGGAGGGGGAACCCAGGGCATGCTGTTCCAGCCGGGATCTGTTTCCCATGGGCAAAAACTTGCCTTTAAGGCAATGTCCTGCATCTCCTCTTGGGTGGTCCAGGTAGGGGTTAAAAGAAGTGTCCTTCACGTAACCAGTGAGCGGTGTTTCTGCCGAGCCCAGGGTCCGGAGGAGAAGTGGAAAGGGCACAGCCAGCAGTGCAAGCTGATCCTCTCCTGAGACCAGATGCATTTAAGCAGCACAGAGCAGAAGAAATCTGATTCGTGTGTTGATGGAGCTGCCTCAGCCATCTGAACCAGGCTGGGCAGAGGGACAGGAGTGGGCAGGAAGATGCTGAGGTGGTGCAGCCAGCACACCTTGAGCCTGGCCAAGCCTCCTCACCCCAACACAGAGCCCCCTCCCCTCCTCTTGCTCAGCAGGGCGAAGGCATGGGAGGTTGGGACAGGGCTTGTGGCAAGGACAAGCTGGCATCATGGGCCAGATTTACGGCAGCAGCTGTCAGAGCTCACCCTTAGCCTATGACTTAGGCACCCATGAGCTAAACAGGCCCAAACAGGATATGTGTGTGTGTTATTTTGCTATTTTTAATTCCTCGGGGTTGAATCTCATGACCTCTCAACCTTTCAAAAATCTTCTAAGCTATCTCTAGGGTTACCTTGCATCCAGGATCCATTGTTTCTACAGTTTAATCCACTCTCTGCTTCTGCCCCCACTGCATCCAGAGAGGATGCTCCTGCTTTAACACATGCTGCTTGGGTGAAGGATGCTCAGGGAAATGCTTCAGATAAGCAGGCAGGTTGTACTGTCCTAGGAATGTGCTGTAGAATCATCTTTATTTCTTCTTATTTGATGTATTTTTCCCTCTGTTCTCCTCTTCTGTCCCCTTCTAGTTTCTTTCCCACATTTTCCTTGGTTTCCATCATCTGCCTGGCCATCTGTGCCTCCCTGCTCCCTTTCCTCGGAGCAGAATAATGTGTCAGCAACTCCTGGTTTTGGTTCCAAGCCCTGTGCCTTTCTGTGGGTCCAGGCTGGAACACAGAGCTTCAGACAGGGTTTGGAGTGGAGCCTCCAACACAGATGTTTCCCCTGTGAAACCTAGGAAGGTTCCCCCAGCTGCCCTCCTGGCTTCAGAACCGCTCTGTTTTAGGACAAATACGTGAAGGTGACTTTCACGGTCATCTATCTTAGGCATTAACTTGGATTGTACATCACCACAGGATTGAATTATCCCAGTCGTTCAGTGTACTCATTCTTGCAAGAGCACTGTGGGACATACTGGTAGTCCCTTAATGTCCTGCAGAGAACAGACACAGACGGGGGAGGAATAAATTCCCTAGCTATTTTCTGTGCCTTCTCCTAAAAGTGCTTTGTGGCAGAGCAAAGTGGCTCAGCTGGTGTCCTACACGCTCAGCAAGTTATCCATTGCTGGAAACACCCACCTTCCACGGGTTTCCTTTAGCATGTGTGATCCTTCTCCCTGCTTTCCCTGTCTGAGACCACCCCAGGAGCAGAAACATCAAGTCAAGGAAGCGCGGGAGCCTGTTCGGCAGAGGAAACGAAGCCTCTGCCCTGAGCTCTTCCCCAGGCGATTAGCGGCCCGAGATGAATGAGCGTGCCGGCGCGTGTGTAGCTCCTCACGTGCCTCCGTCTGGGGGATGCTCTCCTTTTTCCTTTGCATCGCTTGTAGAAGATGAATGGAGCAAGACATGGAGAACAGGCAGTAAATTATTCAGTTCTCAGTGCCAGAGGGAGCCTCAATTAAAGATGAGAGGGGAAGGCTCACGGCGGCAGCGCCCAAAGCGACAGCAGTTTGCCAAGGTGAGCTGTGACGCTGGGGGCCCGGAGGCCAGAGTCTGGGGGCAAATGCTCTTGATCTCATCCCCGTGAGCCATAACTGTGCGGGAGGGGAAGCTGTGCCACGCAGCTCCGGTGCCGTGGCAGCTCCTCCACGCTGGCCCAGCTGCTGCAGACCCATCTGTGTGTGGCAGGGCTGGTGCCCGCCCCTTGAAGATGTTTGAAGTTGGACTAGATGAAGGGAAAGTGCCAAGGATCTGCTTGTAAAGTATGTGCTTCCCACAGTCTTTCCCCTTGGATGGAAGCTCCTCTCTGCCTGCTCTCCCTTGCTCCCCAAGCAGCTCTGTCTGGGAGGTTTATCTACGAGACCCTTGTTTGGCACCTTCACTGCGTATCGCTGTAATGACCCACTCCCAAATCTGATGTCACTGAGATTTGTCATGGGGACCCCACTCAGCTCTCAGTGATGCCCAGCAGATCCCATGGATCTGCAAATTTTTGTGAAAGATTAAAAGTGAACTTCCTGTCTGGAAAGAGAAGAGGGTGTAAGGGAGAAGCCCTTTGCCAGCTGCTGCAGGCACCGTGAGGCTCCTGGGCCGGGGCTGGCAGCTGCCTCACCCAGGCCACCAGTGACACTCACTGTTAATACTGTGTTTTCTGACCAAGGACGGAGCTGAGCACCACTGCAGTGTTTGGGGTAGGCTCTGGGTGCACATACAACTGCCTGGTTGAGGCTCTTGGCCTCAGTGCGGTACCCTGGGGTCCTGCTCGGGGCTTGGAGACCCTCAGGCAGAGTTTGTATGGCCGGTAAAGAAAGCAGGCAGGGAATAAATACTGCATTTTCACATCTGGTTGCTGCTGCTGATGGGGTACTGCCTGGCTCTGTGTCCTGATTCCGTGTTCCTCCTCTTGTCCCCAGAAAATGAGTTTCGGGGTGAGCTGCTGAATCAGAGGTGGACCTGTGGAGAGAAGATCAGCAGCTGCGAGGGAGCCGCCAGCCTGCACGGCACACGCATCAAGGTGAGCAGAAAGCCCTCGGTTCTCCACAAGCACGTACTTTTTTCGTACGGTGACCTCCTGCTGCATGTGTTTGCCACAGGATGAGGGCCACATGCTCCAGTCCTTGTGGACCGGGTGCTCCTGGGGGTTGGGGCTTTTTCGGTACCCAAAGCGATGGGCAGGACTTGGAAGTCTCTGTCTCCTTGCTACAGCCAAACCTTCTGCATGGTGAATCCGGGCAGAGAGGGCTTCCAGCTGTCAAGATTTGGCTTTGAGTCCAGATATTTAAATCCTCGCCTTCCTCTCCGGTCCCATCCTTCAAGGATGGCTCAGATCTGGATATTTAGGTCAGTCCCAGGCCAGTTAAAATAGGCCCTTTCTCCAAGGCGCCGGCTGGTCGGAAGAAGCCCCTTGTACGCCAGGTGAAGCCGCGGTGCCTTTGGAGGAGACAAGCGAGGCATTCATCTCCCCTGGGACCCCGGCAGCTCCTGGGGCTCAACAGAGCCGCTCTTTGACTGCTGCAGCTGTGGCCGATGAAAGGGGTTCCAGCCGCGGCTGTCAGAGCTCCCGGCAGATGCACTGCCGGCAGAGTCGGAAGCTTTCATTAAGCATAGAACTGGGCTGCTCATTACGCAAATGGCGCTTCCTGTCCCATTTTGGCCTCTCGGTAGCGAGGCACCATCTCGGATGGGTGCATGGACCCACCTGGGTGGTGGAGGAAGCCCTTCTTGGGTGACCGATGTTACCAACTCTTCCTGTATCCCCAAATAAACCGGGCCCTGGGAAAACCCCAAACCAGCAAAACCCCACCTTTAAAAAACATCCTTCCTCTCTAACAAGCTGTCAGCTGCGAGTGTCACCGGGAAAGCTCCCACCTTCTTAGAAAGCAGAGTAAGCAGTTGTTGCTACATTTAAAATGAGCTCAATTAAGGCTTTTCTATTGAACCTGCCAAATAAGCACTTAGATGAGATTTAATAAGATTGTTGTATGTTAATAAAGCCATGATTACTAAAGGTAATATTCCTGCTACCTGGTGCTCATCTAGGGCTCTGCCTCTGCCAAGCACACTGCTGATAGCAGCCGCTTCTTGCAACCTCCCGCTCTGCTTATCTGTGGTGCAATGGAGTGACCGGTCTGGGGGCAAGAGGAGGAGTTCGGGAGGGGGCATCTGAGGTGGGAGCCAGATTTGGGGAGCTGCAGCTTTTGGAGGTGGTAGTGCTGGTCCTGCAAAGCCCAGGTCTGCAAAGAGTCACACGGTGGGATGTCAGGGGTACGCAAGGGCCTGATCCTGCACATCTCGGGCTGCAGGACTGCGCCTGCCAGCCTGCGGTGCGTGAGTGAGCAAGAGGTGATCAGCTGCTTTGTTATAAAAGCCACGTTAAACTTGACTGGGGAGGAGGGAGGAGGTGGCTGGCTTTGCTGAGGCTATCCCCAGCTCTCTGGGAGCGCTCTTCCCCATGGGTTACTTTAAATCCATTTATGCAAATTTCAAAAATATTTCTCTGTGTATCTCAGTGCAGTAGCGTGATTTTCTGCTGCGTTTTCCTAAAACCCAGGTAGAACTTAGGATGGTTTAGGCCTGGATATTGCGTGTGTGTGCAGCCCTCTAACCTCACAGCGGGGAGAGGTCTCAATCCCTCGCTGACCTTCAGATCTGCGCCCTGCGCACATGCTTGCACATGCGCTCATAAATACTTGGTGTATTTAAATGCAGTTTTTCATGGCAGTTACAGCTCGTAACCCCCAGGATGCAGAGTGGTGAAGGACAGTGGGGTGTGGGGCACGTTCACTTATTTAGTTTTGCCTCTAAAGAAGTCCAGGCGCAGGATAAAATTTCCCATGACAGGTCTGAAATGAGATCTGGGGAGAGGTGCTTTCTGCACTGAGCCAGCTGAGACCGTCCCCACGGACGCCACTGCTTGTGCTCGTCCTGGACCACGGTGGCTGATGGAGAACTGAATCTTTCTCCCCAAATCTCCCTTGTCCTGCGCCAGGAGGAGCTGGGGGTGCCGCTGAAGAGCGGGCAGGCTGTTGCTGGAGGCTGGGTGCTGGTAGGATGGGTAGGGCTGGTGCTGATGGGGCCACCAGAGCCCACCCCTTGCCACAAGCGCTGGCTGCTGCAGTTCTCTTAGGAGATACGCACGTAGCTCACTTCAGCACTCGCCTCATGTTGTGCCACTTGAGGGTAATCTTATGAAAAAGGCAGATTATTACCGAGCTCAAAAACAATGAGGTTGAAGAACTGTGATTTTTTCTTTTTTTTTTTTGTTTTCTCTCCCCTACCCCTCCTCTTCTGGCGTAAGAGCTGTTGGCTCGTACGGAGCCACTTAGGTCTCTCTGCGCAGGAAATGGCGTTTGGGTTGAGTCTTGTAGCACTTTCAAACGGACAAGAGGAAAGTAACGTCAACTTCAACTACTGCCTATGAAACCACCCGGCCTCACGCTCGGGTGTCAGCACCGCGGAGGCACACGCTGCAGCTGCGGCTGTGTCAAACGTGATGCTCGGGAGCATCTTTTCTGCTCCGCTTCACTCGTGCGGGGGATGCCTCTGCGATGGCTACCGAGCGTTAGCGCTCGGGAAGCGTTTCATTCGCAGCGTTGGGCTTTTGATTTGGGTGTGGGGGTTGGACCCTTTCCGCAAATGCGACCTGACAGCACGGCTTCGGGAGGATGCTTGTGACACAGCCGTAATTTTTAGTTTGAGGTGGGTACAAGCTGTGATTTCACATCTAAAAATGTCAAGGCAAAACCCTCCCCCCGACTCCAAGCCTGAGAACACTGCACAGGGTGTCCTTTCCTGGAAGCAGCGCCAGAGCAAAAGGCAGACGGTAGTTTATTCAGCCGAGGATGGGACTCACAATAGGTGGAACGTCAGGAGGATTTAAATCAAGCAGCAAGGAAGACCCTAAAGGAAGAAGGGCATAAAAAAAAAAAAGAAATCCCTAACCACAGAGTGTGGTTATAAAATAGCAGCTGGGAGCTACTATTGAGCCTGTTTAAAAAGTAGAAGCAGACCCTTGATCAAGGGTATTTCTGAAATCTACCAGCCAGAGAAGGTGCAGCAGGACGAAGCCCTCTTCCTTTGCTGCACTGACGGACGGTGCCTTGGCACTTCGCAGAGAGCAAGCGGGAGAGATTTGGAGATCCAGCCCCAGGTCTCTCCACCCGTGTTCAGCCTGCAGCAGCCAAGGTGGGGTTCCTTGGAGCAGGGAACCTCAAAAAAAAAAAAGCAGATGGAGAAGAAATCAAGGCCATTCAAACCCATCCCCACCGGTTGGAGGGTGCTGAGGGGCAGTTTTGCTGCCTGGCTGTGATTTGCCTCGTTGTCTACATCCAGCTGGACCTCAGAGTCTGCTCCCTTCATTGGCTCGTGCCGATGAAGCGATGCTCCGGTAGGGAAGCAGCAGCGGACAGCAGTGCAAATTAACCAGCAAATTCATCTTCCCTGGTGAGAGCTTGAAGGAGTTTGCTGGGAGAAGGTTGGTGATGATGGAGGTTTCTGACACAGCATCCTTCCCCCTTCCCTTTCCTTATCCCGGCTTTGAACCCAGCCCTGAAATGGGGTTGTGGGAGCTGAATGATCCCCTGACTCTGCATGGCCAGGGTAGGTAGAGTGAGGTGTGGTGGGGTCCCACCTCGATAGGGTGGCTAAAGAAGGGACCTGGAAGTGGGGAAGAATCAAGTAGAAAAGAATATTTTTCAACAATTCTGTGGAAAAATGTCATTTCTTCTGGCATTTTCCTCCTCCTGCTGCTGGGCAAAATCAGGCTTTGGGTTTTTTAACTAAAAATAGAGGCTCTATCTGTCCGTCTGTCCCTCTAAAGCTCAGACACAGCTTCTTGCAAATGGCATTTTGTTCTGTCCACAAATAAGCACTGACGGAAGCTCTGCTTCTTTCAGAGTAAAATAAATATTCCTGCTGAATCCTCACCTCCCTTTGTCCAGCTGAAAGCTTTTTCAGCGTGTTTATTTTCTCCGAGCTCCGTGGTGCTCTTGAATACATACCAAGTATTCCTGCTGACCGTGGGGAATTTCAGCGCGGCCCTTAATGGTGTATTTGCATAGAGCTGTCGAAGCCCAGGCACACCTGGGCATCCGCGCACGGGAGGCTCCGGCGGTTTTATGTTAGCACCTCGGTCTTCCATCGGGAAAGGAATGTATTAAGATAAGAAAGAAGAAAACATCAACCTTGTAGGTGCTCCATAAAATTAAATTTGAGGTGTGTGCAGCTGTTCCCGTGGCGTGTTGCTGGAGTCTTGGCAGCAGAGCAGACCGTTCCTGCAGAAGGAGCTGTTAAAATTCACGCTGTACTCAGGTTAAACTGTCTTCTGGGTTTATCTGCCTGAACTTTATTGATTTCGATCTGTAGCACGAGGACGTCATCAGTACAGCTTGTGTTGTGGTCCTGTCAGGAAGCTCCTTAGTGCAGGACAAACACAGGGCAAGAAACAGCCCCTGCACCACAGCGCCTTTAGAGAGAAGGTATGAAAAAGGGGGCTCCTGGAGATGAAGTGATGTTCTCGAGCTTGCCCTGACTGCCAGTGGCAGAGCCTGGAGCTGAATCCTGAAGTGAGTACCCTGGGACCCAGCACAGGGTCCTTTCCACTGCGTTGTCCTGGCATGTTGGGGTAGGAGACCTGCTAGGTGCTTATTTTGGTTTAGTGTGAGAGAGAACCCAGCAGTAAGGTGAGGAGGAGCGAATTAAACCTCTCTTCTAGCTGGACTACCATGCTCTGAGGCTGTTGGCTGGTAGCAATAATTGATTTGCAGGTTTCCTCTCAGATGGCTTTGTTTTCCATTCAGAGTTAGGAGTGAAACCGGGCGAGCTCCTCAGCCTGGCTGTTATGCGAACCAATGAAAATACCCCGTCAGTCCGCAAGACTGCAAACATGCACGATGCGACCTGAAATTTCGCGTTAAAACGATCTGTCCAGAGGGCTTCTCGCTGAGGAGGCGAACGATAAAGGACAGTGGTTTCGTGTAACCTT
Source organism: Bucorvus abyssinicus (assembly GCA_009769605.1). Taxonomy (NCBI): domain Eukaryota; kingdom Metazoa; phylum Chordata; class Aves; order Bucerotiformes; family Bucorvidae; genus Bucorvus; species Bucorvus abyssinicus. Next base: position 2,147,490 of record CM020047.1, read on the forward strand.
CCTGCATCCCAGCCCGATAACCACGGAGGCTCCAGAGGTGCAGTAACGGCCACGTCAGTTAATTTAAGTTGCCTGGGAGGAGCAGGGGCTGAGCTCGGAAATGGATCTTTTTCCTGGTGTTTCTGTACTTTGGTGGGAAATGAAGATTTTGGAGGATGGTGCTGCTGTTGCTTGAAGCTGAGAAAAGGAGCCTGATGGTAGAAAACAGAGTCCGGGTGTACAGAGCCCACCCCATCCCTCTGCATTATAAATATGCAGCGGTGGCTGTGTCAAGTTCTCTAACCAAGCCATCCCTAGGGGGAAACCCCCAATATTTTAGTTTGGGGGGGTTATTTGTTTTTAAAGGCTGGTTTTTGCCGTAGGCCAGGGGAGACAGCCTCTTCGGCTTTTTACCCCATCGATCCTCAGCAGGGTCAGGGCTGTCCCTGCCTTAGGTGGCTCCTGCCCCCTTTGCCAGTGCGGTGACTGAGTCCCATCTTCCCGGGGGATTTGATCCTGGTTTGGAAGGGGGGTCAAAAGTAAGGGGAGGAATTGCTTTATGAGGTGCTGTGGTGTAATGAAGAGCCTGGATGTTAGCTCAGATGCGATACCTAATTTTTTTGAAACAAAAGTGACATGAAACGGGATCTCCCTTACTTATAGACAAGCAGCTTGAGACCTTCCTTGGAGAAAACTGAAGTTTTGCTCTGCTTTTCCCTCCCTGTCCCTGCAGGGTCCCAGCCCTTCCTCTTTCTCGGCCAGTCCTGGCATGATGCTGGTGGTACCCATTACGCTTCCCGCAGCCTGCCCTCCTCACCGCTCTGAATAATTGATCCGCAGGAAACCCGTATTGCCAAGGCAGCAGCCCAACATGCCAGTTCCCTGGGAAAACTGTCAAATAAACGAAAAAAAAACCCAAAGAAAGAAAAAGCTCTTTCTGAAATTCCTTTGGGTTGGAGGCTCCCAGCACTCGCACGCATTACTCGTCTTGTCGGCGTGCGGCAGTGGCATTAGCTTGCTCGCACGCCGCCGTTGAAAGGCTCATAAATGTAATGAAGTTCCTTTGACACCTGCTCCTCTCCGCACTTTAAACGTGAGCCATTGGTCCGCAGGGAACCGGGGCTTTAAAAATAGAAATTACAGTAATTGTCTGCTGTGTTATTGGGAAGATTGTAATAAACGTGGAGCACAACACCGCGGTGCCACGAGCTCAGTGCTGACAGGACGCATAAATTGCTCCAGGTTTTGATTTTTTTTCCCCTCCCCCTTTTTTTTTTCTGTTCCTCTCCAATCTCCCCTTCTAACAAATCACCTCAATCGTGTGTTAATGCTGCATTTCTGGGGGGTGGCAGTGGGAAGGAGAGAGGCACGGGGCAGGGGGATTTCATCCCTCCCCTTTGAGGTGTTTTCAGCTGAGGTTCCTCATTGCCTGGGGACCTCTGTCCCTGCTCCCTGCCTGCCCAACAGCCTCCCTCCTTCCTCACCACCCCCAAACCTCAGGGGGGACAAGAGAGGCCCAAACCAAGCAGTGCACCCCTCGAGCGTGATGGGTGAGGACCCCCAGCCCCTTCTGCGGGGCACTGCGAGCAGCAGCCATCAAGGTGCGCGTGGGGATGCGGTGGCACATACCATGTGTGCATCGTCCCCACTGCCAGCGGCGCAGCACGTGCTCTGTGTGTGCGTCCCCTCCTGCTCCTCAATCAAGGGGAGCAGCTGCCTCTGTCCCCCTTCTTCTGGGGGTGCCAGAGGGTTAGTTGTGGAGCCTCCTCACTTTGGGATGGCACAGGAGCTGGTTGCATCTCTCTCCAACTGGGACTTGTAGAGAATTTGGTTTTATGATGTTAAATCCCACTTGGAAGCGGTTCTTCCCCCGCCTCACCTTCTCATTATCCCAGAAGGAAATGTCCCAGGCAGTAACACTGCAATAAAAGCCAAATCTACCAGGCTACGATCCACCTCCCTGCTCACACCCTGATCCTTGGCATTTGCTGCCAAAGGCACCTGCCTGTGAAGACGGCATCTGTGTCAAGGGCGAGATGTAAAACCAGCTCTTTGACCGCTTCAACTTTAACAAAATCCCATTTCTATTATTGCGGCCGTATCTTCTCGCCCCACCATGGAGGTCCCCTGCTCTCGCTGCTCCCACCTCCAGGCACAGCTGGATTTCAAAGCTCCAGAGGTGGCTGCACTTCAGCCTTCCGCTACCTTGTGGCATGTTGTGATGTTTAATTAATATCAAGCACTTTGAAGTCCCCGATGTTACTTATTCATGCCCGTATTCCCCGCAGCCCCTCCTGTTTGATGTCCACGTTGCAGGGGTTGTTTAGATGCAACCCTTTTGTGTCAGATTTAAGCAGGGAGGAGAGGTTGCTCTTTAGGGCACGACATGAAAAGTTGCCCTTCTCGGGCATGATATCAGCTCAGCTGCATATTCAGAGATTTCACTGCTTACAGAACTTCAGTGGTGAAAATCCAGAGAAATCACTTCTGCCCTTAACAAGTGATATCGCAGATGCAGCCGTTTTCCATCACAGCTCATGACATTTGGGTGTTTGTCCTGCTGTGGTGCCTGACCAGCAGAGAGTCCTTGTTGTGTCCCAGGATGTGGAAATTAATTTAAGGTTGCTAAATTTGGGCACTGTGGGTTGAACAATGAAATCAATGGGAGAAACCTCCATCTCAGAAATGCAGGAAAGCTTTCCCCACCACCTGGGTGTTTACACAGAGCAACAACACGTGAGAGTGTCCTTTAACAATATTTTTCTTGTTATCTTTCAACAATTATCTTTTCTTTCCCTTCCAGATGAGTTTAGAAAATGACGATAAGAGAGCACGCACGCGATCGAAGTCTATCAGAGGTGAGCAGCTGGTTACCCCGCAGCGCGGGGCTGTATAGACCCGGCTCCCTGTGCTTTGCTTGTTCCAAATAGGCTTTGATTTTCAGGTCCGGGCTTAACTCTTTAAGTTATGCTCAATCCCCTCCCTTGCTCCAACCCCAACAAAATTTGTCTATAAACCTGGAAAACTCCCAACTACAAACCTTTGCAGGTCCTAATAACATTTAACTCTCATCCTTTACACCCAGGAGAAGAAAAATAATAATAATAATAATTAAAAAAAAAAAGGCTCTTTGCATGCTTTGCTTTAGGGGAATCGAAATTGCTGGAGCTTCAGATCAGCTCCCGGGGCTTTCATCACGCACACTCTGCCAGCGGCTTTGAAGTTGCACATCTGAGAGTGCCTGGCAGAAGTGCTGCATGCTGGAGAAGCAACCGGGGCCGTCCCCGGCAGGGACGCGAGGGCAAGCGGCTCGTTAATGCAAAGCTTGATTGCTGTTTATTTTCCGACATGAAAGACCCGCACAGGTCTGTCTTTGCATGCTTTCTCTCAGGGAGAAGGCGAGATGCTGTGATACAGAGCACAGGGTGTCACCTCGGGTGGTCCCATGTGATGGTTACAGACCGGTCTCGTTGTTTTGGTTCCTTTTTGTGGCCGTGGATTCGATGAATTGTGGAGGTGGCTGGAAGCGAGGAACGAACGGAGCTGGCTGGAAAAGTGTGATGACTGCAGCTGCACCCACACAGCTCTGCCAGACCACCTTCCTTCATCCTCACCCTCCTTCCTCCTCGCCCTTCTCAGCATCTGCATCTTTTTAAAAAGAAAACCAAAGCCCGATGCTGCCCATTGTGCTGAATCGAGCTCGGATATTTGGGGTTCGTCGCTTTGTTGCACAGACGTAAAGGTGCTCGCTCAGGCTGCTGATGAGGGTGCCCCGATTCTATTTATTTTCTCACACCCTGCCTTCCCCACACTCAAATCTGGGTTTCTGGATGGGAAAAGGTAATTTACGACATACAGCCGGGGACCTGCCGCTGCCTCCAGTTTGTTGAAGCTTGTGAGTCATCCCACTGGGAGCTGGATCCCAGGAAACCCAATTAGCTCAAACAAATTGAGCAAACGTGTCGTGGTTTTTAGCCTGGGCAAATTTCGACTTGTGTCGTGGGGTTTTTTTCCTCCTGATTATCTGGATTCGTGGCTGGCTGTAAGGTTTCAGCAGCGATGCGATGGTGTTGTGTGTTGTTACTGTAAGCAGTGGGATGTTCTCTCCAATCCTCTTCAGGATTGTCCTGTTCGCAAGTGGGGAATAACCTATAAAAGCCCTACAAACTATTGTTTACCCTGAAAGCCAAGTACATCAGCCTGGTGTGACAAGGGGAGGAGTAAAATGTGCCTGTTGATAGGCGGAGGGTAAACGTGCCCATTGCAGTCAAACAGGAGTGAACAGTGAAATGGTGGCAGGATAGAGTTGCCCTTTCTTTCCCAAATGGGATGCCTGAGGAGGCAATAGAAACCCAGCTGCAGGCAGGAGAGGACTGCCCAGAGAAGGGGGATGTCTCAGGGAGGGGCGGGGGGGGTGAGCACCCCTGTTGTGTTTTTGACCTTGTGTTTGTTTCCATTGCTGTGTCCTGCCCGTTCACCCAGTGCCCACGGAACTCATCGGCCAGGAGGTGAGGTAAGGACCCTGCTCCTCCTCGGTGGTGGGAGGGAGGGAGACCCTGTACTGGGACTGGCTTGAGTGAAGCCCCATAGCTCCTTACAGGCTTGGGAATGTGGGTGAGGGGAGCAAACCTGTGGGACTAATAGGATGGAGGTCTTGCTGGGGGGCTTATATTGGTGGACAATAGTCCTTAAGGCACCACTTGACACTACACAGTAGAGGAACCGCAAGAGTTAAAAGGATGGAAACACAAGCTCTGGGTGGGTCATATTAGACCAAAGACCCTCCAGCAATCTGTTCCACCCCAGATCCAACCCCCAGCAAAACCCGATGCCCATGTTTTGTTTCAGAATCATTAGGAACAACATCCTACTAACCAGAGTTTCGTGTCCATATTTTTACATCCTCTTGTTGCCCCTAAACAACGTTGTGTCCCATCACTTCTCGTGCCGTATGCTCCTCCTTTGGCCTTATGTCCCCTGTTGAGTCACCGAGGTCCTGTTGTCACTCATTTACAGTGCTGGCATGCGAACAGCAGCAGCCAAAAGAGCCGGAGCGAGCCTCTGCAGCCCTACAGGGCTTCTCATTATAAATAACAGCCTCCCCCACCTCTAAGCTCCTTTAAACCTTGCACAAGGGTTTACACAAGAGGTAGGAGTCTTTAACCTGGACAGGCGTTAATAGCGGGGGCTGCCTCCGATAGAAAGCCCTGCGTGTGTCAAAGAGTAATTGGACCTTAACCGACCCAATTTCAGAGCGTTTCTGCTCCTCCGCTCTCCTGTTACTCTGGAGAGATGGGAGGAGCGAGCGGCGGGCATGCCACTTCTCCAACTTTTATTGCTGAACACTTGAGTGGAGGTGGTAATTGGAGCAGGTGACATATCTAAGGGGCAGGACAGAGCGCTCCACAAAGCCATCTCTGCAGCTGTCACCTAATTGCCTGAATAACTGGACGATTAATTGACTAATTGGAAGCAGGGCATGGTCTGCATAACAATAAGAAGCCCTTTTGTCAAGCGTATGAAGGCTGAGAAGGGGGAGAGCAGGTCGGTGTGGTGGTTCTTGGGGGGAAGGAGAGCGGCTTTAAAAGACCCCGAAGCCCCTTTTGGGACTTCTGCCAGAATATGTGAAACCTCCCCGGAGGAGAGCGGGGATGGGAAAGCCTGGCCCGGAGGGTGCCGAGCATCACCTCATCGCGGGTGCTTTTTAAAGCGATTAAATCAACACACCCAAGCCAGAGACATCCCAAATCGCCACCTGCTTCGGAGAACCTCCATGCTGAACTGCTTGGCTTAGGTTTTACTGCAGGCTTCGTTTCACCATATCAAAAATGGGCTGGAGGGGGAATCAGCTTTAATTGATTCAGGAAAGCTTATAAAAGCCTCTAACATCTTCATCAGAGCTGCCCTTGTTTCCCACTGAATAAGGCCTTTTTCAGGCAAGTCACTGGTAACATAAACACCGCTCTGTCTTGCGGCGTGCAGTCACTTGACGCGTGTCTGGGGCTGCTCAGGACAGAGCAGCCTCAGTCATGACTGAGGGCAATTAAAATTAAACAGACTTTCACGTCATCAGCAGAGGGAGCAGCGGAGGGGGCAGCTCCCTCTTCCGATTACACACATGAGCAGGACGAGATGTTTTTATATACGATCCCAGGTGTCTTGCTGGGGAAGGGATGCCTCCCTGGCAGGCAAGACCCCCGGCGTGGCGGGGCTCAGCTCGAGCTGTGTGTCCATGCTGAAAAGGCTGGGAGCCATCCCCCAGGTCATGGCCTTGGAGGACGCTGGGCACCCCGGGTTGAGATGGGGCCACGAGCAAAGGCGACAGCAGGAAGGGGGGGACTTCGTCGTGGAGGGGCAGCTTACACCCACGTTTCGTCTTAGGTGATGTGCTGCCATCATTTGCCCTCTTAGCATGAGCTTTGCTAAGCTGAAGCAAGCCGGTCTCCCTGAAGGAAGGATTCCTGCTCTCCTGTCAGCTCAGCAGCTCTTTTCTGTCCCGGTTTTGGGTCGAATTATATTCCTTGAACACAGCGATCTGACTTGTGCACGGTGTTCTGGGGAGTTGAGCCATTAATAACCCGCCGGTGCTCCCAGATCTGCTGCATCCATTAGTGCACGCAGATCTTCCTGATCCTGAGCTTCCTGCAAGGGCTGAGCTCTCTGCTGAGAACAGAAAGTCTGAGTTCCTAAAGCCTGACTCGGCACTTGGTACTATTCAGTGTTGTCCCATGACTTTTACTCCAAGAATAAGAGGTCAGCCAGATGTCCCCTGGGCTGGCGATGTCTCCTCCCTTTGCACTGTCATCAAGAGCTTTCATTAGCGCTTCCAACTTCCCGGCTAAGGGTGATGCGGTGCTAAATGAGCTTATTAATCCTACACAACTCCGGAATTCCTCAGATGTCAGACAAGTCACTTGGGCATCCTATAATCAATGCCATAATCTGGTTTTGTCGGAAAATGTTTGCTTTAATGCTTCTTATCTGGAACCCTTATAGCTCCTGGAGCTGGGACTAATTACCCCTTCAGGGGAGGTGGGCGGCCCCTCAAAGAGGGGTGCAGCAGCCCAGAACTCCCTGGAAGTCTTTAACTCATCCTCTTCTGCAGAGCAGCAGGAACAAACGCCAGGATTTGGGAGATCTGGTCACCTAAATCTCATCTGTTCCCCCAAAAGTGAGGCTCTGAGTTGCTTTTGAGGAATTTTGTCCTGGTGATCTCCACCCAACGTGCTCTGGCTTAAACCACTCCCAGCCTGCCCTTTCCACCCATTTGTTAGCGCGAGGAACCCCAGTTCCCTGAAAAGCCATCAAATGAATTAAAAAAAGCCCATGTTTTCCTCCTGCACCAGCGAAAAAGCCAACTGAAGAGCGGCAGTGGGGAGGCAGAGAGCAGGAGTTGTCTGCTTTTTAAAGGCTTGCTCTTACACATGCAAATCTTTAATTAAACATAATCATAAAACTATAATGAACCATTCATCTAATTAAATGGGGTGAGTCATTTCATTAATTTTTAGCAAACTGCAGGGCTGCTCTCCTGCCCTCCTCACTTGGAATTCAAAGGGACACGTTGAACCATTGGAGGGAAATTATCTTCCCTTTTGCGGTTATTTTGTTCCTTGTGCCCAGGACCTGTTTAACTGACTATGGTTTATACACTTCTAATTAAAAATGACTTCTCCGCGTCCTATTGCTGTGCTTGATGGTTGCTTGTTTCCCTCCCAAGCTGTCCGACCCCAGGCTGTAATGGCTCAGGACACATCCGTGGGAAGTATGCGAGACACAGGAGGTGAGGCTGGGGCAGAGGTAGAGGGGATGGAAAAACGCCAGCAAATAACCTAAAGACAGATGTTGGCTGGAGAGAGGCTGGTTCAGAGCAGCAACCCAACTCACCTGCCCTGAATCTGCCTACCAAAGAGCCTATTTCTGTCTCTCTATCAGTCCGTGAGGGATCTTGGGGAATCTGTTTCACCAGGCTTATAGCAGCCTTCCCCCAGACCCCAAACCATGGCAGAACTACCTGGCTCAGGTGCCTGGGGCTGATGGGAGCTGTCAGCAGGTAGAGATTTTGGTCTGCTCGGTGCCTCTGTGGATAGGGAGGGGAAATGAGAGCACACTGGTGGCCTGGAGGCCACCTTAACTGATGGTTTTCATCACCCTGTAACGATGAAATCTGAGCAGTTGGTGGACATGACCCAGGGGCTGGTTCTGCATCCCCACCTGGTTTCACGGTGGCACTGGCAGCATCATAAACAGTGATGCTGGGAGCTGTTGGTCCTGTTGTTCCCTGGACAACAACTGCCCATGGGCCAGACTGCTGGCGTGAGCCCAGCATCCTTGCGCTAGCTTCTGAGAAAAGTTGACATAGCTGCACAAAGTCAAGGTTTGAGAGCAGATCTGGCCCTGAAGGGTTAAACCAGCTAAAAATCTGGGTGGGTGGATGATTAATTTTTTTAGTATTTGTCCCGCTTGCCTTTGCCTGACTGGTTCGGATGCCATCGCCATGCCTTTCTCACTTGGCCATGCCTCCTCTCTGCTCCTTGACCCCACCTGCAGTTTACAAAGCTGCCCTCTAGCAAAGAAGAGGAAACTTCAGGATGCGGAGGCTGAACATCTGGTGTCGAAGAGAAAATCCCACCCGCTCAAGCTGGCCTTGGATGAAGGCTACAACGTCGACAGCGACGGCAGTGAGGAGGCCGAGGCGAAGGAGGAGTCGGGCTCTGACGAGTCGGAGGGGACGCTGGAGGAGGATGAGGCGGAGGCAGTGGAGCAGGAGGAGACCCGTAGCCCCGAGCCGGCAGAAGGTGCTTTATCATTATTGATTGCAGAGCTGTGTTCTGCAGATGAAGAAAGGGCAGGGGGTGTTAATAACCAGGAGTTATAGCTCCTCTGAATTATGTACAGGATGGGTCCTTCAATTATTACGTTCGGTGGAAGCACGTCGGCAAAGCTCTGGTGAAGCTGAGAGGGGATACGCAGAGGTTGTCTCCAGTAACTTAAAAATGAGAGCTGTTCCATCAAGGATGCTGAGTGGGGAAAGACCCATGGAAAGCACAGAGGAGCTCACCACGTGGCTCAGATGGCAGTGGGGGAGGCAGCCAGGGTCCCGCATCGGTGCCTCAAGGGGCTCGACTGGCTTCCCTGGGGCAGGGGCTGTTGCCCTGGCCACATCCAGCCGCTATCGGAGAGGAGGACGTGACAGGCAATGAGTCGGGTGTCCAGCCGGGGTCCTGGCATGGTGTCACTTCCCAGTTTGGAGCCTCTGATTTGGGGAGCACCAGGAGCAAGGGGGTCCAGATGGCTGCTGACAGTGGGGGGCTGGGAAGCTGCGTGTATCTGAGCCCCACAAAAGTGTCCACATGGACATCCCCTTTCCCAAATACAATAAATCAGGCTGCTGCAGGGGTATAACAGCCAGGCTCTGGTTTCAATTAAGCTTAAGTAAGACATAGAATTGTTTACGAGCTTATATAATCACTTTATTTTCCTCCTTTTTTTCTTTTCCTCCTTTTTTCTTTTCCTCCTTTTTGTTCTTCCATTTTCTTCTTTTCCTTCTTTTTTTCTTTTCCTCCTTTTATCTTTTCCTTTTTTTCCCTTTTTTTCTTTTCCTTCTTTTTCGCCTTTTCTTTCTTCTCCTTCTTTCCCCCCTCTCAGAGAGAAGCCCAGGAAAATCGACCCATTATGGACAAAACATGGCAACAAGTACGTCTGGGCCCAGCAAGGCCAACTATAGCAGCTATCAAGAAATAATCGCCAACTCTCTCCTAAACCTAGGCCAGATAGCGGAGGAAACCCTCGCCATCGAAGGGCAGCTGCCTGAAGCTGAGCTGCAGGTCTCCAAGCCATCGTCCAACGTTGTGCACTTGGTCCACGAGGATGCGGGAGAGGAGTTAGTGGAGGAGGAGTGCGACAAGGAGATCATCATCCAGACGGAGGATGCGGAGGAGGTCATCGAGGTCACCAGTGAACGCAGCAGTGAGTTGTGTCCGGAGCACCGGGACGATGCAAACTGCGAGGAGTCATGCAAACTGCAAAAGGCTGAAGCAGAAGAAGAGGAGGAGGAGGAGGAGGAGGATGAAGATGATGATGACGAGGAAGAGGAGGAGGAAGAAGAAGATGAGGAAGAGGAAGAAGAGGAGGATGAAGAGGAAGAAGAGATGGCTCCTGAAGTGATCTGTGAAGAAGCTCCTCACACTTCTCAGGACACCCAGAAAAGCCACTGTGAAGGGCAGTTCAGCCCTAAGCCTGAGTACTCGGTCATCGTGGAGGTCCGGTCAGATGATGACAAAGATGATGACGCCCGCTCCCAGAAATCGGCGGTGACCGATGAGTCAGAGATGTATGACATGATGACGAGGGGGAACCTGGGGCTGCTGGAACAAGCCATCGCCCTGAAAGCCGAGCAGGTGAAAATTGTGCGGGAGCCCAGCCGGCTGCCAGGAGAGCACGTAAAGCACTTCCAGGTGGACGAGAAACAGAGCAAACCGCTGGACAACATCCGAAAGAGCTATTACGGCAAAGGTATGGGGATGAGCCTTCGTGTGTCTCCTTCTTTCCTATCTCCAGTGAAAGAGCTGAACTGCTCTGCTCAGCACGCCGTGAAAACTGGGCTGCTGGGGGTTTCCAGAGCCCACAGAGGGAATGTAGCCACAAATCCTCAGTGTCCAGAGGGATGGGGGCATCCTAGAGGTCAACAGCAAATGCACAAAATCATGGTGTCCTCTACATCTCAGCAGGGGAATTGCCTGGCTAAACTGCCTGTTGGCCTTGAAAATCTCAGCCTGACCCACAGGGCTGGTTTAAAATCCAAGTGGATTTTAAAGTAGTGGTAGGAGTCTGGCCGCAGCCACACGAGGGACTTGGCAAGGGCTGCAGAGTCCCCCAGGCGCTGCGCCAGGCTGCCTGCTCGGTCGCTGTGAGCAGCCCTATGCTCCTAGACAGGTTAGTTAATCAAATCACTTTGCTGATTTGGGTTTTTGAAACTTCCAGTGTTACATTCCACTTCCAGGAAGAAGCCTCCAAACCTAAATGTTTTTCCCTGTTTCCCTGGAAGAGTGGTGGGAAGCATCCTTGGAATTTTTTTCTCCACCTCTTCCCCTCCAAATCCACTAACCTGCTTCCTACCACCCTTTCCCCACAACCCCTAGATCCTTCACGACCCGAGAAGCGAGAAATCAAATGCCCGACTCCTGGCTGTGATGGGACTGGCCACGTCACGGGACTCTACCCTCACCATCGCAGCCTCTCCGGTTGTCCGCACAAAGACAGGATCCCTCCTGAGAGTGAGTCCATGGTGGGATAACAAGGGTTGCTTAAATTAGTCTGAATCCTTATTTCCTAGGGGGAATTTCACACCTTATGGGTAGAGCTGTCTCCAAGCCAATGGGGACTCCAGATAGTCCCAAATGACGTGAATTTTATGACTGAGTCCCTAGAACGAGCCTGATGTTAATCCTCGGGGTATAACAGTTTCTGGCATGGGATGGTGCTTCTCCAAGTTGTTCCAGGATGCTTCTGTCCACCAAAGGGTTGTAGCTCTTCATGGGAAGCGCAATGGAGATTACGCCCAAGTCCTCCTGCCCTTCTTAAAGATTATTAGCACCATCCTGTGGAGAACGAGGTCCCTCCTCTGAAAATCAAAGAGGTGGTTTAAGAATGGCTGCCCACCTCCAGAGGTGTGTGAAGCAGGTCCCATCTTTACACCAAATGTCACGTATTTTTCCTTCTCTGGGATGTGGTGTTGGGAAGAAGGAGGAACCGCGTGTTCTTGCCTCCAGATGTGATGAAGGTGTTGCCGTATGGCAAAGGGGAGGAGTCGTTCAGGGTACCTGAGTCTCCTCCTACGCTCTCATCACTGTAAAATCCACAAGATTCTTCTATTCCACAGAAAATATTTATCATCCTCATAACAGATTTATATATATATATGCATAGAGAGATTTTATTTCTACCTCTCTACCAGCATCCTAAATAGCTTTTGCTGTTCGTAGACATAAAAATCAATGTTGTATGTTTATGGTAATGGCATCATAGAGCAAACAAAAAGGGGGGGCCCCTTCCTTATCAGTAATTTCAAAGGTTGCAGACCTGCAGGAAACAAGGAGAAAGTACAGCTGTCTTCACACAAGCTTGAATGCAAGAAAAAAATATTAATAAATAACTATCAAAAGCTGGGTGCTTTAGAAGAGCTTGAAAATCAAATTATTTTCTTTATTTTTAAGGTCAGCGCTGCAGGAAGCAATAATCCTGAAGATTAAAATAAAAAAAAAAAAAAAAATCAAACAAAGACTAGTCCTAAGGATAAAAGCAGAGATACAAATTCAATCACTTAAAACTACCTGAAACTGGGAGACCTGGCTCCAAATCGGTGGTGGGCAGGAGGGGCTGGGTGGGGGAAACCAAACTGCAATCAGCAAAGAAGGAGAAAGCCCAGGCTGTGTGCAGAGATGCTGATCAGGGGCTGACCTGAGCACGGCTGCCTTGTAAACCCTTTTTTCTCTACATTCTAATTACAGCATTTCACGTTCCCTGATTTCTAGGAAACCAACGTACGAGACTTGATTTTTGTCTTTTTTTTTTTCCTTTTCTCTGATTTTTATCAAGTTGTTTTTGCTTCCCTTCCCCTCTTCCCTTCCCCTTCGCGCTCCGAAGTCTTGGCGATGCACGAGAACGTGTTGAAATGCCCCACGCCAGGCTGCACAGGACAGGGTCACGTCAACAGCAACCGCAACACGCACAGGAGGTACCAGCTTTGACTTCTCCTCCGTAATGGCCAGGGCAGCCAGGCCTTGGCTTTACTCCTGCACCGAGAGATGGTGCAACCGAGATGGACAAAGCAGGGGTGACCCTAAGACAAAGAATAATATGGGAAAGCGAGACAGGGCAGTGATTTGTGGCCAGGCAATCGAGCAGAGCGATGCTTCCAGGCTCGCAGGTGGGACTGGGGGGGGGGGGGGTGGGTGCTGGTGGGGGCTCATGGAAGAGGTGTTTGGCACTAGGGAAGCAGAGGGTGCGCGGCGAGGCTGACTGGAGCGTGATGTTTGGTGGCGTGGCATTTAGCAGCATTTCTAGGAATTTCCACTATATTTGAGCTGGGAATTTAGGTGCTCTTGCTGTAGTACCTCAGCCCAGATGTGGTCAGGAGGGACAGGGTTGCACTTTGGGACCTGTAATTATACCCCGGGCTCTGGCTTCAGTAAAACTCGAGCAGTTTTGCAAACGGGAAGGCTGCAGGCGAGGGGTGGGGTGGTGCACTTCAAAGCTGGAAAGCTCCAAAAAGCCAGACTAGCTTGTGCTACAAGGATGCTCTCATGAATTTATGATTTACCACTTATTGCACTTGAGCTCAACTGGCAGAGAGTGACGGCTCTGCGAATGTCGATGCATTTGCAGGCACGAGGTGAGTTTGTGTCGTTACTCATTCAGCCGTGGAGGAAGCTGGTGGGTGCTTTGTCGTAGCTGCAGCTGCTGGAGGAAAATTAGGGAAAAACTGCTTGGTTAATTGAGAAGCTCAGTTTGGTGCAGGCAGCAAGCGCTCACAGTGAGACCAAGGTGATCCACCGATGTCAGTGGGTTATGGAGCGAGCTTTGGGCACAGCAGTGTGGGCTGAGTCCAGGGGGTTCAGAGCCCTGAATTTGACACGGGGCTGGGCTGGGGTTCCCTCGGTGCTGCCTGATCCGGTGATGAAGGTGCCCGTGATGGCTTGGTGTCAGCTGGAAGCATTCAGGCTCTGCTTATGATCCCTGAGCAATCATTGTAAGAGCTGAACTGTCCCAAAGAGGCAGAGCCAGGCTCACGAGTCGGGTGTGTGTGAGCAAAAGCCATTACAGCCCCCGACCTCCTGCAGGCACCAGCACGCTGGCAGCCGTGCACATCAGAAGTGCAAATGTTTCCCCGCAAGTGCCCCTCAGAAGGCTCCCTTCAAACAGCCTCTGCAAAAGATCCACATAAATACAAATCAAAAATGTCATTTAACTGCTAAAACCACTCCAAGAAACCAGCCTGTCCCCTCTGCCCCTGCTGTGCTTAGCCCAGGGGAGCTGCCTCCTCCATCCAGCTCTGGGCTCTGGGCATGCGCCGGGGCTCGTCCTGGAGAGATCTGGCACTTTATGTATAGCTGCTTTGCTGTTTGCCAAGACTATAAGTAATAACAATAATACACCCTCCCTTTAAATGCAAACACTTTTCTCATGGGCTCAGAGCAGCTCTGGGTCCCTGAAATGAAGGTTTTCATGTTCGTCCCTCATGCTTGGTTTCCTTCTCTCTTTTTTTTTTCTCCTTCTTTTAAAAAACCTCCCACAGTTTATCTGGGTGCCCCATTGCTGCTGCTGAGAAATTAGCCAAATCGCATGAAAAGCAACAAACCCAGTCCGGTGATCCTTCGAAGACCAGCTCCAATTCTGACCGGATACTCAGGTAAACAGGACGGCGAAGCCCAGCGCCGCGTAACCGCACTGCCCTGGGCACGCCACGCTCTCAAGAGCAGCCGTCACGGCTCCCTCCGGCTGTGTCTTGCTACTGCTGAGTCCCGTTATTATGATCATAGGTCTCGCCAAGGTGGGGAGATAGTTAATTGATGATCCCAGGGAGGGCACTGAGGACAATGAATTGCTTCTGTAGCATCAATTAATGCTGAGGCTACAGGCCAAAGGGTTGTACCAGTGCAGCAGAAGGCATTTGTGCTGATCACTCTGCAATGCAAACTGCTGGAGAATGATGGCTATTATATTAGCATTATAAGTAGGGTGGGCTCGGGGAGGGGTAGGAGGAGATTTAGGCTACGTATAAATCACTCGATGGCAGTTTCACATAAGTCCACCCGCTTTTCTTCCTTAGCCCGCACGGTTCAGAGGAGAGAAACCTGCCACTCGTTTCCAATCCAGTCGCATTTATTTTGTTATTTTGCCCATCTCTATCTTCCCGGGAGAAAGGGCTGTCTCACGTTAAGGCTGTCCCTGATAGATGCTGGCTTCTGTAGCTGATGTGATTCATGAGGCCACAGATGGGTTGGAATAGGGTTAGTTATTCTGCAACCACGAGCCCTGAGCAGCACCTCCCACAAAGGCGTCGAGCTCTGATTCATTTATTTATTTGCTCCCCAGGACTGCTGAGCACCCTGGTGCACTGGCGCTCGGTGCTTTGGAGAAGGCCATTTAGGGCAATTACTTATTTATTTGCAGCCGAGCCCGCGCCGGGCGCAGAGCACTCTGAGCGCATCACGAGGACGGTCCGTGCTCCAAGGAGCTCCTGCTCCGAGGACTCGCTGGTGGAAAGAGGTCACGGGAAGGAGAATAACAATAGGCCATTTATATACAATTTATATGCAAGACAAATTGATTCATGATAGGCAGCCCAGCAGAAGCAGGTCTTTGAGAGGGACTCTGCAGGCAGGGGGAGAGGCCCTGGTGCCTCTGCGATGAACCTGTGGTGGGGAGCGGAGCTAAACTGGGCTCCTCACACCTTCGTGTGCCATCCTGTGTCACGGGTCCCACAAGTGAGTGATGCCCAAGTTTCTAGTGCTGTTGGAAGATGCTGCTGCACCACGGCAGCCTGCCAGAATATTGATTTGGAGATCGACATCTTGGTGTTTTGCTTAAAAAGGCGGGGGTGGGGGTGTGCAGGGAAGTTAAAAAAGGGGAAAAAATAAAAAAGGAATCTAAGAGACCGAAACCCAAAGGGGCTGTCACTGCCTCCTCTTCCCCAGTGACCCCTTGGGGACAAGGTGCAACTACACATCCTCATCACATCTGGTCCCCTCCCAACAGCCACCTCGCCGAGGAAAAGAGAAATCACTGTGCTCGTTGTTTCATCCTCAGGCCTATGTGCTTTGTGAAGCAACTGGAGATCCCTCAGTACGGAAGCTACCGGCCCAACATGGTCCCAGCAACCCCCCGGGCCAACCTGGCCAAGGAGCTGGAGAAGTACTCCAAGGTCACCTTCGATTATGCAAGTTTTGATGCTCAGGTTTTTGGCAAACGCATGCTTGCCCCAAAGATTCAGACTAGCGAAACCTCACCTAAAGCCTTTAAATGTAAGTTGGGAGCAGGGGTGGGCTGGCTTTTGCATTTTCTGCCTTTTTCAGTGTGTCTTGAGGCTCTTGGGATCATGATTGGGGTGATGGGAGAGTCTTGGGGCTGATCCCTCCTGCTGCTGTGAAGCAGGGGAAGAAATGGGGATGGGGAGGCTGAGATGGGTCCCAAGGTGTGCTCCCTTGATGGAGAGAGGAGCCCATGGCTGCCAGTAAAGCTTTGCTTGGGGCAGAGTCGCTTTGGCTTTGTGAAGAACCATTGAGTGGTGGGAACATGAATCTGAGCGATGTCTCTAGGTGGGATAAGTTACACAGTAGTCCTCAGTGGGTCCCCGTTGCTTTGTAGTTTCTATCTATTGATCTGTCTTTCCTCATCTAGTTAAATGGATGACAGTTTTCTTCTCTTCCATCTTATATATGACCCACTCCACCCATTTGTCTCCTCTGCCGTGCTCTGCTCTCCAGCTCTGCTACCTATTGATCACCCACCTCCTATCGCCCAGCTCTTTCCTATGGTAGCCACCCAGCTCTGCCCTGAGCCTTGCACCGGTTCCAACACCGTGCAGTGGAAGTGTGGGTGAAACGGCTACATAAACCCTCAGGGGCTGGGCTGGCAGGAGCAGGAGGGAAGCTGCATGGCTAGTCCCAAAGTGATGTTAAACCTTCCCCGTCCTTTTGACACCAAACGTGCACCTGAAGACATCTTTTTGAGGGGAAAAAAAAAAAAGATTTAGGAGCCCAGTTTGCAGAAGTCAGCAGCCTCAAAAGGGCTTTTGGTCTGGCTAATCCCACTCCCACAATCCTGGTTAATCCTGATGCAGCTGCTCTCTAAAAAGTGCTTGTACTTGAAAGCATCCCGGTTGTGGCACTACAATGGAAGTGCCCTTTATTACAGTACTAAATCTGCGAAGGATCAGACAATGCAATTGGATGGAGGCCAGAGAGCGCAACTGCCACTGTCATCCCGGGTTAGGGCTGATGGAAAAGTAATTTGTTTCCCAGCACAAGCGATTCTCTCGCTGAATAGATTGTGTTATTTGCAATATTAGCAAAGAATTTTCAGGGTAATTGTACTGACAAAAATAATTCCAGCAGACCCTCTAGGATAATCCTTTCTATTTTTTCTCATCACTTATTTTACTAATTTGCTGATTGCGAGTCTATTAGTGGTAGAAATACTTATGAAATGGAAAAGCATCGCTGAGCCCACGGTGTGAAATTGAAATTGGCATCTCACGATCCGGGATACCGTCAGGTTGGGCTGGCGAATAGCCGCAAAGACATGGATTAAACCGGACTCGCAAACAAGCAGCCGTACACAAGAATAACCATTTGGGCAAACCTCCAACGAGTTAATCAAAGCGACAAGATGAATATGATTGCCAATCATAGCGGGGAAATCTGTTCCTTTCACCGAGAACTTATTTTAAAGAGATCTTCATCCAGAGGGATTTATCTTCCCCCGCATGTCTGTGTGCATAACGCCCATTAACGTCGATATGCATTACAGACGCTCGCAACGCGGCAGAAAGGAGTCCTCGGGAAGATTAGCATTTTATAGTGTCTTACGGTACGAGTTCGTAATGGGAATAATGAAATGACTTTGCTCGGTAGCCGCATCCACCGAGGCAGTCTTGCTGCTGCTCCGTCGGAGAGTCAAAGCTTCCGAGTCTGAGACTCCCGCTGAAGGGGGGGATTTTTCCCCCAAAAGGGCACAGCAAAATGAATTCAGAATTTGAGGATTTTGCTGATTGATTCAGAATACAACCCTGTGACTGCTCAACCCGATGATCCCCGATTTGCACCCGCTGACTTCAGAGGGACTTCTTGTGGGTCAGGGCCCTCCTAAATGGGACCAGGTTCAAGATTAGGGCAAAAATTCTTTACCAAGGGATTGTCCAGGTGTGTCCCAGGCTGCCCAGGGCAGTGGTGGAGTCCCCACCCCTGGAGGGGTTTCCCAGCCATGTCAAGGTGGTCAGTGGGGACCTGGCAGTACTGGGGGAACGGGGGGAACTCGACGAGCTTAAAGGTCTTTTCCAACCTACATAATTCCATGATTCTCTCAGTTTTATTGTGCGTTAACCCGGGGAGATGCTCCCTTTCGTTTCGTGGGGTGTGAAGCAAATCTGCCTCTCCAGGGCTGCACTGCTGCCTGCTGAGACATGCAGTAACCGTGCGGTGTCACGGCTGTGTGCAGCTGCGTAATAAATCCTGTTGTTCAGGCATATTTAAACGATACGTCAGCTGTCAGAAAATCCATGTTTCACTGGTGTCATCATCGGAAGCTCGTATTTCATGGCCATGGTTTTGCCATTAATGTAATTTTTTAAATTGTAAGTTCTCAAATGTGCCACAAGAAATCTCCCCATAATTCAGCTCTGCACAGAAGTTATGAACACACAGAGAATAATGGAAAAAGAGCCAGAAAGCTTTTCTAAGCTTTCTCCTTGAACCGATTCCACCAAGGAGTGGCTTTAATGAAGCAAAGCACTTACGTTCTGGGGGCTTGACGGCAGAGTCAGTTAAGGAATTAAGTTTTCACATCATTCATAGAATCACAGAATGGTTTGGGCTGGAAGGGACCTTAAAGATCATCTAGTTCCAACCCTCTGCCATGGGTGGGGACATCTTCCACTAGACCAGGTTGCTCAAAACTCTGTCCAGCCTGGTCCTGAACATTTTCAGGGACGGGGTGTCGCACAGGTCGCAGCCAGCACTGCTGCTGGTGCACATCCCAGGCAACAAAACAGCCATGGATTGGTGATACCCACTGGCTGCTACTGGAACTGCTGATACATTACCTGTGTCAGACTGACTTAACCTCTCACCACTGCCTGTGCCGTTATACATGAGCCGTGTGTTGTTCCTTCTCTCTTTATTCCAGCCAAACCTTTTCCAAAGGCCTCTTCCCCCAGCCACAGCCCCTCCAGCAGTTACGTGAAGAGCACTTCATCTTCCTCCACAGGCTTCGACTACTCCCACGACGCCGAGGCTGCGCACATGGCTGCCACTGCCATCCTCAACCTCTCCACGCGCTGCTGGGAAATGCCAGAGAATCTCAGCACCAAGCAGCAAGAGGCCCCCGGCAAGGTGAGCCAAGCGTGCCCAGAGTCCATGGCTCCAGCACCAAGTGGAGTGGGTTAAAACTCAAAGTTTGGAAAGGGAGAAATAGCATTTGGGTCTTTTCTACCCTTCCTTTCATTTTATTTTTTTAATATAGAGGGAATGCAGAGATTGGTCACATATCACCCTTTTGCCCCCTGCTTTGGGTGATGCCATTTGTTACGGAGACCCATCATGGTTCAAATTACCCATCTGAGATGAGCATCATTCCCAAGCTGGTTTCAGCTGCTCACCGCTCTGTATCTGATGCCCTTTGAGATTCCCCAGTTGTGTCCAGGCTGACCTCCAGCTATTTTTCAGAGGAACCTAGGTTTTCTAGAAGCCCCATGTGGCACCCCCAGCCTTGGGCAGATGTCTTAGATACCATGGGGCATCTTAAATGGCACTAGATGCCTGTGTTCAAGCAGCTGAGTCGAAATGCCAGTTGCTGGTGCATTTGCATGGCATGTTTCTGAAGTATTTATGAAAGAGCCTCCCTTTCCATTCAGTTCCTTCTAACTGACTGTGGAGAGGATGGACATGGGTAACCTGCCCCTGGCACTGGAAAAGACAAATGGGGGCAAGATCCCTGCAGGGAATTGCTGGCAGCTGCTAATGTTGGGCACGTCTCCAACCTTTCAGTCCATGGACATTGAGGTGGATGAAAATGGCACTCTGGACTTGAGTATGAACAAGCACCGCAAACGGGAGAGCACCTTTCCCAGCAGCAGTAGCTGCAGTAGTAGTCCCAGTGTGAAGTCCCCAGACGTGTCCCAGCGCCAAAACAGCACCAGTGCCACGAGCAGCACCATGACCTCCCCCCAGTCCAGCCAGACCTCCCGCCAGGATGAATGGGATGGGCCCATAGACTACACTAAACCAAACCGTCAGCGGGAAGAGGAGCCGGAAGAGGTGAGTGGTGACTCTTGATGCTTGAATGACGCTTGAAGGGTGGTGAGACACTGGAACAGGTTGCCCAGAAAAGTTGTGGATGCTCCCTCTGTGGTTCTCTCCATGGAAGCGTTCAAGGTCAGGTTGGATGGCGCTCTGAGCAACCTGATCTAGTTGAATGTGTCCCCGCTCACTGCAGGGGGTTTTGAACTAGATGATCTTCAAGGTCCCTTCCAACCCAAACATTCTGTGATTCTATGAGTAACACCTCATGGGGGCTTGAACACCATGTTGCCATGTTTGCTTGCACAGTTGTCCTGTTTTCCCCCAGAACCCCTAGTTTGCCCTTTAAAGTCCCCATACTGATGTATTTTCACATTTCTCCTATAAAAAGGGTAAACTACAGATGATTGGATCTCTGGTTTGGGTACCACAAGGTGCTTGCAGAGGGCTCAGGAGTGCTGGCAATGCTGCACAAACTCTTAGCTGGGGTGACCCTGGGATCCTTTCCCGCCACAGCTCAGAAGCCGTGACCACCACTACAACCACTTTTCCGGGCTGTTTTCTTGCAGTCAGAGCCTGCCGCCCACTCTTTTGCCTCCTCAGAAGCTGATGAGCAAGAAGTGTCAGAGGAAAACTTTGAAGAACGAAAATACCCAGGGGAAGTTACTTTAACCAACTTCAAGCTTAAATTCCTCTCCAAGGACATCAAGAAAGAGCTGCTCACGTGAGTCCTGCCTTGTCTCATTCTCCAAAATGTATAAAATATGTACCCAGCGCAGCCAGGCTGGTAGGAGACAAAATTTGTTAGCAAATACATTTTAAAAATTAGAAGTGTCATTCCCTTTCTTACTGTGGTTCAAATGAAAGCTCAAAGAGAAACCCTGTCCTCATACAACTGCTGATCATTGAGGCAAAATACATTCCCATATGCCCTTGAAACTCTGCAGTGATGAAGGGAACTTTCTGGGGAGCTTGGTGCTCTCAGGATTCAGGGATGGGGCTGTGGAAGCCTCCTTGCAGGGCTCGTTCTCCCTGGTATTTTCCTGCAGGAGTGTTTCTAGTGCAGAGATGCAGCCTGCCCACTTGCCTGAGCCCTTTATTTTGGGACACTGGGGGATGCTGTGGAGCCAGGAGCACCCAAGGGATCTCAGTACCTTCTCAATGGGGGTGTTGAACCACAAGGTGCCTCACTGGGAAGACAGGACTTGTTGACTGCTTAATGTAGAGCAATGGGTCCCACCACTGTGACCTAGAGCTGTCATGCTGCCTCTTACAGTGCAGAGAGGTCCTAACCCAGCTCCCATCTGGCTATTCATGGCACTGGGTGGGCAGGAATGTAGACCCAGATTTATTCTATTAGATGGCATAATGCTCTGCATCCACGCCGATCCCCAACTAATGGTTAATGTTCAGAGTCTGACCCAGACGCTGCAGCTTGGACCTGGCTCTGATCTCACGGCCCGTCAGGATCAGGCTGCAGGTTGTGGTGGGGAGGTCTCCTCTCCCAGGCATCGCAGCAGATCTGTTGTTCTTGGCTTCTTTCCTGTGGATCTGACCTTCCTGTATGTTAAACAGGGAAGAGTCAGCGGGCGTCGTTTTGCTGACCTTGTACAATGTAGCTCGTTATTTGGTGATGCAAGGAGGAGGCTCAGAGAGCAGACAGGCAGCGAGGAGATCTGTGGGGCAGAGCAGCAGCAGCCTCTTCCCTACAGGAGCAAAACATGGACCAGCTGCCCTGTGCAAAGCTCTAAAGGGTTTTCTAAACCCCAGCAGCGATGTGAATGGCAGTTGCTGAGGTAGAGCCCTGAAGTCCTCCTGTGCTTTACTTGTCTTACGAGGGTAGAGAAATTTCCTAAATGGAAACAGCCCTGGAATACATAAAAGGTGTTGTGGGCAGCCCTGAGCTTTCTCTCCCCGTTCATCATCCTTGTTCCTTTCTGGCCCAAGGGCTGTGATGAATTAGCTGCAGTTACCTCAGGAGCGGACTCACCCGCTGTGTCTGTGTGATGCTCTGTGTCTGGGTGTAGTTGTTAGGGCCCCTCCAGACACTTACGGCAGTCACTGGGAAGGATCTCCTCACTTCTACCTTCCTGTCACCCTCTTATTGGCACACGAGTGGGTACCACGCAGCCATACATCACTGCTGCTCAGACATCATATCGGTGCTGGCTCTGGTGCCCACCGGGTTTGTGTGGGTGTTGTGAAAGGGACTCAGGGGTGAGCAGGGAATAGGTGAACCCCCAAGCCTCAACATGCTGGGCCAAACTATCCCAGGACATCCCAGGTCCCAGGACATAGACCTGTTGGAGTGGGTTGAGAGGAGGCCACAAGAATGACTGGGGCGGGGAGCCCCTCTGCTGTGAGGACAGGGCAGAGAGTTGGGGGTGTTCAGCCTGGAGAAGAGAAGGATCTGGGGAGACCTTGGTGCAGCCTGTCAGTAATTAAAGGGGCCTGTAAGGAAAGATGGGGACAACGTTTTTATCAGGGGCTGTTGTGACAGGACAAGGGGTGATGGGTGAAACTAAAAGAGGGAGATTCAGACTAGGCAGAAGGAAGAACTTTTTCACACTGAGGGCAGTGAGACCCTGGCCCAGGTTGCCCAGAGAGGTGGGAGAAGCCCCATCCCTGGAACCATCCCAGGTCAGGTTGGCCCTTGGGGCTCTGAGCACCCTGCTCTGGGTGCAGATGTCCCTGCTCCCTGCAGGGGGTTGGACTGAGTGAGTTTTAATGGCCCATTCCCAAAGGGACTGGACCCAAACCAGCCTTTGATCCTACGGTTCTGTGCCTGCAGTGTCCTGGGACATCCCTGCTTTCTCTCCTACTCCCTGGCCTCGGGCAGGCAGGGCATGACTGTGCCAGAGCCTCACTGCTCATGCACCAACTGGCTTTTACTGGCTGGACACCAGGAAGGGGTGACACCTCTTCAGAGGTGTCCAGAGGACACCTCTCCTCAGAGGAGAGGGACGGGTGGGAAACGCAGCCTGGCAGAAGCAGCAGGTGGAATGCGGCAGCTTCTGCCTTTCCTCAGTTTAGGAGCCCCCAGGCTCACGAGTCAGAGGATACTTTCATTCCCTTTCTGGAGTGAACAGTGTTTTCAGGCTTTTCGTTGCAGCTATAAAGGCTGGGGAAAAAAAAAAATCATTTCAGAAAGCTGAAATCTGATGCTTTCAGGGAATAAGCTGATTCCCGCAGCCGGAGCTTCAGCATTGCAAAACCCATCCAAACTGGCAGCACCGAGACAGTGGGGCTCCTGCCTCTTCGTTCATGCCACCCAGCAGCTGGTTTGTCTCCCACTGCCACCGAGCAAACCAAGCAACTAGAGTATTTTGAGCCGGGCTGAGCCCCCGCAGACAGACCCCGAGGGGGCTCAGCTGGCGGCAGGTCCGTGCTCTCGGGTGAACCCGTTCCTTTCCAGCTCTTACACTCCTTGTTGTTGTTGTTGCCCAGTTGCCCAACTCCAGGCTGTGACGGCAGTGGACACATAACGGGAAACTATGCCTCTCACCGCAGGTGGGTTGACCTTTTTTTCACGGTTCGGATTCAAATGACAACCTTTCATTTCTTTAGTGCATTTTTTGAACACGTGGATAGTTTGGTTCTTTTTCCTCCCCACCTTCTGTTGCCCCTCTCCCTCCCCACGTCCTGGCCCTTTTTCTTTTTCCTTTTTTCTTTTTTTTTTTTTTTTTTTTTGCTTATCCAGATATTCCATCTCTTCTCTTTCAGCCTTTCTGGTTGTCCTCTTGCTGACAAGAGCCTCAGAAACCTCATGGCTGCCCACTCTGCTGACCTCAAGTATGTTTGCGCTCAACTTGGAACTCCTTTTTTTTCTTTTTTTCCACCCTTTTTTCTCTCTTCCCCCTCCCTGCCCCTGCCTCCTCTTGCTCTGCTTTTGCTTTTCCATCCCCTCCCTTCTCCTTTCAAAGAGCCCATCAAAATCCGCCTGCGAGGAGCTCGGGTGGAGTCCAGCCTCTAGCTGCTGCGTTGGGAAGAGGCGGTGGCACGGAGAAAGGGGCCTTTTGGGGAGGGGGGATCACGGCAGTGATCAGAAATAACCCGGACCCCTGGCAGGTCTCCTTTGGGCAATGTAGACACGTGCTATTTTCTTTTTCACTTGGCGTCTTTTCCCAAGCTCTTGTTCTCTACTTGTGCCATAACCCTTTTCACTCCACAGTTTTGTACGTCTCTCAAATAACCCAAAGCCTCAAAAAAGCACTCGCTTTATTTTTGGGTAGAGACACAGCTGGGAAAATGCTGCCGGAACGAAGCACAGCCAACTCTTTTAGAGAACCTGGGATGCTAATGTTATGCTAAGTTTTAGGGGCCGTTCGGGATGCAGCGCCAGAGGTTGCTATTTATCTCCACAGGAGTTTGATTTGTGAGGGAATGAAAGAGGGGGCAAGCAAACGCTTGGTGAGGCCGGATCCTGAGCCAGCGGCAAAGGGCTCATGGGCACCCGAATTTCTGTGCTTCTATGTCTGCTCCTGACGGGAGGACACTGGTTTTGACATTTTCATGCAAATATTTTCCTCTGAGTCCTGTTTTCAGCTTTGCTGAAAGTTCCCCAGACTCTTCATTTTCAGTAGGAGCTTATTCTTCACAAGTGGGTTTCCCAAATGCTTTCTTAGGTTGCCTCCCCTAAAGGTTTAAAAGAAATTGTATTTAAAATAGATGGAGACACTGGGAGGACCTGAACCCTCCTCCACCCAACCCACATCTTTGGGGGAAAGATAACTGTGAATCTTTTTCCAACATCTCTTCCACGGAGCCAGCCTACCTTTGGAGGCTGATTCTTCTCTGAGCTCCTTGCTTTGCTGATTCCAGTTTCAGGATTATTTAGACCCTGAGATATTCCTAAGTCTACCTGAAGAGCCTCTACTGAGCCTTATGGAGGACTTCCCATTGCACAGGCTCATCATGAAAAAAAAATGTCCCGTATGCAATCCATGATGTTTGGAGCCGTGGCAGAGTCATGTGGGAGCCCCTTTGGTCGTTGAGGTGATTAGTGAAGTCCCAAATCTCTTTCTGGTGGCCCAGAGAGCAGCGTGGGTCTGGGACTGCTCTGCATCCCACCACCGATGTGGGTGCTGCTGTCAGGAAAAATGGTCACTAACTGCCCGCTCCTTCTCACAGAGATGGGAAAAGAAGCTGGGTTAGGTGATATTAATAGAATATATGAGTGGAGGAAAGGAGTCGCATGATTAGTGGTAAGTACACTTAATCATGCATTATGGACAATATTCCTTTTGAAAGAACCTCTTAAGAGAGCTTTGCTGAACTAGTGTTTCTCCAACAGCCTTAAAGAATAGCCCAGCGATCAGGCAATTAGCGATAAAGATATTAAAAGATGTGCTGGAACAGAGCCCATCCCCAGTAAGAGCCCGGAGAAGAAGCGAACGGGGTGGTCCCTGAGACCGAGTGTCCCCTGCTCGCCGAGGGCATCCGACGGCAGCCCTTTTGATCAAAATAGTGCATAAACCAGGAGACTCCTGGCCAAAACAAAGCTTTTTGATGTTATTTCTCACATACTCCTTTTTTTGCCTCTGTCCTGGTGGGGATGGGAGCAGCAGAGGGAGGAAGGATGAGGATTTGGAGACGTTACAGACAGCGCAGTCACAGCTCTTCACAACTTCAGACACGGCCGTGTCAGTGTTTCTATTATAAATTCTATTTCAGGGGTTAATATCCCGGATATAAAAAAAATAGCTCCAGGCTGCAACATGCAATAAAATGTCTCTGTCGCTATGATTTGTCTCCAGATAATTAAAAATAAAAATCAAATCACTTCTCTCCCCTCTTTAAGTGTCTAGAAAGGCAAAAGGAGTTCGCTGTTAGAGTTTTCATAATTCCATCCCACCCTGAAGCTAGAACAACAAAGAAATAGTTTTGCTTCCAACTTTAACAGCATATAACACAGAAATGCCACAGTCATCTCCTCAACCTGCAGTTTCTAAATGAGTTACAGAATTTGCACCCTCATCGAGGTGCTGCTGGGTGAGTCCCTTCTCTCACGCGCTGGACCGGTGTGCGTTTATGGCTTCCTGGGTCTGAGCGCGCTGAGCCTGACTTAGTCTCCTACCACCCTCCTGGGCCCAGGACGTGCCCCTGCTCTCCCACCCCAGTGAGGTGCCAATGGAGACTATTCAAATGCCAAACCCTCCCTCAGAGCTGGTGCAAAGAGGAGAATTTTGGTATTTCTGACAAAAAAAAGGAAGGACTTTTAAAAAGACTATTTTCCAAGTGCAAAAATAAAACCATCTGTGGAGATCATTTCTCCACTGACTCTGGGGGGCCAGAGCACCCCAGCTGCACCATTGTGTGGGCCAGGCAGCAGCATACTGCCTTCCTCAAAGGCATTGGCCCCAGGGGCTGCCCGTGTTGCCCATCAGCTCCCTGGTGTGTCCTGGAGACGCATCAATCCCTGCTCTGCTGCAGGTGCCAACCAGTGGTACCAAACCAGGCACCGGTGGCTTTTAAGATGGGGATCAAGAAAGCGGGGACACAGCTAAATCCCCCCTCGACGAGAAAGGGCACTCTGCGAGCTTGGGGCCGTGCCGTGGGCTTTGCTCGCCCCAGCTCAGAAGTGAGCGGCTGAGCATCTCCCGCTCATCCCGCGGCAGCACCGTGGATTTCCTGCCCCAGCCCTAATCACTTGACTCAGAAAGCCCTGGCTAATTGGCAGGCTGGCGCGCACGTCCTCGGCGAGCACTCCTCGCCTCTTTTCCTTGTCCCCATGACAACTTTTATGTCCGCCGTGTCACCTACAGCATTCGAAGCCGATCTTTGTGTTCGTGGTGCTTCATATCCCCTCACCTCTCTCGCTTCTGCACCCTTAATGATGCGGTGCTTAACTCGTGCCATTATCTTCGCTGCCGCTGCCAGCCTTTGTGCAGGTTTGTGTGATCACAGAAGCATTCTCCAGGCTCTGCTTTCAATCACGTCCCAGAGCGCTGGATGCTTACCTTCAAACCCATCACCATGGCTGCGTCTTCAAAGACCCCTTTGTAACGGCAGCGGCTGAGGACCGAGGGGCAGGTTTTGCACCGAAGCACCATGCTGGTGCGCCATGCATAGTGACCTGGTGATCCCCAGCCCGAGGTCTCACAGGCAGCCGCTTCCCTGCAGACCCCTCTGTCCCTTGCCTGTGGTGTTACGGAAGGAGGAGACCTGAGGTTAACGTAACCTTTTTCCTCCTATTCCTTCGTTATTTTCCATCAGAGGCATCGGCTGGTTTTGGACCCTGAGGACCCTCCTGCGGTGGGGTGTCTGTTTGCTCTCAGTGAGATTAGCTCTTGTCCAGTCACTCAGAACTGAGCTGAGACCTTCTGTTGGGCTTCCTCTTGGTGGTGGCCGAGGTGGCCCCGTTGTCCAGAGCTATAGGCTATTTTTCTGGTTTCTTGTCTATGCTCACATCCAGCCCAATGGCCCTGGTGGTACCCGCTGTCTCCTTATGGCCTCCTCAAGATGACAGACACCATCCTGGAGGTCATTTTTGTGGCTCATTATCATCTCCAGAGCTGTCTTCTTCATGAGGGTGGGGACAGAGGTGGGGATGTCCCTCTGCCAGAGAGCAGCCACCCACCATGCTCCCAACATCCCCACCTCTTCCCACCGATGTTCCCCTCCAATGCCAACATCGCGCAGCGACCCATTGATCTTACAGACCGGACCATGTTCTTACGGAAGGAGAAAGGGCAGGAAGAAATAAAACTGCCTCTGTGTCGGCAGTCCCTATATTTCTCGTTGACGTGAGCTGTCACAAAGCGTCGATCCCCTGCTCACACCCCCAGGCTGATCCGAGGCTCCCTTTCCTCTGCAGGTGCCCTACTCCTGGTTGTGATGGTTCTGGTCACATAACAGGAAATTATGCATCCCATAGAAGGTAAGATCTCCCTTAAATTATTTTCTCTGTAACCTCTTTCTGATTTGTGGGTTTTTTTCCCCCCCCTGCAGTGGGCAGAGTTGTAAAGTTCTGAATAAAACATTAATGTTACTGACAAGTGAAGCCTATTTTCATCTCTTTAATCTGACTTCTCTTTTTTTTTTTCCTTTTTGATGTTTCCAGCATCTGATTAGAAGCTCCCTTCAACAGAATAAAAGACAAAGGGTCAGATTTTAGCTGACGCAATGTTCCTGTTAATAATGCCACCTATTTATGACTTCTATTATCACTTTAGAGCATTAATCACAGAGATCTGAGCCTTCTGTTTCAACAATTCCACGAAACATCGCAGGCTGTTAGCAGATATCTTCTTATCTAGAGACCATTAATTACTGTCCATCTCCCTCAATTTTTTATCTTTTTTTTTTTTTTTTTTTGTCTCCTAACTTCTCCTCGTGATGTGAAGCTGCAAAACGAGAGAGATCAAAAACACTGTGCCACATGCAAGGGAAAGATGACTGAAGCGGGGGAATAGCAAATGCAGGGGTTCTGCCAGTGAGACAGGCCTTTCTTCTCTTTTTCACCACAGTCTGTCAGGCTGCCCTCGTGCCAAGAAAAGTGGGATCAAGATCACCCCGACAAAGGATGACAAAGAAGACCCAGAGCTGATGAAGTAAGTCTGGAGATAACTCCCGTGCGGAGCCTTTTGCTCGATCCCCTTTGCCTCGCACAGATTTACGCGGGGGAGCGGCATCCATCCCACATCCCAGCCCCCTCGCTCGTGGTGCTCGGAGCATCCTCTGCCCGTGCTGGAGCAGCGGCTGCCCAGGCTCTTCCGCTGGTTTTGGGGGAATTTTTCTGTGATGACAAAAATGGGGTTGTGGTTCTGAACTTTGATTGGAAAATGGAGTGGCAGGGAGGTAACGGTGTGTTTTTTCTTGTTTGTTTTCATGGATGTGAAAGGTAGGCTGGCGGGGCATGAAGAGTTCCTCTTCTGCCTGAGCTTTATATAATGCCAGGGAAAATCACCAGTGTTGTAAAGGAGGGTAAAAACCCACGGTCAAGTGAAACATCACAGGTTTGGGGGCAGTAAGGGCAGGCGAGGGGTGCTGGCAGGCTCGCTCAACTCCCAGGATCACATAGAAACGATCCTGAGCTGGGCCAGGATCTGGGAACCCCGAATAAGTTACATTTCTTGGAGTCTTTGCCACAGCTGAATATTCAAAGTGAACAGAAAAAGCCTTTCTCTGCTGCCTCAGGCTGAATCTTTCAAACCATCCCGGGGGGTTTATTCCTGTTGGCAACAGAGGTCTTAAATCCCTTAGTCCACCTCAGGAGCTTTCACTTCCTTGAAATCCATCTGCCCTGACTTTGAGCATCACGGGCTCAGCATCCGGGGCCTGACGCTAAGTTCAGAATCTGTGTCTCGACCCCTCAGAAAGCAGGGCTGGGGACAGACTGCTCCAGCACCCTGCTTTTTGTTAATCCAGAGCATCCCCAGCCTTTCTGGAGCCTGTCCTCTCACCCAGCAAGTGCAGGTGGAGAGGGGCAAAAATAAACATGGAAAAACTTAAGAACCGCCCCAAGCGTTTCCGGACACCCATGAGCGCTGGCATATCTGGCCAAACCCCTTTGGCTCAGCAGACTGTCCCCAAATGCATGTTTTCATCTCGTTTTAGCCCACGGGGGCTGCGGGAAACCAGGATGCGCCAACCGGGGGAAGGACCTTTAAGAAAAAGATGATATTTGAGCCATCTGCTCTGTTCTTACTCCTCAGTCTACAGGAAGGAAAGCCTCCCAGTTAACTGAGCCGTGCGATAATTAGCAGGAGTTAGGGGAGTTTATTAAGAATCAAGTGACCTACTCGAGAATCTAGGGGGGAAAAAGCCTTTTTTTGTTCAGATACGCTCAATTGCTGGTGGCATTGGGATGCTGTGCCATGAACCAGCGACACAGCGGAGAAAAGGACAAGCAGCGAATGCTCTCACACAACTGCCGGCTGTGGCACATTTGCTGCTTTTTCCTTCTTTTTGGAGGCCCCCGGTTGGGAGGTCGCCCCTCTTCATGTTTCCCCCGGGGCTGGGGTAGCCGTGGCTCTGCTCATCCCTCCCTGCCCCGCTCGGGGTGGGGCTGGGGCTGGTTGGGGATGTGCCAAGCGGCTCCCCCCAGCGTGGTTTCTCTGCAGAGATTGCTTCCCAGTGCAAGGAGAAAGGGGCTTTTTTATGGCTCCTTTGTTATAGGAACATAAAATCAGAATGGTTTGGGTTGGAAGGGACCTTAAAGGCCATCTAGTTCCAACCCCCTGCCATCGGCAGTTATGGTGCAGCCGGTGCTTGTGCAGGAACATGGGGTGAGCTATTGGGACATCCCCAGCAGAACCAGTGGTCCCCCCGGCATCCTCACCAGGGCGTGGGTCTCTCCTAGTTCAGTGTGCAAGTGGTGGGAAGCTAAAGTGGCAAGAAATGGGGTTGGAACATCACCAAGCTGGGATTTTCTGACTCCTAGAAAGCCGGACTGGCCTCGGAGGCTGGTTGTGGCTCTGCTGCTCCGTCGGCAGTGAGCCTGTGGGTGCTGGGTGGGCTGTGAGGGTCTCTGTGGTGTGATCTGGGTGTGAGGATCTCTGTGCCGGTGCACCGGCAGCAAGCCCCACTCCTCCAGTATGCCCAGGAGGAGCAGAAGCTCCTCTGAGATATGCAAACCAACAGAGTACAACCATCCCTTCGCTGCCGCCTTCCCCCAGCTCGTGCTGCGCCCCCGCAGCAAGGTGTGCCCGGCGTGGGTTTGCGTTAAGGAGCTTTGGCTCCAAATCCGTCCTCCGTCTGCGCCGAGCGCCGCTTGGAACGCAGCCGAGTTTTGCGCATCGCCACCGAGGACAAAGTCATTTAGTCCCTGTTGTTTTTGCTGTTCATCCTTCGAGTAATTTGCCACAGACGTGACTGAACAGATCACCTCAACCTTCAGCCCGGCTCTGGCATAAAACGGAAGCATCCACGGCTGCCTCATGGATCAAACGCTACTGGTGCTTCTGTTAAATAATAATAATTTAAAAAAAAAAAGAGTCCGAGCCAGCTCTTTTGCACAATAAGGCTTTGGTTTATTTTTTAACAATGAAAATGTAATGGAAGTTAAATTAACAGCGTAAAATATGTAACGCTTGGGCCATAACGGCTGCATACTAAATGCTGGGGTTTGCCTCTTTCTTTCTCGCTCTTTTTCTGCTCCCCCCCCTCCTTTTCCTCCTGAGGATTCAGTAATTTGCTCGTGATCATATAAAAGCAATGATGTTATGAATTTACTGAGGATCCTGCTGGCAGGGATATTATAAGTGAATTGTGCTGCATTTGCAGCTGATTAAAATCGAGATCAGCATTTTTCAAATTATCTTGGGAAAGGGCCGGGCGTGCGGCTCCCCCCTTCTGCTGTCATCTCCCTTTTGTACCAAATGTAAACAATCGGGGTAATCATTTCTGCGGCCAAACGCGGCTTGCGATTTTCAGGAGCAGCTCGGCGGATGTTTCGCTGGGGAAACTCCAAGTCCCTGATTGCTTTCAAACCGAGGACACGGGGGTTATTTTTGCCATTTCTTACCTACTTCCACCGCCCCTTTTTTTTTAGAGAAACCTCCCTTGAGTAATAAACTTTTAACTGTATTTATAATTGACTGGCAGCTTTAAACAGACGCAAACCACAGCAGAAACCTTAATAGATACACGGGGCTCTGTCGAGCGGCTGGAATTAGGGAGTCTGCCATTAGCTGGGGAGGGCGCGAGTGGGGAGGAGGGAGGTGCCTTTTGGAGGCACTCATCCTCTTGGCAATTGGCACGAGTTGTGTCAGCATTCCATGACCCCCCTCGCGGCTCCCGCCTGCCTTGACGGGCCATAAATGGTGGCAGAAGCACGGGGGCGGGCGGGCTCCTCTTCCACCTTGACGGTAATTCCCACTTTTATCCCCTTGTGAGCGCAGGTTTATCTCTTGGTAGCTGCGGGATGTGAAGGAGGAGGAGCAGGAGGAGGCAGGCGGGGCCGCGGCTGGAGCTGAGCAGTTCCCAGGGTTTATGTGTCCTGTCTGATGGGGTATGGGCTCAGAAACCCCCGGGACACGCTCCTTGCAGGAGCAGGTTTGCAGCCTCTCGGTGCACAGGTTGCAGCCTGACCAGCTCCCAGGTCAGGGAGTGGTTCACGGGGAAGGCTTGTGTCCCCATGGGCACAGACAGCGCTCCTAGATAGCGATGACCATGCTAGGGTAGGGTGATAAAGCTGCTGACCCCGGGTTCCTCGGCAGTAACGCCAGGCAGAGCTCGCTGTACGTGGGTTGGGGTTCGGTGTGAGCGTGTCAGCTGTGGTTAACATCGCGATCCCACATCAGGCAGCCTGACCTGCCATCTTCGCCCTCAATGAGGCATCAAAACCAGTTTGGGACACCCCTGGGACCTGCTTTTGCTGCAAATGTGAGTGAGATGTGACCTCCACAGTCTTTACCTCTTGCAGGATTCACCTTGGTTCTCTTTGGCTCTTTTGAAGGGGCAGTGGGAGCTCTTGATTTCCCACCTGCCATTTCCACCAGCTACACATCTACCACATAAGGTCCAGAAGAGATCCCCAAATGCAAACGCTCGCATCCCAGGCTTCCTCATTCCTGCTCATCCCTAATTTTCTTCCATCCCTCTTCATTCCTGTGCTGTAATTTTTGGTACTTCCCTGTGCCCAGGTGTCCAGTTCCTGGCTGCGTTGGGCTTGGACACATCAGCGGCAAATACGCCTCTCACCGGAGCGCGTCGGGGTGCCCGCTTGCGGCCCGCAGGCAGAAGGAAGGATCGCTCAACGGCTCCTCATTTTCTTGGAAGTCGTTGAAGAACGAAGGCCCAACCTGCCCAACCCCGGGCTGCGATGGCTCCGGCCACGCCAACGGGAGCTTCCTCACTCACAGAAGGTAAATCACGGGGTTGAAATCACCGGGAGCGTGACAGCATCGGTGTGGACTAACCCACCTGCCTGAGCATGGTTCAGCTCTTCATGCAAGGCTCCATAGCTGGTGCTTTTGGTGCCGACCTCAGTCAGGTTGCTCCAAGGTTGGAGTTTTCTGCACGGAAGAAAACACAAAGTTGTTTGCATATTGCAATGGTGAGATGTGGACTGGGCAAAATCATAAAAAGTCCTTCCATGAGCAGGCCAGAACAGGACTTTAGCACCCAAAACAGGGGGTTGATGCCCCAACCAGCCAGGCCGGTCTCACCTTCCTTATCTGTCCTGCCCTCCCGTTCAGGAGACGATGCGGGTTTTAACCTTTGCTCAGAGAAAATGGCTCTCACTTTATAAATGGGGAGATGTGTGGCATTATTCATAAAGCAATTTCCTCTGTACCACAGAAAGCTTTTAGAAGAACTGTCTCGCAGCAGGATCTCCACCAACTGTTCATGCTCTTGTTAGGAACATCAGCACCTATAAATACCAGGAGTTTACGAAACCCATTTTTACTTGTTTCCCAGTTTGTCAGGGTGTCCAAGAGCTACTTTTGCTGGGAAGAAAGGAAAACTCTCAGGGGATGAAATTCTCAACACAAAGTTTAAGACCAGCGATGGTAAGGATTTTCACTCCTTTTGCCTTGCGCGTCTGTCCGGGTATTGAGCCTGTTTATCCTTCCCTGTGCAAACTGAGGAGGTCTCAACAACTCAAATCCAGCCACCGATTTGCAAGTTTATCATGTGCTGTGAACACCCACTTCTCAGGTTGCTCAGGTATTGGGCATGGTGCGGTACTAGCACCGCTCTCCAAGTGTCACACTGGCAGGGAGCCGGTGAAACGATAAAGAAGGAGTTTCCACAGTGAAATTACAAGCAAAAATAGTTCATGCTGAAATGGAGAATTTTTTTTTTTTTTAAATGTTCACTGATATTTTTACAAACCCCTTGCAGTCACTCAGTGATTTTCACCTATTCAGGGCTTTTAATGCTGCAGATATTTCTGGATCTGGAATTTTGTTAGCAGAGGCACTCTGTATTTCCAGAGCTATTACTGAGGTTTCTGTGGTATTTGATAAGTTCAGGCATTTAACTTGACTGCTTTTATCGTTCGGAACCTATAAATTCCTGCACTCTGCTAGAAATGGTGCTTTATTTCATGAACCTTGTAAATTCTAATCAAGATATGTTAGTTTTTTAAATGGCACCTTCCCAAAGTCAGGACTGGGGAGAATGACCTGAGTTTTCAGGGCAATCAACCTTGCAGGGTGCGTCGAGGTGCCGGACTCCAACGGCTGCGCTGTCGCTGGCTTTTGCATTTCCATATTGACCTATAAAGTATCATTGAACTGTGATGCTCAAAATGTTACTGAAAAAATAAAACCCCAGGTGAGATGTGCATCCCATCTAGAGGATGTAAAAGCAAAGATGAGGACGTTGTGAGAGGTGATGTCTGCGCGACAGGATGGGCTCAGCAGGAAGCCCATCGCTTTTGCTTTTCCCATGAGCGTTTCCTGACTGCCCGTGACCTTCTCTCCTGCAGTTTTGGAGAACGATGAAGAGATCAAGCAGCTGAACAAGGAGATCAGTGAGCTGAACGAGTCCAACTCCGAGATGGAAGCGGCCATGGTGAAACTGCAGTCGCAGGTTTGTGTCCTTGGACGTGCGCCCACAACCGGGGACGCATGGCCAAGCCCCTGCATGGGGGGTGGTGGTGAGTGCCATTGCGCAAAGGCTGGTCACCCTGCCGTGCTCCTTGCTCTGCAGATCTCCACCATGGAGAAGAACCTGAAGAACATTGAGGAGGAAAACAAAATCATCGAGGAGCAAAACGAAGCCCTGTTCCTGGAGCTCTCAGGGTTGAGCCAGGCTCTAATCCAAAGTCTTGCCAATATCCGCCTTCCGCACATGGTAAGAAACTTGGACAGTGCTCGCCCCGGCCGGCGTGATCGAGGGAGCTGTGCCAAACCCATTTCATGATAAGCCTTATGTGCAACTAAAGAGTGGGAGAATTCTCTACGCACACCTACGTGTCCTTTGTGAGATCAGTGCCCTTGCCTTATCTCTGAAGCGTGCGTTCTATCTCCCCTTTGTTGTCGTTTTCTGCTGACCTCCCGTTGTATCTATTGTTCTGTCTCATTACATCTGGGAGCATTATCACAAAATAGGGAACTTTATCAAGGGCACCCAGCGCCTTTTAGGCTACGACAGCGCCAGCAGAGATCAGGAGGGATTGGATTTCAACGTCAGAAAGATCTTACAGCTCCTGCTGTAGTGCAGGTAGATTCCATTCGGGTTTGAATAGCTGGCAGCCGAAGAATAGCGTTCTTAAAGAGGGTGTATTTTGTTTAATTTAACAAGGTCTAACAGCCCACAGCGTGTTACCGCAGAGTTACAGCAAAATGAAAAGCCGGCATTAAAATAGTAAAACCACAAAAGGCTATTAATTTCCTCCCCTCGATTCCCAGGAATGTAATTACTGTTGTCAAGACCAGGTGTACGGAGGGGGGCTCGTGTTGTTGGGGACGCTGTCCTCTTCCAGCCCATAAAGGCCATCGCGATGATCAGAGGAATGAGCTTTTGACTTGTTTTTTCTCTTTTTTTTTTTTTTTTTTTTATTTTTGGGAATCCTTTTCATCAGGGTTTGTATTTAAATTCAGGCTGGTTGGAGAGAAGCCATCCTCCAGCAGAGCGGGTTTGGATGGTATTCACCCAGCTGCCTAACTGGCAGAAAACCGCTCGCTGAGTGCTTTTTTGTAAAGTATTTGACACATAAAGGTCAAATAAACTGTTCAGCAAATATTTTTTTCAAGGTTTCAGGCAACTCCAATTAAATAATGCCCACGGGACTTGTATGCTCATTTTATTCCTGTTCTTTTTCTTCCTTCTCCCTCTCTTTTCTCCCCATTAACTCCAAGATAGATATTTGCAAGGTTTCCACGCCGCCCCTCAAAAGCACAAGCTGTACCTCAGCAGCGTGCTGGCGTGGGCAGATGTGAGCTCAAGGTGACCGAGCTCCTGTCCTAACTTTGCCTTTGAGTCCCTCCGTGATGCTTCAGCAGTCCCTGCCTCCCCTCGTCCTCCAGCCCTTCATTTCCACGGCTTCATTCAGCCTCCAGCCTGTCAAACCGCCTGCACACGCTTAACCCGATGCTGTTCAAACCTCCATGAGGCCGATGCATAAAATCAAGGACCCAGTTAAGGTCTGGCAGAATCAGGGGTTGCACAATGAGATCCCCAGCACTGCGCACAAAAAGGCTTCATCGTGGAGACCTTTGGCTGTTGGTACATGGAGATGATTAATTGCAAAGAAACATCTCAGCCTTTTCCTGCTCTACTGCTAATGTTTTTATTTGGGTTTTTTTGGCTGCAGGAGCCAATTAGTGAGCAGAACTTTGATGCGTACGTGAACACGCTGACCGACATGTACACCAACCAGGAGTGCTACCAGAACCCGGAGAACAAGGACCTGCTGGAAAGCATCAAGCAAGCCGTCAAGGGCATCCAGGTTTAGTGCCACAGGATGGAGACAAGCAAGAGAACAGACTGTAAGATGGAACTTTCCCTCCAAGTATTCAGGTTTACAAGTTAGAAAACTTGTTTAATGAATGAAAAAAAAAAAAGGAAAAAAAAAAGGACCAAAACATAACCAAGAGGCCATTTCTGAGACATGGAACTGATCGAACTCAATGTTCTCGTTTACTTAACTTCGGACCTTCTTGAGAAAATTGAGATTTTTCTACCTGGACCATGAGGTAGATTAGGATGGAAGGTTCGGTTCTCCAGTAGGCTGTGGGGATTAGCAGCTGGTGAAGAGCAGGCATCTCTCCTGAGGTGCCGTGCTCTTTCAGAGCTGATCCAAGGGTTAAAACGTTACAAGAACAGGGTCTCGTCTGATCCAAGACTAGCGTCTGACTGGCTTAAACCCTCATGTTTTCTATGGTCGTATGTCCAGATCACCTACTCACACATGACTTATGTTCTGTGTTGCTACAAGTGCTGGAGCTGCAAGCTACCTGTAAATCTGAACCTGTGCTGGGCCTCCCAACCCCGAGGTGTTCAGATATCCACTGGGCATGGGAACTCTGAAGTATTATAGAGTAGCTTATTTTTATTTTCTGAAAGAAATCCGAAGAGCAGTTCCGGATCTCCAGTGGAAAGCGCAATGGAAAAAAAAAAAAAAAAGGTTCTCAGGGAAGCTTTTGGAGTTTGCAACTACAGTATTCCTTTGTCTGTCTTAAAGATGAGAATAGCTATTATGAATAGGCCAATCCCAGATATTTCATCCAGAAGAATTCTTTAATGGGTCATGGTCCGGTGTATATGATTTTTTGGAAGTCTGTTTGATGACCATTCTGGTTCTTTTCATTGTTGTGATCATCCCTACAGTGGCGCAGCACTGCCAGTCCAGAGATCATACATCAATGCCAGAGAACGTTCGAGATTGAGATGAGCAAACAAAGAAAGAAAGAAACAAAAACCAACAAAAAGAGAGATGGGAATTGATGGCCAGCCAAGTGCTTACCTACCGCGAGTCAGCAGGTGGTTTCTCACAGGTGTCCACGGGGCAATGGGTAATTTTTGGTTTGGTGTTCTACGTGTTAGGCAAAATCACAGCGCAAGCGCCAATCTGCAAAACCAACAAAATAAGGGGGAAAAATAGAAAAGAGTATTCAGGTATTGGGTATTCTTCCAAAGAGGCGTTTTGGCAGCAGCTCGGTACACGCAGCCCACCGTGCACTTAAAGAACAACTCCATGAATGTCTCTGTGATGTCGCGCCACCGCGTGGAGCCGGCCGTCACCCCGCGGGTTTGCCGTCCCCCGCCTCCGCCGTCCCCCTGCGGCAAACGCTTTGGAAGAGGAGGGGGGCAAAACCCCACCGAGGGGGTCCCAGCGCAGGGCGCGTCCCGAATCCCACAGCCCTCCCGCGGCTGGGGGGTTCTGCTGGCCCGTACTAAGGGCAAGACCGCGGTGTCGTTTCGAGCCAATCCTGCAGATATTTAGGGCGTAATCTGCGATTCCCACTGGCTGCAGCGGCCGCTGGATCCAGCCTCAAATCTCAGGAGCGACTTGACTCGTGTTGGTTCCCCCGTTGAGTTCAACGGGGCTGCTGGCGGGAGGGGGTTTGCTCACCCGCTGAAGTGTTTGCAGGATCAGGCTCCACCGGGTCACTTCTTTTAGAACCCATTCCAAGTGCAAAACTACAAAAGAAAGGGGGAAAAAAAAGAAAAAGAAGAAGAGATAATTTGAGGTGTTAAAAACACAATGTTCTCAACGTGTAAATAGAGTCCAAAATGATTGTGACTGCAATTCAGTTAGTATTTAAAAGTAGAGAAATTGCACTTCCTGGAAGAAAGAGACGAAAAAAAAAAGTAGTTAGTTTAATTATCCTGTAAATTATTTAATTTTGGCAAGATGTATGTAATTTATATTTACAACACCTTACGTTAACTTTTTACTATTTATTTAACTTTTTTATTTATTAATTTTATACTTGTTTTAAACTGGACACTGCACCATAGAAAAGAAGATAAAAGAAGCAAAAAAAAAAAAAAGAGAGAGAAGTTAAAAATTAAAACTTTTGACCATAAAAAATGATATTCCAAAAAAAAAAAGAAAAAAAAAAAGAAAAATCCCTATCTACAACTCCTACTTGTAATTTTGATGCAACCGAGTTATTTTTTATATATTTTGTTATTTATTCTTTTAACGATGGGAATTTTTTTAAAGATATTTTATACCTGAGACATTTTGATAATTTTTTGGTTTGTTTTTTTGCGAGGGCAGGGGCACTGGGGCGGGGAAGAGAGACTTTTTTCCGTTTTTCTTTTCTTTTTTTCATTCGTATTGTTTCAGGCACTGATAACAGGAAATGAAAAATTCTGTATTTATTATTTATTTAATATTTAAGTCGGAAAAAAAAGAAAATGAACTGTGCTCTTGTTGTATATTTATTTTGTCGTTTGTGTGTCGGTTACGTGATGACTGAGTACTTGTTTCTGTGAAGGAATACTGTTAATATTTAAATAATAAAGAGTCACATTGAAAGTTATAGCAGGCTACATGTTATTCTGTGAAAACGAATACTGTGATCTACTTTCCTCAGGAAATGTACTTGCAGACAGAACTTCCTTATGTACCGGCAGGGTTGTTTCGTAATAAAACCCAGTTCTGTTTGTGACTTTAGTTCCTATGGTCTTTCTTCGAGCTGCTGCCAATGTCCCCGACGGGTCCCCAGTGGGCTTCGCTCCTGAGCCCCCGCCGCGGCACAGAGGGCAGCGTGTCCCCCCGGCTCGGGGCTGTGGCCGGGGAGTGGCCGCCCCGAAGCCGGCTCTCCCCACCTACTACATCAGGGGATTGAGGAGGGAATTTGGGTTTGGTATCTCTGAAGGGTTTGAA
The DNA here is from genome assembly GCA_009769605.1 of Bucorvus abyssinicus. Classification (NCBI taxonomy): domain Eukaryota; kingdom Metazoa; phylum Chordata; class Aves; order Bucerotiformes; family Bucorvidae; genus Bucorvus; species Bucorvus abyssinicus. Next base: position 2,186,724 of record CM020047.1, read on the forward strand.
GAATAAGGAGCCATCACCATCTGGCCATGCAGGTGCTGAAAATCCCGCTAGTCCCAGGAATGGCAGAATCAAAAGTCCAAGCGAAGGTCCGTAGTTACGGAGCCGGTGGCTGGAGGCCCTTGGCCAAGGCAGGAGGGCTGCAGGCAGCGTTCCTCCAGGCAGGGGCTGCACCCGCCGTGTTTCACCGCTTTGTGCTCCCACAGATGCTGTGCAAGCAGAGGAGATGCCACCAGGAGCAGGGCAGGAGATACCAGCCCTGGGACGGGACACAGAGATGGCCGTTTCCCCTCCTGGATTTACAAAAGCGCCTTGTCAAATGATCTCTGAGGTTTAGCTCAGAACGCTGGGAGATGGCTGCTTTCCTCGACAAGTTTTCCTCACTTCCTCATCTGCCCGGCCGCGATGTTCATGTATCACCTTCCTGGAAGAATGGAGCTTTTTCATGGGCCGAAGAGTTTATGTTCTGAAGCTGTGGCAATGAAGAGAATTTCTCACCGGTCTCTGCCATCATTCCTGAAGTCACCGAAATTCAGTTTTGTGGAGCTGGAGCTGGAGCTTCCAAGGTGAAATAAGGTAAATCTCATTAAGGGCATTTGGAGCTGCGTGAGCTGGGACCAAGTGGAATTTCAGGCAGGTGCATCACCAAGAAATTCAGTTCTCTGATTAACTGAGCTGAACTTGCCTGACCATCCCCGTGCAGAGGCACAAGTGCTGTGGGGTTAAGGCAGGAGGTGGTGGCTGTGCCACAAAGACCCAGGGGTGAAAGGCAGAGTAAAATGGAGCCAAAAGGGTAAGAGCTGCAGCAGAAAAACTTGGAGCAAAGTTTTGGGTAGAAAGACGATTTCTTGAAGCCCTTCCTCAAGCATGTATGTGGTCATGGGTGTTACTGGAAGTTTTCTCTCTTTGTGGAGCATCTGCAAGCTGTCCTGGGGCAGGAGAAGCGTCAGAGGCTTAGGACAGGCTCCTGGGGCTGGTGGAGGAGAGGAAGTCCCTCCTGGAGAGGCTGCAGGGCATGCTCTCGCTTTGTGCTGGTGGGTTTCCAGGGCTGGCTTTGCTGGACACAGCTCAGAGCTGCTGGGGTCGTGTCACCCCTGCAAAGGGCTGCACATCTTAAAAGGACAAAACCAGGGAGACTCGTGCCGTGGCTCACCTGAACCGGCTGGCACGTTGTTTTTCTGAAGGGCACAGAATTGCTTTCTGAGGGGGTTTCACTAGACTTTGCCGAGCGGTTCCTTGTGCCAATATTTGATTGAGATGACAGAGCTAATGGACGAACTCGCTTGTCCTTTCTTAACGAATTGGCGGAGCCGCGTAATGGAGCGCTTAGCTGTGTGTGAAACGGCAGCTGTGGGAGCCATCGCCGCGAGATGTTATCTTCTCTGAACTGGCGTCCTTTATCGCCGGGAAGGGAATTGAATTGGTTTAAGATGGTACACTGTCAGTTTATAGGTGTGCTTCAGAGAGCTCTTAAGCCTCCTCCAACATGTGTAGGGTGAGAGCTAAACGGCGGAGGAGAGTGCGTCTTCTGCTTCAAGGATGCAAGGGAAAAGATACTTGTCAGCAGATGGTTTTTTCTAAACACATCAATAAATCTTGGACCAACAAGGGCATTGTTTGGCCACACTGATGCCACTGTTAATTGTTAAAAGCTGCTAACGACTCATCCCTCCATTCTTCTGCTCAAGTGGTACCTTCCACTTGTCCACGTGGAGAGCTGCGAGCTCGGGCAATGGCTTTTGGGCAGAAAGAGGTTTCCTTCCCAGGCTCTTGAAGTCTCAAGGCTCGGTCCATCTCACCCCGCTCCCAAGACTGAGGGGTCCTGAAAAACACACAGCTGAGTGGTCAGGAAGGGGTTGTCTCATTCTCCATCAGCTTACTGGGGAGAGAAGGCAACTTTGCTTTTCAGAGATGCCATTTGGCATCAAATTCACCTCCCTCGAGCCACAGGAAGATGATGCTGAGCTTGGGGATGAGCTGGAGATGACAGTGCAGCCAACAGAGCAGCCCCCGGCTGGAAACTGCTCCCTCCCAACCAGCACTCAGCACAGCTTGGCTGGAGGAAAGGCTCTGGCTCGCACTTGTTCACACACTCAATTCTCCTACGCTTTTATGAGAAGATATATCCTGAAACGACCTTCCGCTTCGTACAGAAGGGCTCCTGGGATTGAGGCTGTAGGAAAGCAGGCGGATGATGCATTCTTCAGACAAATAGCCCTCGTCGTTCCCAGCGCCTTCATCCCCGTCTTTCAGTGGGATGAATAAATCACCAATTGTTGTAAAAATGGTAGTATCAGATTTAAAGATGTTTTGGACCCTGTCAACAAGGAATTATAACACCCATTAAAGCCTGCTTTCATTTCTGGAACAGCATCACTCTTTTGTTTGAATGTCAGTGACTATCTGTGACGCTCTGAAGAAACACGAAGGGATTGAGCAAGGACGTGTGCTCTGCCTGAGCTCCAGGACTAGCATCTAGAGCTGGACCACCCAGGAGGACCTGTCCATGCTAAGATATGACGTCTGACCCCACAGCACCGTGGCTGTGGTTATCTCCAGGATGCCCTTATTGAAGCCAGGATGAGCCAAAACTTTTCCTTGCCTCTTCTTTACTTCCAGAGAGTCCCAGAGACCACCCAAACTGAGTAGGAGGTGGACTCAAACAGGGGCGAAGCTGGCCTTAGCACCACAGAGGAGTTAGTTTTGACCTGGAGCTCATCAAGTCCAAGACCAAGGATCAATTCCTCAGGTTTTGCCATTTGCCAGAGGAGTCCTTCTCAGGCTACAACATTTAATAATCCAGCCCAACCAAGCTGAGGCTGTTTAGCAATTAAATACCATAAATCCAGAAGCTAGATTAATAAACAGTCTTGTCTGTCTAGAGCAGTCTACGGGGTGGAGAGATAAAACTGTAAAATATTTATTACCGGCTTGGGGATGAAGTCATTAATTTAATAACTACCCATTGCTTTGCTTCTTACAGTTGTTAGCAGTCTGAAGGTTACAGAAGATTAGGTGGGAAACTTACTGCCTCCCTGCTGAGAGGAGCCTTTCCCATGAAAGCCGGAGCCCAGCTCCCATCTGTCACCCCATTACGTTCGGAGGTGGTGAATATATTACCGTGCCGCTTACCGAAACGAAACAAAACAAAATTTCTGCTGGCCACATGGCAACTCTCCGCGAAATCTAATGAGGACGCTGCCCTTTGTGCATGGGGCCATGTTCAACAGCTGTAGAGATGAAGGCAGGAGGAACTTCATCGGTGCTCTCTCACTGGCTCACGACATGGCTCCCACGGTGAGCCCGGCCCCAGCAGCATCGTGAGGGCAAGCACCTTCGGGGACCGATGCTTCGGCTGCCTCTTGTCCTGACAGGTCGGGAGCGTTGTCAGAGCCTTCCTCGCCTGTGATTTCTCAGTAGGTCTTTACATTTTCCAAAGAGGGAACATGGGTATTAGGTCAGTCCTTGCTGTGAGCCGATATTGGGGAGCATCCAGGACTGAGATTTGTGCATCCTCTTTACAAGTGATTATGGATGGAGTCCCCTGATGAGCGTGTTCCCCCGCTGGCAACTACAACTTGCAGCGATGCTGCAGCAAAAGTCCTCGTGGGGGAGAGTGAGGGAGGGCGTCTGTGCGCCCTTGGCATATCTTGTCATTGGTTTCATCCAGGGACAGCAAAGAGCTGTCACCTGAATGACATGCAGAGGGGGTAGGGGTTGAGCAGGAGGCAGGGTGTGATGTGGGACATGTGCCCCCCACCAGCTCCCGCTGTTGAGAGGCCGAGCACTGTTAATCCTCCCTGACGACCACACCGACAGTGGAGGAAATCGAATTGTCTAAATAATTTAATCGACTCTTTAGCCTGCTTTGTAAAATAAATAAAATAAAAACGGGTAGGTACTCAAAGCAGACAAGGGCGAAGCTGGGTCTCTGGGTACAGCAGATGAGAAGCTCTGTACAGGTGGATCCACTGTGATGTCTTGGCCAAGCCTTTGCACCACGGTTTGATGACATCAGGCTGAGTTTTAGCAGAGTGAGATTTTCATGGCACCTTAAGCAGGGTAGGGAGGAGAGGGAAAGAGAGACAAGAAATGCTTGTGAATCCGACGGGCTTCTTCAGCACTGAATGGCACGACAGACCTGCAAGATATTCCTGGTGTCACCAGAAAGTAACAGAAACATTTCTGCAGAGAGTTAACCTCAATTTTTCCCTCACAACAGACTCATTTGCAACTGTCAGCACAAGCATCTTTGTCCTGACCACGCTGTGCTCCGGCACACATCCAGCACGGGCAGGGCTAGCTGCAGAGGCCCTACCCGGTATCACATCATCGCGTCACCCCTTCATTTCTCTTATCATCGCCACCACTCAGTTCCACTCCTTATTCCCAGCCGTTATCACAAGGAGCCAAGAAAGTGCAGAGCATCAGCCAGGAGAGAAAAAAAACAGGTGAAATTGTGATGTTGTCAGCTAAACTATTTTCTGCCCACAAAGCAGCTGAATCTTGGTGATTTAGTTGCCAAATTTTGCATTGCTCCCTCTCCCCCATCCCTCCTCTCGGCTGCAAGCTCGAAGTGGAGTCCTGACACTGTGGTGCGTTAATAGAATTAGTCTCCTGCTAGAAACTGTTCGCTGGGGCTTGTTAGCTCAGTTGTTGATGCTAAATTCTTATCAGAGCCACCTAAAAGAGCATTCATCAAGAAAGGCTGAACTCCCTGCCTGGGTCACAGAAATTTAATTAAACCCCAAGTAAAACTGGAAAATCATTTTGAAAAGGGAGGAGACAAACGCAAAATGCTTTTCATCCTTCGACTCAGCATCCTCGTCGTTCAAACCCTCAGCCACGATTTCAGAGACTTTTGCCAGAGCAAAAGGCTCAGTGAAACACAGACGAGGCTTCTCCCAGGGCCTCCTGAGGCACGTGCAGGGTGAAGGAGACACGGAAACCCACCGATCAAGGGCTGCTGAGGAGCGGGACCCGCAATGCAAAAGAGCAAAATGCTCCCCCAAGTAAAACAGCGACTGCCTTGTGTAAGGTTCTGTTACGGTTATTGGTTTGTTTTCCATTTGCTTGTGCCAGAAAAGTCATGCGACAAACCATCTACTCTGTAGATGCGGAGAAATATTAGCACCAGCGTCGTCAAGACCTCGTGTGGGATTTTGTGTGTAGTTCTGGGAGCTCTCTCTGGAAAAGGAGAAGATGAAGTTATCCTTGAGAGGTGCAGAGAAGGACCTGCGGGGCGATTAGCAGCACGGAGAACCTGTCTTAGGAGAGGGGATTAAAAGAGCTTGGCTTGTTTAGCCTAGTAAAACAAAGGTTAAGAGGGGATATGACTACTCGTCATAAATACGTTCAGGGTGGGAGGAAGGGGAATGATTTAAGTTAGGGGATAATACGGGGAAGAGATCGAATAAGGTGCATCTTGGCCAGGAATAAATTTCCACTGGAAATCTGAAGATGTTTTCTTATTGCTGGAGGAGGGAGGTGCTGGAAGGGCCTCCTGGGCAGGATGGCTGAGCCCTCATGGTTTTTAAGGGGAGCTGGACAAAGGTGGCTGGTGCAGCCCAACAGGCGAGTCTGGAGGTGGGACATTTAGGACTGGCCAAGCCAAAGCCAGGGCAAATGTGACACAGCTACCGTCGTGTTGTGGTTTTATTATTCATGAACCCCTAAAATCCATTGGGTTTATTTAATCCATGAATCACTTGGAAGATGCAAGATCATTTTCTTCCCCCCCAAATACGAAAAACTTGATTTTTGAGATTTCACGTTTAGCAAACGTCTCCCAAATCATGGCAGATGGGCCATAACGAGGCAGGAGCGAACCAGGACACGGAACGGGGCTCACCCGTGTCCCTGGCAGCCCTGAGAAGAGATGAAGCACCTCGCTGCTGTGTGTCCCCAGGGGAAGGGACCTCTGGTGACGCTTCCTCCCGCCCTCAGCCAGGCTGCACCATCTCCTGGCTGCTGCTTTCCTTTGACGCCACAGTTAAGTGAGATGAATCCAGGTCTCTGTGAGTCCCTTTTCCAAGTGGCAGTGGTTACGCACGGTGCAATACAGTGGAAATCAAGACCTATGTTCTTCCTCGCGCTTCAGCGATTACTCACAGAGCCCTTTGATGAAGCGAGGCAAGGGAGAGCTTCAGGAGCCGCACACACGTATATACCCTTCGTGATCGATACCTCAAGTGATTTGCTACCAGTGTGTTAGGAGTAATACAAGTGTCAATGTCTGCGTGTATTTACGTATGTGGGTGTGTATTCACATACATTTCATGCTTCTGAAAGTGTGTATTGTGCAAAATGACACCAAAATTAAAATGGTGAAAACATAACCCCAGGGTTTATTGCTCCTCCAGCTCTTCATTGACATGAGCCCTCCTGTCACTCACAAATTGCCCCCCGGACTTAAACAGCCGCCTGTATGGCAAGGTCGCAGGTCAGGCTGCCTGAGCAGTAAAAAAAAAAAAAAAAAGGGCATTTTTACTATTTGCTCTTTCAAAGAAATAAAAACATGCTGTTTTAACTGAGCATCGCTAAGATGGGCTTTGGAAGATAATTTGTGCTGACTGGTGTTTTAAAAATATTTACAAAAGCAAACGGTTTTTAAAAAGGAAAGAGGAAACTGTAAAACACAGTGAAATAAAGGGGAGGAAAAGCAAGAAAAATCCGGGCTTCAGCTCGTCCTCACCAAAGTGGCTCGTTCTCAGCAATTAATCTCAGCTAACGAAGGATGGAGACCTGATTCTTGCCGGTAAGACTGTAGAGCTGGGGGCTGCTGACAGCAGGGCCAGGGATCGCCCTTGCGGGTTCCAGCCCAGGAGAAGGAGCTGAGGTGCAGCCTCCAAAGCCGGCAGCAACGGCTGCTCTGCTGGAGACACCTTGTGGCACATGGCTGAGAAGTGGAGGAAGGCCAGCGGGCCCTGCTTGCCCCAGCCCGCCCTGCTCTTCCTGCTTCCCCCCACCCCTGCTGCTGCCACCTCTCCGCCTGCAGCTGCTCTAGCAACCACGGGAAATCTTTCACCCAGCTTTTATTTTACCAATTTTTGTCCAAAAAAATAACCCAAGTTCTCTTTTTCAAGCGGCTCAATCGGCAAGGGGAGCAGGTGCCGAAAGGAATCACCCGTGTGAGGAGTTCGTCTGTTCTGCGTCTGCAGATTTCCCCTGCGCTGCCATCACGCTCGAGCGCGTTCGGCACCGAACGAGCTGAGGCGAGAGCAATCGCCATGTCCTGTTTCGGTTGGATCAGCAAGGAGGAGCTCCAGCACTCGCCCCCCAGAACAATCCCACTCTCCCCAGCAGCTGTCTGCTGCGAAAGGAAAGTGCAGACATCTACAGTATTACCCCTGTTTGCAGAGTCGGCTGTTATCATGGTAATGAAGGGAGCTGAGATAATCACCTTAAAGCATCACTCCATCTCAGCTGCTGATTCACTTTCTCCTATTTGAGTCTCATTTACCAGCGTAATTCTCATTTTTCTTCCACCACAGGCTTGTTGTGCCTGGAAGGAGAGCAATCTGTTTTCACAATTCAAATCCAAACAGTTTAAATCGAGAATCTTGTCTAGATGTGGTTATTCCTTCTCATTTTGTCACCACATATAATATCAAGTCCTGGATCTAAGGCCAGTCCAGACAATTTTGTTTCATCTGCAGCCTTAGCGGTCACAGAGACCACGCGGCCTTGGCCAGAGCCATGGGGGTCATTTATGGATGAAGGCAGAGATGCACCTTAACGTCTCTCAGTCTGAGATGGGTGACAGGAGCCACCTTTGCCCCATGTCGGGCCCTGCCATGTTGGTTACAACCACTGAAGGAGCTATGTGGGTGAGTAAAACCTAAATTAGGTGCCTCCCACTCAGCCAGATCACGTCAGGGACAGGGATCCCTCCACTGCACGAATGGCAAGTCAGATGCTGTGGCGGTCTCACAATGCTCCCTGTCTCCTTCAAGCCCCAGCCCCTGGAGTCAGGTGAATATGCATCTCATTTCCTTCTGAGTAAATTTATATCTGGCATTTATGGTTGCAGCGAAAAAAAGTTGGATGTTCATAGTCTTAAAACACAGGATATCAAGTAGCTCCCAGTGCTCTGTTTTTTTTCTAAGTTCCCATGATTTTTTCCCCAAGCCAGACTAATGATATCAGAACATCTGGTGTTGGCCACGCTTCACACAGGGGGTTCAGCCACAGCGCGAGGACCGTGTGTGCCAGCTGGAGACTGGCATCTCCCCAGCTCCGCACTGGCTCCCACTGCCAGGCTGCTCCATGCACCCACTCCCGCACCCCAGGAAGCCCCGATCCCAGCCAGAGCTGGGGCAATGTGCTGTCACAGTGGGGATCACTGCGGAGGTATCCTGCGGGGGATGAGGACTGGGAGAACTGGAAGAGCTTGGTGCTGAGATGAAGGAGCAGGTGTGGAAAGGCAGCCTTGTGCTGGGAGCCAGAAATGAGGGCAGAGTGAGGGGGACAGGGCTGTGGGAAGGCAGCCGCACTGGGATGGGGAGGTGTTCCCAGGAGCTGTGCAATGGGGCAGAAGGGGAGAGAAGAGAGGTCTAGCCAGCATGTAGTCCAGGTCCGTATTCAGGCCGGATCTGCGGGTGCAGGCTGTTGGCCCAGTCTGTATTTAGGCCTGGCCTGCATTTACACCTGGCCGATATCCCTGTGCTCTCGGTCCAGGCTGTATTTAATCCTGATCTGTTGACTCCATCTGCATTTAGCCCAAATCTGCAGCTCCGGCCCATATTTAGGCCCAGCCCGTTGACCGAGGCTGTATTTAGACCCAGTTCATACTTAGGGCCACCCTCTATTCAGCTCTGACCCCACAGGCTCAGAGTGTTGGCCTGGTTTGTGTTGAGGCCTGGTCTGCAGGCCCCATACGCAGGCCCCATACGCAGGCTCCATAAGCAGGTCCTGTACGTAGGCCCCATAGACAGGACCGGACTGTACTGAGGCCGCAGGGCTGCCAGGGAAGAGCGAACTCCCGCTGCGCCGGAGCCCACCGGCTCTCCCCGCCCCGGGACAGGCCCAACCCTGCCGGGTCGCGGCTCCGGCAACTCGCGCCGCTCCCCGCCCCGTAGTGGTACAGTCTTCGCTCCCCAGCCACAGCCGCTCAGCTTGGTACAGCCAGAGCGCCCCCCGGCGGACAGCAGTGGTACGCTCCCCGCACACCGCCCCCCCTCCGCCCCGGCCGTGGTGCGCGCCGCGCATGCGCAGTGGCGCGGCCGGCGCTCCTCCGTGTTTACCACTGCGGGAGCGGCGGGACGGCAGCGCTGCCGCCGGGCCCGGGACGGGAACGGGCCGCACCGGGCTGGGCCGCGCCGACCCGCCGCTCAGGTACGGTCGGAGGGGGGTGAGGGCACCCTATCCGCTGAGGTGTGGCCGGTCCCGGCGCGACCCGGCTCACCCGGCCGCTGCAGACCCCCGCCCCCCCACCTCCCTTCACCGACGCCGCCCCCTCAGGCCGCGGCCCCCTCAGCCCTGCCCCGCGGCCTTTATCCGGCACTGGGGCTCCCGCCTCTGCTGGGGGTGCCCCGCGGTGGGGGCATGGCCCTTCTAGGGGCCTCTTCCCCGCCTCAGCACCTCCTCCCCGTCAGGGCGGCCTGGGGCCCTGGGCATGGCCGGGGGCAGCGATGGCAAGTGGAGACCTGGGGCCTCCCGGGAGTAATAAAACCGAGGGTGGGGGAATATCAACATCAGGCTTCCGTAGACCTCCCTCCCACTCCCGTCTCCCTCAGTTTCCTCGGCAGCAGCCTAATAACACAGGTAGTGACCGAGCTTTGCGGCGTGGGGCTTTTTAATTTGCGGTTTGAGAGGGATAGAAGGGATGGAAGTGAAAGCTGGGCCGACTGGAGCTTTGTTTTGATCGGTAAATAGCCTCACCTTTGTTATTCCTTCTGGAGCGAATTATGTCAGAGCAGGGTCACTCTGGAAATCTGCTGGGGTGAAGAATTGCATTTTTGTGCCTTGTGTATTGTTTTGAATCTTCCCCTGTGCATCTGCTGCTGTTTGCCTTGGAAGAAATCACTCTAGTCTCAGTGGTTTTTTTTTCAGGCGTCTGAATGCAGCTTGTCATGTCCAACTTGTTTGTTTTGCTTTTCTTAAAGGGAAAGATGGCAACATGCAATCGAAGGGATATTTCAACACTAAAAGGCTGTGTGGTTTGATACCTGTGTTGTGGTCACCTAATGATGATAATTTTTGCGTGTGAACTTTGTCCCTGCTCAGATTTGTGGAAATCTGTGCTTTCCCAGAGATGTGAAAAGTGCAATTGGGCTAATTGTGGAGGGAGAGGAGAAGATTTTGGTTTAAAAAGTTTGTTAAAAATAAGCCCTACTCATAGTCTTAGTTCCTGCTTCCAACAGGAGAAGGGAAACAAGGTTAAACAAAGATATGCAATTACCCGAAGAGGAATTAAAATGTCAGAGTTCTCTGTTCTGCATATAAATCATTATTTTATTGGAAATAAGCGAGAGTCCAGTCAAAGGGGTCATTTCAGAGGTCCCTGAAACCTCTCACATCTTGGATATCCCTTTATAGTGTTGGAAAAAACATCTTCTGTGTTGTAGAACATGGAAGAGCAGTTGTTGATCGTACACCTGAGCTAAAACTGGGTTGAACCAGCTGTTCCAGTGGAGCTTGCGTACCTCAGAAAGAATTTGTTGGGGATCCCAAGTGGAACGCTGTTAAAGGCACACCCTTTTAGCAATACTTTCAAATAACAAATGTAGATTTTTAATAGCAAGAAGAGCTTAAGTGCAAGAAAGCAGCAAACCTAAGAGCAAAAGATACGAAAGAAAGTCAAGGGAATGAGCTCCTCAGGGCATAGAGTGTTTTACTGCAGAATGTTGACCAAGGTATAAACGGCCCAGTATGTGCAGAGACAACGAGTTGATGTGGGTGTAAGAGAAGAAAAAAACCACAAAAGAAAGTGTCTGAGGAACCCACCTTCAACTCAACGTGTTTCTGCTGTAAAGTAATAGAACACAATCATTTTTTTGTAGAGGAAAATGGAAGGAGTAACTCTGGAAAGGAGGGGGCTGGGGGTTGTAAGTTTTATTAATGGTCTGGAGCTGGATTGGTGTGTTTGAGACATGAAAGAATGAAAAACCAGCTCAAGTTCCCTGCCTGTGTATATCCTATTTAGTGCGTCCCTACAGGTCATCAGAGTGATATTTGAATAACTGTGAAATTTCCTTAGACTCCTGTAGCTTTTCTTTGTTTCCTCTCAAAATGAAAGTGTGTCATTTGCTCTTGCTGAATAATAAACCCCAGCGCTTTAGCTCCAGGCAAGTCTTCTGAGCCCAGGAGTGAACTCTGGAGCTGCTGCTTCTGTGATGATGGTTCTTGTGAGCAGAGAAAGGCCTTGTAAATAAATGTATTTAAAAAACCTCCTGTTGTGTTCTCTGAAAACGGTTTAATTTCTTTTTTATGATATGGGAAGGGAAAACTTGATGAATTTTGAGCAATAAGTTGTTCTATGTTCTTCCCTCCCACCACCTTTTCCCTTAAAATCTGATGATATTTTATACGTGCACAGGGAAGGAAGGCAGTTGCTTTGCTTTCCCCCACACCAGCAAGCCTGAAGAGGTTGCTGGAGGTGATGGTGAATTCAGAACTGTTTGTAATTCCTAAATCTGTGTCTCTGAAGTGTCTCCAAACTGGGCGTTAGCTTGTCTAGCACTTAGAGGACCTAAGAAATTCCGCAGGCTCCAGTGGAAACTCTCCCTGCAGTTGCTGGCTGTATCGCTAAGTGCTTTACTGAGGGTGGTGGCTCAGGCTCTGAGGGTGAGCTGTGTGAAAGTGCCTTTGCTACGCTGAGAAAGCTCGTACTCCAGGGCAGAGGGTTTTTAACCTCTGTGACCTGATGCATGTTCAAATAAAATGTAATTTGAGATTCTTCTGGTTCTCGCTGCTGGTTTCTTAGTCTCTTCGTTTCCCCTTGATGCTGCCAGAGGCGGACAGTCTGCGTGTGGCAGCAATTCTGCCAGGCAGGTGCAGCTTGCAGTATTGGTTGGATTTGCGGTGAAAAATGACCTATAAGCAGGCGCTAGAATAATCCTTCCTCTGAAAGGGTTCAGTGGAAAAGATGACACAGTAGTAAAATGTGGGTAGTTTGAAGACAGGCATTGCTCGTTGATGCCTGTTTGGATTTTCCCCACTAGCATGAGGTACTGGATGCCAGATCTGCTGCATTTTGGTTTTCGTGGTTTGAATGGGAGTAGGGGTGTGTCCGTGTGTGTGTGCTGGTGGTGATGTTTTGCTGGTGCTTGTGGTCCTTAGAGGACCTGAAGGTCGGTCTCAAAGTGCTTCATGTACAGCAGCATAAATCAGTGTTGAGGTACACGCTCTATCCCTCACCTGCCTTTCCTATTCTTTTAGTTTTAGTGCTTATAGAAGACTCGTGAAGATGGGAGGTGCAGTGAGTGCAGGAGAAGATAACGATGAATTAATCGATAACCTGAAGGAGGCACAATACATCAGAACGGAGCTCGTGGAGCAGGCGTTCCGAGCCATTGACCGAGCAGATTACTACCTGGAGGAGTTCAAAGACAATGCCTACAAGGACTTGGCTTGGAAGCACGGGAATATTCATCTCTCGGCACCATGCATTTACTCTGAGGTGATGGAAGCTTTGGATCTGCAGCCAGGGCTGTCATTTTTGAATCTCGGCAGTGGCACTGGTTACCTGAGTTCCATGGTTGGACTCATCTTGGGTAAATACCTTTTTAATCATGCTCATTGTTTACATTAGATTAAAAAAGAAAAAAGTTTGGAATTGGGAGTGAAGCGTTCCTCAAGTAATGAAGCTAAAAGGTGGCCAGGAAGGGAAAGAACACAGTGATCCAGCTGGTCAAGTTGCCAGAATTCTCACAACCTTCTCTCTGGAACTGGATGGGCTCCAGATTTCTGGGGCCATTCCAAACAGGCAGCAGTGTCATCACGTGGGTGGCTGCGGTGGATTCCTGCAGGACTGGACCTGAACTTGGGTTTGTGGCCCCTTAAACAAGAACCCAGCTCGGGGGCAGCAGAGCCATCTAAGCTAAGGTTGAATATGTCCACAGAAACCCGCGACTACAGCTGCTCTGTGCCTGGTTTTTACACTATCCTGTCCAGACTGGAACACATTCAAACATGTTTCCAGTTTTGACTCCAACTTACTGGTAGGAGCAGTCTCTGGAAGGCAGTTAGTGCGTCAGAACAGGCTTCCTGACCACATCTGCAGGAGGCACAAAGCAAAGCATCAAAGTGCAGTTACACCATTGCCGCTCGCCCTGAAGTATTTGCAGCCAGGAGAGATAGTGAATGACCAGGGGGTACAAGTTGTCCTTTCATGGGGCTGTCAAGAATTTTAACTGTTGGAATGTTTGTTGTCAGGGTTGAGCCTCACTCTGTTGAGGTTACCTGACGTGCCAGTGTGTAACTCCAGGGTTTTTGAATTCTTTTGAAATTTTGGAAAAGTTACCAAGAATAAAAATCCCAAGGGCTGAACAGCTGCTGTATTTTCCAATTTATTTTTGCTGTTAATTGAGGTGCAATGTATGGTAACTGCTGATTCCTTTGAGGAGATATTTCGCATATCAGCAAGGGGGTGTAAAAAGAACATAAAGATTTTTTTTTTTGAGGGATTTATTAAAATGTGCAGGCTATTGTTCTGCACTGCATTTTTTTCCAGGTGGTCAGTTTTACAGCAACAGTATCAGTGTTTCTCTCCTACCGAGGAATTTCCTGCATAGTGAAGAGCAAACGATTCGAAATCAATTGTGCAGAACAGCCTCGTTTGCTGCCAGAAATTGCAGGTCTAGGGTTGCAGTTCGCATTGTGATACTAAGATAACTGACCCTGCTCCAGTGCTGGCTGACACCCACCAAACAATCTGTTACAGGAAGTAACCAAAACCGTGCAATCCTGCAGGACGTTGTGGTGGTGCCTGTTACCGTTATCCTCGTGTTCTAAACTTGCAGGTCCTTTTGGTGTTAACCACGGCGTGGAGCTTCATTCTGATGTCATCGAATACGCGAAGCAGAAATTGGACTTCTTCATCAAAACAAGTGACAGCTTTGACAAGTAAGAACATGGAATTCTGTGTGGATTCGTGTGGTGTGTTTGGCTTTGGCCATGGCAGCTCTTGCTGTCGTCTGGCAGCTCTGGATTCAGAGTCATCTGAGGATTCTGGCTCCTTAGGCTTGCTGAGCCGTGGTTGGTGTGTGACCTCCGGAGGTGATCTGTGCTGTGGGGGAGTTTCAGAGGTGTTTGCTGTGTTTTTAACAGCAGAGCTTAGTACTTATTTTAAACTGCACTTGCAGGTAACATCTTCAAACTCGCAAATAACAGTCCTAGTTATGGTTGTGATCTGAGAGCGTGCGTGGTTAGAAGAAAAATATGAACCGATTTCTGTGGTGGCCTAGTGTTTTCTCTGAGAAGAAGAAAAATGGTGTTTTAAAATATGAAGGTAGTTTTATGATGATTAAGTTGGTACTAAAACTGCTTGGGATTTGATTTATGTTCTTCCTGAGAACCTCCATTTTGCTGCTGTCACAAGTAATAACTTCCCAGCAAGACAACCACTGCCAGCAGTAACCACAGCAATAAAAGCTGTAGCTGTCATGTTTTTGGATCCGTCTCGCAGTTTATTCAAACAAGGGAATAAAGCATCTCTGGATACCTGATAGTCCTCCTCTCGGGAGAGGAAGAAAATGAAAGTCGTTACATGCTGGAATTTAAACTCCCCAGCCTTGTCCTGTTACTGCAATGCTGGAAAGCAGCTGGTGACAGGAGCTGGATTTTCTTGCTGTTGGCAGCAGAGCAAAAGCTTTTGGCATGGAGTGGGCTTGCACACAGACGACTGGATTTCTTCCCGAGTCACATTGCTATTGTTTGAATAGGTGGTTTAAGGAAGAATTTTTTCTTCCTCTCTCCAGACAAATACAGCTAAAGTGAGCTGAATTCAGAAATCAACGTGCCTGGAAAATTGGCCATTGCTGAGAGAAACGTCTACTGGGTTGTGCTGTCAGGACATGGAGTGCAGAGCTGTTTGCTGGCTGCTCTGAATGTCCAGCACACTTTGCAAACCCAGAAAGTTTCAAGGAAGCATTTAGGAATAAATAGGTGCTGTATTGCACTGCCTCTTCAGATACCAGTAGAAGAATGTTTATGTGGAACAACTTGTATCAAAATCAGCCCTTAGATGTTTTGGAGCGTGTAAGAAAACCAGAAGCATCATAAAATCGTTCATTTTTCTTCTAAACTGGATCAGAAATGCTATAGGCAAAAATTTTGTTTTGGGGGGGTGAAACCAGAAGTCTTTTGAAACTCATCGCAAAACTTCCCTTGGCTTCAGCAAAGCCAATTTCTGAAGCATCAGATGATAGTTCCCCACAACATCTGAAAACCATTTAAAAGCTTTTGAAAAGGCCGAAAAATCCCTGGTGCAGTCCTTAAAAGACCTTCATGTTTGGAATTGCAGGTCTGATATTTATAGTTACCTATTACAACTGAGTTGGCATCAGGTGACTGAAACCAGCTCGTTCTGAGGAGTTAGGCAACTTTAGGCAACTCAGGAATGAACGGATGCATCCTTTGGAGCTTTTTATCTGTGATTTCTCACCTCATTGTTCTGTGGTTTGGAGACTTGTAGCTGTGGTCTGTTCTGATGTTATCTAGAATACATGGGCTTTGGAGGAGAAATCCCCCCAAACTATCTTTTTTCAAGCATTTTCCATTGTCTCATTTTTCAGAACCGTGATAATAATTAATTTGATAAATTGCGATGTTCTTCTTTCCTTTCAGGTTTGAATTCTGTGAGCCATCTTTCGTTACCGGCAACTGTTTGGAGATTTCTCCGGACTGTACGCAGTACGACAGGGTGTACTGTGGTGCTGGAGTACAGAAGGAACATGAAGACTACATGAAGAACCTGCTGAAAGTGGGGGGGATCCTTGTCATGCCTCTCGAAGAGAAGGTTGAGTGCCTTTCTACCCATCCTTCCTGTTCAGTTACTCTTAATTCTGATCTCGGTTTACTCAGTGGCTCTGCCCTTAGTCTGGCCTTGGAGCAGGTTGAAGAAACCAGTTTTCACTGTGAGTAGAAACACAGCTCTGCATGCTTCATCGTGTTTTAAGAAGTTAATAGTTCTATCAGTCTCTTGCATATTCCAATCTGTTGGTGTCAACTGCAGATTTACTTTCACGCTGCAGAAAAATGCCAGCCAGGCTTTGTTCAAGTGAGGTGAGCTAGTGTTGAAATTAGTGGCAGTGGCAAAATACAAGACTTTACACCCAGACTGGCTGATGGAGCATGCGAGTTGTCCTTATTTACAAGGCTCTGTGGTTTTAGTAGCAAGTGGGTGACTGCCTTGTGCACGCTCAAGGTTGTGATTCAGGTTATCTTTTTGGTGTAAAGGTGGATTGTTCTAATGCATGGCTGAGTTATAGGGATCTGCCCTTTACCTCGCTCAGGGTAGTTGAGATGAGCCGAGTGCAGTTTCTTCCCAGGAAGGTGCAGTGCAGTGGCTTAGTGTAAGAGATGAGAGCTGGAACAGAAATCCTGTATCTGCAGATGTCCTTCATGAGCAGATGTTCATCGGTACCTGACGTGGTCAGACATAGATCTTCTGGTTCAGAATGAGGAGGATCTGACCAAGCAGAGTGACCCAAACTGCCCGTCTCCTACTCTGCTGCGTCAGGTGAAGTTACCTGGGGTGTATCCTGTAGGAGTTTTCAATTTTCTCAAAAAAGCCCCAGTGTTTCTCCTTATTACCAAACTTCAACTGTTGCAGCTTCCTTAACCACTTGCTCAGGGAGAAAAGTTGTTCATTTTTTGTTCAAAAATCACACTGTAGTTCACACAATGGACAATAATCTCCTTGTTTTGGTTTAGTTGACTAAGATCACTCGTACTGGTCCTTCTGCTTGGGAGACCAAGAAGATTCTTGCTGTTTCCTTTGCTCCTCTGATCCAGCCTAACCATGCGGATTCAGGAAAATCAAGGCTTGTTCATTTGCGTGAGTATGCTCCTGAATATGGAGGAGGTTTCTTCTACTCTTGGCTGTACGCTGCACCTTGCTTTCTTAGATGTAACATCCCTAGGAATCCTTGCAAGGAAAATTACCCCAACTGCTTCCTCCTTTGAGGCTTGTGTGGGATCCCAGTCTAGCTTCGAGGATATCCGCGGAGGCCTGGTGCAAGAATCACTGTTGCCTAAAATAGCTTCTAAATGCAAATGGTTTCTTGTGAAATTGTACCTAAGCTTTGGGGGACGTTTGGTTGTTGGTTTTGAACATTCAGGCATTTGTTTCAATCCTGAATTTCATACTGTCGTGGTTCCTGGGCGCTGTGCAGAGGTGATGGGAAACACATCAGCAGTGCCTGTGAACAAGGACGATGTCTGCTCAGAGGATCTCACCACACAGCAGTACAGAATTATCCTGACCCTGCAAAGCTTGAGGGACAGAAGTTGTGCCATTTGGGGTTAGTTCTTTAAAATGCAGGTCATGCTCGGCAGCCTCAATCTTTAGATTAACATTTTGGTGTAGAGAGGCCTCTTAAGAACACATGAAGACAGAGGTACTTCCATAAAGAGATTAGCCAGGCTTTGTTCTTATTCTGGAAAGGCGACTGTGCGTGACAAAAAGCAGCTCAGGAAAGAGGCCATACAGTGCTGGAAAGCTCATTAAGTGCAAATTTCAGCATATTTTAATGGTGGCTTGATAATGAGACCTGCACATAGATAGATAAGACAGACAGATAGATATCACATTGTTTTTTTCTGGTTCCTTCCCTAGGGTCACACGACCGCTTACTTGTTAGTGGAAGACGAGGCTTTTCGTCCCCATTTTAATTCATGTAGTACATGTACGCCTGTGCCTCAGTACATTGCTTTTTTCTTTATGCTGCGTGAGCTTTGTTGTGCACTTATGGGCTGGCAGCAGCGAAGTGCAGAAGACAGAACAGTCTTCCCAACCGTTAATGTGGGAAGTATTTTAATACAATAACTTATTGTATGCTTCTGTAATTACTTTTAGCAAATGGTTTCCAGCCTGTCTTCACCCGCTAAGTCCAAAGCAGTTTTTGAAGAGCACAACATAAACACATGTTTTATAAGTGAAGAATTTGGCAAAGCTGAAGTAACTTCACAACAGAAAAATCATTTTATGGAAGAGCTAAATTGATTTCAGGTCTAGTTACCTACGGTAGGAAAATACCTTTTTTGAAGGGGTTCAGTCACTAAGTCTGCAGGCTGATCATTTTTAAGATGTGTATCATAAAATAATCATGAGGACTTGACATCAAAATACAAAACTCTTCCTTCATCCTCCTTTTTTAATTCGGTTAATGAGAGAAATATGTAATTAAATTTGTTTGGTAAGTTCCAATGCAGTTTATCTGAGTTGACAGGAGTTGAATAGAGTTGGTTTTGTAATCACAGCAGGGAATTCAACTGGCCTGGTTTAATGTGAGCAAATAGCACTTTTCCTACGAGTTCTCTTGAGGGGAGTTTCTCCATATCTGTTCCTGGTTTTCGTTTTGTTGCAGCCCCCGTGGCGGTTCGCAGCCTCCAGGACCTGGCTCGCATAGCCATCCGAGGAACAATCAAAAAAATTATACACCAAGAAACAATGAGCAAAAATGGAAACGGGCTGAAGAACCCCCCAAGGTTTAAACGAAGACGCGTGCGTCGGCGGCGCATGGAAACTATTGTTTTCTTGGACAAAGAGGTCTTCGCTAGTCGTATCTCCAACCCGTCAGATGATAACAACAACAGCGAGGACATCGAGGAGGAGAGACGAGAAGAAGAGGAAACTAAACCCTCTGAACTAAAACCAGATCCTCCTGTAAACTTTTTGAGAGAAAAGGTCTTGAGTTTGCCTTTGCCTGATCCCTTGAAGTATTACCTGCTTTATTACAGGGAAAAGTAATTTCCTTCTTCTAGACAGTGGGAAGTAGGCAGAAAATAAAGTACTACTTAGGGCTTGACAAACATATACCACTTGCTTGCCTGCTAATACGACCACCCAGGGCAGTAGGCTGGCTGGGAACGTGGCTGCTGTATACTTAAACATTACAGCTTCTTTTGAGTTTCTTCTTTCTTCTCAGTTGTGTGCTCTAGTTTTATCCTACAGCAGGGATTCCTTAGGAAGCAAGTTGGTGACATGCTCAGCTGCTTATGGACAGGAGGATTTAATTCCCTGAAACTAACTGCACAGAGAGATTCTAAAAATCTCACGGCCGCTCTTCCAAATTGCAGTTTTTTAATGTTCTTAAGCAGTTCCCCAAAGACCTTTGCTGTCTGGGCTCTTTCCCAGTAAACCTGCCACGTGTTTACCCTGGCGTGTGTTTAATGCAGGGTGAAGATTATTAGTGAAAACTGACCTGGCATATCTTGTTTCTTCCAGTAATCTGAAAAAGCACAACTTTTACAGACAGGAAAGAGTTCTTGGTGCTACCCTTGTGGCATCCAGGTGTTGAATGAGAAGGACAGCATCAGCTCCCCTTTGGTTGTTCTCAGTTTTCCTTGTAAACTATATATATTTTTTCAGTAAAAGGTAAAAATATTTAATAGATTATTGGTTTTATTAAGGGAAACACCAGTTCCAGAGGATTAGACTAATGGAGATGCAAAGTTGTTTGTTTTTCTTTTTTTAAAGTGATGGAGGCAAGTGAAGAATCACAAAGCTGATGAGCTTTGACAGGGTGCCTGGGTAGGCAGCACGGGGGCTGCCCTCTCTGGAAACATTTACAGAGTAATTCTGGATGGGGGAGAGGGTAGAGAGGAAATGCGCAGCAGTGAGTATGTGAAAACTGACTGTGAACACAGAACCTGCAGATCCTGCTGGTGTGTGGGAGAGCTGAGGTCTGCTGGGCTGGGCTGAGCAGAGGAGTGCGGAGCACTGCCTGAGCTGAGTGCCCGGTGTCTTGGGAAATCAAGCACGCGTGGCTTTGTGGAGGGTTTGTAGAACCTGAAAACAGCAGGAAAGCTAAACTGCTGCAGTTCTTTGGTGTTCTGTGCATGTGCAGCCTGCAAGGTGCCTCGAATGCAGCCTGCGCATGCACGGTCTGCAGACGGTGGGTGGAAGCAAGTCAATCGACTTGGTAGATTATTTTATTCCTGCCACAAATAAGTAGATGTTTTAACAGGCTTGTAGAGAAGGACTTTACACTCTGCAGCTCTGTGGAGGTGAACTCTAATTTTTATTCCCAAGTCTTCCTGGAGTGGCAATGGAAGGAGATACCATGTGTAGAAGGGGAAGTTTACTTGATTCAGCCTGTTTGAAAAATCTGCCTGAACTGTTAAAGGCTGGAAAGAAACCCCTTGAGCTTGTATTGATGTGAAACGCTCCTAAAGCTGGCGGGGGAGAAACCCCTCTCTCAGTAGGTAACAAAGGTACGTTAAGGCATTGCCCCATCAGAAGCACTTCAGCTGGTATCAGTTTGATATCTTTTGGTTTGTTATGCTGTCTCCTCATTTTCTGAGGAGAAGTGGATGAAGACTTGCCAAAACCACACTGGGTTTGGGGTTAATGGTACAGAGTTGCATGACTTGCTTAGTGACAAAAAGCATTTCAAAGGTCTGTGCAGCTTTGAAAGCAAACAGATAACTCTTGGACGTCTCAGCCCGGGGTGGAGAACTCTTTCTTGCTTAGGAGGCTTTGCATGTGTCTTTGAGAATATCATTTGATAATATGGTGTCGTAGGCTGTGTTTTGCCTCTGGTTTCCAAAGTCTCTAACTTCCTTCGGTAGTACCCAAGCTGTCTTGCTCCCTCAGTTTTTACTTCTTAATTTTATAAACAGGGCAGTTCTGTGGCCACTGAGCTGATGGTTTCCTCTAAACATGCAAGTACTTGTAATTCTGGCAACTCCCATGAGTTTCTTTCTGCAAATGAAAATCCTGAATGTGCTGGTAAATAGAGGCTTGATGGAATCTTCATGTACTGGTCTCTGGGCTTCCCCCAAGACCATCACCTCTTTGTGCAGTGGTCCTGCTCACTCCCTATCACACCGGGTATGTGCCTTTCTGAGCTGTGGCACAGTTTCCATCCCCCATCCTAGGATGGGGAGCTGCCTCCTTTTGGCTGCCAGGTCATCCTTCAGGTGGTTCATTACCTTTTAAAGAAGTTCCTTTAAAAACGACGTGAAGTTTCTGGTTCATCTTAGTAAGCCTTGCTGAGATTCTGTTAAAGCTGACCAGTCAAGGGAGAATTATCTTTAATTTATCCCTGTTTGATTTTTTTTTTTTTTTGTTCTTACCCACATCCGACCCCAAGCTGTAGAAGATATTTTCCCAGATTTTTCACCAGATTTGCCTTTTTTTATTACATTTGCTAGATTTTTGTAGCTTTCTATAAGATGCATAAAATACTGCTATTTTTCCTGGATACGGTTGAATAAATGAATATATATACAGGCAATTAATGTTCCAGGTTGTCAGCTTGTCCCCTTGTCTGAAACCCCACAGATCCAAACAAACCCATAGCAGAAATTTTACGTGTAATATAATTGTGAAATAATACTGCTTAGAGGCTGGAAATGAGGGGGAGCTGTAAATACATTTCCCTGTGCACAAGCACTTGCACTGTAGTTTTGTATGAATTTCTAATAGAGTAATTGTAGTGTCACTGGTCTTGCGTGGTCTGGGAATTGTACCTGCTTTGTTTCCTTTTGTGTTCTGAGTCTTCTCTTTAACGGTATGCGACTCCTCCTGGGCTTCGGTACTGCAGGACATCTGCAGAAAGAAAGGAACTTCAAGCTGCTTTAATCATTTGTGTGTAAGCTGAGTAATCTCTGTGTGGAAACTAGAGTTAAACCGACCCGAGGCATGCGAGAGTGTTAACGCAATTTAAACTTTATTAATCAGTGTTTCTGTATCAATAAATTCAGTGAAGACTTTTTAGCCTTCTTACCATGGCTTGGCATCATGTTGTGATCGGAATCCTTTGTAGAGAAGTAATTCTGTAATTGAAGGCTGAGGTACTAGAACACCAGAAAAAGCACCTCATGGCACAGTGCAGGTGCCTTGTTTCAGGGAACTGCCTCTAATCTAATCTCTCAGAAACCTGCCCAGGTGATGACTTCCAAACCTCTATGGAATGGAATTGTGCAGGCTGGGTTTTGGGATTGGCACATGCAGAACTGCTCTAGATTTAACAGATTAGAGCGGTTCAAGAGTGAATTCCCTTGCCTGGCTGTTAGACCTGTAGGGAACAGATCTCAAGAGGTTGTTGAGGCCATTTCTGTGCTTCAAGGAATTGCCTGAACCAGACATGTTAGGGGGTTGTTCAGTGCGTCCTGGACTGCAGCTCCCCACTTGCCTCCTGTGCTCTGTCAGTGCTTAATTGAGAGTTTGAAGAGCTGGTGTTCAAGGTTTCCATTTCACTAGTATTGAGAATAATGTTTTGGCTTCAGCTGTAATGGGGAACCAGTTGTAACAGCAAATAGGCCTGTTGCTGACTAAATGAATCTGGTACCCTTTATCTCCTAGGGCGATTACCTGCAGTCCGTGTTTCTTCCCATCACCTGTGTCATAGATGTCCCTTTACCAACTGTAACATGAACTAGTTCAACGTTAAATGTTTTCCTTCCTGTGCTCCTTGCTGGAAAGCTTTGGATGTGTCATACAAATGGTACCAAGGAAATTAAATTTGTCAGATGATGTTTATGTTCACGTCATGGTAAAATGTAAAACATCTCGTTTCCCTGGGGAGTAGTGATGGGCTCCTCAGGGGACCTACTCCAATGAAACCTTTCTACTGGGGCAGAAGTGATAGTTAAAAATAAAACAAAGGATGAGGGTGAAAAAAATGCCCACACCTGGAAAAACCACCCCAAACTTCCATTCTACAGGTGTGAAAATCTGTCCAGCAGAGACTGGAATCGCTTATGGGAGCAGTAACTTTCATTCCTGTGCATCAGGGGTTAACTTCTGGTTCCTGTTCTGAGCTGCAAGCTCCTTTTTAAACAATCCATCACGTTGATGGCAAATAAGATAAATGAGTGCAGGAGCGAGGGGACCGTGATTGCCGGCGTTCCCTAACATCTCACAGACACCCTGTTTGTCATGGGGGGAGATAGCGGAGTGGTTCCAGTTCAGGTGAGGATCTGCTTCTCAGGGAATGTAGAGGTTATACAAGTTGCCTTCTTGTGCTCGTGTTGTTCTCTGTGGCAGGGCCACTGTTAAATCTGCTGACGCGGCTGAAGATCCTGTTCCACCACAGTGCAATAGACAAATTCCCATCGATCCTCCCAGAAGCTGCCACCTACCGCACTGCAGGCACTGCAGAGTCGGGCTGTATGGCAGCGTGACTGCTGCCTGGCCCGGCTCCCCCTTAGCTGTATAAATAAACCTGGAAGGTTGGTTTAGAGCTCAGAGTTTCTGCACCGAGATGTATTCAGAGGCAGAAGGCAAAAGCCTTGTGTTTGTGAAGAGGCCAAATGTGCTGGGGCAGATGTCAAGGACTTTCCTAAGTACTAAGGCCTGGTTTGAAGAGAGCATTTCTGTTTATTTCCCTAGAAATACTTCTTTGCAGAGCAGCTCCTAAGTAGCTGCGTTACCCTGCCCTCCTAGAGGTCAGTGTGGTTTGGAAAGAGATGATACAGGAGCAATCAGGCTGGAAGGACATCACTCAGGTCTTGAAGACTTTGATGTAACCTGCATGGTCTTACCTGCTGGACATGAAGGATGCACTTGGCTTCTCAAACTGGGATGAAAAGCTGTTAGTAACCTGGAGCAACATGCCCTCAGCTGCCAGCTGTTGTATAAAGGCTGAACCAGATGATCGAGCCTCCTAGATCCTGTTTTTGTAGGGAAGGGTTGGGTGGCCACTAGAGGACACTCTGCTCAAACCATGCGTTGGCTCCCCAGGGGGAGCAGGGAGGAGTTCAGCAACTTGCTTAGATTTCGAAGTGGTGTCAGGGCAAACAAAAAGTAGGTTTGCCTGAGGACTGGACACAAGAAACCTGCGGTTTAATCCCCTTTGATAGCTGGGAAAAACCACAGCTTTTACAAGCTACGACATGAAATTTGTAAGTGGAACCCCCAAACCCACCACTCTCCCCAAATGCTCAAGTGGGAATCCAAAGAGAGAGCCAGGGAGTTTAAAAGTCACCATGTTAAGTGCTGTTTTGTTGTTGTTCACAGTCTGAAGCAGTCTTTACAGGCAGGTGGGAATCAGATGGGAATCTGGCGTTTGATCTTCCAGGTAAGGTGGAGTGGTGCCATGTTTGGAATTCCTTAAGCGCCTTTCTATCCTAACGAGCGTTAGTGCCTCACGCTCCCATGGAGATCTCGTGTAGTCGTAACTTAAAACCTAAAGACAAGCCGGCTTCGCTCTAAGCTTCTCTCTAACGGTAGAAGGTGACTGATTCAACTGGAAACAAGTCCTGCCTTTTGTATCTCAGTTCTATCATCCAATGGGAGAAGCAAACTGAGGGCTGCATTTCCTGCAGTTCAAGCTCTGCTGATTGTGTCGTTTCTTTCCCTCTTCAGCCCTAGAAGTGCAGGGTCGGTTTTTGGTCACTGCTGGGTAAGGTGTGTTCTGCTTTTGGGTGAATGCCTGAGGAGAAGGTGAGGAGTTCAAAACACTAAACAAGGCAAAAATAAATCAAAATGAGGAGTTTGTGTTTCAGCACCGCAGTTAAAGAGGGGTGGGAAGAGTCTGATGTGCATAACGGCAGAGAGGGTGGGCGGTTGGACTGTCAAACTGCCTTAATTTAATTGCAAACAGATGCTGATGAGTCCCCTCCTCCTGGACCTCAGGGCTCGGAGGCTTTTTTTTTTTTCCTGTCAGCTCCCTGCAGTTCGGAATTGAGGCAAATCCACTCCAGCGAACACCATGCTGATCAAACCTGCAGCTCTCCGAGGCTTTCTGTGCTTTCTCCTCTTGCCTAGTTTCTCCTGCTCCTGCCCGAGTCGCTGCCTGTGCTTCAGGACTACAGTACGATGCATGCATCTGATGCTGGAAACCATCCCTGAAATCCCCCTCCAGACCAACATTCTGTGAGTAACCAGTTCTTTTTACTGCTTTCCTTACACGCTTGGACTCTAGAAAGAAGAAAGAAAAAGTCAGGTCCAAAGACATGCTTTTTATCCTCCCCCTTTTCTTCTGCAGAACTGTCTGCATCACAAACTGTTCTGTGATTTTAAAGCATGAAACAGAAACTGCTTCTTTAGCATCAGTTAATTGTTAACAGGACCCAGGGTGGTCACTGGAAGGTGGTTTTGGAGAATCAGAGGACACAGATGTCAAACTGAGCTCCCAGAAAGGTGCACAGTTGACATTTGAGAAGGTTTTGAATATGGGTTCAGGGGAGAGAGGGGAAATAGAGCAGCTCAGGCTTTTGTCTCTACTGAAACAAACACTTTTCTTAGACGACCATTTCTTTCCTGAACCTTAAGTACTGGTTTTCCAGTTTCTATCTGAACTGTACAGACAAAGCTTAAGGCTTGTTTGAAAACTGTGGTAACTCACAGGTTCCTTGAGAAGTAAAGTACCCATGGGTGAGGGAGCTGCTGGCTGAGTCCATTCAAACAGGAAAGGTGGAGGAAAAGGGCACGTAACACTTGGAGACCCCTCCACAGCTCTTCCTGATAGATCCAGAAGGGCACTTCCTTGTGATTTAAACTAGTCCTGAACCTGAAGGTGCTGCTCTTAGCTGACCCCTTGGAAGACCTTTTTTGTAAATACTGGGAAAGACTCATCAAAATTTTGTTTTTGTACTCGTCCTCCTCAAACTGCTGCCAATTGTAAAACTTTTTCAACAGTACTTTGAGAAGCTTTTCCCTGTGCCTGTAACAAACTGGATTTGGTCTCAGCCAGCACATCTCTATCAGCATTTCTCCTGGGAACATCTCTCTAATGCTGCTAAAGCAGTTTGCTGGCAGCCTAAGGACCACGGTGCGAGCAGGATGCTGGCATTTTAACTGCTGCTGTCCAGATCTGCTCAGGGAGATGGAAACCAGCCAGGGCAGGCCAGGCTCTGGGCTTGCTCCCTCCTTGGCTAGTGATGGTGTGGTTATTGTATGGCATGGAGTGGTCACTGCTGTAGGGCTCGGCGCACCCGGCCTGGGTAGCGATTATCTGCTCTACAGCAAGTTTGCAGAGTCTGACTCACCAAATTGTCACTAAACTTTTTTTTCCCCCCTTATTCCCCTGAATCTTGAACTATTAAAATATTTAACATACCCTTACACTGTCTTTAGAAAAATAACTTGTTTCTCCTTGTTTAAACATAGATTTTTATTGGGGGAAAAGTTTGTTTCATTGGTGGAACTGAGATATTTCTGAGCTCAGTAAAGCTTCATTTCTGTGTGCTGTTTGAATTGAGCCTGAGTGTGTTTCTGGTCGAGATTCTTTGAGTGCAGGAAGGAAATTCACTGTGGTCACCACCTTTTTTTCAGTACCGGAGGGGTGTATTTCTAAATGCCCTCTGGCAGCAGCACACTTCATTCTCTGAGCTGCAGGAGGCAAGACCTCACTCTGGTCCATGGCTTTTCCTTGCAGCTTTAGTGAAATTCCGGGTGGTATCTTGCTGTAATGTCGGTGGCATTGAGTTGTCTGTAAATCTCTGGAAAGGTGACCGGATTTTGCAGTGCAGTGTATCGGTCACCCTAATTCCCTCTGCCCTGCTCTGGCTACTCTGCACATACATTGCTTGTAAGTGGTCCGTGTTTGGAAAGCTGCTTTATTTATTTCAACATGACAGCCCCAGCCGTGACTGGGAGATGGGGTTTTTAAACAGTGACTAAGTGCTATAAGTGTGGGATACAGAAGTAGTAATATTCCAAAATGAGATGACTGCCTTGATAGACCAGTATCTTTTAAGGTGATTTGTCTGGTTTATTCTCTTTTAATACTGTCTGCATAATTATAAGCAAACCCCATATTGAGGAGCAGCAATCCCCATAGATGTGAAAACGTGAGCCTGCTAAGTGTTCTTTGTTGGCAGATCTTGTGCCTTTGTGTGGTGTGTGGCAAGTAAAAACCCTGGCTTTCTGGCTATCTCAAAGATCTAATGTATGTAACAGCGTTTGCCAGCCAGCATCCCATTGCATGTGTTATAAATAGCATTGGAATAATTAAACTTTTTAATTGTGAAGGATCAAGGAATGCTCCTCAACCAAGCCCCAGGCTACCCCAGCTTTTTGGTATGTTAATCCTTCTCCTGGGAGGACTGTTGTGTCAGAGTGAACTTTTAGAATTACGGCAAGAATAGTCTTGATCATGGAGTTATTCTGAGTAGAAAATGTGGGATTGTGATATTTTCCATGTTTGCCCGTTGGTGTGAACAGTACCAAGTCTGCGGCTGCAGATACAAACACCAAGCCCAGGCTCCAGCTCGGTTCCCTCAGGGAACAGCTGCAGTTTCCAGATGGAGTTTGCTTAGAAGTGTGGAGTTTGGGACTTTCTGACCTCTGTGATTCCATGCTACCCTCTCTCTAACAGTCCCTAAAGAGCGGGGAAGTCTTCTCGCTGGCACACGCTGTGCTTCGACAAGCCCTGTTGGCAGATGGCCCCCTTGGGGCCGAAGCCAGCTGGCATAACTTAGAGCAGCCCATAGCCTTCTCCGAGCGATGCTAGGATTGGCACGGGACCAATTCCACGATTGATGAGCTGTTACTGGCTCTTCTTTGGTCACCATGTCCCTCCTCCCTTCCCAATCCCAGCTGGGTGCAGCTGAGGATCTGGCCCAATGTCTCCTTGTAGCCATAGACTGTTGCTGGTCATGAAGTCTGTTCGTTTATCCCGAGCAGAGAATAGGATGGCAGGAGCAGCTACATGTGTACAGATAAGTAAGCTATAAAAATTCATGGTATATAACTGCAAACGTATTTTGGCTGCTGTCTGGTCACCTGGAACATGATTATCCAGATGTGATCTGCTGGTTACCACTGGGATTCGAGCGGTTCTTTAGGCAGCAGCCCAAGGGAGGGAACAGCTGTGAAACATACACTCAGAAAAATTCAATAGGTCTTTAACCTTCTAAGTCATTTGTTCTACAGTGTGACATTTAAAACAATAAACTTTGAAACGTGTGGGCATGAGAAGAAGAAATCCGTGGAAAGAAGTTCCCCTCTGGCTGGCAGCTAATGGATTGCAATCCAATTACCCGCGGGTGATGCTCCATCCTGCATTATGCAGAGCACATAATGAGTGAGCACTGCCAGCCCAACGTAGCTGAGGGCACAGGCGAAGGCGGCGCGGTATCTGGGGTCTGAACGCATCGCTGGCATGAACTGGAGGTGACCCAGTTGTTCACAGACCTGGTTGCTAATTGGGCAGGGTAAGCATGGCCAGCTTGACGAGTTTTCTTTCCCTTCGACGTTGCGCTGCTGGTTTGGGGGCTGCCCGGTTCCCTCCTTCCTCCCGCCGGTCGTTACACTGCAGTAGGGAAGCTGTGGCAGGACAGGGTGTAGCGTTCTCAGTCTATCTCACGGAGCACGGTTTTGAGAAGGGACTACATACATTTGTTGGGGAACGGTTTTCTGAGAAAGTGAGTTTTTGGAAATGCTGCTCCCTTTGTGGTCTCTGTCGTGTGTGCGGGGTTGAAGACCGGATTGCTCATTTCCCCTGCGTGTGACAGTCTTATACGCAGCCATGAACCGCACACCCACGCGTTCTGGATGTGCCAGGTGTGAGCTCCTCAGGACTTCTTTCACTGTAGTGTTTAATCCTCCTTAAACGTTTTAGAGGTGACTGAAGTCTTCTGTATGTTCTGTTTATAGAAGTCCCTTCACCAGAAGGGAAATGGGGAGGGAAGGTATTTAAAACATATTTTCCTTCCTAGAGAGATTCCAGGGTCTTTGAATGAAAACATTCTAACTCTTGGGATTGTTTCGACCCCAAGGGTTTAGAAACCCTGTCTTCCCTGAGTATTCGCATTTTCATTGGCCTCACCACATCCTTCTCGCCGTAGGTAAACCAGAATTTTCCCCTCTGCTCTTTAAGTCGGCATTTTCTGGTGAGAGAATGTGTTACTTAGATGGTCGTACCCTTAAAAAAGGAAAAAGCTGACACCTTGCTCCCTGCGACTCGACACTGAAGAATGCCCCAGCAGTTCACTGAAGCTCATGCTGCTGCTTCTTGGACTCCATGGAAAAGATCAATAAGTCTTTACCTTGAATAGACAGCACAAAGGAAAGAGGTGTTAGGTTAAGAGAGTCCTGCTCCTTGCTGACATGAATGCCCGAGAACAGACTTAGCTGCTTTGATTAGGATCAGCCCCTGATCTCCACAGCAGCTGTTAATACGCAACAGCTCAAATTATCCAAGATTGATGAGGTCAACGCTTTGCTGTGTAATCTCCCTACTAGAAGATGTGTCCAGAGGCAAAACAGTGTTCAGGAGCTAGTCCTTGCTCCTGGGGGTGCCCTGTGGCAGCTGAGGAAATGATTTCACCAGAGATGAAGCAGCAAGAGACCCCTCCCACCCTGGCACTGCCTCGAAGTGCGACATTCACACCAGCTTAGGTGCAGTAAAGGTGGGATCAAACCAGCTTTGGTGTATTGACTACAGAATTCGTCTTGCCCCAGCTGACGCAGAGGGAGCCCTTTGGAAAACCCAAACCCTCTTTGTGAGAGCTGAAATCTTAAAAAGCTGGTTTCAGGAATGCCTGTGGTAATTTCTTAATTAAAATCTAGTGTGTTCAGCCCTAAAAAACGTGAAGCAGTGCTTTGGTGCAGTGGAGAGCAACCGCCTGCTCTGCAGCGCGAGGCGCTCTGCGTCCCCTTGCTCTTCAGTGTTTCAGCCATCGGCCTATAATCTCGTTTACTAGAATTTCCATGCTGAACATATTTTCCTTCCTCTTCACTCTTTGAAATCTTGATGTCTTAAGCTGGTACACCCCAAAATAGCCAGGACTTGGAAAACTCCCAGCCCTGAGCCTCCCCACCGTCTCCTCATCTGTCTAGCAGAGATGGCAATGCTCAGCTGCCCATGTAGGGATTTGGAGATGAAGGCTGTCATTTATTAAAGCCATTTGGGGACTCGTGTGTGACAGGGACATTCCTGAGCTGGGGAACCGATGACAGGAAGTCTGGAAGACTTCTCAGTCTCATCAAGGCTGTTTTCCCTTCCTGCCAGGGCCGTTGCTGTTTGGCAGGATGGGAGAACCTGCAGAGCTGTCTCTGATGCTCCGTGGATAGGAGAAATGAGCATTCTTTCTGATAAATGTTCTGGCTCTTCTTATACATGGGAAACTTGACTTAAAAACTGTGTTTGGGATGTCTTTCACGCCTTCCCTTCTCCAGGAAACACTGGAAGGCACCTCAGTGTCTTATCTCTGTTTGTAAACTGCCTTTCCTCCCTGTGTCTCTGTAAATGACTGGGTGGCTGCCACTTCCTCAACCAGTTCTGGGTGAAATGGGCCAGAACTGTCAACGTTGTTGCTGTGGGCAACGTTTGAACACAAAAGATGCTTCAATGAAACAAACCCAGTGATTTCCATGGAACTGCAGTAAAATACTTCTTGCAGCTGATTATCTGCTTAGTTAACAGTAATACATGAGTCTGAAAGCCTGAACAGATTAAACAGAAGTGGAAGTTTCTTGTAAAAGCCATTGGTTGCTTTATATGCTAATCACTGGTAATTATTTAACATGATGCTTTCAAGAATGATTGATCCATAGCAGTTGAGAGCATCTGAAAGATTCAAGTGTCATTCTGAAGAGTCCTATTTCCTCATCCATTTGCAGATTCTGCCATTCTTGTAATCCCAGCCTCGAAAACATGGTGGAGAGTGAAATCACAAGGGATTTTTTTGTTTTCCCCCTCATTTTGCACATTCCAAGGTGGAAAGCAGTGGGCGGCAGTGAGGGAGCCCAGCTGCCAGTGCACGCAGCAGCTGGAAGAAGCTGGCATGGGAGGAGCTGTGTGGTGGGTCCCCATGAAAAGAAACGTAACCTTTCCAGAGTAAGTGCCCTGGGAATAGAGAGAAATGAGCATTTCTGTGGAAGAGGGGACAAACTCTTTAGGGAATGTGGTCAATCAAACACATGGAAGACAGGAATTTCCTGGTGCAGCCCTACGTGGCATTCGCTATCTGTTAAGCTTCAGCCTTAGGCAAGGTCTGAAGAAAAAACACCACAGAGGAGCCAAAGTTTTGGTGGGTTTTTGACGCATTGGTAAGGAGGAAGCTGTGGGTTCCTCTGTGTCTGCTGTGTAGGGACTTTCACGCTCATGTCTTTTTACTGCCATCTTGGGTACAGGCAGCAGGACAGACCAGTCCATCCTTCTGCCTCCAGCGCAGGATCCACCTGCCTGGCCCATCCGTGGCTGGCATGTCTCCCCTGCAGTCCACCGAGGGTTTTATTAGCTTTGCTAGTTAAGGTATTTTTAAAACAGCCTGAATCTGCCATTTTAGTCAGTGACTATTTGCCCTTTTCTATCTGTAGCAATGTTCTGACATCGTGTGCCTCTGTCTAAATAAGCTGTTTCAGTTCTTTTCATTGTCGTGTTTTCTAGACTTCAGAACGTTCCCATTGCTTTCCTCTGGATTCTCTCCAGTTAATTCACATCATCGCTTGACATGAAGTGCTCAGAGCGCTGTTTCAGTTCCCGTTTTTGTCTGTGGGGAAAGCTCTTGCCTTTGTGTGATGGACAGCAAACCAGAGAGTGAGCTTTCCAAAGGGGTGCAAGACAGCTGGTGTCCAGAGAATCATTTGAAAGTCTTATCTAGAACCAAAACCAGAGGAAGAATCAAGGTATTTCATTAAAATAATAAGTTGTATTATATGCTCCTTAGGGATGGTGTACAGAAAAGGTTCGTGCCTGAAACCAGACCCCCATTGCTTGCTCAGCAGTGGCACTATCAGGAGGCATCTCATGTGCTTCTGAGCAGCAGGAGCACTTCTGAGAGATGGTCCAGCCAAGCAACAACCGTGAGGCCTCTGTTAGTGACACAGGCTCGCTCCTGCCAGGCTCCGCAGCCCAGGTTCGCTTTATTGCTCTTGCAGGTGAAGTAACCCACTGCCCATGAGGTCAGACTCACTTGAGGAGCTCCAGCCCAGCAAAGTTCCACACCACCACCAGGAGCTGTTTTTGGCAAGTGACTGACAGTGAAAACAGCCCTGGGAGCAGAGGAGCTTGTGGTTTATTTTTCTGGGGTTTCAGAGGTGTTTTCAGTCACCTGCGGTTCTGCCTTTTCCTTTTTGTTTGAGCTGTGGAAGCCATGAGCTGAGGTAGGAGTGCTGGGACGTGAAGGGTTGCAGTTGTCTTTGTTCATTAAAATAGTCTGGGTTTTTTTTTTCCCCACCTGCAGCCTTTGACCCAAAGTGGTATTTTACACTTCACTACCTGCTTCCCGCTGCCTTCCGTGAGCGTCACCAGCTTCAGCCCTGAGCCCTGTGTGTTTCTTCCATTTATTTGTTATATTCCCTATTACCTGTCGGCAGCTGCCTGCACTAATTGCGCAGCTCGTTACAGCACCCCCAGGGCAGGCAGAGTTGGTGTTTGGGTGTTACGGATATAAATGCAGTTCGCATTTCTTCAGCTCTTCATGGTCTAGTCTTTCCTCATTTCCTTTCAATGAGCCTGCGGAGAACAGGCAGCGCGTTTTTCCATCCTCTTTGCCAATTGTATTTGGCTTTCTGGTGTCAGCCCTTGCCTTGAAAAATCCGTACAGATGCCCCCAAATTCACATCGTTGGGGGAGGGACGTGTAACACCTTAGAAGAGCACGAAACAGGCATTTGAAGTAGAGCCAAACACGCCAGAAGGTGTCAGAGGTGATGTTAACGTTAAAAACGGCAGTTCCCCCGGGTGATCCATCGGGACTGCGGTTCGCAGCGCACAAACGGTGCTGGTAAATCACAATTCCAGCACTTTTTTTTCTTTAACTATTGAAGCTATGTTCCTCCTGCCCTCTAACTCTTCTCTGTGCAATATGTACGACTAAGAAAGGGGGAGACTCCTCCCTCCATTAGTCGTCTTAGTCCTTTATTCAAAGCTGAAAAGTTACAGAAAGGGACAAGCTCAGCAGAAAAGGCACCTTCCAGTGGCGTGTGTTCTGCTGCGTTCACTGAGGGGGAACAAGGCAGAGATTTCCTGTTTCGGTGTAAAAATTCGATGCATTTCTGCCTAAAAAGTGAAAAAATCCAGTGGGAATTGTTAACCATAACTAGTTTTGCAAACTGCTAAGCTAGAGAAAAATAAAGTAAAACCAGCTTTACTCAGGGCGTCAGGGCGTATCCTCTTCTCAAGTACGTGCTCAGGGATGTTTCAGCCCCCCGGATACTCCTGGCAGCTCGAGTTTGCAGCCACCTGCCACGAGAGCACCGCTTTCTAATCTTTGTTTTATAAAGGCCACGATTCTTGTGGATGCCTCTTCTGAAAATGAGGGTTGAAGTTGTAGCTCTCTGTGGAATTCCTGTTTTAACCTCTGCCTCCAGATGCTCTGTAACTCCTCCCCGGGATGACGGGCAGTTCAGCATGTTCATTGTGTTTTCCTCTTAAAGCAAATGCCCTTAAAAGGCTGCCTTAAACCGAGGAATAGCTGCGTATCCTCTAAAGGGGGATGGATCAGGCAGCGTAGGAGGAAAAAAATCAAGCCCATTGTTGTGCTTTGGATCGAAATTAGCAGCAAAAAGCATTTGTCAGTCTCGTGTGAGTTGTTCTAATATGCCAGACCATGGAAGGTGCTAAATCAATGCACGTTCCCTATAGAAGCATTTCTACTTGGTTAACCAGGTTAAACCACTCAGCTCGTATTTTATTATCTCATTAGCGATCCAAACCCCATGGTTTAGGGCTCCAAGTTGATGTAGTTATTACATGGACAGCCCTTGAAATTTGCCAGCATCCCCTGGACTCCACTAATTCTAATTGAGGTTGGCACAAATTTGCAACGCAGGCAGCGATAAGCTGTGCCGAGTCTTGGAGCATTGCGGAGCAGAATGTGAAATGTTTATTATATGAGGTTATTTGATCAGATTTAACCATTTTAAGGCAAAGATGATTTTGCTAAGGAGCTGAAAAATGGATCCACGTGTTGTTGTGTGCTCCTTTACAAATCAGTATGAGATGGAAGTACAATTGCACATGAACTTGGGGTGCTGAGCAGCAGACCCAGTCCGGAGCTCATGGAAATGACCACTTGAGTCCTTTTAGTCTCTAGTTTTCTATGAAGTTAAAATGAATTTTGTGAACTTAGGCTTGTCATGCCTGTTGGCTGACTTTGCAGCCAAGAGTAGACCCCAGTCATCACCCTGCTCCTTCTCTACTCCCTGGTCTCCATTTCTCCAGTTCACATTGGTCTGGTACGATGGACTTTCCCAGGAGTCCTCCTCCCTCCCGTGGATGGTGCTGATTCCTAATGGCTTCTGTATACCATGAGTGCACTGATTGTATTTTCTGCTTTCAGAGATTTACGTTTCAACCACATCAAGGAGATACAACCTGGAGCCTTCAGGAGACTG
Organism: Bucorvus abyssinicus; assembly: GCA_009769605.1. NCBI lineage: Eukaryota > Metazoa > Chordata > Aves > Bucerotiformes > Bucorvidae > Bucorvus > Bucorvus abyssinicus. The sequence continues at coordinate 2,221,125 of CM020047.1, forward strand.
AAGAACCTCAACACGCTGTAAGTGTCCTCCTGCAGTGAGGATATCCAGTTGCTACTAGTGTTAGTACTGTACCCCATAACGGCTTAAAGATGGCCTTGGTCTCTTCGTTATTTCAGCCAAGTTGTGCATATCCAGCTAAAGCTTTGAAATACTCTCTGTTCTACCCTGGATCATGTTTCCTATCTTTATTAATTAAATGTGCCAATTAATAACTTTCTCTTTTCACAATTAACCTGTCTTTTTAAAAGCAGTTTTAAAATCCTGATGCATACCATTACTGAGGATGTAGGTGTGGCCTTAGAGTAGCCTGTAAAACCAGTTCTGGCCTGGGATCAAGACAGCGGAGGGATGCCTTAAAAACTTCTTCCTTTCCATGGCCTCCTCAAAGGCATGAACTGCATAAGTGGCTCTACATGAGTTTGACCAAAGCAAGAGTGCGTCCTTCCAGATGCCATCTGGTCCCTATGCCTTGGTCTGCAGTCAATGCCTGCTCCTACCCTGCTGCAGGCAGGAATGGGAGTAGAAGGCAGTTCCTTCAGTCTTGCATCCCAGCCAGAGCAGACATGCTCACCTCGGTGTCATATACAGCTCTACCAAGTTTCTCGCTCTGCTCAGAGGAAATAGTGGGAGCTTTTGCTGCTTTTTGCTGCTGTAAGGCTGAGAGTTTGAAGGTAGGTAGGAGTACGTTGGCACCAAGTAGCCAAGAAGTTGAAAACAAAGCAGCTCCCAAATCAGGAACAGAAGCTGTGTCAGCATAGCACTGTGCTGGATGTAATTGGCCTGTTGAGACTCAGATCTGATTATTCGAGCAGCAGTACGGCACTAGGAGCTACAAGATTTCCAGATCCAAGCTTGAATCTCTCTGTGAGGCAAACTGGGCAGCCTGGGACCCTGCGCTGCATGGCAGGCACGCTCAGATTTCCTGGGTTCATGCATTCGTGGTCCCAAATGGCAAGAGAAAGTCCAGATTGGTTTGTTCTGCCTGACCTTGAGAGATCTGAAGTCCCCGATCCTGTAGGGATGGCAGTGCTGGAAGAAGGACCACATGGGCAATAAGGGCTTCAGTCCATTTTAAGGAGTTGTGGGAAGAGTGGGAATACAGCAGGACTTTATCACAGAGCCCTGTTCAATAGCTGTCTTTCAAAAATCAGCATTTGCTCCACTGCGGTGGGACTGATTGGCCAGACCATGGCTGCGGGATGCTTCAAAGTACCCTGGTCACAGCCCAGGCCCCTGCTCATAGGGCAGGAGGTCAACTAGTACAAAACTTCATTGCCAATGATGCTGTTCTTCCAGAGCTCAGGAACAGCCTGTGTTAGTCTCTCAAACAGCACCCTGTGGTACTTAATTACCAAAAATAATAGAGAGAGAGGAAACTTTGGGTGGATTTCTGTCATTTGAGATAGGGTCAGATAGGGTGAGAAACAAGACTGAGCTATCTGGAGAGAAAGTAGAGTCTTGAGTCCGTAGGGTTTTACCTTATCACAAAGCTCTGCTGAGGCATCGTGATCTCCAGACCTGCTCTTCCACCCCTGAAGCTCTCCTGAGTCGAGAAAACAACCCGTTCCAAATGATGTCATCTCTGTGTGATGCAGACAGATGTTTGGCAGGCTGCTCAGCAGCACTGCCAGGCAAGTTCCAGCCGAACCCTGGGGAATCTCAGGATGCTGGCAGGCCTTCACTTGGAGGGACGCTCCACCCAACCTGCGGAGCTTTGTAAGAGATCCCACTTCCTGCCCTCCCAGTGCCTTGGTCTAGGCAGGTCCCTGGCATCTGCAAGATTCCTGCTTTTTGCTTTCTGACTCCTGCTGCTCTGCTTAAAGCCTGGTACGCAGCCCGGCTGAGGTGGAAGGACCTCTCTCTGTAATACCTGTTTATGCTTCATGAATTTGTCCGATTCTTTTTGCTTTCTGTCTCTGTACTCTCCTGGACAGGGACCTCAAGAACAGCAAGTCCCTGTACAGATACTAGAGGGAATAGGCATGGATATACCCCTTAACATCCCTCATCTCACGACTGCGGATGCTGGGGCAGCAAGAGGAATGTGTTTTGCAGAGATGGTGAGCAGCCTCTCCTGCTGTCCCCAGACAGTGTCCTGCGGTCATCCTCAGAGCTAGTGAGATGCCGCTCTAACAAAACACTGCATTTTTATATTGGAATTCTGAAAATCAGCTCATTTTGCAAATGGAACCTTTCTGTTTAGGTAGTACTTTGTGTGCTGGGTTGTATTTCCTGGTCTGGCCAGGAACTGGAAAAATCAGTTACTGTCACCCTGGTAGTAGTTAACTCCCATGGATGAGGAGCGCCATAACTGAATGAGAGCGAGAACGTCAGACCCTGCACTCCCAGCGCAAATTTCTCTCCAGGAACTTTGGGTTGTCCAATTCCCACATCAAAACTGACAAGAGCTGAAGAATTTGTTGATGTTTCTTAGATGGCAAACTTTTGCCTGAGGAGTATTATAGCTCTTCAAGAGATAAAGAGAATAAATCCTTCAAAATCCCTGAGAGACTTGCTGGGAGGGTTTGGCCAGGATACTTGAAGCGAGAGGTTTGGAGGACAGAGTAGCTCAGGTTCCATCTGCAGAGCTCTGAGCTTGCAGCTTTCTGCTAAGGGACTTAAAGCAATGTTCGTTAAGCAAATAAATGCTTTTAAAAGAACCTTTTCCTACAATGCTTTGGCCTGACAGAGGAAGGGCAACAGATTCTGATGAAGCTTCTGTTCTGCGTCTCCTTTTGGGCAGGGTGGCTGTTCTGTGTCCAGGTTTGACAGCTGATAAACCACCCTGATAAGGAGATCTTTGTAGCCTGTGTCAGATGTGGAGAGGTGGGCTGTGAGACGAACAGAAGAGGAGCCTGCCATGATGTCCCGTGGGGCTTTCCCACAGCTCAGGACTTCCCCTGGCTCTTTTCTTTTCTCTCCCTGCTGTGGGAGGTTTGATAAACTCCAGAGCACTCCTTTAAAATCAAAACCAGGAGCCTTGTTTGTGGAAGAGATACAGTCATTGTGTGCTTCTGCCTGGGGGTTCCTGGTGCAGCACCGCGGGGAATAAGCAATAATCTGAAATGCTGCAGTGCTTGGAGCTTGCTCGTCAGTGACCTGCAACATTGCATGTGTTGCAGAAGTCCTCTTAGAGTTGTGAGATTTCTTCCTCCCTTCATATTGCCTCTTCTCAGTTCCCGTGCAGATGTTGGTGTCTGGATCTCCTTTGGTATTTTTAAACTCTTAATATGCCCCCTCGTTAAAAAAAATAGAGTATCAGGGAGAGAAGGGAGAAAAAACTCTTGTATGGCATCCAGAAAATACCTACAGCTCCTCAACAGCTGTTTCACTGGAGTTCGCCAGCACCAGCCACATCGCTGAACCCAGCATCAGCTCACAGCAGCTGCTGGGCTGTGGCAGGGAGCAGCCACGTTGCGAGCCCGTGGTGAGCCATAGCATCTCTTTGCTTTCCCGTTTTTGCTCCTTTAGGTCATCTTTGGGTGGGGATGGCTGATGACACCCCCACGTGACTGTCCCCTTAAGTGTTCCTGCAGCAGGTCAACACCCTGCCGTGGTGACCAACTGGCCGATTGCTGTGCTTGCAACCCAAGGCCAAATGGTTGCTGCTAGTGGGGTCTCTCCAGCATCATCTATAGAAATCTCCAACCCTGGGATCAAAGCGCTGGTCCTTAACTCCCCCAGTATGCCTTTTATTCTGCCTGTGGCGTGAGCACCCTAGAGAACAAGGACTCTGTGGAGACCCACATCATTAGGTGTTCTTCTGCTGAGCCTTTGCCCTGCCAGTGTAAAAGGGTGCTTCTGGAGAGCTCTGCAGCTCGCCGGGAGATGCTGCCTGTAAAGGGTTTCAGGGTGAATGACAGGAGTGACACAGAGGCTCCGTCTTGAACCCTGTAGCTCTTGAGAGAATGTGTTCCTGCCAGCAAGGAGGGGATGTTGGAGCCTGCTTGGATCTCAGAGTAAAAGTTTCCCCCTCAAATATGGGAAATCATCCAGATCATCCTGTCCACAAGAGAGAATGCAGAGCTGAACGTTAAACTCACTCTTTCTCTCCTTTTAAATACACTATGTGATGGTTTCTATTAATTGTGGGAGGAAAAAAAATAGCTGTTATGTCACGACAACTGTAGCATGTAGTTTGTCAAATGAGAAGAGGAAGAACTTTGAGTCCGAGTTCCGTACTGTCACATCATTTAATACATTCTTCAAAGCAGAAAATGACTCATTTAATGCAACTAAAGCTTGTGCTTGGCAACCCAGAGAGAGGATGGGGAAGGAGAAGGGAGGGTCAGTCAGGACATAAAACCTAAAGGAAACTCAATGTAAAGTGTTCTCTTGGTGAATCTGGGCCAGATCTCATGGTGCTCGTGTATCTCAAACCTCCTGGGAGAATTTTTCAGGAATAAAACCTGCACGATTGAATCCATGTACTCCTTTAGAGCCCGATTCTCCTGCTGGCACAGAGGGGAATGCCACATCATTCTGTGATCTTTTGATAAGCTCCAGGAAACGTCCTTCTGCTACTTTTAATTTAGCTTGTTTTGCTGAAGGGGTTTCTTAAGATACGCATCAATAATGATCTTTCCAGCTTGTGTCTGCCAGAGCCTTCATTCCCAGTGGTTCTCCTTAGATCTTTGCACTTGCTCCTCTTTAAGGTTAGCAAGAATTTGTGTGGTTTGCTGTTGATGGCAGCTGGGATCAATGTCCAGGTCGTGCCAGGATTTCACACTTCTCTGCCTGGGTGAACTGCACAGGAGTCGAGGACCAGACAGCTGCGCACAAGCCATCTGAAGTCCTTCTAGGAGCCAGATGTGCTGTCTGGTCTATGGGTTTCTCTGAAAGCAGCGTTTTGCAATATGTGGACTGTGATGGACTTCATAAATTATCTCACTTTTGAGTGTTTTCCAGGACATATCCTTCAATTACAATGGGGAATCCTGAGACAGGAAACAGAGGTGGCTTCTTCCATACGCTTTTCGACCTTTAATCAGGCAATGAACACATTTTTAAGTATCAGACGATGAGCTCAGAGGCATGTGTACTGGATGCCATTTGATCTTGCAGGATTTGGCTTATTTGGCTTGGATCACTGATCACAACCCCTCGAACCGTCCTAAATAGCCAAGACAACAGAACGGGCTAGGTTAATGCTTCCAAACAGCACCAAAATGCCATCAGACAACGCGTTGCAATTTGAAGTCCCCCCTGAACTTCACTCCTGGTCCAAACTCAGTGCATTAAAGATGAAGGGTCAGAGAAGGAGTCCAGACCATCAAAGGTGCTGCTCAGGCTGTTGGTGTGACCTTGCCTTCAGGATGGGCTCTCGTGGTTGTTGTCTCATGTCCCCCGTGAATCGGGTGGCCGATGCCAGTTGCGTGGCAGGGGACAGGTGCTCATGCCTGTGGGGATGATGCCGGAGCTGGCACCCATCTGTCAGCCCATCAGGCATCCTCAGAAGTGGAGCCAAGGATCAGATAACAGAGAACAAGCTGCCTTCGTTCTCCCCTGGCTGAAGAGGAAAGCCTGCTGCTAGAGGGCAGGGAAGGAAATGCACATGGTTGGTGCCTATGTTGTCTTTGTCCTGTGGGTAAATAGACAAAAGCCCTCTCCCGCGCTGCTCTCGAGCGGTTATTTCCAGTCCTTGGGTGTTCCAATCATCAAATAAAGCTTTGGGTTGGTGTTCAGAGGCTGTATTTCCACTCAGCATATCTGGCTGTCAAAGCAGGATCGTCTGTTCCAAGGACTTGACATCATTTTTGCATCCATATGAGTGAAAGGGGGTGGTTTAACCTCAGCCGTGTGTTTCGAGCCATCGCTTCCAGCTGCTCAGAAACTTGCCAGCAGCTTTCTGCCTTAACCTCTTCGGGCTCTTTGGCCACAGCCCTGGCAACGTGCAAGTCGGGTAGTGGCACCCACATCCATGGTAGCAGAGCAGCTGATCAAGAGAGGATGGTCAAATCGAGGGTGCTGAGGTGATTCTCAAACCCTTAGTGCTCTGACTTCCAAAAGGGTCTTTGCACTCGAGTTTCCCACGTGGTTTTTGGACCCTTAATGTAATACTCGACCTGAAAAGATGCTGGTGGAAAGTTGGCGTGACTCAGGTGCAGGGTGGTAACTTGGGAAGCTGCTGTAACCCGTAACCTGTGTGTGTTTCTAGCATCTTTTATCTTTGCATCCCTGAGGCATTTGATTTTATCTTTGTCTTCTTTTCCCACACATTTTCTTCCATTTCTCCTCATCTCTTTGTCTTTTCTCTCCATCCTTTACCTGCACAAACTTCTTCCCAGGAAGGGCCCTTTGCTTGTAGTGCCTGAGGCTGGCTGATGCACTGGCTAACGCACTCTCTACCCTATTTTAACCAGCAAAGTGGGGCAGAAGATTGGACTTTTCTGACTGGAAAGTGCTGAACTGTCTTTTCACCTGCAGTCTGGTGGCAGCTCATTTCAGAGGAGTGTAGCTATCTCAAAAAGGAGCTTGTAAAGTAGGAAGTGCACATCCACTGCACGTGTTGAATTTGACCCTGCGCCGTAAGGTCTGGCTGCTTGCAGAGGGGACAACAGCTTTTCCTACAACACGAGAAAAACAAATCTTTGCAGTGCGCAGTCGCAGCTCTCCTCTCCATCCACATGTCCACCGAGGAATTCTAAAAATAAGCGTAGCTGGTGAAATCCTTGCTCTGAGCTACTCGGCTATAAGCTCCACCAGCTCTGCAGCCGCAGCGAGGTTTGCCGGACCTGAACCTCAGTCGGATACCACAGCGAAAGACCCACAGCGGTGCAGTTGGGGGTTAAACGTTGTATATTAAAGAGCCAATTATAAGTGATTTATTTTGTTTGCTGGGTGTCGGGCTTGGCGGTGGTTGCAGAAGAGTTTTGTGCAGCGCTCAGCTGTGTGGTTACCACTGGCGCACAGGGTGTGGTTGTTACACGGTCGAGTTGTGTTTCTGGTCGTTGGCACCAGCCGGCATTTGCAAGCACTGTCGTGGCAACTGCGCACACACATCGGAGGTGGCCTCGCCAATGCGACGTCGGCTGTGGGTTTTGTATTAAAATCTGGTACAAGGCTCTCTAGATCGAAAGAGGCCGTCTCTGAATAGCCTCACATCTGTATTTATTTTTTTTTTCATTTGCACCTATTTGCATACAAAGTGATTAGAACAAAGCATTGCCATTTTAGAACACCTGCAGCTCCACCACGAACTGGTATTTTTAAACTGTGTTTGTACTCTTAAAGGCTCTGCACACCCCTGCTCGCTCCTGGAGCACAATAATGCACCTTCAAAAATGGTTGCAGTTGTACGAGAGTGGCAGCAATGATTTAATTTCTCCCTCCCCTCCACTTCCTTCTACCTGTCTCCCTTCCCCTCATCCTTTTCCTGGCCAAAACTGAAACTGGGATGAAAACCACTGTGGCAAAAGGTAAACAAAGTCTTTTAACATGGTACATGCTGGAAGCGCTTGGCACCTCTGGACAGGAAACCTCCTTGTTGACTTAGCTGCTGTGAGTACCCAAACTTCCACCTGCTAAGCCCCTTTAAACCTTCCACTCTGTGAAATACGGGTCTCGCACGTGCCGAATTCACCGGTTGTGTTTCTCTTTCTCGATGTGAACAGGCTGCTGAACAACAATCAGATAAAACAGATTGTGAGGAGATCCTTTGAAGATCTGGAGAACCTGAAATACCTGTGAGTTGGTAGCTCAGTGATTTCTGAACCTCTCTGAAACTTAACAACCCACTTCTAATGTTTGCCAGACAGGGACGTTTTTTTCTGTGCTCAGAATTTCTGGATGTTAATGTCACAGCTATAGAACGTTGCCCTTGAATCACCCAGCAAGCTCTGCTGTGGGTTGAGGTTCATAGCTGTTTCCTGTATATTTTTAAAACACGACCACTGGTCAATTAGCCTGATGCTTTTTTCCTTCTCTGCTTTTGAAAGCTACCTTTATAAAAATGAAATTCAGAGCATCCAGCAACATGCCTTCGATGGGCTGCGTTCCCTGGAACAGCTGTAAGTACAAATGAGCCTTGTTCGTGCTGAATGTGATGTGTGTAAGAGCTGATTTATTGGCTCCTCTGCCCCAAGTGCTGTGTTTCAGTAGTGGAGGGTACCCAGCACTTAGCAAGGAGTAGGATCAGGTTTCTACTGTTCTACCATCCAACTTTGCAAGACTGTGCTGGCTTCATTTGAAGACATCTGCTCCCAGTACTGGTTTTGGTTAGTTAATGCTGAGGTCTCTTCCTACTGATGTCCCACCTGTTTGCTCTGGACCCTAAAGCTCTGGAGCATAGGAAGAGCCCAGCTGTGCTTCTGACATCCTTTATGTCCAGGGACCTTACGATGGAAGGAGATAGGACAGCTTGAAGCAGAAGGCAGCTGGTCTACTGGGACAAGAGATTAAGCAGAGAGTACAGTCTGACCCTTTGCTTGAATAGAGGGTGCTGGTCAAGTTTCCCTCTCGTCCAAACCCTTGCTGAAAATGGGTTCAGTACCAGCTGAGAGCTGGGACAGTGGGGTGTTTGTGGGAGCGATGGTGGTGCTCATAGGTGGTAAAGCATCTGGAAATTGCAATGAGGGGGAAGATGGTGGATCCCAATGAAGTAATGCCCTTCACTGCCAGCTGCCTGGCGCTCTGGTGTGAAAGGACCCTCGTGGGTTTTCCTGGCAGCTGGAGCCTGTCACACTGACACTCCAGCACTCCTTATCTGCTCCCCTTCTGTGTACAACAAATCCGTGCTGCTTATTCCATCAAAGGAGTTCTGGGATTTGCCTCTCAGCGTTCCGTGCTCAAGGTGAGATGGGAAGACTGAGCTCTGACCCTTCTGCAGTGTCTTGCTAAACTGGGATTGGATTTTTCATGCCAGGGGTTGTGATATCTTATGTGCATGTGTGTACATACATGTGTGCATGTGGAGAGAGTGTGAGCGTGGGTATCTGAAGTACAGGAATTATTTGCATCCTCGGAGAACAGGGACCAAAGGTGAAACCATTGTAATTCGTGAGTTTTCCCCAACAACAGCATTTATAGGGCCGGAGTGTAACTAAGGATTTTGCTGTAAAAGGGGTAGGAGCTGCCTTGTTCCCCAGGCTGACAGCAGGAGTGGGCAGAGTATAACAGGAAGTTTCAGACAAGCTTTATAATAGGTGTGCTACCAACCTGGTGAGCAGGATGGTTTCTCATCAGCTAGCTCAGCCAGGATGCCTGGGAGAAAACATAGGAAGCAGATGCTGGCTCAGCTGTCATAGAGGAGATGCTGCTGGCCACAGCGATATTTTAACAATGAGCATTCCAGACTTGATGTCATGAACAAAAGTTAAAAAAACCCCAAAAAACAAACAAAAAAACCCAACAAAACCAACAAACAACTCACTGAAAGTCCCATCTGTTCTCAATCTCAGGCAGGCGTGGTTCCAAAAGAATTAGCTTTGCTCAAATCCTACCCCATTTTCCTGTACCCCCCAAGCCAGCTTTTCAAGCACAGTATAACCCGACTGATGGACAGCATCAAATGCTCTCCTCAAGGGCCAAAGCAATGACAGCAGCCATCTGATGCTTATTAAAACACAAACGTCTCTGCTCACTGTTGCCCTCCACTGCAGAATCTGAGTCGCCGCCTCTCAGTTCGCGCTCTGATAGTGGACATTTATCATGCATCCTTCCATTACAAATCAAAGAGCCATGTGGTGGCTTAGGCAATTATTTCTCAGCGCAGTCAGCTGCAATAGCAGGATGAGTATTTGTAGATCTGTGATTAATCAGTGTCCGCTGGGAAATATATGCCTGTGTGAAAAATAAGGGCGAAGAGTTTAGGGCAGCTTTGGAAGCATACTGAAACGCATGCAAAGGTCAGAACCTGTTAGCTGTGCCGGTGGATGACACAGCTAATGAGATCAGGAAGCCTCAGGTATGGTGGTGTGTTGCTCTGCAGACCCCAGGTTTCCTTTGCTGATGGCGAGGAGTGTCCTGGGGCAGTGCAGAAGGTCTCTGGAATAGCAGGTCACATGTGAAAACTGAAAACGCTAACCAGCGTTAGCAAGAACTGGGCTGTTGTGTGAATGGGCAGTTTAGATCCAAGTGTTCCAGCTGAGTGCACCACCTCTGTCTTTGGAGACCGTGCCTTCCTTCTGCAGAAACAGCTGTTTCCAGATGTTTCTGCTCCTGCTGGGTGGATGCACGTGCTGCTGGCTCTCCATGGGCAGTGGTTTCATCCTGACCCTTGGCAGTGCAACAGGAGATTCCTGGTGATGGTGGTGGCCTTAAGCCTCAGGGAAGAGCAAATCTGTCCTCCTCCGTGTGTTTTAGTTTATTGAGAGTAAAGAATTGACAGGATAGGGAAAAGCCAGTGCTGGCTGCTACATTTGCACATGGGAAGTGGAGACACTAAAGTGGGCGCTGGCTCCTCCGCGTCTGCCCTGAGATGTGTGGTAACCCATTGCTGGGTGTTGGTGAATTGGTTGGAAAGATCTTCTGTCTTCAGTTGTAATCTAAGCCAGTCCTTTGTGTTTTTCTGTGTGACAGCTACCTGCACTTCAACAACCTGGATAGTCTGGAGCCGGAGACGTTCAGTGACCTGCCTAAACTCGAAAGGCTGTAAGTAAAGATGGGACCTTTCTTGTGAGTGAGGGGTGAGAAGAAGGGGAAAAACCCTTCATTTTGTGTGTTTCGGTAGCATGAAGTGTGATCTTCACAATGGAGGGGAATGCAAAAGAAGCTTCCTTGGAGAAGGAGATTTTACTTAGAAGGGTTGCTAAGAACCTGAAGAGGATTCCCCGTGTTGTGTTCTGTTCCCATCTCCACCTAAGCAGGGGTAAATCTGCAGAAAGCCCTAGAGCTGGCCAAGCCAACTGAAATTTTACTCTGACCATAAGGTCAATGTGAGTCACTGCTGGGCAGTGAGTGCAAGAAAAAGGGGGTGGAAAAAGAAGAAAGTCTGAAGAAAGTCTAACAAGGAAAACACGCATCCTTCTTGAAAGCAGGTGGGAAACAGCCCTGTGTCTCCTGCTCCCCAGGTTTGCTTCTAGTAGTAATGTACGCACAAGGACAAAAGTTCACGTGGTGGTTCCCGCTCCATGGTGAAACCAGCAGACCCTTCTACACTGGGATCCAAACACCCTTAGGAAAATTCAGACCTGGATCAGTACACCACGGCTGATCTCAATCACTGTATTTGATCCAACAACAATTCTGGAATTAAATTGGAGAGGAAGTTTTGTCAGCATCCAAGCCCGGCAACTAGGCTGAAGTCGCGTGTACACGTGTGTGTGTGCGGACATTTGCGCACAAGCTGTACTGCTTTGGTATTTCTTTCCTGTTCCACCATCTACTGAAATAGCTACTTATCTTTTATCAATGATCTCCTAAGAGTTTTAGAGGTAACCAACATAATTAAATTGCTCCCTCTGCTCTGGGAATGGAGAGTTAATTATCCTCCCTTGGTCCCCACTGATGCATTTTAGTGCAATCGGAGTTTTTTCCTAAGAACTGGGGAGTCTTATCTGTGTGATAAAACTCTGGAAGTGAAAATTTGCCTCAGTTTTGTTCAGAGATAAACCCAGCTTAGGCTGTTGTTGTCTGAATTACATTTACTCATAGCTTTGGGTTAATAACTACATTGAGTCCAGGGGATGAGTTGTCCAGTGTCTTCCGCTGGAGCCTTACTTCAATGGCTGCACTTGTAAAATTGCCGTATCTTCTGCAGGGGGGAAGAGAAGGTCCCTTGTAAACTGGAGCTGACCCAGGCACAAAAAACACAGGGTGGGTCCAGTCTGTGGGGATTTCGTGCCCTTTCTCCTCCCTCTGCAGAGCACAAAGCACATGAAGGTTCCAGTTTAAACCTGTTACATCACGTCTTGAGTCACCGTTTCCAGTCCACACCCACCCTCCACTTTGGTGTATCGCATTGCACTTGCACATGACTGAAATCCCTATAACTCATGGAAACACACTCGGTCCATTTCAATTTAAGCTCCGTTTTGATGAGCAGCCTTTGTGTTTAAGCTGAGTTTTGACCTGGGATGTTGTTACCCCCGTAGAGCAAATACCGAATAATGCTTTGGCATTCTCCTGTTGCAGATTCTTGCACAACAACAAGATTTCCAGGATTCATCCAGGGACATTCTCTCAACTGGAATCTCTCAAACGGCTGTAAGTACAAAACATCGCCTGCAAAGAGCAATTGTTTATCTTTGATCAGATGGCCAGGACCTGAGGAGAAATGTGCCTGCTTGGCAAAGCTTACAGTTGTCGCACTTCTAAGGCCGCTGCTAAGTTTATAAAACAGTTCTGATTGGACGTGAGTGCTGATTTAACCAGTTCGTGGTTTCTTCATGCGGGTGTCTCATTATAATCTAGCTATAATCTTCGTACGGCTCCGTAACGCCACAGGGATGGATGTTCCTGGAAAGTCCTCACAGCGGTTTGAACCCGTAGAACATCCTTCACAAATGTAGAAAGCCCAGGTCACAGATCTGACCTCGATCATGGTTTCAGATCAGCATCCTAATGTGAAGGAGAAATCACAGCCATAAAAGGAAAGACTCTATTTCTAGAGATTGACATCCCTCAGCGGGCTGCCGAGGTGCACAATCTCCTCCCGTGCAGGAGTGCCCTGCTGTGTCATTCCCACATAACCTGGCTGTCCCTTCAGCTTACTTTTTCCTTGCTTAAACCTCCCAAGAGCTTTGCTTTGTTTGTCTTCTGTGATCTCTGGAAATCATGTCCGTGATGCGTTTTGGGGGGGGGGAAAAAAAGCAAAAACTGAAGAATGTTGGGGTTCTGCCATGATTTTAAGCTACAGTAAAATTGTGTGTTTCTCACTGCAGCCTCTGTGGTTTCTGCAAGCAGGTAAAATGCTTCGCTTCAACAGGGAGTAATTTGTGAAGTGTTGTCTGTACGTCTCAGACAAAAAGGTGGGGTGTCTATAAAATGCTCTACAGTGGCTTTGTGTGAAATCTCACATTCTCGCTTGTCCCTGAAAACATTCGACCTTTCTTCCATGTGTTTTTTCGATGGCCCAGACCCATCTACCATAAAACTGTCAGTGGGGAAGGAGGCATCAACTGATGACCATATAGTCTTTATCTATCCTTCTAATATCCTTATATATTCTTAGAACAGTCTTTATTTACCCTTAGCGGGTGTGGTGGGTGGTCACTCCATTCAGTGTGGTTCAGGCATACATTGCAGTAAGAAAAGTTCTTATAGTTGTGCTACAACCTCTAGCAGCTGCTCACAGAAAGATTGATCCGATGCAGACTCAAATCAAGGGGGAGTTTTTTTGGAACTGAGAGTAGAAGAGGATGGGAAGCTCTAACAGAGACAGCGTCATCTGCTGTTCTTAGAGAATTCAGTAAAGGTTGAAATCTCTATCCTGGGGGAGAACTCAGTATTTCAGTGTCTCTCTTTGCCTCAAATTAAGCCAAAAATGCATGATCCAGTTTAACAGAATAATTTTCATTTGAAACTGGAATCACCTATGGGTCATGTTAATTTTTCAGTGAAATCCTTCTGATTCGGTTTCGCATCCTGTTTAAATGTTGTGGGAATGAAATACCTCAAATTTTGGTGTGGGACATAATCAAATGCAGGGAAAAACATCCAAGTGATCCTTCACTCCAAAGAACTGTTCTCCTCCTGTGTCCTGGAGAAGGAGGCAGCAGCCAGAGGCTGCAAAATGAATGTCCTTTTCCTCGGTCTTGCAGGCGGCTGGACTCCAACGCTTTGCTTTGCGACTGCGACTTGATGTGGCTGGCTGAGCTGCTGAAGGAGTACGCTGAGCAGGGCAGTATCCAGACCGCCGCCACCTGCGAGGCCCCTCCGGAGCTGCACGGACGCTCCATCGTCACCTTGACTGCGCAGGAGTTCAACTGCAGTGAGTGAGGTCAAACTCCTCGACCTGTGGAGCTGGGCTTTGGTCTAGGAATTGCTTCTTCCAGCTCTTTCCCTCCTTCTTCCCTGTCTGGGCATCCTCCCTCCTTTTGCTGCTGAAATGGGGAGGTCCTGGTGGGGTCACACAAGTCATCAGGATAGCGCAGAGAAAGCTGGCAGTCACGGGGCATCGAAGGCAGCTCTGTTTTCACTGGCAGGTATCTTCTTGGGTTTTAGATAGAGCAGGGCCAGTAAAGGACCTGCTGGGGTCAGGGGCTAAACCAGCAACCAGGAGAAATGTGCTCCAGTGGGCTGAGCAGACGGGGAACACTGGGAGAGCTGCAATGGCCGGAGACACAACTGAAAACCTGAACAAACACGTAGCAGATCCGTAGCAGAGTGCTCTGACCCTGGTAGTGTGTCACGCTCGTTAAGCTGCTATTCTTTACATTTCAATTATTTCATTATTTTGTTAAAAATCTTGACCATTTCCCAGCTTAATTTAGAGCACAGCCATGCAAAGAGTGGAACTGGCACAAATGGGTCTTTCACCTCAAGGGAAGGGGGTGGGTCTAGGAAGGGGCTAGAGAGAGCAGCTGGGGACACATGGAGTGGGACCCGCTGCAAGTGGCTGTGCCACCCAATGAGCTGTCCCCGACACACACCCGCTGCCACGGTACAGCCCTTAATGTACGTTTGTCCTGCTTTAGGCGCACAGAGGGGTGTCTGTCACACTAGCCAGAGCACCTGGTGGGAAGATTTTGTTGGCATTAGGTTTTCATGCTGGTATTGTACCAGCTGGGAAAGACAAATGCTGCGTAATTCAGCGTAAAGCCCTAATGCTGCAGGCAGCTGATAGCCGAGTCAGCGTGGAGCCTGCTGGCATCCCAGTAACCCTCCGCTTTTCCACAGATGTGAACTGCTGGAGCAAATCTGCACCGGATCAGCCTTTTGTACCAAGGGGCTGTGGTGGGTTTGGTCCCATGCTGGCGTTGCCTTTGAGGATTCAGTTGCCAAGGAATAAGGGCACTGACCTTCCCCTGGAGAAGGTAGCAGGTTCTCAATCTTATGAACAATCCAGCTGGTTTTCCTGGATTACCAGTGAGCGTGCAGATCGTTAGAGGGGTCGGTATTCTGCCGAATCAAGATCAAGCGCTCCCGACCACATACTTAAATTCCTTCCTATTTTAGCACATCCTTTAAACGTTGAGCTTGCTTAGTGCTTGAGTACGTCTTAAAGAGGAGCGCGCAGCGAAAGGCTTGGCTGAACGGGGCTTGGCTGATGAATTAAGGCTTGCTCAGGAGTTGCTGGACAGCTGCTGCGTTACCCACTACACTCTGGCTGGACTGTAGGTGGTTGTGTTGAACTGGTTGTGTTGACTGGGTTGTGTTGAAACGGTCTTTTGCAGAGCGACCTCGCATAACCTCGGAACCCCACGACGTCGACGTCCTCTTGGGGAACACAGTGTATTTCACTTGCCGGGCAGAAGGCAACCCAAAGCCTGTCATTATCTGGCTGCACAACAAGTAAGTTGCACATGATGAAGGTAGCAACGGTTTTCAAGCTGCCTGTAATTACAAAAGCTGTTTCATGCAACATAAAAATATATAAAAAAAAGAAATGGGTATTCCTTGGGTTGTATTTACCTTCCTTTTAATGGCATTCTCTAGTGGCCATGTAACTCAAGTGGTGTTTTCATCTGCATTTGAAATATTTCATCTGCGTTTGGAGTCCAAGAGCTTATAACTTTCCCATAAACATACTCGGCAGGCTGAAAGTGACTCTCTTTTGATCAGAAAAAAATAAAATGAGGATTTCTTGTTGCTCTAAGCCCCCATGCCTGCCTTTTATTAATTGCCGAAATGCTTCTAGTCTCTAGGTGTTTCTCGCTGAAGGTTTTTCTTCAAAGGGAAAAACCACCATGCTCCACTGAAAGATCTCGCAAAGCAGCGTGTAGCTCATCATTGCATACGGAATGAAAAGATAATCAGCCGTGCTAGATGCCGAAGTGTTTCTGGGAAATGCTGCATGATAAAATATGCTGTGCTCCGGCAGTTGCCCACTGTGGAAGTGAAGCTATTTTGCTGCTTTAAGAGCTTCTTGTGTGGGGGAGCCTGAGTAGGGCTGGGTTATTAATAACAATGATCAATGTATGCTTCTTCAGCGAACTCCCCACCAGGCAGAGGATCGGCACCAAGCAAAAGTTCATGGCAGAGTTAAGTCCCCCTGGAAGGAAGGTTTTGTTAGAGAAATGCTGGCAGGCTCCCAAAAATAGCATTGTAAGAGAGGGGTAATGATAATAAATGTTCCTCAAAGGAGAGATGGCTGGAGCGAGGAGACATCAGGGGAATTAAATAAATGCCCAGCAAGCGCATTAGTTTGCATAGTGGATTCAGCCTTTGTCCTTGAAGGAGAGAGGTCCCTTCTCCCTTCTCAATCACCCACAGCCATCCAAGATTCCTTCATGCTGGGACAAATGGGATGCAGCAGTGGGACCTTCTGCTGCGGGCTGGGATCCAGCAGTCGCAGGTTATAGCAGAAAGAAGGAAGATGTTTCACAGCACTCGGGTTGGGTTGAAATCCAAGCCATGTTGGGGTCCCATGGTGACTTACTCAGAGCTTTTTGCCCCCCTGAGGCCTTTGAGTCTGTTTGAATAGAAATGGCTGCGCACAATAACAATATTAATTCATTATTATATTTGCACTTAGTAAATAATGAGAACACGCTTTGCAGGCTTAGATGCCCTGACAATAGCAACGATGCTCTTGCATGGGAACAGAATGCTCTCCTGATGGGCTGTATATGTCGTATGTCATCAGTGGTGAGAGACAAAGTAGCTCACCCAGGGCATAAGTCAGAGCCGGAGCTGAAGTTCAGTGCTGTAAGTCATAACTCGTGCTATAAATTTCATGAAGTCTCTGAAGAGCTCCAAGGAACACCGACTTACTGCAAGGCATGCAAAGCCCCACCACTCCCCCAGCAGCTTGGGGAAAGACCCACCAGTCTTCGCTCCTTTCAGGTTTTGCCTGTTTGTGGCTGTTTTTCAGTAACGAGATTGACATGAAAGATGACAACCGCCTGAACCTGTTGCAAGACGGTACCTTGATGATCCAGAATACCAAGGAGTCGGACAAAGGCGTCTACCAGTGCATGGCCAAGAACATAGCTGGGGAGGTCAAGACACAAGAAGTCATGCTGCGCTATTTTGGCACCCCATGTAATTGAGCCGTGTGCACCCCTTGAAGGCCCAGCTCGGGTTGGGGCTAAGTCAGAGTCAGTCCCAGCTTTGTAGTGCCAAGATGTTCTTGTTGCTGGAGAACCGAGTGGCTAACAGCATGGCTTTAGGGGCTTCCTTCACGGGCGTGGGAAACTGGGGGGTTACATATTGAACGTCATTTGGGGCTGGGAGGCGAGTTTGGAAACTGGGAGGAATTCTTCAGCACAGAGGTATCAGGAGTGAAGGGGACACAGAAGTGGGGATGCTCCAGCACCAAGGGACTGGGAGAGAGGAGGTGGTAAGAAGACAGCGCTGGGGGAATTGCTCACAGTGAGAATTTGGAGGTGAGGGAAGAGCCAAGGGACCGCTAGCTGGGTGGCGTGAGCAGTTCAATCAATTTCTGCCCAGAACTGATCAGGAAGCAGAGCTTCTGGTTTCTGAAGCACTCATTTCCTTCCAGCCAAGCCCACTTTTGTGATCCAGCCGCAGAACACTGAAGTGCTGATTGGGGAAAGCGTCACCTTGGAGTGTGGGGTCTCTGGTCACCCCCACCCTCGCATCAGCTGGACCCTTGGCACGGGCTCTCCTTTACCGCAGGATTCCCGTTTCACTATCACCAACTCTGGAGGACTCTTCATCCAGAACGTCTCCTTCTCGGACCAGGGGCAGTACAACTGCAATGCCAGCAACACTGAGGGATCCATCCAGGCGACAGCAAGGATCATAGTGCAAGGTGAGGAGTCCCAGGCTGATGGCATCTCTGGGACACCATGTTTGGTTGGGGGGGTGGATTTAAGCCCTGTGACTGGTTCTGCTCCTATAAACTGAGAGTTAACCCAATCTCGCTGCCTGAGTTTTTCCTGCTGCTCAGCCATTGCTTTTCCTTCCAGATTCTCCCAGGTTTCTCCTCATTCCCACTGACCAGACAGTAACGGAGGGACAAAGCGTGGATTTCCCCTGCTCTGCTGAGGGTCACCCTCCACCCGTGATTGCCTGGACGAGGGCAGGTACTGCCTCTCTTGACTCATGATTTCTTCCTCTCCCATGGCATCGTCCACGGGATGTGGGTGAGAACAGCTGAGCTGCTGGTCCAGGGTGACGACTTGCAGTGGTGACACAGGACAGATGGTGATCAGCACAGACCTAGTCACACTAGGAGGGATGTTGTAGGTCACCAAGGATGATGTTAAGCACTGAGGAGGGAGCCTCTTAGGTCTTTGACACACTAAGTCGTCATGTCAGAAGGAAGGAGTGTGCTGGTTTTCATCAGCATGAAACCTGTGGAAAGCCTCAAATTTCCTCTTTTGGTGGTTTCCTACCTCCTTTGAAAAGGCAAGGCCTGGACACTCCAGATCAGTGGGTATCACCATGTACCAGCTTTCTGTCACTGTCATTGATTTGCTCCTCTTGGGTGTGTCATCACTGCTGACACACCTCTGAGGTCTCTTCTAGCTTACAAAAAAACCCACTTTGGGCCAACAGGTGCTGGTGGACTTTTAAAGTCTGGGATGATTGTTTAGCGCTGGCTCCACTGATCCGATCCCATCCAACACTTTCTGGGACAGAAGCCAATAACGCTTGGCCCAGAGGCCCTCCAACTTTTCTTTATGCTTCACAAGCCATAATTAATGGTTTAGTGCTGTGGAGAATTCATGGTTATTGTATTCCAGCTTCCAGCAATAGCCCGGAGGCAGAATTAAGAAAGACGAGCTGAAAATCTCCTCCACCAACATGTTCTCCATCTCCTTTAACCTGTTTTCCTCTACTGCCCAGATTTCAGAAGATATCTTAAAGAAGTGGAAGGGAGCACAGTGACAAGAAGGTTAATAACTGCTTAGTAACCACGTCTGCTGGGTCACTCAGCAATCAGAGACCTCCCAGGCTTTACAGGGCTTTCACAGAAGGCATAGAGAAGTGATGGAGCTTCACTTGTCTCAAAGCCACTTTTGACAGTGTGGGGAGCATTCAGATTCCTTTTGATACTTGGGATGAATAAATAGAGCCCTTATTTGGAGGAAAATGGAATATTAAAAAAGTGACTAAGTGGTGAAGTTCTAATAATTTTGTTTGGGTTTGGTAAAGCATTTTAATTTGGAACTTCTCCCCTTAAATAGAGGAAATATTGAAACAACAGAGTTTCCAAACAAAAGAAGATCAAAATACCAAATTATAAAAGACAATGCGAAATGTTTCCATTTATTTAACTCAACAGCCAGTTTGGGTAATTGAGCACAGATTTGCTCTCTGTCAGGTGTCTGTAAATCTGCAGTTTGGGCTAGGAAAAGGTTTATGAGGAAAGAAAAAGGGAACCAGTTCCTTTCCAGTTGCTTAGAAGAGACGATTCAGTCATGACCCTGGGTGTGGGAAGAGCAGCATCTGTCCTGTTCCTCACTTAGCAAGATGGTAATTCAGGGTGGCTGATGGCATTGTTGGGAAGGGAATGAAATGTTTACCCATCACACAGATACCCCCAGTGATGGGAAGAGAAATCTCACAGACAGTTAACCAGTCACCCTGCTTGTCTGACCAGGAGGGCCACTGCCGAGCGACCGGAGGCACAGCATCCTCTCCACGGGTACCCTGCGGGTGATGAGGGTGGCTCTGCATGACCAGGGCCAGTACGAGTGCCACGCCATCAGCGCCATCGGGGTGAGGACCCTCCCGGTACAGCTGTCGGTGACCCCTCGAGGTGAGCTGGTGAGGCTGGGGGGAGCAAGGGCTGGCAAGTGGGGTTATTATGGTATATGACACACTGACAGGGGAGGGAACTGCTCTGGCTCCTCTGGGGTGGGATTTTTCTCTTGCCTGGGAGCAGACGTCTGGCCCTGAGAGCTCCATCAGTTGGTGGGATTTGTTAAAGAGGTCTCAAGTGCCAAGACTTGTAAATTGGAAGAAGCTGCTTCAGTTTTCCTTGAAAATTTATCTGGTAGTCTGGAAAAAGTATAACCGTGGGAATGACCCTCCTCTGGTGTGCTCAGGGAAGGGGGTGGTATCGCTTGGCATCTCCACAAATAAACATGAGGACCAGGGTTATGTGATCAGAAATGACCTTTAATGGCCATCAGAGCTCCGATATCTGACCAGTCTGAGTGAAAAATGGGGCCCTTTAATATGTTTGGGAGTCATCATTAAGAAAATAATTCTGATAAAGGAAAGGAAACAAAGGGATTTTGTCTGAGAATCTAAAAAAATTGTATTAATTTAATTCTTAGCATTCTTTTTTTTTTTTTCCACTATTTGTATTTTGGCTTTCCCAGAGAGTGAATTGTAAGATTCTTTTTTAAATGAAATATTCTGCAAAAAACCCTGATTCCCTGTCAGGAAGATTTAACTCTGGCTCCCGATATATTTGTCTTAAACATCAGCTACCACCTCATAGGTTCAACCTAAATTTAGGTATTCTGGAATCGAACCTCTGTAAAACACAAGGAATTCTTTCAGGTTTTTATTTTCTTTTTGTTCCCATATAAATAATCATTCCAAATAAGCAAATGTCGCTGCTTGTTCACAAACACGGCAGAATTTTACTGTATCATAGACTGGAGGGAAGGAAGCTATCTAGAAACATGACATCAGTAATGCTTGAAGTACATATTCATAGAATGTTTTAAGACCAGCAAGATCAGTATAATTATTTAATCTGACCTGACTAACACTTGCCAGAGAGTCTCGTGTGTTAGTTCCTGAATCAATTCACGATCCTTGTTTCAGCTGGAGCAACTTTTCTAGAAAGCCTTTGATTTAAGGATGTTAAATGACAGAGAAGCCAGCACATTGCTGTGTAACTGCCCCAAGTAGACACACAGGAGCAGAAAATAATTAATGTAAATTACAGAGGACTTGGTAGAATCACAGAATCGTTTTGGTTGGAAAAGCCCCTGAAGCATCTCAAGTCCCCCCATTCCCCCAGCGCTGCCAGGTCCCCTCTGCCCCCTGTCCCTCAGCACCACCTCCACACGGCTGGGAAACCCCTCCAGGGGTGGGGACTCCACCACTGCCCTGGGCAGCCTGGGACAGGGATGGACAACCCCAATGGGGAAGAAATTGTTCCTCAGGGACAACCTCAACCTGCCCCGGTGCAACTTGAGGCCAGTTCCTCTTGTCCTGTTGCTTGTTCCTGGGGAGAAGAGACTGACCCCAACTCACTCCAGCCTCCTCTCAGGGAGTTGTCAAGAGCCAGAAGGTCTCCCTGGAGCCTTCAGACTAAACACCCCCAGGTCCCTCATCAGACTTGTTCTCTAAACTCTGCACCAGCTCCGTTGCCCGTTTCTGGACACACTCCAGCCCCTCAATGTCCTTCTTGTAGAGAGGGGCCCAAACTGAACCCAGTATTTAAGGTGTGGCCTCACCAGTGCCCAGTACAGGGAGACAAAGAGCACAGGTAAACAGACACCCCTTTAAAGAGGAGCCCTTGCAAGAGCAGGAGGAGCCCAGCAGCTCTGGTTTGCCCCTGCTGAGATGTTTTACACACAGATTTCGTTGTTTACCTTGGCACATTTCTTGCACTTGTGACTTTTCTCTCCGTGTTGCACAGTGATACCCGTGTTCCTTCATCCCCCCCAAGACGTGGTGGCAGAGACGGGCCAGGACATTGCCATCACCTGCGCTGCCCAAGGAGATCCACAGCCCACCATAACCTGGGTCAAAGTAAGAGACGATACCATGTACCCGGGAAGCCGGTTGGCTCCTCCTCATGGAGGCATTAATCAACTCCCAACTCAACTAGTTAAACCAGTTTGTGCAATACACATGGAAGAAATTGTGTTTGATGAAAATTTAAGGACCAACATTTCCACTGATTTGGGATTTTTAACGGTCTAAAAGAATGTTGTTCTTTCTCAGACCTGAAGACTTGCAAAGCACATTCCTGTTTTCTGTGGTTCTTCCTTCCAAACTAGTACCTTGAAGCCAGTGACCTTCCAGGATGTTTGAAATGCTTGATTGACTATTCCTGGGGAAGAAAAAAAAAGGGGGGGGAGGGGATTTTTTTTTTTTATAAGTAGTTCATCCTTATTTCCCGGATTCCCACTGGAGGAACTGGGTGATGCTGTTGGCTCCAGCTTTGAGGGGGCAAAGCTGTAATCCCTCAAAATCACGCTGCAGCCTGGTTGCTCTTTTCAGGAACTTACTAGATAAAGCCTTCAGCATTTTTCCTGCTGTGCTGTAGCACAACACCCCTGACCTTCACTGGGACCCACCCTGCCTTTGAGCGCAGTCAGGCACAGAACAAATGAGAGGGGTAAATGCTCGAGCCTCAGTTACCCTGCAGAGGGGTGGTGCTTGTGGGAGGTGACCTTTCAGCTCGCCTTGGGCTCCAGCCAGCCGTGGGAGCAGAAGAGAAGAGCCTGGGAGGCACAGAGGAAGCATTAGGTTGGGGCAGGGCAGCAGAAAGATGTTAAGAAATAGGAGAAGAAAAAAGTACAACCTGAAGCCGCTAGCTAGGTTGAGAGGTGGGGTTTGATCAGCGATGCTGCCCAGAGGCAGCAAAAGCTGCTATCTACAGTTCAAGGCCAGCAAATATCCATCAGTTTCAGGTTGTCCCACACCTGAAGACTTCTAGACTTCTGTGCCATGAAACTTCTGTGACGGCATCAGGGCACAGCACTCGCTCCAGCCAGGCAGTCTCTAAGAAGCGCAGAGGAACGCGTGGGGTGTCCGTGCCCTGCAGTGAGTGCCTGGGGGTGGGCCGGGGAGTGGGAGCTGAGCAGGGACCTCCTCGCCGTGGGTCCAGGCAGGAGCAGCTGTCCTCGGGTGGCTCTCTGGTTCCTCCGGAAGAGCGATGCTAACATCTGGTGGCCACATTGGTTCATCGCATCCCTCTGCGGGTTTGCTGAACAGGCTGAAGGCTGGGATGGTGGGGAGCTTTCCACACCCTGACACGTTTTCTGTCTCTTGATGGTGCAACAGGAGGGTATCCAGATCACAGAGAGTGGCAAGTTCCACATAAGCCAAGACGGGACCCTTTCCATTCAAGACCTTGGCGTGGCCGACCAGGGCAGATACGAGTGCATAGCAAGAAACCCCTTTGGCTTCACCTCCAGCGCGATGCAGCTCACCATCACCGGTAGAGTATCCCCTGCAGTCCTCTTGAGTCAACTCTTGCTCTCATGCAAGGAGGGTCCACGCTGTGTGGACATCTACGCTTTGAACAGATAACGCTGGTATTTCTTGAGCTTCTCTGCAGACAGGTCCCTCGCAGGCAGGATGGGAGCTGCTCAGTGGTGAAAGGCCACGCACCTCCCAGCTGCTCCTCGCTGTTTTCTCAGCTGAGCTGCAGTTGCTCCCTGCAAAGCCAAAGGTGTTGTCTTAAACCCCCTTCCGCCAGCCGAGCTATCAGCATGCCGGGAGTTACAGCCTCTGCTGGGAGGGAAAAACTGATTAAAATGTGCCAACGCACTCACGCGTCATTGACCGACCATAACCTCGCCGGGGAGGGAGAAGGGGAACAACAGTGTCGCTGCAAACTCAGGGCTTTAAATGTTTGCTCAGTCCCTTGGGGAGGGGAAATGAGTCACTCATCTTCAAGCTACTGCTCCGTTCGTTAGGGAGGCTGTAACGGGTAGAGGAGAGGTGTAATGAATGAGGAGGAGCAGCACTCCTCTGCTAGTCAAACCAGAGGTCAGGAGTGGAAATGGTGCTTCTTGGAGGGTAGGGAAGAACTGACAAGGATAAGAAAATCACAGACAAGGATAAGAAAATCACAGACAAGCGCTAAGGTTACAGTCTGAGTAAAGGGCTGTTCCTCGCACACAGGAGAGTGAGCAGCTGATGGGATGAATTCAGTATCATTTTCTGTGCAGGGATTGATTATGTGCAAGGAGCTGAGAATCATCTGAAATTTATTCCTTGTTTGAAATGATTCCGAAGGTAATTTCTGTGATTTATTCTCGATTGGGACTTCGTTTTCCAGCCGGCTATTGCATACGCCCGTAGCCAAACAGGAGCTGGTCTGTTCCGCTGTGACGAAGGCCCCGGCATCCTGAAGTCATTCTTAAGCATTCAGGTGTTTACATCTGAAGGGATTCAAACAACAGCTTTCTTTTTCTGATATAAAATGATGTGTCTGATGTGTCAACACTGAATTTGAACTGAATGAGAAGTGTTCCACAAGTAGAAGATTAATATATGAGAAATACAGTCAAATGAATTTCATGACTTTTAGACGTTTCCTTTGTGGGAGGTAAATGCATTATTTTGGGTTAACACACTGGGATTTTGACACTTCCTTTTTCCAATTTTAACCACCAGCCAAAACAGGCATTTATTTGCAAAGCTGTGCAGGAGCAAGCTCTGAAGATGTGTTCCACAGCCACCTCCTGAAAAAGCCCCCTTCTTTTTCAGACAGTTAAATTCTTCTTCAATATATCTGTTAAATAAATTCATGGTGTTTATGTTGCAGATGGGAATGCAGTTTGACCTGCAGGGGAATTACTAAGGGGCTTTTTCTGAAACACAGATTTTCTTGAGCTTGGAAGACAAATTATTATCAAAATAAATCAGAATGTTTTGTTCTTTCTTTCTGCTTTGGAAAGCCACGGACGTCGGTCGGAGCGGCGACACGTTTGTAGCCACGTCGCTACGGGAAGCCATCAGCAGCGTGGACCACGCCATCAACTCCACACGCACCGAGCTGTTCAGCAGGTAAGTGTCTAAAGCACCACGATCTGAGGGGCAGAAAAGAGACAAAAAAGACAATGAAGAAGCTTTCTCAAATCTCATTTCATCATGGACAATCCACAATGGAAAGCTACGGTATTGTTTTGAGTAATGGAGGTTGACGCTGCACCGTGGAGATGTGAGGATGTGATAGAGCTCCCTAACAGGCATGTGGGATTCGGGAATAATCTGATAGACAAATATCACCTCATGTCACATCTGTCTGTGACATGCATCTCGTCAGCTGGAGCTGGCTCCAGAGACAGCGCATAGAGAAGAAAATAATCAGCCTTGTCATTTTATAAATGCAACTGACTTTGCGTAAGTGAACAGAAATAATTGTGTAATCATTCTAACCATTTTGTCAATGAAAAATGACTTCTTGAGTGTCTGGTAACTCCCTCCTCTTCCACCCCAATACGGGTTTGTATCGAAAAGGTAGATAGTTTGTATTAAGCCCCAAAGCTCTGGGTTTCAGCTGTTGAAAAGTGAAAAATAAATTACTATAGCAAAAAACGCAGACGTGCGGAGGAAATTAAATAATGTCTATTTTCCTGGGGGAAAATACCTTTTCTTTAATCACCTGCAGTCTGCAGACAGGCCGCATCGTTCTTACGCACGAGTCTGGGGGGTCGAGCACCAGACCAGGCTTAGAGCCTGACTCTTGCTGCCTGCAGAGTCTCATTGCTCTGAACAGAGTCTGTTTATTTTAACGTTCCCACATCACTTCTAACTCCTTGAAACAGACGCCCCAAGACGCCCAACGACTTGCTGGCTCTCTTCCGTTACCCCCGGGACCCCTACACCATCGAAACGGCCAGGGCAGGAGAGATCTTTGAGAGGACCTTGCAGCTGATTCAGGAACACGTGCAACAAGGTCTAATCGTGGATATGAATGTCACAGGTAGGACAGATGTGATTTCCCTCCTGATTAAATTAAAACAATGTGTGGACGTCCAGGAAGTTTTAAAAGTGCAGTCTGGGGTATGTGTTGTCCGGGCTGCAGTTCTTGCATCTCATGGCTTTCATAATAGCCGGGGGCTGCGTTTGGATTTACCATCCCAACCCAGTACTCAGGAAGGTTTTGCAGTTCCCCATTTTGCTAAAGATTTCTTGACTGGCTGTGAAAGCCCTAATCTTTAAAAATATTTAGCCATCTAACTCACAAAGAAGGACCTTTGTGGATCTGAGGTTCAGTCAGAAATGTTTCCTGCCCTCCAAGTGGCAACGAGAAAAACACTCCAGCCTCCGGGGTGTTTGGGTGCTGTAACAGAGGAAGGGGGGTATATCACTCCTCTGTCTCTCTACTACTGTGACCTCTAAGCTAAAACCTCAGATGGGTTCCAGCCACTCAGGTTCCTTTTATCAAGGCAGAACAATCCACAAAGCAACGCAACGCCAAAAATACTTAGTGAGGGCCAAGCACCCAGCAGCTGGACTCTGAAACCTGCTATCGGGGACTTCCTTTATATACCGCAGACATTCCGGTACGCTGCATGTTTCCACCTCTACCTGTGAATCATCATGTAGCCAGCATGTACGTTTGCCTGCCTGGATGTGTTCCAGGGTGTGAGGAGTCTCCCTCCAGGCTGCAGGTCTCGTCTGGGCTGGTTGGGCTGCCAGCCTCTCCGCCTCGTTGCCCCGTCAGCATCCACACAGCGCAGCATTATTCAGCGCTTTCACGTGGCGTAGCGTTCTGGCAGTCACCCACAGCTTCCCTGCTGCTCGTCACGTAGGGTTTGGTTGGTTGATGGGTCCTGAAGTTTGAGTAATAACCCAGAGGGACCTAAAATAAACCTAGAACGGAGACTGAGGCCATCCCCAGTTTGGTCTACCAGTCACAACATTTTATTTTTCACCTCTGTGCAGTTTATCCTAAACTCTGCTTTTTTTTCTCCTGTGTGGGCCTGATAGGATCCTGTGCTTCATTTGCCTTCCATAAACTGCATAGCCACACCACGATCAGAGACCTGGCCTTGCCGTGCCCACCCTGACAATCCCAGCAGCAGGTTTCACACTAAGTCCTGACCTGGGGTGGTAGGAACCAGATGGCTACAGCAGTTGTGGTCTGACCTGGTGCTTTGCCTTTACCTTTGCAGGGTATCGGTACAACGACTTGGTGTCCCCTCACTACCTGAACATGATTGCCAACCTCTCGGGCTGCTCTGCCCACCGCCGCACGCCGAACTGCTCGGATATCTGCTTCCACAAGAAATACAGGACCCATGATGGCTCTTGCAACAACCTCCAGCACCCAATGTGGGGTGCTTCTCTCACAGCCTTCCAGAGGCTCCTCAAACCTGCCTACCAGAACGGATTTAACCTCCCCCGGGGTTTTTCCTTGGCGGAAGATGCCAGGGACCTCCCCCTTCCTCTACCTCGCCTTGTCTCCACTGCTATGGTCGGGACTGAGACCATCACCCCTGATGACCAGTTCACGCACATGCTCATGCAGTGGGGCCAGTTTCTGGACCATGACATGGACCAGACGGTGGCAGCCATTAGCATGTCCCGCTTCTCAGACGGAGCGCCCTGCAGCGAGGTGTGCAGCAACGACCCGCCTTGCTTCTCCATCATGGTCCCTGCCAATGACCCCCGCGTGAGGAACGGGCGCTGCATGTTCTTCGTCCGCTCGAGCCCCGTGTGCGGCAGCGGGATGACCTCACTGCTGATGAACTCCGTCTATGCCAGGGAGCAGATCAACCACTTGACGTCTTACATCGATGCCTCCAACGTTTACGGCAGCACAGAGCAGGAGTCACGGGAGCTGCGGGATCTGAGCAGCCAAAAGGGGCTGCTGAAGCAAGGGCAAGCTGTGCCCAGCTCAGGGAAGCATCTCCTTCCCTTTGCTGTGGGGCCACCCACTGAGTGCATGAGAGATGAGAACGAGAGCCCCGTGCCGTGCTTCCTGGCAGGAGACCACCGTGCCAATGAGCAGCTGGGGCTTACGGCCATGCACACGCTTTGGTTCCGGGAGCACAACCGCATCGCCACAGAGCTGTCAGCCCTCAATCCCCACTGGGATGGAGACCTCGTGTATCACGAGGCACGGAAGATTGTGGGTGCCCAGATGCAGCATATCACCTATGCCCAGTGGCTCCCCAAGGTCCTTGGGGAAGCTGGGATGAAAATGCTGGGTGAGTACAAAGGCTACGACCCCAACATCAACGCGGGGATTCTCAATGCCTTCGCCACTGCTGCCTTCCGCTTCGGGCACACCTTGATCAACCCCATCCTGTACCGGCTGAATGAAACCTTCCAGCCCATCCGCCAAGGCCACATCCCCCTGCACAAGGCCTTTTTCTCCCCTTTCAGGATCATGCAGGAGGGTGGGATCGACCCCCTCCTCCGCGGGCTGTTTGGGGTTCCTGGGAAAATGAGGGTCCCCTCCGAACTCCTCAACATGGAACTGACAGAGAAACTCTTCTCCATGGCGCACTCTGTCTCGCTGGACTTGGCTGCTATCAACATCCAGAGAGGACGAGACCATGGCATCCCACCTTACAATGACTTCAGGGTCTTCTGCAACCTCTCAGCTGCACAGGAGTTTGAGGACCTCAGAAATGAGATAAAGAACTTGGAGATCAGGGAAAAGCTCAGGAGGTACTGTAGCCTGGACCTGGAAGCATCAAAATCACTGGAGACCAGTCAGTGAGAAGTTTCTGCTCCTCCCAGCACATCCCTCAAATAACCTTCCTAGATATTGCTACCCACAGATGTTGAGATAGGGTAATAGCTGTGGGTTAAGAAGGGGGTAAGACAAATGAGGTCTCCTCAAGTGATCCGTCTGGTTCTGAGTAGAATGTCATCAGGCCCTGCTGTGGGGTAGTTTGGGAGCAGATTGAGCCTTGGAGCTATTTTCCAGTGAGACTTAACTGCATCCTATCTGCACTGGCTGCCTCTTTCCAGGGGAGGCCTTTATCCTATTGTCTTTTAGATAAGACCATTACAAATAGAGTCCAGATGAGTTCCTGGCGTACAAATTCCTATGTGGGATCTGATATATGTAATCTCAACTCTTCGATAGTCTTTTAACTTTTTTAAATATCTGCCTTCCTGCAGTTTATATGGAACTACGAAAAATATTGACCTGTTTCCAGCACTGATGGTGGAGGATCTTGTCCCTGGTACCAGAGTTGGACCAACGCTGATGTGCCTGTTAACGACGCAGTTCCGAAGGCTGAGGGATGGAGACAGGTATTATCATCGGAGTCAACCCAAAGTCTTTGGTGTTCTGTTTGGAGGGATTTGCGCCCTGCAGGGAGGAACAGAACCTGTAATTTTTTATTATTTCTTGTCTTATGATGCAAGGAAGAGTCTCCTCTGTCCAGTGCATTTGTGAAAGGACGTGCCCCAGTTACTGTCAATGTGTCCTTTACCAATTTAATGATTCTCGTTTCACTGCAGGACAATGGGCACCACTGAGGATGTGCCCAGGGTCTCCTGAAAGTGCTAGAAAATGTCTTCAAGAGCTTCCTTCTAATTCTTGTTTGCTGCTCCTGTGAATGAGTCACGTCTTTGCCTGGTGATGCACTTAGGGCAGGAGTGTTGTTCGCTCCAGCAGAGCTGACTGAGCCTTGGGATTCCCCTGCCCAGGGGCTGTGGCTGGAGGTGGTGGCACCCTGCAGCTCTGGCCAGCAGCTCACGAAGGTTCAGAAAAGTGCAGTCTGTGTTTGCAGCCACCTGACACCAGAAACAAACCTCCTTTTGAGGGGTGTGGTGCACCCACACAGATGTAGGGGAAGTCTTCTCCCTCTCCCAACCTCACTTGCCACCGTCTTCTCCTACTTCTGAGTCATGCTGTGATTACAACCCACTGCAGATTTTGGTATGAGAATCCTGGAGTCTTCACGTCGGCGCAGCTGACTCAGATCAGACAGACGTCCCTTGCTCGTGTCATCTGTGACAACAGTGACCACATCCAGCAGCTCCAGAGAGATGTCTTCCGGGTGGCATCGTACCCACAGGGCATGGTCGCCTGTGATGAGATACCAGCGGTGGACCTCCGCTTGTGGCAGGACTGTTGTGAGGGTAAGGAAGGAGGCTGCTCTGGCACTGACTGATGTGGAGATGGCTCTGGGTGACAAAGTCACATGCTGTCAGCTTATGAAGTGCCAGGAGCTGGGTTCATGATACTCCATGAGAACCGTGTGTCAACAAACGGAAACAAAGAGGGGAGCGGAATGGAATGGAATGGATTATTTCAGTTGGAAGGGACCTACAATGTTCCATCTAGTCCAACTGCCTGACCACTGCAGGGCTGACCAGAAGTTGAAGCTAATTGTTAAGGTCTTTGTCCGAATGCCTCTTAAACTGATGGGCTTGGGGCACCGACCACCCCTCTAGGAAGCCTGTTTGCTTCACTGAATATGACTGAAGGTCCACCTAGCTGAGGGCTTCTGGCTCTGGCAGCAGCCCATAGCTCATGCCTGGGGGAGAGACTGGAACAGGAGGTAGGGGTGGTGATCCCCACCACCTATCACTTTACAGATTGATTTGAGAGTCTGCAAAACTCCGCTGTTAAGCCACAGATCCTGCCATGGTCCCTTTGCGCTCTATTCTGGGAACAGATGTCCAGTTGAGACACGGGAATCCATGCGTGTTGTGTGCCTTGTCACACACCTTTGTTGCCTCCTCCCCTCTGGCGTAAGGGATGTGACAAGGGTGGCTGGTGGAGCAGGGCAGTGCTGCTCTGTGCTGCCCGCAATCCACATGGTTCTGCTTTACACACGAGCACTCACTGCAGACTTTCCCTTCCTTCCCAAGACTGCCAGACTCGTGGGCAATTCAGGGCTCTTTCTCAGCGGTTCAGAAGCAAGAGGTCTCCTGGCTTCAGCTACGCAGAGGAAAACCCTGCCAAGCACACGGCTGCCTTCCCCAGGTGTAGTATCACCACTTCTTTTACCTCTGTTTTATGAAGCATAAGACAAGTTTTTAATAACTTGGTCCATTCAGGCCTTTGAAATGGGCATTCTGCAGAGCTCCAGAGGTCCAGGCTGCTTTAGGTAGTTGCTGAGCTCGGTCAAAGTCTTGCAGCGCTTTAGTGCAGAGCCCTTTTCTAATATTTAAAGGTCTGGGCTGAGAGACTGTTTGGTTGGCGCCTCTTGGCAGGTGAATCTGGCAGTCAGGCCCTGCTGTTTGGTGCTTACTTGAAGGCTGGTGTTGGAGAAGGCAGCGTGATTCTCTCATCCAGGAAGCTGACGTTTGCATAATCCCTTTCACTTTTTATCCCTGACCCCAGAAATGAGGCACCTTCTCCCAGCCCTTCCTTCAGAGAGAACCTCGAGTCCCTTGTGGCTGAGCTGGAGAAGACCGTTGCTTCCCTACGGAAACAGGTAAAACTTTGCCCCAATGTTTGTCTTCCATGGAATCATCCCAGGAGCAGGATTTAGCTATTTGCTACAGGCAGCCTCTGCGACTTCTATGTCCTCCAGAGCCAAGAGCAGCCATTTGACCAGAGGGAATTAGTGGCAGGTACAGAAGAGGTAGAGTAGGGAGAGAAGAGATGAAGCTGAGCTGTGAGCTCAGACCCTCTACCCTGTGGGGTAAAACACAAGTTAGCCTCAGTGAAGGTAAGTTGAGTCAGCGCTTTCTTCTTGCATTTGGGGCAGGTTAAAGATGATCTGTGTCATGGTGCAGCCTCCTCTCAGAGCGGCTCCTTTCTTGTCTCGACCAGGTGGATACACTAGAGAGGCAGCTGAGGTGGCACCACAGGAACACCAGCACGAATGGACAGGGGAAGAAGCCTGGAGACAACTGGAGACAAAGATGACCGTGTTGCCTGTTTGTATAAGGTCAGTGTGTTTGTTGTGAGCTGGGGTCCCAGAGGTGGATCAATGCGGTGCTGCTGAGCGTGCGGTGGGACACCTCAGCAGTCTTCACGTACAGGAGAGACTTGCAGAAAGGAGTGGAGCAATCGGTGATGAATGGGACTAGAGGTAATAGCTTAAATGCAGCAGGTTAGACACTCATTTCTACCAGTAATGATTAGTGACTCACTGGAACGAATGGGCTGTCTGGGGATGATGTGGCGTATCCATTCCTGGAGGTCTTTTAAGAACTCGTCTGGCAAAGATGGGGTAAGACATAAGTATAGGATGGACTAGGTGGGCTGGGCGAGGGCTCTCAGGCCTGTTCTCCTGGGACTCTGGGCAAGTTTCTTCCAGCAACACTTTGTATCATAACCCCACATCCAGCAGCCTCCAAAGGACCTTTGTGGGGAGAGATACCACAAAGCTCAGTGACGGAGTAGATGGACTGGTTCCTCCTCAGGGTAACAAGGACATCTGGGCAGGTGGAGCAATCCATCGTTTGCTTACAAGCTGGCAGAGATTTCCCTCTCAACATCTGAGTCATTGTGCACCTCTCTTCTGACAGCACTAGACCAGCGTTTGCTCAGCTCGAGCCAAGGCTGTGAAGTGCACGTTTAAAGCCACCATCAGCACCCACCAGCCTGGGGCTCCTGCTGCTGCTTGGCTGGGGCACGGTGCTGGCAGAAAGGTGCCGGACCTCTGCTCCGTGGAGTTCAGGGGCACGGAGAGCACAGACTGAGCTTTCCATGGACACCCCTGCAGCCTCCAAAGAGAGGAGGAACAACTCGATGGCACCTGCCAGTCTGGAGGAGGTGTCGAGTGGTTTTCATGTGTTGCAAATGATTACTCCAGGGACAGGAGCAGGGGGTTGTGCAGAAGGGCTGTTCTGCCAGGCAGGCGGTACTGGAAGGAGCATCCTCTGGAAGGCAGATTACAGGCTAGGGCAAGCAAAGGCTGCTCGGGGCTGATAACCTCAGCAGAAAGCAGGCGGAGAAGCCCGTAGGCTGGCCACACTGTTTTCCAGTCCGATTTGGTGTATTGGTCCTTATAGATTTTCCAGTCGAACAGTGATTCCCCTGTAGAAATTTGACATAAACTGCAGTGTGACACCTGAGTTGGCTCTTCCTTGCCATCATTCCAGATCCTTGAAGAGCACTTGAGAGTTTACAGGGTCCCTGCGCAGTCTTCCTGGGGGTTTGAAGGGCTGTTGGTGTTTTCGTGCAGCAGTCATGCATGCCCCAGGCCTGCCAGGCACTGCAGGAACAGCTCGCTCTGCCTCCAGCTGCCTCCCACAGAGCTTTTCTGCTTCCCGGTGCCATTTCAGGTGCCCTGTGACCTGCCCTCCTGCTCTCCACCAGCCAGTCCAACCCACTCCTGCAGGCCTCAGGAGCAGCAGCCACGAGACCCCATGATGCTCTGCCTCCTCTCGCGCCTCCTGCGCCGCTCCCTGTCCCAGGACGACTGTGCTTCTGCCTCTCCTGAACTCTCTGCACTGACTGTCTACGAGCCCCTCAGCCCCTGGCCCGCTCCTGCCCTCGCCATCCTCCCGGGGATGGGCTCTGCCTGCTTGGATGGCGTCAGGCTGCCGAGATGCCGCTTTCTTCTGCATTCCCCAGGAAATGGAGAATAATTGAAGCTGCTTTAGCGTCGCTGTTCTGCTCGTCTCCTCTTGCCACGCAGCGCTGTTGTCGTCCACCACCCCTTGTCTGGAATGTCCCATGGGCACCCAACCAAAACAACTCATTAAGAGGAAAAACCTTTCTCAAATGCACTGAGGGGCCAGGAGGCATCTGGAGAAATCTAAAAAAAAATAAAATTAATTAAACATGAAAACCCAAACAGAGCCCCAACCACCTTCTCATGGCAACGGGAAGAGGGAGAGGGACCTCAGGGCCCTGGCAAACACCATTTGGGCTGGGCCTGCAGTTCCTGCCAGCAGCAAGGAGGTCAACCCAAGGCCCGGGGACACCTCCTGGCTGTTCAGGATGCCGGACACAACAGACCTCGATGCCATGATCAACCGCTGCGCTTTGCCAGTCGTGGGGTAACGTGTGGCACATCTGTGGTGACGTGACCCTCCAAGTGTCCTACCGTTAATGTCCCCAACCCTCAGAACCACTTTCCTTGGCATGACCTGCCAAATCGCTGCCCCTTTAGGGCTTTAATTGGATTTAAGTTTCTCCTCTTTTGTTTTTTTTCCCCTCCAGAAGACTCTCTGCTGGAAGATGCATTTTGAGTGCAAACGTAGCAGGACCTGGAACAGAACCTCAGATACTGAGGTGTCCTGGGCACTCCCGTTAGTGGAGGGAGCTGCTGGTCTGTCGGTTAGCGCGGGAGATCGCCCTGTGCAGCGTTCGACACACGGGTGAATGCACTCTTGGTGTTTCTTGCTCCCAGGTGCTCTGCAGCTGAACCAGGACTCTGTAACCGGCTCTACCGAACTGGTCTTCTGGTTTTGTTGCTCTTTGAAGGTGCTTTTTAGTGGTGCTAGAAGTAAGGTCCCTGTGTATCCACCATAGCCCCGAGTCTGCGGACTGGTTGGGTTTTAATACACCCTGTAAGCCGGTCACAGGGACTGAAGAGAAGATACTTGATCCATCAGATATCTGTGCCTTCCTTGTCTGTCTCACTTTTCCCGCATCCTCCCACCTTCCCTCCCACAGCGCAAGGACCAGAAACTTTTATGAACGTGCTTTTCCTTCTCTTCTTTTTTATTTTTAGGTGTTTTATAGTACCAAAGGGATTCAAAGCAACAGGGGATGCTCCTGGCACTTAATAGGAAAATAAAAAAAGATGCTAGAAAAGAAGGTTGTGATTTATCAGCTGTTTGCTGGCGTGGGACTCGGAGCTGTGCGCGTGTGGCCGGTGCAGACGCAGGTTTGCGGTGATGAGTGTGTGTTGTGCGTGTCTGGGAAGCTCGGCTCAGAGGCAGTCTTTAGTCCTCAGGGATGTTTGTCCTTTTGAGCTGCTCTTTCATTTAGGTGCAAATCAAGATCCAAAGCCTTGCGTGTTATAAATCAGCCACGCTTGTCTATCGCTTGTGCCACTGGAGAATCTAATCTGGCAAAGGTCAATAAAGGGAGATCGGTCTCCTGTCTCCTCCTGCAAACCACCAGTTTACCAAGTCCCCAGTCAAAACAGCAAAGGCATAAACGTTCGGTGCTCGATCTAATCAGATAATCTCCAAATGCATAACCAAGCAGCCCGTTTTCCTCCTGATGGAGCAGGAGGTGAGAGCAGACGTGCCAGAAGCGCTGCAGAAGGACAGTCCCTTCCTCACGTGCTGCAGACCCTTCTGCGCTCCGGCCCCCATTCCCCTCCCCGTGCTGAGGTGGGGAAAATACACAGGGAGATTGCACATCCCACAGGTCACCGAGGGGACGGGGGGAGTTATCCGTATATACAGGTGCTACTGTGGTGAGGAGGGAGCAGAGTATTTTTCCTAGTTCCATCTGCACAGTGTCACGCTCATGGAGCCCCTCTGCCCTGGGCTTCTCTGCCTGGAAGAAGCTGAGGGAAGTGCTGACCCCAAACCCAGATGCAGCTTTTGGCGGTTGTTTGGGCACCATGGGACACACAGGACACAGCTGGCCTGGAGCTGTTGACCCAGGAATGGCTCCAGTGTGTTCTTACACCACATGGTTGCAGCCTGCAGACCCCTACAATTAATTTTCCTTTTTTTTTTTTTTAAGCAGCCTCTTTTAAAACGGAACTGCACGCCCAAAACGAGCTACCCAGACCAGTTACAAGCAGAGGAGGATCAAAATAATGGGCTCAAGGCCAGGAACAGAGTTGCCAGGCACAAAACTCCCACTAATTAGATGGAACAGTTAAATGACAAAACCCAGGCAGGGGCTGGGGGGGCTGGACTTGGGGTTTCTCACCAGAGCAGCGATCATCAGGTGGCTTAAAGTGGATGTGCAAGATCTGAGTGGAAACCTCTGTCCTTTGGCTGATGCTGGTGGTCGCTGGGGTTTAGCAGAGCGTCGCAGTGTCCTAGTGCGCCCAGGATGGTGAGGAGAGGGGGGTTGTGGGCCAGGGCTCGGCTCCAGCCCTGATCCAGACCCTGCGTCAGCCAAGGACCTCGTGATGCTGAGGGGGACCCACCTCTGCCCGAGGCTGAGCAAGCACCAGACCCTGGTGGATCTGGGATATGGCTTCCCCAGAGACCCTCTGCAATGGGGAATTAGGGAGAGGAGGCAAATGCTTTAGTGGGGTAACCCTGGGAGGTCATTGCAGAAAGGATCTTGGGTTACAAAGCCCACAACATCCACCCAACAACTATCCAAACCTCTTCAGGTCTCTCCTATGGTATTTCCTGAATTCTGATTTAACTCTCGCACATTTGTGGATGCAATTATTTTCCTGTGGAAAGAAAAATACCCTCCCACACAGGCCAGAGCGAGACTATTAGCTGGAGTCAGCCGCTTGTCACAAGAGCTGCTTGAAGGAGCACGAGCTGTGTTTACCGGTGCTCTGGTAACAAGCAGGAGAGCACGCCTTAAAATAATAATTAAAAAAAAAAAAGCCGTTCCCCTTCTTCGAGGGCGGGAGCGGCGAGCCCAACTCCAGCTGTGCCCGGCTCCCAGATGTGCCTGTGGGCTCACTGAGCGTGGGACTCCCGCCTGCAGACTCATCCCGCCTGCAGACTCGTCTCACCAGATCAACCAGTTTCACTTTCAGAAATAGGAAGTTCGCCGGGAAGGGCCGGCGAGCGCCCAGACGCGCGCGAGGGACGCGGGACGGCGGCGGCATGAGCCGCCCAGCCGGCAGCATGAGCCGGGGATCACCCCTTCCTCCGGCCTCGAGAAGCGCGGTGGCATAGACACCGCATCCACCGCATCCGCCGGGGATGGAGCAGTTCGTCCGGAAGCGTTTGACCTTCCTGACATCCTTCTGGAACAAGCTCCGTCCCCGCTCCGTGCAGGAGAGCTGCTCGCTGGCGTACCTTGGTTCTGATTCCGTTTCGCTGCACTCGGAGCCGAACTCCACTTCCTTCATCCCCAAGTCCTCTCTCTTTATCGCTTTATACGCTTTCACAGCCCGGAGTGAGGAGGAACTGAGCGTAAGCGCAGGGGACAAACTGCGTGTCCTCAGAGAAGAAGGGGAGTATGTCTTAGCCCGGCGGCTGCTGGGGGAGCCGGCCATGGGTTACGTTCCTGCTGCCTACGTGGCCAACCTCAGCCAAGGCACCTCCGCACACCGGCCGTAAGTATCCAGCGCTCTGGGTCCACAGGGGGATGGTGGCTGGAGCAGGGTAGCCCGAGTAAGGCAGCACTCACCCACGGTGGGGTCAATGAGCTCCTCGTCCTCTGCTTTTGCCATCGGCAGTGGTGGGACAGAGCGGGGATCTGCCCCTCTCTGGGCATCCCTGCCGTGGAGCTCCTGCAGCTTGCATCAGCAGGGTCAGGTATTCCCATAGCAAGCAGGGGTTGGGGGATGCACCAAGGGCAGAAGATGCCCTTCCTGGGCACATCACCCTCGCACGGGATGGGGTGGCTCCAGGTTGGGATGTGACTGCAGCTACGGTGCTGAATAAATGGGCTCCTGCTTGCTCCAGCTCCTCTCCCCCTTGCCCCGCATTAAAGGCAAGGCAGGAGGGAGGGAGGGAGCTGGGGAAGCTTGTACCTGAACCCTGCCAGCTCCAAAAGATCCGGGAACGTGGGGAGAAGCAGTTTGGGTTGGGA
The DNA here is from genome assembly GCA_009769605.1 of Bucorvus abyssinicus. Lineage (NCBI taxonomy): Eukaryota > Metazoa > Chordata > Aves > Bucerotiformes > Bucorvidae > Bucorvus > Bucorvus abyssinicus. The sequence goes on from CM020047.1 coordinate 2,258,365, forward strand.
CCTACTGGGAAGCCTGGAGCTCTGTAGGGCTAAGCCGAGGTGCTGATCCGGGGCTGGGGGCTCCCTCCCTGTCAGTGCCTCTCCCACCCGACATGGATCTCAGGTTGATGTCTCAGCCCTCTCTCAGCTGGGGAAAGCCCAGGCTCATCGTTGCGTAAGGCAGCTGGGTCCCGACACGCCAGGCAAAGCGCCCCGAGCCACTGCTGCTCCCTCTGTGCCAGCCCCTGAGTCACGCCGGGTGATGGGGAGCGCATGGACGGGGTGGGTGTAACCACCCTGCAGACTCCCCCAGCGCTCGCCCCGCGCTACCCAGGAGCAGGGGTAAAGGAAAGGAGTGAGGGGAGCCTGGGAAGGGCTCTGATGTGCAGGAGCAGTGACTGCAGCTGAGGGGAAGGGGATGGGAGAGACCTCCCTGCATGTGCTTTGGAGAAAGGCAAATCCAGTTCGGTTTGGACCGTGCTGGGACCACCCCGGTGAGGGCCACGGGGTCTGCTCCCTGCTTGGCAGTGAACGTGTTTGGCTTTGCAGCCTGAGAGAGCTTCGAGCATGCGGACTCTGCGGAGCCACAGATCGGAGCTGGGTGGTAATTTGTTCAGCTGCTGTAGCCCCATCACGTATAATTTCCTGCACGGCTTCTCCTGGGTGATCCCAGCTAATGACAAAACCTCAGGCTTCTCACGTCCTGGCTCTACTAGGCTGGAGGAAGCAGCCTCTTCCCCACGCTCCTGTGCACCCCGCTGGGTCAGGACCCAGCCAGCCAACCTGCCTGTTCATGCTGGAGACTCGGTGATGGATCTTGGTGCTGATCGGGCACAGAAGAGGGGTTTGGCTGCATCCTCCCTCCTGGCTTGGTGCTGCTGAGGTCCCCAAGGAGTGCTGCCATGGAACAGCAAAGGGCAATTCCCAGAGATGGATGAGATTTGCTCACAGGCTCTGAGAGCTGGTTGTGTCCCTGAGCTGCAGGTCAGGAAGTGCAAAGCGATCCTGTGCTGTAGGTGTTGCTCTCATGGTAGGGCTTATGGGTGCAACCCCACCAGAGCATCTTCGACGCAGCACCGGGTGGTTGGTGCTTCCTTTACCGCAGGCTGTCAGCCCGGCCGCTGCACTGATGGAAACCTCCTGATGTGGGGGTGGAGCTGAGACCTGGCCAGCTTGACACAGCGGTGACCAGACACTGCTGGAGGAGATGGTTCGCAGCAACCTGCAATAAATCACAAGTACCTGCAAAAACAGTGCACTGAAGCAGCCCCCGCGCAGACTGGCAATGGTCTGCGTGGCAGCCGCGTTTACAGGCTCTGAGCCGCGGGCTTGGTCCTTGCTTGGTCCTGCCAGGGATGAGCAAACGGGTGTTGGAACTACATGATCTCGAGGGTCCCTGCCAACCCAAACCATTCTGTGATTCTCTAAATGGTGGGAGGGAGCTGCTCCCCCTCCCTGGCTCAGAAGGTGCAGGGCTCCCTGGGGTGGATGCGGCCCCGGCCGTGCTCCATCTCCTCGCGCCCCACTGACCCCTCGGCTCTGCCCCTCCAGCTGGTACTTCAGCAAGATCAGCCGAAATGAAGCTGAGCAGCTCCTCCTCTCGCCTCCCAACCAGCACGGCTCCTTCCTCGTCCGGGACAGCGAGAGCAGCAGGGGCGAATACTCTCTGTCAGGTAATTCTGCGGCAATTACCCGGAGCAAATTAGCCCTAAGGAGCCCCTCCTCAGGGGCAGCTCCTGGCTTGGTCAGCACGGGGTGAAAAACAAGGAAATATGTTTAAACGCTTTACAGCCTCTTGCTAAAGTGATTTGGTTGTAGAAAAGTGAGTTGAAAGCTAACAGATGCAGGGCTGGATTGCCGCATTACTGTGGCGAAGGAAAGGACGCTGCTCCCGTCCGGGCTGTGAGAGCCATAAAAACAATTCGCAGCGGCTTAATGATGGTTTCGTACCGCTAATTCCCAGGATTTCATTCCAGCGGCTTTCGTCAGCTGAGGGTTGTCTAAAAATACGCTGCCGCTCCAGATTACCAGGGCCTGGGCTGCTCCCACATACCGACATCTGAACTCAGGGGGTTTCGGCCCAGGCAGCGAGGTGAGATCTGGTCCAATCCACGTAAAAATAATCCTGATAAATTCACGGCAAACCCAACATCCCGCCCGTGGGCTGTGGGATGCCTGCGGGAGGTCCAGCCGCCGCTGGTTTATCCACCTCAAGCAGCAATGAGCATCACTGCTCTCCGAGCGGTTCGTTTGCGGGGGGGATTATCCCTGCTAGTAAAGCATCTCCTCTCTGGTCCAAACGGGCCCCACCGGCCCGTGGCCAGGAGTCTTCTGAGCCAGGAGGTGAGAGCGGAGGGGGTGATGGGGAGCAGGGTCTAATACCCCAGGAGCGAGTTGGGTTGGTCTAGGGTGAATTAATAGACTGGAAAGGAGAGAGGGTGAGAGTCGGCGGGAGGTGGGAAGGAGCCGGCGATTGCACAAGCTGAGTTTTCCTGGGGCTGGGCTTCCCCGCAGTGCGCAGCCACGCCAAGGTCAGCCACTTCCGAATCTGCAAGAGCCCCGGGGGCAGCCTCTACATCCAGAAGGGCCATCCCTTCCCCGACATGGAGGAGCTCCTCGCCTTCTACACCAAGCACTGGAAGGTCCTCCAGAGCCCCTTGCTGCAGCCCTGCAGCCCCGCGGTGCGTACGCCAACGGCGCGGCTGGACCAAGGTCCCGAAGGTGGCCAGGGTGGAAAAAAGGGAAGAGAAATTAGGGGAAAATAGACATAATTTGTCTGTCCGTTTGGGATTTGTGCTTTATTAAACTCCATTTAAAATACACCTTTAGTATAGCTGCCGTAATCACCTTTTATCAGCCACTTTAAGGCCAGGGCACGGCATTTTTTCAGGCTTTTCTGAAATGTTTTCTCCACGTCAAAGACTAGAAAATGTGTTGTTACAAATCCCTCCGATACTGAATCTGGAAATGCCGGTGCTTCCGATTTTCCTAGACAGAATAAGACCACACTGGTTTTACATGGTTCTCGGCCAGTTAGTGTGGCACTCCTAAATCCAATTAGAGCATTAATCCCCAACTGCCGACTCGTTTCCTGATTAGATTCCAGCCACCGATTGTGATTGAGAAATAACAATTAAACGTGTGAATAATCCGCGAGTGAAATTGGAACGTGTAAGAGAAAAAAAAGTGCTTAATGGGCCGAGGTTTACACTGGCCATAATACGCCATAATATTCATTTAATAATTAGTGTTTATTGGTGGAAATGGAGAAAAGCCACCTTTGAGGCCTGATGAGGAGTGAATTATGACTTGAATTCCTCCTGTTTCATGTAGTCTCCAAAAATCTCCCCCCTCGCATGGGCTGGCTCCCAGCGGAGGTAACGCAGCGGATGCCCCACGTGCCCCAAGGAACATTTAGCAGAAGGAAAAGCAGTGCCCAGGCTGCAGCCCCAGTGCCAGGCGGGTGGTGGAGCACCATGTCCTGCTCACTCCTCCGCTGTCACTGGGCCTTGGTGGGCACCAAGAGCCAGCACAGGCTCCACCAGCAGATCCTGCCCGGCCAGCTGGTTCCAGTGTGCAATGCCCGTTTCACAGACTCCCCCTGAGAGGGACGGCTGGGAGCGCCCACGCTGGGAGTTCACCCTGCGGAGGAAGCTGGGCGAGGGCTACTTTGGAGAGGTGTGGGAAGGACTGTGGAGGAACACGGTGCCGGTGGCCATCAAGATCATAAAAGGTAGGTGGAGGAGCAGGTGTTAACAGTGGCCAACTGGGTCTGTCATTCACTGCCACATTGTTCACTCCCTTTTGTTCCCTAGTCCTCTTGGTCACTGTCTGTCTTGTCAAGCAAACTGTGGTAGGACCTGGCAAGCAGCCACTGGACTATTTCTAGACCCACCTAAGCTTGGGCTGCGCCTTTATGAAGTGGCTTCATCCAGTGGGTTTGTGATAAGTCACACCAAGTCAAGTCCAATGGGTTTGTGATAAGTCAAGTCCTGATGGGACTATGATCCTGAAAATGGGGTCCAAAGCCCTGTGGAAAATTCTCTTGTGTGCTTGTATCTGAGACACAGGGTGTGCAGACATGAACTTTGAGAGCAGGGGAGGGCTGTGAGGAGGAAAAAGATCCTCATCCCAGTTGGAGGTGCTGAGTTCCCAACACCCACCTGAGAAAGTAGCTCACAATGACCATGTTGGCTATCTGTCCCAGCCGACATGAAGGCAGAAGACTTCACCAAGGAGATTCAGAACCTCAAGCGCCTAAGACATGAGAAGCTGATCCAGCTGCACGCTGTCTGCTCGCTCGATGAGCCCGTGTACATCATCACTGAGCTCATGCGGAAAGGCAACCTTCACAGCTACCTCAACAGTGAGTACCCCTGCTGGCACCTCAGGGAGCGGGCTCCTGGGGCAGTGCTGCTCTGGGATGTTTTCTGTGCCCCAGAATGGCCCTGTGAACCCCTGTGGAGACCCCAAGCGAGTGCAAGCCTGGTTCCATCCTGTTAGATCAGTGGTAATGCTTGGTGGAGATGGTCTTGGGTGATCCTTTTGGTGTCCGTGTGGGCTGGGTCCATATCAGTCCCCTGGGAGCCCAAGCTGGTAGGGACCTTCATCCCTCCTTCTTCACCCACCCATGGTCTGCCAGTTCCCACCAGTCACAGAAACCCCACTGCCATGTTTAGGCAACTCTGCTTTTGGTAGGAATGAAACGGTCAAACTTTGCCCTGGGCCGGCAGGGTGGTTTGGCTCATGGGCGGAGCTGGTAACAGGCCACCGTCCATTCATCACCCAACCCAGTAATCAGTCTTGAAGGGAAACAAGTCAAACTGCTCCCACCAAGACCTGTTTTTCTACTGTTCTTCTACAACCCCCCTCCTCCCCCACACTGACCTTGTTTTTTGGTTGGGGCTCCAGCAGCACTTGGTGCCGGAGAAGCTGGAGCTTGCAGGCAGGACAGGTTGCGAGGTCTAGGTGGAGATTTGCATGGCAAAATGTCACCTTTAGCTCTGAACGAGCCATGGATGTCTGTGTCCTCATTGCAGCACAGGGAGCTCTTCAGAGCTCACCCCGGTCCCACTCCGAAGGACCACATGGCTGGGCTGAACTTCCCAGGCAATACAACTCGGACGGTTAGGCAGGACCTCCAGTTTGAGGTCTTACATCTTCCCTTGTGCCCACGTTGCTGGCACAGGGTGTCCTTCCAAACCAGAACACCCAAAACAGATGTTGCTAGATTGACCCCAACACTTGGATCATCTGGGTTAACAGGTCCTGAAGGGAAGTCCCTGGGCACCTCTCACCTGCTCAACATCGCCTGCCAGGTAGCAGATGGGATGCGGTACCTGGAGGAGAAGCACATTGTCCACCGGGATCTGGCGGCCAGAAACATCCTGGTGGGAGAGGAACTCACCTGCAAAATTGCTGATTTTGGACTTGCCCGGCTCCTCAAGGTCAGTCAGCGGGGTGCTGTGGTCCCTCCCATCACCCCAGGCCACCAGGCTGCCCCACGCTGCAGACGTTCCCCTGCTGTCCCCTTTCCCAGTCCACAGCCTCAGCAAACCCCCAAAAGCAGCAGCTGCGTTCATCGTACCATCCCTCATCTCCCATTGTTTTTCAGGATGACATTTATTCCACCAGCAGCAGCACTAAGATACCGGTGAAGTGGACAGCCCCAGAGGCGGCCAACTACCGCACCTACTCCCTCAAGTCCGATGTCTGGTCCTACGGGATTCTGCTCTATGAAGTCTTCACGTATGGACAGATCCCGTATGAAGGTAAGGCTGCCAGCCCCCTCCAATGCCACTCCATCCATACTCCAGGTAGCTTGTCCGTGGTCCCCAAAAGCCAACATGTCATGAATTGTTATATTGTCCCTTCCATAAGGATGTGGAAGCAGCTCCTAGAACATGGGCAAGTTATTGTCGACTTTGGGGATTGCTTAGAGGGATTTTCAGAGTGGGTGCAGGAGCTGGGGGCAGGAAGGTGGTATGGGCTGGATTGTCTTCCACAGCCTCTCCTCTACCAGCCTCATGGCAGAGACACCATTTCACAGCAGCACCCGTTGACATCTTGGTCCACTGCAGGTGTACCTTCAGGGCATCCTTTGGGGATGTTAGATTCAGGAGCATCTTCTCCTTCCTTGCAGGAATGACAAACCAAGAAACCGTACGGCAAATCACCAGGGGCTACCGCCTTCCCCGGCCCAGCTCCTGCCCTCCCGAGATCTACAGCATCATGCTGGAGTGCTGGAGCGGCAACACGGAGGAGCGTCCCACCTTCCTGGCCCTGCGGGAGAAGCTGGGCTTCATCTACAAACGGCTGCTCAGCTCCCTCTCCTGAGGGACCCCTTCCCACCGCCCTTCCTGCACAAGCCCCTCCAGGCCAGCTCTTGCCAAGAAGCTCCTTCCTTCTGGTTTGCCCTCTGTCAGGGCTCCAGGGAAAGCACAACCCCCTCCTCAAAACGGCCCATGGTCCCTCTCGGTCAGGATGCAGGGAGGTGGCCAAGAGAAAAGGCAACGAGCTGTGGAGACCCCGTTGCAGCGCTTGGCTGTGCAGCAGTCTGGAAAAGCCCCGCGGTAGTGAAGGCATCACCAGGAGTTTACGTCTCCAATCAGCCAGTAGGGTGGGAGGTCCCCGCCGCTCCCCTCGCCAACGTGAAGGTTGGCAGTTCGTGTTCAGTTGTGGCTCCGCTTGATTTTTTTCTCGTAGTGTGTGTCCGGTGTATTTATCAATAAACGAGTGTGCAACCACCCCCAGGAGTCCTCGCAGGGCATCGCTGGGCGCTCGGCCCTCCCCACGCTGCTCCCCAGCCTGCCCAGTCAGCAACGCTTTGCAACCAGTCCCACTCTCGGAACCACAGATAGAGCCGTCTTTGTGCCCCTCTGGTCTCTGCTCATCCCGGTGTGCACTGAAGCTCCGTGGGTCTCTGCCGCTGCTCTCGCAGGCAGCAGCCCTGCTTGCCCCTGCACAGGCAGCTCCTGCCCGCGCTGCCCCACTCGGGCTCCTGGTCTCGTTCGCCATCGGATGGTTATTCCAACAAAAACGTATGTCTGGGTTCAACTGTTCAGCCCAGGTGCAGGCAGCGCTCGGTAAAGCACCGGTTTGCTCTTTGTCACAGCCACGGTGCGAAGCCAGGAGATGCTCCCACCACCCCCAGCTCCTCTCCGGTTCCCAATACAGGAATCCCTTGAGCCTCCTGTCCTCCCCAAGCCCGGGGAGCATTTTCTCCAGCCACATCCCTTTTACCTCCCAACTTGTGCACTCGCTCAGAGGCCAGGCTGTCCTTGGCAGTGGTGGAAGGACTCGCGGAAATGCAGCACTGGGAGCAGCGCCAGAGCCCTGGGCTGGTGCAGGCAGCCTCCCCGGGGCCAGCCCGAGCGGGGCTGCTCGAGCACCAACACGCTCGGGGCACCAGTGGCAGGCGGGGTTTAGCTTCCTCCTGATAAGCCCATTTTTCGCCTGTTTGCAGGAGAAAGGGTGACTGATAGGACCGAAACGGCAGCAGGGCTGGAACCTACGCAGTTAATCAAGGTGATGCAGTGGTCCCCACGCCTGAGCAGCAGCCGTGCTGTGCGGAACAGCAACAAGCCTGGCTGACAACTGGGCAAGTCTCCGTGCACGAGGGGCCGGGAGAGGGAGGTGGGACCGCGGTGGAGGGGGGTGATGGATGCTGAGCCGGCCGTGCTGCCTCTGAAGCTGGGGCGAGGGCGAGGCGGTGGCCGAACCCTCCTGCGCCCCGGGAAGGCGGCAGCTCCGGCTTAGAGCTGGAAAAAGCAACAGGTTGGGTTTGGACACCAAAAGCATTTGAGAGCCTGCTGGACCACCCGAGCAGAGAGCACGCGTGTGCACGGCCCAGGTCACCTCCTGCGAGGAACTGAAGACCCAAGCCGTGTCTGGACGGTGATGGGTTTATTGCACACCAAGGAAGGACAGGGACATGCGCGGTGCAGGGAATAAAGGTTAAATTTGCAGGTCTGGCTGCCACCAGATGGAGCTGAAGATGAAGCGGGAGGAGAAGGGGGACGCGGGGTGCTGGGGCTGGCGTGGGGACCCGCCGTGCGTGGCTGGGGTGGTCCCTCAAGAAGCCGGTGGGGCTGGCAGGGCCATCAGACGTGTAGCGATGCTGTGATGGGTGGTGAGGAGGGGGACGGGGGGACACAACGCTGCCTGCAGCAGCTTTCCCTTCCTCCTCCGTGGTTGCATTAGAGGGTTTTGTCCTCCAGCACGGCTTGCTGGGCTTGGCATTCCGCTGGGTCGGCACTTGCTTTCTAACAGGAGACAAGAGCTGAGGCGGGGAGCCGCAATGTTCTCATCTCCTCCCAGGAGCTCAGCCTGGGCAGAGCACTGCAGACCTCAACCCCAAGACCAGGCTCTTCCCAAAATCCATCCTGAGAAGGTAGAGCCCCTCCGGAGCGGGCGGTGCGAACCCTGCTGTTAAAGGCAGTCGCCCGCTCCGGTGGCAGCCTGGCACGTGCCCCGTGTGTGGCTTCAACTTGACCAGGCGGCATCGGAAAACAGCGCCAGGCTGACGCGACGTGTTTGCACTGCACGGCTCGTTTCTATTTTTAAGGTCTCTTTGAAGGGTGAGGGGGAAGCAAAGCTGCTGGAGGCAAAAAAAAATAATAAAGCCCATGCAGCAAGAGGCCGGCAGTGGAAGGAAACCTGCTGTGGGAGCTGCTGGAGGCGGCGGGGTGGCACGAGGGCTGCTGCAAGGGCCGAGAGCTCCGGCTATTTTTTTGGATAAATATGGGAGTTCCTCACCAGTCAAACCGCGGTGTCTCCCGGGGGAGCAGAGGAGGGGATGGCTGTCCCGGGGAGGGCTGGTGCCGGGGAGGTGGGGGTTGCCCCTCTGGTCATGAGCCCAATGGGAAGGGGGGGAAGGTTTAGGGAGCCCCTTTGCTTGCCTGGCTTCCCTTGCCCAGTGAATCCCTCACTGTCCCACCCCAGCGGGCAGCATGATGACCGGAGACACGGGAAATCAGCCGGAATCATAGAATCATTTTGGTTTCAAGAGTTCTGTAAGCCCCTTGAGTTCCCCCAGCACTGCCAGGTCCCGACTGACCCCCGTCCCTCAGCACCACCTCCACATGGCTGGGAAACCCCTCCAGGGGTGGGCACTCCACCACTGCCCTGGGCAGCCTGGGACAGGGATGGACAACCCCAACGGGGAAGAAATTGTTCCTCAGAGCCAACCTCAACCTCCCCTGGAACAACTGGAGGCCAGTTCCTCTCATCCTGTCACTTGTTCCTGGGGAGAAGAGACCAACATCCACAGCAGTGGGGATGGAAACAGCACAGACCCAGATGTCAGATGTCTTTCCTAAACACAAAGTGGGGCAAGAAGGGTCCCAAAAGCACCAGGCACCCCAAGCAACCAAGGCAACGCCTGTGCTCTGCCACAGCCTCTCCTGGGTGCCCAGGGACAGCAGCTGGGTTTAACCCTCCAGGATCACGAGACCAACGAGCAAATACAGCAATATTGACTTTACCTCTGTGCGTCCACACTTTAATCTGCAGCCTCTGAGGCTGCGGGCTTGGAAAAAAGTATTTGTCTCTTCCAAATCTGGGGATTCCGCTGGGAACTGGTAGCAGATGAGACCCTGCTGCTCCCCTGAGGCATCTCGGGGGGACGAGCAGCAGTCGGAGGGGTTTGCTGGGGCATGGGAGGACCCTGGAGCAGTGTTTGCTGGTATGAGCTAGTGCCACAGCCACCCTCCCCAGCTCTCCAGCCAGCCAGCACGCCTCCGCTTGGCTTACTCAGCAAGGACTTTTTTCCTTTCTTTTCCTTTGTTTTGTGAAGTTTAAAGGCTGCCACCTGCCTCCTGTGACAAACAGCCGTGGGCACGCGGGTGCAGCCCCCCAGCAGTGCCCAGCAGCAGCGGTTTGCTGCCCGGCTGGAAGTGGTGCGGGATCAGTCGTGGGGTGACGTGCTGCCACAGAGGTCACCCATGGGCTGAGGGCAGCCTCAGGGCTGCTGGCCCTGGGGAACCCCCCGCAGGCCCCCCCTTCGGATGCACATGCTTACCCAGGGGCAACTGCGGTCCCAGTGCTGCCCTGGCCCCCTCGCAGGGACAGTGGGGACACAGACCCTCTGCCCCGAGGACAAGGGCCTCTGTCTGGAGACACAGAGCTCGGGGCAAGGCTTACACAACACCTTTCCCTACCAAAACAAGGAGTGAAGCTGGACGTGACCCTGGGTGCCTCTGCAGCACGGATGAACAGCAGAGCCCCACATCTCCCCGGGCCAGGCTTTGCCCTTTGCCCCTGCCCACACGGGCTGCCAGCAGTGCAAAGTCACTGCTCAGGTGTCCCCAGCTGCCAACGGGGCTGCAGCACTCAGGGACTGTCCCAGTCTTGTGCTGGGGCCGAAAGCAGACCAGAGCAGGAAGATTTGGCACCTTTCAACTGAGCCCCGCCAGGGTTTCGTTGGCCTCCCGCAGGAGTGGGGGCGTCATCCCTGTGCACACGGGCAGCTGCCGGCTCCTCTCTCGGTGCAGCACTCCCCAGCTATCAGGCTGCTCACAGAAGGACCGAACAGCCAAGGTGACTAATTCAAGGCAAAAACCAGCCAAAACACCGTCTAGGGCAGTACAGCACATGGGCCAGCTGGGCTCCAGGGCTGCCCAGCCTGGTGCACCTCCTGAGCTGCCGTCACGAGCTCCAGCCTGACATGACCCACAAAACGCAAGCCCTGAGCAAGCCCTTCTCTTTCCCCTCCTTAAGGAGGGCTCACTCTGCACCCAGATCCTTCCCCCAGCCCTAGCCCAGGCACTCACTCCTACCCCACGATGCAGTGGAGAAGGGCAGGAATGTGCTTGGGGAGCAAAGCGAGCTCAGTGCCAGCAGGGACAGGCTGAGCAGCCGAGTCAGGAGGAAAGGGCGGGGGAAGCGCTTGCAGCATCGCGGCAGCAGAGCCGGATCTTGCTCACATGCAAACCACACACGTACTGGTGACTCACACTGGCGGGACCGTGCCATCCAGCACCACCAGACCACGCCACTGCGGTCAGAAGCTGCGCCATGTCCTGGGCCAGCCCCACCAACACCCACAGCATGGCTCTGCCCTCCTGCCCCGGCTGAAGAACAGCCCACAGTGTTTTAAAAGGCTGCTCGAGTTTTATTAGTTGCCATTGTAGGAGCACAAGGTAAATAAAACCTGTTCCCAAGTCTGCGTGGGAAGGGTGTCGTTACGCCGAGAAAAAGGCTGGTGTGGGAATCGTCGGGGGTTGCTGCACTATTTTATTACGAAGCTGCACCTTGGAGCAGCCTGTCTACTCTATGGGGGGGCGGGGGGGAAGGGGCTGTGCCCGCCGGCGTGGGGAGCAGCCGCCAACCCGCTCATGCCAAGGGCCCGGAGCTGGGCTCGCTGGTGTGGCGTCTCCGTCCCTCTCCCGGGGCTGGCACCAGGACACACGCCATCGGTCCGGTTGCCACCTGCGGTGTTCCCAACCTGCAAGACAGCAGAGGAAGGGTCAGGCCAACGCTGAGGCATTGCATTGCTGCTCTGCTTTTATTTTTGCAGCAAAGCCCAGGGCATGAAGACATCGCCCACCAGGTCAGGAGGCAGCTCAGAGGGAGCAGCAGGCATGTCCCCGAATGCCCTGCATGCTGCATGGGCACTCCCCGGGTCATGTCATGTGAGAGGCACTCACCTCTCCGGGGACTCCGACACAGTGGTCATGGCCGGGTGAGTCGTCTTCCCGAAGAAGAAGCTGGCCCACCAGTGACCGGGGTCGGTCTTGGGCAGACCTGGGGGACAGCGTGTGCCAGGGAAAGGCTGGGTCAGCACAACCCGGGCAGCCCCACTACCACCCCAGTCTCATCCCATAGCACAGGCTGGGCCACCTCCAGTAAGGTTTGCAGTGGAGGGGCCAGGAGCAGAGTCCTCCCACGGCCCCGAACCAGGCAGCACTTACCTGGGGGGTGGGGGATGACCTCCCCAGAGTACTCCGAGCTGCTGCAGGAGCTGTTGCTGGATGTGGAGCTCAGGCGCCCTGTGGAGAAATTGCGGCCGTCAGAGCCACCACCGCGCCCTGCTCGTGCCACGAAAAGCTGAGCACAGCCTTGGTGTGGCCGTCCCTGAGGTGACACGGCTCAGTCTCATCATGATCTCGCTCCAGAACATGCCCAGCTTTAGTGCCAGGTCAATAAGAACCACTAGGAAGGGAATAGTGGTGAGATTACAAACTGGTGAAGAGCAGGTAGGAAACGCAGTCCCAAGGACTTTATTTAAGTCCTTCGCATCTGTTGACCCCTCTCAGGAGGCCTTTGCAGATGACCAGAGGCCAAGGGGATGCAGATTCCTGCGTATAATCCCTGCAGTTTTAGTCCAAGTGCTACAAGCCTCTTAGCACTTTCAGCTCAAGGGGGACGCTTTAATTCCCTCTGGTTTAGGCAATCCATTAAACCAGAAAGTCTCTCCCCTGGAGAGGTACCAGTAGCTACCATCGCCCAGACTGGTTTTGCGGCTCATTTCCACAGCGACAGGGCAGATGCATTTGAAGCTGTCACCTCCCCTGGCCGACAACCTCAATAACAAGCGAAGGAGTTTGCAAGACCCGTCTCCAGCTGGTGCAACTGGGCAGGGGCTGCGGTGGCCCAGAGGAGGGTCCGAGCGGCAGGAGGGACGGCTCCTGGTTGCCCCCCTTTTCACAACAAGGAGCCTGCCAGCTCCTGCGAGGCTTTGGCTGAAAGCGCACGCCCAAGCTCAGCTCCATCTCTGCTGGAGCCATGTCCCCCCCAAGCCTGGCAGAGCACCCTGCCCGCTCGCCCACCGCCCGGAGCCCACCCCAGCCCCAGCCCTTACTCCTGCGGTAGTTGTGCGTCGCCATGAGCGAGCCGCTCGATGGGATGGATGCCATGGTTCTCGATCTTGGTTCTTGTGCAGATCTAAAAACCTGTGAGCAAAGGAGCAGCCGTCATCTCGGAGGGGTCCCCGCAGCCCCCAGCCGCTGGGGGGGCTGACCCGGACCCACACCCGAGAAACCTGCAAGAGTTTAAATGGTACCAGTGTGATTTCTCAAGAGATCTACCCAGGGTGCAGAGGTTAGCGCTCGTGGTGCTACGTACGGTTTAAATCTGCAGCTGGAGAGCTCAGAGCTACGCACAAAGCCAAAATAATTCCCTCGAAACCGCCCGCTTGCCCCGCGCCCGCACCCCCCGCCCGGGTGTTCGGCTTTTCCGCAGAAATCCAGCTCCCCTCCTCGGATCAACAGTTGGGGTTATGAAACCTCAGGCAGAAATTGCCCAAGTAGCGAAGGAGCGTTCAGCCGGGGGCACACACCGAGGGCTCTCCTGCGAGGGGTTCCAGCCCCAGCCTGTCCCCAGCATCGCCCCCACCACCCCCAAATGGGGCAAACCCGCCGGCCCTGCCCAGCAGAGCCCTCCTGCCCGTCCGCTTCCAGCGCAGGCAAGAAAAGTGCTCTCCCTGGCCTGCAGCGTGCCCAGCCCTCAGCTGGGGAAATATGTTTGTTCTCCTGGTATAAAGCCGCCCCCCCCCCCCGCCCAAAGGTGGCTCTTCCCACGCCTCGCAGGCTGATCCCTTCTTGTTCAAACCACTTCCAAAAAAGGCTCCAGCCCAGGTGCCACTTGCCAGCACAAGCCCCAGTCCTCTGGACCTGCAGGGCACCCAGCCCCGCCAAAATGCGGAGGAGCTGCAAAAGCGCCGATCTGGGCTGCGAGCTGGGTGTGGGGGCGGCACCCAGCACGCCGGGACCACCATCAGCCCCCGGGCGTCCAGCTCCTGACGAGGTCTTCCCTGGCCTGACGACGCACCCACTTGTTGGGTGTCCTGCTACAAAATGTCCTCCGCGCACCCACGTCCCCGTTAACACAGCAATCCTTAGTGGGGAAACTGAGGCACGGCACCGCCTCCCTGAAGTTTCACCCCAAAGGGACTCAGTGCAGCCTTACAGCCGACCCCTCCCACAGCAAACATGCTCCCCACCCCAGACTGCTACGGGCCTCCCCGTTCTCCCCCCTACCCCGCTCGGTCGCAGCTCACCTGGGCTGGGCGGCGGCGGCGGGGTCCGGCGGGCGGGCACTAGGGCCGCGGCGGCGGCGGCGCCGCCCGAGGAACGCAGCGTCCGCTCGCCTCCGCACCGCACGGCCTGAGCCGCGGCGCTGCCGGCCCCGCCCCCGCCCCGCCCTTATATCCCCTCTGACACGCCCCCCGCGGCAGCGCCGCCAATCGGAATGGGGGCGTGGCAGGGCACGCTGCGCCCCCAGTGAGGGGCGGGGTCTGCGCGGGCAGCGCGTGCGCAGCGCCGGGCAGCGGCCGGGCGGGGACGGGGCTTCCGGGGTTAGCGGAAGGGCCGGGCGCGGCCTTGAGCCGGTACCTGCCGCGCAAACCCTCCAGGTAACGGCCCAGTAAAACCAGAGGAGGTGTTAAAATATTCAAGTGCTGCGGCCTGATGCCGCCTGTTAAATTGGGGGGAAAAGGAATAAATAGATAAATATGGACGCGAAGGGTCCTGGGCTGGCCAGGCCGTGCCGGTTTGGGGGAGAATACTTGATTCTAGAGGGAAAAGCCTGCAGCAAGGCCTAAGGACAGCCCACACTGAAATACAGCACTGCCAGGTCCCCACTGACCCCTCAGCACCACCTCGACACGGCTGGGAAACCCCTCCAGGCCTGGGGACTCCACCACTGCCCCGGACTGCCTGGGCCGGGGGGCACGGCCCGGCAGTTCGATACTCGCTGTAGCTGAAGTGTTATTCTGGTATTCCCTCGCCCGAATTCAGTGATGGTTCAGAGCACGGGCCTGGCACGCTGAGGGTTTGCAATAAAATCTTGCAGTTTAGGTTCAGCTGCAGGAAACGGCATTTTTTGGGGGTGACACTTGAGCCGTTTCAGGATTTGGAGACAAGAGAGAACCCATTTCCCAGCCTGGGCTGGTTCTGGCACAAACTGTCGGTGCAATGAGGTTCGTCCTCCCCCAGGCTGTGATTTTCTTTATGAAGCTGAAGTTACTCTTCAAGCACCCGGGAGCAAGGAGCCAGTTCCAGGGGAGGCCGCGCAGGGTCACCCCAGGACCACATCGATGTCCCTGCGCTGCTCATGGGGCTGCAAAAGGGCCGAGCTGCTCTTGGGGCTGTGTTTCCCAGCGGGACAAGCCGCCCTGGCATGGGGACACCCTGGGTGACCCGGGTCCCCCCGCCTGACCCACAGAACAAGACAATCCTCCTGCCATCACTGCTGGGATGGGCACACGCCTTCCCCATGTGTGCGCTCCCAGGAAACCAGCCGGGACGGCTTCAGGGAAAGCCTTGGCACCACAAGACTGTAAATAAAGTGTTTATTTTCAAAGTCTACTCCAGAGATTTAAGGACAAACACAAGAGCACGCGCGATCCAGCTTGGGACCAAGTTCCTCCAGCCGTGCCTCAGTTTCCCCATTGATGATACTGACTCAGCCCTTTCCAGGGAAGGAGTTGGCTAAAGGCTGGGATGGACTTTGAATATCCAAATAGCAGCTGGCAGTTTGAACAGCCACGTGGTTGTTTTCATGCCCAGCATTCGGCTTTGCTTTTGCGCCTCATGATCAGGTTTGATCAGTGGTTCGATTGTGGGGTCCCTGGGACCCCCAGGACAGCCCTGCTGGCTGCAAAGCATGAAAAGCCGCAGGGCATGAGCTTGGGAGATTTTTCTGGCCCAGAAGGAAAAGATAGCAAGGCTAAAAATTGCTTTCTTCAGACCTGAAAAGTCACTTTTGTTTTAGTGAAGCTGTGTCATTTCCCAGGTTCCTCCTCAAATCCTTCCTGAGAGATGAATCCTTAAGTCCCTGCAATAATCTACACAGCAATAAGAGTATGCTGAGACAGAAATCAGATTCTATACTGGAGTACATTGTCCCCAGCGGGTACAGGATGTACCCCACCGAGCCTGAGTGGGCTAACTGCTGTAATTAATGATAGAGCAGAGAGGTCCCTCAGTGCCACGACACCACTTGCACCCACGTTTGGGGCTGCTTTGTGAAGGGTCAGCTCTTGAAGCAGGTAGCACCGGGGCACGATGCCGCACCCATAGCAATGGGGGAGGAATCAGGGGGGATCGGTCTCCTCACGTGGGGGAATTACCAGCAAAGTGTGTCTGGCTCTGCTCCTCCCTCCAAAGGCAAATCTGCTTCACCAGCGCCGGTGGGACAGAGTGGCCG
Organism: Bucorvus abyssinicus; assembly: GCA_009769605.1. Classification (NCBI taxonomy): domain Eukaryota; kingdom Metazoa; phylum Chordata; class Aves; order Bucerotiformes; family Bucorvidae; genus Bucorvus; species Bucorvus abyssinicus. The sequence goes on from CM020047.1 coordinate 2,274,493, forward strand.
GGGGCATTGATGGAGCATCAGGCTGGTTCCCCAGGACAAAGCCCGCTGCAGAGGAGGAGACATTTCATTTGTATTGATCCAAAATCACTAGTTTTAAATGCAAGCAGATGACAAGATTTGGATAGATTTTCTCTTCGATTTTCCTCTGGTTACCGCTTACTTCGTTATCGGCCGGTGGTGCGTGCTGTCGGGAAATAGCCTTTGATGGCACATTTTGTGCTTGGCAGAAACATCTGGAAGGCAGCGAAGGCTGCGGAGCTGGAGGAGCTGCTGCCTCTGGACTCCTCCAGTGCTCACGGGACACCAGAGATGCTCTTTCCCGGCTGTAGCTCAGTGCCCGGTTTGGGGTCGGGCAGCGCAGGCGGCTGCTGCCACCTATGGATAAAATAGAGCCCAAATGTTCCCGCAGTCCCTGCATCAGGGCCATGCGGGCCGCGCCTTGGCAGGCTCACCGGGCAGGAGCGGCAGCCTGGAGGAGACTCCACGGAGACCTTATGGCAGCCTTTTAATACTGAAAAGGGGCCTATAAGAAAGATGGGGACAATCTTTTCAGCAGGGGCTGTTATGACAGGACAAGGGCTGATGGGTTTTAAACTAAAAGAGGGAGATTCAGTCTGGACATAAGAAATTTTTTATGCTGAGAGTGGTGACACTCTGGCCCAGGTTGCCCCGAGAGGTATTAGAAGCCCCATCCCTGGCACCATCCCAGGTCAGGTTGGACCTTGGGGCTCTGAGCACCCTGCTCTGGTTGCAGATGTCCCTGCTCCCTGCAGGGGGTTGGACTGGGGGAGCTTTGAAGGTCCCTCCAACCCAAAGCATTCTGTGATTCTATGAAATCAAACCATAGTCGTGTCGTGGCCTGACACAGATTGATTCCTGGACATCCTCCCCTCCCTGCACACGTTTACATTGGAAAAGGGGATGTCCTGGAAAGGCAAGGGGTGACTTTCCTTAAGCACAACACTTGAGCTGCGTATTTTAGCATTTGGCTGGAAACTGTGCTCTGCCTTTCTGGGATTTATGCAGCAAAGTGACCCCAGTGCCACCTCCGCAGGAGAATAAACCAAAGTCAGCTGGCGACCTGCCCCACTGTCCCTACTCTGCTGTCCTCCCCTGCAGTTTGCGCCAAGGGCTGCAGGCATCCAGGGCTGATTTCCCGAAGAGCACGGGGAGTTGGCATCAGCGCCCCCCAACATTCTGAGTCTGATCTGTAGAAAGTCACAAAGTGCCTGACTGGCCTATGAAAAGGGGTGTCCCCAGTTTGGAACAGGCAGTGAGGAGAGGCCCTGCTGTTTGCTGTCATCCAGAGGCTTCAGGTGAACTTGGTCCCACGAGTTCCTGGCTTTTGGCCAGTCTGGGAAAACTGAAAAATCACTTTGTAGAAACCAGCAGCAGTGCTGAGCAGGATCCATCTCGCTACAGAAAACTCTTAGACCAGCATCTCCTTCGTGGGACTGGGGGAGATTTCACGACCCTTCATTATCAAGTTCCTTGCTAATATAAATCCTAGGGCTTTGATGAGAGTTGGTTCAGCAACAGATTTTCTCATTAAGTTCCCTGGTCCTTATTTCTCCCTCTGGATGCATCCAGAGCTCATGCTGCGAGACAGGAATGTCCGTTAACGGCCCTTCCACTAATGCAATCAGAAGCTGTGGGCAGCCAGGGCTCTTCGTGCTCGGTGGCCATGGATCTGAAAAGCCATCCCAGGATTAATGCAGACTGTTCCGAACCGGAGATGTGCACGGCTGCCAAAACAAACACATCAATCTCTTTGTAGCTTGATACGGCACCAGACTCGCTTGCTGTAAAACCAGTGTGGTCCAGGAGCAACCCAGCATCCTGCAAACAGCATTAAACCGCAGGGCAGAGGGGCCTGATCTCACCTGGGCTTGACCTAGAGCAGGGTCTGTCCCCTCCTCGGCACACGGGGAGATTTACAGGACCAGCTTCTTGCAGTCCCTGCGGATGCTACATCCAGGCGACATAAATGTCAGGGTGTCCCTAAAGGGATGCATTTGAAGTGGTGTTTTTTCTCATCCCCTGGAGTTAAAAAAGATTTAAGAGCTTGGAAATGTTCATCCTGGCTGCTTCCCAGCCGGGCAGCAGCTCAGATGGAGCAGCTTTATCCTCCGCAGCCTCCTTGCTGCCAGCAGCGTCTTGGAAGCCAGAAGAAATAGAGTAGCAGTGTTAAAATGACAGTGGGGGAGGTGGAGAGCAATGCGGGAGTTAAAACCTTCAGCAGAAATCCGAGCTGAGGTGAGGAGCTGCTGCGTTTGCCCTGGGGATGTGCTGAGCTCTGGGGATGTGCTGAGCTCGGAGAGGTGGCACAAGGGAGCAGCGCTGGAGGGTGCTGGAGGAACTGCATCCCAGAGGGATGAGCTTCTGAGGATTCTAGCTCTGAGACCACCACCTCTCTCTCAGCCTGGCTGAATTTGGGCCAAGAGCCTGCAAGTTGCTTGCTGGGGATGTAGAGGCGGGTACAGGGTTCGTGCGTGGCTGTTTCTTAAGGAAAGAGATTAAAAATCAGCCCAGCGTCCAGGATGATCTCTGTATCAGCACCCACTGAGGCCAGCTGGAGGGCGAAAGGTGGCGGGTGGGTCCCTGGGCTGCACGGGGTTCCCAGCTCCTCGGGGGGTTACACCACATACAGAGAGTTTGCTCCCCTGCATCATTGCAACAGGATTCACAGTGCAAGGTGCCACTGACCGGGCCAGGTAATGCCGCCAGGGGTGGTTCGATCTTCCCCTGATGGCCCCGGCACCTCACACCCTGGGCACAGCTCTGCGTTGCTTTCCAGTCTAACCACGAAGCCTTAGCAACATCCGATGCCTGGACGTGGTGTTTCCATAATGGATGGGGAGTGACTGAGGCCATTGAGCAGTCACCAGAGGAGGGATCACCCCCCATGAGCGCCTCACGTTGGGGAGTTATTAAACACTCATTAAAATGAGAAGCTGTTGTGCCATGCTCCCAGGTGAACGTTGGCACCCACGGCTCCAGAGGCTTTGCACAGCAGAGCGGGGTTTTAGGTGTGGTACCTACAAACCCCCGTGCCAGGGCATGGCTGTCCCAGGGAGGAGGGTTTTCCCTGTCTCGACCCCATATCTCAGCTGTTCGGTGGAAAAGGGGTTTCTGGAGGAGCATCCCCACGGCACACCTGGAGCCACCTGCTGCTGCCCCCACCCAGGGTGGATGGGGACAGTTTTAGAGGCCTTTAAGCATCATCCCTTCAGCAGTGCTGCCTTGGATCAGCTCGGGCACCTGATGGCTGGGGCTGCACCGAAACCCCACGGAGCAGATCCCAGCGGTGTGAGCGCGATGGTGGGTCCTTGGTGCAGCCTGGTGCAGCCTGTCCTGCACAGAGCACACTGCTGTCCCATCGGGGATGACACCAGACACCGTCTCCAGCTGGCCAGGTGGCTGGAGGGCTTGGGCATCTTGTTATTGCCTCCGAAGTTTATTTTTAAACCTCTGGCTCCAATTTAAAGGTATCAGCAGCATGCGCTGAGCACAGGACCTCAAAATACTCCCTTCCTCCTCCTTCCCCTGCCTTTCTGCCCCATCATTTCTGTCTTCCTCTCCCCTCTCCAAGTCTCCAGCAGCAGCATGAGCTGAAAAACCTCCTTGCATTAAAAGTTTCATGAAACCTTCCCCTGTTTGGTGCCTTGGGCTGGGAGTGCTGCCAGGCGGACACACAGAGAGGGGCGTGACATGTCAACACAGGGGGCTGGAAAGGTGGACCTCAAAGCCAACCCCACCTGAACATGCTCTAGAAACCTCTGGGAGATGCAGCGGTGAATTCCATCCCCTCTTAACCCCAGTTAAGCTGGGGTTTAACTGAAATGGGAATGCGTGGTTTATGGGCCCTGGCACTCAGGGTTGCCATGGAGGGGGTGTTTTATAGACGGGGAGGATGGCCAGTGTCTTGGTATCTTGAGTGTGCCCACTTGAGCTGAAACATGGGGGTGCAAAGCCTCTGCCCAGCCTCCAAAACTGCCGTGGAAGGAGCTGGGAGCCTGACCATGGGAAGAAGGAAACCTAGGAGTGCTCACCCCTTCCACCAAGCTGCCCTTTAGAGGAGAATTGCTGCTTCTGATCTGCTTTTCCGACGGCTGTTGCACGCGGTCAGCAGGAGACCCCACGTTTCTCCCTCTCAGGGAAGAATACCTCTGTTGCTTTGCACAGGAAAAAAATAACAATTTATAGCCATTCCCATGGCCAGCCCCAGCTTTTCCCCAGCGAGAGCAGGGCTTCTGGAGTGACATCAGGGCAGGCGTCCCTCGGCTGCTGTCTGCTCTGCCCAAACCCCCCCTTCACAGAAGACCTGATGCATTTTTTCAGGAGCAGAAGCAGACCATGAGTGCTCGGTTAGCTGAACGCGTTACTCACGGGAAGGAACACCCCCAGCGCGACGGCTCATCCCGGCAGGCAGCCTGGGGTGCTTGCAGCCCAGATACATACAAATTACCAGCGCTGCGGATTATTCACTCGCTCAGTCACACCGTGCGGGGCCTCTTTGGGGGGAAAAAAAAAATCTCAGTTATAACGTCTGGGCAAATGGAAATTTTAGCATCTGGTAAAGCATCAGATCCCAATCTGGGAGCCGTCAGGCTGGAGGGGGTCGAGGTGGTGAGGAAAAGGGTAAGAAGTATCTGCCATGTCTTTGTGCAGCCTGCTCATCACTTCGGGGTGGGGTGGGGGTCCATTCTCTTCAGTGCCCCCAAATCATTTGGTGATGATTTTTGGGATGGGGGAATCATCCCTAAATAGAATGTAGGGGAATTGTTTCAGCTGAATCTGAAGCCAGATGGATGGAGACGAGGCGCTAAACTTCAGCCGCCCTCAGATTTTGCCTGCTCAGGTCTCTTATTTTCCACAGCGGAATATTTAAGGACAGATCGACACGGTTTCCCACGAGGGAAAACAGTCCCACTCAGGCGTGACAATCAAGCTTGATGATCCTCAGGGACCGCACATGTCCAGGGAAACCCTTTTCTCTGGGCACCAGCTGGACCTGGGCACAGAGCTGTGGCTTTAAGCGTCCCGGAGGCTGGCCATACAGTGGCTTAACCGAGCCAGGATTAGCCAGGTCTGACAGCCCTGCGTCCTGCTCCTGTCCCGGGACTATTTATAGCCCGACGGGCCATCAGGCTCTGTTCCACTGTAGCAGTAAAGCACAGTGCACTGCCCATTTCTCTTTCCTCAGGAAAAAGGGGTGAGAATTCAAATTCTCTTTCCTGGAGAAGGAGCGGAGGGAGGAGAGCCCCATCACACACTCGCCTGGCCCGAGCGGCAAAGCGACCTGGGATTTCCTCCATCTGCAGCCCTTGTGTGAAAAGGGAAGATTATTTCTTGGCAAAGCACTAAAATATGGGTAGAACGAATGAGGGGTTTATAGACCCATCTCTCCTACGCTTTATCTACGCTCTTGGTGTCCATCCCTGGCACATCCCGACCCAGGGTAATGCTCCTCCTCCTCCTACCCCAACCCAAGGCTGGCTCAATCCCTTGAAATGCCGCCTTCGAGCCTTCCTCTTGCAAGTTTCTTTTTATTTTTTCTGGCACTCGGTGCATTTTATGTCGCGCAAGGAATGCTGCATCAAAGTAAAAGAGAGCTTTCCTATCATGTTTCTAAGAAAACAGTAATGGGCTATAAGATTCATTTAAAAAAATAAAGCCTCCCTTTAAGCATTCATGAGAGGTTGGTAACATTTTAATCCACGTGATGGGGATGTTTTTAGCCCCTAGGCTATGAAGGTGGCCGTGTCTTCGTAAGAGTACCTACAAGTACCTGATTTAGCTGTTAAATTCACTGGAAGGGTGGTCTGGGCCATACAATTGACCTGGACTATCACAGAGCTGGCTTCAAAATTAGCTTTCTTGTGACCTATATTTGGCTTTGGGACACAGCAAGTTTTGCCTTAGCCCTGTAATTGCGCGGCTGACACAGCTATAAATATTCTGACCACTATGTGTTATCTATTTTACACAAAGAATGTTTCATGGTGTTACTGAAGGAGATTACCGATGGTTTCCTTGTCTTCCTAGGACTTGGACCCCATCTCCTGTTAAATGAGATGATGTTAATTAACCGCAGATTCTTGAGCAGCCAACACTCATGTGGCAAGTGCAGTTTTGCTCTCTTCGCTTTGCTGTTTGCTCCTGCCGAGACAGAAATGTGGGTCAGAGCCTGCATTTGCCCCATGTACCGTGCAGGGACCCCTTTCCTCCCAGCTGGGGGGAAAACAGTCCTTCTGCCCCACTGGTCCCACTGCAGGCAGAGCACGTGCTGTGGTACTTGATGGCCCTGGGCCTCCCTCCAGTCCTCTGTCCCACCACCCTCAAGCTGCCACAGGGGGTCCAAGCCCCCCTTGGCCTCCATCTTCACTACTCCCCCTGGACCAGCACTTCCATCATTTCCTCCGTCTTCCAAAAAGCCCTTTCTTCCATCTCCTGCTGTCCCTCCATCTTCCTCCAACCCCTCTATCTCCAATGTCTCCTTCTCCCCATCCCTCCATCTCATGCCTTCATCTTCCATCTCTCGTGTTTCCTAGCTCTTCATCTTTTATCCTTCCCCTTCCCTCCCATCCCTCCATCTTCCTCCCATCCCTTTATCACCCATCCCTCCATCTTCCACCCTGCCGTTTCTCCCATCCCTCCACCTTCCCTCCCTGCCAGCCCTGTCCCCCGTCTCTATTCTCCCCCCACCCCGCTGCCCGCCTCGCCCTGCTCCCTCCCTCCCTCCCTCCCTCCCTCTCTCTCTCTCCTCCTCCTCCTCCCCCCGGCGCGCCTCCTCCTCCTCCTCCTCCTCCTCCCCCGCCCGGTACCGCATTGCCGTAGTGCGGGGGGGCCGCTGCATTGCGCTGTCGCCGTCAAGAGGTGGGCCCCTCCCGGGGAGATAAAGCCGCCGGAGCTCAAGCTGGCAGCCTCTGCCGCCCCGACCGCCGCTCCGGTAAGAGCTCCGGGGGACCCCCGGGACGGGGCCGCTCCGCAGCGGGGTAGGGGTGGGGGGGAACCGGGCTTTGGAGGGGGGTGCTGCCCCGGGGGCTGCGGGGTTCAGTGCCAGCCCCACTCGCAGTGCTGTGCTGGTTCTGCCGGTCCCTGGGGTGGGGGGTACGGCCAGGCAGGGAGGGGGAGGATGGGGCTGGACCGTTCCTCCATCCCGCAGGTGCCTCTTGGCGCAGGTGGGAAAGAACCCGCTCCCCAGCCTTCAGGTCCTTGCGGGAAAGCAAACCAAAACCCGATACAATAAAAGCAATCCCCGGTTCCCAAAGCGCCCCCGCATCTCCCGCCGCGGGGTGGGGCGGGGGGCAGAGGGACCCGCTGCCGGGGCCGGGCGCTGCCCGGAGCCGGCAGCTCCGCGGAGCCGCCGAACGGCCGGAGCCGGGCGGGGGCTCTGCAAGGGCAGCGGGGGGACGGGGCGGCCGCGGGTGTTACCGCCCGCATGACTGAACCGCTGCTACAGCAGCAAACTCCTCCTGACCTCCTTTACTTTTGCAGGCAGATTCGTAAAATGGGGTTTTATTAGACGTCAGATTAAAGCTCTTAATTGCGCCGGGTTTGTGTAGCAGCTGCAGAGCCATGGTAACGCTGGGAGATGCCAGAACAGCTCCCCCGGTAGACCGAGCTGCGTTTTTAGCCTCTTCCCTCTGTTTCATGCAGATTCATGGCAGCAAAATATCGTGAAGCACCCCCCCTCCTGCAGGCTCAGCCCGCGCTGCTGAGCTTTCGGCAGCCCCGCTATCTGCAGCCCTGCTCGGGGGCTATTTTCGTCCATCTGCCCCATTTTGCCGACACCATGTTGTCACCTGAACCGTGGTGGTGAGGGCAGCCGGCAGGGACGGGCACCCACAGCTCCTCCCAGGGCACCCACAACATGGAGGAGATGCCCTCGGGTTTGGAAAGACCGAGAAGGCGGCAGTAGCAGCCTTCGAGGCAGAGGAAGGTTTTTCCGGGGAGGAAGGGCACCTTCGAGGCACCGATGACGTAGCCCTGGGAACTGGGGGGTCTCCAGGAGGGCGGTGGAAGGCAAGACGCCGAAAAACATGGCTTCTTGCTGAGACTTGGAGGCTGTACATGGCGTCCAGAAATAGCCCGGCTGGCCTCCTCCTCCGGGGGTAGGCTGGCTCTGTCCCAGCACCGGCAGAGCTGCCAAACGAGGCCAGGCACCTCCGGCCGGGATGGGGCACGTGGTCCAGCGGGAAGGTGGGGAGAGGAGAGGAGAGCCATCCCGGATGGGCTGGGAGGGTGCTGTCGTGGGGGCTCTTTTGACATGCCTGCCTCTTCCCCTGCAGCCTCCCCAAAAAGGCAGCTGCGTTCCCACAGCCCTCCCCACCGCCGCCCGCCCCGGCCAGCCCCGCGTAGCCCACCAGCATGGGGAAGGAGAAGACGCATATCAACATCGTCGTCATTGGGCATGTGGACTCTGGGAAATCCACCACCACCGGGCACCTCATCTACAAATGCGGGGGCATTGACAAAAGGACCATTGAGAAATTTGAGAAGGAGGCTGCCGAGGTGAGGAGCCCGTCCCTCAGCGTGCCCCCTATCCCACATTCCCGCCCCTGGGGAGGCTCCACGTTGATGCCCCACAAGCGTCCCATGGGCAATATTCCCCTTTCCCTGGTGCTGCCCTTCTCGTACCTTCTCTTTCTCCCATTGTTCCCATCTATTTTTTCCCTCTGCACCCCTGGGTCTTCCCGACTTCTCTGGCCTTGGGAAAATAGGCCATTTGGGCGCTCACCACCCTCTTCTCCAGCGCCAGGGGACTCCCTGCTGCGGGCTGTTAATGAGGGCAGGGGCATGGCCAGGAACCGGCGGTAATCGCCAGGATTCTGGAAGAGCTACAAAACAGGATGCTTCAGGGCATGAAATTCCCTCTAAATATTAAGCATGAGGAGGAAAACCTGCTAATCCCTCACTGCCTCTGAATGTCTCTCTGAAGCATCTCCTTCCAGTGCCTGCTGGGGACAAGGTGCAGCAGCAGCTGGACCACTCGTTTGATGCAGCTTGTTAGAAACCCCATTCCCATTTTCCTCGGGCGGGTGGTCTGATGGCGAGCTCGATGGGCAGCCTTTAATAGGGAAAATATGGCACAAAGCATGAGCATTTAATTTAAATTCTTTTGTTTAATTCTTATAAAAGTGGCATTTATGGCCATTTCATAGTGCGTGCACTTAGCAGGCTGAAATAAAGCACCACCCAGTACCTAGAATGAGGTAAACGTGGAGATTAAAGAGGAAGAAATAGTCTTGGGGAGAAAAATGTGGATTGGACGTGCTCAGAGATTAATGGTGGTAAATTCTAGAGCGGTGGGTGAGCCGGGCTGCGTTATTGACAGGGCAGATCTGGCCTCTCAGAAGACGGTTTGTCGTCATCGTTCCAGGAATCTTTAATGCAGATATCGCTCCATTATTAGTAGTGTTATTTTTTTCTGGACAAGATCCCACATTTCCGTGGTACAAAAGAAAAGGTTCGCAGAGCTGCCGGTCGCGATTAGGCGGTTGGCTGTCCGTCTGTCTGTCTGTCTCAACCCTTCAAATTTGCCCGTGGCATCTCAGCTAAACCACCCGTTCTCCTGCCTCGCCACCAGCCCTTTTTTTCCCCCAGCCCTTAAGCTGTGTACGCAACGATCTCATCCCCCCCGGTTTTAAAATGAGGGCTGATACCCCCCCGTATATTTACCCCCCCTTTACCTGTGGGTCCGGTATTGGGTTATCGTGGGCGTGATTGCGGCTATTTTAATTGAGCAGCCACTTTCACCGTGACTTGCCAGCACACGCGGGGACTGGAGGCTGCTATTAATAGCCTATTGACAGAGCTTAGAGACTCCATTTTCTGATGCAGGGCTGGGGAAGGGTTTTCTTCCATTAGGTGGCATTCGCAGGAAATGGAAGCCTGCGTGCACCCAAAGAGCCAACAAAAAACCCAGGCTCTGCTGGCGTTTTAAAGAGCAAAAGGATTATTTTTTTTCTTTTGGATTCGGGGGCAGAGGTAACAGTATCCCCGAAAGAAGAGTCATTCTGTTGGAAACAGAAAATTAAAATAATCAGTATTTGTGGTCCGCAGACAGAAAGCTGTCTCTCTGCTGGGGTTCGGTCGAGGAGAAATCAGGCTGTTCCTGGCACTGAACAGGGGAGGTATTGTGCAAAGCTAGATAATACCCTGGGTTTTTTCAACAACAGCTCTGGGTAACTGAATATACCCCGTGAAAGGAGGGAAACCGCTCAATAAAGGATCTCATTTGTCTTTGAGTGCCGTATGGTGCTGAGCTCGGGGGGGTTTCACACGAGATGACCGGCTGTTGGCGTGCCTGGACGTGGCTGCCCGTGATAAGGTGCTGGTTCCCCCTCGGCTCCCGCGGGAGAGCCCGGGGTCTGCTCTGTGCCTCAGTTTCCCCATCCAGAAGTGAAGGAATAGGCTGCCGATGGGTGAAGGGCTGGGGGATGTGCTGATTGAGCTCTTGCCCGAGAACTACCCGTTAGTAACGCACCACACAGAACGCGCCGTTCCTCCGTGTCTCTCCGCCATTTCCGCAGTAAACGAGCCCGCTCTAATGACCTCCCTCATTTTTCCCCTGCCAGGAGAGGGGTACAAGGCGCATGCAGGAAAGGGTTAACCCCTGAGCTCTTGCTCTGCCCCCTCACTAAGCCTGATGCCAGGAGGATGCTTAGGAGCAGAGATTCGGTTCTGGATTTTTCCACCCCCTGACTGCCCTTGCTGCAGGTGCCAGAGCTCCCAGCGTCCCCGCGGGGATGGGGCATCACCCTCTCACCCCAGCATCCCCTCGGAGGAGGGGGAGGCTTGCCCCTGGCTTTAGGATTTTGCCCGTAATCCTCCAGAGCGAGCTGCAAAGTCATCGCAGCGCTCGGCCGTTACGTAAAGGGGCCGGCACCGTTAATTCCTTGTGCTGGCCCCGGGCGTGGGGCAGCAGCAGGAGCATGGGAGCCAGGGGTAGAGCAGCCCCCGGGCAGGGCTGGGCAGGACGGGTTCGGCTGTGACGCTGCGTTCGCCTGCGTGGCGAGGATCGTCACTGAAGCATTCGCTGCCGGCCATCGGGAAGCGCTTCCCTCTGGACCGGTGATTTATAATTGGCCAGAATGAATTTCACGCCTCGATAGTCCAGAAAAAAACGTGGTTGCAGAAATACCGGGATGGGTGGATGGGAGCGGGGTGTCGCAGCTCCGTCCTTGCACAGCGGGAGGAGCCCATTAAACCATCCGCAAATGACCTAAATTCCATTTTCCATCTTAAAAAACCCCTTTGCTGAGGCCAAGAGCTGACGATCGATGCCCGTTAACCCTTTGCTTTGGCCAGACCTGCCCCGACACACGGTGTGGTCAGCAAGGGGTGGTCTTATCCTGCCCCATCTCCACGTTGGCAGGATCCCAGCTCAGACTGGGAGCACCACCTCCGTGCTGGGGACACGTCCGGCTCTCCCTGGTGGCGTGACGCCAAAGGACACCGACCCGGAGCGGGAAGCCGTTCAGAAGTGACACTGTGGTTTTACCGAGGAATGTGCTTTATCACAGGGCGGAGAGATTTGCTGGAGCTGAGCTCACCCAGCGTGGTTTTGTGCATTACAATGTTGGCTGAGATCTTGGCCATTTGGCCACAACAGTTGGTCTGGCTGCAGCTCGCAGTGGCTTCTCGTGTGAATTCGCACACTCTGTGGCAAGAATCAATCATGTTTCTATTCTGCCCATAGCAACCGTCTTGCATTTCATTTTTTTTTAACCCGTTCCCCACCTACACCCCCGTCAGTGAGGGGCTCACTCAAGCAGCAGTGGCCTTTGCCAGCAACCAGCTGTCTCACGGGTCTGGTTACCAGTTTAGAATGCAGCAAGAAGCTCTCCACCATCGCGGTGTAGTTCTGTAGCAGCATGATTTCACAGCAGCCGTGCAGGACCATGGCGTTTCATGGAGGAGACCTCGTGGGTCACTGGCTCCTGCCCATCCAGCCCCACTCACAAATGCACTTCACAGCTCTTCTTCCAGCCTCTCCTCCATCCTGCTGAAGAACGTGTTGAGAACAGTATCTCCTTTCACCTGCATTTAGTAGTGAATAGATCACGGCTGCCACTGAATGCAGAGAATTTTGCCTTCAACGTTTGCAATGCGACCCTCTGCCTACATGAGCTTGTGATGTGCCCTGGAGGGGGGGTTGTCAGCACCAGTGTCAGGGCTTGGGTTTCTCACCGGCTCTTGCCTTTGTGTTGGCCAGATGGGGAAGGGTTCCTTCAAATACGCCTGGGTGCTGGACAAGCTGAAGGCCGAGCGTGAGCGTGGCATCACCATTGACATCTCGCTGTGGAAGTTCGAGACCACCAAGTACTACATCACCATCATTGATGCACCTGGCCATAGGGACTTCATCAAGAACATGATCACTGGGACCTCCCAGGTGAGAAATGGTGGCCAGGGGGTGGGGGGCTGCTGGAGGTGGGAAGCTGAGGCTTGATGACAAGCCCAGGGTCATGTAGGTGCTATTGTCTGAAGGTGGGTAGTTGAGACAGCAGACATCAAGGAGCATTGACAGCGCCCACGCAAGAGGCTGGGTAGCACCAAGGGACCCAGCACGCTACAGTTCTGCACCTCCCTGGGTGTCTGGGAGAAAGAGTCTCCACCCCCTTTCCCCTACTTGGAGGAGGTGGGGATGAACACAGCCTCTCTGAGAGGTGGCATGCTGTGAGCTCAGGCCTTTGTGTGAGGATATCTCCACATTATTGTCACCTCAGCCAGCTGAGGTATACAAGAAAATTCCAACAATCCCATAGGTTTTATTGGCCAAAGGAGACTCTGTGAATCTTTTCTCCTTCCTTTTTCTGGAACCAGCTATCTTTGTCCCATAAACCGCATCATATTGCCAAACTCAATGGTCTACTCTTGCAGGTGGACCATCTCATCACACTGCAGGACCTTTCTGCATCTTCCTGTGGTTGATGGGTGCTGGATGAGCCTCGCTGCATGCCCACTGAGATTCCCACTGCGATGCCAGTTGGGCTGGGCATGGCTTTGCATGAAACCCAGGCAGCTTCTGCTGTGGGCTCTGGGTACGGAGGAAAGCCAGGGAACACAGTTTGCATGGCTGCAGCCTCATCCATCCCCCAGAGAGATTATTTGCAAGACCTCAGTCGGGTTTTGACTGTGCATCTCTGGATGCTGAAGATGAGGTCCTGGTTAGAGTCTTGCAACCTGGAGGGACCCACCCTGGTTTCCAACCCACGCTGCAAAGCCACGCGCAGTTGGCAAGTCTGAAATAACCCCGTTAGGTCAGTTTTCAGGCGGGTCAGCAGGGTTGTGGGTAGCAGTTGGCAGGGCGTCTGTCCAAGCCACGAGCAGCGTTCACCTGGCACTTACTCAAAGCTCTCAGGGGTGTCACCGGGAGCAATGGTCTCTGAGGGCAGAAGCGATTCATTAGCTCTCTCCTCCCAGGCTGACTGCGCCGTCCTGATTGTTGCTGCCGGTGTGGGTGAATTTGAAGCTGGTATCTCCAAGAATGGGCAGACTCGTGAGCACGCCCTGCTGGCTTACACCCTGGGGGTGAAGCAGCTCATCGTGGGCATCAACAAGATGGATTCCACAGAGCCCCCGTACAGTGAGAAACGCTACGATGAGATCGTCAAGGAGGTCAGCGCCTACATCAAGAAGATCGGTTACAATCCAGCCACAGTTCCCTTCGTGCCCATCTCGGGCTGGCATGGAGACAATATGCTGGAGCCCTCTCCCAATGTAAGTGTGCGTTGTGTTAGACTTTTCCCCCCACCCTGACTATCCTGATGCAGGCTGAAGCTGACCTTCCTGCTCTGGGAGGGCACACTTCATCCACCCATTGTGCCTAATGACCCGTGTTGTCAGCATAGATGTGTTTGTCACGTAGCTCTGATGGCACCACGATGGGATGAATGGGCGCCCTGTTCATGGGCACGCTGGTTGCTGGACCGTGGCCAGGCACCCCAGCAGCTAAACATGAGCATCTTCAGGAGGTGATCTCTATGGGATCTTCTGAGATGTGATTTGAAGGTTTCGCATCATCAGGCCCATGGTGACGTTAGAGTCACCTGCAGCGATTGTCACTCTCAGCAGGGACACCACGTGTGTTTTTAGGGCATTGTTTTCTGAAGGAAATAACACAATCTGGTACAGGCTTGGAACAGCTCCCACCGCGCAGCCAGGCTCCCGCGTGCTGGGTCACTGTGGTGGCCACACCTCTGGTTCCACTGCTGGGATCTCACTTCCTGAGGAGACTTTTCTTGAGGAGATACCAGGTTTCCCCTGCCAAAACCATGATTTCCTAGAGCATCCATCTGGGGCTGCTCCTTGTCCAGCTGATTTTGACCAGGCCCTCCCTGTGGCCCTCGGTGATGGGGATGGTGGGGACACAAAGGCAGGGTGCTCTGTGTAGGCCCTTGCCATTATTTCCTATGACAGCAGGGAAGAAAGAAGAACTTGAAGAAGGGCAGGGGCTTTTTGGCAAGCAGGCTGCCGGTTGTTACTCCAACACTGTTTTTTTGGAGGAAAGCTACCCCAGCTTTAATCTTCTAAAGAAATGCTGGGCTGGAAAGTTCTGACCAGAGGAGGGTCCTTGCTCTCCTGCTGGCTTCTGAGAGACCTTGAGCAAGGTGCTCAGACCAGAAAACCCCTGCAATCTCTTGTGAAACCAATGGGAAATGCGATGCTTCAGGGGGGCTTTAGGACTTCACCCGTGGATTACAGGTCAGGGCTCTATGACGAGGATGGTGACGTATGAGCATAGCAGCAGTGGAGGGAGGTCAGGGATCACGAGCCGGAGCTGAGGATGCTGCGGTGCAACTCACACCGTCCTGAAAGGCAGCTCACAGCCTTGCACAAGGGCGGCTCTTGGGCTTGGCTGGGAAGGAAGGCATTTTTGGGGTGCTTGGGAGATACCTGTCCCCTGCGGAGCAGAGCTGGGATAAAGGTCAGTCACTGCCGCGCCAAACCCAGCCGCATAGTTCCTGAGTGCCTCAAGTCAGACAGGCTCCAAATGTCAGCAGCTGCTGGGCTGGGAAGATGATCCTGAACAATTCTTCTATTAATAGGCTGCAGAGGGGAGGCACGGAGCAGGATGGGGCTCACTGACCCCCTTCCTCTGGACAGGTCTCAGAACATGTTCTCAACATGATGCGCTGCCTGAGAGGAGGCAGGAGCCGAAATAACTCACCCCTCTGCTGTAAGGAGGTGGCTGGCTCCAGGGTGAGTTCCCAGGAGCTGCCTGAGCTGGGGAATTGGGAAGAAAGCCTGGACAGAGGTCTGGATCAGCATGAGCTGTGCTGGAGAGGGTGCAGGGACCTCCCTGTGCTGTGGTCCCCGGGAGGTTCCCATCCTGACTTTGCCAGGACACTGGCTCAGGACAGACTCCTTCTCCCCATATTGCACCACACCCAGGAAAGCTCGAGCGGGAAGCTGGTGTAGAGATCTCTCCTCTCATTCCTCATCCGAAAAAGCTTTGAATTTTTTCCCTCACAATTTCTGGCGGGGTTTCACTAAATCACCAGGCAGCCAAGGGACTTGTCTGTCTGTCAGAAAGTGGGGATAAGGGCCATGACATCCCTGCAGCTCCTGTCACCGCCGGGCGAGGGGAGGTGTGGAGGTACACCAGGCTGGAGCCAGCTCTGCGTGGGAGGCACCAGCCCACGTCCCTGCTGCACAGCAGCCCATGGCCAACCGCAAAAAATGATGGTTGGGCTGCACTTGCATCAGAGTTTGGCATTTGAGAGCTTTTTGGAGTCTGGGGTTTTACGCGAAGCCAACAGAACTGGGCTGGGAGTCTGTCACCCCACGGGATGCTGCCACCCAAACGCACCCGCCCTGCGGTGCGAGGGAGCGTGGCGGCCTCGTGCTGCGAGGGGTGTGGGGGTGGGTGCGTTGGGCTGGGTAAAATCAGAAAAAGGCAACTGGTCTGTCCAATGCTATCGGCATGCAAAAGAGTTGGAGCTCAGCTGCTCTTCCCGGGGCTGCATCCTGCCGTTTTGGTGTCTGGGGGCCTTGGTCAGATCCTGCTCTTGCCGTAGGAGTGGTGCAATAGGAATTGCTCTTTGGGAAGCAGATTTAGGGAATAAGAGGAGAAGTTTTACTGGGTTGGCTCTAGGAGGCAGCACCAACGAGGTTTTGCAGATGCTTCTCAGCCTGGGGCCATGCCGAGCCTTCCCAGGGACATTTGCTCCCAGAAGGTGTCCAAGAGCCTCTTTATCTGATTCTCGGGATGTCAGAAGTTTTCTGGATAAAGCACTGAAAGGAAAAAGGCCGGTTCTGACAGCCAGGCGTCACAGGGCAGAGGCTGCCGTTTCTCCGTGTCCCCACGCCGCGCAGGGGCCGAGGGACGAGAGCTGCGGGCACACGGGTGGCCGTCACCCTGGCGAGCAGAGCCCGTGGGCAGGTGGCTGCCAGGGCAGCTGCTCCCATGGGCGCCCGCCCGGCGATTCGGGGCGTGCGGCAGCAGCTTGGAGGGAAGGTCTGGGTCATCCTGCGCATCACACGCGGCTCCGTCACCGGCAGGATGGATTCATCATCCCGCCGAGCTGCAGGGCCCTGGAAGGATCCCTCTGCAAAAGTGTCCCCAGGCTCCTCCTGCCACTGTCACCAAGGAAGAAAATTGGGGTCAGACGTGACCGTCCGAAGGAGGCTGACCTGAACGTGTGCGATGCGGGCTGAATTCCCTGGCTGGGCCAGGCTCTTTCCCTCAATCCTTCCCAAAAGCGGGTCAGATTGCAGGGTAGGGAACCAGCCTTGGCACGGCCGTGCCCTCCAGGGATGGCTCTGAAACCGGGGATACTTTGGGGGTCCCGCTTCACCCCCAGCCCCATGCCCAATGGACTGTGCCACTGGTGTAGGTGCCTGAGGGAGAAGCCAGGTCCATAACGTGTGCGATGCGGCAGGGGCACACAGGCAACGTTTTACATCTGAGTGGGAAAATACTGCCCAAACCTCTGTGTGCAGAGGAGGAGGGCATGACCCTGCAGGCTCCCAACTCTGTCTGTGGTATCAGGGCTCTGTCAGACCCAGGACTGACGTTTTCTTGCTGGCAAGCCCCAGGCATTGCTACAGCTTCCAGATGTGCAGCATCACCCCAGGAAAGCACTGCCGTTGCCTGCATCAAACCACAGCCTCTGCTGAGCACGTTCCCCCACCTCTCTGCCTCTTTTATGGACAATTTTAGCTCCAAGGGTTCAATTTAGGGCAGGAGCAGAGCCCATCTGTGAAACACAATCCTGCTCCTCAGCAGCCCTAGTGCAAAAGCCAAGTTTCTAGCATCCTTCCAAGCCAGGATTTAAAATCAAACCCTTGAGGGGTGATAGCAGGAGCGAGCGGGGAGAAGTGTCTGTCTGGGTCTCGCCTTGAAGGAGCTCAGTTCAAAGGACTGAAAGTTGAGCGCTTTGTAGCTGGGACCTGATGGGACACCCTGTGGTCTATGTGCTGGAGGGCGGGATCCAGGGAGCTGGCACAGCACCTGTGGGTTGGTGGTGGAAATGGGTGCTGTGACACTGCTGGTTTTAACCACTTCCATCCTTTTTTTCCTGCTAATGGATGTTTTGCACATTTTTAGAAGGCGGGGTGGGGGTGTGATTGAGCAAAGGGGTGCAGATAAGCCTGAGAGATGGAGTGGAAAGAGCTCCCCAGCCCCCAGGTATAGCCAGGACATGACTGAGCTGACTCCATGAAGGTTGTCCTGGTGGGACATCTCTCTGGGATCATCTCTAGATGCTGAAGACAAGCACACTCAGTGCATGTTGCTGCTGCTCTTTTTCCAGATGCCTTGGTTCAAAGGCTGGAAGGTGGAGCGCAAGGAAGGCAACGCCAGTGGGGTGTCCCTCTTGGAGGCCCTGGACACCATCCTGCCCCCGACCCGCCCCACAGATAAGCCCCTGCGCCTGCCCCTGCAGGATGTCTACAAGATTGGAGGTAAGAAAAAGCCTTGCTACTGTCCCTCTTCCCTCTGCTTTAACCAGAGTCTTTGTTCCGTGGGAATTTGGGAATGACATTCCCAGGTTTTGGGAAACTGGAGGGACTGGACTTTTCAAACTTCAGATAATGTTGGGGAGAACCATGGTAGCTCCAGGGAAAAGAACCCGTTTGAGACTGGGCTGTCTGGGGTGGAGAGACATGCCCAAAGGTCCCCAGGAACTGGAAAGGAGCATCAGATTTGTGAGCTCTCCCCAGGGAACACGCAATGCCTAAACGGCTGCAAATTTGGGTGTCCCAGAGGTCATGGCTGCAAGGCAAGTTGGAGACAGCAAAAAACGTGCTGTGACCCAGATGAGGGACAAGACCAGCAGGGCGGGCCACCAGTGTGGCTGGTGTGCAGCAGCATGGCCACAGTCTGCCCATGCTTCCCAAATGCTGGTGTCCATCACTGGTACCTCCATCTGCTGAGCTGGACCTCAGCGCCAGCCATGTAGGGAACGCAGCGGCCGGCCCTCTCCCTCTGGAGCGGTGATGGGGACACTGTTCTGAGATATAAATACCTCGTGAGCTCTCTGACCTGCTGGCAGCAGCGGGCAGCCCTGCTGACTCACCCGGCTGCCGGATCAGGCGGGCACAGCCGTTTCCAGCCCTTTTCCACACTTTTCCACGGACAAGTGTGCTGCAGAAACTGGGCAGGGATTGAACATGGAATTTAGCAGGCTCTTCAATGCAGTCTTGTTTGCAATGGAGATGAAAGGTGGTGAGCATGTCTGTGTCCTCCTCTAGCTTAACTAGGGCAAAGAGATACGGTTTTACCAGGAGACAGGTTCTTAGAGAGCAGAGACACTGTGAGAAGGGGGGAGATGGAGGCAGCAGGGTGGATGTGGAACCTCCTGAACCTCTTCTCAAGGTTTTTTCTCTTAATGATTCTTCACGTGACTGTAAAGGTGGGTTTTCCCAAAGCCTCCTGATGACACAGGGTATAAAAGGTCCCCTTCATTCAATCAGCCACCCTCATTCCCTGGCATAACTGGACCTTGCTTGTCCTATGCTGATGGTGTGGCCATCAGGGATGTGGAGCGTGTTGTTGCACACACGCTGTGGTGTGCCCAGTCCTCCATGCAGGAGATGCCACAGCTGCTACAAAGGAAGAGCTTTCAGGGCACATGGGTTGCTCAGGGCCTTCTAATTATGATGTTACTCCTTTTTCTCAAAACATTGGGTAGAAAGGATGGGCTCTTGGTATTTTTGAAGACACAGATGTTGATCTTGAAGTTAAAAACTGGGTTTTTTTGGGCAAGAGGCGAACGTGGGCTTTGGTGAAAACTGCTAGAGATATCTTGATTTTGCTGCTCTGACCCAGGGATATGCCAAGCTCTGTCCTTGTATCCACAGGGATCGGTACAGTCCCAGTGGGCCGGGTGGAGACCGGCATCCTGCGGCCCGGCATGGTGGTCACCTTTGCACCTGTGAACATCACCACTGAGGTGAAGTCCGTGGAGATGCATCATGAGGCCCTGAGCGAGGCTCTGCCTGGGGACAACGTTGGCTTCAACGTGAAGAATGTCTCTGTCAAGGACATCCGCCGCGGGAATGTCTGCGGGGATAGCAAGTCGGACCCACCGCAGGAGGCAGCGCAGTTCACATCTCAGGTCAGCAGAGCTGGTGGTGCCACCATGCATGGTTTGCCACTGTCCTCTGGCTCTCAGCCTTGCCCTGACACCTCTCTGACCCCCAGGTGATTATCCTGAACCACCCCGGCCAAATCAGCGCTGGCTACTCGCCCGTCATCGACTGCCACACCGCACACATCGCCTGCAAGTTTGCTGAGCTGAAGGAGAAGATCGACCGGCGCTCTGGCAAGAAGCTGGAGGACAACCCCAAGTCCCTGAAATCGGGCGATGCAGCCATTGTGGAGATGATCCCTGGCAAGCCGATGTGTGTGGAGAGCTTCTCCCAGTACCCACCCCTTGGTAAGGCAACAGTTCTTTGTAGGTCTCCTGCAGAGGAGCATGAAGGCTCTATGAGTATAGAGCTCACACCAGATGTGCTGAGCTCCCAGTATCCCCCACCAGTTAGACGGGAGGGAGATAATGTTTTGTTCCTCCCCTGTGTGCTGGGGGTGCAATACTGATGTGTGAACTGTGTTAGGGCTGGTGGGGTGGGACGGGCTCTCTGCTGAGCCAGGTTTCCAAAGGCAGGGCTGGGTTTTCCCTCTGCGAGCAACAGGACCTTTCCTTCAAGGTGACTAAACCCTGATAGTTTCTGAATGCAGAAACACTGTTTAACTTCCTCATCTCTGCCCTAAAATACAACTGGTCAGGAGGAGAAAGAGGGAAGTTTGCTCAGCAAAGGTCACCTTTTAATGCAGGGAAGTGCTGCGCTTTCCTTGGATGATGTTGCACATCTGGAAGGTTTAGCAATGCCAGGAGCTTGCAGAGAGCAGATGTGATTTAAGTTTAATAAATAGTCATTTAAACAGAGAGAAGCATCAGGGCTACCTTGGTGGTCAGAGCAAGGGTTGACGGCTCAGAACCTGCTCTGAGGACAGGGGTAATGTATGGCACCACGAGTGGTGGGTGAAGATCCCACCATCACCCATCCAGAAGAGCTCAGCCTTAGGCAAGACAAAGTGGCCACGTTTCACTCACACCCCGCTGCTCTCCATCCCACAGGCCGCTTTGCTGTCCGTGACATGCGGCAGACCGTGGCCGTGGGCGTCATCAAGAACGTGGAGAAGAAAAGCGGTGGGGCTGGTAAAGTCACCAAGTCTGCCCAGAAGGCCCAGAAGGCTGGCAAATGAATTGTGGGCTCCCAGTGCATCGCGCAGAAACCATCCCTGACACCAGGACGCTGCCACCGTCTCCCCCGGGCGCATGTGTGCACATCAGCTTGTAAGAGTTTATATGTCAACGACTGGATGCTCACCATTAAGGTCCAGTGGAAATTCTTTAAAAGGAAAAGCATGTTCCAGCGTTTGTGAGGCTTCATGTTAATTTTACCAATAAAACTGGTACAACATCCACAGTGATAAAAAAAAAAAACAAACAAAACAAAAAAAAAATTACCCAAAACCAAACCAAACCAACCAACCCAGAAGGTGTGGAGCTCTGTGCGTGCGTCTGTCATTGAGGGGCTGGGTTTGATGGGTTTTGTGTAGTCCCACTCAGAGCAGGTGGGGGGGTGTGGGCACAGATGGGGCTGGGATAGAAATCTGGAGGAAGGAGGGGTGTTGGGCACCCACATTCAGGCTGTCACCCAGCGCCCAGCCCTTCCCCAGCGCTTGCCCTTTGACCGATGCAGCTGTCTGGTCTGAGTCCCCCATCGTAAAGCAGGGGCTGCTCTTACAGCAATCTGCATTTTGCTATTCTCCTTAACCTGCTCAACTCTCTAATATCAATTATCAAGGCCTTTGTTATCATTTGTATGTGCATAATGAGCTTAAGTTAACCCCCTAAAGTTATGCCGTTTAAAGAGAGAAAATAGCAGACCCCATGCTTCCTGGAAGGGCTGGCAGCATCGCTTTTATTCTTTATAACCCCCATCACTTGGGGAGAAGTGGCCAAGGCTGCCTTCTCTCTGCACCTTTCCTTGCCTCACACATGGTGTATCCCCCAGCCCTTTCCAAACTACGTGACAGGAACATTTCTCCCCAGCTGCACCCATGTGCTGGAGCCCAGACGTGACTCAGGACTCCCAAGAAGCCCCAAAACTCATGGTCTTCACCCAGGAGGGTGTCTTAGCTCACCTTACAAACTCGTAGCCCTGGGCAAGGTCTCACCACCCCACCCTGTGTCAGCTGCTCCAGTCCAAAGGGTTGTGGACATGGTTAGGTCTGACCAAAAAGCAAGAGCCAAGAAGTTTGAGGGTGGAAGGGTGGGAGCACTGGGAGGAGCGGGAGGTGGTACATCAGGACAGGGAGGTGGAGGGAGGAGGCGTGAGGGTGCTGCTCCTGCCCCACCCCGGTGCTCTGGGGACATTTTCAAGGGACATTTCCTCCTCGCAGGTGGGGTTAGCAGCATGCTGGGGCATCCTGAGGTTGTCTGTGCTCGTGACTTGGCTTTTAGGAGAAGCCACAGTGCCGGGAGCAGATGACACGCGCAGGCACTGTGAAGGATGGCATCATGCAAGGTCCTTCCCAGGAGAGCTTCAGAGGCACAAGCATCTTCACTGTTTGTGTTGCAGGAGCTCTTAATGATCCTAATTAACATGTGACACTCTGCAGCACTGAGTGCCCCCAGGCAGAGCCTCAAGTAACCAACAGGAAGCTGAATTACAGAGAGTGTTGCATGAAGCCACCACCACCTGCTCTCCCAACAAAGCCCCCATCCCATGTCCCGGTCCAACAGCAGGCAGGCTCCACCTCACTCAGCCGCGTTCCCCAAAACCATGGGCACAGGCCACTGAGGCTCCTCGTCCCTCCTCGCACCCCCAGCAGCCACCATCTTCATCCACAGAAATCAATATGATGCCCAAGGTCTTTGCAGCATTTGGGCTCTACGAAGTGCCGTGTCCTTGGCCGGCCGCAAATTGGGAAGGGACCTGGGGGTCCCTCCAGGCACAGCACGACTGCAGGAGAAGGCTGTTTTCCCACTGATAATTTAATCTTGTCTTCCAGCTCCTCCTCCTGCATTTCCCAGCTCCCGAGACACATTGTCCTTGAGTCAGCACAGTGGACTTGTGCCCCTTCCCGGGTATTTCCAAGCAGGGCAGGAGAACATCATCATGTGCATCTTTTGCCTCCATCCTTATAAAAGCAGCAGGAATGGGAACTTGCGTGGGAACAACCCTCCGATGCTGTTCAGGAACTTCCAGCTCTCTGGTCCCCAGTGGAAGCCAGTCCCTGGCACAGCAGGAGTGGGGACAAGCCTGGGGTCAGGTGAGGGACAGAGAAGAGCAGGCGCAAAGGCTGCACCTGGTCCTCCATAGCTATTTTAAAAGGAAAAACAAGTTGACAAAACCACAGCTACGTTTCCATAGAAATGTGCCGGGGGAGCTGCGAAAGATGCTCTGGGAGCACGAGCAGTGCAGTAATTAGCGGAAAAAGACAAGGAAAAATATAAAACTCAGAGGATTTAACTCAAACTCGCTCATGGCTCACAGCGGATCCCCATTTTCAGCCTGATTTCAGTGCCGTTGGTACCCCAGGTAATCTGAGGAGACAGGGCCTGAAGTGAGATGTCTGCAGCAGCATCCCCCATTTTTGGGAGGTTTGGGTCAGGCTCTGTAGAGAGCCGGAATGGACAGAAATATTCCAGTTTAGACCCACTTCAAAGCATGAGATTCAAAAAATTAAGTGTACTGAATTTCCGGGGATCTCAAATCCCGCTCCAGTGAAGCCATGACCTGCCTCCACCCAAAGCCTCGTTGTGGATCTGGGTTATGGGCTTGGATCGATGACCCACCACGTGCAAATCATTGCCTGACCCCACAGGGCTCCTGGGCCGCGGGGGATGATGCTTTGTTTGGCGTGGGTGACCCATTTGGGGGTTCTACCCAAATTATAAGCACCCCTCCATCACCCCGAACTGGGCCACAGACGGCTTTTGGCAAACGTCGCGGTGAACTGGAGTTGACCGAGAGCCGTCAGCACCGTGGGGAAGCAGGCGGCGGTTAGGTGGCCCGTGGCAGGTGCTCTATCGGGCTGTGCTGGTGAGATGCGTTTTCAAACACCAGCTTCTCCTCTGGTTCCTCCCTGCCCTGGTCAGGTGCGCTGGAACCTCACAACCAAGAACTCAAGAAGCATTTTTTATCTCGCGACTTTTTTTTTTTTTTTTTGGAGGTATTTTTCATCGCCGTCCTCCCCGCAGACACCGTGGTGGAGGCTTCCTCTCCGCAGCAGATTCAGCGATGCCACCTCGTGGAAGAAGGGACAAAGTCCTTCTGGAGCAGCTGCCGAGGAGATGAAATCCAGCCCCACGGCAGGGAGCGCGTTCCTAGCGAAGCAAAGGGCACGGCCTCGGGAACGGCAAAGTGCTTCTTGTCCTTTGTTTGGGGACCAGAGTTTGCGAAGGTGATCGAATTACCTGAAATTTAAAGCTCGTGGAGGGGAAATCGCTAGAGGTTGTAGGAAAGTCAAAAAGCCCCAGGGCGGCTCCCCGTACTGGTGCGGATCAGCTCTTCGAGAGGTTGTTTGAGAAACCAACACGGACCTGGAAGAAAAGGGAAGGGAGGGTGTGGGTGTGTGGCTGGATGAGGACTAGCATCCAGTTTCCGCAGAGGACATCATCTCCATCATCTCCATCATCTCCACGACGCAATCACAGCCCACGCGCAGTGTAACGCTGATGCCTCGTTGGGGTTTCCTGATGGAGAAGGGAAGACCCCATGAATGGGACCATCCTCCAAGGCGTGAGCGGACACCCCTGCCCATCCCCAGCATGGTGCTGGCTGCTCTCATGGCACCCGCTGGAGAAGGATGAATGAGGAACTTCTCCTTTCCCACCTCCACCCCTCGGGCCTCGTGCCTGGCGGTGCGCTGTTAATAATTTAAAGTAAGTTTCCTTAATCCACCGGAGCTGATTGGCCGACTCAGCAGGCACTTTGGGCTGCTCTAAAAAATTCATAAGGCTTTTGCAAAACTGCAAGTGCAATCCATGCCGCAGATGCTGAGCTGGGTGAATTCGAGCCACCCGCTGCCCTTCCGCGCTTGGAGGCGAGTCAAACCACCAGCCACAACCCCTCGTCTGCCTGGGCACGTCCCTGCAGAAACTCAGCGCAATCGCCGGTGCGGAGCGTTGTGATGCAGCTTGGACACACCAGAAAGCCTCTCCAGTAAAGAAAGGTCCCTTCCCATTGCTTCCTTCATCGGTCACCAGTACCCCAGTACGTTTTGCTGGACCCCACATGGGCAGTGAGGTCCTGCCTCTCTCTTACTGATTCAAAAGTCTTGATGACATCTGGAGCATTTCTATAGCATTTCTATGGCATTTCTATAGCATTTGAAAACACACCCCACTACGGGGGAAGACCAAGTGGGGATCTCCTGACCTTCCATCTCATTCCTGCTCCCTTGGAAGCCGATGCCACTGACTGCCAGGGAGGCCAAGGTACACTCCAGCCCCCTGAACACCAGCATCGTCAGAGGACTTCACCCAAGTGGGTCCTGCCATCTCCTGCTGGTGACAGAGATGCTGAATCATCTATGGTGGAGGTTGGAACGATGCAGATGCGTCATGACCACACGACCTTGGAAAGTGAGTTCAACGCTGACCAACATCTTTGCCTGGGGGCTGTCTCCTAACAGCAGCCACTTCCCTTCTCCTTGGGCAGGTCTGCATCACGTTTCACCTTGCAAACCTGTGCTGCCAGTGGGTAGCTCTCCATCCAGCATGGACATAAATCACAGCTGCTCTGCTCCTCAGACCAGGTTGCTGGGTTTGGCCTCTTTCCCAGAGCAGATCTGCATGGTGCCGAGCACCCAGGTCTGAGCAGATGGAGTTGGGGCTCCCATGTCAGCCTGGGCAGTGCCTCGGCAGGGCTAAGGAGAGCGGCAGGCAGGAGCTTTGATCTCCCTGGGCTTTTCATCCTTGGGACTGGCTTTCTGTACAGCAAGCTGGTAATACAAAACCCTCGGGAAGGGGATGATGGGCCAGATCAGAATGGGGAAAAAAGACCAATCAGGGCAGAGAAGAACCTCCCATGCCTGGATGGGGCTCGTCTCTCCATCCTGCTTCCACTGGGCCCCCTTCTCAAAATGCATCGCCACCCTTGGCCAAATCCTGACAAAGAGGTACAAATTCAGGGAGGAGGGTGGCAAGCCAGCCCTTCCCCAGCATTTTGTAACGTGTTAAGGACCAAACCTGGGAGGTTTTTACTCATTGCCTTTAACCACCTCCCTCTGCCACTCCCCATTTGAGACCCGTGGTTTTGGTGTGAGCCCAAGGTGCGATTGCAGCCAGGGGAGCCCAGGGCAGCGGCTCTGGCCAGGGCGATGCACCGTGCACTATCCTCCTCCTGGCCTGTGCCTTCACCCCTGTGCAACGATATTGTTGATCTGAAGTTGAAACCGGAGCTGTAACACAGCCCAGGACCGAGAGCCCGGCCAGAACCCCGCTCCTGCCCACCCGCCTCCAAGGGCTCGGGTATCATTTAGCCGCAGCTGCACGGAGATACTGCAGCATCTTCAGGTAATTCATCTCAGCTCCGTTCACAAATACTCCTCCCGTGTGCCAGGCTGCCTGCAAATTTAGGGTGGCCTGGTTTTGCCTAGTCTAAATGATTTCTAATCACCCCTTGTCTGGCACTATTCTCGTGCCTTATATCTGTTAAATGCTTTTTGCAATCCTGGAGAGCCGCAGCGAGCGCCTGCCCGCCGAGCACTTAGGAGTGATGAGCTGGGAAGAGGCCAGCCTTTGGGATGGGGCTGCAAGAAGGGGCAAGAGGGGAGGATGATCCCCAACTATCATCCCTGCGAGGTGACAGCAGTTACCCGGTGAAGGCTGCAGGTTTCTGAGCCGGTGTTTTGGGGTGGAGTGGGAGAACAAGGGGGTTCATTGCCTGTGCCAGCCCCTGTCACCGTTCACACATCAGTGATGACAGTGATGCACCAGCTCCAGGGACGCAGCGTGGAGTTCTCCTTCGGCACTGACCTGAAGGACCACGGTGTCGAGCAAGGGCAGCCCGTGCCAGGCAGGAGGCTGCTGTGATTAATGGAGCTGCTCCAGCGTCTCGGATGCTCTGAGCAGTTCCCATTAGAGAGGTGGCTGCGAGGGAAGCGTGCCACGGCACGTCAATATGCTTTGGTGCCGCGGGACATCTCCGGCCGTATATCTCCATGGGGAGCATGGGAAGTGTGCGGAAGAGAGGGGACAGGGAGGGGTGGCTGAGGCTGACCACATCTCCAGGTGGAAGTGATGTCCCTCTTGCAGGGTGGTCTGGGCAGCTGAGCCGCTGCCAGCTGACAGCTCGCTGGCAGGCTCCAAGCACAGCTCATTTTGAAAACCGCCCTCCCCTGCTCTGCCCACTGTCTGCTCACACAGGCGAGTACACAGAGATGCTGAATGAGAGGTTTTGCGGGCACAGCCGGAGCGTCCGGGTGCCCAGAGGACAGGAACATCCTTTGGACCAGCGTGAGCGAGACAGAATTGCAAGAACAAAACAGGGGCTGCATGAAAATAAGGCTGGAAGCGAGGAAATGTCACCCTGCAGACACAGCACTGGCTTCGCCCAGGGGAACCCGCCCCGCCGGCACGGTCCCGCCTGCCGGGTCGAATACCCAGGCACCGAGATGTTTAGCAGAGACTGGCTGCCTCGCCGGTGCTCCCCACACAAGATCCAAAAGTAGCCCACAAAGACGCAGTTTCATGAGCAGCAGAACCATGGGGGTCCAGTTTCCCATGGTTTTATGGTTTGAAACGTCACCGGTGGGTTCTCTGATGTCTGATAGAGTTGTGCGCATGCCTCACCATCTCCCTCAGTGGGGAGATTTCAGGGTTTCTCTCCTCTCTCTGATCACATATTTTCACTCATAGCAATCTGAAATGTCCCCCTACCTTTAATGAACCAGGATAAAAATTGCCCACAAGCTCTGCAGTTATTAAAGAAGGGAAGAGAGAGGCAGATGCTCATACACCATCTTTCCTTAGGACCTGAGGTTAAAGATAAATAAATCATCACCCCTTGTCCCTTCATGTTCTTTTGATTTCCCAGGTGTCCAGTCTGAAAGGCTGAAACGAGCCTGCAGCAAAAGCTCGTGGTGCAGAGAAACAATGAGTTTAGTTCAAGACTTTAGATCTAATCTTCCCTCTTTAACAGTTTTTAAAAGAAAAAAAACCCATAAAAAAATAGGGAAGTGGAGCTTTACATTTGGAAGGGTTTTTTTAATCTCTCTTTCAATAATGAAGAGGTAAAATAATTAGCCTTAAAGCTTTTCAGTATTTTAGTGATTGGGTTCCGTTGTCTTCCCTGCCACTGGAGATTTTGACATTTCAGCAAGAAAAAACCCCACCTAATTAAAAAAAAAAAAAAAGGAAAAAAGAATTTGCAACAAAGAAGAAAATCATTTTTTCCTCCATGCAGGTTTGGAGCTGTTGCATCTCTAAAGCCACAGGGGCCATCGCTCCCCCTCCTGCTCACAGGGACCTCACAGCCAGTGCATTGGACCCCATTTCCCTGCCATTCCCCAAGGGCTGCCCCCCTCCGGGCTGCCCCCCTCCGGGCTGCCCCCCTCCGGGCTGCCCCCCTCCGGGCTGCCCCCCTCCGGGCTGCCCCCCTCCGGGCTGCCCCCACAGCATCTCCCACCCAACCGCCCCGTTACCCCCCAGGGGTGGGTGGAGCCCAGCTCTGGAGGGTCCCTCCCCTCCTAACCCAGGACACCTGGGACCATTTGGAGCCCACTTATTTTAGGCGGTTCCCCCCATTCTCCCTACAGCAGAATAAAGGCCAGAGCTCTCCAGTGTGCTCCTCACCTCCCAGAGAAGATGTGTCAGAGTTGTTCTTTCTGATGCCAACCCCCAGTCCCTAAATATTCATGCAGGTTGCAATTCAGCTTTGAGGTTGGTGGGAGGCAGGTGCTTGAGTGGGAACAAAGCACCTAATGGGCTTTGTGGGACTGGGTCCCAGCCAGGATGCAGTTGCAGTCTTAGGAGGCGCTTTACTGGGAGCGGAGTCAATCCCGAGCTGGAACACAAGCTCCTGAGACCTGGACAGGCTGGAAGAGCTCTCCTTCAAAACCAGGTTAGTTTTATTGTTATAAAGCTGCATGTTGTTGGGCAAAGCACTGGTCTGGAGGCGCTGGAAGGGGGCTGTTGACGGCAAGTGATATAAGTCGATCTGTGCCTCTGAGGGGTCACTCCCAAGGAGCTTGTGGTGGCCCTGGGGAGGTGGGAGGATGTCCTGGAGCACCCTTGTCTTGGGAATGAGGTCTAAGAGCCCAGAGGTGATGGCAGTTGGAGCTGTGTGGCTTTGGTGCTTGCAGGTGCAGGAGGAGGCAGAAAACTGAGGAGGTCAGGAGGAAGAATGCAAGTGCTGGGAGATGTGAGGCATGATTAAGTTATATTTACAGAGTCTGGGAAAAGGAAGGCTCAGGGGCAGCATGGTCACAGGCTAAAAATACCTTCAAGGTAGCAAGATAAATGAAGAAAGGGAATTACATGTGGTCCCAGAGGAGGGCAGGGCAGGAGCTGGAGGCTAATGAAGGGTATAGAGTAGGGATGGGGAAGGAGACCTGGTCGGTGGGGAATTTGCCAGGAGGGGGGGCTGAGCCGGGCAGGGGCAGTGAGGTCACGAGGTGCCGGGGAAATGGGGTGGATGCTGGTCCCCGTGCAACCAAAGGAATTAATTTCAGCTTTGTAGATGTTCTGAACGTAACCCCGTTTAACTCAACAGAATTCACCCGAACTTTGCTTGTTTTCCCCTTGCTTCTCCTTCCATGTGCCCAGTGAAGCAGCAGTTCCTTCCAGCAACTGGTTTTCTCTACAGTTAGGCCTGCAAAGCACAAACGAATATTTAGACCTCAGCAATTTTAATTGTTCTTAGAAAGGAGAAACGTAAAATTTCCAGTTGAGAAGGGAGAGTGTGTGTCCCTTTCGGGTTAATTCAGTGCATCCTGGGGAGATTTTATGCACTGAGATGCTTCCACTTGCGGCTCGAGCCAATCTCATACAGCACGTCCTGGGTTTTCCTGGAGCAGCCTCCAAGGAGGTCAGCGCTGTCTAAGAACAGGACAGAAAGATGGATGGCGGCACTGGGATTTTGCATTCAGTAAATATGTGATATAAAGTAAGTAGCTCTGTCAGCAGCAGGAGGAAGGGAACTGGTCTCACTGTCAGTACGTTGGTTGCAAATTGTGGTTGAAGCATTTTAGCTGCTGGGAGGAGTGGTCTCCTCATGGGCACCTTTTCTGGTATCTAATAAAGATGAGATCATGCTTTGGGATCCTGTTTGGAAGGGGAAGGAGGAGTCATTAGATTTATAATGTGCTTTTTGTCCCTTGACCCCATGAACAGGGCATGGATCTTCAATCTAAGCTTATTCAGCCGATTTCTGTCACCAAAGCTCCATTTTCTGGTGGCTCAAATGACTGCAGTGGGTAGCAGGGTCCCTGCAGTCCACCATGCACCCGTCTAAACAACTCATTCTCCACCACCCTAGAAGTTCTTGGCAGCTGTGCCCAAGTCTCCCCATCCCAAATGATGAAGCCTTTGCTGAGCGTTGCTTTATGTTCTCACCAGAAGTGTGTATCCCCTTGTGACGCTCATCCTTCTCCTTTGGAAACGGCAGATTTCTCCATGTATGCACCAGAATTTCTTTCTACAGTGTTTTCCACTGCGGGCTCAACCCTTAATGTGGGAGAAGCATCGCCTTCCAGGTTGAGTTCCTTGTACAAACCATCCTCTCTCTTGGGTGAGGGCTCCTGGTTCCAAACCAGCTTAGCACGTGTTGGGTAGAAGTTAGCCAAGCAGTGAAGATGTGTCTAATCAATAAATACTATTTCCTGGGGACTGTTTGCTGCTCAGAGAAGAGACTGGGCTGTTGAGAGATGAGGAGTAGCTGAAGCAGAGATGGGTGGACACTGGGAGCGGAAAGACTGAGCTGTTCATGCCTGTTCTCTTGGCAGGGCTTGCTGGGGTGGTTTAGCCTCCTGTACAAGGGCAGGTAAAACCCAACTCTGGAGGAAAGTTGTGAGTGGGAAAACCCAGGCTACGGGCGGCACAGCTCACCCAAGCCACCAGCTGGGCAGGGCTGGAGAAAGGGCTCTGGTTCAGTGTTTCCCACAGCAATCTATATCCCTGGAGTCATTCTACATATTTCACGCCAGTCACTTCTTACTACGTCTCAAAAATTGCCAAGGGACAGAGCATGGATCTTAACGCAGCTTGATAGATCTCATCTTACCTTCAGGGGCCGAGCTATGTGCCACAGTGTTTGTTCTAAAGCCATCAGTAGTGTTGAAAGCAAAGAACTGAGTCAGTAGTTCTGGGGGTGTGTGGAAGCATAATGTCCTTGGAGGAGATAAAAGCACCTCCCCGGCCCTGCTTTTGTGCACCTCCTCAATTTGTGCAGCACTAGCGGCTGCGCCTGTGCTCCCACCCCCAGCAGAAGTGGCAACACAAGGACTTCATCCTCCAAACCACCTGCTGCAGGCTCTGGCAGGACCTCGCAGCCTGGTTGGCGGTTATATCCCACTTGTTCCCAAGAGACCGCTGCTCCCCTCGAGCTGCAGCTCACCTGGCACTGCGCAAACCGGGCCAAGGGAGAGCTCCTGGGGGCTGGCGCGTGGGGGAGCAGAGCCGGGAGCCGTGTGCTTGGAGGCTCGGAGCATTTGGTGGAGCGATTCCAGACCCGCTCTTTTGCCCCCCGAAGCAAAGCCCTCTCCAAGCAGCCGTGCTGCTTCTGAACACCCAGCTGCAGCTTGCAGTGCCAACCCATGACATACTGTCTGTGGAGAAGGAGTTAGAGATGACCGAAGGGCCCAAGGTGAAGAGAACGAAGGCGTGAGGCTAGAGTGGGTCTTCATCCACAACTTCAGACCTCTTC
The DNA here is from genome assembly GCA_009769605.1 of Bucorvus abyssinicus. Lineage (NCBI taxonomy): Eukaryota > Metazoa > Chordata > Aves > Bucerotiformes > Bucorvidae > Bucorvus > Bucorvus abyssinicus. The sequence goes on from CM020047.1 coordinate 2,305,894, forward strand.
CACCACCTAAGGACTGCTGTGTTCATGTCAGGAGACCATCCTCGGTGCCACTTGCTTGTCTTTGAGGTTGTACCTCCTTCACCGAGTGAAGCAACAAGCCCTGACAGCCACTACAAGCCCGCTGTGTCTTCCCTCAGCCATCCGTGGCTTGGGAAGGATGAAATCCCGTCCCGTCCTTGGCCCACTCCTGGTTTTTGATGGTCTAAGGGGTACGTGGCACACAAAGCTGTGTTGCAGTGTGACAACACCAATGACCGACTAATTAGGCAAAGAGGAGCGTGATGAATTTAGATTTCTTCTTCAGGGCTCGCGGACTATAACTAATCTTGAATTTGTTAATTGAAAATTGCTTCCTCTGTTTGTTGTTGGCCTTTCTGTGGAGGGGGATATTTCCTGCTTTTGGACTGCGTCGCTGATCTATAATAATGCACTTTGTACGTTAGTGCCAGGCACATTTGTAATTGGCCACCCTATTAAAGAACACTAATGATCTTACAAGTGTTCACAAATAATGAATAGAACGGCCCCTCGCTGAATTGAGTAATTTATTCACTGACATACTTGCCGATCTGTTTTTCCAGTATTTAACCCAGCTTTAGTTTTCTGCCCGCCTGGCGGAGACGGCTTCTCTTCTAGCCCTGCGCTGCGGAGAATGTGGGTCACAGGAAACATCCTCTTCATCACCGTGTAGGGCTGCTCCGCGCTGGCTCTTCTTTAATGCAGTAGCATTTGGAGAGCAAGTGGCAGCAGTTTTAGTCCCAACGCTCCTCCTGTCCATCAGTCGCTGTTGGGATTCTCTTGAGGTATAAGGAGAGGAACAAAAGGCCAGGACTTGGGAAACGTGCTCTGGAAGGTGATGTTGACTTTCTCATTGACGTGTTGAGAGACTCTTCCTGAATTTCGCAAGGCAGGGCTGGTTTTCCAGCTGCTGCTCCTCGCTAGAGAGGGAACTGAAATAGCCCTGTGTGGCTCCTGGGGCCATGAAACTTTGGGCAACCCTTCTGCTGCTTCCCTACTCACCAGGATTTGGCGAGGTACTTTGTGCTGAAAGAAACAGCTCATCTGAACTTGCAATTTTATTTACATACCAAAAGCCTTGTGCTAAAGCCTTGTTTACTTACAAAGAACAGGCAGAGCTGTGCCCTCCACAGATCATCCATGACTTTTTGGGTTGTAAGGGACAGAAAATTCACTGCAGTAAGAGCTGATGGTCCTGGGCTTGATTTTGTTTGGTTGCGGATCTTCCCGTTGCACTACAATGGCCCTTTTTCATGGAGGGTGGTTGTGGGGCAGGTACCTCTGCCTTATCTCAGGTTTCTGCAGCCTATGTGTCTTCTCGGGAGTCAGGAGTGAAGGTGTGACAGGAGGAAATATTCCTTGGGGCAGAAGCCAGCCATAGTGTATGGGGGAAAATGGTAACGCTGATTTGGGTCAGCCCACTTGGAGATGGACTTCCTATGCTGGGAGCTTGGTCTCTGTGCAGCTTGACGACCACATCACTGAGGAGTTTCAGTGGGAAAAGCTGAATTTGGGCTTCCAAGTCTTAAGAGGACAGGTTGGACCTTTGGGAAGTGTGGACAAAGGGAATGGCTTTGCACAGGGGGTTTGGGGGTGAGGTTAAGCAGGTCTGGTGGCCAAGTGGGTGTGTGGAGGTAGGACATTGACTTGGGGCCTTCCTGATGACCTGTGGCAATGTCTGCGCTCAGTCCTAGTGGGACCATGTCAAAGTCACAGGGGTGGGCATCCTACGGCAGGCTGTTGCCTGGCCCTTCTCATGGGGCCTTTGCAGGAGGAGCCCACTTCAGACGGGGCATTAGGAGATGGTTCTTCACTGAGAGGGTGGTCAGTCAGTGGAACAGGCTCCCCTGGGAAGGGGTCATGACACCAAGCCTGTCAGAGTTCAAGGAGCATCTGGATGATGTTCTTACATGGTTTAGTTTTAGGTAGTCTTGTGAGGTGCAGGAAGTTGGGCTCAGTGATCTTTATGGGTTCCTTCCAACTCAAAATATTCTGTGATTCTGTGACTTTGGGGCGGGTGCCAGAGCCTGATTTTTGGGAGGCGACACCAGACCCTGGCTTGGGAGCAGGAGAAAATGCCAGACCTTGATTTTAGAGAGGGATGCTGGAGCCTGCTTTGAGGGGGGGGGGGGATGCTGGAGACTACATTTGAGTGGATGATGCCAGATCCTGATTTTTTTGGGAGGAGAAGGGAAGGCATTTCTTTTGGGTTGGGGTGGCAATCCCAGAATTTTTGGGGGGTGGGGAGATGGGTGGTGGTGATGCGAGATCGTGCTGTGGGAGGGGGAGGCCGAGGGAGGCCAAGGGTTAAGGGGGCGGGCGGCGGGCGGGGCCGCGCTGGCGGAGCGGATCGCAGCCGGTTCCTGCGGCTTCGCCTGCGCCGGGCGCGGAGCAGCGGCGGGGAGCGCGGGCGGAGCCCCCCGCCGCCCCCGGCCCCGCCGTCCCGGCCCCCCCCCCCCACCCTGCCACCCTCCGGCCGCCACCATGGTGCAGAAATCCCGCAACGGAGGCGTTTACCCGGGGCCCTCCGCGGAGAAGAAGCTCAAGGTGGGCTTCGTGGGGCTGGACCCGGGAGCCCCGGACTCCAGCCGGGACGGAGCGTTGCTTATCGCCGGCTCCGAGAGCAGCAAGCGGGGCAGCATCCTCAGCAAACCCCGCTCCGGGGTCTCGGGCAGCGGGAAGCCCCCCAAAAGGAATGCTTTTTACCGCAAGCTGCAGAATTTCCTCTACAATGTGCTGGAGAGACCGCGGGGCTGGGCTTTCATTTACCACGCATACGTGTGAGTACAAGGGTAGGGGACAAACCCGACGGGAGAGACCCCCCCACTCCCCCCTCCAGTTCGGATCTACCCTCCTGCAGCCCCCCAAATGCATGCCGAGGAGGAGGGATGCTCCAGCTGCAGAGCGGTGCAGGGAGGGGATGCTGGCTGCCGGGGCTGGCTGCGGAGCCCCGGGGGGGTGCTGCGGGGGGGGCAGAGGCTGAGCCCCCCGCCCCGGCAGCAGCTGATCCGCCGTTCTGGGCCACCGCTGCATCCCTCGCCCCGGCCCAGTCGGTGCCCGGGGACCGGGTGTGCGGCGATCCCGGGCGGAGGACGGTGGTGACGGGGATCCGGGGAGGGGGGTGGGGGAGAAGCTGCCCCTGCAGAGCTTTGGGGGGTGGCTCCCCGGAGAGGTGCAATGCACCGGCCCACCCTGTGCGTCCCCCCCCACCTCGCCCGCTCCTGCTTGCGGGGGAAGGGGCTGCTCATGCGGTCGGCGCAGGGGGCTGGAGCAGCGGGAGTGATGGGTAGGGACTGCTCCTCCGTCTTGCTTGAAATCACCATAGCAATGCTGGGAGCAGAGGAACAAAAAAGCTGCGCTCAGGCACTGTCTTCCCCCCCCAACCCCCCCAGCTGTCCTTCTCCCCCAGCCCCATCGCTGGCCGCTGCGGCGGGTTCGGGGCCGGGGGCGGTTCCGGAGGTATTTCTCGTTCCCCGGCGGGAGCCGCCGGACTGGCGATGTGTCTAGAAAGAAATGCTAATGAGTGTCGGGGCTTCCTGGCCGCACCGCGCCCGGGCGGCGCACAAAGGAGCGGTCCCAGGGCGCCCGCTCCCCCTGCCCACCACCCCCTTACCCCCACCCCGCGGTTATTTTTTTTTTTTTTTTTTAGCCACGTCTGACCCGCCGGTTGGCAGGAGGGTGCTGCCCACATCCGAAGGCACTGCTGCGTGGGGAGAGCAGCTGCCTTCCCCTGGTGGCGAGGGTCGCCTCGGCAGGAGCGGCCGTTACTGCAAGTCCCCTCCGCGACTTCCCCCGGTCCCAGCAGGCTCGTCCGCAGCCCGGGCTGCGGCGGGGCGGCCCGGCCCCGCGGTGCCCGCGGATGTCTGGTTGGTTCGCGTGATGTTCGTCACGGCTAGGGCCTCTGTCAGCCCCAGCGAGAGGATTTTTGGGGCCTTCCGTGGTTTTCCCCCATCCCTTTGCTGCCGAGCGCCCCTCAGACAGGAGCCGAGATGCGCTTTGTGCTCCTCAGCCATTTTGTACGTTGAGGCCTTCCAGGGAGGGGCTGGGGGGGCTGGTCGGAGGGGTGAAAGGCTGGCTGGGTGCAAGGGGGAGCCTTGCCGAGGCAGGGTGCTTGCGGGGAGCTCGTCCCCGGGGTAGTGAGAGGAGGAGAGGGAGCATCTGCGGAGCTCAGCATCCGTGCAGCTGCCGTGGGGAGAGCGAAGTCCAGTGCTGGGAGCCTGGAGCATCCTCCATGGTCAGGGCCATCCTCTGGAGCTGCTGGTGGTTCATCTCGCAAAATCCTCCAGAATCGCGTGGAGGGGCCGAGCGTTCACGGTTTGAGCCGCGCGTGTGCCGAGGATGGGGGATGCGGTGTGCAACGTGCTCCGTGTGCTGTTACATACAGGTGAGACCCCAGCCTGGGGACACAGATGGAAGGGGCTGAAAGCCAAATGGCAGGTGGTGGGGGTAGCGCTGACTGTGAGGGCTTTATCAGCATCTTTGGCCTCTTCAGCTGCGCTGTCTGAACTTCTGACCCGTTTGGCTCTCTGTGGTGGCGTTTGCTTGGGCAGCCAGTGATTGTCACGGGGCAGGAGTGGGGGCTTCCCAAACTGATGCCCTGGCAGGGCTCACTTTCCTGTGAGCACCCTGTCCCCAGTGCCCCTTGGCTCCCACCATAGAGCTGCCTCTCTCTCCAGCCCGAGCAGCTGCGTTTCCCCTGGGCTCGTGACTCCACTTGTACCTGCCGTGATACCACGTGCAACCGTGCCCTCCCATTAGCAATCGCTGGCTGGGATGTGCTGGGAGCTGGGCGACCTCCCTAGATCACCTTGGTGGGGGATGCCCAAGCAGCAGCTGGGGGATGTAACCACTGCAAAACCATCTGCTGACCCCCACCGTGGACCTGTCGGGAAATGGAGGCTGAGTTCAGGGCTGGGGTGGTAATTGCACCAATGTCTGTGAAGCGTCAGTGATATCACTGATTTTTTACAGCATATTGGCAAGTTATATGGACAACTGTACCTAGGACAGCTTCAGCCTTGGCAGTTTGTTCATAGAGTATTTAAAGAGCTGAAGGATATGGTGATCATCATACAAAGACACCAGAATCAGCTCGTGCACCAGTTACGACCCTTTGCTGCCCGGGTGAGCCTGGCGTGGCCCGTGCCGGATCTGTACGTGTTTGAATGGGGCAGGGAGGGGCTTTCCTGGCTTTCAGTCACTAGACATCTCTAATCCAGGCAGGACAGCTTAGTGGCTGCTTATTCAGAGGTGTGGGAGGATGAAGAGGCTGGCTCAAGGTCATGAAGTTTGTAGAGGAGAGCTGGAGCCACCCCCATGGCCGGTGCAGTGCCTTGCCTGCGCTGTTGGGGTCACGCCGTCTCCTCCTGCCCCAAACCCCGTTTTGTGCCAGAGCCTTGAGCACAAAAGCGCCTTCAGCCTTCGTAGCACGGGAGCGGGAGCCCTGAAGAAGACCGTGGGTGAAGGAGCCCTGTCGGGCTGTCATGGCTCCATCTGATTTCATTCCCCACCTCTTCTTCCTGCTGTCGCTCATCCCCCTTTGCACCGTTTCATGCCTAGGGAACCCGGGGCAATGCAGAGCAGCTCCCAGCCCCAAACTCATGAACATGGTCTCATCTCGGATGCTGCCTCTGTACAAGTGCTGCGACCGCTGCGAGCAATATCACTGTTTTATATTTGTGTAGTGATTCGGTTCTCTACTCCGTAGCTCTTCCTACACTGGCACAGCTGGGTGACCTGCCCGTGGGAGCTGTCCCTGTGTAAACAGATTCTGTATAATACGTTCTCCACAGCCCCGTGGGCAGCCGAGCCTGGTGGGTCCCAGTTTGGAGCGTGGCTGGAGGTGGACTCTGGCACCCGGAGGTCTGAGCCTCCCTTCTCTCTCCTCCCAGTGTTTCTCTCAGCATCTTTTCTATCCCCCCACCCCTGTTTTGACACAGCCTTAGCAATGCAGCTCATGGCCTTGTTGTCGTCCAGGTTGAGCTGATAGCTGGAAAAGTTGAGCCGTGTCTAAGTTGCAGGCCAGGCTTTTTGAGGGATGCACGACTTTGGTCCTTGAGCTGAAGGTGGAGGGTCTGGATTTGAGGCAGTACCAAGAAAACAGTCTATAATCAGAGACTTCTAAAGCTCTGTACTCCAGACCAATGGAATTCTTGCATTTCCTGCTTTGAATTACAACCTTAATGCATCTTTTTAACTGCGTTAAAAATAGTTTGGGTGCATTTTTCATCCGCATACTGTGCACCATACATCCAGTTAATTAAGCAAGTGCGCAAACTTAAATTATAATAAGGAAGAACATTTCCTCCCTGTCTAATTCCATTAAAATTTCCTTGTGTCATCCCCATCCCATTTGTTCTTCCCTTTTAACCCAGCCAGGAGCCACCTCTCTCTCCAGAACGTCTCCTCTCTGCACTGCCCACATCCTGGCATGGCCCCGGCTGGCGCGGTGGGAGGGTGGAGGTTGATGCAGTTGCTTCCCTGAAGGTCCAGGGTTTCTCAGTGCAGACGTGGCCTCTTTTGTGACTCCTTCCACTCCTCAGGGACTGATGAAACATGATGATTTCATATAGATCCATTCCCAAATAATCTTTTGCATCAGATTGAATGACTCTGGGAACCCCCAGCCATTTTTCTGCTGCCTGCGTTGGGTTTTTAGGCAGCTCTTGTGTTTTGTTTTGTTTTCCACTTATATTTTTTTATACTTGTTTTATGGCATGTGCTTATTAAGGTAAATTTAGTTTGATACGTCTCATTTATCCATCCCCAAGCACTGAGGGGTGGTGGTTCATGGGAAGCCCTCACCCACAGGCAGGGATATTGCTGGCAGGTACAATGCCGCCAAACTCAGCCCATCCAGCAGTGATGTGCAGGGACCTCCTGGGTTCTCCTCCCCACCTCCTCGATGAGTATGTGGGATGAAGGGACTGATACAGATCTCCCATATGTGCTGAGTTTAATGGACCTGCTGAGCTTTGACCTCCATCGCTGATGCCCTCAGCAGCGCGGTTGTGTCCGCCCTGGAGACCTTCGTGGTGTGATGCCTCACGAGCTCCTCTCCAGCTGCTTAGTCAGAGCTTGGTGGGAGCAACCTGATTTCAGTCGCTTTAATGTGTCATGTTCCAGTCGTCACATTCACCCCACACTGACATAAAGGAAATGAAAAACAAGCTGATCTGCTGGGTGACCTCCTTTTTGTGCTGTGACATACCTCAACCAGATGAGTCTTGCAATGGCTGGATTTATTAGAATGGGGAATAACCCAAAAAAACAAGCCCCAAATCCGATGGTAATGGCAGGATGGGCATTGCTTAAAGAGATGCAGTTAGCAGAAATCAGATTTCTTGGGGTTTTTTTGCATTGCAGCAGAGGGAGAGGACGTCAGCAGGGTGAGACACCAGGCGATTCGTTTGGTGGGGCAGAGGAAGCAGGGCAGAGGGTTTGCCTGTCTGGCATCAGTGAATTTTACTGGGATAAAAAGCGTGGAAGTTTGGTATTTGGCTTCTGGGATTTAAGCAGCAAATGCTTAGCCCTGCATAATCCCTTTTAAGGTAGCCCAAACGCTTAGCTGGTTTCTTAGTGGGTTCTTGAGGGACAGATTCCTCTTTAAATTGTGGTGGTGGGGAGATGTGCCAGTCCCTCTTTCTGCTATGTAATCTCCTGTAGAGAAGATGCAGGAGAGCCGAGAAAGATGGAGAGTGGTTCCTACAAAGGATTAAACTTAGTCTATGGCGTCTTTCTCAGGCAAAGTGAGTCTATCCCTGTTGGTGTGGTGTCTCCAGCAGAGATACGCGTTGCTGCAGAATAATGTGATGGCTTTTATCCCTGATGGTCAAAAAGGAGTCACGTTGCAAAATCAGATTATTGTAGTGGTCTAAACTGGTTTCATGAATGTATTTAGGTGGGAGCTGTGTTGCAAGGTGGTTTGACGAGCAAAGACACGACTGCAAAACCTGCTAGTGCAGAAAGACGCTGGTCATGGTGGTTTGGCTGGTGCAGCTGAGTCCTTCACCACCATACAGTTAAATGTCTCTTAATTGGGTGCCAAGCCCAAAACACTCAGGCTGCTCTGACACGTGCCTCTTGGCAAAAGATGACCCCACCAGGACTTCAGGAGTAGGTATTCATACGTGGTCCTTTGGTGGATGTGCCCACCCACCTGGATTAACAGAAAAGCGTCATTTTTTTTCTCCAGTAAGAGAAGTTGTGTGATACCATCAGCTCACTGAAGCTGCGGGCGACCTCAGCCCCCCACGCAGTTCTCCTGGCCGTGTCCTGGATAAACTGCGAATGGAGCCTCCTGTGACGCTTCCATTGAAGGTGTTTTGGGGGATTGTATGCATTTATTCTGAAGCACTGAATTAATTACCTGTAGTGGTGTTTGATGGAGAGTATCTCGCAGGAGTCACTGGCTGGGATGGCGAGAGCTGCTTTATTATGGCCTCAGGGCTTCTTGACTGTCTGTCAATAAGTGAGGGAAACTGGAGCATTCCTCCAGAACTCTCTGGTCTGCTTTTGGCTTCACTCCAGCTTCTTAACGTGCTTTTTAGATGTGTGGAAGGATTTGGTGTCTGTAAGTATCCATCTGGTGAATTTTTTTTTGAGTGGATTGGAGTCAAAGGACAGCCTTTTCCAAGGTGTGGGGAGCAGAAGACCTGCAAGATCTTCTCAATTCTCACTCTTGCTGCTGTAGGGAGGTGATTTAAAGCTACATCAGAGTCACTGGGACTACTGGGTGCAGCAGTAGCAGCAGCAGCAGCCTTGGCTTTGCAAGCCCAGTGACTGAGCAGTCACTTGGTTTGTTTAGGATGTACACTGTCCAGACATTGCAGGTGCAGTGGGCTTTCAGCTCCAGTCGGGTGGTGCTCAGATGTGTGCTGGGTTTCTTGCAGAAATCCCGTAGGAGCCCCAGTGCAGGCTTAGGTGGGCGGGTCTGGAGATGCCCGTTTTCCTTTGATGACAGAGGGGGTCTAAGTTCCCTTGCCCACCTTAGGTGAAAGCTGGGTGGGATGAGTCCAGACAACGAGGAGAGAAGAGAGTCTGGCACAATTTCCAACTGAAAACTGGAGTGAGTTGAGGCATCTCTCACCTTCTGCCACACCGGGTAGGAACTGGGATGTTCAGAGCCAGAACTCCACCGTGGACATCCTGCCACGTAAGGTCCTGAGAGATGGGGCTGGTCCCTTGTGAAATGGGATGAGGTTCACTCAGCAATGTTTGAGAAGCGGTTTTGAGAAAGGAACCTTTACAGCAATCCCTGATTGACTCTTGTGGACCGGCAACCCAAGACCCAGGGGAAATCAGGAGGTGATCAAGCCTTATTAATAATGATTATAGTTCCTAAGCAGCTACGCGTTGTGTTTCGGCTGTTACAGAGGAGTGCCCAGTGCTCAGTCTTCGTTCAGAGATGCTCCTTTTTTAATGTCTCCCCGGGGATTGTGGGGCTGGGCAGAGAAACAAGAGGACAGGCAAGGTCGGAGGGACTGATGGCCCCTGCTTGGGTTGGGAGGCCACCGCTCTCCACCTGAGCAATCCCGGCAGCCCACGGCACTTGGTCTCTTCAGGATGAGATAGAAAGAGGCAGAGATCTGTGCCTTCCGGAAGGTCTTTCCCAGGGATTCCCAAATGCCTCATTGTAAACAAACCCCGATGTGCCTGGAAGCCCTGCGTTCTCGTTTAGAGCTCTGCCAGCCCGGGGAGGTGACAGTGTTGAAGCAAAATCCTGCCGGGGCGATGGGTGAGCGCGGCAGGGCAGGCAATCCCAGTGCCGCTTCCACACATACGCTGTCACTCTCGATAAAGTTATTATGATGCCCGGGAAGAAAAAGAAGCTGCAGAAACCCTGCCTCAAAGGCGACTCACCTCTTCTCTGTCTCTTGTGTGAATGAAGTCGCTTGTGTCTGGGTACCTGCTGCGGGCGTTCGTGGCAACTTTGGTTTGATGTGGTGGGGAAAAACTAATAGGTGGTGCAAAAAAAAAAAAAAAAAAAAAAAGAAAAACTTTGGTCATATAATAGTTAAAGTGAATACTCCGGGGAAAACAATACGCCGGGAATATTCCAGCAGTGTGCAGGCACCCCTGATGGGAGTCTTACAAGCTTCTGTTCTGTGCAGCAAGCCAGAAAGAGCCGGTCCCTGCTGTAAGGACTTCCTGTGTCAAACAGACAAGGCAGAGGAAAGGCGTAACGTGGTTGTCAGGGACCGCTGGTAAATGTTGCCTTGGTTCCACTTTTCCACAGTGTTTGTCCAGCTTCTTACTGGCTTTTGATGTGGTGAGTTGCTTTGCAAAAGAAAGTGGGGTTGGCTTTGGCCGGAGCAGACTGTCAGCCCCGTGGGCCAGCCCATCGTAGTGGGGAATCCCATAGCCTGAGGACCTCCGTGGAGGTAACCTTGGGCTGGGAGGGTGAGGGCACATCTTCTCCAGGAGGTGGGTGACCCACCCTGGGGCAGTTTGCTGAGATCTTGCCGGTCATTACAAACGCAGCGTGTAGAGGGCTGCGAGTTGGGCTCTTTGGCTTTCTCACTGCTCGAGTGTTTGATGTGACAGCACAATGACAGCACTGGGAGACTTTTCTCCTGCGTGTTTATGGGCTTTTGCAGAACTCGGAGCCTTGAAGGGGCTGCTACTTGAGTTGGTGCTTGCTTGGAGGTTCGTCACCAGATCTGAAGCGTGTAATGAGTGATGTAAGAGCGCTCCCACCTTTCACTCAGGGGGAGGAAAAGGGGTTAAATATAAATCCCTGTAGATTACAGCTGGACGAACAGGGAGTGAGGCCGTGCTGCCTCCTGCCACTTCACACCATGTGGTGGTTAAGGCTGAGTGCTTGCAGGAGGAGCAGTGAAAAACAAACCCCCTCCCTGCAAGGACCACTCCTGGCTCTCGCAGCAGGCAGCCTGCACGAGGGGCTCGGGCTGGTGGGGCTGTTGGTTTAATACTGTGGTTATTCATCCTTCTCCTGCGTCTGGCAAGGCTGGAAATGCCCTGCCTTGTCCAGTTAAGCTCTCGCTGGGCCTCTCCTTAATTTTCTTGGGGTTTATTAGCTATGGTTTGTGCCTTAAGCACTAGTGAGATTCCTGAGTCATCTCCTTAGGCAGGGAGCTATTTATTTCAGTGTGTGTGTTACACTCCCTGGGAGTGGGTGTCTCTCTTCCGCTTTTGGATCCTGCCCTGACTCTATATAAAGACTCCAGGCTTGAATGAGCAGCAAAACCAACCTTCAAACTGGTTCCATCGTTTGGAAGCTTCGTGCTGCTGATCCCATCTCTTCTGGCTGAAGGAGCGTGGCTGTTCGGAGCATGGGTAGGGCTTTGCATGGGGTGTTTGTCCATCTTGGGGTTGTGTAGCTGCTAGGACAGCTCGCAGGGACATGCCGCACTGCATGTCCATCTCCAGGAGCAGTTCTTGCTCTACAGCAGCTCATGACCAAGGGGGGAGCGTGATTTGTACCTCCTTTTCTCCTCTGAGGCTGATGTGCTGATGCTGTTGGGTTTTCAGTCGGTGATGTTTTTCTTATTTAGGAGAGATGAGATATTTCCAAGTGGTTGTAATTCTCCGTTGGTATCAGAGCAGGGACTGGAGGTGCCATGGGCAAGTGCAGATGGGCTCATCTGAGACATTGCCAATGCAGGAGCTGCCAGGAGAAATTCACTGTGTCATTTCTCCTGGGATGGCCCTTTTCAGACTCATCCCATGTTTGCTTGGTGGCCTTGCAGAAAGTTGCCTCACCGCATGAGTTTGGGGGTGCACAGAGAGCCCCTCACGTAACAGCTCTCCGGGGAGCTGCAGAGAAGCCAGCGTGTTAATGGTGGTGTTCATCCAAAAGCTGACTTCACACTCAATTAAACATCACCCTGAGCCAGAGGGACAAGTCCTCATGTCATTATGTCTTGAACTAAATTGCTGGCACTTCATGAGGGCTCTGTCTCCATAGCCTGAGGGACCGATGCATTTAATCCGTATCAGCGCTAAAGGAACTTTGTTAACGTGACCTCGTGGTTTGGTCGTTGTGGCTACTGGATGCGCATCACTGTGGCTGTCTTTTTCTTGGTTATGGCTGTTCCCATAAGGAAGGAAAACGACCTAGAGGAAAGAATTTCCCCAGCCCTTTGTCTCTAATTTATCAGGTATGACATGCTCTCGCAGTATTTTGCACTGAATTTTTCTTCCTTTCCATGTTTTTTCCTTTAACATCTAGATGTTTTTAATGCTATTCTGAATTAGCAGCTTCTCTCAGCACACCAGCTAACGAGGGGTAGGAGGAATTTCTGCACTGACCTTTTGTTGCTGATGATGTTTTTCTTTTCTGCAGCAGAAATCAGATATAATGTGAAACCTTCTCTGAGCTGCCCTTCCAGGCCCTGCGTCTGAACTCTCCCTGATGCATGTTCGTGGGTGGTGGGAGCATCTTGAGTCGTGCGAGAGCGTGCACAGAGCAAGCTGCTGAGCCTTAGCCTATGAATCGGTAGATCTCCCATCTAAGCCCGGGATAAATAACACCACTGAGCTCTGAAACTCGGTTTGTTGGCAATGGATTAACCTGCCTTAGAATGGGGAGAAGGTAATGAAAGTGCCTGAATAAGGCAAGTGAGTGGACTCTGAAGATGTGTCTGTCCCACTGTTTCTACTGGGAGATGGCGATGTAGGCATCTACAAGTAGGTGAGACAGATCCCAACCTCAGGTCTTCACCCTGTGCTTTGGAAGAGCCCAATCTGGGAGACCTGCTAGTAGGACAGGGCTTGAACAATCCGTATGCAAGAACTCGGGCACCTGAGGAGCACGGGCACGGAATTTGCCCTTTATTCTGCCCCTCTTTGCAAACACCGTGCACAGCAAATAAACCTGCCGTAGGTGTGCACTTGGCGTAGAGCACCTGCCCAAGCCCCAGCTCCCTGCAGAGAAAGAGGCTGAGCCTCCAGAGTGTGTTCCAGTCCTGCCTAGCCTTGCTCTTTTGGCCCTTCTCCACGTGGGAGCAGATGGCTATTGAAAACCCCAGAGAAATTCATCCAGCTGGCGGATGGCCAGCCCCCATCCACGGCCGGGGAGGCCCATCTTCCCCACAGCCACGTCCCCACGGGACACGAGTTGGGAAGAGTGGCCAGAGCCAAGCCCAGCCCTGCGATGGCTTTCCGTGGCAGCTGCAGCGGGCTGGTGGGATCTTCACCCTGTGGTGAAACACCAGGGCTGGTAGAGCAGCCCAGGGTGGTAGCACCGACCTGGTGAGGCAGCTGACTTGCATTTGCTACAACACGGCAGAAATGAAAGGAAGATTAATTAAACCTTTTTTTCCCCACTCTCTCTCCTGCTTCCTCTTGCTGTTTGCTGTTTCTAGGGAAGACTGAAGAAATGTGCTAGAGAGGAAGCTAAACTCTGAGCATCCTTTCGCGAATGCAGAATATGGCCCCTGTGGGACTGCAGGGAAAGGCTCTGTAATTACGGGGAACGTCCTGCGAGGCTGGGTTACACAACCAGCGTGGAGAGCTGCTCCTGCTTCGGTTTAGCAGCAGGCTGATGATGCTGCAACTCAAAATACTACCTGGCTATTATCCATTCATGGCTTTTTATCCCTGTCGGTGTCCTCAACGCACAGCACAGGCCACTCGCGCGGCTCCGAGCCAAGAGGGAGGTAGGAGGAGTGCGCAGGATCGTAAAAGGGCCATTTGATATTTACAGTGTCTGGTGACATAATTCCCAGACAGCCCGAGCATATCTCGGAGCCGCCCGATGAGTCGCCGGGGAGATCTTGCTCCGATGCCACCAAGTGAAGGTGACTCTGTCCCAGCTCTGGCAGGAGCAGGATGCCCTGACGGAGAAGTCGTGCTGCGGCGTCTGCTCGTGGGCTCCGTGCCGGCTGCTGCTAGCTGGGTTAAGAGCCGAGTCAGCATCCGGGAAAGGGATTTAGGGCTGTAGCAACTGCTTTGAGATATTGTGTAGGGGAGGACTAATACCGTGGCTGTGGTGTCGGGCATGCCCTGGTGTCATGTGCTGGAGGATGTTGCTCCTGGGTGGCATTGTGCTGCCGCTGAAGAGGCTGTTGTTGGCTCTGGTCCATGCAAGCCTTGGTTACTGGTGTGCTTGGCATTGGTTTTGTGCCAGGCTTGATTCTACTCCAGAAGGATTTATTGGTTGCTGAGGGCCGTGGGCATGTCTTGAGCTGCGCGTGGCCTCAACCTCAGCTGTGCCTCTGTGTGCTGGGGGGAATCATTATCCAACTTTTCCAGTTTGGGAGCTGAGGTGCGGAGGAATTGAGAGACACGGGATGACTGCGGCATAATCCCGCGTCCCTGCTTCCCGCGCTGTAACCCTGGCCTCTCCCTCCGGCAGGAATAACCATTTCCCACACAGACAAGGAGACTTCAGCATGGGTCCTTGTCCTGTCAGGCCTTCCTAGGCTTGGAATTAGTAAGTGTTGTCTCGGATCTCCATTATAAAGGTTGTTAGAGCACAGCTACTTATCAGAATAGAAAATATTCTGTTTCTGTACTTCAACAAGTTAATCTGCTTGTGGGATTTACAACTAATGAGAAGAGTTAAAAAAAAAGGAAATAAAAGAGAGGCTGAGGTTGGAAGTGAACACACAGAAGTAGCATCTTTTCAAGATGTTTCCTGTCCCAGACCTAGTGGTCACTGGTCTATGTCTTCTGTCTGAACCAAAATCACGTGCAAATTCATTAGCATTAGTAGGCAGGAGGGTGTTTGCTGCCATGCCTTCCACTGTGCCAGATTGCAGGTTGTGCTCTGGGGGTGTCAATTCCCACCCCCCCATCACCTTCTCCACCAGCTGGCAGGGACCCTGGCAAACCAGCCTGACCGTGGTCCTGTGTATTCGGCTTAGAAGGAGCAGCAAGAAGGTGCAGATGCAGAGCAGGAGACCCGGGGCCAGCTACGGAGCTCACTGATGGGTTTATGGGGATTTCAGCGAGCCTGAAGCCCTGGCTGCAGATTGCCGTCATTTCCAAGGTCAGATTTTTGTTCGCTGCTTGTAAGAGATGGAGTGGTACCTGCTGCTTTGCAAGAGACTGGATTTGAGCAGCAGTAACCCAGGCCGTGGTCCTGCTGTGGGTTGGTCTTTGCTGTAGAAGTGTCTTGTCCCCCAGAGCTGGGCACGCCTGTGCCTGGCCAGGCAGCGCCTGGACCTGCAGCATCTCTGAGCAGAGCTGCTTCCTGTGACCCAGGCAGGTGATCCCCTGTTTTTCCCAGGGAATAAACCACAGAACTTGGCTTGAGGGTGAGCTGGAAATCAAGAGCAGGGTCTCCTTGCTGCCAGGCTGCCTTTGATTTCCTCTGGACCCCTTGGCAGAGGCACTGTCTCTTCTCCTGCTCCTGCGTTAAGCTGTGACAGCTCTCCCAGGCAGCAGTATGGCACGATGCTGCAGGGCTGGGGAGCTGCTGGTGAGCTTGGATCGTGCCTGAGAAAAGGGGGTTAAAAGCAGGTTTTTGTAAGCCTTTGCCTGCCATTTTAAACGGGAAGGATGTTTCCCTGGCAACGAGATGGAAGCTTCCCAGCAGAGCATATGGCTTCCATCGACTTTGATTTACCGGCGTGTTGAAATGGCAGCTAGATAATCTCTCTCCAGCTTTAGTATGCCTGTGCCTGGTGTCCCTGTTACTTAGGAGCTTTAAAACACAGCAGGTCCAGCCCCGCGGCGCTGGCCTTGCTCCTGTCCCAGGGCTGGAGCTGATGCGGTCCCGTGTCAGGGCTGGCTCTGGGGACCTTCACAAGGAGGGACCCGTACTGAGGACCCGAGCATCGCCTGGAGCAAGGAGCTGCAGGGTGGGCAGGAGATCCTTCCCTGCCTCTGCTGCCTTTCACCAGCCCAACAGCTCCTCCTCCTCAGAGAATAGCATCTGCAGCCCTCTCTTCCTATTCTCCTCCCTGCTTTAAATCATTTTTAGATGTTTTCCACCTTTCACCACACAATCATCTGCCTCCTGCAGCTTGCTATTTATTGTTGTGTTTACTGGCACGCAGAAATAAGAGAGGGAACAAACCTGTCATTTGCTGAGCGGGGGAACTTGGGGGGGGCTGGTTTCGGTGAGCTCGTGGCTCTCCCAGGCTGGCGGCGTGTGCCAGCCTCACCGAGCTCACAGGGCAGCCTCTTCCAAAGGGCACAACCAGGGCACTTTCTTCCTCATCGCTGGCTCTCCATTCTTTGGTAAACGTGATGAGAATTGGCCAACGGATCCAAATATTAGGTAGAGACAGTGAGGCGGCCAGACAGGGTGATCACACGAGCCGCATTGCCTGAGGAACCGGGATAGCTGGAGAGGTTCATTCACGCACCCGAGTGGGGCTGGTTCTTGGCTGCCTGTGCCCGACCACTTCCTAGCTATGAGCAGCAGTGAGGGCCAGGCACAGGGCTTGAGAGCTGTCTGGGTAGGGCGGCCTTAAATGGAATTAAAGGGTCGTGGTGACCTGCAGACTGCTGCACTGCAGGGACTGAGGGGGTCACGCATCATTCCTCCCCTCTTGCACCGATGGAGGGTTTTGGGGAGCTATGGATGAGGCGATGCCACCTTCTTTGCAAGTATCCAGGTGAGCCAAAAAGCCCTGGTGGCCACGTGCTGGCTCGCAGCCCTGATGGCAACAAATCCCCCAAAGCTGCCCAGCCTGAAAGACTTTAAAACCAAGGCTCCCTTGCAACTGAGCTTGCCTTTATTTCTTCTGGCAGGATCGTGGCTTTCCCCTCCTCTCTGGACAGCCTCCCCCCTTGCAAAGGGCTCTCGATGATGGGGGGCTGCTCCCTGTTTCCCCTAGTGCTCCCATCCACCCCTGGCCACCCGCTTCCTGCATTCCAGTTATGCTGGAGCAGCAGCAAGAGATAATAGTGATTAATTGCCCCTTGGTGCTGGGGATGAATTGCTCTGGTGTGAGGTGAGGCTGTGCCCTGGCAGACCCCGCGCTGTCTCTGTGGGTGGAGCTGCCCCGCTTCCATCGGGGCTGGTGTCGTGAGCTGGCCGTGCTCTGCCATGAGCAAAGGAGACACCGGTGTGTGTGGGGGGGGGTGGCAGGAGGATCTCCCCACTGCTTCTGAGGAGCTGCGTGGCTGGGGCAAATCTGGCCACAGCTCAGGAAAATTTCCCTGCTGTAGAGGGGAGACTGGTGGAAAAGGACTTTGAATTCAGTGTTACAGCTCCTGGAAGACCCAGAGTAGTTATATGAGAGGTGAAGTTAAACGGAGCTTGACTGGCAGCTGTTGTGATGCTCTTCTCTCCCTGTGGCATAACTGGCTGTTTCAGCAATTCTTTAGGGCTAGAGGGCTCTGCCTTTTAAAGCCTGAGCTCTCTGGAGGTCTAGGTTGGTTTTGCATCCCTTCACCCCGAGCAGCTCTTCTGCATGGCCAAGGTGCTCCCAGCAGAATCATTCCCATCCCAGCAGGAGCCCCTTCATGGTTGTGAAAAGCACCGGGGCCGTATTCTGCCACCTTTGCCATGGAGGAGCATCCTACTGACATGGGGATTGGAAGCAGAGCTCCAAAACTGTCCACTGACCTTTTGTTTCTTGTTGTTTGACCTAATCCTGTGTTTTTCTGCCAAACTTATGTGCGTCTCAGGCATTGCAGGGTTTGCACCCAGCTGAGCCAGACCCTCTCTCATGGCAGTGCAGCTCCCTTGGCTTTCAGGGGATTAGTCCTGACTTGCCCCAATGTGAGTGAGGGAGAGTTGCGGAGAGGGAACAAGGTCCGCTTGCAGCACTCCCGTTGTTCCTCTGGGTACGTTTTTTAACGCTGCTTGGGGGTCATCCTCTTCTGGGGACTAAAATCAAAAGGCTGTGAATCAGCTCTCCTGCTTCTTGGCTCTGAGCTCCTTCCTAATCACTAGCTGGGACAAGAGAAGTAAAATTAAACAGATGGTGAAATTACCAACTCTGAGACATATTATACGGGCAGTTTGCAAATACTTATTTCTTTTCCCCAAGACTCAGTTAATTAAACTGATGAGCAAATGAAATTAGCAGTGCTTTGGTAGTGCTGGCGTTTTACACTGCGGTGTAAGCTGCATTCGCTGTTACCAGCGTAAGCCACGTTCTTGTCTTCTAATTATCGTGGCACGAAGCCGGGGATGGACCCCGGGAAGTGGCTGGAGCATCCGCGTGGCTTTGACGCTTGCCGAAATCTCGGCCCTCTTTCTTTGCTGTTAGTCCAAGAGCACAGCTCTGGGGTCCTGCCTTTACAGGACCATAAACCAGGGGCTGAGGCACGGGAAAAGTGAGACTTTTTTAAAGTCAGCACAAGGATTTAAAGCCATTTAGCTGCGTGGCTCTGGGACCGTTCATGCGGGTCCTGACTGCTGCTGAGCCGCTGTCGTCAGCTCCCTGCGGATGCTCGTTTCTGAGGCGCTGTGAAACCAGTGCGGAGACAGGGATGGGGAAGCGAAGCTGAAGAACCCCAGGTCCTGTCCTTCGCGGGTAGGAAACCTTGGGCTCCAGCTGAATCGCTGCTTCTGGGACAGACCTTTGGAACACCGGCTGTTCCTGTCTGCAGCGGGAACCAGCCCTGCGCGTTTTGAGACAGTCTCCCTACCTGCAGTTAGACCGGAGCCTGTTTTCCTGTATCCCATTCTCTCAAGGAATGTTCAGATGAGATGCAGCATTTCATTTTACAGGGACATCTTGCTTTTAACCTAGTTTTGGGGCACTGTTAGGTCAGTCCAGGAAGCTTGACCTCTGAAGAGGATTTTTTTTTTAATCCCACCTTGCAGCATAGCCCTTGGCTTCAATTTATTTCATTTATTTTTCTTGAGATGTGGCAGAAAAGCAGGGCTTTGCCCTTAAGAAGCAGAAACCACTTGCTCTTCAAGTGCAGATAAAACTTAGATTAGGAAGGCTGGTATTCCTGTGCACAGTAATGATTTCCCAGAGGTAGGGAGGAAGCTGAGGCTCTTTCGGGGAGTACCCTGTGGGATGGAACAGAGGCAGGGCTCAGCTTTCCATCTGAATGATACGGGTATTGCATGAGGCAGCAACTTCCCCTCACATTGAATCAATGAACCTGCTCTGAGTAAATGCCTGTGCAGATATTTTAAGAATTACTTCAATGTCCAATATTTTATACTCTTAACTTACCTCCCGGTTCACCATAATTGCACCGTGGTCTGCAGCATCCTCTCCCCTGAACCCTTCCTGCAGCTGCGGGAATACATTTCTGCCACTGAGTTTTTAGGAGAGAAGCTGAATTGTGGCAGCCACGGGCTCTTCTGGCAGGTGCACGGGCTTGATGAATGCTTTGGGTTTTCCTCCAGACATCTGGCTCCTCGGAGGCTGCGTGCGCAGGGCGAGGAGAATACGCAGCCAAGCATTTCCCGGTGATTCATGATAGGGGAGGACAAAGAGGAACATCTGAGCTAGAACTTCGTATGCGGTGATTGTTATTAATAAGGCTTTTATTCTGAGTTGAGTAAGTCAAGTGATCAGAGCCAGCCTGTAAGAAGAACCCAACCAATTCCTTAAATTTAACCCCTCTTCCTGCTGTCAACGTTCAGATCTTGGTCTCCATTCCCTGTCATTTCCAGCTGGCTTTTGTTCCTCGAGGCTTCGATCCAGAAAAGCTCTTAAGCTCTTGCTTCTAAGTGTGGAGATACGCCATCCTTTGCTGGGCTCGGGACAAGCTATGCCATGCAAACCCACTGCTGCTCAAATTCCTGCAGTGGGTGGGTTCAGGTCAGCGCTCTGGCTATGGGTGCTTGGGGCAGACCATGCTGTTTCTGCTCCTTGGCTGTTATAAGCAAGAGGGAAAAGCTGGAGGAGCTCTTGGAGTGGGAACTTATTTCGAAAGCGGTGGGTGCTGAAGGAGAAAATACCTGTGAACCCATACCCTGCTCTTTTCTGAGGAAGGTGCTGCCTAACCAGAAGGCAGGCAGGGGAGGAGGAGGGCTTTTGGCACTTGATTGTGCCACTTTTCCGAGTTCATTCAGTAAAGCTGTGACCAGCCATTCCTTTTTCCTCCAGGTTCCTCTGAGGAGCAAGATCTCAGATGAGAACATGGGGCTGGGCACGGCCGAGCCTGTGGGGAATGAGGCACCTTGGGGAGCTCTTTTTGGAAAGCAGAGCATTTATTAAGGCGCGGGGCCGAAAGGCAGGACTCCCCGCTTCTATTTTCAGCGCCGCTAGTGACAGAAGTTGCCTTGGGAGATGATTTTGGCTGAGACGGAGGGATGTGGGAACCTGGAGTGAGGCATTTAGGCTTGTGTTTAGCCTTGTAAAGGAGTAGCTGGGTTGCTAGTCGCAGCGGGATGGCTTACATGAGTAAAGGTGATGGATGCTCCTGGCTAAGGGTGGGCGACACGCGATGTCTTTACCCCTGCAAAAGTCATGGCGTTATCAGAATTGTGCTTCTGATTCACTGGGGATTTAAACTGAGCTCTAAATGCTCCCCTTCGCATTACGAGTCTCCCTGAGGGTCCAAAGGCGTTGGACCATCTCGTTTCCCTTCGGCAGGGATGTTCTTTCACCTCGGTCTGTTGTCAGTGCTGCATTTTCAGTTGACAGTGAAGTTTCAGGCTCTTGAATCACCAGCGTTTACCGAGACCACAGCACGTGGGTAGCCGGGGTTACCAGTGGGTGCCCCGGACGCATTTTGGGTTTATTTTACCACAATTATCGATGCCTCGTTTCCATCCCCGAAGTAATTAAGTCTTTTAAATGTTTTAAGTTGTTTTCTGTTGTGCAGCTCTCAAATACCCGTAGTAAAATACTCCCTCCTTTCCATCTTTCTAATCAAATAAATCACTAATTCCCTTTCCCAATTCCAGGGAAAAGCAGCGACACGCATAACAAGCACAGTGGCTTGTTACAAGCTTGTACCACCTCCGTGTGTTGTGTCCCTCACACCCTGGAATCCAGCTGCTAATTGCTGGTGCTCCTTCACAGGAAGCCCCGTGTTTTTGCGTGTCAGCAAGTGTTATTTGAATACAAGTATTTCAGGAATAAATTTAAAGGTCTTTTTAAATTCTTATGTAATGGGTGTGTAGATTCCAAGGGGGTTTCTTTTGGAAGGCAAATGAGATGATTAACCTGCAAAGCTTTAAGATGATTCTGTCACATGCTTTTACTGAAGAAAAAGAAAAGGACAATCTTTCCTCTTCCGAGTCATTTATTTTTTTTTTTAATCGAGGGGGAGCTCACTCATTTCTTATTCTATCGCTAACCTGAAGCGCAGTGGATATGACATCTGGATATGCAGATGTTGCGCTGCGATTTATAAACTGTAGTAAGAAGCTTGCATGGGTATTTTAAGTCAACACAACCTTTGGCTGTAAAGCCAGGCTTTGGATTTATTACTGTTAGCAGCAGCCAGGTTTGCACAGCCGAGTCTTAGCTAAGCCTAAGCAACAGGCGTGGGGGATGCCAGGGCAGCAGAAGGTGCTGGGTGTCCGTAGGAGTGGGTGGTGGGTGAGAAGGTGCAGTGACATGAGGTGGCTCTAGGACGCTGGAGTCGGCTTTCTCCATGCCATCGCTCTGCAGAGGAGACAGTGATCCAAAACCACACGCTGCCCTCTGCATGCCGGCCTTGGTTTGGAGGAGGCTGCATCATGCAGGACCCAGCTCCTGTCTGCTCAGGAGGAGGATATTGTCTTCTCCAAAGCTCTAAGCAGAATTGGCATCTTCAATGTAAAAATCATTAGATGGGACGTAATTAGCGTTCTTTGTTTGCTCATTAACATTACCCAGAGTCAGACTGCAGAGATAATTTGCTTTGATGAAATATATAGCTTTAAAAATTAGATTCCTCCCAACCCTTACACTATTTATTGGCCTGTTTCCCTTTCCCCAGCTCTCCATTAGCATCTGGAGCCCTTTCCTGCACTGTCTGGGTGGATTAGGTGAAACTAAAGCAGAGTCTCAGCCTTCCTGTTCCCCCTGCCCTGCCACCGTGGTTGCTCGGGGGATACACACCATCTCCACTGTGGGCATGCCCCTCAGCTTTCCTCTTCCACCCCTTACCCAAAGGGCATCTGCAGGTCCTTCAAAGCCTCCTAGGAGCCAAACAGACCCCAGCCTCCTGCATTCAGTTTCCTTGCAGAAAGGTTTCATTCTCTTCATTGCCTTTTAGAGCCTCCCACAGGTTTGCAGACCACAGGGTCAAGCAGAGCAGCTGTGCATCACCGTGGAGCTATTTTGGGATGTTTGTGCTGTGGTAAGCCAGTGCCTGCATCCCTTGCTGGCAGGACCGTTCCTTACCCAGGGCTGAACATCCCCATCAGGACTGAGTCAGGGGAGATTTTGGTCCACGAGGGGTTTGGCCATGGAGCTCCCATGCTTTGCTGGTGCCTTCCCCCTTGCCTCCCATGCTCAGCAGTGCTGCAATTAACGCTGGCCCTGCAAGTGTGCTCTGCTTCAGGTCTCCCCGGCAATGAGAGCCCTGGGGAGCGCAGAGCCCGATTCCATCAGCACCAAGCTGGGCCTGGGGAGATGAGGGGAACGGGGGGACTGGGGATGAGGCTGCAGTGATGTGCTGGGAAGGGAAGAAGGAGCACCCAGATGTCCTGCTGCCCCATAACCACTGCTGGCGCAATCCACCCTTGGGATTCGAAGTGATAAAGTGATTTCTTCTCTTTTTTTCCTGCCCCCTCAATACACGTCTAGCGATGCCTCTTTCTCATGGCATTTGTCCCTACTCATTGAGCGTGGCTTCGGTCTGCATCCGTCTGAGGCGGTCACCTCAGCAAACACATGGTGCAAGTCTGCACTGATACTGGCGCTTTGCTTTCAGCTCCTCCCCAGGCATTTTACTGTCATGTTTGGTCACAAAAATATCACCCACCTTCTACTTCTTTAATCAGACAAATGTAAGGTTTTCTTCTCCCCCTGCTCCCTTTCCATTATCTTTTGTTTTGTTTTCCACTTCTCTCTCTTCTTGCATTGATTATTCATTTGTTTCTCACTGCAACGTAGAAGTTCGCAGCAAAATCTGGGCCACCCCGGGCGCGGGGCTGCCTGCCCCAGTTGCTGCTCCTTCCTTATTCTCCTGAGGTTGTTTTAAGTCTCCAGGTGCCAGACCTGGTGTGAGAAGGGGAAGTTGCGAGGAGAAATCAGGCAGTTGTCCTTACCTGGTTTCTGCTGAATTCATCTGGTTGCTGACAAAGCTCAGCCGTTGCCGAGGTGGCTCGGAAGGTCCCTGCCCTCCAGCAGGCAGGGACGTTTCTGCCTGTGGTTTGAATAAACGCTGCAAATCCCCCTATTTTCACTTGTTACCGTGATGTTAATGGTCATTGCAAAGCCACAAGCACGACCCGGTGGTGTGAAACTCCTTTTCTTTATGTAACAGAGAGGAACAGCACCCACCAGCTGAGCCGTACCTTATAAATATTCAAAATGCAGTTTGTAGGAACGGGAGACAAAGCCAGACGGATGAATTATTTAATGCTTTTAAAGAATGCAGCTTTTCGTTTCTCCTTGCGCTGGCCTACTTTACCGCGTCGGTAGATCGATCTTTAGTAAATTAATTTCCCTCCTTTTGTTTGAGCAAGGCATGGGCATCGTGGGCTGGTGGAAACGTTCTCCGTCCGTGAGCAGATGCCAGGACACCTCAGGAGCTGTGGACTCAGGCGCTGAGTGTCGGAAGAGAGTTGAGCTCCTGTCACTCATTTCGTGCCTTTTGATTTGCCTTTGTACATCCAGGGTCCCTGAAAAGCGCTGAGTGGGCAGTTTTGGTGGGGACAGCCTGTGTATGACACAGTGCTGTGGCACTTCTGGGGCTGCTTTTGGGACAGCCCCCGGAGGCAGATGTCAATGAGACCTGGGCGAGTGCTGTAAGGGGGGATTGAGGCTCTTCCCCTATTTCGTGGTAAAAAAAAAAAGACTGCGAGGGTTGATAGCAAAGCTGGGTCCCCCCGCCCAGCTCTAGGCAGGATGGGGCTCCTTTGTGTCCCTGCATGGCCAGCTCGGCTCCCTGCCCTGATGGCTTCACACTAAGGTACCAACAGCACCAAGATCACATCCCTTGGACTGCATCAAACTCCTGCTGTGTCCCGTGTCTGGCCACAGAAGAGCAGAGTAACAACCATCCGCCTCCCAGTGATGCTACAACAAATCTAAAGAGTTGTCAGCCCTTCGCAAAACCATAGAATTGAGGTTGGAAAAGACCTTTAAGGTTATTGATCCCAACCCTTTCCAGGCAGGAAGGAGTTTATCTGGAGTACCTGCCTAAGAAGGGACCATAAAATCCACCCCAAAATGTCCTACCCTGGCAAGGATGGGAAGCACAGTGCTGCTCCTGCATGGACTTCTGTGGATGCAGAGCAGCCATGGAGCTTCCCCATGCCAGAGGTGTGGTCAGAGCTGCCAGCTGGGAGGGGAACTGGATTGGCACTGGCCAGACTGGGAACAGTCCAGTGGGTCCGTCCACACATAACCCTTTCAGTTGGTGAACACAGAGACTTTACCTTCCTGTTCTTACGTGGTGTTGTAGCAGCAGCGCAGTAAATACTCCTGGAGGAATATGTCCAGAATAGTCTCTGGACTAGTTTGATGAAGTGTGGAAGGTTTCTCCTCTGAAGTCTGACGTTTTCTCTCTCTCTTTTTTATTTATTAGTTTTCTACTAGTTTTCTCCTGCCTGGTGCTGTCTGTCTTTTCAACCATCGACGAGTACCAGAACAGCTCAGAAGGGGCCCTTTACATCCTGGTAAGTGGCAAATGAAGCCATCAGTGAGGCGTTAAAACAAAGTAAAAAACACCCAAAACCCCTGAGATTCAGGGTGTTTAACTGGGGTGAGAATTTAAACTCACTTGTGAGAAGGGAACCACTGGGACCTGCAGGTAAGAAATAAGGAAAATGGAAAAATGGAAAAAAAATCAGTATCAGGAATAATCTGAACACAGTATTTTTAAGGATCCTTTAAATTTCTTCCTAAACTTTTTCTTTTTTCTGCCTTTATCTTCAATTGCAAACCACGGTAGCAAGACCGATCCCACTGAACAGGAGTTTGGTGTCCAACAGCCCCCAATGCTTAAAGCTGCGGATGCTCTGTGTAGGGAGCAGCCTGCGTCGCTGCCTCCTCTCCCACGCTATAACATCCCTGCAACTATTTGATCTGTCATCAGGCTGCAGAGTTTTGTTCCTTAAATAGCTCAGCATCCCTCGCACCGACAAGGTGGCTTCTGCCATCCAGAGCCGGCAGAGATGCTGCGCGCACCGTCACGTCGCGGGGCTGCTGGATTCACGCGTCTCGTTTCCTTTTGTCTTTCTTCCTCTTCCCCGGTCCCTGCCCTACATCGACATCAAAAGATGCTGCAGACTAATTAGGGCTTCATCGGGTTTGACACGTGAGAAAGCTGAGGCAAATTCCACTAGCGAAGGAATTGGAGGGAAGGGAGCGTGCGCAGGGTGTTTGGGTGACGTTGGGAAGAGCTGTGATGCACAGCATCAACGTGCTCGCTTGGCATCAAGGGACAGAGGATCTCCACCACCCCTTCACCAGAGAGCCCAGCACACAGAGACAACCTGGTCCAATTTTTCTGGGGAAAAAGCTTGAATCCCCTGTCCTAGGATGGAGTAGCCAGCGAGTCCCATCTCTGGTCTTCCCTGAGCTGCTCGGCATTAATCTAGTCAAGCCTGGAGACTGGTGCTGGGGAGGTAGGCAGGTACTCACCAGTTCTGTGCTGGGGGACACAAACACTGCCTGAGAAGGTGTAAATCTAGTTCAGTACCTCTCACCACCCCAGGGGAAGGTGAGGGAAGACACAACAGCAAAGATCTGATGATCTTTCAAGCCTGGGCTCTCCATTTATCGGTGCAGGCAGCTCTGTGACGTGTTTTCTGAGGTGTGCGGAGTTGAGGTTGTGGGTTTGTAGCTGACTTTGGAGCGTGCTTTCCGTCACGCTGCTTTCTCGACTGATGGCGTTGTTTCCCTTGCAGGAAATCGTCACCATCGTGGTGTTCGGGGTTGAATACTTTGTGAGGATCTGGGCGGCCGGCTGCTGCTGCCGATACCGGGGCTGGAGAGGAAGATTAAAATTTGCCCGCAAGCCTTTCTGCGTCATCGGTAAGACCTGCCCCCCTGCATGGGGTTTCCCAGACCAAAATGGCTAGTGCAAGCCCTTGCACAGTGCTCCGGTTTCTGACATGTGTTTTGGGGGTTGATACTCAGCTGCTTCGTGGTCACCTTGAGAAGGGAAAGGGAGCAAAAGCAAAAGTCCAGATCCATCATTGTCCTTATTCTGCACGGGGCACACCCGGATTTCTGCAGAGCTGGGAGCCGTCCTGTTGCCCTGCACCCCCCAGGCATCGCTGACAGCTGCTCACAGCTGCAGAAAAGGGGATTAACCAGGAGAAGCTGAGCGTAGGAGCTGGGATCCTGTGTCCAGCCTCTACGCCAAATCGCTCTGGAGTCGTGGGAAGTCTCTGTGTCTCACTTTGCCTTCCCTGGTGCTGATGAGCACCTCACAAGGGAATTGTGAGACTTAATTAATTCTTGTTTGTAAAGTGCCCGGCGATCCTCTGGCAAAAGGGGCCATCTGTGCCCAGCGGTTATTTTTACCGGGGTAAGGAGTGGGCAGAGAGGCCATGCCACCCGCTGCGGAGCCTGCCTTCAAGCGGCAATGGTCATATGGAGGATTTCAGCTTATTCCACAGAAAAACACTGCTATAAAATTTGCATAGATAACCAGGGAAGAGGGAGGTTTTCAAGATCCTCAGATCTGGGATATACAGAGCAAGGCTTTTTTGTCTTGGCGTGCCTTTGCCCATGAGCACCCCAGGATTGCTCTGGTGGACCTCTAGGTTTTCATTCCCAGTTTAGGTGGGGAATTCACAGCACTGTGTAACGCAGGTGGCCGCAGCTGATTGAACGAGGATTTTGCAAGGATTTAATCCGGTTTAGCAGCGTTAACTCTGAATCGTATCAGAATTCAGGCTTTGTGGTGTTCGACACCTTTCCTATGGGAACAGCGAGTGTGGAGAAGGAAACCAGGGTGTTTCCCTAAGAGGTGTGTTAGCTCCTTTCATCCAGATTACCATTTCTGCTGTGTCCTTGCAGCACAAGATACAGCTGGTAGAAGTTCCTTCTCAGGCACAGCCTTCTGCTGCCGGTGGCAGGGGTGCCATCCCATTTGGTAGTGGTTCAGCAGCATTTCTTCAGCTTTCAATGCCCTCTGTTCATGCAGACATCATGGTGCTGATCGCGTCCATCGCCGTGCTGGCGGCGGGGTCCCAAGGGAACGTCTTTGCCACCTCGGCGCTCAGGAGTTTGAGGTTCCTGCAGATCCTGCGCATGATCCGCATGGACCGACGAGGTGGCACCTGGAAGCTTCTGGGCTCCGTGGTCTACGCACACAGTAAGGTGAGCAAGTCCCGAGCGAGGACATTGAGTCGCTCTTAATGTTCCCCCCACTAGAGACAGTGCTTTGGTTCAAACATCTCCTAGGCCTGGGGAGATTGGAAAGACACCACAGGTGACGCGGGGAGCAATGCAAAGTCAGACACGAGGTCCAAAGGAGCCCTTCAGCGCGTAGAGGAGGGAAGGGAGGGGTGTTCAGATGTTTGCAGGGAATATCTTTGTCCTGCACTTTTTCCCCCAAAAAGCTTAACCAGTTTGTCCAGAGCTGTGTAAAAATCATAGGAAGTTTGTGGGTCTCCTGTCCACCCTTACGTTAACATCATCCAAAAACAATCACTGGGAATTCTGAATTAAAACTTCCCTGAAATTATGGGATGTTATATCCAGACACCAGCTTCGTATTTCCCCCCCAGTTAGTGGGAGGAACCTGCCCTAAGCAGAGTCCCTGCATATTTGGGGGTTCCCATTTCAGATTTAACCCCACTTCCCTGGGTGAATTGCAGAAATATTATGGGCTTTTTTTGTCTCAGTTCCACCTCTTGAAATAACGGAGCTATTAACACTCCCCTTCCTCCTCCATTTGCTGTTAGATGATGGGGTCTTCAGGACGGGGATGTCCCCATGTGTGTGGCAGGGCCACCACCAGTACACGGTCCCATCTCAAAAAGTGGCACTACTGATCTCCAACCAAAGCCTTAAAGCCTAAACTGATGCAGGGAAAGTTCAGCTCCAACCGCAAGCAAGTCACTCAGCTTTTGGAGATGCGCACCAGGGCTGCAATTACTCTCTTCTATCCCTTAATGATCTTGCAGGAGCTGATTACTGCCTGGTATATTGGCTTCCTGTGCCTCATTCTGGCCTCTTTCCTGGTATACTTGGCTGAGAAAGGAGAAAATGAGCACTTTGATACGTACGCAGATGCACTCTGGTGGGGTCTGGTAAGTAATTCTTATAAAGCAGCTGCTGGTTATTAAAATAAAACGTCCATTAACCCTCCATCTTCTACCACTGATGCAAGGAATCACCTTACGGAGTGCTTAGTTAACATTTTTATTAAATGGCTTCAGGCTGCTCCTTGTAGCTCTTTTTCTTCAATAACCTCACAGAAAACATTAGGGGATCGCGGTCCTTGAAGTAGCTGGAGCTGCGAGGAAACGGCGCACTCGTGCGCGCTCTGTCGTGGGATTTAGCTCTGTCGTGACACAGAGGCAGGTCAGGTAAAGACCCCGCGCTCCGGGGTGCTTTGAGCATCGTTTTGACAACTATTGCCACCTCAATTATTTAAAACCGGACTTGGGCGACGCGCTGTCGAACACGCTGGAATAAATTCTGTAAAATGAGCAGAGAGACTTGGGCGCTGGAAGCACGCCCCCTTCACATCTTTGCTGACAGAGGAGGAGAGGGCAGTTCTTCTAGTTCTGCTCTGTGTGTGCGTGTGCATGTGAATTATTGGATTACATGATTAACAAAGAGAGAATTAATGACGTTCTAATCTTCTTGTGTTATTGTTCTCCTGCTCCGACACTGCGGTTCTGGTCTGGCCTTGATTACAAAGCGTGTAATGAAAATCCCAGATCTGATCAAATCCCAGTAACAGGCTTGGGGAGCAATCGGCTGATCAAGCAGCTCCTCTGTTCCCACAAAAGGAAAGAAGCAGTAAATTGCTTTTCAAGCCCCTTGGTTAGGACGGAAAAATAAAAACAAAGCTCAATTTGACATAACTAGAAAATAAACAATGAGGGAAAAGTGACAGCGCAGGTTAGAGCTCAGTCTGGGGAGAACCACGTGCAGATTTGTCCCTCCTGCTCCCAGGCTGGGCGAGCCCCTGGCCGGGGATCGCCCCTTCGCCGCGGCAGGGGATCGCCCCTTCGCCGCGGCCGGGGATCGCCCCTTCGCCGCGGCGGGGGGTCGCCCCTTCGCCGCGGCGGGGGGTCGCCCCTTCGCCGCGGCGGGGGATCGCCCCTTCGCCGCGGCCGGGGGTCGCCCCTTCGCCATGGCAGATCACAGAGCTGCACCAGGCTGCTTGGCCACTGAGTTCAGAGTCAAATTTGACCTTCGTCAAAACAAATAGGTTTTGTTGTTGTCCCAGCTCGTGGGTCCAGTACAGACAGATGTCGACATGGGCACAATAAATCCAATTTCAGGTTCAGAAACTCCTCCCTTGATTTGATCTTCGTGGATCCAATCCTTGCGGTTGTCTATATAAATGATGAAACCCTGTAAACCAGCTTTGCAGTATCACGGCCAGAGCGTTGCTCCGCCTTTGTGTTTTGATAAGGAATAGCCCCGTAGATGCATTTTCTAACCGCTTTGTCAAAATGGCATCTAATTGATAGGGCTTTTAGTAGGTCCAATTAAACAGCGCTTTGGGATCGTGCCTCCATTTGTGTAAAAGTGATTTTATTCAAAGTTGAATGCATGAAATTTCCAGAGCTACTTCAGCCCGGTGTCAGCTCCTGTCCTTGGGGCCAGCTCTGTCTGGGGGGACTATGGCATGGGGACAACTTGTCCCAGGGACCATTGGGGTCTGTTGAGCAGAAGTCTCAGAGAAGGTGTTCCTAATCAGACCATCTCTCCCTGCCAACCCCAGGCTCTCCAAATCCTCCTGGAAGGCTTAAGAGATGCTCAACATTTCCCTCTAGTAATGTCCGTGGTCTGAAGCGAGAAAACGCACCTTTTCCTGCAGTTTGGAGTTCAGGGGATTCTTTGTCTCCAACAAATCTCTTGTCTCCTTCCCCAAAAGCACACAGCAGCTTGTCAGCACTCTCTTGGTGCGTTGTAGTAATACTGAGGAGGGGAAAAACCATCCTGACATTAGGTTGGGTGAAGCAGCCGTAATTCATCCTGTTGGGCTAAGGAGGCTGATGGGCGCTGCTGGGAGGATCAGGAGTGAACAGCATCAAATCTTCACGCATGCAAATAGCCCTGCTTGCTTTCGTGAGATGCCGAAAGGGAGTTTGGGGGAACTGTGCCGGATCGCTTCCCCTGCCAAAGGCGCAGCCCCATCTCCCGGGGGAGGCTCCGAGCTGCCACAAGCCTCTGCACCAGATGGCAGCTCTGTGTCGGCTAAAGGCAAGAAAATGCACCCGACTAGTGTGAAGACTCAGCGTGTCGAGCAGGGAGGGTGGCAGGATGTCGCTGCTTCCCACAGAGGTGCCCACCTCGAGCAGCCAGGGTCCTCCCTGGTGCTCGAGCTGCACCTCTGTGTCAGCTCAGGTGACCCTGGCTCCCCCACGTCCCGCTCCGGTGCTGTGGGAGTTCTGGCCACGCTGATTTAGTTTTAAGGCTGTCTGACCGAGAGCTGTGCGGTGATCTCCTCCCTGCAGATTACTCTCACCACCATCGGCTACGGGGACAAGTACCCGCAGACCTGGAACGGGCGGCTGCTGGCGGCGACGTTCACGCTCATCGGCGTCTCCTTCTTCGCCCTTCCTGCCGTAAGCAGAGGCTGCAGCGTCTGGCGGGGAGGGAGGGCTGAGCTTGGCTGTGCCTTGTCCCCAGCCCCCGGAGCTGGTGGCAATGCAACAGCTACATCCAGCAGCGTGATGCAGCCAGGGACCTCCTGTGTGCAACTGCTCCATGGCTGTTGAATCAAAGAAAAGGGGGAGAGGAGGGTAAGCCCTGTCTGAATATCTGCAGCTCAGGCACTGTGCGTGTGAGCCAGTGGGATGCAAGCTCTAGATTTGGCTCTGCACAAATATTTATTGAAGTGAAACCATTCTTTTTCCCCGCAAAGGGCTATTCCTAGGGGTGATTTCTCCATTTCAGCAAATTGCCCCCATCCCTTTCACCGTGCGATTCGGTGTGCGGCTCGGACCTGATTTTCCCCGCTGGGGATATTTTGCTGAATGCCGGTGTGGTGTGGTTATTTTGTGTTTTATCAGCTGGCTGGAGGTGGTTTGGGAAAAGCGGCAATTCCAGTGAGCTCCAGCAAAGTCTGCTGCCCTTTCACAGGGAGCGTGTCTGCCAGGGCTGCCCCGGGTGGAGGCTGCTCCTTCCTTCCCCCATACCTTTGAAGAAAACATGAGCCAGAAGAAACCTTTGGAGGGAAGCTGGCTGCAGTTTGTGAGGGAAAGCTTAGCTAACACCCTGCTAACTGCACATTTGTTTGTTCTCTTCCCCAGGGCATCTTGGGTTCAGGGTTTGCTCTGAAGGTTCAAGAGCAGCATCGACAAAAGCACTTTGAGAAGAGGCGAAACCCAGCAGCGGGCCTGATTCAGGTGAGGATCGTGTCCAAGGAGCCTCGGGGTTCCATCGACCTGGTCTGGGGGCGCTTAATAGACTTCTAGAAGTTGGGGAGGAGGTGGGCAGGTGAAAAATGGGGCTGTGTGTGTAAGGTGTGAGACAGCAGCTGGTGACTGGTCTTGTCTGGGAATAAATGCCAGGAAATCAGCCATGGGAAAATAGCATATGTGGTAGGCAATGTGGGGGAGAAGAGGAACGAGATCCAGCCCAGCAAGACAAATGCATTAGGACAGGCTGTTTTCACCAAACTATTTTTTTTCCCCAAAGAGAATATTTATACTGATATAAAATTACAATTGGGAGCATTTTCTTCACGATAACAGATGTCTGCACAGAAGGTTGGCCTTGGTGCATGTCTTGGAGATTTGAAATTAGTCATTTTACATCCCCCTGCTCCTCTCTCTCTCCAAATTTTTTAACTCCCTAATGGGCAACGACACCCGCTGGATACTTGTCCTCGGGCTGAGAGTGAGTGCCTGGTACTCCCAGCATTTTTAGCAGGGCTGACGTGGTCAGGAGTATCGTGGTACCACCCTATATTTGTCACGTGTCACATCAAGGAGAAGGCAGAACGTCAGACCCATCCCACAGAAAAAGAGAGGGCTCAGTGGTGGCTGAGGTTTATCAAACCCAGGGTAGTGCTGGCCGTGCCTGGTCCACAATCCCCCCGTGTCTCCTCCGCAGGCGGCGTGGAGATTTTATGCCACCAACCTGTCCCGGACGGACCTGCACTCCACCTGGCAGTACTACGAGCGCACCGTCACCGTCCCCATGTACAGGTACCTCCTCTTCCACCTCCCCTTTCCACTGCCACCATCGTGATGCTGCTGTCTCCATATTTATTTTTGTTCTCTGGATATTTAGTTTTGTTTATTTACTTTTTTTAGGTTGAAAAAGTTGATTTCAAGAGCTCTTAAGGGCTGGTATATGCTTTTTCTTTTGGAGTTTTTTTGCTTTAGTTTTTTTTTGGTGTATTTCTTTTCGACTTGATTTTAATTTCCCTGTTGTGTTGTTTTTTTTCTTTTCGTCTGTGTGTACATGCTGCTCTTTTCACCTTTATTTCTCCACGTCTGCTGGTAGTTGCATTGTGTTGTGACAGTTGCCGTGCCCAGGCGTGAAGACCTCCCTCCCTCCCGAGCTGCCCTGGACCGTAGGTAAACGCCGCCCTCCTCGTGCCCTCGCTTGGGCTCTCCATGCTGGTCTCTAATGGTCCTTCTGCCTTTCAGCGAACTTCTGCCCCTCCTTTGACTGGCCCAGCTCCCTCCCCAGGTGCATTTTCCCTGGGTCACCCTTTCCTTTCCCTTTTATTTCCTCCCAAGAGAAGTAAAAACAAATCAGGATTCAGTGAACGTTTTCCCATGTCTTGCATTTCATTTACCCATCACGAGCAGGGAAGGACGGTGGAGCCAACGGATGATGCTGGTAAAGCACCGCTGTATTTTAGCAGCATCCGTCTGGCTTGCCTTAAGGAGAGGTAACTCGTCATCATACCCAGGCAGCTTTTTCAGCTCAAAGGACACGGGTTAGAGCAGTGCTTTGGGAATTCATAGCCTCGTGCGAATGGAGCTTCGTGTTGATGGGGACAGAGTTCCCCACCGTGCCTCTCTGCCCTCCAGGACGTGGGGAAGCACCGCATGCCCCCCATCGCTCTTGGGGTCGGTGGCATCAAGGAGGAGGCTTCCCCAGAAGCTAAAATGCGAAACGTTGCAGTTCATTTTCCACTCAACGCTGCCCCGCATCCCTGGCAGGGCTGGGCATCCCTTTCTGGAGTGTTTTTAGGGGCTGGCCAGATTGCTCTGGGTTTGTAGAGGGATCAGATGGATTCGTTAGATTCTCCCCCTGTGCTTCACAGGGTTTTGTTGGGCGTGATGGGGCTCCCTGTGCCTCATCTCCCTGCTCCCCAGCAGGGCTGTGGTCCAGCACCAGGTTGTGCCACCGTGGCTGTGAACCCCTTTGTGTTTTCCTGTGTTACTGGTGCCTTTTAGCCCTTGGGCAGGCAGCCTGGACGTATTTCCTAGGGTAAGCATTAGCCTGTATTCAGAAGGCAGCGGCCAGCCTGTTAAACCATCTTAAAAACCTGTTGGAAGTCCCGTTGTCATGGTCAGTAAGTTTTCATTGGGTTCATTCCCAGCGTGTGTCTGATCGGGTGCTTTTTCCCCTAGAGATTTATGAACCGACTTCAAGATTTTACCTAAAAAAACCAACAACCAACCACCCAACGAAACAGAACAAAACCGTTTTCCAATAGCATTAAACCCACCCCCATTGAAGCGCTCCCTCCCAGTATCTGACCTTCCTGCCGCAGCTTTGCAGCACTGGTTGAGATCAGCTACTGGAGCGGACGAGAACCGGAGCCTGGTCAAAGTCTGCTGCAAAACGCAGGAAGCCAGGGCTGGTCTCAGCGGACTTTGCCAGGTTTTAGTGCTGTTTGAAAGACTGAACCTACCACGCAGCCAGACATGCAGTGACACCCTTTTCCTGAGGACGTACGGGGGTAATTACCTGCTACTTAATCCGCTTGTTAAAAGCGGTGTTTCCCATGGAGCTAATACACAGGAAGAAAACTGAGCTGAAGAGCTCCAGAACAGGCTAAATAAAAACTCTGGGGCAGAGAAAGAGCAAAAAATGTAGTTTGGTGAAGAGCCCAGCTATCGTGAATAAAAAGCCTGGATGAAGTCGTAGCGGTTTTGCTGGCTGATGCTGCCAGTGTCGCCCTGGGGTTCCCTGGGCACAGGTTTCTCTGCTCTCCCACCTTTGTCCTTATATCCCAACTCCCGTCTGTGCGCAGGCGAAGTGAACGTCACCTGTGGGTGCACCGATGGGTTCAGCTCTTGGTCAAATCGAGTGTTTTACCAAGAATAGATGGAATATATTTTGGATGCAGACAGATAAATGAATTGGGGGAGGAAAAAAGGGTGTAACCGTATGTTCTGGCCGCAGCTTCCATCACTCCCCCTGTCCATCTATCCTCGTCTACCCACTTCCCTAAGCCAGCTGGCAGGCGCTGGCCGCCCTGTGCTGGTGCAGCCTCAGCCGCGCGTCAAGCCCAGCGCTGTGTTGAGGCGATGGCTGCTGACGTGTGGTTGGAAGTGGGTTGGAGGAACACAATATCCCCGTCTCCCTCCTGGGAGGCAGTCACCGCTACCTCAGCACCCTTTCTGCTCCACATCGGGCTCTTGTTTCTCATAGCAGGAGCCCTGTGGCTTGACCTTACCTTGTCTTCCCAAGGCATCTCCGAGAATGCTGGCTGCTTGATAGGAGAAAACTGTTACACATGCCTTGGAGGAGCTCATATCTCTCCAGAGTATAGATCACTGCAATTGTTTGGGGAAGATGTGGTGGCCTCTGAGAAGATCACAGATTTCATCTTTCAATTAAAATGGGGTAGAACCAAATCTGAAATTTGCATGTATGCGCAGGTACGGCTTGGGCTTGTAACACGAGTAGCTTGGCGTGTCCAGACATTGTAACCTGTTGTGCATCAGTCACTGGATTTGCTGAAAAAAACCCTGCTCTTTATTGTCCTTCATGAGAACAAGGCCTTGATCGATCTCAACTGCGTTCATATACTGGTCTTCACTAGAAAACCCCATGAGCACGTCACGCCCAGGTCAGCAGCCCAAGTTATCCCTGGCTGATGGAACTGAGGGCTGTGGCTGTCTCATGGAAGGTCTGTCGGAGGCCCCCGCATTTCCCCTGCTCTGCGGTGCCCGTTTGCTTTCGGAGCAAGATGCCAGCTGCCTGTCCCCGAGGGTGACACGGGCATGCGGTGGCTTCTGAGCCGGCTGCGGCAGGAACGAGCTCAGCCCACGCTCCCGTGCTCACCTGTAAGCCCGGTCACAGCTCATCTGCTCCCAGGGATACACTTTGTTCACGTGCTAATTGTATTTATTCTGTTTCTTTTCCCCTTTCCTCCACCCCACCTTTCCCCCCTGTTTTTCTTTCTCTTGCCCCTTTGGTTTTCTTTGGTGAAAACACTTGAAAAGCACGCAAACGCAAACGTACGGTGCCTCCAGGTATGAAGTGCATGTGACTCTGAAACTGTGTGTCATGTCACTCCTTGTTCTTCGTTTGGGACTGTAACATGCAAAGCCTGTAATTTAAAAAAGAAAAAAAAACGAAAAGAAAGAAACCTCTGAGGATGAGTTTTTTCAAAGGAACGAGTGAAAGTCCAACCCAGGCTCCCCACCCTGCTGCCTACAGACTAACTCCCGGCACCTCCATGTACATTTTAGCCATTGGTTCACACAAGTGTTGGGAAACTGCCAAAGTGAGGGAGGGAGAATGGGGGAGCGCTTGAGAAGTTTGCTTTTTTAAGGATGATTTCTTCATGGTCTTGCCACCCTCCTCCAATTCCTACAACGCTTAACTAGAAACCCTCCCTGTCCATACTTCCATTGTTCCTCGCTGTGCGTGTTCCCCTTTCTCCAGCCCTCTTTTCCCATCCTTCCTTGTCATTTATCTCCCTTCATGCTGTAGGAGCTCTACCCACCAGGGTAGCACTGGGTTTGCTGAATTTGCTGGTGTGGTGGCACCGTGGGAGGCACATGGGGTAGCACAGAATAAAATCACAGCAGCGGCTGTGCCTGCTTCAGAGGAGAGGGAGGTCTGGAATGCTAAACTGAAATGATCAGTCATTTCCTCTAGTAATGCAGGCAGATTCTTGGGAAAGGCATGTCCCATCTCAGCAGGGCTTTTCTGTTTCAGTTTTTTCTTCCAAGACTGACCTGGAGCCAAGCCCCACTTATTCAAACCAGGGCTTGACCTTTTGGGATCAATCCAAATGCCAAGACCTGTGTAAGATTTATGATAAATAATATTATCTCAGGTTCTGCACGAAAGAGATTTTCAAACCAGAGGCATATTTTACATAGGGTGGTATCTGAAGGTGTCAAGTCAATGTCTGAAGATGGGGTTGTGTTTCAAGACTGTGGGCCAAGCTCTGTTCTTAGAGCAGCTTAAATCCTCGCTAGATGCATTAATGCTGTTAGAGCTGATGTGAGTTGGTGCTTGATTTCCAAAGCTGGTTCCAGTTTTCACAGCTGCAGGTTTTACAGCCTTAGTAAATCACACGTACCCCTTCGTGTGGTTAATTTACAGCAGATTGCCTCAGTGAAGTGCAGGTACGACATTACAGACGCATTTCCCTGTTGTGCTGGACAACAGCCTGCTTTGAGACTCAGGCATTTTTCTGAAATATGAATGTGCCACTTCCATCCCATTTCTTATAATAAAATATTTTCTAAGTTTCATAAATGTTCTCAGTTATGACAGAGAGCTTAGGCTGGAGACATAAAGTCGGGGTCAGGGTAAAAACTGGCTCCTCATAGGAACTTCAACGCTGCAGGGAGACTCACTGAAGTCCCCATCCCGTTCCAGCATCCCTCTCCTTGTCACCCTCTTCCTAATTGTTCCTACTGGGGCTGTTCAAAACTATCACCAGTGTCTCTGTGTGTGGTCGTGTCGTGGTGTGTGCGTGTTCTTTGTGCATTGCTCCCACCCGCTGTCGTCTGCTGCTGCCTTCTCGTGTTGTGGGTTTTGGTGATGTCCTGGCCCGAGGCATGAGATCCCTACTGTCCCCAGACACTTGAACGTTTTCTGTGCTGCCAGGAACAGTGAATTTGCCTTCCCTTTGGATGGGGGAGCCGACACTGGGAGGTAGTGTGGTGTTCCTCAGCGTGGTGTTGGGAGGGGCCATGGGGAGCAGCTGGAGGGTCCCCTGCAGTGTCTCCAAAGTGTTGCTGTGGTGGTCAGCATGAGCTGTGTGTGTTCCTGTGGCGTGCAGATCTTCTCACCTAGCTCCCCTTTAACCAAAACGCGCTTCCCTTGCTAACAAGTGACACATGGACCAGGAGGAGAGAGAGAAAATGTGAGATGCCCCCGCCGGAGGTCCTTGCTCCCTACCACAGAAACAGTGAATTTCTGTGTTTGCGTGTGTGTCTGTACCTTTGCATGGAAACGTCTGTGGTGGCCCAAGAGGTTGCCACCTTCAGCACAGTGGAGATCTTGTGTTATGGGCTGATGCAAAGGAAGGAGCTCTGAATCCTTCCATCTGGTGAGCTAATGAGCTCTTCAGCTCTGAGGCTTGCGTCGAGGGAGCCCTAGTTGTGATCCCAGCTGGAGAACGTGGGGCTGTTGCCCTTTGTTCTGCTGGGTACGGACCTCCCTGAGAAACCAACTCGCCAAAGAGCAGTTGTGCACCTTCATTAACTGCTGAGTACACTTTGTGCTTGGTTTTCTTTTTTTATGCACCGTCTTCTCCCATCTTGGAATGAATCTGCAAACCCTGCAGTGGGTTTGAAGGGAGGTGACGGCCCAGCACTCGTGCACTGCTCCACTGCACCAAGGTCAGCTTCATCCCGATGTCTTGAGTGGAAAGAATCATTAATTCATTGGATCAGGATGTGCTCTTCTCTGGATGGAAGCGAACAGAGCTGGACCAGGGAGCCGAGCCAAAATTTTCAGGCCTATTTTTATTCTTTTCTCCATACGCGAGACTGGAAAAATGTTCTGATTGCCTCAGTCTTGTGAACACCAAATCTGCTCTGCTGAACCGCTATGGTTTTGAGGATGAGTTTCGTGCGTGTAGAGGAGAGGCTTTTCCAGTTGTTGGGGTTTTTTTTTTCCATTAAGGGAAAACTGTGAAACGATTGGTCTCATAATGGCTGAAAAAACGCGGGCGTAAATATCTCTGCCTTTATGTTACAGTAAGCACCAGCCCCGTTTCTTACAGCACCTCAGCCCAGCCCAGTCTCAGAGTACAAGCACTTGCTCCCCTTCCATCCCTAAGCCGCAGTTTTGGGACAGTTTGAGCAGGTCCTTCTTGCTTTCGTTAAAACCTGCGTGGTTCCTTTTCCAGCAAAGCCGTAAGTACACGCTGCCTTGGGACGTGGTCCGAACCGCATGGATGCAGGCAGCTGCAGGCAGCCCCTCGTCCTCCCCCTCACTTGTCACGGGCGTGACCAGGCTGCTGTGCTGACTGCGCACCCTCTGGACACAGCGATGGCACGTGGCACTTGCCCAATTTGACAAGGGCACGCTGGTGGCCCAGAAAGGAGTTTGCAGCAAGCCATGGGAGGAGCCCCTTGGCCTTGACCCCGAATGCAGGGTCCCCAAGTGTGCTCTTCAAGTAGATGCTGCTCTTCCCAACCAACCGTGTGCGGCGTTCTCCATCCTCCCCCCGACACCTCCCGCTCACATCTCTCTTGGTTGAAAACCTGACTGAATATCAACGTCAAATATTTATGGAGCAAGACCCAGTCTCCCGGGCTCTGAGGGAAGAGACTGGAAGGGGATGTGGGAGCTAATTCGATGGCTTTTAGCACAAGAGCAGGACAGGCAACAGGGTGCTTGTTCATTGGGGTTTTTTAAATTATTAACCAGAATTCCCATTGTCAGGTTCTTCTTCCTGAGAAGGAAGGCAGGCCCTGGTTCCTAGGAGACGAGGATACACAGTTTTGCCTCATTTTGGGGCAAAATCTGACACGAACGGTAGGGAATTGGTTAAGCTTGACCCGGGAGCACGCTGCAGTTTCTCCTGGGATGCTCCCAACCTCGAGTCCCTCTTTTCTCTGCCCCATAAGCTGCTCCTTCCCATACCTCACCACATTCCCGAGAGCAGCAGGGTTGAGTTTCCCATTTGTCTCCAAAACTGGAGCCTCTTGCCACTTACTGCACAGCTGAAGTGCTGATCTCCAAAGAAAGCAGCACCAACCGCTAGACTACAGGTGGTGGAAGAGCTCTTCTGCCAAAACCCTGAGTACTGCTTACGAACCTTGGCAGCCGCTTGTTTTTTGGGAGGTTCAAAATCC
Organism: Bucorvus abyssinicus; assembly: GCA_009769605.1. Lineage (NCBI taxonomy): Eukaryota > Metazoa > Chordata > Aves > Bucerotiformes > Bucorvidae > Bucorvus > Bucorvus abyssinicus. The sequence continues at coordinate 2,345,240 of CM020047.1, forward strand.
GGTGGTGCAGACAAGTTTCTCTCTCTCTCTTGCTGTCACCCTCTCTCTCTTCCCCCACCACTCTGCCTTTGGACACTGTTGGAAGTAGCAGCCAAACCCTTCTCCATCCTTCCCGAGCTGTCCCCCAGTTGCGGTTGGTGGCACAAAGCTGGTTCTAGTTGAAAGAATGGGGCAGCAGGGGAAGTTCCTGAGACAGGAGGCTCTGAAAGCAGCTCTGCCTGAGTATTAATGGTCTTTATTTTCTTCCTCTAGACTCATCCCTCCTCTGAACCAGCTGGAGCTCCTGAGGAACCTGAAGAGCAAATCAGGACTGACATTCAGGTTAGCAGCAGAGTTAAGAGAGCTTGGAAAGCACACACTTTGCAACCTGGTTTTTTTTTTCTTTTGGGGTTTTTTTTTTTTTCTCCTTCCTGCCTTTCACATATGGACAACCTTGAAGATGTGAGAGGTTTTGGTAGCTCGTCCCACTTGGGTCGTTCAGCGACCTCCTCCCCGTCCCTCTCCTATGCTGTACATTAATTTCTTCAGCCTAACTTGGCTCTGGAGTGACATTACAGTGCTTGGCTGAAAATGCAAAGCCGTGTTTTCAAAGGATCTGATCAAGGTAGTTGTTCCCAGTTTTCCTCTGACCTTTTGTGCTCTTCACCACCCTCAGAGGAGACTCAGGCCCACGACGTGTTAATTCGTTCCGTCCCCTCCAGCCTTCCCTCGCCTACCCTGAGAGCAGGCAAGGTTTTAGCAGTGAGAAATTTTTACTAAATTTGCTGTGACGAGGTATGTGTGCTTGCTGCAGAAGGCCAGGAGTCCTGCGGCTCAAACCTCTGCTCGGGACGGGTAGTTCTTGGGTTTTTTTACACAGGCAAGGCTGCCCCGTTTGGTGAATGGGGAGTGTGCAGACCCCGGGAGGGATGGAGAGATGCTGGCCATACTGGTGGGCAGTGGGGCCAGCTGGGGAGGCGTGGGATGGGACCTGCCCCAGGCTGTGTGTCTCTGCAAAGAGTAGAGATCTGCTAGACCCACGGGTCAGACTGCCCACTGTAAACTGGGAGTATCTGAGCTAGTGACTGAGGCTGGGCTGCCAAGCTCGTCTGAGCAAGGAGCAGAGGGTGGAGGGGTATTTTTTTAGACTCCCCAGGCTGCTGCCTTCAGCCTCAGGGAGAGGTGTCAGGGTCTGTACTGATCTCAGCACCTCAGTTGGGTGGAGGCAGGGCCAGGGCAGGTACAGCATCATGCTCAGACGGGATCAAGCTCCTCCTGCTCAGGTATTCTCGCAGTCTAGTTTGTTCCTTAGACTGTCTGGTGTTAGAGGAGGCAGACCCTTACCTGCTGAGAAGCACAGGCTACTCCCTCTTTTGTGGGGCTGTAGGGGCAAGGCTGCTTTGGAGTCCCAGCTGAAGTTCCTGGTGGGAAGAAGCTGTGAATCAGGGTAGAAGAAGGCTGAGCAGGTTTTCCTCATTAATGGAGGGAAATGCCACCAAGATGCATGGTCAGTGAAGGTGAGGGATTTTTATCAGCGTGGCCTTAGCTTGGGTTGCAGTGTTATTCCTACCCTGTAGCAGGTGTTCAGCTCACTTCCTCCTCAATGTCAATGATCTCTCAGGGCAATCAAGTGGTTTGGGATCTCAGTAGGAAACCACATACAAAAACTGTGGCATCCCACTCCCTCTGTGTAGCCTTTGCCAACTACTTTGGCAAAGTAGCTGCCAAAGGCTTTGGAGGCAGAAACCCCACCTGGGGTGTCAGACATCCATACTCCTTCCCAGCACCGTCCTCCTCCCAGCACCGTGCTTTGGCACTGCGGTGGGAAGCCAAGCATCGAGAGATCTGACATGAGCTTTGTCCCAATGGCCTGGAAGGAAAAGCAAATGCTCCAGGGTCATGGGAGCCATTCACATCCCTCCCTACGTGCAGACACAGCTCAGGGCGGTGCATTTCTGACCGAAGGGGCCGCTCCCTGAGCCCACAGAAGTCCTCCTGTGCTCACACAAATCACACGACCATCAGGTGTCTCAGTCATGCGTAGGCACAAGGATGGGTTGGGATAAACTCTTCAACCCTGTGCGTTGTATGTGTCTTCTCTGAGGTTGTGTGAGTCTCTAGTAATCTTCTGTCCGGGCCCAAAACTCCAGGAATTAAGTGCTCCTTTCCCTTTCTTCTGTCCACAACTTCCACTTAGTTGTATTGTTTGGTATTGTCCTTTCGTTATGTTTTAACAGTGAAGCAGCAACATCTTTTGCCACCTGACACCATGCTAATGTACTATTGCTTCTGTTTAAAGGAAAGAGCAGCAGCCCGAACCATCGCCAAGGTCTGTATCACTGCCAACACGCCATCCCCATGCATTACCCGTAGATCTCTCTGTACGTGTGTGCGTGTGTGTACCATGTCGTGGCGCCATCGAGAGAAGCATTCTAGGTATTGACGTGCTTTTTCTGTGCTGTGGCAGTCCAATGTATCTATGTGTATGCTGGACCTTAAATCATGTCTTCCTTCCAGTCTGCCTCGGGCTGTAGCTGCGAGGATAGCAAGACTGCGGGGGCTAGAGAGAGTTGGGGGGCAGCACGGGCAGAGCTGGCAGACACTGCTCTGGGTGACAGCAGGGCTTTGGTTTATGCTGCTTTTTTATTCTTTTGTGGCTGGAGTCGTAGCTGAAACAGTACACGCAGGCTCAGCGAGTGCCGAAGGGTAGGTGATGCTTTGCCCGTGTCTCCATCACCCAGTGCCATGCCAGGCGGAGGTGACATGGGAACACGAAGCCATCACCATGTCACCTAGTTAGCAACTTCTCCTGAGCTCCTCTCGCTGCACGGGACTGCGTGGACCTGCTGCTCCGTGGGACACAGGAGGGCTCTCTGACACGGCACGACGTTGCGTGGCAGAGACACCCCTTCTCTACCCCATTCCCTTTGGCCTCAAAGCCTCTGGATGAAGCATAGTCCCTGCTCCGTCTTCCCTCCATACCTCGAGTCCACCGTGCAGAGCGTGCTCAGCCGGGCACCTCTGAGACGTGGCGAGCACCTTCCAAGGCCAGCCGCAAACCTCACCGACGGGAGAGCTTTTCTCTATTCACATGGCCCAGGGAAAGCGACAGGGCTGGTATTTGGGATACCTTTAGGATACTTTTCATCCCCATAGAGGTATTTAATTCTGGGATTTTTCATCTTATATTTTCCCAGGTCTTTTTAGAAGTGATTCTAGGACCGAATCTCCTTTTGTATTTTTTTTTATCTTGAGAGGCGAGATGCAGAACTCATGATCTGTGGAGATCATCTGCTTGGCTTTCAGATCTTCCATCCCATATCTCAAACCATAGCTTACAGCCTAAATATTGTAAACACTGAATATGTTTTTCAGAAGTATAACCAGAGCCTGGCGTTTTGCAGCTGTATCTTTCTGCTGTGCCTTTTAGCTTAGAAGAGGCCAGAAGCTAATTTTTCTCTGGCATAAGATCCAGTCAAAGATATCTGGGTTGACATGGTGCTGACTAAAGAGACGACAATTTCATCCTTCCTTCTTTTCTACCAATCCCCCCCCCCCCCCCCCTTTTTTCTGTCTTTAATTGGAGCTTTTCTTTGCAAGCAGAACCTCCGTAGCACTCTGTCCACTTTCCTGCCAAATAATCCAAATCACCAAGATCATGTTTCAAGTATCCAGAATACTCATTTTTCCCCTCTGTGGGGTCTCAGCCTGTGTTTGTAGTGAGAGCGAAGGCAGCCTCCACCCAGCTCTATTAAAGCAGGGAGCGTTCCGGGGGAGGTGGTCTCTGGGAGCAGTCTGAGGCTGCAATCTTGGCCCTCAGCCCGTGGCATCAGGAGGGTCAGCACTTCATCCCAGGAGCCTAGCTGCTCTGCTGACAGTGACATCCTTTGGATGCGTCAAAGAGTAAATCCAAGTTTCTCACAGGCATATGACTGTGCAATGAGACAAAATCTCTGTTCCACCCCATCAGCTCCACAGCCGAGGAAGTCTGAGGACTCGCGGTCCCTCGCAGGGTCACACCAGCCGGCATCCCTGCCATTGCAGGAACAGGTCTTATCTCTTCTTTCGGAGCCTCAGGCCTATCTTGCAGGGTTTATTTTCACCAGTTAAAACGCAAGGTTGAATATATTTTTTCTTTGTAGAGGTTGTGGGTTTTATCCTGTTCTTTTTTTACATTGCTTTCTTAATCTCCTGTCACAGAAAGGAGTAAAAATCGCCTTTCACTGCCCCTTTTCAGCCTATTTTTTACTATATATATCTTCTTCATCCGTGTCATTTCCAAATGCTGCTTTCCTGCTCCTGTAGTGTGTCTGTCTCGGATGACACCGGGGGTTTTGTTTCTCTCCACGGTAAGATGCTAAACCAGACCGGTAAGCTGGGCGTCTGCAGCTGCCATGTGCGGGGCGTTAGAGCCCTTTCCCCATGGTTCAGCTGAGCCGCTGTGGCAGAACCAAAGCTCTTCCCTGCGGTGTTTTGTTAGGGCAATAGCAGTTCTACCTGCTCCCGCTGCCCTTTTCCATCTGATAATGTCTCAGACCTCAAGAAAGAGTTTCAGACAGTTCAGGGGGGCTGAAATCACCTATTTTCCCAGATAAGAACTTCTAGATCTTTTACACTCAGATCCCAAATCTCCCTCCCACTTGGATTTCCAGCCGCCTCACAGTGATGCTCAGTGTGTCATCCTGCCCTCAGAAAAGAAAACTCATCCTGTTTCTCAGCCCACCCGACGGTTAATCATCCAGCCGTGGTCTGTCGCTGGTGACTGTTTTGCTTAGGAAACTCTTTGGGATGAATCGTGTCTCGTTTACTGCTTCAGCTGGGAAAACATTTACCACTTTCCATTTCCATCGATGTAAGGAGACATTGTCTCTCATCTGGAGACATCTGGATCTTCCTCCCGTCGTAGTTATGCGTAGGGAGTGGCTGATTTCCTCTGTCCCTCTCTCTGTAACCCAACGTCCAGCAAACAGAACAGGAACAGCTTTTCCACTGTTTTGCATCTTTGTATATTTAAGTTAGGGAAGGGATGCTGGCACGGCTCCTGGGAACGTGCTGTGCAAGACAAGTGTTGCCTGGCAGGGTCAGGAAGCATCCCAAACGCCCCGCCGGTGCATGGGGCAGCTGCTGGGGTCTTGCCCGTGTGCCAGCAGCGATGCTGCCCTCTGACTCCCGTGCTGCTGTAGCCGTGCTGGTTTCTGCCCAGACAGCACTCGGAGAGCTGCTGCCCGGGGTGGGAGGACGCGGGGAGGTGATGGGGTTACTGTGGCAGAGGCTTGGGGTCACCTGGAATTACTTGGGTGGCTTTTGATTTGGTCTTGGTGTCAAATGGGACAGTTGATCTGAGAGGCAGGTTACGTCCTTTCTCTATTGTTTGTTTTGTTTTCCACCGCGCGCTTGTCTGCATCCATCTGCCACCGAGTGCCGGGAAAGCTGTGTGCTGCCCTGCTCGGGGGACAGGAGCTCACCGCCCCGTGACACGGAGCCCGGGCGGTGATGAGCAGAAAAGATGCTGGCCTTTTCCTACATGCTACGTATCTCTTCCCCTTTTCATTTTCCTCCTTTTTTAAAAGCTGCTTACAAAGCCTCCTCTGTTGCCCGTTGTTTTGGGCAATGTGTCCACCTCACCATCTGCCTCGGCTGGGTGAAGTGGTCCCCTGCCCTTCCCCGGCTGGCTGCTGCTGCAGGAGCCGTGAACGCCCGTCCCGCCTCCAGACCACGCTGCTCTCGTGCAGGGTCCAAACATGAGTCCTCCGTGCCTCATAACCCCAGGGAAGGAGGGCTGCTGCTTGGTGGGGCTTTCCTTACCCCTCCTGCCAGCAAAAAAGAGTGGTAACAGGGTTTGATTGCTCAGACTGGAAATAACACTGTGGCATCTCGTCTCTGTTTATTTTGTCTTCTGATTGTAACGTCAAAAAGACAAACGTGGCTACCCAGGACTGTGGAGGCTATGAAATGTGTGCTCCGGGTGCTGTTTAACAGATGGTTTGGTCGACATCTGAAGGCACCCATGACCACATTTCTTCCTCTTGTGTTTTCCAAAATATCATTGGGTGAAAAGCTAAAAATTAATGAACTGAATGATCATCATAATACATTAATATCAGAGGAAAAGAAACAGGAGTCCAGGGAACTGGGAAGCTAAAACTCAGATTACTTTGTCCAGCATGAGTTCAGTCCTGTAGGTAATGAGAGGAACCTCTTTGGAAGGTTGTCCTCAGCTGGGGTTTGTCCTTGACCCCAAAGAACTCAGCAAGACCTTGGCCGTTACATTGAGCGAATGCTGGACTGGGCCACCTTGTGATGTGTCTGTATATCTGTGCGTGTATCTATATCAGTGTATGTGTATGTCTGTCTGAGATACACACCACATCAGGAGCTCTGGTCAGGGGTGTGATTAGCTGGAGGCACTGGAGGATGCCTTGGGTTCACTCAGTGGGCCCTGGCTCATCCAGCCCGGGGTGTCCAAGACGTCACTAACCACTGCTGCCCCAGGAGCCCAATGGGCCGTGTTAACCTGGGTTGGCGTTTGACCTTCTAACTGATTAAACTGGTGTCAGAGACTCATGCTGGGACTGACAGTAATCTGGAAATAATCAGTTGCCTTTAGGGGAGCGGATTATTTGCACAGAATGGACGGCATCTTTCCATAGGGACTGCAGAGGGGACTAAGGAGAGTGACCCCTGTGTCTCCCTGAGGCTCTGCATGCTGACTGTCCCGCTCCCACGCCGCGATGCTCAGACCTCAGCTCCAGAACAGCCCCGCTAGCACCACCGGTCCCCGGGGCTCCCTGGGGATGAGGGGTCCCGTTGCGGGTGCCTGAGGAGTCCCCGGGATGCAGGGGGTGGTGTCAGCTGAGCTTGCACGGGATGCCACCGAGCAGAAGGAATTCCTGCAGATTCCTGCTGTGCGTGTGCCAGAGCTCCGATTGCCGAGTTCAAGTGTGAAACGGGATTGGGGTTTTATGCCCTTCAGCCTCTACAGTCTGTCCCTGAACTCAGCAAGTGATGGTGGCTGGTGGCCAGCGGGGGTGACGGGGGCCACGTCATTACCCTTCCGCAGGTAGAGGGCTGCTCCATGGCGTGGAGGACCCTGATCGTGGTGGCGATCTCCTGGCAGGGCAGTGCCTGAGCAGCGATTTGGGATGGGCTCACGGGAGCTGTGATGGTGCCTCAGCAAAGCCAGAAACTCCCCAGAAGTGGTAGGGCCCATGGAGAGAGCGCTACGAAAAACAGACATTGGCGTGAGCACCCATCTTCAACTCCCTTCCCGTAAGGGACTGCACCACACCCCATTTTTATCTTTTTTTTTTTTTAATGCCAGGCTTAATGTAATGCTATTTGCTGTACGAGAAGTGTAAATAATCCACAGGTTAACTAGCTCTCTTTGTGAGGGTTTCTTTTCTTAAAAAAAAAAAAAGAAATTTGAACCTTTTGAATGTTGTTCGACTAAACAAGTTAAAGTTTTGCCTCTCCGTGGCTTAGACAGTTTAAAAATTGCCCTTTTTATCTGTTTAGAGGAAGACGAGAGTACTTTTTGTTTCCAAGGCAGATGAAAAAAACCTTCCTGCAGGTCTCGGTCAACTGTAGGTGAACTGATGCCACCGATTCAATGCAGAATGCGTCATTTCTCATAGTGACATCTATTGACCACAGTGAGACAAATTTCAGAAACCCTCTTGATATTTTTTTTTTATTTCTTTTTTCACTTAACGCTCAAACAGAAAAATCCTGTCATGAACCCGGCCCTCAAAACGCCTGTCTTTTAAACCTAGAGTCAGTAATCAAAAGTTTCCTGTCTGGCATTTGCTTCCAGGTCTAATTTTTACTCTCCCCTCATTTCCAGTAAGAGCAAACCGTGCAGAGAGTCACTATGCGGATGCTGCTCAGGAAACTCTAGGTACCACGGGAAATGCGTCGCACGAAACTAATCAAAAGCTGCACGGCTCATTCTCCCTCTCCCCTGCTACCACCCGTTCTGATCACTTCTCTGCTTAATAGAGGTACTAGATGAGTCAAAAAAAACCCCAAAAAAACAGGTGAAAGAGCCTCCTCGTTGCCCGCTCAGAAATTAGAGGCTTCCTTGTCTGCTAATGATGCCGGACACGTGAATCAAAGAGACGAGGATGGGGAATTTGGGCTGGGCTAGCAAGCCAGTGTCTGCTCAGCAAGGAAGGAGGCCAGGAACTGGAGCTTAACAAATGATGGAAAATTAAAATGAAAAAAATTAAAATTTAAATTTTTTTTTTTTAAAAGATCCCTTCCTCCCTATCGCTCCATCCGTCCTGACGGTCCAGGGAACCCTTGCGAATTGAATTGCGCTCTACAGCGATGTCGACTTCAGTAGCACGAGAAATACCGGCTTCCTCCCTCTGCTCAGTCACCCTTCGGCTCTCTCAACACTACAAATTGACCTTTCCTGCTCTCGTGGCCTTCGGAAGCCACGGCTTGCCTATCTAGCACCTCTACTACGCAGCTAGAGAAGGACTAATCTCAGCCTGTCCCACCAGACGTAGGGGACCCGGGTTCCCCTTAGCGCTGACATGGGCGTTGTGAATGGTTCTGGTTCTAGATCCGGTGGGGAGCAGAGAGCTAGAGCAGCGGGGTTCGTACGAGCAGTGTCTTCATCTTCTTCGTCAAGCTGATAATCCTTAGTTGGCTTCCGAGGATGCCCCGTGAGCATCCCTTAGTGTCCCCACCTGATGGCCGTCAGGGCACGCAGATAGATACGTCTTGTTTTCCTTATGCAGAAAGACATCCACTGCCACGCCAGAAGAGTCTCTTCCCCGCCCCAGACACTGCTTCTCAGCAGCAAACGTGCACCTTCTCGAACTACCGAGGCCCAGAGTTTGCATGCTGTGAATGCTGGCAGGTGCCCCCCCCCAGCTCTGCCCCCGCAGCCAGGCAGGAGGAGAGCCCAGGAGTGGCCGGGCACTGAGTGATGCCGCATGTTTGTGAACTCGGATTTTTGCATGCTCTTTTTTCGGAGTCCGTTTTAATTCTCAAAATCACCAGTCTCTGTCTCCCTCAGAAAGCCAACAAACTACAGCTTTAAAAGTGTAAAACTACACCTTTAAAAGTCAATGTATCTCTGATTTTCTCCATTAATTGTTCCAACTTGTATCTTTTATTTTCTTGCTATTTTTTTTCTTTCCCTGCTGGCTATTTTAACTATCTGTCAGTCTAGAGGCCAGGACGCGTGCCTGAGGCTTGCGTGTGCCAGAAGCTATGTGGTAAATCCCATCTCTGAATGGGTAACAAAGAGGAAGGGGGCGTGATCTAGGCTTCCTGATAAGCAGTTCTGCATGGTAGGAAATTTCCTGTGCCTGGATAAACGGCCGGGATCTCTGAGTTAGCCTCCTGCTACGTGTTCTGACGGTACTGTGGCCTTCCTGGAAAGGACTGGTTGAGATATTGGGTGAGCATCAGTGGCACAGACAGCATTCCCATACAATTCTGAATGGCAAAGGTTTGGTCAATAGTCTAGCTGAAAAAATTATCAGGACTTCTGTAGGGTTTCCATTTGCCAGATGAGGTGGGTTTATCTGTGGAGGTGGAGGCGTAGTGCAAGCAGGGACTTCTCCACAGAGAAAGGCTCCTTTCACTCGCTGAACGTTGAGGTTGCTTTTGGCAGAGGTTAAAACCAGCGGTGATATTCGTAATGTCCTCTCACCTGTCCGTGTCTGGTTCTGTTTTCTGGAAAATCAGCCACTCTGGTCTTACTGTCTTCCTTGCATGTCTTCCTAGGCATGAATTTTTAATTGGTAAAGCCAGTATAATTTTTTTTTTTTCTACCGAATTCCTTCCCACTGTGGTCCTCATTCCATCTCCTCCATCTTGAGTTCTGCAAGGGAAAGGGAGGATGAAACAAATTATTATCTCAAGATCTTCTTAATCCATTGGAGACCCTGAGAAGGAGGTTTACAGACTGTGGTTCTTTCAGTCAAAAAGGAGTCTTGAACTTTGGAGTAGCTACAAGAGCAGCTGGGTGACCTGCATCCATCCTGAATGTAGCGTCTTACACTGTGCTTTAGTAAAACTATAAGTTAACCTTGAAGGGACATAAAAATAATTCAAATGCCTTGTTCCCCTGGACCCTTGGGCTGCCTGCCTGCAGTCCCCCGCCGCACAAACTCTTAGCAGCAGATGCCAGCGCTTCGATGCATCTAAGGTTGAGTGCTAAAAGCCTTCATCTAGGATGCAGGTTACAAAACAACAGTAAATGATGAGGCAATCGTGGAAAATTCAATGCAGGTAAATTAATAGAAAACTCCTCAGAAGCCATGGTTTCTTAATGTACTAACCCAACGAACTCTAGTCAATAAATGCAATAAAGCACGCATTTTTAGACAGGAATGGAACTATACCGAGCCAGATTATCAGGTCTACCCTGTTCTGCTTCCTAAGAGACTTTTCTGGTGTCTATTCAGAGAGGTGAAGGCACCACAGAGACCTGGCGGTGGGAAGAAATGGCACACAGACCAGTGAAGGGAAGGTGTTTGCAGAGCCCTTGACTGGCCTGTGGGTCTGGGTGTAGGATATTCCTTGTTTAGCAATAATCAGCCAGCTCCAATATGCCTGATGTGGGATTTGACAGTGCTCAGCATCAGTGTGGGAAGAAATGGCTGTGTGTTAGGGAGAGAGGGGTGGTGATGAGAGCGATGCTGCGCCATACCGAAGGCTGAGGTTAAAGCCATGTCCAGCTCCAGTGTCCCTTCGCTCCCCCAGGCCTCGTGCCTGGCCAGGCTCGCGTGGCGGCTGCGGGGATGGGGCAGCTCTGGTCTTTCCTGTTATTGTTTCAGTGACTGACTTCAGCACACCGTAGTCGTGGATGAGGAGGAGAAGGGGGATTACTCACCGTGACATTGATCATTGGCTGACCTTTTGTTTTCCTTACCAGTCTGCTTCTAGAACCTCCGTTCTCTGGGCTGAACTCACCTTTGCAATGGCTTTTCTGAAATCACTGGAGGCAAACCAGGCTCGAGCCTGAGCCTCTCTGATTTCTGCCCTAGTCACGGCCAGTTTTGCACGCACAGATGTATTTTCCTTTCCTCTAAGTCTCCAGTAATGGAGTTCCACCTCCTATTCATGCCTGTGACCAGGCTGGAGCCCAGCGATAGCCGCAAAGGCTGTCGTTCACTCCTGCCTGCTTGCAACACGCTGTTCTCCCCTGCCATGAGCTCAGCACAAACTCTGCTTTAAAAACCAGCCTCGTTTCCTAACAGGAGGCAGTGTCTTTCTCCTGGCCACAGCTTCTCGGAAGAATGAACACCGTGGTTGGTTGAGTTCGCATGCAGGGGTAGATGTGAGTCCGTGCTAGCCCAGCCCAGCCTGGCTGACGTTTGCTGCCTATGCAGTGAAAGGCGAAACAATCGCTCAAGCGTAGTTTAAAATCAATGACAAGACGTTGCAAGTGGTACTTTTTATTGATCCAGATTTACTGCTGATGTAATGAGTCCACGTTTAGTTCCGTAGAGGACTGCGGAGTGAACCCCAGCCCAGAGGGTTTCAACCAGGAGCTCAACCCCCAGCTTCCGAAGGAGGCTGATGGCAGCTCTTTGAAGGTTAATTCTCCTGCATTTTGCTGCTGAGCACTGGGCTGATGGACCCGAAGGAACCTAAAGGCAAAGCCCGCTAAAGCAGTGAGCACCTTCCTGCCAGCAGTGGGACCGTGCACTGGTCCTTACGTGTTCATCCAGTGTGGGCTCTCATTTTATGGCTGGCAGCAGAGAAAAGTCATCTCAGCTTCTCTCCTTTGTTAAATTCAAGTCAAAAGCAGAAAGTTTCAGAAACCTTCCCCAGAGTCAGCCAGGAAACATATTTTTTTTTTGTTATCAAATATGTTTTTAATAGATGCCAGCTGAGCGTGGCTATGAAGACCTCGGAACGAAAGCACGCTCTGTTCCGCTGTTAGGGCTTCCCACCATCTTTGTCTCTGGTTGCAAAGCCACGGTTTTCTTTCCCTTCCCTTCCCCCTGGCAGGAGCACGGCGCCTGCCCGTGCTCGCGCCGCTCTGAGCGATCACGATTGCGAGCTCCGGGTCATGTTGTCGTGTGCGGCTGGTCATGCTTTCCTCGTGTTCTCGTCAGCCACGCGTACACCTTCCACTGGACTGGGGCTCATTTACCATCTGCTTGACTGACATCGGCGTGCCGCTTCTCCAGGCGTCACTGCGCATGGCTTTCTGGTTGAATGAGAACGTGGTCTTGGATTAGCTGACACCATCTATCTCTACATGTGTCTGTGTTTCTTTCGGACTCTTCCCTACCAGCTCCTGCAGACCCCAGCAGCGTTCTCCTCTGCAGGGACTGTCCTTGCATGTGACTGCAGGCGTCCCGTCCCGTGAGGGAATTGCATGGCAGAAGGAAACATTCAGAGAATTGTTCATGTTGTCTCGTGTCGTCTACGTTCAAACAAAGACGTTCCATCAGGTGGTGTTTTTTCTGAGTAGTGAGTGCTCGGGGTCAAAACCCACCCAGATCTTAATTGTTCATCAGATTCCTGAGAGATTTTTTTGCTGAGTACAAGCGCAGTTGCTCTCAGGCTTGAAGCTCTTTGCTCATATTCCTCATATTTCTTTTTTGCCTTTTGTGATTCCTGCAAACCTTGGCAGCACGTTTACTGTGGGAATGGAAAAGGGGCCCCAAAGAAAAGGCCCTGCTTTCCTCAACTGGTTTTACCCTGGGATCGGTGATGGGAGCAACTCAGCAGGGGATGAGGCACCAAGAGACCGCTTTGATTCCCGATCATTGTGTGTGGCTGATGCATTTTTACAGAAGTTATTTTTAAAGAAGACCAGGTAGTTCATAGTATTGGTAGGAGTGAAACGAAGCAGATTCCAGGAATATTCTTCTGTAAAATCAACTACAATAAAGAAAAAAAATCCAATTGGCCTGTTTAGGATCAAATAACAGATAAAATTTCAATCTGGTTTCTCATCCAAGAAACACAGATTTGCTTTTCAACCTTCGGCTCGTTACGTACGATGATTTTGGCAGCATTAGTGGCTAAAGCTTACATCCAGAAAGGTATTTAAGCACGTGCTCGTTCCTCGATTCTTGTGTGGATTTGTACCTTGGATGTGGTTTTCAGCTCTGCTGAGCACCTGCTGGTCCCCTGGCCTTCAGACAGACCCCGCAGGTGGGCAGCACGCTGGAACGACACCTCCAGTACTTATCTGAATTACAAATGCCTCATTAATGGCACTAATTCTGCCTTTTCTAACTTGGCCATCAACAGATTTTATTTTTTCTCACATGGGAAGTTGTTGCCCAGCCAGTGGCCACAGATAACCCTGCCCTGCAGCCCAGGAGACGCTGTCCCCGGTCACATCAGGGCAGCGATGCCTCCTGGAAAACGCTGCCCGAGCACCTTTCTCTCCCTGCCGATGTTCGACGTCTCACAATGTAAAGTGACTTTGTAAAAATAGCATCTTCTTACTGAACAAATCTGCTCCCCGTGTGTCTTCGAGTCACGTCTTCTTCCTTTAACTGACGGACGCGAATGTCTGTTCCCGGCAGCATGGTACAGCTGGGGAAACGGGAGCTGCCTCCTGCTTCGCTCCAACGACCCGCAGCCAAGTCCTGATCGAAGAACCTTGTGCCGGCTTTGAAGGCACGGGAGGGCTGTTTGGCTCGGAGTTGCTGAGAGACAGAAAAAACCCAGGTCTTTGGCTGGTGACCTGGAAATCCGAAATTCCTGCAGTGTTCTTCCCGCAGATTGAGTCGGAGCGTTTGCAGCAAAATAAGTGGCCACTGCAGCAGTACAGAGTGTTGGGAGTTAAATCCGTGGGTTTACTCAGTTTTGATTTACCTGTATATAAAATCCTGTCTCGGTGTGCAGGTGCCTTGCGCTGGCTGGCCGAGCTCTGTTGGTCTATTTTAATAACCAGTCGCTATTCAGAAGATACCACATTATCCAGCTCGGGTTGCAGTTTGGTTTCCCCAGTGCTGCCTCTGTAAAGTTTGCCCTTTCATAAAGATTCACAAAATCTTTTTGCTTTTGCAATTTTCATGTGAAGACTCATCACCTTCACTTGGATGAAAGTTTTTTTCATTACAAATTTCAGAATTTGGAAAACAATTAGAGCCAGGCAGTCAGCAGACTGTTTCCCAGTGAGACCATCTCTGTTTCTGGAGAGATTTTCTTTTCAAACCATAATGACAACGGTTTGAAGAAATGGGATTCCAATAGAACAGCAATAAAATGCCGTATTCTGAAGCTGTAAAATTGTGCTTTCTCTGTTTATGAGACCTGTAGGGACCCGCAGGTAGCTGTGAGCTGGCCCTTAGAGTGAATCGTTACAGGATACAAAGGAGTTGCGTGTTACAGGGCTCATATTTCAGTATTTAAATATATGACTGGAAAAAGAGGAACTCTTTGGAACGTATAAAAGGGGAAGATTGTGTTTTAAGAGGGAGGGAATACAGGAGGTGAAGAAAGGGAAAGGGCAGGTCTGAGCATCAGAAGTGAAGCGTATCCAAGAAAGTTGGAAGTTTTAAGATAAAGGGTTTTTTTAATTGGTCTTTTCTTATTAGATACAGGGGTTTGGAAGGCAGTTGTGAAAGAAAAGCTTCCTCGCTCGTGATCAGAGCCGATCAGTGATTTAAGGGATCATAACCTCATTGTTTAACGTCATTCTGTCCCGCCAGCCCTGGCATCCCACAAGGGGCTTCTGCTTAAGTCCTCATTATTCTCTCTCTCTTAATGATCATTCCCATTTCACTCATTACGGCGGAAACATTTCTACAATGCTTTCTTTAAAGAAAAAAAGAAAAAGACAAATAAATATATATCTTTAAAAAAAAAAAGCCAACAGCAAAACTCCATCTCACTGCTGCTTGGAAGTGCTCTTGGTTTTAATGGCTGGTGGGGAAGGACTGCGTGGTTTCCAGAATGACTCCTCCTGCTGTCTCCTTTTTGTCTTTGTTTCAACGTGTTTCTCTGAACAGTCAGAAGGTCAGTTTGAAAGATCGTGTCTTCTCCAGTCCCCGCGGTGCTGGCACCAAAGGGAAAGGCTCTCCACAGGCTCAGGGCATCCGGAGGTCCCCCAGCGCTGACCAGAGCATCGAGGACAGCCCCAGCAAAGTGCCCAAGAGCTGGAGCTTCGGAGACCGCAGCCGAGCCCGGCAAGCTTTCCGCATCAAGGGAGCGGCGTCACGGCAAAACTCAGAAGGTGAGGGCTTGGGGTGCCGTGCCGGACCCCGAATCCCGAGTGACCCCACCTCAGAAGGGCAGAGCTGCCAGCAGGATACTCCCATAGGTCTCCTTCCCCTTCCAGTCCTTTAGCTTGGAGTTTAAGAGAAGAAGAGCCCTGCTGGCTTCCCTGGTGATGTACAGATTTATGTATATAGGGATGGGGAGAGGAGGAGGAGTCAGGCATCCAGGGATGGGTGAAAGCTGCAGTTGGCATTGCTGGATGTCACCTTACACCCCTCAGGAAAATGCTCCCATCGGGATGCTCAGCAGAGATATCCCCCGGGGTTGCTGTTTGTGATCTGACTTGTCCTTCCTTGCCTGGCACCAGCACGGGCAGTGTTAATGTGTTGTCTTTATTCCTCCCTCTCCCAACCCCAGAAGCCAGCTTGCCCGGAGAAGACATTCCGGATGAGAACAAAAGCTGCAACTGCGAGTTTGTGACAGAAGATTTGACACCAGGACTGAAAGTCAGCATCAGGGCCGTGTGGTAAGAGAGGGAGAGGGGGCAAGCGGTCCGGAAAAATGAGTGATAAAGAAAACAAATAAACGTAAAGTCCGAGCAGAGGTGGCAAACGCTGAAATGTCTGTGCCGCAGGCTGGTTTTCCCCCGGGTGGCCTGACCTGCTTTACAGAAAATTCTGCCAGAAAGGGCGATTTTTTGCTGAGGGAAGGAATAAACGGAGAAACAGGAAAATCCCCTGCAGGGATGCATCCAAACGATCCTCTCACCAGCTTTGAGATGTAATGCTGACGTTTCTAAAAGTGGTGCAGAGAGGACTCGATGGTCCAGGGGGCATTGGGACCCCTCCATCGCAGACAGGGCTTTAGCCACGAGCCCCCGCAATCCCCTTCCCCTCTCCTATTGCTGCATCCTCTCCCAAACCCGCGGGGCTGGGATTTATTCCATTTTCCTTCCAGAGCAGCTCCCTGCGGTGTTTTTTATCTGCCACTAAGCAGGTCGGGCTGCAGCCCAGGGGCTATATTTTGCTTCTCCTCTCCATCTCCTGCAGCATTATGAGATTTCTCGTCTCCAAGCGCAAGTTTAAGGAGAGCCTGCGGCCCTACGACGTGATGGATGTCATCGAGCAGTATTCAGCCGGTCACCTGGACATGCTCTCCCGGATTAAAAACCTTCAGGCCAGGCAAGAGACCCCTCTCGTTGCTTCATTTTTTCACTGTTTTTTGTTGATTGTGGAGGTATTGCCAGGAGAGAGACACTTGCCTTTGCAGCTGCACCTTATTCTTTTTTCTTCCCTAGAGGAAGCCTCGAGGAAACTGCCTTAGTGTCCACCCCAGGACAGACACAGAACCCACAGCTCATCCTCCTCCCTTGCTTTGCGAGTGTCTGTCGCTGTAGACTATCCCCTAGGCGAGGCAGGTGCCTATCTCTGCAGTCCTCCTGGCAGGAGAGCAAAGGTTTGGTGCCCCACTTTAAGGCTAATGTGGCTAATTTGGTACCTTTCTGATGCAAAATAAAATCCGTCACCCTGCGGCTTCCTCCTGCCGTTGGGATGCTGAGCTGCTGTGGGAGGAATCCCTCCTCGGATGGCGCAG
The DNA here is from genome assembly GCA_009769605.1 of Bucorvus abyssinicus. Lineage (NCBI taxonomy): Eukaryota > Metazoa > Chordata > Aves > Bucerotiformes > Bucorvidae > Bucorvus > Bucorvus abyssinicus. The sequence continues at coordinate 2,361,968 of CM020047.1, forward strand.
TCTGCTGAAAATCCGTGCGGATAGGGATTTCTCATCCAAGCCCACTGACAGAGGTGTGGTTTAGCCGAGCTGCGTTTCAGCTTCTGTGCTCAAATTTCAGAGGAGATGGTTAGTTTGAACAGAGGAAACAGAAGAAATGTCACATTGGAACCGAGAAGGGCACTGAAAATTTAATTTTCTCCTGCAAAAAAACCCCACAGATTAATTCGATCCCCTGAACAGAGGATGTGAGCGAAACCTTCTTGCCTGACCACTCCTCCCTCAGCCCTCAGGTTGACAATGAGACCCCAAACTCCCAACACCCCCCGGCTGTGTCAGCTCAGCAGAAGTAGCACCAGTTCTGCTGAGCTCGAAGGACACCCAGAACAGAGGCAGGGCTTGGCCACGGGCTGTCTCCAGTCAAAAGGATACACCAGACACTTAGACGTTTGGAGAATGAAAGCCCAGCAGCCATTGGGGAAGTTTTCCTTTAATTTAAAACCCGTCAAGGTCCCTGGTAGAGTCAGCAAATGTGCAAAAAAAATGTGTTTGGGTATGCAAACAGCTGACAGCGCCCCAGGGGTGGAATAGGAGAGTTGTCTTAGGAAAAAGAGGAATCTCTGCTGTGCCGTTAATCTCTCGGAGACCATTTTAACTCCGCTGTTTGTGACGTTCAAGCAGCAGAGATACCTTCCTCAGCGTTTACCACAGGCCATGCGTTTCCCATTTCCAGATACGCCGCCAGCGGATAAATTCTCCCTTGCGATGGAGACTAAAATATCCTGGAGAATTTCCTCTCTTTGAGCCTCTCGCCCCCGTCCAGTACGAGTTCAGCCATTATAGATCCAAGCTGAACCTGGAGGGGAGGAGGAGGAGGAGAAGGGGATTTGTATCTCCTAACTTTGATAACCTGAAACGGGAGGCCTCCAGGCTGCCTCTGCAGCGGGTGGTGAGCCATTGGGGTTGTCATCTCCACTGGTTTCAGGTGGGACACCTGAGTTTTCAACACCCCGAGCTGGGGTGGCAGGTTGCCTCAGTGTCCACCCAAGTCCACCATTGCCAGTCCTTCAAGGTGATGTGCTGTAATGACAAAGTGGTTTGGTCGGCTGGTTTTTTTGGGGGGTCGAGGCAAGGAATTGCAGCTTTCAAAGATCAATGGGACTGTGAGGCTGAGGTTGCTGAGGCTGGACTAGGCTAGGGCTGCTGTTCACCTCATTGCGGGGAGGCCAGGAGGACCAGGAGCTGCTTCAAAAGTGAGAAGTACCTGAATTTGGGATCTAGGGCTACCAGGCAGCTTCACTGGTTTCACTGTCCCCACCGAGCAGGAGATCAGTGATGGTGATGAGAGCAGACCCCCTTGGGGTCATCCTTTGAAGCAATCATCACCATAGCCAGATGGGCACCAGAGGTTCTGTGGCTGGTCACCTGCCCAGTACAACTGGAAGGGGCACTCTGTAGACGAGGTCTGTGCCTGAGGTGGCCATGGCCAATGTGGGGTCATGACCAACTGGCACTAGAAGTACAGCGCACCCATATGGTGGAGCCCAGGGAGGTTGTCATGGGGCACCTTGGAGAACAGATATTTTTATCTCCCTTTCCTTCAGCAATCAAAGCACCACGTTCTCCCTGCCAGCTCAGCTCGGCAGGGCTGGCTGTGACCTCCCGTAGCCAGAGCTTTGGAGGATTAAAGCTGCACTCAAGCAAATTTCTGGGGTGTTTACATGCACTTTCCTCTTTTATCATTAATGCCTCTGTCACTCTGTCTGTAACGTGCTCTTTTCAGTGTTGTGTTCGCACCGTCTTGTGTCTCATCCCGACACCTTGCCAACCATGGATGTCTCCCATTCATTGAGTTACACAATCCCGCAGCGTATCTCGCCGGCTCCCAATGGCTCATGCTTTTCTGAACTAGCTGAGGATGGGTTATCTGGCCCTGGAACTGAGAGGAGAATGAATATATGATGTTTCATATCCAACCGCCTCAATGGGATATTGCCACACATATGCAAATCTATTCCAGAGGGGAAAGCATGTTGCCTATTGTACGTGGGGCGGGGGGGGGTCTCCTTACGATGTTTCAGTGGTGCCTAAATCCCCAGAGCTTACCCCAGGGTGGGTAGGACTCTGGTTTTCACCGACAACCAGGCGGTAGGAGAGAGCCTTCTGTTGCCATTGGAATATATTTTCAAACTCTCTCCTTCTCTCTCTGTTGTTCTATTTTTCAGTTGTTCCTTTCTGCAACTTTTCTGACCAACTTTTCTCTACGTGTTGCTTCATTATGCATTTTGCTGGTGTCTTTTTTCTTATTTACTTTGCCAGGATAGATATGATTGTGGGTCCCCCACCCCCTTCAACTCCCCGGCATAAGAAGTATCCAACCAAAGGACCCATGTATTCTTCCAAAGAATCTCCCCAATACTCGCCTAGGTTAGGATTCACCAAAATGCCGCTTTCTCTGGATTTTTCATTTGCTTAATGTCAAACCCCTTTCATGCCAGTTATATGACGGCATTTATCACTTTTAGTGCAGCTTGCTAAGTGGTGACTGGGAAGGGCTTGCTACGCTGGGGATGCTCTGATTTACTTTCAGTAATGAGCTTTCACTCTAGGCAAGCCAAAGGAAACAAAAAAGGGACATTCATAGAGTCATCAATAACCATCAATTTCTTCAGCAAACGTACGTTCTATTTTCAGTCTTCTTCTAGGTGTTAGAAAGCCGAATGATGGCTTTAAAATCTCACATTTTATCAGACTACCTTCAAATGTAACAGGTGGAATATTGACGCACAAAGCCAATGCGAACTGAGCTACTTTCTAAAAGACGAAGCGCTCCACACAGGAGCCTCTGCAGCTCTGTGTACTGTGAAATGAGTTTACGTCAGTGGGCAAAGTAAGAATGAAGTGTTTCACACCCGTATTTCTTGCTGAGGCAACTCTAGCGACCACGGAGGAAAAAATTGTGTTAAAATATTACAACTCCAGGACTAAAAAAAAAAAAAAAAAAATTCAAAATCCTGATTTTGCTAAAAAAAAAATCCTGGTTTTGCACACAAAAAGAAGAGCAGGAGTCAAGCCCAGCCCTGAGATTTTTCTCAGTGCCCTTATTAAGTACAACTGTACCTGAAACTGATGCCACGCAGAACGTATTCTCCCTGAAGTTCCCATTTTCGGGGGTTCTGAGGTCTGGCCAGCAGGGCCATGAGCTGAGCTGGTTTTTCACCTTGTTTTGAGACCCCTGGAGCCCAAGGCAAGTGTAAATATTTGCCAGAAAGTCATTTTCTGTGCTCAAATAGTAGGTGATTTTTAAAAGTAGATGAGCTTAGCCTCAAATACTTCCCTCTGAACATACTTGCCCTCCCTAAGAGCTAATGCGTGACCAATCTCTTGATTTTTATTTAAGCTGCTCTGAGTAATCTTCACTGGAGGAATGTGAGTAAAAGGAATCATGAAAGCTTACCTTTTCCCACGCAGCTAGCTCAAAGGTTAAAAAGAGTAAGAGAGTTTTCCAGAAGCCCCAAGCTTTATGCTGGGAAAAAGGACCCTCTCAGAAGAGCGTTTTTCCCCTTTCTCCTCCCTGCCAAATGATGAGTCCCAAACCCAGCCCTGAGGAACGAAAAAACTTTCTTACCTGCAGCAGGATTTCGATTTTAACGTACAAATAGGTATTCGGATGGATTGTGTCGTATTTGATCTATAAGAAGGCTTGTATTTAATCTCCAAGCCTCCACTAGGGCGGTGTTTTCATGGGGAAGCTCGTGCCTCACGCCCAGAAAAGGCGATTGGTGGGTACTGGGGCAAAGGGCCTCAAACTGGGATGTTTATTTTACTCAATCCGAGTGTTGCTGTATCAGCTTAATGGTAACGATTTTGCTCCTCCCTGGTTTTACAGTTGCTGGTACTGATGGCCAGATTAAAATCCGCTGGCACATGCCCCCTAGGCTCCCGGGACGTTAAGACCTTTTTTAATAGTTGCTCCCTTTTTAAAGGAATTTTCTCATTTCTTCTTTATTGAGCTGTGGCTGAGAGGCTCCAGAAAGCAGCGGGGTGCAGAAGGCTGCTGAAATCCCTGCTCCCACCCATGGAAAGGCTTATGCTGTGCTTAATTTTTAGCAGCTGCATCTTGCCACAGACACACGCACATTGTGAGGTGCTCAAGGGGCCTGATGGGTGGGAGCCAGAGCCCTGAGCAGCCCCAAGCCCAAATCCAAAAACTCTGGGTCAGGCTGTGCTGCTGCCGTGGTCGTCATCATCTCAACACCACGTGGGTCCATGCTGTGGGGACACATGGAGTCCCCATGGGCTGCACCAGCCTTTTCTCTCCAGCCTGCACACCCGCTTTTAGGCAAATGCTGCCCAGAGAAACAAAACCAAGTGACAGAATCCCAGAATCATCTGGTTGGAAGAGACCTTTAAGATCATCGAGTCCAACCGTTCCCCCTGCACTGCCAGGGTCCCTACACCATGTCCCTCAGCCCCACATCCACACGGCTTTTAAACACTTCCAGGGTCTTGACCCCGTGGATTGCATTGGGGTGCTCTAGTGACAGGGGCTCAGTTTGGCCAAAAGGTTTCTGCGAGTAGAAGCTGGATACCAGAGGATGTCCACGGCTGTGGTCTGGCTGAAGGTGTTTGCTCCATGCTGTACACACCGACCACTTGGATTAAATCCCCTTGATCAGCTGATTTAACACAGAATAGGTGCAGCCTCAGCTGCAATTCTTAGCCAGGAGACATTGGTCAGACTATGTCTAGAGCAAACTTTATTGCCAAATGAGGAGGTAAGTAGCCAGTCCTGTGACATGGATGAAGGGGGTTTGGCTTCAATGCCTGGACTGTGTACAAAAAGATTATAAGAGATAAAGAAAAAAAGAAACCAATTGAATATATATTCCCAAACACTTCATTTTTATCTCATTTGAGCCGTTTAACCTTTTGATGTCTGCTTCTGGCCTGAGGGTGACATATTACACCTCTTTGCATGCACTGTTGGCATGAAGCATAATGAAGCATGAGAAAACCTGCACTGTGGCTGATGCAAGACTTAACTTTTTTTTTGTACCATTAGAAAGAAGGAAAGCGATCAAAGTTCACTTTGTAGAGCAGCCCCCTTTCTCCCTCCCTCCCAAACCAAGACCCAGCAGAGCCTCTCAAGGACAGCAGATGGCACAGTTTGTCATTCATCGTTAGACATCTCCGAGTCCTCTTCTGCCACGAAGGGAGAAACGCGGGGCTGACTCTTCCAGAGCCTCAGCTGAACTCTTCCCCCTGCACGTGTGTATTTGACACAGCCCAAGCAGGCGGTGGGAAGTCACGGGGCTCCCCACGGGGTGTAGTGCAGAAGTGGGGTTTGGCATCTCAGCAGACTTGTGGTCCTTTGTCACGCAGGAGGAACATACCCTATCCCCCTTTGCTTGCAGAGGTGGAATATGTCCTTTCTTCTTCATCTTGGGAGCCTTGCTGCCCATTTTGAACATAACCTCGATCTCTTTTATAGCTCCTGAAAGGCTCTTTGTGGTGCTCAGCTACGTACAGCTGGGTTGGGGGCTCTCGAGGAAATTCCTCTCTTCTATTGTATCAGATAAGGCACAAATGAAATCTCTGTGCGTTGCTGAGGGCAGGAGCACTCTCCTCCACTCTAACTTATGCCATGGGAAGCAAAGGGGTGGGAGACCTTGAGCTTGATTTCTCCCATCAAGAGAGAGTGACTTGGTTCACCGTCTCCCCACTCTGCACTGAAGTCAGTGGTCCACAGCTGCCCACCTCACCATCCTCAGTGCAGACCCTGCCTCCAAGGCGAGATCAGGCTCTCTGGTTTCTCGGAGCTATGGAAGATGACCACCTCAGGAGTCAGGACTATGTTAAAGTAGAGACACGGAGTGAATCAAGCAGGAATTCTCCTGGGCTCCGCTATCAGTGGTACACGGGCAAGGGCTTCCAAGTGCTTTATGGGTGAGGTCGGTGAAGGGCTTCAGTCCTGCTTTTAAATCACAGCAGGTCTACAGGCAAGTTGAGTCCAGCCTGAAGGTGATGGATGAAGTCAGTGCTCTTCTATATGATACTAGCGATACTCCATCTGTGAAGGGCCAGCTGGCCTCCTGTGCTTCACGTGGGTCATATGAGGTTTGCTTACTGGATAGCTCTTCTCTTAAGGACATGGAAGAGAGCAGAAGTCCCTCCTCAGTTCCTGCAGGATTAGAAATAGGGTGGCACAAGACTATCTCTGCTATTACGGTACACCGTGGCATGGCAATGTTCAGTTTTCCTCTGTGTTCCAGTCTGTCCTGCCTCCCTGCTCTACTCAGCCGCTGTTGAAGGACATCTCATTTCCATCAGTGGACACATTTCAGTGGTAGTGCTGTGCTAGGTGAGACAAGAGGGCAGAGCACCATGATTGTTCTTGGCCTTCCACAGTATTCGGTAGCCTTTAGACTTTGGGCCTCTTTAAACACGTGCTCTGTGTTTTACTAGTCTACTTGCTTGTGCATACAGGAGAGGAGTTCGTACAGTGGCTGTACTACGCCTTGACTTGTGATTCCAAACCCAGGTAGCCCAAGGTATCCCATTTCATACCCCTTTGCTTACATGGTATCAACATTGTCCTAGGATTTCTTGTGCTGTATGTCATGTCAGTAACTGCATCCCTCGTGGGGAGTTCCTGTCCGTGTCAGTAATCTCCTTTTCCCGTTACAAGAGAGAAATAAGGCATGCGTATTCCTCACCCTTGTGAGTAGAGCACTCGGTGCTCCCTCTACTCCTGTGCTTACATTGCTAAGCAGAGGATCAGACATGACTTCTCAAACAGAACAGTATTCTGTCACATCCCTGCCCAAATGAAGTATCTTCTGGGATCAAAAAACTCTAAAATAATTGTTGGCTGGTGTTGCCTTTGGTGTGGTGTGCTCATCCACTTCATCTCTTTGAGCCAGATCTTCTGGTGCTGTAAACTGCTGTAGCTCTAATACAAGCCAAGTGAGCCACACTAGTCCATACCCACTGATACTGTCCCTCAATGTCAACAGCCAACATACGTTTTGAGTCTCTGTCAGATGTAGAGGAAACAGATGGCCCTTGTGTTGGAAACAGCCTCACGTCTCATTCCTTTCCTTGGTTTTTGTTTGTTCATTTTCCCCTGTCTGTCTGTGTTCAGCTCCTTCCTTTTCCTCCTCCTGGTGCATGGACCCATGGCCCACATGGCAGAACTGCGTAAGAAGCATTTTGAGTTTTCTGCTCAAGATACCTCAACCTGGTTTCAGTCAGATTAATTAACCCTTCTTTTCCCCTGCCACCCTTATGTTTGGTGCATTATGCAAGAGTAAAGTTTGCCTGGTGTAGAATTAGGTTATAAACTGGGCTGCCATTAAGAAGCTGTTCCAAAAGTGAGTTGCTCCCCTGATTTTTGAGGGATCAGGAAGCTCCAGTGTTTACTCTCTAGATAATTTATATTTGATGCCTCAAATAAAATTGACTTCCAGCTTCCAAACTGGCTTTGCCCTCCTTCCTCTGCATACGGAGCTGTAAATCAACCCCGGTGCTTCTGTACTGGGAATGAGGAGTTGCAAATGTGACGTGTGTAAAGAAGTTGGTACCAAACAATGTGCCCAGAAGCTATAGCTGCTGATCTGGCAGGAGCGTCCTCTGCTGTTACCAGCTTGGAGCCCTGCTGATAGAAAATGTCTAATGAGAGGTGCAAATCACAGTAGCGTGGAGGTGGAGATGGTTTGGCAACGTTGGGTGAGTTGTGACCAAATTCAGCCTCGATGTAATTCCACCAGAACAGTCAGCACCTGCTTGTCTGGATCTTAGGGCAAGCGGCTCATTTTCGTGGACATGGGAATTACACACTTACATTTGCATCGCGGAGAGGGAGCGGCTGCAAAGACTGAGGAGAATCCCATTGACAGATGCGAGCCAGAAAACTGGATCTTCCCCCCAGATACTAACTCCTCAGTACAAGTAAGAGGTTAATTGATTTGGAAGAAAGCCAGTGAAAGAAATTCTTCGCAGTGGGTAAATTTACTGTGCATAATGTGCCAGGTTTTATCTGTATAAACAGAAATGGATAATTTCAAAATCTGCTAATACCGCTCTGAATTTTGCATCTGAATTAACACCAGTGCCACTGCGTGTCTGTGAGTAATTTGGAGTGTTGGTTGGGAGAGAGGCTGTTGCTTTGTCCCACGGAGGCGCGACAAGCGGAGCCCTCCTCGCCTGCTGCCTCCAACTGACTCCAGGTCCTTTTCCGGGGGTGGGGGGATTTTCTGATCCTGGTAGAGTTGACCAGATCGTTGGGAGAGGATCCTCCATGACCGACAAGGATCGGACCAAAGGGCCAGCTGAGGGGGAGCTGCCCGAAGACCCCAGCATGATGGGCAGGCTTGGAAAAGTCGAAAAACAGGTACCTGGGTCAGGAGGGGGCTCTTTATCAGCGGGTGTTGCATGCATTGTGTTGGGTTTTTTCTTGCCTTGTTTTTCCCCAGTGGGACATTTTTTTTGAGGAAAAAAAAGTAAGAGCTAAGAATATTTTGAAAAAGAAACAAGGTGGATGTTTTGAAAGGGCGATAAATGTCTTAGAAGCTTGAGTACTGCTTTCAAAAGAGGCACTTTGGAGTCTGTGACATCCAGTCTGTCTTTTTGAGTGAGTTTACCAAAAGTCAACATTACTTTTGAAAACGACACGTTGGTTTCTTTGCCACCACACTAGACACGTTTCAAACAAGTCCATGAGCTGGGCTGCTGGCCTTGCCAAAGATGAAGATCTTCCTGGAGGATAAGGTTCAGAAATCCCCATGGCCATCTGGCCAGTGCCAGATGCAGTAAGGAGCTGAAAAATTGTGAGTGTGCTCCAGCTTTCCTGGAATTTGGGGCCTGTCAAAATTATAGGAGTTTAGAGGAAAACTCTGTAACAAGGTGTAAAATGCTTCAGAATGGGATAATTAAATATTTACTAAAAGTTTCAGTTTGGTGGAAGTCAGTGTAGGCAGCGGTCATCTATGAAGCCCGACCCCACACTTGTGCCTAGATGGGTTGGAAGTTGCTTGTACTCAGGATGTTGATGTGCTTCAACCTGCATGAGGCATGTAGCCCTGGAACTGTGGTGTTTTGCAGGTTCAGTCAATGGAGAAGAAGCTGGACTTCCTGGTGAACATTTACATGCAGCGGATGGGCATCCCACCAACGGAGACAGAAGCCTACTTTGGGTCCAAAGAACCAGATCCAGCACCTCCCTACCACAGTCCCGAAGACAGCAGGGAGCACATTGACAAGAACGGCTGCATTATCAAGATCATCAGGTCCACCAGCTCCATGGGTCAGAAGAACTTCTCTGCCCCGCCAGCCCCGAACAACGCATGCCCGCCCTCTACGTCATGCCAGCAGCAGGTCTACCAGCGGCAAAGCCATGGCTCATCGCCCGTTGGAGACCCTGGCTCGCTGGTCCGCATCCCACCTCCACCTTCCCACGAGCGCTCCTTGTCAGCGTACAGCGGTGGGCACAGGGCGAGCGCAGAGTACCTGAGGAACGAAGACATTACAACCAAACACCATGAGAGTGCCATGAGAGACAGCGACACGTCCATCTCCATCCCCTCGGTAGACCACGAGGAACTGGAGCGCTCTTTCAGCGGCTTTAGCATCTCCCAGTCCAAAGAGAATTTGGACATCCTTAACAACGGTTGCTATGCAGCCGTGGCCAAAATCAGACCCTACATTGCAGAAGGGGAATCAGACACCGATTCTGACCTCTGCACGCCCTGCGGTCCTCCTCCCAGGTCGGCCACGGGCGAGGGACCCTTCAGTGACATGGGCTGGTCAGCCCCCAGGCAGTGAAGCCTTCTTGCAGTCGCCGAGCCACGTCTGAGCGCTGGCAGCTGCCCGCTCCAGCTGTCCCCGCGTCGAACTTCTCAAGGAGATCAACAGCTAAGGTTTTCCTCCTTAAAGGACATCCTTAGCTGGCAGATACTTTCTTGCAGCTTACTCTGGGGGGGAGAATGAGCAGGTCCAAGCCTGTGTTTGTGGAAGAGGTCACGGTGGTGAGCGAACTGGAGCCGTGAAGTCCAGATTTCTTTCATACTCTCTTTCTAAGATCATTAGGTGAAATGATTTCATGGTGTGGGGTGGGCAATTTGCCTTTCTTGGGAATCTTCAGAAGTGCAGGGCAGGAATAAATCACCCGGCCAGGGCTTTTGGAGGTCACAGTAACTGGTGGCTGACGAGTGCTAGGTGGGAATTGCCACATCATGGCGCTGGTGGTTACACCTTTAGGTATTTTGGAGTTGCGGAACGAACACGTATCTGTCTCTGGCTTAGATTTCAGGTCACGTGTAATTACGGGGGGTGTTACTCTGTGGTTTCTCATTAACCCTCAGGAAGGTGGCATAATTCCTATATAATACATGGAAACATTGGATAGGCCCCTGGAGGAGAGGGGTGGTGGCTGGAACATTTGCATGAACAGAAGACATGGCCTCAGAGTGGGGCAGGTTAGGATACTGCTCTGAACCAGAATGGTTCGGAAATTATCCCATCCTGGAAATTGAAACACTCAGAAGTATGAGCTTGAGTGCAAGAAAAGGGACAACCCAGAGGGCAGGGAAATGAGAGAGAGAAGGAGAACAAGAGACTATGGGGCTGGATTTTTATGTTTTAAACCATGTATTATATTTAATTATCTCTCCTTCCGTTGACAATGGACCTGGAGGTGCTTTGGAAGCAAAGGCAAACCAAAGGCAACCCCTCTGGAGGGCTGCCGTGGCGTGAAGCCACCATTCTTGTGGCCAACAGTGCTGTTGTGGAGGCACAGCCTCCGGGCCAAAGAGAGGGGGTGGATATGCAAGATGCCGAGGTCCCCACGCTGCTGCGATTAAGTGCTGAGCTCCATCCTTGTGAAGCTGTGTTGATCAGAGCGGGCACTTTCCTTACAGTTTGCATTGTGCCTGAACACTTTTGCACACACTATGCCCTGTGAAAATCTCCCCTTTCTTCTTCTGCCCTGCCAAGAATCTCACAGCCATGTTCTCGGCACATCCTTTGGTTTTGTTTGGATCCCTCAAGCTGAGTTAAGAGGTGCTTCTTCGTTTCTTCATGGTCTTTTGGAAGCCTCTTACCCGTGCTTGCCCACAAGTTGTGCCAATCCCAGTCTGTCCCGTTTCGGTGGTGTTAAAGGACTTTCTCTTGGAAAGATCATTGTGTTGTTACCAGGAACCTCAGCAGCGCGTTCAGCTGGGGGAAGGCGAGGGGAAAAGTGACGCTCAAAGTTTCTTTTGGGTCTAAAACCAAGTCACAAAGTGATTCTTTACTGGACAGGTTGGTGGTTTGGGTTTGGTTTTTGGTTTTTTTTTTTTTTTGCACGGGGATGGATCAGGAGAAGTTGCGTTAGGGATCCATCTCCAGGGCTGAGATACCATGGCCAGCATTGTGCCTCTGACCCCTCCCATGCGTCTACAGCCCAAATCCCATGTGTGTTTTCTGCTGGGGCTGTGTCTGTGATTTCAAACCCCGTCTCTCCACATTCTCCCTGTGCTGTATCAAGAGCCTGTTAAGGATATTTAGGTGACAGCTTCATTTCTGCGTGGCCTTTGAGAGGTTGAACGAGGCTTGGGGTGAAGGGACAATCACAGCCTTTTCCTCTCCTCCTGTTTGCTTGACCAGAGGCAGCAACCAGGGCAGACCCCAGGGCCTTAGGGAAGATGTGGGGGCAGTCTGACAGCTTGCAGAGAAGAAATAAAACCATCTCTTAGGTCTTCACATGGGACTGGGGAAAGGCTCTGCACCATTCATCCTGCCGATTTTCACCATTCAGGAGGAGAAAACCTTTTCCTTAGAGGGACCCCAGGCTTCCAGCCATGCTAGCTCCTTTCTTTCCCATTTGATCCATTTTTTTCTTACCTCCTGCAATTTTCCCCTCTCTGCTTGTGCTCCCAAACTCCTTTTGGCTCCAGATTTCTTTGTGCAAAGTGAACCCGGTGATGCCCTTGACTTCCAGACAGAGAAGTCTTGGAATGCAAAGCGGATGCAAATTGTGCAGATTGGCCCCTGGCACGTTGCAAAATGCGATGCCTGCTGGTGGAGCAAGACATGTCAGCAGGTCCCACATCAGACTTGGTGGCGCGTGTTTTCCAGTGACCACGAGAATGGAACTGGCATTGGGCGAGGCAAAAGTCAACATTGCTCCAGCCAGCTGCTCGCCGCAAATTTTGCCCACATCAGAGATAACAAAGATTTAATATTTGTTTGCAATTACTTTTCAAGGCCTGCTGGAAATTTGGCACAGAAGGGGATGATATGAAGGCAGGAACTCCAGGTGAGGATGGCGCAATGTGGTCCCGTCGCAGCACAGGCACGTGACTGGTCTTTAATACAAGAGGCAAAGTCAACAGGACATCAAGGCACAATTTTCATGGGACATCATTTTGCTCATGTTCTTAGTTTTGAAGCCCTGTTGGCTCTTATTTTGAACGTCCGTTTCCCGGTTCTTCTTGCAAAATCTCTTTTTCCCTCCCAGATGATGTTACACCCTTGAAAGCAGATAGTGCCGGTGTGTCCCGAGGAGACGCGGTTCTGCTGGGTCCTCTGGTTTTCCCACAGGCTGAGCTCCGGCAGCCTTTCACCTCCTGCAGGGACTGCGCAGGAGGAGTTCTGTTTTCCCTCTTTGAGTTACTACACCAGGTTATGAAGATCTTCTGACTCGTAGCTTTAAAAGTTGTTGGATTTGTCCCACAATCCCTGATCACAGAAAACTGGGGTTTTTTCACACATGCAACGCTTGCTGTTACAAATTTCACACAGAATTTTTTGGGGAGGTGTAAGAAATGTTCCACCTTTATCTGTGGCATCATTTCAAAGGAACTCTGACACCTGCCTCCGTGCGCAGCCAGGCCGTAAATCATCACTTGATTCATCCGGGCAAAAAGACCTGGATTTGGGGGTTAACGTACACCAGAATTAACTCCAGATAATGCTCCTTATTTCCATAGAATGATGTACGTCTCCCTAAATGATAACAGAGCCCGCTTCTGGCTTATCGACATCAGTAATTGCGTTCCTGTCCTAAATCACAGCCCAGTACTCCCTGCAAGGTCTTCACGCTCAATCCCTCAGCTCCCCCATGTCCGTATCACACGCTCCTGGTGGTCAGCTCCCACGAGACGTCTTAACCACTAGATTAAAAGAAAACTGATGGGTTTTGTTTTGCTGGTGAGGCAGTCCCAGTGGTAAAGTCCTTCAAAAGGATGGACAGGCAGCCTCTGTCCCTCCGCTGAGCCTCTCTCAGGCTGGTCTTTGCTCCCCTGTTCCTCCCAAGTCTGGTTCTGTATTTTCTGGAGGACGGAAACAAGCTTTAGACAATGCCAAGTGTGGACAGAGGAGACCAAAGAGAGCAGATGAAGGTGTGAAAGCCAAATTTCCAGCAGGCCATCTTGGACCGCTCCGGGGTGCCCGTGCACGGTGGTGTGCACGGAGCCTGGTCTCCTGGTGCATCCGTGCTGAACGTGAAGGAACAGCCGTGGACCAGAGCCTGGCATCTGGTCTCCAAGAACGTTTTGGACTTGTTTTTTTTTCCAGACACTGCAGAGAAATGCCGTGCAGATGGCCCACCTGCGGGATGGAGCAATCCCCAAGGCTGGGACCTGAAGCCACAGTCAGTTCTGGGTGCTTCAGGTCCAAGCGTGAGTTCAGGTTGTCTGAGGAGTTCATTCTCCACCCAGGAGCCGTGGCTGGAGATGTTGCAGTCTCTGTGAGGGTGGCCTTTCATAACGTGACCCCGAGACACAGGAACAGAGCACTGGCCTTAAGCCGCATTTCCCAATATTTGGGAAGAGACTTTAATGTTACTCAAGTGCAGATTTTGTATGTGAATTTCCTTGTTGACTCATTTTCTTATGAATAGTTTTTAAAACAACAATGTCAAGGAACTCACTGAAAAACAAACCCCTCGCCCAGCTCCCAAAGCCATTACGTTTCTTTAGACAGATCAGATTTTCTAAAAACATGTTTGGTTTCAAATGCTGCTTAATAGATCCAAATAAATCCTGCGGGGTCCTTGCTATTTACAGATAAATAGGTATATTTTTACATTTTTAATTGATTTTTAAGATTTTAAATTCTGTGAATTTTTAGAACAAGTTTGTATACTCTACCTGAGAAGCCAGAGCATCACCTCAGATACAAGTGCTCTCCCTCCTAACTACCCAAGAGAAAAGAAAAACACATTTACTCATATTTTTCTCAAGAGGGAGCTATGGCAAACCTCATTTCCCCGATATCCCCAGACCACTGTGGTCACAGCAACATTATTGCTAAAAACAAGATGTGAGTATTCAAGGAGAAACTGAAATTCCTAAGGAATCTACCCAAAAGTTATCCCGTATAAAGACCCTTAGCAGTCAGTATTTTATGGGGAATGTTAAAAAGCCCAGGAGCACGCTCAGGATTCCTGTTTCTCCATCCACGCTGGTGTCCAGCCTCTGCCCCTTTCTTCCCAGTACGCCCGAGGTCCTCCGACCCACGCCGGCACGCCCAGGTCCTCTCTCACCCGCTCTCCATCACGGGTCGGTGTCTTCTGTTTCCATCAGCTTCCTTTTGGTGAACCAGAAACAAGGAAATCAGATACAAAAGCTCCTTCGCTGCAGGTAACATTGAGGCTGCGACGCGGAGGGCTGTGGCGCGGGGGCGAGGGTGACCCGCGCCACAGGGTCACTTGCTTTTAGCCCACCAAGACCCCGACTTTTCTGCGTCAGCTTAGAGCACGGGTGTGGGACCGTTGGGTTTTTACCAATAACAATAGGGGTTTTTTTAATAATAAGGATAATAATAATGCATAGGAATCTTCTTTAGCATATCTTAGCGGTTGATGCCCCGGTGACACAATACTGCTTGCCTTATATTAGTGTCTAGAGGGAGAGGGATTACACACGTTTTGATACGGTATTAATTGCGCTTGTAATTTAGGTAGCAGCGAGGAGCGGCTGCTGCAGGAGGAGCAGCCGGGTCCTTTTTGATGTGTGAATGTGCTTTCCGGCCTGTCTCACTGCCTGTACTCTCAATTTTCGCCTGCCACTGCATGCAGCCTGAGATGAGTAGACAGCAGTATGCTCCAGCTGACTCTGCGCTCCCAGATTGCTGTGGTACCCCACGAGGTAACGTTGCCAAAAGCATCGCCTGAGGGAGCGGCCGTCCTCCCCGTCACCCATCCTGTAGGGTGCTGCGGTGCTTCGGTAGGTGACACTGATGTACCAAGTGTCTTTCACGCTGCCGCTGACCCTCGCCCCATCCCTCTGATACAGCATGCACAAACTCCACGTCTCCTGCTCGTAACTAAGGAGTAAAACCCCACGTTTGTGCCTGTGGTTCCTTGAAATGTGGACACGGGGAGGAAAAAATACGAGCGGTGTAGGCTGTGTATAACAAGCTGCTTTCCATCCAACTGCCTCTGAAGAGCATCCTGCAAACCCCTTTCCGAGGGCTGGAAGGAGCAGGCAGAACAAGGCCGGCAGTGCCGAGGCTGGAGGCTTGGTCCCCACTTAGGAGATGCCATTTGAACCCTCGTGCATGGGACTTGCCGTGTGTCCGATTTAATTCCCACAGGGTTCTCTCGCCTGCATCCAGCTCGGGTGTGCGTGGGCGTTTGTGCCTGTGGTCCAGCCCGAGGGGCAGGAGGGGAACGTGACTCCCAAACCCTGGAAACCCCTCTCTGGAAATGTCATCCACTCTTGTCTACAGCCCGTGGGGGTCTCGGGGGCCCTGCAGCTGTGCCATAGCCGTTCCTTACGGAAGCGTCTCGTACTCTCCTTCGGAGAGGCACTGAGCTACCTTTGTATCTCCATAAATGTTTCGCCACAGTTCTCCCTGCTGTAAGACCAGGCTGCCATGAAGCCTTCAGGGTTTGCCCGGCTTGCTGGTGTTTGCAGTCTCTCGTATCCCTTCGCACTGCTGCCATACTCTAGTTTGGCACTGGTCCCATAGCCTCACCTTCCTTTGTCCAGACTATATACAAGTGAAGATGTAATGCCAGAGACTTGCTTTTGGCCTGGCATCACCAGAGAGCCTTCATGTTTCGTTAGCATGACGGTTTTGCTTTTTATTGCCAATTTATTTGTTTCTTCATTGAGCCACTGTGGCCTCAACACATCCCTGGTTCATTCTGCTGGAGCTTTTCGGCGCAGGGATGGAGCCTCTTTAGTCCCTCTGTGCAGCGCCCTGTACGGCTTTGTCCCCTTGGCTTTAGCTGATGGCAGTGAAACAGAGATGAGCGTTTGGTTCAGGTTTTCCTGTCAAGCTGAACGTCTCAGAGAAGAGCTTGCGGACTCTAACAGTCTTGATGCCTTTGCTCCCTGAAGCAAGAGCTGCTTTCAAGACCCCAGTCCCCTTCAGCGCTCCACGCGTGGGGCTTTGCATGTCAGGCTCCAGCTCCATCATGGGGAGAAGCGGAAAGCAGCTGGTCCAAGCTGTGCTATTTCCAAAGCCGCAGGTGAACCTGGAAGCAGCTCGCCCTCTCCTAATTCCTGTAAATACAGCCGCAGAGGAGCTGTTCAAGCAGCGTCTGTTTGCCTAGTCCTGAGAAACTTGAGCTCACCACAAAGCTTTCCAAAACTCAGTGCCAGGCTCAGGCTAGATTTCACCTGCAGCTACGCCTATAATTTTAGGGCAGGGTTAATGGTTTCAGGTAGAAGCCATACCAAAAATCTCCACTTGGGATGATTCTAGCCCAAAACCAAGGCTGAATGTCATGCTGCCGGTGAAGCCTCCCCTGGAATTTCAGCTCCATTTGACACTGATGACTGTGGACCTGGGGAGATGCTCCCTCCTTCCCACTCCAGGCTAGAAAAGGTTGGCACAAGCCTTGCAAGCCAAGATGAGAAAACGCTTCCTAATTTTAGCATGCCATGGGCACCTCCTGTTAAAAATAGAAGCAGCATTTCGCGGTAATCCCTTAAACCTGACCAACGCAGTGGCCATGACCCAGGGCTTCACAGATGCAGTGATGCTCGTGACAGGGATTTATTACAGATGTGGATCTAGAGGGTTCAGTCCTTGAGCCTCTCTGTAGACACCGTGTTCAGCCTTGCTGATGACCTGAGGCAAAGTCATCAAAGCAGTGACAGGTCTTTTCTGTCCCGGCTCATTTTTCGCACTGGTGCAGCATCTTCCCTGGAGCCGAAGATATCCCATGCTCCTGTCAGCAGGCAGGATGGGACCCTTCTGTGTTGGTTATTCCTCCCCACCACCCAAACCCAAACCTTAAAATTTGAAGTTTCTTCACTTGTTCTTGAAAAAATTCACACACGGGGTAGAGAACCCGAGACTTTCAGGAGCACTGAGGCAAAACAGGATATAGCTGATAAATGACAGATTTTGATACTTTAAATCAAGAGCAGATTTTAACCATAGTTGCGGTTGCTGCGTGGTGTATCAAATGCTTTAGGAGATTCAATAAATTATTCTTATAAATGTTTTATTCTTTCATCAATAATTCATATAGGTGGGTGCCACTGTTCTGATACAGCAATGCCCCACACACTAAAACTCTAGTCCTCTTTCGCCGGTGTAGACGTTGTATTTATGAGGTTTCTCTCGCTTCGTGTCACTCCGGCACGCTATCCACACGTACTGCACGGACCGCACAGTACCTGCCAAACGCTGATAGGTACCACCACGTGCAGTAAGCGTATGTGCATGGAGCAGACACCAAACAAAGCGTTTCCTGCCTCGTTGTGATGTGACTCCATTTGGCTGGGAAAAGAGAGAAATGACGGTCCTGGTTTGTTAAGAAATACATGGTGTTTGAAGCTAAAATAGGTGAGATTGCTATAAACTACCTGAACAAAACAAACTCCCAGCCCGAACATACGTAACAACTACTGTATTTCTGTTTGTTCTTCACGGCTGTTCACCTGAACTGTAAATTCTGTACGGGTTGAATGAAGTTCACCGTTTATCTTTGCCATAACCTGCCAGATAAAAGGACAACACACCTTTGGCTGCAGAAGCGTGTGCGTGTTGTTTGCGTGTAGGGACTGCTGTACGCGAACACACGCACACGCTTTCAAACAGGTGAAGCTGCATCTGACATGCACGGGGGTGGGGAAATGCTTTTTTTAGAGGTGGAGGAGTGGGTAAAACCAAAAGACTGTTTCAATGAGCTATTTCTATCAAAAAGGAAGATTTGCAGCAGGGATTAATAGGTAACTGCCATCCCGGGGAGAAATCCCGTGTCTGAAGCAGCGTGGGCCGTGCAGCAGAGTGAGGCGGTTGCTTTAAATGATCATTTCTTTGGCTTTTCAAACAAACAAACAGAAGAATATAGTGGCCGGTGCCGGTTCTGAGCCCAAACCAAAAAGCCCGTTCCTAGGATGTGTGGCCAAACAGTTGTCCTAAGCCATTGGAGAGCCCAGCGCGAAGGCTTCACGTGCTGGGACAGGGTGAGCCGGTGGGCAGCGGTGCTGCTGCTGCTCAGTGCCATGGGCTCCCAACGCTGCCATCACCCCAGTATGCCCAGGAGAGGATCCTGCTGCCCTGTGGGTCCTGCTCTTACCTTTGCCTATGTATTTAAAAGAGCTCCTAGTTGAGAGACATTTAGGAAGAGCGTCCTCAAAAGGTCATTTTTTGATCTTAGAGTTATGAAAGAATGACAAAGTTATAACCAATAAATCGGATTTTCCAAGCAGGTCAGCCCGCAGACTCCGACTGCCCCTATACAGAGATGTCACCAGCCTCATCACGTGAATCATCCTCTAGGATTTGGTTTTGCCCGTATTTTCACAGCTATTAGATCTGGTTTGGGTAGAACTTGCCCTGCCGTGTTTAAGCTAAATAAACAAAGGCATGAAGAGTGAGATTTTCCAATTAAATACTGCCGGATGCCGTTGAAAAAACCAGTAATCGGATTTTTGCATTGGCCTCAAATTCATCGCTAGCTCCAAAGTTACCAGCTGTAAGAGCCGCTTCGGTCCCAAGCGTGTTTCTAAGCAGGGGGTCCGTCCGTTGCTGGAGCACGTTGCCGTTTCCCTGAGATACCTTGAGGCCATCCTGGGTTATGACAGCATCTGGCTCGCTTGGCCTTCGCTGGGCTAAAAACGGGTCACGCCTTTGTCCTGACGGAGAGCTCCGAGGTGGGTTTCACAGGGGGACGGGCCGGTGTCGGCTGCTCGCCCTCGCCTCCCCGTGAACACGCGGGGCTGGGTTGAGCGTGGCAGGTTGGTTGTCCTTCAGAAAGAGAAGACAGCTGCTGCTTTGCTTCCTTTCGTTTGCTCTGTTGCCTTGGCTTTTTTGCACTTTCGTTTCATCTCCAAAGAATCTCTCATAATGCCTTTGGTACTTACGTACAATTTTAAAGCATTTTGTATGTATCGGACGGGACACACTTTCTCTTGTAAAATAGCGATCCGGCTCTTTTTTTTTTTTTTTCCTTTGGTGAATGTGTGATTTCCTCTGTACACTTCAGTCATGACTTTGTGCAATGTACATTTTATAGGGACAGATGCCAGGGGAATGACCTGTAGTTTTCTAAGGGAGTAGCGAGAAGCCGAACGACACGAGTCGCAGATGGTTTGACGTTAGCGCCGCGGAAGAGCAACGTAGCCCAGACTTTCACAGCGAAATACAGCGCGAACCTTCACAGGAATGACTGTGGCAGCTGCCAAACTGTGTACGTGTGATATTAGAAACGACAGTTGCGGTCGGAAGGGAAATGAAGGAAAATTAAATAATCACAGTCATTAATTTAAGCCTCAAAGCATCAGAATGGAAAATTTGCATTCAGTAAAAATACCAGAGATTTAACCTTCATGAGATGAAATACACATTTATTTTTCTTTGCACTTCTGTTCGCTCTGTTTGTTTATTTCTGGTGATTTTGTGGTGGTTTGGGGACATATTTGATGGCTGATGAAGAGGAGCGAGACGGTGACCGAGGGCCAGACCTTTCCTGGCATTAAACTTTCACTCCTCCCTTTCTTATTTCTCACGTTAAGCAACATTTTTCTTTCTGATGTGTAAAACCAAGCTGAGAAATCTCAAGTCCCTTCAGTTACAAGGAGACTGTCCCTTCAGAATCCTTTAATAACATTGATTTTCTTAAGGTCAGACATCAGCCACATCCTGACAGATAAAGGATGGTTATCGAAGCTCTTTGCCCCCTGTGCCAGCTCCTTATCACTGAGCTAAAAATTGAGGCTGGTGTCATTGCAGTGGGCTCAGAGCCAAGGAATGGCACTGGAAAGGGACCTTTATCTGTTCCACGAGTTATCTTGCTTACCAGGCAGCAGTCCTGAACTAGGAGAGCGCATGCTGGGCTGTGGAGAGCTCTCTAGGAGCGAAGCGGGGGACTGACAGTTTTTCCCATAGCAAGGTTGGCTGATGAACCAGCAGTTCCATTTTGCAAGAGAAAAGAAAAAAGAAAAATCCCTCCTGCCATGCTGATATTTTTTTCAGAAAGATGAAGTACAAGAATGTAGATGAAGCCGTGCCTGGGTTTTAAAAAAAACCTGCCAGTCACTGGGACAAGGCAGTGAAAGAGCCTTGGCAGAATAGATGGTTTGCTCCAGGCACAGCAGCCCCCTGGTCGTACCAGACGGCTTGGCTCGAAGCCTTCAGCAGCTCCCATCACCCCAAAGAGGGCCAGGCACGAGCACTTCCGAGAGGATACGGCGCATGAAGGTGCACCTATCTCACATCGTTGTATTTTAGCTCATCACGTTTCACACCAGTGAGATAAGCAGGGAAATTCTCAGCCTGAGAAATCCCATTCCCATCCCCACAGGCTCGTGGGTTGGTGTGTGCTGTGCCCAAACGCTGTCCCGCCGCTGCCCCCGCCTCCCACTCAGGGGTGCTGGTGGAGCCAGCCGTGGTACCTGCTGTCCCGGCGTGGAGCCGAGCTGCCCGGCAGAGCGGGGGTCCCTGCTCACGTGTTACCAGGAGACACACGCAGGAGGAGGCATTGCTTTTTCTCAGCAATTGGCCTCCAGTGCCCTGGTAGTCTGATCCAGAGGGAAAATCATGAGGACCCTTTTTCCATCACTGGTAAAAGTCCCTTTTTGTGAAACAGAAGTAAATGCTGGAGCTTTTGAAGTTCACATGAATACAAACCATCCCAACTCCTTAGGACCGGGGCTTTTGATCTCAGTAACAGCTGACTCCAGCATCCAGGTTTCCAGCAGAAAACAGGGTGGGCAGAAACCTTTTTCTTTTCTGAAACTGGGCAAAAACTCAGTGGCAGAAGGAAATCACTCTGATCCCTTTAGAAGACAAATGCAAAAATGTGATTTTCTTCTTTACCTTCTCCTGGCTCGGCTGAAGCTTTTACCGACATCAGAGCACGGAGGAGCCCATGAACGTAAATCAATTAAGACAGTTTTAATTAAGTGGTTAAACCGAATGGCAGCACCCACCGAGGAGTGATAGATTAACTGGGAGAGCTGGTGCACCACGTAGTCCCAGCTCCCTGCAATGTAAACGGGGATTCGCCGGAGCAAACACATGGAGGCACATTTTCCTTTGGTGGAAAGGGCTTGAAATAGTAAATAAAAAAAGTAATCTCAGCCAAAACAGCTCCTGCTCGGTGGTGGATCTCCCTCGGGATCTCCCGCTCCCAAAGATCCAGGCAATGGCACCGCTTCAAAACCACCTGCATTGACCTGCCCCCATTAGCACACCGGTGGGTGCATCGCATGGAGTCCCTCCTGAGGGGCTCAAAGCTGCCATCTCCCCTCCAGACCCTCCTGCGGAGAAGTCAGAGCTCCTCTGGGTGAGGAAGGCAGGCTTGCTGGAGGCGTGCAGCCCACCTTGGAGCCTGGACCCTAGATGGCAGAGCGAACACGCTGCGAGCACTGCGCTGGAAACTGCCGCAGAGCATCGCCTAAACGGGAGCAGAGCGACGTGCTCCCTTCTCCAGCTGAGCTTCTGGGTCCTTCAGGGTCCAGAAAGCCACCTACACGGTCGGTGCTTAGAGTTAAGCACCAATTGGATGAGCACAGTGGAGGTTCTGGGGAGCCCCCAGGAAGCACCCATTATAACCGACCGCCTTGGAGCTGTTTGCTCTGGGGAGAAGCAGGAGATCGCTCCCAGAACTGGGCACGCCTGGGCTGTGCCCACAACCCCAGCTCAGCAGTGCAAAGTGTCTGGCTTTCCTTTCTCCTAAATAAGGGAAGAGCACAGGCAAAGTTTGGGGTCTCCCCCGGTTTTAGGAGGTCTCCTTGCTGTTTGTAGAGTGGAAACAGCATTGTTGGCAAAATTAAAGGGGTTCGTGGAGGCTGGTTTCCTAAATGGTGCAAAACGTATTCTTGTGAAGCTGCCGGGTGGGCAACAACCAAAGTCTCAAGTACTAATGTCTCCTGGCCTCTTGCCTTTCAAGCTGAGTGTGGTGGGAGGAGAAAAACGTTTTGGTTTTATTCCATGATTTATTGATAGCATCGAATATATTATTCAAAGCTTCCTTCTCCCCTGGGCTCTGCAGGCTTTCTCGGGCAGCCTGGCAGGAAAGGCTGGGGTGGGGGGAGCCTGTCTTGTCTCCCCCCGCTGAGTTTCAGACCTGGTTTTGCTGTGGGTGCCTCGATGCCCCTGATCATGCTGCAGCTCAGATACCTATAGGCACAACTGCAGGTCCATCGGTGAATTGGGGTGGGCACCGGTCCGGGGAGGGGGTACCAGAGCAGAGACTTGGGTCTGGAGTATGCTCAGGTCCTCCTGATTTTCATTCTTACCTAAAATAACAAATCTTCCTGGTGTCAGGAAATAAAGATTAGGTCTTTAATAAAGTGGGCTGTTTCTAAACTGAAGGACAAAGGGTTCCTGGCATGAGTCGGGGTGGTGTGAGGACCGCCTGCCCAGCAGGTCTTCTCCTGCACCAGCCTGTTCTTCTGCTGGTGGCACATGGCAAAGTCGAGTGCCTGCAGAGGTCTGTTGGGGGTGTGAATCCCTTGGGAGCAGCAGAGCTGGGCACACACGTGTCTGTCGCCGCCCATCGCTACACAGACGTGTCAGATGTCCCATCTGCGCTGGTCCTCGCTTGGGCTTGAGTGGGGAGGTTTGAGGAAAAGAAGTAAGGGGAAAAAATCTGGCTTCTCTGACCTCAAAATAAGGGAGAAATAAAGGAGAGGTGGAGCAGGATGGTCCCCGTTCCTCCTGTCGAACCTCTTTGAGCACATGGACCACTCTGACCCTGCAAGGGCAGCTCAGCCACAGCCCTGCTGGTGTTGCCCTGGTAAAATAAGCGCTTTTAAAATGAATTAATTTTTGAATTACATTTAATGTGGAAGGGCAGCATCCGACCAGGCCAGCGTTGACGTGCCGGGCTGAGCAGGCACCGCTCTCTGCCCAGCAGAGGGTGCAGGAGCTTTACTTCCAGAGTCGACCGTGCATCCCTCGCTCGATTTGGGATGTTTATCAGCGCGGCGGTGCGGACGTGGGGCTGCCTCCTCTCACCTGCACCGTGTCCCGCAGATCGTGGGGCCGCGCTCATCTCCTGTGACACTGTGCTGAGAAGAGGGAGTGAAGCTCCCAGGTGGATTCCGCTGGGTTTCAGCAGGAGGGAGGTGTGCACCAGTGTCCCCATCCTGCGTTATTGCTGCTCTCCGTGGAGCAGCGCTATCGCGCTAATGGACAGGCAGCTCTTTGAAGATGTATGGCACTTCGTGAAGTCTTACTATGCTTACTCTGCATTAGTCGTAAAAGTCAACGGTGCAATTCATCTTCAACTACAGCGTGGAAGCCTTCGGGACCAGCCGGAGAGATGATTTACCTCGTCTCTTCCTAACGGAGAGAGGGTTGGGTAGCTGAAGCTGCTCTTTGAAGGAGATGCTGTGTGATGGATCTCGTTAGGGAGTTTGATACAGAAATGGGATGGCTGAGAGAACAGGGGTGGAGGTTTTGCTAATCAACTTTCTGCAGAATCACAGAATCGTCTGGTTGGAAGGGACCTTTAAGATCATCGAGTCCAATTGTTCCCCCTGCACTGCCAGGGTCCCTACACCATGTCCCTCAGCCCCACATCCCCACGGCTTTTAAACCCCTCCAGGGATGGGGACTCCACCACCTCCCTGGGCAGCCTGTCTCAATGCTTCACAACCTTTTCTGTAAAGGAGCACTGAATTGCTAACACAAAGTCCAGCAGCATCCGGGAATTTTATCTGCCGCATTATGGGGTTTTTTTAAGGGCAAATCTTAAATAGGCTCTTCACCACATTGCCGGCAAAACGGGAGATTTGACCAAACTGGCTGAGTCTCAAAACTGCACCTCAATCACACCAGGTAAATGAGGCAGGGACGAGGAAAGACGAAGGTCAGAACCTTTCCCATTTCTTTCATTTCCAAGATTTCCAGTAACCAGAAACCACTTGTTCCAGCAGGGGGGAGGGAAGCTCAGCCCTGTGCCATGCAAGGAAAAAATTCCTTTGAAATGTAGGGGGATGGATGTGCCAGGTGCTGCGCTTGATTCGCCACTCGCCCTCTTTCTGTACTGGGAAGAAGTGAGAGACGCTGAAAGGAAGGAGCCAGCTGAAGAAGGAAGAGAAGCCAACACTGGCCTGTGATGATAAATCCTGCTCCTTAATACAGCACTGCTGGGGAGCGTCATGTTCCTGCCCTGCTTCCAAGCAGGTAAGATCTGCTTCCCAAAGTCTGTTTTCTCCTGCAATCTTCGCAGATATTGATCTGTATAAAAATGGATGTTAGAAAAGGGAGGGGAGAAAACAGCCCCATGACCTTCACGTTTGTTTAATGGTTGAAATCGCTTAAAAAATATCTTGATAATAGCCTGGCAATCTCTCTGGATGCTCTGGAGCAGAAAGGCAGGGCAGCTGATGTAGGCAGGGGGGCAACACAAGCAGCAGAACTTGCCTCTGTAATCTGAAGATGGACTCATTCCAGAGGGTACGCAGCAATTTCTTTGTCCTGTTCAGCCCTTTGGAGCTCAGATCGCTGGTTTTATCTGAACACAGTTCTCAGCTGTCTGCTGGCCAATGGGTACACTGGAGCGGATGAGATCCCCCTGCCCAGATGTGTTCCTCTAATTCACAGCATATGGGATGCCCAGCATCCTTCCCAGGAGCCACAGGCTGGGCTTTGCCCAGGGACACTCTGTCCAATGCCACGTGTGGGGCAGCAGTGAAGATGCACCCGAGCGCCACTCACATCACAGTAAACCAGGTGCATCATTCGTAGACAGCGGCACATGAAGGGCGTCACAAGACTCACGTATGGACTGATGATCTAGTGACCGTGACTGTGCATAAACACAGTTTTGGGGGCTCCTGCAGCGAAGGTATCTGATAAGCCAGACTCCACTGAAGGCAACTCACAGAATTTTGCTCACACAGCTTTGGAAAAAGCCTTAAACCCTTTCTGGTTATGGATGTTGTATTAATGTACAGTCAAAGAAATTTCCAGGCATCTCATCAATGTGGTAGCTGAGGAAATTGGTATCCGATTTCTGGTAGTTCTTGTTGGTGTGAGTCCTTGCACTCTGGTTTTCATTTCTGTGCAAGGCATTATTTGTGCTAAGTGGAAAAAAAAAAGAGCAATTTCTGCAGAGGAGAAGAGAGGTTCTGTTCTCTTGCCTTTGGCTAAAGTATCTCTAGTGTTGGTGGCAAAATAGAAGAAAAAACCCGAGCTTTGTTTTTCACGGACAGGTGGTCAGCCAGCCAGAGGGCTTGCGAGGAAAGCTCCGGACTGGCTCGCGACCTCTCCCTCCCAGGCACAGAGATTCTCCCCTTGGCTGGGGGCTCCTGCGGGCAGCTGCTTTCTTTGCAAGGCTTTTTAAAGGCATTTAATGAATTTCCTGTTCAGAAATCGAAAGCCACCAGAACAGCATCACGGCCTGCTCTTCGCATCTGAGGGATGCCATCTCCGGTGTATCTCCCTCTCTGGGGCAGTAAAGGAGGGCGTAGAAAATAAATAAATATCCTGAACATCCATCAGTCCCGGTGCCCCCAGCTGCAGGCAGAGGGGAGCGAGCTCTCCTTGGGGTGCACACAGGGACAACTGCTGAAAAAAATACTTTGCCAGAGACACTCTCATTCCTTCCCCTTGTAGACAAGACCTAGAGGAGCTCTGATGGCTGCTTCAGATGTTGAGAGCTCCGCTTTTGTGCCCTGTGTGGAGCTGCAGAGGCAGAGCCCTGGCCGTGCTGCTCTTTGCTGGGTGAATGGAGTCGGCGCTTATCGTGGCCACACAAACCAAGTGTTATCTCTGGAATTAGACCGTTACACCACAGCACAAGCTACAATTTCTCGTGATAATAGAGGAGGGCATTAGCATAAGTCCATCAAGAGCAGATTTTAAAAATAATTGGGTTAGATTTTGAGCTAACATCTGCTTTGGTTATTAGCTCTTGGACACTTTGGTTTTAATTGGACAATTTAAAGAAAATGTTAGCCAGTGGCTCTGGTCTTTCTTCATTAGAAAAGTTCTGTTTAAAGAAGAGTTCTGTGAAAGTTGGCCTCTCTGTACAGAGATGTGTGTGGGTAAAACTGCCTGTAGTAACAGCAGTTACAGCTATTAATAACTGGAATGGTGCCCGAGGTACGAAACTAAAAGAAACAGGAATCGGGCAGCATTTTGGAAAGGTTGAAATCCCATCCTCCGGGTCTGAGCACGGTGTCATGAAGGAACCGAGCATCTCGTATCTCACAGTTCCTTCCTGTGCCAGAGATGGGTTGTATTTTTTAAGTGGCACCTGGGGACGTCCCGTGGGGTCCCAGCCCGTGTGCTCAGTGCAGCTCCTATGCAGCAGCCTGGGCGGATGGCTCATGCTGGCAGAAAAAAATTCATTATTTCCTGCACAACCAAGAAGGAGAGAGAGAGAGAGAGAGAGACAGAGGGAGCTGCTAGAAATGGCCCATGAAGTTTTCTGTTACAGAAAATGGATCACATGGACAGAACTTCAATTTAGAGAGCTGGAAATACACGGCAGATGGAAGAGACCCAGAGCAGAACTTGGCAAGTGGCGGCTGAAACTGTAGAGTTAACATCAGCTTCTGTTTCATTTGAACAACATGTTTATTTTTCTTTCTAACCTGAAATCCCCCCAAAAACTGAGAGCAGAAGAGATTTTACAGCATGTGAAGGAGAATTATCAGGTCACAAGCTGAGACGAGACCCTCGGACCTTCCTCTTCCAGAGGAATGTGCATCCTGGCCCATCCCTGGTGCTTGTCCTCCTGTTTTTCCAACTGCAGCTTTCTGGCATTGCCAGACATCTCCTCTTCCGCTACTGCTTTTCAGCAAGTCTGCAGCCAGGTGTCATGTCATCCTCTTCCTGTCTCCATAAACCTGGACCATCCTCTGTCCCCTCCGGCTGTTGCAGTCCTTCTTTGGGACCCCTTGTCCTCCCAGGTGCCCACAAAGGTCTCTCCTGGGAGCTGAGAGCTCCCCCAGGTCACTGCTCCCACGGAAACAACGACAGACCCTTTCCAGAGGACGTCTCCCTTCCCAGCCCAGCTTTCTGGAGCTAGCAGCCTGCCCACGTTTGGACACCTTGCCTGCAACGAGGCAGATGAAGCCTGTAAAACTCTTCCCCTGACATTCAGAGCTGCTGATTTTTAATGCAAACTGTTGCCTTGGTATTTGCATTGGAAATGAGTTTGCATTTCCTTAACTCTCTTGCCACCCCCTCTGCAATTATGTAGACTCTCTAATTTTATAGGAGCATTTGAGGCACCAGGTTGTCCCTGGGAGCTTTGCCCGTGTCCCCAAGACGTACAGTTCCTGAAACACCTCAGGAAAAGGATGAAATAAAGCTGCCCTCCTCAGTGCTGCCAAGTTTCCTGCCAGCAAGCAAACCTCAGTCTTCATAAACCAGATGCTGGGGAAAAGGACCATTTCTGGCATGTTCCATATTCCTCATCTCTCTCTTTTTTTTTTTTTTTCTTTCTGATTTTGAGGCTTGGGAGCTGTAATCAAACCGTTTTGTTTTCTCACAGGCGAGTAAGAACAGCTGGTCATTCAGCGTGAATTAGCTGCTACCACGGACAGTACCCAGCAGAAAGAACAAGACACGGTGTAGATGTTGTCTCTTTTGCTTGAAAACAGAAAGATATGAGAATAAAGCAGAAAGGAAAGACGACATACTGGGTGTTCTTTGTATCAGGTTCTTCCAGTATTTTTTTTTAAATTGGAATTCTAATCAGATTAGTGACATGTTGGCAAGGGCGGGTGCTGCTGCCAGCTAATATTAATGTATTTATGAAGAAACCTCTCATCAGTTTTGGAAGTTTAAAGCCAGAAAAACAAGGAATCACACACGGTTTAGTGTGGAAATACCCTGGAGTGTGAAGTTTGCGAAGGGACAGGCTGTCTCCAGGTTTATATACAGCAGCGCTGGCTTGGAAGCAGAATCCAGTTTGTGTGTGGAACTAAGGATGCGGTTGCGCATGCCCCACCGTGTTTGCTCGTGGTATGATGACAGACTGGCACGATGGAAAGTGAAAGGGTACTTCATCACTCTGCTTCGTCAGGGTGTTTACTGCAATAACTCGTTGTAGCTACCAGGTCCCTCTGTTACTACAAACCTGCACCGAAACTCACATCAAAAAAAAAGTTGGAAAAAACCCCAAATTTTGTATGTGGGTGTTCGGTGCGGATTGAAAGAAAAGTGAAAGGATTTCATGCCAAGCATGAGCACATTTCTCGTGAAAATGAATCAAATCCAATATACTCGGGGTGAAGAAGGAATTTCATGCTTTGGTAACTTTTCCTGACATCGTGATTTCTATGGGCCCTGCCTGCGTAACCCTGAAGTGCTGAAGTGAGGGTTGATTTCAGGGAACACACAGCTCATTTTCCCCGTGAGACACCTCGCATTGTCGTTGAAGCTGGAGGGAACCTCTGGGTGCCTCCTGCTCCAGCCCCACTCCCCGAGCAGGGAGGACTACGACGTTAGACCTGGCTTTGGAGTCAGATGGGGTTGCTCAGGCCCTTTTGCAATCAATTCTTGAATGTCCCCAGGGATGGAGATTTCACCACCTCCCTGGGCAGCCTGGGGTCTCTGCAGCGGAAACCTGCAGCAGAGCAGCAGAAGGGTGGGCACAAAGTTGACTCTCTGCTGATGACCCGGTGGTGGCTCTTCTTACCGAAACAGAGACAGCGCTCCCTTACCTGAACTGCATAGACCCGCGTGCAGGTGCTATACTCTCCCGTTTCAGTTTTTCTGCCAGAACACATAAACACATAATCAGATGAATTCAAGTTATGACATGCCAAGTTTAAGCTCAGCAGATGAGCAGAGGAGAAAAACTTATAGATGCTTTTATCCCTTCGGACGGTGAAGCGCTGAAGCTTCTCTCATTAAGTCAGTCTAATGTGATCATACTCACTGGCACCCTGGCCCGGTCCATGCCGATGTGGAGGCTGGGGTTAGGGAAACAAACCAGCGCTCTCCCCTCAGTCCTTCCCTTCTTCTCTCTACACAGCGTAAGACAAGGAAAATAATGCAAAAATGAATGCAGCTTTGTCAGGATGGTGGGGAAAAATGCTGCTCCCTTTTATGGAGTGATAAGCGCCGAATACGGCAGTAGGAGACAGTCCGGGGGCAGTAAGCAGTGGTTTGGGAGCTTTAATTTAGTGCTTTTTTGCAACAGCACAGTCTGATCCACTGTGATAGCATCTGGGCACAAATAATGTAATGCAGCCAGGCAGCCAGGGGAAGGAGATACTTCCCGAGACCCACAATGCGGTGTGATTTCAGGCTATGATAATGAGCACACCGTTATTTTGCACGCCAAGAGTGATTGCATTCAAGTCCTCTCGCAGCTCTACAGCTGACAGCTCTGCTCTCAGTGGGAATCCCAAGGAACCGAGTCAAAAGCCAAAATTCATCCCCTGTGGGTAGAAGAGAAAATCTTGTTACAGACAAAAATTGTGCCTTGATAATAACTAGCCCTAAAATGTCCAAATGTCACCACTGCACTGACGTTTCAGCTCTGCAGGCACTGGCTGCTGGGGTTGACACAGCATCCACAGCATTACAGAGTCCAAAAAGGTCTCTGGTGTCTTAGAGCCTGGTTTCTCAGACTCCAATGCAATGTTGTGACCCCTTCTGTTAACTCAGAATCCTGGACTTCATTTTTAAATTAAAAGAGGAGGCTGCCTCTCCTCCATCTATGACCTCATCCCTTGTGAGCTTTCTGGGGTATCCATCCACCCACCCACCCTACCACCCATCCGTCCATCCACCCGCCCATCCATCCATCCATCCATCCATCCATCCATCCATCCATCCATCCATCCACCCATCCATCCATCCATCCAGTCTTTTCAGTACCTTCAGCTGTCAGGCTGCAGAGCTGCCTTACGACAGATTAAACACCAAGATTAAATAACATTAAAACAGATTAAACAACAGATTAAACAACAGATTAAACACCATTTCTTCCGATGCAACTCTAGTTTTATTCACGTAACTGCTCTGTTTTAAAACTAGTGAAAATCAGAGTGAGTTCACTTTGTTAGTAATCACCTCATTACAGCAGTCTTGGCTGGAATGGGCTTCTGGAAGTCTCTAATCCACCCTCCAGCTTGAAGCAGGACTATTGCCAACACTCGATCATGCCAGCCATGGCCTTAAATCCCTGACCTCGTGGGGTTTATCCCTGCCCTTCACCTTGTCCTGTTTTCCCATATTTTTCTCACTCGATTCATATTTGTGCTATTCTGCATCCAAGAACCCCTGACTGACATCATGCACCACTGTGCAAAAAGATGCACAGATACATAATAGATGTGACTGGCCTGAAAACTCCCTGAGCGAGCAAGAAGTAGCACTATCTTTGTTTTACAGCTGGAGACGCATGGAGGTACAGAGCCGTAGTTTAGATGCCTTAGGGCAGATGAAAGGCAGAAGGGACACAGGAAGGAAGACTGTGACAAATGAGGGACTGTCTCAGGACACAAGACTTGCTGGTGGCTGTGATAGATGGGAGCTGTGCACAGCAAAGCATTAAGGACTCAGTACCTTCATGCCTGGAACTAATGGGCTCATAAGAGCTCAAACTGATTGGTGCTGCCCAAGACTCACCTCTTGCTCTCTTTTATCTTCTAGAGTCCAGCCCAACTTTAATCCAAAGCAAGAAAATCCCACTGGTCTCCCACTCATGTCCCACCACAAGAGCTTCCTCAGCAGGGGCAGTTCTTGCTAGTGTTCAGAGTTCTGACATCTTGCAGCAGGTCGTGATTTTCTGCAACGATTTACTCACCAAGAACACCTCAGAATCAGGGGTTGCAGGACCTGGGCTTTCCATCTCTTCTGGGAAAGGAATCCATCTTCATTAACTCTGGAAGCAGCCATGTGCATCCCAAGTCTTATGTTAATAATAACCGGTCTCACACTTGATTAAAACGGAGGCACAAGGCCAACTCTCATTAACTGCAAGGGCCCAAATCCCATAAACATTCCTGGTGCCTTAATTACAGCAGAACAGCGAGCAGATAGCAGATACTCATGTACTTTTCGACAGACAGTTGCTCTGTATTACAAGGGCGTAGGGAATACAGACATTGTTTGAATGCATCAAGAAACCGCAGCCCTCAGAAGAGCCTGGAGAAAATGTCTACTATAATTTAATGATTTTTTCCCAGCTAATTTTTCACTTAAGCAAGGGAGCGGTATCAGTTTAGGATCAGCTCAGACTCTGACATTAACTTCCAGTGATTCCTTACCACATTTACAACAGCTTTTTCGTACGCCTTGGTTGGAATTAGCATTCAGGACCGGCAGCGGTGCAGGCTCCCGAGCCAAGCACCTGTATGCGATAGGAAATTAAAATCAGGGGCCAGAACTGAAAGCCAGATCTTGCACATGAGCAGCCCAAGTCTCCAGAGATGTAGCATAGACCAGAGGATTTCATGCTGCATTGAGCGTGAATGTAGCCTGATTTCTAAGTCCAAATCTGTTTTTAATAAAGGCACAAAGAGCAAGAATAACCCACAAGTAGGACTCAAGGTTGGGGACTTTGCTTTGCCACGGGTTAATCTTGATCAACCACTTTGTTCTCTGTCTCTCAGTTCCCTATAAAATGAAAATGGCAGTTTTTCCCCCCCACCCTTCAGACTGTGAGATGGGAGAGGGCAGAAGGAAGAGGCAGCAGAGTTGCTCGGGTAAGCTGTCCAAATACCAAATAGATGTTTGAGTGGAAAATACAAAAATCCCACCCAAAAAAAAAAAAAAACCAAACCCAAAACAAACAAACAAACAAAATCCCACGAAAGCACAGACTCCCTCCTTCATCCATTAAAACGCCAGTTTATGGAAAAGAAAACCTGTCTGCACTGAGAGCTTGGAGGAAGTCACCGGCTGAGATCACGGCTTTCTCTGTTTCCGAACGTGCATGAAGTTACCTGCAGACAAAGCCTCTACGTTTATCCTTTAAGCCTTGTCTGGTCACGCAGCACAGTCTCGGGGAGCAGTTATCTGTTGCAGGCAGGCAGCTCACCACAGCTCCCAGGTCTTTGCGCCTGCTCCTCCCTCTGTTTGGAAGAACGATGCTGATCTCCCTGCTCGAGCCTCTGGTCACCGATGGCTCCAGCGACAGCAGCTCCCCCAGTGGGGCTCCACCATCACCAAGCTCCAGCTGCAGTTGGTGCCTCTCCATCCCTCCCACCTCAGACACCCGACTGCTGCAACCACCCTGTACATCTTGCCTTAAACATATGCTGAAAAAAACAATTCACAGCCACTTTTACAGTGTCATAGCCCATGAAAAATTAAAAATAGTCTCCACCTTGTCAACAGATCCAAGGGCAAGGCCTTGTTTCACCCTGTCCTGACCCAGAGCAGCTTTCTCTCCTCTTAGAAGCAGGGGGCTCCTGGTCCCAGTGCTCTAGCGGGGCACATCCCTTTGGGAGAAGGTGAGGCTGCAGCTTTTCTCCCAGGGGGACCAAATCACTGAGCTGTGGTTTGTTCTGTGCCCTGAGGAAGGTGCTCACAGGACTTTGTCCAGACGATGACTTTTTTTTGGCATGCTGACTTTCTCACCCAAGGTTACGTGCTGTAACAGTGGAGGTTTTCTGTTGAAGCGCGGGTCCTAGTCAGCAGAGCTTGCTGAGGAGCCACTTTCTGGATGTGGGCTGTACATTGAGATGCCTGCTTCCACCACAGTCACCGCGAGAGGGAGGAAAGGGGATGGGGTGTGCTAATTGCAGTCAAGGCTTGGGTTCTTACCATTCAAGTTGGCCCAAAGGAAGCCCGTGATGAGCTGGGGGAGGTCGGGCTTCCAGATGCTCACAGGTTACAGGCAGTCGCTGAGTCGAGGAGTGTTTTGTAGCACAAAGACCCAAACCCTCGGGAAAGTGAGGCAGGACCCCTCTGAGGACTGAAAGACAGACGTATTAATCTCCTCCTCACATTTTCCCAAGCAGGGTTGAAATGTTTGCCAATCCTTAGTTTCTACGAGGTAGATAAGAGTCTGGAAAAACAAGATTATGTTCACTGAGCACTTCAAAGAGAAGTGGCAACAGCTTCACGCAGCACAACCAGCTCTGCCTTCCCTCTGCGTGCAGCCAGAGCCCATCAGGAGGGGAAGCGAGACCTGCCTCGAACGAAGGCAGCAAAGGGACCGTCCCTGTCCTCGTCCCCATGCCTATCCCCGGGCAGCCCTTCCTGGCAGTCCCCCCATCGCACCCTCAGCCACCTCCACCAAGCACACTGCAAGCACCGCAGCAGCTCTGTCCGACAGAAGTATTAAATCTGCATTGCACTTCTCCCTGGCGTTTTCACTCCAGATGGCACGTGATCAGCGTTCTAATCGGCTATTAGCTTATCGACAGCATCCCTCAGTGCTGACCAACCCCTCATCAGCAAAAGCACAGGGGAGGAAAAAAGCCATTTAGTGGATTGGCTCATGTAGCTTGTGAGGGTTTGGGTGACCCAATTAACTGGAATCCTCTTGATTGGTATTTCGTAGGGAAGGATGCTCCTATTGACACCCTGGAGGAAAAATCATTATGGGAAAAGGATGTAGGTTCATGCTTTCATTTTAAGCAAAGAACACAAAGAAAAAAGTAAGATTTTATTTGCGTCCAACTGCTATTCCCACCTCCACAGGCTCTGAGCCGCTCTGACATGTACAATCTAAAGTGCATCAAAACCTCATTTGGCTCTGGCACGATCTTTCATCACATCCACAGGTCGTCAAAAAGCAGCCAGCTTTCACTGTTTTTCCTGGAATGATGCGGTTGTGCATCCCTGTGATGGTCTGGCCTCACCTCTGCCAGATGTGACACAGACTGGGGATGCAGCAGGTGATCAAAATGATGCTTCAAGAAAATCGGAAGCCGGCTACTACAGCAAAATAGAACGAGAAGCTAATGAGGCATTTAGGGAGGCAGAGGCGAGGGAAAGCATCCCCTCAAGGGAGATGAAGGAAGGAGCTGAATTTCAGTGTGTGTGTGGGAACACGCAGGTCCTCCTTTCGGGCTGCAGCTCAGCAAGGATAAACACTTCCCCTTACAAATTATTTCCTCCTCATTATAACTTGGAAATCTATTTATTGCCAAATTGTCCATCTTCAGCCAGGCTACAATTAGAATCACGCAGTGCTGCCAGTTTCTAAATATAAAATCTCTCCTGCTATAGTTAGAAATTGACTTAATTATCCTGCATTACAGGAACTAATCTAAAATTCAGCACAATCTGAGGATTCTCCCTATCTCCCCTCTTCTTGGGACTTGTTAGAATAAAAAAGGTAAGGAAGGCAAATCTCGGGCTGCTTTTGAAAGAGATCGCGGATTCCTGTAACCTCGGTCCTTTGAAGCGCCAATGGAAGCTCTTTATGATACATAGCTGACTGGTTCCTCAGGATGTCAGACAAATCAGATGAAGCTCTACAGGTAGAATGAATGTATTCATGAGGAGTTTTATTCATACAAGGCTGCACAGAGCCGGCACTGATAATAATACGGCATCGCTCAGCAGGCACGGAAGGGCTGGGAGATGACACTGCTCAGCTTAGGTCTCTCTGACAACGTCCCGGGGGGCTCGGACTTCTGCACGATCCCTTCTGGGCAGGCTGTGCCCTCAGCCCCGACCAGGTGGGGTTCACGTTTTGTTTGCTACCAGAACAATCCTATAAATAGGATCCTCACTAACCCTTCAGATGGCTGGTCCTGGCCCCTTTCCCAGCCTCTGTAACTGCTCGAGCATCTCTAGATCAGAAATCAGTCCTAGCCTGTCCCTGCAGGATGTTGTTGGGATGTTTTTGCCAGGGTAGAAATTTTAGGGTTGGAGCTATGAGATCTTCCACATTTTGGACAGCCTGGGAAGCTGGTTTCCTCTTATTTGCTTATTACATGGGATTATATTTGTAATGCTGAATTACTTGTAATTAAGAAGGGCAGCAAGGTGGCAAAGTGACTTCCCTGCCCCTGCCCCATTTCCCATGGCCCTTTCAAAGGGCAATCTGACCAGCCTGCTGACATTGCTCATTGCCATTATGGCTTGGGTTAGTTACCAAAAATCAGCTTTTCGGGGTCAGAAGGGAGGAGATGTTTGTGAATCTCCTGTGAAAGGAGGAAGACAGCTGAGGTTTAGCCAACTGCAAATCTTTTTCCTTTCCTGGAGAGAGGATGAAGACTTTCACACATGCTTGGAGCTGCCCCAGGTCTTCCTCTACTGGAATCAAGAGGAGCTGTTTGCACTGAGCAGGAGCTTTCGCTGGGGAGGGCTGTCTGCTTCTGAAAATCCCATACGCTTCTTTTTTTTTAATTATTATTTTAAATCAAGGTAGTGGGAGATCCCAGTGAGAAAGTGATTGGGCTGCTCAACGGAAAGAGCAAAACAAGGCAGAGCATATCCTGGGGTGGGGGGTGTTTGTTTAAATTATTAAGTCTCAGTCCTTGTTTCTCATATCAGCAAAACCCGACTTTTCCATCTTGCAGTAAATAGTATTTAGTTTTGACTAAGTGAACTGAAACTTCACCAAACCTCCCCCTTCCCCAACAGTAACATCACGGTGAAATTCCACACTGAGCCGACTCCCAGCTCAGCATGCGCTTTGTGATGACAACTCCCGTTAGCAAGAAAGGAGGAAGAAAGGAGTAACCTGAACTGGAACATTTTGAATGAGTCCATTAATGTTTGATTGCTGGTGCCCAGAAAGCGGATGTGTGCTGAAGGCTCTGCACAGCCTGGAGAGGACATTGGTGTGACAGCTAAAGCAGTGAGGCATGAGTGCGAGCACCAAAGGCAGAGACAACCGCCAGCACCTTCCCATCGTACCATTTACTCCTAAATCCAAAATAATGGCAGCGACTGTGACAATATCTAGTACAACCTAACGCACATGTGATGATCTGTTCCATTAGGTGCATTTCCTTTACAGAAGGTGACATCTCCAGGGGAACCAGGCAATTCACTACTATCCCCCGTGACTACATTTACGTGTCTACTGCAAACATCACTTTCCAGAAAAAATGGGAAAAAAAAAAAAACCCTCTCCTGTTATGTTGGTTTTTGTGATTCTTGCAAAACAAATATTAATGAGCAAGATGGGACCATCTAGCTCAGCCCACCTTGGAAATAAATCCACTCAACTTGTCAATGCTACAGCAGAAGGAAGGAAGGCTGGATGCAGAGTCCCTACTCTTTTGGAGGATAAACTGCCTGAGGTTTCTTAAAAATATTCAGTCTTTAGTAACTGCTCGTGATACCAAAAGTAAGAGATCATGAATCTTTCTTTCACTGGCTGAAAAGCCAACCAAAATAGGAGATGAGATGCCCTAGAGACTCTCAAATGAGAACCACCCGAGGAAAAGCATGTGAGCTTAAATTAAAAAATACGTCTAATCAGAGCCAGCTGCTGAGAAGGGCGTTATTACACTCTATGAGAAACCGCCAATACCGGTGCGTTCTCCTCTTCTCCAGCAAGACTGACAGTGCCTCTGGTCAACACCATTAAACTAAGGCTCCTGGAAATTCTTGAAGTGTTTTTCTCGCACAATGAAAGGGAATGAGTCAGATCAAAGTTGAATAATGCTGGCTAAAAAGCCCCTCTTTTCCTCTTCCACTTCCTAATTAAGATTAGTGTGTGATCTCCACAACGACCGAGGTTCAGCAAAACCAAGACATGGAAGTGCTGCAAATACGGGGCCAGAACCTTTCTTCGCTAATTGAAGCTTTTCAAGTAGCCTCCACAGAGCCGTAAAGAGACAAATTACCCTCCAGGCCCAGTGAGTAGGAAGATGAGGATTACTAAAGACAAAACCAGGAGGAGGGGAAAGGGAAAAGAAAATATTCTTAATCCTACTTTTGATGGGATTTCCAATTCCCTTTATCAGCCTGTACATACTTTGCGGCTCTGTGTGGCCTGAGATGGGTGACATCCACCCTAATCATCATCCCAAACACCAAACCCAGCCATTGCCAGTGCGTGGCTTTAGGGCAGCCTTTGAAGGAAATAACACTGACTCATTTTGGGACAGTTTAGGGCTTTTGAACATGAATGTGATAATTTCTTCCAGAACAAACTCCGTACTGTTAAAACTGAGCAGCTGAAGAGGCAGAAGGTCTTAGATGCTGCCTTTTTCTGCCAGCAGAATTTAGGGAATGGAGGTGATGTTAGGTGCTGTGGACCTGCCTGGGACCTGCTGTGGACCTGCTGTGGACCTGCTGTGGACCTGCTGGTGCTGTGGACCTGCTGGTGCTGTGGACCTGCCTGGGACCTGCTGTGGACCTGCTGGTGCTGTGGACCTGCCTGGGACCTGCTGTGGACCTGCTGTGGACCTGGCTGAAGGGTTTGCCTTTTGCTTGCTCCCTGCTTTCTTGGCAGAACCACTTGTCACAGCAAACCAGAGCATCCCAGGGACTGCTCAAAATTGTGCCAGGGTGAACCCGGCCTCCGCCTGGGTCAGGGTACAGACAAACAAGAAAACGGTGTTTTGCAATAGTCTACTTAAGTAGGGATTAAGTCCTTTGGTGCTGCTGTCTCGAATCGTTGCTGCTGTGCCATATTGCATCCCCTGCGCAAAACCTGAGCCCGACTCCTCTGCTTCCAGCATCTGGCCAGTATTAAATGTTGGCCTGGTGGAAGCGAGGTGAGCTAAGAGGATAAATAATTATCCTTTGGTGTGGCGAGACGG